>JBBGZY010000292.1:9307500-11840000 GCA_037952925.1 Lithobates clamitans | reverse complement strand
GATGCAAGCATTGTTTGAGCGTCAATTTTCCATCAGGCTCCTTCAACACAAGTTGATTAAAGAAATCGACTTTTGTTGAGCGGTGCTTGGATTTTGACCGAGTCAGAAGGAGCAGTGTATGGCCAGTTTTAGATTTTGTATGCTTCTGATGGTTCCATGTCTCCTCACATACAGACTACTACTTGCTTAGCTCAGTCACACCGGTCAGTTTGGTTTGGGTGTGTAGGCCAGACAGGCCTAGCCTTATGCTTCCCATGTGTCAGGCTTTGAGCTGTTCTTGCAGTACATAGGAATTATGACAGACTAAAGAACACTCTCTTTTGTGGGCAACACACACCGATCAGTCACATCTGATCAGGGATCCTTTCCCTGCTGAAACAGATACTATCTGCCTCCTTACACAATGACTACCTGTCACACTATAAAATATATTATGTTCTTAGAGAAAGGTCTCTAGGATGAAGTAAACTTATGGGCGGCTCTGTTAGCTTGGACATCACAATGGTGGCTTTCACTGTAGGAGATTTAAAAAGACTGACACTAGTATCCTTTGATTTTTCAGCTGCTGTATCATTACACACTTCAACACATTTTAGATATGGACATGAATTCTTTATGTGCATCTGACTTCTAAATGCTATAGGGAGGGTTTTTTCAATTGAACTAAAAAGCCATTAAATTTTGTGCCTATGGCTTTTCATAGTCCCAGTATTTTACATTCAACTTCATCGAGGAGAGACTGAGGCTGGGTTCAGGAGACTGTGACCGGCTCTCAATGGACATCTCCGGGATGGCTGCGGAGCGAATTGCACAGGAGTCCTGTGCGTCTTCTGGTCCGTTTTATTGTTGGCTGAATTCGGACCGAAATCGGACCTGATATGGTGAACAGGGACGCATCGGACCCCTGCTCCGCACAGCAGTGTGGACCCAGCCTTTAGGCTACATTTACACGACTAGCCAGAGGCTGATAATTTTATGTGTTTAGAGGTGGCTAACGCATTCTGCGTTATGGCGACATGCAAACTGGCTAATTAGCTGCGAACAGAAACTCTGCAGAAATGCCATCCTTGGACAAATACTATCTGCCTCCAGGGTCGGTCAGAGGCTCTTTTTGGTACCCTGTATACATACAGCATGTAGCTCTGCCAGCAAGAATGTTCTGATTCAAGCAAGTGGGCACCTCTATCTGCTTGTCTGAATGTAGCCTAAAAGTAAACCTGTCACAAAACTGAGAAAATCTAACTAATAAAGCTCTAAAAAAAAAACAATAAGCAGAGGTTTTCCTTTAGTGAAAAAATATAGGCAGCTGCATTTATATATACACCTTTCCTTTAAAACGGTTTGTTTCTACCCCCTTCTACCTCTTTTCTAATCCAATAAGGCCTATTCATAATTGTCAATTTTCATGCAGTAAAGCACATTCATTTTACTGCAGGAAAACACATTTCAAGTAGAAATCCCATGTTTTCCTTTTGTGGCTGGTACACATCTATGTGCTACAGTTTTGTGTGTTTAAAGGGTCCATTCACACCTAAACATATGCAATATCATTCACACTTCTCGGCAGGAATTTTGGTGTAAATGGACCCTCCGCAAAATGGATAGACACAAGGACCAATATCCAGGTGGAAGCAGATGGAGCCAAACTCCACTTTTACATGAAGGTTTGGGTTTGCATACAGCATATATCCATTTGCCAATATATCTGGATCTTTTTGTTTTTACATACAGTTTCATTTGAGGTTATCATCTGCGGAGGAGTAATGTTCAAATATTCCATAATGTCTTTGTTTTTTCCTACAAAATATGTTTACTCAAATTAAAAGCTAAGTTCACCTCTTTTAAAAAAATATTAAATGCACATATTTGCATTGCAGGAAAACAATGTGCATTTATTATTTTTTTCAGTGGAACCTGCAGATCATTAGATCATGGTGCAATATCAGGCTCCTGCAGACGCTGCCACCTCTAGCTTTCCTGTCCGTATCTCCATATGGGTAGACAGTTACAAAGCTGGAGAAAGCATCAATGAACTATGAGGGTTTATTAAGAACTACAAGCTGCCTTCCACAGTGGAAGATGGGACTTTTTTCATTCACAGAGTGCTGTGCGAGTGAAGCCCTACACCCCCTGCACAGGCAAGCTGTTTTCACAATTTGACAGTAGGTGCAGGGCGAGGTTCCCCCATCTGATGCCACAGGGGTAGGGGGTCCGGGGGGCAGACCTGGAGCATATTATACGTTACACTCTAAATATGAGTGTAACATGCTCCAAAAGGTGAACTTATCCTTTAAGACAGATCATTACTGCCACAAGTGCTGTATATTACTAGATTATGTGAGTTAATGTCATGTCAATTTATGATTTTATTCTTACTCTTTTATAAAATTAAATTTGACTCTTTCTATCTGGTACTGTGCACTATTGATTTTACAGTGTTATTATCAAGGCCTTTTTTCAGTAAGGTTACTTTTGTGGGGTATCCAGAGCTTTGATCCAATAATAAACAGTATCCTTATTGATCAATAAAAAAACAACATAGATTATTGTTGCATCTTTATTCTGTTTTGTACACAAATGTTAAATTAGTCAAGGCCTGAAGATGAGGAAAAAATACTGTCACTTTTTTGGGGACAAAAATACACAAACGCGGGTACATACTGTAAATAGGAGTAAAGCAAAATTAGGGTATACAAAGCCAGTCACCATTATCAGAGGAATATATCAAAACATACTCCTGGAACCTCTTCTGTTCTTTCTCACTGCTTTTTAATAACAGCTAACTTAACACAACTTAATGTGCATCAAAACCCAAAAAGGTAATTTAAAGTAGCACTATGCTATTCTAATTTGGATCATTTGGACAAGTTTGATCAACTACCAGAATTCAGTCAACTGAAAAGTTTAATTGACGGGCTTGATACGGTTATTGAAAGATTGTACTTAAATTAAATTGGGAAAATTATATCAATTTCCTCAAAAACAAATATCAGCATCTCAAATCACAGGAAATGGCTGTTCCACTATAATTCCCATTAAGTTTCACTCAGCGGTCAGCGAACTGCTGCCGATAATGTATGAAAAAGTCACATACACGTACAGAAGAGTATTTTGCTAGTGACCCATCATTGGTGTCAGTATGAGGAATAGTGAGCCATCATTGGTGTCAGTGGGAGAAATAGTGACCCATCATTGGTGTCAGTTGAAGGAATAGTGACCTGGTGTCAGTGGTGTTGTATAAAGAATAGTGACCCATCATTAGTATCAGTGGATGAAATTGTGACCTAATCATTGGTGTCAGTGGAAGGAATAGTGACCCATGAATAATGTAGGTTGGAGGAATAGTGACCCATCATTGGTGTCAGTGGAACTAATAGTGACCCATCCTTTCTGTCAGTGGGAGGAATGGTACCCCATAGTTGGTGTCAGTGGAAGGAATAGTCCCCATTATTGGTTTCAGTGGAAAGCATAGTGACCCATCATTGGTGTCAGTTGAAGGAACAGTGACCCATGAGTTTTAAAGGAAAGGTGTATATATAAATGCAGCTTCCTATATTTTTTCACTAAAGGAAAACCTCTGCTTATGTTTTTTTTTTTTGCTTTAGTAGTTTGATTTTCTCAGGTTTGTGACAGGTTTACTTTTAGGCTACATTCAGACAAGCAGGCAGAGGTGCCCACTAGCATTTGTGACACTGCAAGAAAGATAAAAAAGAATAATAAGCAACTTGATGCACTGCCCCTACACAAAGCACAATATGTCATAATGAGCCCTAGATCTTCCTTTATGGGGTGGCCATATATTTAAAGCCCAAGTACAACTTTGATAAAAACAATGCCAATAGCTTTCTCGTTCAATAGAATATATTAGCAGAGTCATACTGTTCATTTATATAGTGAGGCAGCAACCAGCTATAGTAAAAAGTCTCTCCGCTGCTCAGACTGTTGTGCATTAAATGATACATACTAGCATATATCAGCAAACATCAGGGGGATTTTGCATTGCTGTACTGCCAAACATGACATGCCGACTTAAATTTGCTGCACCGCAAAGCATTTGGAATGTGGAAATGTGTACAGATCTGAGCAGCCACAATGTTATTTTGTAGGTAGGCAGTCTTGGAGTTGTAAAAAAGCAGATCAACAACCTGTTTTTACCACCCCTTTGGCACCCATGGAAACAGATCAACGTAGACTCAACATATAGGCACATCCAAAACTGTTTTCTTTGTGCCCTGTTCACATCACAATACAGTGTAAGGGCTGCGTTGCATTGCGCTGTCCTAATTTTTACACAGCGCAAACGAATGCAGTGTGTCCGAACATGCTGCACTGTATAGATTTGAATGTAATGTCATTTTGTGACACTGCAATAAAGTTAAAAAAGAAAAATAAGCAACTTGATGCGTTGCAATAACGCATTGCACTGCCCCTGCACAAAGCACAACGTGTTATAATGAGCCGTAGATCTTTATAGGGTGGCTGTCGATTTAAAGCCCAAGTACAACCTTGATAAAAAAAACAATGGCAATAGCTTTCTTGTTCAATAGAATATATTAGCAGAGTCATTCTGTTTATTTACATAGTGAAGCAGCCCACAGCTATATTAAAAAGTCTCTCCGCTGCTCAGACTGTTGTGCTCTTTGTGTAAGCAGCGATCTCTCTGCAACAGTCTGACATTGTTATATGTTCAGCACTAGACCTCCTCATTCAGCAAAGAGTGTGATATTTGCAGATTGAAGAACACAAGGTCTGACTTGTAAAGGGGTGTCAATTTGGAGCAGAGAGACCACTGCTTACACACAGAGGACAGCCGTCTGGCTGTCCTGCAAAATGGCAGTAATTCGGATTTTAATACAGCTGTTTTACTATCAAAATAAAGAGTAAGATTCTACTTACAATTCCATTGAATGGGTCTGCTGGCAAGGGGATGCATGCAACAGCTGTGCATCCCTGTGCCAGCAGACCAAGCTTTGTCGCAGCACATGGAGGTAATCGGCTGTGTCAACGATCCTTAAAATTTGGATTTGATTATACCTGCAATTTGATGATATTCACATGGCGGAATAGCAGGAGTCAGGGGTGGCTGCTGGCAAGAATCTTGCCAGCTGTTGTAAACGCTGTCTGCACACACTGTGTGCAACCAGCAGCAGCTTTTAGATTTGTACTCAGGTTGCTTCATTCGAGCAGTAACACGCAAACAGCGCCTCCGACTGACCCTGGACATGTCCAGGGTGAGTGTTTCTGTGATGTTCTGGTCACAGCTAATCAGCCAGTTTGTATGTGGCTCAGTATTGTTTCCGGAGCCTGCTTGGATGCAGCAAACTATCCACACTCCATCATTTGTGTGAATGTAGATC
Organism: Lithobates clamitans; assembly: GCA_037952925.1. NCBI lineage: Eukaryota > Metazoa > Chordata > Amphibia > Anura > Ranidae > Lithobates > Lithobates clamitans. Next base: position 11,834,643 of record JBBGZY010000292.1, on the reverse strand, counting down.
AGGCGTGCCCAATCTTTTGAAGAACGAGGGCCACTTAAGCGATTTGGTACTCGTTCATGGGCCACAATGAGCGGAGCTGGTGGATGGCAGGTCCCTGTCCACTCTGCATATGCAGAGCGGACTCCGACATAGTTAGCTCTACTGTGTGGGCCCTCCAACCAGATCTGCCCAGACGGAAGAGGACAGTTCCCATCCTGTTTTTTTTTTTTAGTGGATCGGATTGGAGGTAGACATGAATGGAAGGTCTGAATGGGTCTGTCTGAAAAATGGACAGGCGGACCAAATCTGACCGATCATGTGAAAGCAGCCTAAGGCTGCTTTCACACTGATGTGCTGCGGTTTACCCACACCGCGAGTGCAGCTCAGTGAACCTGTGGCTTTCCTGCGGGTTAGCTGCACTTTGCCATAGAATTCCATTATATCCTGCAGGTGTAGTACACTTTCTAAAATCAGAAAGCGCACTAAACCCGCAGGTAATAACATAAGTCTATGGCTCCGTGCAGGTAACCCAGATGTACACTGCACTGCACCTGTGGATCAGTTCAAAAGCAGTTCAGATTAACCATTGCAGAACTGGAACAGATATGCCCATTGCTATGTGATTTTAATTTTAAACTGACCTTTAGGCTGGGTTCACACTAGAGCACGCAGCAGCTCACAGCAGGAGTCCAGTGCGTCTCCATTCACTGTTTCAGGTCCAAAATGGACCAAAAGATACACAGGGCTCCTGTGCAATTTGCTCCAGAGCCAATGTGGAGATGTGTGAACTGGCCGGTCACAATCTACTGCTGTGTGAATTGGATGTGAGCAACCAATTCGCAATAGTGTGAACCCAGCCTTAAACACAATCTTCACTTCAGGAGACACCCTGCAGGTATCGCCGGCTCTTGCTGTCCAAGGTGGACATTTGGTAACACTCGGTCTGTGACAGGAGACAGCAGTATACAGGAAGCATCGGCACTGCTCTCTACTCCAGTCGCATGCTTCCTCTACTACTGGCTCCATTCTCAACACTGATGCTCTGGGCTGGCAGATTGGCAAAATCGCGATCTGGGCTTGCCGACCTGCCATCCCAGAACAAAAGATTGTGGGCCACATCAGAGGGCTCCGCGGGCCAGGTTTTGGTAGGCCTTTTCTCTTCTTTTATAGACATACATGCACCACCACCTCCTTATCCCTTTGTTACCCTACGAGATGTATTCTTTTTTATATTTTGTATCCATGTGCAGCTTTGGCACTGGTTACCTTAATTACTCTGTTTTTTGCCTTCAATCACTACATCACTATGGTATTTTATCATATTATACATAGACACATTATACATATGTATTTTTGTTACAGTAATCCCTGAATGATATATATGGATGGACACATTTCTACTCTACAGTGCTGTATTTACGCTCCATTTGCTTCCCTGTGGGTTTTTCCCAGTTCTGCCCCTACAGCTCCCGGACCAGACGTACCTGGCCGCCACCTGAAAGGGAACACTGCTATGGCATTCTTGCTTAGCCAATTTGTAAGTATGGGGGCCCTTACTGTGTCCCCTATTGTTTGAAAAATATTATTTACTACCATGAGATATACTCTTAAACTGTAGGTTTTTACTTTATAGACATGTTTTATGTGCATGAAACGCGTCGAGTTCTAAAGATTTCAATCATTTATTGACATCTCAAATTTTCAAGCATGTATCATATATTGTAGCTACTTTCAATGGACATGGCATTGCAGTGTAATTGATGTATTATGATGACAACTGTATCTACCTCAATACTTTTTATCATATTCACTTCTGATTTAGTGGCCATGTGTGATACACCTCATTTTAAGACCAGGCTATGTTTTGTTTTTATATCTTTGGAATTGTAGATGAGCTCAAACATCCACTGAACTCATCTCTAGCCGAAATTCCAAACTTGCAGTGTTTTTTAATCTAATGAGCCGCAGAACTGATCATTCCCACCCACCCGGTCATTCGTTCATTTATGTAAACTGTGACCAATAATATAGGGATCTCTCTCTCTCTCTCTCTCTCTCTCTCTCTCTCTCTCTCTCTCTCTCTCTCTCTCTCTCTCTCTCTCTCTCTCTCTCTCTCTATATATATATATATATATATATATATATATATATATATATACAGTATCTCACAAAAGTGCATACACACCTCACATTTTTGTAAATATTTTATTATATCTTTTCATGTGACAACACTGAAGAAATGACACTTTGCTACAATATAAAGTAGTGAGTGTACAGCTTGTATAACAGTGTAAATTTGCTGTCCCCTCAAAATAACTCAACACACAGCCATTAATGTCTAAACTGCTGGCAACAATAATGAGTGCACCCCTAAGTGAAAATGCTCAAATTGGGCCCAATTAGCCATTTTCCCTCCCCGGCGTCATGTGACTCGTTAGTGTTACAAGGTCCCAGGTGTAAATGGGGAGCAGGTGTGTTAAATTTGGTGTTATCGCTCTCACTTTCTCAAACTGGTCACTGGAAGTTCAACATGGCACCTCATGGCAAAGAACTCTCTGAGGATCTGAAAAAAGAATTGTTCCTCTACATAAAGATGGCCTAGGCTATAAGGAGATTGCCAAGACCCTGAAACTGAGCTGCAGCACAGTGGCCAAGACCATACAGCGGTTTAACAGGACAGGTTCCTCTCAGAACAGGCCTCACCATGGTCGACCTAAGAAGTTGAGTGCTCAGTGTCATTTACAGAGGTTGTCTTTGGCAAATAGACGTATGAGTGCTGCCAGCATTGCTGCAGAGGTTGAAGGGGTGGGGGGTTAGCCTGTCAGTGCTCAGACCATATGCTGCACACTGCATCAAATTGGTCTGCATGGCTGTCGTCCCAGAAGAAAGCCTCTTCTAAAGATGATGCACAAGAAAGCCCGCAAAGAGTTTGCTGAGGACAAGCAGACTAAGGTCATGGAATACTGGAACCATGTCCTGTGGTCTTAGACCAAGATAAACTTATTTGGTTCAGATGGTGTCAAGCGTGTGTGGTGGCAACCAGGTGAGGAGTACAAGTGTGTCTTGCATACAGTTAAGCATGGTGGTGGGAGTGTCATGGTCTGGGGCTGCATGAGTGCTGCCGACACTGGGGAGCTACAGTTCATTGAGGGAACCATGAATGCCAATATGTACTGTGGCATACTGAAGCAGAGCATGATCCCCTCCTTTCAGAGACTGGGCCACAGGCATACTTGCTAACTGTCCCGAATTTCCTGGGACATTCCCAGGATTTAGACCTTTGTCCCAGTATTGCCGTTTTCCCGATTTTTTCCCCGCCTCTTGGTTCTTCCCTAACACCTCCACGAGCTGGTCTCCTGTAAATGGAGAGACCAGTTTGCCAGATTGACGCTACCGGGGTGCGGCCCGCACCTGGGTGAAGAGGGGAGGGACACCTGATGTAAGGAAGGGCTCCGCTCTGGGGAGTGGGACACCTGATGTAGGGAAGGGCTCCACTCTGGGGGGGGACACCTGATGTAAGCATGGACTTCGCAGTGAGGGGGGCACCTAATGTAAGGAAGGGCTTCGCTCTGGGGGGACACCTAATGTAAGGTAGGACTCCACTCTGGGGGGGGACAAATGATGTAAGGTAGGACTCCGTTCTGCGGGGGGGCACCTGATGTAAGGAAGGACTCCTCTCTGAGGAAACCTAATGTAAGGAGGCACTCTGCTCTCGGGGGGACACCTGATATAAGGAAGGACTCCACTCTGGGAACAACTGATATAAGGAGGGACTCCGCTCTGGGGACACCTGATGTAAGGAGGGACACCGCTCTGGGGACACCTGATGTAAGGAAGGACTCCACTTTGGGGACACCTGATGTAAGGAAGGACTCTGCTCTGGGGACACCTGATGTAAGGAAGGACTCTGCTCTGGGGAAACCTGATGTAAGGAAGGACTCCGCTCTGGGGGGACACCTGATGTAAGGAAGGACTCTGCTCTGGGGACACCTGATGTTAGGAGGGACTCTGCTGGGAATGCCTGGTGTAAGGAGGAACTCTACTGGGGACACCTGATGTAAGGATGGACTCTGCTGGGAATGCCTGATGTAAGGAGGGACTCTACTGGGAGCACCTGATGTAAGGATGGACTCTGCTGGGAATGCCTAATGTAAGGAGGGACTCTGCTGGAAATGCCTGATTTGGGAGGAACTCTGCTGGGAATGCCTGATTTTAGGAGGGACTCTGCTGGGAATGCCTGATGTAAGGAAGGGTTCCATTCTGGGGAGGGGGACACCTGATGTAAGAAAGGGCTCCGCTCTGGGGGGGACACCTGATGTAAGGATGGACTCCACTCGGAGGGGACACCTGATGTAAGGAAGGGCTCCGCTCTGGGGGGACACCTGATGTAAGGTAGGACTCCGCTCTGGGGGGGGACACCTCATGTAAGGTAGGACTCCACTCTCGGGGGGGCACCTGATGTAAGGAAGGACTCTGCTCTGAGGACACCTGATGTAAGGAGGGACTCCGCTCTGGGGGGGGACACCTGATGTAAGGAAGGACTACGCTCTGGGGAGGGACACCTGATGTAAGGAAGGATCCGCTTTGGGGACACCTAATGTAAGGAAGGACTCCGCTTTGGGGACACCTGATGTAAGGAAGGACTCCGCTCTGGGGACAACTGATGTAAGGAGGGACTCCGCTCTAGGGACACCCGATGTAAGGAGGGACTCCGCTTTGGGGACACCTGATGTAAGGAAGAACTCCGCTTTGGGACACCTGATGTAAGGAAGGACTATGCTCTGGGGACACCTGATGTAAGGAAGGACTCCGCTCTGGGGACACCTGATGTAAGGAAGGACTCCGCTCTTAGGGCAAATGATGTAAGGAGGGACTCCGCTCTAGAGACACCCGATGTAAGGAGGGACTCCGCTTTGGGGACACCTGATGTAAGGAAGGACTCCGCTTTGGGGACACCTGATGTAAGGAAGGACTCTGCTCTGGGGACACCTCATGTAAGGAGGGACTCTGCTCTGGGGACACCTGATGTAAGGAAGGACTCCGCTCTGGGGACACCTGATGTAAGGAAGGACTCCACTCTGGGGACACCTGATGTAAGGAAGGACTCCGCTCTGAGGAGGGACACCTGATGTAAGGAAGGACTCTGTTCTGGGGGGGACACCTGATGTAAAGTGGGACTCCGCTCTGGGGACACCTGATGTGAGGAGGGACTCCGCTCTGGGGACACCTGATGTAAGGAAGGACTCCGCTCTGGGGACACCCAGTGTAAGGAAGGATTCTGCTCTGGGGACACCTGATGTAAGGAGGGTCTCAGCTCTGGGGACACCTGATGTAAGGAGGGATTCGGCTCTGGGGACACCTGATGTAAGGAGGGACTCCGCTCTGATAATGATTGAAGCGCTAACACCAGGTGTTTGGAGTATCTTTATCTGCTGATTATTAAGCTTTATGAAATACAATATTACTATTGTGGTGTAGGATCTGGGCCTGTTGTCTATCCATCCCTCTTTCTTTCCTTCCTTCTCTCTTCTTCCCTCCCTATTTCTTTCTCCCTCCATCGATCCTTCATCTCAGACTCAAACCACACCCTATTTGAACCACACCCCATTTAAGCCACACTCAATATTCCATTTAAATCACGTCCATTCTTTGCCACGGCATGCTTTGCAATTTTCTTCCCCCACTATGACATGCCTACAAATAAATGCCCCGCCCCCTAATTATAATAATACTCAGCCTACAGACAAAAAAAGTGTTCCTATCATTTTCTTGACAATGTTGGTCATACCTCTCAACTTTTTGAGATGGGAATGAGGGACACCTATCAGCAAAAGTATGCAGGCATAGGAAACACCCCTTGCCACGCCCCCTTAAAGGAGAATTGTACAAAACAAAAACGAGATTGGTTAAACCCACAAGTGTTTTTATACCACTACTATTCCTTTATATTGGCTTTTAGAATTTACAAATGCAGCAATTTAGAAATCAGATGAAAGGTTTAGCACAGGGAAAACAATTTTTGATAGATAAGAAGTGCATTTTATATACAACTATATAGATCAGACCAAAATGAGGGACAAATTAGGAGCAATGAGGGACAGAGGGACATTGCTCCAAATCAGGGACAGTCCCTCGAAAATCAGGGACAGTTGGGAGCTATGATTTTGGCAACTATGCGCAGGGCAGAATTCCAACATGATAATGACCCCAAACACACCTCCAAGATGACCACTGCCTTGCTAAAGAAGCTGAGGGTAAAGGTGATGGACTGGTCAAGCATGTCTCCAGACCTAAACCTTATTGAGCATCTGTGGGGCAAAAGGAAGGTGGAGGAGCGCAAGGTCTCTAACATCCACCAGCTCCGTAATGTCGTCATGGAGGAGTGGAAGAGGACTCCAGTGGCATCCTGTGAAGCTCTGGTGAACTCAATGCCCAAGAGGGTTAAGGCAGTGCTGGAAAATAATGGTGGCCACACAAAATATTGAAACTTTGGCCCTAATTTGGACATTTTCACTTAGGGGTGTACTCACTTTTGTTGCCAGCGGTTTAGACATTAATGGCTGTGTGTTGAGTTATTTTGAGGGGACAGCAAATTTACACTGTTATACAAGCTGTACACTCACTACTTTACATTGTAGCAAAGTGTCATTTCTTCAGTGTTGTCGCATGAAAAGATATAATAAAATATTTACAAAAAATGTCAGGGGTGTACTCACTTTTGTGAGATACTGTATATGTATAAAATCACATATATGGGGGGTAGCAGGGTAAGATGTGTAAGCAGTGGTCTCTCTGCTAGAGTCTGTGGGTACAAAGGGAATGTAGTATACCCTCCAGGATTTAAAGTCGCAACCCTGAGCTCATCTCTAGCAGAACTCCAAACCTGCACTCTTTTTTACTCCAATGGGCAGCAGCCCGGCCATTCCCCCCATAAGTTTTGCGTTGGGAATTATTCCGCTCGCAGCTCATTAGAGTAAGGAGAGTGCAGGTTTAGAGTTCTGCTAGCAGCTAGAAGTGAGCAAATGCTGCAGAGTATGCTACAGGTTCTCTTTACCACAGGCTGTAGAAGAGAGACTGCTGCTTCCACGTTTTACGCTGCCACCCTCCCCTACCACATCCTTCCCATATAGTTGATCCTTTTTCTGACTGATATATAAGCAGTGTTTTAGAAGCAGAGAAAACTGTTTTTTTTTTTTATCATTAGCACATTTTGCAATGCCAGGCGAATTTGCCCTTAATACAGATGGCTGCCTGGAGACAAGCACGCACGACGTCCTGACGCTCTCAGGCGCCGGAAACGGATAGCGGCGCTTTGTGATTGCGTCGGGCGGAAGCTGGTTCCATTTCCTGTTGTGGAGTGCGGAGCTCCGTGTACGTGTGTCTTTTTTTTTCTCCGGGAGGTTTGTCTATCCTGCGGCCGACACCATGGCGATGCAAGCAGCGAAACGTGCCAATGTGAGTAGAGGACCCGGGGAACGGGGCTTAATTCATCATAGAACACTGCCTGTTGGAGGCCTACTGTCTGGGGGGGCTCCCCACACACTCACTGCCTGCTAGAGGTGGTCTGTCCCATCTATGGAACTGGGGTGCTCCACACACTCACTAACTCTCTGGCTGCTGGAGGCCTCCTGTCCTATCCATGGCTCTGGGGGGCTCCCTGCTAGGTTTATGATAATAGTGTGAGGATATTTGATGCTCCTTATGATCTTTGATAAAACTTTATTTTAGTTTTGGATAGAGTGGTGAGATTAAAAAAAATAAATTGGCATGGATGAGCAACAGCGATGGATTCAGTTTGCCCAAGTTGCTCCGGTGTGGCAGGAAATAAAAAAAACAATCATGCGGGGAAGAGGGATGGAGCTTTTCCCATCTTTTTAATTGGCGAATGATAATAAGTGGCTTGCAAGGGCATGAAAACGGCATCAATATTTTATTTCTTTATCCTGCCACAGCCGGCTGACTTGGATCTAATGAAACAATTCATTATCTATCGCTCGTCCATGCCGTTTTTGTCTCACTTGATCGCTTTGTGGAATCGGACATCGATCATTCATTCAGTTTTATCACCCAGCGTATGGCTGCCGTAACTTCATCCTAAATTAAAAAAAGAAAACATTTCTGCCTTTGGTTCTACTTTAAATTATAACGAAACTCAAAAGTTTTTATCTTTTTTTTAGTTTTGAATAGATTGGAGAGGTATTGGAGCCCTTGGCAGGTATTTATTGCTGTCTGTGTCCCCATTGGGGAGACTCTCCCTCTCTGTCACGATTACTCTTATGATTGAAAGTACAAGAAAATCCCACATTTTGGTTTGTTTTCAGAACAGTAATAGAGGGGAAATCTCACAACGAGGACAATGGTTCTGGTGACAATCAAGGATTCCCTCACCTTGGTGGAATTTCTTTCTGTCTTGGCTATGGAAATCTCCCCAAGATGGCCAGAAGAAAACATTCCACAGTGGTTATTAACCTTTATGACGGTGATAAAACTGAACAATCCACGTTTGATGTGACAATGCAATCAAGCAGGATAAAAATGACGGTTTTGATTGGCCCAGGTCAATTGATTGTCTAAGCAAAAAAAAAAAAAAAAATGCACAGGGCCACTTGGTGATGTTTTTTTAGCCCCCTTTCACCCAAAGGGTCCGATCAAGTCCGCCTGTTAGTTTTTCAGGTGGACCTGATCAGACCCTCCATTCACACCTATGGACAGGCTGGTGTAAATGGACTTGATTTGGTCCGCAAAAAAAAAAAAGGGTGGGAGGATCTGTCAATATCTGTCTAGGCAGATCAGATTGGAGGGCAGTCAAGTGTAAACAGACAGAGGAGTAGGTTTACTCCCAGCCTCCCATAGAGCAGAACTCTGCTGAAACTGACCAGACATAGACCTGTCATCCGCCCGCTCCGCTCTGATCAGCGGACAGGTCCCCAGCTGTTTAACCACTTCCTGCCCGCACTATATCCAAAAGATGGCAACAGCGAGGGCTCATTTTGCAGGAAGGTGTCATTTGACATCCTCTTGTGATCGTGTAGGCGGTGTGCTCTGGGATCAGAGTCATTCGGATTCAGGTGATCAGAGATCTGGGTAAAGGGCCAATCACAGCAGTACTTTACAATGTGACCAGCTGTGTCCAATGACAGCTGATTATGATGTAAACACAAGCTGTTTATCGGCTTTCCTTTCCTCACGCTGACAGCATGAGGAGAAGAGAGCCAATAATCAGCTTGTGTTAAAGGGACATCGTAACCGATAATCAGGACACTGATTTTCAGTGTCCTGATTATCAGTGCAGTACCACCTTTCAGCGCCGTCTTCTAAGTGTCCATCAATGCCACTGTATCAGCGCACATCATTGAAGGAGAAAAAATACCTGTTTGCAAAAATGCTTATAACAAACTATGAACATTTTTTTTTTTTTTTTTTTAAATGTTCGGTCATTTTTCTTTAGTATAGCAAAAAAATAAAAACCCTAGTGGTGATTAAATACTACAAAAAGAAAACTCTGTGAAAAATTTGATTAAAACTTCACTGAAATCATCCAATACTGCTCCTTCACGGACTCCCGCTAACCGGTACCAGTATCACCGCGCCTGTGACCCACATTCCGGCTACTCCACTGCCACCGCTGATGTGGCAAAACGGCTTAAAGAGAACCGAGGCCTCACGGAGTATCCTGGCCAAGATGGCACCTGGTCGCAACGCTCCTCCAAGGAGAAATACAAAGAGGCAGCTCAGAAGCTCTTCGGCAGGAGGACCCCCAAATCTGCCTTCTTCATCTGCCCTAGGAGATGCTTCAGGGGGTCAATCCGAGGCTGATGACACTGTCCCGCTCAAGGGTGCAGGCAGATCGCCCCCAGAGTGGAACACAGTGGGTACTCCTGGGGACATTTTTGCTGTGCCACATGCATCTTCCTTGGCTGCAGAAGAGCCGGAGCCCACTTTGCGTGATATACTCTCTGCTGTAACGTCCTGCAATATGTCTAGCTCTGCCCTCACTGATGAACTCAAGGGAGTTAAGGCTGAAATCTCGTGTGTTCGGCATGACATGCAAAAACATGCCGCCTGCCTAGATGACTTAGAAAATCGAATGTGCCGCAACAGTGTGCGTGCCCTGGGTATTCTTGAGCGGGCTGAAGGAAAAAATCCTGTTACCTTTATTGCGCAGTGGCTCATCTCTACCTTTGGCAAAGATACCTTCTCCCACCTGTTTGCAGTGGAAGGGTGCATAGGGTCCCAGCATGCCCACAGCCACCGGGCAATCGCCTGCCCATTCCTGTTCAAATTATAAGGCCAGGGATGCTATCCTAACCAAGGCTAGAATATGAGTGGTGCTATAGCTATTGACAACTCCAAAATATTGCTATTCCCGGACTTCTCTGTGGAACTACAAAAGCAGCGTGCAAGTTTCACTGATGTGAAAAAGAGGCTCCGAGATCTTAATATACAATATGCCATGCTATATCCTGCCCGCCTTCGGGTGGTTGCGCTGGGAGAGGTCCACTTCTTTGATCGTCCTTCTTTTGTGGAACAATGGCTGGATAGGGAGGATAGAGCACTTTGAGCCGCTATGTCGCAACGCTCTGCTTCTACTTGAATTATGGTCACCTTGCAAAAGGCCTTTTTTTTTTTTTCTTTCTTTTTGATGTTATCTGGTCCTAGATATGTTTCTAAAAATTTTTTCCACGTTCTTTTAAGTCAAGTTGGACTCTGGAGAACATTGGATCTATCTGCATCGTGGTTTATCCCACATACACTGCTGAATTGAAACCCACTTACCATCTTTTCTTACTGGAGTTTCCTCTGCTTCCTCCCGCCCTCATGGAGGATCCATGGGGACAGCATGTTCCTCAGCTTAACCAGCTGGGAGCCCTATTGCCTCTATATTTCGATTTTTTTTCCTTTCTCTTTTTATGTTGTGTTTGTTGCTCCCTTTTTGACCTACCACAGTCCCAATTTTTAGTCTTCTCTGATATGTACCCTGTCAGACTGCTCACATACCTTTGATTATAATTAGGGTTGTCCCGATACCGATACTAGTATCGGTATCGACACCGATACCGAGCATTTGCCCAAGTACTTGTACTCGGGCAAATGCTCCCGATGCTTCCCCCGATACCTAGAGGACAGCTATGATCGGCGCGTGGGGGAGTTTCCAAGATTCTGCCCCAGCGGCTTTCAGCTGCTTTAGTGACATACAGTGGTGATCGCTCACCGCTGACTGTCACTGCATCCTCCTTTCCTCTGTCCCCCTCCGCTGTCCCCCTCCGTTCTTCTTTCCTTCTCTGTGCCTCTCCGCTGTCCCCTCCTTTCCTCTCTCCTTCTCTGTGCCTCTCCTGTCCCCTCCATTCCTCTCTCCTTTTCTGTCCCCCTCAGCTGTCCCCTTCGTTCTGCTGTGCCTCTCCGCTGTCCCCTCCGTTGTCCCCTCCGTTCCCCTCTCCTTCTGTCTCCTCCGTTCTCCCCCTCTGTTCCCCTCTCCTTCTGTCTCCTCCGTTCTCCCCCTCTGTTCCCCTCTCCTTCTGTCTCCTCCGTTCTCCCCCTCTGTTCCCCTCTCCTTCTGTCTCCTCCGTTCTCCCCCTCTGTTCCCCTCTCCTTCTGTCCCCCTCCGTTCTCCACCTCCGTTGTGCCGTCCTCCTCCTCCTTCTTTGTGTATGGATATAGTCAGCTGACTCTGTCCATTCACATAACTGAAACATTGTAATCTCCTGTGATTACGATGTGTCAGTTTATGAATGGAGAGGAGCCGCTGTCTTCTCTCCATTCATTCTCAGTGCAGCTGAGGCTGCAGAGAAAGGGACTGGGGAATCTCTATCCTCGGTCTCTTTCTCTGTCTCAAGGGGGAGATATCAGAGGTCTGTTAAGACCCCCGATATCTCACCAAAGCACCCCAACAGGGCTGATTAAAAAACAAAAACAAAAAAAACCACATATTGCAATAAAGAATAAAAAAAAATTATTGTAAAAAATAAAAATTGTAAATAAAAAAAAAACCACATACAACGTTCACCCCCCCCCCCCCTAAAAAAAAAACAAAAAAAAACCACTGTCACGTGACATTAAAAAAAAAAAGTATCGGTAATCAGTATCGGCGAGTACTTGAAAAAAAGTATCGGTACTTGTACTCGGTCCTAAAAAAGTGGTATCGGGACAACCCTAATGTAAACTGATCGCACAATTTTGGATTGTTCTCAGGGTGCCCACCAGGCAGCAATGGGTAGAGCATGTCAATAAACTATTGATACAGGAAAAATTGATGTACCAACATAAAAATGTCCCAGGTAAATTCTACTCAATGTGGCAGGCCTGGTTGGATGTCCCGGGATTGGCTCCACATCAGCTAATTAGGGATAGGCTCCTACAGGGGTAAAGGATATAAAAAGTCCAGAATAGTGGCTGACTGGGTCCTACACTACACAAGACTCCTTGTGGCATTGGAGACGTGTTTGTTTGTTTGTTTTTTGTTTTTTTTTGTTTACCCTCAGAGCTCCGAGGATCTAGATAGGTTAAACTGTTAGATTTCTTTTTGGTTACACTGTGTCTTCATATATATGTCAATCTTTGTAATTCTGGTTTACATGGTTCTGTATGCACTTTATTGACGGGCAGTAATACCATTGTATGAAAACTTTATTCTCTTGTGTTTTAATACCAATGCTATAGCATGTTCCTTTTTATACTGTGTACTGAATGGCATATATTCTGTATTGTGGATGACAAGCTTTTCTTTTGATAAAAAAGGGAGCATTGCATATAGCTTGAAAGTGATTCTCAAGGGCACAAAAACCACCATTGGTTTACCTGTACAATCATCCCTTTTTTTTTTTTTCCCCAACTTCGGTTGATCAAAACCGTCAAAGTATAACTGAAGGCAAAGCTTATTTTCTTTTATATATGATATATATTAGGGCTGGGGAAAAAAATCGATTCAAATCTTGAATTGAGTTGAGAGGTTTATTTATTTTATTATTATTTTTTTTTTTTTTCACCAGGACCGGTGCTGACACCGCGCCGGTCCTGAGGAGCTGGCGGCAGGAGTTTTTAGGCAAGGCCGCGGCTTTGGCGTATTCCGCGAGACTGGACGCTGCGGACTAGGCCGAAGCCGCGGCCTCGCTTAAAAACTCCTGCCCGCAGCTCCTCAGGATCGGCTCGGTGTCCATCAAAAAAATAAACATTCGAATCGTGAATCGAGTTTTTTTTTGGAGAAAATTGCCCAGCTTTTTTTGTGAAGACACTAGCTCTGGGGTTTTGGCACTTTGGAGAGAGATCCTCTCCTTTCCTGTTTTGGTTATGGGACAGGAAGTGATAAGGAATATTCCCAATGGAGAAACAGATGGCAAAAAACTGATTTGGGGGTGTGTGTTTTGCCTTCAGTTCTACTTTTAACACTTTTACGCCCTGCCTAGTAACCCTTTAACAGGAAGAGGTGAGAAGGACTGACTGCAGTCACAGTGGTCACATGACCGAGAGTCAGTCCTGCTGAAGATCAGGAGCTGTCTGACAGCTCAGTCACTGCGTGCTTCCATGCACAGAATCTTCAGCCACCCATGGACACACATGTCGCGTGTGAATCCCACCTTCTTTGCCATTGCACATATGCGTTATACAGGGGGCAAGAGGATAATTTAGTAGTTTAGGAATGTAAAACTAACAATCAAGGTAGCTCTGCATTGGCAAGTGAGTGAAAAGAAAACAATGTATCAGTGTGAGAATGCTGTGTTGTTGGCTCAGGAATATGATTAGTAACAATTAACACGAGAGGGAGGTCATTCTGTGAATATAGGCACACTAAGAATGTTTTCAAAGTTTTACATTTCTTGGTGTGCCTTCATTGATCTGATGCTGGTGCAATTTTATAGCCTGAGGGGGAAAAAAAATGAGTGAAAACAACAAAAGCAGTCATGCGTTCTTTAACTCTTAGGGGAGTGACCCTGTAATCTCATAATCTGATTGAACGAAATACGATTGAAGTCCCGAACAAAGCATCTCCGTGCTGCCAATCAATGCAACGCAATCTCCGATTTTCTGTTTTCCATGATCAACTTGGTTTAATCGGATTTTCTTTTTGCTTGAAAATTATTTAGAGCCTCCAAATGTGTTTTTTTTGTTTTTTTTTGTTTTTTTTTTTAGCAGAGACCCTAGAAAATAAAATGGCAGGCTTTGCAACTTTTTGTTATGTCACACAGTGTTTTTCAAATGCAATTTTTTTGGGAATAAATTTTTTGAATAAAAACAGAATCTAAAACCCAATTATTTTGTAAAATATGAAAAATTATGTTATGCCAAGTAAGTAGATACCAAACATTTTATGCTTTCAATATGCACATGCTCGTGGAATGGCACTAATCTACGGTACTTACAAATCTCAAGTTGAAGCTTTTACATGCGTGCGGGAGCCGTCAATCACGGCACATGCTGGGGGAAGAAACGGCACGGTGGTCCGTTTCTTCACAGCGCATGCGCCGATGGCGAAGTCGGCGCACTACAAGTGAAATATCTGCTAAACAGCGTACATTTAGGAGATATTTCCACTACCTATAGGTAAGCCTTATTATAGGCTTACCTATAGGTAAAAGTCAACAAAAAGGGTTTACAACCACTCTTAATGGCAGTGCCGTATTGCAAAAAAATGGCCTAGTCATAAAGGGGGGTAAATCTTCCCGGAGGTCAAGTGGTTGAAAAAAAGGTTTGGAAAACTTCAGCTCTACAGCCACTAGATGGAGCTGATGATCATAGGAAAGATCTATCCCCAGTGCCATCTAGTAGCCATAATTCACTCTGTTCTGTATAAATACAATTCTGGAGAGAAAATAGCCTAGTAACATTTCTTTGCCTCTTATTTGTACAGACCAAATGCACATGCAGATTCACAGACTGAATAGCTCGGCAAATTCTTAGATAAAACACCTCTAAGTGTGTGGGAAAACAATGTAGTTTTCATGTCTCTAATTCTGTCATGGCTCTGTATATGATAAATTATGAACCGTGAATACTGAAAAAGAATATTTGCACCTTCTGATTAGTTCATTTTTTACTTGTCAGATCCGTTTACCACCTGAAGTGAACCGGATATTGTACATCAGGAATTTGCCCTATAAAATCACTGGAGAGGAAATGTATGATATCTTTGGAAAGTACGGACCTATTCGCCAGATCAGAGTGTAAGTAGTTTTTTTTTTTTTTTTTCGTTTTTTTTTTTTTTCTTGGCAAAGTGAATAGTAAAAAAATGTGATACATGGCTTGTTTGTTTTTTTCAATTTTGTTGCAGCATGCTGGTGTCTGTGGGGTTAACCACTTAAAGACTAGCCTTGTTTGGAGATTTTCGTGTTTATAAGTTTAAAACCGTTTTTTTTGCTAGAAAATTACTTAGAACCCCCAAATATTATACATTGTTTTTTCTAACACCCTAGAGAATAAAATGGTGGTCATTGCAATACTTTTTTTTTCACACCGCATTTGTGCAGCAGTCTTACAAGCGCACTTTTTTTGGAAAAAACTCACTTTTTTAAATAAAAAAAAATAAAATAAAACAACAGTTACGCCGAGTAAATTGATACCCAACATGTCACGCTTCAAAATTGCGCCCGCGCGTGGAATGGCGTCAAACTGTTACCCTTGAAAATCTCCATAGGCAACGTTTAAAAAATTCTACTGGTTGCATGTTTTGAGTTAGAGGAGGTCTAGGGCTAGAATTATTGCTCTCTCTGTAACAATTGTGATGATACCTCACGTGTGGTTTGACCACCGGGCGCTTTAAAAAAAAAAAATTTTTTCTTATTTATTTTACTTGTTTTTTTTTTTTCATTGTCTTTTAAAAAAAAATAAAAAATTGGGTCACTTTTATTCCTATTACAAGGAATGTAAACATCCCTTGTAATACAAAAAAACATGACAGGTCCTCCTAAATATGAGATCTGGGGTCAAAAAGTCCTCAGATCTCATATTAACACTAAAATGCAATAAAAAAAAAAAAAAAATTGTCATTTGAAAAAAAGATATTGAAAAAAATGTGCCTTTTAAGACGTATGGGCAGAAGTGATGTTATGACGTCGCTACCACCCTGCTATGGTATGGAGACGGGTGTTTCCCAGGAGACAGCGCACTCCCCCGCTGTCTCCTGGGAAACACACAGGTCCCAGGAGATAGCGGGGACCATTGAGAACACACAGCGCGACTCGCGCATGCACAGTAGGGAACCGGGAAGTGAAGCCGCAACGCTTCACTCCCTCATTCCCTCATTGAGAATGGCGGCGGCCGAGGGACGGTTCGGACCCAGGTGCCGACATTGCTGGACCCCAGGACAGGTGAGTATCCTTATTTTAAAAGTCAGCAGCTGCAGTATTTGCAGCTGCTGTCTTTTTTTTTTTTTTTCGTGGATGGAGCATTCTCGGTCAAACTGTGACTGCATTCTCGCGAAGACTGTGCACTCTGAGGTGTTATCAGACATGCCCACCTAACCTATGTGTGCTACAGAACACCTCCTTCCCCAAAGGTATACAGATAGAGGGGAGGTGTAGTCCCATACATTCTGCTCCTTCATAGATACATAGTTGGTAAAATACAGTACAGCTAGTGAGCCTTGTCTGAGCAAGTTTGTTACAGGCAGGATCACCAAGTGGAAGTCCATGCAAAAAACTAAAATCCCTGCATCTATAGTCACCACGGATCTAACCCTAACCTCTCTATCCCTGTAAAGAATAAATGGGTATACATACCTTTTTGGAAGCCGATCTGATCCGCTTTGACTTGATCTCCAGCGTCGGAAGCTCTGCAGAGGACACAGCTGACAACTGCTGTGAAATGAATGGGAAGCGACGTCCCCCATAGAATTACTATGGGCATTCTGCTGTCGTCTATCTCTTCTGCACCCGCCTCTACAGTGAAGCCGCGGCTGACAGCTCAGCGTGGGATCCAGTCAGAGTGGTTCAGATCGGCTTCCAAAAAGGTATGTATACTAATTTTTTCTTTACAGGGATAGAGAGGTTAGTGTTAGATCCCTGGTGTCTAAAGATGCAGGGATTTTAGATTTTGCATGGACTTCCACTTTAAAGTATAACTAAAGGCAAAACTTTTTTTTTTTTTAGCTTTGGCTAGAGTGCAGAGAGATTTGAACATCTGTCCGTTTTTATTGCAGTCTGTCAGCATTATGGAGATTCATCCTCTCTATTTATCCTGTTTACCCTTATCATTGAAAGTGAAAACAAAAGAAAATCCCAAATTGGGCTGTCTCCAGAAAAGTAATAGATGGGAAATCTTCCAATGGGGCCACTAGTTCTGGAGACCTGGGGGGCCCAAGGAATTCCCTTAATTTGCAAGAATTTCCTCTCACTTCCTGTCTTGGCTATGGGACAGTAAGTTAACGAAAATCTCCCCAATGGGACACAGACGGTGAAAAAAAAAAATCTGCCAGGGGTTATAACCCTCCCTTACGCTAACCAAATTGGGGGAAAAAAAAGTTTTGCCTAAAGTTCTACTGTAAAAAGGGAACTAATTCAACCACCACATCTGGTAATCTGCAATATGTTACCTTTTTTTTTACCATATTTTAGCCCACCTTATGCTCATCCTCGTAGCACTCCCCTACCACTCGTTCTGTAGCATCCACTACAAAATACCCTATGCTTTGTAGTATAAGGTGGCAAAATACCTCCTTCCCTGATTCCGTGCTGTTCAAAACGATCAAACGACAGAGCACAATGAAGGTGAGTATAAGGTGGACCGGGATGGGATTTAAAGAGACCCTGAATAGGCAATGCAACAGGATCTCCTATGCCGCGTACACACGACCGGACTTGTGAACGGGCTAAACTTTGTTGGCATTTCCGACGGAAAGATTTAGTACAGGTTCTATATCTGAGTCCGTCGGAAATGCCGACAGAAAAAGTCCGATGGGGCATACACACGATCGGAATGTACGACCGAAAGCTCCCATTGGACTTTTTCTGTCGGGAAGTCTGGCTGTGTGTACGCGGCATTAGCCACACTTCTCTTCTTTAAAGTGTTTGTTACCCCAGCATTTCATATTCCTGATATGTGCCTGCTGTACCATGTACTTGTATGAAAAAGTTTCCTCTTCTCTTTAGATTGCTTCCTTTGTATGAAATCCCTGGTGTTCCTGCCAGTCCCTCTGCTCTCCTATCAGAAACTGACCACACTAAGCAGGGGAACACAGGTGGTCAGTTCTCTAGCTATGCTGGGAATTCAGCCTGCTCTCCTCCAATGATCAGACTTGTCCTGACATGCCCCCCCTTACACATCCATTTATTGGGAAGCTCGGTATAGTGCTGCTGCTCCTCCCCTCAGCTCTTATGCAGCTGAGAACAGAGGGAATGTGACCACTTATAAAAAAAAAAAAAAGGATTTAGAATTTAAAAAAAAAATATCTATACACATGTTTTGCTTCATTTAAATTCTAAACTAATTGGGTTGTTTTACAGGGTGATTGTTTACAATCACTTTAATACACCTTGGGCAAGGGCTCACCCCAGCTTAATGATTGGATAATAAAGGAAAAGCAACACATGAGGATGAGGACATCCTTGTGACCTCCCATTCTGTAAACTGTGTTAGAATGGCGGTGCTTTGCAATCAATAGAGCTGGTTGGCGCTCAGTACTGACCCTGTCTCTCTCCCAGTCTGAGTGTAGATTTGTAGAGGACTACAGAAAGCTAATCTAAAGACAGATTCAGGTACTTATTCTAGTCATTTTTATATTTGTTTTTCATATAAACAAACGGGGCTAAACACTGTTTTTCTTTTATATTCGCCCCGGTGTTTGGCTTTCTGTGAAAACTTACATGAATCAAACACAAGGCTCTTATTAATCCTTCTATTGTCAAGACTGACTCGTTTTTAGGTTTATATCTGTGCTGTTTATTTTCTGAGCCTTCAAATATAATTTTCACTGTTGCAGAAACACTTTTTAATGCGGTTCGTCCTGTAGCGTTTCTTGGAATCATTACCCTTTGGAAGCAACAAAGATGCAATCAGTCATCACATCTGTCAGACTGCTTCCAAACCTTCTAGAAGCAAAGGCTTGTAATGGATGATTCCCTGCAGACATGCCGAGATTACTGTAATGTCCTTCACACTAACAGGAGGGGCCCCACTACCGCCAAGCAAAGTCTCTATGTCAATGCCAGTAAGCTACCGCTAATGGTCATTAGCTGGAGCATAAACCACAAAACATGGCCAATTACCTCTGCCAGTCGCATACTATTCCAATAATATGTATTTTCTTTTATTATAATTTAACCCAGTAAGCACAAGGAATGCATGTTGTGTGGTAAGTCGCACTGTAATAGAGTAGAATAGAAGAGAATAGTCCTATCTTTAAAGTAGTAGTAAGCATTTCTTTTAAAAATCACCTCTCAAATTAAATGTTGTAAATAATTCTATTATTTGGCAAGTAATTCATTAGTAAATATTTAACTTATGCCGATGTACACAGCTCCATCTTCCTGGTGCAGTCTTCCCTCGGACCTCCATTTGTAGTATGTTCACTTTTTTTCCTCCGTTCCCACCGGCAGGACCACATATTCCTTGACGTTGATTCCTAAACTTTATTGTCTATGTGCAGCCTGTGCGTTTTGACACAGAGTGATTGATTTACTTAAAACTAGTGCACTCAGAATCTGGTGCAGCTGTGCATAGAAACCATTAAGCTTCTAATATCCACTTGTTCAATCAAGCTCTGACAAAAAAAAAAATCCTGGAAGCTGATTGGTTTCTATGCAGAGCTGCACCAGATTTTGCACTCTCCAGTTTTATTGTCTAAATGCATTTAAGTGGTTGTAAAGGCACAAGGTAAAAAACCTTCTGTGTGCAGCAGCCCCCTCTAATAGTTACCCGAGTCCCTTCTCAATCCAGTGATGTCCAAGACAGCTTTGCTTCTCTGAGGACTCGAACTCCTGATTGGCTTTTGTCAGCAGCAGGAGCCATTGCCACTTGCTGCTGTCAATCAGCCAGTGAGCCAATCAGGAGGGGGTGGGGCCGAGCCGCGGCTCCGTGTGTGAATAGACACAGAGCCACGGCTCGGGAGCACGCATGCTTCGCTGCCTCCAGAGCAAGCTACTTGCTGTGGGGGCTACCGGAAGGAGCCAGGAGCGCTGGCATGGGATCCGGGCTGCTCTGTGCAAAACCATTGCACAGAGCAGGTAGGTATAACATGTTTGTTATATATAAATAAAGCGCTTTTTTTTTTTTTTTTTTTTTTTTTAAATATCTCATTAATGTAGCTTAGGATAGAAGTGCATGGAGTGGTTGCTCCATTGAGACTTGGCTTGAAAAAGAAGCCATTGCTGCAAAGGAACTCTGGGTGCGAAGAAAAAGAAATCATTGGCTAGAAGGGAAAGCAGTCCGTAAAACGAATGTAGACATGAAAAACCAATGGACCAGTGTAACTGCAATTAAGATCATACCTGAAGCCTGTCGAACACGACCCATGCAAGTGAATGGGCAGCGTGCAATGTACATGGTTTCAGAGTGGTAGTCTGGCATTTAGAGGTTTAAAACAGGCAGTAAAGAAATCGCCATATCGCCTCCCTGCTCGTCAAGCACCTCTGAGAAGCAATCCAAACACAAATTTATTTTCAAAGCAGCGGCAGTCCTTGCTGCTTTTGTAAACAAGCCCTAAATGCTTAAAGTGGAAGTAAACTTCCATCTGTGGCTTTTACCTATCGGTAAACCTTTAGTATAGGCTTACCTATAGGTGCACCGTTTAGGAGATATTTACTGTACATGCAGCCAGTGACATCACTGGCGCATGCGCTCTAAAGGAACGGCCACCTGTGCCATTTCTTCAGAGCCCTGTGCCATAAACGGCGGCTTCCACGCTGGAGAGATGTCATTGCGGCCAGTCACAGAGTCCGTGAACCCAGAAGAAAGACGGGTGAAGATGAGAGCGCCCGCAGCTCTGACATCTCTGCGCTGGAATGCTTCCTTTTTAAGGTAAGTTAAACATAATGTGCTAGTATGTGATGCACAATATAACATTACTTTGCAGTGTCCAAAAAGGAAAAAAAATGTCCAGCTATTTACAACTGCTTTAAACTTCTTGGAATGTTCACTTTAATGATGAGAAGCTGCAGAAAAAATGGTTGTCTATCTTATTGGCATGTATCTTGCTTTTATTGGCCAGAAAGAAATGAGCCAAGTTTTTAGTTTAGGCTTTCATAAGCCGTGTTTCCCAGACCTCCTGCTCTTCTAGCAGTACAGAATTTGCCAGTCAGCTGACACAGGTAGGGTAACTGGTGTCTCAGCAGGGTGATGGCAGTTTTGCGTATACTCATTAAGCATGAGCTGAAATTGGCATTTGAGAACAGATGTGGAATGTGCTGCTGTATACCTTATTGGTTCCTCAATATTCTGTCTTCTTGTGTGTGTTTTTTCAGGGGAAACACGCCGGAGACCAGAGGCACCGCATATGTGGTCTATGAAGACATCTTTGATGCCAAAAATGCCTGTGATCATCTGTCTGGTTTTAACGTCTGCAACAGATACTTGGTTGTCTTGTACTATAATGCAAACCGGGTAAGTAATCCTGTGCCTTATTTATCAGCATGCTTTCTAGGATTTAGATTTAGGTATGATTTTCATCTTTGAATGAGGTCCTCGAAATGTTTTACCCTTCATAAAAACCCTTCTGTTAAAGAGATTTTTATTACATTATCCTTTGCCCGCCTCTATTTCAAAGCAAATCTTACTATGACATGTTGCAGTAAACACCCTGCATTTACAATTACAAAGCTGATCTTGGTCATATGACCGAATTCTGGCTCTGTTGTCAAGCACACACATTTAAGGGAGGTTTTATAGATATCAAATGAGGAAACTGCCTTTATTGGTTTACTTTTTGAAATGCTATGGAGCGGTCATCCTTTTTCACTATTTACTAGCAAGTCACTGGCTTGCACCCTTAAAAAGTCTGCAGTGGCATATTTTTGACCTAGCTCCTACAGAAAGCTGGTCATCCATGCAGGGTCTCTATAGAAGGTATCTTTCTAACCAAAGATCTTTCTACAGAAATTCATGTTTGCATCAGACAAACATACAGGTTTTTGCCTATGGAGTATGGTGGGAGAATGTTGCAGGTGCTGGGTGTCTCAGAGAAAATGTTGATTGGTCAGGAACATCTATCCCAGCTATATAGGGGTATCAGAGCAGGTTCAACCATTGTCATGGAGTAGCATTCAAATGTATAGAACATAAGCAGAAGGATTTGGTAAACGTTCTTTGTCTATCAGCACCACTACTAAGATGAGCCAAGTCCAGCTAGACTAAGAGCTCTGTTTGTCAAGGCAAAGTAGAGGAAATCTAGGGTGGGAGCTTTGTTTTTTTAGCCAAAGTATCCCTTTACTACAGGGGTGTCCAAACTTTTTTCAAAGAGGGCCAGATTTGGTGAAGTGAACATGCGTTAGGGCCGACCATTTTGCCTGACATTCTTTGAACCATTAAAATTTGGTCTAAGTGTGTTTGAGTAATACACTGCCCAGCAATAATTCTTTTGCCTTTGTGGCTGGGTGTGAGTAAAGAGATGAGCTTGGGCGTGTTATTTGGATTTACCGTATTTATTGGCGTACAACATGCAGCTTCACTTTCAGAGGGAAGTTTCAGGAAAAAAAACTTAAATTTTAAATAAAGAACTGTGAAGCAAAATAAGGGTCAGTGCCCATCTGCAGCCTCACAAGTGCCAGGAGTGCAGCACCCACCATTTCCAGGAGTGCAGCTTAACTGATGCCCATCCATCTGCAGCTTTGGAGGGGGTGGAACGAGCGCCAAAAGATCGCATAGAGGAAAAACTCCTGTTTTCTCGGCAGCCTCCTTAATACAAAGTCCCGCCTCCTTTGATGGACAGAACAGTTGTCCAATGGCAGCGCAGGAGACTGACTTCCTATTACAGAGGCTGCCGTATAAACAGGAAATTCTCCTGTGTGTATGGCACGCGTCCCACCTCCTCCCTGTCCCCTCCAAGGCAGCCAGCATATACATCTTTTGTGGCCCTGGTGCTGGGAGATCGTTGGGGGCCACAAAAGATATGCAGTGGGGGCGGAAAGTGTTCAGACCCCCTTCAATTTTTAACTCTTTGTTCTATTGCAGCCATTTGCTAAAATCATTTAAGTTAATTTTTTTTACTCATTAATGTACACACAGCACCCCATTCAAGAACAGTCATGGAGTTGTTGTGAAGCCACTCCTTCGTTATTTTTTTTTGTACTTGGCCACATTCATCTTTCCCTTAATTGCAACCAGTCGTCCTGTCCCTGCAGCTGAAAAACACCCCCACAGCATGATGCTGCCACCACCATGCTTCACTGTTGGGACTGTATTGGACAGGTAATGAGCAGTGCCTGGCTTTCTCCACACATACTACTTAGAATTAAGGCCAAAAAGTTCTATCTTGGTCTCATCAGACCAGAGTATCTTATTTCTCACCATCTTTGAGTCCTTCAGGTGTTTTTTTTTAGCAAACTCCATGCGGGCTTTCATGTGTCTTGCACTGAGGAGAGGCTCCTGTCGGGCCACTCTGCCATAAAGCCCCGACTGGTGGAGGGCTGCAGTGATGGTTGACTTTCTACAACTTTCTCCCATCTCCCGACTGCATCTTTGGAGCTCAGTGACAATGATCTTTGGGTTCTTCTTTACCTCTCTCACCAAGGCTCTTCTCCCCCCGATAGCTCAGTTTGGCCGGACACCCAGCTCTAGGAAGGGTTCTGGTCGTCCCAAACGTCTTCCATTTAAGTATTATGGAGGCCAAACCTTTAGTGCAGCAGAAATTTTTTTTGTAATTTTGGCCAGATCTGTGCCTTGCCACAGTTCTGTCTCTGAGCTCTTCAGGCAGTTCCTTTGACCTCATGATTCTCTTTTGCTCTGACATGCACTGTGAGCTGTAAGGTCTTATATAGAGAGGTGTGTGGCTTTCCTAATCAAGTCCAATCAGTATAATCAAACACAGCTGGACTCAAATGAAGGTGTAGAACCATCTCAAGGATGATCAGAAGTAATAGACAGCACCTGAGTAAAATATGAGTGTCACAGAAAAAGGTCTGAATACTTAGGACCATGTGATATTTCAGTTTTTCTTTTTTAATAAATCTGCAAAAATGTCAACAATTCTGTGTTTTTCTGTCAATATGGGGTGCTGTGTGTACATTAATGAGGAAAAAAATTAACTTAAATGATTTTAGCAAATGGCAGCAATATAACAAAGAGTGAAAAATTTAAGAGGGTCTGAATACTTTCCGTCCCCACTGTATATGTCCAAAAAAACAGACAGGCCGTTCAAAACCGGAACGCAGGCCGGGTTCCTTCTCATCAGAGGGGGAAAGTACTACTCTGTACCTGTTTTGGCTCTGTCTCTACATATGTATGCCTTTTTATGACCTTTAGCAACTGGAAGTCCTTAATTTTCTGTGTGTGATATCCATTGGATGGTGCCAGTAGCAACGCTTGTAAATTCCATCATCCCCCCCCCCCCCCTTCCCCTTCCTTTAGTAGAGTTGACGTTCAAGTCAACCTTTTGACCTTTTTATCTGAAAAGGGCAATTTATTGTTGAAAGATGATAAACCAAGCTCTTGTCTTTAATTCCTTCGGTCCATCATACATTCCTCACATTTGTGTCATAAGTAAAAAGAGGGAAAATTCACATGCTTTAATATTGAAAGAAAATAAAACCTCTGTTACAGTATTAGTGTACCAACCAAAACTGACTTACAAGTGGTTCAGTCTGCTTGCTCTCCTGGACTTGAGACCAAGCGGTTACCCCCTTGGTGTGTGACAATGTTACTTCATCCTATGTGTTTTGTCACAGAAGACTTCTTCAGAGATGCTCCTGAGGAAGTCCCATGTGGAGAAATGCATAAGGTCGGGGGGAGGTGTCAGCAACAACATACAAGCATTCAGTCTGCTCACTTTCCTGGTCTTAGTAAGCGAGTACCTCTTAGTACATGACAATGGCCCCTAATCCCTCCTTACGTGTTTTGTCATGTACTGGTAATTGCTTTCTCTCATAAGACTAAACTCTTGTATGTTGGTGCTGATTGAAGCACTTCATCATATTGGGAATTTTTTTTTTTTTTGTATTTATTAATAAAAAAGTTTAATGCTATGTAGTTTTTCCCTCCTTTAAAGGAGTTGTAAAGGTTCGTTTTTTGTTTTTTTGTTTTTTTTAGAACAAACATATTATACTTGCCTCCACTGTGCAGTTCGTTTTGCACAGAGTGGCCCCGATCCTCCTGTTCTGTGGTCCCTCGGCGGCTGTCTCGGCTCCTCCCCGCAATAGCTAACCTCCCTCTGGGAAGCTCTATCCCGAGGGGGTTAGCTTGCGGGCGTGCTCCCTGTCATACACGCTGCGTCCATAGACACAGAGTGTATGACTCGGTCCCGGCGGCCGCGTCATTGGATGTGTTTGACAGCAGCGCAAGCCAATGGCTAGCTATCCAATCAACAGCCAGACTCTGTGGAGAAGAGGACGCTGGGGGACGCTCACAGCAGGTGAACGGGCTCAGGTAAGTAAACGGGGGGGCTATCATTGCCAGGTGTTTTTTTACCTTAATGCATAGGATGCATTAAGGTGAAAAAACACGAACCTTTACAACCCCTTTTTAACCTATGGTGCTGATGTAATTAATGTATGATGGACTGGACCAATTGAAGAAAAGGCCATGGTTTATGATCTTTCTCCTTTGGTGGTACATTGTGGGAAATCGCAAACTGACCTTTTCAGATAAGGTCAAAGCTGTCTAGGGGAGTCAACCATACAAGGGGGGGTGTTGGAATGGGGGAAGAGTATGGAGGAGACTGCATTCACAGCAAGTTTTGGTATTGTCACATCGGATGGACATAACACAAAGGAGCTTAAGGATTTATAGCTGCTATAGGGTTAGTCGCAAGGATTACGCTATTTGCAGTGATAGTAATTGGTATAATCACTAAATGCTGGACGCCAAATAACTATGTGTAAAAATTATTGTATATTAAGCATAACCTCTAAGCGCTCAGTAGAGTTTTATAATTCAATCAACCATAAATGCTTTAATTTTCTTAGCTGCACTTGAACAGTGGCAGCTGTAATCTCATTGGTGGTTGTCCTCTCTATTCATCTTTCTGCTCCTGCCCCGCTGTCATGTTACACCCCAGGATTCTCTGTGTTTATGAATTTTGAATTGTGAAGTAGCAGATGAGTGAACACAACATTGTTTTATGTTTTATTTCAGGCATTCCAGAAGATGGACACAAAGAAAAAAGAAGAGCAGCTCAAACTTCTCAAAGAGAAATATGGAATCAACACCGACCCACCCAAATAACCCCACTGCATTTCACTGATTTCTTTTTTTTTTTTTTTATTTGTTTTTTATTCTATAACTTTGCCAGTTCCTAAATACAAGGAGTTGTGGAAGGGATATATGGACTAATTTATCTTTTATGCAACTCTTCCCTGGAGAAGTGAACATGTTGAAACTGATTTGTCACCAGACATGTCACCAGACACTGCTTTGTCTTTACTTTGAAGGTCAGGCATCCACATACCTATAATTCATGTTTGATGTTGGACAGCAGAAGTTTTCATATTTCTGGTGAGATTCGCCTGGTGTCCTTGTTGCAGACATATAAGGCCAAGCTACGTGGCCATCCTCCTTCCCTGTGAAAATTGGACCGTTCTGTAATGGCTCTGCAAACTGAACAGAAGTTAGAGTTCAGGTGCAGTATTCTAATCTGGAGTTCATGAGAGATAGAAGAAAGCATGCCAGTTCACCTTAATCCATATTATCTGGTTTGGAAAAATGAATAACTCAATTGGAATTAAAAAAAACAAACAAAGTGACATAAACATTGCATGAAAACAGTAGAGGCTTAGTTCATAATTAGGTGTGATCTTATTGGACTCCTTATTCTGGAGTTTGTGGATTGAGCCTTAAGCATTTTTTATCTTTTTTTTTTTTTTGTTATGCTCCCTTCGCAAAAAACAGAATTTCCAGTCTGGAGGCTTCTACTTAGACCTCTTTCTGAACAGTGCCTCGACAATCCACCCCGTCTCCTTCTCATGGCGAAGCTCATGCTCCCTGCTGATTGTGCTACTGTGGCTCTGTTTTCATGCAGCCTGAGTTTATTGGTCACTTTTTTTTCACCTTCATGGTCAGGTGTAAATAAAGTAAGTTTTCCTGGCAATACAGGACATTATTGGACCCTGTTAGTGATCTAAATGCATTGATATGTTGATTCTTCAGAGTAGTATCTTCCAAGACAATGAAAGAATTCCTCAAAGGTCTGCTAGGTTTTCATTCACTAAAATGCAATGTATTTGTGTCATTGTAATTAAACCTTTTCCACAGTAAGTGTGTTTTTTATGTTTTTCTTTTTTATTATTCTGTCTTTAAGACCGCAACATGGACAAACAAATACAAGGAGCCAGATGCGTATGTTTTACTTATGTATTATGTTCAATTTAGTTTCCCATAGGTTGTCTATTGGCGCGATGGATGCAGACCAAGGTCTCAGTGCGTGTCTACTATCCATTAGGGGCCTTACTACATATTATCTGCTGAAGGTGTTCATTAACCCCTTGTCTACCGGGGTACACTTACAAATAGTGCAGTATACAAGGGGTATAAGAAAGCAGCAGCTGTGAGCTTAGTATTGATTTTTACAGCCAGTGAAGGCCTATCAAATAAAAGTAATTCAGGCAACTCTTAGGGGGCTCCGTGGGTGTTGCCTCCCACCCTGACACTATTTTTGTATGTCCCTAAAAAAGTAGCTCGCATCCTCTCCGTAGCAGTCCTTGTAGTACATCTTCTCCTCCACAAGATGTCTTCAGTCTTCCAGGATGAATCACACCCAGGGGTTTTTTTTACTAAAGCTGGTGAGTGCAAAATCAGGCTCATGTCTGCATAGAAACGAGTCGGCTTCTAACTGTTGCTTGTTCAATTAAGCTTTGGCAGCAAAACCTGGACACCGATTGGATTCTATGCAGAAGTGAGCCTGATTTTGCACTCTCCAGCTTTAGTAAATATACCCCCAGTGTCATTCAGCCTGGAAAACTGAGGCCTAGCTATGTGTGCAGGCCTTCATAATTGTCGTTTGAGGGGATGTCTTTAAGAAATGTTTCACTCTATTTAATGATATAGAGGGTGGTGTTGACATCACTGTGACCTGTTGGTTGTCTGCATCATTTGACTCAAATCATTGGATTTTTGCGTCGCTTTTAACCCTACTCGCGGCCGAATAAAGGGTTAAAAGTGCCCGCAAAGCACCGCTGCCGAGGCGCTTTGCAGGCGCTTCAGCGACTCTGCCCATTGATTTTAATGGGCAGGGGCCCTTTAGGAGCGGTGTGTATACAGCTCCTAAAGCGCCTCAAAGAAGCTGCTTGGAGGTTTTTTTTTTACGTCCTGCCAGCAGAGCGCTCCAGTGTGAAAGCACTCAGGATTTCACACTAGGATTGCAGATGAGGCTTTTTTCAGGCCCTATTTTTAGCGCTAAAACGTCTCCAGTGTGAAAGGGGTCTTGCTGACAAACTTTTCTTATTTTTTTTTTCAGCTTTGGATAGAGTAGAGAGGGATTAGAACACCTGTCAGTTTTTATTGCTGTCTGTGCCCCCTCTGGGGAGATTCCCCCCTCTCAATTTTTCATATTTAGCATTACCCCCAAAAGTGCTGTGCTGGATCACGTATCTGTCACGTAATCAGCGCTTCCGTGTGCTGCAATTTGTTACAACACAAGCTGATCAGCCGGTGCCTGCCAGTGATTGATTTCTGGCACCCGCTGATCGGCTCTGTCATTCAGGGAAGGGAGCGAAGCGTTGTAAACAACACAGCTCCGAAAAATGACAGGTGATCTTGCTTATTTATTATTTCCTGCAAAACAGGGGAAAAAAACAGCAATTTCGCTTAGAAAAGCACCACATAACACACACAGTAAACATTGTTAGGCACACATTTAACCCCTTGATCGCACCTAGATATTAACCCCTTCCTAGCCAGTTTCATTAGTACACTGACAGTATATAGTATTAGCACTAATCACTGTATTAGTTTCACTCTTGACAATGTTAGAATATCCCCATGCCATCTTCAGCTAGTATCAGATCGCCCGCTATATGATTACAGTCGCACTATAAGTCGCTGATCACCGCCATTACTAGTATATAAAAAAAAAAAATCCAGTAGCTATACCAGATGCTATAACTTTCATGTGTTCAAATTCCAAAACTGGAATTTTCTTTCATGTTTGGTGGTAATGGTAAACATGAAAAATGGAGATGGTGACTTTCCATAAGGCTGGGTTCACACCTATGCGAATTGGATGTAGCTTACACCGCATCCAATTCACATGACATTTTAAAATACATTCATTTAAATGAGACTGGTTCACATATGTGTGGTGCATTCGCACTCCGCATTGCCCAAAAAAGTGTGCGTTTTCTGGGCATTGTGGTGCGAATTGCAAGCCCATTATCTTCTATGGGAACGCATCTGATTTGCAGATGCATTCCGTTTTGAACAGGATAAAATCCTAACCTGATCCAAACCTGACCTGATCGAAAAATCTGACATGAAACGCTGAACAACTGCTTTGTCAATTAGCTGTGAAAACGGAGTTTCAGTTTGCACCGCACATGTGTGAACCCAGCCTAAAAGCGACCCAATGAAGACACTAGTTCTGGTGACACCCAGGGATCATATCACGTTGGGGGATTTTTTGGCTATGGGAAAGGAAGTGGAGGGAAATCCCCCCCCCCCTCTCCAATGGGGACACAGATGGTAAAGAAAACCTGACAGGGGTTATAGCCCTCCCTTAAAAAAATGTTTGCCTTTACTTCTATTTTATCTTTTAGCTGGTATGGGGGGAATGGTGGGGACTCAGTCTAAAAGAGGGTTCAGCACATTACACATGGGGCTATGGGGGGGTGGTGTCTACAGACCTGAGCAACTGCCACTGCCAGAGGGGGGAAGGGGTGAGCACTCAGTCATTTTAATTAAATCGTATCTTATTCATAAAGAAGACGAGAGAGACAGAGAAAATGTAAACATTACAAACATTGGTAAGGTACGCCACCAATAAGTATCATTCAGCACAAATGCATGTCTAGGTTACATATAAATGGAATGAGAACATGTTTATAAAGCACATCAGGAGACCATCTGTGGGAGCAACCACTGCAAACATTACAGGTTAAAGTAACCTTCGCCAGCATTTCAGAAAAGGGAGGGTCATAGGTGTCCTGTACGTAGTGCATCAACGTCAAGGTTATATGAAAAACCTGTATTTATAAAATAAAATATGTCAAAAGGGTCACACATTGAATCTGTTAACAATGGATAAGTCGAAGTCATAGTACATTTGCTCAATGGATTCCTAAGGGTATATTTAGATATAGAGGAAAAAAAAAATAGGGGCAGAAAAGAGGAGCGGAAAGAGAGGGGACAAGAAGCACTCCATCATAGTCCCAATGTGACATCGTCTAGGCCACTCTCAGCCCAGGAGATAAATTCAGAGGAGTATCGGAACATGGACCATGAAGTCCACGTGAGAGAAAACTGTTTCTTTACCATATTTCCCTGCCAACAGACTTTCAAGCTCTCTTATGCGGTCTACTTCAGTAGCCCAATCCCCCAGGGAAGGCATGGTTGTCTCTCCAGTGACAGGGAATCACTACTCTGGCCGCTGCCAGAAAGTGTCGCAATACATCTTTTTTGATGGACTTGAATTTGCAAGGGAGTTTAGATAAGAGAGCCACCTTCAGGTTTGAAGACCTGTTGCCAAAATCCCTGCACAGGAGGGCATTCCCACCAGATGTGGAGCAATGGTACCTCGGGAACCAAGACACTGCCAACAGGTATCTGGTACTGCTGAGTTGAAATGGTGTATAGTCGAAGGCCATCTATATCATTTCGTTACCAGTTAATCCTTTTTCCTGGTTCTTAGTGGCTAGGGATAGCTTGTGCGACAAGGTAAAACGTTTTTGCCAGTCAATAGGGGAGAAAGAGTGATGTAATTCTGCCTCCCAGGCCACCGTAAATGGTGGAAGGTCAGGAGATGAGATATTGAGCAAGAGGAAGTAAAGTTGAGATACCACATGTGCTAATTGCTGATTTCTGCTCTCCAAGCATTCCATAGTTTGTGAGATGATTAAGGCCCCAGTCACATCTCTGACATACACCTGGATGGCAAACACACATTTTTTCTTTTTTTGCCTATCAAGCACAGAGCAGCCCATTGGTTTCAGTGCCCTGCCCTATGTGCCACAAGGCGTGGGGCAGTAGCTCATGGCGTGTTCCGGTTTGTATTATTTACCACACATTTTGCCACATTTGTTGTATTGGCATCTCATGTTGGGGTGAGATTTACAATAAATGTCACTACAAGCATGAGGTACATATTTTTGCATGTTCCGGGATTGCATTTCTGTGCGCATTACCAGAACACGCAAATGTGAATGGAGACTATCTAATATGGTGGAAATTTGTCACAGCGCCACGATATGTAGTGCCACGATATTCACAGCCCGCCTCCAGGATCCAATAGTCCCATTTTTTTGGCCCCCCCATATGCAATTTCACTCTTTACCTGCTCTGGGACATACAATAAATAGCAGCAAGACTAGAGTTTTCTGCAGCAGATCAGGCAGCGTTTGCTTGCCGGAGGTTACAGCACATCACTTCTGCTTGCTGATTGGCTGCTAGAGGTTCCTGCACATCTTTACTGCTCACTAATTGCTAGAGGTTACTGTAAATCATTACCGTTCACTGATTGGTTACTAGAGGTTAAGGTGGGAATCTCTCCATGGAGGGGACCCTGGGCTGGAGGTTGCAATCTCTCTATGAAGAGGCCTCTGGACTGGAGGTGGCAATCTCTCTATGAAGGCTCTCCATATGCAATTTCGCTCTTTACCTGCTCTGAGACATACAGTAACTAGCAGCTAGACTAGAGTTTACTGCAGCAGATCAGGTAGCAATTGCTTGCTGGAGGTTATAGCACATCACTTCTGCTTGCTGATTGGCTGCTAGAGGTTACGACACATCCTTACTGCTCACTGATTGGTTGCTAGAGGTTCCTGCACATCTTTACTACTCACTAATTGTTTGCTAGAGGTTACTGAACATCATTACCGTTCACTAGAGGTTAAGGTGGGAATCTCTCTATGGAGGGGTCCCTGGACTGGAGGTGGCAATCTCTCTATGAAGGGTACCCTGGACTGAAGGTAGCGATCTTTCTATGGAGGCTCTCCATAGAGAGACTGCTACCTCCACTCCAGAGGCCCCTCCATAAGGTGACTTACACTTCCAGTTCAGGGGCCGGAGACCCCTCTATAGAGAGACTACTATATCCAGACTAGGGGCCCCTCCATAGAAAAACTGCTATTCCAGTCTAGGGGCCCCTCCTATTGTAGGGTGACATTAGAATGGAAAGCCCTTGGGATAGTAAATCAGTTCAGAGTGCAGTGACAGTAGTGCAGGAACACTGTGCTCCTCCCAGCAGTTTACAGGTTAAGGTGCCTGTTCGGTGTGTGTCCTGTATGTTGTCTCACCTGAGTTGACTCAGTTGAGCCCGGTCTGGCTCTCCCCTCCTCCACCTCCTCCACAGCCGGCAGGCGCCAGTCAGGCCTGTCAGTGTGGAGAATTGTTGCTCCACATAAAGATGGCCTAGGCTATAAGAAGATTGCCAAGACCCTGAAACTGAGCTGCAGCACGGTGGGCAAGACCATACAGCGCTTTAATAGGACACGTTCCACTCAGAACAGGCTTCGCTATGGTCAACCAAAGAGGTTGAGTGCATGTGCTCAGCGTCTTATCCAGAGGTTGTCTTTGGGAAATAGATGTATGAGTGCTGCCAGCATTGCTGCAGAGGTTGAAGGGGTGGGGGGTCAGCCTGTCAGTGCTCAGACCATACGCCGTACACTGCATCAAATTGGTCTGCATGGCTGTCATCCCAGAAGGAAGCCTCTTCTAAAGATAATGCACAAGAAATCCCGCAAACATTTTGTTAAAAACAAGCAGACTAAGGACATGGATTACTGGAACCATGTCCTGTGGTCTGATGAGACCAAGATAAACTTATTTGGTTCAGATGGTGTCAAGCGTGTCTGGCGGCAACCAGGTGAGGAGTATAAAGACAAGTGTGTCTTGCCTACAGTCAAGCATGGCAGTGGGAGTGTCATGGTCTGGGGCTGCATGAGTGCTGCCGGCACTGGGGAGCTACAGTTCATTGAGAGAACTATGAATGCCAACATGTACTGTGACATACTGAAGCAGAGCATGATCCCCTCCCTTGGGAGAGTGGGCCACAGGGCAGTATTCCAACATGATAACGACCCCAAACATACCTCCATGACGACCACTGCCTTGCTAAAGAAGCTGAGGGTAAAGGTGATGGACTGGCCAAGCATGTCTCCAGACTTAAACCCTATTGAGCATCTGTGGGGCATCCTCAAATGGAAGGTGGAAAAGCGCAAGGTCTCTAACATCCACTAGGTCCCTGATGTCATCATGGAGGAGTGGAAGAGGACTCCAGTGGCAACCTGTGAAGCTCTGATGAACTCCATGCCCCCCCCCCCCCCCCCCCGGTTTTAATAAAGAATCAATGTCATTTCAAAACAAGAATATACTTAAAACAATACAAGTATTGCAGAGTATTGCACAGTGCACAGTATTGTGGAGTATTGCAGAGTATTGCACAGTATTGTGGGGTATTGCAGAGTATTTCAGGGTATTGCAGAGTATTGCACAGTATTGTGGAGTATTGCAGAGTATTGTGGGGTATTGCAGAGTATTTCACAGTATTGTGGAGTATTGCAGAGTATTGTGGGGTATTGCAGAGTATTGCACAGTATTGTGGGGTATTGCAGAGTATTTCAGGGTATTGCAGAGTATTGCACAGTATTGTGGAGTATTGCACAGTGTTGCGGGGTATTGCAGAGTATTTCAGGGTATTGCAGAGTATTGCACAGTATTGCAGGGTATTGCAGAGTATTGCAGTGTTGCGGGGTATTGCAGAGTATTTCAGGGTATTGCACAGTATTGTGGGTTATTGCACAGTGTTGCGGGGTATTGCAGAGTATTTCAGGGTATTGCACAGTATTGTGGGGTATTGCAGAGTATTTCAGGATATTGCAGAGTATTACAAAGTATTGTGGGATATTGCAGAGTATTGCACAGTATTGTGGGGTATTGCAGAGTATTGCACAGTATTGTGGGGTATTGCAGAGTATTGCACAGTATTGTGGGGTATTGCAGAGTATTTCAGGGTATTGCAGAGTATTGCACAGTATTGTTGGATATTGCAGAGTATTGCACAGTATTGTGGGGTATTGCAGAGTATTGCACAGTATTGTGGGGTATTGCACAGTATTGTGGGGTATTGCAGAGTATTTCAGGGTATTGCAGAGTATTGCACAGTATTGTGGGATATTGCAGAGTATTGCACAGTATTGTGGGGTATTGCAGAGTATTGCACAGTATTGTGGGGTATTGCAGAGTATTGCACAGTATTGTGGGGTATTGCAGAGTATTGCACAGTATTGTGGGGTATTGCAGAGTATTGCACAGTATTGTTGGATATTGCAGAGTATTGCACAGTATTGTGGGGTATTGCAGAGTATTGCACAGTATTGTTGGATATTGCAGAGTATTGCACAGTATTGTGGGGTATTGCAGAGTATTGCACAGTATTGTGGGGTATTGCAGAGTATTGCACAGTATTGTGGGGTATTGCAGAGTATTTCAGGGTATTGCAGAGTATTGCACAGTATTGTGGGATATTGCAGAGTATTGCACAGTATTGTGGGGTATTGCAGAGTATTGCACAGTATTGTGGGGTATTGCAGAGTATTGCACAGTGTTGCGGGGTATTGCAGAGTATTTCAGGGTATTGCAGAGCATTGCACAGTATTGTGGGGTATTGCAGAGTATTGCACAGTATTGTGGGGTATTGCACAGTGTTGCGGGGTATTGCACAGTATTGCACAGTATTGTGGGGTATTGCAGAGTATTGCAGAGTATTGTGGGGTATTGCAGAGTATTGCACAGTATTGTGGGGTATTGCAGAGTATTGCACAGTATTGTGGGGTATTGCAGAGTATTTCAGGGTATTACAGAGTATTGCACAGTATTGTGGGGTATTGCACAGTATTTCAGGGTATTGCAGAGTATTGCACAGTATTGTGGAGTATTGCACAGTATTTCAGGGTATTGCAGAGTATTGCACAGTATTGTGGGGTATTGCACAGTATTTCAGGGTATTGCAGAGTATTGCACAGTATTGTGGGGTATTGCACAGTATTTCAGGGTATTGCAGAGTATTGCACAGTATTGTGGAGTATTGCAGAGTATTGCACAGTATTGTGGGGTATTGCAGAGTATTTCAGGGTATTGCAGAGTATTGCACAGTATTGTGGGGTATTGCACAGTATTTCAGGGTATTGCAGAGTATTGCACAGTATTGTGGAGTATTGCACAGTATTTCAGGGTATTGCAGAGTATTGCACAGTATTGTGGGGTATTGCACAGTATTTCAGGGTATTGCAGAGTATTGCACAGTATTGTGGGGTATTGCACAGTATTTCAGGGTATTGCAGAGTATTGCACAGTATTGTGGAGTATTGCACAGTATTTCAGGGTATTGCAGAGTATTGCACAGTATTGTGGGGTATTGCACAGTATTTCAGGGTATTGCAGAGTATTGCACAGTGTTGTGGGGTATTGCACAGTATTTCAGGGTATTGCAGAGTATTGCACAGTATTGTGGGGTATTGCACAGTATTTCAGGATATTGCAGAGTATTGCACAGTATTGTGGGGTATTGCACAGTATTTCAGGGTATTGCAGAGTATTGCACAGTATTTCAGGGTATTGCAGAGTATTGCACAGTATTGTGGGGTATTGCACAGTATTTCAGGGTATTGCAGAGTATTGCACAGTATTTCAGGGTATTGCAGAGTATTGCACAGTATTGTGGGGTATTGCAGAGTATTGCACAGTATTGTGGAGTATTGCAGAGTATTGCACAGTATTGTGGGGTATTGCAGAGTATTTCAGGGTATTGCAGAGTATTGCACAGTGTTGCGGGGTATTGCAGAGTATTGCACAGTATTGTGGGGTATTCAGCAGTGGTGGTCACTGGTCATTAACCTCGCCTCAGCCTCCTCCCCTCCCCCCAATCCAGCCATTTATTAATCTGTTTTTTAGTGTTTACTTACATAAGTTCAGACTCAGAAGTTATGAGTCTGAACTTGTGTAAGTAAACACTAAAAAACAGATTAATAAATGTCTGGATTGGGGGGAGGGGAGGAGGCTGAGGCGAGGTTAATGACCAGTGACCACCACTGCTAAATATCTGAGTCAGAACACTGGCACTGCGCTCTTCTACCTTCCAGATTGAATCCAGCCAGCCAGGCAGCAGCTCCTCAGCTCGGCTCCGCTTGAGATAACAGACGCCGACACGACACGACACAGCACAGCACAGCTCCTGCCTCCCTGCGCTCCTCTCTGTGTCCTCCCACCTCGCCTCCGGCCGTGAGTGACGTCACGGCGCTGGCAGAGACCATGGGACTCCTCCGTAGGGGAGTAACAATGTAGTTGTGTGCTAAGGGAAGGGAGGATCATGCAGGAGCGCACAGCTGCGCCCCCCCCCCATACCAAATGGTACCGCCCAGGGCACGTGCCCTCTCCGCCCCTGCCTTGTACCGGCCCTGCCTAAGAGGGTTAAGGCAGTGCTGGAAAATAATGGTGGCCACACAAAATATTGACACTTTGGGCCCAATTTGGACATTTTCACTTAGGGGTGTCGTCACTTTTGTTGCCGGGGGTTTAGACATTAATGGCTGTATGTTATTTGTAGGGGAGAGTAAAATTTACACTGTTATACAAGCTGTACACTCACTACTTTACATTGTAGCAAAGTATAATTTTTTCAGTGTTGTCACATGAAAATATATGTGTATGTGTACTCGCTTTTGTGAGATACTGTATATATATTGTAATAGTGAGAGTCCCTGTCTCTATGGAAATGAAGCAAAATTGGACACAGAGTCTGTCTGTCGGCGGGCTACAGAGCATAGCTTTGAAACGGAGAAAACTGTGTTGGCAGCTTTCTCTGGATTTTGCTATGTTCGGATGGGACTCTGTAGTTTGGAGATCCCGCAGAGACTTGGGTGGGATGGGATCTCCAACCCTGTGTCCAGGTCTTATGGATAGCCAGCAGGTTGTGTGCCCAGATGCACACAGCCCATATAACGAAGGGATGGTGAGAGCAGAGTGTAGAGGGTGGTGGAGTGAGCAGCTTGCTACAGCTGTGTGAAGACGGACCTGTGTATGGAGAGTAAGGCTGGCCATACACTATTCAATTTTCCTGTTCAACTTTCCTTTAGATTTACCAAAACCATATAATAGGAGGTCAAACCTAAACACTTTCAATTTGGATGCAATCAGGCAGGCCCTTGTACTACATAGTTGAAGGTAAATCTAAAGAAAATTGAACAGGAAAATTGTATGGTGTATGGCCAGCTTAAGGATGAGCTCCGGCGCGTTCGCAAGCTGCACGTGCCGAGCCCGCCAGGAAGTCGGCAATGCGCTGCACTAATCACAGGCAGTGAGACATTTCCTGATCTCTGCAGCCGCACATCGGGAAATGTCTCACTGTTTGTGATTAGCGCTGTGCAGTACCGAGTTTCTGGCGGACTCTGCATGTGCAGCTTGCGAACGCGCCGGAGCTCATCCTTAACCACTTAAGGACCAGCCTTGTTTTGGATTTTAGGTGTTTACATGTTTAAAACAGGTTTTTTAGCTAGAAAATTAGAAAAAGCTTAGAACCCCCAAACATTATACATTTTTTTTTTCTATCACCCTAGAGAATAATATGGCAGTCAATGCAAAACTTTTCTTTGCACCGTATTTGCGCAACGGTCTTATAAGCGCACATATTTTGTAAAAAATTCACTTATTTGAATAAAAAAATTAGACAACAGTAAAGTTAGCCCAATTTTTTTTTATATTGTGAAATATAATGTTACGCCAAGTAAATTGATACCCAACATGTCACACTTCAAAATTGCGCTTGCTCGTAGAATGGCGTCAAACTTTTACCCTCAAAAATCTCCATAGGCGACGTTTAAAAAATTCTACAGGTTGCATGTTTTGCGTTACGGAGGAGGTCTAGGGCTAGTATTATTGCTCTCGCTCTACCGGTCGCGGCGATACCTCACATGTGTGGTTTGACCACCGATTTCATATGCGGGCGCTACTTACGTATGCGCTCGCTTCTGCACGTCGGGACGGGTTTTTTTTTTTAAATTCTTTTTTAATTTTTATTATTTATTTACATGATTTTATTTATTTTTACACAGTTTTAAAAAAAAATGGTGTCACTTTTATTCCTATTACAAGGAATGTAAACATCCCTTGTAATAGAAAAAAGCATGACAGGACCTCTTAAATATGAGATCTGGGGTCAAAAAGACCTCAGATCTCATATTTACACTAAAATGCAATAAAAAAAAAAAAAAGTCATTTAAAAAAATGACATTGAAAAAAATGTGCCTTTAAGACGTATGGGTGGAAGTGACGTTTTGATGTCGCTTCCGCCCATCAGTGTCATGGAGACAAGTGGGCGCCATCTTAGCCTCACTCGTCTCCAGGCACAGCACGGAGAAGGACGCGATCGTCTCTGCCGCTACCGACGGCTCCGTTAAGCGGTAGAGGGCACCGGATCGCGGCGGGAGGGGGGGCCCCTCTCCCGCCACCGATAAAAGTGATCTGGCAGCTAATCCGCCGCAGAGACCACTTTTATCTTAAAGCCGACCGCCGCACAAAAATGGGGATACTGGGGTTATGGCAGCTAGCTGCTGCCATAACAACGATATCCGCCGCCAAAGTTTGGACGTACATCGGCGTGCGGCGGTTGGCAAGTGGTTAATGGAGAGCGGTCTGCCCTGTGGGAGACTACAGCCTATGTAAAGGGGATTCTTTGCCCAGGGACTGGAAAAGGCTGGCCAGCCTTGAGAGTCGGGGAGACTGAGGAAGACAGTGAGTCCAGGGGGCTGGAAGGAATCACCAAATCTGTTGAGAGCAAGCAGAGGAACCGCTGACAAGAGAGCCAGGTGGCTCGGTATGTTTTCCTTATTTTTTGAATGCTTAATGAAGTTAAACCTCTGCGTGGGAATCCTGAACGGACCTTTTGCTTTTGTTTTTTCACTTAACAAATGTGAGCTAACAGGCCCTTAACTATAACGCCTGTCTGTGTGGACTCACTGCACCAAAAGAGCATCTATCCACTTGAGCTAAACACCCCAATATATATATATATATATATATATATATATATA
The DNA here is from genome assembly GCA_037952925.1 of Lithobates clamitans. Lineage (NCBI taxonomy): Eukaryota > Metazoa > Chordata > Amphibia > Anura > Ranidae > Lithobates > Lithobates clamitans. The sequence continues at coordinate 11,795,359 of JBBGZY010000292.1, read as the reverse complement.
TATATATATATATATATATAATGATTCTGGACTTATGCCTGATGCCGGGCTGCTTCTGCTGTGATGATTCATAGCAGAAGCCGATCTGCGGGTGTTGGGCACTCTATGTTCTCCAGCACCTGCCGATCGCCAGTAAACTACACAGAATGGAGATCTGCCTATTTACCCACTTGCCCTCTGGAAGATTTACCCCCCTTCATGACCAGGCCATTTTTGCAATACAGCACTGCATTACTTTAACTGACAATTGCGCAGGCACGCAACGCAGTGCACAAATAACATTTGTCCTTTTTTTTTTCTCACAAATAGAGCTTTTTTTGTGGTATTTGACCACCTGCGGTTTTTATTTTGTATTTTCTCATCACTTCAGTAAAAAACTAATTTCAATTTGAATCCACTAATGGTTTGGGTTGCCACCTCATCCCTATAAAACCAAACACATATTACTTGCACAGGTTCTGTGGCTGATTAAGGTGGTAATTAAATTCACTTTGTGCCTTGTCTGCATTAAATTAGCCTCACAACTCTGTAATATGTGTTTTTGTTTTAAAGTAATAAGGAGGCAGTCCTACTAATGGTTGACAATCAAATGAATGTCCAATGAAATTCTACTTGTGTACACTCTGCATTAAAAAGTCAGGTGTTCCAGAAACATTTTCCATCCTGCTACTTCGAATGTTCTCATCACTACGGCTGAAACAAATGTTTGACCCCCACTAATGATTAGAAAATCAAACAAATGTTCTTATAAGAAACATTTTCAAATAGAATTCTTAAGGGCTCTTTCTCACGGGGCGGATCAGTGATGATCCGCCCCGTGAACACCCGCTTGCTCAACCGAGGGATCGCTCCGCCGATCCCCGCTGAGCAGGAAGATGACAGGTCCATCGCTGCACACTGTGCAGCGACGGACCTGTCAGAGCGCCGCTCTCCCCTATGGGGGGATCGGATGATGACGGTCCGTAGTGTCCATCGTCACCCGATCCGAAAATGGATGGAAAAGTGGGGTTTTTCCTCTGTTACACTTTTCGGATCGGAGCGGGTCGGTTGTCAGCGGACATGTCACCGCTGACATCCGACGCTCCATAGGGATACATGTATGTCCGTTTTTCATCCGAAAACGGAAGGATGAAAAACGGACATACAGATCCCTCATGTGAAAGAGGCCTTAGTGTATGGCCTGCTCTAGATACAAGAGCTCTCACAGATCCCAAACTATTGGCTTTGATTTAAAGCTCCTGTGCCAGATGAAGGAAATCCATGATGTGTGGATACTTTAGGGCCGAGTTTGGGAACCCCTGTAATGTACCCATATAAGGTCAGTAAAGTCACCAGCATCTCCCCTGAGAATGGTCCAAACCTTAGGTTACCCTTCATGGCTGCCCTGAGATTGGTCTGAACCTTAGGTTACCCAATGCCTGTCCTAAAAAAAACACAACACTTTACTCTCTTAGCACACTAGAGGGTCCTATAGTAGCAAGAAGAAAGCCATTATTGAAAGAAAGCCATTGTTGAAAGAAAGCCATAAGAAGTCCCATTTGCAGTTTGCGAGAAGCCATGTGGGGTACACAGCAAACATGTGGAAGAAGGTGCTCTGGTCAGACCAAAATTGAACTTTTTGGCCTAAAAGCAAAACACTATGTGTGGCGGACAACACTGCACATCACCCTGAACACACCATCCCCACCGTGAAACATGGTTATCGAAGAATCATGTTGTGGGGATGCTTTTCTTCAGCGGGGACAGGGAAGTTGGTTAGAGTTGATAGGAAGATGGATGGAGTCAAATAGAGGGCAATTTTAGAAGAAAACCTGTTAAAGTCTGCAAAATACTTGAGACTGGAACGCAGGTTCACCTTCCAGCAGGACAACGACCCTAAATATACAGCCAGAGCTACAATGGAATTGTTTAGATTAAAGCATATTCATGTGTTAGAATGGCCCAGTCAAAGTCCAGACCTAAATCCGAATGAGAATCTGTGGCAAGACTTCACAGACGCTCCCCATCTAATCTGAAAGGGCTTGAGCTATTTTGCAAAGAAGAATGGTCAAGAATTTCACTCTCTAGATGTGCAAAGCTGGTAAAGACATCCCCAAAAAGACTTTCAGTTGTAATTGCAGTGAAAGGTGGTTCTACAAAGTAATGACTCAGGGGGGCTGAATACAAATGCACGCCACACTTTTCATATATTTATTTGAAAAACATTTTGAAAACCATTTATCATTTTCCTTCCACTTCATAATTATGTGCGACTTTGTATTGGTCTATCACATAAAATCCCAATAAAATACATTACATTTTTGGTTGTAACAAGACAAAACGTGGAAAAATTCAAGGGGTATGAATACCTTTTCAAGGCACTGTAAAGGGTTATTTAAAGAGGTAAGAGGAGGGGTGACACAGGCATTAAGTAAACACCCCCAGAAGAGGAGTCAGCTATGATGTGCAAGGAGAAAGGAGGTTGTGCTAGGGAACTGACTCTTCCTGGAGTGTCAATTTCCAAGCATGTTTGGAGGCACATTCAAGTCAATAAGAAATTGTTTGTGGCAAGTATTTTATTTTTCTGTGCTTTTTACCTGCATCTTTTTAGGCTGGTGACAGGGTCTCATTAAAAGTGTATCTAGACTCAGACAAACTTTATCCTTCAAGCTGGGTTCACACCATTGCCACATCCGGCTCACAGTAGGGGTCCAGTGAATCCTGGTTCACGGTTTCAGGTCCGCTTTCAGCCCGAATTTTGGGCTGAGTTTGGACCTGAAATGGAGGAAAAGACGCACAGCGTTTTTGTGCAAAACACACCGGACCTGCTGCGGATATATGTGAACTGGCTCCATAGACAGCTGGTCAAAATCTCCTGCTATTGTGAATTGGATGCGGGGAACCCGCATCCAATTGGCAATGGTGTGCACCCAGCCTTAAACCACGTGAGTCAAGTCAGTCCTAGATTTTATAGCACTTACAGTTGACATTCTACGGTTGCTCTTTTGCCTAGGCCCACTTTGTCAACTTATATACAGCACTGTGGTGTAGTGAGGAGGATGTGTTATTAGTGAAGGTTCAAGCAATCACTGGACAGCTGTCTTGATCTGAGTAGTGCCCCTTGGAGGATTTAAGAGTATCGAGGATTTCCTGAAGCCTGCAGTTGCTATTAACACTAAGTTTAATTGCTGCTCACTCACCTGGCAGCCATACCTTTGCATGCGAGTGTAGGCTGGTGTTTTATTTGACACTTTTTTTTACACAGTGTGGCACTTGTTACACTGATGAAATTTTAGCTTTTAGCAGTATTACATTATATGTTGTTTCCTGAGTTCCAGTGGAAAGGAGGATGCTTGGAACATAGGATTGGTCAGAGGAGATAGGAGTCTTTCCCATTCCTCAAAACTTTATATGCGTTTATGCTGAACTTAATTGGGCAGCTCATATTTCTGGTGAGTTATTAATCCAGCTAACTGGAACAAAGGAGGATCATCTACTTTTAACACTCAATATATGAACTTTATCACTATTTATATATAGCACTACGTCCGTAGGAGTTGCAAATGTCAGGGTTGCCCACTGCTGCAGAGCCAGTCACATAGCATTTCTTTCTTGCATCCAGACACAGAAAACAGTCCTTGGGCCTATTTTTTGTTGTTTTATTTGTGGATGATAACTTGGATGGGGTTAGGGATTATGGGATGCCCAATTTGACAATAACAGAACCAGGGACAGCCTCCCACCTATTTACAGCTTTTCTTGATCCTCCAGCACAATATCTTGATCCTTTGTACAGTTCCGCTGGGTTCATGCCTTCAAGAACTAACCGTTTTTTGTTAGCTTAGCAACAGCCTCTTACAGGCTAGGAACTGTCAGTCCCTTGGAAAAGTAGCACATGTGGAGTGAACTGCTTCCTGCCACCTTCTGCTTCCCTGTATATACTGATTCCAGCGCTACTCCTCACAGAAATGCTAGGCCACCTGGCTGCCAATTCACCAGCCCACTTGGCTGCTTCTTCTTCCCAGTCTTCCTGACTGACACATTGGAGACCTCCCAGAGCATGGCTGAAGACTTAAGCACAGTGCTGTCTTCAAGAGAGACCTGCTTCATGTGACGGTCTCTCCCCTTGTCTGTCCCTGCACTGTGCTGATCTCTCCTTGCCTCCGCTGTCTCTCCTTGCCTTCACTTCCTCTCTGGAAAGCTTTCTCCCAACCACATCCTGTGGTAGGATTCTTCCAGGCCAGCCACCTAAGCTCTGGCCCGAGGTAAAACCCCTCCCTAGTAGGGGTCCCTCAAGGGCCACCAACAGACTCCCTCAGCACTGCTTCTCCATCCTCCATCCGACTCCCTTCCCAGCATGACCCATGTCTATTTAAAGGCTCCTTAGTCCCCTGCTAGGCCCACTTACTGGGGACTGGCTAAGGGACCCTAAATATGCAGAGCAGATTCCCCTCACCTCCGCCCGCTAGTTCCAGAATATTCTCCAACTTTCCAGAGCCAGGGAGAGGTACCAGAGGGCTGTCTGTATGAGTCATGCTGGCCTAACCTCTAATAACCCTGACCCAGATTCATGACTCAGGCTTAGCCCTGGGCCAGACTATAGTTTTCCTGCACCACCACTAGAATCACCCTATATATATATATATATATATATATATATATATATATATATATATATATATATATATATATAGCGCTGACCTTTTTTGATTACTTTTAATAATTACTGTGTGTTCTCCCAGCCAGGACGGCTTCCCGGCTATGGATTTTGTCTCCTAGTTTTTGTCATTGATCATTCCTTTACAATACATATTTTCAAAGGAGGTTCTCGCTTCTCTCAGGACAAAGTTGAACATAAAATATAACACCTAATGTCCAACTATAAAGATTTACAGACAAAAGCTGCTATGATTAATCTTGCATCATACATATTTGAAAAGGCATTGTTCATTCCGTAGGTCCGTCGGGACAAGGATTTCTGCCTAACACACACAATACAATTAATGTACAGAACTAAATGAAAGTTATTGACCTTCATTCTGAAAGTTTTGCTTATTTTTCTTCTTTTCATTTCATTTCAAATTCTACCAAAGCAAAACAACAAACTGTCCTTCATGTAAATTTAATGGAACTCTTTCCCCCTTGATATTTTGTTGAGAATAGAATAGGGAATCATTCAAATCTCTGAAAAAGAAAAGAACTAATGTCCAAACCTAGACTGGCTCCAATAAATAAAATGAGAAGCTGCCAACATAAAAGGGTGTTCCCTCACAGAATAACAAATGAATATATAGGTATGTGGAGCTGACTCAAAGAAATAAATAAATAATAACAAATGTGATAAAAAATGTGTGCAATGTTGTGTGCAATGCGTCAGGGAGGAGCCAAGTGTCATCACTTCCGGTCGCGTCCGAGACCGGAAGTACCCTACATAGCTGTACCTACTATTCTGAACTGTAAGTTACTACATGTTTTTTTTTAATAAATTGGATTGAATTACTGCACTATGGAGCCCCCCTTCTTTATTGCATGGCTATACTGCATCTGATGAGCCTGAAATCCCCTGGTACCAGCATTACTATCGATATCTGTGGGAGTCGATCAATTGCTGAGGATCCAGTGTTGTCAGAAACCATGAATCAGACCGAGACAGAAGTACAGTTAATCACACTTGTTTAATAATAATAAAAAGGTAAACAGAGTAAGCGTAGTTAATACATAGCCAGAGTTCAGTAACCAGATCGGGTACTCAGCCAATGCCAATGTCAGAGAGCCAGAGATCAACGTAGTAGTACAGCAAGCAGGATCAGGAGCCAGAAGGGACGTCAGCCAAGCAAGTCTTCAACAGGAACGCAGGAGAAAGTCTCTGAGATGTGACCAAAGGCGAAGGCAGAGATGAAGTGAGCTGGACGGCTTTAAGTAGGCAGGACTGATGAGCAGATCATCAACAGCTGAGTCACTGTGGAGAGATAGGAGCTGGCAATTAGCCGACAGCTGAGCGGCCAGCTCAGAGAAGGAAGGGCTGAGCCCAGCCCTGACAGTACCCCCTCCTCAAAGACCCCTCCCGCTCGGAGGACCACCGGGCTTGAGGGGAAAACGTTTATGGAAATCACGGAGGAGGACAGGGGCATGTACGTCCTAGGATGAGACCCAAGAGTGTTCCTCCGGACCGTACCCCTTCCAATGCACCAGATACTGTATGCGCCCACGGAACCTACGGGAGTCAATAATGGATTGTACTTCATACTCCTCATGGTTCTCAACCTGTATAGGGTGAGGACATAGCATTGAGGTGGTGAAGCGGTTGGAAATCAAAGGTTTCAATAAGGAGACATGAAACACATTAGAGATGCGCACACTAGGAGGAAGGTCCAACGCGTAAAACACTGGGTTAATCCTGTGAAGGATACGGAAAGGCCCAATAAACCGAGGTGCGAACTTTAAAGAAGGAACACGAAGTCGGAGGTTGAGAGACGACAGCCAGACTCTGCCCCCAACCTGGTAGGAAGGCGCAGGCAGACATCTGCGGTCAGCATGGAGTCTGTACCTATCGTTAGCATGTCGCAAAGCCTCCTGGACTTGTGCCCAAGTGGAACGAAGGTTATGGAGATGCTCCTCTAACGCAGGAATAATCTGCGTAACAAACGAGGCAGGCAACACAGAAGGTTGGAAACCATAGTTCGCCATAAACGGGGACAAACAGGAAGCTGAATTCAAGGCACTATTGTGAGCAAACTCCGCCCACGGTAAGAGGTCTGGCCAGTTGTTATAATGGTCAGAAATATAGAAAGGTAGGAATTACTTCAAGGACTGATTGGCTCGTTCTGTGGCTCCATTAGACTGCGAGTGATATGCAGAGGAGAAAGCAAGCTGATTACCCAACTGTACACAAAAGGCTCGCCAGAACCGGGACACAAACTGACTACCCCTGTCTGAGACAATCACCTTGGGTAGACCATGTAAGCGGAAGATCTCCCAAGCAAAAATAGAAGCCAGTTCCTTAGAAGTAGGCAACTTCTTGAGTGGAATACAATGCAACATTTTCGAGAACCGGTCAACCACCATAAGGATAACTGTGTTGCCCTGGGAGTTGGGTAACTCCACAATGAAATCCATAGACAGGTGGGTCCAGGGCCTCTCTCCATTGGGTATGGCTTGCAGGAGGCCCACTGAAAGGTGCCGTGGAGTCTTACTCTGAGAACAGGCAGCTACGAAGGCGGTTACATCAGCACGTAGACTAGGCCACCAGAATTGTTGGGAAATGGCCCAAAAGAATTGATTCTTCCCAGGGTGGCCAGCAGCCTTGGGAGAATGGTAAGTCTGGAGCACAGCAGTGCAGAGACTCTCGAGAACAAAGCAGCAGTCACAAGGTTTCTCAGGAGGAGCATCGACCTGAGCAGCAAGAATTTTGTCACCCAAAGGAGAAGTAAGACTGGTGTGAACCGTAGCCAGAATATGATCAGGAGGAATCACAGGAACCGGAAGCGACTCCATCTTGAAATTGGGGGAAAATTGTCGTGACGAGGCGTCACCCCTTACATTCTTAGTACGGGGTAAGAATGAGACAATGTAATTAAAACTCCACCAGAAAAGAGCCCATTGCGCCCTTCTGGGAAAGAGGCGCTTAGGCTCAGACAAGAATGTGAGATTCTCCATTCTTTCAGGACTAAATTGATTGCCAACAGCTCTCTGTCACCAATCTCGTAATTGCACTCTGCCGGTGACAATTTCTTGGAAAAGTAGCCACGCGGATGCATAGCGCAATCAGAGTTAGGACGTTGAGACGGAAGGGCGCCAACTCCAGTCTCAGAAGCATCAACTTCTAGGATAAAAGACAAACGTAGGATCAGGGTGTGCCAACACAGGAGCAGAAACAAAGGCAGCCTTGAGACTCTAAAAGGCCTTAAGGGTCTCCAGAGACCAACTCTGTGGGTTGCCGTCTTTCCTGGTCATATCAGTCAGGGGCTTGACCAGTGAGGAGAAGTTATGAATAAACTTCGGATAATAGTTGGCAAAGCCGAGAAAACGCTGCAGAAGACGTAAACCCACGGGTCGAGGCCACTGTAGGACCGCTAAAAGTTTTTCTGGGTCCATCGAAAAACCAGCAGTGGAAATGACGTAGCCCAGGAATTTAGCCTGTTCACAATGGAATTCGCACTTTTCCAATTTACAATAGAGATTGTTCTCTCTTAGTCTCTGAAGCACACGACAGACATATGTGTGGTGACTCTCCATTGACTTGGAAAATATGAGGATATCGTCGCAATAAACCACCACACATAACTGCAGCAAATCTCGGAGGACATCGTTAATGAACGTTACAAAAGCCAAAAGGCATTACGAGATACTCCATAATGACCTGATCTGGTATTAAACGCAGTTTTCCACTCGTCGCCCTCCTTAATCCTGACAAGATTGTATGCCCCTCTCAAATCAAGCTTCGTGAAAACCGTTGCTCCCTTGAGGCGGTCAACTAACTCTGTACCCAACGGAATGGGATAGGCATTCTTAATCGTGAAACGATTGAGACCCCTATAATCGATACAAGGTCTCAGTTCACCACTCTTCTTCTTCACAAAAAAGAAACCAGCACCAGCAGGAGACGAGGATTTGCAGATGAAACCTCGAGATGTGTCTGTGCAACATACTCCCCCATGGCCTTATCCTCCAAGATCGACAAAAGGGTAAACCCGGCCACGAGGAGGTATGGCACCAGGTTGAAGGTCAATCATACAACGGGTGTGAAGGCAAAGTACCGGCTTGACCTTTGTCAAAGACATCACTAAAAAGACGGTACTTCTCCGGCAGGGAGGAGAGTGAAGAGGTGCACAGGATGTTGGCTACCTTCTGGAAGCATCTCTCACTGCACTGTGGCGACCAGGACAGAACCTCAGCACGGAGCCAATCAAAAGAAGGGTTGTGCCTCTGTAACCAAGGATAACCAATAACCAGGGGAAACTTAGGTGAGGAAATAACTTGGAATTGGATTATCTCATGGTGAAGGGCCCCTAGTCATGGACAATGGAACAGTCTCATGAGTCACATGGGCAGGCTGTAGAGGTCTCCCATCAAGAGCCTCAATGGCAAGTGGAGTGTCATGCAGCTGCAGTAGAATGGAGTGCTTTGATACAAAGGCAGCATCAATGAACAGGCCTGCAGCCCCAGAGTTGATTAGAGCCTGTATCTCGATGGATGACTCAGCCCAAGACAGGGTAACCGAAACCAGGGGCTTATCTTTCTGGGAAGCTGGAGACAAAACAACGCCACCTAAGGTCTGTCCATGACAGGACCTCAAGGTTCGGGCATTCCCTGGACGGGTAGGACAAGACTTCAAAAAGTGACCAGCCTGGCCACAACAAAGGCACAATCTCTCCCTCCTCCTAAGGGCTCTCTCATCCGCAGAGAGACATGTGAAGCCCAAGTGCATGGGTTCATCTTCACAGACCGACTTGGTACCAGGAGGCATGGGAGGTGAGGGAGGCAAGGGTGGGACTACAAAGCTCGGGGACAAATGTACAGGAGGCTTGCGCCAGCGCTCCTTAAAAGAGAGTCTTTCTCTGAGTCTGGAGTCAATGAGGATGGAAAATGTGATGAACCTCTCCAGCTCAGTGGGTATATCTCAGGCTGCTATCTCATCCTTGATGTTATCCGAGAGACCATCAGAGAAGGCAGCCACGAGGGCCTCATTGTTCCAAGCAACCTCTGCTGCCAGAGTACGGAATTCAATGGTGTAATCGGCAACAGTTCTCGTACTCTGATGGACATGAGGCTATTGGCAGCAAAAGCGGAGCGTGCGGGGACGTCAAATACCCCTTTGAAGGAAGCCACAAATTCTGGGTAACTCAGGACCACTGGTTTTTGCTTCTCCCATAGAGGGTTTGCCCAGGCCAAGGCTCTCTCAGAAAGCAAAGATATCACGAAACCTACTTTGCTTCTGTCCGTGGGAAACGCCTGGGGCAGCATCTCAAAGTATATCTCAACCTGGTTGAGAAACCCTCTGCATTGAACTGGATCGCCCCCAAATCGCTGGGGAAGCAGAGCGGAACCAGACATGACTCTTATAGAGGTAATACTCAAGGCGGATGCCTACACATAGACTGAAGCAGCATCAGGGATGGTCTGCAACACAGGTTGTACCGGAGCAGCCATAGCAGAAGATTCTAGGTATGCCATGTGACTCAGGAGCGTTTGTAACGCCAAGGCAAACTGATCCATGCGATGATCTTGGTCATCCAATCTGGAAAGAATATTACCAAGAAGTGGACTGACTGCATGTTCTGAATTCATGGCCTTCGCCTACTGTCAGAAACCATGAATCAGACCGAGACAGAAGTACAGTTTATCACACTTGTTTAACCACTTGGCAGCTCAATAACCGGATGACTTTTTACAATTTGGCACTGCGCTGCTTTAACTGGTAATTTGTGCGATCATGCAATGTTGTACCCAAATGAAATGTGTGTCCTTTTTTTCCCCACAAATAGAGCTTTCTTTTGATGGTATTTGATTGCCTCTGCGATTTTTATTTTTTGCGATATAAACGGAAAAAGACCGAAAATTTTGAAAAAAAAAAGATTTTTTCTACTGTTTGTTTTTAGAAAAATCCAATAAACTCAATTTTAGTCATACATTTAGGCCGAAATGTATTCAGCCACATGTCTTTGTTAAAAAAAATGTCAAGCATAAATTTATTGGTTTGCGCAAAAGTTACAGCGTCTACAAACTAGGGTACATTTTCTGGAATTTACACAGCTTTAAGTTTATGACTGCCTATGTCATTTCTTGAGGTGTTAAAATGGCAGGGCAGTACAACCCCCCCCCCCCCAAATGACCCTATTTTGGAAAGTAGACACCCTAAGGAAATTGCTAAAAGGCATGTTGAGCCCATATTTAATTTTTTTGTCCCAAGTGAATAAATAAATACATTTTTTTTACAAAAAGCTGTGACTTTTTGGGAGCCTAGCCACGTACGGGGCCCCGAAATCCAAGCACCGCCTTCAGGATTTCTAAGGGCGTACATTTTTGATTTCAGTCCTCACTACCTATCACAGTTTTGGAGGCCATAAAATGCCAAGATGGCACAACCCCCCCCCCAATTACCCCATTTTGGAAAGTAGACATCCCAAGTTTGCTGAAAGGCATGTTAAGTCCATGGAATATTTTATATTTTTCTACAAGTTGAAAATGACAAACTTTTTTATTTTTATTTATTTTATTTTTTTTTCACAAAGTTGTCACTAAATAATATATTGCTCAAACATGCCATTGTTATATGTGGAATTACACCCCAAAATACATTCTGCTGCTTCTCCTGAGTACGGGGATACCACATGTGTGGGACTATTTAGGAGTCTAGCTGCGCACGGGGCCCCGAAAACCAAGCACCACCTTCAGGATTTCTAAGAGCATAAATTTTTGGATTTCACTCCTCACTACCTATCACAGTTTCGAAGGCCATAAAATGCCAAGATAGCACAAAACCCATCCAAATGACCCCATTTTGGAAAGTGGACACCCTAAGCTTTTTGTTGAGAGGCATGGTGAGTATTTTGCAGCTCCCATTTGTTTTTGAAAATGAAGAAAGAAAAGAAAAATGTATTTTTTATTTATTTTTTTCAATTTTCAAAACTTTGTGACAAAAAGTGAGGTCTGCAAAACACTCACCATACCTCTCAGCAAATAGCTTGGGGTGTCTACTTTCCAAAATGTGGACATTTGTTGGGTTTTGTGCCATTTGGGCATTCCATGGCCTCTGAAACTGTGATAGGCAGTGAGGCGTGAAATCAAAAATTTACAGTACACCCTTAGAAAGCCTGAAGGCGGTGATTGGTTTTCGGGGTCCCGTACGTGGCTAGGCTCCCAAAAAGTCTCACACATGTGGTATCCACGTACTCAGGAGAAGCAACAGAATGTATTTTGGGGTGTAATTTCACATATACCCATGGCATGTTTGAGCAATATATCATTTAGTAACAACTTTGTGCAAAAAAAAAAAATTGTCTTTTTCCCGCAACTTGTGTCAAAATATAAAATATTCCATGGACTCGACATGCCTCTCAGCAAATAGCTTGGGATGTCTACTTTCCAAAATGGGGTCATTTGGGGGGGGGTTGAACTGTCCTGGCATTTTATGCACATTTAGAAGCTTATGTCACACATCACCCACTCTTCTAACCACTTACAGAAAATTACTTTGAACCCCCAAACATTATATATTTTTTTAAAGCAAAGGCCCTACAGATTAAAATGGTGGGTGTTTAATTTTTTTTTCACACAGTATTTGCGCAGCGATTTTTCAAACGCATTTTTTTTAGGAAATAACACACTTTTTTAAATTTTAATGCACTAAAACACACTATATTGCCCAAATGTTTGATGAAATAAAAAAGATGATCTTAGGCCGAGTACATGGATACCAAACATGACATGCTTTAAAATTGCGCACAAACGTGCAGTGGCAACAAAATAAATACATTTTTAAAAGCCTTTACAGGTTACCACTTTAGATTTACAGAGGAGGTCTACTGCTAAAATTACTGCCCTCGATCTGACCTTTGCGGTGATACCTCACATGCATGGTGCAATTTCTATTTACATTTGACGCAAGACCGACGCTTGCATTCACCTTTGCACGATAGCAGGCGGGGACAGGGGTGCTTTTTTTTTTTTTTGCTTTTTTTATCTAATTTTTATTGTTATCTTAGGGAATGTAAATATCCCCTATGACAGCAATAGATAGTGTCAGATACTCTTTTAAAAAAAAAATTGGGGTCTATTAGACCCTAGATCTCTCCTCTGCCCTCAAAGCATCTGACCACACCAAGATCGGTGTGATAAAATGCTTTCCCAATTTACCAATGGCGCTGTTTACATCCAGGGAAATCTAAGTCATGAAATGACAGATAGAAAGTATTCCTGCGCTACCATATATGGGGAAAGGAAACACTAGGAAAAGCCGCCTACACCAAGTGGGGTTGCGCTAATCCTTAAGGTACATAAAAATATGGGAAAACATATAAATCAATAAATAAATAGTGTAATTGTGTCACACTTATGATAGTGGTTCTAGTATATTACTAAACAAATCCGTGATTCACCAACATAAACAACCTGATGCAAAAATAATCATAAATAAATCACACATAACGGATGTAGTAAGATCAAATGGCAATACGTGGCAATTAATAAAAATAGGTGTATATGGTGCAGCCAGACATATTGCAAACAAACGAGGATGAAACGTGACTTGTGCTCATGAACATAATACAAGTGACAGTTTGACTGGAACCTTGTGATATTCAACAAATAAAGTCCACAAATCCACGTGCAAAAAAAAGTGATCCACTGAAGGTTAATAAAGTCCAAATAGTGTGTATAAACAGTGATCCATTTAGAGTAAATTAACGTGACTGATAACAGTTGTGATGTGTGTCCTTTCTTCATGCAACACAGCACGCAATGGTGGGCAGTGGCCCCTTACCTGAAGGTAATGGGGTACTTGTTTTAGCCAATAATGGGCATGGCGACCATTATCTAGCAAAACCACAGCATCAACCAATCGTGGGAGCGATACTAGTTAGATTTTATTAAAACTAAGCAGAGTACTCACATAAAAACAATGGCAATGTGTGGAGATCCGACGAGCGGCGAGCTCGTACCGCTAATCGCTATAGAATGCCTGTCCCGTCCCTATGCGTGACGTCACGACATCCCCTGATGAAGTCACGTGGGTCGTGACGTCACGCGTAGGAACGGGACAGGCACTCTATAGCGATTAGCGGTACGAGCTTGCCGCTCGTCGGATCTCCATTGTTTTTCTGTGAGTACTCTGCTTAGTTTTAATAAAATTTATGGTTTGCCAAACGTTACTACACCATTGTGGGACTCTCTTCTTGATGTCTTTATCTTGGTGACCCCGGGATACTACTTGAGAGACGGATGCCCCCAGAGGAAATAAGCCAGGATAGGATCTAACTAGTATTGCTCCCACGATTGGTTGATGCTGTGGTTTTGCTAGATAAGGGTCGCCATGCCCATTATTGGCTAAAGTGAGTACCCCATTACCTTCAGGTAAGGGGCCACTGCCCACCATTGCGTGCTGTGTTGCATGAAGAAAGGACACACATCACAACTGTTATCAGTCACTTTAATTTACTCTAAATGGATCACTGTTTATACACACTATTTGGACTGTATTAACCTTCAGTGGATCACTTTTTTTTTTGCACGTGGATTTGTGGACTTTATTTGTTGAATATCACAAGGTTCCAGTCAAACTGTCAGTTGTATTATGTTCATGAGCACAAGTCACGTTTCATCCTCGTTTGTTTGCAATATGCCTGGCTACACCATATACACCTATTTTTATTAATTGCCAGGTATTGCCATTTGATCTTACTGCATCCGTTATGTGTGATTTGTTTATGATTATTTTTGCACCAGGTTGTTTATGTTGGTGAATTACGGATTTGTTTAGTAATATACTAGAACCACTATCATATGTGTGACACAATTACACTATTTATTTATTGATTTATATGTTTTCCCATATTTTTATGTACCTTAAGGATTAGCGCAACACCACACTTTTAATTAAGTCATGAAATGCTCGTAGCTTCCGGTTTCTTAGACCATAGAGATAATTGGTGCTGTTCTGGTCTCTGACCAGCTTTATGGTCAGCTGGAGGAACCACCGGCTGCATTCTCAGGTTCCCTATTGGGACAGGAGAGCCAGAGAAAACCATGGAAGACGGTGGGGGGGGGGGACATTCCCTCCCACTGCTGATAAAAGCAGTCTAGAGGCTAATTAGCCGCTAGGATTGCTTTTACATGAAAGCCGACTGCTGGCTGAAAAGAATGACACCTAAACCCGCAGGCATCATTCTCGTATAACAACTCAAAGTCCAGCAACATACCAGTACGTTGCTGGTCCTTGTTGGGCATATATTGTAATCTTTTTTTTTTCATGCAGCCTGTGGGCTGAATGAAAAAAAGAGATTGATCGGTGGGTATGCCCACCAGTAGAATACCTCCCTTCATCCACCCACTTCTAATAATGGCATACATGCACCATTTTGTTTTTAACTGTGGTGGTGAAATCACCCCCTACAGCGCTGGAGTCACGGCTTTATCTATCATGGGAGCAAACGATGTTGCTGTCAAGATAAATAAATCCGCGGTGCAGCTGAATGGCGTACCTGCTAAGCAAATGATGGTTAACAATAAAACAAACATTACAGTATAACATACCATACCTGCAAAGCAAATACAAAAAAAATAGTAAAAATAAAACCAAGAGAGAACAATAGATATAGAACAATAGTGAGCGAACAGTAGAGTGGAAAGTAGAGAGCGAACATAGAGAGAGAGAGAATAAAAATACAACCACAACTATTTTTGGCTTTTTTATTTTTTATTTTTTTTTGTTTTTGTGTGGTGTTTTTTTTTTTTTCACTTTCTTCACTTTTATAAAAACTGTAAAAAAAAACTATAAACTGAACGTTGCAGATTAGGGTCTCTCAAAATGTGATGGCCATCACATCTTTCGAGGCCCCCGATAGCGTGTGATAGCGTTCAAAACAGTCACCAAAGCAAAGACCAGGTTGGTCAGGACAGGAGGGACAATAAAAGCAGGTGTCACGCCTAAATCCGCGCTTTCTACAGACACGACATCTTCTTTGGGGTGTTCTCTGGGTAGGGGCACTAGAGAGGACATGTGGAAAATAGCTCTCATGCAGCCAGCTTACTGCATTTGTGTTGGGAAGTTGGGCCGGAGCACCGCCTGGAAACAGAAGGGCTCTGATGATCTCTTCCTGGAATTTGAGGAAGGATCCAGTTCATCCTGAAGTTCTGTATAGCACATGTGCGTTCAACAAAACCAATTGAAATAAGTATACAGACACTTTTTTATACCAGCGTCTGGCCTTGCGGGCAATTAGGTACGGCGCCAACAACTGGTCGTTGAGGTCCACCCCTCCCATATTGAGGTTATATTCGTGGACACAGAGGGGTTTCTCCACAACACCAGTCGCCGTAGAAATTTGGACTGTCGTCTCTGCGTGAAGGGAGGAAAAAATGAAAACATTCTTGTTATCCCTCAGCGAGCAAATTATTACATCTCAAGCAGGCTCTCTCCCCCAGCCTAAGACGGGAATCTACAAGCCGCTGGGGTAAGCCCCGGCGATTAGATCGCATGGTGCCACATGCGCCCATTTGATCAAACAGGTGACTAAAAAGTGGCACGCTTGTGTAATAATTGTCCACATACAAGTGGTACCCCTTTCCGAATAAGGGTGACACCAGGTCCCACACAATCTAACCAGCGCTCCCTATGTAGTCAGGGCAGTTCTCCGGCTCTACGGAACTATCTCTTCCCTCGTAAACCATAAAACTACATGTATAGCCTGTTGCCCTGTCACAGAGCTTATACATCTTGACCCTGTATCTGGCACGCTTACTGGAAAGATACTGTTTGAATGAAAAGCGGCCAGAAAACTTAATCAGGGACTCATCAACGCAGACAACTTGACGGGGAGTAAACAAGTCTGCAAAACATTGGTTGAAGTGGTAACGAGGGGCCGAATTTTGTAGAGCCGATCAAATTCAAGGTCACCACGAGGACGACAGGGTTCATTGTTGTTGAAATGCATGAACCAAGATCTTCTTGTATCGTGTTCTGGTCATGGAGGCAGAGAACACGGGCATAAGGTGAATTGGGTCATCGACCAATATGACCGCAACTCAGTCTTTTTAGTTATGCCCATAAGAAGGGATAGGCCCAGGAAGGTCTTAAATCCGGGGACCGTAATTGGTCTCCAATCTCTGGCAAGGGTCAGCTGGGGATTAGCGGCGATGAATTGACCAGCATATAAATTGCGTTGGTCCACAATAGATCTATAGAGATCTTCGGTGAAAAACAGCTAATAAAAATCAAGTGATGTAAAATCAACTGTTTCCATCTGAATTCCGGTTTGGCCAGCGAATGGGGGAAATACAGGTGCTGCAGAAGTGGTGGGTTCCCAATTAGGATTGGTGAATGCAGCAGGAAGGGCACTATGGGCTCGATGGCCCTGTCTTTGTCTTCTTGGTGGCAGCGGGACACTACTTGTGCTTGCCACCTCGCCAGCTTGAACTGCACTTATGGGACTCGCCACGTCACCAAGTATTACTGCAGTGCTGGATGTATGACCAGGATGTACTAGGCCGATGGTGCTTGCCAGTTCACCAGAAGGAATAGCGGTGCTAGTACTGGCTCTCTGGTCCATACGAGGGACCTACGGTTCTTGCACCTCAACAGCAGAAGAAGATCAGGGTCTGGTACGCCTGACCTTGGCAGGGACCACAACTCCATCGTCAGAGCTATCTGTCAGGGTGCCGCTGTCGTCTACAGGTTCATATTCTGAACCTGAACCTGACAGATGAGTGACTTCCTCTTCACTACCGCAAAGGCCTCTTCACTACCGTACCTTCGATTTGCCATTTTGGGCTCTAAATGTACTGGTACAGTATTGAGACTCACAGGTAAAAAAGCTCCCGACTGTTAGCGACTGATTCAAACGCTACCAAAAAAACTGTTAGCGTTCGCAGGGATCAGGCCTGACTCTGCGAACGCTGCAGTTATGTGTTCTGTTTTGTAAGTTACAGTGATCGATTGATACTGCACTTGGGCGGGCTGCGCGGAGGGGCTAAACGCAGGTGCTAGCAGGTATCTGGGCTAATCCTGCTAACACTGCATTTTTGGGAACCCTAAACTGCTGGGGACACTAGTATGGATCTGATCAGATCAGATATTGATCCGTTCAGACACTATACTACTAAGGGAGGCGTATGGTGCGGGCGTAGGTGTTAGTGGTACTGACACTGATCTGAGGCTGCCTGGGGGGACACAGACCCTATCTGATGCTAAAACCTGACTTTGATCACCCGCCGGGTGATCAGGGGGTTAAACCTTTATTGGCTAAAATACAGCGGGTGCCCTGACGCTATAAAAAAAATCTAGCTAAACTGCATCACCCGTGACACTTATACTGTGATCACAGGTGACAGGGTAATCAAGGGGTTAAACCTTTATTGGGGGGGTTGGGGGGGTCCCTAAACTTAACACTGATTAGTGTCACTAATAACACTAGTACAGCGATCAAAAAAAAATCTGATTGCTGTACTAGGTGATGCAGTGACAGGTGGTTAAGGGGTTAATTGGGGGGTGATCGGGGGGGTGAATTGTGTGCCTACGTGACCTGGTGTCAGTGTAGTTTTGGCGCACTTACTTGTATGTCTTCTCTCCTCTCGGTCTGGAATGAAAGACTGACATGAGGAGAGATGACATCACTTCCCCTGTCAGTGTTTACAGTTAATCAATAAAGGGAGCAGCGCTGTGAATGTTAGAGGCTTAAATTAGGCCAATATAAGTATAAGTGACCGAATGTGATACATTGAGTAAATATATAAGATAAATATTAAATAATAAAGTTCATAGTCAAATCATATAAATTTTGATAACAGTCCTATTCCGTGATCAAAAATCCAAAAGGTGAGGTAAGGTGAAGAACCAAAAGCAGGGGTCCCCGTCTGAGGCAGAAATGTAGGTAAGAATGGGTAAATCCTTCACCACTGTGATATGAATAAAATGCGCGCTTACCAACCGGCAAGCATAGGAAAGCTTGCGACCTTAACCCGGTCGGGGCCTTTCTTGGGATGGAGACACCAATATACCACTCCTTAAACCGTACGGTAGGCCCGCTATCCACCACGCACAGACAATCCCTGGAATATGGGGATACTAAACTCCTAGCTAGGAGTTGTTCTCACAGGAAGTGCCTCAAAAGAAAAGGAAGAGCAACATAGCGTAATCACAAAGTTCCACAGCCAAAGACTGAGCACCTAGGTCCCGGTGCGCGTGCCCGGCGGCCGCGATGTCCGCCGGGCACCCGCGATTTCCCGGTAACCGAGCAGGACCGTGGATCTGTGTGTGGGAGGAGACCGATGGTGTGTTCCTTGTACAGAGGAACACCGATCGGTTTCCTCCCCTTGTGAATCCCCACCCCCCACAGTTAGAATCACTCCCTAGCAACACATTAACCCCTACAGCGCCCCCTCCTAGTTAACCCCTTCATTGCCAGTCACATTTATACAGTAATCAATGCATTTTTATAGCACGGATCGCTGTATAAATGTGAATGGTCCCAAAAATGTGTCAAAATTGTCCGATGTGTCCGCCGCAATATCGCAGTCACAATAAAAATCGCAGATCGCCGCCATTACTAGTAAAAAAAAAATAATAATAAAAATGCTATAAATCTATATCCTTATTTTGTAGACGCTATAACTTTTGCGCAAACCAATAAATATACGCTTATTGCGATATTTTTTACCAAAAATATGTAGAAGAATACATATCGGCCTAAAATGAGGAAAAAATTTGTTTAAAAAAAAAAAATTTGGATACTTATTATAGCAAAAAGTAAAAAATATTGTGTTTTTTCAAACTTGTCACTCTTTTTTTGTGTATAGCACAAGAAATAAAAATCGCAGGGGTGATCAAATACCACCAAAAGAAAGCTCTATTAGTGGGTAAAAAATGATAAAAATTTCATTTGGGTACAGTGTAGTATGACCGCGCAATTGTTATTCAAAATGCGACAGCGCTGAAAGCTGAAAATTGGCTTGGGCAGGAAGGGGGTGAAAATGCCCTGTATGGAAGTAGTTAAGTAGGCAGGACTGACGAGCAGATCATCAACAGCTGAGTCACTGTGGAGAGATAGGAGCTGGCAATTAGCCGACAGCTGAGCAGCCAGCTCAGAGAAGGAAGGGCTGAGCCCAGCCCTAACAAGTGTATATCTATACCAAGGCTTGATTTGACCTGTGGGGGTCTTTTTATGAGGTGAGAGGCTGGGGCAAATGAGTGGCGCACCATGGATGGTGATATCAATTGGATGAAGTGGACTTTATTCGATCGCTTTGCACATGAACTTTTTTCTATGAACTGTCATTTGTAGATTTTCTTCTTTTTGCACTGGACTTTTATTGCACTATTAAGCACTTTTGGAGCAATTTATTGCACTTTATCCCTATGTTTGCACTTTACTAGACTTTTTTGCAATATGAATAATTATTAATGTTAATTATGTTGAAGATTGTTTACACTTGATTATTCAGCATACAGCTTTAGCACTGCCTTTTAGTATGTTTATTGCACACAACATTTTTTATAACACTTGTTATTATTTATTCATTTCTTTGAGTCAGCGCCACATACCTGTATATTCATTCAAAGCCCTGACATTTTTTATTTTTTATTTTTGCTGTCTGTATCATTCGGGAGATTATCTCTAATTTCCTGTCTCTAGACATAACAGGAAGTTAGAGGGAATCTCTCCAAAGTAAGAGAAATCATCTGTTGTCAAAAGAATAGTTATCCCTGTTGAAAGATATAGCTACATAGTTACATAGTAGGTGAGGTTGAAAAAAGACACAAGTCCATCAAGTCCAACCTATGTGTGTGATTATATGTCAGTATTACATTTTATATCACTGTATGTTGCGGTAGTTCAGGTGCTTATCTAATAGTTTTTAAAACTATCGATGCTCCCCGCTGATACCACCGCCTGTGGAAGGGAATTACACATCCTTGCCGCTCTTACAGTAAAGTACCCTCTACGTAGTTTAAAGTTAAACATCTTTTCTTCTAATTTTAAAGAGTGGCCACGAGTCTTGTTAAACTCCCTTCCACAAAAAAGTTTTGTCCCTATTGTGGGGGTCACCAGTAGGGTATTTGTAAATTGAAAATCATATCTCCTCTCAAGCATCTCTTCTCCAGAGAGAATAAGTTCAGTGCTCGCAACCTTTCCTCATAACTTAAATCCTCCAGACCCTTTATTAGCTTTGTTGCCCTTCTTTATACTCGCTCTTTTTTCAGTACATCCTTCCTGAGGACTGGTGCCCAGAACTGGACAGCATACTTTAGGTGCGGCTGGACCAGAGTCTTGTAGAGCGGGAGAATTATCATTTTATCTCTGGAGTTAATCCCCTTTTTAATGCATGCCAACATTCTGTTTGCTTTGTTAGCAGCAGCTTGGCATTGCATGCCATTGCTGAGCCCATCATCTACTAGGACCCCCAGGTCCTTTTTCATCCTAGATTCCCCCAGAGGTTCTCCCCCCCCGACCCCCAGTGTATAGCGTATATATATTTTTGTCACCCAAATGCATTATTTTACATTTTTCTACATTAAACCTCATTTGCCATGTAGTTGTCCACCCCATTAATTTGTTCAGATCTTTTTGCAAGGTTTCCACATCCTGCGAAGAAGTTATTGCCCTGCTTAGCTTAGTATCATCCGCTAACACAGAGATTGAACTGTTTACCCCATCCTCCAGGTCATTTATGAACAAATTAAATAGGATTGGTCCCAGCACAGAACCCTGGGGGACCCCACTACCCACCCCTGACCATTCCGAGTACTCCTCATTTATCACCGCAATCCCCTAACTCCGCCATCTTTACTCCCAGCTGATCTGCACCCTCCTCATTTAGGTGCAGTCCATCCCTTCTATAGTACTGGTGATCGACTGAGAAGTCAGCCCAGTCCTCCAGGAACCCAACCCCACCTTACTACACCAGCTCCTTAGCCACTTGTTTACTTCCCTAATCTCCCTCTGCCTTTCTGGTGTGCCTCAATGTACCGGTAGTATTCTTGAGAATACTACCTTGCAGGTCCTTTTCCTCAATTTAGCTCCCAAGTCCCTAAAATCGTTCTTTAGGACACTCCATCTGCCTTTGTCATTGGTGCACCACGACAGCCGGGTCTTCCCCAGCCCCTCCCAGTAATCTGTTCACCAGATCCATTATGTGCCGAACCCGAGTGCCCGGTAGACAACATACAGTTCTGCGCTTCAGGTCTTTGTCACAGATTGTCCTCTTTGTCCTTCTAAGAATTGAGTCCTCTACCACCAGAATCTGTCTTTCCTTTCCCTTCGCTTCCCCCCCACTCTCACTGGAGGAGTTCTTTCCCCGGCAGCTAGAGGAGTCCCTCAGCTCCAGCAGTGCTGGTCCCTGACTGGTTTCACCAATGTCACTCAATGGAGCGTACTTATTGGGATGCTCCAGCCCTGGATCAGCTCCCTGGCATTTCCCCCTCTACCCTTTCTGACTGTGACCCATCTACTCTTTTCTAGTGCCTGCACCTCTTTGTCTCCACCCGCCTCTGTGCTGGCCCCTGCCGGGTACATTCCCGGCTCTCCTTTAGTATGGAGGGTCTTCTCAGTGCTGACAGTTGCTTCCCCAGATTCAGAACCTGGGCTTCCAGGGAAACAATATCCTCTGCATTTTTCTTCCACTAACAACCTAAAGAATTTGGTACCCAAAAAGCAACACAATTCTGAAACTAGTTTAAAGACTTTCCATCTCTATCCCAAGCTGCTGAGGCAGCAGCCAAAGGTGTACACATGCTGCAGCAGAAATTAAACCCCCTGTTTCTTTTTGTGGGTGCTACTGCCTGTCAATTGCAACCCATTCAAGTAAATGGGGCTACCCTGCAAGAACCCCACATCTGCATGCTTCTGCGGGGTCCAAAGGGTTAAAGCAGATGGTGAGAAAGCATCACAACACTGCCCGCTATAACCCCTTGTTTGCTGTTCTGCACAAGGTTGCAGGACACTAATTTGCAGAGCGGCCTTATTCAGTTGAATGGGTCATGCTTAGCAGGTGCTACACCCACCCACCATGATAGAGAGTATAAATCCTGCTGCAGCTGCAACATGTGTACACCCCTGGTCGCTGCAGCTAAAGGGGGTGTGGTTCGAGTGGGGGTGGTAAAAACACATCTTAACTATCGGGCTTTACCACCTCCCAAGCTGCAAATGAACCCTTACTGTTCTGGGCCACCTATAAGGCTGTTTCCACACTGATGTGCTGCGGTTTATCTGCACCGCTGTGGTGCAGTCCATTTGTGAATTTCCTGGGTTAGCTGCTCTTTGCCATAGACTTCTATTATACCCTGCAGGTGTGGTGCACTTTCTGAAAGCGCAACAGAACTCCTGCATTCAGGAGTTTCCGTGCGCTCTCAAAAAGTGCACCGAACATGCAGGATATAATAGAAGTCTATGGCTAAATGCAGGAAAAGCTGCAGGTACACTGCACTGCAACCACAGCACATCAGTGTGAAAGCAGCCCTATACTATTATGCCCAGTGCATTGCTTCACACTTACCTGAAGATCTCTTCTTTCCTGCTGCTGGCACCCCACTGGAGATCACCAGCCGGGATAAGAAGTGGAGTGCAGTTGGTATCACTCTGCATGGGACAGGAGTCGGCACTACAGAAGAGGCATCGGCTTATGCAGGTCTTGCTCCCTACTACAGCTCCAATTTTACAAGTAGTTCCTCTGCATTTCACTCTGTTTGATGCTTTAGGGTGGCTGGTCAGCAAGCCCAGAACGTCATCTACTAGTCATCTGTCTGTGATCTACTGGTAGATCATGATCTACAGGTTGCTAACCCCCGCACTAGGGTTTTCAGTATTGGGGTGTATTGCACAGCTGCATTGTGTCGTGAATTCTTGCTTTGGTAAGTGCCACCTTCCACAGCAGTTTTAATTGAGTATCTTCTGTTCCAGCCCATTCATTTTACGCCTACAAAATTGTCACCTTTGATATATGTAACTCCGAGGTCTTGGCAATCCTCCTGGCAGTGGAATCATGTCTTTTTCAAAGTGTGTTAGGTTATGGTTTCACCCAATTCTTGGTAATCTGGTAACTAGAGATGGACGAGCTGTTCGGGCCAAGCATTGGTTTGGCCCTGAACAGAGCCCATTTGGGTGTTCGCCAAACACCTGAATTTTCAGGGCGCTCTGTGGGATGTTCACCTGCTGAGTGCCCCACCATGCACTGCTCGCTGCACAGTGCATTCTACCACCCTGATTGGCTTAAATAATGCAACTGGCGGCTGGTCAGGTGCAAGGCTTTGCCCGATCAGGGCATAGAGCACTGTCAGAGCCCTGATTGGACAAAGTCATGATGCCCAATCATGGCTCGGTGCTCATAGTCCCACCCCACACTATAAAAGGTTCCTACCCACAGGAACCTTTTGCAGTGTGTTGTTGGAGTGGAGATAGAACAGGGCTCAGTGATAGCTAGAAAGTGTTACTGTATAGTATAGTATAGTGTCAGTGCAGTGCAGCATTACATTTAGTGCTGTATACACACACACTTTTTTTTTTTTGTTCCCCTGCCCCCTTTAAAAAAAAAAAAAATAGATACAGTGTGTCTTACTGCAACAGTGGTGTTCTCCCTTTTTTATTAAAATATATATATATATATATATATTTATAGTTTTTCATTCTGTGTCAGTGGCAATCCTCAATTTATAGTGCACCAAACTCCACATTTGTGCAGCATCCAATCACCTATTACCCAGTATGTACTACATTTTTGTAATAAGCCCCCCCCCCCCATCATGTCTTGAAGGCCAAAAAGGATAGGCAGATGTTGCCATGCCACTATGAGGGGGCCAGCAGCATAAGTGTCTGCAGGCAAAGGTGGATGTGGTCTGTCCTCAGGCAGGGCACTTTGTCTCTTTTTACTGATGTTAGCCATGCTATCCAGCCACAGCATTCATAGGAGGCGCTGGACTGCCTTACTAAACCATCCTCATCCTCTATCACCCAAGCAGACACTAGTTAGCAGTCCACCACAGCTGCCAGAGCGGCCTATTCTGCCTCTTTGTCCATAGCTATTACCGCCATAGCCCCAGCATCATGCACGGAGGAGTCAGCTGAATTTTTTGAACACAGCGTCAGCCACTTACTTCTTGAAGATGCACAGACATAACTTGATTCTGATGTTGGTTCTGAGGTAAAGGGAGGTGGGAACATGAGCCTACAGAGAGGAGAGATCACTGATAAACAACAAATTGGCAGTCATGTTCCCGCATGAACTTGGGCCTGAGTGTGCTATAATTTGGCTTCTTCACATAAGGCTTGCTCAGTGTGGTGCAAAACTTTTTTTCCATCCAAAGTCTGCCAAAGAGACACCAGAATTTATCCAAAAATTTCTAATATTGTTCTGAGTGCACTAAAATGTGGCCTCATCATACAGACTGAAGGTAAATTGGGTATCTGGCGCACCAGGAGGCAATACCCTTAGTTTGTAAAAATGTACATTTGATTAGTCAATCTTTAGGTAAAAACAAAGTTGAACCACGGTAAGGGGGTGATTTAAAAAGAGGCATCCATCCTCAGAGTGTGTCCAACAACTCTACAAAACATATAAAAGAAACAGGGGGGGAGGGGAGGCGCCTCTCTAAATGTATTAAAACAGTATCATTTATTGCACAAGATTAAAAACACAAAATATAAGTGGGAGTCATGCTCATCATAAGTACCGTATTTATCGGCGTATAACATGCACCGATGTATAACACGCACCCCAATTTAGGAGGGAATTTTAAGGAAAAAAAAACTTTTAGGAGGGAAGTTGAAGGGAAAAAAACTTACATTTAAATGCCCATCATTGCAGCTTTCTCAGTGCAGCCTTGCCCCAGTGCAGCCATGTCAGTGCAGCCTTGTCAGTGCAGCCTTGTCAGTGCAGCCTTCCCCAGTGCAGCCTTGTCAGTGCAGCCTTCCCCAGTGCAGCCTTCCCCAGTGCAGCCTTCCCCAGTGCAGCCTTGCCCCAGTGCAGCCTTCGATCCCCTGCCCCTGCTTCCTGGGCTTCAAAATCGCTGACCGCGATTTGAAAATGGCGCCGCCGGCGCCAAAATACACTTTCGGCTCCACTCGTAGTCCCGAGCGGAGCTATCCGAGTGGTTTCGGATAGCTCCGCTCGGGACTACGAGTGGAGCCGAAAGTAAACGAGAGCCGCCGGAAAGAGCCGAGGACCGGCTCTGTGTATTTCGGCGCCATTTTCAAATCGCGGTCGTCGATTTTGAAATTTTGACAGCTCGGGATCGCAGGGTATCGGCGTATAACACGCACCTGTGACTTTCCCCTGATTTTAAGGGGAAAAAAGTGTGTATACGCCGATAAATACGGTATGTAGTCCTGGCAGTTTTACTGCATCCCACAGGCTCGCTGGGAAAGGTTCTGGTGTGATGTTGTGCTGAATCACACATATATGCTGCCTCACAGAAGTGGGTCTTTTTCTGTGAGGCCACATATACAGTGGGGCAAAAAAGTATTTAGTCAGCCACCAATTGTGCAAGTTCTCCCACTAAAAAATATGAGAGAGGCCTCTAATTGTCATAATAGGTATACCTCAACTATGACAAAATGTGGAAACGAATCCAGACAATCACATTGTCTGATTTTTGAAAGAATTTATTTGCAAATTATAGTGGAAAATAAGTATTTGGTCACCTACAAACAAGCAACATTTCTGGCTCTCACAGACCTGTATCTTCTTCTTTAACCACTTCAATACCAGGCACTTAGACTCCTTCCCGCCCAGGCCAATTTTCAGCTTTCAGCGCTGTCGCAATTTGAATGACAATTGCGTGGTCATGCTACACTGTATCCAAGCAAATTTTTTATCATTTTGTTCCCACAAATAGAGCTTTCTTTTGGTGGTATTTGATCACCCCTGCGGTTTTTATTTTTTGCGCAACAAATAAAACAAGACAAAAAATTTCGAAAAAAAAACAAGTTTTTCTTTGTTTCCTGTTAAAATTTTTTGTAAATAAGTAAGTTTTCTCCTTCAATGATGGGCACTGATATGGCTGCACTGACGGGCACTGATACGGCGGCACTGATGGGCACCGATGAGGTGGCACCAATGAGGTGGCACTGATGAGGTGGCACTGACGGGCACTGATGATGGGCACTGATAGGCGGCACTGATGGGCACTGATAGGTGGCACTGATGGGCACTGATAGGTGGCACTGGTATGCGGCACTGATGGGCACTCATAGGTGGCACGATGGGCACTCATAGGCGGCACTGATGGGCACTCGTAGGTGGCATTGATTGGTACATAGGGGAGGCACTGATGGGTACTGATGAGTACTTTTGGGTGGCACTGATGGGCACTGACAGGTGGCACCGATGGGCAATGACAGGTGGCACCGATGGGCAATGACAGGTGGCACAGATAAAACATATTGGGGGCATTGCTGGGCAAATCTGGAACCTAATGGTGCCAATCAGTGCCCATTTGTGGGCACTGATTGCCACAGATTGGGCACATTGGGCACATGTGGATGGCCATGGGGTACATACCTGGCCATCCACATGTTGCCCCTTCCCTGGTGGTCCTAGTGGCGATCCCTGGTGGTCCAGTGTGGTCATCTGAGGGGGGGCTGTGCTGATAATAAACAATCAGCGCAGACCCCCGCTGTCAGGAGAACCGCCGATTGGCTCTCCTCTACTCGCGTCTGTCAGACGCGAGTGAGGAAAAGCCGATCAACGGCTCTTCCCATTGACAGTGTGATCAGCCGTGATTGGACACGGCTGATCATGTGGTAAAATGCCTCCGCCGGAGGCTCTTTACCAAGATCGGTGTAGCGGTGTGTCAGGCCGGGGGCGCGCGGCGGCATGTTATCCTGCTGGACGTCATATGACGCCCAGTCAGGATAACGGAACCACTTCCCGGACGTCAATCTGTTATAGGGCGGGCAGGAAGTGGTTAAGAGGCTCCTCTGTCCTCCACTCATTACCTGTATTAATGGCACCTGTTTGAAATTGTTATCAGTATAAAAGACACCTGTCCACAACCTCAAACAGTCACACTCCAAACTCCACTATGGTGAAAACCAAAGAGCTGTCAAAGGACACCAGAAACAATATTGTAGACCTGCACCAGACTGGGAAGACTGAATCGGCAATAGGCAAGCAGCTTGGTGTGAATAAATCAACTGTGGGAGCAATAATTAGAAAATGGAAGACATACAAGACCACTGATAATCTCCCTCGATCTGGGGCTCCACGCAAGATCTCACCCCGTGGGGTCAAAATGATCACAAGAACGCTGAGCAAAAATTCCAGAACCACACGGGGGGACCTAGTGAATGACCTGCAGAGAGCTGGGACCAACGTAACAAAGGCTACCATCAGTAACACACTACGCAGCCAGGGATTTAGATCCTGCAGTGCCAGATGTGTCCCCCTGCTTAAGCCAGTACATGTCCGGGCCCATCTGAGGTTTACTAGAGAGCATTTGGATGATCCAGAAGAGGATTGGGAGAATGTCATATGGTCAGATGAAACCAAAGTAGAACTGTTTGGTAGAAACACAACTCGTCGTGTTTGGAGGAGAGAGAATGCTGAGTTGCAACCAAAGAACACCATACCTACTGTGAAGCATTGGGGTGGCAACATCATGCTTTGGGGCTGTTTCTCTGCAAAGGGAAAAGGATGACTGATCCGTGTACATGAAAGAATGAATGGGGCTATGTATCATAAAATTTTGAGTGCAAACCTCCTCCCATCAACAACTGCATTGAAGATGAAATGTGGCTGGGTCTTTCAGCATGACAATGATCCCAAACACACCGCCCGGGCAACAAAGCAGTGGCTTCGTAAGAAGCATTTCAAGGTCTTGGAGTAGCCTAGCCAGTCTCCAGATCTCAACCCCATAGAAAACCTTTGAAGGGAGTTGAAAGTCCGTGTTGCCCAGCGACAGCCCCAAAACATCACTGCTCTAGAGGAGATCTGCATGGAGAAATGAGCCAACATACCAGCAACAGTGGATATATAACAAAGTATTGAGATTAACTTTTGATATTGACAAAATACTTATTTTCCACCATAATTTGCAAATAAATACTTTCAAAAATCAGACAATGTGATTGTCTGGATTTGTTTCCACATTTTGTCTCTCATAGTTGAGGTATACCTATGATGACAGTTACAAACCTCTCATCTTTTTAAGTGGGAGAACTTACACAATTGGTGGCTGACTAAATACTTTTTTGCCCCACTGTATGTGTACATGTCTTTGTGGTGCTGGGAGCAAGAGTCTTGGGTTCCGCACTAACAGTCAGGAACCTGGCAGCCCGGTTGCTGATCACTTGATTGCTGTGATAGCCTCGGATTGGCTATCACAGTGATCGATCACCGTAAAGCCCGCCCCTGTGTATGCTTTCTCCTCTGAATGGGGAGAAAGATACCTTGTATATTTTTCTCCTTGCTAGAGGAGAAAATTGTAAATAAACAAAATTGTGTGTAAAATAAAGAATGATAGAAAGGAAAAAAAAAAAGAAAAAATAGCTAAAGTATGATTAAGTTCAATGTTAGGGTTAGATTTAGGGTCAAGGGTCAAAGCAGAGTCAAAGGTTAAGGTCAGCGAGTATTTTTTAGGCAGGATTTAATTAAAAAAATATGCTTTAAAGTGGTTTCAGTAGTGTCAGTGTGTTTTACGTAGCAGAAAAAAGCAAAATGCACACTATTGTTTCTGGCCCATAGTACAGGTACAAACAACAAAAAACATACACATAATGTGGTATCGCTGCGATCATCAGGAGCAGGAGAATTTATTTTGGGTTTTTCTTTGGTGGTAGGTTATGGTAATAGCAAAAAAATACAGCTGGATTAAAAAAAATGTTTTTATTTTTTTTACTATTTGGGGACAATTTTCCTCTTGATGATAAAAAAAAAAAAGCATAATTTTCCCTGAAAAAAAACAAGGTATAATTCACCTGGATACACAAAGTAGTTACAATGATATTCATAGTTGTACTAACCCATGTCAAAGTTGCAAGATTGTGTAAAGGTGTTAGGATTTGTTTTATTGTCCGTCATGAAGGGGTTAAGATGTGTTTGTATGTTTGAGTCCTTTGACGAATCTGTTCCATTTCAAACAAGGACAGTGTGAAATTATGGCTCTGCAATTAGCAGCTCAGCACCGACCTTGCAGGCACACACAAGCTCTTGGGACTTTTCCACCTCCGGGCAATGTTCTTTACTTGCTGTCAAAGTCACATGAAATGTCTTTAGAAGTCCTGCTGAGCCATTTATCTACTTCTTGCTACTTTTATCTGAGAGCCCCCTATATCAAGAGCTCATCTTATCGACTGTTCGTGGTACATTATATATAAGGGTTCTAAAACCTTTGCCATGGGGGCCCATATGAACAGTTTCAGGATTGTGGGGGCCAAATGAGAAACAAAAACACAATTTCCTGAGTATATCTGTTATGTATTTATCTAAATGCAAGCAGTGAAAATACCTGAATGTTACTTGGTATTAGCCTGTTAAAGTACAACAGCACTTAGAATGGGTAAGGCTGGGACAGGACTGGAAGCCAATCAGGTATACTGCATTGATGTGAACAGGTACCATTGAAAACAATTTGATTTCCATCATCGTGAGATTCTGTACAACCTGAGTCGCATCTGAAATCGTACTACTGTGAACCAGACCTAACACCTTGTTTTCAAGCTCAAAGCCAGGTTTCGGCAATTTGGACAGGAAAGGTTGGTGCAAGAAGAGTGTACGTGGTGTTTTTCTTTTTTAGGCATGCCTCCTACACAAAAGTCTTTAACAGGGTAAGGAATAACTGTCCTAATAAACATCCTCCCTAGATTATCATTCGTTTTCGAAACAATAACTATCTGGTTACCGCAAGATTAGACGTTTATGCAGCTCGTTTTTATGGATTGACCGAACCCAAAGAATTGGATACCTATCCCTATCCTTAGCAAAACACAAAGTGGGAATAGGCCTACCCAATCTTCAAAAATATTTTTGGGCATGTCATCTTACTAGAATAGGTGATTGGAGCTTGCATGATAGGTCCAAAGACTGGGTCTCGTTAGAGCAGCACTGTGTGATGGGGCTGATAGGGTTCCTACTTTGGATCCAGGCTTGCTTCGTTCCTGCAGAATTGAAGGCTCACCATTTTATTGGGGCAACGCTTCACTGTTTCGGCATGGCATGTAAGGGTCTCTCACTTTTTTCTACCCCCTGGCACTAACAACAACTGTTTGGCGGACATTTGGCCTAACACGCATTTGTTAGCTAAGGTTTTTTTCATTTAAAGTGGATATAACCCTCACATATACCCAGTGAAGTGAACAGCCTCATATGATACACAGAAATTAAACAAATCTCCCTACATAAGGTTTACATGTATATCTGCTGTGTTCAGCTTTATATACTGTTTAGAAAGTGCACATCCTGTTAGGAGATTCTCTCTGCCTGTTCAACACTGCAGTGAAGCCTGGGCAGACAGCTGATTGGAGGAAAAGCACAACCCCCCTCTCCTCATAGGTAGAGACTTTCAGCTCTGTTTGTTGAATCGTTCAGGGCTCTGCTAATCTATTTATAGCATCCTCTCCAACACAAAACTCAGGCTGCTTTTATCATATGTGACAGAGAACTTGTCAGGAGTTATCAGGCTTATAACAAAAGAGTGGAGCAGGAGACAACTACAGGACATAGTGCTTTAAAGAGAGATAACAAAACACTGCAGCTATATGTGCCCAGCTCAAATTTCATGAATCGGGTTTACATCCACTTCAAGGACAGTTTTCAAGTCGAGGGGAACTTGTCTCCCTTGAAGGTACCTCCAATAATCACAATGTGGACGTACTTACGAATCTCAAACTTTCCATGACCCGAGGAACAGACACCTGTAATCTAGGGACCTTAAAAGGTTGGAGGCTCTCTGCACAGCCACTACCATGCCATGGCACGTTGTTGCCACTTTCTATTTAAGTATATTTGCTTCTCACAAAGCCAATGAGGAGGTGGCACGTGCAGCTTGGGAACAGGATCTGGGTTGCAATTTTATGGAGGAGGAATGGGAGCATATAAATGTATTGGTTGTCAAAGATACCTTGTCTGTCAGCGTCCAAGAGAGTGCAAATAAACTGAGATTGCGGTGGTATATGACTTTTTCCTACATAAAGTATTTCAATGGGCATCCAAAGCCTGCTGGCGATGTCAGCAAACTGAGGGCTTATCAGCGCATACAGAGTCGGTATAGAAAAGAATCACCCTCCTTTAAAATAATCACATTTTGTTGCTTTGCAGCCTGAAATGAAGACAGACATTTTGTTTTATCCAGCTGTATATACTCAGTGCAACTTATAACATCCAAGTGAAAGAAATAACACCAACATGTTAGAAAAAAAAAAAAAAAAAATCACTGAGTTGGAAAAAAGATCACCCCTTCCTAAAAATGACTTGTAAGCTCAATCAGGTGTCGATAATCACCTTCTCAATGGCACACAAAGCCATTTAACTTTCAATTGTGATCAGCTGTGATCATTTTAAATAGCTCAGCATGAAAAGAGCTTTTCTGGAACATTTTACCCCCTGGTAGTGCAATTGAAGCAAACAATCAACTATGGGTAGCAAGGCACTGTCAAAAGATTTGTGGACAGGCACAAGTCAGGAGATGGATACAAAAAAATGTCAAAGGCTTTATCAATGGCTAAAAGCACAGTGAAGTACATTATTAAGAAGTGGAAGGTATTTAGTACAACCCTACCTAATTAAGGACATCGCTCCAAGCTGGATGAAAGAGCCAGGAGGAAAATGGTCAGAGAGGTTACCAAGAGGCCTACAGCAACTCTGAAGCAGCTGCAGGAATTTATGACAGAGTGGTCATTGTGTGCATATGACAACAATATCACAAATTCTCCACAAATGTGGCTTGTATGGGAGGGTTGCAAGAAAAAAAAGGCACTCCTCAAGAAAGGCCACATGCAGTCATGACTGAGCTTTGCCAAAACGCACCTTGAAGATTCTGAGGCCACATGGAAAAAGGTGTTATGGTCAGATGAGTCTAAAATTTAATTATTTGGCCTCCACACCAAATAAGATGTCTGATGGAAATCCAATACAAATCACCATCTAAATAACACCATTCCTACCATAAAGCATGGAGGTGGTAATATCCTGTTACGGGGGTGATTCTCTTCAGCAGGGACTGGAGCACTTGCCAGAAGAGAAGGAAAAATGCATGGGGCAAAATATCATCAAATTCTTGAGGAAATTTTGCTGCCCTCTGCCCGAAAGTTGTCAAGGGGAAGGTTTACCTTCCAACATGGCAATGACATGAAGTACACAGCAAAAAAGACCACACAGTGGTTGAAGGAGAAAAAGGTGAATGCCCTTGCATGGCCTAGTCAGAGCCCAGACTTAAACCCCATTGAAAATCTGTGAAATGACAAACGGTCACCATCAAATTTTAACTGAACTTGAGCAGTTCTGCAAAGAAGGGTGGGCAAATATTGCAAAGTCTAGATGTGCAAAGTTAGTAGAGACATATCCCAACAGACTAAAGGCTGTAGTTAAAGCAAAAGGTGGTTCGATGAAGACCTACATGTGACTTTGCAAGCCATTTTCAATAGCATACTAGGTCGCCCGGAACATCAGCGAGTTAAGCTAGATCGAGCGCACCGAGCTCTGCGCCCCCGCGGGCCAGGATCCCGACCACGAGATCTGATCTGTAGGGTGCACAACTACACCCTTAAGGAGGACATTATGAGAAAGGCACGAAACATGCACGCCATTGATTGTGATTGCGCCTCCATCCAACTCTTCCCGGATCTATCATGGATCACCCTCCAACAAAGGCGGTCCTTGCAACCACTTCTCACCTCATTAAGAGAGCATGACTTTCGCTACCATTGGGGCTTCCCCTTCAGCCTCACGGCAAAAAAAGACGGGAGGTCCACAACCCTCCGATACCCAGAAGATCTTCAATCTTTCTGCAGGGAATTGGATATCCCGGTTCCACCCACCCCTGGCTGGGACCCGCTGCCAGTACCCCCACCTCGCCCGGACCCCTGGATTCAAGTCACTGGCCAGAAACGCACGAGGCTGCACTCTGCTGGTCCTTCTCCACCACCCCGTCAGATGAACTCATGCTTCTTTGAATTCCTCCTCCACATTGGCTTTTGTTACTGGACTTATTCCGTTCATTTTCTATTTCTCTATCTGCAGAGCCCCTAGATAAATCCTGCTAACCCTATTTACCAACAGTACGGGCCCTTTTAACGAGAAAGTATTTTTACGTTTTCAATCCATGTTTGGTTATGACTATAAGTAAAAAATTATAACCCTTAGCGCTAGCCGAGATATACCCCCTCCCCTTACCCCCCCTTCCCCTCATCCATCCTCTCTTCCCTTACCTCCCCCTTCTCCCCCCCTTCATGCCCCAAGGGGGGGACATATCTAGTTTGGAAGGATATCCCCTTTTTGTTTAAGGGTATACTTCTGGGGAGCATTGCGATGAGGGAATACCTTTGTATCTCTACCTCAATGCTCTAGGATCTACATTTCATTATTTTATTTTTTTTAGGATTTTTTTTCATTATTGCTCAAACCTCCCCGAATCAATAGTTACATAGTTCCACCAGCTTTCTTCGGGTCATAATTATGGTCACAGATATGACGGTTACCAGTTGATAAATGCAGGTTCAATGTTCTTTTTGTTAATTCAATTTGTTTTCTTTGAATATCGATGCAGGCAGGCCCAGGAGAGGGTCACTCTCTTCTTGGGTCTATCCTCTCGTCCCCCCAAGGGATCTCCGAATGGCTCACTACTCCATCTTCTCTGACGGTGGCATCCTTGCCTCCTATGTCAGAGGGGGCCCTTCGGAGTTTCCCAACTTGCCACCTCATGTAGGTGGGTTATACTATGAATGGTTAACTAGTTTTAATTTTGAACTCATTTTTGTGTTTTTTTTGTACCTCCTTCTATACCTCTCTCCTACCGGATTTTTCTCCTCTCTCTTCCCTCTCCCTCTCAACCTCTTGGATGCCATCTGTCTCTGGGACCTGGTTCTCGCTCGGGGGGTCGCGGACCTCCAAACCGAATCCGCCTTGGAGATCCGATCCGTGGACCTCCTATATACCTGGGCTCTACCAAACCCACTAGGTAAGCTACTATCCACCCCCCCAATTTACCCACCATGATTGACATACTTTCACTAAACGTAAAAGGTCTTAACTCCAATATTAAGAGAAGCCTAGCATTACGAGAGTTTAAGTGGTTTAAGGCTGACATTATTTTCATTCAGGAGACACATCTTGCTAAAACGGGCACCATGACATTTGCGCGAAGACACTTTTCCTCAAATATACCAGACCTCCGGTCCGCATAAACGAGCAGGGGTAGCAATCCTTTTTAAGCAAGGTTCCCCCTTCCAGTTACAATCTCTATATTCAGATCCACTAGGACAATACCTCATCCTCCGAGGCCTATGGAAAGGCGCCAATATCACTTTATGCAATGTCTATGCCCCAAACACGAATCAAATCTCCTTTCTGTCCAAAGTCTTTAATCGCCTTTTTGCGCCCCTCACCAGTATCTGGTGATTGGAGGGGACTTTAACCTGGTTCACTCCCCAAGTCTTGATAAACTTTCTATGGGTCAGGGGAAAACCCAAGTAACTACCGATAGAAAAGCCACCCTATTTTGCCAACTAACTAGAAAATATGCCCTGTTCGACACCTGGCGTACCACTTATCCATCAGCTAAACAATTTACTTTCTACTCCCATCCCCACAAGTCCCACTCGCGACTAGATTACTTTTTTGTCAATGCTCCGACCCTGAGAACATGCATGGACTCAGACAGGGGCGTTGCTAGGGGGTGGCTTTTGGGGCTATAGCCCCAAATCTGAGGCCAATAGCCCCGAGTCTCTGCAGGGGTCCCCAAGGGGAGGGGAGGCTCTCTGGGGACCCTTATGTAAGTGGGGGGCTCTCTGGGGACCCTGATGTAAGGGAGAGGCTCTCTGGGGACCCTGATTTTAAGGCCTAGGCTCTCTAGGGACCCAGATTTAAGGGGGAGGCTCTCTGGGGACCCTAATGTAAGGGGGCCTCTCTGGGAACCCTGATGTAAGTGGGGGAGTCCTCTGGGTACCCTGATGGAAGGGGGAGGCTCTCTGAGGACTCTGATGTAAGGAGGAGGCTCTCTGGGGACCCTGATGTAAGGTGATGTAAGGGGGGCTCTCTGGGGACCCTGATGTAAGCGGGGGGCTCTCTGGGGATATATATACACCCACACGTATATTACTGTATATACATGTCTATGCCCGCCCAAGCGTATGACTTTCTTTACTACGATGCTATGGGCTCTAGCCCCAGATCTTTTGTAGACCTAGCAACGCCCCTGGACTCAGATATTCAGGCTATCTCATGGTTGGATCATGCCCCGATTACACTCTCCCTGGCACTTTCCCCAGGCTCCTTTCGTAAATGTCATTGGCGTCTGAACGACTTCCTACTTAAACACGACCCATCTAGAGTGGAATTGGAACAAACCCTGAAGCTGTATTTTGCAGAAAATTGTTTCCTGAGGTTTCCACTTCATCTTTGTGGGAGGGCCATAAGGCAGTCTTCAGAGGTCAATGTATTTCGCTCTCCACTGCCCTGAAGCGGAACGCCAATGCAACACGCCGCGCCCTCTTAGACAAACTTAAACGCTTAGAAGCACGCTTGCTCTCCTCCCCGTCCTTAGCTACCCTTAAAGAACTCGTCAGTGTCAGGGCTGGACTGAGGGACATTGACTTGGGTAAGATAGAAAAGGCACTGATCAGGCTAAGACAGACTTATTATGATAAGGCAAATAAGCCGCATACGCTCTTGGCGAAACAACTTCGCCACAGGGCGGCGACTACCGCCACTACTCACCTTAGAGATGCAAATGGTGTCCTTCAATGTCATCCAACCAAAATAGCCCAGCTTTTCCATGAATACTACTCAGCTCTGTATAATGACCCAAGTGTTCCGCACAACCCATCTTCCCCTGACCTATCCCAGGCCATCTACACCTATTTATTCTCTGATACACCTAGGCTCTCCTCTTCTACCCTGGAGACTCTTAATGCCTACATTACAGAAGAAGAAGTGACAGAAACAATTAAATTGTTACCAAATAACAAAGCCCCTGGACCTGATGGACTACCGTACCTTTACTACAAGACGTTCCTACCACTACTACTCCCTCACATGACAAACCTCTTTAATTTATTTCTCTCTGATACACCTATCCCTAGAGATATGCAAAATTCTTACCTGACACTAATCCCAAAACCAGGAAAAGATCACACTCTCATCCAATTACAGACCAATAGCACTCCTCAATACAGACTTAAACATTTTTACGAAACTGTTGGCGAATAGATTAAACAACTTTATGCCGTCTTTGGTCCATAAAGACCAAGTAGGATTTATTCCTCTTCAATAGGCCGGAGATAACACCCGGAGGGTCATCGAACTGGTGGAGGTTGCAAACAGGAACAAATTGGAGGCAGTACTGCTCAGTCTAGATGCCGAAAAAGCCTTTGATAGGCTAAGCTGGCCTTTCCTGTTTGTGACTCTCAATCGGGCTGGTATCGAGGGCCCATTCCTCCGAGGTATCTCCCACCTATATTCGGCCCCTACTGCCCAGGTTCGTACTCAATTCGCCACCTCCCCTACTTTTCAGATCTCTAAAGGGACTCGTCAAGGCTGCCCACTTTCCCCTCTTCTATATGCCCTATGTATTGAACCTTTAGCAGCCAATATCAGAAACAACCCAAGTTTACATGATATCCCAGTCCGTACTAGGGATTTTAAGATTTCCTTATTCGCTGATGATGTCCTTCTCATTCTCACGCAACCTCATATCTCGCTTCCGAACTTACAGGCTGAGTTGGATCGGTATAGCACGTTCTCGGGTTGTAAAATTAATAGTTCAAAAACGGAGGTCCTCCCTCTCAATTTATCCCATCAAACACTTTCCCAAACATTTAACTACTCTTGGCAGTCCTCTTCCTTAAAATACCTCGGGGTACATATTACACCCACCTACGACACTCTATATAAAACCAACTTCCCCCAACTGTTTACCTCTATTAGAGCCTCCCTGACCAAATGGAAATCTTTGTAATTATCCCTTTTCGGCAGACTTGCAACCCTAAAGATGACGATATTACCTAAACTTTTATATCTTTTTGAGACGCTCCCTATCCCCATTCCATCCTCACACCTAAAGAGACTCCAGGGCGACCTGATAAATTTTTTCTGGAACTATAAAAGACACCGAATTGCTAGATCGGTTCTATATGCTCCTCGTAATCAAGACGGACTGCCATTTCCCAACATAGCTAAGTATTATCTAGCTGCCCAGTTAAGACCTGTAGCCTCTTGGTGTACTCTCCATGCCTATAATTGTGGACACAGATTGAAAAGTTATGGTTAGCCCCCGTCCATCCGAACTCCATGCTTTGGAGTTCTGATGTACCACCTGGTAGCGTACAATTGCTAGGACCAATGGCCCTCTTACGCACACTATGGCGACGTGCCAAATCAGCATACCCGCTTTCTACCACTTCTTCCCCAGTCACCTCATTCCTATTTACACCCAACATTCCTGACAGCTTAACCTCACAGATGTCTCATTTCTGGATGGATAAGGCCTTATTCTGCTATGGTCAGTTAATTGATCCTAAAACCAGATTACTAAGATCCTTCCGAGAACTGCAAAACGCCTTTGACATTCCCAAACAGGTTTTTTTCAGTTACTTACAAATACATCACTATGCACAATCACTAGTGCCAAATTTACGATTCTCTGCCCTAACCGACTTTGAAAAGCTATGTTTAGAGGGTTTGTCCCCTAAGGGCATGATCTCCTGCACCTATCAGATTCTGATCACAGATTTTTCACTAGATGGACCGCGGCATACCTATATGGATAAGTGGGAGCAGGCCTTGGGCACAGATATATCCTTGAAGACCTGGCAATCCATATGGATTCAGGCCTCTAAGAGCTCCATATGCACGCTCTATAAAGAGAATCAATATAAGATCTTTTTCCACTGGTACCAGACCCCTGACCTGCTCCACTCCATATACCCTTCAGCGGATCCCCGTTGTTGGCGATGTTATAAAGATAGGGGGACGTTATTTCATGTCTATTGGACCTGCCCTCTAATCATCCCCTATTGGTGTATGGTGCAATCCCTGCTCCAATCCATCTTTGATACTGGGGTGCTCCTCGATCCGAAGATCTTTCTTTTAGGTCTCCCACCTGCCACCTTCTCTAAAATATCAAAAAAACTCAGCCCATGTGCTTACTGCAGCACGAAGAGGGAATCCCCCTCACTGTCTGAACTGCACTCCAGGATCAGAGATGTTAAAAGAATGGAATATCTCACGGCCTCATTAAATGATACTCTTGATAAATATAACCGTATATGGGAACCTTGGGTCCTGTTGGAGACTCCTGCGACCTAATGTTCTGCGCTTCTTGAGTACCTTAGGCTCGCTCCCTCTCGGGCTGTCCTGGGCTCTGGAGGCAGATGGTTGTCCTCTCTTTCTCTCTCTTCTTATCTACTCTTTTATTTTCTCCATCTCTCCATTATAACTTTCTCCCCCCTTTTTTATATGTTTGTGCACCTATGCAAAGGGTATTATTGGATGTACTATCAGAGATGTATGATGATCCAGCATACTCCTTTTGATCAATCACTATATGTTTACATTGAATTGTCCCATCGATCAAAGGTCAACTGATTGTTTGCCAGACTCGCCTGTAATACTACAAATTGTATTTTCTGTACCCTGTGCTGCAGATTTGTATATTTTCTTGAAAAAATAATAAAAAATTGTCAGTTAAAAAAAAAAAAAGCAAAAGGTGGTTCAACAAAATACTGACACAAGGGGATGATCCTTTTCCCAACTCAGTGATTCTGTTTTTTTAAACTTATTTCTGACATATTGGTGTTATGTCTTTCACTTGGATGTCACAAGCTGCACTGAGTAAATACAGCTGGATAAAACAAAAACTTTGTCTTAATTTCTTTCAATCATTTTTGATTATCATATTCTAAAAGTAGAATGCAAAGTTACATACAGTGCCTTGAAAAGTATTCACACCCCTTGAAATTTTTCACATTTTGTCACGTAAAAACCAAAAACATAAATGTATTTTATTGGGATTTTATGTGATAGACCAACACTAAGTGGCACATAATTTTGAAGTGGAAGGAAAATGATAAATGGTTTTTAATTTTTTTTACAAATAAATATCTGAAAAGTATGGTGTGCATTTGTATTCAGCCCTCAGTATACAGCTGTTCTGTGAAGCCCTCAGAGGTTTGCTAGAGAACCTCAGTGACAAAACAGCATAATGAAGACCAAGGAACACACCAGACAGGTCAGGGATAATGTTGTGAAGAAGTTTAAAGCAAGGTTAGGTTATAAAAAAATATCCTAAGCTTTGAACATCTCATGGAGCACTGTTCAATCCATCATCCGAAAATTGAAAGAGTATGGCACAACTGCAAACCTACCAAGACATGGCCGTCCATCTAAACTGACAGGCCGGGCAAGCAGAGCATTAATCCGAGAAGGAGCCAAGAGGCCCATGGTAACTCTGGAGGAGCTGGAGAGATCCACAGCTCAGGTGGGAGAATCTGTCCACAGGACAACTATTAGCCGTGCAAATCTGGCCTTTATGGAAGAGTGGAACGAAAGCCATTGTTGAAAGAAAGCCAAAAGAAGTCCCATTTGCAGTTTGCGAGAAGGCATGTGGGGGACACAGCAAACATGTGGAAGAAAGTGCTCTGGTCAGATGAGTCCAAAATTTAACTTTTTGGCCTAAAAGCAAAATGCTATGTGTGGTGGAAAACGAACACTGCACATCACCCTGAACACACCATTCCCACCGTGAAACATGGTGGTGGCAGCATCATGTTGTGGGGACGTTTTTCTTCAGCAGGGACAGGGAAGCTGGTCAGAGTTGATGGGAAGATGGATGGAGTCAAATACAGGGCAATCTTAGAAGAAAACCTGTTACAAGTCTGCAAAAGACTTGAGACTGGGTTGGAGGTTCACCTTCCAGCAGGACAACGACCCTAAACATACATTCAGAGCTACAATGGAATGGTTTAGATAGCATATATGTCCTAAGAGTGTTCCTCTGGACTGTACCCTTTCCAATGCACCAGATACTGTATGCGCCCATGGAATCTACGGGAGTCAACAATGGACTGTAATTCATACTCCTTATGGTTCTCAACCTATACTGAGTGAGGACGTGCCACAGAGGTGGTAAAGCAGTTGCAGACCAAAGGTTTTAATAAGGAGACATGGAATACATTTGAGATACGCATATTAGAAGGAAGGGCTAAAGCGTAAGCCACTGGGTTAATCCTGCGGAGAATACGAAAAGGCCTAATAAACCGAGGTGCCAACTTCAGTGAGGGAACACGGAGTTGGAGGTTGTGAGATGACAGCCAGACCCCGTCCCCAACCTGGTAGGAAGGCGCAGGCAGGCGTCTGCGGTCAGCATGGAGTCTGTACTTATCATTGGAATGTTGTAAAGCCTCCTGAACTTGTGCCCAAGTGGAACGAAGACCACGGAGATGCCCCTCTAACGCAGGCATGCTCTGCGGAACAAATGAGTCAGGGAACATGGAAGGTTGGAAACCGTAGTTTGCCATAAATGGGACAATTGGGAAGCAGAATTCAAGACACTATTGTGAGCAAACTCTGCCCAAGGTAAGAGGTCTGACCAGTTGTTATGATGGTCAGAAATATAGCAACGTAGAAATTGCTCCAAGGACTGGTTGGCTCGTTCTCATCTCATTAGACTGCGGGTGATATGCAGATGAGAAAAAAAATCTGAATTCCCAACTGTGCACAAAAGGCTCGCCAGAAAGGGGACACAAACTGACTACCCCTGTCTGAGACGATCAATGATTTAAGCGAATGATTTAAGCGAAAGATCTCGAGCAAAAAATGGAAGCAAGTTCCTTAGATGTGGGCAACTTAAGTGGAATACAATGAGACATCTTTGAGAACCGATCAACCAGCATAAGGATAACTGTGTTGCCCTGAGAGTTGGGCAACACAAATCCATGGACAGGTGGGTCCAAGGCCTCTCTCCATTGGGTATGGGTTGTAGGAGGCCCATTGGAAGGTGTTGTGGTGTCTTACTCTGAGCACATACGGAACAAGCAGCTACGAACGCGGCTACATCAGCACGTAGACTAGACCACCAGAATTGTTGGGAAATGGCCCAAAAAAGTAGATTCTTCCCAGGGTGGTCAGCAGCCTTGGGAGAATGGTAAGTCCGGAGCAGGGCAGTATGGAGACTCTCAGGGACAAAGTGGCGGTCACAAGGTTTCTCAGGAGGAGCATGGACCTGAGCGGCAAGAATTTTGTCACCGAAAAGGAGAAGTGAGACTGGTGCGAACCGTAGCCAGAATACGATCAGGAGGAATTACAGGAACAGGAACCGATTCCATTTTGGCAGTGGAGGAAAATTGTCACTACAAAGCGTCAGCCCTTACATTCTTGGTACCAGGTAAGAAAGAGACAATGTAATTGAAACTTGACAAGAAAAGAGCCCATTGCACCCTTCTGGGAGAGAGACGTTTGGCCTCAGACAAGAATGTGAGATTCTTTTGGTCAGTAAGAATGAGAACCAGCACAGCGGTACCTTTGATGAGATGCCTCTATTCTTTAAGGGCTAAAATGATTGCTAACAACTCTCTGTCCCCTATCTCGTAATTGCATTCCGCAGGTGACAATTTGTTGGAAAAATAGCCACAAGGATGCATAGCGCTCTCAGAGGTAGGACATTGAGACAGAAGGGCGCCAACTCCAGTCTCAGAAGCATCAACCTCAAGGATAAAGGATAATGTAGGATCAGGATGTGCCAACACAGGAGCAGAAACAAAGGCAGCCTTGAGACTCTCAAAGGCCTTAATGGACTCCGCAGACCAACTCTGTGGGTTACCGTCATATCAGTCAGGGGCTTGACCGAAGACGAGAAGTTATGAATAAACTTTCCATAATAATTGGCAAGGCCAAGAAAATGTTGCAGAGGACATATACCCACGGGTCGGGGCCACTGTAGGACTGCTGAAAGTTTCTCTGGGTCCATCAAAAAACCGTCAGTGGAAATGACATAACCCAGGAATTAAACCTGTTTGCGATGGAACTCGCACTTCTCCAATTTACAATAGAGATTGTTCTCTCTCAGCTTCTGAAGCACACGACAGACATCTGTGTGATGGCTCTCTAGGGACTTGGAAAAAATTTGGATATCGTGGAGATAAACCACCACACATAGCTGCAACAAATCTCAGAGGACATCGTTGATAAATTCCTGGAAAACTGCCGGAGCGTTGCAAAGGCCAACTGGCATTACGAGGTACTCATAATTACCTGTTCTGGCATTAAACGCAGTTTTCCATTCGTCGCCCTCCTTGATCCTCACGAGATTGCATGCTCCTCTCAAATCCAGCTTCGTAAAAACTGTTGCTCCCTTGAGGTGGTCAAATAACTTCGTAATCAACGGAATTGGATAAGCATTCATAGTTGTGAAACAATTGAGACCCCTATAATCAATACAAGGTCTCAGTTCACCATTCCAGCACCAGCAGGAGACAAGGACTCGCGGATGAATCCTCGAGAAAGTGCGTCTGCAACATACTCCTCCATGGCCTTATCCTCCGAAATCGACAAAGGGTAAACCCGGCCACAAGGGGTATGGCACCAGGTTGAAGGTCAATTGCGCAATCATATGACCGGTTTGGAAGCAAACTATCAGCTTGACCTTTATCTAAGACATCATGATACTCCTCCGGCAGGGAGGAGAGTGAAGGGGTGCATAGGACCTTAGCCACATTCTGGAAACATGTCTTGCTGCATTGTGGCGACCAGGAGAGAACCTCAGCACAAAGCCAATCAAAAGAGGGCTTATGCTTCTGTAACCAAGGATAACCAATAACCAGCGGAAATTTAGGTGAGGAAATAACTTGGAATTGGATTATCTCATGGTGAAGAGCCCCTACGGCCATGGACAACGAAACAGTCTCATGAGTCACATGGGCAGGCTGTAAAGGTCTCCCG
This sequence comes from Lithobates clamitans, assembly GCA_037952925.1. NCBI lineage: Eukaryota > Metazoa > Chordata > Amphibia > Anura > Ranidae > Lithobates > Lithobates clamitans. The sequence continues at coordinate 11,751,589 of JBBGZY010000292.1, read as the reverse complement.
TCAAGAGCCTCAATGGCAAGTGAAGTGGCACGAAGCTGCAGCGGAATCTAGTGCTTATATACAAAGGCAGCATCAATGAACAGGCCTGCAGCCCCAGAGTCGATTAGAGCCTGTATCTCGATGGACGACTCAGACCAAGAAAGAATAACTGGGGCCAGAGGCTTACCCTTCTGGATAACTGGGGGCGAAACAACGTCACCTAAGGTCTGTCTGCTACAGGACATCAAGGTTTGGGCGTTCCCTGGACGGGTAGGACAAGACTTCAAAGTGACCTGCCTGGCCACAATCTCTCCCTCCTTCTAAAGGTTCTCTCTCTCTTATCCACAGAGAGACGTGTGAAGCCCAAGTGCATGGGTTCATCTTCACTGGCTGACTCTGTACCAGGAGGAATGGGAGGTGAGGGAGGCAAGGGTGGGACTGCAAAGCTCTGAGACAAATGTACAGGAGGCTTCCGCAAGCGCTCCTTAAAAGAGTCTTTCTCTGAGTCTGGAGTCAATAAGGATGGAAAAGTGATTAACTTCTCCAACTCAGTGGGTATATCTCGGGCTGCTATCTCATCTTTGATGGTGTCCGAGAGACCATGAGAAAAAGCAGCCACGAGGGCCTCATTGTTCGACGCAACCTCTGCTGCCAGAGTACAGATTATAATAGCATAATCGGCAACAATTCTCGTACTCTGATGGACATGAGGCACTTGACAGCAGAAGCTGAGTGTGCGGGAACGTCAAATACCTTTTAAAGGAAACCACAAACTCTGGATAACTGAGGACAATGGGTTTTTGCATCTCCCATAGAGGGTTTGGCCAGGCCAAGGCTCTCTCAGAAAGCAAAGATATCATGAAACTTACTTTGCTTCTGTCCGTGGGAAACGCCTGGGGCAGCATCTCAAAGTATATCTCAACCTGATTGAGAAACCCTCTGCATTGAACTGGATCACCCCTAAATCGCTGGGGAAGTGGAGCAGAACCAGACATACCTCTTTATAGAGATAATACTCAAGGTGGATGCCTGCACAGAGACTGGAGCAGCAGCAGGGATGGCCTGCAACACAGGTTGAACCAGAGCAGCCACAGTGGGAGATTCCAGGTGAGCCGTGTGATTCAGAAGCGTCTGTAACTCTAAGGCAAACTGATCCGTATGGTGATCCTGCTCATCCAACCTGGAAAAAATATTACCAGAAAGTGGATTGACTGCATCTTCTGAATTCATGGCCTTCGCCTACTGTCAGAAACCATGAATCAGACCGAGACAGAAGTGCAGTATAATCACACTTCTTTAATAATAATAGTAAAAGGTAAACAGAGCAACTTAATCAAATCACAGCCAGAGTCCAGTAACCGGAACGGATAGTCAGACAAGCCAGGACATCCGGGAGCCAGAGATCAGCATACTTCAGGACAGACCAGGAAATCAGGAAACTGGAGAATCAGCGTATTGGACAGCAAGCAGGATCAGGAACCAGAAGGGACATCAGCCAAGCAAGTCTTCAACAAATACACAGGAGAGAGTCTCTAGATGTATTGACCAAGGCGAAGGCAGAGAGGAACTGATCTGAACAACTTAAGTAATCAGCAGGACTGACGAACAGGATATCATCATCAGGTGAGTCACGGTGGGAAAGATTGGAGCTGGCAATTAACTGACAGCTGAGCAGCCTGCTCTGAGAAGGAAGGGCTGAGCCCAGCCCTGACAGTGAGTGAACCACCGAAAATTGGGCCAGTTGAGCTGCCAATAGTATATTGCTAAATGCAGAAGGCCAAGGCCTCCCTTCATCTAATGAGTGAAAAGAAAACGTTTCGACAATCTATAGTCCTTGCCACCCTAAACAAAATGAATTATCTAGGATTGAAACTTGGACAAATCTGACCGTACTATTGGGATGGAAAAGGAATGAAAATAGTAAAGGAGACATAGAAATAGAGTCATCTTAATAGAGTGGATTTTAATTAACCAGGATAGACCATGATCCGCCCACCCCCCAAAGATCTTCCTTCAGTTTCTTATACAAAGACGGATAATTCACTTTATACAGTGTCATTAACAAGGGCGTGAGACTGACTCTCAAATATGGGACAGAATCGGTCCCCCAGATAAATGCAGCCTCCAGTCGGGATACCAGGAACATGGAGGTTGATATTCATAGCTACAGATTTGTGAACACTATTTTAAGACCCGAGACACTACCAAACTTATTGAGAAACACATGTATGTTAGGTAGGGAGATCAGGGGCAAGGTTATAAATAAGAGTAAATTGTCAGCAAAAAAGGCACACTTGTGAGTCTGATTGCCACAAGTCACCCCCTGGATATTTGGATCAGACCTGATAGCAATGGCCAGAGATTCCATTGCTATAGCAAAAATCAGGGGGGAAAGGGAAGTGGAAGCCATGAAGCTCTTCCCTCGCTACTGGATTGGCATATAACACCCTCAAGGTGGTAAGGATATTAGATCCGAAGCCCCAGGCCCACAGGAGCTAGAACAGGTGTGGTCAAGAAACAGAGTCAAACGCCTTTTGAAGATCTATGGATAACTGCATTCCCTCCTGAGGGCATCGTGATTGCAACAAGGGGATAATATTGATAGCACGTCTAATTTGGTCTGGACCTTGCCTATCAGGGATGAACCCTACTTGATCTTTATGCACATATGTGGCAATAAAAGAAGCAAGTCTATTGGCCGAAATCTTTGTAAGCAATTTAAGATCATTATTGATCAGTGAGAATGGCCTATAATTCTCCACTTCTCTGGTCTTTGCCCAGCTTGGGGATTACTGAAATCAAGGCAGTATTCATATCATAGTTTAACTTCTGTTTTACTCTCAGAGTGTTGAAGAACCATTCAAAGTGGGGTGCTAGGATCGCTGCAAATTTTTGCTAATAAATTGCTGAAAACCGTCTGGCCCAGGGGCATAGGAACGCTTTGCCCGTTTCCTCTTTCCTTAATTGTGATGGGAGCATACATCAGCTTCTTATGTGAGGTGGCTAGTTTGGGAGGTTTAAGAGATTGGAGGAAGGATAATAAATGGTCCAGTCCAAATCCATAGAGGAGGTGGCTTGATACAGTTTACTATAGAAGCTTTGAAATTCCTTTAAGGCTTTTTGCAGGTCCTGAGTATATATTCAGAAGAGCATATCATTTTGGGAAGCGCCATTTGCCGTATCTTAGGGGCAAGTTTGTTAGCAAGCATTGAGCCTATTCTATCCTTCTGCATATAAAACTTAGTAGATGACCAGCGCAGGCTTTTCTCTACATTCGTGGTCAAAAGCAAATTAAGAGATAGTCTACTAGCCTCTATGCAAGACCGGATTGGTCTTTATCCGGGCTTTGCTTATAGGCTGCACACAAGGAGCGGAGTTCTCCCTCTAGATGCTTTATGTCAATTCTGTGTTCCCGTTTGATCTGTGAGGCAATCTGGATCAGTTTGCCATGCAAGGTCGCCCTGTGTAAGGTAACCAGAGACATCGAGCCAGACACATTGAGCTGATTTCAGTGCATAAAACCAGGTCACTTAAAAGGCACTTGTTCAGTCACCAATGAAAGGGGCGATCCGCACATGAGGCTTGCCAGAGGGGGACAGATCCTATGGCATGATCAGACCAAGCCGTATCTTGAATGCAGGTTCTACATATTGAAGAGACAAGGGAAGAGCAAGTGAATATATGATCTATCCTGGAGTAAAGCCCGTTGGGATGTGAATAATGAGTATAATCCCTAGTAGTAGGGTTTTTCTCCCACTATACATCGATGAGCCCTAAGGCAGGGCCATGCACTCCTTGTGGCTGCTGTGGTGGATCAGCGGCCATCTTGGAATTAGGCCGGGCATCCAATCCGCCTGTCATAGAAAGAGCAGAGATGTCTGCTGGCCATTTTTGGCACCTTGACAGCTCCGGTGGCTTACTGGGGAGGCTATAGTGGGCCAGAGTCGGCAGCCGTGGTTCAGAGCTACTCGGCCAGGCAACCATTTTGCCGGAGCCCAAACATGTGCCTCGTCTGTCTTAATTTCAGGCTGCAAAGCAACAAAATGTTATTCTTTTAAAGGGGTGATTCTTTTCTATACCCACTGTATAGCCCTGGAAGGACATGTATAAGATTATAGTCCAAGTGACTACATTTGACTTAGACTTCACACCTGCCCACTATCACACTTCCTTACCCAATAGACAAAATTCTAAGTCTCAGCTATGCACACAGTTATACTGTTAAACTGGAAGTCTACCTGGGTCCCAACGGTTGCTGAATGGTTCTCCCGCCTAGACAGGACCTCAACAATGGAGGAATTAGTACACACCTCCTGGGGATAGATTGAACAAATACACACCTGCTGGCTTCACTTTAAAATCATCCTATCAGTAACATCAGTAGGGGAAACCTCCAAAGAGGAATCCCAAAACGATTCAAACAACCCCCCCCCCCCTTTTTTTTGTGCCTCTCTTCTCTTATGGCTCCCATGTCCTTTACTGCTCAAAAAGTTTTAAATCTTAATAATCAAACAAGAAACAGTGGACCTGTGGGGGTTTGGTAGTTTTGGACATGAGCAAAATCCCCTTTTGGGGAAGACCTTAAAAGTGGTTCTAAAGGCTCAAGGTTTTTTACCTTCATGCATTCTATGCATTAAGCGTGTGATTTTTTTTTATTTTTTTGGCCGGATTAAAAAAATGATTTTATTTGAAAGCAATGGCTTTTTTTATTCTACTACTTTCCTTTTAAAACTGACAACACATTTTTAATGTTTGCCAACTTGTTTTCTATGCATTTGATTGGAGACCTTTGCACCTAAAATTTTAGCCTCTTCCATCTGCCAATGTAAGGGAGTCTTAACTTTCTCTTCCTATCTGTCAACATTCAAAGCCCCCAAAAAATCAAAAAGTTGAGTAGCCAAATACCTTCTCCACACTTCAGTAAAAACATTAATTATAGGGTGAGTCTTCTGTTAGGAAACAAATCACACATGGTAGAACAGGTTGTCATTCAATTTTCTGAGAAAAAAAACACACCACACAAGTTATAAAACACAAGGTTTTTCATAAAATTTATTGTTTTGTTTCTTATATATATAGATCTGTATATAGGTACTTAAAGGAGAGGCTTTGTTTTGATCAGCAGCAAGCAATACGTACAGGTTTGAGTTGGTGTGGTACGGCAGGTAACCCTTAGCTAATGCCCATTTGCGCATGGGTCGCGCACAGATTTTTCCAAGCACCTCCTTTCCTATGTGTACTGTAAGGCAGTGGGTTTATTTATATTTTTTCTATTTTTTTTAATACAAGATTATTTGATTTAGTCATATTGTGAGTTATGTCACATGCAAATTAAAATTAAAAAACAAGTCTTGCCTCCAGACAGCACAGCAAAGCTTCAGCAAAACATCATTTGAAGTGTGTCAGTCTCAAACAATGCATGAGGGCAGCCATTTTGTGAGTGGAACCAAGTCGTCCTGAGAAAGCAGCTTATCAATTCACTAGGAATCTGTGACATCAAGAAGGCAGAAAGTAATAGCACAAACCTGATACTACAAAGCACTGGTACTATTAAAATAAGTGGTCTTTAAAATTAAATGTGCCTGAAGAACTGGTAAAATTTCCCCTGAATGATTCTGATTGGTAATTGTATGTTACAATTCTACCTCCAAAATCTTTACAAAATGGCTGCTTTCACAGTGTTTAATAAACATGCACACTTTTATCCATCTGAAAGTAAATCTTAAAACATAAAATGTACAACTTATAGGGTGTGTTATAGCCGGAGTAGCAGACTATTTTTTGTGTTGGTGTAGTTGAGTTCTTTTTTTATTTGCTTATCTTTCTGGAAAGCAATAGTTTTAAGCTTTAAGACAAAAAACACACACAACACTTTAGAAAGTGAAAATGCCAGTAACAGCAATGAGTACTCCCTAAATAAGGAGCAGATTCATGATTTTTTTTCCCTTATAGGCTGAAACCAAGATCTGGGAAGATACTTTGATGATTTATAAAAAGTTGGTAAGGTTGTGATCCTTAGGGCTCTTTAAAGATGCAGTCCCTTGAACACCAAAAATAAGTGGTAAAAAAAAAAACTTTGCTAAGCCTTCATGTCCTAAAAATATACCTCAGATATTTCTCCAGAGGACAGGTAACCAGCAGGAATCTGCCACAGATAACAGATTTCTGTCCAACAGGGACAAATGGAGCATTCATGTTTATGTGTAGCTTTACACCATATGGAAGCAACAATGTATGAAGAGCTTCAAGTGTCCCAGCAAAAAACTCAAGTTTTTTGTGGGACACCTGAAGCTCCTCATATGTCATTGCTTCCATTTATTGTCTTGGAATTAAGGTGGTTCCCCTGTCTTTTTCCATCCCCCATTTTCACGTTTTTGTCTATGGGAGTTTATGTTGGGGATTTTTTGTGGTAGGGACTGATTTTGCTTGGTGAACAGTTTACCTCGTGAGTTAGCTTTACACCAAATCTAGTTTTAAAAGTGTCTGTTATTTTGCTCATTATCCAACCTACTGAGATTTATGGTCGCAATGCTCCCCATCTGCTTCTTCCTCTACTGCTGCCAGGTATGGGCATGTGACTTCCACCCACATGGAAGTACTATGGCCTAGTGAGCAATCAACAGGCCTTATCGCATGATAAACAGAGGTGATATTATCAATTGCTATAATTTGTGGCAGCCAAATGTGCGAATGAGATTATAAAGGGGTCAGAAGCTGAGCATAAAGTGACTCTACCACAGTCTTTTTAACCAAGTTCCTACTTTAAGGTCTAGGCAATGTACAAAAAAGTTGTAACCTTAAAAACCAACCAGCAATAGGTTAAATCTGATTGATTGCTGTGGTTTTGCTCCCTGATAAATATGTATGTCACACTTGTACAATATTGTGCAGTGCAACTTTATTCCAAAAAGGTAACAAAATGTAGGCACAGTGCACAGTTCCGCATTTCCCTGTCTCAGTTGTTTTAATTAAAAAATAAAGGTGCTGTTTAAACTACATCCATGTGACTGCAAAACCAATATCTAATAATTTAATTTTCATATAGCTATGGAGGAGGGACTTTATAAAATAAAATTGTCTTAAAAAGAAAATTGGCGTATGTAGAGTCCCATAACACTAACATCTTCGCATTTAAAAAAACAAACAAAAATGTTCCTCTCTGTTTTATAGAGTTGAACCCACAGCTTTGCCCACACCCACTACAGAAGAAGGGTGTTGGGTACTTGAGCAATAATTTGGACATGTGAGTGAACTCAAAAACAAAGAAAAAAAATTACCACCTAAATGAGCAACGTGTGTCATTCTGGTGTTCTGAAACTGCCTCTGTAAGTTGCCAGAAACAGGACTACTTAAAAGGCCCAATACACACTGCTTGAAGGGCAACAGACAACGTTGCCTATTTGGCATGCCATTTATAGTATCCTGACCATATGGTGCATCCTCATTCATTGACTTTTTGTTAATGCACTCTCACAGCTTAAGTTGGTGTCCCCACCTTTGTAAATCATCTCTCCACCCAACTATTTGTGGATGGCGGTGGACATCGTTTTCATGCATTTCTCTGGGATTCCAGATTTGTTGAGAGGTCTCACTCCTACTGTACCAGGGAGTCTCAAGGTTCCTGTGGCAGTATGTTTAATGTAAAATAAACCTACCATGCAATGGGAAGAGTACATCCCTTCTCATAATGATGGCAGCAGATAGGTTATGTCCCCCAAACATCAACATTTCCTCTAAACAGAGGCATCATTTTTGGATGACTGACCATTTAAAACTCATATCTAGTGCATTTTATGGTCAGAACACTTTAAAGAGCTAAATGAAGGCAACTCCATTTGCCGCAAGCAGTATGTACAAGATTTAACTGTAAAGCTTTCAGTTCTTATGACCAGGAACAGGCCAGATTTTGGATACATTCATAAGTGATCACAGGCCCTGTGATTTTGTGCTGAATTGTTAGGCAATTTGACTTCTGGTCTGTGAATGGTCAGCAATGAAAGCCAATGGTCTATCAGAAACCTAGGGTCCCCTTGTCTCTTTTAAGTCTTTCAGCTCATTTGTATACTGTTAATGTGTGGAATGTATGTTGGCTGGCAGGAACTACATGATTTTAAGTCTGGGATCTACGAAAATCAATCCCCTAAATGTAATATTTGGTGCTTTCAGTCTACCAGGCTTATTTATTAAGACAGCGTAAACCACAACGACTGCATGGCACTGCATTACAACAAATCATACCAATTGCCATTAACTGCTATTCAGTCTTTGCATTTTGGTACTGTCTTATTGAAACAAGCTTGCATGAGCTTATTATGTATAAATAATTCGGACCTTCTGTATTTAAGTGCAGCTATCATTTTACCCTACAAAAGCAGCTACTTTATGACTTGAATGGACATTCAAGCTTAGCAGTTCACTGGTGACACCATTAAGCCACAAAATGTCTACTTCCTCTATGAAGGCATGACAGGTACACTTAAACTGCTCAGTATTATTAAGAAAAGAGACGTGACCTACATAGGTTGACTGAGGATCACTTTGAAGCAGTCCTGTTATGATGTCCCCTTTTGTTGTCAGAGAAGACTGGGTTTTAAGCCACTGCAGTCTTCTCTGACAGTGCTGAAGGGTTAATGAGAAAACTGGTAACCCCACTGCTGAAGCAGTCCTTCTCAATCATACTGACTTCTGCAGCAGTGAGGGTAGTGTCAGTTGAAAGGAAGAGGAGGATGATGGTTTTGGAGATCTTTTGTCAGCCTGCCCCGCTACATGTTCATTCAATCTTCAGCAGATCCACATCGAAGATCAGAGTAGCGTTGGGGGGTATGACTCCTGGATGCCCCGTGGGTCCATATGCAACATCAGGTGTGCAGGTCAGTTTTGCTCGCTGGCCCAAGCTCATCTGGAAGCACAAAGGAAATAAAGGTTTTGAACTCTGCAATGTAAATGGACTGTATTGTTAATGTTTACACCTAAAGTTTATAATTACATATGTACAATAGAGACAGCCAACTGTGATCATTCCATATGAGAGCCATGCTTAGTAATTAGCAGTGCTGTACTTTGATTTTGCTTTACTATATTTGCTTTCTCTTCAACAGCTAAAAACATATGCTCTTTGGGGTCAGTTCACAAACAAAATCACAATAGCTACTGTTCCCTAAAGGACATATATATATTTTTTTAATTTATCCATCCTTCTAAGTCCTCTTGACACAATCGACCCACACCAGAAATGTTTACAGCCTGTGGCTATTGTCTTCTCTTTGCTGGCCACATCTTTACAGTCGAACCCCATAGACATCTATGAGAGAATCAACTGCAGGTCAAAAGCAACTTTTAGTGAGCTCTTTTTTTTAATTTTTAATCTGAATAATCTCAGATATGCCTTAGGCCCCTGTCACATGTGCGGAATGGAAAAACTGACAGGCGGACCCGTTCAGACCCTCCATTGTCCTCTATGGAGCGGGGGATGTAAATACAGACGGATGGGGATTCCATCCCATCCCCTTCCCCATCTGTCTAGCGAATCGGATGGCAGTCGGGTGTAAATGGACAGGACTTCCGTTTACGTCTGACTGCCCATAGAGAAGAGCAGACTGTGATCTGCATAAGCGCAGCAGACACGGGCCTGTCATCTGCCTGCTCAGTAGGTTTTAGCGGACAGATTCCCCGCTAACATGAAATTAAAACATTAATATTAGCCAGAAAAAAAAAATAGACTATGAAAAATGATAGTGGTCCTTTGCATTGATGATCAGTATAGAGGTTTTCTTTTACATTGGTGGTCAGTGTAGAAGTTTTCATTTTCACTGGTGGTCAGCGTAGAAGGTCTACCTTACACTTGTGGTCAGCATAGAGGTATTCCCTTATACTACTGGTCAGCAGCATCAGAGATTACCTACCTGTGAAATAAGAGGACAGAGTCCTCTGGTGCCCACATCCCTGCCTCTGTCAAATGAGGTCAGTGTTGAGGCCGGATGCTAATCACTTCTAATTTTCAAGGAACACCCTAGAAACCCCAGGGGGTAGCCTATGGTCCTGAGAAGCTCAACCATGTTGGCTGTCAGTGGCGTCGCTAGGGGGTGGCTTTTGGGGCTATAGCCCCGAATCTGGGGCCCATAGCCCGAGTCTCTGCAGGGGACCCTAAGTGGAGAGGGGCTCTCTGGGGACCTTGATGTAAGTGGGGGGCTCTCTGGGGACACTGATGCAAGGGGGAGGCTCTCTAAGAACCCTGATTTTAAGGGGGAGGCTCTCTGGGGACCCTGATTTAAGAGGGAGGCTCTTTGGGGACCGTAATGTAAGGGGGGCTCTCTGGGAACCCTGATGTAAGTGGGGGGCTCTCTGGGGACCCTGATGCAAGAGGGAGGCTCCCTGGGGACCCTGATTTTAAGGGGGAGGCTCTCTGGGGACCCTGATTTAAGGGGGAGGCTCTCTGGGGACACTAATGTAAGGGGGTTCTCTGGGAACCCTGATGCAAGAGGGAGGCTCTCTGGGGACCTTGATTTTAAGGGTGAGGCTCTCTGGGTACCCTGATTTAAGGGGGAGGCTCTCTGGGGACACTAATGTAAGGGGGCTCTCTGGGAACCCTGATGTAAGTGGGGGACTCTCTGGGACCCTGATGCAAGGGGGAGGCTCTCTGGGGACCCTGGTGTAAAGGGGACTCTCTGGGGACCCTGATGTAAGGGGGGGTCTCTCTGGGGACCCTGATGTAAGGAGGGGCTTTCCGGGGACCCTGATGTAAGTGGGGGGGGGCTCTCTGGGGATATATACCCACACATGTATATTACTGTATATACATGTGTAGGCCCGCCCAATGGTATGACTTTCTTTACTACGCTGCTATGGGCTCTAGCCCCAGAACTTTTGTAGACCTAGCAACGCCCCTGTTGGCTGTTCTAAAATATCTTAATGGCAGGAAGCAAAAACTAACCACTTCCAACAGAGAATAATGGTCAGCCCAAAGACAAGCATTAGAGAACAAGATGGACAGCGCACATTTACTAAATGGATTATTTTGTAGCCCCACTTCCCAAAAGCTTGTCAGAAAAGTGGAAAGTCCTAACTATGCAATGCCACAGTGTCCACAAACACATACAGCTTCTATCAGAGGCATTCCAGGAATGACATAGAGTCTGTGTCAGCAGCAGCGAGAGACTGGATTATGAGAAAACTGTGATGAAAATAAACACAGAGAGGGAGGGGGTTGTAAAATCTCCTGTATTAACATTTAAAAATAGCACCCTTATTTATAAAGCAGCCACTTTGGTAGCAGCAAGTGAGTACATGTCTGTAAATATAGACGATAAATTACTTTTATGCTGTACAAGTATGAAAAAATAATCTCAGAGAGATAAAGCGGGCAAGAGATGTGCATTACAATGATCTGATTTACAAGACAAAATTGTTGTTTTATTTTAGAAATAAGTTGCATAAAAATGTGTTTTTCTTTCACCTTTGCGGGACCAGGACACGGCTTCCAAGCTCACTCTTCATTATTTAGGAGAGGTCCAAAAGTTCAAATACCGTATATACTCGAGTATAAGTCGAGTTTTTCATCACATTTTTTTGTGCTGAAAGTGCCCCCCTCGACTTATACTCGAGTCAAGCACTTTTCTGCAGCAAAAAATTTCATTTTCCGAACCGAATTTGGGGCCCCGTATCTCAGGGCCACTTTGTGCTAGGAACCCCAAATTTGGTGTGCAAACCCAGTGGAACCCGAGATACAGGGCCCCAAAAATTGGTTCAGAAAATGTCAAGCACTTTTCTGCAGCAGAGAATGACATTTTCCGAACCGATTTTGGGGCCCCGTATCTCGGGGCCACTTAGTGCTAGGAACCCCAGCTGCGTGAATGGGCTCTTACATTCCACACTGATAATGAGCTCACTATTTCGTGCAGAACTATGTGCAGCAATTTATGCACATCTACCTATCCTTCCGCTTCTGTTTAGATAAAATACGGTGCCATCTCAGAGCTTAGTAAATAATGCTTTATATTAATAGCACATGGGAGGTTTATCATCTGCTGGCTTTTACTTACTGAAAATCTGAATATTCTGGGGGATCTGGTCATTTTTATGTGACATAAAGGTAGAACTTGTCACCAGCAAATGGACGGGATGTTGTTGTGTGAGGGCTGCACTGCTAGACAGTAGGTATATTCATTATAACATGTGTTGTATGGTGTAATGATGCTAATATCATTAGGACACAGTGTGCAGATCTGCTTAAAGCACTGGGTTCTATAGTTATGGAGCAAGCATAGAGATAAACTGATCTGCTGCTACATATTTATTGTCCATTAACAAGCTTGGGGCATGGAGGTAACTAAACTGAATTGCTGATCTGCAGAATATTAAAATCAGGTCAGTAATTTGTCTTTGCTGCCTGGCAGGGTTGTGTAAATGTCCAGCATGGATGGATAGAAATACAAATCCTTTGTCTGGTAAAATAACTCCCATTTCAAATGTGCATTTAGATGTTGCCTGGAGTTCAGTTAGAAGTCCGTGTTGTGTACTTTCTGTACCTTTTCTGTCTGCTTGATGTATCATCAAATGAAAACTATCAAGGCAGGCTTGAGTTTGATTGGTGGGTGGCAGTGAGATGCTTCTTTTGTACTGACACTTTAATGTTTAGAATTTTTTATATGTAAGGATAGCAAACCTACAATGGGTCAGTTTAGGACCACTGAGTGTGTTATAAACAGATAAGCAAAAAGCTTCCCAGATCAACCAGAAACAAAATTTCAGTTCTGCAACGCCTGGTTTAAAAAAAAATGAACTGGAGGCAGATAGATTTTTCTCTGTGCACATCTTTTCAGATTTAAAGTGTTACTAAACCCACAACAGTGAAATCAGTGTGTATATGCAGGAAAGCACGATTGTTGTACTCGCTTTGGAACCTAAGGGATATATCCTTCGCATTGTGTAAAAAAGGCTGTTTATTCCCGTCTTCTCTGATCCTTCCCTTTTTCCACTGTCCCCAATTCATCTCCTGATAAGACAGGGTCTTTGGAGTCACTCTGCACATTCCTGTTTTCTCTCTCCCATTGTGCCCGAGAGAGAGAGAAAACCAGAAGTATGAGGAGCGGACTCCTCCATCGCCGCTGCCAGTGGAAGGAGACACCGCAGGAGAGAACAACACAGCAAGGTAAGTACCGCTGTGTTCCCGCAGAGAAGGGGGGGGGGGGTTTGATGTGACACAGGCTGCATTTAATGGGACACAGGCTGCATTTGCTGCATTTTATGTGACAGAAGCTGCATTTTATGTGACAGGCTGCATTTTATGTGACAGGCTGCATTTTATGTGACACAGGCTGCATTTTATGTGACAGGCTGCATTTTATGTGACACAGGCTGCATTTTATGTGACACAGGCTGCATTTTATGTGACACAGGCTGCATTTAATGGGACACAGGCTGCATTTGATGGGACACAGGCTGCATGTAAGGAGGGACTCCGCTGGGGGCACCTGATGGCATCTGGTGGCAGGCGACATGGCTAGTGACACGCTCGGGGCTCCCACTGATTCTGCATTATGGTGAGTTGAATGATTTAATTTTATATTACAATGTAATAATAGAAATAATGCGTTTCAATCATCCTGACACCATAACAACCATGGTGCCGGGATGATTGAAGAGCTAACACCAGGTGTTTGGAGTATCTTTATCTGCTGATTGTTAAATGTTCTGGAATACACATTTCTATTGTTGTGTAGAATCTGGGTCTGCTGTCCTTCCCTCTCTCCCTCTCCCTCTCGTTCATCTCAGACGCTAACCACACCACCTTAGAGCCACGCCCACTATTTCGCTGAAACCATGCCCATTTTCACCAAGTGGGAGGGGTCAAAAAGGAAGGGCGGGGTCTGGCGCCCCCCCATCCTAAAACTTCACCAGCGGCCACTGCACACTATGTAAATCCTTTTAAAAAAATGAGAATTCTAAATAGCTATTTTGAGCTCTCTTTAGGCTGGTCACGTGATAACGGCCGCTTTACAGCTCCGAGACAGGACTTATGCGGAAGGCCATGTGATCTCCACGGCTGACGTCAGAGGGAGATCACGGCTCCTCCCGCAGAAGCCATCCATCAGAGCAGTAAAGTGGCCGCAAGTCATGTGACTGGCCTGAAGACAGCTCAAAATCAGTATTTACAACGCTTGTTTTTTAAAATGACTTACATAGTGTGCTATGCCAGCCTCTAATAGAGGGGCTGGCATAGACTTCAAGAAAAGGGTTCACAAGCACTTTAAGGTCTACACTTTGACTGGGCCATTCTAACACATGAATATGCTTTGATCTAAACCATTCCATTGTAGCTCTGGCTGTTTGTTTAGGGTCGTGGTCCTGCTGGAAGGTGAAACCCACCCCACTCTCAAGTCTTTTGCAGACTTTAACAGGTTTTCTTCTAAGATTGCCCTGTATTTGGCTCCATCCATCTTCCCATCAACTCTGACCAGCTTCCCTGTTCCTGCTAAAGAAAAGCATCCCCACAACATGATCCTGCCACCACCATGTTTTACAGTGGGGATGGTGTGTTCAGGGTGATGTGCAGTGTTAGTTTTCTGTCACACATAGCGTTTTGATTTTAGGCCAAAAAGTTCAATTTTGCTCTCGTCTGACCAGAGCACCTTCTTCCACATGTTTGCTGTGTCCCCCGCATGGCTTCTCACAAACTGCAAACAGGACTTCTTATGGCTTTCTTTCAACAATGGCTTTCTTCTTGCCAATCTTCCATTAAGGCCAGATTTGTGGAGTGCATGACTAATTCTCCTATCTAAGCTGTGGATCTCTGTAGCTTCTCATGGGCCTCTTGGCTGCTTCTCTGATTAATGCTCTCCTTGCTCGGCTTGTCAGTTTAGGTGAACGGCATGTCTTGGTAGGTGTGCAGTTGTGCCATACTCTTTCCATTTTCGGATGATGGATTGAACAGTGCTCTGTGAGATGTTCAAAGCTTGGGATATTTATTTATACCCGAACCCTGCTTTAAACTTCTCCACAACTTTATCCCTGACCTGTCTGGTGTGTTCCTTGGCCTTTATGATGCTGTTAGTTCACGAAGGTTCTCTAACAAACCTCTGAAGGCTTCACAGAATAGCTGTATTTATGCTGAGAATAAATTACACACAGGTGGACTTTATTTACTAATTAGGTAATTGCCTAATTAATTAGGCAATTGGTTCCACTAGATTTTGGTTAGGGGTATCAGAGTAAAGAAGGCTAAATATAAATGCACGCCATACTTTTCAGATATTTGTTTGTAAAAAATGTTAAAAAACATTTAGCATTTTCCTTCCACTTCACAGTTATGTGCCACTTTGTGTTGGTCTAAGGTCCCTTTCACACTGTCAGACCGTTCAGGTCCGCCTGTCAGTTTTGTCGGCGGACCTGAACAGGCGCGCCATGCTAGTCTATGGAGCGACAGATGTCAGCGGTAAAATGTCCGCTGACATCCGACCCGGTCCAATCCGCTAAAATCAGACGGATGCCCCTACGTTTGCATCTGTCCCTGGTGCATCAGATCGGGTGAGATCTGATGAAAACAGACATGCTGTCCGTTTTTCATCCGATCTCTCAATAGTAACCAGTGGCGCTCGACAAGCCCCTCCCCGCTCCAGTGAGCAGAGAGGGACCTGTCATCCGCCAGCTCAGCGGAGATCAACGGAGAGATCAACTGCTGAGCTGGCGGACAGAGGCGGACTCCAAGGCAGCGGATCTGCCTCGTGAGATTGATGCCTATCACATAAAAGCCCAATACAATACATTTACGTTTTTGATTGTAACATGACAAAATGTGGAAAATTTCAAGGGGTATGAATACTTTTTCAATGCACTGTACACTCATGTGTCCTGATTGGATTCTAACCCCGACACCCTATAATTTATGGGAAAACATGCCACTTCCAGGGCAATCAGAAATGCATATTACAGCCTATAGGCTCAATTCAAAAATCTTTACACAAGCATAACAATCTACTTTAAGCCACGTGACTTCAAATTTTAAATCTCATTGGACTCTGCAAGCTTTGTGAATTGAGCCTTTAAATTTTGTGTGTGAGTTTTATTATAGGTGTTATAGCTCCCAAGGAGGCATGTCAAAGTGTGTCTCGTCTGCCTGGAGTGAAATGTTTTCAATGTAGGATACGTTACGTGTTTTTCGTGGATATGAACTTATGTTTATTTTCACCAAAAAAGATTTTTTTAATTTTTTTTTTACAATACAATATCAAAATCCCCTGGGGCTTCTGTGGACATGCACTCATTCTTTTCATGCATCATTGGTTTTTGTAAGTGAATTCCCATGCATATAGTGATTGGTCTGTGCCTTCTTTGTGTATATTATTAGAATTTAGTGTATGTACATTTATATCCCAGATTTATTGTTCCTCTCCTGATGAAGACTCTTTAAGAGTTGAAACGTGTTGAGGTTTAATACCATTGACAAATTATCATTTAAGACAATTTTACATGATGAAATCCAAATATGAGATGTGCCTTTGCTGGTTTTAATTTGTATTTAATAAATACATTTTTAATTTTTATTTTTATAGTTCTGGGTGACTATACAAAGTCCAATTCCATATTCTTGTACTCAAGACTTCTCCTATTACCTTAGTGTTCACCTAAATTGAAGTCTATAGTTCTGTGTCTGAATCCATTTGCTAGGCTATACAACATCTTTTTATTTCTATCTACTGTATTTCATGTTCTCGTTTCCTACCTAGCTGCCTGTCGATTTTCTTAATTTTTTTTATATATATCTGCCAAAGTCGATATCAGGGGTCTCCAAACTGTGGCCCACGGAACATAACTGGCCCCCAGCTAGGGTCAGTAGCGTATCCTCAATGTTTATTGACTAAAGGTTTAGGTCAGCAGAGGCTGCCTATGGTCTCTGCTTCTGATGTAAGGGGGGATTTTGATGAGGACCCTGACCTAAGGCGGTCAAATTTTGCAAAATATTTAATGTGTCCCACATACTAATCAGTATGCAACATTACAATCAAGCCAATTCTAGTGAAATGCATTAAGGAGGGGTGGTCCCTGGGTGGGGACACTATGGGTGCAGCTATACAGTTAATAGCTGAATGAAGCACCTGGAAGAATAGATATTGGAGTATGGCTCTTATTCATGAATAAAATATATAAGTTGCTAATGCTCTCCAGTATGTTACGCCCCATCAGTGACTCCCTCAGGGTATGACGCAGTGCATGCTAACCTGCTGGGAAAGATGTGATCTGTGCTGCTTTTTCTTTTATATGTATTTATTTGCATGGCTCTGTATGAGGATGTAAATATCTAAAGTAGTTCTGAAGATGGTCATAAACTGCAGGAACCCGATTAGAACACGAGATGGAGCACCAGGGAAGAGACATGCAGACCACGCATCTTTTATGATTTACCAGCTATGCAGCTGTCACTGCCTGAAAGACACGCATTATAATGTGGAACTGAATAAGCAATGATCACTGACCCTGTCAAGATGGGCGAATGGCTTTTACATATGTTGCTCCTTGCTAAAAATAACTTTCAATTCAGTTTTCAAAGAGCGGTGAGGGAATTTTTAAATGTCACTGTGAACCAGCTCTGTGCCTCACTGGGGAACCCGATTTAATATTGTGCAAAGAGAACTAGGACATGATTTGATGACTTTATAGCAGTCTGAACGCACATATTACCCTTGTTATGTATACATTATTAAAAACCCTAACAAGTCTGTAAACCCAAAAGATTAAAAATAGATCACTCAATTATATTGCATTCAATTGCTGACTTTTTTTTTTAACTCTTTTTATTACAAGTAAAATACCTGGTGATGCTGCCAGTTCAATCCTCTTTCTCGCTGCACATGGCATTGCTCTGGCTTCACAGCTCTCCCTTCCAGCACTGTCAGCCGGCATCTCATATTTCTCCAATTCACATCATGTCTACGTACAATGTGCTCTCTATGTCCTCTACTTACTGCAGTGAGGGAAAAAAGTATTTGATCCCCTGCTGTTTTTATATGTTTGCCCACTGACAAAGAAATGATCAAAAAAGTTATAAGCTGATTTGCATTTTAATGAGTGAATTAAGTATTCAATCCCCTATCAATGAGCAAGATTTCTGGCTCCCAGGTGTCTTCTATACAGGTAACAAGCTGAGATTGGGAGCACTCTCTTAAAGGGAGTGCTCCTAATCTCAGCTTGTTACCTGTATAAAAGACACCTCTCCACAGAAGCAATCAATCAGATTCCAGTCTCTCCACCATGGCCAAGACCAGAGAGCTGTCCAAGGGTGTCAGGGACAAGATTGTAGACTTACGCAAGGCTGGAATGGGCTACAAGATTATCACCAAACAGCTTGGTAAGAGGAAGAAATCGAAGAAATGGAAGAAACACAAAATAACTGTCAATCTCCCTCGGTCTGGGGCTCCATGCAAGATCTCACCTTGTGGAGTTTCATTGATCATTAGAACATCAGCCCAGAACTTCATAGGAGTATCTTGTCAATGATCTTAAGGCAGCTGGGACCATAGTCACCAAGAAACAATTGGGACCCACACTAAGACGTAAAGGACTGAAATCCTGCAGCGCCCACAAGGTCCCCCTGCTCAGGAAAGCAAATGTACAGGCCCGTCTGAAGTTTGCTAATAAACATCTGAATGATTCACATCAGAACTGGGTGAAAGTGTTGTGGTCAGATGAGACCAAAATCGAGCTCTTTGGCATCAATTCGACTCGCCGTGTTTGGAGGAGGAATGTTGCCTATGACCCTAAATACACCATCCCCACCGTCAAACATGGAGGTGGAAACATTATGCTTTGGGGGTGTTTTTCTGCTAAGGGGACAGGACAACTTCACTGCAGCAAAGGGATGGTGGACTGGGCCATGTACCATCAAATCTTGGGTGAGAACGTCCTTCCCTCAGCCAGGGCATTGAAAACGGGTCATGGAGGGGTATTCCAGCATGACAATGGCCCAAAACACACGGCCAAGGCAACAAAAGAGTGACTCAAGAAAAAGCACAGGATCTGCAAAGAGGAGTGGGACAAAATCCCTCCTGAGATGTGTGCAAACCTGGTGGCCAACTACAAGAAACCTCTTTACTCTGTGATTGCCAACAAGGGTTTTGCCACCAAGTACTAAGTCATATTTGGCGAAGGGTTCAAACACTTATTTAATTCATTAAAATGCAAATCAATTTATAACTTTTTTGAAATGCGTTTTTCTGGATATTTTTGTTGGTATCCGGTCTCTCACTGTTAAAATAAACCTACCATTAAAATTATAAACTGATAATTGCTTTGTTGGTGGGCAAATGTACAAAATCAGTTTGGAGTCAAATACTTTTTTCCCCTCACTGTACATATTGCAGGCAGCTAGGGTTGGGGACTGGTAACTGACTGACAGTGGCTCTAGCAGCGAGCAGCACTGTCATCCTTACTCACAGCAATAAAGAAGCATCAACACAAGGCTCCTCCCTCTGGAGAAAAGAAAGGCACATAGTGGTCACATGACCATTAATAAAGATTCATAGAAAACCTTTTATAACCTTTTTTTTTTTTTTTTTTTTTTTTTTATACACATGCTAAATTATACATTTTGTGCCTGAAGAACACTTATAACCCTCAAAACATTATGGGGTTGGTTTACTAAAGGCAAATAGATTGTGCACTTTGCAAAGTGCAGTTGCACTCTGCAAGAGCAGTTGCTCCAGAGCTTAGTAATTGAGGTAAAGGTTCACTTTGCAAAGAAGATCCAATCATGTGCAAGGAAGAAAAAAAAAAAAAAGCATTTTTGCTTGCACATGATTGGATGATGGAAGTCAGCCGAGCTTCTGCTCACTTTACTAAGCTCTGGAGCAACTGCTCATGCAAAGTGCACAGTCTATTTGCCTTTAGTAAATAAACCCCTATATATTTTCTTAAAGCAAAAACCTGTAGAAAAAAAAATGGTGCCGAGTAAATAGACACCAAATATGTCAGATCTCAAAATTGCATGCACTTGCAAAACAGCGACTAACTACTCTCTAGACTGGAGTTAACCATAAAGGATGGTCATGGAATTATTCCTCTCACACTGGTGTGCGCAGCAATATCTAATATGTGTTGTGCCACTGGTGTCTGTGTATGTATGTGTATATTTTTTTACATTCATCCATATGCAGGGAGAGGACACTAAGGCTCTGTTCACACCTAGGCATTTTGTTTTCAGGCAGAAAGTCGCACGTATTTTGCGGCGGTTTTTGTACAGGTCAAAAGTTCACCCATGTAAAAAGCAGAAAAATCCTGTAATCTTCCAAAAAAGAGACTCCTGTACTTTTTTGAGCGTCAGGCGTTTTGCTTCAGATGACAAAACGCTCAGATGTGAACAGGCGCCATTGAAATGAATGGGATTTGTCTTCTTGGGCGTTTTTAGAGCTGAGGCTTACAGCAGAAAAACGCTAAAAAACGCCTAGGTGTGAACAGAGCCTTACAATTTCTTTTTATTTATATTTTTAGGTTTTATTGTTTTTTTTTGTTTTTTTTTTAGACACTTTTTTTTTACTAGACTGTATTACTATCACAAGGTGGCTTACAAGCCTCCTATATGCTAGCATTATGCAGGTGACAGGTCCTCTATATGGAGATATCAGGGTTACGTTAGATTCCTAATGTCTCCTATATATTTTGCTTTAAGAGACAGAAAGCAAAAAATGTTGTTATATCTGTGCAATAAGTGAAAAAATATGTGTTGACCGTGTCAGAAATCTTGTGAGCTGATAATTTCTCTGCCTGTGTACAAGGAGGGGTTATGAAAATAATGAGGTGAGAGGAGATACGGAGGGGTTATAGAGATGAGGAGCGAGGAAAAGAGGGAAGGAGGGTTATGATGATGATGAGGGGGGGGAAGAGATAAGGGGGGTTATGGAGATGAGTAGAGGGGGAAGGGGGAGGAGCTAATCCATCAGAAAGGAATTAGGGCAGGGCTGACACCACACGCTTAGAAAGTTATACCTGTGGTGTAATGTCAAGGAGGAAGATAGGAGTATTCCATATTCTGACACATCAGTAGTAATTTTTCTGCACTTTCAGCTTGTTTTTAAGGGATAAAACATGGGAAAATGTGTGTGTATTCCAGAGATATGTCTTATTTTTTAATTTAGCCTTGGCATACACTTTTATTGCAGTTATTCTGTGAATCTGGCAAGTACAAAATCAATAATAAAACTCTTAATACAGTCCAGCTAATTGAAAAATCCTTATGTCTGAGAGGCCATTGAATCAAATGTGACTGCAAATGCTATGCAAATGTTTCCAGTGTTGTTCACTCACTTCCCCTTGGCGGAATGTACTTGCATGCAAATACACATACAGAAGCTTCTATGTGTACACTGTGGTTGGCTAACTGGTGAAGACAAAAGCACAGAAGAGGGCAAGTGTTGTTCCTGACAAACAGATTTCAGATATAATTTTAGGGCAGTGACTTGTGGGCCACCTGTAACCCCTCTGTGGGGCAATACTGAACACATCTGGATGTTGGAAGCGGAAAATGCACATTTGCTTAAGTAGACACAAAAATCCTTGCATTGGGCCTGAATACCCAATCCTTCCCAAAAAGGATGAAACATGAAAAGCAGGACTAAGAGCAACAAGAAAGAAATCTGCTCCTCATTCCTGTTTGAATCCATGCCTTCAGAATCATGAGCCATATTAATGACTTCTATATAACCTGTCACAAACCTGGACACTTTAAAATAACAAGTCAAAAGAATTCAGAAGTGTCTATTGCATTTATTAAAAGCCGCAAGTTAAAAGAATCCGTGGATCCATAGATACTGCTGAATTTACAAGGAAATCTTGACTTTGCCAGCTTAAAGTGTTTGTAACCCTAAACAAATAAAACAAATAGATCCTGTTCCTTTAAAGCATGTTATACGGCACAGTGCTTGAGCTGTGTAACTTGACCCCCTGTATCACCTGAAATACCTGGCTGATCCTGCCTGGTTCTGCCCACCCCTCTGTAAACTGACCACGGTTTATCATGGCTTCTAAGCCCTGACACCGTGGTCAGTTTACGTGCCTCCGTCATCTGCAGCTCTCCTCTCTCTGCCTGTCAGCTCACCGATTCTCCCCCCCTGATGATAGAATAACAGTATAAAGTCTCTCCAATCCCCTCTGTTAGATAATGCTATGTTCCCCAGTGTGTGTGAGTTAAAATAAAAATGCTGTGTACCTTATTCCATAGCGCCTATCAGCGCTCGTGTGACTCCCCGGCTCTCTCCTCTTCTCCTTCTCCTGGCTGACATCAGCAGGAGTTCTCGGCCCCTCCCACTGTAGCTGTCAGCCTGGGAGAGGAGAGAGATGGGCGGTCACGTGAGCACCGATCGGCGCTATGGAAAAAAGGTACACAGCGGCTTTAAAAAAAATAAAAAATCACACACACTGGGGAACATGGCATTATCTAACAGAGGGGATTGGAGAGACTTTACAAGTGGCTTTACAACCACTTTAACCTTTACTGTTGCTGCCACATTGGGAAAAAATGATGGGCAGGTGGACGTTAATTCTGGAGTACAGTATAAAAATGGCGTTCTGTTTACTTCTTGTGCATGTACCAGGCACAATGCCTGTGATTGCAATGTCAGCACAAATTACAGGCAAAATGTACAGAGCCAAAGTGGGTTTGTATCTTGTGATTTCTGTGATGGGCAATTACAGTGATCACAAATGTAAACAAAAAAACCTTAAACTCTCCCCTTCTGCCTCTACTGCTGATCCTATGCAACTACTATTGCTCTCAATGACCAATAAGGAAAGGGGGACACAGTCGGGGCATACTGACCACCACTGAGCAGCAGAATGTACACAAGGGGCATATTGACAATAAGAGGGGCACAGTAACTATTTATGACCACCACTATGCAGCAGGGGGATACACAGGGGGCATAGTGACCATAAAGTGGACACACTAGCATCCAATGACCACCACTGAGCAGCAAGGAGATACACAGGGGGCATACTGACCATAAGGGGGACATACTAACAGCCAATGACCACCACTGAGCAGCAAGTGGGTACACAGGAAGCATATTGACCATAAAGAAGGCACAATGACCACTAATTTTATGGGGGTGGGGGGCACCACTGACTATCAACAGTAATAGGGCACTTTTCCACTGATCACCAACATTTAAGGGGGCATATACCATTAACCACCAGATTTTAAGGGGACATTAACCACTGACCACCACCATGAGGCGGCAACTCTGCTTGAGCATTTGTTTTCTTGTGCTCAATAGGCCCAGTATATGGTGGGTTAATTTTACCAAGGGTCACATCTTATCTTTAAGGAGAAAGAATATATTTATACCTGTGCGATGCCATCATCCCATCCTTTGATCACTTCCTGTCGTCCTAACCTGAACTTGAAAGGCTTGTTTCTATCCCTGGATGAATCAAACTTCTTTCCATTCTGCAGCATGCCTAAAGAATTAAAAAAAAATCATCAATATTGCAGAAAAACCAAGGCACAGAAATAATTAACATACACACATAGGTCATCTGCAGAGAAAGTTCATGCTAGATCAGCCTTTCCTAACCTCTTCACCATGGAGGAGATTTTAAATAATTTTCAGTTCCTGGGGAACCTCTGCTAAAAATGATTATACCACCAAATCAAGGTATATACAATGTACCTAGAGTATTTCACACCCAGGACAGGTCTTTTTTTTTAACACCACCTGCTATATATGACCATATTATTTTCAGTAATAATCTTGAAATTAAATTAATATTTGTAAGATGAAAACAAATTCAAACTATGAAAATGGTGGCGACCCCCAACATTAATGGTTAATGCCGAAATTGTCCCTTACGCTCATATTCAATGGAAAACTGCCACCCTTACATTGGTGTTCTGTGTAGGGGAGAGATCAATTCACCACTGCACACAGCTCAAGGAGCCCATAGCACCCTTATGAGGAGCCCTGGTTGAGAAAGGCTCTGTGGAAAT
Organism: Lithobates clamitans; assembly: GCA_037952925.1. Lineage (NCBI taxonomy): Eukaryota > Metazoa > Chordata > Amphibia > Anura > Ranidae > Lithobates > Lithobates clamitans. The sequence goes on along the minus strand of JBBGZY010000292.1, from coordinate 11,727,639 downwards.
GTGCATATATTCGAAAGATGTACTAAAAATGTTAGTTGTTTTTCATTTTGCCTTGATATATTCTTTAGGTGCAATAATTCTGTAAATGTGGCATTTATATAAAAAGCAAGTACATAATTAATAATAAAAATAAATTATTACAGTACCGTACATTACATTAATACAGTACAGTACAGTATTGATACGTCATTTAATCAAATGTAACTGCTAGTGCTATGGAAAAATGTTGTCGTTCTTTGTTCTTTACTCACTTCACTCAAATAACTGTGAAAAAACCCACATTTGTATTGTCCCCTGGACAGCGTGGGTGGCTGTTACCCCGTCATTTGGTAAGATAAGGATCCTGATGGCCAAACCATCTGCAGTATGTCTCCATTGGCCTGATCTCCAGTTGTGAGAGTAAGATGGAAATATGCTTTCCTTTATATTGCTCTAATTAATGCTAATCAAGCGGTATATGCAGAGCAAGAAGTGTCAGTGAATATGAAACAATTAATAATTTGCTAATAATTTGTCTTCTAGGGTTCTTGTCTTCTAGAGAAGGCCCCCTGAAGTTCAGTCAGAGAGGATGCTGGTGGCGATTGCATGTGTGGATACATACACATTATATTGATGACCACATCCATATGGTCAAATTTAATATACAGGTATGGGTAAGTAGGATGCCCAGTAGATGAACTTGTGAACACACTGCTCAACAGGTCCTGTTAAGAATATTCTTCTGGAAACAACAAGTAGTGGTGATCCAAAAGCACACGACCACATAGTCAACAGCCGGTCCACTGCAGTGGTGCTGATAGATGTCAGTGAACAGCCAGCAGTGAGCCTTGGACAAAGTACAGAAAGAAGCCCAGGGCCAGATGGAGACGTTTTTCTGAATTGGAACGGGTGAGTGCATATGGATCAACAGTGGTTTCAGCCAAACCCCATAGGTGGCCGTAGCCAATAGTACTGGAGACCTACCACAGTTAGAAAACAGCAGTAAAAACCATCAAACGTTTCTACATTTTTAATAACATAGTTCTATTAGGAACTATCCAATTTTAGATGATGTCTGTTCCCACCCTTCTTGTCTTGGTGAAAGATGGTCACTGGGACAGAAGGTTAAGAGAAACCTCTTCAATAAAGACAGCAAGTAAAACATTTTAAGTATACCATGTAAGGTTTAAACATTCTGCCTAGTTTACATTTCTGTCTGCATCCCTGCTAGGGGACATAGCTTATGTGCAAAGCGCCGCCATCACCACCATGACAATATGGCAATTCTCTAGAATTAAATATTCAGAAAAGAAGTCAGTTGATACCTCATAATGAAGATGAAGGCTTGCTATTAAAACAACTAGACAGTATACAAAGTGGTCCTATTATTAGCCTACTCACACTAGGATTGTGACTGCCTATTCTCTCAGGGTTGCTATAGTTCTTAACATCAGCAGGCCATAAGCTACACAATTAACACTTGAGGGATTCTTTTTCTAATTGGCTGATCCCAGCATGGTTCTATCAGAAGAAAAAGAATGTTTCTATAACTATTATTCCTATCATTATAAGAGTTACAAAAGTATTCTGGCTAATGGAAAATATTATAATAAAGATGGCTGGATATCTGCATTGTGAATACTCACTGGCCAGGGTTGGGAAGAAGCAATGTATAATCTGGGAAACTGGCTCAAAATTAACAGCACTAACAACATCTGTGTTGGACTGTTGAAGGTCACATCCAACAAACATGGAGTTGTGCACTAAACCAATATCTGGAGCCCACCCAATTACTGTATTTTTGTAAATGTTCATGTAAACATAGAAGGGTACCAAAGATGTACACCTTCCATGCTGCTGTTGTCATTGAAGTACATCAGCTGAACTTCTAGGCTCAGAGAACCTCTAAGCCACTTGTGAGGGCCCTGCAACAGGTAGTTCAATGCTGCCATTATTATAAAATAATGTCTAGGGACATTTCGAGTCTAATATTGTGAAGCTCAGTCAGGCACTGCAAGGTGATTAAGACCATTTTCCCATTTCCACCATCCTGTGTACACCAGGGTTTGACAGATCTTGCTAAACCCTAAATGTCAGAATCAATTGAAACATTCATCAGTGGAACAGAGTGGAGTGGGCAAATTTGGAGTCTAAAGCGTACCTTACACTTCACGCAAGGTCTGCTTGTTCAATGAAGTGCCCACCCCCCTTTCTGAAATGCTGCATAAAACGGCAAAAAAAAGAACCCGAGGAAGGCAAAATTTAGAATAATCTCACCTTTTCCTGACTACTGTAGTACAGGGGGCAGGGGATGACGTCATCCTTCTGCTGACAAGATTACTGGGAATGCCAAGTGGCCTGAAAGGTGGATGATGTCATGCTCACCTAGGTAATGCAGAAGGAAGCCAAGAAAAGGCAAGTATATTATCTACTCCCACAGGTTTTTTTAAATTATGCTTTCATCTAGTATTTAAGTATGGGGGAGACCGGAACCGGAAGCGTAAGGGAACTGCTTGAAGAATGGTGTAGGCAGCAGGGTCGTGGCCATGAGGGAGAGAGAAGGAAAGGAAAAACCAGCAAGGCTGACTTCAATGCCATTTTTAGTTTGTTTCCAATGGATGGATCTTCAATGATTCGTGTTCATCCATGCTTTACTAGGCTCCTATAATGTGGAGTCTAGCTATCCAGTAAGGGTACATCTTTTATATTTCATGGTGAAAGGTGCACTTTGGGTGTTTTTGTCATCCATCACCCTAAAAATCACGAGGAGTGTTTGGACACTTTTTGGAGTACGGTAATTATCATTATTCGGATTTTATATCGTTCTGTTGTGTGATTGTCAGCTGCTTTTTTTAAACATTCATCACCATTTTTCACCTGCGCAATTATTATATCTTTTTTTTAATAACAAATTACACTAATATATACATGAACTTACAACAACCTTTTTTCTGTGTATAGTATTTAAATTTTTAATGTACACTTGGGCAGCCATATTCTTCATCATAAAAGCAGGCTTTGTCCTTATTAGTGGAGCAAATTGCTGTGCCTCAATGTTCCACTTAGTGCAAATCTATAGGTGTGACCAGACTAGAAATAACAGACTTAAAGGGTCAGGCCACCTTAATGTAGATAAGAGTGTTAAATGACATAATGGTTGCTTACAGCCCTTAAGGACTACAGTAATGCGATCGGGGCTTATGCCATGTTATCTTGATACACCCGCATGTGTATTTTGCAAATGGACAATTGCTCCGTATAGGAAGTTGTGTTTTTGAAGCATTCACTTGTACAAGACACTGTAGGACCGGGGAATCTTTTTGTTTATGGGTAGTAAAGATGGCATACTCTTTGGACTCTTTGGTCAACAGAACGTTCTTATTAATCAAACTTTCCTGTTCATGGCAATTAAAGGGCAGAGGAGGAGATGAGCGGTACCAACAAGCAACACTGTTCCCAGGAGAACAAAAAGTATTTGGGCATGTTGTTTTTTTTTTGTTTTTTTTTTTACTTGTTTGATTAACAGTTTTACCCAGCAAGGCAAGAGAGTTTCCCATAGACTTGAGATCACCCAGCTGAAAACAGAGCGGCTATCTTTTCATGTAGGAACGTAAACTACAGCGACTATGATAGAGTGCCTCCAGCTCCAAATGAACTAACATGTTCAGTACACGGTTCTGTTTTTAGAAAAGGTAGATGAATCACGTTTCAGTCTCTGTTAAGGTTTACACTGGAAGACGTTACAATATCCATCACTGCAGCTATGTCAGATTTTCCGTCTTCTCTGGCTCCTGTCACCCGCTCACAGCATCTGCTCTTCTTGCTACAAACCTGCAGGTCTGGCAGCTGCTGCTGGGAGGCGAGCCAGACATCTTCCTGAACGGCAGACTCTGAACTTTCCATCAGGAAGTTCATGAACAAGCCAGCTACAGTAAGTGGGTCCCCACGCTCCACAGCAAGGGGTTCTCAACCAGGTCTACGGGAGTTATTTCTGTATAAGTTACATACTGTATTCAGGAACAAGTTGTGCACATGAACTTTGTTACTATTATTATTATACAGGATTTATATACTGTATCGCCAACAGTTTGCGCAGCGCTTTACAACATGAGGCCAGACAGTACAGTCACAACACAATTCAATACAGGAGGAATCAGAGGGCCCTGCTCGTTACAGCTTACTGTCTAAAAGGGAAGGTTAAGTGATACAAAGGGTAATAACTGTGGGGGGGGAGGACCTGATGAAGAAAATAAAAGTACAGTTAGGTCTGGAGGCAAGGTAGGCTTCTCTGAAGAGAAAAGTTTTCAGATATCGCCTAAAAGTGAATAGAGTTGGAGATTGTCATACAGATTGAGGTAGGGGATTCCATAGGATATGAGAGGCTCAGGAGAGGCTCGGGAGAAGGTCTGGAGGCGAGCACGGGAGGTGGTGATGAGGGAACTAGAGAGCAGATCTTGGGAGCAATGAAGAGGATGATTTGGTTGGTATTTTGAGACTAGGTTAGTGATGTAGCTGGGGGCTTAGTTGTGGATGGCTTTGTAAGTTATTGTTTGTATTTTGAATTTAATTCGTTGGGTAAGTGGCAGCCCATGAAGGGACTGGCAGAGAGGAGTAGTCAGTGCGGTTATGTAATAATGGTCTCTCCTTACTTCTGGGACAGAAGAAGAGACTCTCATTGGTCAGCACTGACCAATGACAACTGGCCACTGCTGGCATTATGCTGCTAAACAGACTCCAGGGCTGCTGTGTGGGGAGTTTAAAGCCCCGTACACACGGGCCAAATGTTGGTAGACATCGGCCGGTTAAAAAAAAATGGTGCCATTCTGCCTGTGTGTATGCCACCCTGTTTCGACAGAAGCTGGCTTCTATCGGACAAGCACGCTGGAAAGCCAGCAGTCGACCAACTCCCTATCAGCTGTCCCCCCGTCAGAACACAACAGCTCAGCAGGGGAGATCCCTATACTAACTTCGCATATCATAGTGTGTGCCAGGCTTTTAGGCTGCATTCACACCTGAGCGTTTTTAACTCATAAAACGCTTATAAAATGCTTGAAAAATGCCCAACAAGCAAAATCCCATTAATTTCAATGGCACTTGTTCACATTTGAGCGTTTTGTCACCTGAAGCAAAAGGCCTGAAAAACGCCTTAAGCTCAAAAAAGAGCATGAGCTTCTTTGGGGCAGATTACAGGCATTTTTCTGCTCTTTAACGCTCAGGTGTGAATGCAGCCTAAAGTGTACATATAGGTAAACCGGTAGACGTGGGTGGAGGATGATTCTCGGCACAGCAGATAACTGCAGCAGTGACCGGAGGATTGGGAAGGGTTTTGGGAATTCATCTTTAATTATTTGGTGTAAAAGCAGAATTACTCTTTAGTTCTTCGGGAATTAAAGTGATTGTAAAGTCTTGTGTTTTTTTTTTTTTTAAATAACAAACTTACCTCCTCTGTGCAGTTGGTTTTGCACAGAGTAGCCCAGATCCTCCACTTCTCGGGTCCCTCTTTGTTGCTCCTGGCCCCTCCCTCCTATCGAGTGCCCCCACAGTCAGCAGCTGGAGCCGAGTCACAGCTCTCTGTGTCCATTCAGACGCGGAGCCCCGACCCGGCCCTGCCCCCTCTCTCCCCGATTGGCTGACTGACTTTGATTGACAGCCGCAGGAGCCAATGGCACCGCTGCTGTGTCTCAGTCAATCGAGTTCAATGTAAAGCAGGCTAAACACATTCAGTTTTTCTTTTATTCAACCAGCGGGCAGAACTAAAAAAAACTGACTGATCCATTCATCAACACAAAGATGTGTGATGTAGCGATCTCTCCCATTGTGTTATTGTATTCTGACTGGGGGACTTCCCCCCACCAGAATACACTGATCAGCGCTTGTAGCCATTGGCTGCCAGGGCTGATGGAATGCTGGTTTTCCAGTAAGACCGTTCAACAGACGCCAGTCATTAGACCAGCTTCTGTTGAACAGACAGCGGTACACATGAAATGGAAGTCAGACGGTTCCTGCTTACCTTTGGTACGTGCGTACCAGGCTTTTGTTTCACCTTGCTGTCTCCTGCATTTCAGTCATTTAGGCTTTGTGTACACTGCTGCTGTTAAACAGACATTTAGGAGCATTTGGGCGTTTTTTTTTCAGCTGCCCCTGAACTGTCCTCTGTTATCTTATCAGTACATGTACACAGGGTCATGTATAGTCATTTCTAGGCAGTTGAGTTTAGAAGCATTTTTTGGAAAGCAGGACGGATGTTCAGAGGCATTTAAAATGCCAAATGTCTATAACAGCTTGTAAATGCGTGAAAACGCAGTAACTCGCGTTTAGCCGCGTTTCGTTTACAGGTGTTTTTAATTTCTGACTATTTGCACAAAACAAAATGCTTCTAAACGCAACCCCAACTAAAAGCGGCATGTAAACGCGGCAAAACCGACATTTTTAAATGTTGTTTACTATCTGTCAACTTAAATCGTTCAGAGGAGGTTGTAAAACGTCCCATGTACATTAAGCCTAGGTTTGAATATAATAAAAGTATTAAAATATAATGAAATCATCGTAGTTAAAGCACATTCAAACCCAAAACAAAACAAAAAAATAGATATGTTTTAACTTTTAAAATTAGGTTAACTTTTTAAGTTACATGTGTAAATGTAATAACAAAAGTAATACACTCATTTACAGGCAATTTACAACTTGTTTCTGTGTATAGCATAATGTACACTCGAGCAGCCATATTTCTCATCATTAATTCAGGCTTTATCCTTACTAGTGGAACACATTGCTGTGCCTCAATGTTCCACTCACTCAGTGCAAATCTTTAGGTGTGACCAGACTGGAAATAACAGACTTAAAGGGTCAGGCCAACTTAATGTAGATAAGCGTTCACTGGAGTGCTGGGCTGGGGAGGGGGTGGGATCAGCTAGCTCAGGCTCTTCAGACATCTGGGTGATTCCTGACATTAAAGTCTTTTCTGAGCCTGTACTGACTCAGTGATGTCAGCCAACAGTGAGCTTTAGCCCGTTATCGGCTGAAAACGGGTCACAGGAGTGCAGAACAAACTGGTTTTGGGCCTGATCTGAGGTCTTAAGGTGGAGGTTTTGTGCCCGATCAGAGGTCTAAAGGTGAAGGTTTTGAGCCTGATCTGAGGTCTAAAGATGTAGGATATGGGCCTGAACTGAGGTGTTAAGGTAGAGTTTTTGGGCCTGATCTGAAATCTAAAGGTGAAGGTTTGAGCACGATCTGAAATCTTAAGGTTTTGGGCTTGATCTGAGCTCCGAAGATGAAATATTTGGGCCTGATCTGAGGTGTTAAGATGGTTTGGGGCCTGATGTGAGGTCTAAAAGGTGAAGGGGCCTGATCTGAGGTCTAAACTTGAAGGTATGGTCTTGATCTGCGCTCAAAAGGTGAAAGTTTTGGGTTTGATCTGAGCTTAAAAGGTTAAGGTTTCAGGCCTGATCTGAGGTCTTAAAGTGCAGAATTTAAGCCTGATCTGCGGTGTAAAGGTGAAGGTTTTGGGCTTGATCTGAGGTCCCTATTGAAGATTTTTGGTCTGATCTAAGCTCTAAAGGTGAAGGTTTAGGGCCTGATCTAAGCTTCAAAGATTAAGGTTTTGGGCCTGATCTCGGGTCTTAAGGTGGAGGTTTTGGGCCTGATCTGAGGTCTAATGTTGTTGGTATGGTCTTGATCTGAGCTCCAAAGGTGAAGGTTGTGGGCTGATCTTAGCTCCAAAAGGTGAAGGTTTTGGGCCTGATTTAAGCTCCAAAGGTGACAGTTTCATGCCTGATTTAAGCTCTAAATGTGAAGGTTTCAGGCCTGATCTGAGCTTCATAAGTGAAGGTTTTGAGTGTGATCTTAATCCTAAAGGTGAAAGGTTGGGGTCTGATCTGAGGTCTGAAGGAGCAGAAATTAACTGCTGCAATCTTTATACTATGCTTTATGTTACATATTCCTGACCAAGGTGTTTGTTGTTTCAACAGTTGCCATTTACCAAGTAGCCCAGTAGTAGTAGTCTATTTTGTGCATAGACTCAGATGCCATTTCACGGTACCGCTTTAAACCATGCCCGATTTACAGTCCGATGTAGTCACTTCCACTTTTTGCCACGGCACGCTGAAAGTGCTGCGTCTGGGATTTGCAATTTTTTTAGAAACATTATACAATATTGTTGCCTGCCTCTGCACTATAGCTTTTACTAAATCACAGAAGGGCAGGGATGCAATGTGCCCCTGGTGCACAGTGTGCCTGTTGCCAAGCCACACTGTTTTTTCTCTGGTAGTACTTATATGGACAACCATTTTAAAATGGGCAGACCTTCCAACCTACTTTCATTCTAACACAATCTAAATAATTTAGTGAGTACTTGTTTGCCCCAAATCTTTCAGTTCAGTTAAATCTCTTCCTTTAAGAGCTGGGGAGCGCAAACATGATATTCAAGACTACAAATGCTGACAGTCAAATATAATCTACTTTATCTTTCACCACCACTCTGCATAGCCTCCCTCTGGGATAGGGAAGTACATTAACAACAAATAAGAAGCCTTGTCTATAAAAACTACTACAATGATGGATGAGCCAGACCAATTGTTCTGCCATGTGTAACTGAGTCATCACATCAGCTACATGACTGATGCGCAACTTGCTGCAAGCTGCCACCAAGCAGACGACTCCTATCAATAACCTTCTGTCACATGCTTGCTCCATCTCCTGTCCTTTGCTGGAAGTGACAAGTGCCATCGAGATCTGGATTACATCCTCTGCTACTATTTACTCAAAGTAAAAGCTTAGTAGATTTAGGTGTGTATGCAAGAAAAGGATAAATATTAACCATACCAATAGTCACTAAATGGAAAAAGGTGACACCACAACAGACTTTTCACAATGAAAAATATTTGTTTCAATTAGAGTACAGAGTGGTGGTACAGGTTACAGCAATATTATACTTCAAGTATCTAGAGCAAAAAAGTTTTTTGTTTTTTTTTGTAGGGTTGTTTTGGACAGAGTAGGGAATGGTTATTTTATTTTCCTGTGTATCCACTGGGGAGATCTCCCTTCACTTCCTGTTCAGGAAACACAACAGGAAGTGAGAGGAAATTTCTGCTCATCTCTGTTTTCTAATGTCTGTTGAAAGCATATTTGCTGTCCCTACGTATACTAACCTAAATAATAAAGGAAAAAAAGGTGTTATCTGTGACGTCTTAATACACCAGCCTTTCTCAACTCTTTTAACATGAAGGAACCCCTGCTAATAATTACTATATCTCTAGTTCATGGTACTTTAGTATGATGGTCAGTGGGAACAATCCTCCCATTACTTACCTGAGAGGCAGAAAATAAATGCTTTCTCAAGGAAGTTACATGTGTAAATGTAATATCAAAAATAATACACTAATTTACAGGTCATCTTACAACAACTTGTTTCTGTATATAGCATAATGTACACTCGAGCAGCCATATTTCTCATCATGAAAGCAGGCTTTGTACTTACTAGTGGAACACATTACTGTGCCTCAATGTTCCACTCACTCAGTGCAAATCTATAGGTGTGACCAGACTGGAAATAACAGACTTAAAAGGTCAGGCCACCTTAATGTAGATAAGAGTGGTAAATGACATAATGATTATTTACAGCTCTTAATGACTTCAGTAATGCCCTTTGTACATATGCCAAGTCTGCAAAGTAGCAATGGCCAGATCTGAACTCTTAAAGCAAAGGTTTGGGGCCTGATCTGAGGTCTAAAGGTGAAGGTTTTGAGTCTGATCTGAGGTGTTAAAAGAGAAATATGGCATTTTCAAATCACTGGCTCTCTGCTCTACCCCTCCAGCATTCACTGGAGTGCTGGGCTGGGGAGGGGGCAGCATCAGCTGGCTCAGGCTCTCAGCGGCTCGCTGAGAGCCTGAGCCAGCTGCCGCTTCAGACATCTGGGTGATTCCCGACATTAAAGTCTTCTCTGAGCCTGGACCGACTGAGTGATGTCAGCCACCAGCGGGCTTTAATGACGTCCTAATACACCAGCCTTTCTCAACCTTTTTAACATGAAGGAACCCCTGCTAATAATTACTACATCTATAGCTCATGGTACTTTAGTATGATGGTCAGTGGGAACAACCTTCCCATTACTTACCTGAGAGGCAGAAAATAACTCCTTGCTCAAGGAACCCTTTGCAATCTCTAGAGTTTCATGGTACTATGGCTGTAATACACTATGCTTCTGCCTACTTTAGATCAGGGGTCTCCAAACTTTTCAAACAAAGGGCCAGTTTGCTTCAGACTTTAGGGGAGCCTGATTGTGGCCAGTCACCATAGAAAATCCCCCGGTGCCGCACATCCACACAGGTATTCGGCAGTGAAGTGAGAACCTCAGCCTGGGCTCCCACCAGGCCATGCCCCCAACATGTTTGGCTCCGCCCCTCGTTTGCCATGACTGAGCTCAGAGGGGCAGAGTAAAACGCATTGGGGGCATGGCCAGGCTAAGGTTGTCACTTCACCACCGAATACCTGCATGGATGTGAGCACCGGGGGATTTTCTCTCTCTAGCTGCTACAGGAGCCGGGAAGATCTCCACTCCCCGCTAGTACTCCCCCAACAGCGGATACTTCCATCCATCATTTCACTCCAGCTTAGCCTAAGCGGCACACCACTCCGTCCAAGGGTCAACGTAGCAAATGTCCCAGGGCTCAGCATCAATGAGAATAAATATGGTCCCAAAGTTGGTGGTCAGTAGGAGGAATAAAAACCCAGTGGTACCAGTGGGAGGAATAATGCCCCATCATTGGTATTAACGGGAGGAATAGTACCCCATAATTGGTATCAGTGGAAGAAATAGTGCTCCATTGTTGGTGTCAGTGGGAGGAATAATGCCCCATTATTGATACTAGTGGGAGGAATAATGACCCATCATTAGTGTTGGCGAAAAGAATTATGCCCCACTGTTGGTGTCAGTGGGAGGAATAGTGCCTCATGTCATTGGGAGGAAAAGTGCCCCAAAGGCTGCAGTTTGGAGACCACTGCTTTAGATGAATGCAGTACAAAATGGCAAATGATCTTTTGTTTGTCGGACTACAGAACAGCCATGCATGTTTCGTAAGGAATAATCAAATTGTTAGACTTAGACAGCTAGTGTCCAGCCATCTAGAGTCTACTCTAGGGGCTAATTTATAATGGAGTGCAGATATCTCACAGGCAGCCTTCAATGCAACACAGCTTGGTCAAGCCTATACCTCCATTACTGCTGATACGACAATTTAAAAGCAGCAGCCCCCTAATGAAGCCATCACTCTGCTCTCTCCTCCTGTCAGCCACAATTTGCTTGCTAGTGCTGGCCCTGCCCCTCATACTCTGATTCCTGCTGTAGGAGGCTGACTCAAAGATAAATTCACTTAGCAACATTTAAAAGCATACAGAATTATTTGGCTTTAAAGTGTTATTTAGTACATGTAAAAGATTACTCCAAGATACTTTCAGTTTTCAGGAGGCTACGTTCACTTGCAGGATATCTATGGAGACCTGTTGTAGCCACTGCAATGTGTGTGCTTCCCCCCAAGGACTACACAATGATGCCAAGCCACTCTATGCAAAGACACGGACAGGCGGCACAGAGACTCTGCTTAGTCCAACTGATTTTGATGAAACACTGATCTCGTCATTCTGTTTCAGCAGAAGAACCACTTAAAAAATCTGGGCAATAAAGGTAAAGAGGAACTTTACTCCCCACTTCTCTCCCGCCATCCCCCCATACCTATTAAGCTTGGTTGAACTCAAAATACATACTCATCTGTATAGCGGATCCAGCGTTTTGCTGCAACGATCCGCTGTTCAGCTGTCTGTGCCTGTGTCCCATGCCGCCATCTTGGTCCTCTTCAGCTGGCTGCTTCTTCTGGCTTTAGGAAGCCTAGGCCTCGATGACACGGAGGTTCTGTCCCCAGACATTCTGTGAATGAGCTCCTGAAGCCTCCTGAGATATGTGAAGGGGAATACCCATGGGCCTGATGGGGCAGGACAAGTCATTCTGGCTCAGGCCAGAATGGCAGTGGGGGGCAGAGCCACAAAAAAAAACATAATTATATTGCATAGAGGCGAGGGAATAGTTTCATGATTAATTTGCCAAGTAAAGCTCTGTTTTTCTTTAAAAAAAGGGACTGCTGTAATAATTTTATAAAAAAATATAAAATATTTAGGCTAATTCTAGATGCTGCTGGCAATTTGCTGGCTAAGATGCTGTCTATTGATCCCTATAGAATTGCTCCCTCTGTAGCTGAGGCAGCCTTCTAGTAGCAAGATCCAGCATAGATATTAACATTTTTATTACACTCGTATGTATGAGACCTAAGTTGAATCAGTTACCAATAAGTTAAAATAAGTCAGAAGTAGCATTAAATTCACAGAGAATGTGGTTGGTGACGGGCTCTCCAGAAAACACTGACTGGCACTGTCTGGGGTCTTAAATTGGATTATAGTTGCTATGTCTAAAGAGTGATGAGTGAGACCACCAGGACAAGTGGTCATATCTTAATCATGGGAGTCCCTTTAACAGATGGCACGGAACAAAAGGTTCACACTTGTGACAGAAAAACAAAACAAACACTATAGGGTCTATTTATTAGTCAATAATCAGTTCTGAATGGATGGACAGCTATGGACAGCTATGCAAATGTTTAAATAATAGACACAAGTGTGCAAACATGCACTATTTCAAACTTGCAATTTCAGAGTGCATAAAAAAAAAATAACAATTTAGTTCTGCTTTAACCACTTTTGCTAGAAAATTGTTTAGAACCCCCAATCATTATATATTTTCTGAAAGAAAAGGCCCTGGAGAATAAAATGCTGGTTGTTGCAATTTTTTATGGCACACGATATTTGAGAAACGGTTTATCAAGCCCAAATTTTCAGGAAAAAATGTACTTTAAAGGAGAAATACAGCCAAAGCTTGTTTGGCTGTACTTCTATGGATAACAGGAATGCAGGTCTGTGACCCGTTTTCAGCAGAGAGCGGGCTGATGTCCACTCTCTGCTGAAGTTACAGAAGTCAGTCGCTCCTTGTCATTACGATGCGCCAGATCCCTGGACCGAAACCCGGCTCTGCCTCTTAGCGAGCAGTTGAGAGGCTGAGCCAGCCGCCCCTGTGTCCTCCAAAGCCCTGCACTCCAGTGAGCGAGGAGGGGGCAGAGCAGAGAGCTGTGACTGACAGTCTGCAGCTCTCTGCTCATGGAGCTTTGAAAACCGAGTGATCGACTCGTTTCTCGGTGTAGAGGCGCCGTGGGACAGATGCAGCATTGGACCGATGCTGCATCCACCTAGGTAAGTATGAATCTTAAAAAAAAAAACTGAAGCCATACTTCTTTTTTAATTGATTTTAATGCACACAGACAATATAATACCCAATTTTTTACCCAATTTTGTAGCCGCAGCAAACTCCAGAAATTCAGCCCCTCCAGAAATTTCTCCTTCCCTTTGCGCTCGGCTAATCACAAAGCACAGCATGCGCAGTAGGGAACCAGCTGTAAAGCCGCAAGGCTTCACTGCAGGTTTCCCTTACACAAGATGGGGGCGGCGGCACCCGAGAGATGACTGAAAAATCGTCTCAGGTGAAGACACTGCTGGATTCGTGGATTCGATAATTGTCCCAATATTAAAAGTCAGCAGCTACAATATTTGTAGCTGTTGACTTTTAATTTTTTAATGTTTAGACATTAATGTCTGTGTGTTAAGTTACTTTGAGGGGACAGCAAATTTACACTGTTATACAAGCTGTACACTCTCTACTTTACATTGTAGCAAAGTGTCATTTCTTCAGTGTTGTTACATGGAAAGATATAATAAAATATTTACAAAAGTGTGAGGGGTGTACTCACTTTTGTGAGATACTGTATCAAGGCAGATATCAACCCAATAGGCTTACGCGTACTTCTCTACTCTGCACTCTGCACTCTACTCTGCCGTGGGAACTGCCTCCATTGAGAGCTGGTCAAGGCTCCTGACATGCGAAACCTGCATCCAATTTGCAATGTGAACCCAGCCTAAAAGCCTATATATGTTACCAGTTTAGAGTTAAACAGGAGGTCTGGCATTAGAATTATTACTCTCACTCCAAAGTTTGCAGCGATACTTCACATGCGACTCCAAAGACATGCTGGTAGGTCAATTGGATCCTGTCTAAATTGGCCCTACTATATATGAATGTGTGTTAGGGACCTTAGATTGTAAGCTCCTTGAGGGTAGGGACTGACGTGAATGTATAATATATATATATGTAGCGCTGCGTAAATTGACAGCGCTATACAAGCACCTGAAATAATAATAATGTGTGGTGTGATCACCGTTTACATACAGCATTACATAAGAAACATTTCTTTTACTCGTGGTTAGTGTTTGGTTGAAGCCATTTATTATCAATCAACTGTGTTTACCCTTTTAAAATCATAATGACAACAGAAACTACCCAAATGACCCTGATCAAAAGTTTACATACCCTGGTGATTTTGGCCTGATAACATGCACACAAGTTAACACAAAGAGGTTTGAATGGCTATTAAAGGTAACCATCCTCACCTGTGATCTGTTTGCTTGTAATTAGTGTGTGTGTATAAAAGGTCAATGAGTTTCTGGACTCCTGACAGATCCTTGCATCTTTCATCCAGAGCTGCACTGACGTTTTTGGATTCTGAGTCATGGGGAAAGCAAAAGAATAGTCAAAGGATCTGTGGAAAAAGGTAGTTGAACTGTATAAAACAGGAAAGGGATATAAAAAGATATCTAAGGAATTGAGAATGCCAATCAGCAGTGTTTAAACTCTATCCAAGAAGTGGAAAATGAGGGGTTCTGTTGAAACCAAACCACGGTCAGGTAGACCAACTAACATTTCAGCCACAACTGCCAGGAAAATTGTTTGGGTTGCTAAGAAAAACCCACAAATAACTTCAGGTGAATGTGGTGTGGTTGTTACAAGATGAACAATAAAAGGGGCACTTGAAGAAAGATGGGCTGCATGGTCGAGTCACCAGAAGAAAGCCATTACTACGCAAATGCCACAAAGTATCCCACTTACAATACGCCAAACAGCACAGAGACAAGCCTCAAACCCTCTGGAACAAAATCATTTGGAGTGATGAGACCAAAATTTAGCATTTTGGCTACAACCGTAAACACTACATTTGGAGAGGAGTCAACAAGTATGTTATTAAAAAATACTGGAGGAACCTTTGCATTCATCAGCCAGGAAGCTGCGCATGGGACGTACTTGGACATTCCAACATGACAATGATCCAAAACACAAGGCCAAGTCGACCTGTCCTTGGCTACAGCAGAATAAAGTGAAGGTTCTGGAGTGGCCATCTGTCTCCTGACCTCAATATCATTGAGCCACTCTGGGGAGATCTCAAACGTGCAGTTCATGCAAGACAGCCCAAGAATATACAGGAGCTTTTTGCCAAGAGGAATGGGCAGCGTTACCATCTGAGAAGATAAAGAGCCTCATCGACAAATACCACAAAAGACTTCAAGCTGTCATTGATTTTAACCACTTCCTGCCCGGCCTATAGCAGAATGACGGCCGGGCGGTGGTTCTGTTGTCCTGACTGGGGGCGCGCATCGTGGCAATTGGTGGTGCGGTGTGTCAGTCTGACACACCGCTATACCGATCTCAGTAAAGAGCCTCCGGATGATCACCATGTAAACAGGAAGAGCCGGTGATCAGCTTTTCCTTACTCGCGTCTGACAGACGTGAATAGAGGAGAGCCGATCGGCGGCTCTCCTGACGGGGGAGGGGAGTCTGTGCTGATTGTTTATCAGCGCAGCCCCCCCTCGGATGCTCACACTAGACCACCAGGGAAACCGCTAGGACCACCAGGGAAGCCCCCAGCATATGGATGGCCAAGTACATCACCCATGGCCATCCACATGCGAAAATCAATGCCCTACATATGCCAATCAGTGCCCACAAATGGGCACTGACTGGCACCTCTATGGCACAATAAAAATTAGTGATGCCCAGCAATGCCACCCATCAGTGTCACCTATCAGTGCCCATCCGTGTCCATCAATGCTCACCTATCAGTGCCCAACAGTGCTGCCTATGAGTGCACATCAGTGCCGCCTATGAGTGCCCATCAGTGCCATCTCATTGGTGCCACCTCATCGGTGTCTATCAGTGCCGCCTTATCAGTGCCCATCAGGGCAGCCATATCAGTGCCTGTCATTGAAGAAGAAAACTTACTTATTTACAAAAAATTTTAACAGAAACAAAGACATTTTTTTTTTCAAAATTATCGTGTTTTTTTTTATTCGTTGCGCAAAAAATAAAAATCGCAGAGGTGATCAAATACCACCAAAATAAAGCTCTATTTGTGGAAACAAAATGATAATGAACAAAATGATAAAAAATTTGTTTGGGTACAGTGTAGCATGACCGCGCAATTGTCATTCAATTTGCGACAGCGCTGAAAGCTGAAAATTGGCTTGGGCACTAGGGTGTTGATAGGGAAATCCCAGAACTTAGGGGTTTCCAATAACATTTTGACTGCTGAACCACATTCAAAAAGATGTATTTAATATTCAAGCCTATGGTTTTAGCCATAGGCAGGGAGAACAATACAGTAAGTACATGGTGACATCCAATATGATTGTTCTGAAATGGCTGAGAGCCTCATAGTACAATTTATACATTCTACAGGGGTTGGCACCTTGAATGGGACCCTTTTGAAGTACCATTCAACTTTGGTCAGATTCATTGATATGCAAATGGTCATTTAACATATACATGTCACTTCCCAAGTTCTGTGGGAAAGCCAGAGGTAGACATTTTAACAGCTGAAGGTGTGAATGGCATTTGATCACCAAAACAGCTGTTAACTCATATGACTTCTATCATATTTGTATCCAATATATCTGGTTAATCAGAATACATGTTTTGATAATCATAACTAAATGTTTGATAAATAAATAGCTATTCCATTTACTCTATCAGTGTATAAGTGCCTGGTATTGAAGTGGTTAAAGGGGGCAATACCTGGTATTAAGAGCAGGGGTATGTAAACTTTTGATCAGGGTAATTTGGGTAGTTTCTGTTGTGATCATGATTTAAAAAGAGTAAACACAGTTGAATGATAATAAATGGCTTCAGCCAAACACTAACCATGAATGAAAGAAAAGTTTTTGTGTTATCATTCATATTCTCTGAAAAATGGCCAAGAAATCATAAATTCTGCCAGGGTATGTAAACTTATGAGCACAACTGTATGTACGTGGGACCTAAATGTGCAAGGGGGAATGGAGGGTATTTCATTTTTTTTTTTTTTATTATTTTCCACTGTTTAAATTTTGTTATCAACTTTATTGCTATCACAAGGAATGAACAACTTCCCCTGTGATAGCTGGGGCAGAGACAGGTCCTCTTTAGCAGAAATCTGGGGTCTATTAGACCCCAGATCTGTCCTCTGCCCTCAAAAGCATTGGCTCAAACCAAGAATGGTTTTATCAGATGCTTTACAAGCCGCTAATGGCTTGTAAACAACAATGAACCAAAAACAGAAGTGGAAAAATTCTTGTCGCTTCTGGTTTCTTAGATCACAGAGGAGGAGAGGTATGGATATACTTTTTTCTCCTCAGTGTTCAACCGGCCCCACTGAGGGCAGCAGTTCTGGGTTCCCTCCTGGGGAACCACTGCGAAGGGAGAAGGGGCCGCTTTCTGTGTCCTGTAGAAGTGAGCCCATTGCCACTGTAAATTTTGTACTGTATAATCACGTATGGGTACATCTTAAGGGCGTGAATTGGTAAGAGACATTGTATTCTTGCAGAACAAAAGGTGGCAAAACCTACAGTGTGCTACTTACTTGCCTAGGTCCCCCGGTACCTGATTTGATTCCACCTGCTGGCCTTTACGTTATTACAAAAAACACTAAATGGGAATAGGGACAGATTCTCTTTAGGGCCCAGGTCCAGGCAAATAAAAAATGATTGCACTGCAAAGGTTAATAACTTATTTATGCCTGGGGAGCAAAAAAGGTGGATTTACTTACCCTATCCTCCTCTCCTCCCTGCAGTTACACCAGTTCCTGCCGTGTCTGTACCTACAAGCTCCACTGGTCTATGGTCCTGATGTCATGAAGACCAGAGCAGGGCCCATAGCCCTTAACTGGACACAATGACGCCGAGGGACAATCCACCGCCAGATCACGGGGGAGCGCTGCCTGCCAGGGGGAGCAGAGGATCAGGTGAGTATAACTATTTCTCCTCTCCCCTAGACAAAATGAGCATTTAACCCCTGCAGTGTGGGTACAGCCCCATTTGTAAAGGATAATTTCTAGTTTACCTGGAGTTGGGCTTTAAAGTAAACCTGCAACGGAGTAAAAAACTGAGGATCAGCACAATGGCAGGTGATATGCATTGTAAGGTGGCAGACTGCTCTCTTTTGTAAGTGAAACCCTGCTCGCAGAATTTCTTATCCGGTAAAGACTTTCAAGGGGTCTTCAGAGGCTTAGGACAACCTGGCAGTTCTCAAAGCTGGAGGTAGGTAGCCCAAGCACACATAGATTCCTTATGGGATGGGAAGAGGGCATTTCTGGAATCTCTATACGTAGAAATGTATGTATTCTGGTAGTTTAGGCAGGGGGATTTCTTTTACACAAGAATTACAATCTACCCAATGCTCTGTTTACTTACAGCTCCCTAAACTTGACCAGTTTTTGGCCAATTTTGTACATGAAATCATGGACAATTATTACAAAGTGAAGATGTCTGCTGTTAAAGCCGCTATGAAAACTGAAGCAAAGTTGATTGTGATCATGGCCGTTCATGCTGCTCGACCCACGACAGTGCCGATGAAGCAGCTCATGGTACAACTTTACAGGGCTTCAATCAAATCAGATTAAGCCAGCGGTTTCTGTTGTACAATCCAATAAAACTGGCATAGAATGTATTGATGAAACACATGTAATAGGGGCTTAATACAATTCAAGAGCACTTTAACTAGTCTGTGAAATAGGTCTGATAACCCTAAGGGACGTGTGATGTCAGGACATTGCATTCCGAGTACTGCAGAGCTGTCTGGTCTTGGTAATGGAGGTGATATTCAATCAACGTAAAGATCAGATTTACGTAAAGTGACCCATCATTCAATGCAAAAGGGTAGTGGTACGCTAGAAAGATCTTGAAGCCAGAACCTAGAGGAGCCTTCGTACACCTTTATATGACTTTCAGGCCATTTTGGGTGCCATTAACAAGGAATGGCAGGGCAAGCGTTATGCACCTTTATGTGCAAGTTTCATAAATGGCCACAAATTTCCAATTGAGTTTGTCACGCTCAGTCTAAACAAGGTCTAAAGACAAGTCTACCCCTAATACTCATCTACTGGCTCCAAGTAAATGGACTTGCTGCAAAAACTTGATGGCAAGCTTGTTGCACAGGCACTGGCATCCCAAACAATGACTTTAAGTTTACTACAATTGCAGTTTCATCATTAGCGCAAAAGTAATAGTAAAATATCACAGCACCCTGGCTCAGGGCTGCTTTCAAGAGCCTTCAGCCAAGATGCAAGCAGTGGGGTGTCTCTTGGGGGAAGTTTTGCAAAAAGCCTCGAACGGTAGATGCTAGTCTGGAGGTGTAGGCGTTCCTAGGTAGACTGAATTTGCATGCCAGTGCTCCCATCTTCACCTAGCATTCCTTCCAGGTTACTGGACTGTCTGAATGTCCGGGCCACAATGATGTCACTCCTGCACATGTCCGTGGGAGCCATCATCGTGGCACAGTACTCTGCATTCATATCACACCCAGCATGCGCAGCTAGAGACAATGACTATCCCCTAAACATCTCCTAAGAGATAGTCACCATGCCTACAGGTAAGACTTACTAGAAGCTTACCTGTAGGTGCAAATTTTATATCAGTGTTTACTACTTCTTTAAAGGTTCTGTTTTAGGTGGAAAACAAAACCAAAGAAAATTTGCAGCACAACTTACCAACCAGCCTGCAACCAACTTAAATATTCTGTCTAACAGTGTGCATTAAAAACAGGGGTTTAGTTTGCACACATTTACACATTTGCAAATACATGCATAAATTGCAGAGCCACTTCATGGCACCCAAGTATTATCTGCAGTCCTAACTCTAAATTTTGAGAGCCTCCATAGTAAAAGCACATGCATTATAATGGATAAGCAGAGGGCAGGTGAGCCTGGAGGGAGCCAACCCCTCCTTAAAGGCACAGGGGTGCACTGGACACCCAGCATATAGCACAATGGCAGCAAAGGTTTCCAGTGGGTCCCCTCACCAGTATTTCAACAGTACAAACAAATGGCCACTGCCCACACCTATAACTGGCCTTTACAGCAAGCAGCACATAGAAGGGCAATGCATGCAAAACCAAACAAAAAAAAATTTCCAGCTCAACTTACCGACCAGCCTTTAACCAACCAAATTATCCTGTCTAACAGTATGCGTTAAAAACAAGGGTTTAGTTTGCACACATTTGCAAATACATGCATAAGCTACGGAGCCACTGCATGGCACCCCAGTATTTTGTGCAATCCTAACTATAAATTAATTATTAAAATACATGTGCTTCTACTATGGAGGCTCTCAAAATGTAGTTATAACTGCAGATAATACTGGGGTGCCATGAAGTGGCTCTGCAGCTTATGCATGTATTTGCAAATGTGTGCAAACTGAACCAATGTTTCTATCGTAAACTGTTAGACAGGATAATTTGGTTGTCTGCAGGCTGGTTGGTGAGTTGAGCTGGAGATTTCTTTGGTTTTGTTTAAAATGCGTTGCCCTTCCGTGTGCTCTTTGCCAGTTATAGGTGGGGGCAGTAGCCATTTGTTTGTATTGTTTTCAAAGACCCTCAAGAAATGATATGTAGCATTTGCTGAAGTATATGTATGTAGGCAGGAAGCAACTGCAAAGAAGCTGCAGAAGATCAAAAGATGGTGTTGAGTTAAAACAAATGATATAAAAGAGGTGAAAGCAGCAAAAGAAAAAAGAAAAAGGAAATAGTTAATGATACATTGTACTTTGGCAAACTAGATCTATGTTAGGCTTTACAACAGTCAATCACACTTCTACACTGGGGGTTCCTCTTCATACCTGCCTATATTTGTTAAAATAAAAATGGCTGCTGAATCATGCGATTTATTAGCTGTGCATGATAGTATGTGCTGGTCCCAGTAGGGAAGACACTTGAGAATTAACACGCTCTCCTGACACTCCTGCAGGATGTAGGATACATCTGCGGTTAATTTCTGCAATGCCCCATGTCCTGTCTGTCCTGCAAGTGGCTGCGGCTGCCAGAGCAGGTGGTGGAGAAAGCCTTCCCTGGAATGTCCTCCTTCCCTTACAGGCTGCCCAGCGATTTCCCAGTTGTTCTGTCACATAAATTACAAGGCCTGCACGTCAAATCTTCATACAAAGAATGCCAAGGCAACACATGCCCCTGGGTAGTAGACATTTGTAATTTTATAATGTATGGCTAATAGAAGGACTTGAAAATGAGCCAGCGCACTGACAGGTGTTCCCTGGTTTAAATTAAAGTCCAACTGCTCCAGTTCAGAAGCTTCCAGTCCCTTCCTGTGGTACCTGACTGGACTGGTCAACTTCAGGAATGGTAAAACTTGTACCTGTCACATGATAAGTGGACTGTAACGTCTTATCAGAAGATTCCATAATGTTCAACCTGCTTAGTATAGAGGGCCATTCTCAAAAACCACAGAACACTAAAGTGCAATTTCAAAGTCAGAGTCCGAGGCTTTTAGGAGGTGAAGACACCATCAACCACTGACATTTATTAAGCAAAGACAGCCACTAGCACAAAATTACTGGATGAAAAGATCTGAAGCACTCAACAGGTACCCTTTGGCCTACAACAGTCTGTCCATAGCTAAGAATGGTGACAGTGGCCCATGTACTGGGGGAGCAGAGTCCAGCTAAAAGAACTTTGAAGAATAGGCTGTTTGGTGGTGAGTGGGATGGACAGCCAAGATCTTGGTAGTTTTTAAGACAGGTAGACAGGTACGTTTAAGACTTTGAGGGGGCTATTTATAGTAAAAAAAAAAAAAAAGAAAAAAAAAGGTGCATAGCCATTCCATCCAGTCAATCTGCATGTACATTCATTCTAAACAAATTTAGCAAAAGTAAATGTTATCTTCTGAACGAATGTTCTTTGATTTAGGCAGAATAAAAAATACTGCATTATGGTCACTAGATGGAGCTGGGGAGCAATGTAAATGCACACATTTTGTAACAAGAGATACAATGTAACAATTCTAGAGAATGCTAGAGGGCATTAGTATATAAATGTAACCAGTACAGAAAGAATGTACATGCAGATTAGCTGGCTATGCAACTTTTTTTATAAATAGACACCCATGTACCCATATGTATCTATAGTCAAAACATTTTTTTTTATTCAATCATTTTTTTAAATAACAAAAAGTACAGAGTCATTAAGTAGACATAATGTATACATGGGTGGCATCACAGGCCAATAAAGTAAAGCAACTATCCTCTATTCAATTCAAAATGTTCATAGACTATTATGAACCAAATCACATTGTACTGCGGTACCATGCAATCTGGTGCAAGCAAACACATTGTGTTTGAGATCTGCGTTTGGGGTGTCATTAAGAATATATTGTCACCCGCAGAAGATTGCACAGGCAGTGCTATAGGAGCACAGTGCAGGAAATGCACAAGGAGCATGCCTTTCCTGCACCACATTCTAGTGCGAACCAACTTTTAAAGTTAAATAAAGTAATAACATTAAATAAATATCTTGGTTGCAGAAAACACAGCTTGGGGATCCTATGGCGGGTAGTCATGTGAATAAATGCAGGGGAGGTCAAGAGACCGGTGATCTCTTCTAAATACAAACATCTACAGCCCATCCAAAGAGAAGTCATCTGCTAAAAATAGCAGCAGGGCAGCAGCTTTACTTTACAGTGACTGTAACCCTAAAAAAAAAAAATAGTTTGTTCCGATCAGGGGATTCATGATCTGTTGAGTTTTTTTCCTCTAGAGCTGGACAGACCCACGTTAGGTCTTTGGGCAAATTGATGTAAACCAACATAGATCTGATCCATCATTTTTAGGTCTGAAAAAAACAACAAAAAAACCTCATCTCTTTTTTTTTTTTTTATAACTGGACGGTCTTGGAGTTAGACGGTTATAAATGGACACAAGTTAATTTACATCCCCCTGCCCATAGGCTAATGTTACACTCCCCACCACTTCTTTCGGTGGCCAGGTATGTGGTGAAGAGGCCTTGTGTAAGCTCCATGAAGGTGTCTACCCAAAAGTGACAGTGCCGAGTGCCAGAGCAGCCAATGACCAAGCACCAGCACTGTCACACAGAAGGAAGGGCAAGAATCACATGATACCTGGAAGTACAGTACCTGATGTGGTACTTCATTCAGAGCTGCTGGAGAGGATATAATTAAAGTGTTTGTAACCTTTAAGGAGAAGTCCAGCCTGAGCTTGTTTGGCTGGACTTCTCCTATGGTTCTCAGGAGTGCAATTTGTTTTGCACTCCTGTAACCCATTTTCAGCGGAGAGTGGGCTGAAGCTCCACTGACGTCACTGAAATCAGTCCAGGCAGTGCGCCATCCCGACTTGGGAAGTCTGGATCCGCCAGCTGCCAGGACTGATGGCAGTCTCAGCCTCTCAGCAAGCCGCTGAGACGGCCGCTCCCTGCCCCTCCACAGCTCAGAGCTCCAATGACTGACAGGCAGCAGCTCTCCACTCGGGGAGGTGAGAGAACCGAGCCATCGGCCGTGTTGGGTGGCTCGGTTCTCAGTGAAGAGGCGGCGGGGGACAGATGCAGCATCGGTCCGATGCTGCATCCACCTAGGTAAGTATGAATCTAAAAAAAAAACATGTTTTATGCACCAACAACTTTTTTTTAAAGTGAAGCCTCTAAATACATTTTTTTTTTTTTTTAGATGCAGCCATAATGCCCTGTGTAAGTATTTTTTGAAAACAAAGCCTCTAAATACCTTTTTTTCAGAAATCTTCAGGCTGGTCACGTGACTCCTAGCCGCTCTCCACCCCTGATCCAGGGCTACAGTGGGAGGGGCTTAGATCTCCCTCTGATGTCATCCGGGAGGTCACGTGACCACCGTGCTGGCTGCTCAGCCCCTTCCGCTGTAGTCCTGTATCTGAGGTGGAGAGCAGCCGGGAGTGACATGACCAGCCTGAAGATCAGTTACATTTTGCAGGTATTATGCTAGGATGATTTCGAGAATTTATATTATTGGATGTGTCCAATTATTTCAGAAATCCTGTGCTGTCTTGGTAGTGTAATGTCAAATCTGGAATAATGCATCACTTTGATCCACATCACCACTGCCATTTACTGGCCCTTTTCTATAAATAACAAGATCCCGCTTTCTTATTAAACCAACAAGTACAGGAAAAGTGATGAATGTGCCCCATTTTCATGTGTAAGCATTTCTTTTAGAAGCAAACAACAGAAAATATTCCAAACTTCCAAGCATCTGTACTGTTTTGCTTTCAACATCGCTTTTATGCAGTTGGAGAACAAAAAGCTTTAAACTCCTTTGGACTTTGCTCGGTTGTAAGCTCTCATGCGTTCTCCTTCAATAGGACACAGCGGAGAGAAACATTAGCAGCAAAGGTCTGCATGGAAACCATGTATCCAACCAGGTATAATTAGCCAGCGTTAGACGCTCTTGTACTCTGGAGGGGGGTCTTTCTACTCTGTTCTCTACCACTCAGCTTGACAATAATTATGTGCACAGCATAGAGTTGGAGCAGCGGGACCGAACAATGAAATCAAAGGCTTTTGTGCCATTTACTTACAGCGTGCAACTTCACGGTAACATCTAATTTTTTTATTTCTTTTTGTCCTTCTCGTTTCTGGTGTAAGAAAAAGGACAAAATGGTTATGCTAATTGGCCTGTACAGAAAAGCAAGAGCGTAATATGCACGCCTTTGCAGAAGAAAAGTAGAATATTTAAGAGCTTTTTATCTCGACATTTCAGAAAACAACCCTTGTTAAAGGGCGTGAATGCTGCTTAAAAGGGCAATGTGGCAGGTACTGTCTGTCTGCCAGTGAATTATGCAAGGGGCATTTATGAAAATCTATTTGGATAATATGGGACTTATTTTGTACAACATAAAATAAATAAATATGCCAGTGCTGGCTGGGACTAAGTTTGTTCTGGTATATCAGGGTCAAACTCTTAAAGGTTCTTCAAGGAAGAGACCCTTGCTCACTGAAAAATACTCTTCAGTATTATGTTAACAAATAGGGGCAGGATCTCACCAACCCCTTGGATCCAGAGCATGTGTCTCCAAACTTCCCAAACAAAGGGGCAGTTTTTACTAGGGGGGTGGGGGGAATTTGGCCATCGGAAGTAAAAAACAGTGCATCTTTGGCATTAGGGGGAGAAATTGTGAACCATCGTTGATGACGGTGGGAGGAATAGTGTCATATTGTTGGTGTCAGGGGGAGAAATGGTGCCCCATCATTGGTGTCAATGGGAGAAATAGTGCCCCGTTGTTGATGTTAGTAACAGGAATTATTCCCCTTTGTTGGTGTCAGTGGGAGGAATAATGTATTGAATCAGTGGCAGCAAAAGTGCCCCAAGGGCTGGATAAAAGCAAGCAATTGGTCACCTCCGGCCCTCAGGACACAGTTTGGAGACTACTGATTTAGAGCACTAAGGCAAGATCTGATCCACAATAGCAAAATGCCCTTTTAATACAACCATCCTAAGAATGGCTTATAATGTTCTCTTTCGGTGATATTGGATGCCAGCTCGAACAATCTGTGCCACCCAGAATTAAAGTGACAGATGCTTCAGGGGGTGTGGTCAACGCAATAAGGTATTACATATTTTGTGGTCTTACCTAAATTGACCATGTTTAGTGAAGTAAATGTGGCCTCCTTCAATCCGTTTCATATAGTAGTCCCTAAGGATGCAGGAATGGCCCTCCTCCATCATACGATTCCAGGCCTCTTTTCATACCAACATGGCTACATATTTATTTCTGACCCCTGTGATCATACCCTGCCTGGCTTCCACAACATCCCCTGTCCAGAGGCCTGAGTGAGTGTCTACTAATATCCTAAGTGTGACTGAAGGCTGTATGTGTGGAGCGACTCCCTTAGACTCTTGCTGTAGCTGGCTCTCTGACAAATAAACCACAGTACTTCCCAATCTAGAGCCTCTCCTTGAGATGAGACAGTAAGAGTCGGTGTGGAGTGGGGTGAACAGCCCCAGCTCTGTGAAGTGCTCCTCTCCCCTCCGAATCAATGGGCCCTAAAAACAAGGGGGTAAACAAAAACACGCCGAGCCACCCACCCCAACTACACATACTGACGCCTCTCTTGTCGGAAGACTAAAAGCCCTACTAACTAAGCTAGACATGGAGCCTGGGACATCCCTGAACGCAGCTCCTCCTGCCCCCCCCTCCACTCAAGATGGTACTGCGGTGATCCTGGCTGCCACTGAAAACAGCAAAACATCCATGCTTGTGAGAATAAATCGTCTTACAGAAGAATGCAGTCTCATACAATAGTCTAATACAATAGCTACATAGTTACATAGTTAGTCAGGTTGAAAAAAGACACAAGTCCATCCAGTCCAACCATAAAAATGCACAATACAAATGCCTGTCACTAAATCTGATGATGCAGAAAACAGGGCGAGACGCAACAATGTTCGTGTCCTTGGTCTCCCAGAGGGCGATTGACCAGCTGAATTTGCGGAGGGGTTCTTTAAGAACTTGCTAGGCTTTGCTGAGGTCTCCCCAACCTACTTCGTGGAGCGTGCCTACCGGGTACCCACAGGGCACCCACAGGGCGAGTTATCCCTGGAGCAAATCCCAGACCCTTCCTTGTTTGTTTTCTAAACTACAGAGATCGCGACAGGATTCTCTCAGAGGCCCGCAGACACCCCACACTTTAGCACGGCGGCTCCTCCATCCTACTGTTTCCAGATTTCTCAGCTGAGCTGCAACGTAAACGGAAAACCTTTAACGATGTCCATAGGTGCCCACATGAAAAGAACAATAAATACAGCATGATGTACCCTAGCCGCTTTAGGGTCCCACATAATGGCTCAGTTGGTTTCTTCGACTCCCCAACTGACGTGGAAGACTGGTTGACTAATTCAACTTTATGAAACGACTTCTAGAGTCGCTATGGGACAGGCCTTAAACTTTAAGATCCACTATTTTGAATGCTTTGTACTCAGCTCTTAGTCTCAAGTTAGCTGACCACCATACACCCATCCTGTCCCAGGCTGACTCCTGGTTACCCTCATAAAGACACCCCTTGGTGTTGTTGGGCTGACCCGCAGGGGCTGCTACATTCGTCCCTTGGCTCGACTAGACAAGCCTTCTTCACTGTGCACTGGAAGTCAGCAGTCATTATACTCCTAGTCATGGTATACACCCTTTTTTAGGTTCCATTTTTATTGGAGCTACCTTGCTAGTTATGTATTATGTTACGCACTTAACCCCTCGAGTTTTGCCTTCCTAAAAGCGGCTACAGCCCCCGCACTACGGACTTCTTCGGAAAGACTGAAGTTTAGTTAGTTCCAGGTATCAAACTGACTGGCATAGTTGTTGGGGTCGCTGGTCGGTAGGGAGTTTGCTATGTTTACTATGTTTAATATGTTCACTAGGTCAGGGTTTAACAAACACCAGACGCCAGGTCACCATGGCGACCAGAAACCGCACCCTGGCGCCTAGGCTGCCACCAGCCCACTCACTGCAACTCCCGATGCCCCAGACATGCAGTGCTATGATGTTTAACATTGACCACCGTTCCTCCTCCCTCCTCCACACTCAGCGCGGCGCTTGATGCTTGCCAGAGCCGCTGAGTGTGTGAAACTGACAGGTAACTAAGAGAGGAGAGAGAGAGGATCTGTCAGATTTGAGTTTGATGTCGGGGGTGGGCAGGACCCGGCCGGGGTGGACGGGACCCAGCAGCAATCAAACACCAGCCAATGGGATGGGATCTGAGCGGGCCACTACGTGTATGTGGCCCCGCCCCTTTTCCTAAGCAGCCCAATCATTGGCTGGTGTTTGATAGCTGCTGGGTCCCGCCCACCGCGGCCGGGTCCCGCTCACCCCGACATTAAGCTCAATTCTGACAGCTCCTCTCTCCTCTCTGTTACTTGTCAGTTTCACACACAGTTACACTCGGCTCAGTGTGAAACCTGCCAGTGCCAATCAGTGCCATCTGTCAGTGCCAACCAGTGCCACCTGCCAGTGCCACCGCCAATCAGTGCCACCTGCCAGTGCCACTTGCCCCCGCCAACCAGTGCCACCTGCCGGTGCCACCGCCAATCAGTGCCATGTGCCACCGCCAATCAGTGCCACCTGCCAGTGCCAATAGTGCCACCTGCCACTTCCAAACCAGTGCCACCTGCCACTTCCAAACCAGTGCCAACCAGTGCCACCTGTCAACCAGTGCCACCTGCCAGTGCCAATCAGTGTCATCTGGCAGTGCCACCTGCCAGTGCCAACCAGTGCCACCTGCCAGTGCCACTGCCAACCAGTGCCACCTGTCACCGCCAACCAGTGCTACCTGCCACCGCCAACCAGTGCCTGCTAGTGCCACCTGCCACTGCCAACCAGTGCCACCTGCCAGTGCCACCGCCAATCAGTGCCATGTGCCACCTCCAATCAGTGTCACCTGCCAGTGCCAATAGTGCCACCTGCCAGTTCCAAACCAGTGCCATCTGCCACTTCCAAACCAGTGCCGACCAGTGCCTGCCAGTGCCACCGCCAATCAGTGCCACCTGCCA
Source organism: Lithobates clamitans (assembly GCA_037952925.1). Taxonomy (NCBI): domain Eukaryota; kingdom Metazoa; phylum Chordata; class Amphibia; order Anura; family Ranidae; genus Lithobates; species Lithobates clamitans. The sequence goes on along the minus strand of JBBGZY010000292.1, from coordinate 11,698,902 downwards.
GTGCCACCGCCAATTAGTGCCACCTGCCAGTGCCAACCAGTCCCACCGCCAATCAGTGCCACCTGCCAGCACCAATAGTGCCACCTGCCAGTTCCAAACCAGTGCCATCTGCCAGTTCCAAACCAGTGTCACTGCCAATCAGTGTCACCTGCCAGTGCCATCTGTCAGTGCAAAGTGCCAGCGCCACCTGCCAGTGCCATCTGTCAGTGCCAAGTGCCAGTGCCACCTGCCAGTACCACTTGCCAGTGCCAACCAATGCCACCTGCCAGTGTCAACCAATGCCATCTGTCAGTTCCAAACCAGTGCCACCAACCAGTGCCACTTGCCAGTGCAAACCAGTGCCATCTGTCAGTTCCAAACCAGTGCCAACCAGTGCCATCTATCAGTTCCAAACCTGTGCCACCTGCCTAAGCCAGCCAGTGCCACCTGCCAGAGCCAACCAGTGCCATTTGTTGTCAGCCTGACAAGTAACTAAGAGAGGAGAGAGAGGGGATCTGTCAGATTTGAGCTTGATGTCGGGGGTGGGCGGGACCCGGCTGGGGTGGGCAGGACCCAGCAGCTATCAAACACCAGCCAATGGGATGGGAGCTGGGCGGGCCGCTAAGTGTATGTGGCCCCGCCCCTTTTCCTAAGCAGCCCAATCATTGGCTGGTGTTTGATAGCTGCTGGGTCCCACCCACCGCGGCCCGACATTAAGCTCAATTCTGACAGCTCCTCTCTCCTCTCTGTTACTTGTCGGTTTCACATACAGTTAGACTCGGCTCAGTGTGAAACCTGCCAGTGCTGTCCACTAGTGCCAATTAGTGCCATCCGTCAGTGCCACCTGCCAGTGCCAACCAGTGCCACCGCCAACCAGTGCCACCTGCCACCACCAATCAGTGCCACCTGCCAGTGGCACCGCCAATCAGTGCCACCTGCCAGTGCGAATAGTGCCACCTGCCAGTTCCAAACCAGTGCCACCTGCCAGTTCCAATCAGTGCCATCTGTCAGCGCCACCTGCCAGTGCCAACCAGTGCAACCTGCCAGTGCCACCGCCAACCAGTGCCACCTGCCACCATCAACCAGTGCCACCGTCAATCAGGGCCACCTGCCAGTGCCACCTGCCACCGCCAACCAGTGCCTGCCAGTGCCACCTGCCACCGCCAACCAGTGCCATGTGCCACCGCCAATCAGTGCCACCTGCCAGTGCCAATAGTGCCAGCCAGTTCCAAACCAGTGCCACCTGCCAGTTCCAAACCAGTGCCTGCCAGTGCCACTGCCAACCAGTGCCACCTGCCAGTGCCACCGCCAATCAGTGCCACCTGCCAGTGCCAATAGTGCCACCTGCCAGTTCCAAACCAGTGCCATCTGCCAGTTCCAAACCAGTCCCACTGCCAATCAGTGCCACCTGCCAGTGCCATCTGTTAGTGCCAATCAGTGCCACGTGCCAGAGCCACCTTCCAGTGCCAAACAATGCCACCTGCTAGTGCCAACCAGTGCCATCTGTCAGTTCCAAACCAGTGCCACCAACCAGTACCACATACCAACCTGTGCCACCTGCCGGTGCCAACTGTCAGTTCCAAACCAGTGCCACCTGCCAGTGCCAACCAGTGCCATCTGTCAGTTCCAAACCAGTGCCACCTGCCAGTGCCAGCCAGTCCCTCCTGCCTAAGCCAACCAGTGCCACCTGCCAGAGCCAACCAGTGCCATCTGTTGCCAGCCTTACTCTTTCTGGCCAGCCCATAACCCTGATGTAACAGCGTTACATTGGAGTTATTGACTGGGTGCTCCGTTGTGAGTTAGGGTCAGGGGGTGAAAATTACTGGCCTTACCCCGGGGGCTGACAATCCATACCACTCTAAAAAAAAACTTCTCCCAACTTTTTTAACTGGCTCCTAGATTAAAAACAAATTTGTCAAGCCCTGTACTAGGTCAATGTTTTTTGGTAACCAACTGCTTTGCTTAACGATTATCCTCAATTGCTGGAGTGTCCTCATCGAGGCTACTTCCCTACCTGCTGTCATCCATGAAGGTGTGGCGACTCCCCTGGAGGGCGGGTTCCCTTTCCCTCCTTTGCGTTGGTATCAGGGCCCCTACTATACATCTCAGTACCCCGCCCCCACCTACATACCTTTTTTAGGGCATCCCCATGGAGTAAAAACTAGTTTCATGGAACATAAGGGGTCTCAATAACAAAGTTAAAAGAGCTCTCATGTTTAAATTCCTCAAATTCCACAAACCACATATTCTCTTTCTACAGGAGATGCACCTACTGGGGAATAAGATTCTCTCACTCAATAGAGCATGGGTGCAACAAGCATTTCACGCTACGTACTCTAGTTATGCCAGGGGGGGTCGCCATTCTTCTACATAAAGCTCTTGCTTACAAGGTGATACAGGTATGTTTTTGATCCGGGAGGCAGATACATCCTCTTAGTTCTGGAAATAGGTACTGTGAAAAATACATTTGTCAATGTTTATATCCCCCCGCCCTTTTCTCCTGGGATAACTGTACACCATCCAGGAGAAATTGGCACCATTACAGCTCTCTAGAGTTATTTGGGTTGCAGACTTCAATGTGGTCTTGCAGGCGGACTTGGATTCCTCCAATCCCCAGTGGACGTTCTGTCTGGACCGTGAGTCCTGGGCGCAAACCTTTGACTTAACAGAGATCTGGAGATACACATTCCCTTTAGACCATTTCTACTCTAATTACTCTGCCTCACACAAATCTGGCTCCCGCATTGATTTGGCGTTTGGCTCGAGACTTATGCTATCTGCCATTCGGGGTGTTTGTTACTTGCCGGCTGGCATCTCGGACTATTCCCCGATGGAAATTACGGTGCAGGTGGGAGTGGGTAGATCCCCATGCGTCTGACGCTTGGATTCTAAATGGATACATTACGGGAAGGTGCAGGAGCTGCTGCAGGACTCTGGTCCTCACTTCTGGGAGGTCAATGAATCCACTGCATCCCCTCAGTTGGTGTGGGATGCCTTTAAAGCTTTTACCCTTGGTCAATTTATCTCAGCCATTAAAACTGCAAGGGTCAAGTATAACTCGCAGTTGTCCTTACTGGAGCAGGCCGAGTCGGACGCAGCTTCTGAGTTCGTGTCCTCCCTCATTGGGGACAACTACTGTACACTTGCTCAGGCTTGCAGGGACCTGGAACTTCACCTCACCTCCCTCACTCACGCAGATGCTACCTTACAGGCTGGCAGGCTGTTTGAGTCTGGGGACAAAAATGACAGATTGCTGGCAAACCTTGTAGCGGACTCCCGACGTCTGACGGTTGTTTCCAAACTGCTTTCGGACAGTGGAGTATCTATAACCAACATATTACATGAGTTTCAACGTTTTTTTCAATCCTTATATTACCAGTGCCCTTCCCCAGATCTCTCATCCCTGCTGGACACTCTGTGCACTCTTTCCTTGTCGACCCTGTCTGATGTGGAGGCTGCTTCAGTGGATGCAGAAATTTCTATCCACGAAATAGTAAAAGCAGTTACCTAATCCCCCCTAATGAAACTCCTGGATCTGACGGTATAAATTACAAAATGAACATCTAGCTCCCAGGCTATGCAAGGTCTTCTCAGAAAACTATGAGTCCCAGTCTCTACCCCCATCCATGTATCAGGCACATATTATACTCATACCCAAGTCAGGGAAAGACCCCAAGTACTGTGCTTCTTATAGGCCGATTTCCCTTTTAAATTACTATCTTAAAGTCCTGATCAAAGTGCTAGCAACGAGATTGACCAAAATCTTACCATCTTTGGTTAGTATTGATCAAACTGGCTTTATCCCCGGGAAATCAACTGACATTAATATACGCAGAGTTCTGACTCACTTGCAGCTCCCCCCTGACGAATCAGCCTCTAGAGTTCTGGTTATGCTTGACATAGAGAAAGCTTTTGATTCGATAGATTGGGTCTACATGTCGGTCGTGTTGAAAGTCATGGGTTTTGGTCCACGTTTTCATAACTGGATCAAGATCCTATACAAAGGTCCTATAGCACAAATTAAATTGGGAGGAGAGTTATCAGAGGAGTTTCCCATTGGCAGAGGGACCAGACAGGGGTGCCCAATGTCCCCGGCGCTATTCGCGCTTGTAATGGAACTCATAGCCCAGGCCATGGGTAACTCTCCCCTCATTGAAGGCATTCAAGTAGGTACCATCACAGAAAAAGTAGCGCTTTATGCAGATGACACGGTTCAGAGGCACTGGCGTTACTCTCCTTTTATTCTCCCCTGACAGGGTTGAAGGTCAATTGGGATAAATCTCTGATCCTGCCCAGAGATAGGGAGGCTGAGGCCAGGGCTGACCCGGATTTGCCCTTTAAGTGGACTGCTTCTGCCAAATATTTGGGGGTAGTGATTTCCCCAAAAGCATTCGACTATGTGACCCTAAATTTACTACTGCTATTGAATCTAACGAAGCAACGTTTATCAGCGTGGTCCCACCTCCCCCTCTGACTAGTGGGAAGGAATAATCTTTTCAAAATGAAGTTACTACCCTCTATATTTATATCCTCCGCCATGTCCCGATGTGGATCCCTAAGAAATACTTTAAGCAATTTAAGTCTGCAATGACCTAATTTTTTGGGGAACTCAAAGGCCTAGGTTTCGGCTGACGGTCTTGCAAAGGCCATAGACCGAGGGCGGATTAGCAAGTCCGAATTTATTTAATTATTACCTTGCAGCTCTGCTCACTCAGGCCCACAGCTGGTTGGTAGCTGATGAGACTAATGCTGCCGTGGTGCTTGAGGCTGCACAGCTCGGCTCTTATGAAGCACTGCGTAATATACTTTACAGAGGTGGTTTAGCATCGCCCCCTCTCACCCAATCTCACCCAATCTATGACTGCCGTCATTAAGGTATGGCAACTTCAACATCCAGGGCCCTCATCTACTTACTCACCACATACGCCTCTATGGCATAAACCCTCCCTAAAGCAATTTTTCTTTATTCCTGACCCCACTGTGTGGGCTTCTAAAGGGATAAAATATCTTAGCCAAATCTGTGAGGGGGGTGTACTCCAGACATTCGACTCCATTAAAGCAAAATAAGCCCTCCCCGATTCATATCTGCTTAGGTTCCTGCAGTTGAGACATGCCTTTCAGACGCAATTTGGCAATCAGCCCATAACCTTAACCTTGTCCAGAACTGTGGACCTATGCTACGGGAGGATAGTCTAGGTCATTGATGGCGAACCTTGGCACCCCAGATGTTTTGGAACTACATTTCCCATGATGCTCAACTACACTGGAGAGTGCATGAGCATCATGGGAAATGTAGTTCCAAAACATCTGGAGTGCCAAGGTTCGCCATCAATGGTCTAGGTAAACCACTCTCTTCAATATAAAAGTCTCCTCAACCCCCTGTTCATGTTGGCCTCGAATTACTATTGTCGCAATGGCGGGAGGAAGTCCCAGAATTAGATTCCGAAGACTGGGAGGATCTTTGGGACTACCCTATGCAAAGCTTGGTATCAGCCATAGACAGATTAATCCAATTTAAGATTCTCCATAGAGTATATCTCACACCTCAACGGTTACAGAAGATTTATCCCTCACACTCCTCACAATGTTGGCGCTGTATGGCTGACCCTGCCACGTTCCTGCATGTGTTTTGGGAGTGTCCAGGCATAAAATTATTTTGGACATCGGTTTCCCGATGTATTTGCACAGTCACCACAATTGCAATACCACTATCAATTGATGTTTGCATTTTCGTTCACCTACTAGCTACCTCTAGATCTATGAGAACTTTGAAAGGCCTCTTATTGTTTTACGCACGTAAGACTATACTTCTTGAATGGAAATCTATCCAGACCCCCACCTTATATTATTGAAAGAATATAGTCAATAAAGCAGTTCCATTGTATAAATTTACATATGAATCTAGGGGATGTCCAAAAAAATTCTCCAAAGTATGGGATATTTGGACCAAGTCCAGAGATACTGTCGGATCCTCGGCAACCCCTTCATAGGATACTCTGTTTTTCTTCTGTTTACTGCTTAGATGTGGATCTGTATACAGAGAATGTACCACCCGACCCTTTTACTTTGCACACTCCAGATACCTCGCTTCCAGTTCCCTAAGCCTTGGTTACCAACCACCTTGCCTTTTGTTGTTTTTTCTTTTAATGTGTGTGTTTTAACTTAAGCCTGGGTATGCCCAACAGGCTTTGTTTTGTATTCCAATTTATATTCTTACAATAAAAAGAATTTTAAACAAAAAGGATCTGAGAATATAATGCTGGTTAATGAGCAAATATCTAGTATTCTCAATGACTCACAAGCTGAATTCCTTAGCATACGGAACTGTGGCTTACCTATGCTTTGCATCCCTGAACTTTTCTAGCCTGAGTTATCTATAGTTCATTGGGCCCAAAGCCATGGGAGATACTTTGTTTTGTATTCCTACCCACCACCCATCCCTCTGTGTTGTCCTTACTCCCCAACTCAATTTCTGCCCTTCTCCCCACTTCCCTGGCTTTTACCATTTCCTGTCCCCTACCAGTTTTAACCAGAACTTTCTCATCCCTCTCCCTACATCCCCATTTCTCCTTGTCCAGGCCTACATTCTTAACCAGCAGTACAGACCACCTACCTGTGAATTTAGGCCCATGAAGGACCCTCTAGTAGCACTTTCTCATAGGTCCTTAAAGTTTACTGATGCAAATGTTTGATCACCCTACCCTGATTGTTTGTTATCAGACGTTCTATTCCCTGCAAGGATGTGCCTGTTAACTCCTTCCAAAAACCAATAACATTTATCGTAACAACACATAGCTTCAAACTAGCCTAAAAGGTGAGAGCTGTCTGAAATCTTAGGCCGGCCACACACGGTTCGAATCTCGGTCAGTTCAGCAGGAACCCATCGGAGATTTGAACCATTAATGGGCAGGCTGAATGTACCAAGTTATAGCCACTAGCGATAATTTCTGTCTTCTCCCAGCAGGGACCGCCCCGCCACTGGGAGAAGACAATTGTCCGGCAGGAGGGATTCCCCTGTCAGCACTGTCTGTGTTGATGGGAGAATCGAACAAATTTCTTTTCTGCAACCCATAGTTGCAGGAAAGAGATTCACTTCATGTATGGTCGGCCTTAGACCTGATTCTAATGCCCTGTACACACGGTCGGACATTGATTGGACATTCCGACAACAAAATCCATGGATTTTTTCCGACGGATGTTGGCTCAAACTTGTCTTGCATACACAGGGTCACACAAAGTTGTCGGAAAATCCGATCGTTCTAAGCGCGGTGGCGTAAAACACGTACGTTGGGACTGTAAACAGGGCAGTAGCCAATAGCTTTTGTCTCTTAATTTATTCTGAGCATGCGTGGCACTTTGTGCGTCGGATTTGTGTACACACGATCGGAATTTCCGACAACGGATTTTGTTGTCGGAAAATTTTATAGCAAGCTCTCAAACTTTGTGTGTCGGAAATTCCGATGGAAAACGTGTGATGGAGCCCACACACGATCGGAATTTCCGACAACAAGGTCCTATCACACATTTTCCGTCGGAAAATCTGACCGTGTGTACAGGGCATTAGGGTCCAGTCATACCTATCATTGATGCAGAATAACGCAAACGTTATCACAATGAATAGCGTGCTAAGGGCTCGTGCAAGAGAGCTAACTAGCGCTAGTATCTTTGTATAAAATAGTATATATACTTAATACTTGGTTAACGAATGTATATCTTGCCATTAATAACATCTAAAATTATAACTTTTCTTACTATTATTTAGAATGATCCTTTATTGGAAGGTGATATGCAGAGTGATTTGATGAAGTCTAAAAGACACAAAGAGCTCCAGTACAGCAGCCATAAAGCTTCTTGTGGGTTACAGCAGGCTGGAGCAGTTGTGTGAATAATTTATATCTGAACAATCAAAAGTGTGCATAATTATACTGCAGATAGATTTTAATGGGTATAGCAGAGTTTCATCATGACACAGAATCAAGGAAGACTTCTAGGTGGTCCCAGAACACTGATTTACTGGCAAGCAGAATATTTTACACCGTGAGATGGCCTCATCTATAGAATAAAGCTGGGCAGTAGAACAAAAGACCGGAGCAGGTAGGGCGAGTCCCTTGTATGCGTTTCAATGCTAAATTCTGAATACCTAGTGGCAGAAAGTGGTTTTAGGTCTACCTGTACCCCTTTTCCGCCCCCCCTCCCGTCCCCCCATATGTTGCCATATGCAAAGAAAAGTTTAAACATGGCTACTAAAGAGCCAGTCACTGTCTCAGCCTTTTTCACTTCCGTAGAGGTGTTAGGAGAGTAGTAAAGGGAATCACAAGCTTAATTGAAATGCATAGGAGAAGCCTGCCTACGTGCTCAGTGCTTTAAATTTTCCTCAATGAATAGCTGTAGTGCACCAGGCCAACCAGCTGTCTTTTGTTGGGTGTTTGAGAACATTTGTTACATATTTGTAATACTGAAGAGCAATTCCCAATCCCCACCAGGTTCAATGCTGATTTTCACACACAGAACAGAGGCAAAAATCAAACGTTAGACCATTTTATGGGCAAGCATCATTCATTCATACAGAATAGAGTGAATTAGGAAAATACTACATTAATGGCCAGTAGGTGGAGCTGATAATAGAAGGAAATAACTTATTTATTATGGTCGTCAGCTCCATCTAGTGGCCATAATGCTGTAAACTATTTTCCCAAATCTTTTATCATGGATGAATAATGTTTGACCTGGTGATTAAGTAGCCTAATAACCTTCAATTTTGCCCTCATTTGCACATGCAGCATCACAAGACAGCGAGCTCTGAGAATTTTTATAAATACACCCTTAAGTATCAGTTTCAGTTTAGTAAAGCTGATTCATTATGACTGCCCTGCAGATGTAAACCTGCCATGTAAAGCCGACAAAATGACTGTTAAAGAAGCAAACAGGTCTTGTCTCCACTGCCAGGACGCAGGGCAGTTTTGGGATGTTTTCTGCCACTGAAACCCCAAAATTGCCTCCAACAATTGTGACAATGCAGTTGGTAGACAAAGTATCTATGGAAACAAGAGCATTGGGGCATGTAAAACCAAAAATAAAACCCCCCAAAAAACTGTGTTATGTTTAAAAGCAGCAATACGGGTCAACCTTCAAATTTTGTGACAGAAGGGCGTGTTCAAAAAACTACTCATAAATGCTTCAAAAGGGTCATGTTTTCAAAACCTTTGTGGGCATTAAATATGTAGGGTGGAGCCTTTACAATTTACAGGAAGCAGATCCTACTATCCAAGATGTGAGGAGACTTCTGGAATCTGGCTACAGAAGACTACACAGAATTTATATTAAACCCAATTCAGGAGATAGTCATTATACTGTATGTGTTTTTATCCAGAACAAGGATAGGTTAAGAGAATATCTCTTGATATCACCCTTCTGTGATCACCTGTAGAGCAGCAGACTGGAAGAGCTCTGTTTCTTTGTATAGTGTTGTTGGTCACAACTTTGAACATACTTACGGGAGGGACAGCAGGCTGATGGGGTTCTACTTCTAAACAAAAAAACATCTAAAAGTGCCAGTGCTAGAAAAAAACAATTAATTACCCCTTATACTTATACATAAACCACAATGCTTCTCAAAATAAGGAAATATTCTCACCGCTCCTCCACCGCTGCTCCCCATTGAAATCAATGAGGCAGCGCTGCGATACCGCCGGCAAAACGCCGCCGCGGGCGGATTTAACCCCTTTTCGGCTGCTAGCGGGAGGTTAAAACCGCCCCGCTAGCGGCCGAATAGCGCCGCTAAAACTATGGTAAAGCGCCGCTTTACCGCTGACGCCCTAGGCGGCTCAGTGTGAAAGGGGTCTTATCCTCCGATTATTATCTATTAATTATCAACTCATCTCTCATATGAGGGTGAGATTCTGTCCATTTTCTTAGACTCTGTATCTAAGAAGATAACATATTTCATTTTAGGTTAGGATGTATTCTAACAGGAAGAAGGCTGTGTTGATAGAAATCTATGTTCTCCTTCTGCATGCCAATTTCCATAAACACACAAAATAACTGCAGAGAGCGTGGCTTTTATTTCTCTGTATCTCATCTGACAAACAACGTTCCTTATGCATTATCCAAGGTCACTCGGTACACAGCGTTCTCCATATACAATGCCGTATGTTACTCCGCATGCATACCTACACAGACCAAAGAAACGGTTTCCCTGAGATAAAAAGGACTTGCATTAGATTTATCAAACAAATAAGATCACGTTGTAATAGAATTACACTCGTATAGCACATAAAATCGGCTCGGCCAGGAAGCTCATTATGAATTTCTACTCCAAATAGGTCTATAGAACTCGATGAAGGAGAACACATGTAACGCAAATAGGAAACAAAGCAAAACTAGGAAATGTATTTAAGTAGACAGTGATGAAAAACTCAGGGGCTTTTTATGCGATGGCCAATACATTATTTTAATTATGTTCCACACTATGCCATTTATTTGCACCATTTTTTAATGCATATAGTAAGCAGTGTTTTACAGAATATAGAGAACCATTAAAGGGAATGTAAGGAAAAGGGGGGAAAACTGTTTTAAGCCCCCCTTGCCTAATGGGATTGTGGCAGCCGGGTTTCTAGTATCCCCTCAGGTTAAAAAATGGCGGGAAGACTTCTCATTGGCCCTTGGCTCCTGGAAAGGTCAGGTGACACTGTATCTGGGCAGTTTAAGGGGATTGTAGTGTAGAATTGGAAAAGATCCCCATAAGTTTTAAAAAATTGTGGGAAGACCTCCCATTGGCCCTTTTTACTCTGGGTAGATCAGATGACCACTGTATCTGGGCAGTTTAGGGGGTTTTCTGTGTTTATTTTCAAATAAAGAGGGGTTCCAAGCCCCAGAGGTTCAGTCGCCTCAGTAGCAACACCTGTGGTGTTCCCTTCCACCCTCCCTAAGTCGCGGCGTGTAACTTTATTATGTGGCTAGTGTCACCTTTCAAGGACAGTTTATGTTATACAAAGTTAAACAAGTTATTTAAAGTTGTTAAAGTTATATGTTCAAAGTGGGGAGATTCCCCTTTGTTTGATTACACAGCTTGAGCCGTAGTGGCTGAGCTGTTTTACGTGTTCTAAAGTTTAACATTTTTTTAATACTTATTTATTAAAGCCAATAATAAAGACCGTGGCCAAATATTTTTCCAATCAAAGGTATTGGTGTGTTTTATTGTGTCAAATTCTGCTGACTGCTATCCCATGCCTTTCAGGTTTTTTTTTCTTTGGATATGTGCGCAAGACCAGTGTGATGTAAATAATTCTCTTCACTGTGTGTTAATGTCCAAAAAAAACCCAAAAACTATGTCTCTATGTACAAGTGGTAATCAGGGACATGAGGTGAGGTGAGTGGCTGGTGAGGCACTGGCTAGTATCAGAGCCAGACACACACAGGTTACATTCGCCGCGATCATCAGAGCGAGAACAATAATTCTAGCACTAGACCTCCTCTGTAACTCTAAACATGTAACCTGTAAAAAAATTTTAAAGCATCGACCTATGGAGATTTTTAAGTACTGAAGTTTAGCGCCATTCCACAAGTGTGCGCAATTTTAAAGCGTGATATGTTAGGTATCTATTTACTCGGTGTAACCTCATCTTTCATAGTATACAAAAAATAAAATAAAAATTGGGCTAACTTAAGTGTTGTTGTTTTTTTTTTATTCATGAAACAGTTTCTTTCCAAAGAAAGAAAAAACTGCTGCGCAAATACCATGTAACATAAAAAGTTGCAAAAGTTGCTAAAACATTATATATATATATATATATATATATATATATATATATATATATATAATATTTGGGGGGTTCTGAGTAAATTTCTAGCAAAAAAAAATATGATTTTTACATGTACGAGAGAAGTGTCAGAACTGGCCTGGGTGGCAAGGGGTCAATTACCATAAGTAATATACAAATAATTATTATATATTATTTTTAAAGTAATTCACTTTATTTTCAAAAACTGTACTCAAGCAGGTGGCTTAACGGACAAATTACTGAAGTTGAAGTTATTACTTCAAACCAGTAATTTCATAGTACATAATAAATTATGTTATAACATATAGCATAATATATGATTTAGCGTGTACCTTTTCAGCAGCAGCAGATTCTCATTCTCCCTCTTAAGACCCCTTTTATGCTGTAGCGCGGCCGCGTCAGCGGTAAAGCGACGCTAGTTTTAGCTGCGCTTTTTAGCCGCTAGCAAGGCGCTTTTAACTATCGGCCGAGGAAAGGGTTAAAAGCTCCCATGTTGCAATGGGCAGGGCGGTTTGGGAGAGGTGTATATTGTGAGCACTGCTTCCAAACTGCCCTAAAGATGCTGCTTGCAGGACTTTTTCTAACGTCCCGCAAGCGCACCGCCCCAGTGTGATAGCACTCGGGCTTTCACACTGGGGAGGCATTTTTCAGGCACTTTACAGGCTCTATTTTTGGCGCTAAAACACCTGAAAAACGCCTTCAGTGTAAAAAGGGTCTAACTGTGTTAGAAAAACATGGGATTGTGGGTAAATCTTATACACATGTTTTTTTCCTTGTAGTTAAGAGGGCTGGGCTGGAAGGGAGTATTTGTCTTTTAGACACATGCCCCCTTCTGACACTGCAGTGAGAGGCCAGCCTCCACTGCAGCATTTTCATTGGACAGCTTGGGCCAATGGTACTTTACCATTGGTCGAGGACTCCAAGCTATCCATTGAGCTCAGTGCCTCTGACAAGAAGTGAGGAGAGGCACTGTGAGCTCATCCTCAGTCTGCTGCAAACAGTGTGCCGGCTTGCAAACTGGCTGCTCTGTATTTAGCTTCTGACAGGCCACGCAAGAAGCCCCGTATCTCCGGAACCATAGATGATAGGAGCCCAAATGACCAGTGGTGGGGTAGGACTTCAGCTACCTACCGCCCAAATTCGGGGTCTCTGTGACCTCTGCTCTCCGAGCTATGACCCTCAAAGTCGATCGTTTTTATATATATATATATATATATATATATATATATATATAATGTAATTTTGTATGTCTATGGGGGGTAGCCATAATTGCCCATTACATACACAGGCCCTTTTTTCCCGCAGCACTGCACAATGGTTCTACTTTACTGCTCCATGTCTACAAGTGCATGCAATAACTAAAACGATGCACTCTCTATGCATCAATGTGTTTTTGGGTTGTGGGAGATCATACAACTTCTTCAGTTCATTAGAACTGAAGAAGTTGAAGTTCATAGACAGCAGAGTCACACAGCAGAGAGATCAGATTGCAGAGTCACACAGCAGAGAGATCAGATTGCTAAGATTGCAGAGTCACAAAACAGGGAGATTAGATTGTATAGACTGCAGAATCACACAGCAGGGAGATCAGATTGCAGAGTCACACAACAGAGAGATCAGATTGCTAAGATTGCAGAGTCACAAAACAGGGAGATTAGATTGTATAGACTGCAGAGTCACACAGCAGTGAGATCAGATTGCTAAGATTGCAGAGTCACACAGCAGAGAGATCATATTGCATAGACTGCAGAGTTACACAGAGGGGAGATCAGATTTCATAGACTGCAGAGTCACACATCCATCTGTCTCTTCTAGCAGCAAGGGAATGGTCTGGCCTGAAGCAGAACTGCAGACGGATTTAAAAGGCAGACTACTGCAGCATAAGTTTGTATTATTTTTATTTTAATGCTAGTAACGCAAGTACCTGAGTTTGGCCTGGAATCTGCCTCTTCCAATACCCTGTACAGCTGAGCTCAGACTAAAAAAGAGAGATGCAACACAAAGAGGCAACTGTGCTGCAGTGCTGTAGCAAGTAACATGCTGATAGGAGGTGAAGGCAGAGTGACAGGGAGTGTGCTGCTTCTCATTTCACTGTCTAATTACAGGCTGGGGGAGGGACTAGGCCGAAGCCGCAGCCTCGCCTAAAAACTTCTGCCCGCAGCTCCTCAGGACCTGTGCGGTGTCCAAAAAAAAAAAAAACTTGAATCGTGAATCGAGTTTTTTTTTTTTTTAAATCACAGATTTTTTTTTTTGAGAAAATCGCCCAGCCCTACTATATATGTATTTTAACAGTTGTGCTCATAAGTTTACATACCCTGGCAGAATTTATGATTTCTTGGACAGACAACAAGAGCTAATGTGAGAAGGGTTGAGGTAGTGTCTCAGTCCCAAATTCGTATGTACAACACAGAAAAAAAGTTTTGCGCACGGGACTTTTAAAGACTCACACCTCAGACAGTAAATGTAAAAATATGATTTTTTTTTATTATCATACATTTAAAAACATATGTACCACATAAAGACATACATGATGAACATGAATGGTGCTGCATAGAGTTCATATGAAAAAATGAGATATGTGGGACCTGAAAGCACCATACATCGATCTAGAGCTGCTGTGCGAATGATCTCTACGCGTTTCGCAAGGTAATTCTCGCTTCCTCAGGAGAGGCGCAGGTAGGTATCTGGAGATAAAAATGAATCAATGAATGATAATATTAATAACACAAAAAAAAACAAAGGAAGTAAGGGGTAGTAGGGGGAAAGGGCAGGGGGAGAACCATGTGTGTATGAGTATATCTCAATATCTGTAACTTACAGGCAGTGCCAAATGCTGGTCAACTCTCACCGGAAAGGTAATCCGGTTAGATAAAGAAGGCACGCTTATGTGTAGCAATATATATGGTAACATACAGAGGGTCTCCCCCGAGTGTGTCCAGAAGTCAACCCCTTTTCCCCATGGGAGCTGTGAAGGGGCGGGGAGATGGTAACAACGTGGTGTGTTCACAGATCTGACATCCTGGTGGTCAATGTAAAAGCAACCAAAGGAAAGAAAAAACGCCACACATCTGGAAACATAATGGTGTTTAATATATGGGTAAAAAATGCGCTAATGACAAGGAGGAAAAAAGTGTATGTGTGTCACCAAAATAGAAAAATCCCAATATGTGACGAAATAAACACAACAATGATGGGGCTACCTTAATAGTAAGGAGATAACCAATAAGGTGTGTATAGGATAGTAGTAATAGGGCATGTTAAGTATAGCAAACACTAATACCTATTAAACACATACCCGGTCCACAGTTGCTGAAAGTTGTATATATTTATATATGTGGTAGTAGTATTCCATTAATCTAACATACCAGTTAATTCATAAAAGTGCAAAGCGTGGTCAAATATATATGTATATATGTGCCAATGATAGCGGATGGGTGTGGCTAAAATTAGCCCTCAATATATAAAATGAATGGGCATAGAAATGCTATCTAGACATTAATCAAGTAAATTAATGAGTGAAGGTGCAGAAATAGTGATGGTGTGTGGCCCCAGTGTATAATGAAGGCTTCAAATGGAAAGGGGATTCCATCTGAACAAACAAAACACCAAACATGCGGTGGAACCCTGCCTGCCCAACAGACACAAACAGTGAACAGTAATTATAAAGTGAAACCGTGGATGAACTTCACCATATGACTAAAGCCTTGTACATACGATCGGATTGTTGGCCAACAGAGCGTCAAGACTTTTGTCCGAAGGGTGTGTGTCGGGAACTTGTCTTGCATACAAACGCTACACAATTGTCGGCCACCAAACACGAACGTAGTGACGTACTATGTGAAATTTCAGCTCTTGAGCGCCACCCTTTGGGTAGCTTCTGCTAATGTCGTGTTTGGTAAGCACTGATTCCGAGCATGCGTGTTTGTACTTTGGACTTCTGTGTGACTTGTGTACACACCATAGGAAAATCTGACAACAGACCGCTGTCCGTCGAAAAATTACTAGCCTGCCATCCAACATTTGTTGGTGGAAATTTGGCTAACAATTGTCTGATAGAGTGTACTACCGGTCAGATTTTAGGCAAACAGTCTGTCATCACACAATTCCCGGACACATCGTATGTACAAGGCTTTACCCTTAGGGGAACAAAGACCAAGACAGGACAGCCACGTTCTATGCTGCTGGAAGCACAGCACTGAACCCATGTTAGAGTCTGGACTAAATAGTCCTGGTCTACAAATGGGCCCCACCCTTTCAGTGCCATCATCCAATGGGCTCTCAAAGTGTGAGGGTATGGGGCACGCCCCTGGATCCCCCCCTATTGTTGCGGACGATAAAAATCGGTCTCACCACGTAAGCCCAGCGGAGAGTATCAGCTGTGCATAACGTGGTGGACCCTGCCCAGTACTGCGCATCTATTGAAATCACACCCGGAAGTCGCCAAAAGTAGTACAGAAACTACTTTTGTAAATCTGTTCAGCGCCGCAAATGGGGCATCGCATCTATTCGGACGGTGCCATTGCTGGCAATAGTCGCCGATTTGGCATGTGATTTGAAATGTCAAATCGCATGCCAAATCGCTGCAATGTGAACCAGGGCTAATGCACTTTTTCTTACCTGAACCATCTGTTCCAGAGATGAGCACGAGCCCAGCCACTGTCTCCGTCCTCAATGAATAGATTGACTTCCGCTGCTGTCAATTAAATCCAGTGACATGAGAGCGGGGGGCGGGGCCGAGTCCTGCTGTCTGTGTCAATGGATGCAGCAGCTGGAATCCCCCAGAGAAAGTGGCTCTCCAGTGGGGCACCCGATGAAGGGGAGGAGCCAGGAGCGCTGCCGGGGCACCCCAGAAATGAAGGATCAGGGCTGCTCTGTGTAAAACCCTTGCACAGAGCAGGTAAGTATAATATGTTTGTTATTTGGAAAAAAAAAAAACGAAACCTTTACAATCACTTTAAAGCAGACCTCCACTCCCCAAGCCTACTTTCTCTATTATGAATCCTTTGCCCCTCCTTGCACAAAATCGCAAAAAAAGGTTTTTTTTTTCTGCATGCAGTCACCCACTTTGAGAATGCCGCACCCCCAGATCCCATGGCCTCCTGGGTTGGGAAACTCATATCATACATCCCAGGAGGCTTTAGATCAGCAATTGTGGGTGGGGGCAGCTGTATCCTCTTGGTCCTTGCTGCTGCCCCTGATGATGACCAGCTGCAAGAACAATGAAAAGACAGCTGGCCCCCAATGATGGCAGAGAGCAAGATGAAAAGGCTCGATTGGGATAGGAGCAGTAGATCACTACAGGATGTTCCTGGATTCGCTGGATGCATGAGTATGCTTACTGACTGAGCATAACCCAGCAAGCCAGGTAAAAGGGGGTTAAGGAGAAAAAAAACATGGGTGAAATTTCTCTTTAGCCCTAGAGCCTTCACTACTCCCTGCCTAATGCCATGGTTAAAGCAAACCTCACCGACAGGTCCCCTGAAACCTACTTTTTCCTGCCTAAAGCGGAGGATGATAAGCCAGACCAATCAGAGGGGCACTGACTAGCTGCTGGGGGCAATTTCTGGCTTGAGGTTCATTGTAAGCTGGTCAAAAATGGACAGTCTTCTTTGGAGTAGAATGACACCCAACAACATTCAGCTCACTTAGGGCTTGTTTACACTAGCTTTAAAATGTGGCATTGGACACACTTTTAAGGAAGCACTTCCGGATGCCAATCAAAGCGCCTGTCAAAACAGTTACCGTACAGTCCTGCTCACACTGTTGTGTTTGCATTGCTTTGCTTCAAAAATTATACCTCAAGTCACTTTCTTGGTGCTTCAAAGCATCTCCAAAGCCTCTGTAGAAGTCTATGACAAAGCTCGTTTACAGCACCTGAAGCTTTTGAGGGGCTTTTATTCAGCGTTAGCTTCGCTTTGTTTTGGAGGTACTGCAGGTATGAGATTACCCAAGATGCACTGGGAAACCAACAAGTGAAGCGGACAGACGTGATCAGCAGTCACGTCCGGACCATGTGCAGCATGGAGCAGCGAGAAGGTGAGCGGGGTCCATACTGGAGCGGAGCAACTAGCAGATGTCACATATGGTGAGTAAGCATGGGAGCAATATAGCAGGAGGTGAGTAGGGACTGGAGAGAGAGGAAGATCAGCAAACCACAGGATCAGCAGAGCTGGGGGTTACTGCTGAGTCAAGAATCAGCAGAGCTGGGGGTGCTTTCGAGCAGGGAATCTGCTAAACGAGGGTACCAATAAGCAGGGGATCTGCTGAAAAGGGGTACTAATGAGCTGGGGATCTGCTGAGTGGGGGGTACTACTGAACTGGGGTTCTACTGGGCCCCTTTAAAACAAATAGAAAATCAACACATGCAGGGCATTTGCCAAGCTTTACAAAAGCATCACCGAAGCAACAAAAACACATCAAAAAAGCACTTTGAAGCGGTAGGCACTTTAATGTGTGTTAAAGTCGAAGCAAATGTAAATGAGCCCTTAATGTAAGCCCAAGGTGTCATGAACACATCCCCTGGGGATGTATCATCAAATCAACCTGGGCCCCCAGCACAGTGTTGCAGAGAACACCACTAACATCACAAAGTGAGCGCCGTTCTTGGCAGCAACCAGCAATGCAGTTGGAGCAAATGACTTCAGCTTTTTGTCACATGATCCCGCGCTGTTCAGACTACCCCCCCAATGGTGGCCATACATGATTCCATTTTATTGTCTAGTTAATAAAGTCCCACTCCCCCCCTCAAATAATTCCCCTTGTTCATGATCTAGTTAATATGCGATTTGACCATAAAGACTGAATAGGCATAATTTCCATTTCAATTAATTTAAACACAATTTCAATTGGTCAAGGAGGAAAACTTGTCCTATCAATTGACAACTTTGATCCTGATAACCATTGTATTTCAATCGATCAGATTATGAAACTGCGCGATGAAAGCTTGTAATTGTATCTTCCAACGAACAATCGGAATTCAATTTCCTGTGTGTGGCATATTGATTAAATGGATTGTACACTATTGATTAATCATTCCCCTTGGGAGAGATCAATCAAAAAGGAAATTGATCATTTATCGAAGTGCGTATGGCCACCATAAGAGTCATAGAAGGTGCCGCTCAGAGCCAGGAATGCTTGGCCTAGTTTTTGCAGGCTCAGGCACCCATGGGGACTGGTGATCAGGTCAGCCAACTGTATATGATAAATGCCAGGGTGGAAATGAGATGCACGCAGCGGGTAGACAGCCGATGCTAATTTGTCATGTCTGTGTGCGGCTATAATGCACTCCGGCAAAAAAAAAAAAAAAAACATTTAGCAGTAATATTAACTAAATTCAAATTCTACATAAAGATAAAAAGCTTTCACTACACGGATAGAGCTGAAAAGGGTGCTTAGTCATTACAATTCATTTACTAAACAATCGGGGACATGGTTGTGAGAGACTACAAACAAAGCTGCTAATTACCAGGAATTTCTTTTTTTTTTTTTGTTATAGCTAGAGAGATTAGAGGGCTTAATGCTAATATAACAGCATGTGCAAAGACATGTCGAGGGATGTGTGGGTTACAGCTTTACAGAGAGGGGGGGAAGAACTAGAACAATGGAAAGGGATGCATGCGGCTGTCACTCTACCAAAGGTACCGACGTCACACAGACCCACATAATTATTAGTCACTGAGCAAGTAGGTGTTGTGCCTTATGGATGGAGCTAGGCTTTGCCACTGCTACCCAATTTATACACAATTTTCTATGCAAAACCCCTTCACTGCCAGCATCTGAGAAAATACACTTCGAAACAAATTGCCTTCCTCAATTACGAGTGAAGGGCTAATTAGGTGCAATGACCCCAAGCAAAATAAACAGAATTCATCTTCTACTGGTCTGGCTTTAGAAAAATGAATTCAGGCTGAAATGGGTCCCTGTACTTAAAGTGGACCTTCACTACCCATGCCTCCTTTCCCTGATATGAATCATTCCCCCCCCTCCCTCCTTTCACAAAATGGGAAAAAAATTGAAATGGAAGCTCTCAAAAATGTACAGAGTTAGGATCGGCAGATAATACCGGGGTGCCGTGAAGTGCCTCCGCAGCTTACGCATGTATTTGCAAATGTGTGCAACCTAGACCCCTGTTTTTACGCATACTGTTAATTCGGTTGGTTACAGGCTTGTTGATAAGTTGAGTTGGGAATTCTCTTTGGTTTTGTTTGACATGCGTCACCCTTCCATGTGCTCTTTGCTGTAAAGCCCACTGAGGGCAGTGGCCATTTGTTTGTACAAGGTGGAATACTGGTAAGGGGACGCACTGGACACCTTAGCTGCCATTGTGCTATGTGCTGGGTGTCCAGTGCTCCCTTATGCCTTTAAGGAAGGGTGGGCTCCCTCCATTCTCATCTACCCTCTATCTATCCCAGCCTTTCTCAACCTTTTCAACACAGAGGAACCCTTGAAATAGTTCTGCGGTCTTAGGGAACCCCTGCTAAAAATTAGAAATCTACAACTCATGATACATTAGTGTGATGGTCATTGGGAAGATTTACCTCCTTACAGATAGCTAAAAAGATCAATGGTGTCAGTGGGAACGTATCTGAGAGGCAGAAATTTCCCAATAAAAAGAAAAATCTGCTGCGCTTAAACAAGGGAAAACTCAAAAGCAGCTAACACAATATTGCTGGGTACAATAACAAAAAATATATAAGTAAAAGTGTAGCGCTAATAAATAATAATAAAAAATAATAAGAACCATATAAACGTAATCAATGACGCAAAAAATTGCAGTCCATCATGAGAAATCCAAAAAGGGTAGAAGACAGGAGAACCGTCACCGACACCCAACACAACTGACTCTTACCGTCAGTGTATAGGACATACACATTGAGCAAATAGTTGAAAAGCCAAATTCACAACTTGTATTATTCGAATGGTCCACCAATAGAATCCTCTCTCATAGATCCACCAGAGACAGATAGCTGTTTCATAACAATCTCAGCTGGGAGATGGACTCCACAGGAACAACTCAACAGTCATATAAAAAAGGATGAAAAAACAAACTAATTGCGCAGACATCCAAAAATACGATTATTTATTGCAACAAGAGAGAAGTTTAAACTTACATTTCAGCATTAAAAAATGGGCATGAGCCAAAAAGGCGTCCGATGTCCCTGATGATGCACGTTTGTGACGAAACGTCGGGTGAATGAGGGACGAGTGACGTATCGTGTGTAGAGGAGTGGCCGCCGTCTTGATGGTAGGAAGCATTGGATGCTTTCCTTTTTGGCTCATGCTCGGTTTTATAATGGGAATTTCTCTTGTTGCAATAAATAATCGAATTTTTGGATGTCTGCGCAATGAGTTTGTTCTTTCATCCTTTTTTATATGACTGTTGAGTTGTTCCTTTGGAGTCCATCTCCCAGCTGAGATTGTTATGAAACAGCTATCTGTCTCTGGTGGATCTATGAGAGAGGATTCTATTGGTGGACCATTCGAATAATATAAGTTGTGAATTTGGCTTTTCAACTATTTGCTCAATGTGTATGTCCTATACACTGACGGTAAGAGTGAGTTGTGTTGGGTGTCGGTGACGCTTCTCCTGTCTTCTACCCTTTTTGGATTTCTCATGATGGACTGCAATTTGTTGCGTCATTGATTATGTTTATATGCTTTTTATTATTTTTTATTATTATTTATTAGCGCTACACTTTTACTTATATAGAAATTGTCCAAAGCTAAAGGAACCCCTAGCAACCTCTGGAGGAACCCTAGGGTTCCACAGAACCCTGTTTAAGAATCACTGATCTATCCATTATTATAAATGTTCTTTTACTATGGAGGCTCACAAAAAATTTATAGCGTTAAGACTGCAAATAATACTGGGGTGCCGTGAAGTGGCTCTGCAGCTTACGCATGTATTTGCAAATGTGTGCAAACTAAACCATTATTTTTAATGCAAACTGTAAGACAGGATCATTTGGTTGGTTGCAGGCTCACCGGTAAGTTGAGCTGGGAATTGTCTTTGGTTTTGTTTTCCACCTAAAACAAAACCTTAAAGAGGTAGTAAACTGATACAATTTGTACCTATAGGTAAGATTCTAGTAAGTCTAGGAATTTTCTTTGATTTTGTTTGAAAAAATTGAAATACCTTATTTTGGGCATGCAGCCACCTACTTCCAGATTTCTCACCATGGTGTCCTGGAATACTCAAGTCACACATCTCAGGAGGCTTTGGGTCAACAATCAAAAGTGTGCATGAGCCGCTGCCTCTTCCTGATTCTTGCAGCTGGCCACAACTTGCAACTTGCCACAGTGTATGCATGTCAATAAGGGGTTGGCTGCAGATGGCCGGCTCCCGATGACGTCCTAGAGCAACAAGACGGCGTGGGGCCGGGTGAGAGCAGCGGATCACTACAGGATGCCTCTGGATTCACTAGGGGTATGAGTATGCTTATTAAACATAACTCAACACATCAGGTAAAGCCAGCCACAGATAGATTGGATCTCTCGGCAGGGACTGGCCAAGATTGGATCCATCTATGGGCAGGCTGATTGCTGGCATGTTGTTTTTTAGCTCCCGGCAAGGACAGCTCCCTGCACCCCAGCTCTACCGAACACAATAGCTCAGTTGGAGCGCTTCCCTCATCAACACCGAGTGAGCTGATAAGGAAATTGTGCAATTCTCTTTTCTGCAACCATGGGGAAAATTGCATAATCTATGGCCTGCCTAGGAGGTTACTGCAAAAAAAAAAAAAAAAAAACAGGGGTGAGAAGTTCATCTTTGATGCAGAACGGTACTCCAACAGCCACATACAGTAGCTACCAAATCACCTGCATCACAGCACTCCACAACCTACATACTGCCCTTTGGTGGCATAAATGGCACAGGTCTGATTGTTTGTGATTAAATGGGCTGCCTTACAACAGCGTGCCTCATCCCATGAAACCATGCATGTATGGGGCCCTAGGGGTGAGCAGATCTCCCATATGCCTTTAGATGAAATATCTGCTTGTCCGCAGACGGCCTTGAAATATCCAGGGACAGGACGGACTGTACAACTGGAGAGCCAGGAACATAATGGCCAACTGTCTGAACGGGGTACTTATGGCAGTCCCAAGTTTAGGATCCGTTCCTAAAAATGGATTTACAGCACTGAGGAGATATATCATGACCCTATCCTTTTCTGTGCGTAAATGAAATTCTCCACTTCTAACACACGTTGTAAATACGTGTATGGCTTATGTGGCATGATGGGACTTGTAGTTTCACAGACACGGCAGTACAGGATGCCTGCCTTTCAAGTGCATGTATGGAATGTATACTGTCTGCATGACTTCCTCTCTCCCAGAACAATCCTCTTTATGCAGTTTAAAAACGTCACGCTGCACTGAACACAAGTTTCTGCTCTGTCTGGCTTTCAAGTGCTACGTTATTTAAAGTAAGCCTGTCATTAGAAAAAGACATATGCTGGCAAATAACGAATGCTGGCAAATAACAATTATATCTAGTGGCAATTTTTTAAATTTTTTTAGGTTAGAGTAGAAAATAGTTAGAGCCACTCTTTATCTTCTTTTTTTTTTCTGCGTCCTGTTGGGTCTGCTCAACTTATCTGTCAAGACGGGAGATTAATTCTGCAAAAAGTCACTGCCAGCTTTAAATGTGATGACACCAGGCTTCTACTTGGGGGACTTTATTATGTCATCTCCAAAATTTCAGATCAACAGACAATCCCCCGTGAGAACCAGGAGACTGGACCCCAAGCCGAACAGGCCCCTGTATCCATTGAAAGAACCCCTCATACTCAGATTAAGGGCTCATTCATTTTCAACATTTCCAAAACACACCCCTTCTCAACCAACATTACCACAAAGCTTCTAATTCACACCCTTGTTATCTCTCTCCTCAACTACTGGAACTCCATCCTAGTTGGCCTATCTTTACATAGGCTATCCCCTTTTCAGTCCATCACGAATGCTGCTGCCAGACTTATCCACATTACCAACCATTTAGTGTCTCCAACCCCCCTCTCTGCCAATCCCTCCATTGGCTTCCGCTCACCCAACAAATTCAATTCAAAATACTAACAATAACTTACAAAGCCATCCACAACTTGGCCCTAAGCTACATCACTAACCTAGTCTCAAAATACCAAACTAATCGTTCTCTTTGCTCCTCCCAAGACCTCCTGCTTTCTAGCTCCCTCATCATCTCCTCCATAACTCATGTCAGGACTTCTTTAGAGCCTCTCTTTACTCTGGAACTCCCTACCCCAATTGGTCAGACTCCTACTCTATCCACCTTCAGGTGATCCCTAAAAACCCATCTCTTTAGAGAAGTCTATCCAGCCTCCATCTAACAAATACATTTTTATTTTCTCCATCAGCTCATCCCCCACAGTTATCACCTTTTGTATCATTAGACCCTCCCCATAATGCAGCGTACACATGGTCGGACTTTTCGACCGGACTGGTCCTACTGACCAAATCCGGCGGACAATCCGATCGTGTGTAGGCTTCACCGGACCTTCAGCAGACTTTTCCAGTCGCAAATCTGACGGACTTTAGATTTGGAACATGCTTCAAATCTTTACGTCGTAACTCCGTCGGACCCAGAAATCTGCTCGTCTGTATGCTAGTCCGACGGACAAAAACCCACGCTAGGGCAGCTATTGGCTACTGGCTATCAACTTCCTTATTTTAGTCCGGTGTACGTCATCACGTACTAATCCGTCGGACTTCGGTGTGATTGTGTGTAGGCAAGTCCGTTCGTTAAAAAGTCCGTCGGAAGTCCGCCAAAAGTCCGTCGAAAGTCTGTCGGACAGGCTGTCGGACTTTTGTTGCTGAAAAGTCCGACCGTGTGTACAGGGCATTAGATTGTATGCTCTGACAAGCAGAGCCCTCTGATTTCTTTTGTACTGAATAGTATTGTAACTGTACTGTCTGGCCCGACTTTGTAAAGCGCTGAGCAAACTGTTGGCAATATATAAATCCTGTATTATAATAATATTAACACATGGACACCAAACCATACACTGCGAAAACAAGCGTATTTTCATGCCCAGGAGTGACAGGTGTTGCATTTAAAAAAATCTGGATAGAAGCTGCACTCCTCACAGTACTCAACCTTGTGATGATGGGTGCACATATCCACCACCCGTGTCCTCCAGGTATCTAGGACCTGGCAGAAACCAGAAGCGCATCTGCACACATGGGGTGGATTTCTGTGTGTGAGCACAAATGCTGCCAACTTCTGCCAGATTGGCATTATACTGCCCAGAGGCATTTTTGTGCACGTGCAGAGATCCGCCACATGTGCACAATGCCCCACTCAGAAGCGGCTTAGTAACACACTGCCTCCTGGGATAGTTATGACATAGCAATCTTAGAAGTCAGCAGTGCTCACCCTTGGCTGGGAACCTGGAGGTGCTACCTCGCAGCACAAGACAATTAAAAAGTAAAAATTTTAATTTTTTTTTTTTTTTAACAATTTGTGTAAAAAGGAAGGGGGAGGGGGTAAAATTAATAAAAAAGGTTCATGTAGTAAGTTTAGTTCCCCTTTAATGCAAAAAAGGCTGTCTTCACAAACATGCAGAATGCATCTATTTGGAATGCTGGTGTCTTCGCATCTTTGCATTCGGTGTAGCGTACAGCCACCTCTTCAATCAATGACAGGCTGCGCCTTTTGCTGGTATCTGCACATTGGAGAATTTACTTGTGTACAGTGATGGATGTGCACCCCAAGATGGAGACAATTTGCATCTTAGGACTGCTCTTTCATGCCTGTACACATACAGCTGTATGCAGTTACCAGCATACAGTCGCAGCCTGTCATTGATTGTACAGACAGATGTACAACAACATTTCCTGGGAAAAGAAATATGCTTGTTGCTGATGGTGTACGGCTCTCTGCAGCAATGTTAATGAGTCCTTAGTATAGCACGCCTGTGTCTGCTGTGGAATTTGCAGCAAGGAAATATTAAAAAGAGCAAAGGTGGTGGAGCTGGACATTTTTTGGAATGTTTATGATTCTGAGGGTAAAAAGTGGAACTCCTCACATTTATTTTAAACTATTGGATACAGTAAGGAAGAATTAGAACCTCTGTTGGGTATTTATTGCTGTTTACATCCCCATCTGGCAACCAGCACAAAAAGTACATCCCATATGTCACTAGAGATCCTGTCGTTGGAGGGTTCATCACTAGAAGAGCAAACAAACTACATACCCACCTCTACTGCTTTCTTCCGTCACTGGCTGGGCCAGCGAGATATCATCAGCTAGCGAGTGAGATTTTGGCCAGCAAGGGACTGACACCATAGAAGTGGGCAAGTGTTCCATGTAAGTACCCTTGTTACTAGTAAGCTGCTGTCATCAACAGAATCGCTAATGTGACATGGGAGCTTTCTCCAACATATACAAAAAAAGTTGGAGATAATAACCCTATAGTCTATTT
The DNA here is from genome assembly GCA_037952925.1 of Lithobates clamitans. NCBI lineage: Eukaryota > Metazoa > Chordata > Amphibia > Anura > Ranidae > Lithobates > Lithobates clamitans. The sequence goes on along the minus strand of JBBGZY010000292.1, from coordinate 11,672,705 downwards.
AAGCTCATGGTGCAGGTGCAACAAGCAATGATGGGGGTGGTGGCCGGACAGAATAAAATAAAGCTGTGGTGTACAGCAGGCCAAGCTGGTTTCTGTGGGGAAGCAACCAGCTGTGATAGGGGTTCCTGTAGGGGTGGAGAAAGAGATTTCATGAACCTTTACTGAAAGTAATGTGGAACTAAACCCATGCACATATGTGCAATATTGAATCTTACACAGCGTTTAGAATCATAACTTATAACCTATAGTCATCATTTCCACCATATATTTAGAATTTTCAGTAAAAAATGCGTGAGGTTGCATATGGCCCTCTGTTTCTAAAGCCAGTGCCATCTTTGAGAAGTAACTGGTCTTCTTTTCTGGGTAGCCTCATCTCCCCACAGCCAACATCACAAAGTATGAGCACTTATTATTACAATCTAGGTCGTCCATTCACGTCAAGACCATTATCATCAAAGGACGCAGCAACCGGGGACGGAGAGCAACATCATCCCCGACAATGTCATTAGATGATGAAGTGTGCATGAATGTTCACCCCCACTGGGAGAAAATTCAACAAAGTGGCTGTTCTACGTGATTTTTGGGGCTTGCAGTGTGTAGTCCCCTAAATCTTTCAAGGTGGGCTAACATTTTACTAAAAAGGGCATTTAGTGCCTTTAGTTCAGCAAACAATGCAACAAATAGACAATTGTAAGTATTCGCTAACGAGAAACCAGCAATTGTGACAAACCACCATCATCATTATAAGAGCCAAGGTCATGTTCGAACCTTACATGGGGCCTTCCTGTATATATTTTAGGATTACGTCTAGAAGTCTAAAATTTGGGTTGCACCGATACCGGTATCGGCGCTGATAATAGCCAGTTTCGCGAGTATCGGTACTCGCGAAAATGCTCCGATACCGGAAACCGATACCGGAAGTGATGTTGACTGGGGGCGGACCGCCTCCTCCTCCCCTCAGAACAGTGCCATCCCCACCTCCTCCTCCCCTCCGAACAGTGCCACCCCCGCCTCCTCCTCCCAGCGGCATCACTAGGTGCAGGCCCGCCCGTCCTAACAGCCCACAAGCCTTGTCTCCTCACTGCACACCTCCCTCCTCCAGCTCTGACTCCCGGCCACACTAAGCGCTGGATCTAGGCTCTCCCTGGCTGGATGCTAAGGCAGAGAACAGGAAGGGCTCCATATAAAGACACTGTACGGGCGGTATCCTATTGTACTGAGCAGCAGGGCTCTCTCCCTCCTCCGTGTGCTGTCTGGCCAGCTCTTCTCCCGTGAGAGACTCCTGTACCATGCGCCTGTCTTCTGTACCATGTCTGCAGTCTCTGACGGTCTCCTGTACCATGTCTGCAGTCTCTGATGGTCTCCTGTACCAAGCCTGCAGTCTCTGATGGTCTCCTGTACCAAGCCTGCAGTCTCTGATGGTCTCCTGTACCAAGACTGCAGTCTCTGATGGTCTCCTGTACCAAGCCAGTAGTCTCTGATGGTCTCCTGTACCAAGACTGCAGTCTCTGATGGTCTCCTGTACCATGCCTGCAGTCACTTCTGACTGTTGCCTTCTCCTTCCCTCTACCAGCTGTCACCTCTGCCCCCACGTCTCCCAATAACCCTCCTATCCCCATCCTCTCCCCCCCAGCGATTACAGCCTTTTCCATCCCAAATCTCCGACCCTACAATCCCTATTTCACCCCACCCTCAACTATCTTGCCCTCGTTTACCACTCCCCTCCCACTCTGTCGTCACCCAACTCCCGAACAGCAACCCCCCCCCCCCCACCTCCCAAACCACCCCTCTTCCTTGGCGATAGGTATCGGTAATTGGTATCGGTGAGTACCTGCAAAAAAGTATCGGTACTAGTACTCTGTGTTTAAAAAAATGGTATTAGTGCATCCCTATCTAAAATACTTGATTGGATCTTCTCCAACACTCAGGAGCCATCAAAAGCAGACTGAATGATTAAAACCCTCAAAAAAATTATTCATCCGCTTGCCAAAATTTTATATTTTTCTTATGTTCATATTTTTAACCAACGTTTCGGAGCAGCACCATCTCACAATTTTCCCTCATCCCTACTCATCAACATTAATGTAAAAGTTAAAAACTATTTCGACATTGTTTTAACCAGATCCAAGACACCGTGTCCTTGCTTCAGCTGTAACAAGTTCACGTTAATTGGTGGAAATTTTATAAAATTGGCATACAACTTTCTTTTTTTACCTAGCAAAAACAAGTTGCAGATGCAAATAATGACAACCCCCCCAAACAATTGTTCGATGTATTTTTATTTCCAGACAAACACGTGCTCTCAGGACGGGGCAGATGGGCAGAGTTCTAGTATTTCTGGTGCAGTTGCCTTTTTCCATCGCCAATTATAGCCAGGCAAAAGGAATCCCACCTCTAGTTTCAGTAAGCCAGTATGATTGCTTAATGGGCATGATGTGCTGCGGATCGCAGACAGCAGACGTATTAATACAATTCCCGAGGCCCAGACAGATTAACGCGGCATTGGGTTACAGGCAGCTCTCCGTTCATTGACAGCTCCACTCTGCTGTGTGGACAATAATGTCAATTATAAATGGCACATTACGGAGCCTGATTAAAGGCCTTGCTGAATGAAGTGCAGCAAGTGAAGAGCATACTGTAAACCGGCGCTTTTAAAACTTTGAGGTGGGCTTTGCCTAATAGGAGGCGTGTGCAAAAAAATACACTATTGAAATACAGTACATAATATATATTGTAGGTTTTTACTTGCCTAAGGATCCCATTCATTTCTGAGATACTGTATACACAGCCCCGCCACATAGCACAGCTAGTAGAGTGACCTGACTTTTCTCTGCTGCAGTTAAACAATACATTCTGGTCACCTCCTTGCCCCCAGCCTATAACTGGACAATGAAAGAGCAGGAGTAGCCTATCCCTATGTTACTCTGCTTTCTCCTCCTGTCAGTATGTTCCTTTTCAATATATTTGCATACAACACTCCTGATTGGCCTCATGTTTTGCCCCTCTCTCTTACAGACCGATTTTGCACAGCAGAAACCACAACAAATTCAGCAACACTAGTTGCATTTAGGGCCAGGTCCAGTGCATTTTTATTCTGCATCAAAAATGCATGGACAGTAGTTAACATGGATTCCAATGGCATAGTTCACACCAGTCCAATGCGTTCCAGTGCAGTCAACAAAAATAGAATATGTTGCATTTTTTTCTGCATCGAGTGCCGGTTCACACCAGTTTCTGCGTTTATGCATGTGCGTTTTCTATGCGTTCCGGTGTATTTTTTCAATGCACTTCAGTTTTTTTCCCCTCTTTTTTTCCTTTATCTCAATTAAGAACAATTTAGGCCATCTTTTGTGTTCCGGTGCATTTTTTATGTGTTGTGCTGCATTCCAGATGCGTTCCATGCAGAAAACATGCAACATGTTCTACTTTTGCTGACTGCATTGGAACGCACTGCACTGGTGGGAACTAAGGCCATTGGAATTCATGTCCATGTGTTTTTGATGTAGAATAAACACACACTGGACTGCATCTGGTGTGAACTAGCCCTAAGCCTACATTCACATTGGGCCGATTTGGCATGCGACTTGACATGTCAAATCGCATGCCAAATCGGCGGCTATTGCCGGCAATGGCACCATTCGAATCGGTACGACCCTGACTTTGCGGCGCCGCACCGACTCCCAAAAGTGGTTCCTGTAAGTAACCCTCCCGGAGAGATGTCGGCCGCTGGAGCTGTGAACGAGGACCGCTGTGGGGCCATCAATCTCAGGTAAGTAATTCATAATGAGCTAGTATGCAAGTTTTTTTTTTTAAAGACATTTTTAAAAAGGTGTACAACCGCTTTAAGGCCTGTACACACGATCAGAAAATCGTGTGTACAAAAAATACAGCTTTTGAAGCGATCGTGCGATAATCTGATCGTTAATACACAGCTTTCGAGAGTCGATCACAACCAGATCATACAATCTTCGTTTAATCAGTACAGTTGTTTGAAAATGCAATATAAATACAATACAGCACATTACATCACTTCCAAATTTTTATTGTCATATGAGAATTTTCGTAGCTTTAGTAAACCCCTCATTTTTGATATGAGACTAGCATGCAAAAAAAAGGGATGATCATTCGTCTGACAATTACCTTTTAAAACAATGATTTCCATGTTCTGATGTGCGTTAAAACGCTTGGATCCTTAAACATCCTTTTAAAGGGTTCATTCACATTTTCAGAAAAAAATGAGAAGGTGAGCTAAGCCGTACTTACCTTTAGGGGTGAAATAATTTCACCGTCCACGCACCCCAGTGCAGCGATTGTAGGGTTTAAAACCCACACTGTTCTTTCTCTTCTTTCCCTATGGATGTCAGGATGGATCAGAGCAGTTTTGATTGGTCAGTGCCAGCATGTGAACACACTGAGGACTGTTACATGGCAGATTTCCCCATAAGAAAATTTGCTTTCACTTGTAAAGAACCAGACCCTATTAGGAAAAGCATAAACCAGTGGGAAATCACATGCCATAAGGCTTATGCATTGTGTAGTTGGACTTTAACCACTTAAGGACCAGCCTCGTTTTGAGATTTTGGTGTTTTTTTTTCAAGTTTAAAACAATTTTTTTTTTTTTTGCCAGAAAATTACTTAGAACCCCCAAACATTATATATTGTTTTTTTCTAACACCCTAGAGAATAAAATGGTGGTCATTGCAATACTTTTTTTCACACCGTATTTGCGCAGCGGTCTTACGAGCGCACTTTTTTTGGAAAAAATTCACTTTTTTGAATAAAAAAAATAAGACAACAATAAAGTTAGCCCATTTTTTTTTATACTGTGAAAGATAATGTTACGTATGCATTCGCTTCTGCGCTGGAGCTCGTCGGGACAGGGCGCTTTAAAAAATTTTTATTTTTTTTTTTCTGATTTATTTTACTTGATTTTATTAATTTTTTCATTGTTTTTTAAAAAAAAAAAAATTGTGTCACTTTTATTCCTATTACAAGGAATGTAAACATCCCTTGTAATAGAAAAAAAAGCATGGCAGGTCCTCTTAAATATGAGATCTGGGGTCAAAAAGACCTCAGATCTCATATTTGGACTTAAATGCAATAAAAAAAAATTTTTTTAAAAATTTGTAATTTGAAAAAATGACAACAGAAAAATGTGCCTTTAAGACGTATGGGCGGAAGTGACGTTTTGACGCCGCTTCCGCCCTGCTATAGTATGGAGATGGGTGGGGGCCATCTTCCCCTCACTCGTCTCCATACACAGACACGGACAGGTCCCGATCGCCTCCGCGGCAGCCGACGGCTCCAGTAAGCTGCGGAGGGCGCGGGAGAGTGGCGGGAGGGGGGGTGGCACCTCTCCCGTCGCCGATAGCGGTGATCTCGCGGCGAATCCGCCGCGAAGACCACCATTATCGTAAACAGAACCGCCGGCTCTAAAGATGGATACCTCGGTTGTGGCAGCAGCTGCTGCCGTTACCGAGATATCCATCTTCAAACTGCCGACGTATATGTACAGGAGCTGGTCGGCGAGTGGTTAGGTTTGTGTCTTTACTTGTTAATGTTCAGCTTTATACAGTATATACTGTGTATATATATATATATATATATATATATATATATATATATATATATGTTATTTTTATTATTATTATCATTATTATTATTATTTCAGATACTTATAGGGCGGTGTCAATTTGCCCAGCACCTTACATATTTATCATATATTTACATCAGTCCCTGCCCTCAAGGAGCTTATAATCTAAGGTATACACATAGACATGCATATTATACGGTCACTGATTCCACTTGTTGCGTCATCATTCCTACCATCCCTAGAAGTCCTAGCACGGTCAGCTGGTCACTGCACATTAGGACTTGAAATCAGAATTCCAAGGTTGTTCTTCCTATGTTTGTCGAAAATGATTCCAACTTGTACCTAGCTTGTCTTTTTTTTACCCAGAGACTAAGATGTACAACCTGCCTCCTCCACCCTCCCACAATACTTAATGCGTCATCCTGCCTACACACGGCCAGCACCAAAACGCAAGTGAATTATATTCTCTAAACAGACAGTTACGAGAAAAATGTATCTCCAGGCTAAGAGCTATGCAATCTGTATAAAGATGAAATTAACATATACAGTATCTCACAAAAGTGAGTACACCCCCTCACATTTTTGCAAATATTTTATTATATCTTTTCATGTGATAACACTGAAGAAATGACACTTTGCTACAATGTAAAGTAGTGAGTGTACAGCTTGTATAACAGTGTAAATTTCCCACCCCCTCAAAATAAGTCAACACACAGCCATTAATGTCTAAACCGCTGACAACAAATATGAGTACACCCCTAAGTGAAAAAATGTCCAAATTGGCCCCAATTAGCCATTCCCTCTCCGGTGTCATGTAACTCGTTTGTGTTACAAGGTCTAAGGTGTGAATGGGGAGCAGGTGTGTTAAATTTGGTGTTATCGCTCTCACTCTCTCATACTGGTCACTGGAAGTTCAACATGGCACCTCATGGCAAAGAACTCTCTGAGGATGTGAAAAAAAGAATAGTTGCTCTCCATAAAGATGGCCGAGGCTATAAGAAGATTGCCAAGACCCTGAAACTGAGCTGCAGCACGGTGGGCAAGACCATACAGCGGTTTAACAGGACAGGTTCTACTCAGAACAGGCATTGCCATGGTTGACCAAAGAAGTTGAGTGCACGTGCTCAGTGTCATAACCAGAGGTTGTCTTTGGGAAATAGACGTATGAGTGCTTCCAGCGTTGCTGCAAAGATTGATGGGGTGGGGGGGGGGGGGGTCAGCCTGTCAATGCTCATACCATATGCTGCACACTGCATAAAATTGGCCTGCATGGCTGTCATCCCAGAAGGAAGCCTCTTCTAAAGATGATGCACAGCAAACAGTTTGCTGAAGACAAGCAGACTAAGGACATGGATTACTGGAACCATGTCCTGTGGTTTGATTAGACCAAGATAAACGTATTTGGTTCAGATGAGGAGTACAAAGAAAAGTGTGTCTTGCCTACAGTCAAGCATGGTGGTGGGAGTTTTATGGGGCTGCATGAGTGCTGCTGGCATAGGGGAGCTACAGTTAATTGAGGGAACCATGAATGCCAAAATGTACTGTGACATACTGAAGCATGATCCCCACCCTTCGGAGACTGGGCCGCAGGGCGGTATTGCAACATGATAATGACCCCAACACACACCTCCAAGATGACCACTGCCTTGCTAAAGAAGCTGAGGGTAAAGGTGATGGACTGGCCAAGCATGTCTCCAGACCTAAACCCTATTGAGCATCTGTGGGGCATCCTCAAATGGAAGGTGGAGGAGCGCAAGGTATCTAACATCCACCAGCTCTGTGATGCCATCATGGAGTGGAAGAGAACTCCAGTGGCAACCTGTGAAGCTCTGGTGAACTCCATGCCTAAGAGGGTTAAGGTGGTGCTGGAAAATAATGGTGGCCACACAAAATTTTGACTCTTTGAGCCCAATTTGGACATTTTCAATTAGGGGTGTACTCACTTTTGTTGCCAGCGGTTTAGACATTAATGGCTGTGTGTTGAGTTATTTTGAGGGGACAGCAAATTTACACTGTTATACAAACTGTAGACCCACTACTTTACATTGTAGCAAAGTGTAATTTCTTCAGTGTTATCACATGAAAAGACATAATAAAATATTTACATTTACAAAATGTGAGGGGTGTACTCACTTTTGTGAGATACTGTATGTAAAATATTTATCTGCCAAAGTATTTGTCATTCCCTGTTCAGCTAGATGGTACACCATTGAACAAGCAGGTGACAAGAAACCAAAAAGTATGCAGCAAACTGGCAACATTCCATGTGACTTTGAATAGCATCTAACAAAGGATCTTTGTCAAAACTGGAGGAACGTTTGACTCAAAAAAAATAAGGGGCGGGGGATAATGATTATTATGTGATTCTAAGCCAGCCATTCTCAACCAAGGTTCTGTGGAGTCCTAGGAGTCCTCCAGAGGTTGCTAGAGGTTCCTTGAACTGTGGCTGATTGACCTCCCATCTGATGGTGCCTGCATAGTTCTGGGCCCAACATCACTTGGCAGAGCCAGCAGCATAACTCTAATCATCTTCTCTTAGCAGTCTGTAGGAGTGGAATCCTAAACCACTGCTGTAAGCGGAGAATTCTTCCCACTGACCTCCAAATAATTTTAGCAAGGGATACTTGAGATCTACAACCGCAGCTTCCTGGGAGATCAACATCAGACATCCCAGGAGGCATCTGCATCTATGGAGCTGCAGGAAGAGGGTGGACCTAGAGATCACATCATCAGGGGACCAGCTGCGAGAACCTAGAGGGAACAGCTGGCTCCCTAAGGACGTCAAAGAAAAAGATGCTGTGGGCCATGGGTTACAATGGGACAACCCCAGACTCATTTTGCAGGTGAGTAGGCTAATTGCGGACAACCCACCATGACAGGTAAGAGGAGATTTAAAAGGGTAATGAGCAAGGGGTAGTGAATTTCCTCTTTTAAGACAGTCAGTAGCCCATACAACGTATACAGCATATGAGCAACAATGAAGGGAAGAGGTGAGGAGAAATTAAGCCACAACATATAAATTTTGAGGTTTTGAAAAATAAAGCCCCAGGCAATTATTATACAAAATTACCGGTAATATAGTTATGTAATCAGTAAACAAAGTTACATAACTATTTATTTTAATGTATAACTAAGGAAAAACTTTTTTTTTTTTTGTTTTGGATAGAGTGGCGAAGGATTGGAACGCCTGCCTGCTATTTATTGCTGTCTGTGCCCCATTAGGTAGATTCACCCTCTTTATTTGTCCTGTTTACCATTATCATTTAAAGTGAAAGTTAAGGAAAATCACAGATTTTGGGCTGTCCTTAGAACAGTAATACAGGGGAAATTTTCAGACGGAGACACTTGTTCTGGTGACAACCAGGCATGCCCTCACGTTGGAGGGATTTCCTCTCACTTCCTGTTGTGTCTATGGGCAGGAAGCGAAGAGAAATCTCCCCTCTGATGCTTTTATCAGTGTGGTGCAACTCCTTTACTGTCCAATCAGTAAGCTGGAGGAGTAGAAACGACTTAGTCTACCCAAAAATATGAGACAGTGGTCTAAAGAAATGGGCCGTCTAAAGTTGAACGCTTCTTTTATCTTAAGATAACTGAAGGTCACACATAATCTTTAAGGTTCAAAGAGAAAAATCCCCTGCCAAGGCTCTCTTAATGACGTATATTTTGGAAAGCAGAAAATTAAGGATGTTGTGAGGTCTTCACATCAAACAGAACTTTATGTTGTTATGCTATAACACCATCAACTTATTTCATAGCTGCTCATGGTGCTTCATCAGGTATGGTGCATAAAGGCTTCTTTGCAATTTTTTCTGTCCATTGGATTATTAGGCATCATCACGCAAATAAATATTGTCTGATAATTCTCTTCATTATTAAATATTTTACAAGTCTGATGAGAACGGTCTTGCACCTATGGGTATTATTAGATTTTTTCATGCCTACCTATATTCATTGAATTTCAGAAAGTCCTTTGCCTATATGTGCTCCCCCTGTGGCTCACTAATATCTCTGAGGGTGATAAAGGGTGTATGAATTTGGACATTTTGCTGGGGATGCTGCTATATAACTATTTGGAATTCCTTGGTGAGATGTCCTCCAATTGATTTATTTTATAATGATGGATATGTTATATACCTGTGTCAACACTTACGTATAAGATGTTTTATTGTCATTTGAGTAATGGGTTGTTTTTCTCAATTGCAGCTGTACCACTATGTAGGACCCTAAGAGCCGGTTCACACTAGGACGACTTGTCAGGCGGTAGCGTCCAGTTCTGTACAATGGAACCGTTCCGACTTAGAAAAAGGTTCCTGTACTACTTTGGGGGCGACTTGAGGCGACTTGCATAGACTTCTATATAGAAGTCGTTTTGCAAGTCGCCGCTGCAGTCGTGTTCAAGTTGTCTGAGGCAGTCGCGCTGGAAGTCGTGCTGCCTCAGTGTGAACCGACTCTGAAGCTCCTGAAGAAGTTTCTGTTGGTGAAACATGTTGAGCAATTGTAACTATATGTACATTCCGCATGGATATTCCTTGTTGGTTTTAGCAATTTAACAGTATTCATATTGTGAATATGTGCAATGAAGAGTTTGTATTTTATCACACTTGTGTGTCCAGGCATCTTTAAAATCCTTCTTTCTCAATATATATTCCAATTGCATCTATGGGTAGTCTAAAGAAGCAGAATTATAGTAACAAGTACCACAGCCATGATATCTGACAAAGGGTGGGTGCTGAATTGTGTACATAGAGGATATTTGTACAGTGTTTTTTTTTTTTTTTGCCTTTAGTTTAACTTTATTGTCCCTGGGTTTTCTAAACCTTGCTTTGATGGACATGTCAGTTTTATCTATGGGTCCACTTTTAATATTGAAGAATGAAGTGAACTGCAGAACCTGTAGGCGATAAATGAAGATTGACGGAACCACAATCTTCAATCACCACCAGCACAAACTGGTAAAAACAAATTAGTAAGAGCAGGAATGACAGCACGGGATGTAAAGATGGCAGATCTCATTGATGGAACCACTGTGCTGAGTAATATGGCAATGTGTCAGTGTCACACTTCAAATTCTACTCCATGCTGGATTTTCAGTATGGGGTGGAAATATCCTTTAATACTGCAGTATCTACGCATTAAAGACCCCCAGTGTGGAACAAAGTTTGCTGCAAAAGTTACGTCATTCTATTAATGTATTGCTCATCCCATCAATATTTAATATTTCGAATTCCAACCCAACAAGGAGGAAGAAAAAAAAAACACACGTTTTCCAAAGCAAACTACGTCAGATCAAGTCATGTTTTATTAATTCGCTCTGTGCCGTAGCAGACAGTGACGCAAATATGCTTTATATCAAAGGCGGCTAGCGAGAACTCTGGGACGAGCTGGCAGTACAAAATATTGACTGTAATACTGCAGCGGAGAGAAGACAGCATGGATTGGGTCTTGTACAGTGCTGGGTATACTCTGCCCTAAATGTAGTCCAAGCCGGGTCTATTGATATATCATTTATTTGTTACACAGAGAGGAGTTATGCCATCTGGAAGTGAACAGATTGAAAGGAAATCTTACGGGAGGTCCCTCCTGTCAGAGAAGAATGGTACATTATGTGCAATATTATGTTACCGCAAAACAGGCGGCCGCTATGAGAAACCATGCGAAGAGCGCTCAACCAAATCTGAACAGAAAACAAAAAATAGGCTTAAAGTAAAACTGCATGTCTATTGTGAAAAAAAAAGTAAAACTGCATGAATTTTGGTACAGAAAAGTACCAATTTTAAATAAATTCTGCAGTCCACTTCTCAATCTCAGCATATTACAACCTAAAGCGGAACTAAACCCATTGACTTAACGGTTTCAAAAAACAGCTACATTCAAGGCATGTGTTGGGAATGACAACTGTCACATTTGCGTGTGCTTTCAACCAAACTGTCAAACCATTAAATGGCTGGTGCCATAACTGATCGCATGTGCAGCACCTTGGCATATGTAGATCAAACGGAGGCTAATCCCAAGTACACACGAGCGATTTTCCGCCGGAAAAAAATTGTATGGTTTTTTCCGATGGAATTCCGCTCAAGCTTGCCTTGCATACACACGGTCACACAAAAGTTCTCTGAACTTTCGACCGTCAAGAACGCGGTGACGTACAACACTTTCTCGACAAGCCGAGAAAATGAAGTTCAATGCTTCCGAGCATGCGTCGAATTGTTTCCGAGCATGCGTAGGAATTTTGCGTGTCGGAATTTGTACAGACGATCGCATTTTCGGATTGGAACTTTTTCCGACTGAAAAATTGAGAACCTGCTTTCAATCTTTTGCTGGTGGGAATCCCGCTAGCAAAAGTCCAATGGAGCATACACGCGGTCGCATTTTCCGACCAAAAGCTCTCATCGGTCTTTTGCTGGCTGAATTTCCGATCGTGTGTACGCGGCAAAGGATGGCAGCTTCCATGGCTGAAAAGGATAGGAGGGTTTAGTTCTGCTTTAATATGAACCTGCAAGAATCTTGATGCCATTTTTAGATAAAATTCTGCAGTCTACTTCTCCACCCCAGCATATTACAACTTAGGGTTGAACTTTAGTCAGAAAATTAAGTCCCACTAGATCACTTCAGGCTTGCCCCTTTTGCAGGTATAGTTATGTAAAACATTAAAATTAAGTGCCTGTAATGTCTCACCCTGCTCTGCACATGCTCAGTTGCTCTCCATTTTTAGGCACTTTTAGACACTGATGAATTTGTAGAGGCCGATCTGCTAAAAGCCTTAAAGCGGTGTTCCGCATTGGGGGAAAAAAAATTAAAAGTCAGCAGCTACTAATACTGTATAGCTGCTGACTTTTAATATATAGACACTTACCTGTGCAGGGAGCCCGCGATGTCGGCACCCCGGCCAAATTTTTGGATCAGCTGTCGGGAGCTGCGGCTGCCATTCGTTGTAAGGGAAACCGGCAGTAAAGCCTTTCGGCTTCACACCGGTTCCCTACTGTGCATCGCAAAGCGCACTTTCTAATTGGCCCGGCAGCAGAGGAAGGGGGGGGGGGGGCGAACTTCCGAGGGACAGCGTCGTCTCCCAGAAGTAAGGGTACCTGTCAAAAACAGATACCTGTTCCCCCCTCCCCCCTGAAAGGTACCAAATGTGGCACCGGAGGGGGGGAAGCAGATCAGTGGCAGTTCCAGTTTTGGGTGGAATTCCGCTTTAAAGCAAAATTAAACCCTCCTATCCTTTACAGCCAAGGAAGCTGCCTCTGTTTAATCTGCAACTGCCATGGTGCTGCATATGTAATCAGTTATGACACCAGCCGTTTGATGGTTTGACAGTTTGGTTGAGGAAACAAGCAAATATAACTGTTCTCAATCCCGGCATTCCAGGAATGCAACTTTGTTGAAATTGTTAAATTGATGGGTTTAGTTCCGCTTTATGATTTACTTCTGTTCGGGGGCTCTGGGCTTCACCAAAATGGCAGCCTCCAGCAAGAAGGAACAGGAGTAACACTGGAGACAATTTACAGCAAACACTCATTTTGGTAGCATAATTATTAATGTGGAATGTATGTTCCTTGGTAAAGAACATTGGGGGTTATTTACGAAAGGCAAATCCACTTTGCACTACAAGTGCACTTGGAAGTGCAGTCGCTGTAAATCCGAGGGGGACATGCAAGGAGAATAAAAAACTGAATTTTAGCTTGCACATGATTGGATGATAAAATCAGCAGAGCTTCCACTCATTTTAGATCTACCCCTCAAATTTACAGCGACTGCACTTCCAAGTGGATTTGCCTTTAGTAAATAAACCCCATTATTTTTTATCAAGTTGTTATGAGTAAAGTTCCACTTGAAAGTGGAATTAACCCCATAGATTTAACAGTTTCAAAAAACAGCTACATTCCCGGCATGGCTGAAATGATAACTGTGACATTTGCTTGTGCTGTGAACCAAACTTGCAAGCCAATAAATGGCTGGTATCATAACAGATCACATGTGCATCACCATGGCAGTTGCAGATCAAACAGAGGCTAAGATGGCAGCTTTCTTGGCTGAAAAAGATAGGAGGGCTCAGTTCTGTTTTAAAGTGTGGCCCAAATCATAAATTACATATTTGATACAGTCTCTCGCTGAGTCTGTTTTTCCCCTCTGACACAGGGGGGTTATTTACTAAAGGCAAATCCACTTTGCACTACAAGTGTACTGCAAGTGCACTTGGCAGTATAATTGGAAGTGCAGTCGCTGTAGATCCAAGGGGGACATGCAAGGAAAATAAAAAACAGCATTTTTGCTTGTACATGATTGGATGATAAAATCAGCAGCGCTTCCCCTCATTTCAGATCTTGCCCTCGGATTCCCTCTGGGGGAATCTAGGATGGAAAATTACCTGGGGGTCCTAGTAGACGATAGGCTCAGCAATGACATGCAATGCCAAGCTGCTGCTAACAAAGCAAACAGAATATTGGCATGCATTAAAAAGGGATCAACTCCAGAGATAAAACAGTAATTCTCCCGCTCTACAAGACTCTGGTCCGGCCGCACCTGGAGTATGCTGTCCAGTTCTGGGCACCAGTCCTCAGGAAGGATGTACTGGAAATGGAGTGAGTACAAAGAAGGGCAACAAAGCTAATAAAGGGTCTGGAGGATCTTAGTTATGAGGAAAGGTTGCGAGCGCTGAACTTATTCTCTCTGGAGAAGAAACGCTTGAGAGTAGATATGATTTCAATATACAAATACCGTACTGGTGACCCCACAATAGGAATAAAACGTTTTCGCAGAAGAGATTTTAACAAGACTCGTGGCCTCTCATTAAAATTAGAAGAAAAGAGGTTTATTCTTAAACTACGTAGAGGGTTCTTTACTGTAAGAGCGGCAAGGATGTGGAATTCCCTTCCACAGGTGGTGGTCTCAGCGGGGGGCATTGATAGCTTCAAGAAACTATTAGATAATCACCTGAATGACCGCAACACACAGGGATATACAATGCAATACTGACATATAATCACACATAGGTTGGACTTGATGGACTTGTGTCTTTTTTTTGTCTCACCTACTATGTAACTATCTACAGCGACTGCACTTCCAAGTGCACTTGCAGTGCACTTGTAGTGCAAAGTGGATTTGCCTTTAGTAAACCAACCCCATAGTTTATTACTTGGTGATCTGGCCAGTAAAGTTAAGGATATACTAGTAGAATATCATATAAACATTCATGCAATTAGATTATAAGCTCTTCTGAACAGGGCCCTCTTAATCCTATTGTATTGTATTGTATTATAACTGTATTGTCTCCCTTTTATATTGTAAAGCGCTGCGTAAACTGTTGGCGCTATATAAATCCATAACCTTTTTTTTATTCCCCCACCTATATATGCATTCCATTGTGCTTACACTAATTTCCATGTGTGTAAAAAAAATAAAAAATGCTGCTGTCCTTTTTTGAAAGTGTTGGAACTGAATGCAGAGATGTGAGATAGGGCGTTTTGAAAACACTGATTTGACGGTGCATGCATTCACGATGCGTTTAAAAAAACGCACCTGAATGCATCTGGTGTAACAAAGCCCTTGAAAGCCCCAAAGATCACTCTTTGCTGCCTGCAAAAAGTAACAAGCCCCCTTAGTGCAGAATTCCATTGGGCAGGTCTTGGGACAGTGCTGCATAGCTGGGAGCCTTCAGCCAGCTTCCATTACACTACAATAATGCTGAGGCAGCCACTTGTCCTTCTGCACAGGAACCCCTGCTATGAACCCGATCTAGTGTATGTAAACCGAGCTGGCACAGCACGCCCTGTAACGTGGCAATGACGACTCACCGGCTACCAATGCAAAAAACAAATGTATACGACATGTAAGCTGCTCCTAAATCTCACGCAGACCTGCTTATCCATTATACAGTTTCATTCCCTTTCTACTAGCCTATGGTAAAGAAGAACGAGTTCAAACAAGTAAACTGCCAGTAATATCTAGGAAACTTTGCAAGTCATAAACTTGATTCACCCCGAAAATGTTATCCCCACATTTCATGTCTCTGATATGTGCCTGCTGTACCATGTACTTGTGTTAAAAAGTAGCCTGTTCCTGCGGCTCAGTCTTCAGGTTCCCCCTCCACTTTGGAGGAGGATAAGCTGTCATATATTACGGAAACTGTGCTTCCAACCTTGGATGACGAAACCATCGAAGACCTCTAAACACCTATTATGGAAGATGAAGTTGCAAAAGTCATTGTGGGTACTCCAACTGGCAAGAGCCCAGGCCCTGACGGCTTTACTTCTAAGTTTTATAAACTTTTTGCTCCCCTTCTCACTCACTTCTTAACTAAAATGTTCAACTCCATTTCAGAGGGCTCAGTGTTCCCTCCGCAAACACTCGAAGCTCATATTTCCCTTATCGCAAAACCGGAGAAAGACCCAACTTTATGTGCGAATTATAGGCCAATATCCCTGATTGGTGTTGATTTGAAAGTCTTCACCAAAATACTGGCCAATAGATTGCAGCCATTGTTGCCTCGTTTAATTCATTTGGATCAGGTCGGATTTGTGAGTGGATTTGAGGCTAGGGATAACACTCTGAAAGCTCTTCTTCTTACTGACTACACCTGAACTCACGACATTCCACTATGCCTTTTAACTGTCGATGTGGAGAAGGCATTTGACCACATGGATTGGCAATGCCGATGGCTATCTCTACAGCAAATAGGAATGGGTGCTCATATGATATCACGGATAATGTCCCTCTACTCCTCTCCATCTGCTAGGATCAGATTAAACGGCTCTTTATCCCCAGCTTTCTCTATCTCTAATGGGACAGGACAAGGTTGTCCCCTGTCCCCCCTTCTTTATGTCCTTACTATGGAGCATTTGGCTATTGCCTTACGTAATCCTTCTATTCAAGGTATAAAAGTCGGGCCTACTCATACTAAACTTACCCTATTTGCTGATGACCTGCTCCTATTCGTGACATGCCCACACTTGTCTCTACCCTCAGTGCTGCAGGAGTTCCAGAAATTCAAGGTAGTCAGTAATTTAAAAGTAAACTACAGTAAATCGGAAATCCTTAATATTTCCTTATCAAAGTCGGACCTGCAGCAACTTTCGACAACCTTTTCTTTTAAAACCGGCTTCACTTCCATTCGGTATCTAAGAATCCAAATACCGGCAGATGCATCCCAGCTCTTTTCCAGGAACTTTACTCCTTTACTCCTTCGAACCCAAGCTGACCTATCCTCCTATGCGTCCAAACGGCTCTCATGGTTGGGTAGGGTGAATACCCTGAAAATAAATGATCTTCCTAGGTTTCTGTACTTATTCCAAACTAACCCTATATACATACCTACCTCGTATTTACAGAAATTATACCAGATGTTTTTTAAATTCATCTGGAATGCAGCCCGCCCAGAATACGATACCAAACGTTATCCCTTCCGATACGAAACGTTATCCCACCCTGTGGGTGTTGCCATCATGGAGATGGTTTGCATACCTGGTGGACCTGCTTACAACTGGTAGGCTTTTGGTCTCGAGTGTTTAATTTGCTGTATTCCCTGTTCCATCTGAATATCCAAAAGGAGGCTAAATTCACTTTGCTGCATTGCCCTATCCTGGGCTTATTCGCTCATCAACAAAAATTGGCATCCTACTTGTTTATAGCAGCTAAAAGGACAATCACCCAGGCCTGGAAGAAATGTACAGTCCCCTTCCAGGGAGTGAGAGACCGTTTGATGGCCATGATGCTTAATGAACAAATGTCCAGTATTCTTAAGCTATTTCACACGGGGCAGTTTGCAGGCACTTTAGTGCTAGAAATAGCCTCTGCAAAGCACCTGAAAACCACCTCTCATTCATTGCAGTGTGTCTTTTCACATTGGGGCGGTGCACTTGCGGGACGTTACGAAAAGTCCTGCAAGCAGCATCTTTGAGGTGGGTTGGGAGCGCTGTATAGCTCTCCCAAAACGCCCTGCCCATTGCAATGAATGGGCAGCGCTTCCAAAGTGCCTTAAAAGTGCTTTGAAGGCTCCGCAAAACGTACGTTTTTACTCTTTATTTTTGGGGTAAAAACCGTATAGCGGGCGAAAAGCGCCACAAAAACGTGAAAGTAGCCTTAAAGACACATACGCTAAGTTCCTTAAAATTTTGGAAACATGGTTGACATATGCCTTTTTTGATCTCCCTCTGACAAGCGTGGGTCAACTCTAACTGGTGTCTCAAATGATCCTGGGACTCTATTCTTCCTTTCTCCCTTCTTATCCTACCCCTACCTTTCTACTTTGTCTTTCTTTTCTGTTCTTCTCTCTCTTGATGGGCCTAAGCCATCTTCTGTTGTCTATTGATACCCAGGACTACTTAAAAATGGCATACTTGTCAAAATGCATATATGTTCCATTCAGGTTTACTGTGATTGTTTGGAAAGGAGGCCTTCCCCCATTCGTTTATGCTGTATGTTTGTTTTATGTTGGTTATGTTGCCAGTCTTAGCCCCTGTGTGGGGCTTTTGGCATTACTGTATGTTTCAATGATATACCTGCAATAAAAATTATTGAACCAGAAAAAAGACACGGTACCATGCAATCTGGTGCCCGCAAACACACTGCATTTGTGATTTACGTTTGGGGTACCATTAACAACGCAGTATGTGCATGTGCATGGGACACGCCTTTCCTGCACCAAGTTCTAGTGTGAACCATCCCTCAAGGCAGGCTTACATTGACTAGTGGGTATGTTGGAGAACCCCTCTCTTGCATTACAAACAGGTTCAGCGGCGTCTCCAGCTTTAATATTTAGGGGGGCACATGGGGGGACAGGGACAAAAGTAAGGGGCAACTATAAAATGCAATTATATATATATATATATCCTGGGGCCCTTTACTATGATCCCACAACGGGCCCTTTCCTTTACAATACAACGCTGAAAAATATCTGGGGGAAGAGGGAATCATATGGAATTGTTGTTAGGCCTCCACAACAAAAATGTTGGTGCTTACACCAAATTCATGTACCATCAGAAACAGGTCCATCAATCTGTCGGAGGCCGGCACGGAGGTCAGTTTCCATACTGGACGCGCCTTCCTCAGTGTACTCCCTCCCCAGTTTAATGTTCCCGTCAAACTGGCCGAGAAGTTGTGTGCTGGGGTGGGCAGAATCTACCCACCACCATGCAAAGAAACATTAAAAAAAAAGTAAGACAAATCCAATTGTGTTAAATGATAGCCTGAAAACCTTAAAGTATATTGATTTTTTCTTACCTGTATAGTGAACCACACATGTCTGGCCCTTCTTGGGAAAAGTCCTGCCTGTTATGAAAAATAAAAATATAATCAGAACATACACATTATTTCAACGTACAAAAATGTTAAATGAATGTTCAGCAAATGCCTTAAAGTATAAAAAAAGGCAAAACTTTTTTTTTTTAGTTTTGGATAGAGTAGAGATGGATTAGGATCTCTGTCAGGTTTTTATTGCTGTCTGTGCCCCCTTTAAGGAGATTCTCCTCTCTATTTGTCATGTTACCCATTACCATAGAAAATGAAAACTAAAGAAAATCCCAAATTTTGGGTTGTCCCCGGAAAAGTAACAGAGGGAAAATCTTCCAATGGGGACAATAGTTCTGGTGGTCTGGGTATCCCCTAGGGATTCCCTTGATTAGCAGGGATTTCCTCTCACTTCCTGTTTTGGTTATGGGACAGGAAGTGAAGGGATTTCTTCCCAGTGGGACACAGATGGCAAAAAATAAACTGATGGGGATTATGACTACTTTACTATATCCAAATTTAAAATATAATGTTTTGCCTAAAGTTTTACTTTAAAAGGATAGTTCACCTTTACAAAAAAAACTGCCTATGCAGGTAAGGGAGGTTTGTAGATTAAAACAAACTGTGCAGCTCTGACTAAAGATGAATAATACCCTTGCTCTAGGTGTAGGCCATTTACATACAGTACGTATGAAGCCTGACTGGAATACTCCCAAGACGTTGGTAAGTACTCCTATGACATTGCTAAGTGAGGCCTAGTCGTCACTGCTCACCTCCACCATCACAGGAGTGAGCTCTTTCTCACTCAAACCCCCTCACATACTCTTTCTCTTCCCTGAAGCATTAGTTCTGAGCTCAACATTTGAGAGCTCACTCCTGTGAGGGTGGAGGTGAGCAGTGATGACTAGGCCTCACTTAGTAATATCCTGGGAGTATTAGCAACGTCCTGGGAGTATTCCAATCAGGCTTCATAAGGTATGTAAATGGCCTACACCTATAGCAAGGGCTTTATTCAACTGTAGTCAGAGCTGCACAGTTTGTTTATATCTACAGATGCCCTTTATCTGCATAGGCAGTTCACATCTAGTGTGGACATGGCTCACAGCAGGGGTCCGGTGTGTACCTGTTCTCCGTTTCAGGGGCGAATCAGGCCTGAATTTTTGCTTGAATTCGGACCTGACAAAAACGCACAGGACTCTTGTACAATCTGCTCCGCGGCTGCCACGGAGATGTGTGAACCGGCTCCATTGAGAGCTGGTCACAGTTTCCTGTCATGCAAATTGGATGCAGGGAAACCCACATCTAATTTGCACAGTGTGAACCAGTGTGAACTAAGCCTTAAAGATTATCTAACAGGGAAGGCACATGTACCATGTTGTGTTTTTTTTTTTTTCTGTGTCCCCTCTGGGAAGAGTCACCCTTTTTTGCCCTAGTGATCATTTATACTGGAAATGGAAGTGAGGGAAAATCCTTTGTCACCAGAACAGGAATGTAAGGGAGGTTTTTTTTGTGAGTTTCATTGGCAAATGTCCAAGAAAGGATCTCTCTCACTTTGGAGAGATTTCTTCTTACTTCCTGTTGTGTCTACAAAACAGGGAACTCTCCTCGGCGAGGGCACAACAGCAATGTAGAGGTCAAAGCAAGGGACCACAGCATACAAAGTATCTCAGTGCTACTGATTGATGGAAAATGATACATAATATTCTGCCCTAAATAAATCCAATCAAAATTGAGTCAAAATCGATCCGAAATGAAGTAAAGGTTATTCTATTGTTTGCGTATTTGATTCGTTTGCACACCGATCGGACAAAATAATAGAAGTGTGTGTGGCCACCATTAGACAGTTGTCACCAGATTTCTGGGAACCAAATTTTAGATTTCACTTTACTTTTAATCCCTATGACAATGTTAACCAGGAAACATTTTAAAAAAAAATACATAACACTGCTCCACAATCACCATCACTCTACTAACACTATACGGTTATCATTGATTTACGTACTGTGAAATATTTTTCACATATGAAGTATAGCTAATGGTTTTATAGGGGTTGGGCAAGCTTCTACTTGTGTCTCACGTACAGCTATTTCCATATCGCCACATGTACCCTCATTCACTGCCAGACAAAACATAGAAAGTATGAAAAACACGAGGGCTGTTTGATGAACATTTAAAGTTTTATGGGATATAATTTATATGACTTTCTCAAAACATTCACTATCATTTAAAACACAGCAGAATATTCACCTGCAGAGAATATTTCAGGAATGGCAGACTGACTGCTTTATAAATACACCCCTATTTTTTTTATTTATTTTTTTTCAAATTAAGGAAGGATGTCCTATTTTTCCAGAATGGTTCAGAGTTAGGCTGGCCATACATTATACAACTTTCCTTTAGGTTTACCAAAACCATATAATTTGAGGTCAAACCTAAACACTTTCAATGTATATGCAATCAGGAAGGCCCTTGTACTACATAGTTGAAGGTAAATCCAAAGGAAATTGAATAAGAAAACTGTATAATGTATGGCCAGCTTAAGTACGGCAGTTTGCAAAACTTCAAATGAGCTTGGTTCGTAAAGGAAATCCACCATGGTTTCTGATCAGTTTGACAAGTTTATAAAATATGAGACTTGTACAGTATCTGAAATCCTTCATTGCTACATTGTCCATGTATGTTTATCACCCAATCACTCCTCCTACACAAGCTTTATGCTTATAAATTACAGGTCTTATTAACTGGGCAAAAAGTAAATCTGGATCTAGAGGTTAAATATTTGATTCAGTGTGCCCAAATTTGCCAATGAAAATTGTTTATTTATTTACCAGATGCAAATTGATCACTCTCCTGATATAAAAAAGACTAGGTTGTTTCACCAAACAGGTTCTAGCTAAAGCATAGTGGTCATCAACCCCTACCATAGGCTAAGTGAAACAGAAAATGAATTGGTTTCTCCTCCATGAGAAAATGGCGGTGTTCTCCAAAGACTCTGGGGTTGATTTATTAAAGGCAAATCCACTTTTCACTACAAGTGCACTTGGAAGTGCAGTCGCTGTAGACCTGAGGGGAAGATCGAAATGAGGGGAAGCTCTGCTGATTTGTATCATCCAATCATGTGCAAGCAAAAATGCTGTTTTTTATTTTCCTTGCATGACCCCCTCAGATCTACAGCAACTGCACTTCCAAGTGCACTTGTAGTGCAAAGTGGATTTGCCTTTAGTGCACTTGTAGTGCAAAGTGGATTTGCCTTTAGTAAATAACCCCCACAATCTCCTACCTGATTTTGATCTTATAACGTTGAAACTTTGAGCCAACCCCAACCCTAATCCTCTGCCCTCCTCAATTTGTCTCTAACTTTCCTCCCTAAAACCCTCTACGATTCCCAACCATCTCCAATTCCTTCAAACTGATCTATCACTGTGCCTACCAGATGAGGAACAAACTCTTCTGCCCTGTACACACAACTGCACATTCCGACAACAAAATTCATGTTTTTTTTTCCGACGAATGTTGGTTCAAATTGTCTTTCATACACACGATCACACGTTGGTCGGAAATTCCGAATGTCAAGAACGCGGTGACATACAACACGTACGACGAGACGAGAAAAATGGAGTTCAATAGCCAGCGCGGCTCTTCTGCTTGATTCCGAGCATGTGTGGAACTTTGTGCGTCGGACAAGTGTACACACGATCGGAATTTCCGACAACGGATTTTGTTGTCGGAAAATATGAGATCCAGATCTCAAATTTTGTGTGACGGAAATTCCTATGGAAAATGTGTGATGGAGCCTACACACGGTCGGAATTTCCGACAACAAGGTCCCATCGAACATTTTCCATCCGTTTGTGTGTACGGGGCATTCCTCCCTCTCCTTTTTGCTCTCCCAGGAACTATTCAACTTAGATTAATTTATAGCTGGAACTTGTTAAGACATATCCATGTATGATCGAAGATCATCCATAATTGTATTATCCCTGATAAGGGGGATCCTGTAACCACTTTGAATTAATACTTGATCAAGTGCCTGGAACAATGTACCATTATCTCTTTCCACCTTATCTTATTGTATAATTAAAATGTCCACCAGTGCTCCCAATGTCAGCCCCCAGCTGCTGAACAATACACCAACGCCCCCTTAATGTATTCCTGTGGCGCTAGACAGTTGTATTTTTATTATCTTATTGTATGTTGAAAAACGAATTCAAAACGTATTGAAACAAAATTTATTGAAAAGCCGACTCAGATCTGAAGGCATCTATTGCCATAGTGCTGAGCAGATTGGTGGGGTAGCAAGGGAAAGGTTAGTACATGATGGTGGGAGCAAGTCTACACAAAGTCATAGACAACTGCACACAGACACGAGATGACATAGGCTGAAGACCGCCATCTAAGATCAAGGCTTCATCTCTATGGGCTCAACCAGATGGCCTTCAGCTGAATGTTCTTGGAGATTTGGGTATTCAGTTAAACAAGGTAGAGGATAGTCACCCCCACCCCAAAAAAATAGTGACAGCATCTGAAAGCACCGTTACCTCCTTCCTTTTCAACAGAATGCATACAACAAGCCTAAATCATATCTTTAGTACTGAGCATTTTTGTTTTATTCTTATTTTCAGTCTGCCGACCATTTCATTCCAGCAGATACCGAGACGCCCCCCTTATTCCGCCCACGTGAGCTGATGCAGCATCTGGTTTTGGTAACGTCTCTTTGGTTAACCTCATAACTGCTGGAGAGAGGGTTTTAAACATAGTAACATCCTACGCCTGACCTTTTAATAAGGACCATCCCCGTCTCATGGCCCAGGTTCTGTTACACAGTGTGAATGTCACCAATACACAGTGCATAAACTTTGTACAACACAAGCACGAGCTCCTAACAGGAGCCAAGAGTAACAGTCTGCTCAGGGAATGCCATCTATTAAAAGTACCTTAGCCTTTAAAAATTATAATTCTGCCAACAATGAAATGCTCTCGTATTGGACATTTTTCTGCAGAAAACACTGTTTCTGCAATGGCACAACAAACTCTTATGACATTTTCACACTTCTCCTTTATTACCCTGCCTGCACAGCAGAAAACCTTGGTCCCACAATCCTACCTTGTTATCAAACATCTAAAAAGCATTGAAGATGCATTGTCACATTACCATTCACAGCAAAGTGACAGTGTCTATACAATGGGCCCCCCCAACTGTCTTAGAGCTCATTCACACCATACATGCATAAGAACTGATGGGAAAACCGGGCAGATTTTTCACTTGCAGAGACATGAATTTACATCAGTTTTCATACGCGTTTCAGTGAGTTTTTATGCATGTTGACATCACTTTTCATGCACGTTTCAGTAAGTTTTTATGCACGTTGACACCAGTTTACATGCACATCAATTACAGTATGTGCCCTGTTCACACCACAGTGTTGATGTTGCATTTTTTTCAGCAGAAAACTGCATGCACGTTGCAGATTTCTGCACCGATAAAATCTGCATATAGAAAACAATTGTTTTTTTTTGTACCCTTGCAGAACGCATGCAGAAAAACAAATGTCTCTGGTCATGGTGTAATGGAGGCTTCATACTCACCTTGCCTATACTCCCTTGCCACCCCTACCTCCATTGAAGCCAGTGAAACCACCTGCCGCTCCTATGTATGGGGCCACCAGCTTGCCTATGACAGTGATCAGACCTAGCAGCAAATTACTGGGTCCAATCCTTGTGACAAAACCAAGGGAGTGACATCAAGTCCCCTAGGTCACCAACACAATTGATTTCAGCGTCGGCTGCTATGCAGTGTCGACGAGGCAAGAGTGGCAAAGGAGCACAGGCCAGGTGAGCAGAAGGTGGTTGGGGGCCTTTGCAGAAACACGGTTATTATAACTTGAATAATAAAAGTGAGAGCAATACCTTGCTTTGTATGGGGTCTGTTCACACCAACATGCTGCTATAAAATCTTGTGGGCATACATTTTATTACATGGCAGCATGTTACAATGGGCAGCTCAAGCTCTGTCAGATTGGATGGAGAGCGTTTGTGAACAGCAAATTTCAAGTCTTGCCACAGATTCTAAATTGGATTTAAGTCTTGACTTTGACTGGGCCATTCTAACACATGAATATGCTTTGATCTAAACCAGTGGTCTCAAACTGGCGGCCCTCCAGCTGTTGCGAAACTACAAGTCCCATCATGCCTCTGCCTGTGGGAGTCATGCTTGTAACTGTCAGCCTTGCAATGCCTCATGGGACTCGTAGTTTTGCAACAGCTGGAGGGCCACCAGTTTGAGACCCTTGATCTAAACCATTCCATTGTAGCTCTGGTCTCAAGTCTTTTGCAGACTCTAACAGGTTTTCTTCCAAGGTTGCCCTGTATTTGGCTCCATCCATCTTCCTATCAACTCTGACCAACTTCCCTGTGCCTGCTAAAGAAAAGCATCCCCACAACATGATGCTGCCACCAACAGGTTTCACGGTGGGGATGGTGTGTTTAGGGTGATGTGCAGTGTTCGTTTTTTGTCACCCATAGCATTTTGCTTTTAGGCCAAAAAGTTCAATTTTGGTCTCATCTGACAAGAGCACCTTCTTCCACATGTTTGCTGTGTCCCCCACATGGCTTCTCGAAAACTGCAAACAGGACTTCTTATGGCTTTCTTTCTTCTTGCCACTCTTCCACAAAGGCAAGATTTGTGGACTGCAAAACTAATAGCTGTCCTGTGGACAAATTCTCCCATCTGAGCTGTGGATCTCTGCAGTGCCTCCAGAGTTACCATGGGCCTCTTGGCTGCTTCTATGATTATTGCTCTCCTTGCTCGGCCTGTCAGTTTAGGTGGACCGCCATGTCTTGGTAGATTTGCTGTTGTGCCATACTCTTTCCATTTTCAGATGATGAATTGAACAGTGCTCTGTGAGATGTTCAAAGCTTGGGATATTTTTTTATAACCTAACCCTGCTTTAAACTTCTTCACAACTTTATCCCTGACCTGTCCGGTTTATTCCTTCATGATGCTGTTTGTTCAATTAAGTTCTATAACAAACCTCTGAGGGCTTCACAGAACAGCTGTATTTATACTGAGATTAAATTACACACAGGTGGACTCTATTTACCAATTTAGGTGACTTCTGAAGGCAATTGGTTCCACTAGATTTTAAGTAGGGATATCAGAATAAAGGTGGGTGAATACAAATGCACGCCACACTTTGCACATATTTATTTGTAAAAAATTTAAAAAACATTTATCATTTTCCTTTCACTTCACAATTATGTGCCACTTTGCGTTGGTCTATCACATAAATTCCCAATAAAATACATTTACGTTTTTGGTTGTAACATGACAAAATGTGGAAAATTTCAAAGGATGTGAATACTTTTTCAAGGCACTGTATGTAATACTTATATAGGATCCAGAGATTATACATCTATTGTTTTACAATAATTTCTCTTGGAGTATAGAGCATACCATTCCTAGAAAATACGAGCGTACATAAAACAGGTACAAACCTCCCATCTGTCTGTATATAAACAAAAGACGCAGTGACCTACAGTAAACAGTATCCCACTCATTTGACTGTTTTACCATAGTACAAACCTAAACATATGTTCCGACAAACAACTCGAAACAGAAACGCAATATGCAAAAAACAAGCTGGAAATCAAGACTCGGAACATGGCACATGCAAGGTTCTCAGCAATAAGGCAAGCAATCTTATAACCTGCCTATATTTTAAAAAACAAACTGGGCTCACAGAGAATGTGAAGTGCAAGGCTGAAAGAAGTGAAAGAACAAGTATCACTGGTAGAATACTTTACAGAAGTCTCACCAACAAGATAATTTGTTCCTCCTGTCACCCAGGGGACAAGGTGTAGGTGGCACTTTGTTCCCTTCAGAACCGTGCTGTCATTAGGAAACAAATGCAATATTTCTTTCTGTTTGTGCTGTTAGCTCCACCCCAGACTGAAGCCCAATGTATGGGTGTTCCTAGGGGGGAGCTAATAGATAGCACAACAGATTAGGCCTCTTCTTTTTCCATATTTATAGGCTAGAACAGCATTAGGCACCTCTGCCTCTTCCTTCTTCCCAATCATGAGCCAGCGCAATATTGGGCACTGCCCAATCTTCCTCCTCCTCATTCATGAGCCTGCACAACACTGGACTCCATCCCATCTTCCTACTCCCCATTTATGAGCCCATTTATGAGCCAGCACAAAAATATCTCTATCCCATCTTCCTATTCCTAGTTCATAAGCCAGCAGAACACCAGACATCGCTGCCTCTTCCTTATCCCTATTCACAAGCCAGCACTAGGCAAGCTTGAAAAGAGAAGTATGGGGTTAGGTTTTTTTTTGGAATCATACTTACCTAGGTGCATGCAGCATCAGTCCGATGCTGCATCTGTCTTTCGCCGACTCTAATGCCATGTACAGACCATCGGATATTCCGACAACAAAATCCTGGATTTATTGCCGACGGATGTTTGCTCAAACTTGTCTTGCATACACACGGTCGCAAAAATGTTGTCGGAAATTCTGATCGCCAAGAACGCGGTGACGTACAACACATACGACGAGCCGAGAAAAATAAAGTCCAATAGCCAGTGCGGCTCTTCTGCTTGATTCCGAGCATATGTCGAATTTTGAACGTCGGAATTGTGTACACATGATCGGAATTTACGACAACGGATTTGTTGTCGGAAAATTTGAGATCCAGCTCTCAAATTTTTGTTGTTGGAAATTCCGACAACAAATGTTCGATGGAGCCTACGCATTTCCGACAACAAGCTCACATCGAACATTTATTGACGGAAATTCCGACCGTGTGTACGTGGCATAATACTGAGAACTGAACAAACACCGCCGATTGCTTGGCTCTCAAGGCTCTCTGTTTTGCCCCCTCCGCTCACTGGAGCTCTGGGCTGTGGAGGAGGCAGGACTGGCTGGCTCAGGCTCTCAGCGGCTTGCTGAGAGGCTGAGCTGGGTCCTGGTCCAGGCATGTACGCAAATCCCAACTTCATTGTCGTGATCTTGCCCAAGCCAAAATTCGACATATGCTCGGAATCAAGCAGAAGAGCCGCACTGGCTATTGGACTATATTTTTCTCGGCTCGTCGTATTTGTTGTACGTCACCGCGTTCTTGGCGATCGGAATTTCCGACAACATTTGTGACCGTGTGTATGCAAGACAAGTTTGAGCAAACATCCGTCGGAAATAAATCCAGGATTTTGTTGTCGGAATATCCGATCGTCTGTACGTGGCATTAGAGTCGGCGAGGGACAAATGCAGCATCGGACTGATTTGCGTGCTGTGTGATTTGCGTGCTGTGTGACCTCAGCTGACAGCGGGCTTCAGCCCAGTGTCTGCTGAAAACAGGTCACAGGAGTGCAGAATGAACTGCACTCCTGTGATCCACAGGAAAACTACAGCCAAATGAGCTTTGGCTGTGCTTCTCCTTTAGTGATCACTATGCTTTTACCGTATCTCATTCTTTATTGTAAGAACTATAGTTTTTTAACTATAGAGATAAAGTGCAACTCAAGGCAAACAACTAGTTGCAATAGATGCACGCAAACTGTTTTACCTCCCAGAGGATTTACAGTGCAGTTCAGTCAGTCTTGTGATTGGCTTACTTCTACCACACTGCACAGCCAGCCTGGCAACACCGCTTTGGTATAACTAACGGCAATTTTTTTAATAGTTTTGGATAGAGTGCGGAGGTATTAGAACACCTGTCCCCCAAAAGTGGAACTGCTGCTCAATTGTCTCCTCCCCCCTCCAGTGCCACATTTGACACTTTTTTTTGGGGGGGGGGGGATTACTGTCTTTGACAGGTACACTGTCACCACTTGCGGGAGACCGGGCGGCAGCAAATTACTTCAGCAGCTTAGCTCTCTCCTGCTCCTTCCCCAGCTGCTGGGCCAGTAGGACAGCACAGCGGTGCAGTAGGGACTCGGCGTGAAGCCGTAATGCTTTACTGCCGGGTTCCCTTACTGGCAATGGCGGCGGTGCTGACATCACTGGACTTCAGGACAGGTAAGTGTCCTATTATTAAAAGTCAGCAGCTGCAGTATGTGTAGCTGCTAGTTTTAAATTTTTTCGGGGGTGGACGGACCTCCGCTTTAAGGAGAATTACTATTTGTCCTGTTTACCATTATCAATGACAGTGAAAGTATAAGAAAATCCCAAATTTTAAGTTGTCCCCAGAAAAGTAATAGAGAGGGGAAATCTTCCAATGGGGACACTAATTCTGGTGACCTGGGGGCCCCCAAGGAATTTCTGTAATTTGCAGGGATCTCTTCTCACTTCCTGTTTGGCTATGGGACAGGAAGTGAAGGGAATTCTTTGCAATGGGACAGGGGGGTTATAACCCTTCCTTGCCCTATCCAAAACTAAAAATTAAGTTTTGCCTATAGTTCTACCTTAATATTTTAGTTTACCACATACCCAGGCTGCCCACTAAACAGATTTTTTTGCTGCCCAACGAGCAGCCTGGAGGCGGTGGAAAGGTGTCATCAATGCAAATCACCATCATCTCATTGCTGATTATCTGTCCAATGAGCAGCAAACAATATATGTATATACAGTATATGACATTTGTTGAAAATATATTGGTAGAACCCTTATGTCATTTGCAATGACAAATAGGCACTGCATGGCACAGATCCAGGAAGACTGGCCATACACATGGGTGACTTTCTAACAATTCCAGCCAGACTTAGATCTTAAAAACAGATCAAAGCAAATCACTGACATCCCTGTTATTTACAATGATTTTTTCAATTTCAGTGGGAAGCTGCCCTGAGTTTTGCTTTTGCAGTGGAAAGCTATATGAAATTAAAAGACAACAACCCTATGTGTGTGGTATATGGCAATGCAATGTGCAATGGTGACAAGTAGCATCTGGCGACCAGAGCCAAAATCAGTGTATTCCTGGGTGGCTGTAGGAGTTATGGGGGCAGGCACACAGATAACACTATTTAAAAATAATAATAATAAAAAAAAAAAATAATTATATATATATATATATATATATATATATATATATATATATATATATATATATATATATATATATATATGCACAGAGAGAGAGAGATTTTCACCCACCCACACATCTCTCTATCTATATACCTCTATACATACACACATTAGTGCTGCTCTTTGCTCGTGCCTTATTAAATAAGCCTGACGGTACATGCATCGTGATGACTGAAAATGTCTCTACTGACACACAGCAAAAACAATAATGATGCTGTATTAAGATTATATATTCATACATTATTATTATTATTATGCTGTATTAAGACTGTGTACAATACTCTACAAGGGTCCATATATTTTATGTGCATCTTTGTGTGCAAAATATACACAAGTGACAGGACAGGGACGGTGTAATCTCCATTGAGAATATACGAGATGTGCTGTGCATGGTGTAAAGAACACCGGTGTACACTAAGCAATGCATGCATAGTATATAGAGAGCGTGTACTTCATGAGACTAACAACAATGTCAATATGGCGAGAAACGTCTTTTGATGCAAACAAGTGTATAATTGGCATGGTTATTACATTCCTATACTTAGAATCAAATGCCGATGCATTGTTGATGCATGTGTCTGTTTAAAAGTTTTCTTGGTCCAGAAATCTATGTAACCATGTTTCATTTTACGTAACTAATACAGATAAATGCCTGCAGTATACATTGTAACATATTAGTAGGGGAAGCACAATAACAGGGAATACCATACAGAACATGTACATGATATCCATATATAATAGTGTATAGAATGTGCATATAAAAGCATAGAGAGAATAGATAGGGGATGTAAAGGACCATATAGTATATAGGGATTATATAGAGCCGTATACTATATAGGGGTTGTACAGAACCATATACTATATAGGAGGTGTACAGAACCATATACTATATAGGGGTTGTACAGAACCATATACTATATGGGGGTTGTACAGAACCATATACTATATAGGGGTTGTACAGAACCTTATACTATATAGGGGTTGTACAGAACCATATACTATATAGGGGTTGTACAAAACCATATACTATATAGGGGTTGTACAGAACCATAGACTATATAGGGGTTGTACAGAACCATATACTATATGGGGGATGGGGGTTGTACAGAACCATATACTATATAGGGGTTGTACAGAACCATATACTATATAGGGGTTGTACAGAACCATATACTATATGGGGGTTGTACAGAACCATATACTATATAGGGGTTGTACAGAACCTTATACTATATAGGGGTTGTACAGAACCATATACTATATAGGGGTTGTACAGAACCATATACTATATAGGAGGTGTACAGAACCATATACTATATAGGGGTTGTACATAACCATAGACTATATAGGGGTTGTACAGAACCATATACTATATGGGGGTTGTACAGAACCATATACTATATAGGGGTTGTACAGAACCATATTCTATATAGGGGTTGTACAGAACCATATACTATATAGGGGTTGTACAGAACCTTATACTAAATAGGGGTTGTACAGAACCTTATACTAAATAGGGGTTGTACAGAACCTTATACTATATAGGGGTTGTACAGAACCATATACTATATAGGGGTTGTACAGAACCATATACTATATAGGGGTTGTACGGAACCATATACTATATAGGGGTTGTACAGAACCATATACTATATGGGGTTGTACAGAACCATATACTATACAGAAATTGTATAGAATTATGCACTATATAGGGGTTGTATTGAACCATATAATATACAGGAATTGTATAGAACTATATAGGGATTGCATTGAACCATATAATATACAGGAATTGTATAGAACTATATAGGGATTGCATTGAACCATATAATATACAGGAATTGTAGAGAACTATATACTATATGGGGGTTGTATGGAGCCAAATACTATGCAGGGGTTTTATAGGACCATATACTATATAGAGGTTGTATAGAACTATATACTAAGCAGAGGTTGTATAGGATCATATACTATATACGGGTTGTATGGAGCCACATGCTATACAGGAATTGTATAGAGCCGTATACTATATAGGGGTTGTACAGAACCATATACTATATATGTGTTGTACAGAACCATATATTATACAGGGGTTGTATGGAGCCTTATACTATACAGGAATTGTATAGAACCATGTACTATATAGGGTTTGTATGGGGCCATATAATATAAAGGGAGTTATAGAACTATATACTATATAGGGGTTGTATAGAACCATATATTATGTAGGGGGTTTATAGAACCATATACTATATAGAGGTTGTATAGAACTATATATTATGCAGGGGTTATATAGGATTATATACTATATAGAGGTTGTATGTAGACATATAATATACAGGATTTGTATAGAACTATATACTATATAGGGGTTGTTTAGAATACTATGCAGGGGTTTCAAATGACCATATATTGTATAGAGGTTGTATAGAATTATATGCTATGCAGGGGTTGTATAGGATCATATATTTTATAGGGGTTGTATGGAGCCATATACTATACAGGAGTTGTATAGCACAGCCCATGCATGCCATATAAAAACCATATATAAATACATGGGGGGGGGGGGGGATTTACTAAAACTGGAGCATTTAGAATCTGGTGCAGCTGTGCATAGTATAACCAATCAGCTTCTAACTTCAGCTTGTTCAATTAAGCTTTGGCAATAAAAACTGGAAGCTGATTGGTTTCTATGCACAGCTGTGCCAGATTTTGCACATTCCAGTTTTAGTAAATCTCCCCCATTGCATACAGCATAAATAATGCATGCAGTATAAAGAGTCTATCTGTGAAATGCAAGAAAAGCCATGTCACTTTGCAATGCTAGTAATACCCACTGCTGTAGGTATCATGTCTGTGCAATGCCAATAATAATCACTAATGTTCTGTAATGCAATGACTGCACAACCAAGAACTAATCAATAATGCAATGATCAATATCTGCACAATACTGGTGATGCTGAGGCTTGGTCTATAATGTGATGCTGAATTCTGAGCAACAACGATGATCGGCAGTGATATATAATGAAATGATCATGTGTGTACAACACCAATTCATCCCAGTCTGTAATGATATGCAATGCTCTTTATGTTCAATAGTAATCTATAACATCACGTTAAGGACTGCACAATGGCATTAATGCTAAGTAGTAACCTATAATAAAAGGGTAATGTTTCTGCACTGGATCTGCAATGGATCTAATTTTCAGTGATGACTAGCAATGCATGCTATGGTTTGTACAATGGCAGTAATGCTCAGCATAGACCGATAATACAATGATAACTGTCAGTGCTGCTTCATAATGCAATGCTAGGATCAGTAACAATCAGGACCGGTCTATACTGCAATGATAAGGGCTGTGCAAGGACAGTTAACACTCAGGACCTGTCTTGTAATGCAGTGCTACAATCAGTAACATTCCAGACTGGTCTATAATACAATGCTAAAATCAAAGCAACTGCTAGAACACTAAGAAGTGGTCTATAAAGCAATGCTAGAAATACTGTGCAGTGACAATGAATACTCACAACCAGCCTATAATACAAGCTATGATCATTGCATTGACAGTAATGAACTATACTATGGTCTATACTTTAATGCTAAGATCTGTGCAATGGCAGTGATGGTCAGTACTGGTCTATAATGGAATCCTAATGATCCAGCAATGGCAGTAACTGTTGGGGATATATTTTAAAGCAGTGAAACTGACATTTCACTTTTAATGCAGGTGCATCTTCATGGTGCATTGCCAGTAATGTTTGGTACTGGACTATAAGGAACCCTTGGCTCAGAGAACCCATGTTAATAATTACTATATCTACAGCTATAGCTACAGCTACCGTATTACTATATCTACAGCTATCTATAGCATGATGGTCAGTGGGAAGAATGTTCCTTACATCTGTTGTCATTGGGAAGAATCCCCCCCTTACATTTAGACAAAAAGGTCATTGGTGTTAGTGGGAAGTGGGAACCCCTAGCAATCTCTGGAGGAGCCTTGTTTAAAAAAGACTGGTCAGTACTATAGCAGTAACATTGGGTCATCAAGCAATGGTTGGGTCTATGGCAAAGTTAGTGATGCTTGGTTATCATCTATAATGGAAATGAATACTAATAATGATCAAAACTGGTCTGCAGTGCAATGCTAAGGACTGTGCAATAGCAGTAATGTCCAGGACTGTCTATAGTGCAATGCTAAGGACTGTGCAATAGCAGTAATGTCCAGGACTGTCTATAGTGCAATGCTAAGGACTGTGCAATAGCAGTAATGCTGAGTACTGGTCTATAGTGCAATGCTAAGGACTGTGCAATAGCAGTGATGCCGAGTACTTGTCTATAGTGCAATGCTAAGGGCTGTGCAATAGCAGTAATGCTGAGTACTGGTCTATAGTGCAATGCTAAGGACTGTGCAATAGCAGTAATGTCCAGGACTGTCTATAGTGCAATGCTAAGGGCTGTGCAATAGCAGTAATGCTGAGTACTTGTCTATAGTGCAATGCTAAGGGCTGTGCAATAGCAGTAATGCTGAGTACTTGTCTATAGTGCAATGCTAAGGGCTGTGCAATAGCAGTAATGCTGAGTACTGGTCTGCAGTGCAATGCTAAGGACTGTGCATTAGCAGTAATGTCCAGGACTGTCTATAGTGCAATGCTAAGGGCTGTGCAATAGCAGTAATGCTGAGTACTTGTCTATAGTGCAATGCTAAGGGCTGTGCAATAGCAGTAATGCTGAGTACTTGTCTATAGTGCAATGCTAAGGGCTGTGCAATAGCAGTAATGCTGAGTACTGGTCTATAGTGCAATGCTAAGGACTGTGTAATAGCAGTAATGCCAAGTACTTGTCTATAGTGCAATGCTAAGGACTGTGCAATAGCAGTAATGCCGAGTACTTGTCTATAGTGCAATGCTAAGGACTGTGTAATGGCAGTATTGCTGCATACTGGTCTACAGTGCAATGCTAAGGACTGTGCAATAGCAGTAATGTCCAGGACTGTCTATAGTGCAATGCCAAGGACTGTGCAATAGCAGTAATGCTGAGTACTGGTCTATAGTGCAATGCTAAGGACTGCGTAATGGCAGTATTGCTGAGTACTGGTCTATAGTGCAATGCTAAGGACTGTGTAATGGCAGTATTGCTGAGTACTGGTCTATAGTGCAATGCTAAGGACTGTGCAATGGCAATATTGCTGCATACTGGTCTATAGTGAGTGCTAAGGACCATCTATAATATAAGGATAAGGACTGTGCAAATGGTATTGGTCTATAGTGTAATGTTATAGTCTGTGAAGCCTCAGCAACACTCTGGATTGCCCAGAATACAATGCTTATGTCTGTGGAATGTCAGTAATGTATATCTAAAGTAAAGTCTATGCAATAGCAAGAATGTGGAGTACCGGTTTACAATGCAATGCTAAGAACTGTGCAATATTAATTATCAGTTCTCACTTATAATGCAATGGCAATAATGCCCAGCATTGGTTTATATAATGGAATGGAATGCTAGGCTGTGTGGGGAATGCAGTATTCATTACTAACAGTAAGTGAATTTAAACATGCTTGGGACTGTTTGACCCCTTTCACACTGGGGCGCTTTTCAGGTGCTACAGCGCTAAAAATAGCGCCTGCAAAGCGCCCTAAAAGAGTCGCTGCTGTGTCTCCAATGTGAAAGCCCCGAAGGCTTCCACACTGGAGCGGTGCGCTGGCAGGACACTAAAAAAGGTCCTGCTAGCAGCATCTTTGGATCAGTGAAGGAGCGCCGCTCCTAAACCGCTCCTGCCCATTGAAATCAATGGGGTGGCATGGCTATACCGCTGTTCCTATGACAGTACTGGTCTATAATGCACTGGAGATTACCATACAATAACAGTAATCATAAGTACTGGTCTTTAATACATTGGTGATGTCCAAACAATGACAGTAATGCTAAGTATTGGTCCACAGTGCACTGGTGGTATCCATACAATGGCAGTAATGATAAGTACAGTTATATATTGCACTGGTGATGTCCATACAATGATAGTAATGATAGTACTGGTTTAAAGTACACTGGTGGTGTCCATACAATGATATTAATGATAAGTAATGGTCTATAATGCACTGGTGATGCCTATAAAATGACAGTATTGATAAGTACTGATCTACAATACACTGGTGGTGTCCATACAATTGTAGTAATGATAAATACTGCTCTATAATAAGCTGCCAATATCCATACAATGACGGTTATGATAAATAATGGCTTATAATTTATATAATCACAGCAACAGGTCCTCGGCTAAATTACCCTGGAGCTATAAATACAATGGTAGTCATGATAAGTACTTGTTTATAATACTCTAGTAATATATATATATATATATATATATATATATATATATATATATATATATATATATATATATATATATATATATAAACAGTAAGTACTAGTGTAGAGAGAGAGGCGAGAAATACTGTATACTGTAACAGTAATGATAAGTACTGGTCCATAATACTCTGGTGATGTACATATAATGGTAATAATGATCAGTAATGATCCATAGTGTACTCCTATTGTACATACAATGGTAGTAATGATCAGTAGTGGTCTGGTGATGTGTGTGTATGTGTATATATATATATATATATATATATATATATATATATATATATATATATATATATATATATATATCTATACAAGGATGAGAGGTGATGTATAATACTCTGAAAATATATATATATATATACAAGGATGAGAGGTGATTTATAATGCTCTGATGATATATATATATATATATATATATATATATATATATATATATATATATATATACAAGGATGAGTAGTGATGCATAATGCTCTGATTATATATATATATATACATACAAGGATGAGAGGTGATGTATAATGCTCTGATGATATATATATATACACAATGGGGGAATATAGATGGGTGTCTGTGTGTAGGTGACTCGTGTACAGGATGGTAGTAGTCCCCGGTAGGTGATCGGTGCAGTACATACCGTCGCCGGGGGTGATGGTCTCGATCTCCACTCCCATGGCTGTGTCTGCTCTCCGCTCCTCTTCTCCGCTATATGTCTGGCAGGCTCAGTGCCCGGCTGCCCGGCGCTCCGGCGGACAAGGCTCACCAATGGCGGAGGGGCAGTCTGCTCAGCAGCCAATCAGGGTGGAGGGTGAGCAGGAAAGGCGGCTGTGTGTGTGCCTGGGGAGGGGCGGGGATGCCAGAGGCTAGGTTTGCATGGAAGGGGGTGGCAGTGCTGGTTCTATATGGAGGGGGGGAAGAGAGTTGTATCTGCATGGAAGGGGGAGATGGCAGGGGTTAGATCTACATGGATGGGGTGGCAAGGGATAGATGTGCATAGAGGGGGCTGATGGCAGGGGTTATATGTGCATGGAGGGGGTGGCAGAGGTTTGATCTACATGGATGGGGTGGCAAGGGATAGATGTGCATGGAGGGGGGTGGCAGAGGCTGGATCTGCATGCAGAGAATGCTGAATGAGAGGAAATCACTCAGAGCTATTTATGTGAAGTGTGACACCACCAGCTCATGCACATAGAAAAGTGACTATGAATAGCCAGACCTGGGGACATCTACCCTGAGGATCAGAAGTATAGGGACAGCTCAGTGTGGACACCAATGATCTGTGCTGAGAGTTGTCACACTCAAGGTGTATGATAGGAATGTTGTACAATGTATGTGTGTAATGTGTCCAGTACAGGTGTCTGATGATAGGAATGTTGTACAATGTATGTGTGTGATGTGTCCAGTACAGGTGTCTGATGATAGGAATGTTGTACAATATACACCATATTACCAAAAGAATTGGGACGCCTGCCTTTACAGACACATGAACTTTAATGGCATCCTAGTCTTATGCCCCGTACACACGGTCGGATTTTCCGATGGACAATGTCCGATCGGAGCGTGTTGTCGGAAATTCCGACCGTGTGTAGGCTCCATCGGACATTTTCCATCGGATTTTCCGACACACAAAGTTGGAGAGCAGGAGATAAAATTTTCCGACAACAAAATCCGTTGTCGGAAATTCCGATCGTGTGTACACAAATCCGATGGACAAAGTGCCACGCATGCTCAGAATAAATAAAGAGATGAAAGCTATTGGCCACTGCCCCGTTTATAGTCCCGACGTACGTGTTTTACGTCACCGCGTTTAGAACGATCAGATTTTCCGACAACTTTGTGTGACCGTGTGTATGCAAGACAAGTTTGAGCCAACATCCGTCGGAAAAAATCCTAAGATTTTGTTGTCGGAATGTCCGAACAAGGTTCGACCGTGTGTACGCCCTATTAGTCCGTAGGGTTCAATATTGAGTTGGCCCACCCTTTGCAGCTATAACAGTTTCAACTCTTCTGGGAAGGCTGTCCACAAGGTTTAGGAGTGTGTCTATGGGAATGTTTGACCTTTCTTCCAGAAGCGCATTTGTGAGGTCAGGCACTGATGTTGGACGAGAAGGCCTGGCTCACAGTCTCCGCTCTAATTCATCCCAAAGGTGTCCTATCGGGTTTAGGTCAGAACTCTGTGCAGGCCAAGTTCCTCCACCCCAAACTCGCTCATCCATGTCTTTATGGACCTTGCTTTGTGCACTGGTGAACAGTCATGTTGGAACAGGAAGGGGCCATCCCCAAACTGTTCCCACAAAGTTGCGAGCATGAAATTGTCCAAAATGTCTTGGTATGCTGACGCCTTAAGCCTCATGTACACTGCTGCTGGTAGTAAACGGACGTTCAGAGACATGCTTTTTTCTTGGATGCTTTTTTCAGCTGTCCCTGAACTCATCCAGTGTTATCTTATCAGTACATGTACACAGGTTCATTTAATGTCCTTTTTAGGCAATTGAGTTTAGGGGCCTTTTTTGGAAAGCAAAAAAATGAGTTCAGATGCTGAGTTTAGAGGCATTTCAAGCGCTAAACGCGGTAACTCGCATTTAGCTGCATTTCGTTTACAGGTGTTTTTCATTTTTGGCTATTTTGAAAAAAAAATTATGTATTTTTTTTAAACGGTTCTAAACGCAAACGCAGCAAAATGGACGTTTTAAACGTGGGTTACTATCTGTCAAGTTAAATCGTTCAGGAGAGGTTGTAAAAATGTCCCATGTACATTAAGCCTTAAGAGTTCCCTTCACAAGTGGGGGTGTGGTCTGGACATGGCGGTGTGAGCACGCTTGCTGGAGAGCTCTGCACGGACCGGGCACTGTACCAGCCACTACAAACAGCCGCGATTCATGCCTGGAGACCGGAGATCTGCTCTAACTACCGGGGAGCCTCAGACCACAGAGATTACTTGCTACCTCCTCCAACAATCGTCCTCTTCCCCGGCTCCCGCAGCCACCGCTGCCTCCAAGCTGGCGCCCCCCGTGGGTCGGACCATCCAGCACCTCCAGTGTCCCTAAGAAGCCGTCCACACTAGTGACTGAGACAGGTGAGCCCCTCTCTTATACATCCCACCCGACATCTCCCATTCTGTCACCGGAGCTGCTGCATGCAGACTCCCCCACGGGGCTCCACTATCCCCTGGGGTTCAGGGCACAGCATGAGGGGGACATCAGGGACTTGCTGGCAGAGCTGCCCACTCGGCAAGATATCCAGGCAATGGCTACATCCATAGTCTCTACTCTTTCTAGGGATATACATGACATCAAGCGGCAGATGGACACAGTGCAGGAGCGTGTAGCTACCTTGGAGTCTTGCAAGTCTACAGTTGACACCCGGTTAGAGGCGCATCAGGCCATGTATCGCCATCACTTCATAGACATTCAGCTTAAAATTGATGAAGGGAAAATAGAAACAGGAGAAACAACCTCCGTCTACGGGGTATACCAGAGGCAACTATGGGGGTTGACCTGGGTGCAACAGTGACGGCCATCCTTAACCAGCTTCCAGGCCTACCCCTTCAGCTACAGCTTCCTCCCCTCCACCTAGGGATGTTCTGTGCAGGGTGAGGGCTGTCTTAATAGCATCATGGGCCCCTGGGCAAAGTATTGCTCTTGGGCCCCTACAATGAAGACAGAGCAGGTAAACAGACATCAAGTAGGTAGGAGGCAGACAAGCGGAGCTTCCCCTTTTGGGTGGAGCTCCGCATTAACTACATGAACAATCATTCTGTACAGCAAAGAAACAGTGGGAAAATACTACATACAGTACATAAAGTAACAAAGCTGTCCTGTGCATATAAAATATATCTGCCAGATTGATGCCTCCCCAGCACTCTGACCCATCTACACCCCAGATATCCCCCCAGCACTCTGACCCCTCTACACCCCAGATATCCCCCCAGCACTCTGATGCCTCTACATCCCAGATATCCCCCCAGCACTGTGACCCCCTCTACATCCCAGATATCCCTCCAGCACTGTGACCCCTCTACACCCCAGATATCCCCCAGCACTCTGACCCCTCTACATCCCAGATAGCCCTCCAGCACTGTGACCCCCTCTACATCCCAGATATCCCCCCCCAGCACTCTAACCTCTCTACACCTCAGATATCCCCCAAACACTCCGACCCCTCTACATCCCAGATATCCCCCCAGCACTCTGAGCCTTCTACACCACAGATATCCCCCCAGCACACTGACCCCTCTAAATCACAGATATCTCTCCAGCACTCTGACCCCTCTACACCCCAAATATCCACCCCAGCACTCTGACCCTTCTACATCCCAGATATCCCCCCAGAACTCTGAACCTTCTATACCCCAGATATCTCCCTAGCACTCTGACCCCTCTACACCCTAGATATCCCCCCCCAGCACCGATACCATATACCATAAGATACCTCTT
Organism: Lithobates clamitans; assembly: GCA_037952925.1. Lineage (NCBI taxonomy): Eukaryota > Metazoa > Chordata > Amphibia > Anura > Ranidae > Lithobates > Lithobates clamitans. The sequence goes on along the minus strand of JBBGZY010000292.1, from coordinate 11,632,063 downwards.
GTATTGCAACTCCGCTACATCCCTGATACCCCCTACACTGTAGCCTTTCTACATCCATGATACCTCTAGCACTATAGCCACCCAAGCTACCCCAAGCATTGCCACCCCCTATACACCCCAGATCCTCCCTCAGCATTGTTTTCCCCCATACATCCTTGATATCCCCCAGCACCATTATTCCATCCATGTAGTACCCCCTTTTCCAGTGGAGATACAGTGCATGTAAACTTTTGGCTATGTGCCCACCTCCAGCACTGGACTCACCTATACCAATCAAGCAGGCAGAAGGAGGGGCGTAAAAGGGAGCATCCCTTCGGTGCAAACAGTGCTGAACAGCTGGGCTCACCATGACACCATCCACAATGCTACTTCCGCACAATGCTACTTCTCTCAGTGCTGCTGAATCAGCAGCTCCCACTCCAGCTCCTACCCCCTACCCCACAGCCTTCGAGTCAGGAGCATTCAAACTGCATGGGGCAGGGTCAGAGCATCACTGGCACTCTGGCCCTGCCCCTCCCCGCTGGCTGTGAAATAATAGGTATCATTCTGCAGAGCACGGCGCACCGCTGCCAGCCTGCCTCCCCTGTGTATCCATTACTCTCAGTGCCATCATGGGGCCCCCAATTTTGGCTCAAGGACCAACTACTTTGGGGAAAGTGCAGGGGCCCCCCATGCAGCTGGGGCCCCTGGGCAGCGCCCACTCATTAAGACAGCCCTGCAGGGTTCCCTTCTATGGAATTAAGGAAGAGATTCTACGTAAAGCATGGATTCAACGGCCTATTGACTTATTGACTTGCGCCTATTGATGGCGCAACTGTGCGGGTCTACCCTGACATTTTTCGACAGACCTGTATGATGCGGGGCATGCTTCACCCGTACTGGAAGTTATCCGGGACACGGGGGCTACCTATCAGTGGGGTCATCCTTTCCATCTCATTGTCCAGAAGCAAGGTTCCTCTTTCTACCTACGCTCCCCTGACCAGCTTCAACCACTGTTTCAATTCCTTGATGGGCCAGCGGTTCATGTACCTGATTGGCTGGAATCCCTTCTACGGTTTGATCCCCCTGGCCCACCTTCTCCAAGACCGCAGAGGATCCGCAGGGCACGATCCCATGCGTTAAGCAATGAACCACCCAGACGCACCCCAGCGACCTCGGAAGACTGAAATACTGAGGGTACCCCATTGCTGTGTTCCTTGGCGGTGGAACCTCTGTATTCTCACCAGTTGATGGTTGCAGTTCAATGTGTAGCGATGATGTCTCGATCCAGTCTCCTAGAACCTGATCTCATTATTGGGTTATTGTGTTATATATATATTTTTTTTTCTCCATGTCATTTCTGGGTTCTGGATCCACCCTTCCATACATACACAACCATTTAGTACGGTGGTTCCTCAGGAACGAACACAACGGAACGACCATTATATACCCATAAACAGTTGCATTTAGTCCACAGGGCCTCCCCGGCTCCTCTATGCCTTGTGTTGATTGCCCATGTTCAATGTCAGTGCCTTTTTATGTATCACTGTTTGTCCGCGAGTGGGTTCCCCGCCTCAGAGACCGGCCATTTCCTCACCTCTCTTTGCCAGGTGTGACCGGAGAATGTCTCCTGGTCACTGGAGTCCCCTAACATTTTATGGGGCGGCTGGGGACAGGAACTCAATGAGCGGGCTCCTTAATGATGCTGGGTTCTCTCCAAAGGTATGCGACAACTAGATTGGTCTGGTGGCCTCTTTACTGGGCCTCCGGGTGGTGGCGTAGGCGGGTTCTCGGAGCCCCCTTTGCCGTTTGACTACAGGAGCCCCACCTCACTGGGGAGGTACATGGTCCTATGTCTTGTCTATATTCATCGGTTTTTATATCCCCCAGTTTTAGTCCGATTCAGGTAGTGGGGACCAGCCTGAGTTCACCGCCTGGGGGCCAGGGTTTGTGTCCGTCGGCTGGGGATCAGCTACTTTTTCAGTTGCAATGCTCTATATTGCCTACATATGGGTGTATGTGTCTATTTGTTTTTTGTTTTTGTGTTGTTTTTTTTTGCAGGCATAGTTACTGTTGTTGGAGTCCATTCTCTGCATGTCTCTCCCCTCAGAACGATTGGCTAAGCGGCCCCCTTCATTCTATCACCGGGTTGTCGGGGCATATATTTCCATTTCATTGATTTACTTTCATGTTCTTTTTAGCGGTGTATGTGATTCCTACCTATGTTGCGATTCTCTGGTCCGTGCACCTCTGCCGTTTCACCTCCTGACCTTACCACCACCCCAGTTTGGGTCTCCCCCTGCAAAGTGATTTGTGCTCCGCGAGGGGATTTGGTACGTGTTACCTTTAGCACACTCCCTCTTTTCATTACCCTTCCCCCCCTCTTTATCTGTCCTCTCCCTCTAGTGTGATTGTTCCCTTTTGCTCTCCTTTCCTCCTCCCTTTCCGTCACCCCCTCCCCACCCTGTCGTCCCCCTCCAAGTCCCATTCTCCCCTACCTTTGGTAACTATACCTGAGCACCGTAATAGCATTGGACACTATTAAATTCACCTCTTTCAATGTCAGAGGCCTTGGTTCCCCTGAAAAGTGATCCAGACTCCTAACGGACCTGAAAAAAAGCAAAGTGGTCTTTCTCCAAGAAACGCATTTCAAGCTCAACCATGTCCCTCGTCTTTCTAACAGAGCCTTCCCATCAGCTTTCCACAGCCCTTCCCCAATTCCAAAATCAAAGGGGGTGAGCATCTTGCTGGTGAACACGGTGCCCTGGTCATTGTCCGCAATACAACAGGATTCCATGGGTCGTTTCCTTTTTGTAGAGGGAAAAATCGGTGAATTAATGGTTACTTTTGCCAATGTATACTTCCCGAATGTGGATCATCCCCCCTTCTTGCAAAGCCTGATACCTGCTCTTTTGGAGTTTCAGGAGGGGACACTGATTTTCAGTGTCGGATGTTTGGATGTATCTAGGGGTGTGTCTCATCTTTGATATTCCCGCCTTAAACGCCTAAAGGCAGAACTCCACCTTCTACAACTTATGGACCATTGGCGTCTTTTACATCCACACGACAGGGATTACTCCTTATTCTCCTCAGCACATCAAACCTATTCCCACCTGGACTATTTCATGATTCCTCATAGAGATCTCCCTCGGGTTCGAACGGCCCATATTGGAGACATACTTCTGTCGGACCATGCTCCCATACACCTCACCTTACAATTCGGAGTCCTCCATCCTGGCATCTTAATGAGGCTCTTTTCCAATTCCCAGAAGTCCGTCAAACATTGGAAGCTGCCCTCTCAGAATATTTTTCCCTAAACGAGGATTCAGTGGATAACCCATTTGTTGTTTGGGAAGCCCACAAGCCGGTAATTAGGGGCGCTTTGATCAAGATAGAAGCATGTTTGAAGCGGGAAAGGACCGTCCAGGTTGACACCCTACTTGCCTGTCTTCGTCACCTTGAAAGCGCTCACAAAGCCAGTATTGGCTGTTCTTTACATTGCGAGCTGCTTAAAGAGGAAGTAAACCCTGGTGGGTTTTACTTCCTCTTTATTTCCCTGCAAAGGTAAAGCATAATGGGCTACTATGCATCGCATAGTAGCCCATTATGTGTCACTTACCTGAAACCGAAGCCCGCAATGTCTCCGTTGTCCCCACTAGCAGGGAGCGTCCATCCTCGCCCCTCTTCCCTCCGGGGCCGCGAACTCCGGCACTGCGACTGGCCGGAGTCGCGTGACGTCACTCCCGCTAGTCACGGCATGACCCCTATTAGAAACGGAACGATGTGCTCTTTCTAAAGTGCACATGCGCCGTAGTCATCGGCGCTCAGGTCTTTCGTAAATATCTCCTAAACCGTGGAGGTTTAGGAGATATTTCAAGCACCTACAGGTAAGCCTTAATATATATAGGCTTACCTGTAGGTAAAAGTGGTTGTACAGGGTGTACAACCACTTTAAGACCCGTGAAGAACTCAACTCCCTCCTCTTTCATAAAACAAAACAGAAATTGGCATGGTCCCATCATACTATGTACGATTTTTCAAACAAACTCGGCACCCTCCTAGCGAAGCGCTCCGTGGACTTTGTACCTGGACCTATATCCCACATATCCCCTCATCTTCGGGGGGCAAAAACTCTTTACATCGGATGCTATGGCTGCTGAATTTCATTCCTTCTTCTGTGGTTTTATACAACCTAAACCGAACACCTTCCCCAGAAGCTTCTTTAGGTCTTTCTGCAAACATTCGCAGTTACATTGCATTTTCTGGCATACCCTCTCTTTCCTCTTCTGTACGAGAACAATTAGAGTCTCCTATCACAGAGGAGGAACTATGTAAGGCTCTCGCTCAGTCCAAGCCAAAAAAGGCACCAGGGCCTGACTGTCTGACTGCCGTCTACTACAAAACTTTCTGTACCTTACTCCCGCCACGCTTGGTAACAGCCCTCAACTTTCTGATGGAGGGGATGTCTATGCCGGTAGACGCTCTTAGAGCATTTATTTCCCTGATCCCCAAGGAAGGCAAAGATCCGGCCCAGCGCGGCAGTTACCATCCCATTGCACTTTTAAATACTGATCTGAAATGCTTTGCAAAGATTCTGGCCAATAGACTACTGCCCCATCTCCCGAGCCTGATACACAAAGATAAGGCGGGGTTTGTCCCACTCTGAGAGCCTGGTGACAATACCATTCGTGTCATTAATCTGATTCATGCGGCCAGGGCTTTCAAGAAACCGCTTATTTTGCTCTCAAACAATGCAGATAAAGCATTCGACAGGGTCCACTGGTCCTTCATACGAGTGACCATGGAACATATTGGCCTTGGGACCTCCATGCTTAGCTGGATTTCTGCTCTCTACTCAAAACCTTTTGCAGCTGTAAAAGTCAACGAGACCAGGTCTGATTTCTTTGACATATCGAACGGGACACAGCAGGGCTGCCCCCTCTCGCCCCTGATATTTATACTGACCTTGGAACCATTCCTCTGCACGGTCCACGATGATCCTAACATCACCAGTTACCGTAAATCCTCAGGGGACCATAAGTTGGCAGCATTTGCTGATGACCTGATCTTTTTTCTGACAGACCCATTCACCTCTCTACTGAACCTCCTAAAGGCTTTACAGGTACATGGAACTTTGTCCCATTTCAAAAATAACTTTGGGAAATCCTCTGCCCTTAACATCTCTGTGGACTCTGGCGTGATCTGGAGCCTCCGGCCTTCTTTTCCCTTCCAGTGGGTATCAATGGCGATTAAATACTTAGGCACCAACATCATTTCTAAGCCGTCCAAACTATATGGATCCAACTTTGAGCCACTTCTTATCAAACTGAAGGAGGACCTGGTGCACTGGCATTCTTTAACCCTGACATGGTTTGGCCGTTGCAATGCCCTCAAAATGACCAAATGATCAAAATACCTCGGATCCTCGGAGCCCTTCCTATACGGCTTCCCCCCACTTTTCTTTCGCACTATTGGCTCTCAGTTCCGGAAATTTGTTTAGTCAGAAACCACGTCAGACGCTGAAGAGACTATTGCTACTGAAGATCTCAAGGGGCCTCCCTCTTCCGGATATTTGGACATATTACCGGGCCTCACATCTCAACAGGATTGTTCCAGGTCTCCATGGAATTGGAAGACTCTTGAGGTACGGCTCTGAGTTGGCCTTGGATATCATCCCCTATACCTAGAGAGCTGTGCGTACATCTTACCTTGGGCAGTACTTTACAGATTGCTCGGGAAACTTTTCGAAACTCTTCAATTTCTCCATGTCTCTCGCCCACGATTCCCATCTCAGGTAATTCATTCCCGGTCTTCAAGGTGGGCAGTTTTGTCATCTTAAAGCTCAGGGCTATACTCACTTGACGGATTTACTCACATCCACAGGGACCTTAATTTCCTCTGACCTAGCCCATCTTATTGACCCTCCTCTGGACTTTTGGGGTGGCCTTCAACTGCCCTTTTTCACCGACCTTGCTCCCTTACCCCAGGTATCTTACGCCCACTCACTTGTTTTGAATCACTATGTCATAGAAGGGAACTGATGCGTCATTCTCCCTTTTTGCTGTATTCCTCCCTGATTCACCCTGGAGAAGAACATGTCCCTCCATTTCTCACTAAATGGAAAACTGATCTGGCTCTGAGTTTTACTCTTGCCCAAAGACTAAAGATTCTCCATTTTGCTCAAAAATCATCCATTGCCATGTGGGTACAGGAGACTAGTTATAAGATCCTTACTCGATGGTACAGGGTCCCCACCCAACTTCACCGTATGTTCCCCCAGGTCCCAGACTCCTGTTGGCGTTGTGCCACGGTGGGTGGGACTATGCTCCACATTTTTTGGGAATGTCCCAAACAGTTTTGCCAAGATGTCACCGCTATCATTTAAACAACTTACAGCTGTCAATCTGCATGCTAACTCTGTGGCCTGTCTATTGCATTTGACAAAATGACCTATAAAAAATACAAATCTTCTCTCACAATGCAACTCCTAAATTCAGTGAAGAAAAATAAATTTTTCTTTTTTTTCTTCATGTTCAGAAACAAACAAGACCTGCAAAATACTCACCATGCCTCTTAGCAAATACCTTGGGGTGTCTACTTTCCAAGATGGGGTCATTTGGGGGGGGGGGGGTTGTGCTATCTGGACATTTCAGGGCCCCCGTAACTGTGATAGGTAGTGAGGAGTAAAATCACAATTTTATGCCTTTAGAAAGCCTGAAGGCGGTGATTGATTTTTGGGGTCCTGTACACGGCTAGGCTCCCAAAACGTGGTATCCCCGTACTCAGGAGAAGCATCAGAATGCATTTTAGGGTTTCACATATGCCCATGGCATGTTTGAGCAATATATCATTTAGTGACAACTTTGTGCAAAAAATAAAAAACATGCCTGGAAAAGAAAAACACTTTTTTTTAATGCACTAAAACACACTATATTGCCCAAATGTTTGATGAAATAAAAAAGATGATCTTATGCCGAGTACATAGATATGAACACGACATGCTTTAAAATTGCACACAAACATGCAGCGGCAACAAACTACATACATTTTAAAAGCCTTTAAAAACCTTTACAGGTTACGGCACAGTGGTGTAGTGGGTAGCACTTTTGCCTAGCAGTAAAAAGGGTTGCTGGTTCAAATCCCAACCATGACACTACCTGCCTGGAGTTTGCATGTTCTCCCTATGCCTGCGTAGGTTTCCCCCAGGTACTCCGGTTTCCTCCCACACTCCAAAGACATGCTGGTAGGCTCATTGGCTTTTGTCTAAATTGGCCTTAGTATATGAATGTGAGTTAGGGATCTTAGATTGTAAGCTCCTTGAGGGTAGGGACTGATGTGAATGTACAATGTACATGTAAAGCGCTGCGTAAATTGAGGGCACTATATAAGTACCTTAAATAATAATAATACATTTTAAAAAAAGCCTTTAAAATCCTTTACAGGTTACCACTTTAGATTTACAGAGGAGATCTACTGCTAAAATTATTGCCCTCGATCTGACCTTCGCGGTGATACCTCACATGCATGGTGCAATTGCTGTTTACATATGACACCAAACCACAACTCTCTCCCCTCCGACCACCCTAGTCACATGATGGGGCGGGGCCTGATCTTGGCGCATCGGCATCATGTTCAGGCATGCTTCGCGTGCGGTGTATTTTGACGATGCTGAGCATTAGCATACTTGCTTCTCCACCGCATGCTGCAGCGGAGGTTGGGGGGGTACCTACCGAGGCACTTAGTGCCCCAAGTGGGCAGTTTCCCCACCCCCTAGAAGCTGCTTAGTCGGCGCTGCATGACGTAGGCAGGGACCCACCCAGAACCGGGGATACATCAGCCGTGCTCGGCTGACAGCTCACTTTTTTCTAACTCTCGCAGGGAAGGGATCACTTTGTGATACACTTTCACTACACAAGCAATGGTAGGTTTATTCATGTTCTGTATTGACACATTTACCTCTCTCTTTGCATCTGCTGTTCCCGTTCTTTCATCAATCTAGCTTCACATATGTCTTTGGGCTTTTTTTTTTTGCTTACTTGCACATTCTCTATAGATGTGCTATTTTGTTTCACTTATTCTTTGTACACAGTGTTGCCAACCTACCAGATTGAAATTTTCTGGCACGACACCCAAAATTTCCTAGCACAGCCAAGTTTTTATTGGCATTTCCAAAAATTACAAAATTACAGTTTTAAGTGTAATTTTTAGTATTTAGGCTACAAACAGGTACAACATGCAATTAGCAATGTGATTTAAGGTAGATATTAGGGCAAAAAACATATTTATTATTTTATTTTCAATAATAAGTAATAAGTAGCTCAGGGACAGGATTCAGGAGGGCAAGAAATTAGAATAGGAATGCACGCACACATGAAGTTGACTCTCACAGTGACAATGACAGAAGTGTGCAGCAGCACAGATGATGATGACTTCTCACCGCCACGACATGTCCCCCTCCTGAGTCACAGTGACAGTTTCCAAGCCAGGTGGTCCCTTTAGTCCACTCCAGTCTAAACAGCACTGACAGTGCCACTCCTGACCTGCCCTGCTCCTTTCCTGCAGACCCACACACGAGGCTCTGGCCGCTCTGCTTGGCTCCCTTGCACCATGACATCACACGACATGCTCGGGCACCGCCTCCACCAGAACTGCCCAAACACACTATAGCAGGCATTTGGATGGTCTCGGCTGGCTCTGGACCGGGTCGAACATCACAGCCATATTTTTTAGTGGCAACTTTTTCCTTTTACTGGCATTTACTGGCAGGAGAAAATTGCCTGTTTTTTACTGGCTGCCAGTAAAAAATACTGACAGTTGGCAACACTGTTTGTACACCTCTTCACACACACATTTTAGCCTAATTTGGGTGATCATTTTACACTCACTTCACTCATACACACATACACAATCCCTCTGTGGAAATACAAACATGTCTCAGTTTGTTCACAACACATTTTGCTCACTCTTAGTTCATGGTACTATATATATATATATATATATATATATATATATATATATATATATATATACATTTCTTTACACTTTCACATTTATTTACAGGTCTTGGTCAAACATGCATACTAAGTATTTATTGTATATGTGGTGCAACTGTCTTTGCCCCCCACAGCTGCTGTTCCCCTGGTCTCTTCTCTGGTCATCTACCCCGGGGGGGAAGGGGGGGGCGGGTGGTACCCTGCCTCAACCTCCCCTGAGACAACTTTTTCCAGATAACCATGCTTTTCCCATACTGGAGCAAGGCATTACTTACAGATTAGTCTGTGAGTATTTTTTATAAGTGGGTGTCCTTTGTTGTTACTCTTTTTGCTTTTCAGGGCTCTGTTCGGTAGTAGTTACTATATCTGTTTTGATTTTCTAGTATACACATGCATCTTACCCCTGATGAGTGGCAGCATAAAGCCATGAAAAGCGTTGGGTTAACAACTTATGGTGCCCAGATAGATTTTTACTTCAATCATGTATTTCAACAACAACATTATTAATTGTCTGTATATTTAATATGTAATTTATGATCTGTGATTTGATTCTGAATTTTCTTTTTTCTGTATCATATCAATGATGTCCATGTATGTGCAAATAAACATTATTAATATTATTACTAATATCATGTTAATATTTTTCCATGATTATATTTCAAATGATATATATTATTTTATTATATCATGTATTCATTCATTATGATTACAAACATCGTGCACTACACCTCTTGGCGATTATGACATTAAACTATATTAAAATTAATTATTTTTAAACTCATATCAATTACAATGACATGCCTCATGTAAAGTCCTACCTCCATTTTCCATATTTTCCACAACTTTTTTTGGCTTTTCTATTTTTTTTTGTGTGTTTTTTTTTCTTTTCTTTTTTGTTGCACTTTTACACAAACTGTAAATGTTCCAGATTAGGGTCTCTCAAAATGTGATGGCCATCTCATCTTTTGAAACCCTGTGTAAGTGTGCCCTAAGACTGTGCAAAGCTGTACCCTACGCTAATACTCCACTAGTGTGTGGTAGCGTCCGAAACATTCACCAATGCAAAGACCAGGTTGGTCAGGACAGGAGGGACAATAAAAGCGGGTGTCATGCCTATATCCGCGTTTTCTGCAGACACGACATCTTCTTTGGGGATTTTTTTGGGTAGGGGTACCAAGGAGGACATATGGAAAATGCCTCTCATGCAACCAGCTCACTGCATTTGGATTGGGAAGTTGGGCCACAGCACCGTCTGGAAACAGAAGGGCTGTGATGATCTCTTCCTGGAATTTAAGGAAGGATTCAGTTCGTCCTGAAGCTTTGTATAGCACATAAGCATTCAGCAGAGCCAATTGGAATAAATATACAGACACTTTTTTATACCAGCGTCTGGCCTTATGGCAATTAGGTACGGTGCCAACAACTGGTCGTTGAGGTCTACTCCTCCCATGTTAAGGTTGTATTCGTGGACACAGAGGGGTTTCTCCACAACACCAGTCGCCGTTTGAATTTGGACCGTCGTGTTTGCGTGAAGGGGGACAGAACGAAAACATTCTTATTATCCCTCCACTTCACAGCGAGCAAATTATTACACTTCAAGCAGGCTCTATCCCCCAGCTTAAGAAGGGAATCTACAAGCCACTGGGGTAAGCCCCGGCGATTAGATCTCATGGTGCAACATGTGCCAATTCTATGATCAAACAAGTGACTAAAAAGTGGCATAATTGTCCACATACAAGTGGTGCCTCTTTCTGAATAAGTGTGACACCAAGTCCCACACAATCTTACCAGCGCTCCCTATGTAGTCTGGGAAGTTCTCTAAAAATCAAGTGACGTAAAATCAACTGTTTCCACCTGAATTCCGGGTTGGTCAGTGAATGGGGGAAGTACGGTTGCTGCAGAAGTGGTAGGCTGCCAATTCGGATTGGCAAATGCAGCAGGAAGGGCACTATGGGCTCAACGGGCCTGTCTTTGTCTTCTTGGTAGCTGTAGTTGTGCTAGCCAAGTATTACTGCAGTACTGGATGTACGACCAGGATGTACTAGGCCGCTGGTGCTTGCCAGTTCACCAGAAGGATGAGCGGCACTAGTACTGGCTCTCTGCTCCATACGAGAGCCCTGCGGTTCTTGCTTCTCAACAACAGGAGAAGAATGGGGTGGGGTACGCCTGACCTTGGCAGGGACCACTACTCCGTCATCAGAGCTATCTGTCAGGGTGCCGCTGCTGTCCACAGGTTAGTATTCTGAGCCTGAATCTGACAGATGGGTAAGTTGCTCTTTCCTCTTCACTCTCATCTGTCATGCTCAGAAACATGTAGGCCTCTTCACTAGTGTATCTTCGATTGGACATTTTGGCCTCTAAATTTACCGGTACAACTAGTGAGACTCACAGGAAAAAAAGAGCACCTGACTGTCAGCGACTGCTTCAAACGCTACCAAAAAAACTGTTAGCATTTGCAGGGATCAGGCCTGACTTTACGAATGCTGCAGTTAGTGTTTTGTAAGTGACAGTGATCGATTGATTCTGCACTTGGGTGGGCTAGGCTGGGCGGAGGGGCTAAACGCAGGTGCTAGCAGGTATCTGGGCTGGTCCCGCTAACGCTGCGTTTTTGAGAACCCTAAACTATTGGGGACGCTAACATAGTTCTGATCAGATCGAAGATATCGATTCGTTCAGACACTATACTACTAAGGGGGGTGTAGGGTGCGTGCGTGGGTGTTAGCGCTATGGGCACTAATCTGATGCTGCCTGGGGTGACGCAGACCCTAACTGACACTAAAACCTAATTGATATCACCCGCCGGGTGATTAGGGGGTTAAACTATTTATTAGGTAATGTACGGCGGGGGCCCTGATGCTATAAAAAAAGAACTAACTAACCAGCATCACCTGTGACACTAATACAGTGATCACTGGTGACAGGGGGTGATCAAGGGGTTAAACCTTTATTGGGGGGTTTAGGGGGGTCCCTAGACCTATCTGAGCCTACTACTAAGTATCCTAATGCTGATTAGTGTCACAAATGACACCAGTACAGTGATCAAAGAAAAATATGAGCACTGCACTGGGTGACACAGTGGCAGGGAGTGAAGGGGTTAACTGGGGGGGTGGGATCGGTGGGTGAAATGTGTGCCTACGTGTACTGTATCAGTGTAGCGTTGGTGCAACTCATGTTTGAATGTCCTCTCTCCTCTCTCTGGAACGGAAAAGAATTCCAGAGATGGAGTTGACATCACTTCCCCTGCCTGTTTTTACACTTACAGGCAGGGGTAGCATTTAATTTGTCAGAACCGATCAGCAGGTCCAGGCCAGAGATCATTGGCCTGGACCTGGAGACTGGTCGGTTCTGAAACGAATCAGTTCATCGCGGTCGCACGCCCGACGTAAGGTAACATCGTTTAAGCAGAGTTCCGCCGAATTTTGTTTTGTAAAGTCAGCAGCTACAAATACTGCAGCTGCTGACTTTTAAAATAAGGACACTTACCTGTCCAGGGCGGCCACAGTGTCCTCACCCGAAGCCGACCTGTCCCTAGGCTCCGGGTGCAGGCGCTGGTATCTTCAGTAAGAGAATCAGGAAGTGAAGCCTTGTGGTTTCACAGCCTGGTTCCCTACTGCGCATGCACGAGTCACACTGCGTGTTCTCAGTGGTCCCTGCTGTCTTCTGGGGCCTGTGCGTCTCCCAGATAACAGCGGGGGAACGGAGGAGGGGCCGGACATGGCGTAGATCCCTGCAGATTCTGCGCTGGGAGTGGGAGCAAGTACCTGTATTATTATTATTATTATGATACAGGATTTATATAGCGCCAACAGTTTACACAGTGCTTTACAATATAAAAGGGAGACAATACAGTTATAATACAATAAGATACAAGAGGATTAAGAAGGCCCTGCTCAGAAGAGCTTACAATCTAAAAGGGTGGGGTAGGTGGTACAAAAGGTTGTATCTGTGGGGAATGAGCTGATGGAAGTGGTAAAAGATTAGTTAGAGACGTTATAGGCTTTCCTGAAGAGATGAGTTTTCAGGGATCGCCTAGGGTAGCAAGAGTAGGGGATAGCCGGACAGGTGGAGGTAGCGAGTTCCAGAGGATGGGAGAGGCTCTGGAGAAATCCTGGAGACGAGCATGAGAGAAGAAGACGAGAGAGCTTGAGAGTAGGAGGTCGTGAGAAGAGCGGAGAGGTCGATTTGGGTGATATATGGAGACAAGATTGGCCTATGGAGAGGCAGGCCAATGAGAAGGGAGTTGCAATAGTCAAGGAGAGAGATAACAAGGGAGTGAATGAGGAGCTTGGTGGTTTCATTTGTTAAAAAGGGGCGAATTTTAGAGATGTTACGGTGGTGAATTCTACAAACTTTTGACAACGATTGGATTTGAGGCTGAAATGACAGGATTACACCTAGTACCCTGGCGTGAGGGGAGGGACTGATGGTTGCATTGTTGATTTTGATAGAAAAGTCATGGAGGGGGGCACGGGCGGGGGGGGGGGGATATTAATAGCTTAGTTTTAGAGAGATTTAGTTTAAGGAAGTGGTGCGACATCCATGCTGATATGTCAGTTAGTAAGTTAGTAATACGAGAGGAGACTGAAGGAGTGAGGTGAGGAGTAGACAGATAGATTTGGGTGTCATCGGCGTAAAAGTGGTACTGGAAGCCGTGGGCAGTTATCAAGTGACCAAGGGAGGAGGTGTAGATAGAGAAGAGAAGGGGTCCAAGAACAGAGCCTTGGGGGACCCCCACAGAAAGGGGCAATGGAGAGGAGGAGACAGAGTTGTAGGTGACACTGAAGGAGCGCTGTGATAAATAGGCAGAGAACCAGGATAGAGCAGAATCTCGGAGGCCAAGGGAATGTAGTTTATTGAGAAGGAGCGGGTGGTATTAGACAGGTATATGCTCCCCCCTCCCCCCTGAAAGGTGCCAAATGTGACTCCCGCGGGGGGGAGGAATCCGAAAAGCGCTATCTTTCACCTATGTGGACATGTTCCAAACCTCCCAAAACCAGAATGAACTGGCTGGTTTATAATACTTACCAACTGTCCCGGATTTGGACTCTTTTCCCGAGTTTATTGTTTCCCCGGAAATGTCCAGAGAAATCCGTTTTTTTACTAATTTTCACCGCCGCCATTAGAGGTCCGCGGCCGGCGGAGACATCTGATGTAAGGGGGGTCTCCGCTGGGAACATCTGATGTAAGGGGGGCTCCGCTCGGGACACCTGATGTAAGGGGGGGTCCGCTGGTGACACCTGATGTAAGGGGGCGCTCCGCTGGTGAAACCTAATGTAAGGGGGGGCATCGCTGGGGACATCTGATGTAAGGGGGGGCTCCGCTGGTGACACCTGATGTAAGGGGGGCTCTGCTGGTGACACCTGATGTAAGGGGGAGCTCCGCTGGGGACATCTGATGTAAGGGGGGGCTCCGCTGGTGACACCTGATGTAAGGGGGGCTCCGCTGGGGACATCTGATGTAAGGGGGGCTCCGCTGGGGACATCTGATGTAAGGGGGGCTCCACTGGGGACATCTGATGTAAGGGAGGACTCCGCTGGTGACACCTGATGTAAGGGCGGGCTCCGCTGAGGACACCTGATGTAAGGGGGGGCTCCGCTGGTGACACTTGATGTAGGGGGGGCTCCGCTGGTGACACCTGATGTAAGGGGGGGCTCGGCTGGGGACATCTGATGTAAGGGGGGCTCTGCTGGGGACATCTGATGTAAGGGGGGCTCCGCTGGTGACACCTGATGTAAGGGGGGGGCTCCGCTGGTGACACCTGATGTAAGGGGGGCTCTGTTGGGGACACCTGATGTAAGGGGGGGCTCCGCTGGTGACACCTGATGTAAGGGGGCTCCGCTGGTGACACCTGATGAAAGGGGGGCTCCGTTGGGGACATCTGATGTAAGGGGGGGCTCCGCTGGGGACATCTGATGTAAGGGGGGCTCCGCTGGTGACACCTGATGTAAGGGGGGGCTCCGCTGGGGACATCTGATGTAAGAGGGCTCTGCTGGTGACACCTGATGTAAGGGGGGCTCTGCTGGGGACATCTGATGTAAGGGGGGGCTCCGCTAGGGACACCTGATGTAAGGGGGGGCTCCGCTGGGGACATCTGATGTAAGGGGGGGCTCCGCTGGGGACATCTGATGCAAAGACGGACTCTACTGGGATACGTGATGCAAGGACGGACTCTGCTGGGGGCACCTGATGCAAGCACGGACGGCTGGTGGCAGGCTACGTGGCAGGTGACACGCTCAAGGATCCCACTGATTCGGCATTATGGTGAGTTGAATGATTTCATTTTATATTACAATGTAATAATAGAAATAATGCACTTCAATCATCCTGACACCATAACAACCATGGTGCCGGGATGATTGAAGCGCTAACACCAGGTGTTTGGAGTATCTTTATCTGCTGGTTGTTAAACTTTCTAGAATACACATATTTCCATTGGTGTGTAAGATCTGGGTCTGCTGTCCCTCCATCCCTCTCCCCCCCTTTCCCTCTCCATCCCTCATTCATCTCAGACTCTAACCACACCCCCTTTGAGCCACGCCCACTTAAGACACGCCCACTGTCTTGCGTAAACTACACCCATTTTTCGCAGCGGCGTTCCCAACCGCCAGTCAAGGTCCCCATACCTCCTCTGGGCTGGCGGTGCGCTGCACCGCCACGTCCACACACTAGATGGTGGCACACGGGGGGGAGGGGGCGTTGCATCTGACATGACATCTTGTTGCTCTGTGTGGGCATTTGGTCGCTGTATCTTGCATACATGTATAGTATTGTGTGTATAATCATGATCTTTGTATCAATCTTATATATTGTTCATACTTGTGTGGAAGCCTTTCAGCCCTCTCCCTCTTTCCCTGAGAAGCCCCTCACTCCATATGTCAAAAATATTTTACATTGGGAGTGTAGTAACATTATGACTATGGAGGCTGGGACAGAGCTGTTACAGCCCTATCTAGCATTTTGCTGCAGCAATAGATCACTTTTTTAATTTATTGAAGGCTGATTGCACACAGCGATCGGTAACTATTAGAATTCATCTGCTGCTGCACAGCTCCATGGGGTGTTTGTTTAGCTGTAGTCACCACTGATCAGATACGCCACCCCCCATCCTTGAAGAAAAAACTTAAATTACAAAAAATAGTAAAACTATTGGAAAATTAAAGTACTATACAGTATATACATTGTATATATATTGTGACATTATGAAAGCCGAGGTGATTGATGGATGGTAAATTTCACCTAGCATGCATTCATTTGCTGAGATCTAAGGTGGAATTGGGTCCAGGTTTTACCAGCCACCTTGGCAGGGTTGGTTCCAGATTTTGCGGTCCACTTGTGTCCACCAAAGAGTTGCTCTTGGCCTGGGACTCAGGAAGCCAAATACCCGAGAGAGCTGCTTATGGGAACTCTGCTTTGTAAGGCTCGGTTCACACTGGGGCGACTTGTCAGGCGACCTAGTCGCCTGACAAGTCGCCTCCCGTCGCCTCCCGTTCTGCGCTATGGAACCGTTCTAATCGGAGCGACGCAAGTCGCTCCGACTTAGAAAAAGGTTCCTGTATTACTTTGGGGGCGACTTGGGGCGACTTGCATAGACTTCTATGCAGAAGTCGTCTCGCAAGTCGCCCCGGCAGTCGTTTGCAGGTCGCCTCGCTGAGGCGACCTGCAAGTCGTGCCGCCCATATGTGAACCGAGCCTAAGGGAAAAGGTTGGCATGATCGTTGTTTTGTGGGTGACTGGGAGAAGCCCTGCACCCATGAGTTAGGAACCTGCAAATGTTCAGTTTGTGCCTGGATGGCAAGGATTTATTTTCTGTTTTTGTTTGTTATTTTTATGCAACCTTTAGAAATAAACCTGGCTACAAGTCAGATTTTAAGAAACCTGCCATGAGGACTACCTTTTTCTCAGGGAAGGTGATCCCCCTTGAGCTATCCCTTACACATGGTGGATGGATCCACGGATCCATTTCCAGTAGAGCAGAGAATGGTCCGTGCCAGCTATTACCTGTAGAAGATGACACTTGCAGATGATGTGGAAGCTTACCTCGCAACTTTTGAAAGAGTCGCTGTTTGGGAAGGATGGCAAAAAGAGCAATGGGCGGGACTGCTAGCACCCTTTCTAACAGGAGAACCCCAAAAGGCCTATTTTGACCTGGAACCAGATGGAGGATGTGAGACACTGAAAGCTGAGATTCTTGCACACCTGGGCATCACCATTGCAGTCTGGGCTCAGCGGATGCATCGGTGGTCATACAGTGCTGACAAGCCATCCCGATCCTAGATGTTTGACTTGATACACCTCACCAAGAAGTGGCTGCAGCTAGAGACTTTGCCAGGCCCCAAGATTGTTGAGCATGTGGTCATGGACCGTTACTTGTGCACGGTCCCTGCCACTTTGAGAAAGTGGGTCAGCCATGGGTACCCTAAGTCTGCAAACCAGCTGGTGGACCTGGTGGAGAGATATACGGCTGCTGAGGACTTGTTGAACCCATCTGTGCCCCACCCCAATGTCTCTAGGGGTGAAAAAATGCCCAGAGGATCTGGTAAGACTGTTCCAGGGTTCAAGGGCATGGGGAAAAATGACAAGTCTGTTGCCACAGATAATGAGCATATGGGCTCAGGAACTGGAGACTGGCCAAATAGGTCAGGAAGGTCTTTGAGGCCGTTTAGAGGACTGGGTACAGAACACATAAAATGTTATCACTGCCATGCCTTATGTGTTTCTGTAATGGCTGGGGAGCAGGAGGAGCTGGAATCTAGTCCCCAGCTTGAGGTTAATGAACAAGAAATTACCTCTGACTCTAATAGTGATAGTGGACAGAATGTGGTGCCTGACTTAGAAGTCAGGAAAGATGATTTTTGTACGGAACAACTAAGAGACTCCACACTCAATAGCCAGAGAAAATGTTAAAATGATTGATGGCAAAACTGTTGAACCTAATGTAGAGGTGTATTTTCCCTACATGGTTCTTAAAAATAACTTGCTGTATCAAGTGGTAAAGCAAGGGGAAGAGGAGGTAGAGCAACTAGTGGTTCCTAAACCTTATCGTCGGCTGGTATTAGATTTAGCACATTGTCATATAATGGATGGACACCTGGGTTTAGAGAAAACTAAGGAGAGAATAACCCAGAGATTATTTTGGCCTGGGTTATATGCAGATGTCAAAGAAAATTGTGAGTCATGCCCAGAGTGTCCGTATTCTGCTCCATCACCCCATTTTCACAGTCCGCTGGTACCGTTACCGATCATTTAAGTGCCTTTTGAAAGAATTGCCATGGATCTGGTGGGACCAGTAGTAAAGTCTGCCCGGGGCCATGAGCAGATACTGATAATACTGGACTATGTCACACGGTTTCTTGAAACCATTCCCTTGCGTAATACCTCAGCTAAGGTTATGTTTAGAGTCAATAAAGAATTGTGCAAGTTGTTCAAAATCTCCCATCTCTGTACCTCTGTCTACCACCCCCAAACTGATGGTCTTGTGGAGAAATTTAACAAAACGCTCAAAAGCATGTTAAAAAAAGGTGGTGGACAAAGATGGGACAAATTGGGATTTTTTGCTGCATACCTCATGTTTGCTATACAAGAGTTACCTCAGGCCTCTACAGGTTACCCTTTTGAACTACTGTATGGTAGACATCCCAGGGAATTGCTAGATGTCGCAAAAGAAATGTGGGAGGGAGAGACCACGCCTTATAGAAGCATCACCGAGCATTTCTCTCTGATGCAAAATAGGATTGCCGCTGTCATTCCATTTGTACAGGAATATATGGAACATATGGAGCAAGCCCAGGAGGCCCAGAGAAGGCTTTAATCGGGGTGCCAAGACCAGAACCTTTAACCCTGGGGATAGAATGCTGGTACTAGTCCCCACAGTTGAGAGTAATTTCCTAGCAAAGTGGCAAGGTCCCTTTGACATTATGGAAAGAGTAGGGTAAGTAAACTACAAAGTTTACCAGCCAGGGAACAGGAAACCAAAACAAATATATCACATTAATCTCTTGAAACCTTGGAAGGACAGAGAGACTTTACTGGCAGTGCCAACCCCCAAAAAGGACATGGTCCCCATGACACCTGAGATACCCATAACTGAAACCTTGTCAGTGGCCAAATAGAAGCAAAGTTAAAGAGTCTGTGAGTAAGAATAGAGACTTTTTCTCTCACCTACCCAGACAAACCAGTGTTATACAGCATGACATAATTACAGAACCAGGTGTGTAAATGTAAAGCCCTATAGAATACCCAAGGCTAGGCGGTAAGCAGTTGCAAATGACATAAAAAACATGCTAGAGTTTGGACATGATAGAGCAGTTTCACAGTGACTGGTCAAGTCCCATGGTGTTGGTCCCAGAACCAGATGGAACTATAAGATTTTGTAATGATTTCAGGAAGTTCAATAGCTTGTCCAGATTCGATGCATACCCAATGCCTCGGGTCGACAAGCTTGTTGACAGATTGGGAAGTACATAACTACCTTAGATCTGACTAAAGGTTATTGGCAGATACCCCTTATGCCCCATACACACGATAAGAAATTCTGCCAGCAAAAGTCGGATGTTAGCTTTTGGTCAGAAATTCCAACCGTGTGTATGCTTCATCGGACTTTTGCTGGCAGAATTCCAGCCAACAAAAGATTGAGAGCAGGTTCTCTATTTTTCAGTCGGAAAAAGTTCCGATCGGAAATTCCAATCGTCTGTACAAATTCCGACGCGCAAAATTCCTACGCATGCTCAGAAACAATTCGACGCATGCTCGGAAGCATTGAACTTCATTTTCTCGGCACATCGTAGTGTTGTACGTCACCGCGTTCTTGACAGTCGAAAGTTCAGAGAACTTTTGTGTGACCGTATGCAAGCCAAGCTTGAGCGGAATTCCGTTGGAAAAACCATCCAAGTTTTTTTGACGGAAAATACGCTCGTGTGTACAGGGCATAACAGAATCTGCAAAAGAGAAGACGGCCTCTTCTATCCTTGAGGGGTCATTCCATTATAAGCGGATACCTTTTGGTTTGCATGGTGCTCCTGCCTCATTCCAGGGAATGATGGACAAGACATTGAGACCACATCGCCAATAAGCAGGCGCCTATTTGGGCGATGTCGTCATCCACATCCCAGATTGGGAATCTCATTTGCCCCAGGTGCAAGCAGTAGTAGATTCCCTTAAGAAAGCTGAACTCACGGCCAACCCCAAAAAGTGTGCCATAGACTTGGAGGAGGTCAAATACTTTGGCTACATTATTGGTCGAGAGCTGTTCAAGACTCAGATCAATAAGATTGAGGCGGTACAAAAGTGGCCCCAACCTATAAATAAAAAAACAAGTTTGTGCATTTCTTGGGGTCACAGGGTACTACAGGCATTTTATACCCAATTTTGCCACCATTTCAGCCCCACTGACAGATCATGATGAAGGGTAGAGAGTCGGTCATGATTAAGTGGAATCCGGAGGCAGAGAAGGCATTTCAAAAGTTGAAGCAGGCTCTTTGTGCACATCCTGACCCCAGATTTCGCAAAGAAGTTTGTGTTACAGACAGACGCCTCTGATGTGGGACTAGGTGCTGTACTAACCCAAATCAGAGACAGGGAGGAGCACCCAGTGTTCTACCTGAGCAAAAAGCTTAACAGACATGAGAAAAACTATGCCATTGTTTAGAAGGAATGTTTAGCTATCAAATGGGCCTTAGATGCCCTGAAGTATTATCTGTTGGGGAGACCATTTAAACTGATCATGCCCCTCTCAAATGGATGTGTGATAACAAGGAGAAAAACAGTCATGTGATAAGGTGGTTCCTTGCTCTTCAAGCATTGTGTCCACCATCAGGTAGTAGAAATAAGGCAGGACTGGAGCAAAGAATGACTCTTGGCCTGGGACTCAGGAAGACAAATACCTGAGAGAGCTTCTTATGGGAACGCTGCTTTGTAAGAGAAAAGGTTGGCATGATCATTGTTTTGTTTTGTGGGTGACTGGGAGAGCTCCTGCACCCATGAGTTAGGCATCTGCAAATGTTCAGTTAGTGCCTGGATGGTAAGGCTTTTTTTCTGTTTTGTTTATGTTTTTTTAATGCAACCTTTATAAATAAACCTGGCTACAAGTCAGATTTTAAGAAACCTGCCGTGTGGACTACCTTTTTCCCAGGGAAGGTGATCCCCCTTGAGCTAACCCCTGACAATATATATATATATATATATATATATATATATATATATATATATATATCTATATATATCTATATCTATCTATATATATCTCTATATCTATATATATCTCTATATCTATATATATATATATATAGATATATATCTATCGATCGATCGATAGATATATTTATATATCTATCTGAACAATGTTGCAACAATGACGTCGATTGGATGACATAGGTGAGTGCAATGTCATTTACGTTTTCAACAATCACCCAACTCTGTCGCTGTTGTGCTAGCTTGTGCCCTCACCAACCCAACTGAATGGTATCTTATTGTTATACTAACACTTTATACAAACTGCTTTTATCCCTTGTGTGTGTCACAGAATAGTGTCAAAAGGGGAATAAAGCTCTCCTAAAGTAAATGCATGCATTCAGTTTGAGCTCTCCCATTCTGCTATGTTTCATAAAATATGCACTAATGTGATATTTTCATCAGCAGACTTTATTGATTGTAATTTGGGGTATTATATGGGCGTGCACAAATTATGTAAAAGAAAAATGACAGAAAAATGAATTTTTTAAAATTATTTCCCAATAAAAAAACAAGGAAATAAAATGTGTGTTTGTGTGTGTATATATATATAATATATATATATAATGTATGTATGTATGTATGTATGTATGTATGTATGTATGTATGTGTGTGTGTGTGTGTGTGTGTGTGTGTGTGTGTGTGTGTGTGTGTATTCAACTTTGCAACCAAACAAAAGTCCTAAAAACTCCAGAGCTGCTAGGATGTATTCGGCTGCTGACCTAAGGGCCTTCTATAGGCTGAAATCCCAGGCTAGGTTGTACAGCACGGCTGGGCAGAGCTATATAAGGGACATTGGGAGAGACTGATACTGATACTATACAAATGAAAGTGCCTTGATTCTACTTGGTGAAGGAAGCTGAACACTATGGACTTACATTAGGGAAGTGGTCACAACTCTGTGGTGCTCCCAAGGAGAGAAGATGCTAAGGAAAGATGGTTTACAAAAGTATGTGCTCATTTTCTGCACCTATATGACAACTACAGAATGTCTACTCCTATATATAGCTTTCCATTCAGAAGAATTCTGTTAGTTTGTGAATGTGATTTCAGATGTCACAGAAATCCTGCAAAGGTACAGTAAAGTGTGGAAAATGCATTTTGTGTGGACATTTCTTTATTCCTAAATATTAAGGCCAAGGGCCAGAAATGTCGTTAATAGGGCTATGGCCAGTAATGTGACACAATATGGTGAAGGGTTCCATCTACAATAAATGGGTAGCTGTCCTATTCAAGAAGAAACACGCAGGGACTTGCAGTTTGGCTCCAACATCTAGCCAATTGTGTGCCCCCTTACATGACAATTTCACAAATAATCTCGCTCTTTTATGTTGCAATGGTTCCTAATAGCCATTGGGGTCATCTCATTTTATCTCCACCCCGCTTCAAAAGGCACTACTGAAATATTCATACCTTACTTACATACTGTAGCGATAGATAGATAGATAGATAGATAGATAGATAGATAGATAGATAGATAGATAGATAGATAGATAGATAGATAGATAGATAGATAGATAGCTAAAGTATAATTTATATATACAAACCACTTATGTACTTCCCTAGGTTTATATTATACGCTCTACTTATTTTTGATTGACATGCTCAGGGCCACAGACTTCCAATAAATCATTTACCATACTTTGTACTTCTAAATGGCAACTACACATAAAAGTGATATTTCACTGAGTGTTTACGTTAGAAAGCATGGGTAGAATGAATATGGATTCAGGTATGCAGTCCAAGGCCAATCCTAAAATAGTGCCATATGGACTTACCAGCAGTGACCAATCAAAATTATATATTACCAGTAATGTCAGATGGCTGACAGATGATGTCTGATTTCTTTTTGCTTTGGATTACCGTGCTTTTCACTCCATTGTTGCATCTCCTTGAGTGTCTGTGTGTGTAGGTTCAGATACACAATAATCTCGATGAATTGTCCTCATCGATGTTATGATTAGTGGGTGTCTGGTGTGTATGAAGATGAAGAGGGTTTACTGAAGGTATGACTCACAGTAAAATGTGCAACAGATTTGTGCCTGGAATTTCCTGTCTCTATTTTTTTTAGATCAATTTAAATTCAGTTGTTTTCATCAGTAGATACTGCTGTAAACAGACTCACTTGAATGCAAGCTGAAATTGAATTTTTTTCAATGCTCACAGTTATACCTGCTGCTATGGCTATTGTCACACCACTGAGCACAAGAAAAGGCCAGAAGACATGTAAAGTTTAGCTCTCTTCCTGCATAACCAAAATCACCAAAGTCATATTTCGAGGGCATGTAGGCACTCTTTGGCCAGGCATGTCATGTAAAAGAGCTACATTTTACAAGGAGTGGTGACCTTTTTTAAAGTTAATGTTACAAGTGGCACCACCACTGCCACTGTACTCCTGATCATCCAAAGCAAAATAAATCAGACATCTGTCAGCCACCTGACATTACTGGTAATATATAATTTTGATTGGTCACTGCTGGTAAGTCCTATTTTAGGATTGGCCTTGGACTGCATACCTGAATCCATATTCATTCTACCCATGCTTTCTAACGTAAACACTCAGTGAAATATCGCTTTTATGTGTAGTTGCCATTTAGAAGTACAAAGTATGGCAAATGATTTATGAGAGATATACAGTAGCAAAGCTTGCAAAACAGAATGCAATAAAAAAAATGCCCAAATTTACTTGGCTAAAATCCCATTTATTTGTAAACCACATGCAGAACAGAAACACACAGACTTTTTAATTATCTTTACTTTTTTCTTCCATTGCTCCCCCTGTATTCATTACACCATAGGCAGCTGCCTCCCCTGCCCTCCTCAGGTTACATCTCTGAACACATTGCTTTATTTTCTCTCGTATCTGAGTGTAGTTCTTTTCCACATTATTCTTCGATACCTCTAGGAGTTCTTTCACCTGAGACTCATCATAGGAGATGTGGATGGTGGCATACTTCTCCCTCATTTCATCTACTTTTCCTGCAAGCAAAGGAAATGTGTTTACCTATGGTGTATTATCTGGGTTATCAATGTTACTTACCATCTCTATGGTTGAGAATTTAACAATGGTAAGCAGGTTGCACTTCTGAGGGTTAAATAATACAAATTGTGAAACTAGAAGTATGTATGGTATGCTCTTTTGGGACCATGCACAGCCATGGCTTTGTTAAAGCATGGGTAGGTTAACTGGCTCCTGTCAAAATTGGCCCTAGTATGTGTATGTATAATTGTTAGGGACCTTAGATTGGAAGCTCCTTGAGGGCAGGGCCTCATGGGAATGTACAATTTATTTGGTAAGTGCTGTGTAAATTAATGGCATTTATAAAAGTACCTGTAATAACATTGTTTTATAAAAATTATGTACAGTATGCCATTGTCCATGTGAATGAGGCCTTAGAAATGAACTACAGAGCTCTCTTTAGGTGGAAACTGACCTTCAGATGTTTGGTTGTTGAAAAGTGGGAAATACATCACATCAGGTATCCCGTCACCATCTCCCTCAAAAATGTAGCAGCTTTTTGATGGAATCTTCACATCCTTATCTTCTATAGTTATTTTCGGAAAGGGAAATTGTTCGGCTGTTTTTTTCAGTGTCTGATTCAACAAAAAGTCAATTCTGTAATATTTCTGTTATAGCACACTGAGTACATTTTAGACATCCCCGCCACTGTCCATTGGTTTAGTGCAACAAGGATTAGAATGAAGCACATCTAAAGGCAAAACTTTCTTTTTTAATTTTGGATGAGATGGAGGGTTAGAACCCTCTCAGGGTATTAGTGATGCCTGTATCCCCATTGGGTATTTTGTATCTATTATAGGTCAGTTAGGCTGACGAGCCCTTTAAAAATCTAAGTTTCTCTTTGGGCATACATTTAAATTATATATATATATATATATATATATATATATATATATATATATGTACATGTATGTGTCACAGAGGTCGGTCCAGGCACCACGTCATCACGACAATGGAAGTCGGGACCTGCCAGGTGCCTGAAGCGACACCAGGCTCAGCCTCCCGGCAAGACACTGAGAGCCTGAGCCGGCCCCTCCGTCCCCTCCACAGCCCAGCGCTCCAATGAGCGAGGAGGGAGCAGAGCACAGAGCTGTGACTGACTGTCAGCAGCTCTCTGCTCATAGAGCTGTCAAAACCGAGCGATTGTCAGTGTTTGATCACTCGGTTCTCAGTGCAGAGTCACCTGGGGACATATGCATCATCGGACCGAGGTAAGTATAAAACTGCAAAAAAGCCCAAACCCATACTTCTCTTTTAAATAGATTTTTCTTAAGTCAGAGCTTATTGTCTTTTTAAGTGTGTTTAAAGTGAAAATGCTGGAGTATGGAAAGGTTAGAACCCATGTTTGATTTTTATCATTGTCTGATTCACCATTGGCACTAGGAAAAAAATTAAAGTAAGAAATTCAGTATTTTTCAGTTGGTCACCAGAAAATCAATAGAGGGGAAATCTTCAACTTTTCTTGCTATTTCCCCTTATTGTGAGATTTCCCCTCAATTCTTTCTCAAAACTTTTGGCTGCATATCTAAATTTAAATTGCACGAAATGCCAAAACTTTTTTTTTTCGTTTTGGATAGAGAAGTTTATATTTAGGAACCCTGTCCAGTTTGCTTTGCTGTTCGAATTACATTGAGGAGATTTTCCTTCACTTCCTATGCCAAAGACACAAAAAGAAATGAGTGAAAATCTTTTAAAGTTAAATATAAAATCCCTTCTTAGACCATTATCATAAAAGGTGTCCCAGTGGGATATGTCACTTTTATGCCTGTTTTGGTGACAGCGGAAAAACGTTCCCATTGCTTTCTGGACCAGGTGACAGGACACAAGGAGGATAAATCTCCCTATTGGGAACACAGACAGCAATAAAAACCTGACGTGGTGTGGTGCGAGTTCAGAGTTAGGAGGGGTTTAGGTTATGTGTTAGTTTCAGGATAACTGTCAGCAATAAGTTAGAGATGGCAGATGTTTGTGCATGCTTTTGTTGTTATCAGCGCTGAAATAACAAAATCTACCAGCGTGAGGAACCAATACTGAAAGCCCAACACCAAACACTACCAGTGGCAGAAACCAATGCCAAAAGCCCACAACCAAAAACTACCAGTGGCAGGAACCAATGCCAAAAGCCCAACACCTAAAAATACCAGTGCCAGGAACAAATGGCAGAAGCCCAACACCAAAATCTACCAGCAGCCAAAATCATGACACCATAAACTTCTATCCCAGAATGTGCTGCATTAAAATGAGTATGGTTACCTCGAAAGGATCTCCTTCACTGAAGTCAAAAGACAGTATGAGGTCTGTGTTGCGATGGGGAGGTAACATTAGTGGAAATGCAATATTGATATCCAAGCCAGCATCAACTAAAGAGATGTGCTTTTTACTGGAGAGGGGGATATTACCTAAGATAATTAATATATAAAAACATATAAAACACACAAAGTATAGTCAAGTCAATTCATTTAATCAATTATGTTTTTAAAAATTTGCGCATGTCCTTCACTGTGGGTTGGAATTCCCTCCTCTGACCCCTACATCACTACAGATGTTGTGATGCTAAGGCCAGAAGATGGCATCATAGACACAGGCATCTGACACTCCTGGAAGTGTTGGAGGCTTAAACAGGCAGGAGAAACGAGTCTTGAGGGAGGTAAATATAAAATCTCTTAATTTCAAGCAAACTGCTTTGGCCAGGTTTTGGGGGTGAAGACACAGTCGCTTTAAGGTCACCGGTGTTTTATCACGGTTACGAGATAGTTTACATTTTTGGGGTTGTATTCAAGATGTGCAAAGAGAGATCACACAAACACTTGTAAGTATAACATTTAATTAAATAATGACAGATACAGATAACAAATGTAATAATGAAATAAAATATAACAAGAATACTTAACTAAAGATGGCTTTTTGCCACGGAGTCCTGCCCATCTGCGTGGCATGACACAAATGATCAGACCAGACGCATGCATAATGCAGCTCTAGAGACGGACTAATTATTCCACATTTTAGCTGTAGTATATACAGGACGAGTTGGCAAGATTTGTCCGACCCAACCCGTTTACGATTTGTCCTAATTGTAGACATTACTTTATAAGAAAGATAGCACATGGACAGGAAGTAGTAGTAGAACGTTGTCCCTTTTCCCCAAGTTAATAATTATTTCTATGTCCTTCAAGTTTTTGTCCCCTCCCACAACTTTCACACTATGCATAGACTAGTTCTTTGCTTCATATTGAAAACATACATACAGTGCCTTGCAAAAGTATTTACACCCCTTGGCATTTTTGGTGTTTTGTTGCCTCAAAACCTGGAATTGGAAGGTTGGAACTTTGAAGATATGTTTTTTTTTATTGTGAAGCAAACAACAAATAGGACAAAACAGAAAAAGTCAATGTGCATAACTATTCACCCCCCTAAAGTCAATACTTTGTACAGCCACCTTTTGTGGCTATCACAGCTCCAAGTCGCTTTGGATAAGTCTCTATGAGCTTGCCACATCTTACCACTGGGATTTTTGCCCATTCCTCCTTGCAAAACTGCTCCAGCTCCTTCAAGTTGGATGGTTTGCGCTTGTGGACAGCAATCTTTAAGTCTGACCACATATTTTCTATTGGATTGAGGTCTGGGCTTTGACTAGGCCATTCCAACACATTTACATGTTTCCCCTTAAACCACTCAAATGTTGCTTTAGCAGTGAGTTTGGGGTCATTGTCCTGCTGGAAGGTGAACCTCCATCCTAGCCTCAAATCACACACAGAGTGGTACAGGTTTTGCTCAAGAATATCCCTGTATTTAGCACAATCCATCTTTTCCTCAACTCTGACCAGTTTCCCAGTCTCTACTGCTGAAAAACATCCCCACATCATGATGCTGCCACCACCATGTTTCACTGTGGGGATGGTGTTCTTTGGGTGATGTGATTTGTTGGGTTTGTGCCAGACATAGCATTTTCTTTGATGGCCAAAAAGTTAAATTTTAGTCTCATCAGACCAGAGCACCTTCCTCCATACATTTTGGTAGTCTCCCGCATGCCTTTTCACAAACTCAAAACGTGCCATTTTGTTTTTTTGCTGAAAGTAATGGCTTTCTTCTGGCCACTCTGCCATAAAGCCCAACTCTATGGAGCGTACGGCTTATTGTCGTCCTATGTACAGACACTTCAGTCTCTGCTGTGGAACTCTGCAGCTCCTCCAGGGTTACCTTAGGTCTCTGTGCTGCCCCTCTGATTAATGCCCTACTTGCCTGGTCCGTGAGTTTTTGTGTGCAGCCTTCTCTTGGCAGATTTGCTGTTGTGCCATGTTCTTTCCATTTGGTTATGATAGATTTGATGGTGCTCCTAGGGATCATCAAAGATTTGGATATTTTTTTCCAACCTAACCCTGACTTGTACTTCTCAACAACATTGTCCCTTACTTGTTTGGAGAGTTTCTTGGTTTTCATGGTAGTGTTTGTTTAGTGGTGCCTCTTGCTTAGGTGTTGCAGCCTCTGGGGCCTTTCAAAAAGCTGTGTATATATAATGACAGATCATGTGACACTTAGATTGCATACAGGTGGACACTAATTATGTGACTTCTGAAGGTAATTGGTTGCACCAGAGCTTTTTATGGGCTTCATAACAAAGGGGGTGAATACATACGCACATGCCAATTAACATTTTTTTATTTCTGAAAAATAGTTCTATGTATATATTTTTCTAATTTTACTTCACCAACTTAGACTATTGTGTTCTGATCAATCACATATAATTCAGATTAAAAAAATATTGAACTAAAGGCTGTAATGTAACAAAATCGGTAAAAAGCCAAGGGGGGTGAATACTTTTGTATCTGCGAATTGCCAAAAGAACACTTATAGCGCACAAACTAAAAGGCAGCCTATGAGTCTCTGACTACTACTACTATAACTCACAAATAGCACACCTGACGTAAATCCACGTACCGCTAGATGTACTGCTTCAGAGTTGTCTAAAAGTACTTGACACCCAATCCTCTTAAGCTCCTTGCTGTGGACTCTCCCCTCAGATCGACCTACCCTTCTAAGACTTTTGAAGGGAAATTCCTTACATATGAAAAAAAATCTAATTTTCCAGTAAACTAATCATCACAAATCTTCCATCTTAAGCACCTCTGGCACTTTTGGCATAATTCACATTTCCTCCCTGGTTTCAAAAACCTTTATGCATTTTCCTGGTGGACCTGACAGTTCCAAAAAAAATACTCATTCCTAAAGGCATCTATGGCTTTCAAGAATTAAAAGATAAATACCATATATCCAATACCAAACACTTTAACCCAGACACTGGCAAACTAAACTCATTAAATCGAACCCAACGTTCCTTCTATTTTCCTTTTATGACAATATCTGTGTAGAATTGTAGCAACAGTATATCAGATGCTCACTTTAACTGTTTTAGAATCCACACATACGCCTATGTCCAGAAATGGGAAACTCATCTGGCTACATCTAAGGCATGGGAGGAATAGGAAACCATTTGACTATTGCTAAATGTTACATTAACATTCTAACTCTCATATCTACTTACAAAGTGATGATGGACTGGTATTTTTTACCCACTAGAGTTGCCCATGCACCCCCCTCTACCCTAAAACCTGCTTCCATGGTTGTCCTGCTCAGGGGCACTACACTATACATTTGGTTGTCCTGCCCACAATTAAAGGAGAAGTACAGCCAAAGCTAGTTTAGCTGTACTTCTCCTAAGGATCACAGGAGTGCAGTTCATACGGCTGAAGCCCACTGTTGGCTCACAGAGCCGGTCCAGGCTCGGTCAAGATCGCGACCATATGGTCAGGATCCGTCCACATGCCTGGACCGCCACCTGGCTCAGCCTCTCAGTGAGCCTTTGAAATCCTGAACCAGCCACTTTTACCCACTCCACGGTGCAGCGATCCAGTGAGCGCGGGGGAGCAGAGCAGAGAGACGGTGACTGACAGTCATCAGCTCTCTGCTCAGAAATCAACAAAATCAAAATAAGTGCTGCGCTACTTAATATATAATAAACCAAAAAATACAAAATTTTCACACTAATAATAATGCAATCATAACCTTACCACCACAATATTACACACAAGTCCATAAAAAAAGTCCATAAGATTAGTAAAGTGACTCAATGTCTAAAAAATCTTGATATGACCGATCCACCCGAAAGTGCAACAAAATGAAAATCTGTGCATTCCTTTACCTGTATGCAATAGCCGCTCATCTCATATGCTGACCCCTATGTTACCAGCGTATACAAAAAGAGAGGGGTTCTCCATGGGGTAGGACTTTAACGGCACTTAGATAAATGTCACAAATGAATATAGTAGAAGAAATTGCATATATGTTATAAGAAATACATAGATCAAAACATGTGTAATGGAGTATACATGACAGCCACTACTGATGATGCAATAGTTACAAAGGGGCGGTATGTAGAAGTTATTCTTCACACTTGATAACTTCTACATACCATCCATTTGTAACTATTGCATCATCAGTAGTGACTGTCATGTATATACACATGTTTTTTATCTATATATTTCTAATAAAATATATGCAATTTCTATTACTATATTGATTTGTGACATTTATCTAAGTGCCGTTAAAGTCCTACCCCAAGGGAACCCCTCTCATTTTGTATTTACATATTTGGATGTTGGCACCGTGAAATAATCACTGATATCTTTCCCTGTGTTACCGGCGGGTAAACATCTGGGGATGTTGAATGCCTACCAGTCACATATCCTATGGTAGGCTCTAAGAGCCTCGGGAACTCTCGGATAAATAAAGAAAAGATAGCAAATTCTAGTGCTCTCTGTATAATTCAAATATTTATTTCTCATAAAAGCAAGTATAAAACTCACAACGATGGCACTATAAGCAGTGCGAGCTGGACAGACATGGTAACAGTGAGGTTGCGCAAGGAAGATGGCCACGATGTGACGTCAGAGCCTACCATATGATATGTGACTGTTAGAAGACCAGAGCGCTGACATCACATCATAGGCATTTATCATCCCCAGTGGAGAGCTGCTGTTGTTGACCCGCTGGTAACACAGGGGTCAGCATATGAGGTGAGCAGATATTGCACACAGGTAAATGAGAGCACGGATCTTTATTTTGTTGCACTTTTTTCCGGGTGGATTGGTCACATCAATATTTTTTAGACACTGAGTCACTTTACTAATTTTATGGACTTTTTTAATGGATTTGTTTGTAATATTGTGGCCATAAGGTTATGATTACATTATTATTAGTGTGACAATTTTGTATTTTTTGGTTTATTACATATTAAGTAGCGCAGCACTTATTTTGATTTTGTTGATTATTTTGGGTGTAGTGAAAGCACTTTTAGTGATAGCAGCTGCTTGATTGTTCAATATATTTTTACACAGGGATTGCGCTGATTGATTTAGTTTGATTACTCTGCTCAGAAATCTCTGAAAATTGAGCGATCGGCAGTGTTTGATCGCTCGGTTCTCAGTGTTAGGGCCATCGGGGGACAGATACAGCATTGGACCGATGCTGCATCAACCTAGCTACAGTAAGTATGATTCTGGAAAAAAAAATAAATCCATACATCTCTTTTAACTTGTTTCTGGTCCAGGGTATGTGGTCTAGTTCAGCCTTTCTCAACCTTTTTTTACCACTTTTTTACAACCCTTCAAATAATTTGCAGAATTTAGGGAACACCTGCTCATTCATTGGGGTCAGTGGGAAGAATGCCCATTACATTACTGGCAGTGAGAAAAATGCCCCACTTACAATGATGGTCAAAATGCCACTCTTACTGACAGCTAAAAAGATTATTGCTGTCATACAGTTGGATAAGCCAACCAACTGAGAGATAAATCAGGCACAGCTCAAGGAACCCCTAGCAACCTCTGGAGGAAACCCTAGGGTTTCATGGAACAATGGTTGAGAATGGTTGGTCTAGTTCATAGTCCTTTTAAAGCGGTTGTAAACCCTTTACTACCACTTTAACCTACAGGTAAGCCTATAATAAGATTTACCTGTAGGTACTGGAAATATTTACTGGATATTTACCATATATGCTTGCGTCAATGTTATTGGCTTGCGCCGACGTCACTGGCGCATGTGTACTGAAGAAAGGGTACGATTGTGCCGTTTCTAAAGGGCCCATGCCGGGAGTGACGTCACGCAACTCCTGGCCAGTCACAGAGCCAGAGTCCATGGCCCTGGAAGGAAGAGGGGTGAAGATGTATGTGCCCACCAGCGGGGACAGTGGGGACATTGCAGGTGAGAGCAACATAATGGGCTAGTATGCGATGCATACTAGCCCATTATGCTTTTACCTTGCAGGGGAAAAAAAGAGGAAGTAAAACCATCATTGTTTACTTCCTCCTTAAAGTAGAACTATAGGCAAAACTTTTTTTTTTCATTTTGAAAGGAGTAAGGGAGGGTTAAAACCACTATAAGATTTTATTTTATTTTTTTTTGCCATCTGTGTCCCATTGGTGGGATTTCTTTTCACTTCCTGCCTCATAGCCAAACTGGAAGCCGGATGAAATCCCTGCAAATTTAAGGGGAACTCTATCCAAAACTAAAAAAAAAGTTTTGCCTTTAATTATACTTCAAGTAAAGACCCATGAGTTGCATTATTGCATCTATCAGTTCATAAACCAGACGGGTGCTTTCTTAACAAAATCTGTTACTTCAAATCTTTCTTTGAGCCAACTAAGTGACAGAAAATGCTTGGAAAAATAGCAATTGTACTAAGAAGATGAATGGCATAATGATAAACAAGAAATTGAATAGAATTCTCAATGATTTCATACAAAGTTCCTGCACATCTGATAACCCTGAACAACTAGAAACAGGATTCCTAAACCAATCTTTAAACCAAGGTCTGGTTCCTGGGATGAATGAAGAAAATCCCTTTATCCCCTCTCACCCTCCCCCTTCACCCCCTTTTTTTTGTTCCTCTTTCCTAACTATTCTTTCCCTAACCTTTTTTTTCTACCTTCTCCCTTTCCCCTTTCTTTCTTTTGCACCCCCCCACATCCTTGTTCTGTACAACTCTTAATTAAAGGATATGACCTACCTCCACCCTTCAATGGTTCCCACTCCTCACCACTTCTCTATCTTACATGAAAATTGCTTTATACACAAAGAGGATCCATTTCCCACACACCCCCCACAAAGCACATACAGAAAACATTTCACACCTAACATCCAACTGTGAACTGACCTCAATACAAGATTTCATTTACAATTAATTGCTGATAGGTGACCTGTATATTGTATTCCACTCACTCTAAATTGGATACATATACTGTTGCTAGTAATTGGTAAACCCAACTGCAATTTTTTCCAAATCCTGTCTTTATTTGTGTCTCCTACAGGAGGAAATTGCATTATTTGATGTTCATGTTCTTGTAACTTTTCCTCTTTAAAAAAAAATAATATAAAAAAAAAATTTGAAAAATATTGAAACAGAAAAACAATACATGGTAGAACGCTAATCCCAAGAGATATTTGGTGGTCATTGGGAAAAGACTAAAGCCAATTGGACCATGCTTTATTAGGGGGGTTGGCCAAACTAGTAAAGTATTCTGAGGTGTAAGCTTTTTTTTTTGGTTGGAACAAATGAACATAGTTGAAGTATACTCACTCTTCCATTTGTAGAGAAAGTTATTTGTGGTTCCCCATTTCCATTCTGCAAGACATACTGCAATGTTTTTTATCACCGTAGCTGTATTACAAGTACCTTTAGGAGTGAAAAAATGCATAAGGCGAATAGCAATGCCCTTCAACATTTTAGCAATCATTTTATAAATGCCTAGAAAAGAGGTATAAAAAAAAACAAAAACAAAAAACAAAAAACAAGCATTAGATTGCAAAGATTTTTAAAACTAAGCTCCAAGCTCCCCCCACACCCTACCCATACCTCCCAACCGTGCCGGATTCCACGGGACCGTCCCACGACGTGAAGTAAGTCCCGTGGATCTGGGCTGGACACCCCTCATGGTGATCTATGTACATTGCAGGGATTTTAACAAACTTTGTTGCAGATTCCTACCTTTTATCATTTCTAAGAAATATTGGTTTGTTTGTCTGTGTCCATGTGTAAAAGGAATGTGAATGGGGGGGGGCATTTCATGATTATCAATCAGCTGCTGCATTTGCTGGGTTCTATTGAGGAAAATTGCAGGGTCTGCTACCCCTTTATACATGATTTCCCTTGAGGAGTATCTTACCAAAAATTACAATTTTGTTGCAGGGGATGCCCAAAATCTGACTTATATCCTGGTACAGACCTCTGGGAAAGTCAATCACACAAGCAGGAAACTACATTTTTTGGGGGGCGTTCTGTGCACCATCTGTGTACAGAACAGCTCCAGGTAGCCATATTGCATTGCATTTTATAGAAAAAGACAGCACTGCAAATTGAAAAGGAAAGGTCATTTTTAATAACATTCAATTACAATATGATCTGTGTCGCAATTGTATGTGCTATTTTTTTTTTATTTGCCATTTGTTTCCCACAAAAGTCAAGTTTAAGCTGTGGTTTTACTGCCCTCTATTGCGCCCTTAACCCCTCTATATTCTTTAGATGAACTCTGACCCCTAAGGCTGGTAGGAGGGACTCCTAATCTTTCTGAACTCTAATTGGCTGCACAGTGCTGACATCGTCAGAAGCTCATCCTGCCGGCTCCCAGTTACCGGTATGTGACCATTAGCTATCAGTGACAGCTGGGTCACAGTTCTGGGGGCACTGATGGAGTGTGCCCTCAAACTACATAGTGATGCATATAAGGCCCAACTGCCATGCCTCCGGATATATGTGTACAGTGGCCCTAAACAGGTTAAGTTGAAAAGGCAGCAAGACAATCTATGGCCAGTCCATGGTCTGCTTCCTGGGCTGTGCGGAGGGAATCATCCTCCCCTTATCCTCTCTCTCCAACCTTTCTTCCTCTCATCTCTTTTTCCACCTTCTCCCTTCCCCTTTCTTTCTTTTGCATCCCCCATCCTTTCTCTATACAACTCTTAATCAGAGGATATGGCCTACCTTCACCCATCAATGGTTTCCACGCCTTACCACTTCTCCATCTTCTATCTTATATGAAAGTTGCATCATATGCTAAGAGGATCCATTTCCCCCCCCTCTCCACAAAGCAAAAACAGAAAACATTTTCAGAGTGTTCTTCTTTCACTAGGATTGTTCCTGTTCTCCTGGGGCTGCTGTGCCCGGGAGGCAGGTATAATGATTCATGGATTGCAGTTTGGGCCTCAGCAGGTGCTGGGCTGAGATCTTGTTGGAGGGCACTGTGCTGGAGTCCCAGTCTGGAGATGGATCTTTTATTTCCCTCACTGAGGAACTACCTGTAGAAGCTGGGTGACATTCAGCTCCTGGGACATTGTGAGTAAAACCTACTGTGGGACTTTTGTGTGTGTCTACAGCTAGAAGGATTTGTGCTAGAAGTTTGTCCTCCTAATGAGAGTTTTGTAGTATTCTGAACCCCCTGAACTCCTCTCCTGTTTCAAACTACTTAGCAATAAATTCTAAGAAGGCATCCCCTAGACCTGGGATGCTCAATCTGTGGTCCGTGGGCCACATGTGGCCCCCTGAGCCCTCTGATGTGGTCCTCGACCTTAAACCGGGGTCAGCAACCTGTTGATCGGGATCTGGGCTTGCCGTCCCGCCATCCCAGAGCATCAGAGTGCCAGCAGCAGAGGAAGCAGGCAAGCCAATGTAGCACTAGCTCCTGTCCCAGGTGGTGTGATACCAAAGGCACTTCGCCTGGGACCTTTCTCACAGACTTAAGAGTGATGCCAGCAGAAGCTGAAAGACGAAAAAAGGTCACCGTATTAAACAACATATACACTGCGCTTTTGCAATGGGCATATTAGCACCTATAAAAGGGTTAATAAGGCTGCTTTCATACTGATCTGCAGGTGCAGCGCAGAGCTCCTGCGGCTTTCCTGCGGGTTAGCTACACTGCGCCATAGACTTCTATTATATCCAGCAGGTTTGGTGCACGTTCTGATAGGCACCAAAACTCCTGAATGCAGCAGTTTTTGTGCGCTTTCAGAAAGAGTACCACAATCACAAGATATAATGGAAGTCTATGGCAAAGCACAGCTAACCTGTAGGAAAGCCGCAGGTGCACTGCGCTGAACCCACGTGCGGGTAAACCGCAGTGCATCAATGTGAAAGCAGCCTTATAAGGGACTCAGGACAGTAAGGGCTTTGTTTACATTTGTTAAAGCCCCATAGTTGAGAAGTGTTTTTACCACCTTCCCCCCAACCACTGGTGTAGTGTCGGGTGGCAATGGCGACCCCATTCCATGCTCCAGGGGGCCCATGCAGCCTCCCTGTCACATTCTGTTTTACACTTGGATGGGAGGGGAATCATATACAGCAACTGATCTTCTCCATTTTCCACCTATAACCGCTGAACGCCGACTTCTCCTCCTCTCCCTCCCAGTGATGTTCAATGGCTGCAGGTGGAAAATGTTCATTAAGCTATTCAAAATAAAAAAAAAATTTAAATTCTGAACCATTTCATTTCATTGTGGCCCGCAACCAGTTACCAAATCACTTAAGTGGCCCTCGCTTATCAAAAGGTTGAGCACCCCTGCCCTAGACTGAGCTTGTGTTGTTGGTGTGTATGGAGCTGTGCTGGTGGATGTATTATTGTGGGAGAACCTGTGTAATTCTCAGTGGTCCCTCCGAAGGTGAGCGCTCCATGCGTATGCATGGAGTGATAAGTAGCCAACCTATGGTTGAAGAAAGAAGATGCTGCTGAACCAGGAAGCAGAAGAAGCTGGTGGCAACAAAGTGAGGGAGATGTGGACCCTACATTGATGGAGGATAATAGCCTAAAAGTTAATATACATGCACATTATGCCATCTACTCAGGGAACATAATGGAGATTCACAATGCAGAGAGAATAATATTTACTACATGTATACAGTTTCTTTCTTTGGCCTCTATACTGCATAAATGATAAATGTGTATAGCATCGCTGCATTGCTTTTCTTACCTGACATTAATGAGATGGTATCTTTCTCTGCTTCTGGTGTGATTTCCTTGGTGTCTGGATAAAATGAACCAAAATAACATAAGTACCAACCCCACCCACATACAGTTAGCACAGAGCAAAAGAAAGAACTATATTATTTCTATTGGAAAACTGATAGATGTTTGGGTGGATGCTTGACAGATGGTGACACAGCCCACCAAGCTCCATCTATAATGGAAATACCAGTTTTGCATTGACTGAGGTATTAAAAGCATGTTAGCACCACTGTGTGAATTGTAATATGTCACAAAAAAAATGAAATATAGCAATAATTCACAATCAGTTTAGAAAATACAGTATTACTAATAAGGAAGTACTGTATAGTGTACATACAGTATTGTTTTACCTCTCAATTAGATTAAAGTGGTTTCAAAGCTAAAACATTTTTGTTTGTTTTTTTGGAATGGAGTAGTGATGATCTTAATCCTTTCCTACTATATCAACAGGAAAAAAAATAGTTTGGGATTTTTAGAGATGCTTTAAAGCAGAACTAAGGTATGCAAATACTCACCTCCCCTCCAGCCATACTATGTCCATGAGCTTCTTCGTTATCTTCTCCCCAGCTTTTTCATTGGTCCTTCAGTTATTTTGATTGCCAGCGTGGGATGACATAGCTTCCACGCATGCACACAGGAGTTCATTCATTCCAGCACCAGGGTATGCCGAGAATGTACACTGTGCATGCACAACTCAGTGCATTTTCTAAAGAAGATTGTCAACTGGCAGGTACGTTTGTTTTGTCTCTTCTCTCTCTCTCTGCAATAAAACCTGCCTACTTGATTTTTAAAAATATTTTTGCAGTTGAGCTCCCCTTTAAAATGAATTGTAGTACCCAATTTTATCCATTAGGGGGCTCGGGTGGAAATGGGTGTCAAGAAAAAATATACCACTGTTTCACAATTCTAGAAAATGCTAGAGGAACCACGCTACAGGGGAAATTGCTGTAATTTCTTAACGCCAGACAATGTGATTTTAAAGGCTATTATAGTGTACAATATTGCTTTGGAAAACTGTGGTGGGCCTCTCATTTGCCTGTATGTTATTATTATTATTATACAAGATTTATATAATGCCAACAATTTGTACAGCGCTTTACAACGTTAGGGCAAACAGTACAGTTACAATACAATTCAATACAATGTTTGAACAATAAATCCATTTTACTCCATTTGGTTATGATATAGTTTTCACCATCTCGATATAAGGTTTACAAATGTAGCACCCTCTAGTGTACAGTTAGAGTGAGGAAATTTTATTTTGACTCACAGTAGCCTGTGTGAGTCTCTGTATTTGGTCTGGGGTTACTGTAGGTCAGGCTGCAAAGGCTCTACAGGTTAGGCCAGGGCCGATCCTGAGCAGGTGCATGGGGTGCACCGCTCCCCGGCGCGGCAAGCTGCTGCAGAGGAGAGGGGCCTCTGCTGTGGAACTCACTTGACTTGCCGGCTGCCTCTGCTGTGCGCTGCACTGGTTGCTATAATCACCTGCCGCCCGGCGTCTAGCAACCAGTGACGTCAGAGGCCGCGGCCGCCCCAGCATTCAGAGAGCGCTGCCTCGGTGGCTAGTACACTAGCTTCACCCAACTATGCCATGTTCTTCAGACAGCGTGGCTCAGAGGGAGGAGAGCGGAGCACATCTGAAGAGAGCTGCCTGAGCCTGCCTTGCTGTGAGTGACTGAGCTCAGCTGAGCAGCTGTCCACCTGCACTGCACCAGCATAGCATCTGCCGCTGCCTGACACTGTGTTCTAGAGGCTGGGAATTGACCCTCGGCCTCACCCTGTGAGTAAGTTGTGCCATCAAATGCAGCCACTGCGCCCAACCATCAAACGCAGTCACTGTGCCAATCAAATGCTGCCACTGTGCCCATCAAACGCCACCACTGTGCCATCAAAAGCAGCCACTGTGCCCATCAAACGCAGCCACTATGCCATCTAAATGTAGCCACTGTGCCCATCAAACACAGCCACTGAGCCCAATCATCAAATGCAGCCACTGTGCCCATCAAACGCAGCCACTGTGCCTAACCATCAAACGCAGCCACTATGCCCAACCATCAAACGCAGCCACTGTGCCCATCAAACGCAGCCCTCTGCCCATCAAACGCCGCCACTGTGCCATCAAACGCAGCCACTGTGCCCCATCAAATGCTGCTACTGTGCCCATCAAATAGTGCCACATCAAATGCTGTCACTGTGCCCATCAAATAGCACCCCATCAAATGCTGTCACTGTGCCCATCAAAAGCAGCTACTGTGCCCATCAAACGCTGCCACTGTGCCCCATCAAATGCTGCTACTGTGCCTATCAAATAGTGCCCCATCAAATGCTGTCACTGTGCCTATCAAATAGTGCCACTGTGACCCCCTTGCCAAAAGTGAGGAGTTAGTAAGATGACAATGCCTATGTGGGGGCGCCAGAAATATTTCTGCACCCAGGCGGCTGTGACCCTAGGATCGGCCCAGGGTTAGGCCTCTGGTACCTACCCCTGGTTCTAGAAGCTGCTGGAAGTTTCTAGAAGCTAGTGGGTGGAGGCAAAGAGGTCGTGATCTGCATGTTTATAGGAATCTGGCCAATCCCCAGGCAGGAGGCCTGGCAGGGTGGCTGGGGCAGCCCATAAATATTGTGGGGAGTCAGGGGGGAGATGGAGTATTGAAGGTGTGTTGTGTGGCCTGGGAGGGGACCCCAAAGCTGAAGGGACTCTGCCTCCAGGATGGGAGCTGGGGAAGTAAGAAGGACAGAGGGGTCACTACTACCTTAGGGCAAAACTTTTTTTTTGTGTGTTTTGAACAGAGTGGAGATGGATTATAACACGTTTCAGTTTTTATTGCAGTCTGTGCCCCCCTTTAAAGCGGAACTACACTTCATATAAGCACCAAAAACCAAAAAGGCTATTTAACCGCTTCATCCCCAGAAGATTTTATCCCTTTCCTGACCAGAGCACTTTTTGCGATTCGGCACTGCGTCTTTTTAACTGACAATTGCGCGGTCGTACGACGTTGCACCCAAACAAAATTGACGTCCTTTTTTTCCCACAAATAGAGCTTTCTTTTGGTGGTATTTGATCACCTCTGCGATTTTTATTTTTTGCACTATAAACAAAAAAAGAGCCTCAATTTTGAAAAAAAAGCAATATTTTTTACTTTTTGCTATAATAAATATCCCCCAAAAATATATAAAAAAAACTAATTTTTTCCTCAGTTTAGGCCGATATGTATTCTTCTAGATATTTTTGGTAAAAAAAAAAAAAAAATCGCAATAAGTGTACTTTGATTTGCGCAAAAGTTATAGCGTCTACAAAATAGGGGATAGTTTTATGGCATTTTTATTTTTTATTTTTTTTTTTAATTAGTAATGGCGGCCATCTGTGATTTTTATCGTGACTGCGACATTATGGCAGACACATAGGACACTTTTGACTCTATTTTGGGACCATTGTCATTTATACAGCAATCTATAGTGCTATAGAAATGCACTGATTACTGTGTAAATGACACTGGCAGGGAAGGGGTTAAACACTAGGGGGCGATGAAGGGGTTGTGTGTCCTAGTGATTCTAACTGTGGGGGGGATGGGCTCCCACTCATATGACAGCGATCACTGCTTCCGATGACAGGGGGCAGTGATCTCTGTCATGTCACAAGGCAGAACGGGGAAATGCCTTGTTTACATAGGCACTTCCCCGTTCTACGGCTTGTGACACGATCGCTGGGACACCGGTGGACATCGGTCCAGCGAGCGCGGTCACGCTGTATGTGGCGGGCGTGCACGCCCGCTAGCCACGCCAATTAAAGGGGACGTACAGGTATGCCCATTTGCCCACCGCTGCCATTGTGCTGACGTATATCGGCGTGCAGCGGTCGGCAAGTGGTTAATTCATTTTTTATATTTATTGCAAACTCCCCCATCCATCCATGTCTCCATTCTTTATTTTGTTGAGAAATCAATTTGAAAAACACCCCCTAGCATTTCTGGCTGTGGCCATCTTGAGTGAGGGCAAATGATTCATTTAGCACTTACTAACTGGAATCCACCTGCCCTTACATTAGCTCAGGCATGCAAACATGAGAGGTTGTGCTTAGCTGAAAAAGCCCCTCCTCCTCTACTGAAGACTCCTGGGATGTGTGACATTATTTTGCCTAGGCATGGAAATCAGGAAGCAACTGAAGAAATGTAAACAAAAACAAAAAAAGTTTAAAATAAGCAAATATAATACACTTTCCTATGAATTTACTAATACTAGTACTAGTAGCATAAGGACTAAAAATAGTCAATGTTGATAAAGAGGGTGACGTTTCGCTTTAAGGGGATTTACCCTTTCTATCTGTCCTGTTTACTATGATCATTGAAAGTGAAAGTAAAAGAAAACCCCAAATTGTGGGTTGTCCCCAGAAATGTAATAGAGGGGAAATCTTCCAATGGGGACACTAGTTATGGTAACTTGGGTCCCTAAGGAATCCCCTTAATTTGAAAGGATTCCCTCTCATTTCCTGTTTGG
Source organism: Lithobates clamitans (assembly GCA_037952925.1). Classification (NCBI taxonomy): domain Eukaryota; kingdom Metazoa; phylum Chordata; class Amphibia; order Anura; family Ranidae; genus Lithobates; species Lithobates clamitans. The sequence goes on along the minus strand of JBBGZY010000292.1, from coordinate 11,590,310 downwards.
CTATAGGACAGGAAGTGAAATTTCTGCAATGGGATACAGATGGTGAAAAAAAAATCTGCCAGGGGTTATAACCCTCTCATACTGTATCCAAAAAAAAAAAAAAGTTTAACCCCTTCAAGCCGACAGTACGCAAATAGGTGGCCCCACTGGACTGATCTTTTTTCCGTGGGGCTGAATATTTGCGTATCTTCCTTTGTGCTGGGAATGCGACACACAGCGTGTTCCCAGCACAGAGACCGGGGTCTCACCGAGAGCACCAGGCCCAGTTCTAACAATCAGGACCCCAAAACGTCCGATTCTGGGTGACCTGGTCGCTGTGATAGCCTCTGATTGGCTATCACAGTAATCAGTCACTGTGAAGCCCGCCCCCGTGTCTTCTGTCTCTGTGAATGGATGAGAGAGATACATTGTATCACTCTCTATCTTTGAAGAGAGAGAGAAAAAAAGCGCGTGTAGGAAAAAAAAAAAGAAACCTAGATCAAGGTTTGATCTAGGTCAGTGCCAGGATTAGTGTCTGGGTCAAGGTCAGGGTCAAAGGTTAAGGTTCAAGGTCAAAGGTCAAAGGTCAGGGTCAGTATTTTTTTGGACAGGATTTTTTTTTTAAATTAGTATCAGTGTGTTTTAGGTAGGATTAGCTGCTTGGTGCCCGCCAACCGTCAAATGACAGCGGGACAGTGCAGCTCTAGTTGTGGGACGCCGTCATATGATGGCTTCCCAGAACAGCAGCTCTCGCGCACTGCGGGGGCGCACAGTGCAGCGATCACAGCCACGCCATGTTGCTAGAACACGGCGCAACCCGATCTCTTTTTTTTTTTTTTACATTTTTGGTCTTTTTTTTGTAAAAAGTAAAAAACCCAGCAGTGATTAAATACCAACCAAAAGAAAGCTCTATTTGTGTGAAGAAAATGATAAAAAATTCGTTTGGTTACAGTGTTGCATGACCGCGCAATTGTCATTCAAAGTGTGACAGTGCTGAAAGCTGAAAAATGGCTTGGGCAGGAAGGGGGTTTAAGTGCCAGGTAGGCAAGTGGTTAAAAAAAGCAAAATGCGCACTATTGTTTCTGGGCTGTACTACAGGTACAAATAACAGCTAACATACACATACAGTGCCTTGAAAAAGTATTCATACCCCTTAAAAATTTTCCACATTTTGTCATGTTACAACCAAAAACGTAAATTTATTTTATTGTTTTTTGGGTTTTTTTTATGATAGACCAACACAAAGTAGCACATAATTGTGAAGTGGAAGGAAAATGATAAAAGGTTTTTTAAATATTTTTTACAAATAAATATCTGAAAAGTGTGGTGTGCATTTGTATTCAGCCCCCTTTACTCCGATACCCCTAACTAAAATCTAGTGGAACCAATTGCCTTCAGAAGTTAATTGGTAAATAGAGTCCACCTGTGTATAATTTAATCTCAGTATAAATACAGCTGTTCTGTGAAGCCCTCAGAGGTTTGTTAGAGAACCTTAGTGAACAAACAGCATCATGAAGGCCAAGGAACACAACAGACAGGTCAGGGATAAAGTTGTGGAGAAGTTTAAAGCAGGGTTGGGTTATAAGAAAATATCCCAAGATTTGAACATCTTACAGAGCACTGTTCAATCCATCATCCAAAAATGGAAAGAGTATGGCACAACTGCAAACCTACCAAGACATGGCTGTCCACCTAAAGTGACAGGCCAGGCAAGGAGAGCATTAATCAGAGAAGCAGCCAAGAGGTCCATGGTAACTCTGGAGGAGCTGCAAAGATCCACAGCTCAGGTGAGAGAATCTGTCCACAGGACAACTATTAGTCCCGCACTCCACAAATCTGGTCTTTATGGAAGGGTGGCAAGAAGAAAGTCATTGTTGAAAGAAAGACATAAGAAGTCTTGTTTGCAGTTTGCGAGAAGCCATAAGGGGGGCAAAGCAAACATGTGGAAGAAGTGGGTGGCGGAAAACTAACACTGCACATCACCCCGAACACACCATCCCCACCGTGAAACGTGGTGGTGGCAGCATCATGTTGTGGGGATGCTTTTCTTCAGCAGAGACAGGGAAGATGGTCAGAGTTGATGGGAAGATGGATGGAGCCAAATACAGGGCAATCTTAGAAGAAAACCTGTTATGCTGCATACACAGGGTCGGACATTGATCGGACATTCCGACAACAAAATCCATGTTTTTTTTTCCGACGGATGTTGGCTCAAACTTGTCTTGCATACACACGGTCACATAAAGTTGGTCAGAAATTCCGAAAGTCAAGAACGTGGTGACGTACAACACGTACGACGAGCCGAGAAAAATTAAGTTCAATAGCCAGTGCGGCTCTTCTGCTTGATTCTGAGCATGCGTGGCACTTTGTGCGTCGGAATTGTGTACACACGATCGGAATTTAGGCGAACGGATTTTGTTGTCGGAAATTTGGAGAGCCAGATCTCAAATTTTGTGCAACGGAAATTCCGATGGAAACTGTTCGATGGAGCCTACACACAGTTGGAATTTCCGACAACAAGCTCCGATCGCACATTTTACGTCGGAAAGTCCGACCGTGTGTACAGGGCATTAGAGTCTGCAAAAGACTTGAGACTGGAGCGGAGGTTCACCTTCCAGCAGGACAACGACCCTAAACATACAGCCAGAGCTACAATGGAATGGTTTAGATCAAAGCATATTCATGTGTTAGAATGGCTCAGTCAAAGTCCAGACCTAAACCCAATTGAGAATCTGTGGCAAGACTTGAAAATTGCTGTTCACATACGCTCTCCATCCAATCTGAGCTATTTATTTAGATGTGCAAAGCTGGTAGAGACATCCCCAAAAAGACTTGCAGCTGTAATTGCAGCAAAAGGTGGTTCTACAAAGTATTGACTCAGGGGGGCTGAATACAAATTTACGCCACACTTTTCACATATTTATTTGTAAGAAAATTTGAGAACCATTTATCATTTTCCTTCCATTTCAAAATTATCTGCCACTTTGTGTTGATCTATCACATAAAATCCCAATAAAATACATTTTCGTTTTTGGTTGTAACATGACAAAAATGTGGAAAAAGTGGTATGAATACTTTTTCAAGGCACTGTATGTGGTATTGCTGTGATTGTCAGGAGCAGGAGAATTTATTTTGGGTTGTTTTCCTTTTGATATTAAAAAAAAATAATAAAAATAAATCAGGAGATATCCATTACCATTTACCACCAATTGAAAGCCCAATTTGTCCAGAAAAAAACAAGGTACAATCCACCTGGATGCACAAAGTAGTTGTGATGATATGTACGGTTTTACTAACACATCAAAATTGCAAAATTAGGCTTTTCAATTTGTTTTACCCTTAGGTGCGAAGGGGTTAATGTTACGTGAAGAATATAAGCAATCATCTATTTTTCCTGCGGGTAGCGCAGAAAGGGGGATAAAGCTTTCCTAAAATAAATGCATGTGCTCACTTTGAGCTTTCAGCAGACTTTGTTAATTACATTTTGTAGAAAATATCTAAATATATAGGGGTGTGCTAATTACATAAATGCTGTATTGGAGAAAATTACATTTCATTTTTCTTTTACTATTTTTTTCCCAATCAAAACCAAGGAAATACAAATATATGTATCCCTATTTGCTACCAAATTAAAGACATATCTGTTCCCTCCTCCCTTCAAAAATTAAAAAAAAAGTATAATATGATAGGGGAGTCTACAAAATGCTAAAAGGTTTAATGTGCAAAACAAAGATATCACTGAGATAAAAATAAAAAACACATAAGATTTAGGAGAAAAACATCCTGAAACTCAAATGGTTACATTGAAAAAAAATTTTTTTTTAAGAAAAGAAAAAAGGAAAATGCACATTCAAAGAACAAGGGAAATAAATGTAACTACCGGAAATACTCAAAGGTAAAAAAGGCACCATCTAAGTAAAAAATTGTCTTTTTTTCAAGCAAATTTTAACTCAATTATTCGATGTTCAAAATGTAAAGTTTTTGCTTCTTCTTGCAGTGAATATACTTGACCTGGAGGGGAATTTCTTTCAACATAACCTAAGATGCACTTTAAAAAATGAGTCACATCATTTGGTTCATCATGGAAACAAGTTACATACCCTCTAAGTCCTTAGCAAAATCTTTCCAGAACTTCTTCTTATATTCTTCTGTCCTCCCCATCAGGTCATGCGACAGAAGGCCTTCTATTTTTTTACATCCTCTGCATGAACAGGTCTGCCCTACTCGGGGAAAAAGCATAGACTAATAATGTAGGAAAGAAAGCACTGCACTGTGACACCGTCAGTAAAGTATCATTCTAGCAATACATGTTCTCTACACTTGTATTTATATGTACTTCTGTCTCAAAGCAGCTCCTCATTAAGGCCCCTTTCACACTGGGGCGGTTTGCAGGCGTTATTACGCTAAAAATAGCGCCTGCAAACCGACCTAAAACTGCCGCTGCTGTTTCTCCAGAGTACCCCTTTTCATCATGGTCCCCATCAAAGTACCACTTTTCATCAGGGCCTTCATCAGAGTACCCTTTACATCAGGTGTACTTATCGTAGTAGCCCTTACATCAGCTGTCTCCATCAGAGTAGCCCTTACATCTGGTGTCCCCATCAGACTACCCTTTACTTCAGGTGTACTTATCGTAGTAGCCCTTACATCAGCTGTCCCCATCAGAGTAGCCCTTACATCAGCTGTCCCCATCAGAGTAGCCCTTACATCTGGTGTCCCCATCAGAGTACCCTTTACTTCAGGTGTCCCCCATCGAAGTATCCCTTCCGTCAGGTGTCCCCATCAGAGTATCCCTTACATTAATTGTCCCCACCAGAGTGCCTCATGGATCAGTAAATGCGCTTTCAGAGACCCGGGGGAGCACAACTAAAATTTGGGGGGAGGGCGGGGACACCCTTTCCCAGCAACCTCCTAGATCTGGGTCTGATCATCATTGTATTTCTATACAAGTCTATGGGAATGCAATCCAATTTGAAACAGGTGAAATGCAGGTCAGAAGGAGGACAACTGAAGTTTAATCGCACCAGTCAATTAATTGTAAATACGGTAATCATCTTAAAGTGGAGTTCCACCCACTTTTACAACTCTTCAGCATCCCTCACTAAACTGTGCACTGCAAACGAATTGTATATATATATTTTTTTTTCTCAGCACCTACTGTATATCTGCTGTATTCATTTTTCACTTCCTCCTCCCTGGCCGTGGCCCATCGCATCATTTCCTGTTTGCAATGCCTTCTGGGAAGGGGCGGCAACTTCCTCTGACACTGCCGTTTCTATGGAAACCTGACCTGAAACCTATTACACTGCTTGTGCTGCACTGAGCATGTGCGAGATCTGCAAGGATGAGATCCAGGAAGAAATACAGTCTGGCTTCAGATGCTCACACTTAAGATGGCCACGGCCTGATGTAAGTTTATAAAATAACAAACTGCTGCTATAAACGAACAAAACAGACCTTAGTTTACAGACTAACTTTACTAGAATACATTAAACTTGTGTATTATAGGGGTATTTTTATTTAAAAAGTATAATTTTGGCCGGAACACCACTTTAAACTGATGTCAAATTGATGCCATTGAGGCAGGCCTAAAGCTCATCAACACAGACCCTTAAAGGTTTACCTAACATGTTAGTTCACCTTTACAGAAAAAATTGTAAAGGTGAACTAACACTGTACACCCTCCCCATCAACCTGCTTGTACCCACTGCACTGTCTTCCGGTAATGCTGAGCTGTCAGTGTCCCTGCAGCCGCACCAGCGGTCTGGAGATTTGAAATGCCCACTCTTCTCTCTCTTCTTCACGCAGCTCTTAAGGGAAGGACCAGAACGATTCCCTGTTACAGTGCTGACCAATCAGAATTGCTCTGGTCTATTCTGGAAAAGCTGCAAAGAGAAGAGGTAAAAGAGCGAGGATTTGAAATCCCTGGAGTGGCTGTGAGGACACTGAGAGCTCAGCATCTTTGGAGGTAAGTACCATGGGGGCTGGGGGTAGGGGTGTTAAGGGTATATGGTGTTAGTTCACCTTTACATTTTTTCTGTATAAGTGAACTAACCCTTTAACTACCCTACTGCTTGCTATCCTGCCACTCTGATGACCTGAGAAGTGGATATACCGGGTACTTTTGGGCATTGGGAGAATGTGAGTAGTCAGTGATCAGATCTTAGTAAAGTGCAGGGGGTGGGTGGAGTCCTTAGCCGTGTGTAAGCTCTAACTAGAGAAACTTCAAACGTACACATGGCTTCTTCTCCTCACTCCTGCGGCCAAATGGGGCAGTGGTCAAGTGAAGGGCAGGTGGGGACAAGCAGCAAAAAAACAGAAAAGGGGTTCAATTGCCCTTAAAGAGTGTGTTCACCTTTGGAACATGTTATATGTTCCACCCATATTTAGGGTGGAACATGTCTCAGGAGGCAGACCCAGAATTCTAGGAGAGTACCAGGAAGTAAAGGGAGATGGATTCATCTGACCATAGTAAAAATGGCCACCGTGAGAAAAAATGGGGCAGAAAATAAAAAATAAGGCATACAATTACGTATAAGTATCTCTTTCTAAATGTGTCTTTGTTGTAATTTTTCTATGATAGGATTATCATCTTTTTTTTTTTAATAGGCAAAGCAGAGGTTCCCTTTAGAAGTGGAACTTGATAGCTGTGTTTTTAAGTTATAATATATAGTTATAAAACATTACAATATACAATATATATTACTGTATATACATTATAGATAACAGCAAATTGGTTGATACACAATATACAAAAAAATTGTATAATCTATAATTGTATATGCAATGCAACCTCAAGAAGGTAAAATGCATTGATGTTTTCTTGTATACTCATATATCTAAAAAAACATCTGCAATAAAAAGATAGTTCACATTATTCAAACACACAACACTGGCTCTTTTCCTGTGACTGTTTAATAGTATACGTGCGCCATATGTAACAGGTATAGAAACTGCTGTTAGCTTTGGGGTAACCCAAGGTTTCGGGAATTTCACTCACTGTAGGACCCGGGGCTTTGGGCCAGCAAAGGCATTAATATTTGCTGGACATATGTGATGGATCTGGGCTTTTCACATTTGACAGACTAAAAAACAAATTCCCTGGCCTCCTGAAGCAGGAGGCCAGGGAATGTATCCTTGGCCTGCTAGGGGAAAGTGGGGAGAGCAATAATAAGAAAATCGCTATAGGAAGGTGCCTTTATAAATCTAGGAAATTAATAGCACAATCCTGGCTATCCATCATGCCCCCAACTATAGAAGACTGGCTTAGGACAGTGGACAAGCTAGTTTGGACAGAAAAAAACAGTCTACATTAGGAGAAATAGCTATGAAAAATTCACAAAAATTTGGAACCCTTGGCTACAGTGGTCGGGCACAACCCGTTGACCTGGATTCAACTCTGAAAAGAGCCTAAGGTTTTGGAACCATCCGTTAATATAGAATTTAGGTAAAGGAGAACAAGTGCAATGAGGCATAATAGCTGATGTGGTGTTAGCATAAAATGATGTCTAGGCAACCTTTTAATATAGCTTAATAATAGGGGAGGATGGGAGGGAGTGGGTTGGGGGTGGGGGAGGGGGGAGGAGGAATAGAAGGATCAGAATGTAATGTACTCTTGTATAACTTGTGTTGACTTGTTGATCCCCATAAGTTGATGTGAAAATTATAAGTTTTCTACTTCTTTTTGTAATAAGAAAAATCTAATAAAGAATATTGAATTTAAAAAAAAACAAAAACAAATTCCAATTGCCAAACTTTTTTTTTTTCGGTTCCTGCAACTCTATCATGCCTTTGAAACGCAATTTAAATCCATCCAGCTTTGGCTGGAGCAGGATGACCTGGAGGCCATATTAAGGGATGTCGATCTCCCAAAACCATTATCCCAAAAATACCGAGCAATGCTGCCATCCATCCAGGTTGGTCTGGATGCTCTGCGTGGTTTGTGGCGGACGGAGGTGCAGGAGCTGGACAGCAAAGCCTTGGAGGATATGTGGAATTACCTGCTTCAGTCATTGGTTGCAGCTGGAGACAAACTGATTCAATTCAAAATCTTACATAGGATTTATTATACGCCACAACGCCCGCACCGCATATATGCAGCCTCCTTAGCTAACTGCTGGAGATGCTCTGGTACTCCAACAGACTTCACACATATTTTTTTTATTCAAGATTATTGATGGGAGGTAACCAAATTCATCCATGGGTTAACCACTATTCCTATCCCTCTGACGATTAGTGTTTGTCTCCTTGCGTTAGTAGAACAGCTGACATTCGCTAAGACAACACGTACTTTAATAAGTATCCTCCTATTTTATGCGAGAAAGGTCATAGTCCTCAAATGGAAGTCAGCTGGACCCCCTACCTTGTCATTATGGAAACAGTCAGTTAATGCAGTGATACCCCTCTATAAAGCAACATATTTATCCCACGGCTGCCCCAAGAAATTTGAAAAAGTTTAACATTTGTGGACAGACAGATTCTACAGTAGACGATCAGACCTTAGCGGACCAATTTAGTTCAACTTCCTGAAGACATACGTGGTCCTACATGGAGCTGGGATCTATGCCTAGGATATGTGAGTGGTTGGGTAGGCCCCCACAGACATTGTACCAACATTTTATTCTCACTACTCTTATAGTGTCCAGTTCTGATAGCTAGAAGGGAGAAGAGGTCCTCCAAAAAGCAATATTCCATATCATTATCCTGTCAACTGTAACCTGAGCGGCGTGTGTTTAGTTGTTTAGAGATTAGTGATATTTGGTTAGTTGGTGAGTTAAGCTATGAGTTGTAACTTGTTATGCCCATGGCTATGTGCACCAATTAGCCGGGTATACCCCAATGGCTCTGTTTTATATCTATAACTCATAAACTTTTCAATAAAAAGAATTTAAAAAATAATAATAATAATAAAGAAACTGATGTTAGCCTGTACAGCAATTTTGCCACCAGAAATCATAAAGTGCTAGGAATGAGAAATAATTATTTTAAAAAAATATTATTTTTATTCTAGTTTTTTTGGTAACTGAAACAAAATTATAAAAATATCTTCCCTCTTTCAGACTAGTAGAAGCCCGTTACTCCAGGCACAGTGCATTCATAGGCATACAAGCCCATTTGTCTGGCATGATGGGCTTTTACTATCTGTGGGGGACTGGTGGTAAGCAAGCATTTTTAAAACTTTTTTCTTGAAAAAAAAATTAAAAAGGTTAAAAAAGTAATCATATGTGTGATGAGCCTGTTTTTTTTTAAATAAAAGGAAATCTACAATAATACAGTATATACATTTTAAATATGAGTTACTATGTACCGCGTGCAAATTTTGTCTTCTGCTCCAAAATAGGATTGGGTTCCTCTGATGTCCCTAGGCAAGATGGACCAAGTAAAAATTAACTTCAGAATGAAAAAAAAAAAACATATAGTGATTCTGTAAACAATATTTTATGAAATATGAGCATGCACACAGCTAAATTACTCAGAGTGACCCAATTTGTGGACTTTAATGAAATTGTATTCTTCGTTTTATTTATTTATTTTTTATTATTGAGATTTTCTTACTTAAGCAGCTTGCAGATACAAAATAAAAAAATATATATGTAAATGGTGCATACAGTCATAATTCTATAAACTTAATCTAAAAGCCTAGATTTGGAAGAAGCGTCCCATCTCTACTGTTCTTTTTAGCAATTGAAACATTTTGCTTTAAATAACTTTTTTTTTTTTCTGTGCAGAAGCAGCTAATTCAATTTAACTACTGTAATCAAAGTTAAATTATCAACATAAATATTTTATCATGCATGCCAATTAAAAATCCAACGTTCACATCACTTGAGACCTATTTGCTGTTTTAAAAAAGCTCTGGTTCAGCAGCTATTTGTTCTACTGGCTTTTTAATATGATACCCAGTCTCTGTGCCTGTGGTAGGTACCTGTGGAAATTAACTCCTTCTTGCACAGCCCTGGCATCCCTTTAACTGGGCTATTACTCTAGATCACGTGACCACTGTAATTTGTTGTCACAGGATCGGGAGCCGGTGCTGCTGGCTCCTAATCTAGAGGCCAGAAGCTGATTTTTTGACAGCTCAGGTACTGTTCTGGAAGCACGCAATGGTTCACAGTCTGTGCTCTAATTCATCCCAAAGGTATTCTTTTGGGTTGAGGTCAGGAAAGTGTGCAGGCCAGTCAAGCTTCTCCACCTCAAACTTGCTCATCCATGTCTTTATGGACCTTGCTTTGTGCACTGGTCCAAATCATTTGGTGGAGGGGGGATTATGGTGTTGGGTTGTTTTTCAGGGGTTGGGCTTGGCCCCTTAGTTCCAGTGAAGGGAACTCTTAAAGGTGTCAGCATACCAAGACATTTTGGACAATTTTATGCGCCCAACTTTGTGGGAACTTTTTGGGATGGCCCCTTCCTGTTCAAACATAACTGCGCACTAGTGCACAAACAAGGCTCATAAAGACATGGATAAGCGGGTTTGGGGTAGAGGAACTTGACTGGCCTGCACAGAGTCCTGACCTTAACCTGATAGAACACCTTTGGGATGAATTAGAGCACAGACTGTGAGCCAGGGCTTCTTGTCCAACATCAGTGCCTGACCTCACAAATGCGCTTCTGGAAGAATGGTGGAACGTTCCCATGAACACACTCCTAAACCTTGTGGACAGCCATCCCAGAAGAGTTGAAGCTGTTATAGCTGCAACGGGTGGGCCAACTCAATATTGAACCCTACAGACTAAGACTAGGATGCCATTAAGTTCATGTGTGTGTGTAAAGGCAGGCGTCTCAATAGTTTTGGTATTATAATGTATGTCCTCCTAAATTATAAAGCAAACTGAGTTTGGTTGATTTACTGGATTACATACAAATTACACTTCCCACATGATTAATAAAAACATCCCTTTGATTTGTGCTCCATATACTGTAGCTGCTCCACAGTAATCTAGACTTGTCAAAAGGTCTGAAGGTGCAATTCTCACCTATAGGTTTGTTAGACATCAACTCGTGAAAGATTTCTAAAAAAAAAAAAAAACAATTTTTTACTGATCTTTAATTGAGAAAAAAAGCAATATAGGAACAAATGTACAAACAATAAAAACAGTGTAAATAAAACAAAATGTCATAGAATACTAAAGACAAAAAAAAATAGGAATATTAAACCAATATATGAAATTACATATAAGTTAAAGCTAAACTCCAACTTTACCTAATGCCGGGTACACAGGGATCAAAAATCATTAGAAAACGGTGGATTTGGCAGGAACTGGCCGACTTATGGCTTGTGTGTACAGCTCCCCGTCCAACAGAAGGCGGTCTCACAACAGGCTTCTGATGAATGGGCATGCTGGAAAACCAGCATGCGATCGGCATCCGATCAGCACTGGCAGTCAATGGCTGCCAGTGCTGATCAGTGTGTCCTTGCGGGGGAGCGGTCCCCCTGTCAGAACACAATAGCACAGCAGGTGAGATCACTGTACTAACATCGCTTGTGTTAGTACAGCGATCCGTCAGCTTTTGTTTGTTTAGCCTGCTGGGTTGAACGAAAAAAAAAAAGAGTATTTACCAGGCCTAAGACTTTCTGGAAAGTGTCACAGTGTCTTTGTCCCCACACAAACTGAGCTATCACTCATTAACACACAATGCAGAAGGACATTTTCTAAACTGATAACAATTTGTTAGGACTGACAGTGTTCTAATCTAATTTACAGCTGATAATGAAGAACTGTGAACACAATACATACAGTTATGTTGAACATTATCCCACAACCCATCTCCTAAACATTACAAAACAGGGAGAGTATAAAAGAATTTTAAGCAAGTAAAATGCACTTAACCACTTCAGCCCCAGAAGGTTTTACCCACTTAATGACCAGGCCATTTTTTGCTATACGGCACTGCGTCGCTTCAACTGACAACTGCGCGGTCGTTGTACGCTGTACCCAAACAAAATTGATGTCCTTTTTTTCCACCACAAATAAAACTTTCTTTTGGTGCTATTTGATCACCCCTGCGGTTTTTATTTTTTGTGCTATAAACAAAAAAAGACCGGCAACTTTGAACAAAAAAAAAATATTTTTTATTTTCTGTATAATACATATAAAAAAAAATATATGTATAAAAAAACTAATTTATGCATAATTTTAGGCCAATATGTATTCTGCTACAGTCCTGGCCCCTGAACTCTGTGCGATACATAATCCTGACCCCTAAACTCTGTCTTACTTAATCTTGACTCCTGCACTCTGTGTGTTCCTTACTCCTGACCCCTGAACTCTGTGTGTTCCTTACTCCTGACCCCTGAACTCTGTGTGTTCCTTACTCCTGACCCCTGAACTCTGTGTGTTCCTTACTCCTGACCCCTGCACTCTGTGCGTTACTCAGTCCTGGCCCCCAAACTTTGTGCGATACATAATTCTGACCCATGAACTCTGTGCGTTACATAATCCTGACACCTAAACTCTGTGTTACTTAATCCTGACCCCTGAACTCTGTACTTTACTTAATCCTGACCCATGAACTCTGTGCGTTACTTAATCCTGACCCATGAACTCTGTGCGTTACTTAATCCTGACCCATGAACTCTGTGCGTTACTTAATCCTGACCCATGAACTCTGTGCGTTACTTAATCCTGACCCCTGAACTCTGTGTGTTACTTAATCCTGACCCATGAACTCTGTGCGTTACTTAATCCTGACCCTTGAACTCTGTGTGTTACTTAATCCTGACTCCTGAACTCTGTGCGTTACTTAATCCTGACCCATGAACTCTGTACTTTACTTAATCCTGACCCCTGAACTCTGTGTGTTACTTAATCCTGACCCCTGAACTCTGTGTGTTACTTAATCCTGACCCCTGAACTCTGTGTGTTACTTAATCCTGACCCCTGAACTCTGTGCGTTACTTAATCCTGACCCCTGAACTCTGTGTGTTACTTAATCCTGACCCCAGAACTCTGTGCGTTACTTAATCCTGACCCATGAACTCTGTACTTTACTTAATCCTGACCCATGAACTCTGTGCGTTACTTAATCCTGACCCCTGAACTCTGTACTTTACTTAATCCTGACCCATGAACTCTGTGCGTTACTTAATCCTGACCCCTGAACTCTGTACTTTACTTAATCCTGACCCCTGAACTCTGTGTGTTACTTACTCCTTACCCCTGAACTCTGTGTGTTACTTACTCCTGACCCCTGAACTCTGAGCGTTACTTAATCCTGACCCCTGCAGTCTATGCTTTACACTATTTTGACCTATAGCAGCATAGGTTCATACTACAATTTGACCACACCCATAATTCTTTGCAGTGCCATACACGCACAGCATCATTTTCTAGAGTGCACAAGGTATTTTGTTTTTATAGCTCTAAAGCCTGCCTCTTGTTCCAAAAGTCTGTAACCAATTATTTCAGGGCATGTTTAAAAATTGGGGCATGAATTTGTGGGAATGGCTAAAAATGAGGGTGTGGTTTTGCTTGTAGACATGGTCAGTAGGGATGAGCTTCGTGTTCGAGTCGAACCCATGTTCGACTCGAACATCGGCTGTTCGGTCGTTCGCCGAATTGCGAACGATATGGGCCGTTCGCGCCAAATTCGTGTGGCGCGTCACGGCCCATAATTCACTGCGGCATCGCAGTGCATTGCTGGCTGATGATTGGCCAAGCATGCACTATGACCCGCATGCTTGGCCAATCACAGCGCCGTCAGTAGAGAGAGCTGTAATTGGCCAAAGCCAGGGTGGCTTTGGCCAATTATGGCTCAGGGGATTTAGTACACACCCCACACTATATAAGGCCGCCTGCACGGCGGCCCTGTGTAGTGTGTGTTCCGGTGTGCTGAGAGATAGAGAGAGAGAGAGAGAGACAGTGTCATTTGATTTGAGTTAGATAGATTAGGCAGAACAGTCAGTCAGTTAGCTGCACTTACAGTGTATTGTGTATATATATGCATCCCAGGTGTTGCATATATATATATATACACTGTATTCAGTTTAGCTAGATCCGTTCCTGTTATCTTCTATCTAGACTATTTACATTTAGTGCAGTGTGTCCTGCTCACAGTGTTCAGCTAGATCCGTTCCTGCTATTTACATTCAGTGCAGTGCGTCCTGCTCACAGTGTTCAGCTAGATCCGTTCCTGGTATTTACATTTAGTGCAGTGCGTCCTGCTCACAGTGTTCAGCTACATCCGTTCCTGCTATTTACATTCAGTGCAGTGCGTCCTGCTCACAGTGTTCAGCTAGATCCGTTCCTGGTATTTACATTTAGTGCAGTGCGTCCTGCTCACAGTGTTCAGCTAGATCCGTTCCTGCTATTTACATTCAGTGCAGTGCGTCCTGCTCACAGTGTTCAGCTAGATCCGTTCCTGCTATTTACATTCAGTGCAGTGCGTCCTGCTCACAGTGTTCAGCTAGATCCGTTCCTGGTATTTACATTTAGTGCAGTGCGTCCTGCTCACAGTGTTCAGCTAGATCCGTTCCTGCTATTTACATTCAGTGCAGTGCGTCCTGCTCACAGTGTTCAGCTAGATCCGTTCCTGGTATTTACATTTAGTGCAGTGCGTCCTGCTCACAGTGTTCAGCTACATCCGTTCCTGCTATTTACATTCAGTGCAGTGCGTCCTGCTCACAGTGTTCAGCTAGATCCGTTCCTGCTATTTACATTCAGTGCAGTGCGTCCTGCTCACAGTGTTCAGCTAGATCCGTTCCTGCTATTTACATTCAGTGCAGTGCGTCCTGCTCACAGTGTTCAGCTAGATCCGTTCCTGCTATTTACATTCAGTGCAGTGCGTCCTGCTCACAGTGTTCAGCTAGATCCGTTCCTGGTATTTACATTTAGTGCAGTGCGTCCTGCTCACAGTGTTCAGCTAGATCCGTTCCTGCTATTTACATTCAGTGCAGTGCGTCCTGCTCACAGTGTTCAGCTAGATCCGTTCCTGCTATATACATTTAGTGCAGTACGTCCTGCTCACAGTGTTCAGCTAGATCCGTTCCTGTTATCTTCCTACTGACAGGCAGGCTTGTCTGGTTACAGTATATAAAGCTACCTTAAGAAAATTACAGGTGTTCTTTTTGATCCTATTAGTACCACGGCCAGGCAGCTAGACTATTTACATTTAGTACAGTGCGTCCTGCTCACAGTGTTCAGCTAGATCCGTTCTTGCTATTTACATTCAGTGCAGTGCGTCCTGCTCACAGTGTTCAGCTAGATCCGTTCCTGGTATTTACATTTAGTGCAGTGCGTCCTGCTCACAGTGTTCAGCTAGATCCGTTCCTGCTATTTACATTCAGTGCAGTGCGTCCTGCTCACAGTGTTCAGCTAGATCCGTTCCTGGTATTTACATTTAGTGCAGTGCGTCCTGCTCACAGTGTTCAGCTAGATCCGTTCCTGGTATTTACATTTAGTGCAGTGCGTCCTGCTCACAGTGTTCAGCTAGATCCGTTCCTGCTATTTACATTCAGTGCAGTGCGTCCTGCTCACAGTGTTCAGCTAGATCCGTTCCTGCTATATACATTTAGTGCAGTACGTCCTGCTCACAGTGTTCAGCTAGATCCGTTCCTGTTATCTTCCTACTGACAGGCAGGCTTGTCTGGTTACAGTATATAAAGCTACCTTAAGAAAATTACAGGTGTTCTTTTTGATCCTATTAGTACCACGGTCAGGCAGCTAGACTATTTACATTTAGTACAGTGCGTCCTGCTCACAGTGTTCAGCTAGATCCGTTCTTGCTATTTACATTCAGTGCAGTGCGTCCTGCTCACAGTGTTCAGCTAGATCCGTTCCTGGTATTTACATTTAGTGCAGTGCGTCCTGCTCACAGTGTTCAGCTAGATCCGTTCCTGCTATTTACATTCAGTGCAGTGCGTCCTGCTCACAGTGTTCAGCTAGATCCGTTCCTGCTATATACATTTAGTGCAGTACGTCCTGCTCAGCGTGTTCAGCTAGATCCGTTCCTGTTATCTTCCTACTGACAGGCAGGCTTGTCTGGTTACAGTATATAAAGCTACCTTAAGAAAATTACATGTGTTCTTTTTGATCCTATTAGTACCACGGTCAGGCAGCTAGACTATTTACATTTAGTACAGTGCGTCCTGCTCACAGTGTTCAGCTAGATCCGTTCCTGTTATCTTCCTACTGACAGGCAGGCTTGTCTGGTTACAGTATATAAAGCTACCTTAAGAAAATTACAGGTGTTCTATCCCAGCTTAGTGCAGCTACAGGCCATTAGTATGTCTGGAAGGCCAAGAAGGAGAGGCAGACAGTCACAAGCCAATAAGAGAGGGCAAGCAGGCTCTGTGTCTAGTGCTGGTCGTGGAGACGGTGCATCCTCATCAGCACGTGGCCATGGGACACGCTTGGCCTTTTTTTCGGCAGCTGGCCGTGTTGAGCCGCAACATGCGGAAGACTTGGTCGAGTGGATGACCAAGCCGTCCTCATCCTCCTCATCCTCTCTCACCCATGCCCAGGGTGCTTTGTCTGGCAAAGCAGCGGCCTCTTCCCTCAGCTCAATGTCATCAGTGACTCCTTCCCTAGCTCCACCATGTCCTCATGAGGATTCCCTCGAACTGTTTGACCACAGTGTTGGGTACATGCTCCAGGAGGATGCCCAGCGTTTGGAAGGCTCTGATGATGATACTGAGCTCAATGAAGGCAGTAACATGAGCACGGACAGAGGGGGTGCCCAAGAAGGACAGCAATCTGGCAGTCATGCTCCCCCTGCTGCAGCATACTGCCAGGTTTGCTCCAGTGATGAGGAGGGAGGGGATGATGAGGTCACTGACTCAACGTGGGTGCCTGATAGGAGAGAGGAGGAGGAGGAGGAGGAGGAGGAGGTGGCACATCACCAACTAGGCAGGATGCCCTCCAGGGGCCAGCCTAAGGGCAGCACATTGACTGCATCACACCCCAAAGCTCCACATGTGCAGGGCGCTGCAGTCTCTGCGCGTTATTCAAAAAGTTCTTTGGTGTGGGCCTTTTTTGAGACGAGTGCATCAGATCGCACCGCTGCTATTTGCAACATATGTCTCAAGCGTATCTCGCGTGGCCAAAACATCTCCCGCTTGGGTACCACATGCTTGACCAGACATATGTTGACCTGCCATGCAGTTCGTTGGCAAGCGCATCTAAAAGACCCACACCAAAGAACAAAGACGATCTCTCCTTGCTCCTCATCAGCTGAGATTTCCAACCCCACTAGACCTTCAGTCCTCTCTGAGACCTGCAGTGAGAGGAATGAAGGTGTAGAATTAGGTGTGTCACAGCCAAGTACTTGTGGGCAATCTGCTTTTGGTACACCGACGTCAGATTGTACCAGGCAAATTTCCCTGCCCCAGCTGCTGCACCGCCGAAAGAAGTTTGCTCCCAGCCATCCACATGCCCAGTGGTTGAATGCTAGCTTGGCAAAATTGCTAGCACTTCAACTGCTGCCTTTTCAGTTGGTAGACTCTGCCCCCTTCCGTGAGTTTGTGGAATGTGCGGTTCCTCAGTGGCAGGTACCCAAACGCCACTTTTTCTCACGGAAGGCGATTCCGGCTCTCTACCGGCATGTGGAAGGCAATGTCCATGCCTCGCTGGACAGGGCGGTCAGCGGTAAGGTGCATATTACCGCTGACTCATGGTCCAGCAGGCATGGACAGGGACGTTACTTAAGTTTCACGGCGCATTGGGTGACTCTGCTGGCAGCTGGGAAGGATGCAGGACAAGGTGCAGTAGTGTTGGAGGTTGTTCCGCCACCACGCCTCCAAAATGCTGATTGTGACACACCTCTCTCCTCCACCCCCTCCTCTTCTTCTTCCTCCATGGCCTCTTCCTCGGAACCAGCGGTGCTCCGTAGGCGTTCAAGGGGCTACGCAAGTACGCAGGCCAAAAGATGCCATGCGGTGCTTGAGCTGGTGTGCTTGGGGGACAGGAGCCACACTGGGGCAGAGGTTCTGTCAGCTCTGCAGGGGCAGGTTCAGAGGTGGTTGACGCCACGCCAACTTAAGGCAGGAATGGTGGTTTGCGACAATGGCACCAACCTCCTCTCTGCCCTCCGACAGGGACAACTGACCCATGTGCCCTGTTTGGCTCACGTCCTTAACTTGGTGGTGCAGCGGTTCTTGGGCAGGTACCCGGGCTTACAGGATGTCCTGAGGCAGGCCAGGAAAGTCTCTGTGCATTTCCGCCGGTCATATAATGCCAGTGCTCGGCTGACGGACCTCCAAAAGGAGTTTAACCTGCCCAAGAACCGCCTAATCTGTGACATGCCCACCAGGTGGAACTCGACGTTGGCCATGCTGCAGCGGCTGCACACGCAGCAGAGGGCCATCAATGAGTACCTGTGCGACTATGGCACCAGGACAGGGTCAGGGGACCTTGGTTTTTTTTCCCCACGCCAGTGGGCCATGATCAGGGATGCATGCACTGTCCTGTCACCATTCGAGGAGGCCACGAGGATGGTGAGCACTGACAGTGCATGCATCAGTGACACTGTCCCCCTTGTCCACCTGTTGGAGCACACGCTGCGTGGAATAATGGACAGGGCACTTGAGGCAGAACAGAGGCAGGAAGAGGAGGACTTCCTTAGCTCTCAAGGCCCCCTTTATCCAGACAGTGTTCCTGCGTGCCCGCCGATCACACAGGAAGAGGACGAGGAGGAGGAGGAGGAGGAGGAGGAAGATTGTGTCAGTATGGAGGTGGAGCCTGGCACTCAGCATCAGCAGTCTTTAAGGGATCAGTCCCAAGGAAAACATGGACTTGTACGTGGCTGGGAGGAGGTGGCTGCGGACGTTGTTGTCCTTAGTGACCCAGAGGACTCCGGACCGAATGCCTCAGCAAACCTACGCTGCATGGCCTCCCTGATCCTGCAAAGCCTGCGTAAGGATCCTCGTATTCGTGGTATCAAGGAGAAGGACCAATACTGGCTGGCAACCCTCCTTGATCCACGTTACAAGGGTAAGGTTGCGGACCTTATCTTGCCATCGCAGAGGGAGCAGAGGATGAAACATCTTCGGGAGGCCTTGCAGAAAGGTCTGTGCAACGCGTTCCCAGAGACTGGGAGGTTACAAACTCCTGTTTCTGGACAACGTGTTGCTGAGGCTTCGGTCAGTCAAAGAAGGAGCGGTGGAGAAGGTGGCCGTCTGACCGATGCGTTCAGACAATTTTTTGGTCCGCAGCCCCAAGGTATGATCGGTTCCAGCAACCATCGCCAGCGTCTGTTTTACATGGTGCAGGAATACCTAGGGGCAAGATCAGACTTGGACACCTTTCCCACCGAAAATCCTCTGGGTTACTGGGTCTTGAGGATGGATCACTGGCCAGAGCTTGCACAGTATGCAATTGAGCTACTGGCCTGTCCTGCATCCAGCGTTCTTTCGGAACGCACATTCAGTGCTGCTGGAGGCGTGGTAACCGATCACAGGGTGCGTCTGTCCACCGACTCGGTCGATCGGCTGACCTTCATAAAAATGAATCAGTCTTGGATCACCACCAGCTACCAAGCACCTGATGCAGATGTAACCGAATAATTTTTTTTGAAATCTCAGATCCCTTCAAAGACTGCCTATGCTGATGCTGAGTGACTATCCCTGAGTAATTATCCTCTTCCTCCTCAATCATCACGCTGATAGCTTGTAAGAACATTTTTGGTTCTGGGCGCCACCACCAGTGCCTAAGGCACAATTTTTCAGCCCCTGTTTAACAGGGGCGTGTAATTACAATTTTTGATGTAATACTTTGCAGCAGGGCTCGTTCCTGCATTCCAACTAGAGTGTCTGTGAGGGGTTGCAGTGTTGTGGCACCAGCACCAGTGCCTAAGACCCAATTTTTCTGCCCCTGTCTAACAGGGGCGTGTAATTACAATTTTTGATGCAATACTTTGCAGCAGGGCTTGTTCCTGCGTTTCAACTAGAGTGTCTGTGAGGGGTTGCAGTGTTGTGGCACCAGCACCAGTGCCTAAGACCCAATTTTTCTGCCCCTGTCTAACAGGGGCGTGTAATTACAATTTTTGATGCAATACTTTGCAGCAGGGCTCGTTCCTGCGTTCCAACTAGAGTGTCTGTGAGGGGTTGCAGTGTTGTGGCACCAGCACCAGTGCCTAAGGCCCAATTTTTCTGCCCCTGTCTAACAGGGGCGTGTAATTACAATTTTTGATGCAATACTTTGCAGCAGGGCTCGTTCCTGCGTTCCAACTAGAGTGTCTGTGAGGGGTTGCAGTGTTGTGGCACCAGCACCAGTGCCTAAGGCCTAATTTTTCAGCTCCTGTTCAACAGGGGCATGTAATTACAATTCTTGATCTAATATTTCACAGCAGGGCCCTGTGAGGGCTTACAGTGTTTTGGCCACAGCAACACCTAAGGCCCAAATTTCTGCTGAGTATATAGGGCAGGACCCTACTTTCAAACATCTAACTTACAAACGACTCCTACTTGCAAACGGAAGGAGACAACAGGAAGTGAGATGAAATCTACCCCTAAGGAAGGGAAATTCTCTCCTGTAAGAGTTAATATGGGAAAACAATTTCTCCTTTCCACTGATGCTTTCCAATCCTTGTTCCACAAAAAAACCCAAATTTTCAAAAAACATTTTTCATTGGGACAAAAAAGTGAGGTGAAATCTTCTGAAGAGGAGGAAAGACGCAAAACAAATGTCACAGGGGTGATAACCCTTCCCTATGTTTTCCAAAAAGCTTAGAAAAGATTTTTTGGCTGGAGCTAAACACATTAAAAATGTTCAAAATTACAAACAGATTCTACTTAACAACAAACCTACAGTCCCTGTCTTGTTTGCACCGCCTGAATACTGCTGTTCAGAGTATATAGGGACCTTTCCTTATTTTAATTTGGGTGCGGGGTTCCCCTTAATATCCATACAAGACCCAAAGGGCCTGGTAATGGACTGGGGGGTACCCATGCCGTTTGTCTCACTGATTTTCATCCATATTGCCATGACCCGACATGACATTAAACCCGCAAGCAGTTTTAAATGAGATTTTTTCCTTTAAAAATGACATTTGGTGCAGGGACTGTTCTAAACATGGGAAACACGCGTCACTTTACAGGCATACTATAGACACCCCCCAGGTACGATATTTAAAGGAATATTTCACTTTTTTTTTTTTACTTTAAGCATCATTAAAATCACTGCTCCCGAAAAAACGGCCGTTTTTAAAAGTTTTTTTTGCATTGATACATGTCCCCTGGGGTAGGACCCGGGTCCCCAAACCCTTTTTAGGACAATACCATGCAAATTAGCCTTTAAAATGAGCACTTTTGATTTCGAACGTTCGAGTCCCATAGACGTCAATGGGGTTCTAACGTTCGTGCGAACTTGCGGTCCGTTCGCGGGTTCTGGTGCGAACCGAACCGGGGGGTGTTCGGCTCATCCCTAATGGTCAGTAGGGTGTCTGTGGATTTAATTTTGAAAATCTGGTAACCTTAGCGAATACCTGCACCTTGTACCGCCTGTGTACGCAGAGTCTTTGTTTACCACTGGGCTTTCATATCCTTTATCAATAATTTTGTGTACAACAATAAGCATTCTTGGCATTCTTACTTTTAATAAAGTCATGAAAAAGATAGTTGTTTGAAGGTGCACTGCCCCAGAATCCTGAGGAAAACAAAAGACATTTGCTTTAAATACAATGATGCTTAGCATACAATGCAATTGTGATTTAACGTATCACAATTACATACAGTACAAAACTCAATATGTAACTGAAACAGATAGTAACACAATATATACGATAAACCTTAGGATGTTACACCAACCAACCCCTTCACTTATCTCCGTTCTATACAGTATTGGGTAGGGAAAGCTTGATTATTATTGTCTTTGCAACCATTGCTGAATGGATTGATTTACCTATATACAATACATATGTTTTCTGTGTGTGTATATACTGTATAAATATATTATAGAGAAGATTGTTAGCCTTAGGGATATTAGTTCAAGAGCACTGTGCATCAGAGACATTTGTACACAAGCGGTCCACCTGACAAGTTGAGTTAATATGTACAGTGCATAGTTGAACACTTAAAGTGTTACTGAAGCCATCACAGTAAAATCAGTCTGTATATGCAGTAAGGCATGCTTGTTATACCCACTGTGGAATCTAAGTGGTTAATCCTCTTCATTGTGTAAAAAAGGCTGAGTGATCTTGTATTCTCTATAAGCTCCTTAGTGCCGGCAGCACTTATGCAGCCCCAGACCATGACACTCTTACCACCATGCTTGACTATAGGCAAGACACAATTGTCTTTGTCCTCCTCACCTGGTTTCCACCACACACGCTTGACACCATCTGAACCAAATAAGTTTATCTTGGTCTCATCAGACCACAGGACATGGTTCCAGTAATCCATGTCCTTAGTCTGCTTGTCTTCAGCATATTGTTTGCATGCTTTCTTGTGCATCATCTTTAGAAGAGGCTTTCTTCTGGGACAACAGACATGCAGACTAATTTGGTGTGCAGTGTGTGGTGTATGGTCTGAGCACTGACAGGCTAATCCCCACCCCTTCAACCTCTTCAGCAATGCTGGCAGCACTCATACATCTATTTCCCAAAGACAACCTCTGGATATGACGCTGAGCATGTGCACTCAACTTCTTTGGTCGACCATGATGAGGCCTGTTCTGAGTAGAACCTGTCCTGTTAAACCTCTGTATGGTCTTGGCCACCATGCTGCAGCTCAGTTTCAGGGTCTTGGCAATCTTCTTGTAACCTAGACCATCTTTATGTAGAGCAACAATTCTATTTTTCAGATCCTCAGAGAGTTATTTGCCATGAGGTGCCATGTTGAACTTCCAGTGACCAGTGTGAGAGAGTGAGAGCGATAACACTAAATTTAACACACCTGTTCCCATTCACACCTGAGACCTTGTAACACTACCGAGTCACATGACACCGGGGAGAGAAAATGGCTAATTGGGCCCAATGTGGACATTTTCACTTAGGGGTGTACTCACTTTTGTTGCCAGTGGTTTAGACATTAATGGCTGTGTGTTGAGTTATTTTGAGGGGACAGCAAATTTACACTGTTATACAAGCTGTACACTCACTACTTTACATTGTAGCAAAGTGTCATTTCTTCAGTGTTGTCACATGAAAAGATAGAATAAAATATTTACAAAAATGTGAGGGGTGTACATCCACTTCCTGCAGTGTAGTGTACAGGGGCTCCAGCAGATGACAACAAAACAACAGAAGGGACAATCAAAGGATGCTAGGGTGAATTATCCACACGCTGGCACTTAATCAGAGTTTGGATTCAAGCTAGCTTGTGACCAGATTCCACTATTAAGTATTAAAGAACATACAGACAAAGTGCAAAGAGAAAAGGTCAGAGTGTAGGACAACCAAACTCAGTATAAGGCCCCATGCACAGTTATGAATGGGGCCGTTAGGGATTACATGCAGGGAACCCAGCTGGAGTTCTTGGCGATTAGCTGAAGGCGGTGAGGCCATTGAATGTAATTGGAGGCTGACAGCGCCCGCAGCGCATGTAATTAGTTTATGGATGGAGGATTGGTGGATGAATGAAATTTTGCATCCTCAATTCACAGAGCACTTTTCATTCACGGGAGCTATAGTACAAAAGGTATAAATGCAGGAGAGGAGTGGAAAGTGTATAGTTGGTACTGATGACAAGTTCCTGTTACAGGTCCAGAACTCCTATTAACCCCAGCAGCACCTAAAGAGGATAGCAGCTGGGGTACGGGGGAATCATAGAGGATTTTGGATTTCAACTAGGACAGTCAGCATCTGTACAAGGGAATTGTCTCATTAAAGATAAGTACCATCCCTTGTGCTAATCTTTTTAAAAATTTAGCTTTTACATGCTAAAATAGAAGAGTTGTTAGAGCAGAAGTGTAACGGTCCTATCGAAGTTGGAGTTCCACTAGTCCAAGGGTCTCTGCCTCCCATGCATTGCTGGAAGAGGAGGTCCACTGCAAGAAAACGTTTTGCCTCTGAGGCCTTCTGGCTTGGGAGGCCTAATCGGCTTCAGAATCTAGTCCCAGAGAATTGGAAATGGGCCTATGATACGGTCTAGAAGACAGTAAACTGACTAGAAAAGGGGGTACCATCGAAAAGATTCCTCAGTTAATTGCTGGTATAGGACACACATATTGAGAAATTGCTGGTCTCAGTTTAAAGGCACACCCTTGACTAATGAGATGGACTAAAGTTATTTTTATTGGAGTAGAGGGATTTTTGCTGCTGTTTTTGTATCCTTTAAACATCTCTTCCCTGGAGACTGAGCTAATACAACTGTAAGTAAAGACTGACAGCGTGGATTATGGTCATGTAGTTGCCCAGTGGTAGGTCTGTGAGTGTTTTGGAGCAATTGTTGGACAGATCACCAATAGTAAGGGTAGCAGAGCATGTTAAACACAGCTTGTTAGGGGTTTGTTATTATTATACAGGATTCATATAGTGCCAACAGTTTGCGCAGCACTTTACAATGTGAGGGCAGGCAGTACAGTTACAATACCATTCAATGCAGGTGGAATCAGAGGGCCCTGCTCATTAGATCTTACAACCTAAAAGGGAGGGTCAAGTGATACAAAAGGTAATAACTGTGGGGGCTGAGCTGATGTAGAAAATAAAAATATAGTTGTTGGGTGGAGGCAAGATAGGCTTCTCTAAAGAGCAAGGTTTTCATAGATTGCCTAAAAGTGGACAGAGTAGGAGATAGCCAGGCTGATTGGGGTAGGGAATTCTGGAGGATGGGAGAGGCTCAGGAGTAGTCTTGGAGGTGAGCATGGGAGGAGGTGACGAGGGAGCTAGAGAGTAGGAGACCTTGGGAGGAATGCAAAGAACGGTTTGGTTGGTGTTTTAGTGATGTAGCTGGGGGTCAAGTTGTGGATGGCTTTGCAAGTTGTTCATTTGCTACAAAGTAAAATACTTTAATGTCTTGGGTTTGAACTCATGCAGGAACTTGCTGCACAACCCTACAGTTTGAAAGGATATCATTGTTCATATCTAAATGATTGTCTGATGGGAAAGGCATTATTACAGTTCATAGGAAAATGTCAGTTCGCCTAGTGAACAATGTAGAGCAGTCTGCAACATATGTTTGTATCACTTCAGTCAAGTCAATGCTTTCTGTGGAATGAGATCACTCCAATAATACCTAGAATTACCATATAAATTGAATATGCCTGTAGAGGAGACGTGTGTCTTAAACACCCTGGGCCATAATATCTTAGTTTGTAACTGGAAAATTGCCTTTAATATCCTCTAATCATGTATGCATACAATGTTATTTTGAAGATTCTTACTTTCAGTAATTTCACGAATAAGATTATCGCTTGAAAGCGCGCTGCCCCACAGTCCTGCAGAATAACCAAAAAATCCATCTGTATTATTCATCCTTTTGGTTTGCATAGATCACTACATCAATTTAACTGGCATGGTATATAGCTGTGGACATATGCTGTATATTTTTCATATTTGTTAGGAACAGAGTTTGAGAAAGCCTATCACAAACCTATGAAACTCAAAATGATCATCTGATGAAAAATGCATAGACTAAGGTTGCATTCTGTGAAAAGTGTGTTGGTCAATAGACCCAGATAAATGGGCAGTTAAAGTTATGAGCAGTTCTCATATCTTCTAGTAGAAACTAAAGTTGGCCATAGATGGAGCCACGAGTTGCAGGAAAGTAAATCTCTTGATTCCCCCATCAACACATTCAGTGTTGATGGGGGAATCCTTCCCACGGAGCTATTGTGTTCTACCTGCGGAGAGCCATCCCAGTCAGTAGAAAACACCGTGATTATTGCTAGCGGCTTTAGCGATTTTCTTTCTTGCAACCCTTGGTCGGCTAAGATTAGAACCATCTATGGCCGGCTTTAGTTTGGTCTCACATGCCTCTACTTCTTGGTTAGCGAGGCCATCCTTTACAAGAAATGGACAATAGGGACACTCAGAAGGTGAAGATGACGAGGCCAAGCTGTTTGCCCATATGCTATAAGGTTTTTATTAGTTAATATTGTAGACAAGTAATGTTAATTTAATGCACACCTCCTAAAAAGCTCATAACACCAATACCTGCCATCGGGACAGGAAATGAGGGAAAAAAATCTCCTTATAGCCTATATAAAGCTAAAATGTGTTCGTTTCAGAAGAGGTTAAAAACCTCTACCAAGTTATTTTTTCTCCAGGTAGAGAGGTTTCTATTCATTTCCTGTACTGGAGGAAATTTCTCCAAGGTTTTCCTCACTTTTTGCTCTGATGAAAACTCAGCGTTTTTAGATTTCTCCTTGCTTACTGTGTCAGTGACAATGGTAACTAGGACAAATAGAGGGATGAAATTATCCCCAGTGAAGATGAGACTTTGACAAAGAGTCTTGAGACAAACAGCCTAACCTTATCTTACTCTACCTAAAACCAAAAAAGTCCTTTACATACACTTACAGTGACATTATTTTTGGTTTTTAGTTGGAGCTCACTATTGAGTAGTTTTAGCATGTTGCAGTCCTTGTTGTCGGTTGCCTTATCTCAAGCACTCCTATATATATGTACATTTACATAATATAATCACCACTCCTTATATGTGTACAAATCCCTTATGTGTTTAAAACTTGGAAAGATCTATTTTTTTCATCAAAAAATTTATTTGTTAAAGCTGTACATTATGAGGAATTGGCTCTTAAATAAGGCATTAGGCAGAAGTACTCCCTGAAAGTGCTGGACCCATAAGAAAGCTTTAGAGTCAGTAGCATAGGGTAGAAATGCAAAATCCTGTATCAACCAATGGTACATTTGCTTTCCTTACCAAAATTGTCCAGAGAAGATCAAAAGTGACACCCAACTTTCTGCACATTAATTGCACATCTCTTCTGCTTTATTATTTAGCAATGTCCCTCCCAGCTTACCATTAAGATAAGACAAGTCCTTCTCAGGCTGTTTCTTTAATAAACGTCCCGCTTCAAACTTACTGCCTAAAAACTCAGTCTTCACAAAACATTTGTAAGCAGGAAATCCACACATGTGTGGAGTAAACTCAAACCAAGTTCCTGAAATGAGAATATTTTCTTCAGTTATTGTCCATTCAGAGATTTAGTATTCAAAATTTTTTTTTTTTTTTTTAACTTCTAATCTTACTACTAGTTAGTGACAACATGCTGAATTTCATTTAAACGTTTTACTACCTTTCTTTTCAATGAAAGCTAAAGTTAGCCTATACCACTAACCTAACGTGTAGCTTTAGTCAACACTATGATAATCATGCATAATTCTACAGAGTGAACTGGAATACTTACCTTGCCACCAAATCTCTCTGAATTATTTTTCTCCGTGCTGAAGGTCACATGACCAAAGCCAAGGCTTCAGTCACTGGGGGAAGAGCTTTAATTAAACAGGAGCATGCAAAATCTGGTGCAGCTCTGCAAAGCTGCCTATCAGCTTCCAGGTTTTATTGCCAAAGCTTAATTGAACAAGCTGAAATTAGAAGCTCATTGGCTACCATGAACAGCTGCACCAGTTTTAGTAAATCTCTGCATGGTGTCCCTCAAATGGGCTTGGGAGGCTGATGTTCATGCAGCACCTACTGATCAGTTGTTCTGCTACAGTGGGATTGATTTACTAAAACTGGACAGTGCAAAATCAGCTGTGCAGCTGTGCATAGAAACCAATCAGCTTCCAGGTTTTATTATCAAAGCATAATTGAACAAGCTGAAGTTAGAAGCTGATTGGCTACCATGCATAGCTGCAACAGATTTTGAACTTTTGAGTTTTAGTAAATCAACCCCAGCGTTCTTCTCCTCATCACTGGGTCCTTTCCCTGTTCCTGTGGGTGGTCCCTGTTTTGTGAAGTGCTGCCTAACTGGAGTCAGTGTCCCCAGTGTCAATTTCAGTGATCCTTACAAAATCCACCCCCCCATTTGTTCTTGTGTTCGTCACTTGTTCTGGCACTGGAGGGCATACGAATTGAAGGATAGCAGAAGAAAGGTGAGTAGTTCACGAGTCTCTGTAATACTTTTTATGATTATGGTAAGAAAGAGTAAGTTGAGGCCAAGCCCATCTGGTAGAGTAGTATATTTATTTAAATATTAATTTTATATTCTCAGTATGTATGCAATTTTAATTCTAAGTGAACCTCTAATGCCCTGTGCACACAATCGGACATTGATCGGACATTCCGACAATAAAATCCATGGATTTTTTCCAACGGATGTTGGCTCAAACTTGATTTGCATGCACACAGTGGCACAAAGTTGTCGGAAAATCCGATCGTTCTGAACGATGTGACGTAAAACACGTACGTCGGGACTATAAACGGGGCAGTAGCCAATAGCTTTTGTCTCTTAATTCATTCTGAGCATGCGTGACACTTTGTGCGTCGGATTTGTGTACACACGATCGGAATTTCCAACAATGGATTTTGTTGTCGGAAAATTTTATAGCCTGCTCTCAAACTTTGTGTGTTGGAAATTCCTATGGAAAATGTGTGATGGAGCCTACATACGGTCGGAATTGCCGACAACAAGGTCCTATCACACATTTTCCATCGGAAAATCCTATCGTGTGTACAGGGCATAAGAGGTTATTAAAAATATCACTGAATCCAGTTATGTAATTTTTCACAAAATACATACATGAGTTTTAGATGCAATTAGTACAGATACCTGAATTTGCCTTGATTTCAGCCATTAATAATCTGAACAGCAGCACTAACAAGAAACATGCTGACAGGTGAAGAGAGCAGATAGATGATCTTTTAAAACTATTGCTACTCCTTCACTGTCCTTTCACATGCTAGGGACAAGTAGGTGACCTAGCTGTGTTTCTTAAAGAGGAACTTCTTCCTGACATAAATGTGGATCCACATCTACTCTTCTGGGCTGCCATCTTTAGAAATCCTACATGTGTGCAGATGTGATGCAGATCTCTGTCAGGTCTTTGTAATCTGGCAGAGACCTGTGGCACATCTGGTTTCTGGCATCTGTTACCTTGTAGAGATTTGTGCCATGTGTGTGCGTGCACAGATTGGTTCCAATACATGGCAAAGAGCAGCGTGCACATATGCGGACTCTTGTGTTACCCATGCGTCCTTCAGCAAAACACTGCCTCCTGGGATGTGTGTCAGAGACAACCCAGAAGGCAGCAGGGGTGCCTATACCATTTTTACCTAGACAAGTAAGGGGTAGGTGCTGGGCTGCAGCATTAAACAGGTAATAAACCTTTGCAAAAGTGAGGAAATTGTATCCAATTGTGGAATGGGGAGAAAAGAGGAACCAGGAAGGATATTTTTTTTTATAGTTGAAGGTCTATTCAAACTACAGCGGGAAAAAAGTCAGGTCACCATGATAGCTGTGCTGTTGACAGATCTGCATAAATTTCAGGACTGAAGAGATCAAAATATACATCCTAGAGTTGGGATTTAACTAAGTTCAGTTTTAAGATGTTTGCTGATTTTATTCTTTACTAGCAATTTATATTTGGCACAATCACCTTCTTCTTTTTCAATAGCAGAGTAGACTGGATATGGGTTTACCCCATTCTCACACACAACCTTGTGATTCGACAGATTTCTTTCATGTATCTGAAGGAAGAGAGACATGCATAATAGAAAAAATAACTGTAACAAGTAAGTATACTGGGTAGTGTATTTTTAGATTTAATTGCTTTTATTAAGATATTTAAAGAATTGCAACAGGTTGTTCCCGAAATTTAGACAACATAAGCCAATATGGCTGTTAATGATAATTCAGAAGCAGGGCGTCCTGAAGAAGAACATGACACAGGTCATGGGTGATGAGTGAAACTAACAAGCTGATATGACATACAAAAAATAGGTGATAGACAAGCACCACCATCAGAAAAGTCATTACAAAACAACACGTGATAAGGAAAGACTCAAGACTCCGGCCAAATTTAGACGATAGCCAAAAGTGCTAGGCATGAACTAGAATGTCAGCGGGCACATAACTTCGAGCCAGAACAAAGATTAGATAGTAGTTGGGCATGAAGCTACCATCCAACCATCACAAAACCTACCTTATCAAAGATTACCATTCATGCAAATGTCACTTAAATATACATGTATATGCCAATAGAGAGGTAAGAAAGGACAGCGAGTGACATTCCTGCCCTGGTATTGACTTAAAAATGCTGGAAAGCAATAGTAATGTGTGTGAAAATCCAATAGAGCTGATTCTTCTCCTGAGGGCTATCTGGAGATGTCGGGGAGTACACATAGACATGCAACTGTCTCTCTATCTGACTGCAAGAAATTAAACTGGCGGATAATCTTCTGTCTGTGGACTCCACTTTGAGATATGCTGAGGGGTTGCTGACTCTAATTAGACCTCTAAGTGAGCGGTAAGCAGGGTATAAAGCAAATGATAGAGGTAATTATTATCAAAGAAAAAAGGGTTCCTTCTCTAGCATCCAACAAAACAATAAGAAGCTGGCTTACATATCTTTGATACTGCTTGTTCTGCCTCCAAAATGAAATTCATTATGTTTGTTCTCCCTGCAGTATTAAATTTGGCTACTAGATAGAGCCCGGAATAAATTTACTGTTTTACAGAAACTAGAAACTGTTTAGCTTTAATAAGAACTCGCATCCCTCATTCTGAAAAAAGGAAACAGGTTCATCCTGGGAGGCCAGACTCCATATAAAGTAGAACTATAGGCAAAACTTTTTTTTTTTTCATTTTGGAAAGAGTAAGGGAAGGTCATAACCCCCGTCAGTTTATTTTTTGACATCTGTGTCCCCTTGGAAAGAATTCCCTTTAATTCCTGTCCCATAGCCAAAACAGGAAGTGAGAGGAGATCCCTGAAAATTAAGGGAATCCCCAGGGTATTTCCTCCCTATTACTTTGCTGGGGACAACCCAAAATGTGTGATTGTCCTTTACATTGACTTTCAATGATAATGGTAAACACAAATAGAGAGGGTAAATCTCCCTAACGGTGCACAGACAGCAAAAAAAAAATAAAAAATGGACAGGTGTTCTAATCCATCTCAACTCCGTCCAAAACTAAAAAAATGTTTGCCTTTAGTTATACTTTAAGGAGACTTTACCTGAAGGAGAGAAAACCAGCCAATTATATCTTCAGCACATGGTGTGGATGAAACTTTCATCCCCTACAGGCAGCATCACTGGTGAGCATGGTTATTGCCATCTGCAACCTAGTCATTTCATTGTGTTTTGTATGTTTCATACATTGATTGTATGTATTTCTAGTCCATTTTTCGCACTAGTTTTCACCCACCCTGTTTTGTTCATAAAGCTTCAAGATAACATTCAGTTTGGCTTATTGCAGAATAGGAAGGTTTAGCTGCATGAGTTACACACAGGGAAATGTGTAGCGAGTACAGAACACTGCTTCTAGGTCCTGTGCTTCTCTCATTCCACATGGGTGCCAGCATACCTCCAAACACCATCACTTGCCCTCATAACATGTACATACAACACGTGACGCCATGCACAGCTTTCCTCTTCTGCCTCAACAACTTTATTACCAACAGTGACAGAAACACTCATTCTCCCACTAACACATTCCCCCCCCCCCCACTAATAGAGCTTAATCATAGAGATCTAAGATCAGTGGTGGCTGGTCCATAAGGGGCGCAGTGGAGCCACAACCCCCCCCCCCCCCAAAGTTTTGACAAATAACACAGATTATCATAGGACATTTTATTTTTAAATAAATGATA
The DNA here is from genome assembly GCA_037952925.1 of Lithobates clamitans. Classification (NCBI taxonomy): domain Eukaryota; kingdom Metazoa; phylum Chordata; class Amphibia; order Anura; family Ranidae; genus Lithobates; species Lithobates clamitans. The sequence goes on along the minus strand of JBBGZY010000292.1, from coordinate 11,558,687 downwards.
ATATGACTAACATTTTTTAACATCTTAAAGTTAAAAAATGTTAGTCATATTGTCATTTATTTAAAATTAAATTGTTCTATTCGTGTGCACTCACTGCACTGTGCGGAGCACCGGACTAAAGGGAGTCTATTATGCCCGTCATTTTTTGCCAAGCATGTGATTAGAGCCTGAGGAGCAGAGCACTGCGCCCGTACCCTCCCACTTTTGATTTTAACAAATCAATATTTGCCATTGCGTCACTTCCGGTTTCTGGCTTCTCGTCCCAGCCAATCAGTAGGCTAAAGATCTAGAGCCTGGAAAGAAGATTGTGTTAACATGGAAGCCATGGAGGGGAAGCTATAGAGGGGAGCTGTATCAGGGGTGTCGTGACTGTGGTAAAAATGTGGACATGGACGGGTTTATTTGCACCCCCCCCCCAAAAAATTTCTAGCACCAGCCGCCACTATCCAAGATTATGCCCCATTAGGGGGCTAAATGCGTCAGGGCATTACATAAGACAAGCAGTGTGCAGCTTCATGTTTTGGATACTAGACTAAAGATCAACTATGCAAATGTAAACATCCTTCTGGGCACATTATGACTTGTACTTACTTCATTAGTCATCCAGTAAACAACCACATAGGCCCACAAATCAGTCAGTGAGAAAACTTCTTCCAAAAATGCCTTCTCTAACTTCTCCCATGACTTGTCCCAGTCCCATGTCGATTGGAGCCGATCATATAACTGACTCTCCATTTCTTTCATGCATGAAAAGTCTGACCACTTTTCATTGTTATATAATGATGCCATACACCTGAAAGGTTTGAAGTCAGATATTTGATGTTTTTACTATAAAATATTTATTTTATTAAAAAAGGTATACTTTGATTTGGTTTAATGGGGTTGGGGATGCAGATTACAGGGCTAACACCCAAAACCTGCTTCACTGACCTGGAAAAATCATACAGCCAAAGAGGGTCTAAAAAGTCTGCACTCTTGAATTGTATTATTTTAGATCAAGGCTATAGTAAAACAAGAATAAGGCAGATGACAGATTTTTATTTTGTATTTATTTTTCTTTATTTTTAAGGAAGCTGAATAGTTTTTATTTGTTTTGACACCAGAAGCCCCTTGCTAAAAGCTTTCTTGGCGTTCAACAAGTTCAACAAATACTAGGTAGGTGCAATGGATGTACATACCATGTTGACCCAGATGTTCCAGAAACGTATGTAACAACATCTAGAAGCTTCAGTTCAGACAGCTTAGACAGGGTACCCAGAAAAGCATTCATGGCACGTAGTCCACCCCCAGACCCCAGCACTGCAATTACAGGGGGATCAAAATTCTACAGAAAACAAAAATAAAGAACCTTAGTACAGGCTGGTCTAAAATAATACGCTAAAGCAAGAGAAAGTACAAAAGAAGCTTGAGGCAATTGTTCACATTATGCCCTCACCTGTGGTAAGGATGAATTACTATGCAGGTCCAGTACTGAAAGTACTGTACAGTAAAGTACTGTAGTAAAAAACTGTATTTGCAGTACTGGTGTGAAGAAATGCTGTAATGTAAGAATGCTTTCAAAAATATATATATTAATTATTTTTATCAATTCACAAAATGCAAAGTGAGCAAACAGAAGAAAAATATAAATCAAAACAATATTTGATGTGACTACCCTTTGGCTTCAAACCAGCAACAGTTCTCGCACACTTTTCACACTTGCAAAGTCAGGGATTTTGTAGGATTAGAATCAGGTGCATGATTAACCAATTATACCACACAGGTGTTAATGATCATCATATGCACAATAGGTCGAAACACAGTAATTAACTGAAACAGAAACAGCTGCATAGGAGGCTAAAAACTGGGTGCAGAACAGCCAAACGCTGCTACTAAGCTGAGGTTGTGGAAGATCCTTTCATATCACAGGTCATACACCATGGGAAGACTGAGCCCGGGAACAAGACACAAGGTAGTTATACTGCATCAGAAAGGTCTCTCCCAAGCAAAAATTTCAAAGCAGACTGGGGTTTCAAGATTTGTCATTCAGGCTCTTTTAAAAAAATACAAAGAAATGGGCAATGTTGAGGAACATAGACACAGTCTGCCAGGATAACTTGATGTAGCAGATGAAAGACACATCATTCTTATTTTCCTTTTGACATCAGAAGATGTCCAGCATCGCCATCAGTACAGAACAAGTGGAAACCAATGGGACCCAGGTACACCCACTTCTGTCTGGAAAAGTCTGGCTAGAACGAAGTGGTCTTAATGGAAGAATTGTGGGCAAAAAGCCATGTAACGAAATGTCCCACACTCCACTTGAGTGCTTTCGTCATATACCGCTTCTTCCCAGTCTGAATATAGATATCAGATATTCCAACCGCTAACAACCAGAAAACAAGACAATACTCGTTTGGTTGCTGAACATGGACTGAAAAACTCCCCCTTGGCTTATACTCGAGTGAGCCGTACTTTTTATTACTAAAACAGCGTGTGTCTCTCGCTGTGTAATGCATTCTGTTCAGCCGTCCATTGAAACAAAGCCCGCCCTGCCTCCTCCTCATCCGTCCGTGATAGAGGAACACTGATACGATGCTGGGAAACTGTATCAGTGTTCCGCCTATCACAGACGAGGAGGAGACGGGGCGGGCTTTGCAACTGGGCACAGTGTGACTGCAACTGGGCACAGTGAGACTGCAACTGGGCACAGTGGGACTGCAACTGGGCACAGTGAGACTGCAACTGGGCACAGTGAGACTGCAACTGGGCACAGTGAGGCTGCAGATGGGCATTGTTTACCGGTAGCTGCTACATTTTCCCACCCTCGGCTTATACTCAAGTCAATATGTTTTCCCAGTTTTTTGTGGTAAAATTAGGTGCCTCGGCTAATATTTGGGTCGACTTATACTCGAGTATATATGGTACACATCCCATAATAGCCAAGGCAGACAAACACAATAGAACATTGGAATACAGCCACACCCCAAACGGCAGAGACCATCATGGCCTCCTTAATAATGTCCTTTTGCATTACATAACAGAATATCTTCCTAAATGCTTGTAGCTCCCTCAAATAAATGCCAGGGCTCATAGTCGGTAGGCAAGAAGTTAGCATTCAGTACCCTCCAAAAGCCTCTGTCCCGGGTGAGTCTGTCACATTTCTCCCCCACCAAAAGTCAACTAAAAAGGGCCCAGACCTCCACCTGCTCTGTAGATGCATTAGTCGGGCAGAGTGAACTCACATAGTCTGTCAGCATGATTTCCATTCTTAGCTGCAAGGAATTCTGAAGAGACAGAAGGATTTGAGGCAGCCTACATCCACAGAAGATCCGTAGTTGGTTCTCTAAGATGTTTGGAACAACCTACCTGCCGAGTTCCTTCAAAAACTGTGTGCAAATGTACCTAAAATAATTGATGCTGTTTTGAAGGCAAAGGGGGTCACACCAAATATTTATTTGATTTGGATTTCTCTTTTGCTCTTTACTTTCCATTTTGGTAATTGATAAAAAAATGAACTATTAACACTTTAATTTCTGAAAGTATTCTCAATTTACAGCATTTTTTCACACCTGCCCAAAACTTTTTCACAGTAGTCTAGCTTTCCCTACATTTGTTCTCTGCTATCCATCCTAACTAATACATTTCTGCAATACCATATCTTTGGTGTCAAGGAATACAGCCAACTTTCTAGTAAGAATTTTTATTTCACAGAGACTATCACATGCAACATCCCAGTTGTACAGTCGTTTTAGGGTGGGGGGCTCTCAAGGAAGGACTACTCTTATGGCTAAATAGGAGAATCAGTTAGGGATAGTTTTATCTGAGGTGGAATGGAAGAAATGTTTCTTGTTGCCTCATCCTCTTTCTATACCATCTTATTTCTAAAAATGAAGGTAGGAAAAAGGTATTTAAAAACTAGAGTGGTAATCTCACATCACGCAAAGGACACAACTACTCCTTTATTAGCAGAGAGTCATAAAAAATCTGTTTAGGGGAAACTCAAAGTCTGTTGAGATTTTGATTGATTTAAATGCTGGTAGACAATAGAATACAATTCTGTGTGTTAGTTAAATTTTGATCTATTCCTTGCTGCATCTGTGAAAATTGCAGGCAGACTGGTTCACCTCTCCCAACTGCCCCCTCCTCTCCCAACCCTCTTCTTTTGAAAAGACGATACTTAATTATTAATGTTTACCTTAATGCTCTTGCGCAGATTAGAGAAGAAAATAAGGGAAAAAAAAAATAAAAGCAACAGTACAAAAAAGCAATACATACCATGAACTAAACTACCTTAAATACTAAACAAATAAATAAAATACACCCTCTAATTAAATTATTGGATTTGAGGGGTGATCATATTGGACACCATCTCTGTGTTTTTTATCTGAAAATATTTAAATCGGTTTCTTTTAATTATATGTAAAAATTATTAATTATATGTAAAAATAGTGGTTGTGTTTTTTTTTGGTTTGTGAGTGTGCCAATAATAATTTCCCAGTTCTCAATACAATGTTTTTTTTAAAAAAAAAGAGTACAGAAAGAGCAGAGAAAGCAAATTTCACCTATGTGGACCAATAAATCAAATTCAGGATCTCATTTTCTGATGGTGAAATGTAGTAATTTTGCAGCAAAATAAATTATGCTGAAATCACTTGGATCATTCCCACTGATAAAGACACTTACCTCTGCAGAATTCATGCCCTGGGATAAAAGGTTCTTAGCTATTATTCTCTTCCTTGCTTGGACAGATAATTTTTCCCCTTCTGATCTGTTTAGTGTAAATGTAGTGAGTCATGCAAAAAAGAAAAAAATACAATATTGCAAACAAAAGTATTTGAAGCTTTTCCTGACAAAGCGTACTTCACTTCATACAAGGACAATTTTACCTTTGCTGATACCATTTTCAACATCTTTACTGAAGCGAGGAAAGCGTAAGTTGGTATTTGTATGGTTTGAATCACTCATAGATGACCTACCTTGAAACATATATTTTTCAAGTTAAAGTACATGCAAAAGAGTATTTCTACTGTCTCACACTATTCACAATGCTATCTTGACCATGTAGTTCTGATCACTTGTGTCCACCTAGTACTACACTTTGCCTCTTGCCCTATCACCTGTGTCTGCCCAGCCCCATGCTCTGCCTTCTGTCCTATTCCCTGTGTCCACCCAGACCAACACTCCAACTCCTGCCTGCAATGGGATAATCTAACATATGCCTGTGATATGGGGCTCTACTGGTGCTGGGCAGCAGTTTCTCTCCTCCCCCTTCCTGAACCCCTCTTTTCTCCTCCTTCCTCTTTCTCCCCCTCCCCCTTCTCTCCCCTCTACCCCCACTTTTTATCTCCAACCCCTCCCTCTTTCCCATCCCTCCCACCCAAGTCCCCCTCTCTTTCTTCACTCTCTCTCTCTGTCACCCCACCTCTACCCCCCCTTTTTTGTGTGCAGAAAAGCATATGTAATTGAAATGTTATTTATTTTTAATTATCCTTTGTCCTGAGGTTTAAGTGTGTCTGTGAAAGCTTCACTTGTGGCACAGTAATAGGGAATCTTTTGTGGGTACTGTGGCATAGGTGTGCAGTGAATACATTGAATAGGCTCCGGTTCTGTTTAATCCTCCCTCTTTAAGCCCCTTTTACTGTTAGGTTTAACCTGATCATGACCGCCAGTTGTCACTGCACACTATATGTGCTTCAGAACTTGTTTTTCTTCTCCATCCTAAGGTTCCCCAGGTCTTTCATAATCCTAGTCATGTTCACATTTTGCCAGGCAGATTACTTATGTATTCAACAGTGCAACTCTTTAAAATGTTTAAAACGTCTGTACCACATAAATACTGTGAAGAAATCTTTATTTTACAAATAAGTATTCAATACCTGTTAAAACCTGGAGCAACACCCTGTTTAAAACTGAATGAGGCAGTCAATTAAAACTGAAGGGCGGGGGTATAGAAGGAATGAGAGAGGGAGAAAAGAAGAAACGAAGCAAGATAGTAAACAAGAACAGGGGAATGAAGAAAGAGAAAGGAGGAGTGAGAAAGGTAGGAAGACTGGAAGAAAGTATGCATTTTCTATAAATGAATAGTAAGTGATGTACACCTTGTAAATTACGGAATATTACATACTTCAATAAATTGAAATAATAATAATAGTTACTCACTGTGAAGAGGAGCAGCAGGTAATATCAGGACATTTCTGTAGGTAAATAAAAGACAAGGCTGGTGTTTATAAGTAATCTTGTAAAGCACACACACCAAAAGACAAAATGGAGTTTTTCGGGTAAACTATAAGCCATCTACTGCTTTAACCCCCTCAGTACAAATACATATTTAATTCAAACTGTAGTACATTGTGCCCACTGACTGGAAATCTGGTTGTGTAACTGTGGAAATGTAATATTTAGCAAGATGACAGCATAAGCATGTGTGGTGGTCAGTAGCCCTCGGTTCTAGTGGTGGGTGGCTGTTTTCTGTGTCTACCGGGTGAGTAATGCCTGGACTGTGTTGGACAGGCAGACCCTGATCAATATCAGAGGCGGCTGTGTGGGACTCACTGTGGGGGTGGACATTCTTGGTGCGACGGCAGCTCTGTGTGTACTTTGCTGGGGATTATGGTTGTGAGCACTGGATGCCCTGGAGTTTAAGGAAGAGCAAAACAGGAGTCCAGAGAGATGTAGTGCCAACTGATCTGGAGAGTGGTGAGCAGTGCTCTGAGTGCAGAACAATCGAAAACTGGGCAGGGAATCAGCGTGGCTAGAGGCTGTGGAACTAGGGAAGGAGGAGGAAATCAGCAGCTGTTATGAGTGAAATAGATAACCAGCGGACTGGATCTAGTGAGTTGGGGGCCAAAGTGCCAGCCAGTCAAATAAGGCCGAGCAGAAGCCAGGACAGGGTTTGCAAGAGCAGGGGAGGTGGGAGCTGAGATGCGTCAGACCCAGGAATAGAGGAAAAAAAGCTGGACTGAGAGTAGGCTCAAATGCTTTGGACCTAAACTTACACCACTGCCAAATGTGTGATTCCTGAAGGGAAAGATAGAGGAGCTACAAACTTATATTATGGTGAAAAAAAGTATGTGCTGCTATGTGAGTAATTGAAGCTCCAGCTTAACATATCAGTAAACAGCTGCAACCATTGATTAGTGAACTCAAACACTAAAAACAAAATAGCAAATATACAGTATCTCACAAAAGTGAGTACACCCCTCACATATTTGTAACTATTTTCTTATATCTTTTCATCTGTGACAACACAGTCATTAATGTCTAAACCGCTGGCGACAAAAGTGAGTACACCCCTAGATGAAAATGTCCAAATTAGGCCTAAAGTGTCAATATTTTGTGTGGCCACCATTATTTTCCAGCACTGCCTTAACCCTCTTGGGCATGGAGTTCATCAGAGCTTCACAGGTTGACACTGGAGTCCTCTTCCACTCCTCCATGATGACACCAAGGTTCTGGTGGATGTTAGAGACCTTGCACTCCTCCACCTTCTTCTGAGGATACCCCACAGATGCTCAATAGGGTTTAGGTCTGGAGACATGCTTAGCCAGTCCATCACCTTACCCTCAGCTTCTTTAGCAAGGCAGTGGTCATCTTGGAGGTGTGTTTGGGGTCGTTATCATGTTGCAATACTGCCCTGCGGTCCAGTCTCCAAAGGAAGGGGATCATGCTCTGCTTCAGTATGTCACAGCACATGTTGGCATTCATGGTTCCCTCAATGAACTGTAGCTCTCATGCAGCCCCAGACCATGACACAAGTCGTATATGATATGTGCATACATGTAGTAATAACATACCATATAAAAAATGTATAGGCTGTGTATAAAACCCACTTTACATACATGAAAACATAAATTGTGCCCATACAGTGTATGATGTCAGATACTAAACAAAAAAGCAAGCTGAAAACTATATAAATGTCCAAAGAAAAATGATTGTGATATTCCAACGAATATGTGCAGCTCCCCCTTTAACCAAAGAATCCCCTCTGCTAATAGCTGTGTCAGAGTGATCCTTTAAAGTTTGAGCAAATAGCCACCACCAGCCACCAATATGAGTAAATGGCCGCTCACCTCAAAATATGATCTAAGACAGTCAGAAAACACTTTTTTTTGTATATATATATATATATATATATAAATAAGTATATATATATACATAAATAAATATACCGTATATATACCCGGTATATATATATATATATATATATATATATATATATATATATATATATGGTCTACGAAGTTATTCAAACATCCACCCGATATGATCTGTCGCACCAACGAGCTAGCTGGATCCGCGGCTCATACTTCCAGTTTAACTCAAAATATATAAGGGAGAACTCACAAAGCAATTTTTGCACAAATCTCTTCTTTTATTTAAATAAAAATTGTACACTCACATTAGCAAAGATTAAAATCAGCATATACAGGTTATAGACTCGGCTGCTCGCCTCCTCACCACCTAACGGGTAACAAAGACACCAGAAGTGATGTCGCTGTCCCCACCCAACATGTTGCATCACTTGTCACGTGACTTCTTCAGGGATATATACAAAAAAGTTGTTTTCTGACCGTCCTTGGTCATATTTTGAGGTGAGCAGCCAATTCACTTAGATTAGTGGCTGGTGGTGGCTATTTGCTCAAACTTTAAAGGATCACTCTGGCACGGCTATTAGCAGAGGGGATTCTTTGGTGGAAGGAGGATCTGCACGTATTTGTTGGAATATCACAATAATACTTCTTTGGACATTTATATAGTTTTAAGCTTGCTTTTTTTGTTTGGTGTCTGACATTATACACTGGATGGGCACAATTTATGTTTTTTTGTATGTAAAGTGATTTTTATACTCATCCTATATATTTTTTGGGGGAAAGTGTTAAGTTCTCATTTTTATAGAGACTTGGCTTCACAGTGGTATACTTAACAAGGTGTTACCCATGCAGGGGAGGTATCTGTTTAGATCCAATGGGATGCTGGCATCTCATAAGTGGGGGGCTGTGTGTTTATGTACATTGGGTGTTTTTTCAGAATGCCGTTAAGGGGTTAGTTCACAAAATAAAAACTGCCCATGCATATAAGGGGAGCCTGTAGATAAAATAAAGTGTTCAGCTTTAACCTAAGTTTAATAATGCCCTTGCTAAAGCTGTAGGTCGTTTACATAACTTATGAAGCCTGACTGGAATACTCCTAGGATGTTGCTAAGGGATGCCTAGCTGTTATTGTTCATCTTCACCATCACAGGAGTGAGCTCTCAAACACTGATCCCAGAGCTACTACATCAGGTGAGAGAGAGAGTATGTGAGGAGGTTTAAATCAGAGAAAGAGCGCACTCCTGTGGTGGTGAATGTGAAAAGCAACAGCTAAGCGTCCCCTAGCAACATCCTTAGCAAAGTTCTAGGAGTTTTCTTGTCAGACTTCATGAGGTACATGAATGGACTACACCTATAGTAAGGGCATTATTGAACTTTAGTCAAAGCTACACAGCTTGTTTTTATCCACAGACATCTCTTTTCGGCAGTTTTCTGAAAAAGGTAAACTATGCTTCTAAGGTAGATTTGCAGTGTATACCAGATGTGGAACTCTTGTTGATTAAATGTCACCCCTTTTACCTCCTGAGGGAATTTACGTCTGTTATTATTTTCGCCTGATGCAAATTGTACAATTACCATGCAGTTGGTTTATGAATCCATGAGTGCTCAGATGGCAAAAAACCCTGATGGAGTTCATATAATGGAAGGGGATTGTAATAAAGCAGATTTAAGATCAGTACTGCCTAGGTTTGAACAGCATGTTGATATCCCCATGGGGGAGTACCTTGTGTTTCACTAATGTGCACGACAGGTTCAGGGCCAGCTCTTGCCCCACCAGGAGATATTGGAGCATATATATTGTTTTTTTTTTTGTTTTTTTTTAGTGCCTACTTACTCAAAGGTTATTAGGAAAAAAACGGCCTACAGACAGTCAGGAAGTAAAAATCCCACCGCACTGAATTGCACAGGAATCTCACAGGAATGCAGACCTCATTCCTGTATGATTCAGGTGTGAACCAGCCTTAATTGCTTGAAGACATAGCAATTGGATGATTAAGCAATTTTCCAATCAAAATCCTTGAGGAGGTAGGTGAGGACTTTGGTTAAAGCAGTGGTCTCCAAACTGAGACCCGGGACCGGATGTAGCCCATTGCTTGCCTTTATCTTGCCCTTGGAGCCTTATTTCATAAACTGACACCAATGATGGTACACCATTCTCCCACTAATACCATCATTGGCACTGTTCTTCCCATTGATACCAACAATGGGGCCTTCTTCCGCTCATTAAAACCAATTATGGTGCATTGTTTATGCCGACTGATGCTGGGGCATTTTCTACACTACTGCCTAAAAAGTTTGAAGACCCCTGGGTTAGAGATAGGAATATCGCCTTTAAATCAGGTGATAAGGAGGCATAGGGATGGCAAGGGGAGGCTAGGAGTAGGGATTTGGAAGGCTAAGCAAAGGTATAAATTGAGACTAGAGACAGGACTGGGATGTAATAGTTCCAAAACCATGCTGAAGACTAATCAGTCATCCACATGTTATAAAAAAAAACAACAGGTTGACATAAGGGAATGTGAGGCTGCTTTACCAGAGGAATTTGACAGGTTTAATGCTCATTTTGATCATCTATAAAATTATGTAATTGCTAAGGCTGGCCATACAATATACAATTTCCTTGTACAATTTTCATTTAGAAAACCCAAACCTAAGCACTTTCAATTTGTATTCAGTTGGGCAGGTCATTGCACTACATAGTTGAAGGTAAATCTAAAGGAAATTGAATAAGAAAACTGTATGTATAATTTATGGCCAGCTTAAATTGTCTATTCCACCTGGAGATAAGCCTCTTATGTTCTCTACTCAGGGTGTGTGTTTAGCTTTGGTAAGATTAGAGAGCCTGGGATCATCAGCCAACCACATTTGTAAAAAGCAAAGCAGTCTTTTATTACTTTAAAGGGAAAACAAAACAGCTTGATTGCAGCACAAAACAAAATCAAACAGTCCACGTATAAAAATCAACCGTTTGGCTCACCGCCTGCAAAACTTGTCCATTAACAGGGTTATGTTCCTGCCTGTCTCAGACGTTTCAAACAAGAAGTTTCCAGTTGCTATGCAGAAAAGTCATAAATTGTCCCCCATTTTGACTTTTCAGTGTGTCCTGCTACACACTCCACTTCAAAGACACCTGCTGATGGCTTCCTGTTTCACTTCAAGCCTCCCCTGCAGGTGGGTTTGGGGGATCTTTCCCATCCAAAGCCTCTCTGTGCTTCTGAATTCATTGTCCCAAATGAGGACTTACCAATCCTAAGAGCATTGTAGATCAGTCTTCTCTTCTCCAACTGGACCGCTCTGGAACCCCCCACCCTGCATGGGTGAGAACCCCTGAAAACTCAAGAATTGCCTTCCAGTTACCCCCCCCCCCCCCCCTTAAAAGTGCCATAATCCAAATAATATATATAATGAGGAATAATAATGAGGAAACATATCTCCCATTCAGGATCCATCCCTGGTGTCATGTACAGTTTCTTAATGGTTAATGAGAGGAAATCTACAGGGCCAGGGATTATTTTAAAGAAATAAGCCTCTCAATTGCCAGATTTCCTTGCGGACAGCTTTATTATTTTCTTAGAACAGAAGGTGGTGCCTTCTTCTTTGAAATCATCAATAATTGTTCCAAGGTTACTGTCCTTGGCTCCAACTCCTATTGTAATAAAATGCTTTGAGAAGTTAATTTTAAACTGTATTAAACAATGTTTTACACCAGGGATGGATAACTAGCAACTTGCTTTTAGGAAAAATAGATCCATGGAGGATGTTCTTATATTGTGCATTGGCATTACATTCTTTATTAGCTCACTTTGAAAATAAAAATAGTTATGTTTGCATGCTTTTTATTGATTTTAGCTCTGTGTTCAATACATTTTAAGATAGATAGATATAGATATATGTATATATATATATACAGTATCTCAAAAATGTGAGTACACCCCTCACATTTTTGTAAATATTTTATTATACCTTTTCATGTGACAACACTGAAGAAATGACACTTTGCTACAATATAAAGTAGTGAGTGTACAGCTTGTATAGCAGTGTAAATTTGCTGTCCCCTCAAAATAACTCAACACACAGCCGTTAATGCCTAAACCGCTGGCAACAAAAGTAAGTAGACCCCTAAGTGAAAATGTCCAAATTGGGCCCAAAGTGTCAATATTTTGTGTGGCCACCATTATTTTCCAGCACTGCCTTAACCCTCCTGGGCATGGACTTCACCAGAGCTTCATAGGCTGACACTGGAGTCCTCTTCCATGACAACATCATGGAGCTGGTGGATGTTAGAGACCTTGCGCTCCTCCACCTTCCATTTGAGGATGCCCCACAGATGCTCAATAGGGTTTAGGTCTGGGGTCATGCTTGGCTAGTCCATCACCTTTACCCTCAGCTTCTTTAGCAAGGCAGTGATCCTCTTGGAGGTGTGTTTGGGGTTGGGGGTGTTGGAATACTGCCCTGTGGCCAAGTCTCCGAAGGAAGGGGATCGTGTTCTGCTTCAGTATGTCACAGTACATGTTGGTATTCATGGTTCCCTCAATGAACTGTAGCTCCCCAGTGCCGGCAGCACTCATGCAGCCCCAGACCATGACACTCCCACCACCATGCTTGACTGTAGGCAAGTAGCACTTGTCTTTGTACTTCTCACCTGGTTGCTGCCACACACGCTTGACACCATCTGAACCAAATAAGTTTATCTTGGTCTCATCAGACCACAGGATATGGTTTCAGTAATCCATGTCCTTAGTCTGCTTGTCTTCAGCAAACTGCGTGCTTTCTTGTGCATAATCAATAGAAGAGGCTTCCTTCTGGGACGACAGCCATGCAGACCAATTTGTTGCAGTGTGCGGCGTATGGTCTGAGCACTGACAGGCTGACCCCCACCCCTTCAACCTCTGCAGCAATGCTGGCAGCACTCATACATCTATTTCCCAAAGACAACCTCTGGATATGACGCTGAGCACGTGCACTCAACATCCTTGGTCGACCATGGCGTGGCCTGTTCTGAGTGGAATCTGTCCTGTTAAACCGCTGTATGGTCTTGTCCACCATGCTGCAGCTCAGTTTCAGGGTCTTGGCAAACTTCTTATGGCCTAGGCCATCTTTATGTAGAGCAACATTTCTTTTTTTTTCAGATCCTGAGAGAGTTCTCTGCCATGAGGTGCCATGTTGAACTTCCACTGACCAGTATGACAGAGTGAGAGCGATAACACCAAAATTAACACACCTGCTCCCCATTCACACCTGAGACCTTGTAACACGAACGAGTCACATGACACTGGGGAGGGAAAATGGCTAATTGGGCCCAATTTGGACATTTTAACTTAGAGGTGTACTCACTTTTGTTGCCAGCAGTTCAGACATTAATGGTTGTGTGTGGAGTTATTTTGAGGGGGCAGCAAATTTATACTGTTATACAAGCTGTACACTCACTACTTTAGATTGTAGCAAAGTGTAATTTCTTCAGTGTTGTCACATGAAAAGATATAATAAAATATTTACAAAAATTTGAGGGGTGTACTCGTGTTTATGTGATTCTGTATATATATATAAGGTATATATTTACTTATTATATTACAGACTATCAAATCTAGTACAAGATGGTTTGTTTAGGTTATTGTGGGCACTGCACATCCTACGTTGCACTGCTTTGTAGAATAAGTCCTTACATGATAATAAATATACATGATACAATCACTCACCCTCTTGTTTGGTAGAAATGTTGATCTAACACCACTGAACTTCCATAAAACCAGAAAAATAAAAAAAATTCCACCAAAACCCAAATGCAGCAGAGAAACTCCGGGACACATTTTCGAAACACTTGTGTCTAGATGCAGAGACAAATGGCTTTGCTAATAATAGGCCGATGACAGAAGCGTGGTCATGCAGTTAGAGTGACAATTATTAGGCTTTTATGTCTTTTATTATCTTGTCAACTAAACAAACATAAGAGCATTTGTAAACCTCATAACTTGTGACTTAAAAGTATTTATACCATGATAAAAAAAAAAATCAAATGAAAGTTTCTTCTGTCAACAAAAATTCTTGTGCAACCAGTGTGGTGTTACAAAACAGGTACATTGGTTCTGTGTGAATGAGGTAAAGAACAAAAAAATAAAAAAACTAATTTATAGAGGCTACTTCCTGTGATGGTTGAATGTTTTTCATTGGTATAACCACTTCAGTACCGAGCACTTTCACCCCATTCCGCCCAGGCCAATTTTCAGCTTTCAGCGCTGTCGCACTTTGAATGGCAATTACGCTGTCATGAAACACTGTACCCAAACAAAATTCTTATAATATTTTTTGAGAGATAGAGCTTTCTTTTTGTGGTATAACCACTTGCCAACTGACTAAGGTACATGTACTGCGCCAGGTCTGCTCTATTGCACAAAATCATGTACCTGTACGTCGTTTCGTGCAATTGCCACTAGGGGGCGCGCGCCTCCAGAGGTGGGATCGCGCGTTGCTTGGACAGAGGGGGAGCCAATCAGCAGGTCCGGCAGACCCAATGTCTGCCGACCACCCACGATCCTTCCGCAGAGAGGCAGAACAGGGTTCTGTCAAGGTAAACAAGGCAGATCGTCATTCTGACAAGGGAGAAGATGGAGATCTTGTGTTTCTGCTAAGCAGGAACATGGATTTCTGTGTTCCCCCAGTCAGAGCAACCCGCACACAGTTAGAGAGAACCCCCTAGGGACACATTTAACCCTTTGATCGCCCCTGATGTTAACCCCTTCCCTGCCAGTGTCATTAGTATAGTAACAGTGCATATTTTTATCATTGATCACTGTAATAATGTCACTGGTCCCCAAAAAAGTGTAAAAAATGTCAGTTAGGTGTTCGATTCGTCCGCCACAATGTCCCGCTAAAAATCGATGATCGCCGCCATTACTAGAAAAAATAAATAAACAAAAATATAAATGGCAAAAAATATCCCATAGTTTGTAGACGCGATAACTTTTGCACAAACCAATCATTATACGCTTATTGGAAACATTTTTTTACCAAAGATATGTAGCAGAATACATATTGGCCTAAATTGATGAAGAAATTTGATTTTTTACATTTTTTTTTTTATTGGATGTGTTTTATAGCAGAAAGTAAAGAATATATATTTTTTTCTAAATTGTCGCCCTTTTTTTTGTTTATAGCACAAAACATAAAAACTGCAGAGGTGATCAAATACCACCAAAAGAAAGCTCTATTTGTAGGGGGAAAAAAAGCATCAATTTTTCTTGGGTACAGCGTCGCACGACTGCCCAATTGTCAGTTAAAGTAACTCAGTGCCGTATCACAAAAAATGGCCTGGTCATTAACCACTTCAGCCCCGGAAGGATTTACCCCCTTCCTTACCAGAGCACTTTTTGTGATACGGCACTGCATCGATATAACTGACAATTGCATGGCTGTGCGATGTTGCACCTAAACAAAATTGACATCTTTTTTTCCCCACAAATAGAGCTTTCTTTTGGTGGTATTTGATCACCTCTGCGGTTTTTATTTTTTGTGCTGTAAACAAAAAAAGAGTGACAATTTTGAAAAAAAACAATATTTTTTACTTTTTGCTATAACAAATATCCCCAAAAAATATATATACATTTTTTTTTCTCAGTTTAGGCCAATACGTATTCTTCTACATATTTTTGGTAAAAAAAAATCACAATAAGCGTATATTGATTGGTTTGTGCAAAAGTTATAGTGTCTACAATATAGGGGATATATTTATAGCATTTTTATTATAAATTTTTTTTTAATTAGTAATGGCGGCGATCTGTGATTTTTATCGTGACTGCAACATTATGGCAGACACATCGGACACTTTTGACACCATTTTGGGACCATTGTCATTTATACAGCGATCAGAGCTATAAAAATGCACTGATTACTGTGTAAATGACACTGGCAGGGAAGGGGTTAAACACTAGGGGGCGATCAAGGGGTTAAGTGTGTCCTAGGGAAGTGTTCTAACTGTGGGGGGGTGGGCTACCACTGACATGACAGCGATCACTGCTCCCGATCACAGGGAGCAGTAGAGCCCTGTCATGTCACTAGGCAGAATAGGGAAATGCATTTCCCCATTCTTCCGCTCCGTGACACGATCGCGGGCCCCCGGCGGACATCGAGTCCACGGGACCCGCAAGCACGGTCGTGGAGTATGCGCGCGCACCCACAATGCAGCGATTTAAAGGGGACGTACCTGTACGCCCATTTGCCCAGCCATGCCATTGTGCCGACGTACATCGTCGTGCGCTGGTTGGCTAGTGGTTACAGGGGGTAAAACCTTTCAGGGCTGAAGTGGTAATCACCCCTGGGTTTCTTTTTTTTTTTTTTTTTTTTTGCTACACAATAAAAAAAGACTGAAAATTTTGAAAGAAAAGTTTTTCTTAGTTTTTGTTATAAAATTTGGTAAATAAGTAATTTTTTTCCTTCATTGATGGGCACTGATGAGGAGGCACTGGTTAGGCTGCACTGATTGGCGGCACTGGTGGGCGCTGATAGACAACATAGATGGGCACTGATAGGTGGCACTGATAGGCGGCACGGATGGGCACTGATAGGCAGCAATGATAGAAGGCGCTGATAGGCACTGACAGGCATCACTGATGGGCACAGATTTGCAGCACTATTGGGCACTGATTGGCAGCACTGTTAGGACTGCACTGATAATCAGGACACTGCTTATTAGTGTTGATGTCCCCTGTGTGGATTACCGCTTAGCGGCTCTCCTCTCCTTACGTGCTGTCAGCATGAGGAGACACAGCTGGTCACGTGGTAAAGAACCGCTGTGATTGGCTCTTTACCCTGATCTGTGATCAGCTGTGTCCAGCTATAGTGGAGTCGGGAAGAGCTCATCCCCCATTATTACATAATTTCCTTTTGTATCACTTGAACCGCCCTCTTAGATTGTAAGCTCTAACTAGCAGGGCCCTCTGATTCCTCCTGTATTGAATTGTATTGTTACTGTACTGTCTGCCCCAATGTTGTAGAGCGCTGCACAAACTATTGGCACTATATAAATCCTGTATAATAATAATAATAACATTTTAGTCAGAACATAAATAAAGAGGAAAGACAACAATCTTCATACCAGAAACAATCAAAATGCATATAGGGTATGATAATATAAGCTAGCAAACAGAAAATAATGGGGTTCCCATAATGAGCCTAAAGAAAGTAGAAACTGCATATGTGTGTGACCAGTGGTAAAACAACATCTACGCTCGAGATGATACCCCTAAATGGTGGACCCCAAAATGGGACAATCCAAAGAGAGAAGAGTAGCAAAATAAGGAGAAAGAAGAAAAAAAAAAGGGGGCGGGGCATGGAAGGGGGAAAATGGCCAATAAAGGGTGGTGAACGGGGGCATGTCCTCATAACAGGATCCTGGAAGTATGTACGCCTTTAAACTATGGTAGAAATAAAGGTAGCAAAATCGTAAGTAAGTCCAAAACTGTCCACATTAGGTTATGAGATTCAGTTTTTGTCCTCATCGCTGGCAGTCATGTTTTCCAGATATTCAATATTGTTCATTTTACAAGCGCAGGCAGCCGAAGACTTCAGGAACTTTTAGTCATTATTATACACAGCATATGACCACATGGCAGGCTTACCTGGAAAGTGATCCCCTCCAGTGCTGCACTGTCAGCGCTCCCACCAGTCACGGTTCTGCCATGTTCTCCTGGTCTTCCTTCCAGGTTCTAACTCTTCAGCCCCTTGGTTGGATGGGTTTTGATGACTTCACTCCCACACTTCCACAAAGGAGTCACATTGTCGCAGCACAAAAGTAGTGTTGTACTGTATATGTACGCTGAGCTGTTCATGCACAACTCAATGTACACAAATGCTAACAGGCAGGGAGAATAATTTATGACATAAAGGAACAAAAGAAATTCATTTCTGCTTTAACCGTTTCATGACAAAGGTACAACAAATCCTGAACACAATTTTGCAACTGACATGTGTTAGTAAAACTGTACATATCATTGCAACTACTTAGGGGATCAAGGTGGATTATATGAATTATACATTTTTTTTCCGACAAAGTCGCTGTCATTTGGTGGTAAATTGTAGTGTAGTAGCATATCTAGATTATATTTTGATATATATTTTTATATCTGATTTGTCCCTGTTATAGGGACCATGAATGTCTGATGATCACCGCTGTATTTTATGGTTGTACAGTTGATGTCTTGTTATATTGCTTTAATTTGTTGGAGACTCCTGTTCCTAAATAAAGAATTTGAAAAAAAAAAAATTCTCCTGATCCTGATGATTGCAGTGATACCACATACTGTATGTTTATGTTATTTGGTGTTTGTACCCATAGTAGATTCCAGAAACAATAGTGCACATTTTGCTTTTTTCTTATCCTGCCTAAAACACACTAATGCCTGTACACACGATCGGACTTTCCGACAACAAAACTGTGGAATTTTGTTTGAAGGGTGTTGGCTCCAACTTGTCATGCATACACAGGGTCACGCAAATGTTGGCCAACAAACGCGAACATAGTGACGTACTAGAGGTACTACGTGTTTTTTCAGCTCTTTAGCGCCACCCTTTGGGCTCCTTCTGCTAATTTCGTGTTAGTAGAAGTTTGGTGAGTGTTGATTTGCGCTTTTTTCTTTTTGCGTTTTTTATTTCGCGCTATTATTATCATTATTCTTGATATCACTTGAAAAAAAAAAATATCACTTGAAAATTTGTTCGCAATTACTCCATCAGCATCACCAGCAAAGCAAATTATCCCATTAAAGAAGAAGAGAATTGTGCGCTGCATTTGGAGATTTCCTAACTTGCCACCTCACGAATGTTAATTCTCCATTACGAACGCTAGTTTACAAGACCGACCGCTTCTGCTTCTGAGTATGTGTGAACTTTTGTGCGCGGACTTGTGTACACGCGATCGGACTTTCCAACAACAAAGTTTTGTTGGCGGAAAATTTGAGAACCTCCTAGCAAACATTTATTGGCGGAAAGTCCGACAGAGAATGTTCGATGGAGCGTACACACAGTCGGACTTTCCGACAACAAGCTCACTTCCAATATTTCCCGTCGGAAAATCCGACCGTGTGTATGCGGCATAACAGTAAGTGTCGGTTCACACAGGGGCGACTTGTCAGGCGACCTAGTCGCCTGACAAGTCGCCTCCCGTTCTGTACAATGGAACCGTTCTAATAGGAGCGACTCAAGTCCCTCCGACTTAGAAAAAGGTTCCTGTACTTCTTTTGGGGCGACTTGCATAGACTTCTATACAGAAGTCGTTTTGCAAGTCGCCGTGGATGTCTCGGTGAGGCGACCTGCAAGTCGTGCCGCCCCTGTGTGAACCGAGCCTAACTGGCACTGATACAAAATGTTTTGACTCTGAGCCTGACCTTTGACCCCCAACCTTGACCCTGTCCTACATTTTTCTTTTTTTTTTTTTTACACACACTCTTTTCATTTACGCTTTTCTCCTCTAGCAAGGAGATAAAGATACGTAGAGATATGTACCGTGAGTTTTGGTGTGTCGTGATTTTGAAAATCGTGCCGCCAACTTTATTAGAAGTTTGCAATATACAATACAGATCAAGTAGCAACACCTTTTTTTGCACATTTCACATGCATAGTGCAGCCCAATGAAATTAATGGGCTGCCATAAAACAAAGATATATGCTTGGGCGCACCTCCGCCGTGTGAATGAGCCCTAAGTAACACCCCACTGCATAGTGTGCAACCGAACTTAGGAGTTTTGGTGTACACAGGAGACTTTTGTGATTTGTTGTTTTTTCATACTTCATTGTATAAATATTTATGTTGGTCAAATGAGATTTACAAACACGTTTATGTTGGTTTAGCTGTTATTTTAGTTGTTTACAACATATGCTTTAATTTAAAGGATTAGTTTATTTTTTTTTATGGTTTTATAATCTTGTGCTAATAGGAAGTTATAGGGTAATGCCCACACCTATTTTCATTGCTGCTTGCTCCAAGTTTTATATGTTTGGTTCTCTTTCAACTTACCCTATAATATCTTCAAGATAATCAGACCATCCTATGTAATGAAGGACAAAGTATAATACCTTCAAAGATCAAGGAATGGAATATTTTACTGAAAAGGGGTATAAATGAGGCATCAAGGTGTAAGGCTGGATTCACACCTATGCATTTTTAGTGCTTTTTGCATTTGGCAGATTTGCACCACAGTCCATTAAACATGGTTTCCTATGGAACACATTCTGTAGTGCAAATCTGCAAAATGCAAAAAGCACTAAAAATGCATAGGTGTGAATCAGGCCTTAAAGCAGATGTACACCCTAACTTAATGACATTTAGTATGACATTTAGTAGGCTACAGCACTGTGTATCATAAAAATTTTAAGTTTTTAAAAATAAAGTATTTGTTTTCAATTTTAGTTTACATCTCAGTGCTTCTGATTTCTTGCAACCTTTTTGCAGCCACTTTTTTGTTGCGATTTCTAAGGTGGGGTTCCTGATGGTACAAGATAAACAAAATAACAAACAGATTGATAATAAACACACCCTAAAGAGTTAAACTACATCATTTCAATAGCTATAAATAAGCAAGATACAAAAAGGCAATAGCAATATCCCCTAATCCTCTATAAATAGACCAGAAGGGAAGTCCCAAAGAAAATCGGGAATGACTTCCAGGTGGTCTCTGACCTCCCCAAAAACTTATAAAAACAGATGATCCATATAATTAATCTCCTCTCACAATAAGAATAAAGACCTGCAGTCTGTGGATCCCTCCCTCCCCCGATATAGAGCGCTCCCCATAAGCACCTGTTAATAAACCCAGCCACCTAAGGGTGAGAACTGAACTATAAAATTCCTGAAAAGGACAGTGTGATTCTGTGAAAAGAAATATTCACACTGTTCCGTTCGTGGAATGATACAGTTAATCCAACCAAAGAAAATGCAAAATGCACATATCATAGCCCAATAGTCAATAAGGCTGGATTCACACTTATGCAGTTTTAGCGCTTTTTGCAGATTTGCTCTACAGTCCATGTACCATGGTTTCCTATGGAACACTTTCTGTAGTACAAATCTGCAAAATGCAAAAAGCACTAAAAATGCATAGGTGTGAATCGAGCCTAAGGCTCCATTCACACTAGCGCGTTTTTTGATGCATTTTGCAGAAATGCACGGGAATTTTTTAACATGGGTTCCTATGGAACATGTTCACATCAATGCCTTTTTGTTTCTCTGCATTTTTGGAAAGGGTCAGGGACTTTTTTTCATGCAAAATGCAGCGTTTTGCATGTAATAGAATTCAATGGACAGGCATCAAAAACGCAAGTGCACCGTTTTTGCAGCGTTTTTGATGTGTTTTTGGTGCATTTTTGATGCGTTTTTGCAGTTTTTTAATTTTTTTTAAGACTAAAAAAAACCCGCAAAACGCAAATCGCGGCAAAATCGCGGCAAAAGCGCCGCAAAAACGCTGCTCAAAAACGTGGCAAGCATGAAAAAAAAACCTCCAAAAACGCTCAAAAGCAACATGCATAGGTGTGAATCCAGCCTAAGTCAGTCAGGAACAAGGAAAAGGGCCTTTTCATACAGCATTTATTGCTACAATTGCCTGGAGGATATACCTGCATGCTGTGGGCACCTCAACATATGGTTACACTGAGTATATATCTGAGAGTTTGTTCCTATCTGTTTGATATTATATCTGACCAGCTTGGACTACAGTGTCAAGTGATCCATCCAGCTCAAATCAGTGTCTGTCATTGCTCAATTATTCTTACTTCGATTGCAGGATGAGAACAGCAGGAACTATGTATATTTGAGGATATATTGAACATCGTAAGGAATACATTGCTCTCCCCCAGTTATTTGCCTGGATTACTATGTAATATTCAGCTGTGTCCCCCTTTCTTACCATGACCTTTTCCTTGTTCCTGACTGACTTATTGACTATTGGGCTATGATATGTGCATTTTGCATTTTCTTTGGTTGGATTAACTGTATCATTCCACGAATGGAACAGTGTGAATATTTCTGTTCACAGAATCACACTGTCCTTTTCAGGAATTTTATAGTTCAGTTCTCGCCCTTAGGTGGCTGGGGTTATTAACAGGTGCTTATGGGGAGTGCACTATATCGGGGGGGGGGCAGGTCTTTATTCTTATTGTGAGAGGAGATTAATTATATGGATCATCTATTTTTATAGGTTTTTTGGGGAGGTCGGAGACCACCTGGAAGTCATTCCCGATTTTCTTTGGGACTTCCCTTCTGGTCTATTTATAGGGGATCAGGGGATATTGTTATTGCCTTTTTGTATCTTGCTTATTTATAGCTATTAAAATGATGTAGTTTAACTCTTTAGGGTGAGTTTATTATCAATCTGTTTGTTATTTTGTTTATCTTGTTCCAGTATTATTGAAATATACTCGGTGAGTGCTACTTTTTGTTTAATATAGGCAGGATTCCCATTTCTTCATATGTTTGTATATGGGTTCCTGGTGGTGACAAAAGTGGACAATGCCCATGCAATGTGTGTCAGCATGGATGCTGCTAGTCTCTATTTGAGCTTGATTTCATTTCAGGACAAAATGCATTAAAGTCAATTTAAAGGAAACAGAAACGAGATGTATTAACCATTTATTGTTAAAATATAGAAGATGAGGTTGCGATGAATAAATCAGATAGCCAGCATGTCAAGCTTTAAATTTGTGCACACCTGCCAAACGACGACGAACCTTGGTACCTTATACTCCTAAAGGTCATCAGTTAACCCTAAGGGCCTTTTCCCACAGATGCGCTTTTGCCGCGCTGGAACTAACCTTTGCATTGCTATGGGGGAGGCATTATCACAGGTTGTTAAGGGCGCTGTCGGGTTGCGGCTCCTTAACAACCAACCGCCGGCGTCCTTAACAACCAATGAATAGCTTTTTGTAAGGGAGCCAGCACCGGCGGTCTCTTTAACAACCAGCTATTCACAACTTTAAACACATTTAAAACGTGCTATATGTTTTTATTAAAACGCATAGTGCGTTTTAAAAGCACTGAAATGTAAAAATACATGCGCTACAGTGTGAAAGGGCCCTGAATATTAGTTTTAAAATGATTGTCCCCACTCCAGTGTGTACATAGGCACCCCTGATGGGTGAGTTTTTATTCATGTGTGTGTGCATGTGGGGGCGAGGGGCTCAACATTTATGGGGGGGGGGGATAAGGAGATAAGTGCTTGGGTATAACTTTATTTGTTTACTTTATTTTTTTTAACTTTTACTAAATCTTTTACTAAAACTTCATTTATATCACATAGGGGACAAAACATCTTTTAGAGCCCTGATGTCTCACCTGCCTTCCATTGACGCTAATTGATTAATGTCATCAGAATTCAGATGTGACATTTTACACGTCGCTTCCAGGTTAATTTCAGCTAGGGGAGATCAGTAAACAGATGTTCGCTGGTCTCCCTCCCCTCCACCTAGCAGCACCCACCATACCAGTCCCATATCTGCAGAAAGCATGGCAGGAAGGGTCATAGAGGGGCGGGAGAGAAGGCACACTCTGTGGGTGTACAGCCCCCAGATTGCCTTTGTTAGAAAGCCAACAGTTGGCTTGTGGTGCAAGCATGCCATGCATCGATGTGAGTGCGATTTTGCCATAACACGGTTCCACCACAGTGGTGTAGTGGGTAGAACTCTCACCTAGCAGTAAAAAGGGTTGCTGGTTCGAACCACAACACTACCTGCCTGGTGTTTGCATGTTCTCCCTGTGTCTGTGTGGGTTTCCTCCAGGTACTTTAGTTTCCTCCCACACTCCAAAGACATGCTGGTAGGTTAATTAGCTTCTGTCTAAATTGGCCCTAGTATATAAATGTGAGTTAGGGACCTTAGATTGTAAGATGCCTGAGGGTAGGGACCAATGTGAATGTACAATGTATATGTAAAGCACTGTGTAAATTTACGGCGCTATATAAGTACCTTAAAAAAAAAATAATATTGTGCAACTAAGCTCAGTATACTCACTGGAGGGAGCACTTTTTTGCACCCTCCCTCATCACCACCACTGACCTCTCTTCCAGGTTTGGTGTCATGAGCAATTTTGATTGGCTGTCCTGGATGACATAACTCCCATTTATGCACACCACTGGTAATTAATCCTAGCACCTAAGCCAATGCAAGATTGTGCATGTGCGGCTCTGTGTACAGTCTGAAGAAAATTGCTAGCAACTAAGGCAAATGTTTTTATGGCAAACGAGACACAGACTATTTTCTACAATAAAAACCTAACTACTAGCAACAAAAAAAAGACTTTAGTTCTGCTTTAAAGAAAATCTATTGCTTTTCTCTGCAATTTTCCAGAAGCTATAATATAGGGATTAATGCACACAAGGTATAAAATCTATATGTCAGTTTTCAGTGGAAAGAATTATTTTTATATTGTCAGTATCTCATTGAGGTAGACACCACAGAAAAGTCAAAGTCCTTAAGTAAGGATATAGTTTAAACTGTGATTACCTTCAGGATCTGCAGGTGATGAATGTGAAATACGGTATATGACATCCCCTGAATCCATAATAGCCTGGTGATCCTTTATTCTCCCTATATTGCTGTGTTGATCTCCTACAAAGTATACCAAAGCCAGCTTTTGTATCCATAAAATGAGGTTGCCAAGCACGTCAACACTTGCAAATGAAAACATTACAACAAATAACTAAAAAATAAAAATAAATCACGTTTATAACCCGTATATCAAAAACCTGCGTTTGCACAGATGTCCCCATATCTGTACATTAGATACATGAAAGTGTCATTTAAATCAGAAGTAAATATCTGATATAATGTGCATCATTACAAAAAAGTATCCCATATGTCTACGCGTTTCTTGGGTCTTGCCTGCTTTTTCAGGACAAGGGAAAGCCCAACAGATCAGAACAGTGTAACTATATGTACAGTAATATCAGTATTGAAAAGTCTGAAAATGCAAATACAACTTTGAAGTATCCAACATAATACAAATCTTTGATCACACATATGTCTTTCCACTATAGTCATTATGCTCATATACTGTATATAATTTCCATACCATTCTAAACATGGTTGCATGTCAGTTTTGCATAAACATGCAACGTGTGCATCTCTGTCCACCCATTCTAGCATAAAGGCGCGTACAATTATGTAAAAAACTGGATGAAAGGGACTGACCAAAACACACAAGATGTTGCAATATATTCATCTGGGCAGTATGCAAGGTAAGTGTATAACCACCCTGGCTAGCAATATTGGGGTCTGGGGTGAACCTGGGGTTTGGGTGAACCCTGTGGTAAGGTAATTATGTAGGCTTTATTACCAGCTTCTTGCAGAAAATGATGGTTCCCTTGTTGTCTTCCTGACTTAGTAGCTTCAGTACATATCATATAATGTTTTTTGATGTCAATGGTCCATTGTTCTATGAAAGTATCTGCATACAAAGTGCCCGTGCTACATAAGCAATTGAACAAAATGGTCACAACTTATGATATATGAAATATAAAATAGTCACTATTATTGGTTACTTTTGTTGAGGTCAAAAAATGATACTTTTTCTGGAGTACTGTAACTTTAAAAAGCTGCTTTATATTTGCCACAAAAAACTACAATCACCTCTTTTGTCTTTGCCAAATTCTGACACATAGCTGCTGTATTTAAAACTATTTCTCTACGGATCCTTACATATCCGATATAGCATGTGTGCGGGTATCATGTGCACAAAGGGTGCTTTGGTAGATAGATTATTTCCTATGAAATAACTATTATCTTACCCTGATAATGCGAGGAGTAGCCAAGTGTTCTAGGACCCTAATGTAGCATTTAAATGAGTAACTGCAATCACAACAGCATCTTTGGTTATGATAAATTATATTATAACCATAGGTGTGCGCAGCCTATTGCATTAGAGTGTGCACCCCAAAGCTCAAATACACATGAACGCCACCTGCTGTCACAGGGAGGAGGCTCTGATGGTGGGAGACAGTTGATTGGGAGCCTATTACCTTAAATCCTAAGTATAGGTGTAATATGTTCCTACAGTTGAACCTAGCCTTTAATATAATGGGGGCATTTACACTGGCCACTGGCACCCCAACCACCCACCTGGTGCCACCCCTGGATAATGCTAATGCATATGGGGTGATTAGGGTGTGCCCAGGCACACCCGGCACACCCTGTGCGCACGCCTATGATTATAACACATGGAATAGTGATGGAATCAGAGGTTTAGGCATACATGCCTTCAAGGAACATGGACATGATCTTGGAAGGCAGTTACTTTAGGCTTTGTTTACTCTTGCGTAACCCTCTGATGTTGGGTCGGTCTTCAGAGGGCCTATGACATCAGCATTTTTGCCACACCATGATGCAAAGCATCGCACGGCATATGTACACCCCTCTCCACTGCCTTTGCATCTTAAAGGGAAGCAGTTGGGAGGTTATTAAAAACATGGCTTGACTGTGTGACTGAGGCCTTAGAAATTGTACATACTTAGAAAAAAACATTTATATTTTGTTAGTGCTTTGCTTCTCTTTAGTAAGGAATCAAAAAGATAACAGGAGCATCTGTCCACTGGCTTCCAGGTTCCATTGAACTTTGTGTTGCTATTTTTCCTGCCCCTGCTAAAGGGCTATCCAATCCAAGAGCAGTGAGTAGCTTTTAAAGTTTTGGGGTTCCATAGTGGCCCTGCAGGGGTGGGGCATATAGCTCCTTTTTCCAACCATTTCCATTTTTATATACTGTTCATTTCCCTGGGTTCTAGTGCCTTTTTGTGCCCAGTTCCTCCTTGGTATCTAATGGGTTTTTGAGAGGCTTGAAATTGTATGTCTATTACCTGAATTCTGTCAGGCATCTAGTGCTTTTTGTGCCCGTTTTCCTTCTGGCATATAGTCATTTTGTGCCTGCCTTCCCTCTAGAATCTATAGGACTTGTGCCTGATTTTCCCATAGGACCAAAAGTTTTTGGTTCCTATTATATCTGTCATCTAGTACATTTTTTTCTGCATTGCTCTTTGTCATCTTTTGTCTTTGGCCTAAATTCTGCTTGCAATCTAGTTCTTATGTGCATTTATTTCCCCTGGTGTCTTGTGAATTTTGTGCTGTGCTTCTCCTTGTCAGCCAAAGTCTTTTGCCTGAATTATGGCTGCCATCTTGTGCCTGTATCCCCACTGAAGTCTAGTATGGTTCTTGCACCCCCTCTGGCATCTAGTGTCCTTGTGCCTGAATTTCCCCTGGCATCTAGCAGTTTTGGGTTTCTATTCTCCCAGTCATCTACTGGGTTTTTGGTGGTCTTCCACTTGGCACCCAATGTTTTTGCCTGAATTGTACTAGGCATCTAGCGCTACTGTATACCCCACTGGCATCTAGTAGTTTTGTTCTTGAATTCTACCCTGCCATCTAGTGGACTTGTGCTTGACTCTCCCCCTGGCATTTTGGGTCTCTATTCTAATCATCTAATGGGTTTGTGCTGTACTTCTTGGTGATTTCGGTAAATTCTGCTTGAATTTCTCTTGGCATTTAGCGGTTTTGGGTCTCTATTCGCCAAGTCATACAATGTGTTTGTGCTGGTCTTCTCCTTGGCATTAAATGTCTTTTGCCTGAACTCCACTTGGAATCTATTGTTTTTGTGCCTCTATCTCCCCTGACATTGTCCCTGGCTTGTGCTTGTGTCTAACATTCTCTTGGCATCTAGAAATTGTTGCTTCTATCCTCCCTATTATTTTGCATGCTCACTTCCTCCTGGCATTTTTATCCTTTTGAGGTCCTATGGCTCTTCCAACGTTAAAGAAAGTCAGAGAAAATTCCCACCAGGGCTGCAGTCAAGTCGAGGATGGACAGCTTTCCTACTGCCTACTATTCTAAGTGAAAGATTTGTCAGTGTATTAGCCTTTCTCTAGCCTGTTTGTCCTGCTTAGATAATAGGTCTGCTTGATGGTTTCTTTTGTAGCCTTGTTGCAGTTAGCAGTCTCCAGCTGTGTTCAAATACATTCATTAGAAATAAGCTGTTTGCAAAAGCCTATATTTCATTATCACCCGGGCTGACCTATTATTCAGGTTGACTCAAGCTGTTTTGTCCAGCTTTCCTTTCCCTAACATTGTAGATAAAAGCCCAGTTGTCCTTTTTATTTAAAAGCATAACAAATAATCATTTGAAGCATATAATAAATAATTAGAAACAATCAGCATAAAAGCAGCTAAAGTCATATGACAATCTCAACATTTTGTGTAAAACTTGAACTTGGCTCTGGCCTATTCTGTCTCCTGAGATTCCCTGCAGGGCCACATAATACCATTCACATCACCCCTTCCCTAAAGAAATGTACAATCTTGTCTCCCTACTACAATCACCACACTGTGGCCAATCTGAATGAAAGTCAGTGTGTATATGAAGTGTAGGAGGAAACACCAGCATTGAAAGGAAAACTAAACACCAGAAGGTACACTATATTACCAAAAGTATTGTGACACCCGCCTTTACATGCACATGAACTTTAATGGCATCCCAGTCTTCGTTTGTAGAGTTCAATATTGTGTTGGCCCACCCTTTGCAGCTATAATAGCTTCAACTCTTCTGGGAAGGCTGTCCACAAGGTTTAGGAGTGTGTCTATGGGAATGTTTGACCATTTTTCCAGAAGAACATTTGTGAGGTCAGGCACTGATGTGAACGAGAAGGCCTGGCTTGCAGTCTCAACTCTAATTCAACCCAAAAGTGTTCTATCAGGTTCAGGTCAGGACTCTGTGGAAGCCAGTTAAGTTCCTTCACCCCAAACTTGCTCATCGATGTCTTTATGGACCTTGCTTTGTGCACTGGTCCAAATAATTTGGTGGGGGGGGGTTATGGTGTGGGGTTGTTTTCCAGGAGTTGGGCTTGGCCCCTTAGTTTCAGTGATGGGAACTCTTAAGGCGTCAGCATGCCAAGACATTTATCTCCCGACTTTGTGGGAACAATTTGGAGATGGCCTCTTCCTGTTCCAACATGACCACACCAGTGAACAAAGCAAGGTCCATAAAGACATGGATGAGCGAGTTTGGGATGAAGAAACTTGACTGGCCTGCAAAAGGTCCTGACCTCAATCTAATAGAACACCTTTGGGGTGAACTAGAGTGGAGACTGTGAGCCAGGCCTTTTTGTCCAACATCAATGCCTGACCTCACAAATGCGCTTCTGGAAGAATGGTCAAACATTCCCATAGACACACTCCTAAACCTTGTGGACAGCCTTCCCCGAAGAGTTTAAGCTGTTATAGCTGCAAAGCATAGGCAAACTCAATATGGAACCCTATAGACTAAGGCTGGGATACCATTAAAGTTCATGTGCGTGTAAAGGCAGGTGTCACAATACTTTTGGTAATATAATGTATATGGACATGGAACTCAGGAATCAAGTGCTGTGAGGCCACAATACAAACCACTGATCCAATGTACCAGACAAAAATGTGTGTTGTATTTTGCAAGGTAAAGTAGTTATTTGGAATGGAGGACCCTGCCCTTTACGACCAGTCATTTTTAAAAAAATATAAAATGTCACTTTAAAATAACCACAATGGTGAACAATACATACCTGTAACAGGATGATCCTTGTATCTAAATACTGGTGGCTTGAAAAGTTGGCGGCTTTGCAGAACAATGCTCTAAGACCTGCTCCTGTGAGCTCGTATGGCTCACCTGTGCATTTATGAGCATTTACTGTACATATGACCAAGAAATACTAGGTGTGGAAGACCATTGCATTTCAGCACCAAGTATAGGCCCTTCCTAGCCAAGCTCTGGAGATGTAGGGAGACGGGGCTGCCAGGGCTTCCAAGCAATCCTCAGAACTGCCAACCCAAATACATGAGAAGTATATACATGTATGTGCCCTTAGAGAAGTACCACTAACTACCCCTGGGAAGAGATGAAGCAGTAGGGTTACCCTGTTAGCCCCATTTATCAGATATATCTACATTCTGTGACAACCTCTTGGTCAGAGAGCTAAAGGAGAACACAGGGCAGAAAAAAGAAGTTAATGCAGTTGTGTTTGCAATTAAACAATAGGAATAATAGGGAAATAAGGGCTGTTTTTTTACTTCATATGCAAGTGGATTGATTGTTCTTGATACTTGTACCCTTACTGTACATTGCCCACATATATGTGGCAGCAGATATGAAAAGGCCCCTCTGACCTGTTTGTATTTTATTGACATGTTATGGCATTTGTCTATATGTCCTATTATGACTGCAAAATCAAGGTCACTTTGATTGCTGTTTTCTCTGGCAGGTTTGTTTAAATTACAGGACTGGATGGCCAAAAATACAAATCAAGCTCCTATGTATGTGTTTTTTCTGTGTTGATAACTGTTTGCCTGGAGGTCAGCTTTAACCCTTTCACGTGTGATGTAGGACGCGGACAGACGGAGACACAACGGCTACCTTGTTGGTTTGAAGCGCTGGTCACTTCTTCCTATTTTGCTTTTGAACTCCTTTTAAAATGTGAGTTTATTTTATATTCTTCTTTGTACAATAAATACTTTCTGATTGGATGCCTGCACAATGAGCGTTCTCTTTTTACTCCTTGCATTTATTGATCCTAAGCCTTTGAATACACCTGGCTTTATATCCTGCTGAGAGGAAGGGCTCTATTAGTCCACTTTCTGGTCTATTGGGAGAACCATCTCTTTGGAACACATATGCAGTGGAATGCTATTAAAGCTGGAAGGATCGTTTTTTGTCATTACCTGAATGCATTTTATGTGTTTAACCCATACACTGATGGTAAGGTTCAGTTATATTGGGTGAAGGTGATGGGATCTACCGTATATACTTGAGTATAAGCTGACCCGAATATAAGCCGAGGCACCTAATTTTACCACAAAAAAACTGGGAAAACTTATTGACCCGAGTATAAGCCTAGGGTGAGAAATGCGCAGCTACTGTAAGTGGAAAAGAGGGTGGACAATGCCCATTTGCAGCCTCACTGTGCCCATTTGCTTGCCTCACTGTGCCCATTTGCAGCCATAGGTCCCCCAAACTTCAAACTCGGTAGTTAAGGGTTTTTAGATGCCCCCTAGCTGCAGCCAAGATTTGGGGTCTCTGGACCCAAAGGGTCCCGAAATTACATTGCTGAAGATGGACACAGTTGTCCGACTTTGGGGTCCCGTATCTCGGGGCCACTTGGTGCTAGGAACCCCAAATTTGGTGTGGAACTAGCACATACAACAAAGCTGGGATTCCTAGCACCAAGTGGTCCTGAGATACGGGGCCCCAAAGTTGTTTCGGAAAATGTCAAGCAATTTTCTGCAGCAGAGAATGACATTTTCCAAACCGAATTTGGGTCCCCGTTTCTCAGGGTCACTTAGTGCTAGGAACCCCAGCTTTGGATATGTTGTAGTGCTAGTTCCACTGGGTTTGCACAC
Organism: Lithobates clamitans; assembly: GCA_037952925.1. Lineage (NCBI taxonomy): Eukaryota > Metazoa > Chordata > Amphibia > Anura > Ranidae > Lithobates > Lithobates clamitans. The sequence continues at coordinate 11,527,234 of JBBGZY010000292.1, read as the reverse complement.
CAAATTTGGGGTTCCTAGCACCAAGTGGCCCCGCGATACGGGGCCCCAAATTCGTTTTGGAAAATGTCATTATCTGCCGCAGAAAAGTGCTTGACTCGATTATAAGCCGAGGGGGCATTTTCAGCACAAAAAAAATGTGCTGAAGAACTCGGCTTATACTCGAGTATATACGTTATATCACTTCTACATTCCTATGGTGGATTCTGATTATTTTTCTTCCTGGTGGACTGTTCTGATTATCTCAAGTTCTTTCCTATTTACAGAGATGAACTTTTATTCATGAACTTTATGTAATATTTTGTGTCTTTAAGCGCTACACCCTAAACTCATATTAACCCTTTCACTGCCAGGACCATTGTTCTTTTTTTTCCCCACACTTGTATTAAGAATAATTTTAGGCCTGAAGATTAGTTAAAACCCTTGAATATTATAGCAGACACCCCAGGAAATAAAATGGTGGTAGTTCCAATTTTGTAGGTCACACAATGTTTGCGTAGCAGCTTATCAAGGGTAAAAATTTTAGTAAAAAATACATTAAGATTAAGATTTTAGGGCACACAAATGGAATATATTACCAATTTTTTAGTAAGATATAAAAAATGTGTTTGCGCTGAGTAAATACATTTTTGCTTTTTTAATTACCGGTACTTTTAAATTACTTTCACTAACAAAAATCCCCTATGTTATATAATATTTAAGCACAGGTTCTCTTTAATGAGAAATCACCTGCCTTCCACTGAAATTAGCAAAGCAGGGGCCAGGAAAAGTAGACACTAGAACCAAGAAGAGAGAGATCAGTGAATGGATGTTTGTTGGTCTCCCTCCCCTCCACCCAGTGACAACCTGCCAGTGCAGGTCCCAGACCCACAGATGGGATAACAGCAAGAAAGATATGAACTGACACAGCCACACTGATGGGTCTCCATCCCGATAAATACGTAAGTATGCAAAAAACTGTGGTCATAGGACTTTGAGTGAGGCCAGTCACTGAATCAGGTAAAGGTGCAAACAACATATAAAATAAAAAGTCAATTTATTATACAAACAAGTAAAAAATATTCTGAAAATACATGATGCAATCGAAAAAACAAATAGAAATGCTGACATACATAGAATTAATAGATAATTTCTTATTAAATAGATACATGATCGCATAAATAAGTACATGGTAAATCTGGGTAAAAAAATCAAACTGTAAGGACATAAAAGAACTCTACGCGTTCTGAGGATCCATCATCTCGTCAGGAGTGTAATGTCAATAACTTCAATAATGTCAACATTTCTTTAAATCCCCAATACACTTACCATCTAGTCAGCAAAGAATACTAATTATTTCAGTCTGAAGCCTGACAGCTGTACTTCCATCAAGAAGTCTGCTTCAACTAGCCACGTGCCTGCTGAGCTCTGCAGACTCACTGTGATCCTATTGATGTCTATATGGATCTATGACAAGCCTTCGTCCACTTTTATCTAGTGGGTGCATTTTTATTGTCTTTTATACTTTTTAAAATAAATCGCTACACCTAGATGGAGGCGCCCTTTTGTGTTTGTTTTTTTAAAGAATACAAATTATACTGTTGAACAATTTGTGTTAACAACAGAGGTTTTAGTTAAACAATTTTGCAAATATGAGTGGAAGTCGCCCTGCCTTGTCAAGGCCTCTTTGTATAGTGCAGTCGAAATTATAACCTATGAGAGTTTCCATGTTGGAGCATATACTGTATAGCAATGAATGAACTAAGGGCAGGTATGCAGGGAGGCAGCCCATTCCTCCTTAACCACTTCCTGCCCGCCATATGCAGAATAACGGCCGGTAAGTGGTTCTGTTATCCTAACTGGGTGTCATATGACGTCCAGCAGCATAACATGCCCACGTGCCCATGGGGGCGTGCATCGCGACATTGCGAGTGCGACTTGTCAGTCTGACACCCCGCATCTCCGATCGTGATAAGAAGCCTCTGTCAGAGGCTTCTTACCACATGATCAGATGTGACCAATCACAGCTGATCATCGTGTGAACCAGGAAGTGCTGGTAAATGGCATTTCTCGGTTCCCGCTGACAGGGAGAGCCGATCGGCGACTCTCCCTGTCAGAGGGGGGTCTGTGCTGATAATCAGCACATTGATTATCAGCACAGGCCCCTCAGATGTGCCACAACCCTTTTTAAAATGTGCCCATAAGCTGTCAGTCAGTGCCCCATAAAAGCACACCTCACAGTGCCCATCAAAGTGCCAATCAGTGCCCATATCAGTGCTAATCAGTGCCCACCACAGTGCCAGTCAGTGCCCATCTCAGTACCCAACAGTAAAACCTGTCAGTACCTCAACAACAGTGATGCCCATCAGTGCCACCTGTCAGTGCCAATCAGTACTGCCTATCTGCCAATCAGTGCCGCTTGTCAGTGCCCATCACAGCTGCCTGTCAGTGCCCATCACAGCCGCCTGTCAGTGCCCATCAGTGCCGCCAGTCAGTGCCCATCAGTGCCACCTATCAGTGCCTGTCAGTGCCACCTAATAGTGCCCATCAGTGCCACCTATCAGTGCCTGTCAGTGCTGCTTATCAGTGCCCATCAATTCTACATATCAGTGCATCCTCATCAGTGCCCATCAGTGCCACCTTATCAGTGCCAACTCATCAGTGCCCATCAGTGCCGCCTCATCAGTGCCCGTCAGTGAAGGAGAAAACAAAACTTTATAACCGAAACGAAGAAAACGTTTTTTTGTTCAAAAATGTTGTTCTTTTTTTAGTTTGTTTAGCAAATAAGAAAAACCGCAGAGGTGATCAAATACCACCAAAAGAAAGCTCTATTTGTGGGAACAACATGATAAAAATGTAGTTTGGGTACAGTGTTGCATGACCACGCAATTGTCATTCAAAGTGCGACAGAGCTGAAAGCTGAAAATTGTCCTGGGTGGGAAGGGGCGAAAGTGCCCTGTATTGAAGTGGTTAAAGGAGCAGGGACACACTAGAAGCTCGGCAAGGTGCAACGGCAGTTGAAGTGGTCCAATGTGTCACGGTGCCAGTTCTAGCAAGCTAAACAAAAGTGGCAACCACCCCAATTTATAATTCTTTTTAGAGTAAGGTGCACATTGGAATATATGCCACCTGTTTACGTGGCCCAGGCCCATAGGGAGCAACATAAACAGGTGCAAACTCCTGGCTGCTCCCTAGGATCTTGTGGGCATGTGCATAATAAACCCATACGTTCTTATAAAGATATCATCATATCATATCTATACATTATACGCAGGGGCAGACTGACAACTCATGGGGCCCCCAGGCAATAGGAGATTATTGGGCCCCCGGGCAATAGGAGAAGATTATGGGGCCCCTGGGCAATAGGAGATAATGGGGCCCCCAGGCAATAGATTATGGAGCCACACAGTATACACACACACATACAGTATACACACAGACACACAATGTACACACACAGTATACACACACACACACATACAGTATACACACACAGTATACACACAATGTACACACACAGTATACACACACAGAATACACATATACAAACTGAAAAGGTACTGGAGAGGCGGGGCAGCTATAATCTTGGGAGTTTAAAAAAACACAGATTTTTACATACTGTCCCTGGTTTTATTGAGGCTGGCAACCCTGATGGGGCTCCTTAGTGGCATGAGGCCCTCGGGCACTGAGTGCCCGAGTGCCCGAATGGTCAGTCCGCCCCTGATTATACGTATAGCATGTACAGAAGAAGCGATGAGGTCGATTTTGCTGTGGATCTTCCAGAAGCATGAACAGGTAAGTATTAGACCTGGGGGAAGGGGGGAATTGGGGGGCAATTTGGGGTGGGGGAGAGGATTCAATAAAGGATACAAAAGTATAGGCATCCTTAAAATGTATTATGCTCGTGCCAGATTAGAACTGTGCCTTAATTAATTCTGTGCCAATGTATTCTGTGTATATAGGCCACTATGGTGAGAAATATCCAGTAACACTCCTCGAAAGCTTAAAACGATTTATTTGGCTGTTCAGCTGTTGCATATTTTAAAACAGTTTGACTTAAAATACTGCCGTCACTGTGTTTTTGCAAAGTCCAGTAAATCATCACTTTGTCCAGCAGTATCAGACCTGGACATGTTCCAGACTTCTTGTCTGTTGCAGATAAATGACACATCGGGTAAAAAGTCCCTGCATACTGAGCTGCTGTGAGCTTATCTTTGACAAGTTGCTAGGGGTTACGGCACGTTTATCCTTTTACACAATCCCAATGGTGTACAGAATGAGCCTTCGTTCAATACTCAATCTCTGCGCTGCCTTTCATTTGAGTTAGCTGGAGGCATGCTTATTCAAGAGACATTAATAATGTACGATGTATTCATAATGCTTTCACACCAGTGACAGGAGGACATTATTCAAAGAATAATGAATAGGTTTTCCAGTGACATCTACATGAGACCAAACACTGTATGTTTAATCCGAACAACTGTGTCTGTTATATATTATGCAAAATCATTATAATCAGATACTGGGAGATAGCATCTTCTAGGACCTCTAATGCTTATGCTATGTATGAATTGCACACATGCCTTTTTTAACCACTTTAAGACCGGGCCTCTTTTTGAGATTTGGTGTTTGCAAGTTAAAAACTATTTTTTTTGCTAGAAAATTACTTAGAACCCCCAAACATTATACATTTTTTTTCTAACACCCTAGAGAATAAAATGGTGGTCGTTGCAATACTTTCTGTCACACCGTATTTGCGCAGCGGTCTTACAAGCGCACTTTAAAAAAAAAATACACTTTTTTGAATTAGAAAATAAGACAAAAGTTAGCCCAATTTTTTTTATATTGTGAAAGATAACGTTACGCCGAGTAAATTGATACCCAACATGTCACGTTTCAAAATAGCACCCGCTCGTGGAATGGTGACAAACTTTTACCCTTAAAAATCTCCATAGGCGACATTTAACCTCCCTGACGGTATTCCAGAATGTGGCTCGGGGTTAAATTTCAGCACCATTAGCGGTAACCCCGAGCCACACTCAGGATTACATCTCAGGATCCTGGTGCAGGTTACTTACCTTGTCCCCGGGATCCTGCGATGTCCCCATGCACTGTCTGCGGGCTCCGTCCTCTGCCAGAAGCCTCTCTGTGCCAGGCTCCGTTCCCTGCGAGCGTCGCGACGCACGGGGGCGGAGCCTGGCGGCAAATTAAAAAAATGTGAAAATCATAACACATACAGTACTGTAATCTTACAGATTACAGTACTGTATGAAATTATTTCACTTCCCTTTTGTCCCCAGTGCTTTGTCCAGTGTCCTGCATGCAGTTTTATTTTATATATACTGTTCTTTCTGCCTGGAAACTTGAGATTGTCCATAGCAACCAAAAAGTGTCCCTTTACATCAAAAGTGGCTTTAGACCAGCTAGAAAACAGCGATAGTAAATTAGAACACTTGCAGAATTGAGCGATAGTGAATCATGGGGAAATTTATTTTATTATTATTATATTATTATTTTTTTAAATTATTTATATTTATTTATTATATTATAATTTATGATTTTGTGTTTCAAACGTCATCATACCGGGGATATCTACTAGACTCTTGGTGGACAGATCTAAGTGTGTTATTGCTAAGAATTACAGGCCTACAATATAAAACGCCAAATTTCTATGCAAAATAATTGTACCGCTTTGAAATAATCATACCGTCGGGGAGGTTAAAAAATTCTACCGGTTGCATGTTTTGCGTTACAGAGGAGGTCTAGGGCTAGAATTATTGCTCTCGCTCTACCGATCGTGGCAATACCTCACAAGTGTGGTTTTCATATGCGGGCGCTACTCACTTATGCGTTCGCTTCTGCACACGAGCTCAGCGGGACAGGGCACATTTAAAAAATTTTTTTAATGTATTTTACCTTTTATTTTTACACTGTTTTAAAAAAAAAATATATTGTGTCACTTTTATTCCTAAATGTAAACATCCCTTGTAATAGGAAAAAAGCATGACAGGACCTCAGATCTCATATTTACACTAAGATGCAATTAAAGAAAAAAATGTTGTCATTTAAAAAAATGAAAAAAATAAAATGGCCCTTTAAGAGCTATGGGCGGAAGTGATGTTTTGACGTCGCTGCAGTGTCATGGAGACCGGTGGGGGGCCATCTTCCCCTCACTCGTCTCCATGCACAGCCACGGGAAGGATCCGATTGCCTGCCGACGGCTCCAGTAAGCGGCGGAGGGCAACGGACCGCGGCGGGAGGGGCGGCCCCTCTCCCGCCACCAACAAAAGTGATCTCGCGGCGAATCCACCACAGAGACCACTTTTATCTTGTACCGGACCGCCGGCCAAACACAGGTTATGGCAGCTAGCTGCTGCCATAACACGATATCCGTCCTCAAAGTAGGGACGTACATCGATTCCCAAACATGCCGCTTCATGTAGAGAAGTTGTCTCATCTCCCACGTCCTAAAACTATGTCTAAATATAGTATTTATGTGTAGGAGGGTTCCACCACCATCGTAAATCTTGCCAGATACACTATCTAGCCAAAAGTATTGAGACACCTGCATTTACACAAGTGACCTTTAATGGCAGCTCACTCATAGTCCGTAGGGTTAAAATTTGATTTGGCCCACCCTTTGCAGCTAGAACAGCTTCTGGAAGGCTGGAAAGGCTGTCCACAAGGTTTAGGAGTGTGTCTATGGGAATGTTTGACCATTCTTCCAGAAGTGCATTTGTGAGGCCAGGCACTGATGTTGGATGAGAAGGCCTGGCTCGCAGTCTCTACACTAATTCAGCCAAAAGGTGTTCTATCAGGTTGAGTTCAGGACTCTGTGCAGGCCAGTCAAGTTCCTCCACTCCAAACTCGCTCATCCATGTCTTTATGGACCTTGCTTTGTGCACTGGTGCGCAGTCGTGTTGAAACAGGAAGGGGCCATTTCCAAACTGTTCCCACAAAGTTGGGAGCATGAAATTGTCCAAAATGTCTTGGTATGCAGATGCCTTAAGAGTTCCCTTCACTGGAACTAAGGGGCCAAGCCCAACCCTTGAAAAACAACCCCACACCATAATCCCCCCTCCACCAAATGATTTGGGCCAGTGCACAAAGCAAGGTCCATAAAGACATGGATGAGCGAGTTTGAGGTGGAGGAACATGACTGGCCTAAACAGAGTCGTGACCTCAATACAACAGAACACCTTGGGGATGAATTAGAGTGGAGACTGTAAGCCAGGCCTTCTCGTCCAACATCCGTGCCTGACCTCACAAATACACTTGGAATAATGGTCAAACATTCCCATAGACACACTCCTAAACCTTGTGGACAGCCTTCCCAGAAGAGTTGAAGCTGTTATAGCTGCAAAGGGTGGGCCAACTCAATATTGAACCCTACGGACTAAGACTGGGATGCCATTACAGTTCATGTGTGTTTAAAGGCAGGCGTCCCAATACTTAGTATTAAGTATAAAATTGAGGCGCTTTAAATAAATAGTGCACAATATGCTGCTGCGACTAAGCTTAAATCCAGGAATAAAAAAATGCATACATGTGAATAAAATAGATAAATAATTATGGTGCTAATACATGTGTTAAAATTGCCAAAATAAATCTTCAAATTGGTGATGTGACGGTGAATATAGATAAAATAATAATGACACTCTGAGTACAATGTCCAGATAGAGATAAATAGTGGGGGAAAGTAAAAATAATTAAACAGTTCCTTCCCTTAATCCAGATTGATTGACTCACTGGGTCGTTTGTATCAGGATATTTAGTTTTTCTTGCATCCCACTTTAGCCATAATACTGCTGATGATTCGGCTCTCAGGATAAAGGTTTTATGCAAAGCAAGCAAAGAAAAAATAGATCATTGTGCAGTGAACTTACTAGATAGTGCACAAGCAAAACAGGGACAAGAGATACACTCACAAACTCCCGGTCTATTAGAAGCATTCAAATATGCAGATTGCAGTCAGCCGCTGTGGATGAAGTTTCCCATAGAGAAACAGCTGCTGTTAACCTTCAGGTGTATTGCAGCACTGAACGTCCTAAGCTCCTCCCACACGTTGCATCACTGACACATGACTTTTTCAAGGATCAATACTTAGGCCAATATATTGTATATTGCTTGTGACACTGAGTATGGCTATGGACTTAGGGCTGGTTCACACCACAGAGATGCAGACGCCACATGTGAAGCTGCCTGCTGGCTAAGTGGGTAGAGATTCTGACTTGCGGCACTGGGGTTGCTGGTTTAATTCCCCAACATGCTAATGCTTGTGTTGAAGTTTATGGGGTTGATTTACTAAAACTGGAGCACTCAAAATTTGGTGTAGCTGTGCATGGTAGCGTTCAGCTTTCAACTTCAGCTTGTTCAATTAAGCTTTGGCAATAAAACCTGGAAGCTGATTGGTTTCTATGCAGAGCTGTACCAGATTGTGCACTCTCCAGGTTTAGTAAATCAACCCCTATATGTTCTCCCTGGGTGGGTTTCTCACTAAAATCTAAAGACATGCTGGCATTTTATTTGTCTCCTGTCAAAATAGTCTCTAATGTAAGAAAGTTAATTTTGGACTTTAGATTGGAAGCTCATTGCAGCCAGGGACTGATGTTAATGGGGGTTATTTACGAAAGGCAACTCCACTTTGCACTACAAGTGCAAAGTGCACTACAAGTGCAAAGTGCACTTGAAATTGCACTGAAAGGGTACTTGGAAGTGCAGTCACTGTAGATCTGAGGAGAAGATCTGAAATGAGGGGAAGCTCTGCTGATTTGTATCATCCAATCATGTGCAAGCTAAAATGCTGTTTTTTATTTTTTTTGCATTTTCTCAGATCTACAGCAACTGCACTTCCAAGTGCACTTTCAGTGCATTTTCAAGTGCACTTTGCACTTGTAGTTTGCACTTGTAGTGCAAAGTGGATTTGCCTTTCGGAAATAACCCCCAATGTTGGTTAGCACTAATCATGCCCAGGGACTTGAACATTTAAAATTGTAGGGTTTACACTGCACAGGTACATATGCTTAGAAAACTATTGCTTTGTTTATGTAGATGCAAATAGACTTCGATCTTTGGCCTGTAGTTGGAAATTTAATGCACATAGCCAAGGGCTAACACAGTTGAAAATAGTATTATGTGTTCCTGCTCATCAGGTGCAATCACTTTTAGACATACAGGAAGAAACAGATTGAAAGATACTGGTGGGCGTGTACTTCTATTGGGCGTGTGCTAACAATACAACCTCTCTTATATAAAGGGCTGCAGTAGGGGGAGTTTGTATGGCCTGAGAAGGTCAGGTTTTTTGCTGTGATTTGTGGGGGTGGGGAGAGAAGGAATGATATTGTGCATATTGACAAATGCCCAACTAGGGTTGTTTGCTGAAATTCTTGTGCATTTTTTCCATCAAAAGTGCATTTCTGTGGCCATACTGTCAATGTTGTGTGTGTATTGTTCCTGTCTGCCCATGCATGGTTTGGGAGCATCTGCTGACCTTCTACCCTTGGATCTCATTTCTTAATCATGTACACAGAAATGCAGCTTCCAGCAGAACATGGTCACCTGTGTATGTGTGTGGATTGTGGGCTGGTGGTGGGTGTTTTGTTTTGAATAAGTGCCTTTTTTAATATTATGTTGGAATGCTTTGTAAAAATGACTGTTAAGGATGTTTCTATAATCTTGCAGATAAAAATTTGATGTGTTGCCTGTTATACACTGAAAGTAAAGCTGTGTCCACTGTAAGGTTTAGACAAATTTTACATTGTAAGCTCATATGAGCAGGGCCCTTAAAATCCAATTGCTAACTGTTTTGCTAAATGTAGCACCATATATCCTGTAGAATTTTTTTTTTAAGCTAGTAAATGAATGTACATAATTTTGTTTCTGCTGGCAAAATAAAAGTACATTATTGAGCTTGTTTGTTGTGTTGTTTTATTTATTTATTTACCTTTTTTCTTTCTTTTAATTAGTTTTGGGGGTGGTGGTTTTGGGGAAGCGCAATATCTTTATATCATAATTTCTATATGTATTTGTACACCAAAAAAACTAGTCTCTTCTCCCTGGTTCACAGTGATTCTACTTTGAAATCGGGCTACTTCACTTGAAGTAGCCCGATTTAAAAATAGCAAGGTCAGCGTGATTTCAGGTGCTACTTGATAGACATCTGTGTGGATTCATACAGATTTCTATTGAAGTCACACCTGAAATCAGGAAAAGGCTAAGAAGTTTGGAAGTGGAAGGAGAGTTAGTGTTAATAGGGATGTTGAAATCCCCGAGAATGATAGTGGGGATTTCAGAAGAAAGAAAGTAGGGTAGCCAGGCAGAGAAGTCTTCAAGAAAGGCTGATACTGGTCCAGGGGGCCTGTAGATCACAGCTATCCTTATGCCGCGTACACACGGTCGGACTTTTCACCTGCAAAAGTCCGACGGACGCCGCCGGACAAAGTCCGGCGGAAAGTCCGACTGTGTGTGGTCTCCATCGGACTTCCGACGGACCGTTTCGGTCGGATTTTTGCGGAAATCCGACGTACTTTAGATTTGAAGCCTGCTTCAAATCTTTACGTCGTACCTCCGCCGGACTCAGTTCCTGACGGAAAGCCCGTTCGTCTGTATGCTAGTCCGAAGGACCAGATACGACGGAGGAGCAGGTTACTGCATCTCGCGCTCGCTGCAATAGGAAAAACAAATCTTCCTATTGCGGCGAGCGCGGGGCATACCAGGCCCTTAGGTCTGGTATGGATTATAAAGGGGAACCCCTACGCCGAAAAAACGGCGTGGGGTCCCCCTAAAATCCATACCAGACCCCGATCCGAGCACGCAGCCTGGCCGGTCAGGAAAGGGGGTGGGGACGAGCGAGCGCCCCCCCCCCTCCTGAACCGTACCAGGCCGCATGCCCTCAACATGGGGGGTGGGTGCTTTGGGGGAGGGGGGCGCCCTGCGCCCCCCCCCCCCAAAGCACCTTGTCCCCATGTTGATGAGGACAAGGGCCTCTTCCCGACAACCCTGGCCGTTGGTTGTCGGGGTCTGCGGGCGGGGGCTTATCGGAATCTGGGAGCCCCCTTTAATAAGGGGGCCCCCAGATCCCGGCCCCCCACCCTATGTAAATGAGTATGGGGTACATGGTACCCCTACCCATTTACCTAGGTAAAAAGTGTCAGTAATAAAACACAACACAGGTTTTTAAAATAATTTATTAAACAGCTCCGGGGGGTCTTCTTCCGTCTTCGGGGGTCCCTCCGGTTCATCTTCTCCCGGCGTCCGGTTGGTTCTTCTCCGCTCTCCGGCCTCTTCTCCCGGTGTCCCAGGTCTTCGGCCGGCCCCTCCGCTATCTTCAGGTAGCTCTATTGCCAGCGGAGGTCCGGACTTCTGGGCTTCTTGGCTTCTTGTGTTCTCTTCTCTTCTCTTCCCCCAGATGTTGACACGACGCTCTCTCCGGCTGGACTGGTCTCTGAGGGCTGCGTTGTGACTTATATAGGCGGAGACCCCGCCCCCATATGATGTCACAGTCCCTGGGCATGCTGGGACTGTGACGTTTTAGGGGGCGTGGTCGACCACGCCCCCTAAAACGTCACAGTCCCAGCATGCCCAGGGACTGTGACATCATATGGGGGCGGGGTCTCCGCCTATATAAGTCACAACGCAGCCCTCAGAGACCAGTCCAGCCGGAGAGAGCGTCGTGTCAACATCTGGGGGAAGAGAAGAGAAGAGAACACAAGAAGCCAAGAAGCCCAGAAGTCCGGACCTCCGCTGGCAATAGAGCTACCTGAAGATAGCGGAGGGGCCGGCCGAAGACCTGGGACACCGGGAGAAGAGGCCGGAGAGCGGAGAAGAACCAACCGGACGCCGGGAGAAGATGAACCGGAGGGACCCCCAAAGACGGAAGAAGACCCCCCGGAGCTGTTTAATAAATTATTTTAAAAACCTGTGTTGTGTTTTATTACTGACACTTTTTACCTAGGTAAATGGGTAGGGGTACCATGTACCCCATACTCATTTACATAGGGTGGGGGGCCGGGATCTGGGGGCCCCCTTATTAAAGGGGGCTCCCAGATTCCGATAAGCCCCCGCCCGCAGACCCCGACAACCAACGGCCAGGGTTGTCGGGAAGAGGCCCTTGTCCTCATCAACATGGGGACAAGGTGCTTTGGGGGGGGGCGCAGGGCGCCCCCCTCCCCCAAAGCACCCACCCCCCATGTTGAGGGCATGCGGCCTGGTACGGTTCAGGAGGGGGGGCGCTCGCTCGTCCCCACCCCCTTTCCTGACCGGCCAGGCTGCGTGCTCGGATCGGGGTCTGGTATGGATTTTAGGGGGACCCCACGCCGTTTTTTCGGCGTAGGGGTTCCCCTTTATAATCCATACCAGACCTAAGGGCCTGCGACGGGGCTCGCAAGGTTTCAATCTCGCCAAAAAAAGCGGCGAGATTGAATTCCTTTTCTAGTCCCGTCGTACCAAAGTTAGGTTCAAAATGAACGGACTTGTCCGTGTGTGGGAAAGTCCGTTCGTTCTGAAAGTCCGGCGGAAGTCCGTCGGGAAGACGGATTCCGGAAAGTCCGGCCGTGTGTAGGCAAGTCCGGCCGTTCAGAAAGTCCGGCGGTAGTCCGCCGGAAGTCTGGCGGCAAGTACGTCGGACCTAGCTTTCTAGAAAGTCCGACCGTGTGTACGCGGCATTAGAGAAATTGGAGTGAAAAGACGAATGCAGTGTGCTTCGAAAGAGAAGAGCGACAGAGAGGGAGGTGGCTGAAGTACCTGAAAGGTGCTATGGGGGGCTAGAAGGATACCGACACCTCCTCCCTTACGTCAGCTGCATCTGGGGGAGTGAGTCCAGAGAAGACCACCATGAGATAGGGCAGCAGAAGATGCAGTGTCGGATTCGTGGAGCCAGGTTTCAGTAATGGCGAGCAGATTAAATGAGTTGGCAATAAAGAGGTCATGGAGAGAGGTGAGTTTATTGCAGACAGAGCGGGAGTTTCAAAGGGCACAAGAGAAAGGGAGTCTGGTCTTGGGAAGAATAGAAATGGGAACTAAATTACGTTGATTGCGCCTGCTGCCAGAGGGTGCAGGGTGATGGGTACAGTTAAATGATGGAGGCCCAGGGTTTGGGGATATATGATATGTGATATGATATCACAGGACATGCTCAGGCTCCACCTCCACCAGAGCCACCCGAACACACTGTAGCAGGCACTTGTATGGTCTCGGCTGGCTCCAGGCCGAGCGTCATAGCCATATTTTTTACTGGCAACCTTTTATTTTTACTGGCAGGAGAAAATTGCCTGTTTTTTACTGGCTGCCAGTAAAAATACTGACGGTTGGCAACACTGATCTAGGTGGACATGGCGAGGTCCCTCTTTAGCAAAGAGGAGGTGCTGCTGATTTGCCGGGTAAGTGTAGGATATGTACTTGTGCTTACTCAATGTGGGGGTGGATGTGGTAGTTGGATTTGGTGAGGGTGGGTTTCATTGATTTGTTTGGCATCACCACACATTTGCTTCCGTCCCATGTCCACACATCACTTCCTGCATTTGTTCTTCTGATGTAAATCAGTAGGGACTATACAAATATAAATGAGAGCTCCTTTTATTAAAATATATATGACTTGTTTCACAGTTGGGCGACTTTTCCAGCAAATTTGGACCTCTGAGTTGCATGACAAGTTGTACCCCATGATTCTCAATAATGACCATTCATATCTGTGCTACTTTAACCAACTTCAAAGTAGTCACTTGGGTGACTTTTAATGCAGCTTTGGACCTCAGAGTCAGATGAAAAGTTGTCCCCCATGATTTCCATTCATATCTATGCAACTTCACCCCTGTTCACGTAGCTCTGAATTTACATGTCAAATTGCAGGCCAAATCGGTGCCTATTGACGGCAATGGAACTATCCGAATTGGTGCGACGCAATAATGATTCCCAAAAGTAGTTCCTGCACTACTTTGGGTGACTTCAGGGGGCGATTTTTTACCTCCCAACTTTTTTAGATAGGTATAAGGGACACCTATTAGCACGCCTCCTTAAACACCTTCTTAAAGGAGAATTATTAAAAAAAAAATATTAGTTAAACCTCTAAGTGCTTTTTTTTTACCAATAATATTCCTTTAGATTGGCTTTGGAAATTTACAAACAAAGCAATTTAGAAATTAGATGAAAGGTTTAGCGCTGGGAAACCCTTTTTGAAAGATAAAAAGTGCATTTTATATACAACTATACAGATCAGAGCAAAATGAGCAAAAAATTAGGAGGAAAGAGGGACAGAGGGACTTTGTTCCAAATCAGGGACAGTTGGGACTTATGTGATTTCACTAGACATCTGTGCAGGAAAGTGCACTGATGTCTCTGAAATCGCTCACAAAGTAGGGCTGAGGCCCCTTTCACACTTGTGCGACTTTGGACATCAGAGTCGCATGACAAGTCTTACCCCATGATTTTCAATGTGTACCATTCATATTTGTGCGACTTCAAGTCACACCGACTTCAAAGTAGTCCCTGTACTACTTTGGTACGACTTTGATGCGAGTTAAGGTCCATAGACCTCAAGTTTACACAGGCATTCCCTGGAATCGCGGCAAAATTGCCGACGCAAAATCGCAGGAAAATTGCGCCTTTCCCTGCGACCCCTGCGTCCATAGACCTCAAGATTACACAGGCATTGCTTAAAGTTGCATCAAAATCGAGCAACTTTCAGGCCGCACAAGTGTGAAAGGGGCCTAAGTCACTGTGCTGAGTACTATTATACCTAGAATACAAAGTAGCCCCACCATCAAAAACTAGTAAACGTATGTTCTCAATATAATTGTGCTCAAATGGCTGGAAATCACACAGATGGTATCACCTACTGAAAGCTTGCATTAGACTCAGCAGCATATGCTGAAAAGAGGCGAACGCCTATTAGCCAATGCCACATCAGCATGAGCATGGTTGCTACTATAATATTAATGTCTGAAATGCAAAACATTATGGTATAGAATCAAACATTAGTAAATGTATTTTCTCTGGAGGCATGTGCTCAGCTCTGTAGCGTAGCGGTATGCCCTGCTGCCCTCAAAGGTTCAAGCTATGAGTTCAAATCCCACTGACAGCATCACCTCCTGAAAGTGTGTATAGTACTCAGCAGCATAATTAGCCAACGCACATCAGTTTGGTTTATTCCATATTTTAACTCTTCAAATGCATGCAATGGTATGTACTTATTCAATAATATTATGGATGTGGAATTCCAAAAATCAGGGGAAAAAAACATTGCAGGGTCCCCCCAGCACATACCAGGCCCTTTGGGGTATTTGAACTTGTACCATGAGTGCTGTGGACAGGACCGGATTTGTCATAAGGCCATCGAGGCCAGGCCTCGGGGCGGCAGTGGTGCAGGGGCGGCGCCGCTTCTGCGGCGACTTCGCGGCCGCCCCCCCCTTTCGGGCAGCCCATCAAAGCCTATTATAAGGGCACTGGCACCGATGCCCGTAGAAAAGATGGCCGCGAGCCGACCACGCAACGGCGCATGCGCCGTTCCGAAGCCGGCCAGGCTCGGGAAAGCTCGTATGTGCTCGGCCGGGCGGCGCATGTGCAGTAGCGTGATTGCGCTGCATGGCGCCATTTTAAAAAAATCGTAGGTAGTAATGTCATCGGTGCGGCGGCAGGGGAGAGAGAGATGACATCTCTCATTGCCCGCACCGCTGTTCCTCCATCTGATGGCAGGCAGCATGGCAAATGACATCCCCAGCTGCTGGCAGGCAGCGTGGCAAGTGACATCCCCATCTGGTGGCAGGCATAGTGGCAAGTAACCTCCCCTATCTGGTGGCAGGCAGCGTGGCAAGTGACATCCCCATCTGGTGGCAGGCAGCGTGGCAAGTGACATCCCCAGCTGGTGGCAGGCAGCGTGGCAAGTGACATCCCCAGCTGGTGGCAGGTAGCGTGGCAAGTGACATCCCCAGCTGGTGGCAGGCAGTGTGGCAAGTGACTTCCCTATCTGGTGGCAGGCAGCGTGGCAAGTGACTTCCCTATCTGGTGGCAGGCAGCGTGGCAAGTGAAATCCCCATCTGGTAGCAGGCAGTGTGGCAAGTGACATCCCCATCTGGTGGCAGGCAGCGTGGAACCAGCTGGTGGCAGGCAGCGTGGCAAGTGACTTCCCTATGTGGTGGCAGGCAGCGTGGCAAGTGACATCCCCATCTGGTGGCAGGCAGCGTGGCAAGTGACTTCCCCATCTGGTGGCAGGCAGCGTGGCAAGTGACTTCCCCATCTGGTGGCAGGCAGCGTGGCAAGTGACATCCCCATCTGGTGGCAGGCAGCGTGGCAAGTGACTTCCCCATCTGGTGGCAGGCAGCATGGCAAGTGACTTCCCCATCTGGTGGCAGGCAGTGTGGCAAGTGACATCCCCATCTGGTGGCAGGCTAAATGTGTAATACATGTAACTTTACAGAATAGCAGACATTACTATGTAATCAGGGCCGTTTGAAGGAATTTGGGGGCTCCAAGCAAAATGGACTCGGAGGCCCCCCCACAACCCCCCCCACCGCACGCACGCACGCACGCACGCACGCAAAGCCTACAGGAATCACAGCATAGCGATACAGTTTAAGTTCACCAACACTTTATATAAATAAAAAAGATTTACTGCTGTTGCATATAATATGCATAAAATTTGAACATTTTCAACAATTGAACATTTGCAAAAAAACACCACTGTACCATTGATTCAAAAAAGAAGCAATAAGATGGAAATGGGATGGTAAAGAAAGAAGGAAATGGAAAGAAAGCTATGGTAATTGTTTTTATTATGGTCAGCAAGCTACCATTTTTTTATTACTAAATGGGTCTTGATGACTGCCTCCCCCCCTTACTACTCCCCCCCCCCCCCCGTGTTCTTTTTAACTCCCCTCCCTACCGCGTACCGCGCGGCAGGAGATACAGTTTTCTGTTCCCGGCCGGACTGAAAGGAAGTGAGCACTCAGTATGTGCACTCGGCCCAGGAGCTCGGCCACGCTACAGGCTGCAGCTAATAGGAAGCGGCGGCCAGCAGCATGGCTAGGGCCCCAGGCCAGCTTGGGGCCCCAAGCAATTGCTTGTTTTGCCTGTCCTGTCGCGACGGGCCTGTATGTAATAATCATTCATAACTGCATTCGTTAGCAAAAGAAGGAAAAAACTAGGAATACTAATTGCAATATACATCAATAGATGCACACGAGATAGAGCACATCTCACATAAAAATGTTTCTTTCACATACATGGATCATGGTTACAGTGCAGTGCTATATAACAACTTACCGTATATACTCGAGTATAAGTCGTTCCGAGTATAAGTCGAGGCCCTAATTTACCACAAAAAAAATGGGAAAAACTTATTGTCCCTAGTATAAGACGAGGGTGAGAAATGCACAGCTACTGTAAGTGGAAAAGAGGGTCAACAATGCCCATTTGAAGCCTCACTGTGCCCATTTGCATACCTCACTGTGCCCATTTGCAGCCATAGGTCCCCCGAACTTCAAACTCGGTAGTTAAAGGTTCCTAGATGCCCCCTAGCAGCAGCCAAAATTTGGGGTCTCTGAACCCAAAGTGTCCCGAAATGACATTGCTACAGATGGACACAGTTGACCGACTTTGCGGCCCCGTATATCGAGGCCACTTAGTGCTAGGAACCCCAAATTTGGTGTGCAAACCCAGTGGAACTAGCACAATAAAATACCCAAAGCTGGGATTTCTAGAATCAAGTGGCCCCGAGATACAGGACCCCAAAATCGGTTCAGAAAATGTCAAGCACTTTTCTGCAGCAGAGAATGACATTTTCTGAACCTATTTTGGGGCCCCATATCTCGGGGCCACTTGGTGCTAGGAACTTTGGATATGTTATGGTACCAGGTCCACTGGGTTTGCACACCAAATTTGGGGTTCTTAGCACTAAGTGACCCTGAGATACGGGGCTCCAAAGTCAGTTCAGAAAATGTCAAGCACTTTTCTGCAGCAGAGAATGACATTTTCCGAACCGATTTTGGGGCCCCGTATCTCAGGGCCACTTAGTGCTAGGAACTCCAGCTTTGGATATGTTATGGTACTAGGTCCACTGGGTTTGCATATTGCAATTTGCAAATTTGGGGTTTCTAGCACCAAGTGGTCCTGAGATACGGGGCCCCAAAGTCGGTTCGGAAAATGAAATTTTTTGCTGTAGAAAAGTGCTTGACTCGAGTATAAGTCGAGGGGGGCACTTTCAGCACAAAAAAAGGTGCTGAAAAATTCGACTTATACTCGAATATATACCGTAGTAGAAATTGGCGTTTGCATATACACGGAAGCGCTAATTAGCGCTGATTTCGAATTTACTAGCGTTTGTGCGCCGCTAATAGCGATCATTTTCATTCGCACATTCGCCTGTTAAAATTTTATTTGGCTAAAATGTGCGCTATTATTTTCAATAGTGAACAGTACTTCCTGGCGCTATAGTAAATGACCCCCTATGCCTCCAATGTGTGTTGCCAACATCCCTTAATTACACATATGGAACAAAAAGTACCCCCCCAGTGGGACTTTATGGGCAAACCATAGTAGACACCTGTATTGATTAAAATATTTCAACAAAGTTTATTAGAGTGTTAAAAACAGAAGAGTTGGTGCCGACATCACCATAGAAATACACAGTATATAGTACAATTGGAAAATACCAAGCTCATAAAAGAGCTAATGGGAGGCATGAAAGTTGCTTCTCATGAGGCCCCCCTGATGGTGGCTGCATGGGGATGGAGCCAAAGTAGGAGTTTCAGGCTACTGCAGAGGAGAGAATAATCCCTCCCTTTTACAGGAGGGTGCCAGTTTATTTTACCTAGTGACACAACAGGTTCTCTTTAAAAACTAGTCACCACACAATGCTGGTGGTTGTTAGGAGACTACTGTATTTAGCTCCACTTAACTTAATTACCAGTTTCTCTGCATTTTGCCTGCATCCCTGCCAGAATGCTCTGTCTGATGGATGTTGACTGGAGCAGTGTTCGGGGCTGTTATTGAACTTTAACACAATCAACTATCTATATACAACCTTGTAAAATGCATGTGCAGCTGTGAAATCTAACTGAGCTAACAGTCAACTCTTAAATATTTTAAGACAAAAGGGACAGAGCAATCAGGGAGATCAGACAAAGGAGGGTCAGGCGTAAATGCTGGTTAGCAAGTAGTAAATAGGTCAGACAGTAGCCGAGACAGAACATTTACAGGATTACAATATTAAATATTAAGGGTTCAACTGAGCTTTTATATTTAAACCGATATTTCTGTGTTGTTACTACCTATACAATCTTTGTTTTACAAATAAACATTTACTATATATCCAAGGATTCCTGGAGCACTATGGTATAGTTTCGGCTCACTTTGTCTGATTCCTCTGATAAGGGAGGAGTCACTGATATGACTCATTCACTTGCATGTGTTTGTTTCAGTTTAGGCTGCTGAGATCTTTAGATGACAAGCTATTACTCTTGGGTGGAAGGGAGACAGGAGAACATGTGAAAAGTAGCTATGAGCTTTAGCTGCATGATTATGTGTGTAGCACTGTCCCCATAGGGGTTGCTGAGTATGGTCTTTCCTGGGCCTCCCTCTGATTATCCTGCAGCCAGACACTTGGGTATTTTCACACTAACACCCACACATTCTTCCTCTCCTTATCCAATGATCAGTCTAGGCCAGTGTTTCTCAACTCACTAGTGCCGTGACCCCTTGATAAAATTTCCCAAGTTGTGGGGACCCCTAGCAGTAAAATTTTCATAGCATGGGTTGTCAGCACCCAAGGTAAGACCAGTAATTTGTGCCCCTAACCCATGGACATTTAGCGCTCCCCTAAGTCCCCTCCACTTGTACAGTAATAAAACCCCTTATGGTACATTTTAGCATGTATCACTCTCTTTTGTTCTCCTTTCGTTCCTTTTTAGCTCTCTCTATCCTAATGTCTTGTTTTTTTTCCCCCATCCCTCTATCTAGCCGTCTTTCTTGTTCTTTCTCTCCCTTTTTCTTTGTTCTTTCTCCTACTCCTTAGTGGGGGGGTGGGAGGAATGGGTTAAGTGGCAGTGCTGGTGGGGGGTGGAATTAGTGGCAGTGCTGGGGGGAGTTCTGATCAGCCAACTTCGGTGCTCTTGATTAAGGTCATCTGCTGATCTGAGAACTGTAGTGGGGACTTTTAATGGCAACTAAACACAGGTAGTGTTACTCACTGTGTCTCCGGCTTCACTGTGTTCCCAGCTCTGTGGTGTCTCGCAGCGGTGACACCTATGTCGAAATCAGGAGATAGGGTCTCCTCCAGCCCCTCCCTCTTCACATTCTTCACCAGTCAGCTGACCTCTCGTCTCTGCCCCCCAGCCATGCCGTGGTCAGCCGCGGGACTCAGGAACAGCCCATCTGGGCAGCCACAGGCTCCAGTAACAGCCCAGCTGGGCAGCCACAGGCTCCAGGGACAGCCCTGCTGGGCGGCCGCGAGAAGGTTGGGAGAGCGGTGCGGGCTTCAGGAACAGCCCAGGATTTGATGACCCCTGGCAAATTGTCATTTGATCCCCGAGGGGGTTCCGACCCCCAGGTTGAGAACCACTGGTCTAGGGTATTTGTTTGTTTGTTTTTTGGTATTTATTAGTAGAACTTGGATAGGAGAAGGGATTAACCTGATACTCCAACTTGAACTATGTGCAGATGAGGACAACTCTCACTTGACCCCATTAAATTGATCTGGATAGCAGATTCACTTCTGAACCACACTCTAGCTGTGTGGAAAGATAAGTCCTTTGCTTGCTCTGGCAGCAGACTAAACGCACCACTTTTCTTCAGTACACTCACTAGTATCCCCTTTAGCTGACACCTGTCCACTGACTTCACTAGCCCGAAGGGATGGCCCTCACAAAACAGGCCCATAGACGCAGGGTTGTACTCACTGTATCCAGAAACAGATCCTTCTAAATGCGTCTACCTCTTAGTCAGCTCTACAGGACATCTGGGTTGCAGCTTTGCAGCTTTCTCAGTTTTAGCCCTCAGGTCGACCACCTGAGGCCACATGGCAGCCTGCACAGGGTAGGCATATATACATTCACTCAGCATGCCTTGAGGCACCTGCTTCTGCCTATGGCCAGGGCTGTAACTATGCCTATGCTCCCATTTGTCAGGTTTCCTCCCACTGTCCAATATGCCTTATCCTATTGTACCAGTGTGAAACAGGCAGACAACACACAATGAGCACAATGGGCAGATCCTATCAATGGATCACTGCTCCCTGGTAGGGAGAGGACACCTACATTTAGCTAATAGTCTCCCTGGTATGCAGGGAAACCCAAAACTATGCTCTCTCTTTAGCACCTACCTAAGAGGAAGCTACATGTGAATACATATTATTCTTAGTCAATATTTGAAATTTAACAAACTAAAAAAAAACGATTTAAAATGTTTCTTTATTTAATCTTGACCATAATTATTAAAGTAATAAAAGATATACAAACCCAGTAAAAAAATGGCACAATTGTTACAAATTCATTTTCCAGCAACTATGTCAGGTGAGGGCTTACTCAACAATACATTACTTTTACATGCAATTGGGTGGGCCATGTACTAAAATTGTTGGCAGGTCTAATGGCTTGTGTGAATAGGCAAATATAGCTTGCTTTCATGTGTTACATATAGTTACATAGTAGGTGAGGTTGAAAAAAGACACAAGTCCATCAAGTGCAACCTATGTGTGTGATTATGTGTCAGTATTACATTTTATATCACTGTATGTTGCGGTCATTTAGGTGCTTATCTAATAGTGTTAGTAGTAGTGTTCTCTACTTGCATTTGAAAAGAGAGGTCATAATTTAATTGAGTTTATTGACAAGTGTATTTGATCCGCAGTTGACCTCCTTCTAAGCTCCATCAACCTGCTTTAAGTGACTTTTGCGTTTCTTTTTATTTGTATGGCAAATTGGCAATCAAAGAAGTTCTGAAGTGAAGAAAACCCTGTGAAGGCCTATAGTTTGTAGGCTCAAAGAAACATGCGCTGTACCATCCCTCAAAATACTCCTTCATATACTGCAATCAGGTGCTGGTTTGGAGTTAGTCACTCCATTGCACATATCTTAGTATAATACAAAGGAAAAGATGTACACTGATTATACCTATGTTCATTGGGTGAACAGGTTTGTTCACATTTGCATTTTCCACAGTTTTGTGCAGGGAATGGTGGCCAAGTTGATTATGCTCAGAATTTCCTGCATTTAAAAAAAAAAAATGTGCTCCCTTATCTGTAAACTATGAAGATGTCTATGATTGTAGATGTATGGGATTGGATGTATCCACAGAGGAAGTAAAAATAAAAACCTTCAATGTGTAGGAAAACTAATAAAACCCAATGACAGTAAAATACATGTTTTCCTCCCAGTGCTGCTACACGAGACAAAGGTAGAATAAATATTATAGTAGAGTAGAGGTAGTAGAGGTGAAGCGGCTCTTAGATCATTGTTCTTTGTTTTGAAAGCTGGAATTGCTTCTGCTCGGTTTGAAAGCATGACCTCTTGTATAAAACATGCGTGCAAGTCTTCTCCATAATACATGAAGTCTCGTCTCCCTAAAGACCGCAAAGAGCTTCTAGGAGTCACGGAATGCGGGCCAACAGGCTTACTGCCTGCATCTCAGCCAGCTTTCCATCACAAAACCATCTGCATGGTTCATGGTAACTTTCTACCAATCAATTCTACTGAACCTACACATTGAAAAATGTGAAAACTTTGGTGGCAGGTTGCCTTGATCCGATAAATTGAAAGTGGTTGAAACTGATGAAAATGGTTATGTGTATGGTCAGCATAAAAACTTAACCTAACTCCTAAATTAAAGTGGGAGTAAAACTCCCATGCATGCATTTTCTCTATAGGTAAGCCTATAATAAGGCTTACCTATAGGTACTGTAAATATCTTCTAAACATACAGCTTATAGGAGATATCTACTGTACATGCAGCCGGTGACATCACTGGTGCATGCGCTCTGAAGCATACCTGTTCTGTTTCTTTAGAGTCTTGTGCCATAAACGATGGCTCCCACGTGCATGCGTAGAGTGACATAATTGCAACTGTGGCCAATTACACAGCCGGAGTCTGCAAACCCGGAAGAAAGACAGTGTGAAGATGGAAGCGCCTTCTGTGGTGACAGCGCACCGCTGGAAGGCTTCGTTTTCAGGTAAGTTTCACATAACGTGCTAGTATGCAATGCATACTAGCACATTATAATATTGCCTTTTAGGTTTAAATAAAAACACCCAGCGGTTTAGTAAGTGTAACTTTGGGGTTTGCTATTAAAGTTTTTGTTGCCGTAAAAAAAAAAAAAATTAATCTTGTTTCCTTAAAGCATGAATAACGGCACAGTGCTTGTGCTGTGTTAATTGGCCCCCTGTATAACCTGAAAAACCACCTGATCCTACCTGGTTCCGCCCTCCCCCCTGTAAACTGACCACGGTTTATCATGGCTGCTGATCCATGACACCGTGGTCAGTTTACGTGCCTCCGTCATCTACAGCTCTGCTTTCTGCTCCCCCCTCCCCTGTTTGCCTGTCAGGCTGAGACACTGCCGCCCCCCTCCTGCTGCTATAAAAAACTATATTATATGTGTACCATCCCATCTGTTATATAACGATATGTGTCCCTGTGTCTGTGCTGTAAAAAAATATATATAATGTTGATTTCTACCTTATCTCAGAGCGTCTCCCAGTGCTCATGTGACTACTCGTCTCTCCGCTCCTCTTCTCCCCTCCTCCCAGTTGACGGCAGCAGGAGTATTCGGCCCCGCCCGCTATAGCTGTCAGCCGGGGAGAGCAGAGAGCTGAGGAGTCATGTGAGTGCCGGGAGACGCTCTGAGATAAGGTAGAAATCTGCATAGTTTTTATGCAGCACAGGCACTGGGACACATATTGTTATATAACAGGTGGGATATTTACTAATATAATATAGTGGCTTAACAACCACTTTAAATCTAAAAAAAACAAAAATGTTATATATTGCAGCTTACTAATTCTTAGCGGTGGTTTCACCCAGTGATCTGGCTAGTAAGTCTGTAATTTTTCAACTTCCTTTAACAAACCAATCTGTCCAGCAAAAGTGGTAGTTGGAAGGTTGAGACAAACCATTTAACATAATTTTATTGTGTGATTGTGTGTTGATCCTGCCAGTAGACCCATTATTTTTGCTTTTTTTTTTTTTTTTTTTTTTTTTTTTTTGCATTTTGAAATATCACCGGGGTGATAATGCTGTTCCTTCTAAAGTGAGATTTTCATTTGGCTATTCACATGTAAAGACTGAAAAATTGTTCATCAGAATCTTCTTTCTTACGATTATTAAGTCAATCAATTTTTGTTCAATAGCCCTCAAACCCTACATTGTTTTAATTTTTTAAATAGCCCCCAGTGTCTCTTGTGCTGTTGGCTGCTTTCTTGAAATCTGAAGTCCTCTGCCACCTCTCCCCTTATCCCTGCATAATCTTCTGGTGCCATGGGGTTAACACGCTCAGCAGGACTTGTCACAGGCTCTTGACAGAAGTGCCAACTATGCATGCCTTTTCAACCCCTCCTCCATTCTTATAAGCTATTGCTTGCATCAATGAAAAGCCCTCTATGAATGGAGGAGCTGGTCCTTTCATTCATCTGCTCATCCTCCATTCATAGATCGTAGCACAAGAGATGCTTCACATTGAATATGAGTTCCTTGTTCTGATTTAAAAAAAAAAAAAGAATTTTCATCCAGACCTGCTATGTGAATGGGACCCCAGATGTGTAACCCCTGTAACTGCCACTTTTGCTGGATACTTTTCTCTGCTAAAGTGGAAGTAAACTTCCATCAGTAAATTTTACCTATAGGTAAGCCTAAAATAAGGCTTACCTATAGGTAATGTAAATATCTCCTAAACGTGCACTGTTAAGCAGATGTACACTGTACAATCAGCCAGTGACATCACTGGCGCATGCGCTCTGAAGGAATGGCCACCCGTGCCAGTCCTTGAGAGCCCTGTGCCTCGAACGGCAGGTCCCACGTGCCTGCAGCCCGAAAGCAAGACGGGTGAAGATGGAAGCAGCTTTCAGTGATGACATTGCATGAATGCTTCATTTTCAGATAAGTTTCATATAATGTGCTAGTATGCGATGCATACTAGCACATTATGACATTACTTTGCAGGTGAGAAAAAAACAAAAGAAAACGTCCAGCAGTTTACAACCGCTTTAAAGGAAGTAAAAATAGCAGATCTAATAGCAGGATCATCAGGTAATAAAACAATGTTACAGTGGACTCAGAAAAACAAAACAAAAACTGCTGTGTTAATGCTAATGATAGACTGAACCATACGTAATCGTGATTTTGCCCATAAATACACTTTACCAATTATCCCCCAACAGCTAACTCTGGTGACCATATTACTGCACTTGAATGAACACAGTTGAGTACAGTCCTCAATACTTTTTTTAATTTCACTAACATTTTTCTGGGCACATATGAGCAATTTTTGCAAAAGCAATATTCACCCATGATCAACCTGCAATTAATCGCTAGCAATTGCTACAAATAGAGAACACTGGAGTACAGCATGAAGCAGTGATTATACACTAATAACACAATGTTTAAATTTGTGGGATCAAACACTACTACATGTAATAACATATGAAGTGATCACTAGTGGCTAATCGTAGGGTGATCATTGGTGGGGGTTTTTTTTTGCCATTTGTCTTCTTTATTGTTCACACGATGAGCATGTAAAGTGAGTGCAGCGTGGTGTGGCAGCAATAAATCAGTCAGGTCCAGTATAAATTTTAGTTCTGTATCTAGCCCTACAGAACAGTCAGATAGTGCACAGTCCACATGAGCTTTGCTGCTTAATTGCAAACAGGAAACAGGATCTTTATTATACAGAGAAAAGACATAGAGTTTAATCATAGATGCAGCTACAAACTAATAAACACTGCCATCTACTGGCTGAAGAGTATGGAGCGTGGTGTGGCAGCAATAAATCAGTCAGGTCCAGTATAAATTTTAGTTCTGTATCTAGCCCTACAGAACAGTCAGATAGTGCACAGTCCACATGAGCTTTGCTGCTTAATTGCAAACAGGAAACAGGATCTTTATTATACAGAGAAAAGACATAGAGTTTAATCATAGATGCAGCTACAAATTAATAAACACTGCCATCTACTGGCTGAAGAGTATATCTGTATTAAATATTGATATTGATGTAGTTGTTGCATAAAATACAAATGAACATTGTATTCCAACAAAAAAACTTGTATTGGAGAAACACAGCAACAGTTCACAAGACTGCCAACCGGGGGCACTCCGGTATCCAGTAATGTGACAAAAGCAGTTTTCAGCTGAACTGACAGCGTCTGTTGAGAGGGGCTGAATGGGGCCTGGTCATCTCCTGCCCAGTAGGGCAGGTGTCCAGAAGAGATGCAACGCTACGCTTTCCCTCCTCGGTAGGAACCTTTCCTTATCGCTAGTGCTGTCTCTAGCAATCAGAGTATCTTTCCCTATGCTGCCCACTTGCATAAAAGCACACCGAACCTGGGAGCCAGGGCCTTAAATAGGCTCTGCCTGACCCAAGATTGCTACTAGAGTCCCATGGTGCTGCAGCATATAATAGGATATCTTCCCCAATGACCCATCAAACCACAGAGGAACCCTGTTCCTCTTGACTTCCTCTCCAATAAGTGCTGCTGTGAAAGAGTGCCATCTGCAGTGGAGAAAGTAGACTGCACCTGCCTACAAGCGGGGTACCCTTCCTACTCCTCTCCTATCTAGCAGTAAACAGTCCTTACTCCTGTACTGAACTATACCTACGTAAAGATGTGTAAGTACCATTCAATACAGCAGTACTGTGAGCCCAGTGTGGCTTAATGGTGCAGTACAGTGGGCATATCCTTGATAATCTGGGCATCATTAAGTTCAGAAGGGTGATGCATTTTAGTGGACAAGCAGGCATTCTGTGATGGACAGTGCCTGTAGACAAGTCTCCTCCAGATGACGTTTTTGGAGTCCAGCCACACATGCATGGGAGAGTTGTGCTGCTCCAGCTCCTCCATCTGGCCACAGAAAGGACACATGAAAAGATTGCTGGAGACTTGGAGAAGAAATGTAGCTGCAGGATGCAGACTGGGATATGATTGTCACTATGTTGCTTGTGTCTAATCACAATTACCCTTTCATTGCACATGTATTGTCACAATTTTTCCATTTGTCGCTCACCTATTGTCAGGATTTCCTGCTTGCTGCCTATAAATTGTTACAATTCCCAGTGTGTGGCCTGCATTTGTTGGCAACCTACTGTCAGGAATTGCTCATATGTATTGCATACTGTTGCTATTGCCAGTGTGTTGCCCATGTATTACCGATTTTTGCCCAAAAGTGACGCTAAATGATTACACAGCATATAGTGCCCCATCATTGGTATTAGTGATAGGAATAGTGCCCAATAATTGGTATTAGCGGGGGGAAATAGTGTTCCATCATTAGTGTCAGTGAGAGGTATTGTGCCCCATAGTTGGTATCAGTGGGAGGAATAGTGTCCCTTCACTAGTATTAGTAGAAGGAATAGTGCTCCATAGTTGGTATCAGTGGGAGGAATAGTGCCCCTTCATTGGTGTCAGTAAAAGGAACAGGTGTTCCATTGCTTATATCAGTGGAAAGAAATATGGTCCACTGCTGGTGTCAGTGGAAGGAACAATGCCCCATTGTAGTTGTCGGTGGAAAGTGACTACTATCAGTGGGACGAATATTGTCCCAAGGACCAGATAAAGGTATTCAAAGGCTCGCATCTGGCCGAGGAATCACAGTTTGAATACAACTGCCCTAGTCCATAGATCATTGTCTGTCTCAGGTATGAGCAAGAGAGGGTGGCTATGTTCCTAAATACCAGGGATATGCAATTAGCGGAACTCCAGCTGTTGCAGAACTACAAGTCCCATGAGGCATAGCAAGACTTTGACAGCCACAAGCATGACACCCAGAGGCAGAGGCATGATGGAACTTTTAGTTTTGCAACAGCTGGAGGTCCGCTAATTGCATATCCCTGCTATATACAATGGGACCATGGAGAACAAATGTAGCCACCTTCTAACAAGAAGTCAAATCACAGCAGCAAGTTAAAAGGGCAGAGAGTAATAGAAATTCGTTTTTTTTTTTTCTAGTTAAAGTGGTTCTAAAGGCTTACCTAAGCCCGATCTCAATCCAGCAATGTGCACGAGATCCACTGCTGACAGCTCTCTGCCTCCTCATTGGCTGAGACACAGCAGCGGTAGCCATTGGCTCCCACTGCTGTCAATCACAGCCAGTGAGAAGGGAGCCCCGTTCTGTGTGTCTTATGGACGGCGACTTGCTATAGGGGCCCTCGGCGGGAAGGAGGAGCCTAGAGCGCTGGTGGGGGACCTGAGAAAAGGAGGATCGGCACTGCTCTGTGCAAAACCATTACACAGAGCAGGTAAGTATGACATGTTTGTTATTTTTAAACATTTAATATCACTTTAAGAGTACATGTTTGAATATAATTATATATTTTAAACTACAGTATAGTGTCATTTTAATTAAGTTAGATGTAAGCCCTAACTGGATGAATTTTTTTTATACTTTTTTTTATGGCTGCAGGAGAGCAACTGGGTGACAGACGCAGAGCACTGCCATCAAATGCCTGGACCTTCGTAGCTGCATTACCAGATATTACTTTAATGAAAGCTACAATCTAATTAAATTTCCTACTCTGTACTGTTGGGATGACACATGGAAGCTCATTGGCTGCTACAGACAATTAGAAGCGTCCTTGTTAGCACACTTTTCATACATAAGCCCTTTAGGTCAGGAGCAGAATGTATATTGCATGCGGCACCCCCATCTATGAGAAGCATTGCAGTGGGTGTGAATTCCTGAAAGGCCGCTGTGTAGGGAAAACACAGCTAAGCCTGGTTTTCAAGGTTTTATTCTTCACCAGTTTCCTAGCAACAGACGAGAAAGTGCAGCGAGCATTATATTGAGCAATAAATTCAGCGTATACTGCTGTATTCTGCAAATCTGGACACTAATATGTCCCACCATACAGGTATTGTATATTTCCTTTACAGCAACTTTGATTAAATCACGATCGTCTCAATTATTTTCTTAAATATATTTTTAAAGCGGACCAGTCATTATCGCGCTTATATGACGGTCTGCTTGTCCAGTCTTAAAGCGTATATAGACTGAAAACTGAAAATATAATATAATGCAGTTTACCAATTCTCAGATGTAGTGGCTGTATTGGTTTTCTTTTTTAGATAAAGACCTAGGGCTTGTTTACATTTGTAGCACCTTGCCGCCCCTCTAAAAAAATTGATCATCTAACGGATGAAATTCGTTGGCTGTGTTTTATTGTCTTACATTAACCACTTGACCTCCAGAAGATTTTACCCCCTTCATGACTAGGGCATTTTTTGCTATTCGCCACTGTGCTACTTTAACCGGTAATTGTGCGGTCATGCAACACTGTACGCAAAATAAATTTATATCTTTTTTTTCATGTCTTTCTTTTGGTGGTATTTGATCACCACAATATTTTTTTTTATTATATAAACAACAAAAGACTGAACATTTTGAAAAAAAAAAAAACAATATTTTTTACTTTCTGCTATAAAACATATCCAATAAAAATATAAAAAAATGGAATTTCTTCATAAGTTTAGGCCAAAAATTCTGCTTGCAAAAAAAAAAATCCCAACAAGTGTATATTGATTGATATGCGTGAACATTATAGCATCCACAAATGATGGTATATACAGTATGTCACAAAAGTGAGTACACCCCTTATATTTTTGTAAATATTTTATTATATCTTTTTATGTGACAACACTGAAGAAATGCCACTTTGCTGCAATGTAAAGTAGTGAGTGTACAGCTTGTATAACAGTGTAAATTTACTGTCCCCTCAAAATAACTCAACACACAGCCATTAATGTCTAAACCGCTGTCAACAAAAGTGAGTACACCCCTAAGTGAAAATGTCCAAATTGGGCCTAAAGTGTCAATATTTTGAGTAGCCACCATTATTTTATAGCACCGCCTTAACCCTCTTGGGTATGGAGTTCACCAGAGCTTCACAGGTTGCCAATGGAGTCCTTTTCCACTCCTCCATGAGGACATCACAGAGCTGGTGGATGTTAGAGACCTTGCGCTCCTCCACCTTCTGTTTGAGGATGCCCCACAGATGGTCAATAGGGTTTAGGTCTGGAGACATGCTTGGCCAGTCCATCACCTTTACCCTCAGTTTCCTTAGCAAGGCAGTGGTCGTCTTGGAGGTGTGTTTGGGGTCGTTATCATGTTGGAATACGGCCCTGTGGCCCAGTCTCTGAAGGGAGGTGATCATGCTCTGCTTCAGTATGTCACAGTACATGTTGGCATTCATGGTTTCCTCAATGAACTGTAGCTCCCCAGTGTCGGCAGCACTCATGCAGCCCCAGACCATGACACTCCCACCACCATGCTTGACTGTAGGCAAGACACACTTGTCTTTGTACTCCTCACCTGGTTGCCACCACACGCATGACACCATCTAAACCAAATAAGTTTATCTTGGTCTCATCAGACCACAGGATATGGTTCCAGTAATCCTTGTCCTTAGTCTGCTTGTCTTCAGCAAACTGTTTGCGGGCTTTTTTGTGCATCATATTTAGAAGAGGCTTCCTTCTGGGATGGCAGCCATGCAGACCAATTTGATTCAATGTGCGGTGTATGGTCTGAGCACTGACAGGCTGACCCCCCACCCCTTCAACCTCTGCAGCAATGCTGGCAGCATTCATACGTCTATTTCCCAAAGACAACCTCTGGATATGACGCTGAGCACGTGCACTCAACTTCTTTGATCGACCTTGGCGAGACCTGTTCTGAGTGGAACCTGTCCTGTTAAACCACTGTATGGCCTTGGCCACCATTCTGCAGCTCAGTTTCAGGGTCTTGCCAATCTTCTTATAGCCTAGGTCATCTTTATGTAGAGCAACAATTCTTTTTTTAGATCCTCAGAGAGTTCTATGCCATGAGGTGCCATGTTGAACTTCCAGTGACCAGTATGAGGGAGTGAGAGCGATAACATGAAATTTAACACACCTGCTCCCCATTCACACCTGAACCTTGTAACACTAACGAGTCACATGACACCGGGGAGGGAAAATGGCTAATTGGGCCCAATTTGGACATTTTCACTTAGGGGTGTACTCACTTTTGTTGCCAGCGGTTTAGACATTAATGGCCGTGTGTTGAGTTATTTTGAGGAGACAGAAAATTTACACTGTTATACAAGCTGTACACTCACTACTTTACATTGTAGCAAATTGTCATTTCTTCAGTGTTGTCACATGAAAAGATATAATAAAATATTTACAAAAATGTAATTGGAATACTCACTTTTGTGTGATACCGTATACTGGAATTTTTAATTTTTATACTAGTAATGGCGGTGATCCATCGAATTATAGTGAGACTGTGATATTGTGGCGTGCAATCTAACACTAAAATCACACTGGGGCGGTTTTCAGGCTTGAAATAGCCTCTCCTAAGCGCCTGAAAACTGCCTCCCATTCATTCCAGTGTGACTTTTCACACTGGGGCGGTGCGCTTGCGGGACGTTGCAAAAAGTCCTGCAAGCAGCATCTTTGGGGTGGGTTGGGAGCACTGTATTTAGCAATCCCAAAACGCCCTGCCCATTGGAATGAATAGGCAGCGATGTGACTGATCTTTCTCCCTGGCAGGGAGAAAAAAATAGCCACATCGCTACTCTGTGTACAGAGCCCTGTGTTGTCAGTACATGTACATGATACGGCGCAGAGCAGCCGCCCCATTGCCGTATATGTGCATGGGGTGGTCCGCAAGTGGTTAAAGGAAGTCCATTTGTGCTGTTATACTGGAGTGCAGGCTTTTCCTTGCATGTACGCAGCATGTGTACAATCCCCTCTGTGCTGTATTGGGTTTGAGGAGGGCTGTCAGGTGGCGTTAAATATGTGTCTCAAAGCGAAACTAAACCCTCCTCTCCCTTACAGGCATGAAAGCTGACATCTTAGCTTCTTTTGATCTGTAGTTGCCATGTGGCTCCACATGTGGTAAACTATGACACCAACTATTTGATGAGAGTGAAAGCAAAGTTATTATTCATGGCATGCCTTGAATGTTTTTGGGATACAGGTAAACCGCTTCTTGGCTGTGAGTGTAAATGAGCCTTAGTACATGGAGCGCTGCTACCAGAATATCGTAGCCCGTACGCTCAGGAAATGTGTCGCCTACCAGTGACGTCACGGCTGTGCACCTGCTTTCCACGTGCGTTCCAGGCCTCGTTTGCAGATACATTGCTACCGCGGCCGGCTTCAGCGGTAAACGACGAGCCATACGGACACCATCAGGCACCACTGTGACCCATCTGATGTACAACCCCATGATGGATCTTCCTTCTGGCTTTTCAGATGCTCTTTGTAATACTTCTGAAATGTTCAGTTGTTTGCACATTGTTTTTTCTAATAATAAACGACTTCCCTACTACACCCAGAGGCGCCTTCCCCCTTGTTTTTTTTTTTCTATAGATCGTGGAGCTTGGTTTCAACTCTCTAGAAGGCAGCCCTGTTTGTGGATTTACATCAACACCCTCTCCTACAGCCCCTTTATACAGACTTTAATGGACTATATAGACTAATCCCTTTCCTGTCTATACATTGTATATATGGTGTTATAATCGTGATCAATTGCTGCTTACTGTGATGTTTTTGAGCATTCCCCAGTTCTTTGCGCCTTTCCTCGGATATAGAGGATTACACTATATGGCCCTTTTTTGTTTTTAGTACACTTGGAGTTCCAGTTATCCCAGTCATCTTGAGAAGTGAAAGATACATGCAGTGGTGCTGCACTTAATTGGGCAGCTTGGACTTCTGGTGAGTGAAGCCATCCAGCTTTCTAGGAAATTATGAAGAGTGGACACACTTTATGAAATTTTATCCAACTTTACTGAAAGCTGTAGGTTGTCTTTATCTGCAGGCGTCCCTTACCTGCAAGGCCCATTTTTTGGTAAAGGTGAATTAACCCTGATTTCTATTTTTTGGCCAATCAACCACTTTGCTCCCTTTTTTGTTTTTATGATTGTCTTTAATTGTATTTTATGGTTATTTGAGGTTAGCAGTAACTTTTAGCTACTGTCCTGCCGACAGCAAACTTTTTTTATTTTTTGCTGCAAGGCTTACCTTAAAAAAAGGGTTTGTGTTTCAGGAAAGTATTTGGGATTTTTTATTTCTTCTTATGTTTTATTTTTTTTTAAATTAATAGGCCCTTTTTATTTTAGGGGTGCTTAAAGCAGAGCATTCACTTATTACTGTCTATCCATTCTTTATGCTGCTTGTTGTTCACAGCAAGCCACGGCATCACATGAAAAAAAAAGATAGTACATGAACAGTGTGCACCTGAACGACCTACCATTATACCAATTACATTTATTGCACCCTCTATTCCCATAGATTACCACCTCCGGACCGCCGTATTGTCAATTGATGGGCGGGTGCGGCAGCTTTCTTATTCTGGGACAACACCATACGAGGTAGCCCCAATCTCGCCATGATTCGATGGTGTGTGCTGTCCCCGGGATATGGCACATTACCGATCTCTGTAAAGATCTGATGACAAGGCTCTTTACTCATGTGATCAACTGTGTCCAATCACAGCTAATTACATGTAAACATTGAAATACCAGTCATCGCCATTCCTTTCCTCACACTGACAGTGTGTGAGGAGAGGAGAGCTGATCAGTGGCATTTCCGCACAATGGAGATCTGCTCATATAATCAGTGCCCTGATTATCAGTGCAGCCCCAACAGTGCCCAGCAATGACACCTGTCAGTGCCCAGCAGTGATGCCACTCAGTGCCCAGCAGTGATGCCCATCAATGCCCATAAGTGCCACCTATCAGTGCCCATCAGTGCTGCATATTAGTGCATCCTCATCAGTGCCACCTCATCAGTGCCCATCGGTGCAGCCCATCAGTGCCCATCTGTGCAGCCTCATCAGCGCACATCAGTGAAGGAGAAAAATGACTTATTTACAACATTTTATAACAGGAACTAAGAAAGGGTAGGGCAGGAAGGGGGGTAAAAGTGCCCAGTAGCCAAGTAGATAACTAAAAGTTGTGCATACACAGTAGGGCTGTTATCCTTAAAGGAGAAGTCCAGCCTGAGCTTGTTTGGCTGGGCTTCTCCTATGAAGTCCGCTCTCTGCTGATGTCACAGAAATCAGTCCAGGCACCACGTCATCAGGACAATAAAGTCTGGATCTGCCAGGTGCCTGGACTGATACCCGCCTCAGCCTCTCCCTGCCCCTCCACAGCTCAGCGGGGGGGGGGGGACAGAGTAGAGAGCTGCTGATTGACAGTCAGCAGCTCTCTGCTCAGGGAGCTGTGAGAACCGAGCCATCAGCGGTGTTCAATCGCTTGGTTCTTAGTGTAGAGGCGCCGGAGGACAGATGCAGCATCGGACCGATGCTGCATCCACCTAGGTAAGCATGATTGTGTAAAAAAAACATACTTCTCTTTTAAATAAAACTGTCCTGCTGCTAGACAATTTTACACTGCTTATCCTCTGCAGTGTCTTAATTCTTGTAGTAAAGCCTTAACCTATATTCTTTGTCTCTACTATATTTAGGCCTAGCTTTGCTATTTAAAATTGTCCTGTTACTAGGTAGTTTTACACTGCTGTGTCACTTGCAGTCTCCTATTTCTTGTAGTTTAATTCCTGCCTGTACTCTTTTTTTCTCTAGTATATTTCAGCCAATTTTCCCTTATTAAAAATGTCAGTCTCCCTAATTCTTAACCAGAGCTTGACAAAAATTGGCCAATGACAGGACAGTTTTGCATCACCAGGAAGGACAGCCACAGCGAACTGCTGACCAATTTCTATCTGTCAGTCAAAGTGATTATGAAAAAGAATGTGTCGCCGCTAATGCTACTTGTGAAAAGCATTTTTTCCAAACTGAAATGAATAAGATTGGGGTGCAGTCTGCACCCCAATCTTATTCATTTCAGATTGGAAAAAATGCTTTTCACAAGTAGCATTAGTGGCGACAGATTATGTTTTTAAAAGTAATTGTAAAAGAAAAAGAAAAATCCAGGACCAAATATGTGCTACCAGTGTACACTGTTCCTGAGACTCTTACTAAAAATCATACTGTTCTTTAACACCGTGTACAGTTTTGAGGCATCACCCAAGCATGCCCTTGAAGCAGCATGAAAAGACCCTCTACTTGCTGTACATTTTTTTTATTTATCTATTTTAAATTTTTTTTGCATTGGCCTTTGCCCCCCATGGCAATTCGCAGTTTCTCATGCTATTTTTATTTTACAGTATTTTGCTTATTGGTCCTAAAGATGGCCAAAATTTTATTCAATGGGATTTGCCTCTAAATTTGGGCTCTCTGAATTTGCTTAACCATTTGTGTATCGAACCCGTGTAGATTAATGTGTTAATAATAATCAATGTTCATTAAAATTGAGATCTTTCAGCAAGTTGAAAAATGTCTGTTTGTAATAGGAAATGTTTGTGGCAGCCAGAAACACTTTAACCTCTTCCCCACCCGCGCTATAGCTGAATGACAACCAGGCATGTACTGGCCATTGGGACTACCGGGAGTTTCCCGGTGGGCCGATTGCTCATTGGGCCGGTTTCAGTGACAGCAGAGATAGAGCCGGCGGGAACTCCCAAACCCTGTCCACCAATAAGCTAATCTACCACTGTGCAGTTGTTTAGGAAAAAAACTTCTTCGGGTCTCCGCTGTGTTTAGTGGGGGCCAGGGGACAGAAAGCGGACTATTTCATCACTTTCGGCTTTGGGTAGATTAATCAGCAGCAGCGCACTATACAATTGAAGGCCGGCCTGTGCTATATCAGTACACTGGAGCCGGTTGGGAGCGCTGCTGCGGCTTAGCCTGCTTAAAGCCGAAAGTGATGAAATAGTCCGCTCTCTGGCCCCTAATGAACACAGGGGAGACCCGGAGACATTTTTTTCTAAACATCTACATAGCGGGAGTCAGGAGATTAGCTGATTTGTGGACAGAATTTGGGAGACCCCACCTGCTCACCTTGCCAGTCCCCCCTCCCCCCGTTTCCTCCAGCCCTAGTTACCCAGCTCTGTGGTGCCCAGCAGGAAGGGCGAGGACCAGATGTACCAGCAGTGCACAGCTGGTCCTGGGCTCCCAGCTCCAGAGGAACCACCTGCAGGGCAAGCACTGCACCTGGGACCTAGGTAGAAGAAGCTGTGCAGACCAGGTACTGGGGGGGACTAACATTGATGGGCACTTATGAGGCTGCGCTGATGGGCACTGATCAGGCTGCATTAATGAGCACTGCTGTGGCTGCATTACCGGGCACTGATGTGGCTACATTAATGGGCACTGGTGTGGTTGCACTAATGGGCACTGATCAGGCTGCATTAATGGGCACTGGTGAGGCTGCATTAATCGAGACTGGTGTGGCTGCATTAATGGGCACTGGTGTGGCTGCGCTGATGGGCACTAATCAGGCTGCATTAATTGGCACTGGTGTGGCTGCACTGATGGGCACTGATCAGGCTGCATTAATGGGCACTGATCAGGCTGCATTAATGGGCACTGGTGTGGCTGCATTAATGGGCACTGGAGTGGCTGCATTAATGGGCACTGGTGTGGCTGCATTAATGGGCACTGGTGTGGCTGCGCTGATAGGCACTGATCAGGCTGCAGTAATGGGCACTGGTGAAGCTGCATTAATGAGCACTGCTGTGGCTGCATTACCGGGCACTGATGTGGCTACATTAATGGGCACTGGTGTGGTTGCACTGATGGGCACTGATCAGGCTGCATTAATGGGCACTGATCAGGCTGCATTAATGGGCACTGGTGTGGCTGCATTAATGGGCACTGGAGTGGCTGCATTAATGGGCACTGGTGTGGCTGCATTAATGGGCACTGGTGTGGCTGCGCTGATAGGCACTGATCAGGCTGCAGTAATGGGCACTGGTGAAGCTGCATTAATGGGGACTGGTGTGGCTGCATTACTGGGCACTGGTGTGGCTGCACTGATGGGCACTGATCAGGCTGCATTAATGGGCACTGGTGTGGCTGTGCTGATGGACACTGGTGTGGCTGCATTAATGGGCACTGGTGTGGTTGCGCTGATTGGCACTGATGTGGCTGCGCTGATGGGCACTGATCAGGCTGCAATAATGGGCACTGGTGTGGCTGCGCTGATGGGCACTGATCAGGCTGCATTAATGGGCACTGATCAGGCTGCATTAATGGGCACTGGTGTGGCTGCATTAATGGGCACTGGTGTGTCTGCATTAATGGGCACTGGTGTGGCTGCACTGATGGGCACTGATCAGGCTGCATTAATGGGCACTGGTGTGGCTGTGCTGATGGACACTGGTGTGGCTGCGCTGATGGGCACTGATCAGGCTGCATTAATGGACACTGGTGAGGCTGCATTATTGGCGACTGGTGTGGCTGCATTAATGGGCACTGGTGTGGCTGCATTAATGGGCACTGGTGTGGCTGCATTAATGGGCACTGGTGTGTCTGCATTAATGGGCACTGGTGTGGCTGCACTGATGGGCACTGATCAGGCTGCATTAATGGGCACTGGTGTGGCTGTGCTGATGGACACTGGTGTGGCTGCATTAATGGGCACTGGTGTGGTTGCGCTGATTGGCACTGATGTGGCTGCGCTGATGGGCACTGATCAGGCTGCATTAATGGACACTGGTGAGGCTGCATTAATGGCGACTGGTGTGGCTGCATTAATGGGCACTGGTGTGGCTGCATTAATGGGCACTGGTGTGGTTGCATTAATGGGCACTGGTGTGGCTGTGCTGATGGGCACCGATCAGGCTGCATTAATGGGCACTGGTGTGGCTGCACTGATAAACACGGATCAGGCTGCATTAATGGGCACTGGGGTGGCTGCATTAATGGGCACTAGTGTGGCTGCACTGATGGGCACTGATCAGGCTGCATTAATGGGCACTGATCAGGCTGCCCTAATGGACACTAGTGTGGCTGCACTGATGGGCACTGATCAGGCTGCATTAATGGGCACTGATCAGGCTGCCCTAATGGACACTGGTAAGGCTGCATTAATGAGCGCTGGTGTGGCTGCATTAATAGGCACTGGTGTGGCTGCATTATTGGGCACTGTTGTGGCTGCATTAATGGGCACTGGTGTGGCTGCGCTGATGGGCACTGATCAGGCTGCATTAATGGGCATTGGTGTGGCTGCATTAATGGGTACTTGTGTGGCTGCGCTGATGGGCACTGGTGTGGCTGCGCTGATGGGCACTGATCAGGCTGCATTAATGGGCACTGGGGAGGCTGCATTAATGGGTACTGGTGTGGCTATGCCCTGTCCTATGCTCAATAATGGAATGTTTTTTACTTTTTTTTTGCGCAATTGCGTTTAGTTTATATACTGTTTTTGTGCGTATTTGCAAAATTAAAGTGGGCCAGTCTGGATGAAGTTCAGGGCAAAATTTTTGTCCCAGTCCAGCCCTGATGATGGCTACAGCATGAGCTTACTTTGCCGGAAGGGCATCTATTGACATCCTCCCATGATCGCACTTCCCGCACGCCCCTGCGCCATGCGGGCGGCACGCTCTGTGATTGCCGAATCCTTCTGGCTCAGCTGATCACAGATCGGTGTAAAGTGCCAATCACAGCGGCCCTTTACCACATGATCAGCTGTGTCCAATTACAGCTGATCACGGATGTCAACACAAGCCAGCTTTTCTTTCCTCACAGTGACAGCGTGAGGTGAGAAGAAGAGAGCCAACAATGGGCTTGTATTAAAGGGACATTAACACTGATAATCAGGGCACTGATTATGAGTGTCCTGATTATCAGTGCTGCCAATCAGTGCCCACCAGTGCTGCCAATGAGTCCCCGTTAGTGCCTCCTTATCAGTGTCACCTATCAGTGCTGCCTATTAGTGCCGCCTAGCAAATCCTATCCATGCCCATTAGTGCAGCCTCATCAACGAACAGCAGTGAAGGAGAAAAATTACCTGTTTGAAAAATGTTATAACAAACTATGAAAAATGTGTTTTTTGTTTTTTTATAATTTTTGGTCTTTTTTAATCTGTTTAGCAAATCTATTTCTATTTCTATTATTAATCTATTTAGCAAAAAAAAAAAACAGTGGTGATTAAGCCCTCATTCACACGAGGCGGACTCCGCTTCCACGGAGCCCGCCTCAGTCCGCCGGCTCAGCGGGGGATCTCTCCGTTGATCTCCGCTGAGCCGGCAGATGATAGGTCCCTCTCTGCTCACTGAGCGGGGAGGGGCTTGTCAGGCGCCGCTGCTGCCTATGGAGAGATCGGATGAAAACTGACAGCACGTCCGTTTTCATCAGATCTCACCCGATCCGATCCACCAGCGACGGATCTGGATGTAGGGCCATCCGTCTGCTTTTAGCGGATTGGACGGGGTCAGATGTCAGCGGACATGTCTCCACTGACATCCGTCGCTCCATAGGCCAACATGGAGCGCCCGTTCAGGTCCGCCGTCAAAACTGACAGGCGGACCTGAACTGTCCGATCGTGTGAAAGGGGCCTATTACCACCAAAAGAACACTATTTGTGTGAAAAAAATGATACAAATTTTGTTTGGGTAAAGTGTTGCATGACTGTGCAATTGTCATTCATAGTGTGACAGCGCTGAAAGCTGAAAATTGGCCTAGGCAGGTAAGTGGTTAAAATAGCTCCTAGGAATACACTAACCACTTATCTATAAAATGTGATTATGCAAAACCCATTATAGAATACATGTAAACACAAAAAAAGAGAAAGAGAAAAAAAGAAATAAAAATGCAAAAAACAACTTACTGCAAATACTGCCGCATTACTTATAAGCTGGTTATATATTTTCAGTACACTTTTCATTGTCCAATTTTTCTTTGTGAATCATCCTTAGATCAGGGTCATGTTGATTCGGTAATTATGATGCTGTATTAGATTCAGAAATTGTTATGGTGTGTATAACATTGTGTACAGTCTGTGTCCCTGAGATGCCTAGCTCCTAGATCTATTCTCTAATTTGCTGTTCATTGCTGCACTAGGGTGAAGACCTACCATGGCTATTTTTCTATTATGCATGCCAGCACATTCCTTCTAGCTATGGATGTGTGGGCTGTTACAAACTTCAATGGTCACAAGAAGGGGCTCAGGGCCTAAAATATTAAAGCCCCATCTTGGCAAAACTTTTTAGTATACTAGGCTGCCAATTACAAAGGCTGACTCAAGGCCCATCCAACTCCCTGGTGTAATTGAAAGTGATTTCCAGCTGGTGGCTAAGACTGCGTGTGAAACAAGACTGCACACACACCTATGCTATTCCTCCTCTTGTTTAAACCCTGCAGTAGGTACTGTACATATAAACCCCACATTTCTGAGATTGTAGAGTTTGGGGCTGATGTGAGGTCTGAAGGTGCATGCATTGCTGGTGATCCAAGGTCTAAGGAAGGATGCATTAGGGGTTATCTGAGGTCTGAAGGTGCAGGGGTTGAGACTGATCTGACGTCTGAAGGTGACTGCATTGGTGGTGATCTGAGTTCTGAAGGTGCATGCATTGGGAGTGATCAGAGGTCTGAAGGTGCAGGGTTTGGGGCTTATCTGAGGTCTGAAGGTGCAGGGTTTG
Source organism: Lithobates clamitans (assembly GCA_037952925.1). Taxonomy (NCBI): domain Eukaryota; kingdom Metazoa; phylum Chordata; class Amphibia; order Anura; family Ranidae; genus Lithobates; species Lithobates clamitans. Next base: position 11,486,609 of record JBBGZY010000292.1, on the reverse strand, counting down.
GAACTTATCTGAGGTCTGAAGGTGCATGCATTGCTGGTGATCCAAGGTCTAAGGAAGGATGCATTAGGGGTTATCTAAAGTCTGAAGGTGCAGAGGTTGAGACTGATCTGACGTCTGAAGGTGACTGCATTGGTGGTGATCTGAGTTCTGAAGGTGCAGGGTTTGGAACTTATCTGAGGTCTGAAGGTGCATGCATTGCGGCTGATCTGAGATCTGTGGGAACAGAGTTTAGGGCTGATCTGAGGTCTAAAGGTACATGGTTTGGTTCTGATCTGATGTCTATGGGTACACGGTTTGGGGCTGATCTGAGGTCCAAAGGTACATGGCTTGGGGCTGATCTAAGGTCTGAAGGTGCAGGGTTTGAGGCTTATTTGAGGTCTAAAGGTACATGGTTTGGGGCTAAGAACTGGTGCAGGCATTGAGGCTGATCTGAAGTCTGAAGCCTAGTACACATGATGAGATTATTGGACAAATGATCGTATATTTTTTTTGCATGCTAGTCTCTATATCAAAAATGAGGAGATTACTAAAGTACAAAAATTCTGGTAAGACAGAATAAAAATTTGGAAGTGATGTAATGTGTTGTATTGTATTTTCGAATGAAAGCTGTACTGATTAAACTAAAATTGCACAGTCTGGTATTGTACGAGAAAATGTTTTGTGTTTGTCCCTTTGGATAATTGCAGACGAAAGTTGTGTACTAATGATCACATTATCGTACGATCGCTTAAAAAACTGTAATTTTTTTACAATTTTCTAATCGGGTGTACGGGCCCTCAAGATGCAGGCATTGAGGCTGATTTGGGGTCTAAATGTATACATGCTTTGTGTGCACACTAGTTAATATAATAATATTTAATGAGTTTAATTTGCCATTAGCAGTACAACTATGAGTATAAAAACTACAGTACGCTATTGTTCACTGGCACAGTGGTTGTCTAATGCTTGTAAAAATACGCTTAATGTGGAAAAGGTTGCTGACCCCTGGACTAATTCCATTGAAATAATTGCAGGCACAGTTTTTGGAGAGCCGTAATTGGGAATGAGCTGTACAGAGGTAAGTTACCAAAATTATTAGGTCATATATTTTAATTATGATGGTTCTTTTGTTCCTTGCAAATTAGCACACTACCAGCCCATAAAATTTATTTATCACTTTTATAGATCTAAAAATGCTTGATCACAAAACCTGATGCCACCTATCTTTATTTCCTTTATTTCGTTCACTGCTTTTTCCTTATCCTTTCACTCCTTTATACTGTATATTATTCCTTGTTGCACCTGATCCCTCTTTTATAACCTCTATAGTGCAGTGCAACTGAACAAATATGTGACAAAAATCCTCAACATCCTCCAAACCAAATATAACTAAATATTAATCAATCCTTTCAGAACTAGAACAATATTATATATAATAATAGTTCATAAACAGATATGCGCCTCCACCAACAGTGCTCTTCAGTCGATTATGCCGTTTCCAATATTGAGTTGCATCACCAGCACCAGGTGAAAAACCTGCTCACCTCATATACAGGCTTATCATCACAACTCCTGCCATTCCCCCTGGACCATCCACCTCTCTCCGGGAACTCAGCACTCTTTTTGCTTATATCTCATAAGCAAACCACATGTGATAAAAAGGCAATTGCTAAAGTTCTTATATCATTCCCTTCAGCTGGCTCACCACTCCGCTGACGAAGTTCTAGTGAACGTAACGCGTACGGGGAGAGGAGCTACGTCTGACGTCATCCTGGACGAACATGCTTTATACCGCTCTGTATTTGTACTTGATTTGATCGGCTTTATGCGCGTAGTTTTATTGTAATAAAGTCTTGGATTATTTTTAAACATAGAGCACTTAGATCTCTTTTATGCATTTATTCTTGGGGGAATCGTTTTGGAGTTCTGGAATTCCAGTTCCTGTCGGATATGACCCCTTTATGGGTGTTGACTACCTGTAAGGTCAGGGGGCTATTTTTTGAGGTGAGCGAAGCGACTGTCTTGGAGGTGGAGGGATTGTCACTTGATGCATAGTCCCTTGGTCTCCTTTCTTCACGTGGATACCCTTTGCTGATGCTATCTGGGCCTTGTAGTTCTCCTTGTTTAATATTGGACTTTGCTATATGGTGATTTTTCTTTCAATACTTTTTTGTATTGTTGACATACACTATATTGTCAAAAGTATTGGGTCGCCTGCCTTTACATGCACATAAACTTTAAGGAGATCCCAATCTTAGTCTGTAGGGTTCAATATTGAGTTGGCCCGCTCTTTGCAGCTATAACAGCTTCAACTCTTCTGCGAAGGCTGTCCACAAGGTTTAGGAGTGTGTCTATGGGAATGTTTGACCATTCTTCCAGAAGTCCATTTGTGAGATCAGGCACTGATGTTGGACGAGAAGGCCTGGTTCGCAGTCCCTGCTCTAATTCATCCCAAAGATGTTCTATTGGGTTGAGGCCAGGACTCTGTGCAGGCCAGTCAAGTTCTTCCACCCCAAACTAACTCATCCATGTCTTTATGGACCTTGCTTTGTGCACTGGTGCGCAGTCATGTTGGAACAGGAAAGAGCCATCCCCAAACTGTTCCCACAAAGTTGGGAGCATGAAATAGTCTAAAATGTCTTGGGATGTTGGCATCTTAAGAGTTCCCTTCACTGGAACTAAGGGGCCAAGCCCAACCCCTGAAAAACAACCCAACACCATAATCCCCCCTCCACCAAAAGATTTGGACCAGTGCACAAAGCAAGGCCCATAAAGACATGGATGAGCGAGTTTTGATTGGATTATCTTTTTAATTATCAACCTGAACATGATTGTAAATGTAGCTTCAAATAGGGAACCTGTCAAAAAAAAATCCCCAGAGATCTTAGGCACCCTAATATGTCCATTTAACACTGTCCTTGTGCCTTTGGGTATGGTGAAGCATGTGAAATGCCATCTGTCTCCCAATAAAGTAGCATTTGGGATCTGAGTAGGCAGTTGCCAGGCCCAGTGCTGTAACATGGTGGCAGGGGAGTGATCAGAAGTGATCAGATTTTTTTTTTTTTAAAGGGACAGTGTAAAAAAAAAAAAAAAAAAGGGCCTTTCCCTCCGTGCTCACACACGCCAAAGAAAACACATACTTAAGTCACGTAAACAGTGTTCAAATCACACATGTGAGGTATCGCCACGATCATTAGAATGAGAGCAATAAATCTAGCACAAGACCTCCTCTGTAACTCTAAACAGGTAACCATTAACCACATGCCGACTGCCCGCGGTCATTTGACGGCGGCAGAATGGCTCCCCTGCAGGTATCGCCGTAGCTGTATGGCGGCCGCTTTAAGGGGTTTAGGGGGCGCGCTTGCGCCCGCCGCGTCACTGAGGAGCCAATGCGCATCCCCGGCGGCCATGATGTCCACCGGCACCTGCGATCACTCGTGACAGAGCAGGAACGTGGATCTGTGTGTGTAAACACACAAATCCACGTCCTGTCAGGGGAGAGGAGACAGATCGTGTGTTCCTAGTATATAGGAACACCGATTGGTCCCCTCCCCCACAGTTAGAACACACAGTGAGGGAACACTTTTAACCCCTTGATTGCCCCCTAGTGTTAACCCATTCCCTGCCAGTGACATTTATACAGTAATCAGTGGCTATTTATAGCACTGATTGCTGGATAAATGTCAATGGTTTCCAAAAAGTGTCAAAAGTTTCCGATCTGTCCACCACAGTCCCGATAAAAATCGCAGATCACCGCCATTACTAGTAAAAAAAATCTCAATAATAAAAATGCCATAAATCAATAACCTATTTTGTAGGCGCTATAACTTTTGCACAAACCAATCAATATACGCTTATTTACCAAAATTAAAAAATAATAAAAAATAAAATAAAAAAATACCGACACTGTCAACTGCCAACACTGTAAAAATAATAACAAAAAATATATAAATTGTAAAAAAAAAAGTTGTAAAAAATAAAATAACATAAAAATAAAAAACTACTGACACAGTCCACACCTCAGTGAAGGAGAAAACATATTTATTTATAAAATTTTATAACAGAAACAAAGAAAAACTTTTTTTTTTTCAAAATTTTCGGTCTTTTTTTATTTGTTTAGCAAAAAACAAAACAAAATGCAGAGGTGATCAAATACCATCAAAAGAAAGCTCTGTTTGTGGAAACAAAATGATAAAAATGTTGTTTGGGTACAGTGTAGTGTGACCGCGCAATTGTCATTTAAAAAGTGACAGCGCTGAAAATTGGCCTGGGCAGGAAGGGAGGCAAGTGTCTGGTATTGAAGTAGTTAAAGCTTTAGGTTGCATTCACTTCTAGGCATTTTGAGAATGCACGCAAAATCACGCCACTTTTATGAGCACTTTTAGCACCTTTTTGTGCTATGAGCATTGGACAGCCCATTTATTTTAATGATCTGCCCTCTACAATACAAATGCAATAAAGTAACTCATGTAGCTTTTTACGCATTGAGCTTCACACTTTTAATTGCCTGTTTTGACACGTTTGTTGCACGCTTTTCTATGCAGGATGACATGTGTCTGTTTGCTGTGTTTGGGGTGCCATTAAAGTGGTAGTAAACTAAACACTAAACTCCTGAATTAGATTTTTACCTACAAGTAAGCTTATAATAAGGCTTACCTGTAGGTAGAATAAATATCTCCTAAAAGTAAATTGTTTAGGAGCTATTCCAATGAGCAGCAGCCGGTGACATAACCGGCACATGCGCTCTGAAGGAATGGCATAACCGTGCTGTACCTTCAGAGCTCTGTGCCATTGCCGTGACTCCAGCACGCATGCGCGGGAGTGACATCGCGGCTCAGCCATTCAAGCGGCTGCAGTCCGCAAACCTGGAAGTTAGACCGGATGAAGATGGAAGCCCTGTCATCAGTGACAGCGTGCGGCTGGAGGGCTTCATTTCAAGGTAAGTCTTCCATAATGTGCTAGTACGTGATGCATACTAGCATATTATGTATTTACCTTGCAGAGATCATTTTTTTGTGCAGTTATAAAGTGAACAGTTCTGAAGTGTGGCAAAAAAAAAAAAGTAACACAATCTGTAAATGAGGGAGAGTCTGACTAGTCAGAGGATTCTCTCCCCTATTCACAGATGATATTATAGGCGGCGTGATCAGTGAAAGAGCTTTTCTCAATGGAGGAGAGAGTAGGAAGGGGAGTGTACCTGTCAGATCATCTTTAGTGCGGTTGAGCCTGAAAGACCCAAAGCTGTTAGCGCCCACAGTGCCAGACGTTCAGCAGCAAGAGGACAAGGCAGTCCTGCAGGGAAGACTTCTATAGCTGCACATTGTGGGACATACAGTAGTTCATTACAGGTAACAATGTAACTAAAGCTGTAGATTTTTTATTTTTTTTTAAAGTAGATGTAAACCTTCACCTATACCCAGTGAAGTGAACAGCCTCAGATGATACACAAATCTCCCTACATAAGTTTTACATGTATATCTGCTGTCTTCAAATTTATAGTGTTTAGAAAGTGCACATCCTGTTAGAATTCTCTTCCTGATTCACCTGTGGGTGTGGATTCTTGGAATACACTGGAAGACACCTGATTGGAGGAAAGGCACCCCCCCCACTGCACATAGGCAGAGACTTGCAGAGCCATACTGTGAATAGACCAGCTCTCTGCTAATCTATTTATAGCACCCACCCTGACACAAAATTCAGGCTGGTTTTATCATGTCAGAAGTTATCATGCTGATAACAGAAGAACGGAGCAGGAGAAAGCCACGGGACATAGAAGAGAGAGAAGAGAAAACACTGCAGATAGATGTGCCCAGCTCAAATTTCACGGATCAGGTTTACATTCACTTTAACTAAACTTCAGTTTAACCAGTGGACAGTGCAGTCTGGAGCCAGTCTGTTGGGGCAGGGGTCTCCAAACTTTCTAAACAAAGGACCAGTTTCCTGTCCTTCAGACTTTATGAGGGCCAGACTGTGGCCAGTGGGAGTAGAAAATGTCCCGGCATCAGTGGGAAAAATTAATGCCCCATTGTTTCAGTTAGCATAATTGCGCACCATTATTGGTGTAAGTGGGAGGAATTGTGCCCCATCGTTGATGTCATTGGGCCCCATCCTTTGTGTCATTGAGAGGAATTGTGCCCCATCATTGGGCCCCATTGTTGGTGTCAGTGGGAGGAATTGGGCCCCCTTCATTGGTGTCAGTGGGAGGAAATGTGCCCCTTTCATTGGTGTCAGTGAATGGAATAGTGCCCCAAGGACTGGATAAAAGCAAGCAAGGGGCCACATCTGGCCCCCGGGCCTGCAGTTTGGAGACCACTGTGTTAGGAAGAAGTAGCTTTGCCATCCTAGGCTATGCGTCTGTTTGTTTCTACTGATGCATACAGTGTAGGGACATCTCTAGTGCTTGTATGCAAGGGTGACTCCATAGGCCATCCTAAAACAGGAAACCTGGAACAGTGGTCATGGCACCAGTTTAAACTGGAGCATAGGCTTATGAACTTATTTGATATATTATCTGTTTGTATGTATAATTATAAAAATAAAAAAAAAATCATCCTTTGATATACAAAAAAAACTGGAACATAGGCATTAAAATTAAAATGAAACATTAAAAGAAAAGGAAGATGCATACTCAAGAAGTCATTAAATCAGTTGCAGAAAGTTCTTAAAAAGGAAGAGGTTTTAATATCACTTTAATAGCAAACAAAAATAAAAATCGTGGTATAGGGTAAAAAAGAAACTACCGCAATTACAGTTTCTTGACTGAACCGGTTCAGCTATACTTTTTGTTTCATAATATAGCATACAAGTGGAGTTCTGCTCATTAACGAGCTTTTAATAAAGAACTTTATTTAATGATTCACTAAATCTGTGGACTTTATGTGAGCAAACTTCAATAATGGAAAACGCATCATTCATCTGGATTCATGCTGTGTGGCAGCTGACGAGGTAATTGATGTTCTCAGAGGCCAAGACCACAATCTGCACTGTTCAATCAATACACTTCCCTCCCAGCTGGTATTCTATAGAACATGCTATAGGTAATAGGATTTTCATATAGCTAAAAACATGCTGCATAATGCAAAGTGACAAGACTGGCATCATGAGCATACCAGGGAACCTGCTAGATCTTACCCAGCATCTCTGGCTTTTGTCACATCGCTGGCTCTATGGTTTGACAGCTAAAATCAACAGCTTTGGCACAGCCTGTATTGTTTGTCAGCCCCCCCGTTCACATTAAGTAAGGCATTGAAATCGCACGATTTCAAAGCCGCATCTCAGCGTGACTTTGAAGACAGCTTCATGCACAGATGTCTATTGAAGTTGCCCCCGAAAATCGCCAAAAGTAGTGCATGTACTACTTTTTCAAAACGATGCAGCGCCAAAGTCGGCGTCTCATCAATTTGAACACTGCCATTGCTGGCAATAGGATGCAACTTGTCATGCGATTTGACCTGTCAAATCTCATGACAAATCGCTGCAATGTGAATGGGGGCTAAAGAAAGTGTGTCACATGACTTGAGTCCTAGAGTGGCTTGTTTGTATACAAAGTCATGTGATGTCAGTGTCACACATGCTGTGTCTGTCACACTGGCTACTTGTAGAAAAGAAAGAAGGGGACTGGTGATTGATACATTAGATGAGCCCCCACCATAAACCTGCCCAGAAAAAGATGTGAAGGAAGAGGATGGCGTAGGACAGTGGATGAGTAGGAAGGTGGAATCGCAGACACTGGGGTTGATTTACTAAAACTGGAGAGTGCAAAATCTGGTGTAGTTCTGCATAGAAACCAATCAGCTTCCAGGTTTGTTTTTTTTTGTCAAAGCTTAAAGTGGATGTAAACCCCAATTTTTTTTTTTTTTTTATGTTATAATGTAGAGTATAAGATTTCCTATCATTTGAGCCCGGTCTTGCCACAAAGAGTTAATCCAGCTCTGAGCAATCCTCTTTTATTGTTCAGTGAGATAAAACTTGACAAACAGAGAAAAACTTTGTCAAATCCTCCCCGAAAAACTTTGTCAAATCCTCCCCCTTGCTGTGAGTGACAGGTGATTTACATCTCGTGCACTAGCCTAAGACATGCATTATTTTTTAATTCCCTCCCCCACTCCTTTCTTCAGCAGCTCTGTAAGGATTGGCTGTTCCACACCTCAGCATGATTTGGCATGCTGAAGTCATGTGGTTACTTTCCTGTCTTTTCACTGGATGTTAGAGATCATAGCAGAAGTTCAGTGTTAGAAATACACAGGAGAAAATGCATATTGACAAGGGGAGTGTAGAGGTGGGCGGGGAGTCTACTGACATTACGACTCCACCCACCGAGCTCCAGACAACAGACCCACCCACAGAATCTGCAGTTTTTTGGGTCTCATAACAGACAGAGGGGAGACTTTTGACAGGTAAAGATACATGCAGGAGGCGTGTATATCCTTATAGATAACCCCTATGGCAGTAGTTTAGAAAGGGTGACATTGGGTTTACATCCACTTTAAGCCCTGGTTCACATTGATGCTACTTGAAGTAGCGCGATTTCAGCTGCTACTTAATAGACATCTGTGTGGCTTCATGCACAGATGTCTATTGAAGTCGCACCTGAAATCGGCAAAAGTAGTGCAGGAACTACTTTTACAAATCGGTGCGGTGCCGCAAAATCGGTGTTGCACTGATTGGAACAGTGCCATTGCCTCCAATAGGCTGCGACTCACTCCAATGTGAACCTAGGCTGATAGAAGAAGCTGACGTTAGAAGCTGATTGGCTACCATGCACAGCTGCACCAGATTTTGCACTCTTCATTTTTAGTAAATCAACCCCCTTGTGCTGTCTCATGTGAGTGTTTCTCTACCAAAGTGAGCCTTTGGATTATTCTATGTGTATGTGAGTGAAGCTGCATACCTTTAGTGGACATGGTGGGGGTTAGATTATTTTAGTGCCTGGCTAGCTGCTGACTAGAAGTTTAATGGTCACAGATGTAAAAAAAAAAGAGATTGTGAAGCGTGAAATTTCTATTTATTAAAATAATAAACATCTTATACCTAATTGCTGTGTGCAATGATATTGTACAGAGCAGCCCGGATCCTCCTTCTCTAGGCTGAGTGTCCCCAAAGAAAGCCAATTTCTATGGGGGCACTTGTGTGGGCTTAATCCTGGGCCGCCCTGTGTATAGACACAGAAATGTTGGCTCAGCCCCGCCCCTGATCCCTCATCACAGGCTACCACTGGCTCCCACTGCTATCAATCTCCAAAGTGAGGAGTGAGGAGGCTCTCATGCACAGCACTGGATTGAGAATGGGCTCAAGTAAGTATAAGGGGGGCTCGGGGGTTACCCTGGCACAAAAGTTTTTTTACTTTAATGCACAGAATGCACTAAGGTAAAAAAACAAAAAACCTTAAGGCTTTGTTCACATATGCTGCAGCCACGGCTCACAGCATGGGGTCTGATGCGTTCCTGTTCACTGATTCAGGTGCAAATCGGGTCCAAATTTTTGCCTGATTTCGCACCTGAAACGGACCAGAAGACACACAGGACCCTTGTTGAATGCAGACTGCGGCCGCCCCTGAGCTGTGTGAACCGGCTCCATTGAGAGCCAGTCACACTCTCCTGTCATGCGAATTGGATGCGGGGGAAACCCACATTCAATTTGCACATGTGTGAACCCGGCCTAAGGCTTTAAAAACACTTTAAGTTGGCCATTAATCAATAATCAAAATTCAGCCAGTTCAGCAGGGACCAACTGAATTTCGATCAGTGTGTGGCAGCCCCCCTCCTCAATAGAAGTTGATCTGTCAAAGGGACATGTTGGAACATTTTTCTCAATCAACTGCAGCCACTGAACAGTGTATTCTGACAGCTGTGGGTGCACAATGTGCCAACAGGAGGGAATCCTCCATCCATGTGCACATGCGTTCAGGGCCATGCACTCACATGAATGCACATTGGGAGCAGTGACTGTGTCCATGCAGCCACCGCGTCTCAACTGACAGCAATGGAACTGCCTGCATGGGAATGCACAGAATACCTGTTATGTACGCCATTTATGAGCAAGGCCTAAAACGAAAATAAGAATAAACTAACCACTTTAAAGTGTTTGTTACCCCAACACTTCATATTCCTGATACTGTACCATGTACTTGTATGAGAAAGTATCCTGTTCTGTTTGTATTGCTTCCTTTGTGTGAAATCCCTGGTGTTCCCGCCAGTCCCTCTGCTTTCCTATTAAACACTGACCACACCAAGCAGGAGAGCACAGCGTGGTCAGTTCTCTAGCTATACTGGGAACTTGGTGTACTCTCTTCCAATAAATCAGACTTGGGGAGGAGAAACTCATTGTGCTGTTGCTTCTCCTCCCCCAGCTCTTATGCAGCTGAGAACCGAGGGAATGTGATCACTTATAAAAAAGGGGAAAAAATGTAGTATTTAGAATGTTTTTTTATACCTATACACAAATGTTTTGTCTTTCATTTCTATTTTAAACTGAATGGGTTGTTTTGCAAGGTGATTGGTTACATCTGCCTGCGAGGGAGATGCGATGCGGGAACTGGCGCTGGAATCGCCCTGGTTCTCGCATCTCAATAGTGTGAACCCAGGCTCAAAGACCTAATTACACCCCCTTCAGCAATAAATTCAGCTTTATTTATTTTTGCATTTACCCCGAGTCCTTCTTCAAAGTCCAGTCAAAAACTTTTTTTTTTAGCTTTGGATAGAGGAGAGAAGGACTTATAGGGTTGTACCGATACCACTTTTTTTAAGACCAAGTACAAGTACCGATACTTTTTTTTCAAGTACTCGCCGATATCAATTACCAATATTTTTTTTTGTCGTGACAGTGGCACTAATGTGGTGTGGACTGTTAGTTTTTTTTTTTTACAATTGAATTTTTTACTATATATATATATATATATATATATATTTTTTTTACAGTCCCTTTCTCTGCAGCCTCAGCTGCACCAAAGATGAATGGATAGGGGACAGCGGCTCCTCTCCATTCATAAACTGAAGCATCGTAAACACAGGTTACAATGCTCAGTTATAAATGAACAGTCAGTGACTCTGTCCATTCGCAAAAGTAAGGAGCCAGTATATTACATATATTCCGGCTCCTTCCTCCGCTCTTCATCCTGAAAGATCTGGGACAGAGGAGGGCGGAGGTGGACACGGGGGAACTGGAGGCGCAAAGGGAGGAGTGTACGGAGGAGCGACTGGAGATGGACACGGGGGGAACCAGAGGAGCGCCTAGAGGGGGACACGGGGGGGGGGAAACCGGAGGAGCGCCTGGAGTTGGACACGGGGGGGGGGGACTGGAGGAGTGCCTGAGGGGGACACGGGGGGAACCGGAGGAGCGCCTGGGAGGAGGACACGGGGGGAACGGAGGCGTGCCTGGAGGAGGACACGGAGGAGCGCCTGGGAGGAGGACACGGGGGGAACGGAGGAGGACACGGGAGAAATCGAGGAGCGCCTGGGAGGAGGACACGGGAGAAACAGAGGAGCACTTGGAAGGAGGACACAGGGGAAACGGAGGAGCGCCTGGAGGAGGACACGGGGGGAACTAGAGGAGCGCCTGGAGGACACGGGGGGAACTGGAGGAGCGCCTGGAGGAGGACACGGGGGGAACTGGATGAGCGCCTGGAGGAGGACACGGGGGGGAACCGGAGGAGCAAAAGGGAGGAGAGCACAGAGGAGGAGGGGGGGGGTTGGACCGGAGGAGCAAAGGAAGGAGCGCACGGAGGACGACACGGGGGAACCAGAGGAGTGCACGGAGGACACGGGGGGAAAATGGGGGGGGGGGGACAGGAGGAGCAAAGGGAGGGGGACCGGAGGATACAGGAGACAATCAGGGATGATCGGTGCAGCAGTGGGGGGAGTTACAATCACTGATCTCCCTGTGTGGCTTTCAATAAAGCAGCTGAGGGGGGGGGGGAGAGAGAGGAGGCGGAGAAGCTGCTGTCAGATGCTTTATTGAAAGCCACACAGGGAGATCGGGGATTGTAACTCCCTCCACCGCCACACACCAATCATCCCTGACTGCCCCAAAAAAAAAAAAAACACCAAAAAAAAAAAAACACACAATACACAACCAAAATGACATTTGCCAGTTTATTCAAATTTATAGAAAGGAACCCACCACAATTTTTAATTTTAACCAGAAATGGGTTTAACTATGCTGCTTAAAAGCAGAAATGACAGAACAGTATGGTATTGATGTGGAAGCATTACCACAATATACAACACTGTGCTGCTGGTCTATAAAAATAGAGAACAGAGAAGTATCTGCGTTCTTCGCATCTTTCATTTAGTGACCTCAGTTAGAAAAATGATGGCAGAAATCTGTCTTGTTGAGAACGACAAAGGCATGCTTAGGGGTGCAAACAGGAGAACCTCACAACCCAACCTCGGGTTTAGCAAAGTGTAAAGGGTCCCAAAGTGACCAAGATGTCTAGGTTGGAAGTCCTACCGTATAAATCCCTACAATATGGCCACACAGTGGGGTTGATTTACTAAAGGCAAATATACTGTGCACTTTTCAAATAAGTAGCACACATTTTCCTCAAAGTTGGTGAATGTGGTGAAGCTCTGCAGTTGTTTTTTTTTTTGTTTTTTTTCCTCACTTCTGATTGGGTATTCTTTACAAACCACGTTGGTGACCAGTCAGATATGCCACATCCACTAAGCTGTGGGAAAATGAGTGCAACTGCACAGTCTGTTTGCCTTTAGTAAAATCAACCCCAGTGTGCTCTGGAAGTGTAACTCTATTTTTTCATTAAAAAAAAAACCTTGATTGATTGAGTGTCCAAACTCACACATGAATTCCACTCTCTTCTTCTTACCGTCATTTCTAGGTGCTGGTGGGAGGGTCTGCCTACTGAATTCATAGGATCAGTATTATATTAAAAGAAAAACTGCTGGAAAAAGCAATGAGGCAATTCCATGAGAAGGAAATTACACTGCAGAAGAACTGAACACAGTGTACAGAAAGCTCCCATTGTTACAAGAAAGCCATCATTGAATTTTTGTAGTGTTCAGAAATTCATAGCTGGCTGCAGAATAAAATCTACAGTTGCTAGTCACAGAAAATTCAAAATGCTTGTGTGCCAATTAAAGGCTATCGCCACGTTTAGGCCCGGTTCACACTGATGCGGTGTGGGAACCACAGCGATTCCTGTGCGGTTTCCTCACTACATCAGATTGCAGGCAGTTCACATTGTGCTCTGTGAACCACTGCGGGCGTCAATATAAAGTTAATGACACCCCCAAATCAGTTCACAGAAGGCATTGTGAACTGTAGATTTGGATCACATGGGTCTGAACACCCATGCAATCCGATTTCAGCGTGGAAAAAAAAAAGGGTCCTGCACGTTTTTGGTGCGGATCCAGTGTGAATTGAGTCATACATAATGTATGGTTTAATTCGCACTGCACTGAATTTGAATGCAATTTTTACAGGAATCCGGTGATTCCTGTACAAATTACATGCGCGTGGCAGACTGCTTCAGTGTGAACCAGGCCTTAGTGTCCCTTTAACCCTTTCATGACTAAGACTATTTTTGAAATTTGGTGTTTACAAGTTAAAATCCGTATTTTTTGCTAGAAAATTACTTATAACCCCCAAACATTATATATATATATATTTTTAGCAGAGAATCTAGAGAATAAAATGACGATTGTTGCACTATTTTATATCACACGGTATTTGTGCAGTGGTGTTTTAAACGCAAATTTTTGGGAAAAGGGACAATTTGATGAATTTAAAAAAATCCAAACAGTAAAGTTACCCCAATTTTTTTGTATAATGTGAAAGATGATGTTACGCCGAGTAAGTAGATAACAAACATGTCATGCTTTATAATTGCACGCACTCGTGGAATGGCTACGGTACCTAAGAATTTCCATAGGCAACGCTTTTAAATTTTTTTTTACGGTTACCAGGTTAGAGTTATAGAGGAGGTCTAGTGCTAGAATTATTGCTCTCGCTCTGACGTTTACATATGCGGGCGCGACTTCCGTATGCGTTTTCTTTGCTGCGCAAGCTCGCGGGGACGCTTTAAAAACATTTTTTTGTTATTTATTTTTATAAATTGTGTTTAAAAAAAAATAATAATTGATGACTTTTATTGCTGTCACAAGGAATGTAAACATCCCTTGTGACAGTAATAGGTGGTGACAGATACTCTTTATGGAGGGATCGGGGGTCTAAAAGACCCCCGATCCCTCCTTTGCGCTTCAAAGTATTCAGATCGTCGAAAACGGCGATACTGAATACTGTGTATTTTTTTTAAAACCGGCGCCATCGGCAGCCGAGTAAACGGGAAGTGGTGTCATGACGTCGCTTCCGCGTTTACAATTAGAAGGCTGGAATGAAGCCGCCCACAGCTTCGTTCCAGCCCGCCTCCAGCCGCCGGAGGCAGCCGATTGGTCACCGGGCCTACCGATCGCACGGGAGGCCCGGTAAGAGCGGCAGGACGTCCCCTCCCACTCCTCCGGTATAACAGCCGAGCAGCTTTTAGCCATCGGTTGTTATACTCGGATACCCGATCGCTCGCTGTAAACAACGGTACCAGGATGATGCCTGCAGCTGGGGGAAACATCCCGGTATAACCCCGGAAAGCTGAGTATGCACATCTGCGTACGTTCGGCGGGAAGGGGTTAAACAGTTCATTTGAGTGCTGCCCCAAGCTACATATCTACTGGGAAGGAGTCATCCAAACTTAGTATTACAAGTAGCAATTCAGGCAGATTCCAAGCAGTGTATCTTGGGTATCTTAGGCTCGGTTTACACCTAAGTGTTCTTTAATGCTTTTTGCAGAAACACACACTAGTCCTTTTAATATGGTTTCCTATAGTACGCATTCACATCTATGCTTTTTTCAGCCACTGTTTTTGTAAAAGGGTCAGGGACTTTTTTTTTTTTTTTTAAAAGCAAAGCAGTGCTTTTTTTTGGTTTAATAAACTTCTATAGAGAAGCTGCAGAAAAGCATGTAGTGCGTTTTTGCTGCAATTTTACAGCAATTTGCATTTTTTAATCTGCCAAATAACAGATTTGGAAAAAAAAACCCATAAGAAAAAAGCAGTGTAGAAGCTCTGCTGACTTCCATCCTCCAATCACATGCAAGCAAAAATGCTGTTTTTTTAAAAATTTTCCTTGAATGTGATTGGGTATTCTTTGCCAAATGAAGCTTTATATCATTTACTAAGCTCTGGAGCAACTGCACTTTGCAAAATGCACAGTCTATTTGCCTTTAGTAAATCAACCCCTAAGGGTCGGTTCACACTAGGGGCGGCACGACTTGCAGGTCGCCTCACCAAGGCGAACTGCACACGACTGCCATGGCGACTTGCAAAACGACTTCTGTATAGAAGTCTATGCAAGTCGCCTGAAGTCGCCCCCAAAGTAGTACAGGAACCTTTTTCTAAGTCAGAGCGACTTGCGTCGCTCCGATAAGAACAGTTCCATTGTACAGAACGGGAGGCGATTTGTCAGGCGGCTAGGTCGCCTGACAAGTCGCCCCTGTGTGAACCGGCTCTTAGACTCAATACAACTACAAAAATTTACCAGGGAGGCAATTTCAAGTGCTTTGTTCCAAGCCTGTAGACTGCTCCTAACCCACAGATCCACCCACACACACATTGAATGGATAGGGTACATGGGAGACACACTCTGTTTATAAAAAAAAAATCTATTAACCAGCATAGAGGTTGCCCGAATAAATTTGAAAAAGTATAGGTCCACTGGCTTGATACCCCAGCTCTTAGTGCTCTAGATTTAATAACCAATAGGATTCTGTAATTGACCTGACTGCGTTTGATTTGCACATTGGCATTCAGGCTAACAGCATTTCTACTTAAAGAAGTAGTGAAGTTTTTTTTGGACTTGTACCTACATGAATATCTCTTAAACTTGCAGTGTTTAGGTGATATTCCCAATAGATGCAGCCAGTGATGTCACCGTTGCATGTGCTCTGCAGGAAGGACATCATCGTGGCTCCAGCTACTAATGCAGCCAGAGCCCACAAACCCATAAGGAAGACCGGGTGAAGATGGAAGCCCTGTCAGTGGTGACAGTGTGCCACTGGAGGGCTTCGTTCTAAGGCATTTCATAATGTGCTAGTATGCAATGCATACTAGCACATTATGCCATTGCCTTTGCAGATTTTTTTTTTTGCCAGCCACAGTTTACTACCGCTTTAACTCCCTGTTAAAGCAGATGTCCTTTAATATCAGTACTGTATTATGTAAACGCATCACGCTCTAGCGGCACTATGGATGGATTCACAAGTTGTCTATGGAAATTGTGCACTTAAACATACAATTCCGGAGCATTCAACAGTTAAAGTAGTCAATAAACATTCTTCCCGATTTACCTTTTTAATTTTTTTCATTTGGGTCAAGCTGGTCCAAACAAAACTATTTACTGCACTAACAGAGCATACAGCGCTGTATTCCGGCAGTTGGACGGGAGCTTCCCATCCCTATCCCAGAATACAATAGAGATGAGCTGAGCACTGCTCAGATATTCACAGGAAGCTTTGTCTTCTAGGAATGAATACAAAGCGTCCTCTGATTGGCTGAGGAGCAGATCATCACATTATCCACTTGCCTCTCCACCTCAGCCAAAGGAAGCCTTCATTCATTCATAGAAATAAAAACCTTCCTGTTAATGGCTATACAGCGCTCAGCTGACTTTTTTGTTCCAGGAATGGGATGGGAGGTCCCTGTTCCACTACCATAACAAGTCACTGTATGTAGAGGAGGTTACATACATTTAATACAGAGCACCTAGCAATTGCACCTGTTAGAGCAGTAAATAGTTTGTTTGAGCGAGCTTGGCCCAAACTAACCATTTAAAAGGGATGCTAAAAAGGTAGAGTTAGGCATTAAATATTATATATCATTTTTAATTCAAGTCGAGTTACCCTTTTAGATTTTTTGGAAGAATGCCTGGGAAAAGTATAGTATAGTACAGAATGCATATCTGGCTGGTCACCGACGTGGTTTGGACTTCATAGTATTTAACAGTTTATTTATAAAATATCTGTTGTTGTAATCAAGACCTGTGAGGAATTTTAAAATGTCTGGCACTTTGTTCTCCTGCAAATTAATATAAACTGGTATTACCCTGGCTGTATTTTCCTCTATAGAATTGACAAGGCACCATTCAGACACCCATTTACACCAGGACTCTTCAAGAAAGTGAGGGGACAGTATAAGGAATGACACCCTGCTGGACTGAATCACAGCGTCGGCCGCTGAAATGGCATGTACTCCACCTGCTTGATCACGGTGCTCAACAAAGCCACGGTAGCCATTCTGCTCCAAAATTCCAGCAACTTTAAGAGCAATGTCTGTATCGTGTTCACTGTGCCACAAGGAGAATTCATACTTATATTGCGTTGTGCCCATATCTCAAGTGGACACACAATGTCAATGAAGCACTTGCTTATTTCAAATGAGGAGTAAACTCTAGTGAATTTCATGATATAGATCTTTTCACCTATACTTTTAAAAACCATTGGCACCAAGTAGTTGGTCAAAATAAAGTACATGCTTGGACTAAATTCACATGGCCGCTTCTCTAAGCTCTTCAATAACACTTTCAATCTTCATCCCAGAAGATCTCAAAGCTTCACATCGTTCCTTCAGTTCGTCCTGGGCTTCCTTCAACTTGTTGTTTAATTCCACATATGAACAACTCTGCAAGTACGGCTTATTTGCCTCACTGGATGCATCACAAGTAGGAATAAAGGGCTCTGTTAGGAAACAAACAGGTAAGTGAACAACAGAGCAGTGGTAAGCGAGCACATAGATGAAAGTATCTGTTCCATCTACCAAATGGTTTGTTGAGCAATTCACATACACTTATGAATCAACCAACTCTGCTGTGCTATATGGAAGCATAAAAAGAAACTAACACCACATTGCAGAGCCTGCAATACTGCAGAATTCACCCAACTACCCATAAGCCTTTGTGCTCTTGGTACTACTAGTCAACCCCACACTGGAGATGTCTACGCCAAGCTCTATACCTTTTGTAAATTACCTAAAGTACCTCTTACACTCGCCCCATAACTTTTTAGGAACACCAACTACAAGCCTTGAGAGGAACTTCAGTCAGTCTCCCCCTCATCACTGCACCACCATTCATCTTTGTAGATCTGGCACCTACGGAGCACAAAAACCCTATGAAGGGAGTGTGTGTGTACTCACCTTTGTCAGATACTGTGTGTGTATGTATGTATGCATGTGTGTGTACTCACTTTTGTGAGAGTGTGTGTATGTATAAATATATGTATATATACTTTTACATCTATTTCCCAAGACAACCTCTGGATATGACGCTGAGCATGCGCACTCAACTTCTTTGGTCGACCATGGTGAGGCCTGTTCTGAGTGGAACCTGTCCTGTTAAACCGCTGTATGGTCATGGCCATCGTGCTGCAGCTCAGTTTTAGGGTCTTGGCAATCTTCTTATAGCCAAGGCCATCTTTATGTAAAGCAACTGTTCTTTTTTTCAGATCCTCAGAGAGTTCTTTGCCATGAGGTGCCATGTTGAACTGCCAGTGACCAGTATGAGAGAGTGAGAGCGATAACACCAAATTTAACACACCTGCTCCCCATTCACACCTGAGACCTTGTAACACAAACGAGTCACATGACACCGGGGAGGGAAAATGGCTAATTGGGCCCAATTTTGACATTTTCACTTAGGGGTGTACTCACTTTTGTTGCCAGCGGTTTAGACATTAAATGGCTGTGTGTTGTGTTATTTTGAGGGGACAGCAAATTTACAGTTAGGCTCGGTTTACACTAGGGGCGGCACGACTTGCAGGTCGCCTCACTGAGGCGACCTGCACACGACTGACACGGTGACTTGCAAAACCACTTCTGTATAGAAGTCTATGCAAGTCGCCCCAAAAGAAGTACAGGAACCTTTTTCTAAGTCGGAGCGACTTGCGTCGCTCCTATTAGAACGGTTCCATTGTACAGAATGGGAGGCAACTTGTCAGGCGACTAGGTCGCCTGACAAGTCGCCCCTGTGTGAACCGGGGCTTATACAAGCTGTACACTCACTACTTTACATTGTAGCAAAGTGTCATTTCTTCATTGTTGTCACATGAAAAGATATAATGAAATATTTACAAAAATGTGAGGGGTGTACTCACTTTTGTGAAAGAAATATATATATATATATAAAAAAATCAGTGCAAAAAAAAAAAAAACTCTTCATTTAAAAAACATTTACTAAAAAAGGACAAGACCATGAGAGATATAGACCGAGATGTCAGGATGTTAACTACTGTGGAAAGGTGTCCAATACCAGGTATGCACGTGTTAAGAGTGAGTCCAGCCCATCCACCACAAACAACAGCAGCCTCCAACCTCCTTAACCACTTAAAGACCAGCCTCGTTTTGGATTTTTAGGTGTTTACATGTTTAAAACAGGTTTTTTTCTAGAAAATTACTTAGAACCCCCAAACATTTTATATGGTTTTTCTTCTAACACCCTAGAGAGAATAAAATGGCGATCGTTGCAATACTTTTTTTTGCACTGTATTTGCGCAGTGGTCCTAAAAGCACACTTTTTTTTGAGAAAATTCACTTTTTTGAATAAAAAAATAAGACAACAGTAAAGTTAGCCCAATTTTTTTTTTATATTGTGAAATATAATGTTACGCCAAGTAAATTGATACCCAACATGTTACGCTTCAAAATTGCGCCCTCAAAAATCTCCATAGGCGAGGTTTAAAAAAATTCTACAGGTTGCATATTTTGCGGTACGGAGGAGGTCTAGGGCTAGAATGATTGCTCTCGCTCTACCGGTCGCGGAGATACCTTCGCGTATGCGTTCGTTTCTGCGCGCGAGCTCGTTGGGACGGGGGGGGGGGGGTTTAAATTTTTCTTTTTTTTATTATTTATTTTACGTTATTTTATTATTTTTACACTGTTTTTAAAAAGAAAAAAAAAATTGTGTCACTTTTATTCCTATTACGAGGAATGTAAACATCCCTTATAATAGAAAAAAGCATGACAGGACCTCTTAAATGTGAGATCTGGGGTCAAAAAGACCTCAGATCTCATATTTACACTAAAATGCAATAAAAAAAAAAATAAAAAAATAAAAAAGTCATTTAAAAAAATGACATTGAAGACAATGTGCCTTTAAGAGGCGTGGACGGAAGTGACGTTTTGACGTCGCTTCCGCCCAGCAGTGTCATGGAGACGAGTGGGCGCCATCTTAGCCTCACTCGTCTCCAGGCACACCACAGAGAAGGACGCGATCGCCTCCGCCGCTACCGACGGCTCCAGTAAGCGGCGGAGGGCACCGGTAAGCGGCGGGAGCCCTCTCCCACCACCGATATAAGTGATCTCGCGGCGAATCCACCGCAGGGACCACTTTTATCTGAGAGCCTGGCCGCAGCACGAAAACGGGGATACCGGGGTTATGGCAGCTATCTGCTGCCATAACAACGATATCCCCGTTCAAAGTTTGGACATACATCGTCGTGCGGCGGTCGGTAAGTGGTTAATGCAACCAGAACGCTCAACATGCAATTTCCCACACCATGGGCATACATCCTCCAACAGTCAGTCCGCGATCCAGATATCAATAGTTCCACCTGTCCTGGCACAAGTCAAAGACTCAGTTTGTTATTCTCCGCTTAGCCCATTTACGATAACAATCGTCCTCCCGGATGTTTGGAATGAAGAGGCATTGAAGCTGGAAAAGTTCCTGCTGCCAATTGTTTGGTGGTGCTCTGGGTTCTCCCGGGTCAGAAGGAAGAATTGCGTGCTGATCTTAAGCTCCTAGCTTAAGGTGGATCATCTGAAAAAACAGCCGAGTTCTTCATAGCGGACCTTTTTTACCTGGTGGCCGCTGTCATCCAAAGTCCAGCCTCCTGGACTGGCTCCTATGATCTTTTCCTTTAGTGATTGTTTTTAAATTATGAGTTTGTCCGTGCTGCACCGATTTCTGCTATAAATTTTACCGAAGATTTTTTTTGTATCGTCCTTGTAGTGTTCAGCTGGCAATCAATCAATCTATCTAAAATCTCTGCACCGAATACCATTTCAGTATAGCTGGCATGTGTGAACCCTGTATAAAAGTTGTGGTTTTACGGGATAGAATTTGTGACCCCTCTTTTACAATATTCGACATTTTGGCCCTGAAGGTGTTCGGGGTCCCCCCTCCTCACTCCTTCCATCTCTTCCTAGCTAGTTAGCCTTTTCTCCTTCCTTCAATCCCCTATTTTATTACTCTCTTATAGACATGTGCAATTCTTTACGTTCCAAATTCACTTTGACGAAATTCGGAAATATTCGAATAAAAACCTGTTTAACGAATATTTTCGAAAACGAAAATTCGAAAGAACGACAATCTGAAATTCGAAAATAAGAACGAACGAATATCCGAAAAGCTGAATTAATAACTAATAACATTATAGGTATTGGAATTTCCTTTTAAATTTGGCTGTTAGTGAACGTAACGAATACGAATTGATCCGACGTTCCGAATGATCAGAAATAACGAATGCCGCATCCAAACGAATGGAGCGTAACGAATTAATAAAAATGTATTACTATTAATTTGTTACATTCCATTCATTTAGATGCGGCATTCGTTATTTCGGATAATTCGGAACGTCGGATAAATTCGTATTCAGCCAAATTTGAAAGGAAATTCCAATACCGATAATTTAATTGTTTGTTATTATTAAGGATTTTCGTTTCTTATTTTCAAATTTTTACAAATTATTAAAAAAGAACGAATACTGAATCTAAACAAATGGAATGTAACGAATTAAAATTTTTCCAAAGTTACAAATTTACTCTAAATAACAAAATTTCGATGATAACAAATGACCCGAAAAAAAAAAATAAAAATAAAAAGAGAAAACCTCGAATAAAACAAAAGCGAACAGATTTTTCGGCAGTGCACATGTCTACTATCCTATCCCCTTCCCACAGGCAGTTCACTACCACCTTATGGAGTCTGAAGGGTACCCCACCTCTGTCATAGGAATATCCAGCCACCCCTTCCCTGTATTCCTGTCATATATTAGGAAACCCTAAGAGCCGGTTCACACGGGGGCGACTTGTCAGGCGATACCCAACATGTCACGCTTCAAAATTGCGCCCGTTCGTGGAATGGCGACAAGCTTTTACCCTTAAAAATCTCCATAGGCGACGTTTAAAAAAAAATTCTACAGGTTGCATGTTTTGAGTTACAGAGGAGGTCTGGGGCTAGAATTATTGCTCTCGCTCTACCGATTGCGGCGATACCTCACATGTGTGGTTTGAACACTGTTTTCACATGCAGGCGCTACTCATGTATGCGTTCGCTTCTGCACACGAGCTCGGCGGGAAGGGGGCGTATCTAAAAAAAAAAATTTTTTCTTCTCTTCTTATTTAAATTTTACCTTTTATTTTTACACAGTTTAAAAAAAAAAAAAAAAAAAAAAAAAAAAAAAAGGCCCAACATCGCTGCCACCCTGCAATGTTATGGAGATGGTTGGGGGCCATCTTCCCCTCACTCATCTCCATACCCAGCAAGGGAGGACATCTGATCGCCTTTGCCGCCGCCGACGGCTCCGGTAAGTGGCGGAGGGCATCGGGAGGCCCTCTCCTGCCGCTGATAAAAGTGATCTCGCTGCGAATCCACCGCAGAGACCACCACTCTTATCGGAATGTGGACCGCTGGCCGAAGAAGAGGATAGCTGACTGCTGCCATAACAACAATATTCCTCTTCAAACTTAGGTCGTATATCGGCGGCGTGCGGGAATCCGTAAGTGGTTAAAGAAACAGGATCAATTATATTTAAATTTTTTTTGGGGGGGGGGGGGGGTTATGGTTACAACCACTTTAATGCAGCCATCATCTTGTTAACAGAAAATCTTACCCTCGCTGAGGTCACAAACAAATACAGGGTCAGATGCTACAGCCCCCCGAACATCTTCCAGAATCTGCTCTACAGTAGGTGGATCTGGTCGAGAAGGAAGAACAATGCGTTTTTTTGCTCTGGAGGTCATCTTGAGAACGTTTCATGAAAAAAGTAGTGGTCTGAAAACACAAAAAACACATAGTCCATAACATGTAGCAATTTGATGACATTTTACACAAATGTTTAGGGAAAGCAGATAAGTAAGACCGGTTTCACGTTAAAATAAGCTCACTAAAACCATTAAAATCAATGAATGCTTTCACACTGGGGTAGTGCGCTGGCAGGCGCCCCTCTCCATTGAAATTAATGGAAAGCTCTTTAAAAGCGCTCAGTGTTTTACTGTGAACTGTGTTAAGGCACGTTATGTTGTGTTGCTGCCCTGTGGTGCCATTTATTGTGATTGGTATGACAATGTACAATGACACACTTCTAAGTGTTGTAGTGTGATGCACTAGCCACATTTGCTGTAGAAGTGATTTTTGGCCCAATGTGTTGCGCTGGCAGCCTAGAATGGGCTGCCTTAAAGTAACTTTTGTCAACATGTGTGCATTTAATACACCACAGCGGATTGCCCACGTGTGAACATAAATCTCTTCTGTGACATGGACACTTCCTATTGGCTGTTCAGCTGCGGGGTACTCTCAGGATCCAGAAAAGGAGTGACATCACCGTGAGGGAATTGGCCAGCACAGGGCACTTCTACTGCGCTGGATTAGTGATCCCTGCACCTGGAACTGGAGCCAGCGAGGGATCTAGGCTGATTTAGAAAATTATATACATTTTTTTGTGCTGAAAGTGCCCCCCTCGACTTATACTCGAGTCAAGCACTTTTCTGCAGCAAAAAAATTCATTTTCCGAACCGACTTTGGGGCCCCGTATCTCAGGGCCACTTAGTGCTAGGAACCCCAAATTTGGTGTGCAAACCCAGTGGAACTGGTACCATAACATATCCGCAGCTGAACACAGAACCATATGCTTAAAATAAAAAGACACAATGTTATTAAAGTGGGGTTCCACCCAAAAAACAAAAATACATGAAAAATCCTAAAAACAAAAAAACATTTGGATAATTTTTTTTTAAACTTGCCTCTAAATGCCTGTTGCTAGGGGTCCCTCGTAGTCTGCCCCTTCCAGTGCCTGGGCTGGTGACATCACTTCCCCCTCGGCACAGGAAGGTCTCCGCTCTGCTCCCTCCCTCCTGTCAATCATCTGGGACCCATTACAGGTCCCAGGTGACTGAGAGGCCAATCACAACGCGTGGCGCCGCTCGCACATGCGCAGTGGGTGCCAGGCTGTGAAGCCACAGCCCGGCGCCCACAGTTGCAATGCCGGCGCCGCTGAACGGAGGGGGAGATGAGCGGGGCTTCGATCCCCCGCATCGCTGGACCCAGGGACAGGTAAGTGTCCAATTAAAAGTCAGCAGCTGCAGTATTTGTAGCTGCTGACTTTTAATTTTTTTTTTTCTACTGGACCCCCTGGGTGGAACTCCTCTTTAAGAACGGAACCATCACAACCAGGACTATGCCTGATAGGCTGATAAATTTAGAGGGTGGGCATGGAAGAGGAAACCAGGAGAAAAAGGATAAGAAAAAAGGGAAGAACAAGGAGAGAAGAGAAGAGGGGGAATCCACGAGGCTTGCGCCCGGGGTTTATTAAAGCGAGAGGAGTGTGGAATCTAATATGGAAGGCTAATTGTGTGCAACCCACGACTGCCAAATCCAGAGGAATTTATCATGTGTATCTGATAGAATAGCTGTCAACTTTTCATTTACCATATCATTCATGCAGTTTTTCACTGCCTCAAAACTAAGTACAGGAGATTCCCAGGCTCTTGCTATAGTTAATTTAGTTGCAGCAAATAGGTGCAGAGCCAGTTGACGCTCCAGCCGAAGCAATACCTCAATCGGTTTGCAAAGGAGAGCCTCATAGGGGGTCCCTTTTAAGATTGATATGAAACAAGTTTCGAAGAAGAGTGTAGACTCTGACCCATAACCTGCATACCTTCGGACAAGACCACCAAATATGTGCCAATATGTCCTGCTGGGAACATCCTCAGAAGCAGAGGGGGGAGTAGGTTGGAATAAAAACGGGCCAGCCTGGCTGGCGTATAATACCAGCTGTAAAGTATTTTATAGGCGTTCAAGTATAAGAACGTTTTTGGAACACTTCGATAATGTGGTAGTTATGATCTGCCTGTCCTCCGGGTCTAGCGATTTCCCCAGTTCTTTCTCCCACTGAAGACGATAGGGCCTCAACGGAGGTGTTTTACAATAGATTTTTGAGGAATAAATCAAGGATACGAGTGCTATACTTCATTAGTGGAGCAATACATCTGGTCAACCACTTCCAATCAGTCTTGTCTGCTATTGTGTCTCCTGCATTCTGGGTATTTTACATAGCCATGTACTTTCTCCAGAGCTTATAGCTGGGTATGTTACCACGGTTCTCATGAATGTGACCTTAAAGACTCAATCAATGGAAGTTGCCGGGCTGATATTTCTTTTTTTTTCCAATCTCTTTTTATTAACATTTTTCCTCCATTACAATCACATCATGAAACACACATAAAAATACAAAATACATACAATAACATATTAGAAAAAGAAAAAAAAAGATCTTTTTCCTTTTCCCCTTCACCAAACTAAATCAGTTACTAGCATACCCCTCCCCCTTCATGAAACCTCCATACCAATTCTTCCTATTTTAGCTATCATTCCTTAACTAATCTAAAGCTAGTGAATTGTCTATTGACCTTTATATTTCCATCTGATCCCAAAATGAATGGTGTCAGCCCTGGTAGCATCAGCCATGGTTCCCACATTTCATTAAATTTATTTGCTAAACCCCTGTCATTCATTTAACAATGCATCATTTACCTGTATCTGCCATTCCTCATATGTCGGAGTTTTGGAGGATATCCATTTTATTGCTATCAGTTTTCGTGCTATAAATAGCACCCCATTAATGGGTATCCTAGTTACTGGAGTGTAAAATTCTTTATCTAATTGGCCCAATAAGCATATTCTTGGATCTACATGTACCTGTATTTGATACGCCTGATTAATAGTCTCTACCATATTTTTCTAATACCTGAACAATTCAGGGCATTTCTAAAAGCATATGCATTAGGTCAGCAGATGCTCTCGAACATCTCGGGCATTCCCATTGGTATAATTTAGCTGGTGTCCTATAAGCTCTATATATTATATATAATTGGGTTAAGCATTGCTGTAGAGAGTTGGATACGGACTGTACATGTTCCATTATACACTGCCATGTTTCATCTGTCATTTGTCCAAGGTCTTTTTCCCACCCCCTTCCGGCTAAACAGCTGTTTACCTTCTGTGATTGCTTAGTCAAACAGCCATAGAGAATGGAAAGAAGACCCCTCTTAACCTGTATCTTTACAAGAAAATCCATAAGTAGCATATATTGTATCTTAACTTTGTTATCGTTAAACTGACTCTGTAACGCATGGCGCAGTTGTAGATATTGATAAAAAGGTGTGGGAAGGCATTAAGTATTTTTTCTGCAAATGTTTAAACGTTTTTAGTTTAATATTATCTGTATAAAGCTGTGCAATATATTTTATCCCCTTTTCTCTCCATATTGCAAACCCTTTTAGGCTGGATTCACACCTATGCATTTTTAGTGCTTTTTGCATTTTGCAGACTTGCTCTACAGAACGTGTTCCATAGGAAACCATGTAAAATGGGCTGTAGTGCAAATCTGCAAAATGCAAAAAGCACTAAAAATGCCTAGGTGTGAATCAGGCCTTATAGTCTGCCCACTTCCTCATAGTTTTTATTTCCCCATAGGGGAGAATAGACTGAAATATTACTATATTGCATAATACGTCTAATTTCCTGCCATACTTTATGTATGAGTCCTAGAGTAGAGCCCTGTGACACGTAAGAAAAATTACCTGATTCTAATTGAGCTATCAAATGAAATTGTGAAGACCTACTCAGAAGTATCGATTGGATAGGATCCGTCCAGTCGATCACTCCCCATCCTGCAACCTGTTGGAGTTGTGCTGCTAAAAAGTACATTTTAGCATTTGGAATGGCTAAACCCCCCTTATCTTTAAGGAGTTGTAGTCTGGTTAGCCTAATTCTAGCATTCTGTCCTTTCCATTACAAGGTTCGAAACAGGGAATCTATTTTTTTTTTAAACCATTTAAGTGGTATCCATATCGGTGAGTTATGTAGAACATAAAGTAACTGTGGGACCAAAACATTTTAATTAAAGTTAATTTAGTCCATTCTCTACTCTTCACCTTAAATTTATCCAATATAGGGACCAAGTTATAATTTATATAGTCCCTTATGTTAGAGGAAACCCGTACTCCCAGGTATTTAAAAAATGTAACAACCTGTATTTTATGATCTATCTGGGCTAAAGCTGGTGTTAAATCATCAACTGGCAATAGCACTGTTTTTTCCCCAATCTATAACAAACCATGAGAAACTGCCAAAGGTCTTAAATCAGTTTTATCGCAGATGTCAGGGATTGATCTGTATCTCCCAGGAATAGTAAAGCATCTTCTGCGTACAAGGAAATTTTGTCCGCTCTTCCTTCTCTCTCAAATCCCCTGACAGTGGTTGTTTGTCTAATTGCTATTGCCAGTGGTTCTATAGCCAATGCGAATAGCATCGGAGATAGTGGGCACCCCCCCTGCCTAGTACCTCTGGACAGAGAAATATTCTGATAATGAGCCATTTATCTGTATACATACTCGTGGAGCTGAATACATTAGTCAAATCCACTTTACAAATCCTCTACCCAACCCAAACTTCTCTATAAACTCCCATAAATATGTCCACTCGACGCAGTCGAATGCTTAGGCTGCATCTAAGGAGAGAATAGCCCCTTTTCCCCACATTGTCTGATGGTATCTGTAAATTGAGAAATATTCTTCTCAAATTTGTTGTTGTGGATCTTCCTGGTATGAAGCCTGATTGATCCAAACATATCACCTTGTGTATGACTTTATTTAATCTAGATGCCAAGACCCTTGCCAGTATCTTAGCATCAGAATTTAACAATGAAATTGGGCGATAGGACTCTGGCAATAGATGGTCCTTATCTGGCTTGGGTAGTACTATAATACAGGCTTCATTCATAGAATCCAGAAGCTTAAATGATGCATGTGCATGATTCAACACTTTCAACAGTTCTGGCAACAAAATAGCTCCATAATGTTTATACATTTCTGATGGTAAACTATCTAAACCAGGAACTTTCCCATTAGGGGAATCCAAAACTGCCCTATTTAATTCTTCTAATGTTAGAGGTGCATCAAGGTATTCTCTTTCCTCTCTGGAAATAAATGGTATTGTCAGGGGATTCAGGAAATCTCTGAGTTCCTTAAGGTGATAAATAGCCTTATGCTGTGCACACACGAACAGACTTTCGATAAACTGAACTCCGAAGGACTTTTTGACTGACTTTCGACGGAGTTCCGACGCAACGCACTTGCCTACACACGATCACACCAAAGTCCGACTGATTCAAACGTGATGACGTACAATCGGACCAGATTAGAGGAAGTTCATAGCCAGTAGCCAATAGCTGCCCTTGTGTCGTTCGTCTATCAGAGTAGCATACAGACTAATGGACTTTTCGTCTGGACTCGAGTCCGTCGGAAAGATTTGAAACATGTTCTATTTCTAAAGTCCGTCTGACTTTGACAGCAAAGGTCTGATGAAGCCCACACACGATCGAATTGTCCGGCGGATTCGTTCTGTCGGACCTTTGCTGTCGAAAAGTCCGGTCATGTGTACATGGCATTACTCTGGTATAAATCCTTATAAAAAGTAGTGAAAGAGGACAATATAGCCTCTTGAATATGTGAAATATTCCCAGTTGGTGTACATATACGGGAAATAAAATTAGACTTAACCTGCGATTTAACAATTACTGCTAACATTTTCCCCATTTCTTTCTCCCTGCTCAAAATACTTACTCCTTAAATGGAATTGATCCCTTTCAGCTTTTTCCATAGCTGTTCTTTTATATAAAAGTTGCATACCCTTCCAAATAGCTTGATTTCCAGGTGTAGGGTTCTGAACATACTGAAATTGTTTTTGTCGCACTTCTACAGCCAAAAGAGTTTCCCATTCCCCGCTTGTCTTTTTAACTCTTATAGCCTGTGTTAGTAATCCTCTTAGAAATGCCTTCATAGTGTCCCATACTAACTGTGGGGTTGTTGAGTCTGCATTATCAATAATAATTTTTAAAAAAAATCTGTAAGCATGGGTTCCCCCTGGCCTAATACCTGTAACCATGAGGCATTCTTACACCAGTAACTTTTAGTGCGTGGTTTAATTTAATTTATGGTGAGCAAAACTGGTGAATGATCCGATATTCCTCATCAGACACTGTATATTTGATACCAAAGGAAGAGTTAGTTCCGTGCCCAGAGCCAAATCAATCCTAGATAAAGTACCATAAGCCGAAGAGCAACAAGTGTCTCGCCAAGGTTGATTCCAACTGTGGACCCGCCGGGTAGCGATCCATACTCGCATCACAAACATTATTAAAATCCCCCATTATCATTATTGGGATACCAGGATATTCAGCCAAAAATATACTAATCCTCCGCAATATCTCTGAATTATATGGTGACGGAGCATACACTGATCCAATTATACATGCAGTAAACAAGGAGCATACTAATTAGGGATGCACCAAAATTTCAGCCGCCGAAACATATTGGCCGAAAAATTGACATTTTGGCAATTTGCCGAAAGAGAAATCACGCTGAAAATGGGGCAGGGCCCTGCCCCTGGTGCTGCCCAGTACGGGGGTGTCGTTCTGGAGCGTCCCCGTCTAGCCCCAGTCCTCTCCTCCCCTCCCTCCTCAACGAGGCGGCTGAAAGCAAAACAGTGATCTATGGAGGAAAGCTGTCAGCACACCACGTTAAGGAGCAGCTTATCGGTATGATCAGCAGGAGCCTTATCAGTGTGCAGCGCCATGGTGGTTAAGAGTGCCGGACTTGTTGTTTGACATGCTGTTAGAAACAGTGAGCCAGCTCGCTGAAGGATTTGCAACCATAAGGCTTTCACATTGAGCCGCGGGGAGCGTCGGTGGTAAAGCGGCGCTATTTGGCCGCTAGCGGGGTGGTTTTAACCACCCGCTGGCGGCCGAAAAGGGGGTTAAATCCGCCCGCAAAACGCCGCTAGCGGGGCGGTTTTAACTACCCGCTGGCAGCGTTTTGCCGGCGGTATCGCAGCGCTGCCCCATTGATTTCAATGGGAAGCAGCGGTGGAGGATCGGTGAGTTCACCGATCCAAAGAAGCTGCTGGCAGGACTTTTTGTGACGCCCTGCCAGCGCACCACTCCCTCGGGCTTTCACACTGGAGTGAATGGAGCCGCTTTTTTCAGGTGCTATTTTTAGCACTGTAGCACCTGAAAAACGCTGGCAGTGTGAAAAGGGGTCTAAACAGACAAAATCTTCAAGTATAAATGATAGCTCATCTTAGCCACGGCATGGCACATCGCAAAAATTGATATATGAAAGGCCTAAAAAAAAAAAGGAGAAAAAATGAAGATGGGAGAAAGTGTATAAAAAATAAATAAATAGATTAAAAAAAAAAAAAGGGGTACAAAATAAAAAGAAAAAACTATTCCAGTCCTGAATGTGAACACACATCCAGCTGAAACACTGCCCCTGCCTTTAGCCTATAGTAATTAGGACAAAAAAAAAGTGGAAAAGGATTAACATCTTATCAACTGGATATGTCCCTACAGGTAGAAGACAAATGTTGCTCATTTTTATCCAGCCATATTATGACCATCTTAGAGTTGTCAAAAAAATTTGTCTCATCCTTAACAGCAATCCTCAACTTGGCCAGGTATAACATTCCATACGATATTTGAAGCTTGCGGAGAAGCTTTTTAACTTCTGAATATTGAGCCCTCATTTTCTGCATTTCCATTGAGTAATCTGGGTAAAAGGATATTTTTGAGCCCTTTACATCTATATTACCCTTTATTCGCAGGGCCAGGATTTTGTCTCTGTCTCTAAAGTGTAGAATGTTTACAATAAATGGGCGTGGAAACTTTCCAGGACCTATGTGCATGCTCAACAGAGAAAAATGCTTTTGTACCAAAAACCATTGTTCCATGAAATCTACAGAATGTCTTCCTTCTATCTGTTCAGGGAGGCCTAATATCCTCATGTTATTTCTTCGGAGCCTGTTTTCTAAATTATCTATGCAATTAGCGTGATGTTTCGACTGTAGTCCCACTGCTTTGATGTCATGCTGCATAAAAGTCAGGGTATCTTCAACATTACTGACTTTATTCTCCACAGCCGTTGTGCACTCGTACTTTTTCCATAGCATGACATTAATAGTAACTTCTTCTCGCAAGTACTGAAACTGATTTGATAACGCACTTAGTGTAGTATTACATATCTGTACTGCTTGGAATACATCTTTTAGAGTTGGCTCTCCCCCCTGTACATTTTGTATAGTCTCTTTGACAGTTCTATTTCCTTTCTTCTTCACCTCCTCCTCACTTCCCCTCTGTACAAACATAAATCTCCTGTAACTTTGCGTGTGTAGGTTATGGGATCAACTCCTGAATATTTTGCTTCTCCAATATCTGCGCAGGTATATGCTGTGTGTTCTGTATTATCAAAGGTTCCTATTTCCTAAAGAGCTCTGCGATTTCTCCCCCAAACCTTTGTCTTTATCCGTTGTGAGGACGGATCATTACTATCAGGGGCGCCCTGGGCCGGTGTTGTTCCTTCCCCTCTTTTCCTTCTCTGCATAGCTCTAGTGGTTATCTCGAGCTTCAGTTTTTTTCACACCAAAATCTTACAGCTCAGGCATTTCAGGCTCCAGAGATGCCCTTGTGCCGTAACTACAAAGAATTCAGTACAGTGCAACACAGTTCAGCATTGTTCAGCACAACACAGCATGGTCCAGCACTGTTCAGCAGAGTCCGGCACGGCTTAGAACAGTTCAGCAGAGCCTGGCGCAGTTTAGCTCTGTTCAGCACAAATCCACAGCAATACCTTAAGCCTCACAGACAGGAGACCAGAACACTCTCCACACTTTTCATCAGTCTAATACCTCCTGGACCGGTCTGGAATGAGCAATGATCCCACCTTCGATCGATCCGCTGTATTTCTGTTCTAATCAGTCGCTGGCACGCTCCACAATCTAGTGTCTGAAGCCGATGTGTCCACCACCTCGTTATCTCAGCCAGCCAAGCCAACCGATCCCAGGACACTCCGGAGAAGCAACGCAAGGTCACAGAGCTCAGCAGTCGGGAGACAACACAATCAGCTCTGGCTACACCGATGTCCCTGTATCTGTCCAGTCTGGTACAGCGAGCACGGAAACACACCGTTCTGTGTCCTGTGATAAGCCTGCCCCTACAGCGCAATCAACAATCTCAGCTCAGGTAAGCCTGTCCACAGCTGATGTCAAGCTAGTAATCAGCAGGATCAGGAGCAAAGCCAGCTCACGTCTGCTCACATTGAAGCCTGGCCCAACCCCGGGGCTGATATTTCAAAATACTAATGACTCAAAACATCAGTCTGATAGCTGCAATAAAATGTTTCTTACAGCTCCCCATCAGATTCAATAGAAAGCGTCCAACATTCAGCCGCCTTCTGTCGATGGGGCATGATCAAAAAAGGTCTGCTGACCGTCTCCTGATCAGCACCATTGGCTGAGAGCGCTGACCAGTGTGTTCTAGCAAGGGGGGGGGGGGGGGGGTTGTCCCACTGACAGAACACAATAGGAAAGCACAAGAGATAGCTGTACTAATGTTGGATTGTTAGTACAGCAGCTCCGACCTGAGCTGCCAGGTTTGTTTTTGTTCACTAGTAGTGTGTACTAGACTAGACAAACTAAACTCACAGGCACTGGGATCCTGGTGCAGGTGTCTTTCTACGCAGGAAAGGTCAGCCTTAAAAACGTAAAGTTGAACTTCAGTCAGGAAATTAAAGCGGAGTTCCATTCAAAAGTGGAAGCTCCACTTATCTGCTTCCTCCCCCAATCTGGTGCCACATTTGGTACCTTTTTGGGGGGGGGGGGGGGCAGGGTACCTGTTACTGGCAGGTACCCTTCCCCACTTCCGGGAGACCTCACCGCACGAAGTTCATCCCCCTCCCCTCCTTCCCCCTCAGCCAGGCTATTTAGTAAGCTTGGCACATGCGCATTAGAGAACCGGCTGTGAAGCCAAAAGGCTTTACTTCCTTTTTCCCTTACAAGGAATGGCAGTGGCAGCACCCAAGAGCCGATAGACCTTGGGGTGCAGACATCATAGGCTCCCTGGACAGGTAAATGTATATTATTGGGAGTGCACCTGTAATTTCTCTGTATATTTGGGAGTGCGCCTGTCATATCTCTGTATATTATTGGGAGTGCACCTGTCATATCTGTATATTATTGGGAGTGCGCCTGTCATTTCTCTGTATATTATTGGGCGTGCGCCTGTCATTTCTCTGTATATTATTGGGAGTGCGCCTGTCATTTCTCTGTATATTATTGGGAGTGCGCCTGTCATTTCTCTGTATTTTATTGGGAGTGCGCCTGTCATTTCTCTGTATTTTATTGGGAGTGCGCCTGTCATTTCTCTGTATTTTATTGGGAGTGCGCCTGTCATATCTGTATATTATTGGGAGTGCGCCTGTCATTTCTCTGTATATTATTGGGAGTGCGTCTGTCATTTCTCTGTATATTATTGGGAGTGCGCCTGTCATTTCTCTGTATATTATTGGGAGTGCGCCTGTCATTTCTCTGTATATTATTGGGAGTGCGCCTGTCATTTCTCTGTATATTATTGGGAGTGCGCCTGTCATTTCTCTGTATATTATTGGGAGTGCGCCTGTCATTTCTCTGTATATTATTGGGAGTGCGCCTGTCATTTCTCTGTATATTATTGGGAGTGCGCCTGTCATTTCTCTGTATATTACTGGGAGTGCGCCTGTCATTTCTCTGTATATTACTGGGAGTGCGCCTGTCATTTCTCTGTATATTACTGGGAGTGCGCCTGTCATTTCTCTGTATATTATTGGGAGTGCGCCTGTCATTTCTCTGTATATTACTGGGAGTGCGCCTGTCATTTCTCTGTATATTATTGGGAGTGCGCCTGTCATTTCTCTGTATATTATTGGGAGTGCGCCTGTCATTTCTCTGTATATTATTGGGAGTGCGCCTGTCGTTTCTCTGTATATTATTGGGAGTGCGCCTGTCGTTTCTCTGTATATTATTGGGAGTGCGCCTGTCATATCTGTATATTATTGGTAGTGCGCCTCTCATTTCTCTGTATATTATTGGGAGTGCACCTGTCATTTCTCTGTATATTATTGGGAGTGCGCCTGTCATTTCTCTGTATATTATTGGGAGTGCGCCTGTCATTTCTCTGTATATTATTGGGAGTGCGCCTGTCATTTCTCTGTATATTATTGGGAGTGCGCCTGTCATTTCTCTGTATATTATTGGGAGTGCGCCTGTCATTTCTCTGTATTTTATTGGGAGTGCGCCTGTCATATCTGTATATTATTGGGAGTGCACCTGTCATTTCTCTGTATATTATTGGGAGTTCGCCTGTCATTTCTCTGTATATTATTGGGAGTGCGCCTGTCATTTCTCTGTATATTATTGGGAGTGCGCCTGTCATTTCTCTGTATATTATTGGGAGTGCGCCTGTCATTTCTCTGTATATTATTGGGAGTGCGCCTGTCATTTCTCTGTATATTATTGGGAGTGCGCCTGTCATTTCTCTGTATTTTATTGGGAGT
Source organism: Lithobates clamitans (assembly GCA_037952925.1). Classification (NCBI taxonomy): domain Eukaryota; kingdom Metazoa; phylum Chordata; class Amphibia; order Anura; family Ranidae; genus Lithobates; species Lithobates clamitans. Next base: position 11,451,936 of record JBBGZY010000292.1, on the reverse strand, counting down.
GCGCCTGTCATATCTGTATATTATTGGGAGTGCACCTGTCATTTCTCTGTATATTATTGGGAGTGCGCCTGTCATTTCCCTGTATATTACTGGGAGTGCACCTGTCATTTCTCTGTATATTATTGGGAGTGCGCCTGTCATTTCTCTGTATATTATTGGGAGTGCGCCTGTCATATCTCTGTATATTATTGGGAGTGCGCCTGTCGTTTCTCTGTATATTATTGGGAGTGCACCTGTCATTTCTCTGTATAATATTGGGAGTGCACTTGTTATTTATCTGTATATTATTGGGAGTGCGCCTGTCGTTTCTCTGTATATTGGGAGTGCGCCTGTCGTTTCTCTGTATATTGGGAGTGCGCCTGTCGTTTCTCTGTATATTATTGGGAGTGCGCCTGTCGTTTCTCTGTATATTATTGGGAGTGCACCTGTCATTTCTCTGTATATTATTGGGAGTGCGCCTGTCATTTCTCTGTATATTATTGGGAGTGCGCCTGTCATTTCTCTGTATATTATTGGGAGTGCACTTGTTATTTATCTGTATAGTATTTGGAGTGCACTTGTTATATCTCTGTATATTATTGGGAGTGCACTTGTTATATCTCTGTATAATATTGTTGCTGCACCAATTATATCTCTGTATAATATTGGGAGTGCACTTGTTATTTATCTGTATATTATTGGGAGTGCACTTGTTATTTATCTGTATATTATTGGGAGTGCACTTGTTATTTATCTGTATTTTATTGGGAGTGCACTTGTTATTTATCTGTATATTATTGGGAGTGCACTTGTTATTTATCTGTATATTATTGGGAGTGCACTTGTTATTTATCTGTATATTATTGGGAGTGCACTTGTTATTTATCTGTATAATATTGGGAGTGCACTTGTTATTTATCTGTATAATATTGGGAGTGCACTTGTTATTTATCTGTATATTATTAGAAATGCACTTGTTATTTATCTGTATATTATTGGGAGCGCACTTGTTATTTTTCTGTATATTATTGGGAGTGCACTTATTATTTATCTGTATATTATGGGGAGTGCACTTGTTATATCTCTGTATAATATTGTTGCTGCACCTGTCATATCTCTGTATATTATGGGGAGTGCACTTGTCATATCTCTGTATAATATTAGGATTGCACTTGTTATGTCTCTGTTACCTTCATCTCAGAGCAGTAATAAGCCAGCACTGCGCAGCAATCTCACCCTGCCATGTTCTAGTAGAGGTGAAGGGTCTCTGTCTCACCCTGTAGCCCTCTTGACGTCCATGCTGACCTGTAGAAGCAGAGCACTCCTCTCCCCTCCCCTCCTGCAGACACATCAGCCATTCCCTTCCTGCTTCCGATGTGGTGTACACAGCTCCATCCAATCACTTCTCTGAAGTGATAATACACACCTCTTGCTCGCCTTATTCATAGACAGACCTATGAGCCGATCACACACAGTACCTGAAAAATCTCTCTTCCTTCTGCTCGCACGCTCCTGGGTTTGCTTACAATATTGCTATGCCACCTCCCTGAAACCAAGCCTCGCTTTCATGTACCCATAATGCTCGGGGTTCCCACTTCCTTCCTGTTGCCATGCAACCACGGCTAACATGAAGAGAGATCAGTGCCAATGAAATGTAATTCAATCAACTTTATTTAAAGCAAATCCAAACTGACATAGTGATAAACCTTTGCTTTCAGAATGAGCTGTTTGTGTAAATCATTTATTATCACGAATAATTCTCTTTTTTTAATGCTCCTCTTGTAAATTTATGTTTATCTGCTGAAATTTGTACTCCTCCATCTTACTTGTGCCTTCCATTTCTCACTTCCTGTTTTGAAGCATGATGTCCATAATCTCTAGCTAATGCCTGGCAGTGGGACTACATTTCTATGGCTTGAATAACGTGCATAAATTCGTGCTAAGGTCTTGTTTATACAGACATACTACAATGTACACCCATGCAAGGGCTGTGTTTACTTGCACAGGCATGGCTGCACATTAGGGTTGCCAACTCATCCTTTAAACCCAAACACATATTAGTTACACAGGTTCTGAGGCTAATTTAAAGGAGAAGTCCAGCCTGAGCGTTTTAGGCTGGGCTTCTCCTAAGGGTCACAGGAGTGCATTTTGTTTTGCACTCCTGTGACCCGCTTTCAGCAGAGAGCTGAAGTCCGCTTTCCGCTGACTTAGGAAATCTGGATCCGCCAGTTGCCTGGACTGATGCCGCTGAGACGGCCAGCTGCCCGCCCCCCCACAGCTCAGCGCTCCAGTGAGCATAGAGGAGCAGAGCAGGTAGGGTTGCCACCTCATCCCTTTAAACCCGAACACATATTAATTACACAGGTTCTGAGGCTGATTAAGGTGGTAATTGAACTCACTTGGTGTCTTATCTGTATTAAATTAGCCTCAGAACCTGTGTAATTCATATGTGTTCGGGTTTAAAGGGATGAGGTGGTAACTCTAATGCCCCGTACACACGGTCGGACTTTGTTCGGACATTCCGACAACAAAATCCTAGGATTTTTTCCGACGGATGTTGGCTCAAACTTGTCTTGCATACACACGGTCACACAAAGTTGTCGGAAAATCCAATCGTTCTAAACGCGGTGACGTAAAACACGTACGTTGGGACTATAAACGGGGCAGTGGCCAATAGCTTTCATCTCTTTATTTATTCTGAGCATGCGTGGCACTTTGTCAGTCGGATTTGTGTACACACGATCGGAATTTCCGACAACGGATTTTGTTGTCGGAAAATTTTATATCCTGCTCTCAAACTTTGTGTGTCAGAAAATCCGATGGAAAATGTGTGATGGATCCTACACACGGTCGGAATTTCCGACAACAAGGTCCTATCACACATTTTCCGTCGGAAAATCCGACCGTGTGTATGGGGCATAAGAGCAGGAGAAATGCTGACTGACAGCCAGCAGCTCTCTGCTCAAGGAGGTGAGAGAACCAAGCCAGCGGTGTTCGGTGGCTCGGTTCTCAGTGAAGAGATGCTGGGGGACAGCTGCAGCACCTAGGTAAGTATAAATATGCAAAAAAACAAAACAAACCCATACTTCTCTATTAATGCAGATAAGGTACCAACTGAGTTTAATTACCACCTTAATGGGCCATAGAACCTGTGTCATTAATATGTGTTTGGTTTTAAAGGGATGAGGTGGCGACCCTACTGCCCAGGTGTTGTTCCATGCATCCCCGTGCAGTCCCATTCATGTCAGTTGGGACACAGCTGCTGCAGCCTACTTGACATCCATGCGGGTGCACAGACCCAAACGCAGACAGTGTGTGTTCAGAGACATACACCTGCACAGATATCACAGACATCCCAAGTCTCCTGCAAGCCATGGGAGTCTCCCGCATTTGGTTGCGGGCTCCTGGACATCCGTGAGTGCGGGGCGATCTCCCGGCTGGGCCTGTCACTCAGACACAGACATAAGACTGAGCAGCCTGAGCGGCCGAATAGAGTACACCGCTCGGGCTGCTCTGTCTTATGTCTGTGTATCATAGGAGGCGGGAATTTGTGTGTGCTGCCAGACTGGGGGGCCCACAGAGAACACGGGGATCAATCCCTACCTCCTCCCTCAGCAGCTGATGTTTGGTCAGAGCCTGAGAGCCACATGGAGGTAAGTTAGTTCTGGTGGCAGGATTTGCTTAATGCCGCTTCTATCAGCCGGGAATGGAGAGCTATGTGTTGTTCTGTGATAACATGGCAGGTGGCTTGGTGCAGGCTGCAGCACAGTGGCGACAGCACTAATTATTTTGAAAATGGCAGCTAAAGTGCTGGGACCCAGCAGGAGACATGTGCCCATCACTATCAACCCCCTGCATGTTTGAAAAGAAAGCTGCATCCTTTCTGACCCCTTCATGCCCCAGCTTTGTTGTACATGACACACTATAGCAGAAAGGTTATTGTCTCCACAGTCAGCAGCTGATGTTCAGGCAACACTGCATTAAGTTTGTTCTGGCAGCGGTATCTGCTCAATACCATTCACACTGCCCAGGCTGCTGCAGCTGGTGACTTCCGCTTCCCTAACCTGCTCCTATACAGCCCTAGCTTGCCCCTATAGAGCCCTAGCCTGCCCCTATAGAGCCCTAGCCTGTCACTATGCTGCCCCCTCTCTTACTCTAGCCTACATTAAAAAATTTTTTTATAGAGCTCTGGCCTGGCACTTTACTGCCCTAACCTGAATCTGTACTGCCCAAGCAGTATAATCTGCCTGGATGTCACCTATGCTAGGTACACCACCGCCACGGTACATGTGTTGGGCATACTATGCTGCACAGGACAACTTCATGAATTCATTTTTACACATGTGTGATTTTTCACCTCATTTTCTTTACTGTGAAGAATGCAGACATCCCAAGTCTCCCGCGAGTCAAGGGAGTCTCCTGCATTTGGCTGCAAGCTCACGAACACCCTTGCCGGCACAGAGCATCACCTCCCTGAAATTAGTTTTTGCAGGTTGGGATGTCTGATATCAAATTCGAAGCAGTGTCTGTGTCCATCTAGCTGCTGTGTCCCAAATAACATGAATGGGACTGCCTGCACATGGGAATGTAGGCCGTATAAATAATATTCCTTAAACCATATATAAATAATAAATAAATTAGATCACGCAAAGAATTAACTCATAAAATTTATTTAAATCTTTTTCATATATAAATGATATATATATATATAATTTTTTTTTTTTGGTAATACAAATGGCCGCGGCACTTTTATTGGTATAATAATAAATAAATAAATAAATAAAATTATTCCTTAAATTCATAAATAATTTAAAATTAAAACTTTAAATATCAATTAATATCTCGCTCAGTCATAGAACTCGAGCGAGTACACTGAATAAAAAACATCAAAGTCCCCCCTTGATCCAAGGGTGACAAACCACATAAAAGTGCTGCAACAGGGTGGGAGGGAGGGGAGCTCGCCAAATCACTCCGGGACACACTCTGACAGGAGCCTTAATGCGGGGGTCTTATATAGCCCTTCCTCACATGCCCATACTTTTGAAAACACGTGTTTTTCCCGCTCAAAGTCACGTTGTTCCCGCCCGCAATACTCGTGTCCTGTCATGACTAGCCTTAAAGGGACAGTAACACCAAAATTTTTTTTTTTTTTTTTTTTTTTTTTTATTATTTAACTGCCACAATCCCATGCTGTGGGCATCTAATTAAATGCCCACTTATTTCATGGGAATGTAGGCCGTATAAATAATATTCCTTAAACCATATATAAATAATAAATAAATTAGACCACGCAAAGAATTAACTCATAAAATTTATTTAAATCTTTTTCATATATAAATGATATATATATATATATAAATTTTTTTTTTTTTTTTTTTTTTTTATTATTTTTTTTTTTTTGGTAATACAAATGGCCGCGGCACTTTTATTGGTATAATAATAAATAAATAAATAAATAAAATTATTCCTTAAATTCATAAATAATTTAAAATTAAAACTTTAAATATCAATTAATATCTCGCTCAGTCATAGAACTCGAGCGAGTACACTGAATAAAAAACATCAAAGTCCCCACCAGCTGGTTTTTGTTTCAATAAAACAAAAAAACGGCCTACCCCATAACCGCGGCCATTTCAATCATAGATTGTAAACCCAAATTAAAAATGTCTAGACCAATATCCGACAAGTGAACTCCGTTTTGTCTATAAAGGCCTGAAAAACCTCCTTCTAAATCTACATGGCGAAATGAAAAGCCGTTTGAAAGAGGCATAAATTTTTCAATAGAATGATTCACACGTCTACGGATCTTCTCCAAAGGTTTGTTCTCTGAAGAGGATAACCAAATAAGACGCGGAACCATCTCGGAAAAAATTATCCAAGTGCGTGGAAAAGAGAGCTGTATCCAATGTAAATCATTTTTTATCATAAAAATTAAATCCAACGTTTTTATCTTACCCACATCATTGCCACCTAAATGTAAAATAATAACTGCAGGATTGGGCCATAACTGAGCCAAATTTGAAAGATGAAGGTTAAGATTCGTCCATTGTAACCCACGAATACCTTTCCAAAGAATGCGAAAAGATGCAGGAGAAAAAGATACGTTGGACGTATAACAGCGTCTGCATGCTCTTTTGTGGGCCCAATGAACAAATGAGTGTCCAATTATCCAAACTAAAAACTTTTCACCTAAAATTAGAGAGATAAATTAGGACGAACATAGATATTAAAACGATTAGATTCCCACCTCCCCATTGCATAATAATAGCATCATCCAGGCCCAATCTGGCTGCTTCCGTGGCTGCTCCAATACGAAACGAATGGGTTGAGAATTTTAAATGAGAAAGGCTTAAATGAGACAAGCATCGTTTAAAAATAGCAGAAAATTGAAATTTTGTGAGGGGAAAAAGGTCTAAATGAACCAAAAAATTACCTGAACATGACGGTCTTGAGGAAAGATAATTCGAAATTACCTTATAAGGGCAAATAATAGGATCGCCACAAGCATGCAACGTTAACCAGTGCCCTTTACCCGTAACGTCTGTCTTGGATTTACTAATAAAAATCCTCACAACACCTGAGGAAACTGAAACATCTTCAAATTTTAAACCAGAAAGACCCTTCTTATTATTTGGAACTAGCTCAGAAATGCGAAGCGCCGCGAAGAACATCAGAACGAAAGCTGAATGAAATAACAACGCTTCATATTTGGAACTACAAATCAAAGGTGTTGCTAAACAAAGCCTTTTTAAAAGATCTAATGAAACTGGCCTTCTGGAATCAGGTGTAAAAGTCTTTTTCCTATAACCTTTCAACGCCTGACGAACAGAGAAAAAACTTTTACATACTGGTAAATTATAAAATTTTAAGAAAAAAGAAATTCCTGCTATACTCTTATTAATATGGTGAAAGGATAGCTTCTGTTGCATAAGTGAACAAAGAAAAGCCAAAACCGTTCGTTCTGTAGGATCATAACCACAGAAACCTAATTCATCGTTAAACAACAGCCACCTATTCCATGCAACTGAATATTCAGTCCATGTTTTAGGAGCCACAGAATATTGAATAGCAGAAAAAACCGTGGCTAGATCAAATCCCACAGGTGACTTGGGCAAGAATGACCGACTAGATCCGTTTCCGGAAAAACCTGTCTGAAACAAACCATCTGGAAACGAGATAATGCGTCAGCTACTACATTATGTTTTCCAGGAACGTATTTTGCTTTAACCCAAATATTATATTTTAAACATAATAAGACAAAATAACGCAGAAGCTTTATCACATAAAGTGATTTTGAAGAGAGACAATTTAACGCAAAAAGCACCCCTTTGTTATCTGAATGAACTAAAATCCTCTTATTAGCAAAATATTTTCCCCAAATCTCAAAAGCCACAATAATGGGAAATAATTCCAACAAAACAATATTTTTTGTTGCCTTAGAATTAACCCAAGATTGAGGCCAAGAGCCACAGCACCAGTGAGTACGCCAAATAGCTGCAAAACCATATGATCCTGCAGCATCTGTGTACAATTCCATATCTGCAGAAAAAACAAGTTCTTCCTGAAAAAAGGTTCGACCATTATAATCCATAAGGAATTGAGACCAAACCAAAAGGTCATCTTTGAGATCCGAAGTAAGGCGAACGTGCGAAAAAGGTGATTTTAGACCCGACATTGCCAATGCCAATCTCCTAGAAAAAATGCGGCTGACGAGCATAATGCGAGACGCAAACGCTAATAACCCTAAAAAAGATTGCAGTTCTTTTAATAAAACCTTCCTGCGACGTAAAAAATAGCAAATTAAATTCTGAAGGCGAGAAATCTTTAATAAAGGAAGTTCATACTGGAACAAATTAGAATCAATTTTAATTCCTAAAAATTCCATGACTGGTGCCGGAAGAAAAGTTTTTTCTAGAGCAATAGGAATGCCAAAAAATTTTGAAATGGCTAAAAATAACTGTAATAATAATGCACAAATCGGCGAGTCTGGAGGGCCTATAAAAAGAAAATCATCCAGATAATGGATAATGCCCTCACAGCCAGATTCGTGCATAACTACCCACTGTAAAAATGTAGCGAAAGTCTCAAAATATCTACAAGATAATGAGCATCCCATAGGTAAGCACATGTCATAGAAAAATGCTCCTTCAAAACAAAAACCCAGGGAATTAAACGATTCCGGTGCAATAGGCAATAGCCTGAATGCAGATTGAATGTCCGATTTTGCTAATAAAGCGCCATTACCAAATTGTCTTATTAATGCAATGGCATCATCAAATGTAGCATAGGTCACAGATGCTAATTCAGTATCAATCTCGTCATTAAGGGAATTGCCCTTGGGGAAAGAAAGATGGTGTATCAATCGATAAGAATTTGGTTCTTTCTTTGGAACTATTCCCAAAGGAGAAATACGGAAGTTCTTGAAAGGAGGGAATAGAAAAGGACCTGCCATTCGGCCTGCTAAAATTTCTTTTATCAATTTAATTCTAACTACCTGACTATGGGCTTGAACAGATTTAAGATTATCTACTATCTTACAACCTGAACCAGTAAAAACTGGTAGCTGAAAACCAAAAGAAAAACCGTTAATTAAAACTTCCGCTTTCACCTTGTCTGGATATAGCAATAGCCAAGGATACCTTCTTTCCAGCTTCACTGGTGTGAACGCTTTTGGAATTGTCCCTGTTTGGAGTATAGGAATGGGTCCTTTTGAAACATTTTGATAATGGGTGAGTCCCAAAACAAAAAGAGCACTCGTGCTTATAACGACACGAAGTAGCCCATTTGCACTGGGACTCATTAAAAGCATAACATACACCTTTTTTATAAACAGTAGATACATTTTGAGCACTAAGCGATGGTTTATTGAAAACCGGTTTTGTCGGAAGGATAAGGTTTAACCATAATCCTACATCCTTCATACCCCATTTCAACGTGGGATAAATAGCTATTTTTTGGCGGAATGACTCGTCATAATTATACCAGCCAAAACCTCCAAAATTTTTATAAGCCTCAAGAATATGCTCAAGATGTTGGAACAAACCACTACATCTTTCCGGGAACTTCTCACCAAGCACAGCCGAAAAGATACAGAAGGCCTGCAACCAATTGTAAAAAGATTTAGGTGCTGATCGACGCCTATCCAAAGATTCTTCAGCTCTTTTATCATGTTTTTGTATAAAATCTTGATTATTAGGAAGCAATGTTAACAAATCAATAAACTCACCTTTCCAAATTTTTTCTTTTATATGTGTCGCTAAATGAAAACCCAAAGGTGAAATATCACAGGGTAAAACTTCTTTGTAACATGTTTCAGGAACATGTGATAAAACGGGTGATATAGCAGTATTCTCTGTAACATTACTAATCAATGGATTATTTACAGCAGTATAGCAATCTACAGGCTTGTTAATGTTAACTGTACTAGCCCAAACACTGGCAGGCGAGGAAACAGTAGCAGAACAATTAGGATTGCTTAAAGACTCAGTGAATTTAGAAAGTGAATTAATTAACTGTGAAAACAAAAGTTGTTGTGTTGACTCACCAGGCTGAGCAAGATTACTAGTAGAAATAACGCTGGTTGCACTATTATTCTGTGAATCAGCCCCCGCAGCGGCTTCCGTGTGCGTTGTCCTCTGAGGAGCCATCGCGGTGTCCAGCTGAGACAGCCTAGACGCTTGCGACGCCGTTGGCATAGCAACCTCCCATGTGGATTCCCGGGGAACCTGTAAAGAAAAAAGAGAAAACCTATCCGTAGGCGGAGACTTCCGCGATTGCTCTCTCCGTTCGGTGACACGCGCAGGGGACGGAAAAAAAGCCCTCTTCTTTCTGCGCATGCGCTGCCCACTACGTAGCTGCGCATGACCGAGATCCACCTCTTCACTGCGCGTGCGGGACTCTACATGTTCTCGCGATTTTCCAGAGGATACCGGACGCTCTGTGGGTAAGCTGCGTTGAATCCTTCTGGGGCGAGCAGTCTGGCTGGGAGAGGGGGGAGTATTAGGCGATACCACCGGCTCACCATCTTTCTCTTCACAAACAGGATATGTTAGTAGATCTTCTGCTTCTATGTTCGGCGCCGGCTCCGCTGTAAATTCGGATAAGCATTTCTTCAGCCATTCTTCCCCTCCTTCCGACGCCGCTCTTTCCAAGACCTGCCGCAATAGCGTCTTCATGACCTCACGTGATAGGCGAGCTCCTGTATTATAGCTCTTGGTATTATAGCCTGTGGAGCTCGCCAAATCACTCCGGGACACACTCTGACAGGAGCCTTAATGCGGGGGTCTTATATAGCCCTTCCTCACATGCCCATACTTTTGAAAACACGTGTTTTTCCCGCTCAAAGTCACGTTGTTCCCGCCCGCAAAACTCATGTCCTGTCATGACTAGCCTTAAAGGGACAGTAACACCAAAATTTTTTTTTTTTTTTTTTTTTTTTTTATTATTTAACTGCCACAATCCCATGCTGTGGGCATCTAATTAAATGCCCACTTATTTCATTGATGCACGTAACACCTATGCATCCCTCTGCAGGTAAGCATAGACTTACACTCTAGTACATTAGTGTGAACGAGGCCTAAATATCACAGAGCTTGTGTTATACTGTATATCACAGAGTTTGAGCTGCATATTACAAAGTGTTTGATGTTGTCACATACCTGGCAGAGATTGAGTTGAAGATGGGGCTTATCTTGTATCTGTATATCTGTATACAGAGTAGCCCGATGGCCAATGTTGCAGACAGCACCTGATCGGAGGGCAGGAGCAATGTCAGGATAAAAGCACAAGGTCATCAACAACCAGCCAGCAAGGTACATAATCGGAAGGCAAGGACAGCATCAGGAAGCAGGCTGAGGTCATTGACAATCGGGCAGTGAGGTACAGGAACATAGGAAGAGGCAGCGACAGGATACAGGTCAAGGTCAGTTAAAGCAGAACTAAACCCATCAATTTATTTCCCAAAACAGTTTAAATTCCAGGCATGCCAAAAATGATAACTGTCACATTACATTACACATAACAGTCAAGCCATCACATGGCTGGTGTCATAACTGATCACATGTGCAGCACCATGGCAACTGCAGATAAAACAGAAGCTAAGATGGCAGCTTCCTTGGCTGTAAATTATAGGAGGGCTTACTTCCAGTTAAAAGTCATAATGTGCTAGTAAGCACGGCATATTCGCACATTATGGCAGACTTACCTGTCTATTTATCCCCTTCAGTGCTGTGTCCCCAATAGAGTCTCTTCTGTCAAAAATACCCTATCTGTCTGCCCTTTTTAATAACCTCAAATCAACACCCTGGAGTTTAGTCAGGGAGCTCCTGACAAATTTACTTGCCAAGTAGTTATCTTGGTCGATTGATAGGGATCTATTGATTTCTCCCTAAGCTTGACCTTGTTGCACTTTTCTCTTCTACCACTAGGTGGCTGGGTACTTGGTGGTACTAGATACGAGAAGGGCAAACCAAAGTCAGGTTATGGGTATGTGGGTGTCCCAGCCAATGGAGAGGGATTTTCTTAAATCCCTTGGCTTGCTGGGAGAGCCTATATATTCGGGTGAGGTCAGGTAAACTGTGTTCTGTGCCACCTGGATGGCTGTCTGGGTGGACGTGTGTCATACACCCCAGGCTGCTAGGCCAGAGATTAGGCCTATCCCAGGGCAACTGCAGATAAAACAGAAGCTAAGATGGCAGCTTCCTTGGCTGTAAATTATGGGAGGGCTTACTTACATCTGGCTGCTAGCCTGTCTGAGGGCCTATCCAGAAGTGAGAGAGCAGCACAGGGTTGGGATTGCGACTTGCAGTCCAACCAGAAGTGACGGTATTGCCGGCCGGAGAACCTGTCAGTGGTCAGAGGTAGAAGGGAAGCTGTCGCCACGAAGGGACCACTCACCTTTACCAGGGACCACAGTGAGTAACTGAAGCAAGTACCAGAACCATATTCTCACTGAAGGGCACAGTGGAGAATCAGGAAACCCGCCAGGGACCGAGCTGGTTAGCAGGGGTGAAGCTTGAGGAGTATCTGGAGTGCCAAGCTAGGGGCCCAGCAGGGAAGCGTGGGTGACGCTTGAGGGGATACCACTGCAAACCTTGGAGGAGCTCAAGGGATTCAGAGTCAGTGAATCAGAGGGTCCAGTGAGAGACCAGGAGCTCAGTATTGAAGAACTACAAGGAGCAGTTGTAGTGGAGCTGAAAGAACTGATGATATGTTTGAGTTAGGAACTGTTAAAGGACTGTTACCATAGGGGACAGCAATCCTGCATATGCAGAAGTGGCGCCTAGCTGGGGCATTGCCCTGCACGGCTGTCCTCCTATCAAAGTCTCAGAGTCTGCCAACTGAGTTTGAAACTATCTAAGGGTGTCCTGGCCCTAACCCTCTTTCCTACAAAATATATAAAAAGGACTCAAAATAAATAAAACCTCCTTTACTTCCAAGAAGTGTCTGGCGCCAGGCAAGCCAGGTCATACATGGGGAGGCAGAAGGAGCTGATCAGGTCACAGGTTAATCAGTAACTAGCTAAAGACCACTCAGCGGTCTGTCCATGTCACACTCCAGCTTATATAGGCTGTTTGGTGCCAATATCAGTGCAGAGCATGCATGTGCACCTGCGCACACACTGCTTAACATGCCGCATGCTAATACATCGATGCATGTACAGTATTTGTAGCTGATGTCTTTTATTACTTTAAAAACAGAGTGAGGTTCCTCTTTGATAGCACAAAGTGTATGCTGAATATCACAGGATGTGTGCTGTATACACTGTTTATATATATATATATATATATATATATATATATATATATAATGTACAGGGCTTTTTTTCAGCGGGAATGCGGGGGAACGCAGTTCCAGCACTTTCAGCACTGAATGTATGTAATAGCATGGGGTGTGGGGTGTGGTGGAGGGTCTATTGATGTTGGCTGCTGGGGGATCTATTGTCACTGGTGGGGATCTGATTTTGTGTGAGGGTCAATTGTTGCTGATGGGGAATATATTGTTGCTGGGGGGGGTGTCTTATCTTGCTGGAAGGGATCTACTGTTGAGGGAGAGGTCTATTTTTACTGGCCGCTGGAGGATCTATTGACACTGGGTGCTGGGAGATCTGTTGTTGCTGCTGGGGGGTGGAGTGTCTAATGTTACTTGGGTGGATATTTTGTTACTGGGTGCGATATTTTGTTGTGGGTGGTTCACTGTTGCTGCAGGGAATCTATTGTTTTTGGGGTGGAGTCCATTGTTGCTGGGGGAGTCTATTGTTGTGTGGGGATCTATTGCTGGGATTCTATTGTTTCTGGCTGCAGGGGATCTATTTTACTGCTTTTCTTTTTATCATTAACATGTTCCAGTGGCGTAACTAAAACCTTCAGGGCCCCGATGCAAGAAATCATGAAGGGCCCCCTGGACAGCGCTTTTCCTAGGGGGATGTCTGATAAGAGGAGGAGCCGCGAGAGCCGCCGAGGGACCCCAGAAGCCGGTGTTCGGGGCCACTCTGTGCAAAACTAACTGCACAATGAAGTTATGACATGTTTGTTATTTAAAAAAAAAAACCTTTACAATCACTTTAAGGGGTTAAAACAGGTGGTCAGGAGGCAACATATTGCCTCTTTACCGGCTGTCAAATGGCTCTGAAAAGTGATCTGAGCATGGATCGCTTTTCAGAGGAATAGCATTTTGTTGTTGGTACATTGAACGAGCAAGAAAAAAAAAATCAGTCCTGATTGTACACATATAGGGTGTCAGGATTAAACGTGCATACATAAAATGTGCATACATACATCTAAACAGTGGCGGCTGGTGCGCAAAAATTTTTTGGGGGCGCAAACATTTTTTGAAAAAAAATCATCAATTGCAGCCACTGTGCCCATCAATTGCAGCCATTGTGCCACTTAAATGCTGCCAGTGTGCCATCAAACGCAGCCACTGTGCCAAACGCTGCCACTGTGCCCATCAAACGGAGCCACTGTGCCCATCAAACGGAGCCACTGTGCCCATCAAACGCAGCCACTGTGCCCAACAAACGCAGCCACTGTGCCCATCAAACGCAGCCACTGTGCCCATCAAACGCTGCCACTGTGCCCATCAAACGCTGCCACTGTGCCCATCAAACGCTGCCACTGTGCCCATCAAACGCTGCCACTGTGCCCATCAAACGCTGCCACTGTGCCACTTAAATGCAGCCACTCTGCCCATCAAACGCAGCCACTGTTCCCATCAAACGCAGCCACTGTGCCCATTAAACGCTGCCACTGTGCCCATCAAACGCTGCCACTGTGCCCATCAAACGCTGCCACTGTGCCACTAAAATGCTGCCAGTGTGCCATCAAATGCAGCCACTGTGCCATCAATTGCTGCCACTGTGCCCATAAAATGCTGCCACTGTGCCACTTAAATGCTGCCAGTGTGCCCATCAAACGCAACCACTGTTCCAAACGCTGCCACTATGAACATCAAACGCTGCCAGTGTACCCATCAAACGCTGCCAGTGTGCCCATCAAATGCTGCCACTGTGCCCATTAAATGCTGCCATTAAATGCTGCCGTTAGAAAAGTCATTCGCTTTTCTAACACAGCTGAGTGGCCTGTGAGGTCACCTTTTTTGATGCCTATTAGAGCCTACGGCTTTAATCCGGTGCTTCAAAAACACCCCCCGCCGCTGTAATTCAGATTCCCTGCGCCCAAAAAGGGGCTGGGTGCCTGAATAGGGGGTGGCAGGGGCGGCCATTGATAGATTCATGCAATGCATGAATCTATCTATTGGTGATAGAGGGGTGGCTGGAGAGAGGGGGCGGCGCCCGTGCGCCCTTAATGCGCGGACCACCACTGCATCTAAACACACACACACATACACATAGATAAACACACACATAATATACACACACATATACTGTATATACACACACAAACACATATACATATATAAATACACACATATAAACATACATGAACACACATGTAAACATACATGAACACACATGTAAACATACATGAACACACATGTAAACATACATGAACACACATATAAACATACATGAACACACATATGAACATACATAAACATACATGAACACACATATGAACATACATGAACACACATATAAACATACATGAACACACATATAAGAACACACACTTACAGATAGCCTTTTTAAAAACGGCAGTGCTTTACCTTACCTCTTCCTGCCGGGTACTGCACTGTAGGGGGAGACAAAGAGCACAGCACACACTGCTTTCACTTTAGAACAGTGTGACAGGCTCCCCGCACAGTGCCGATTACAGGTCGGCTAACAATGGGGAGATGGATCTCAGCCGCTCCTCCTATCCAGATAAACAGGGGGGCCCTCAAGGGCCCCCTGCAGCATGGGGCCCAGTCGCCATGGCGACCTCAGCGACCCCTATACTTCCGCCACTGACATGTTCCATACAAATGATTTAGCACCACAAAATGATACTTGGTTCTGTGTTCTCTAAAAGGGGCAGTACTGGTAGGTGGGTAGGGGATGGAATCAAGGGACGGTGGTCAGAGGTGGGTAGGGGCAGAGACAAGGGGTGACTCAGATGGGGGGGAGTTCCTGCACCTATTCTATATTCTATTCTAGATTTATATAGATATGTCAGATTCAGTAATGCGCTGCACTTAATACAGTATCAGAGTGCACACTATATATCACAGGTTTCTACCGCTTTCTGTGTAATCATAGGGAAGGGTGCAGAAGCTGCGAAAGCTCCATAGGGACCCTGCTTGTGATAGGAGCCACCGCAAAAGCAGATGTCATGTTGCCCTCCCAAAAATTTAAATAATGGATCCTGTGCTGAAATTAATTGCATGTCAATACATGGAATCAATAGACAAGACAACAAAACATGTGAATAAAATGGCTGAAGATCCACATCCTTTTCCTGAAAGACAAAGTAACAAAATACAGCATATATAAAAGTCTTCGGTCAGCTCAGCAGGAGGGCCCTTGTCGACGAGTCCAAGTTCTACAAGCGACGCTGCAATCTGCCAAACTGGACTTCTGCCGCTGACCGTATCTTAACATCAAGACATAAGACCTCCTTCAAGCTTCTCTTGACGCAATACAATTATTATTCATTTCAGCTGGAGAAAATTCTACAGTACAGTATATGTGTGTGCTTAGATGTTCCAGTATTTGACAGGTACCTGCTCCCACTTCTGTTCCGGTCGCCTTAGGCGATCAGAAGTTCTCCTTCCCGAAGTCTTCTGGGACACATGACAGGTCCTAGAAGACTTCGGGACCAGTCACAGAGTGGTGCGACGCTCATGCATGCGCAGTGGGCACCCGGCTGTGAAACCGTAAGCTGTCACAGCCAGGGGCCCATAGTAGAGATGTCGGCACCGCAGAGGGAGGAGAGAGGGTGAAAACTGCTGGGGTGACTGCACCGCTGGATCGGGGGACAGGTGAGTGTATGGTTATTAAAAGTCAGCAGCTACAGTTTTTGTAGCTGCTGACTTTTAATAAACAAATGACTGGAGCTTTACTTTAACAGAGGGGAGGCCAAATTACACAGCACAAGCGCTGTGCTGGTATTCATACTTTTTAGGGTAACACTTTAACCCCTTAGGAGCCAAGGTCTGAAGTGCGTATAGTTATTCTCATTGGTTTAATACTTAGAGGATATCTCTACCTTTGTATTTATTTTTCACCTTTTGTATCTTTATAAATGTCTCATTTCTCAGGTCCTATTTATGTAACCTTCTGCAGTAATCGTTGACACTGTGGTTGGTCTTCTCTTTGTTAATCCTCCTAACATATACCATTACATGAGTGTTTAGTGCATCCAAACATGCTGTGAATTACAGTCATACAGTCAACAAGATAACATTCATGGTGTCACGTCAAAACTGTTTCTCCACAAAAAAAACTATCTTAGGTAAAATATTCTTAAAAAACTGGGTTTTTTCTTATCATTGGCTAAATTTCCATATAACATTATTGACCTTGTTCCTATCATCACTGTAGGGTAATAGAGTAATAGGTAAGAGAGGAGAGAGGTGGCATTATGTTGCACGTTCTCAGGAACAGAGCACAGATGGACACAGTGGGGTTGATTTCCGAACGACAAATAGAATGTGTACTTTGCAAAGTGCAGTGGCACTCTGCAAGTGCAGTTTCTCCAGAGCTTAAAAAATTAAATAAAGCTTCACCTTGCAAAGAGTACCCAATCACTTGCAAGGAAAAAAAAAAAAATAGCATTTTTGCTTGCACATGATTGGATGATGGAAGTCAGCAGAGCTTCTGCACATTTACTAAGCTCTGGAGCAACTGCACCTGCAGAGTGCACAGTCTATTTGCCTTTAGGCTGGGTTCACACTTATGCAAATTTGATGCTGGTTTCCCCGCATTCCAATTCAGCATAAGAGGAGACTGTGACCGGCTCTCAATGGAGTCGGTTCACACATTCCTGGGGTAGCTGTGAAGCGCACAGCTCCTGTGCGTCACCCTAGGCTCCGTGTCAGGTCTGAATTCAGGTAAAAATTCAGGCCTGATTTGTCCCTAAAATGGAGAACAGGGATGCACCAGACCCCTGCTTTGAGCCGTATCCGAATTCAGTGTGATTCCAGCCTTAGTAAATCAACCCAGTGATTGATCTGGCTGCTGAGAGAGTGGAGTGCAGTTGGATTGAACTGAATAGCACATCTGTAAGTGCAATGTTAGACTCAGTAGCAAAGAGATTTGTTGAAAAGCAAAGTGACTTACCTGGTGGCAGTGGAATGTGGACATGGCTACTGTACTGGCTCTTCAGATAATCTCTATAAGGCCTCATCTCATTCACAAGGAGCATACAAAAGGGTTCGCCTGTGGAAGGCAGTGATTATCTGCACAGGGATGCACAGGTGTTTTGTGCATCCCAGTGCAGGCAGTCCCACTGATGTCAATTAGGAGGCAGCGGATGCATGTAAACAGATCTTGCTCCCAAACTGACATTTGAACGCCTAAGGGGCATCCACACACATGCCAGATTGAGAACAGAGTCTGTGTCCGTGCAGCTGCTGTGGCCCAGTTGACATCAATGGGACTGGCTACACCTGTGCATCGGATGTACGGAACACCTGTGCTTCCCTGTGAGGGTAAATACAGCCCTCTATGGAAGTACACTTTTGTATGCCCCCATTTGAATGAGGCCTAAGACTGTTTCACACTAGACTCATGGAAAAGCAGCAAATGGAATGGCCAAAGTTAAAGTGTAACAAGTGTAACTAAAGGCACTTTTTTTTAGTTTTGGAAGGAGTGGAGAGGAATTAGAACACCTGTCAGTTATTTTATTGCTGTCTGTGCCAATTAGGGAAATTCACAGTTTCTTTGTCCTGCAGACTGTCATCACTGAAAGTAGGGATGCACCGATACCACTTTTTTAACACTGAGTTCGAGTACCGATACTTTTTTGTAAGTACTCGCCGATACCAATTACTGATACCTATCACCTAGAAAGAGTAGGTGGGGGGTGGTTTTGTAGGTTGTGGTGGTTTGGGAGTTAGATGAGGGCAGGGGGGGAGAAGAGGGGTAGGTGAGGGCAGGGTAGTTGAGGGTGGGGTGAAATTAGGTTTGTGGGGTGGGAGAGTTGGGATGGAAAAGGCTGTGATCACTGGGGAGGGAGTGGATGGGAATGGGAGGGTCATTGGGAGACATGGGGGCAGAGGTGACAGCTGGTGGAGGGAGGGGACACAACACAGGGAGGGCAGGAGGACACCACAACACAGGGAGGGAACAGTACAGGTCTGACAGGAGGGCACAGTACAGGGGGTTAGGAGGGCTCAGTGCAGGGGGTTAGGTAGGCACGGTACAGGGGGTTAGGAGGGCACAGTACAGGTACAGGCAGAGTCTCCAATCATTGCATTGTACACAGCCTGAGCACAGGCAGAGCTACTGCTCCCCACACCGCACACACTGGAGCTGAAATCCAATTCCCTTACAGCTGCAATGCGCACAGTGTATAGCTAACTACTGGTTGCAGTTCTAACCTGTGAAATTCCATGGTATTAAGGGCAACTAGTGGCAGTAGCTAGCTATATACTGTGCACATGGTAGCTGAAAGGGAATGGGGTAGGGAAAAGGAACTCTTGGTGCTGTGATCAAGATGGGAGACTGTCAGCAAGCGTCACTGGTGGTGGAGGGCTTGGAAGAGGGAGCCCACCCCTCCCACCTCTAGATCGGGGCATATTCTTACCACTGCTGTGGAGGAATGGGTTTCTGGATGTAGGGCGCTCTGAGTAACAAGACTAGCCAGAGATATGTCCATAGTGTAGATCCCGGTCTGGCCAGCAGAGGGAAGCCACAGATGGAGACACCCAGAGGCAGCCGTGCTTCTGGGACCCACGTGGACATCAGCCGGAAGCAACCATGGACTGCTCTGATCCCCGCTGCTGGAGGCGTTCGGCTTCCAGTATCGGTTTTGGGTATCGGTGCATTTTTGCAAGTACCGATACTTGCAAAAATGCCTAGTATCGGCACCTTAACTGAAAGTGAAGGAAAAGTCAAAATTTTGGGTGTCACCACAAAATCCTCCAAAATTGACACTTCTGACAACCAGGGGCCCACACACCAATATCAATAAACAAACTAAGAAATATATAAAGACTAACTAAGAAAGATATAACTTATCTATTTTCAGGCCATGCCGGTCCAGTCACATGATCTGACTCCCCTGTGTCAGCCAGCAGTGGGTGCAGGGAAGGGGAGGGAGCGCATCATGTGATGGACAGGTGACTTCTCTTCCATGTGTTCCCCATTAACTTGTTGGGTGCCAAGTGTATGGGTCACACAGAAGGCCTACCCCAGAATGGGTTCTTTTGGGCTATTCCAGTTGACCAGAGGGATCATGTGTTGTAACACCTTGCCCAAGGGCATGCTCATCATTGCCAGGACCCGACAAGGGCTGCGGTCATGTGAAGAATCAAACATTAATGTGATATTAAATGTTCATTTAAAAAAATAAATAACAAACATGTTATACTTACCTGCTCTGCACAGTGGTTTTGCACAGAGAAGCCCGATCCTCCTCTTTTCGGGTCAACCGCCAGTGCTCCTGGCTCCTCCTCTTCAGCCAGTGCCCCCAATAGCAAGATGCTTGCTCTGAAGGCACTGGTGCGTGCTCGCTCCCAAGCCCCGCTCTATTTGTCCATGAGACACAGAGCTGCGGCTCGGCCCCGCCCTCGTTCCCTCCTCATTGGCTTACTGGATGTGATTGACAGTAGCAGAAGCCAATGGCTCCCACTGCGGTCTAAGCCAATGAGGAATGAGAGACCCGGGGGAAGCTCAGCTCTTGTGCACATTACTGGATCAAGAGGGAGCTCAGGTGAGTTTTAGGGAGCCTGGGGGCCACTGCACACAGAAGGTTTTCTACTTTCATGCATAGAATGCACAAAGGTATAAAAACCTTGAGCCTTAAAACCACTTTAAGGCAGTCCTCCTAATTAAAGACGAGTCAGTTGTGTGCAGTGTTATGTAAAGTCCCTTCTGACGATCTGGTCCTGTATACTTCACACTTATACAGGTGTATGTGCTGCATTAGGAGGGACATGAAGAGCCTATGTCCACTCCACCAGTCAGCGTACTCTGTCACCTCACACCCAGTAGCAGAATGTGGTCCCGCTGAGCACATAGCATGAACTTCATGCGTGCTTGCTTAATACATTGTGTCCCATACCGAGTGACCAGGCCATGACTCTCTGTTGCGCTTGTCTGCTCCTGGTGACTGACGAAGACAGACAGCTAGGGAGGGAGCCATAACACCGTCCCGTTATCGGAATACCTCTTAATATACCATGTTTCACGCCAACAACTAGTTGCAATTAATCTATTGTTGCTGAAACCTGACTAGAACCTTTCATGTATTATCACAGGCTGTTGCAGACTCAGACCCTTGCATGTATGGGTTAGGACCCCATCTGCACCCCTGGAATAACTTCAGACCAGGCTCATTGCGGTTAATAGCTTTTACTAAAAGTACGTCAGAATAAATATAACATGGCAAATATAACAGAGTACCTGTGCAGGAAAAGTCCTTGTGGGTGAAGACCATAGTTAGCATGTCTTGATAAGAGAAGTTCAAGCTTGGGTGAATTCTGAAAACCAGTGCTCCAAAGAAGAACCGCAAATCTCAGCATGGTCCCACTCTCATGTCGCTGACCAATCCGACCCTTGAAATCCAAACCTCTGCTTTTCATATATCACAGAACAGGAGGCTGGACCCCAAAATCCTGCGAAATGTTAGCAGAAGTACATAACAGAGTTAGCCCTTCCTCTCCCCAACCTGGGCAGCCACGATAGTCTAACTAGCATTAACAAACACCGTAGGCAACCTCCCTACAAGCCGGGTGATGTCACCACTCCCAGGCATTCTCAGCTGTAATTCCTCTCCCCTGCAGCGGTGCTGGCTGACACAGGGGAGCTGGATCACATGACCGGACTGGAGCGGTCTGAAAATAGATAAGTATATACATCTCTCTTATACAGGTTAGTCAGCATAGGTGTTAGGAGGGGGAGGGAGCATTTTTAAGACTAGTTAGATATAGGCCAGAATTCTGCTCTAAAGAATGACCATATTCCTTCCTCATTTTAACCTCCTTATGCAATATTATATCCAAGTAGATCTAGTAGGTTACAATAAATGTTCAGTTATTCACAAGAACATAGAGTGGTTATAAAATGAAAGTCCACCCGCCACCCGCCACCCACCAGCAGTATAGTCTGTTCAAAGACTTTTCACAATTAACTTTCATTGTCAAACAACATTTCTCCAGGATCAATTGAATAAAAAAAACAGTTTCTCAAGTAGATTATAATAAATGTTAAGTCATTTTTTCAACATTCAAGAGAGTCTGTATAAAAATTATTCATAAGAACTTGAGTTGTTATTACCGTCTTCAGCTCTTGTACCTGTATACTCCTTATCGACCAGAAGAAGTTTTACATTTCCACTATAGGCTTGTTTATTTGGCAATAACTGTCTTATGATAACAAAGTAATTCATACTTTTTTTTGTGAAAATCTAAATTTTCTTTTGGAGGTATTTTTTTTAGACATTTTTATTTAGGAAAGCTATAAAAAAATACATAAAAATTAAAAACAGTCTTTTTCTGTTATGATGAGTGTTAGTTTTTTTAAAAAATAGTTTTACTATAAAAGTATGCATTTTGTTCTATATGTCCTGTTTTAAAGTGACGTGAAAAGAATGTTTCTTTTTTTTATATAATCTTTATTTCTTTATAAAAAAATATACAAAAGAAACATATACAAGACATGAATAAAGAATACAAAGAGTACACAAAAACAAATACAACACTCATACTCTAGCCCAGACTATAATACAAAGCCTATATATCATTGTAAAACACACAAAAAAACAAAACAAAAATAAATCAGGGCTTCGTGATTGTGAAAATTATGTTTCTGGTACAATACATGGCAATGTCATTGCCATGCATTGATGCAATGAAAAGAATGTTTTTTTTTTCAATTTTGCACATATTCTTGTTATGAAAAATGAAAAAAAAAAAAAAGCAAACAAAACCAATGAAAAGAATAAAAAAACTAAAGTAAAAAAAAATTGAAAAAAAAAAGAAAGAAAGAAAAACAGCAGAAAAATTATAGCTAAACGAAAAGGGGAAAAAAAGTAAAATAGGGCTCATTAGGGATATTGTTTACTAAAAAAATAAATAAATAAAATATTTATACATATATATAGATTAAAAGTGTCCCCACACTTCTAGCAGATGTAACATATGTAGTTTAATTTAAAAGAGTAGGGGTCTGCTGTCAGTGTTGGAGCAAGTACAGACACCAGATGCTGTACTTTGACTCCCAATGATTCTAAAGCTGAACTCCAGGCAAACTAGCTGTCCTATAAAATATATCCTATACTTTTTAGATGCTATAACTTTTGCGCAAACCAAATCAATATACGCTTATTGGGATTTGTTTTACCAACAATGTGTAGCAGATTGCATATTGGCCTAAATTGATGAAGAAATTAGATTTTTTTATTTGTTATGTTTTATTGCAGAAAGTAAAAAAAAAAATATATTTTTTTTTCCAAATTGTCAGACTTTTTTTGTTTATAGCTCAAAAAATAAAAACCGCAGAGGTGATCAAATACCACCAAAAGAAATCTCTATTTGTGGGGAAAAAAGGACAAAAATTTCATTTGTGTACAGTGTCGCACGACCGCGCAGTTGTCAATCAAATGAACACAGTGCCATATCACAAAAAATCTAAAGTGGTTAAAGTAGTTTTACTATAAAAATATGTATTTTATTCTATATGTTCTGTTTTAAAGTGACATGAAAATCATGTGTCTTTTTTTTTTTTTATATATAATCTTCCCTATAAACAATACACAAAAACAAATACAACACTCATAATCTAGCCTAGACTATAGTACACAAAGACCAAATACCATTATTAAACACACAAAAAATAAATAAAGCAGGGCTGTGTAAATGTGAAAATTATGTTTCTGGTACAATAATATAAGTTATTGCCATGCATTGATACAATGAAAAAAAATTCTTGTTATGCCAAATGAAAAAACAAAACAAAAAAAACAAGCAAACAAAACTAATGAAAAGAATAAACTACTAATGTAAAAAAAAAAGAAATTGAAAAAAAAAAAAAAACACAGCAGAAAAATAATACAGTAGCTAAAGAAAAAGGGGAGAAATTAGTTAATTAGGGCTCTTTGGGGATATCTGTTAGTAAAGAAAAAAATGTATGTGATGTCACATACAGATTAAAAGTGTCCCCACACTTTTAGCAGATGTAACATATGTAGAAGAATATAAAAGAGTAGCATGTCACTGCTGTCAGTGTTGGTAAAAGTACAGACAACAGATGCTGTACTTTGACTCCCAATGATCCTAAAGCTGAACTCCAGGCAAACAAGCTAAATAAATAAATTAAATACTGCTGTTTTACTTTCACAACTTACGTGAACAGACCTAGCTGTGCAGCAAAAGCAGCAGTTAGAGGGTTGAGACAAACCATTTATCACCACCCTAAGTGTATATAGGCAACATTTTTAAATTGTGATAAATATATGAAGCAGTGCTAAAATGTTGAACTCAATATTGTGAAAACACAAAAATGAATCAATATAATGATATATAAGTGGCCATAAGAGCCCATTCACAAGGGCTAAAAAGGATATAAAAACATATGTGAAATAAGAAAGTCCAAACAAATCATCCATGATTCACTTCTTCATGATGCTATTTGTTCACTAAGGTTCTCTAACAAACCTCCAGGGCTTCACAGAACAGCTGTATTTATACTGTAAATATAAATTATATAAATTACACACAGGTGGACTCTATTTACTAATTAGGTGACTTCTGAAGGCAATTGGTTCCACTAGATTTTCGTTAGGGGTATCAGAGTAAAGGGGGCTGAATACAAATGCACGCCACACTTTTCACATATTTATTTGTAAAAAATGTTGAAAACTATTTATCGTTTTCCTTCCACTTCACAATTATGTGCCCCTTTGTGTTAGTCTATCACATAAAATCCAAATAAAATACATTCACATTTTGGGTTGTAACATGACAAAATGTGTTAAATTTCAAGGGGTATGAATACTTTTTTAAGACACTGTACACGGTTGAGAAAAAAACATTGTTTAGTAGAAAGGGGAAAGACAAGGTCCACTTAAAGGCCTTATTCTCAAGTGTGGCAGTCTCTATTATCCCTCTGAAAAACAATCAAGTATAGATCACTTTTCACAGGATGGTTTTTAGTTGATACCAGTGGCGGCTGGTAAGTTTTTTTTTTTTTTGGGGGGGGGGGGGGGCAGCAAACAATGCACCCACAGCAAACCCCCCTGGTCGGTCGGGTCACCCGCACTCCCCCCATCAGTCGGCCCCGCACTTAACCCATCAAGCGAGCAGCGCTCCCCTCTGGGCGACGGACGGCGGCTTCTCATAGGTTTTCTCACAGCGGCCTTGCGTCTCCTCCCTCCTCCTCCTAGGTGGCCAATAGGATCACCTGTCCTTTCAGCCAATCAGGTGACTTGTCTCAGGACCCGCTTCCTGATTTGCCGGGAGGAGGATCAGTGTGACAATACTATTGTCACACAACTGGATGGGCTCGGGAGCAGTGCTCTGTGGCCCGAACCCACCCTTTTTTGAAGCCTATTAGGACCTCTGGCTCTAATCATGTGCTTCAAAAGAAAAAAAAACCCCATTAGAATCCATGCGTCCGGTGCCCCGCATCTAGATTAGGGGGCCGGAGACATGGATAGGAGGGGCGGCGCCTATGCGCCCCTAATAAACGCGCTGCCACTGGTTGCTACTGCTGCCTCTTGAATATCAGTTTTTTTTTTAATGAGCAAAAGCATGTAGGTATAGGACACACCCCCAGCCACGCCCCCTGTAAAGGAGAATTCTACAAGAAAAATGATTGGTTAAACCCACAAGTGCTTTTTTACCACTACTATTCCTTTATATTGGCTTTTGAAATTGAAATTTACAAATCCAGCCATTTAAAATTTGGATGAAAGGCTTAGCACTGGGAAACATTTTTTGAAAGATAAAACGTGCATTTTATATACAAATATATAGATCAGACCAAAATGAGAGACTTTGTTCCAAAGTTGGGAGCTATGCTCTATTATTGCTGTCTGCCTCCAGCCTGAGATTTCTTGTGCCAGTGACAACATTATCAACAGGACAGGAAATATGGGGAAAGCTTCCCATAAGGGTTAGAAATAGCAATAAAGGACAGACAGAGGTTCAAACACCTTGCTACTCCATACACAGAAAAAAAAGGGGGTACTTTTTCCACAAAAGTGACATTTTGCTATTTTTTTTCTATACAAGGATCTGTGTGAGCATTGCTGTTAATTCACAATGTGTTTCATGATTTTATATATGTATCTAAATGAGAGAAAAAGAGGGGGGGGGGGGGGGGTCATATGAAAGTCCCTAAAACTGAGCAGATTTACATGTTTTAATCATTAATTCGAGGAACACTTCTCCCCTGTTGAGTGCTGACATTTCATTTTTACTGCGCCGCATAAATATTATATGAAACCCACGCTCTTCCCAGTGACAGCTCCAATAGGATTCTCAGTCTTTTAATTGTTATTCTAATGATTGTCATTTATAAAAGCAGCGCACCTTTCATCAGCTTCAGCTATTTTATGCAATGCAATTTCTTCTGTCTGCATTTCATACATAATGGAAAGCTAGAGTTAAAGGAGAACTCCAGACAAAAAATAAAATAAAAAATCAAGATTAAGCTACAAATATTTACTTCTGTGATTGGGTGCTGGGATTAAAATGAAGTAGCAGTAATGAGTTGAACGGGTGGTCTGCACTGAGATTTGACTTAGATGGGGCCAATTTGCAGTACATTTATAATTTTTTTATTTTTTTTATATTTAAATTTTTTTTTTTTTAATTTCTAATTTTTTAATTTTTAACTACTTTAATGGTGGTAGAAGCAATGGAAGGGAAAAATGTTATTCTTTATTCATCCAGCTAAAGCGTTAACACACAGGATAGACCAGGGTTGCATCAAACAGATGCCTTTTCCTGCTTGCATTCTTCACTGTGCTCTTCTCTTCGATTTACTGTTGGAGCCGTTGTATAATCATAGAATTAATGACATTCTTAAAGTCAGTATTGCATTTGGCTGGACTCACCTCTACCCACTTGCAAAGTGGCAGTGCTTGGTGATTGGCCACCAAGCATTGTATTATGGGAGGAAGGGGGAAACATCTATTGTACCCCGTACCTGGAACATCTATTGTGCCCCGTACCTGGAACATCTATTGTGCTCCGTACCTGGAACATCTATTGTGCCCCGTACCTGGAACATCTATTGTGCCCCGTACCTGGAACATCTATTGTGTCCCGTACCTGGAACATCTATTGTGCCCCATACCTGGAACATCTATTGTGCCCCGTACCTGGAACATCTATTGTGCCCCGTACCTGGAACATCTATTGTGCTCCGTACCTGGGACATCTATTGTGCCCCGTACCTGGAACATCTATTGTGCCCCGTACCTGGAACATCTATTGTGCCCTGTACCTGGAACATCTATTGTGCCCCGTACCTGGAACATCTATTGTGCCCCGTACCTGGAACATCTATTGTGCCCCGTACCTGGAACATCTATTGTGCCCTGTACCTGGAACATCTATTGTGCCCCGTACCTGGAACATCTATTGTGCCCCGTACCTGGAACATCTATTGTGCCCTGTACCTGGAACATCTATTGTGCCCCGTACCTGGAACATCTATTGTGCCCCATACCTGGAGCATTGTGCCCCGTACCTGGAGCATCTATTGTGCCCCGTACCTGGAACATCTATTGTGCCCCGTACCTGGAACATCTATTGTGTCCCGTACCTGGAACATCTATTGTGCCCCGTACCTGGAACATCTATTGTGCCCCGTACCTGGAACATCTATTGTGCCCCGTACCTGGAGCATCTATTGTGCCCCATACCTGGAACATCTATTGTGCCCCATACCTGGAAGTACTAGGTATTTTTTGGAGTGCCACGAATGGATGGATATGCCAGGAAAGTGCTTTGAATGTTAATGCACGCACCATATTGTGCATGCTATATATTGCATAATAGTTTGCCATTTTTTAGTAGAGGACAGGTTTGCTTCAAGGCCTGTTTTAAGTCCTTCAGCAGCAGTGAAAACAAAATGCACACCTTCAATCTGGAGCTGTCCCCTGCAAAAATTTCTATTCACCACTAGATGTCCTCAGTCTTCTGTGTTTAATGACAACCAAAGTTTCCCAGGGACATATTGTGAATGTGGGGCATCATAGACGGCTCCCTCAGAGGGGATGTCAACAAGGGGCCCACTTGGGGTTGCCACCTGTCCGGGATTCACCCAGACAGTTCGGGTTTGGAATCATGTGTCCGGGTTTCAAACTGCCTGAAACCTGGTCACATTATTCAGACTGGACTATGGCCTCCCAGCAAGGTTGCTGGCTGCAGTTGTCTAAGCTGAGAGTGTCGGTTACGCTCTCTTTCACACTGCCCAAAGCCAACACTAACAGTTGCCACCACATACAGATGGGAGAGGAGAGAGGGCTCAATCTGCTCCTCTTCCTCCCACCCCTACCCCTCTGTGTCTGCCCACACTCCAATCCCCGGCGCTGTACCTCAGAAAACAGAAGTGGGGGGGCAGAAATTTGAAGTCCAGCAGCCTCAGATACATCTTAATGAGAGGTGTTGACTGCCAAGGGGGTGAGCTCACCATCCATCCATGTCTGTGACTGAAGTCTCCCCCTTCTCTCTCCTGCCTCTGAGTGAGTACACTAAGGTAAATCAGGGTTCTCAGAGCACCCCTTATATCACAGTTCCCTTTTACACCAGAGGCCACAGTGTCCTCACCGTGCATCAGAGTACTCAGTGTTCCCCCCTAAATCAGGGTTTCCAGAGCATCCCTTATGTTAAAGTCCCCAGAGTTCTTCCTTACATCAGAGTCTGCAGAGTCCCCCCTTACAGTGTAAGGGAACTCTGTGGATTCAGATATAAAAGGGGAACTCTGTGGATTCAGATATAAAAGGGGAACTCTGCAGATTCAGATATAAAAGGGGAACTCTGCAGATTCAGAGGTAAAAGGGGAACTCTGCAGATTCAGAGGTAAAAGGGGAACTCTGCAGATTCAGAGGTAAAAGGGGAACTCTGCGGATTCAGATGTAAAGGGGTACTCTGCAGATTCAGATGTAAAAGGGGGACTCTGCAGATTCAGATGTAAAAGGGGAACTCTGCGGATTCAAATGTAAAAGGGGAACTCTGCAGATTCAAATATAAAAGGGGAACTCTGCGGATTCAGATATAAAAGGGGAACTCTGCGGATTCAGATATAAAAGTGGAACTCTGCGGATTCAGATATAAAAGGGGAACTCTGTGGATTCAGATATAAAAGGGGAACTCTGCGGATTCAGAGGTAAAAGGGGAACTCTGTGGATTCAGAGGTAAAAGGGGAACTCTGCGGATTCAGATGTAAAGGGGGACTCTGCAGATTCAGATGTAAAAGGGGAACTCTGCAGATTCAGATGTAAAGGGGGACTCTGTAGATTCAGAGGTAAAAGGGGAACTCTGCGGATTCAGATGTAAAAGGGGAACTCTGCGGATTCAGATGTAAAGGGGGACTCTGCAGATTCAGATGTAAAAGGGGAGCTCTGCGGATTCAAATATAAAAGGGGAACTCTGCAGATTCAAATGTAAAAGGGGAACTCTGCGGATTCAGATGTAAAAGGGGAACTCTGCGGATTCAGAGGTAAAAGGGGAACTCTGCGGATTCAGAGGTAAAAGGGGAACTCTGCGGATTCAGAGGTAAAAGGGGAACTCTGCGGATTCAGATGTAAAAGGGGAACTCTGTGGATTCAGATGTAAAGGGGGACTTTTGTGATTAACTTCATATGATTAGAAATGTTATTCAATTGAAAAATATATGTATAGTTTATACTATAAAAAAAAAAAAATTCCTGTGCGCCACTAAAGTGTTTGGGTTTGACTTGAAGAAAAGGTGGCAACCCTAGGCCCACTGCTAGAAAAGAGACAATAAAGAGGAGGACCCCATGTGTCACATGACCAGCCAGAAGACACCTTGAAAAACTCAGTATGAAAAATAAAAACATAAAAAAATGTGGGCCCTAGGATGGGTGGGGGTGAGGGTGGCTGGAGTCCAGAATTAGGCTTTAAACCTAGAATATCCAAGGACATCTTGCCAATCTGTGCAATCACTACCATAAAGTAAAAAAAAAATAGTGAACATGTTTCCAGGTTTTGTATACTTGCAACATGTTTTTCACTGATCTTTAATTGCATTATCATTCATCTATATGAAAAGTTTGTTATTTTGCAAACCACAACAAAGGTGCAGCACACAGGGTATTCAGTGCCCCTTAGATACCTGCCAGGGCTGTCATTGTATGTTCTTATATGCATATAGAAATAGATTTTCACATTGCACATTGAAGACAAATCATTATCACTTTTCCTTACAGTCTTTCCAAAAAAATGTAATAAGAAAAATGACTTTACATTTGCATATTTGTGACCTTATAGAAAAAATGCTTGCATCTGCCACTAGAGGGGGCTTTTGGGAGATGGGTCACTCATTCAGCCCAAAATGTACTCCTGTCTTAATTGTGACAAAGTAACTGGGTATCGAGTCAGTATAAATAGCTCCTCATTTTTTTTAAACTACTCTGTAACTAATACAGATGGATGCATATAAAAATATGTATCGTCCTATCATTGAGATCTATTCCTTTGCAGTTTATGCACATTAGATTATTTTTGTGGTACATCCAGTAGAGGCAGTCTTTGTGGAGCCTCAAATACAAACAAATAGCTTTTTTTATGACATAATTTAAAGATTATTTCTTCTGTTTTACCAGAGACTATATTCTGCTTGGAAACGCAGACATCTTACCCTGAAATGAATTTGAAATGAATTTATTTTATTCTAGTAGCATTTTTGAAGCTTCAGCTTCTAGGAGCAGAAAAAACTTTTTTTTTGCATTTTTGGGAGTAATTTGCCAGCAGAAAAAAAGCTGAAAGCTCCTAACTGCTGCTAAAAGCTGGCACAAAAACACTATTATGAGCGTTTTTCATCCAGCATTTTTCTGGATTTTTTTTTTTTAGATCATAGTGTGCAAGGAGCCTATATCTGCGGTGTGAGATCTAAGGCACTGCTGCCTCTGATTGAGATTTGGTGATATCACTTCTGTGCTGCTCATAGTTCTCCTTGCTGGAGGCTCTGACATGAGGAATGAAACCCCTGCCCCTACTAAGATGGCCATGTCAACACAGAGACACAGTTCAGAACAACTATAGAGAAGAAGGGTGCCGCCCTAAGATAAACTAACCACAGTAATTAAATCATATACATAAAGTCCTAAATCCTGAATGTATTCACTTCTTAATGATCTTCTAACAAAAACAAAAATATGTAGATTTTCCCACAACAATATGCAATATAATGACCTCAAGCTCTGTCTGCTGTGGTCATATAACAAAATATCACATAAACCATAATATATACTATATTGTCAAAAGTATTGGGGCGCTTGAGTTTACAAGTACATTACTTTAATGGCACCCCAGTCTTAAGCTGGCCATACACCTATAGATTATCTGCAGATTTTCTATGGTTAGATGGAAAATGTGCAACAGATTTCTCCATGTTTGCTAAACTGTGGATGGAGGAATCTCCCACTTTTTTTATCTAACCATAGAAAATCTGCAGATAATCTATAGGTGTATGGCCAGCTTTAGTCCATAATGTTTAATATTGAGTTGGCACACCCTTTGCAGCTATAACAGCTTCAACTCTTCTGGGAAGGCTGTCCACAATGTTTAGAAGTGTGTTTATGGGAATGTTTGACCATTCTTCCAGAAGCGCATTTGTGAGGTCAGGCACTGATGTTGGGCCTGGCTCGCAGTCTGCGCTCTAATTCATCCCAAAGGTGTTCTATCGGGTTGAGGTGCAGGCCAGTCAAGTTCCTCCACCCCAAACTCGCTCATCCATGTCTTTATGGACCTTACTTTGTGCACTGGTGCGCAGTCATGTTGGAACAGGAACAGGCTATCCCCAAACTGTTCCCACAAAGTTGGGAGAATGAAATTGTCCAAAATGTCTTGGTATGCTGATGTCTTAAGAGTTCCCTTCACTAGAACTAAGGGGGTCAAGCCCAACCCCTGAAAAACAACCCCATATCATAATCCCCCCTCCACCAAATGATTTGTACCAGTGCACAAAGCAAGGTCCATAAAGACATGGATGAGCGAGTTTGGGGTGGAGGAACTTGACTGGCCTGCACAGAGTTCTGCTCTCAACCCGATAGAACACCTTTGGGATGAATTAGAGTGGAGACTGCGAGCCAGGCCTTGTTGTCCAACATCAGTGCCTGACCTCACAAATGCGCTTCTGGAAGAATGTTCAAACATTCCCATAGACACACCCCTGAACTTTGTGGACAGCCTTTCCAGAAGAGTTGAAACTGTTACAGCTGCAAAGGGTGGCTAATGCAATATTGAACCCTACAGACTAATCCTGGCCATACACTATACGAAAAATCGGCCGAACCCATTTTCCAAAAACGAACATTCGGCCGTGAGCGCAAACGATAGCGGCGTCATGTAATGACCGATAAATCGTTCAGAGGACATAAATAAATGCATTTTTTTGTTCGTTTTTTTACATATACCTAGTGCAGACAGTTTGGACGGGAAAGACATTAACCTTTCAATTTATCGTTTGTTCGGCAGAAAATTTCCAAACTTGTCCTTCGTTTTTTCATTCAAAAACATGCCAACGATTATCGATTTTGTGCCCATTAACTGGCCAAATAACTAACGAACTGTCTAAATGACCGACTTTCGGCCGATTTTTCGTATAGTGTATGGCCAGCATTAGATTGGAATGCCATTAAAGTTCATGAGCGTATAAAGGCAGGTGTCCCAATACTTTTGACAATATCGTGTACAATCAAATAAATTGTAAAGAATCATTGTGCAATTGTGATTAAACCAAAATATTCAGTGCAGATAAAATTATCTTAAACTTATCAAAAATAAATAAATATGTGTTCACAAAATGCATATAAAGTGTCTAACAAAGTTCCTCAATCTCCTGTGCTGTTGTGTGCTCTCTCCATAGGAATCCAAAATATGCCGTGGAACTACAGAACAGCTCCTCCTCTTCCCACCAGGTGATGCACTCACCAGATCAGGTGGCCCATTAACCTAATAGGTGGGATAGGTTTTTTTCAGTGCTATGCTTTTTAAACCCGCTCCATTTCTCTCCTTCACTCCACATCAGTTAAGCACTTTATAACCACTTCCTTCTCCTGCAGATCAGGTGACCCCTTGACGTCCCTTGTTTGGTGGAGCTGAAGAAGAAAGTGGTTATAAAATGTTCAGTTTCTCTCTGCCATATTTTAAAAATGATGTGTGCACAAATTTGCCGCTGGTGTCTTCCAGGCATTTTGGGAGCTGGCAGAGACCATCGGCGCCTCTGCACGTGCATGGCGGTTTTCTGTGCATGCACATAAATGCTGCCAGCTTATGCTGGATGGGCCCCATGGATGTCAGCGCACAAAAATTGCGGCCTACTAACACACTGGGGGAAATTTACTAAAACTGATGCATACAGAATCTGTGCAAAGTAACCATAGTAACTAGGTTTCAGCCCAGGTTCACACTGCTCCGACATGAAAGTCACGCAACTTCCGATCCAACTTTACCCTGTAACTTCCGTCCGACTTGGATCCAACTTAATGACACTTTTTACCCTCTATGGCATTGAAGTCGTATCAAAGTCAGACCAAAGTAGTGTAGGAACCTTTTGTAAAGTCGAAGCGACTTGTGTCGGATCAGTTAAGACGGCTCTCATAGGGAAACATTTAATTTGACATGTCATGCGACTTGTGCTCTCAAAAGTCGGATCCCATATCGCACAAGTGTGAAACGGGCCTTGGACTATGTTCACACTGATCCGACACGAAAGTCATGTGACTTCTGATCCGACTTTGCCCTGTAACATCGGTCAGACTTTAATGCGGGGCCGATCCTAGGGTCACAGACGCCTGGGTACAGAAAGATTTCTGGCGTCCCCACATGGGCGTGGTCATCTTACCAACCCCTCCCTTTTACAAATGTTTCTATGGCAATGACTCAAACACAGAGATGCTCCCCTTAGAAGTC
Organism: Lithobates clamitans; assembly: GCA_037952925.1. NCBI lineage: Eukaryota > Metazoa > Chordata > Amphibia > Anura > Ranidae > Lithobates > Lithobates clamitans. Next base: position 11,418,246 of record JBBGZY010000292.1, on the reverse strand, counting down.
TTCGTTACCTTGGGATCCTCCCATGATCTCTTAACAATAAAGGAAATACAGGAAGAACGTACACTAATGAGACCTGGAGGGGAGTCTCTCTGATGCACACACAGAGGGCTGTCTGTTAGAAAGACCCCCGAGACATAATACAGTCAAAGACTGCAGACATGATCCAAGAGATGGTCAGAGACTGCAGACATAATACAGGAGATGGTCAGAGACTGCAGACATGATACAAGAGACGGTCAGAGACTGCAGACATGATACAAGAGACAGTCAGAGACTGCAGACATGATACAAGAGACGGTCAGAGACTGCAATCATAGTACAGGAGATGGTCAGAGACTGCAGACATATTACAGGAGATGGTCAGAGACTGCAGACATAATATAAGAGAAGGTCAGAGACTGTAGAAATGATACAAGAGACAGTCAGAGACTGTAGACATGATACAGGAGATGGTCAGAGACTGCAGAAATAATACAGGAGATGGTCAGAGAATGCAGACATGATACAAGAGACGGTCAGAGACTGCAATCATAGTACAGGAGATGGTCAGAGACTGCAGACATAATACAGGAGATGGTCAGAGACTGCAGACATAATACAGGAGATGGTCAGAGACTGCAGACATAATATAGGAGAAGGTCAGAGACTGTAGACATGATACAAGAGACAGTCAGAGACTGTAGACATGATACAAGAGACGGTCAGAGACTGTAGACATGATACAGGAGATGGTCAGAGACTGCAGACATAATACAGGAGCTGGTCAGAGACTGCAGACATGATACAAGAGATGGTCAGAGACTGCAATCATAGTACAAGAGATGGTCAGAGGCTGCAGACATAATACAGGAGATGGTCAGAGACTGCAGACATAATACAGGAGATGGTCAGAGACTGCAGACATAATACAGGAGATGGTCAGAGACTGCAGACATAATACAGGAGATGGTCAGAGACTGCAGACATAGTACAGGAGATGGTCAGAGACTGCAGACACGATACAAGAGATGGTCAGAGACTGCAGACATGATACAGGAGATGGCCAGAGACTGCAGACATGATACAAGAGATGGTCAGAGACTGCAGACATGATACAGGAGATGGTCAGAGACTGCAGATATAATACAGGAGATGTTCAGAGACTGCAGTTCCTATGGACGTTAGTAGATAATGGCCGATCGGCCCTCTGACCTGACCCAGCGATACAGCAATGGTTCCTCTGATCAGGAATCAGCTCACTCTGAATTGCCCGTGGTGACTCAGCTGGGTAGCACCCAGATCTGTATTCCTGCAATTACTCCATTCCTTTCTCAGCCAGGGATGGCGCTAGGCTGTGTGGCTTTCCCTCTGGTGGCGCAGGGCAGCGGGGTTCTCTCTCTGATGGTGTTCTCTCAGCACTGACCTCTCCCTCTGGAGTCCTGGGTATACTTTCCTGGGTGTAGACCCCCCAGGACAAACCACCCACCTCCATTAGTACAGACCCCCACCAGGACAAACCCCCCTCCATTAGTACAGACCCCCACCAGGACAAACCCCCTCCATTAGTACAGATCCCCCCAGGACAAACCCCCCTCCATTAGTACAGACCCCCAGGACAAACCCCCCCTTCATTAGTACAAACCCCCAAGACAAACCCCCCTCCATTAGTACAGACCCCCCAGGACAAACCCCCTCCATTAGTACAGACCCCCCCAGGACAACCCCCCCTCCATTAGTACAGACCCCCGAGGACAACCCCCCCTCCATTAGTACAGACTCCCGAGGACAAAGCCCCCTCCATTAGTACAGACCCCCAGGACAAACCGCCCACCCTCTATTAGTACAGACCCCCCAGGACAAACCACCCACCCTCCATTAGTACAGACCCCCCAGGACAAACCCCTCCTCCATTAGTACAGACCCCCCAGGACAAACTGCCCCCCTCTCCATTAGTACAGACCCCCAGGACAAACCCCCTCTATTAGTACAGACCCCCAGGACAAACCGCCCCCCTCCATTAGTACAGACCCCCCCAGGACAATCCCCCCTCCATTAGTACAGACCCCCCTAGGACAAAGCCCCCCTCCATTAGTACAGACCCCCCCAGGACAAACCCCCTCCATTAGTACAGACCCCCCAGGACAAACCGCCCACCCTCCATTAGTACAGACCCCCAGGATAAACCCCCCTCCATTAGTACAGACCCCCCAGGACAACCCCCCTCCATTAGTACAGACCCCCCAGGACAACCCCCTCTCCATTAGTACAGACCCCAGGACAACCCCCCCTATCCATTAGTACAGACCCCCCCAGGAAAACCCCCCTCCATTAGTACAGACCCCCCAGGACAAACCCCCCTCCATTAGTACAGACCCCCCCAGGACAAACCCCCCTCCATTAGTACAGACCCCCCTTAGGACAGACCCCCACTCCATTAGTACAGACCCCCCAGGACAAAGCCCCCCCTCCATTAGTACAACCCCCCAGGACAAACCCCCTCCATTAGTACAGACCCCCCCAGGACAAACCCCCCTCCATTAGTACAGACCCCCTTAGGTCAGACCCCCCCTCCATTAGTACAACCCCCCAAGACAAACCCCCTCCATTAGTACAGACCCTCCCAGGACAAACCCCCTCCATTAGTACAGACCCCCAGGACAACCCCCCTCCATTAGTACAGACGCCCCCAGGACAACCCCCCCTCCATTAGTACAGACCCCCTTAGGACAGACCCCCCCTCCATTAGTACAAACCCCCCCAGGACAAACCACCTCCATTAGTACAGACCCCCTTAGGACAGACCCCCCTCCATTAGTATAGACCCCCCCAGGACAAAGTCCCCCAGGACAAACCCCCTCCATTAGTACAGACCCCCCCAGGGCAAACCCCCCCTTCATTAGTACAGACCCCCCCAGGACAAACCCCCTCCATTAGTACAGACCCCCCAGGATAAAATCCCCCTCCATTAGTACAGACCCCCCAGGACAAACTGCCCCCCTCCTCTCCATTAGTACAAACCCCCCCAGGAACCCCCCTCCATTAGTACAGACCCCCCAGGACAAACCCCCCCTCCATTAGTACAGACCCCCCAAGACAAACCCCCCTCCATTAGTACAGACCCCCTTAGGACAGACCCCCCTCTAGTAGTAGAGACCCCCCCTCCATTAGCATACATAAAAACACCTGGGCGGCAGCTGGAGAGGAGAGGACAGTGTGCAGCCGCGCCGCCTAGGTGGAGAGCAGATAGAGACAGGCTTGGGCGGGAGGGAAAGACAGAGAAGGAGAACACGTCAGGCACGGACCGCCCCCCCCCCCCCCCCCAGCGATGTTACTGCGTGGCTGGTCTCTGTCCACACAGAGACCAGCCGCTCCGATCTCCGGCACTGCTCTCCTTCTCTGACAGGAGGAGGGAGGGGGGACGGGCTGCCGCTTGAGCCTCAAAAACTACAGCGGCGGCTGTGACCTGCGGAGGGAGCCGCCTCTGGACACAGAGAGGAGGAGGAGGGAGGGGAGCACTCTGGCGCTTCAGCGCCCCCACCTCTCTGGTGCCCGGGTGCACTGCACCCCGTGCACCCCATCGGGGATCGACCCTGCTTTAATGAACTGGATCTGACTAGAGATGAGTGCAACTTGGGTCTGGTATGGATTTGGGTTTATTTTCCAATACATTTTGCAGTGCCAACATTGCCTCTGAGCCACATGTCATAAGCTGGATCAGTTAAGATGCTGATCCGACTTGGATACAACTTCAATGATATTCAATTGTCTGAAGTTGGACCAAACTAATGCAGGAACCTTTTCCAAAGTCGGACCGACACAAGTCAGACCAGTTAAGACGGCTCTCATAGGGAATCATTGATGTATACACGTCATGCGACGTGCTCTCAAAGTCGGAGCGTATATCACACCAGTGTGAACTGGGCCTCATTGTCAAAGCTGAATTGAACAAGCTGAAGTTAGAAGCTGATTGGTTACTATGCACATTTGCACCAGATTCTGTGTGCACCAGTTTTAGTAAATCTTTCCTGCGTCTTTGGATAGATATGACATAGCAATCCCAGGAGGCTGCTGGGCCTGGCCTAGGCCAGAGACCCGGTGAACAGTAAAGGAAAATTCACCCAAAAAAGAAAAATGGTAAAGAATATAATAAACATTTTTAGCATTTGTGGAAGAGGGAGGGGAGAGGGACGAAGTAAGACATTGTTATTTAGGAGAGTTAGTTCCGCTTTAAGGAGGGCTCTACCACAACCCCATGCATATTACTTCTATTCACATTTTAATGGTTATATCTGCCTCTTTTTTCATTTTGTATATAGGTTCTAGTTTTCTCTTTCTTTTTCTCTGCCTTAATTCTTCGTGGCATAGATTCAACAAAGTGTTGGAAACATTCCTCAGAGATTTTGGTCCATACTGACATGATAACATCACACAGTTGTTGCAGATTTGTCGGCTGCACATCCATGATGTGAATCTCCCGGGCAGGATGGATCCATGCTTGCATGTTTACGCCAAATTCGGACCCTACCATCTGAATGTCGAAACTGAAATCGAGACTCATCAGACTAGGCAAGGTTTTTCCAATCCTCTATTGTCCAAATTTGGTGAGCCTGTGCGAACTGTAGCCTCAGTTTCCTGTTCTTAGCTGACAGAAGTTGCCCCCGGTGCGGTCTTCTGCTACTGTAGCCCATCTGCTTCAATGTGTTGTGCATTGAGAGATGGTATTCTGCATACCTTGGTTGTAATGAGTGGTTAGTTGAGTTACCATTGCCTTTCTATCATCTCAAACCAGTCTGTCCAATTTCCTCTGACCTCTAACATTTTTGTCCACACAACTGCGGCTCACTGGATATTTTTTTTTTCGGACCATTCTCTGTAAACCCTACGGATGGTCGTGTGTGAAAATCCCAGTCGATCAGCAGTTTTTGAAATACCCAGAGCAGCCCGTCGGGCACCAACAACCATGCCACGTTCAGGCCGAGTTCACACTGGTACGACAAACGCTCCGACATTGGGAGCTCATGTCGCATGTTTCCCTATGGGAGCCATCTTAACTGGTCCGACCCAAGTCAGTCCCTGCACTACTTTGGTCCGACTTTGATCCTTCTTCAGCCCATTGATTATCACTGAAGTCAGATCAAAGTCGGGGCCGCCGTCTTGACCGATCCGACTTTGGCATGCGACTTGTGTTCTGATGATCTTGAAGTGGAACTCCAAGCCAAATAAAAAGAAAAATGGCATGGGTTCCCCCTCCAAGAGCATACCAGGCACTTCGGTCTGGTATGGATTTTAAGGGGAACCCCCACACCAAAAAACGGCAGTCCCCCCCCTCAAGTCCATACCAGACCCTTATCCGAGCACACAGCCTGGCAGGTCAGGAAAGGGGATGGGGACGAGCGAGTGCCCCCCCTCCTGAACCATACCAGGCCACATGCCCTCATCATGGGGGGGTGGGTGCTTTGAGGAAGGGGGCCCTGCGCACCCCCTGCCCCAAAGCACCTTGTCCTCATGTTGATGAGGACAAGGGCCTCTTCCCGACAACCCTGGCCGTTGGTTGTCGAGGTCTGCGGGCGGGGGGCTTATCGAAATCTGGAAGCCCCCTTTAACAAGGGGGCCCCCAGATTCCAGCCCCCCCACCCTATGTGAATGAGTATGGGGTACATTGTACCCCTACCCATTCACCTAAAAAAAAATTCAAAAGTAAAACACATTACACATATTTTTAAAGTGACTTATTAAGCAGCTCCATCGTCTCTTCCTATCTCTTCTTCCCACTCTGGCTCTTCTGCCTCCTCTGCTGACGTCTTCTGCCACTGCCGGTTCTTCTCCCTTCTCCGGGTCTTCTCCGCTCTCCGCTGATGTCTTCTAGCCCTCTCTGGTTCTTCTCCCTCTGTCCGCTGTCTTCTGCCTCTGCCGGGTCTTCTTTGCTATCTTCTCGCTCTTTTGCTGGGTTTTCTCTGCTGTGTTCTCCCTCTGTTCTTCTACCGATGTTGACTCGACGCTCTCTCCCACTCTAATGCTGGGTGCGCGGTATGCCACTACTTATTATGGCATGGGGCGGGGTCACCGAAGGCCCACCCCTTATGACATTACCACCCCATCATGCCCCGGGCGGTGACGTCATAAAGGGCGGGGCCTCCGCATGACATCCCCTGGTGACCCCGCCCAATGCCAATATAAGTAGTGGCACACTGCGAACCCAGCATTAGAGCGGGAGAGAGCGTTGAGTCAACATCAGAAGAACAGAGGGATAACACAGCGGAGAAGACCCAGCAAAAGAGCGAGATGATAACAGAGAAGACCCGGAGGAGGCAGAAGAGCCGGAGAGGGGAGAAGAGATCGGAAGAGACAACTGAGCTGCCTTAATAAATTACTTTAAAAATATGTAATGTGTTTTATTTTTGAAATTTTTTTGAGGTGAATGGGTGAGGTACAATGTACCCCATACTCATTCACATAGGGGGCTTGTTAAAGGGGGCTTCCAGATTTTGATAAGCCCCCTGCCTGCGGACCCTGACAACCAATGGCCAGGGTTGTCGGGAAGAGGCCCTTGTCCTCATCAACATGGGGACAAGGTGCTTTGGGGTGGGAGTGCAGGGCCCCCCTGTCACAAAGCACCCACCCCCCCCATGTTGAAGTCATGCGGCCTATTATGGTTAGGGGGGTCGTTCGCCCCCACCCCCCTTCCTGAGCTGCCGGGCTGTGTGCTCAGATAAGGGTCTGGTTTGGATTATGGGGGGACCCCCATGCCATTTTTTCAGCATGGGGGTTCCCCTTAAAATCCATACCAGACTGAAGGGCCTGGTATGCTCCTTGAGGGGGAACCCATGCCGTCTTTTTTTAACATTTTGCGTGGCGTTCCCCCTAAAGATTCATACCAGACACAGTGCCTGGTATTGTCGGGGATCAAAGTCGGATCCCTGTTCATTGAAGTTGGACGCATGTCAGACTTCAAGTCGCAGGGCAAAGTCGGATCCAAGGTGATACGACTGTCATGTCGTACCAGTGTGAACCCGGCCTCAAAATCACTTAAATCCCCTTTCTTTCACATTCTGATGCTCGGTTTGAACTTCAGCAAGTCTTCTTCACCAGGCCTAGATGCCTAAATGCATTGCTTATGCCATGTAAAACTAATGATATTAAATCTTTATTTGGAAAGCTTGGATTAATCCTTGTCATCCTGTAGAATTACAGATGACTTCACGTTACCTTCCCAGTTCAGCCTACAGAAAAGAAGGCTGATTTTATGACATAATCCCATACGTAGGAAAGCCTCAGCCAACAAGGGGTCAATGTATTAAAACGTTATATTTAGCAAAGAGAATGACAGAGCTTAACCTCCCTAGAAAGATTTCCAACCTAAAGTTAATGCAATGTAATTAGTTAAACCTTCCTTGTAACTGGTGGGATGGGTGTTAACTCATCCCAAGATACATTGCAAAAGTACATTCTTAACAGATTTGCTGGCTAGAACAGTAGCCACTCACTCCCAAGGTACATTGTAAATGTTTAGTGAATGGGAAGCAGTTGGAAAGTTGGCACTGACCTGTTTCATTTTTGTGACGCAAATGTTCAACTAGAACACTGGTCTATCTTTTTGTGATACACATGCCACCGATGGATTTAGGAAAAGCAAAACTCTTGAGGAATGGGATAAATGCACTTCATCAAGCCATCCATCCTGTGCATGGTTTAGCCTGGACAGACGGCAAGCAAGTCATCCTGACCACTTTACATTTACAAAATGAAGAACCAGAACTTGGCAGCTCTGTTGTGATTGGACAGTTTGAACACGTTCATGGCCTGTACTGGGGTCCAGTAACAGACATTCTAGCTTATCTGGCTGTTCAACACAAAAAACATGTCACTGTTTGGCAGTTGTACTACAATCCACTGGAAAAGAACAAGCTGGTTGTTTCTCAGACATGTGCTTATGGTGAAGCTTTACCCATTCTTCCACAAGGTTGTATTTGGCACCCGAATAAGGATATCCTAATTGTTTTAACCAAAAGGGACATTACAGTTCTGTACTCTGTGTGCCATAGCAATAACAACGCTAAGGCAGACATTACAGGATGCAGTGTGATTCGGTGCGCCTGCTGGACTAAAGATGGCAGTCGGGTTGTGGCAGCCATGGATGATTCTCTTTATTCTTACCTATGGAATGATGACAACAAAACATTAAGTCCATGCTCTTTTTGTCCTGTGTTTAACATTGACTCTATGATAGTTGCTATTCAACCCACTGTTGACTACCAAGTTGTGGTGACCACAGAAATTGCAACAAAAAGTCCTACCAATGTCTATAAGGAGCTGGATGAATCAAAGCTGCAAATGTCCCTTCTGAAACTAGATGAAGAATTGACAAGAAAAAATAGAAGATTGTCTGTTGATTCAGGAAAATCAGAGCCGGCAGACTTTTTGAAGGTCTCTTCGTTAGTTCCAGCAGATATTTCCCATATTCTTGCCAGGCATCGAAAGTCTGATCCCAGTCCCTTACTTCACATGAAACAAAAGAGCATTTCAGTGGAAAGTAAACCAGAATTATCCAACCTTGTAATTGTGACCTTTGAGAAGAACGCTACAACCACAAGAAAGGTATCCCTACCAGGTATCTCCACCCCGGATATTTTAGTCCTAGACTCCCATTGTGAGAGAGCTGCAGTATCGTCCAACACCTCCAACCTAGTATTGATCTATCCCATAGCTCCATCATGTATGCCCAACATCCAACAACTCAAGCTTGAAGAGACTGAACGAACCAAAGGTATATCTTTTCTTACTGATACTCAGTTATTAGTTATGGCTGGAAGGCAAAGATCTGGTGATATGGTGTTTCTGCCCATCTCTGTTTCTGAAAAATACACGGTCCAGTTACTAACAAGAAAAATAATGCCCATTGAATATATACCATCAAGGTTAAATTGCGAACAAAATATTATCAGTGACCATTGCAATATCACAGCTGGCAATAAACAACTTGGTGATGACCACATTGTGAGCAAAGAGTTCTGGATGCCAAACCATATTGTCAGTAAACCTCTACGCATCAGACGGAAACTGAGAGAAATTGCCCGGGGGACCAGCTGTGATCCAAGCCCAACATCTAGTCTAGATGACTACGATGAAAATAAATCAGTGGTGGAATCCTATAGTCCAGTAACTCTTGAGAATTTTCAGACTGAGCCAACATCCCCAAGGGCTTTGAAGGTCAATAACGGGACAATGAACAAGACTTTCTGCAGATCTGTGTCTCAGAAGCCTTACAAAAAAGACTCAGAACAAACACAGGACTGTATTGCAACATCCATCAATGTTAATGCTGAGGGAATTATGAACCCTGGACTCGAGGCTCAGGCAGTAGAGTCAGAAGATTCAAAAAGCTACATTAAAATTTTGCCATACCCATCATCAGACGATCCTCCATGTGTATCAGTTACTCTTCAGGTATGCATTGTGTTTTTGTTAATTAATATATCTATACCAGGAAATCTGAATGCAGTACAAGAAAATTTTGCCTCATGAGTCAAATGAATCTGCAAAATTTTCCTCTAGAAACCTACTAGTGGATTTATAACTAGATGAATTAAAGTGTAAGTACACCTTTACCAAAAAAGCACACTATGCTGTCTCATATGGGTATAGCAGCATAGTGTACTAAATCTGCTGCCAGCCAGGGCTCCTTTTCTCTTTAAAGAATATAAACCAAAATTGCATTTAAGAGAAGCCCCCTGCAGCATGTGATGACTCTGTGTTGAGTTATTGTAGGGACAGAATAACCATTGGGGTCAGCACCCCCTAGTGCAATGGAAAGGAGAGCTCTATTGTTCTTTCCAGCCACTTATGCAGCAGTTGCAACCAGAGAGAGCACAGACTGCGCATGTGCGGACTAAAAGAACAGGACAACACTCTCTCCTGTGGCACTAGGGTGTGCTGGTCCCAATGGCTATTTCGGTCCTACATTAACTTGGGACAGAGCCATCATAAACTGCAGAGGGTTTTAAGAAGCTTCTTTTAACCACTTGTCGCTCTTTGAATGACAATTGCGCAGTCATGCAACATGGTACTCATATGAAATGTTTATCATATTTTTGAGACAGATAGAGCTTTCTTTTGGTATTATTTAATCACCACTGGGTATTTTATTTTTTGCTAAAATAGACTGATTTTGAAAAAGAAAACAATTTTTTTTTGTTTCTGTTATAAAATTTTGCAAATAAGTAATTTTTCTCCCTCACTGATGAGTGCTGATGAGACTGCACTAATGGGCACTGATAGGCTGCACTAATGGGCACTTATGAGGCGGCACTAATAGGCAGCACTGATGAGGAGGCACTGATAGGAAGGACTGATGGGCACTGATGGGCAGAATTGATGGGGCTCTACTGACAATCAGGGCACTAATGATTAGTGCCCTAATTATCTGTGTACATGTCTCCCGTCAGGACTGCCGGTTACTGGCTCTCCTCTCCTCAAGCTAGGACAACGCGTGAGGAAAGAACTGCCTAAGGAACACTGTGATTGACCCTTTACCACGATCTGTGGACACAACAATCATGGAGCGTGCCGAATGCACAACCCAGAGGGCACGTGAGGGGCGTGGTTCTGAGAGGACGTCCATGGACGCCTTCCCGGAACAACAGAGCTGCGCTGTAGCTTTCGGCTTTAGCGCGGTAAGGAAGTAGGTAAAGGCGGGTTTGGCTTACATTGTTTAAACGGCAAGGGCACTCTGGCTGGAAGGTATGTTTCTTTACGTATATGAAAGCATAGTGTACTTTTTGGTAAAGTTGAACTTCTACTTTAAATGTGACTGTGGTGCCAGTAACAACTTCCAATTGTAGGATGACAACAGCCACTCACCTTTCTGTATCAGGACAACATAAGAAAAATAGGACCACCGAACCCCACCCTTCTCCTGTTTTCCAAAGCATAGATGGGGTATGATTCTGTAGTGCTCAGAGCTAACAATGAACAATATAACTGATAATAGTCAGCTGTATAGGCCATATGTGCCCAGGAACACAAGTCTAGCTTCCAGGCATTTGTCCCTGGACGCATATGGACCTAAATGTTAGTACCACTCAATGCTTTGTCTAGCCAAAGCAGCTTTCAGTCTCTCATAGAGTTTTACAGGCAACGTGCCTGTTCCTTTCCACCTACATAAAAATTCTGCATACTTATGCACAAGTGCTAAACACCCAGTATACATGGGGCCTTACAATGATGAGTGCTGAGATCCTAGCCCTTTAACTTCATTTATTGATAATAATGTTTTCTCTTTATTTTTTTTAAGAAGTCATCAGATGTAGGAAGAGGTGGCTTCAGACTTGTTCTTTTATGTCATGGAAAACTTCACCTAAGGACTATGCGGGAGATCTTTCACCTCCAAACCATTGAAATGATGTTTGGTAATAATTTTATTTATCTGTATACCCTTCTACCTTATTATATTATCATTATTATATTATCATTATAGAGGGCAGCACATTTTCCTAGGTTACTTATTTTATTTTTATATAAGTTCATAAATTCCATATATAACAAAATTCCTTAAATAGCAAAATGCAAAGTAATGAGAAGGAATTGAAAAAGATGTGCTGTAGTTAAAGTATATCTAAGGCCCCTTTCACACATGTAGTCCATTTGTCAGTTCTTTGTCCATCTGTTGACGAAAGAAAAACAGACATCAATACATATTTTTGGAAAAACAGATGTAAATGGATGATCACCCATTTACATCAGTTTACATCTGCATCCATCAACATCCGTTTTTTTTTAAACTGATCAAAGCTCTATTTTTCTTTAGTTAAAAAAACCGGATTGGATAAAAAATGTATGCAAACGAAAAACGCACCATTTGTCAATCGGTTTTTGCATTGGTAGTGGATGTAAAAAGACTGATGAAAAGCGGATAAGCACTGATGAAAAGCGGATGAATACTTTGTCCGTTTTTTCTTTGAAAAGACGTGACAGAACTAATGAAATAAACGGTCCGCATGTGTAGAAGGGACCTTAAGTTTTATTTCCTGACGCCAACATGGCAGCATACATATAATATAGCTCCGCCCCTATATCCACCCACAGGAATTGTTTAGCTCTATAAAAGTCTGACTGAGAGCTACCTCCCCCATTCCCCATTCTTAAAACACTACAGGGTGCATCCAGCAGCTCTACAGTAGAGTTTGGGAGGAAAACTATCCAAGCGTTTATGTCTATTGTTAAATAAAGACTAAGTTTGCAGCATTAAACCCTCCTTCTCAAAAGCTCATTATTTATCATATGTATGCTGCCATGTTGGCGTCAGGAAAATGGAAAATTGTACCAAATACTTAACGTAATTTTCTTTTCCTGACGCCAATACATGGCAGCATACGAACCTGATCTTTGTGCTTTATATGGAGAATGAGGGAGGTAGCTCTCAGTCAGACTTTTATAGAGCCAAACAGGTCCTGTGGGTGGATATAGGGGCAGAGCTATATCATATGTATGCTGCCATGTATTGGCGTCAGGAAAACTGAAAATTGTATCAAAAACTTACCGTAATTTTCCTTTCCTGATGCCAAACCATGGCAGCATACTAGTGATAAGAAAGGAGATTAAGGTCTGGTCTGACCCCTCTGACACCTCCATCCCTAATAGTGCACAAAAAAACAAGAAAAATAGCCCTGGGACTTTAGATGAGGTGAGAGAGGTTAACTAAGCCTCTCTCACCTCATCTAAAGTCCCAGGGCTATTTTTCTTGGTTTTTTTTTGCATACTAGTGATAGAGATCCGCCTCTTGACCACTCCCTCAGGACCAGTAAATAGCATAAATAAAAGGCCTAGTTAGGCCCCACGCCATCCTCTGTAATTAGCTACATACCAAAATGTACAAGGGTGGGACCGTATGCTGCCATTGTTTGGCGCCAGGAAAGGAAAATTACAGTAAGTATTTCATACATTTTCAGTTTTCCTGACACCACCATGGCAGCATACTAGTGATAAATAACTAGATGACAGGGTGGAATGTACTTGTCAAACCAATCTTCTAATTAGGATGAGACAGAGGACTGAATAGTCCTGCCTACGAAGTCCCCTGATGACAAAGCCCACGGGTCTATTCCATTAAGTTTGAGTAGGAATGTTGGGATGACCGTGATACCCCTCTACAGATGGACACCTTAGATTCTCTTGAATGTGCTGCCTATGAGGCTTCAACTGCTCTGGTAGACTGCTCTGCCGCCGCTGATGGAGGCTCGCTCTAGTCCTATATGCACAGCCAAGCCTAAAATAAATAGCAGGCTGTTGCTACTTTTGATGCAAGATGATCTACAAGACCCAACTCTACTCTTTCTGGAAATATATTTATATATATATATATTTTTTTTTTTTTACTTTGAAGCTCCAAGAGCTTGAATCTCCGACAACCTTCTGCTTAAAGTTCTTTCAATTGATACTGCCTTGTAAGTGATGGCCTGAACCGAACACTGCTCTGTTGGAACAAACGGTTGAACTGATATGATATCCAGCAACTCCAATAGATCTCTGTTCCTTGGTGACCGACTCCTCACGACTGCCCTCATAAGTTGTGCAAACTGAAGCATTCTTGGCCCATTTAAATGTGTTATTGCCAATATGGCCGACACTCATGAGCTATGTGAGGATAGGGTAAGGCCTGGAGGAAGTATAGAATAGCTGACACTGGAAGGGCAGTAGGATCAATGTCTAGCCCTACCAAGAAAAAGCAAACTTGTTCCAGAATTAGGCCTAGATGTTGTAAGTAGAATGTCTTCTCGCACACAACAAAGTAGAGATCACTCGAGTGAATCTGGAGCAGCCGGAGTTGCCCATCCCCCCTTTTAGTGCCCCTGCTTGTAGCCCCAGTCTGCGTATGTAATGGAAGGGAAATGTCTTCTGTATCCTGAAATGAATGGCCAGGGAAAACCGAGGGCTTCCTGGTCAATATGGAGGATTGGCTATGACAACTATGTTTTCCCTTGACAGCCTTAAGAGGAATCTCATTACGGGAAATGTTGGGGAAAAAATATATAGGCTAGATTGCAGTCCCAGGGAGACACCAGAGCATCTGCTCCCTGCGCCTTGGGGTACAGAAACAAAGTCAGACATACTAAAAGTTTGTGATTACTGTGGGAAGCAAGGAGGTCTGTCTGGGGTAGGCCCCACCTGTGGACCAGCTAAGAGAAGACCTGGGACGTACACCCACTCGTTGTGCTCTGGGAAGCTTGCACTTGTACAAATAATCCGCTGGGAGGTAAACTGCTTCCCGGAATTTTGCTGGTGATCTTCCGTCCCAGACATGGGTTTCACCTCTCTCAATAGCATATTGCTGTGAGTTTCACCCTGGAGCTGAATATAGGCAACTGCTGCCCTGTTGCTCAACTGCAAGGAGACTGGTTCTCCTTGACTCTGTGTAGCAAGGCCAAAGTGCTAAAAGGGCTGTTTGAACCCCCAGCGCATTCAATAGTATTCTCCTTGGCTGCGAATCTCTGTTTGTCTTGACTGAAAGTTCCTCACAGTGCATCTTCCTGGCTGTCTTGCAGACATGATTCGTAGCAATTCTCCAGTCCAAGGGTCTTAACGGACTGTGACTTCCTCAAGGTCTTTCCATCACCACGGACCGCTACTCATATTGAGTAACACTGTTATTAACTGTGCTCGATCCTGTTTCCTCCCTTGCACTAAGAATGCTAGTTGAAATTTGCGCAGGTGCCCATGCACCCCAGGAATCATCTGTATGCATGACAACATTGTGCCCAGATAACTGAGGCACTGAGAAGCCATCAAACAAGCGAAAGTATCCATCCTCAGAATTCTGTTCCTGACTGTCACCATTTTCTCTGATGTACACTAACCATTGGGTTGGAGAAAGTTGGCTTCGCTTTCCCTCTAAGGTGTGAAAATGAGATAGGCATCCTGACGATCCAGCAACAGCACCCAGCCAAGTGGTTGTACTGTTTGAATGGACTACGTCTTAAAGATCTCAAAGAGGGTCCAAAAGGGTTCAACCTCTTCCGATCTGCAACTGGACAGTAGCTACCATCCCCTGCGAACTCCAAACAGGATTGGGTAGAAAATCTGCAATCTCTCTTGAGTCTGAAGTGTCTGTAAGCATTGTAGCAGCCCACCTGCTGTTGTGGTGGACTTGGCAGCTCCGTGGGAGAGAAATGGTCTGGGGGAGGAGCAGTGAGGAATCTCCCGAAGTGACCATGAGTGCCTGATACCTTCATCCAAGGATCTGTACAACATGCTGTCCAGAAACCCGTGAAGCGTGCCCTCTAGCTCTTACTTTAAGAGTCTGGACATGCACTTGTGTGACTGGTTCACTGATTTTCCCAGAAGTCTGCACTAAGATACAAGTCAGATTTTTGGCATCCACTGCTACAAAAATGTCATTTTTGGTAAGATATTCCCAATAGGAAATCACGTCTAAAGGGATGCAGACCCTGCCACTTTCCCCAGAGTCCTGCAAGTGCAGCAGCTGGTTGATAATTATGAAACCACTCCCATTAGATTCAACCAGTACATGGGCTGGTCATTGCTGGTCTGCTGGCGCCTGCAGATGCTACAGTATGAGGGAACAGGTTGCCCTTTAGCTTCTTCAGGGTATACAGTTTCGACAGCCTGTTTATACAGGCATTTTTCTCTAACCCCTTCCATTATTCCCCAATTTTGTTTCTAGGAAGCAATACGCAGCCCAGGGTCTAAACCATATGGCCTCCCTAGCCGCCAAGGTGCCAGGGTGCTCTTCCAGTGGTTAGACAAGCAACTAGGAGGGGCTTCCTGGTCAGCCTCCATATTCCGTGTAGCAGACGGCTGCATCTGTAATATATGTAGCAAGGTCCCAGGCCTCCTTCAGTCTAATGAGAACCCCCAGAGCCATGAGCTGCCGACATCCCTCTACATGGAGTGGGTCGTAAGGCATAGTGGGTGCAGTGCAAAGTAGATTCATGGGCGCCAGACACCTCTCTAATGCAAAGAGATTCCATTTCTCCTAAACGGAACTTTGGGAGAGAGGGTTAGCTCCAGGACACCCCCAGCAGCTGCAACTCCAACCCGGCAGACTCCAAGACTTCTACAGGAGTACAGCAATGCAGCAAAAAGCATCCAGCAAGATGCCACATCTGCAGGGGCAGGAACGCTGTCACCTATGGCAACAGCCCCCAACAGTTTCCAACACAAGTGTAACAGTTCCTTCAGGTAATTAAGGTGAGTTCAAAACAGAATCTGATCAATAATAAAGACATTTGGCCATACCTGTCAGCTGCATACTCCTCCAGGCAATGTCTACTCACCAGCCTCCTGGGCATAGGCACTGCGCCACAGGCCCTGCAGGACTCTTGCTGGGGAGCTGGCTCTGGGGAAGAGGAGCAAAGATGTCTTCCTTGGAACTTTTCACCTGAGTGGCTATGCTCCTCTAAAGAACATCCACCTTTCCTTGGCCTGGCCCTTTTGAGAGCGTGGGCGTGCAGGGCTGAAGCAAATCAAAGCAATCCGCATGGGAGGGTACTCTTTTCCTGAAAACTTACCGATACGGTGGTCCCCTCCCTAGCTGTTGAGGGTCTTTGTATGTGCAGTAACTGACTCTTGATCTGTGGAGAAATGGGAAGGCCAGCTGAGGCGATGATAGCTGAAAAGCGACAGAAGGAGCAGGAGTAGATATAGGAGAAAGGATTCCACTTTCCTTTTTATTTATCTACATATACGTATACACACACACACACCCATATCACATATACATACATATACACACATACCTACACACACACACACGTCACACCTGCAGAGGACAGCAGGGGGCGCCAGAGGAAGTGTGTCTGTGTAGGGAACACCAAGAGATACTGGCAGGAGTCATGGTCAAGGGTCCTACCATAGCCCAGCCACCAATACCTAATGAGGTCATTAATTGTCCCGGGAGAGGGACAAAGCTTCCTTCAGGACATTTTTTTTTAAACTAATGGCAAACATTTTTTTTTATATTATTATTTTTAATAAAATTTTGCAAACAGGTAATTTTTCTCCTTCATGTACGCTGATGAGGCTGCACTGATGGGCACCGATAGGCTGCATTAATGGGCACTGATAAGGCGGCGCTGATGGGTACTGGTATGGAGCGCTGGTGGGCACTGATAGGCGGCACTGGTGGGCACTGAGAGGTGGCACTGATGGGTGGCACTGATGGGTGGCACCAAAGGGCGGCACTGAAGGGCATTGATAGGTGGCACTGAAGGGCACTAATAGGTGGCAGTGATAGCTGGCACTCATGGGCACTGATAAGTGGAAGCAATGGGCACTGATGGGTGGCAGTGATGGGCACTGGTTGGTGACACTGATAGGCAGCACTGCTAGGTGGCACTGATGAGGCATTGATTGGCGCCATGAGTGGGCATTGATAGGTGGCACTTGTGGGCATTGATAGGTGGCACTAATATGCACTGTGGGTACTGGCAGGTGGCACTGGCAGGCGGCACTGGTGGGCACAGATAAGGTGGCTGTGCTTCTTCCTCTTCAGGACCAATGTCCCTTACATAGAGGCTGGCGATCGGCTTTTTTTTTCTCCTCACGCTGACTCACGCTGAAGATTATAGATCTTCTATTTACATCACGTGATCAGTTGTCATTGGCTGACAGCTGATCACGTGGTAAGGGGAATTCGATCTGTGATCATCCGAGTCTCATTGACTCGGTGATCACTGAGCGTGCCATGCGTGCCTTACAGGGGGCACGCGGGGAGCGTGCAAAGGGAAGGACGTCTATTGACGGCCTCCCGGCAATGTAGGTCTGCGCTATAGCCGTCATTCGGCTATAATGCGGACGGGAAGATGTGAAATCCAAAACCAAAAATGTAATATATTGCAGCTTATTAGTCATTGGATGTGGTGGCTGCATTATTATTTTTTTTTGTTTTTTTCCCTATGTTTTCACCTGGTGATCTAGCCCAGTGGTCTCCAAACTGTGGCCCAGGGGCTGGATGTGGCCCTTTGCTTGTCTTTTTCTGGCCCTTGGGGCACTATTCCACCAACTTATACCAATTATGGAGCACCATTCCCTCTACTGGCACCATCAATGGGGCACTATTCTTCTCATTGTTATTAACAATGGGGCACTGTTCCTTCAACTGATACCAACGATGGAGCACTGATGCTACTTCCACTAGCCACAGTCTGCCGCCCTACGGCCTGGTTCACACCTATGAACTTTTTTTGTACATTTTCCGTTTTGCATAAACACACTACAGTCCATTTAACGTGGTTTCCTATGGATGTAGTTCACATCTGTGCATTTTATGGAAAGGGCCAGGGACTTTTTTCTGGTTTTTGGTTCCATGGACTTCAACGGATCAAAAATGTGTATTGAAAAACGCAAAATGCACCTGGAATATGCAAACTGCATAGGTGTGAATTGGTAAATGGGCCCTTTGTTTAGAAAGTTTGGATATCCCTGATCTAGCAAGTAACACACCTCCTGTATTAAACACTATACTCTTAATTCAATTATCGTTAGATGTGTTTTTCCCTTTGGAAAAAAGAGGAAGAACTGTCGTGATCAGCTCTCCAAAGCTGTGTACTAGCGATCCGATTATCATACGATCGTGTTGAAAGCGGTATTTCTCGTCCGATTATCTGATCATGTGTACTTGGCATTAGAGTGACGCCACTCTAGATGAAGGAGCACAGGGGCAACTTTAAACAGCACCATTTTCTTTTTTGTGGGGGGCGAAGGGAGTGTCAGATGCCTTAATGTCTTGCAGGACAATTTTATGGGTCAGATGGTAGACGCACCAACTAGAAATAAAACATTACTGGATCTACTGATTACCAACAATACAGACCTGATCATGGATGTGGAAATACGGGGCAATTTAGGTAACAGCGATCACAGGTCAATTAGTTTCAGTATAAATCACACAAATAGGAAACATAAAGGGAATACAAAGACACTGAATTTCAAAAGAGCCAACTTCCCTAAACTACAAACCTTGCTAGAAGGCATGAATTGGGATAAAATATTAGGAACAAAGAATACGGAGAGATGGGTTTGCTTTAAGAGCATATTAAATAAGGGCATTAGCCAATGTATCCCATTGGGTAATAAATTTAAAAGAGCGAACAAAAGTCCTGGATGGCTTAACTCCAATGTAAAAATGCATATAAAAGCAAAGGAGAAGGCCTTCAAAAAATACAAGGTTGAGGGATCATCCTCAGCATTCAGACTTTATAAAGAATGCAACAAGAAATGTAAGGGTGCAATTAGGACAGCTAAGATAGAACATGAAAGACACATAGCGGAGGAGAGCAAAAAAAATCCCAAGAAATTCTTTAAGTATGTAAACAGTAAAAAAAGAGAGGACAGACCATATTGGCCCCATAAAGAATGAGGAAGGACATCTGGTTACAAAGGATGGGGAGATGGCGAAGGTATTGAATTTATTCTTCTCCTCAGTCTTCCCGAGTGAATCGGGGGGCTTCAGTAACCAAAACTGCAGTGTTTATCCTCATGACACATCACAGGAAGCACCTCCATGGTTAACAGAGGACAGAATTAAAATTAGACTTGAGAAACTTAACATTAATAAATCACCGGGACCAGATGGCTTGCATCCGAGGGTACTTAGGGAACTCAGTCAAGTGATTGCCAGACCGTTGTTCCTAATTTTTACAGATAGTCTACTGACTGGAATGGTACCAGCTGATTGGAGAAAAGCCAATGTAGCACCAATATTTAAAAAGGGCCCAAAATACATCCCTGGGAATTACAGACCAGTTAGCCTAACATCAATAGTATGTAAACTCTTGGAGGGGATGATAAGGGACTATATACAAGATTTTAGTAATAAGGACGGTATCATTAGCTGTAATCAGCATGGATTCATGAAGAATCGTTCTTGCCAAACCAATCTATTAACCTTCTATGAGGAGGTGAGTTGCCATCTAGATAAAGGAAGGCCCGTAGACGTGGTGTATCTGGATTTTGCAAAAGCATTTGACACAGTTCCCCATAAAAGTTTACTGTACAAAATAAGGTCCGTTGGCATGGACCATAGGGTGAGTACATTTATTAAAAACTGGCTACAAGGGCGTGTTCAGAGGGTGGTGATAAATAGGGAGTACTCGGAATGGTCAGGGGTGGTTAGTGGGGTTCCCCAGGGTTCTGTGCTGGGACCAATCCTATTTAATTTGTTCATTAATGACCTGGAGGATGGGATAAACAGTTCAATCTCTGTATTTGCAGACAATACTAAGCTAAGCAGGACAATAACTTCTCCGCAGGATGTGGAAATCTTGCAAAAAGACCTGAACAAATTAATGGGGTGGGCGACTACATGGCAAATGAGGTTCAATGTAGAAAAATGTAAAATAATGCATTTGGGTGGCAAAAATATGAATGCAATCTATTCACTGGGGGGAGAACCTCTGGGGGAATCTAGGATGGAAAAGGACCTGGGGGTCCTAGTAGATGATAGGCTCAGCAATGGCATGCAATGCCAAGCTGCTGCTAACAAGGCAAACAGAATATTGGCATGCATTAAAAAGGGAATCAACTGCAGAGATAAAACGATAATTCTCCCGCTCTACAAGACTCTAGTCCGGCCGCACCTGGAGTATGCTGTCCAGTTCTGGGCACCAGTCCTCAGGAAGGATGTACTGGAAATGGAGCGAGTACAAAGAAGGGCAACAAAGCTAATAAAGGGTCTGGAGGATATTAGTTATGAGGAAAGGTTGCGAGCACTAAACTTATTCTCTCTGGAGAAGAGACGCTTGAGAGGGGATATGGTTTCAATATACAAATACCATACTGGTGACCCCACAATAGGGATAAAACTTTTCAGCAGAAGAGAGTTTAACAAGACTCGTGGCCACTCATTAAAATTAGAAGAAAAGAGGTTTAACCTTAAACTACATAGAGGGTTCTTTACTGTAAGAGCGGCAAGGATGTGGAATTCCCTTCCACAGGCGGTGGTCTCAGCGGGGAGCATTGATAGCTTCAAGAAACTATTAGATAAGCACCTGAATGACCACAACATACAGGGATATGTAAGGTAATACTGACACATAATCACACACATAGGTTGGACTTGGTTGACTCGTGTCTTTTTTCAACCTCACCTACTATGTAACTATGTAAGATGTACTAGCAGATTTAGATACACTAACAAACTGAGGCTGAAATCCAGCTCACACTTCATAAGCAGTTAGAGTCTTTCGTAAAAGATTTTAAATAAATAGATATAAGGTGATCATTGTAAGCACCCTTGTCCGTGGTAAATGGTTTGTCTCCGTCCTGTAACTGATATATCTGCAGGACAGCTTGTTCTGTTGAATAACAGCAGACTAATTGACCAGATCAGGTCAAAATAAAGGAAAGAAGCCTAAAAAGGAAAACAAATGCAGCCGCCACATCTAAGAATCAGTAAGCTGCAAGATAATAGATATAATATAATATAATAAATGTTTGCTTTTCGTTTTAATACCTTGTTTAAACCTAAAGCAAGATTTCTTTTGTTTGTACTGTTGAACCTATGGATGTGCTAAATACTATTATATCATTAATGCTTTTTACCAAAGTCTTTGCACTTTAGAAATGCTTTTCATAGATTAGTGGGTTCATGTTGGGGGGGTAAGCATAGTTGCCAACATTGCAAAAAAAAAAATTCGGGACACTTTCTTGCATGTAGGCGGAGCCTTGCTATAATTAGGGGGCATGGCATTCTTTTGTAGGCGGGGCATACTGTAAAAGAAAAATGCGGCGTGCAAAGTTCGCTGCGGCGAAACATGGGCATGGTTTGAGCGGAATCGTGGGCGTGTCTTAAATGGGCGTGGCTTGGAAGGGGTGTGGTATGAGATGAATGAGGGATGGAGGGAGAAAGAAAGAAAGAGAAAGAAAGAAAGAGGAGAGAAAGAAAAAGAAAGACAGAAAGAAAGAGGGATGGAGTGACAGCAGGCCCAGATCCTACACAACAGTAGAAATATGTGTATTCCAGAAAGTTTAACAAATCAGCAGATAAAGATACTCCAAACACCTGGTGTTGGCGCTTCAATCATCCCGGCACCAAGGTTGTTATGGTGTCAGGATGATTGAAGTGCATTATTTTTATTATTACATTGTAATATAGAATGAAATTATTTAACTCACCATAATGCAGAATCAGTGGAAGCCCTGAGCATATCACCTGCCATGTCGCCTGCCACCAGATGCCATCAGGTGTCCCCAGCGGAGTCCCCCCTTACATCAGGCATTTCCAGCTAACTCCTCCCTTACAAAAGGCATTGCCAGCTGAGTCCCCCCTTACATCAGGCATTGCCAGCAGAGTCCTCCCTTACATCAGGCATTGCCAGCGGAGTCCCCCCTTACATCAGGCATTGCCAGCGGAGTCCCCCTTACATCAGGCATTGCCAGTGGAGTCCCCCCTTACATCAGGCATTGCCAGCGGAGTCCCCCCTTACATCAGGCATTGCCAGCGGAGTCCCCCGTTACATCAGGCATTGCCAGCGGAGTCCCCCCTTACATCAGACATTGCCAGCAGAGTCCCCCCTTACATCAGACATTGCCAGCGGAATCCCCCCTTACATCAGACATTGCCAGCAAAGTCCCCCCTTACATCAGACATTGCCAGTGGAGTCCCCCCTTACACCAGGCATTGCCAGCGGAGTCCCCCCTTACATCAGACATTGCCAGCGGAGTCCCTCCTTACATCAGACATTGTCAGCGGAGTCTCCCCTTACATCAGACATTGTCAGCTGAGTCCCCCCTTACATCAGACATTGCCAGCAGAGTCCCCCCTTACATCAGACATTGCCAGCTGAGTCCCCCCTTACATCAGACATTGCCAGCGGAGTCCCCCCTTACATCAGACATTGCCAGCGGAGTCCTTCCTTACATCAGACATTGCCAGCGGAGTTCCCCTTACATCAGACATTGCAGAGGAGTCCCCCCTTACATCAGACATTGCAGCAGAGTCCCCCCTTACATCAGGCATTGCAGCGGAGTCCCCCCTTACATCAGGCATTGCAGCGGAGTCACCCCTTACATCAGGCACTGCCAGCAGAGTCCTGTCCTTACACCAGGCATGCCCCAATGGAGCCCCCCCCCTTTCCTTACAGATCAGACATTCCCAGCAGTGGAGACTGGAGCCGCCATTACTAATCAGAATGGGACAAAATAGCCGGGTGGCTGCCAATAGCAATTGAGCTGCGGCGCCGCCCACCCCCGCCCCTTCCCACATCAGGTCACAGACAGACGGATGTGGGGCGGGAGGTGGGCGGTGCCACAGCTCAAAATCTATTGGCAGCCACCCGGCCATTACTAAACAGTAATTTGGTCTTCGGGAAAATGGCAGCCGGTGGAGACATTGTCTCTGTCGGCCACAGACCTCTAGCGGCGGCGGAAAAAAAAAATCGGTAAAATTTCCCAGGACATTTCCCGGGAATGGCTACATTCGGGAAAAGGGTCTAAATCCCGGGAATGTCACGGGAAATCGTGACAGTTGGTAAGTATGGGTAAGTTGTCACATCAGCTCAAGTGTCTGCTTTCTCTGCCTTTTTTCACCTTCATCACATTCCATTCTGTCCTGGAGCTTTTGCTGTCTGTAGTAGCATTATACTTTACAATATGAGACTGTAAAATCACATTAGCAAAAGCATTTGTCTTCATGGCACATATCTCAGCAGGTTAATGTGAAAGTTTAAGGCTGGGTTCACATATGAGCATGCAGAGGCTCACAGCAGGAGTCCGTTTACCGTTTCAGGTCTGTTTTCAGCTCATATTTTTGGCTGAATTCGGACCGGAAACAGACCAAAAGACGCACAGCATTCCTGTGAAAATCGCACCATGGAGAGCCGGTCAAAATCTCCTGCTATTGCGAATTGGATGCGGGGATTCGTACAAAAAAAAACAATACCAGAACGAATGATTTTCTTTTAATCAGTACAATTTTCGTCTGAAAAAAATCAGAAGAGTAATGCCGCGTACACACGACCGGACTTTCCATCAGAATAGACTCCGACGGTCTTTCCGACGGAGTTCCGCTGAAACTGACTTACCTACACATGATCACAAAAGTCCGATCGTTTAGAACGTGATGACGTACGACGGGACTAGAAAAAGGAAGTTCAATAGCCAGTAGCCAATAGCTGCCCTTGCATTGTTTTTGGTCCGTCAGAATAGCATACAGACGAGCGGTTGTCCCGATAGGAACTGATTCGGAAAGATTTGAAACATTCTTCTATTTCTAGGTCCGTCAGAATTATAGAAAGAAAAAGTCTGATGAAGCCCACACACAAATGTCCGACGGAATGATTCCATCTGAGCTTTTCTGCCGGAAAGTCCGGTCGTGTGTACGTGGCATAAGACCACACATGCTTGGAAACGAAAGAATACAATACAATACAACACATTATATCACTTCCGAAGTTGTATTTGGTGGTACTAGAATTTTCTAAAGTTTAGTAACCACCTTCATTTTTCGATATGAGTCTAACATGCAAAAAAAAAAAAAAAGGACGTTCATTCGTCCAATAGAAAAAAGTGAGAACTGCCCTCCTACTAACGTGAAAAAGTGCTAGTGCATTAAAGAAACAATGCATAAGGTGAAAAACCTAAATAAATCAATGCAATAAACATACATAAAGTTCTGAGCAATACATAAAGAAAGTGCTAAACTGCTGTGAATTCAGTACATTTTAAAGAGTCCAATATGTGAATCCAAGTATGCTCCCAGTGAAAGGTGTGCAAAACAATTCCTCAAAAGGAAATTTCATACACAGGTGCTCCAAAAACATGCAGGTATCCACTGTAATCCCCCATGCTTGCCTCCACTAGGGTGCACACTCACCCGCACATATGGACCCCCTAGGTGTCTACCTAGACAGCCCTAACAGACTTCTAGGTGGTGTTGCAATGCCCAGGGATATGGAGACTGCTTCAGTGGATCCAGATCATGAGAAGAATAAAATCACAGGGAATATCATAGCGTAATAATGTTTATTAAAAAAAGGCATGAAAAGTAAAAATGTAGTACACTTACAAGCTGGGTGCCTTGCACAGGCCCCCGGAATGATCTGCCGATACACAATTCAAGAAATGTTGCTGCTCTGCATGCCCTAAAGCCAGCATGCGTTCCACTGGATGGAAGTGACGTGCTGCGTGACCGAAAAAGCCCACCCCAGGCGTTTCGTCATCAAGACGTCATCAGGAGGCGTCAAATTCATCCATTAGTCTCATCATGTGTACGAGGCTTAAGATGCTGCATCCCGCATTTCAGCTGGCCATACACAGTTATGGCCCGTACACACACGATGAGAAAATCGTACAAAAAATACTGCTTTCTAAGCAATTGTACAATAATCTGATCATTAGTACACAGCTTTCGAGACCCGATCACGACAATTAATGCAAAATTATCTGATGGGACAAGCACAAAAATTTTCGGAACTTTAGTAAACTCTTAATTTACGATAAGAGGCTAGAATGCAAAAAAAACCCGAACGATCATTATCATAATCGCATCGCGTGTACCAGGCATTAGTCTTTTCTTGTTCAGCCAGCAGACTGAATGAAAAAATATAAAAATAAACAGTTTCCTCTATCCACACAAATGAGGTGTATAGAGGAATGACCCCCCCCCCACACTGGGATATTTTATTATGACAGCGAACACACAGCTGTCAGAATACACTGATCGCAGCTGCAGCTGCTGATCGTGAAAAAAATTCCAACATATCCCTAGGAGAGAAGACGATCATACAATCAATTTCTTTTAAGCAGGGACTGCTCTGAAACCTAGTTAATGTATTGGAGTATAGGGGCAATTATAAATACTGTACCTTGTTCCCTAAAGTACTGTTGTCCCTAATATTTATACCATGGTGCATTCTTTGGATGGAACTTTAAATTACAGTACTATGGAACATATAAACAAAAATTAAATATTAATATATATTTATATAACCACATAAAACAGTTAAAAAATGCTCAGTACATATAAGTCCACATCTAAAGGTATTAACCTCTTGGCGCCGTCCGCATACAGATATCCGGCCTCTCGGCGGGTGGGCCATGGCCACATATTTGCATGCAGAGCTGATATCCTTCTTGGTAGAGTGGGTTACAAGGCATGGTGGGTGTAATACAAGCTGAAGTGATGGGCACCAGACACTTTTTGAATGCAAAGAGATTTATTGTTTCTTGAACAAGAACTGTGGGAGAGAGGGTTAGGGCCAGGACACTCTTAAGTAGATGCAATGATATTTGGCAGACTGTGAGACTTCAATAGGTAGACAGCTATACAGTGGAAGGCCTCCAACCGGATACCACGTCTGTATAGGTAGGACCGCTGTCTCCTATGGAAACAAATCTTGTAACAGTCACTAACGGTAATTGTACTATTGGTAACACGGAATAGTTCTCCTCGCATGCTACAGTCTCTCACTGTAGGTCCTCACTCACTGAGCTCTCATTAGACTCTAAGACCCAATCACCACAGGATCCCCTGAGCTCTTCCACTTCCATTACTCAGTATCTTCCTCAAGCGTCACCCCCGTTTCCCTGCTGGGTCCCTGGCTTGGCACTCACAGATACTCCTCAAGCGTAACCCCTGCTGACCTGCTAGGTCCCTGGCTTGGCACTCGCTAATACTCCTCAAGTGTCACCTCTGCTGTCCCGCTGGGTCCCTGGCTTGGCACTTGCTGAAGTTTTCCCACTTGTTCACCTTCCCCAGCTAGTGAGAAGACTGCTCTGGTACTGGCTCCAGCTTACTCACAATGCTCTCCGGTAACAAGGTGGATGGTCCCTTAGTGGCGACAGCTTCCCCTCTTCCTCCGACCTCAACTGGTTCCCTGTCTGGCTGAACTGTTACTCTCGGTTGGACTCCAGTCCTGCAGTCCCAACCCTGCGCTGCTTCTGGATAGGCCCTCAGACAGCCTAGCTGCCAGATGTCCCCTGGATAGGCCTCTGGCCTAGCAGCCCAGGGCAGCATAATACTCGTCCACCCAGACAGCCATCCAGGTGGCACAGAACCCTGATCACCTGACTCCACCCAAATAAATAGGCTCTTCCAGCAGGCCAAGAGACTAAAGAAACCCCTGCCAATTGGCTGAGACACCCCATTCATTCATAACCTGATCTTGCTAAGCCCTTGTCTATCTAATGTCACCAGCATAACGCCACCTAGCGACAGAAGAGGAATCAGTGGCTCTACTAACAATTACCAGGACAACTACTGCCTGAAAAACTAAATTTACTTAGCAACCCTGTATAAACACCAGGGTGCTACATGAGGAACAACTGAAAATCCTAATTAGGGTAAAACCCTTAAAGACTAAGCTCACCTTTTTTTTCTTCCTAAATTCCAGTTTCTCTATGTACCAATAAGGTACCTCTGTTGTATAAAAGTAAAAAAATGTGCCTATATTCTAAGGCAGACCTCACCGCAGTCTCAAGTTTCTTCTAAAGAAAACTTCATGATTTCCTGGTATCCATCCTATACTAATTCAGCAGTTGATCTCATTAACACACACCGTGCGCCTGCCCTCCCCCTCAAGGAGATTGTAGTTACATGCTTCTCCAATGCAGACAATGTCAGTGTCTTCATCTGCTGATGGGCAGAGAAAGAGTGTGCAGGAGCTGAGCAATCACATAACAGCCTATGTGGAGCAGAGCTGTAGTATTGAAAAGAGCAACAATGAATTATGCTGGATGCAAAAATGCACAACAAATGTGGCAAAACACACAGTAAAAACCGTGCAAACCGTAACATGCCAAAATGCCCCATGAGCTGCTTTGCATTTATTGACAATAGGGCAGCCCATTGAAAACAATGAGCTGCCCTATGCATGTCACAGAAAAAATACACCAAAAAAGGTGCGCTCCCACTACGCTGTGTAAAATGGGGCCTTATCTTGGTGTTTTGAATGCTTATAAGGGCAGAGGAGGGATTTGGGGTCTTCTAGACCCCCGATCCCTCCATAAAGAGTACCTGTCATATGCCTATTGCTGTCACCAAGATGTTTACATTCCTTGTGACAGTAATAAAAGTGATAAAAAATGAAGCAACAGTGTAAAAATAAAAAAATAAAATAAATGAATAATTAGAAAAAATGAAAGTGCCCCGTTCCTCCATACTTACGCGCAAAGGCGAACACGCGCGTCTGTCCTGCATGCACGCAAACAGCGATCATCCCACACATGTGAGATCATGGGCAGTAATTCTAGCACTAGACATCCTCAGCAAATCCTCTGCAAGTGGTAACCTGTAAAGACTTTTAAAGCGTCGCCTATGGATAGTAAAATTTACATTGTTTGTTGCTGTTGCAAGGGCGTATGCAATTTTAACCACAGCCCCGGAAGATTTTCCCCCTTAATGAGAGGCCATTTTTTGCGATACAGCACTGCGACGCTTTAACTGACAATTGTGCGGTTGTGCGACGCTGCACCCAAACAAAATTGATGTCCTTTTTTCCCTACAAATAGAGCTTTCTTTTGGTGGTATTTGATCACCTCTGCGGTTTTTATTTTTTGAACTATAAACAAGAAAAGACCGTCAATTATGAAAAAAACTGTATTTTTTACTTTTTGCTATAACAAATATCCAAAAAAAAAAATCTTCATCAGTTTAGGCCAATATGTATTCTTCTACATATGTTTGGTAAAAAAAATAAAAAAAATTGCAATAAGCGTATATTGATTGGTTTGCGCTAAAGTTATAGCATTTACAAAATAGGGGATATATTTATGGCATTTTTATTATTACATTTTTTTTTTACTAGTAATGGCGGTGATCAGTGATTTTTAGTTTAACTGCGACTGCAGACAGATTGGACACTTTCCATTTGGGACTAGTGACATTTATACAACGATCAGTGCTATAAAAATGCACTGATTACTGTATAAATGACACTAGCAAGGAAGGGGTTAATACTAGAGGGCGATCAAGGGGTAAAGTGTTCCCAGTGGCGGCTGGTGCTCAAAATTTTTGAGGGGGCACAAACGAACTGAAAAATTCAGAAAAATACTGAAAAAAACCCCCATCAATTGAAGCCTCACTGTGCTATCAATTGCAGCCACTGTGCTCCATAAAATGCAGCCACTGTGCCCCATAAAATGCAGCCACTGTGCCCATCAAATGCAGCCACTGTGCTCAAAAAAGGCAGCCACTGTGCCCATAAAATGCAGCCTCTGTGCCCATAAAATGCCGCCTCTGTGCCCATAAAATGCAGCCCTTCGCCCTATATGCAGCCTCTGTGCCCATCATATGCAGCCTTTGTGCCCATAATATGCAGCCTGTGCCCATCATATGCAGCCTGTGCTCATCATATGCAGCCTCTGTGCCCATCATATGCAGCCTCTGTGCCCATCATATGCAGCCTCTGTGCCCATCATATGCAGCCTGTGCCCACCATATGCAGCAAGTGCCCATCATATGAGGCCTCTGTGCCCATCATATGCAGCCTCTGTGCCCATCATATGAGGCCTCTGTGCCCATCATATGCAGCCTGTGCCCACCATATGCAGCAAGTGCCCATCATATGAGGCCTCTGTGCCCATCATATGCAGCCTCTGTGCCCATCATATGCAGCTTTTGTGCCCATCATATGCAGCCCCTGTGACCTCACCCCCCGCTCGCCGTCTGATCTGCATTTACCCCATCCTGGTGGCGGATCAGGGAGCGGGTGACAGCGGCGATCTGTGGGACATGCAGCGGGTCAGGCAATGGTTCTTGCATCCTCCGTGCTTTTCTGTCCTCCCGTGCGTCTCTTCTTCCGTTCCGTTAGGCGTCCAATCGGAGCACCTGTGCCTTCAGCCAATCAGGTGACGGATATTAGACCCGTGCCTCCTGATTGGCTGAGAGGCAGTTCAGTGTTAGAAAAGCAAATATTCAAATGAATATGAATGAATGAATAGAGAGAGATCGCTGTTCCTGATCACTAGGAACAGCAGATCTCTCTCTCCACCCCTGTCAGAATGGAGATCTGTTTGTTTACACTGACAGATCCCCGTTCTGGCTCTCTGTGGAGCAATCGCGGGTGGCTGGCGGACATCGCCGGCCACACGCATTGGCTCCCCTGCCATTCAGTGGGCCTGCTATAGCTCTTAAAGGAGCCGATGTACACCTACGGCAATTTGCGGGAACTAGCCGACAAGTATAATCACGGCGGCTGCTCAGCAAGCAGTTAAAGTGTGACATAATTGGTATCCATTTACTCGGAGTAACAACATCTTTTATATTTTACAAAAAAAATGAGTTATGTATTGTGTTTTGTTACACAAACATTCAAACAAGTGTGTTTTTTCTTTTTTTTTTTTTTTTGAAAAACTGCTGTGCAAATACCGTGTGACATAAAAATTTGCAAAACCCACCAATTTATTCTCTAGGGCCTCTGCTTTGAAAAATGTATATAATGTTTATATAAAATATAAAAGTCATTTTCTAGCAAAAAAAATACTGATGAAACAATAGGTGCCAGAAAAGCCTGGTCTGGAAGTGAGATAAATGCATTAATTGTTATAGTAACCCTCCCATATGTTGCATTTTTTATTATTTCTGCAAGGAAAAAGTACCGCTCAACAACATAAAAGAAATAACAACATTTTATTAAGATATTATTAAAAAACTTCTAGCTGCATACATCACCAATGGGAACATGAATTAGATAGAAAAAACAATGCAGTTGATATAATTCAGAACTGTTGATCTCCTGTGTAATTCACCCGACACGTTTCAGGATTTCAGTGTTGATACCTTCATCAGGGAAATTTCATTCAGGAGAAACTAAGCAAATAACAGTCTACAGGCATACCCCACTTTTAAGTACACAATAGGGTTTATATACTAAAGCTGGAAAGTGCAAAATCAGGCTCACTTCTGCATAGAAACCAATGAGCTTGCAGGTTTTATTACCAAAGCTTAATTGAACAAGCTGGGGTTAGAAGCTCATTGGTTTCTATGCAGAAGTGAGCCTGATTTTGCACTTTCCGGCTTAAGTAAATAAACCCCACTGTGTACTTAAAAGTGGGGTATGCCTGTATAATAAAACATAATAAAAGTCTGAGTATATCAGACCTATGGGACTTTTATTATGTTTTATTATAGACTGCTATTTGCTTAGTTTCTCCTGAAAGAAATTACCCTGATGAAGGGATCAATACTGAAATCCTGAAACACGTCGGTTATATTACACAGGAGATCAACAAGTCATGTTCCCATTGGTGATGTATGCACCTAGAAGTTTTTTAATAATATCTTAATAGAATGTTGTTATTTCTTTTATATAATATATATATATATATATACATATACATACATATAAAAGTACATATAAAAAGGAAAAAGTACCCCCCATGGGACTTTTAAGGCAACTTAGTAAAGCAAAAATTGTATATATATATATATCGTATTTATCGGCGTATAACACGCACCGGCGTTTAGGAGGGAATTTTAAGGAAAAAAAACTTTTAGGAGGGAACTTGAAGGGAAAAAAACTTACATTTAAATGCCCATCATTGCAGCCTTCTCAGTGCAGCCTTGCCCCAGTGCAGCCATGTCAGTGCAGCCATGTCAGTGCAGCCTTGCTAGTGCAGCCTTGTCAGTGCAGCCTTCCCCAGTGTCCAGTCCAGCCTTGCCCCAGTCCAGCCTTTCCCCAGTCCAGCCTTGCCCCAGTGCAGCCTTGCTGAAGCCTCTGAGCTTCAAAATCGCCGACCGCGATTTGAAAATGGCGCCGCCGGCGCCGAAATACACAGAGCCGGTCCTCGGCTCTTCTCGGCGGCTCTCGTTCACGTTCGGCTCCACTCGGACGGTGAGTGGAGCTATCCGAAACTAGCCGAGTATACTCGGCTAGGTTCGGGCGGCGCTCGAGTGAAACCGAAAGTGGCCGAGAAGAGCCGAGGACCGGCACTGTGTATTTCGGCGCCATTTTCAAATCGCGGTCGGCGATTTTTTAGTTCTGACAGGTCAGGATCGCAGGGGATCGGCGTATAACACGCACCCGCGATTTTCCCCTGATTTTAAGTGCGTGTTATACGCCGATAAATACGATATATATATATATATATATATATACATACACACATTTTTTTGCTTTATATTATATATATATATATATTATACACAATTTTTTGCTTTACTAAGTTGTCTTAAAAGTCCCATGTTGTTGGGGGGTACTTTTTCCTTGCAAATTTCTACTTTTGGGGTTGTCGGCAACAATTTGGTCTTTTTAAGTGAAACATTCATTTTTCAATTTATTATTTCTGCAGACACAAAATGGGTCGTCCTCACAGAAGACAGCGAGGGCTTTGCCCCAGTAATATTCAGACCCAATCAAGAAGTTATGATACGTGAGGCAAAAGATTCCTTATCTTCCTCCACTGAGTCTACTGGATCTACAGAGAAAAAGCAGTAACGCGAACTTGATGTCATCCTTCAATTATGTTGTGCGCTGCCGCTTGCTGTGAAGCGACCCTGAAAACATGTGTTGTCCATAGTGCTTGAAGAATAGCATGTATTAGTAATTAGGAAAATGATGTAGCTCTTATTATGCCACAGTAAACTGCCTTCCTTTAAAATGAAAATGATGCCGCAGTTATCTATGGCCACAGGCGAGGCTTGTTGTCACTGAGCAGGTTTTGAAGTAGTTTAACATTGCTGTGAACATTTTGGACGATTGTATTGTTTCTAATCTTTTAAAAAACGGTTTATAGAAGGGTCTTTTCTGTTGCAAGATGATTGTCTGACTGTTCTCCTGTACACAAAGCCAGCTCCATAAAGACATGGTTTGGTGCTTGGTGTAGAAGAACTCAAGTGGCCTGCAGAGAGCCCTAAACTCAGCCCTACATCTTTGGGATGAATTGCTTCTCATCCAACATCAATACCGAACCTCACAAATGCTTTTTTTAACAGAATTGGCAAAAAAATCCCACAAACTCATGCAAAAAGCACTTGCAGAAAGCCTTCCCAGAATAGTAAAGGCTATTATTGGCACAAAGGGGAAAGTGGTGGTGGTGTTGGTGGGTGGGGGGGGGGTTAGGTGTAACTCCATATTATTGACCTTGGTTTTGGAATCTGATTTCCAGCAAGCTCATATAGGTGTTTTTATCACAGATATAGTTTAACTACTTGCCTACTGGGCACTTTTACCCCCTTCCTGCCCAGGCCAATATTCAGCTTTCAGTGCTGTCGCACTTTGAATGACAATTGCGTGGGCATGCAACACTGTACCCAAACAACATTTTTTACATTTTTTTTTAGACACATAGAGATTTCTTTTGGTGGTATTTAATCACCACTGGGTTTTTATTTTTTGCTAAAAAAAACAAAAAAAAGACTGAAAATTTGGGGGAAAATAAAAAGTTTTTTTAAATTTCTGTTATAATTTTTTTTAATTAGGTAATTTTTCTCCTTCACTAATGTGTGCTGATGGGGTGGCACTGATGGGCACTAATGACATGGCACTGAAGGGCACTGATGAGGTGGCACTGATGGGGAGACACTAATATGCAGCACTGATGGGCACTGATATGCAGCACTGATGAGCGGCACTGATAGCTGGCATGGATAAGCGGCACTGATGGACACTGATGAGCAGCACTGAAGGTCACTCAAAGGCAGCACTGACTGGCATCACTGATGGACACTGATGGGGCTGTACTGATGATCAGTCTCCTGATTCTCTGTGCAGATCTCCCCTATGAGGAAATGCCGCTGATCGGCTCTCCTCTCCTCACATGCTGTCAGTGTGAGGAAAGGAATTGGCGAAAATCCGAATTTTCTTGTTTACATGTGATCAGCTGTGATTGGACACAGCTGATCACATGGGTAAAGATCCTCGTCATCGGCTCTTTACCTGGAATGGTGATGGACGTGTCCCAGGGACAGAGAGCACACTGAACGCTGCTCTGCATGCCCCCTCGGGCACGCAAGTGTGGCGAGAGTGGGACAACGTCATATGTGGCAGGTAGCTTCACCCTCCATTGGGTGCGTGCCGCTCTACTTAAAGATTGCTGGTCCTCCATAATTCCGGCGACTGTCATACATGAGCCACTATTGCGGCCGGCTCCCCGCTCTTCTCTTTCTTTCCTAATGCCGCGTACACACTGTCGGACTTTTCGGCTACAAAAGTTCGACAGCCCGTCGGACAGACTTTCGACGGACTTTTGACGGACTTTTGGCGGACTTGCGGCGGACTTTCTAACGAACGGACTTGCCTACATACAATCACACAAAAGTCCGACGGATTCCTACGTGATGACGTACATCGGACTAAAATAAGGAAGTTGATAGCCAGTAGCCAATAGCTGCCCTAGCGTGGGTTTTTGTCCGTCGGACTAGCATACAGACGAGCGGATTTCTGGGTCCGGCGGAGTTACGACGTAAAGATTTGAAGCATGTTTCAAATCTAAAGTCCGTCAGATTTGCGGCTGGAAAAGTCCGCTGAAAGTCCGGGGAAGGTCCATCGGACTTTTGTAGACGAAAAATCCGTCCGTGTGTACGCGGCATAACATACAGACATGGGGAGAGGAGCCTTTAGATGTGTGGATTACATCTAGTGGCATCCATACAGGTGTTCTGAAGGTGGATACTCACAGTTGCGTGATAATCTTGATATTATTCCGGGAGCATGTGAGTGCATGTGTCATTTTATCTTTAGTTAAAATGATTGTAAAGCGTCAGGTTTTTTTTTTTTTTTTAAATAACAAACATGTCATACTGACCTCCACTGTGCAGTTCATTTTGCACAGAGTGGCCCCGATCATCCTCTTCTGGGGTCCCCCAGCGGCGGGCATGCAATTCCTTGGTCTGTAGTTTTTTGTTTAGGTTGACCACAGTCCTTGTTTTCAATTCAAGGGATGGCTGCAAAGACTCTGATATAGAGAAGGCTGCAACACTGGTTCAGACCTTTTTGGCTGGTCACACCTGAGCAGGGAAGTGGGATTAGTGGTGATCTGGTTAAAAAAAAATATGTTATTTTTGTGATTGTGATTAAATAGTGGGTAAACATCCAATGGGATTGCTCCCACAGAACACGATGATCCTGATTGTTGTTTAAAATCTTCATTATGCTATTCAAAATAGAATGAAATCTAAATTCTGAACCATTTCATTTTATTGTGGCCCGTGACTGGTTAGCAAATCACTTACGTGGCCTGCACTCTTCAGAAGGTTGGGCGCCCCTGGGCCATTTGTCATTCCTCTTAAAACAAAAAAGTATTTACATCTCTCCTTCTCCATAAACTCACAATAATTCAGAACAGCAACATTTCCAATAAAAACATTATCAGCCATCTGGCGACCATACTTTTCTCACATTGTACAGTAGGTATATCTGTGTTGTAATCACTCCAATTACAGATCTTAAACTAATGATCAAACAAGTCAATTCCTGTATGAAAAAAATGTCATGTTATTGCAATGTCTTCCATGTTTCATATATATATATATATATGTAGCGCCCACCACCTTTAGGTGAGTGCTAATTAGTTAGTTAGGATAAGTGATAGGTAAATTGCCAGTGCCTTGCCCTGTTTGTTTAGGCCTGGTTGGTTAATTTGGTTGGGAGATTTGTCAGAGTAGAAAGGGGGATGTGACCACCTGCATTCTATCCTGAGAGATACCACATCCGTCCAGTGAAAAGTTCTGGAAGGAAGGTGGGCTGAAAACAAGGGTGCAGGCAGTTTGCATGCATAGCCCTGGATCAATTATTAATTTGAGTGGGCAGGGGTGGGACACATATATAAACTGGGGGTCACATGCTCCTGGGAGAGTTCTGCCTGGGAAGTTTGGACAGAGAGAGAGGAAAGATGTAACCAGCAAGGTGCAGGCTTAAAGGCCTGGAGGTGCGGGGGCCTCCAGTTCTGGATAGCAAGAACTAAACCTGAAGGCCTGAGGGTTCAGAGACCTCAGTGCTGTATGGTTCAACGACTTCAAATCCACTACAAGAAACTACGGGCGAAATGGACTAGACATTACCGGCTGGGATGGTTCTGGCCATGCGTGCGGAGCTGGAAGTAGACCGGGGATTTTATTCGGACTTTCCTGAACTGACGTGGGAGGACTGCAGGAGTCAAGATAGGCAGGTGAGGCCTGGGGCTACCAGCATCCACATACCAAGGTGCTTTTCAGAGGAGCATCAGTCAGTTCACTAAGGGAAAGGGACTTAGCTAAGCTAAGGAACCAGAGACTATAAGGCAACTCATACTTCCCGGGAAGATAATGGAACATACTGCAATTAAGAGAATAAAGTTCTTTGTTTAAATGTTGTTAAATTGTCTGCTGAAATTATTCGTGCAGTGGTGGAACAACGGAATCAGTTAACAGAAAGGTATGATCTCACCCAGCAGCTCCCAAGGGAGTAGTGCACTACATATATATATACACACACACACACAGTATCTCACAAAAGTGAGTACACCGCTCACATTTTTGTAACTATTTGATTATATCTTTTCATGTAACACTGAAGAAATGACACTTTGCTACAATGTAAAGTAGCGAGTGTACAGCTTGTATAACTGTAAATTTGCTGTCCCCTCAAAATAACTCAACACTGTCTAAACCGCTGGCCACAAAAGTGAGTACACCCGTCAGTGAAAATGTCCAAATTGGGCCCAATAATCCATCTTCCCTCCCCGGGGTAATGTGACTCATTAGTGTTACAAGGTCTCAGGTGTGAATGGGGATCAGGTGTGCTAAATTTGGTGTTATCGCTCTCACTCTCTCATACTGGTCACTGGAAGTTCAAGATGGCACCTCATGGCAAAAAACTCTCTGAGGCTCTGAAAAAAAGAATTGTTGCTCTACATAAAGATTGCCTATAACCTGAAACTGAGCTGCAGCACGGTGGCCAAGACTATACAGTGGTTTAACAGGACAGGTTCCACTCAAAACAAGCCTCGCCATGGTCGACCAAAGAATTTGAGTGCATGTGCTCAGCTTCATATCCAGAGGTTGTCCTTGGGAAATAGATGTATGAGTGCTGCCAGCATTGCTTCAGATATTGAAGGGGTGGGGGGTCAGCCTGTCAGTGCTCAGACCATACGCCGCACATTGCATCAAGTTGGTCTGCATCACTGTTGTCCCAGAAGCAAGCCTCCTCTAGAGATGATGCAGAAGAAAGCCCGCAAACAGTTTGCTGAAGACAAGCAGACTAAGGACATGGATTACTGAAACCATGTCCTGTGGTCTGATGAGACCAAGATAAACTTATTTGGTTCAGATGGTGTCAAGCGTGTGTGGTGGCAACCAGGTGATGAGTACAAAGACAAGTATGTCTTGCCTACAGTCAAGCACGGTGGTGGGAGTGTCATGGTCTGGGGCTGCATGAGTGCTGCCGGCACTGGGGAGCTACAGTTCATTGAGGGAACAATGAATGCCAACATGTACTGTGACATACTGAAGCAGAGCATGATCCCCTCCCTTCGGAGACTGGACTGCAGGGCAGTATTCTAACATGATAACGACCCCAAACACACCTCCAAGACAACCACTGCCTTGCTAAAGAAGCTGAAGGTAAAGATGTTGGACTGGCCAAGCATGTCTCCAGACCTAAACCCTATTGAGCATCTGTGGGGCATCCTCAAAAGGAAGGTGGAGGAGCGCAAGGTCTCCACCAGCTCCGTGATGTCATCATGGAGGAGTTGAAGAGAACTCCAGTGGCAACCTGTGAAGCTCTGGCTACACTGTATATACATATAAAACAGTAACATTTTCCTCCATGTCTCTCTCTGCTTCCCATGTTCAAACACTATAGTCTCCCTTTTTTTGTTTCCTAGCTAGATCTTCAACAGTTGTACCCTCCTATAACAGTGTCTCTTTCATTTTTAGCTGTACATCTAAGTGAAATGTGATTGCTGGGCAGCTATCGTGGTAACACACTCTGCAATAAAACTGAATTATTTTTCTAAAATATATGTTTATCAAGTGTCATCAAAGAGCATTAAAGTGATTTAGGAATAACACAGAAACAGAGGCCAGGTACACATGTGGTATAATACAAATGGATATCCGCCGCTATATATGCATAGAGTGTGTCCAGAGGAGATAACATTTCTATTCTAGGATAATAATAATAGGAGTTTCAGTGTAAAAAGCATCCTGCAATGTGGTGTGAAATGCTTCCTGCCCGTGTTTCAGCATCTGTGTAACCTTCTCGTGATAAAATAGATGGATGTTGGTGCTAATAAAACCCGAGTGTATGTCTTCTTGGACATAAATCAAAATGCAGAACATACCACATTCTATAAGCTACCTCCAGTCCACTAAGAGATGCTGAAAGTGAGCAGACAAAGAATACATTAAATGCTTGTAAATTTCTACCTCCATGTTCATCAACCCCTTGCTGAATCTTCAGGAAGTTTCTTTCCATAGTCAAGGCACAGACTATTACTGATTGCCTTTAAATCTTCTCTCTACCTTATTTTGCTATCTAGAATGAAGATGCATAATCACGTTAACCTGTTAGATTGAATTATTTATTTCAGGTACTTATATAGCGCTGTCAATTTATACAGTACTTTACGTATTTATTATACATCCACATCAGTCCCTGCCCTCAAGGAGCTTATAATCTAAGGTCTCTAACTCACATCCATACATACACATATTAGACAGGAGCCAATTAACCTATCAGCATGTCTTTGAAGTGTGTAAGGAAACCCACGCAGGCACAGTGAGAACACGTAGACTTGTTGCCGGTAGTGCCGTAGTTGAGATTTGAACCGACAACCCTAGTCCTGCTTGGGAGATAGATGGAATAGATGGAAAATTTTCCAACGTGTACTATCAAAAAAAGTTGAGTTCCATGGGAGCCAACACACTAATCAAAATTTTGATCAATGTGTGGCCAGCTTTAGGTTTAAGCGATCTCACCACATGGGTCCTGAACACCAGTAACTAAGCTTTGCAAAACTTGTTCTGGGTTAAAGTAGTTGTAAACTCTTTCCTATACCCAGTGAAGTGAATAGCCACAGATAATGCACAAAGATGAAACAAATCCTCCTGCATAAGTTTTACTTGTATATCTGCTGCCTTTCCCTTTCTATATTCTTTAGAAAGTGCACATCGTGTTACAAATCTTTTCTCCTCATTCAGCAGTGGGAGGGGAGTCTGGACATACACTGTGGGAGAACTGATTGGAGAAAAGGCACACACCCCCCCTTCACATAGGCAGAGGAATGAAGAAACTTGCAGAGCTGCAGTCTGACTAGACCGGCTCTCTGCTTATCTATCTCTAAGTTCCCTCCCCGACATACAATACAGTGGGGGAAAATAATTACTCGATCCCCTGCAGATTTTGTAAGTTTGCCCACTTACAAAGAAATTAAGGGTCTATAATTTTTATCATAGGTGCATTTTATTTTTTTTCAAATAACATTTTTTTATTGTATTTCGAGAAAAACAAAACAGCAGTACACATGTACAGATGTAGTAAACGGACAAGACTAGAAATAAGGGTATGAATGTGCCTGATGTATACACAATACAGTTGGGGGGAAGCAAATCGTCCTCCGTTCTTTGGCATCATACACATCAGCAGCAGTAACAATGTCTCAAAAAGACTATATAGTGCGCACTACCATGATAGTGATGCCTTGCTTAAAGCGGAGGTCCGTCCGTTTTTTTTTTTTTAAGTCAGCAACTACAAACACTGTAGCTGCTGACTTTTAATAAGGGCACTTACCTGTCCAGTGAGCCTGCTATGTTGCCCCACCGAGGCCGATCCATCCATCAGATCGGGTGCCAGCTCCACCATCCTAACTAAGGGAAACAGGCAGTGGAGCCTTGCGGCTTTACTGCCCGTTTCCTACTGCGCATGCGCAAGTCGCTTTGTGAATGGCCCTGTTGTTTCCTGGGACACACACATGTCCCAGAAGACAACGGGGCTGCTCGCCGAAGTGAAGGAACAGTGCCGCGGAATAGGAAGAGGCAGATTAGGAAGACTGCCTAGCAACAGGCATTTCTGGTGAGTAAAAAAAAAAATGTTTTTTTTCCAAGTGTTTTTTTATATGTTTTTTGGAGAATGTTAATGTCATTTTTTATTTTAGGGTGGACCTCCGCTTTAACTGCGCATAAGTAACATCCAAAAAAAACCAGAGAGGGAGATAGAAAAAAAAAAGAGAAAGGGGAGAGAGAGAAGGGGAAACCAGATAGGTGAAGGCATTGAGGTACCTCGATGACTCTGTTGCCGGCTCATAACAGATCCTCCTGAGAATGCCACCGCTCTCAGACACTGTTATGGTCATCCAGTCTGTCCATAGGTGCATTTTAAACGATAGAGACAGAATATCAACCAAAAATCCCCCCCAAAAAAACACATGATACAAATGTTATAACTTCAGTTGCAGTTCAGTGAGTAAAAAAAGTATTTGATCCCCAAGCAAAACATGACTTAGTACTTGGTGGAGAAACGCTTGCTGGCGAGCACAGAGGTAAGACATTTCTAGTAGTTGGTTACCAGGTTTGCACACATCTCATGAGGGATTTCAATCCACTCTTCTCTTTACAGATCTTCTCTAAATCCTTAAGGTTTCTTGGCTGCTGCTTGGCAACTCAAAGTTTCAGCTCCCTCCATAAATTTTCTATAGGATTAAGGTCTGTAGACTGGCAAGGCCACTCCATGACCTTAATGCGCTTCTTTTTGAGCCACTACTTAGTTGCCTTGGTGGTGGGTTTTTGGCTATTGTCATGCTGGAAGACCCATCAATGACCCATCTTCAGTGTTCAGGCTGAGGGAAGAAGGTTCTCATCCAAGATTTTACAATACATGGCCCCGTCCATTGGCCCCTCAATGCGGAAAAGTCAACCTGTAGCTTTAGCAGAGTAACAGCCCCAAAGCATAATGTTTCCACCTCCGTGCTTGACTGTAAGGATGGTGTTCTTAAGGTCATAGTCAGCATTTTTCTTCCTCCAAACACGGCAAGTCGAGTTAATGCCAAAGAGCTTAATTTTGGACTGATCTGACCACAGCACTTTTCCCCAATTCTTCTCTGAATCAATAAGATGTTCACTGGCAAACTTCAGATGGGCCTGTACATGTGCCTTTTTGAGGAGTGGGACCTTTTGGGCTCCATGGTGGAGTATTGTGTTACCAATGGTTTGTTTGGTGACCGTGGTCCCAGCTGCCTTGAGATAATTCGCAAGCTCCTCCTGTGTAGTTCTGGGCTGATCCCTCACTTATCCCTTGAACATCTTTACCCCATGATGCAAAAAACTTGCATGGAGCTAGAGACCGAGGGCGATCGATGGTTATTTTGTATTTTTTCCATTTATGAATAATCGCTCCAACAGTTGTCTCCTTCTCACCAAGCTTCTTGCTGATAGTCTTGTAGCCAATTCCAGCCTTGTGCAGGGCTACAATCTTGTCCCTGACGCCCTTTGACAGCTCTTTGGTCTTGGTCTTGATGCTGAGGTTTGAATGGAAGCAAGAAATTCTGTGGACAGGTGTCTTTTATACACATAACGAGTTGTTGTTAGGAGTAACTTCTTATATTGACCAGACTAATCTGTGTACCACATGATCACATACTGTAGCCAGTCTGTGGGAGCCAGAATTATTGTTGGTTGGTAGGGTATCATATACTTATTTTACTCACTGAACTGCAACTAAATTTATAACATTTGTATTGTGTTTTTTTTTAATTTTTGGTATATATTCTCTCTCTACCATTTACAATACGCCTATGATAACAATTATAGACTCTTCCTTTCTTTGTAAGTGGGCAAACTTAAAAAATCTGCAGGGGGTCAAATAATTATTTTTTGCCACTGTAACTACTAAAATATCTAGTTAAAACAATGAAAACATTTAAAAGTGCACAATGCTTTTAAGGGGCAAATCAGACAATCTGGACTTTCATCCTTCAATAAAGTTCCAATGGTATGCAAGCAGCCATGGAGGGAACCTGAAGCAGCACTTTCCTCTGTTAAAAAATATATATTTTATTCCTTTTTTTAATATATTTACTAATCCCTGCAGGTTTGTAAACATGGCTATTAGATTGTAAGCTCTTCTGAGTAGGGCCCTCTTAATCCTCTTGTATTTTATTGTATTGTAACTGTATTGTCTCCCTTTTATATTGTAAAGCGCTGTGTAAACTGTTGGTGCTATATAAATCATGTATAATAATAATAATAATAATAATAGCTTATTTTTAATTTTTGAGGATAGGTCCATATTAAATTAAGGTAGTTTATTTCTATTTGTTATGTACACACCATCCTATTATATCTCATTATGCTATCACAATGTTGCTAGGACCCCATGCAGTGGTACGTGTCTCTGTGGAAAACAGCACTGTT
This sequence comes from Lithobates clamitans, assembly GCA_037952925.1. Taxonomy (NCBI): domain Eukaryota; kingdom Metazoa; phylum Chordata; class Amphibia; order Anura; family Ranidae; genus Lithobates; species Lithobates clamitans. Next base: position 11,375,990 of record JBBGZY010000292.1, on the reverse strand, counting down.
CATTTATTGTAGAATGATTGACAACCAACCTGGGGTTCTGTAAACAAGCAGTTTCAGAGCAGTATAGAAAACATGAACTCTATAAGCTCAGAGAAACATTAATGACTTGCTGGGGCAGCCTGCTGAGAGATGACCTACATGCAGACCTCCAATAACATAGCCATGGTTTTCACTTGATGCCAATGTAGAGTTTAATGTTTATGTTGCTGTTTAATAAGGAACTACAGGCTAAAAAAAAAATTGTCTAAAGTTAATAAAGACTGATTCGTTTAGCTGTCTACTGGCAAGTTTTTTGAGACTTGACGTGAACCTAATCTGCATTAACATCCTTAAAGCAGTTTAAAGCAATTCCACTCTAAGGCCCCTTTCACACTGGAGCGTTTTTCAGGCGGTATTGCGCTAAAAATACCGCCTGAAAACCGCCCCTAAACAGCCTCCGCTGTTTGTTCAGTGTGAAAGCCCGAAGGCTTTCACACTGAAGCGGTGCGCAGGCAGGGCGGTGAAAAAAGTCCTGCAAACCGCTTTTTTGGAGCGGGGAAGGAGCGGTGTATTCACCGCTCCTTCACCGCTCCTGCCCATTGAAATCAATGGGTCAGCGCGGCTATACCGCGGCAATACCGCGGCTATAGCCGCGCTGTACGAGGGATTTTAACCCTTTTTCGGCCGCCAGCGGGGGTTAAAACCGCACCACTAGCGGCCGAATACAGCTGCAAGAACGACGGTACAGCAGCGCTAAAAATAGCGCTGTTGTACCGCTGACGCCCCCACCGCCCCAGTGTGAAAGGGGCCTAAGTCCTCCTCCCCCCTCATATACCACATTTGGCATGTCATTTTTTTTTTTTGATGGGGGGGAATGGGCACCTAGTTTTGACAGGTACCCGCTCCCACTTCCGCTCGGATCGTGTGGAAGTTCACCCCCCTTCACCCGCAGCTTTCACATCACACAGGTTCTAAAGCTTTCACATCACAGGTTCTAAAAGGCTGCAGGACCAGTTACAAAGCGCAGCGTGGCTCGCACATGCGCAATAGGATGCTGGCTTAGAAGCTACAAGCTGTCGTAAGCCAGCTTTCCATGTCGACATTAGGAGCCCAGAGACCAGTGTAGAACTAGCTCGGGTGAGGACAGTGCTGGATCCCTGGACAGAGTGTCCTTTTATTAAAAGTCAGCAGCTACAAAAATTTTAGCTGCTGAATTTTAAAATATATATATATATATATATATATATATATATATATATATATATATATATATATATATAATTTTATTTATTTTTTTTAGAGTGAAGAACCTCTTTAAACTGGAACTAAAGTCTAAAAAAATGCAAGTAGGTAGAGTTATTTTTGGAGGTGTAACAGGTATAGAGATGTGAAGGCCCGGAAAAAAACTGAAACATTCGAAAAAAAACCCTGTTTTTTTCTGTTTTTTCCTGAAGGCTTTTTTGTTTTTTTCCAAAAAATTGGAATAATTGAAAAAAGAAAAAAAAATTGTGGAATATTTTATTTTAACATGATGAATAAAATATTTTAAGACAGGGTGTTCACCTTAAGTTTTTAGTTCCTAATTGTGATGACGGACAAAAAAAGAGTAGCTGCAGAAGCAGAGACGAATACTGACAATTTCAGCTCAGAAAATGATTTTGATTAAATGTCCATTGAAACTTAGTCCCACACTCTTCTTAACCCTTCCCCCATCTTCAATTCTTTTTATGAGAATGGGGTTTTTATTTTTATTTAAAACTATGGAGAGGAAATATGAAAAATTGTTACTTTTGGTTTTGAAAATTGTTTTGTGGAGGCTTTTTGGCTGTTCCACATAAACTAGTAAGCAGTTCAGGAGATTGTTGCTCCCTTTGTTACAAATAAATATTATAAAAAAGTAAATTCTGTTTGTGATAATTGTTTGGCTACACTATATTTTTAATATGCTAGTTGTGATAATTTTATGCCAAGTCATTGTCCATAGTCATATTTTATGTTCCTAAAGTAACAGAATGACTTTCAATCTTAAAAAGACAAAAAAGTGCTAATGTAGCATTTTTTTCAATTTTTCCAAAAATTTCAGTTTTTTCCCCAAAAAAACGGAAAAAAAAAAAAACAGTTTTTTTTCCGAGCTTCAAAAGTTCCAGAAATTTTACATCTCTAAACAGGTAGAAGGATCGCCCAAATGATTAACCAGCAGTAGCTTTAAGACGAACCTTACTATTTACAGGCTTTAAGAAATTCTATGGGAACAGTTAAGTCATACAGCAAAGTACCAAAAGCAGCTTCTTGTGCTTGTCTCCTGGACAACATCTCTTGCACAGTAATGTAGGCTGGGTCTGATAATCCAGGGAAGCAGCCGGACAGATTTAATAATTGGTTTTACAGGCAATTAGTTGCAGGAGTCTTTGGGCTGGAAACAGACAAGTGTGGGTCACCCTACCTGAAGCACAGTACTTAAACATTTCAATCATGTTTCCCTTTTCCTCTGTTTCCTCAAGATTTCTGCAGTATCTTCTAATATTATCCATCAGACCTTTCACAATTTTTGTTACAAATTTCTGGACTTGTTCTTGCCAATAACTTTTTGAGTGAGGTCTTCAGAAATGAACACAATATTCTATATGAGGTCTAACTAAAGATCTATTTAGCAGAATCAAGACCTCGTCCGACCTGCTGGTGATTCCCTTAGTGCAGTGGTCCCCAACCCCGGCGCTGTTGAAGAAAATTGTGCCAAGGCCTATGAGAATCAGGACCTCCTTCTTCATGTTCCCTCTAGTTATAACTAAAGATTGATATAGGGGAATCAGGACCTTCTTCCTCTTGCTGGTGATCCCTCTAGTGATGCACCCCATAATTCTTTCCGTTTGACCCCTTTCCAGACCACACTGTTTGCTCTTTTTTCAATCCTCATCTCCACATGACTGGGTGTTCAAAGTAAACATGACAATTTATTCGTTTAAAATTCTCAACTCTTTTAGGAAAAAAATAAATCTCGATATGCTTACCTTTCTAGCAGCCCATGCTTCGCAATGCCACTGCTTTGCTATTCCTTGGTGGCTTCATGTATTTGAGCCTTCAGGTATAAAGAAAACAGGAATCCATGCAGTGTAAGCTTCTACACACAGTTAAGCATCTACATTTAAAGGACGCCTGTAATGAGTGTAATATGATGTCATTGCTCTCCTTAGCTTCTGAAATTGCTAGATTCCTGGCAGTCCTGTTAACTTCTGGCTTCGGTACTTTATTAGTCACTGATAAAGAATAAGTATGAAGATTAGAAGTTTTGATTTTGTGTAGATTGTGAAGAATATCAAGGTGACACCACTATGTAGTGCCAGAAGTTCTGTTTGCATAGTTCTTGCCACTTCCAGACCTTTAATTTATTATGATTTTGTATTATTTTTTTCTTTTTTACGGTCAGGACTTGACAGATTTTTGCCCAAGTTGCAGTGACTTATCCCTTATCAGATGGCTTCATCCAGGATTAAAATCAGATAGAACAAGTCTGAAGACAGACGGCTTCTGTCGTGCTTTGTCCTTAGATAACCACACAATGCTCTACTAATCATTTGTCATCACCTTCTCCCCAGCACTGACCCCTGTAGACTTACCACTCTGTGGTTTAGCACTGTCTTCTTCTCATGGTTATCTTAGCACTATATTATGAATGCTGCTAAACCTGAGGAAACCAAACTCCTGCAGTCACCAGGGAGAAAGGTGCAGGTAGACAAAGGTGTTTATCTGAAGTGATGTATGTATAAAATCAAAGAAGCGCCTCACTCCTGTCCAGCCAACCTAGTGTAGACTTAAAAATGGCCTCAGCCCAAAGCCACATGCCATGAAATATTTAGCTCTACCTGCCGGAGCTTAATCATAGGCTAGTCTTCTCAGTTGAATAAAGGCCCATCACTTTGCTCTGGGTTCACAGAACAATGCCATAAAAAGTGGAAGATGTATTAAAGCTGAACTCTAGACATACATTATATTGTCAAAAGTATTGGGACGCCTGCCTTTGGACACACTTGAACTTTAATGGCATCCCAATCTTAGTCTGTAGGGTTCAATATTGAGTTGGCCTACCCTTTGCAGCTACAACAGCTTCAACTTGTCTGGGAAGGCTGTCCAGAAGGTTTAGGAGTCTGTCTATGGGAATGTTTGACCATTCTTCCAGAAGCACATTTGTGAGGTCAAGCACTGATGTTGGACGGGAAGGCCTGGCTCGCAGACTCCACTCTAATTCATCCCAAAGGTGTTCTATCGGGTTGAGGCCAGGACTCTGTGCAGGTCAGTCAAGTTCCTCTACCCCAAACTCGCTTATCCATGTCTTTATGGACCTTGCTTAGGATATGACAAAGATCAGCTCATCTATGTCCTGCTTCACCTTCACTGCCCAGTCACAGGCTGGGGGCAGGTACTGAGATTCTTCTCTAAGTGACCAGCCAAAAGATAACTGCACAAAAAGGTATATATATACAGTGCCTTGCAAAAGTATTCCCCCCCCCCCCCCCTTGGCATTTTTCGTGTTTTGTTGCCTCACAACATGGAATTAACATGGATTGTTTGAGGATTTGCATCATTTAATTTACAGAACATGCCCACAACTTTTAAGATGTTTTTTTTTTTTGTGAAGCAGACAACAAATAGGACAAAATATCAGAAAAAGTCAATGTGCATATCTATTCAATCCCCTAAAGTCAATACTTTGTAGAGGCACCTTTTGCAGCTATCACAGCTCCAAGTCGCTTTGGATAAGCCTCTATGAGCTTGCCACATCTTTACACTGGGATTTTTGCCCATTCCTCCTTGCAAAACTGCTCCAGCTCCTTCAAGTTGTATGGTTTGCGCTTGTGAACAGCAATCTTTAAGTCTGACCACAGATTTTCTATTGGATTGAAGTCTGGGCTTTGACTAGGCCATTCCAACACATTTACATGTTTCCCCTTTCCTGCTAGAAGGTGAACCTCCATCCTACCCTTATATCACACACAGAGTGGTACAGGTTTTGCTCAAGAATATCCCTGTATTTAGCACCATCCATCTTTCCTTCAACTCTGACCAGTTTCCCAGTCCCAATTGCTGAAAAACATCCCTACAGCATGATGCTGCCACCACCATGTTTTACTGTGGGGATGGTGTTCTTTGGGTGATGTAATGTGTTGGGTTTGTGCCAGACATAGCATTTTCTTTGACCAAAGAGTTAAATTTTAGTCTCATCAGACCAAAGCACCTTCCTCTATACATTTTGGGAGTCTTCCACATGCCTTTTCACAAACTCAAAACGTGCCATTTTGTTTTTTGCTGAAAGTAATGGCTTTTTCTGGCCACTCTGCCATAAAGCCCAACTCTATGGAGCGTATGGTTTATTGTCGTCCTATGTACAGATACTCCAGTCTCTCCTGTGGAACTCTGCAGCTCCTCCAGGGTTACCTTAGGTCTCTGTGCTGCCTCTCTGATTAATGCCCTCCTTGCCCGGTCCGTGAGTTTTGGTGTGCGGCCTTCTCTTGGCAGGTTTGCTGCTGTGCCATGTTTTTTCCATTTGGTTATGATAGATTTGATGGTGCTCCTAGGGATCTTCAAAAATTTGGATATTTTTTTATAACTTAACCCTGACTTGTACTTCTCAACAACATTGTCCCTTACTTGTTTGGAGAGTTCCTTGGTCTTCATGGCAGTGTTTGGTTAGTGGTGCCTCTTGCTTAGGTGTTGCAGCCTCTGGGGCCTTTCAAAAAGGTGTGTATATGTCATGACAGATCATGTGACACTTAGTTTGTACAAAGGTGGACATCATTTCACTAATTATGTCACTTCTGAAGGTAATTGGTTGCACCAGAGCTTTTTATGGGCTTCATAACAAAGGGGGTAAATACATACGCACATGCCAATTATCGTTTTTTTTTTCTGAAAAATAGTTTTATGCATATATTTTTCTAATTTTACTTCACCTACTTAGACTATTGTGTTCTGATCCATCACATATAATTCAGATTAAAAAAACATTGAACTAAAGGCTGTAATGTAACAAAATAGGTAAAAAGCCAAGGGGGTGAATACTTTTGCAAGGCACTGTATATATATATATATATATATATACACACAAAATTTAAAAAGTTGCATAAAGGCTTCAGGAGGTGGATGCGGTTACAGGGGGTTATGCTGGAGTTGGGTTCAAAATAATATACATTTATTACTCAACAAAATAAGGTAAAAACACCCTACAAGCTTTTCCACTGCTGCAAGCTTCTTTAACCACAAAGATACCTTATTATGGCAGAAAATAGATCAATAAACATCTGGGGTTTCAATGTATTTTTACTGAGAACTTACTTCCTCCAAATCACCAATCAATTTAAAACTTGCCCTGGGTAATTAGATCTGATTGGCAGCTGTAAAGAAATAGTGACAGTTGTTAGTAAGAACACGTCATTCACATCAGCAATGTAAAGAACATTTCTGTGAGTTGCCTCCAATGTAGTGTTTCTTGTCCACCATGTTATTCTTATGAATCTAAACATCTTTTGTCTAGACTCCATGATTGCCTTTGGTAATGTGGTTATACTTGGATCACTGTAGGTGTTATTTCACTCTGTTCCTCCATCCCCTTTGAATTGGCTTTGATTGCAGTCTTATTTCAGTTTAAAGTATACAGTACGTATTCTGATAATTGACAGTCGTTAATACCAGAATTTGTCAAGTTTCTTTTGAACTACCTTTTTTTTCTGTCTGACGTTTTATATAGCACAGCAGTAAAGTGCAAATTCTAATGGGGCATACACACGGTCGGACTTTTCGTCTACAAAAGTCCGACAGCCTGTCCGACAGACTTCCGGCGGACTTTCGGCGGACTTTCGGCGGACTTGCGGCGGACTTGTGGCAGACTTTCTAACGAACGGACTTGCCTACACACGACCACACAAAAGTCCGACGGATTCGTACGTGATGACGTACACCAGACTAAAATAAGGAAGTTCATAGCCAGTAGCCAATAGCTGCCCTAGCGCGGGTTTTTGTCCGACGGACTAGCACACAGACGAGCGGATTTCGGGGTCCGTCGTAGTTACGACGTAAAGATTTGAAGCATGTTTCAAATCTAAAGTCCGTCGGATTTGAGGCTGAAAAAGTCCGCTAAAAGTCCGGGGAAGCCCACACACGATCGGATTACCAGCCAGCTTTAGTCCGTCGGCATCCGTTGGACTTTTGTAGACGAAAAGTCCGACCGTGTGTACGCCCCATAAGAGAGTCACATTTTTAACTTCCTTTGTGCAACTATTTATGGGTTGTGGGAGAAGCTCCACGTCTTTGTGGATGAGACCCTCTTTAGTGAGCTTATGGTTGTTATATAGGCAATATATTGCTCAATTCCTTTGGTGCACAGGAATTACCAGATATTGGACTAGCGTTTTGCACCCTTTTTACAATGAATGAATCCTTGAAATAACTTTCACATATCAGGAAGCCACTGCTAATAATTACTACGCTTTATCTACAGCTCAGGGTACATTAGCAGGAACAGTAAGTTATCTATAAGAATAAATTAAAGAGTAAGAAATGTGTGCTTAGTGTATCTAAAATCCCAAGGCTGATCTACAGTTTTAAAATAATAATAATAATTTTGTTGCGTTGCAGCCTGAAATGAAGTCAGACACAGTTTTTGTTTTGTCCAGCTCTATTTACTAGTGCGACTTATAACATCCAAGTGAAAGATATAACACCAACATGTCAGAAAAAAAATAAAATAATTCAAAAACAGAATCACTGAGTTGGAAAAAGGATCATCCCCCTTGCGTCAGTTATTTGGTAAAACACCTTTTGCTTTAATTACAGCCCTTAGTCTGTCTCTACTAACTTTGCACATCTAAACTTTGCAATATTTGCTCACCCTTCTTTGCAGAACTGCTCAAGTTCAGTTAAATTGAATTATTATTTTTGTTTTTTTTCAAAAGATTTTATTAAGTTTTACAGATGTACAAAGTATACGTGACATACATCTCACACAGTAAGGTTACAAAAGCTGAGAGCATATGTATAATTTCCATAGTATTCTACACGTTGAGGATGGACAGTAAGTCAATTCCCGTCAATGAACATGTTTTGTAGAAGTAACTAGAATTCCTCGAACTGAAGAAATAATTAAAAGATAAGACAATGGTTCTAGAGGGTGGGAACATAAGAATAGCAACGGTCACATCAAGATTGTCATATGCACAACCCGGTTCCATTCACCCTAAATTGAATTATTTGACCTCAACGCCAAACAATATGTCTAGTGGAAATTCATCCAAATAACACCATTCCTACAGTAAAGCATGGAGGTGGTAATATCTTCTTATAGGGGTGTTTTTCAGGGACTGGGGCACTTCTCAGAATAGAAGGAAAAATTGATGGGGAAAAATACCGTCACATTTTTGAGGAAAATCTGCTGCCCTCGGCCAGAAAGTCGTCAATGGGAAGAAGGTTTACCTTCCAACATGACAATGACCCAAAGCACACAGCAAAAATGATCACACAGTGATTGAAGGATTAAAAGGGGAATGTCCTTGAATGTCCTAGTCAGAACCCGGATTTAAACCCCATTGAAAATCCGTGGAATGACTTGAAGACTGCAGTCCACAAATGGTCACCATTAAAGTAAACTGAACTTGAGCAGTTCTGCAAAGAAGAGTGGACAAATATTGCAAAGTCTAGATGTGAAAACTTAGCAAAGACATATCGCAACAGACTAAAGGCTGTAATTAAAGCAAAAGGTGTTTCAACAAAATACTGACATAAGGGGGTGATCTTTGTTTCCAAATCAGTCAATCTGTTTTTGAATTTTTTTTATTTTTTATGACATGTTGGTGTTACATATCTTTCATTTGGATATTATAAGTTGTGCTAGTAAATACAGCTGGATAAAACAAGAAAGATGTCTATCTTAATTTCAGGCTGCAAAGCCACAAAATATGATTATTTTAAAGGGGGTGATTCTTTTCTATACCCATTGTATATGAGAACATTATTTTGAGTAATAATAAAATTAAACAATGAATAATTTTCAAAAAAGGATTGCAGCCAGTGAATATTGTTTACATTGGTGGTCATTGAAATGCTCCCATTGATTGGTGGTTATTGGGAGAAGAGCCTTGTTATGCTGGTGATCACTGAAATAAAGCGCCTCCTTACATTGGTTGTCATTGACAGAAGGGTCCTGTTACACAGGTGTTCATTGGGGGAAGGGACTGTTACACTGGTGGCCATTGGGTAAAGGGTCTTATACACTGTTGGTCATTGGAAGAAGAGCCCTATAACACTGGTCCCAGCTACACTGGTGAACATTGGGAGAACTGACCTGTTGCACTGGTGGTAAGTAGGGAGAATGCTCCTTACATTGGTGGTCAATAAGAAAAACGTCTGAGATTAGGGGTCAGTGGGAATAATTACCATCTTTCAAATAGTTAAAAGGGTTGTTGGTGTCAGTGGTTATTTACCTGGGAGGAAAAAATTGCTAAGATCTAAAGGGCTCCCTAGCAATCTGTAGAGGAACCCTAGTTGAGAAAGCCTGGTTTAGCTTTTAGATAAAACAAAATATGTCCAGTCTTCACTATGAACTTGTATAATCTATTATACCTGATGATGGTTAAAAGTTGCCAGGGTTTTCTTTTTAGAAAGCAATTCCCAGAATTTATCAGAACTTGGTGCAATACTTCTAAAACTTTCCACACACACATTACAGTCTGACCGCACAACTTGCAAGCTCCTTTAGATTTACTAACAATTATAGTGTGTGTTCCAAAGACCTATCTAATCAATCCATCCATTTATATCCAATAATGTAGGCCTTCAGACTGCACAGCTGTTGGTAAATCAAATCTATATTGTACAATCAGATTGTAACATGTCACCGTGTTCCCCTTTAGGCCCCCTTCAGTTTCATGTGTTACAATAATGCAGAGTAAAATATTATCACAACGCATGATTTGAAGGAGGGATAAAAGCCGCATTAAACCCAAACCCAAACACAAAAATGTAATATTTTGCAGCTTACCAATCATTAGATGTGGTGGCTGCATCAGTTTTTTTTTTACACTTTTTTCCCTTTATTTTCACCTGGGGATCTGACCAGTAACCCACCTCCTGTATTAAAATTCCCCCACTCTGAATAAAGGGGGCACTTTTGGACAGCAGCATTGTCAGTCTGGGTGGTGGGGTGTATTAGATGGACTAGCAGATTTAGATGCACTAACATATTGAAGCCAAGCTCCAGTTAAAGCGGGGTTCCACCCAAATTTTGAACATTATCTCTATGCATTCTCTTCCTTGCCTAGATGCTGACATGCTGTGTAAAAAAATTTAAATCACCATAATCACCTTTTTTTTTCTAATCTTCTTAGCACTTCCTGGTTTTCCTCCCATGGGAGTAGGTGTGTTTCTAGCCTCTCTCAGACCTCCCACAGTCCCCTGGGAGCTAGTCTCAGGCTTCCCAGCATGCATTGTGCAACAGCGTCATCACAACATCTCGGTGAGTGCTGGGAGCACAGCAGTCACCGCATCCAGGAAATACATGCTTGTGGGCTTCAAATGCCCACAATGAAGATGGAAACCGCCTTCAGTGAATTTTATAAGTTATTCTTTACAATGAAATCGGACACAGGCGGACTTATTACACAGAACATGTGAGTAGATAATCATGAGAAGAAAAGTTTGTGAATGAACTGCAAAAAAAAAAAAAAAAAACATAGATAGGTGGACCCCCGCTTTAAGACTTTGAAAGCAAACAGTTTTTTTTTATCCTTTTGGGATAAAGGTTCTACATAAATAAATGCTGATCATTATATACACCCCTGCTTGTTTTAAATGGTTTGTCTCATCCTTGTAAGTGATACATTCTTCTGGAGATCATAGGCGTGCGCACAGGGTGTGCCGGATGTGCCTAAGCACACCCTAATCACCCCGTGCACATTACGCTCTGTGTGCCAGCAGGAAGATGGGAAAGAACTCCATCTTACCAGCTCTGCCATAAGAGAAGTGCTTATATATGTAGACAAACTTGTGTGCTTGAGCTTTAGGGTGCACACTTGAAAAACAACAGGCATCATTTTGAAAAACAGTAGCATTTAAGAATTGGTAAGTTGCAATATAATAAAAGCTTGCTTTTGGGTTTAATACCACTTTAACGTCTCAAGTGTGATGTCCCTTTCAGTGGTGTTCTGTCAGTCTATCTTCAGGTCTCATGTTATTGGTGCTTGTAACTATTTATGGTATCCACCAGTGGCAGCTTGTGCTCAATATTTGGGAGGGGGGGGGGTTATTGGGGTAGGTGTCAAACAAGCCTCCCCCCTCACTCGCACTGCCAAAAGCCACCCCCTTCCGTCCCCCCACAGACAGGAAGGTGGCAGGTAAGGAAGCAGATGGCTACGATCCGGAGTAGGGCTGCTGTTCCAGCTGTTCCAGGGAAGAACTGGGGCTACTCCTCCTGGCCAAACAGGAAGTGATTCCTAAGACTCCCTGGCCAATCGGGTCTCAGGACCTGCTTCCTGATTGGCCGGGAGTAGAATCAGGAAGACAATAGCGAATATTAATTCGCTATTGTCTTTCAACAGGGTGGGATCAGAGCGCAGTGCTCTGTGCCCCGAACCCACCTTTCTTTAAAGGCAATTAGAGCCTCAGGCTCTAATCATGTGCTTCAAAAAAAAAAAAACCCATTGGAATCCATGCGTTCAGCGCCCTGCATGTAGATTAGGGGCCGGGCTCATGGATTAGGGGGGCGGCGCCCTACGCCCCTTGTGATCGGACCGTCACTGGTATTATTGCTGATACGCGTGAGGCGGAACAAGGTGATGCTGGGATCAGAGAACCAGAAGTGCGGCAGGAGAGCTGCATGTCCCAAGAAATTGCTTTTACACGCAATGCAGTTTTAATTTATCTTAATGTGAGTGCATTTCTTTAAAAAATCTACTGGTATTTTTAACTACTACACTATGTGGATTTTATGTCAGTTCAGAGTTAACTCTGCAGAAATAAGCAATGGTGTACAGGAGATCTTAAAGGCACAGCTATCTAGAAAATGTAAACGGGGAAGCAGAGTATCTGCAAAATCTGAGGGTGCCATTATCCCCGGAGTGGGGGCAGTGCACTTAGACCTACTATATATTTGCTTAGAGTTCAAATTATTAGGGTGAAAGCTCATTACTGCAGGGGTCAGCAACCAGTAGATCACGAACAGGTGACTGGTAGATCTCGGTCTGGGCTTGCTGACCCGTCATTCCAGAACATCAAACAGAGTGCACTGCAGAGGAACTTCTTGTAAAATTGGAGCTGTAGTAGGGAGCAAGAGCCGCATAAACTGATGCCTCCTCTGTAGTTCTGGCTCCTATCCCATGCCGAGTGATACCAACTGAATATGTGTATTTTGTGTTTATATTATTTATACAGACTCCCAGCAGCCTTCAGGACCATCCTCCCTGAGATTGACCAGGGCTGTATAAATATTCGTACTGCTATTTGTATTACTCCACACTTCTGTTCCGGACGATTCTACTGTTCTCTGGAAAGCAGAGGAAGCAGTCAAACCAGCAGCAGTTAAAACACTGACCAGACCTAACTAATTATATGCAGCTGCACTGATTACAGTGAGCAAAACTAAAGTTGCCTAACACAGCAATTGCAGCCACAATGGTTACTGTGAGACTAAAGCTAAATTTACCTATCAACAAAAATGCAGCTCCACTGAACACAGTTCTCCAAGATTCAAAACCCGGACTGTCCGGGTGAATTCAGGACAGGTGGCAACCCTAGCTTGAAGTCTGTTACATAATTTTTCTCCCAGAGTAATTCTCCCCAAAGCATGTTCGACTGCCTTGATCCCAAGGTTTTGTTGTATGTGTTATGCTGTATTCTATATAATTTTTATTTTCAACTGCATTGATGTTTTCAAGGTAGGAAAATTGTACAAAATGCTTATTCATGATCATAAAAAGTCAGTTTTACAAAAGAAATATTGATTTATCCTTTGTGGAAGGGAGACAAAGAGTACCATGATTGTCTGATGACTGGTATATGAAAAATATGCCATTCTGTCCAAACAATAAACACTGCATAGCTACATTCTTTACAAGTGATTTGAACATGCATTGTCTATAGCTGAACTTGATGTACCAATGATGGTGAATAGGCATATTTCAGATTATTTACTTTACTGCAGCTACATTAACTAGTTGCCGCCGGGGCGGTTTCGGCTCTCATTCTGGGATGCTGTCATATGATGGCGCCCCAAAACGGCCAATCGGGTGCGCAGCGCGGCGATTGCGGCCGCGTCGTGTTGCTAAGACACGGCGCAACCCCGATCTCTGTAAAGAGCCGGGCTCTTTAACCATGTGATCGGCTGTGTCCAATCACAGCCGATCACATGTAAACACGGAGATGCCGGTAATCGGCGCTCCTCGCCTCACACTGACAGAGTGTGTGGCGAGGAGAGCCGATCAGCGGCATCTCCTCACAGGAGACATCTACACAAGTAATCGGGGCACTGATCATCAGTGATCAGATTACAATAGCGCCACCAGTGCCACAAATCAGTGCCAGCGATGAGTGCCCACCAGTGCCATCAATCAATGCCCACCAGTGCCAGCAATCAGTGCCCACCAGTGCCACCAATCCATGCCCATTAATGATGCCAGTCCGTGCTGGCTATCAGTCCCGGCTATCAGTGCTGCCCATCAATGACCATCACTGCTGTCCATCAATGCCCATCAGTGTCATCCATTAGTGCCACCCATCAATGCCCATCAGTGACGCCTATCCATGCCGTCTATCAGTGCCAACCAGTGCTTCCTATCAGTGCCAATCAGTGCCACCTATTAGTGCCCATCAGTGCCACCTAACAGTGCCCATCAGTGCTCATCAATGACACATATCAGTGCCACCTATCAGTGCCTATAAGTTCGGCATATTAGTGCCTCCTTATCAGTGTCACCTAATCAGTGCCCATAAGTGCCAAATCATCAATGCCCACCAGTTCAGCCTATCCGTGCCCATCAGTGCCGCCTCATCAGCGCAAATTAGTGAAGGAGAAAAATTACTTAATTACAAAATTTACTGACAGAGACTAAGTAAAAAAAAATTTTTTCACATTTTTTGGTCTTTTTTTTTTTTTTAGTAAAAAATAAAAAAAACAGCAGTGAATACATACCACCAAAAGAAAGCTCTATTTGTGTGAAGAAAAATGATGAAAATGTCATCTGGGTACAGTTTAGCATGACCACGCAATTGTCATTTAAAATGCGGCAGCCCTGAAAGCTGAAAAATGGCCTGGGCAGGAAGGGGGTGTGTAAGTGCCCTGTAGGCAAGTGGTTAAACATGAAAAAGAAAACTGGTTATTGCACACATCCTTGGGTAAATAAATAGACCCGACTGACTGGGTTTCAGAAACAGGTGATAGATGGTAAGTGTTTAAAACTTTATTTGAAAAATAGTTGCACAGCATTCTGCTCTATATAATATTTTATATATTTTTTTCCAGTTTAAACAGAACTCCAGACTGTAATTTAAAGGGGAATTTCAGTCTGTTTCTGTCCCATCTGCTTCTGCCTCTAGCGTTTGATGAAAAAATGGGCTTCAGAGTCAATCGCTGCTTCTGTATCCTATTGGGTGCACACAACTTCAACAAAGACAGTTTTATCTGGTTAAGAAAATGTCTGCCCCCTTGTGCACACTGAAGGAACTCATCCATTGTTGACACTGTACTGTATGCCATTGTTGTGCTCTCTGTGTGAATGCAATGTTGTTTCTCGGGGGGAAGAACTGACTTGTTATGTTCTTTATTTTATTAGGTCACATATACCAAACACTAGGCCCACCAGGCCTTGTCATGTGGCCATCACACATATATTTGCAGCCAAAATATGGCAGAACGCCATTCCACCACCTCTAATTCTCACCCCTGAACTCATTCTGCAGTTAGCTGCTTAGGATATGAACTATTACTTGCACTTAACCACCCCTCGTGGGAGCCCAGTTGGGTGCCAGGGGTAAGGACTCAAGCTTTGGACTTAAAAGAGAAGTATGGGTTTGGGGGTTATTGCAGTTTTATAATTACCTAGGTGGATGCAGCATCCGTCCGATGCTGCATCTGTCCCCCGGAATCTCTACACTGAGAACCGAGCCATCGAACACCGCCAATGGCTCCGGTATCTTGGCTCCCTGTCAATCGGCAGCTCTCCTGCTTTGCTCCTCCACGCTCACTGGAGCATGGAGATGTGGAGGGATGGAGATCGGCCATCTCAGCCTCTCAGTGGCTCACTGAGAACCTTGAGATGGCTATCAGTCCAGGCACCTGGGAGATCCAGACTCAATCCCGGCATGCCGGGAATGCTAACCATCACATTTGCTTATGCTTCCAGCCAAACTGTCAAATCACCAAATTGCTGGTGTCATAACTGATCACATGTGCAGCTCCATGGCAATTGCAGGTCAAACAGAGGCCAAGATGGCAGCTTCCTTGGCTGAAAAGGATGGGGGAGCATAGTTCTGCTTTTCATTGGAGTGCTGCCTTAACGCCAGCCTTCTCCCGCCTTGGGGGGCACTAGCGAGTGCTCTCTCCAGGTCCCAACTTGGGCGCCACCCACATGCCTATTGCAGGTTTGTTTCTAAAATCTTTCAAAATGGTGGTGGCATATGTCAACAGAAAGCAGCCACCCAGGCCCCATCAGGAGAAACAAATACACTAGAAGTCTCTATATCAGACCAAAAAGATGGACAATTTAGGAGAAGAGAGGAACAGGGGATTTGTTTCGAAATGAGGGACCAACTCTCTCAGACCATAGGAGAATGCTGAGTGCTGGAAAAGAACAATCGCTCTTCAGGCTTCCAACCAAACAGTGAACTTGGGTTCAGTTGTCCTAAACTGACTCTGAATTAGCAGTCAGTCATTTATTTGGAAGATTATATAAACCACTGAAAATTATTGCAGAAGTTGGCCTGAAACCTTTCTATTGAACACTTTATTTTTAGTTGTGGAGAAAGTGGGGAAAGTCCGAACCTATGTCCAGTATTTATGGCTGTCTATGTCCCCACTGGAGAAATTTCTCCTTGCTTCCTCGGAGACACAGACAGCGGTGAAAAACTGACAAAAGTTCTAACCATTCCCTCTATTCAAAATCCTAAAACAGTATGGCTGGAGGTAGGGTTGACACGCTTTCTTCAAGCTATTCAAAATCCTAAAACAGTATTGCTGGAGGTAGGGTTGACACGCTTTCTTCAAGCTATTCAAAATCCTAAAACAGTATGGCTGGAGGTAGGGTTGACACGCTTTCTTCAAGCTATTCAAAATCCTAAAACAGTATGGCTGGAGGTAGGGTTGACACGCTTTCTTCAAGCCAAACCTGAACACTTTAGCGGCGCACAGCAATGTTTTTTTTTTTATATACACTCAGGGGCGTTGCTAGGTCTACAAAAGATCTGGGGCTAGAGCCAATAGCAGCGTAGTAAAGAAAGTCATACGCTTGGGCGGGCATACACATGTATATACAGCAATATACATATGTGTGTGTGTGTGTGTATGTATCCCCAGAGAGCCCCCCACTTACATCAGGGTCCCAGAGAACCCCCTTACATCAGGGTCCCTAGAGAACCCCCCCTTACATCAGGGTCCCTTGAGAGTCTCCCCCTTGCATCAGGGTCTCCAGAGAGCCCCCCACTTACATCAGGGTTCCCAGAGAGCCCCCCTTACATTAGAGTCCCCAGAGAGCCCCCCCTTAAACCACGCTCCACAGAGTGCCTCCCCCTTAAATCAGGGTCCCCTGAGAGCCTCCCCCTTAAAATCAGGGTCCCCAGAGAGCCTTCCCCTTAAAATCAGGGTCCCCAGAGAGCCTCCCCCTTGCATAAGGGTCCCCAGAGAGCCCCCCACTTAAATCAGGGTCCCCAGAGAGCCCCCCCACTTAAACGCCTCCCCTCCCCTTGGGGACCCCTGCAGAGACTCGGAGCTATGGGCTCCAGATTTGGGGCTATAGCCCCAAAAGCCACCCCCTAGCAACGCCACTGTATACACTATAGAATTGTAACAGACCTGGGACATCTTTGGGAACTCCAAAGAGAATTGTAATGCAGCAGACATAGTTCCCCCCTGCCCTGCCCTCCTGTCAGGCCCTGTTCCGAGCTACATTCCTGTCTGAATAATGTGTCGGTGTTTCAGGTGGACTGAAATCCGGACACATGATTCAAAACCTGGACTGTCCGGGTAAATCCCAGACAGGTGGCAACCCTAGCTTGAGGTCTGTTACATAATTTTTCTCCCAGAATAATCCTCCCCAAAGCATGTTCGACTGCCTTGATCCTGAGGTTTTGTTGTATACGTTATGCTATATTCTATATCATTTTTATTTTCAACTGCATTGATGTTTTCAATTGATTGAGGTAGAAAAAATGTACAAAATGCTTATTCATGCTCATAAAAAAGTTTTACAAAAGAAATATTGATTTATCCTTTGTGGAAGGGAGACAAAGAGTACCATGACTGTCTGATGACTGGTATATGAAAAATATGTCATTCTGTCCAAACAATAAACACTGCATAGCTACATTCTTTACAAGTGATCTGAATATGCATTGTCTATAGCTGAACTCGATGTACCAATGATGGCGAATAGGCATATTTCAGATTATTTATTTTACTGCAGCTACATTAAACATGAAAAAGAAAATTGATTATTGCACACATCCTTGGGTAAATAAATAGACCCGACTGACTGGATTTCAGAAACAGGTGATAGATGGTAAGTGTTTAAAACTTTATTTGAAAAATAGTTGCACAGCATTCTGCTCTATATAAGATTTTATATATTTTTTTCCAGTTTAAACAAAACTCCAGATTGTAATTTAAAGGAGAATTTCAGTCTGTTTCTGCCCCGTCTGCTTCTGCCTCTAGTGTTTGATGAAAAAATAGGCTTCAGAGTCAATTGCTGCTTCTGTATCCTATTGGGTGCACACAACTTCAACAGAGACAGTTTTATCTGGTTAAGAAAATGTCTGCCCCCTTGTGCACACTGAAGGAACTCCTCCGTTGTTGACAGTGTACTGTATGCCATTGTTGTGCTCTCTGTGTGAATGCAATGTATTTTCTCAGGGGGGAAGAACTGACTTGCTATGTTCTTTATTGTATTAGGTCCCATATACCAAACACTAGGCCCACCAGGCCTTGTCATGTGGCCATCACACATATATTTGCAGCCAAAACATGGCGGAACTCCATTCCACCACCTCTAATTCTCACCCCTGAACTCATTCTGCATAGCGTACCCCTGAACTCTGCACTCTGTTCACAGGGGAACCCCTGAACTCTGCACTCTGTACACAGGGGAACCCCTGAACTCTGCACTCTGTACATAACACATTTTTTATCCCTGTACCCTGTACATAACACATTCCTGAACCCTTCACTCTTTACATAGTGCACCCCTGAACCCTGCACTCTGTGCATAACGCACTCCCTAACTCTGCACTCCATCTGTAGCACAATCCTGAACCCTGCACTCTGTACATAGCGCACCCCTGAACCCTGCACTCTGTGCATAATGCACTCCTTAACTCTGCACTCCATCTGTAGCACAATCCTGAACCCTGCACTCTGTACATAGCGCACCCCTGAACCCTGCACTCTGTGCATAATGCACTCCTTAACTCTGCACTTCATCTGTAGCACAATCCTGAACCCTGCACTCTGTACATAGTGCACCCCTGAACCCTGCACTCTGTGCATAATGCACTCCTTAACTCTGCACTCCATCTGTAGCATAATCCTGAACCCTGCACTCTGTACATAGCGCACCCCTGAACCCTGCACTCTGTGCATAATGCACTCCTGAACTCTGCACTCCATCTGTAGCACAATCCTGAACCCTGCACTCTGTACATAGCGCACCCCTGAACCCTGCACTCTGTGCATAATGCACTCCTTAACTCTGCACTCCATCTGTAGCACAATCCTGAACCCTGCACTCTGTACATAGCGCACCCCTGAACCCTGCACTCTGTGCATAATGCACTCCTTAACTCTGCACTCCATCTGTAGCACAATCCTGAACCCTGCACTCTGTACATAGCGCACCCCTGAACCCTGCACTCTGTGCATAATGCACTCCTTAACTCTGTACTCCATCTGTAGCACAATCTTGAACCCTGCACTCTGTACATAGCGCACCCCTGAACCCTGCACTCTGTGCATAATGCACTCCTTAACTCTGCACTCCATCTGTAGCACAATCCTGAACCCTGCACTCTGTACATAGCGCACCCCTGAACCCTGCACTCTGTGCATAATGCACTCCTTAACTCTGCACTCCATCTGAAGCACAATCCTGAACCCTGCACTCTGTACGTAACACGCTCCTGAACCCTACACTCTGTATGTAGCGCACCCCAGATGCAACTTTGAGGCAACCATACTACTGATGCGGCCCAAAATCGAATTGAGTTTGCCACCCCTGTCTTAGGTGATAATGTATGCTGTATTATCCACTTATACAGGAAAATGAACCAGTATGGAAGGGGAGCTCAGACTAGTGTCTTATGTTGTACAGTGTGATTTGGACTGTAAACACATATAAAACACATATAATATACAGTGGGTATAGAAAAGAATCCCCCCCCCCCTCTTAAAATAATCACATTTTATTACTATGCAGCCTGAAATAAAGACATAAAATGTTTGTTTTATTCAGCTGTATTTACTCAAAGTGCAAATAACATCCAAGTGAAAGATGTAACACCAACAGAAAAAATAAATAAAAAACATTTCAAAAACAGAATCACTGAATCACCTGTATGTGATTCCTCTGCTTTGCTCTGGGGCACGCGCCGCCAGAGCCCCGCTCCCGCTGTGATTGGACACAGCTGGAGCCAATCAGGGGGTCCGCCCCCGCCGATCGCTCACAAGAGAGGCAGAACGGCGGTCTGCCTATGTAAATAGGGCAGACCGCCATGCTGTGAGGGAGAAAAATTGAGATCTTGTGTTTCTGTTAAGCAGAAACACGGATCTCTGTTTTCCTCCAGTCACAACAATCCCCCCACAGTTAGAAAGCACGCCCTATGAGCACACTTAACCCTTTGATTGCTGATGTTAACCCCTTTCCTGCCAGTGTCATTGTCATTTATACAGTGACAGTGCATTTTTTTAAGCACTGATCACTGTATTGGTGTCACTGGTCCCCAAGAGGTGTCACTTAGTGTCAGATTTGTCCATGCAATGTCGAGGTCCCGCTAAAAATCGCTGATCGCTGCCATTACTAGTAAAAACAATAAAAAAAAATTAAAGTCCATAAAGCTATCCCATAGTTTGTAGACACTATAACTTTTGTGCAAACCAAGCTATATACGCTTATTGGGATTTTTTCTTTTTACCAAAAACATGTAGCAGAAAACATATTGGCCTAAATTGATAAAGAAATTTGAATTTTTATACTTTTTTTATTGGATGTGTTTTATAGCAGAAAGTAAAAAATATTGTTTTATTTTCAAAATTGTCGGTCTTTTTTTGTTTATAGCGTAAAAAATAAAAACCAAAGAGGTGATCAAATACCAAAAGAAAGCTCTATTTGTGGGAAAAAAAGGACATGAATTTTTATTGGGTACAGTGTCGCACGACCGCGTAATTGTCAGTTAAATCAACTCAGTGGATTATCGCAACAAATGTCCAGGTCAGATAGGGGGTAAAGCCTTCCGGAGCTGAAGTGTTTAATTACGGTCTATCTTCTGTTGGAATATGTCCCTACTAACTTTGCACATCTAGACTTTGCAATATTTGCCCACTCTTCTTTGCAGAACTGCTCAAGTTCAGTTAAATTTGACAGTGACCGTTTGTGGACTGCAGTCTTTAAATTATTCCACAGATTTTCAATGGGGTTTAAGAATGGGTTCTGACTAGGCCATGCAAGGACATTCACCATTTTCGCCTTAAACCACTGTGTTGTCATATTTGCTGTGTGCTTTCTTTCCATTGACAACTTTCTAGCAGAGGGCAGGAGATTTTCCTCAAGAATTTGACAGTATTTTGCCCCATCCATTTCTCCTTCTATCCCAACAATTGCTCCAGTCCCTGCTGCAGAGAAACACACCCATAACAGGATAGTACCACCTCCATGCTTTACTGTAGGAATGGTGTTCTTTGGATGGTGAGCTGTATTAGATTTCCACCAGACATATAGTTTGGTGTTGAGGCAAAATAATTCAAGTTTAGTTTCATCTGACCATAAAACCTTTTTCCATGTGGCCTCAGAATCTTCAAGGTGCGTTTTGGCAATGCTCAGTCATGATTGCATGTGGCCTTTCTTGAGAAGTTGCTTTTTCTTGCAACTCTCCCATACAAGTCACATTTGTGGAGAATTTCTGATATTGTTGTCACGTGCACACAGTGACCACTCTGTGTCATAAATTCCTGCAACTGCTTCAGAGTTGCTGTAGACATTGATAAAGCCTTTACATTTTTCTGTATCCATCTCCTGACTTGTGCCTGTCCTCAAGACCTTTTGACAGTGCCTTGCCGCCCATAGTTAGTTTTAGTCGTATTTTAGTGTTTTGACTAAAATGTAGTTTTAGATGTATTTTAATCATCTGAATTGTTTTAGTCATATTTTAGTCAACTACAATAGTGTTCATTTAGTTAACAAAAATATTTTCGTCTACGGAATTAACATAGTCACCAGTGACCAGACTTTAGTACAAAATAATCTTGCCTAAAGGCAAAGTCCCAATAAAACTTATCTCAGTATGTATCATCAGAAGCAGGCTGAGAATACCACCATGATAAGGAAGTGAGATCATACATTTATGATCAAAGAGGGGATTGTAGGGATATTTTAGCTTGCTGTCCACCATTTTAGCTATAAAAATATGTATCCATCTTAGAATAATATGTATATGTGACGTCTATTAAAAGGTAGTTTCAAATTCTTGTAAATTATATGATTTCCCCGAAATGACGCATGAAGTTTTTTCTTGTTGACAGTTTCTGTATGAAGAAATTATGTTCTATTTTTGGTTAGTTAAATATCCTGTATGTCTGTAAACTTAGCATATATTAATGAAGGGGTTGGACTTTTGTTGTGATGTCATGTTGGTTATATAAGTGAAAATACGGAAGTAAAAGGTGGGATCATTCTGAATTGCATGCCTTGTGTGTGTCATAAATTCTTGTCGGAATGATCTCCAGATCTGAATGGGTTTTAAGGAACACTCTAATCAGTATATCATATGAGGGTTACATAGTTACATAGTTACATAGTAGGTGAGGTTGAAAGAAGACACAAGTCCATCAAGTCCAACCTATGTGTGTGATTATGTGTCAGTATTACATTACATATCCCTGTATATTGCGGTCATTCAGGTGATTATCTAATAGTTTCTTGAAGCTATCAATGCTCCCCGCTGAGACCACCGCCTGTGGAAGGGAATTCCACATCCTTGCCACTCTTACAGTAAAGAACCCTCTACGTAGTTTAAGGTTAAACCTCTTTTCTTCTAATTGTAATGAGTGGCCAGGAGTCTTATTAAACTCTCTTCTGCGAAAAAGTTTTATCCCTATTGTGGGGTCACCAGTACAGTATTTGTAAATTGAAATCATATCCCCTCTCAAGCGTCTCTTCTCCAGAGAGAATAAGTTCAGTGCTCGCAATCTTTCCTCATAACTAAGATCCTCCAGACCCTTTATTAGCTTTGTTGCCC
The DNA here is from genome assembly GCA_037952925.1 of Lithobates clamitans. Lineage (NCBI taxonomy): Eukaryota > Metazoa > Chordata > Amphibia > Anura > Ranidae > Lithobates > Lithobates clamitans. The sequence goes on along the minus strand of JBBGZY010000292.1, from coordinate 11,353,322 downwards.
TTCTTTGTACTCGCTCCATTTCCAGTACGTCCCTCCTGAGGTCTGGTGCCCAGAACTAGACAGCATACTCCAGGTGCGGCCGGACCAGAGTCTTGTAGAGCGGGAGAATTATCGTTTTATCTCTGCAGTTGATCCCCCTTTTAATGCATGCCAATATTCTGTTTGCTTTATTAGCAGCAGCTTGGCATTGCATGCCATTGCTGAGCCTATCATTCACTAGGACCCCCAGGTCCTTTTCCATCCTAGATTCCCCCAGAGGTTCTCCCCCCAGTGTATAGATTGCATTCATATTTTTGCCACCCAAATGCATTATTTTACATTTTTCTACATTGAACCTCATTTGCCATGTAGTCGCCCACCCCATTAATTTGTTCAGGTCTTTTTGCAAGATTTCCACATCCTGCGGAGAAGTTATTGCCCTGCTTAGCTTAGTAAGGTTCACTTGCTTTTAGAACATACTTACACCCCAACACAGGGGTTGTTTCATGCTGGATTACTGCACAGATCTGGAACAAATGCACAAAGGACACCAAGTAAAAAATGTCTCTTGTATTTAGATAAATGTATGCTTAGCCTGGATTTCAGTGCTATACTTACCTGTCCAGGCTCCTGTCAGATCCATGCTGTACGGCCTGTGAGGAGCAGTCCTTCAAGCACTCCCTTCTTCTGGGCATATATGTAGAAAATCCTTTTCATTCCTATTGAAAAGTTATCTACTATGCATCACAGTGGGCAGACTCTGCATAGGAATGAATGGGATTTTTCCACACATGTAGAGACAAAGTAAGTAACCAGCTGGGAGAGTTTGAGGCTTCCAGCGGTCCACATATTTTTATAGCTGTCTGTATCTCCTATTGGAAGATTAACTCACTTCCTGGTGAACATAGTCATGGGCTGAAAATGAGAAAAACATTTTGAGTTTTCACCAGCCAACATCACTAATTTACCAACCAACATATCAGTCTGGATGTCACACCTCTTCCTCAAACTTAACCTGTCAAAAACCAAGCTCATTATATTTCTTCCCCGTGTGCCTCTTCGCCTGATATCTCTGTCAAGATCGATGGCACAGCTATTAACCCATCCCCCAATGCCAAGGTTCTAGGTGTAAGCCTGGACTATGAACTATCATTTCAGCCCCAGATCCATTCACTATCCAAAGCATGCCAACTCAGCCTCCGCAACATCTTCAAAATATGCCCCTTTCTAACCAATGACACCACAAAACTCCTAATCCACTCCCTGGTCATCTCTCGCCTTGACTACTTCAACTCCCTCCTCATTGACTTACCCTTACTTAGACTATCCCCCCTTCAGTCAATGAATCCATGAATGCTGCCGCCAGACTCATCCACCTTACCAGCTGTTCAGTGTTGCCACCCCTCTCTGCCAAACCCTCCACTGGCTTCCGCTCACCCAACAAATTAAATTCAAAATACTAACAATAACTTACAAAGCCATCTACAACTCAGTCCCCAGCTCCATCTCTAACCTTGTTTCAAAATATCAACCAGATCTTTTTCTTAGTTTCTCCCAAGACCTCCACTCTTGCCTCCAGGACTTCTCCCGAGCCTCTCCCATCTTATAGAATGCCCTAACCCAAACTGTCCGATTATCTCCTATTCTGTCCACATTTAGGCAATTTCTGAAAACCTTTCTCTTCAGAGGAGCCTATCCAGCCACCGACTAACAACTGTACTTTTATTTTCTTCATCAGCTCACCCCCCACAGTTATTATCGTTTGTATCATTTGACCCTCCCGTTTCAATTGTAAGCTCTAACGAGCAGGGCCCACTGAATCCTCCTGTATTAAATTGTATTGTAACTGTACTGTCTACTCTCATGTTGTAAAGCGCTGTGCAAATGTTATAAATCCTGAATAATAATAAACAGACGTAGAGGGGAAATCTTAAAATGGGAGAAAATTTAACTCACTTTTAAGAGATGTCTTTTTCTTGTTGCATCTACAATCTTCAATTGCATACAGATGTTTAAAAAAAAAAAGGCGATGGATGGGGCTAGGGGTGCAAGGTTGGGCGGTTTGGGGGTTTAGTCATCAACTACATTCCAAAATGTAAAAAAAAAAAGGTTTGCCATAAAGCTGCACTCCAGGAATTATCTGTATTGCATACTTACATTGGTCCCACTTGGCACAAGCATATCTCAATGGGCCCCTGGGGAATCTTAAAATCACTGTAGTAGTCAGCACAACTACAGTGATAGCTAGGCTCTTCCGGGTCCTGCTCGGGTTCTCATGCAGCTTCCCCTTGGCACACTGACCACAGGGGGTCACTCGTCCTGCGCTACAGTTATTCATAGAAACACCTTGCATTTTCAAAGTGAATACAAGGAGTTCTGTGAGTGAACGAGTTGGAAATAATGTTAGGCTTCCTCTTATCCCCAACACCTCCACCTTGTCCAATCAGAGAATACTTTGTATTTATTAAAAACACATCATATCAATAGTGACAATGCTGGTCAAGCAACCCTTTGTCGTCAGCGTGCAGATCAAAAGCCGCAGAGAACAGGAGAGGACCAGGAAGATCACTGCTATCATTGCAGTATCACTAACTACTACAGTGATTTTCAGCTTCCCTGGCCCATCAGGTGTGGGTTAAGCCATAGATGGTTCAAATTTTAACCAGTTCAGCAGAGATTGGCTGAGATTTGAACCATGTATGAGCAGGTTGATTTGTATGATACAACCAGTATGCTGGGTTTTTACATGAGATTATTGGCAGCGGCTGTATGTAGCCACTAGCAATAATCACTGCGTTCTCCAAGCAGGGATGGCCCCCCCCCCCCCCCCCCCCCCCCACCGGGAGAACACAATGGCTATGCGGAAGGGAATTATTTGTATTGAATACTTACATTGGTCCACGGATCCAATTTTTTTCCTGAAACCATGGGTTGCAGGAAAGAAAATCACTCAATTCCTCCATCAACATATTGTTGATAGGGGAATTGACCAATATTCTTTCCTGCAACCCATGGTTTCAGGAATAAAATTGCATCCTTAAACCAATGTAAGTATTCAATACAAATAATTCCTGAAGTTATGCTTTAAACTCAGTTAATGAATTTGCCAATTAGACTGGTGATGCAGAAAAACTTACCAAAAATGTCCCTAATCTGGATTGAATTAATCCATTTATCTATATGTATGTCTATAGTTAGCTTTACCCTGTATGGATTTTTGTTGTACTGCCGCTGCAGGTACATCTATAACAAGAAAAAAAAGTGCTGGTAATGTGATAAAAGTTTACTAAGTAATTGTTTTCCTGTTCTGCTGTAATAAAACAAATAATAAGCCCATGCAGAGACACCTTACACTAGCTGAGTACATGGAATTATGATACCGCTAGCGCATCTGTACATCGTCCTGCGAATGCCGCACATATATGCACATACCATACTGCTCTGACATTTGCTCAGCGCAGAGCTTCACTAATTAAAAGAAAAAAAAAAAAAAAAAAGCTCCATATGACACAACAGTACAGCAAAGCCCCAGAGTGCCCCCACACTACAAATATGCCATCACGATCTTGCCAGGATTTTAGGCTCGCACAGTACGTGGGTGTACAGGAAATACATATCACTTGTCTCTGTGTCAGTGAATCTGTCAGTTTTAAGCATCTATCATAAGAACACAAAGACACACAGACCCAGATTGTTAATTACAAGCCATTCAATGTCTTCATCAAACGTGCTTTCATTTAAAGATCCTGGAAAACTGAATGACAACTTGGTAGGAATTCAATGATCATTACTGTCATCAAGCTGCAGTGCATTTTTATTAAGCTCTTACTTTGAATTATTATCTTGTTTACCATTAAGATTTTTTATGAAACTTTTTACTACTATATTTTATGTGTGATATTATACATAGATTGACTTTGCATTGTGTCCAATGTGAAATGTGTCCAGTTAGTCAAACTAGGATGTTGTTCTGTATATCTGTTACAGGAATATTACAGGATGATGAGTCAAGAGTTGCTCTTAGGGGGCTGGACACATCTACAATCTCTATGTGATGAATTGTGATAGGGATTGGTAAGTGAGAAGGTCGCCTCTGAGGAAAGGGCAGTCTCACTGCAAGCATATAGGATGAGATATGCTATATGCTTGTGTTTCTTTTCTTTGCAAGCCTGCAAGAAATCCTCATGCCTCTGCAGAGGTTGTCCTCGGTCCACATTATATATATAATATATACATACATATATACATACATATATATACACACTATATTTTGTACATATGTGAAAATGTTATGTGCAGTCTAGTGAGTTAGGGGGGTTCAACCATTTCCCCATCAATCTTATTTTGTTTGGTGGGGGGTGCACTAACATAGTGCATTTGGCAAAAATGCTCTTTAAAAATAATGTTAATATTTGTACAGCAGATGTCTATATTTTTCTAAGTCATTTATTGTACTAACTGGCCACATATGGGGTATGCCCCAAGGCCCTGTACATATGTTACTTCCCTTCTCCCCTTTCCAAGTTTTTGGGATATTCCTTGTATATTTTGTACAGGTATTTTTGTAGGCGCCAATGCCCGAAGCCAATGAGGACATGGCTTGTTTTGGTGGGAGGTGGATGTAGCCCCCTCCTAGATAGGTACTAAACAAGAGTATAGTTTTTGGTCTTTCTGCTTACCAGGAAGATGGTTAGGTAAAACTTAGTGTGCTCTCTGCCTATCAGGGAGCAGGATCTATTGGTTAGGTCTGCCCATTTGTACTCAGGTGCAGCTCATCTTGTTCTGACTGTCCACTACTGGTCCAATAGGGAGGCATATTGGACAGTGTAAGTAGACCTGGCAAGTGAGTGTACAGGCTTTATTACAGCCTGGGCAATTGGCAGAAGGAAAGTGCTGCATTGCATTGTGGGATACTGTATTTAAGGCCAGAGTACATGTTCTTAGAGTTTGAGCCGGAGAACAGAGCCTAGGAGGAAGAGGGGTGGCTGCCCTCTCCTCTGCAGGAGCCGTACGGCCCTGGATGGTCAGCCCAGGGGCCTAGAGTGCCAGAGAGAAGCTGAACCCAGAGGTCCTGTAAAGCTGACTGGAAGGGGGTCACTAGGAAGGATCTATTTCTGCCTACTGTGAGTACAGATCTGTGTCTTTGGGGCCTGTCATGTGAGGTCCGCCCCCTTCAGCTAGAAGTGTCAGTGGACGGGTGTCAGTAAAGGGGATGCTAGAGAGTATCCTGAAGATAATTTAGTGCATCAAGTCTGCTGCTAGTGAGAGCAAGAAGATTTAACCCTTCCATACATGTGGCTATATGGTCAAAGCAGTGTGACTGCTTCTACTACTAATCTGGTGAGGCCAAGTGAGAGTTGTCCTCATCCCTTGTGAATAGTTCTTGTTGGAGTATCCCACTCATCCCTTCTCCCATCCAGGTTCCAAATAAAAAAATTAAAAAAATACCTTGGACTGGTCTTTGAGTAATGAGCAAACGGGAGTAAGGGGTGGAACAAGTAGGAGCCAACAGCAACAGCGGGAATCCCTAGCAACATCGTGGGAAAATACTTAGCAACCAAGCGGGAACCCTCTGCACCTAAATGGGAACCCTCTGCACCTAAGTGGGAACCATTGGCAACCAGCTGCAGGTAACCAGGGTGAGACCTATTAAGCCAACACCCAGCAAGCTCTACGGGGGCAGTGCTACACTGGGATGCTTCCTTGGTTTGAAAGGAACATTATTTAAGTTGAATGTTTTTCCCTCTATTTACTACAAATGCGTCTGATAAAAATCCCTACCTCCTTTCTCAAGAGAATAAAAGGAGAATTCATCTCTTTCTAAGGTCTCATAAATCACACAGGATAAGTAAAGCTGAACTGACACCTAACTATGAGAGGTATCTTGGAATGCTGTTGTCTCAAGCTGGAAAAAAGCTGTATCCAACTAGAACAGGAAGCCACAAGTATACCTTCTAAAACTTGTCATAACTTGGTAATTCAAACTCCCAAATTCTTGTCAATCAGACCACCGGCAGTACCCTTAGAACACAGAGTAAGATTGAGAGATCATCTCTACTATGACTAGTTCATCCATAATGCCACTTATATTAAAAAACAGGCAGCTTCTACAAGGTAACGAAAAGGGGCCCTTCAGGTCTCTCCTTATCTCAAACGGATTTAGGCTAAAACATTATGGACTTCAGGGGTCCCCAAATCCCTGTAAGACTTATAAACCACAACCTCCCTACCTCTGGCTCAATGGCAGGGAATTTGAGACATGGCTCTCTAAATCTTGCCCTATTATTAATAGTCTTTTATTTCCCCTCACCCTAATTTCCCTAAAAATAAGAGAGTGACCTAGAAATCAGACTCTCACTCTGTTCTCTTCATTGCTCACAGAGCTTCGATCTCCAGCAGAATTTAGGAATTGTGGTTATAGATTTTGTCAAGATGCTGTGATGTGCCATTAGCATTACATAAAATGTTTCCACATTGCTCCTCTCGCTGTTGAGGATGTGGTCAACAAGAAGGGTCTATTCTTCATGTCTTTTGGAATTGCCCTCTGCTTTCAAACTCATAAAAAAAAAAAAACCTGAGAAACAACTTAGCTGCATTCCTTCTACATGTTACCCTGTTCCTCAAAAATACAAGAAATCTCTTTTAATTCATCTTGTTAATGCAGATCGATCCTGTGTCCCTTTACTTTGAAAATGCACTGTACCACCACCAATGCAGCTGTGGCTTTCTAAAATCGATGAAATTATAACATGGAAGTTATCATTTTTAATTTGAAACACAACAAAGAAAACTTGCTAAAAGCTTGGTTTCACTGGATTGAAATCACATTCTCACAGTACAGAGCCCTCTTAGAATGTCATTGACACAGTGTGGCCTTGCAGTGGCCATGTTAAGCTGTCTTACCTCCTCACCCCACATGGTATGGTTTACAGCCAGAATGACTATACAGACCACCAGCCAAAGTTAAAAGGAGTTAGTAACGTGATGCCTACTATGCAGATAGTTGTCTAACTCCTATTAAATATCCTTGCAGTCCTCTACAGTTCATTCTGGATGTACTATAAAATGTATGTCCAGCCTGAACTTTTTATCCTAGATTTTTGAGCTGGGAAGGACTGGAATCCCTGTCATGTTTTTACAATACCCCCAAGCATCCTGGATTTAAGCCCTGTCCTGTAGCCGAAGGCCAGAACACTCATTCCAGCACCCAGCTCCAACTGATATCCCAACCAACAATAGGTGCATAGCAGCAAAAAGAAGGGGAAAGGGACAGTACAGTGCAAGCTGTGTGTTCTACAGTGCTTTACTCCCCCTAACCATCAATGTTCCACCCTTCCCCACTGATTGACAATGTTTTTTTTCCATCATTGACACCAAAGCATTTTTTTCAGCCCAATGACACTATGGCTAGGTTCACACTGCTACACTGTCGCGTGACCACTCAAATAAAGGCAGCCCATGTAAATTGGCGGCATACTTCACCAAATAAGGTGTAAGTGCTATTTGTTGTAACCAACGCAGCTTACATTGCATGGTAGTAAATTACCATACTTTGCGGTGTGCTGCAAATCACATGTGTCAGCAAGGTGCATTACACCAGTGCACATCTTGATAACATACATGTTTTCCTCTACTGACTACTGGTGTCAAGGCATTCTATCTTCCAAAGATACTGATGGCAGACTTTTTTTTGTATAAATGTATGAAAACAAATGTAGTGATAATCTACTCATTCACAGTAGTGCAATGAAAGTGCTATACATAAACAATAAAAAAAAAGCAATATTTAAAATTATTCAAACAATGTCCATATAAAAAATTCATAAATCAAAAGTCCATTGTGAAAAACTGGTGTAAATATCCAAAATCACCAAGAATCCTATTCCACACCCCTATAGACAGAGGCTCACCAGATTGTATACAATTCAATCGCATGTGCAATTAATCTTGCTTCAAGCAGGTGACACTCAAAAACTTTATTCAGATCTATCCAGACTGATAATAGATGACAGTTCTCTCCACATGTAGAGATAAAATCAACACAGAGCCTCCAATAGTGTAAAACCTCTTAGGTATCGATTTTAATGAAAAAAGGTAATGCTCTTAGATCGTAATTTAAACTAATACGCATTGGTTACATGCCAGGTGCCTGCGTGCTGCGTCTCAAACATCTCCTGGCTCGCACTTACAGATCGCACTCTCAGCATCAAGATCCAGTTGCCATGTAGTCAGCCTAACGCGTTTTGTCACTTCTGACTTCATCACAGGGGGTGGCTACACGGCACAGCAACTGAGCTTAAATAGCCTGCTCCTCCCCTAGATAAACATTAGCATGTCTGCTCCACACCCACGTACAGGACAACGGGCGTTAGCTGTTCCACTAACCTAGTGTGTAATTAACCCACCACAGACTGATGCGAGTCAATCCTTATGTGCAATTAACCCCGTTCACGCCAGATGAAATTCACCCGTATTCACTTGTATAGCGAGAGAAACCAGCAATAACTGGATCCCCATTGATACGTCACTAAATGTTTACACCAATTTAAATACTGGCCAAATCTATAGTGTCATTACATTCAAACCAGGGGTGGAGCAATGATATCTTGGCTTTACAAAACATCAACATAAAAAGTCATATAAAAAATATAAACATAATTAATTTGACATCAAATACTAATTAAAATAGACCCATCAATAAATACAATTAATAAAAATACAGAAAAAATAAAATTAAAGACCCATAAAATATGAACAATAAATGTTCACTAACATGTATGATTATAATTTACCATATCAATTAATAATTACTGCTAAAACAGTTTAGGTCAAGTTCAATGTTTAACCCCCCAGGACTTAAACTATTAAGAAATTATATCCATCTTGTTTCGTTCTTAGACAGTTCCCTAACCCTATTTGAACCCCTCCATGTGGGGAGCACTCTCTCCACTCCCCAAAATTGGAGTGAAGAGAGTTCCCTTCTGTGAAACACCCTATAATGGTCGGATACACTATGATACTTATATCCTTTGATAATATTCAACACATGTTCACCTATTCTAACTTTTAAACTTCTTTTCGCGTGACCTATATACATTAGTCCGCATAGGCAGACCTATGCATACACTACATGCGTAGTGTCGCATGTAATGAGATCTTTGATCTCATATTCACGACCAGAATTTCTAGAGGCAAATGTACTGAGTCGTCTCTTGTTATTTTTTACATGACGACACGCCTTACATTTACCACAAGCCAAAAAACCTTTACAATCTGGTCAGAACAATGATTTAGATGGAGGATCAATAATTTTCTGCACGGCTTCACTGTAAGGATGATATTGGACAGGTGATGAGCCGTGCCTGGTTTCCTCCAGACATGACGCTTGCCATTTAGGCCAAAAGATTCAATTTTTGTTTCCTCGGATAAGAGAATTTGTTTCTCATGGTCTGAGAGTCCTTAAGGTGCCTTTTGGCAAACTCAAGGCGTGCTGCCTTTTACTGAGCAGGGGCTTCCATCTGGCCACTCTACCATACAGGCCTGATTGGTGGAGTGCTGCACAGATGGTTGTTCCTCTGGAAGTTTCTCCTCTCTCCACAGAGAAACGCTGGAACTCTCTCAGAGTGACCATCGGGTTCTTTGTCACCTCCCTGACTAAGGTCCTTCTCCCCTCAGGTGGCCTGCTCTAGGAAGAGTCCTGGTGGTTCCAAACTTCTTCCATTTATGGATGATGGAGGACACTGTGCTCATTGGGACCTTCAATGCTGCAGAAATATTTCTGTGCCCTTCCCCAGATCTGTGCCTCAATACTATCCTGTCTCGGAGGTCTATAGGCAATTCCTTGGACTTCTTGGCTTGGTTTGTGCTCTGACATGTACTGTTAACTATGGGGCCTTATATAGACAGGTGTGTGCCTTTCCAAATCATGTCCAATCAACTGGATTTACAACAAGTGGACTCCACTCAAGTTGTAGAAACATCCCAAGGATTATCAGTGGAAATAGGATGCACCTGGGCTCAATTTTGAGTGTCATGGCAAAGGCTATGAATACTTATGTACATGTGATTTTTTCCTTTTTTTATTTTTATAAAATTAACAAAGATTTCAAACAAACTTCTTTCACATTATGGGGTATTGTTTGTAGGAAAGTAATGAATTGAATCCATTTTGGAATAGGGCTGTAACATAACAAAATGTGGAAAAAGTGAAGCACTTGTGAATACTTTCTGGATACACTGTACACTTTAAGGCTTCATTCACGTGGGCACGGTGGCCCATACAGCAAGAATCAGACATTTGTTTAAATGAGATGTACAGCCAAAGCTTGTTTGGCTGTACTTCTCCTGTGTATCACAGAAGTGCAGTTTGTTCTGCACTCCTGTGACCCGTTTTCAGCAGACAGCAGAAAGCCATTGCCGGCTGACATTACAGAGCCGGTCCAGGCTGGGGAATGATTGTGACAATATGGTCAGGATCCGCCCACAACCTTGGACCAGCACCCGGCTCTGTCTGTCTTGAGAGCCTAAACCAGCCGCTCCCGACCCATCCACAGCCCAGCGATCCAGTGAGTGCGGGGGGGGGGGTGGAAGCAGAGCTCTGAGAACCGAGCGGTCAGTGGTCTTTAATCGCTCACTTCTCAGTCTTAGAGCGGAGGCGGACCAATGCTGCATCCACCTAGGTAAGTATGATTCTTAAAAAAAAATACTTCTCTCTTAAGCATCTGGAACTGGTTGCAGGCAAACTATGTGACTCTATGCTGGATGAGCATCTGTGTCTGTACAACCACTGCTATTATGCAGAGTATTGAAACATGCGCTGGAAGCTTTTTGGATACAGCAAAACGGCTTTACTTTTATTGAGAAATATCAGAACATGTCTTTACATCAGGAAGACAGAAACAGGAACAAGGAGCATACAAGTACATGCACTGAGATAGACAATACATCCTGTTATATCATAGAAAACATGAACTATATACTATAAGACTACAGTGGCACCTGCTGCTTATATAGGTATAATGCATACAGTATTGTCAGTTCATTAACAACTTTACATTACATGCTGCTGCTCTTCCAACAACTGCGTCCCCATAAAGTGACAAAGCCTGCTTGCACGCAGCTACTTGCGGCTCCAGCTCCATAAACTAAATACCAATTTGCAATGTATGTGCCACAGTGCCCATGTGAATGTAACCTAAATAGCGGGTGACCTGTCAATAGAAATTGTGACATCGATAAACAATACACTTTGTACATTCAGGGAAGGTAATAGTCAGCAGAGGAGGGATAATCTACCCTTGGAATCGGTTACTTTACCCTGAATGACTTAAATTTAATTTATTTTATTTTAAATTTGGCCTTGATTAGCAATGTCAGTCCTGACAGGTCCCAGGTACTCTGATATTCCAGTGACTGTGTGAAGTCAGTCTACACAAACTGTATCACATTATATTTAAGTAACATGAATAATTCAGGGCTGGCACTCTATCACCATGTCTGAAATACAATCTGAAAGAGGAAATTCATATCACATCTTCTGTCGTTTCCAGATGGCTCCCTTTTACTGTCAGAGCTGCACAACATAACAGCACAAAAGACGACCATCTTATCATACAAGAACAAGTTGGCAGCCGGTGTGCCTATATCTGATTAGAAAGCCGATTTCACAGTATAAAATACTTGCAGAACAGCAATTGGTTGCATAAATCAAATAACGATTGTGTACTATAGTATACCTGAACTATAAACAAAACCTTTCCTAAGAGAATCACAGAATCATAAAGGTTGTGTTTGGCTAGGAGTATATTGTAAAACATAGTTTTAAATTACATTTTTTGCTTTAGAAATGTCATTTGACTGTGGTACTGTTAAAAAACATGGGAAAGATGCGCTATTTTACAGGCAGACTAAGGAGGCCCCCAGGCATGAGATTTAAAGGAATATTTCACTTTTATTGTTTCACTTTAAGCATTTTTAAAATCACTGCTCCTGAAAAAATGTCCGTTTTTAAAACTTTTTTTTGCATTGATACATGTCCCCTGGGGCAGGACCCAGGCCCCCAAACACTTTTTATGGCAATAACTTGCATATAAGCCTTTAAAATTAGCACTTTTGATTTTTCATGTTTGTGTCCCATAGACTTTAACGGTGTTCGCACAAATGTTTTGCCTGTTCGCAAGTTCTGGTATGGGGGGTGTTTGGCTCATCCCTAGTCAGTATGTTAAATACCCTTTAAGAACTAAGACCAAGTCAGCTAGATTTAATTTTTCTTTGGTTTGAATAGATTGGGCAAGAGTTAAAACTTGTAGCTGTGTAGCGCTACCCCCGTAGGAACCAATAAATAGGATGGGTCCTCTGTTCTTTGCCTCAACCTTCTCAAGAACCCAGCCCCTCTGACACACCAGGTTCAGTGTACAAACATACAATATTATAGGAAATCACAATACTTAGTACCCAATAGTAGTGCTATATCTAAAAAAAAAACACAATCCAAGCCAGGTAGTAAAAGCAAACTTAATACATTGTCACCTAATATGGTTGGTAAGTATGTCCTGAGGAAGCATACTGTCAGTATGCGAAATGCATAGACGTAATAGGGCACAGCGGGACTTCTAATAACACTCTGCAAGCTATCCGCCCAGCCATTGTTTTTTTTTTCACAATAGAGCCCAGCCATTGTTTGACACGTGCCTTTGGAGGGCCTTGGAGGTTTGCCACAGCCTCAGTGGGAGTGGCACTCCCATTTCACAGCAGGAGTGCGTCATTGTGAGAGCGTTCTGGAGACAGTATTTGAAACTAGTGTGTTGGAGCTACGTCATGGACGACCGCTCTGAATAGAGGAGGGATCCTTTTGCCTAAACCCCCATCCGAGAATAGTGAGAGCCTGATGGCTACGGCATTTACTTTTCCCTGTAATCTTCATTGGTGCGGATTTTGCTACCCACGCTAGCCCGCTACATCTGATCATTCATATATGACAACATTGTTACTACATGTTTTACAAGTGGTCTGCAGAAACCAAGCAGCTTTGTTTGATATTCATCAGCCATCGTTTGTATGGTTAAGGACTGTGATGTTTGCAGCTGAGTAATTACTCCACAATCAAACTGTTTATCCTGCATACATGTTTGATGATCTTCTATGTAAGCTGTGAAACAGAACTCTCCACAATTTTTGTTCCAATCCCATCTGGATCTTTGGATGCACTTTGCAGTGAGCAAGAAATATTACCCTGCCTGCTGGAAATGTATCATCACCCTCCATTTCATGTATGAGCCTTATGTGTCAGACTCCAGCTGACGGTGTGGTTTACATTGCACTTTCTTCCAATTTAGGTGTTACTCAGCCAGGAGCCGTGGCACATGGTCTTGTTGGACGGTTAAGAGGTATCAGTGTTGCAATTAGCCTACCATTAGCCCTGTTAGGAACAAGTAGTGCTTTAACCACTGAGTGCTGCTACTGAGACCACCTGGAAGTAAAACACAAGGAAGTGTGCAAATTCATTTATTTATTTTGCTGAAGTGTTTGGGATCCTGCTGTGCCTATTTGTATGACAATTGTCAGTTTTTCCAACCATTTTTTACTGGTGTCTGGTAGGGTGGGCGAATTCATCTTTATACTAACATTTTGTACATTTGCTTCAATAAAGTCTTTTATGACAAGATATACCATAGTTAGTTCTCCATATATAACTCTTTGTTTTGCTTTTACACATGGTTGGTAAGTAGATGGATTAACAATGATATTAACAAAATTTAGCATACAAAGTAATTAACAATAGTGACTGGGCATAAGGTTACATTTGGCATCCAGATCAGCATAAACAGTAGCAAGGCCACCTTAAATGCAGCAGTGAGCAGTAGTAAAGTTGAATATACTGAGTGCTGGAGCTATACTGCCAGAGTGCATTTTTAATGGCAATGCTTGTCTTAGATCAACTGGGTATGCACTGTTCGAAAGAAAATGAGGATGGTAGTGGAGGAAGGGAAACAAAGGGGTTTGCAAAATAATAATTAAAGGAGGAGCGGTCCTTTAGGCCCCTTGATGTTCCAATTGGGTCTGCCTGTCAGTTTTTCAGGCATTCCCAATAGGAACCTCCATTCTTCTCTATAGAGCGGCGGATGTCAGCAGACATGTGTCCACTTACACCCGCTGGCATCCAGTCCACTAAAAACAGACAGATAATTTGGACCGGATGACAGTCAGAGGAAAACGGACAGGAGGTCTGTTTCTATCCGACCGCCCCATAGAGAACAGCGTGCTGTGTCCGAGTCCATCCTGCATTAGCGGACATGGGCCTGTCATCCTCCTGCTCAGTGGGGATCAGTGGAGAGATCCCCTGCTTAGCTGTCAGATCTGCTGCCAGAGTCTGCCCGGTGTAAAAGGGGTCTTATGATGTTCTTCTGACAGCTATTTTCAAAAGCATAAGAGCTTATAACAACAGTTCCAGTTAACCTGCGCACAGCATAGGTACAGTATAGTCTCAACACTAGTGCAAGCAAGACAAATGTGGTTCAGATGTGATAAAGATTTGCTTTAATGCAGTATAGGGTTGTTATAGGTGAAGTCTAGGTTTGGAATAAGTGCAGTATTGAGTGCTGCATAGGTGCGATATGGATTGGGTAAACATGGTGTCCAGCTCTCAGTAACTCAGTCCCTGCTAACAGTAACATGCAATGGGAAAATAACCCTCTTACCAGTCTCCAGGATGCTGCAGTGACCTCTTGCTGTAGAAGGGGGTCCCCCTTGGTCTTGCCCCAAAAAGCCTCCAGTGATCAGTGGTGGAAATCAGAGGGTGAGTGGATGCACCAGTCTCCCTGCAGCAATGGTGCAAATGCTGTGATGTGGGCAGTGCTGCGCTGCCCCTGGGTTTCCTCACTCTCAGTCTCACACTTGGATCCCCTCTGGTATGCTCTTCCACTGGTTGGCAAAAATCTAGACAGAGGTGCTCTCTCTCTATCCTTCTTAGTGCCAAGATAAAGAACTTTCCTGGGCAGTTTAATAAAAATCATCTCTCCACTCCTCCTACTACTCAGTGCTTATTGGGATCTGTAGTGTATGGAGGCTATTCATCTCCTTATATGGCTGCTGTCTCAAACTACAAATCCCAGGATTCTCAGCGCTCTGCATTGAAGTCTATGGGCTTGCTTGGCTTTAGCTCTCCTCCTGCTGGCCGGAGGAGAATGGTGCAGTATAACAACAATATCTCAGTAGAGTAAGAGAAGAATAAAGGGCAATGTCTCCTTCTCCATATTTCTGTAGCCCAGCACCTGGCTACACCTGGTTTTAAATACTGCCTGTGTCTCCCCAGAGATTTGTTTCTCCTCCTGTTCTGTTTGTCACCCATCATCTAGACAGGAACAAAGTTGAATTCTCCTTTATGGAAGCAAGACAGCATAGGAATCTGATATGTCTTAAAGTGTTAGATGCTAAAGATTTGAAATTTGATTCAACAGAGACTACGAAGGTAGTTATTACAAATATATTTTCCAACTGTTTTTATTTTTATTTTTTTTTTCTTTGGGGGGGGGGGGGTACAGTGTCTCTTTAAGTGCAATACATGTAACTCGTAATATTTATTTGAGCCTAACAAGGGTTTTCCTATTTCCTTTAAAAAATTGGAAAAGTGGTTTAACAAGCACAGGTAATTAGCAATAACGATGCCTGATCCCGGGGAAACAAAATGATCTTTTCATTCCCAAACTTCCTCCCAGTGGTCTCTTATTTCTATACATCAAATCAGTGGAATAAAGAATTGAAATTACATTTTTCTATTTATCGAACCATTTTCTGCAAGCCTGCGGTGGGCTTGTTTGGTGGAGGAATAAAACACCGCAGGTGTAATTATTGGGAGACATGTGTCTGAATGTGTGCATGCCATTACTGGGGGGGTCTAGGCACAGGAAGCCAGCAAAGGAATGGATAAAGACATAAATCAAGATGTATTGCTGATTAATGCATGCTGGCCACGCTTAGCTGTGCATTGTATTGATTAAATAACCCCAGGGAATAAAAGTCATATTTCTGATCTTATTTGTTAAGCAGCTTTGAATACATGAAGGTTTGTTGCACATTAAATCCATGGTATACTGGGAATAGTGTTCATACAAATGTACTTCATGCTGTTTATAGCATGAAAAAATGGGTGGCAAATTCCTAACGCTTGCACTTTGAGACTTAAAGTGTTACTAAACCCACAAAATTAAAATCAGTCTGTATATGCAGTAAAGCATGCTTGTTATACTCACTGTGGAACCTAAGGGGTTAATTTAATCCTTTGCATTGTGTATAAAGGCTGTGTGATCCTGTCTCTCTGATCCTCCCCTTCTTTAACTGACTCCAACTCACCTCCTGATAGAACAGAGCATTAGGAGTCAGGCTGCATATGCTCAGTTTGGTGTGTATAGCTAGAGAGTATTTGTTTCTTGGGACAATGCATGTGATCAACACAGGGCCAATCAGCACTGTCCAGACAGAGGGTGAGGCGGACAGGGGTCCTGCATCCTTATAGGACAGTCAGAGCAGAACGAAAACTCCTCCTACAAGCTTTAAGCAGACTCTGATACAGTCACAGGACTGCTCTAACTGCTGATAAAAAAAAGGTATTTAGCAGTTTATATTTACTAAAACGATTGCATTTCCATGTTTTATGTACTGTGGGAGACCAGATATAGTGAATGCAGGGTCCTGGGTTTAGTAACACTTTAACAAGGCACAGGGCAATTTAAACAATACACTAACCAACTATGTGAATCAGAAATACCATGGTACCCGTATCCTGTTTAAATTCGCCAGTCTGCGACACAAGTTAAATTCAAATCTTTTGTCATTATACACCCGGACCACTAACATTTTGATTTATATCGATCAGCCATAACATTATGATCACTGGCAGTTTAAGGGAATAACATTGATTATCTTGTTACAATGGACAATTAAATATTTTAGGCAGCAAGTAAACATGATGTCCCTGAAGTTGATGTGTTGAAAGCAGAAAAATGGGCATCATAGTTTGAGGTATGAGGCTGCGTAGCCACAGACCGGTCAAGGTGCCTACGCTGACCCATGTCTACAGCCAAAAGAGCCTACAATTTACATGTGAGCTTCAGAACTGGACCACGGGGTAACGAAAGAAGGTGGTCTGGTCTGAAGTATTATGTTTTCTTTTACATCATGTAGATTGCGCATGTGCATGGCTTAGCTGGGGAAGAGATATCACCAGGATGCACTATGGGAAGAAGGCAAGCTGGCAGAGACAGTGTGATGCTTTGGGCAATGTTCTTCTGGGAAACTGGGGGTTCTGACATTCATGTGCATGTTACTTTGACATGTACCACCTATCTAAACATTGTTGCTGATCAAGTACACCCTCTCATAGAAACAGTATTCTCTGATGGCAGTGACCTCCTTAAGCAGAATAATACACTCTGCCACACTGCAAAAATGGTTCAAGAATGGTTTGAGGAACACAACAACGATCTGGATCTCAATCCAATCGAGCATCTGTGGGATGTGCTGTAAAAAAACTAGTCCGATCCATGGAGGCTCTACCTTGCAACTTACAGAACTTAAAGTGACACTAAACGCACACTGCTTAATTTACATGATTCCTTCTCTTTTTGTATGTGGGCGATGGCACTGTAATTATTTTAATAATAAAAAAAAAAATCTAAGTACCCTTTTTCCTATGTAATATGCAGCCTATCTGCAGGGAAACATAAGTAGGAGGAGCTTCTAGTCCTCTGCTGCTGGTCACATGTTCAAAATAAAAACAGGCTTTCGAATATGGAGTAAAAACAAATAATATCAATCAATTGTTTATAAATCGTCATACAAATATATCTTTGAAATGAAATCTTTATTATTTTTTGTCACTCCCCTCCAACCTGTGTCTTAGAATAACAGGGAGATGAAGCCTCCAACAATCAAGATATAATATCTCGCCCCCATTGTGTTTAGTTGGTTAGTGGCATGGAGGAGGAGGGAGGGAGTTTGCCTGTCATTTCCCACTGTGTATACGCCCACATGTGTGACTCTATAGTCACATGGGCTGCTGAGATGTAATTGGAAGGCTCAGGGTAGAAAATTTACTGAAAACTGAGCATGCACACTAGCTGCCAACACTACTCTGCAAAATCCCCAACTGCAGTGGGGACAGGAGGGGGAAGACAGAGAACAACAGGATCAACCAGGTTTTTTCAGAACATAGAAAACCAATCCCAGAGTGAGTATGAACAGCATGTAGTACAGCTTTTATTAATAGTTTTTAATAATGTGGGTATAAGGACACTTTAAAAGATCTGCTACTGATGGCTTGGTGCCAGATACCACAGCATACCTTCAGAGGTCTATTTGCTTCCATGCCCCAACGGGGAAGGCCTGTTTTGCCTGTCCTGCCTGTCACGAGACAGGCAGGGAGGAGGGAGAGAGCACAGGAAACAGAGAGCAGCCTGCGGATGACGGAGGCTCGCAAACTGACCACGGTGTCAGGGCTCAGCAGCCGTCATACACCGTGGTCAGTTTACAAAGGGAAGGACATAGCCAGGCAGGATCAGCCAGTTTTTTTTAGGTGTTACAGGGGGCCAAATTACACAGCACAAGCACTGTGCTGTTATTCATGCTTTAAAGAAACAGGATTTGTTTTGTTTTTTTTGGGGGGTTAACAAGCGCTTTAAGCGCTAAGTTCACCTTGAGAGCCCATTCACACAGGGACGACTTGTCAGGCGACCTAGTCGCCTGACAAGTCACCTCCCGTTCTGTACAATGGAACCGTTCTAATCGGAGCGACGCAAGTCGCTCCGACTTAGAAAAAGGTTCCTGTACGACTTTGGGGGGCGACTTGGGGTGACTTGCATAGACTTCTATACAGAAGTCGTTTTGCAAGTCGCCGCGGAAGTCGTTTGCAGGTCGCCTCGCTGAGGCGACCTGCAAGTCGTGTTGCCCCTGTGTGAATGGGCTCTTAGGAATATGTTATGCCTGTACTTACCAGCAAACAAAAAACATCAGCCAAGTGTTCTGTTTATGAAAGTCAACACTGATCCATCTTATGCTCATTGATTGAAATTTGACAGAACCCAAAGAACCCCAGAACCTTGTAAAGCACTATCATTCTTGCTCTCTTCTTGTTTTTCTGTAGTATTAATGTCTCCATAAGTGATATTTTAAAACCATTAAAATTATCTCTAATGCACTAAGCCAGAACTTAAACAATCCCTGTCTCTTTGAAGAGCTCTATTGTATTGTAAATCTCTGAAGTATTCTTGTCTGCCGTGACAGTATTACAGACATTTCTTGAAAGTCATAATTGTTATTGCAGATACTGTGTTTTAAATAAAACACTTGGTGGCAGCTGTTTAGCGTGAAACAGTTTAACTGCGTAGTTAACTAAACCCAGTGCCAATCACTCTCAGGCTGCTGGCACTGAGATTGTGGTCCCATACAGAAAATCTTTCCACAGGCTGAGGCCGAGCGTGTCATTCTCAGGTATTCATTACGCGAAAACACAAGGAGGAGAGAGAGAGCGCACAGGCTCTGGTGCAACACCTTTAATACATTTGGATAAAAGCAATAAAATCAGTACACTCACAAACAACATGTAGAAACAGGCATTAAAATTCTTTAACAGGTCTCCCTCCGCAACAAGCATGTTGTGCCAGGCTATCCGCACTGCGCAGCAGGGAGCTCAATGTATAAGACAACATGGAGCCGCCAACAAGCCTCATCTCTGACATCTGACATCTCACTGAACATAGGCTCCCCAGGCCATATGATCGCACGCCACCCCCGCCGCCACGTAACTCGGCGGGCTGGCTACTGGAAGGGTACACAAGAGGGTTGCCAGGACAATGCGTTTCAGAGGACATGGCCTCCTTCTTCAGGTCTTCAGTGGACTTGTTCACATGAGAACAACAACAAACTTACTCAAAAAAACAAAACTTTTGGATTTTAGATATACTTTAACATGTTCATGTGATTTCAAATGCCATTTTCAGAAATGTTGTTCTCCATCATTCATTGAAGTGGTTGTAAACCTAGTTTATTTAGTGCATATTAGCTAATTATGCTTTTACTTTGCAGGGGGAAAAAAGAGGAAGTAAAACCATCAGGGTTTGCTTCCTCTTTCAAATGATGGTTGCCATGATAATCTTTCCTGTTTTGACAGTACTCTGTACCTGTCTTCCAACTGGGCTACTGTCAGACCTTGCATTAACCACTTGACCTCTGGAAAATGTACCCCCTTCGTGACTAGGCCAATCTTTGCGTTACGGCACTGCGTTACTTTGACTGACAATTGCGCGATCATGGAACGCTGTACCCAAATATAATACTAAAACTGGAGAGTGCAAAATCTGGTGCAGCTCTGCATAAAAAACAATCAGCTTCCAGTTATTTAATTAATTTATTTATTTTGTTAAAGCTTAAAGGGGTTGTTAGGGCAATGTGCACAAGCACTGCCAGCCCCACTGCTAGGATAACCTGTAGTATATATATATGCCGTTATATATGCCGTTTCTTAAAATTCATCTTTTCAGTACCCTATTCTTTCTCCCTGATCAGCGGTCACGTGACCGCCCATTGCTCTCTCCCTTCCTCCTACTATGGAGGGAGGGGCCAAGCTCTCCCTCTGACGTCTGCCGGGTGGTCACGTGACCGCCCATTGCTCTTTCTCTTCCTCCTACTATGGAGGGAGGGGCTGAGCTCTCCCTCTGACGTCTGCTGGGTGGTCACGTGACCGCCCATTGCTCTCTCTCTTCCCCCTACTATGGAGGGAGGGGCCGAGCTCTCCCTCTGACGTCTGCCGGGTGGTCACGTGACCCCCCTCCCTAGTGACATGCCTAAACATGTTTGCAAAATGTGGCTTTAGGTAAGCTTTTTAACGTCCTGTGTACATGAGGCCTTAAACTTAGTTCTTTTTTTTTTTCATTTCAGGATTTTATGTAAAACTTTGTTATTAGGCAATTCATTTTCTGCTTCACAGATGCACAGCTGTTAAAGTGTTATTTTAGGGAACAGTTCTGTTTGAATTTATTAATTGCTAACAATTTTTGGAGCAGCTTTAGAAAAAGTACACTGCAAAGTAATATCGTTTACTAAGCGAGTAGATCTTCTCTCCCTCCCTCTCTTCTCTATTTTCTTCGAACATTTATTAATTGCACCAACATTTTCATTAGTTCAGCCTTATCTCAGCTACTTTCATAAGCACTCTGTGCTCATACTCCGTCCTTGTACTCTGTGCACTTTTCCACTTTTCCTGTATCTGGAGTGTAATATACACAGAAAGAAGGCCCTGTTCTGTCCCTTCTCACCCTGGACCTCCTTTCTCTATCAATCTTGTCCCTAGCCAGTGGGGTTCTGTACCTACCCTAACACATGATCCAGGAAAGGCCGAATGACATGGGCCACCTTATTTATCAGGTCCCCTCTTCAAGATGGCAGCCTACAACCTTGCAGGATTTCAGCGTCCAATCATACAACTATTTGGAGTCCATAATGTGCCAATTCCCTTATCAAATTCCCCTCCACCTGTATCAGTAGCACAGGGCCGCTTACCGGTTCGAAGAATTCCTCACTCAGTCCTTGTGCTCTGTGCACTCTCACTCAGTCCTTGCACTCAGTGCACTCTCACTCAGTCCTTGCGCTCTGTGCACTCTCAGTCAGTCCTTGCACTCTGTCCACTCTCATCCAGTCAATGCATCCTGTGCATTCTCACTCAGTCCTTGCGCTCCATGCACCTCACTCAGTCCTTGCACTCTATGCACTCTCACTCAGTCCTTGCGCTCTGTGCACTCTCAGTCAGTCCTTGCACTCTGTCCACTCTCACCCAGTCACTGCATCCTGTGCAGTCTCACTCAGTCCTTGCGCTCCATGCACTCTCACTCAGTCCTTGCGCTCCGTGCACTCTCACTCAGTCCTTGCGCTCTGTGCACTCTCACTCAGTCCTTGCGCTCCATGCACTCTCACTCAGTCCTTGCGCTCCGTGCACTCTCACTCAGTCCTTGCACTCAATGCACTCTCACTCAGTCCTTGCGCTCTGTACACTCTCACTCAGTCCTTGCGCTCTGTACACTCTCACTCAGTCCTTGCGCTCTGTGCACTCTCACTCAGTCCTTGCGCTCTGTACACTCTCACTCAGTCCTTGCGCTCTGTACACTCTCACTCAGTCCTTGCGCTCTGTGCACTCTCACTCAGTCCTTGTGCTCCGTGCACTCTCACTCAGTCCTTGCGCTCTGTGCACTCTCACTCAGTCCTTGCGCTCTGTACACTCTCACTCAGTCCTTGTGCTCTGTACACTCTCGCCCAGTCAATGCATCCTGTGCATTCTCACTCAGTCCTTGAACTGTTTGAACTCCCACTTAAGTCCTTGCACTCCATGCACTGTCACTCCTTGCACTATTTGCACATGAGCAAGGTGCAGTGTGGTGTAGCGGGCAGTAAACACAGTAAACAAGTTCAAAATAAGCAAGAGCAATATATTGTAGAAAGGTTACAGGCCCGGAACTAGGCCCAGAGGATAGGCATAGCCGCCCGGAGCCACTTGCGAACTGTAACAGCAGCCTGTAGACTTAAAAGATGCCGATAGCGTCTGCAATGAGGAGCAAAATGTGGCCTGGCCGGTCCACACCCAGAAGGGAGCTTCGTGAGGCAAGGTATACGTAGTTTAGAGTTGCCACCTCATTCCTTTAAGACCAAAAACATATTAATTACACAGGTTCTGTGGCTAATTTGATGCAGATGAGGCACAAAGAGAGTTTAATTACCACCTGAATCAGCCACAGAACCTGTGTAATTAATATGTGTTCGGGTTTAAAGGGATGAGATGGCAATCCTATAGTCCCTGCAGCGTCCCTCCTCCTCCAGAACCTTTCCCTATTTCTAAGCACTGTCCCTGCCAGGTGGGGAACCTGTCCGTACACTAGCCACTCGCATAAAGTGCTCCAAACCCAGGAATTTTAAACTCTGCCTGACCCAAGATGGCCACTGAAGTTTCGTGGGGCTCCAGAAATCATAGAGCAACTTCCTTCCCCTTCTGCATTGCTGCTTCAGTCGAGCGTCACTTACAGTGGGGAATACAGACTGCACCTGCCTACATGAGCTCTCGCTCAGTCCTCGCGCTTCATGCGCTCTCAGTGAATTTTTGGATTTCATGCACTCTCACTCAGTCCTTGCACACTGTTTACTCTCTCTCAGTCCTTGCTCGTTGCGCTTTACTTCACCTCTGCTATCTGCGACCACTTAGGACTAGTCCTGGATTGAACTATATACACCCCTTTATGCCGAGTACACACAGTCGGACTTTGACGTAAAATGTGCGATCAGAGCTTGTTGTCGGAAATTCCAACCATGTGTAGGCTCCATCGGACAGTTTCCATCGGAATTTCCATCGCACAAAATTTGAGATCTGGTTCTCAAATTTTCCGACAACAAAACCGCTTGCGTAAATTCTGATCGTGTGTACACAATTCCAACGTACAAAGTGCCACGTTTGCTCAGAATCAAGCAGAAGAGCCGCACTGGCTATTGAACTTCATTTTTCTCAGCTCGTCGTACGTGTTGTACGTCACCGCGTTCTTGCCGTTCGGAATTTCCGACAAGATTTGTGTGACCATGCGTATGCAAGATAAGTTTGAGCCAACATCCGTTGGAAAAAATCCATTGATTTTGTTGTCAGAATGTCCGATCAATGTCCGACCGTGTGTACGGGGCTTAACAATTAACTTCTCTTATTTGTTCCCTTTTGGTCTGGTAAGTATAGCATTGAACATTTCTTGTTATATTTGTTAAAAAAATATAACCCCAAAAAAATAACCACTAATTCTGCCATAAATCCATTAACTTGACATCTGAAGCAGTATTATCAGCCCTGCCAAGTACATCTCTATGAACTAATGACAGGCTGACAACGCCCCTAACTAATCACACAGCCAGCGATTACCTGTGGTAAGGGACAGATGATCGCTCCTAAATGCAAGCTGTTTGCTGGAGGAGCATAAGCATAAGATCCTGGTGATCTGAGTAAGGAGTGGTGACCAAGCGCTGGAACAAAGGAGAAGTTTATGTGACACTATCAGGGCCATCTTTAATATTAATTGGACCCTGGGCAAAATTTTTCTTGCCCCCCCCCATGCAATTTCGCTCTACACCTGCTCCGGGACATACAATAAATAGCAGCTAGACTTAAAATCAGTTTACTGTATCAGATCAGGCAGCGATCGGGATTGATTGCCAGAGGTTACTGACTGGTTGCTAGAGGTTACAGCATACATTACGGCTCACTGATTAGTTGCTAGAGGTTACAGAACATGATTTCTGCTTGTTGATTGGTTGCTAGAGATTACTGTACAGTAATACGGCTCACTGGTTGGTTGGTTCCTTACCTCCATACATCCCCTCCTTGCTCACCTGTGCACCCCAAACTGTAATTCCTTCTCTGCCTACCTCTGCACACCCCACACTAACCCCCCCCCCCTACCAACTTGCTTACCTTTGCAGAACAGGCGGATGTTAGGCTTAATGACCCCAGTTGCAGGCAGGACTTTCAAGTATGCCCATTTACCTCCCCAGTGGGTAGCATTCAGTATACAGTAGGTGATGGTGGATATGACCATAGGGGGGTGTTATATACATATGAATGACACCTTTATTTACATATCAATGCCGCTGGCCACTGCTATTTACATATTAATGCTGCCGCTATTTACATATGAATGCCAGTTATTTACATGTAAACACAGGGTCTGCAGGTAAGTAATCCGTACACAACAATAGGGCAGAGCTGGGTAGCATTAGTAGCAGCTCTGCACATTGAGATATCGGGACACAGCACAGGACTAAAACTTCAAGGGACAAGGGAATTTAAACCAGGATAGTTGGCAAGTATGAGGCAGCTGTTTTGGGTCCCACAACAATGTCAGGGCCCAGCCTTAAAGACGGCCCTGGACATTATATGTATTTTTCTCATGTTAAATGTCGAAAATAGCAATTTATCAAGTCTGTGAAGCTGCATATTTTGTATGTATTCCACACACATTCCACACATGTATTGCACAACAGTTGTTATAACCTTTGCAATCTCTTTGTGGAAACGATGTCAATAAAAAAATGGAGGCATGGCTAGGATCTTTTTTATGTTAACCGAACCATTCTCTGACAACAGTTTATTGTCGGAATAGGAACAAAGGGAAAAAATTATATTACTAGGACTAAATTGTTCCTGGGGGATTTGCAGTTCCTGAATGGAAGACAATCATCTCAAGCCTGATAATTTTTTTTCATCTAGTTAATGGGTTTATGTGCATCCAGTAAAGCCATGCAACCACCTGACTGCTGTAAGAATATGCTGACCACAGCCTATGAATTATAGATAATATGAAATCACTTTCCTCTATGATTCTGCTGCAGACTGGAAATCTGAAAGTCAGAGCAGGAACAGGAGTGTGCAGAAAAAATTATTTACTCTTTTGATGTTCAAATCGGTGCATTGCCGACTTTGCGATGCTGCAACGATTTGAAAAAGTAGTTCCTGCACTATTTCTTGGCGATTTCAGGTGCGACTTGCATAGACATCCGTGCATGAAGTCACACAGATGTCAGTCAAGTCGCACCTGAAGTTGCACGTAAACAGGTGCAGTGTGAACCTAGACTCAAACTAACTCAGGGGAAAGCTTACCAAACAAGAGGCCTTTTTGGACGATTGTCTTGGACAGTGGAGAAATTATAAATTGTTTATTTTTATTTACCAAAGTGAGAGTCACAGGGGTAGTCAACATGTTTTGGGGACTCACCAGTCCCCCCCATCATCAGGGATGAAATGGTTAAGAAGAATCTAACAATGTTGTGGAAAGAACTGATTTATTGCAGATCTTAAGAGAGGAAGGTTGAGGGTGCAGGATACTTAAAAATCTCTTAGGAGGTCAGTGTCACGTATCAGGTAAGACCAGAACTGTGTGGACTGCAACAGAGGAAACCCAAACGTGTATTAGTGAAATATAGTGATTTATTAAGATAAGTGAATAAACACAACCACCTCCAATATAATACAATGTGCAACCAAGCAACCACAAACAGAAACCCACAAACAATAATAATAAATAGACAGAAATATACATATAATGGGGGATACCGGAATTATAAAGGGAGCCAGGCCAGGGTTGTCAACAGGAGGTCAGCAGCTGGGGATAGGGAACAAACAGGACAAGGAGAGGATGCATGGATCAGGCTGAAAAGTAAAGATAGGGGTAACAGGATCACAGGAGGAACGGGTACAGGTACAAGGCACAGGGTTCAGGCACAGGGATCAGGTTCAGAGACGGGATCAGGATCAGGTTTCAGAGCTCACAGAATCATGTCAGGGCACAAGGCAGATACCAAGGCAAAGTGTGTGTGTACTTGCCAGGTATTTATACATATCTCCTGCAATCAGGCTCAGGTGATGCCTGATATCAGGAGATGATGTCGGCTCCACACTGCCAGGAACCATCCGCTGGTGGGCACCAGTACTGCGTCCCAAAGATCAAATGATACCACCAGCAGGAGAGAGCTCCCCTGACAGTTCCAGACTGTCAGGAGACACCCGCTGGTGGATATCAGTACTGCATGCCAGATGTCTAACAATGCTACCAGCAGGTGAGACACTTCCTGACAGTCAGATTCTTCAAAAAGCCCTGTGTCAACATCCCTGGAACACACATATGATGCATTTGTGGGCGGGGGGCGCTGGGGGAGAGAGCTCTGATCCGATCCCCCTAAATATTTATCTTCTCCCCAGCCACACCTTCTGGGCCAGCCTCCCATGGATTGGTTATGGTCAGATAACTATTCATAATACCATGACTGATCCTCCCACACTAAAACCTGAATAAAATAATAAATAAATCTGATCAGACCTAAAACTGAAAGTGCAATTGCTGGTTGTAGCAAAGCTATACACTAAATTTAGCCAGCCTAGGCCAAGGGTGTTACATTTTATTCATTCTTATATGATGGCTTAGTGTTCATGCCAATGTACCATGTGTTGTAGATAGGGTAGTTATTAGCAGGGGTTCCCTGTGACCTGAAAGTTTTTTTTAAAGGTTCCCTTGTGTTCAGTTGAGAAATGCTGTTCCAGTCGTTCTGCTCTCTAATACTGAATGTAAAGTTTTGCGTTTACAAACACTTTAATAATAGATCACATGACCCACAAAATTCCTTGTTTCTGTACTTCTTCCAAATACAGGCAGTCCCCGAGTTACGAACACCCGAGTTATGAACGACTCCTACTTACGAACGGCCTCAAATGCTGGCCACTTGTGTACCACGGGGGTCCTTGATACCTTTCGATCACTTCCGAACACATCCCACACTGCCATACTACGCCCCAGATAACATAACAAGTGCCTGGAACATCCCACATCGATGCATAGTCGGACGTTACACTTACGAATGCAGTGTTCCGACCGGAAGTTACACTTACAAAGGCAGTGTTGCGACTTACGAACAACTTCGACTTACGAACAAACCTATAGTCCCTATTGTATAAACAAAAAAGGGAGGGGGGGAGGGAATTTATGATCCAGGAGACTCAGCTTACTTCAGTATAGAAAATAACAGATGAGGGAGGTACCCTAATAACATCTGTATGTGGATGAAGCTAATTGCATGACACCCGGGGAATCTAATTAAAATAGCAGGGTGTGTTCCTCTGAATTAGGGCATATCACAAAAAAAAAATTTTCATATTTTTGCTAACTTGCTGGTTCCTTGTTGATGAATTCTTTTTCCCTGGGTGGAACTGGTACCTGTCCCGTTCCTACCCCCTGGGTTCCCTCTTTTTTGTTATAGCCCCTATTGTGTTCGTAACTCGGGGACTGCCTGTATTGTGAATTAGAACTTTATTGGTAGGGAAATAAAGATATATAGGGCAAGTTCACACCAGAATCGCACAGGAACTTGGCACTGCATTGCTTTAACTGACAATTGCGTGGTCATGCGACGTTATACCCAAACAAAATTTGCGTCTTTTTTTTTTCACAAATAGAGCTTTCTTTTGATGGTATTTGATCACTTCTGCAGTTTTTATTTTTTTGCACTATAAACAAAAAAAAATACGCGACAATTTTGAAAAAAAACAATTTTTTTTACTTTTTTCTATAATAAATATCCCCAAAATTAAAAAAAACAAACACATTTTTTCATCAGTTTTTGGGCCGATATATATTCTTCTACATATTTTTGGTAAACAAAATCGCAATAAGCATGTATTGATTGGTTTGCACAAAAGTTATAGTGTCTACAAACTATTGGAAAGATTTATGGCATTTTTTAAATTTTTTTTTTTTTACTAGTAATGGCGGTGATCTGTAATTTTTAGCAGTACTGCGGCATTGCGGTGGACAGATCGGACACTTTTGACACATTTTTGGGACCATTCACATTTATACAGCGATCAGTGCTATAAAAATGCGCTGCTTAGTGTGTAAATGTCACTGGCAGGGAAGGCGTTAACACTAGGGGGCAATCAAGGGGTTAAATGTGTTCCCTCCGCATATTCTAACTGTATGGGGATGTGACTTACTAGGGGAGGAGACATATCGTTATTCCTACTTAGTAGGAACAAACGATATGTCTCCTCTGCCCTGACAGAACAGGGACTTGTGTGTTTACACACACAAATCCCCGTGCTGGCGCTCGCGCACGCGATCGCGCATGGCCGGCGGCGATCGTGCCCACCGGCCACGCGCAACGGGTTCCCCACCGTGCGGCGGGCGCGCCAAAAGTTTTTTTAAAAAACTAATTTCTTCATCAGTTTAGGCCAATATATATTCTTCTACATATTTTTGGTAAAAAAAATTCGCAATAAGCATATATTGATTGGTTTGCGCAAAAGTTATACCGTCTGCAAACTATGGGAAAGATTTATGGCATTTTTATGGCATTTTTATAGTTTTTTTTAAACTAGTAATGGCGGTGATCTGCATTTTTAGCGGTACTGCAACATTGCGACAGACAGATCGGAGACTTTTGACACTTTTTTGGGACCATTGGCATTTATACAGTGACCAGTGCTAAAAAAAATGCACTGATTACTGTGTAAATGTCACTGGCAGGGAAGGGGTTAAACATTAGGGGCGATCAAGGGGTTAAATGTGTATTCCCTCAGCATGTTCTAACTGTGTTGGGATGGGAGTGACTAGGAGAAGAGCCATATCATTTTTTCTACTTAGAAGGAAGAAACCATATGGCTCTTCTCCTCTGACAGAGCAGGGATTTGTGTGTTTATACACACAAATCCCCGTGCTGGCGCTCGTGCACATGCATCAGGTCCCTCGCTGTGCAGCAGGTGCACGCGCGCTCTGGTGGCCGAAAACAGGTAGGACGTACCCGTATGGGATTTCACCCAGGAGTGCCATTGTGCCGCAGTATATCTGCGTGACACGGTCGGCAAGTGGTTAATAAGCTTGATCGTAATAATTGGAAGAACGCCCCTGGGAGTGTTATAGGTAGCGTTTGATATCAATATAAAAAACGAGGTAAGATATCCATCTTGTATATAGCCATTCTCCCTAACCAGGAGTGTTTCTCCCTGGCCCTGAGCTGAAGTTGGCTAGTAACAAAGTTCAGCATTGGCAAGTAGTTTAATTCATAAATCTTATCCTCTGTAGAGACAATATTGACGCCTAAATAGTTAAGAGTTAAGTTCCCACTGAAATGGGAAGTTGGATTCCAAAGTTTCTTTCTCGTTTGACAGTAGTGTAATATTAAGACATCTGGAGTTCGTAACATTTACTTTAAAATTGCTATAAAATCCAAACTGTTCTAGTTCATGCAATATGCTTGGAAAAGCTATTCTTGGGTTGGATATGTATATAAGTAAATAATCCACAAAAATGCTTAATTTATAAGAGCTATTGCCCACCTGAATTCCTTGAATAGATTGATTAGACCGAAGAGCCATAGCCAGATGTTCCATAGCTAAGATGTACAAGTATGGTGATAACGGACAACCCTGGCGTGTCCCATTAGAGATATTAACAGGTCGGGACAATATCCTATTAACTCTTATGCCCCGTACACATGAAAATGTGTGATAGGACCTTGTTGTCGGAAATTCCGACCATGTGTAGACTCCATCACACATTTCCCATAGGAATTTCCGACACACAAAGTTTGAGAGCAGGCTATAAAATTTTCCGACAACAAAATCTGTTGTCGGAATTTCCGATCGTGTGTACACAAATCCGACGCACAAAGTGCCACACATGTTTAGAATGAATAAAGAGATGAAAGCTATTGGCTACTGCCCCGTTTATAGTCCCAACATACGTGTTTTACGTCACCACGTTCAGAATGATCGGATTTTCCGACAACTTTATGTGACCGTGTGTATGCAAGACAAGTTTGAGCCAACATTCGTCGGAAAAAATCCTAGGATTTTGTTGTCGGAATGTCCGATCAATGTCCGACCGTGTGTACGGGGCATAATCCTCACTGAAGGAGCAGAGTATAAGGCCATTATTTTTTGTATAAGTTCCATCAGGAGACCTACTTGTTTCAAGGATGCTATTATAAATCTCCAATCCAGACGGTCAAAAGTCTTCTCCGCATCTAGCGGTGTCTTGGTTTTCCGGGCATATTGTATCAGAAAGCTTGTCTTTAAAATATTGCCCCTTGCTTCTCTATTTGAGACAAACCCCACCTGGTCTAGGCTTATTAAAGAAGGGATTACCATTTGTAGGCGCATAGCTAAGATTTTTGCAAAAAATTTTAGGTCCACGTTTATCAGAGAGATGGGCCTATAACTAGAACATTGAATAAGATCCTTTTCTGTTTTGGCAATAAGAGTAATTTGTGCCTCCTGTGTTTGCTTAGTAAATGGACAGTCTGATTTTATTTCATTATATAGGCTACAAAGAACAGGGCCAAGGACATTGCAATATTGTTTATAAAAAATCTCCCGGGAACCCATCTGGTCCAGGGCATTTACCATGTTTTAGGGATTTTATGGCCTGATTAATTTCTTCTAGTGAAAAAGTGGTCAAGAGGCTTTTTGCCTCTTCCTCTGTTATACATGGTAAAGCTGTATGTTTAATATAATCAGAAAGTTGGGAGCTGTCTGAATTGGATATATTTGTGTCTCTTAAGTTATAACGTGAAATGTAATAATTATGGAAGGTAATCAAACCGAAGCTTGACACGCACGCCGAACACCATCTTGGAAACAATATCCGAGGTAGAAAGTGTCACTGATAGATGACAATCAGTGATTAATGATTTTAATAGATACCACTATATAAACGCAATGAAAAATGGGATAGTCATTCCCCAGATGATGTCTTATCAGACGAAACATGTCAAGTTGATGTTCATCTAACAACTGCGTTCAATTACTATGGTTTATTGGATTTTATGATGACATGCCTGTTTTCCTGCTGTTTGGATGTACGATAAGTGCAATATTCTTTTGATAAATTTTTGATGAAAATGGTTTTACACTATGTGAAGATTCTTTTTGCTTCTATGACAATTGACCTACTGAGTGAGAGGTTTACCGTGACCGATGTGGGAACGGATGGTGGATCTGCTACACAGTTTTAAAGTCTGGGAGAGCTTAGTCCCCTGATGCCCATCTGACTCTATGTTAATAACATTTGAGTCCACACTATCCAGTAAGTACATTTGAACCTATATACTGGTGACGGCTTACACACCTTGGTGTGTAAAGGCTTTCTTCTATCAATATGGAAGTTTGACACACTTTAGGCTTTTTATATTTATGAACATTTTTCTTTTTTCTTTTTGATGTCATGTATGGACTATAATTTATATACATAAGTGAATGGTTCAATCTGGATAGGATTGTATGATACAGGCATACCCCACTTTTAAAGTACACAATGGGGTTTATTTACTAAAGCTGGAAAGTTCAAAATCAGGCTCACTTCTGTATAGAAACCAACAAGCTTCTAACCCCAGCTTGTTCAATTAAACTTTGGTAATAAAACCTGGAATCTCATTGGTTTTTATGCAGAAGTGAGCCTGATTTGCACTTTCCAGCTTTAGTAAATAAACCCCATTGTGTACTTAAAAGTGGGTTATGCCTGTACAACATTTGTCTGATCAATATATGTCACTTTCTGAATAAGTCACTGTATATCAATGTACATGTATAGCGTAGCACTTTTTAACTTTCTATAATCATGCACAATGTTTGTCAAATTATGGTTTTTGCAGCTGTTTAATCTATAGGTCTATAGCGCAGTATACTATTGCAACTTATTATAATAGTTCTTTACACTTCACATCAAACGAGACTTAACTGTGAAACTGGGGAACGTTTTTACCAGATTTAGATCAGGCACCAGATTTTTTATAGGTAGAAGCAAAATTTCATCCAAGTTAAAATTAAAGCAAAATTTTAATCACTAGTTATGGCCTCTGAGAGTAAAGTCTGCTATGAAATGATTGCAACAAGAAATAATTATCCCGTTGTACAAATAAAACACCTACTGAGCAGAGGGTACGCAAAGTCAAGCACAAACATTTCTCTCTGAAGCGCTGAGGGCCCCAAGAGTGTCCTGGAAAATAAAATTAGCATCAGGGAGCAGACTCTTCATTTTTCAAAAATCACACGTTCAAGAAGTTAACCTTAATATTGCAGCCAGTATAGAAAGGAATTTAAAAAGAAAGTATAATGGCTTTTGGTTAGTGTTTTCAATTTATTTTTAATAAACTTAGATTTCGTTCTTTTTAAAAAAAATGTATGTATTCCTAAATAAATAAATAAATCGTATGTAAACCTACAATGTATTTGTTCAATATGTTTGGCATTATGCCTCACTGTATATAGTTTTCTTAAAGAAGAGCAAAAGTATGCAGTACTCCAGCAATGTAATGTCTGGAAGCTCGTTCCCTTTCTGCATTTTCAGCAATCTTAGTTGACCAGCCAGGTATAAGCACGGTAGTTAATTCATCCGGGAATCAAGACATGTCTAGACTTTAGAGACTTGCTAGCAGGAAGGTAAAAAGAGTTTATTGCAAAAGAGATGTACAGAGTTTCTTCTGCAATAAAAGCTGTCCTGCCAGTAATTTCCCCTGTACCCACTAAAGTTCCACTACAAGTCAATATTTTTTTGTGAATCTGTTGCAAAGTTTCTTACTTGGGCTGCGCCTATCTTAGTGACTTTATAGGCAGACCAAAGGCCAGCTGAGAGTGCATGTGGCAGGCTGACAACTCTACTTTATCCCACCCTTGCTAGGAAAGGGGAGGTGGGTGTCTTTCTTCTGGATCATTTTGCAGCGGTCAGGGTCACACACTAGGATGGTCTCCTCTGAAGGACCCCATGGAATCCATCTATTTCTAAAAAATACAATACATTCAAACTTATATTCCCATCCACTCTGGAATAGTATATTCCCTATGAGCTCTTACCAACCACTAGATATGAAAGTGGTGGACTTTGTGCAATTGCCTTCATCTGACTATACTTGGTCCTCTGTGGGCCCCGTGAGTTGACCTCAATGCCGAGACTCTTGAGACGCATCATAGCCTTCTTTGGATTTATACCTGGTTATTCATATTTGTTCTCACCGTATTATCCCTGAAGAAGACTCTTTTTGTTGAAATGTTCTGGATAATAATGGGTGGTTACAGTTATTGGTGGATTCAGCACATGTCATTCGTGTTTTGTACAAATTCTTTATTGCCTAACAGAACAGGAATTGGACTGTATAGACCAGGACAATTTTATCTTATTGTATTGACATGGACATTCACTGTACTGTTCATTTAAGCACAAGAGACTCCATTTTGTTCTCACTGTTAAAATGTGTTCTGTAACCTTCACCCACACACAGACACATCTCCTACTAAAAGCTCTCTACTCCCCCCCTTCCTTCTCAAGGTTTTACTTTTGCAATTGTTCTATTCGCTAGCTTTTAATAATATATTTCTATTTGTTAGCTTTTAGTAACATATTTCTATTTGTTAGTTTTTAATAACATCTCACACCACCCCTTTTTTATCTATGTATAAAATAACACGTAATAATAAATTTTGACACTGAACAGACATTTTAAACACAGTGATTGAGTCCTGTGAATCTGTTCCTGCAGATGCAGTATTAACTTTTGTTTTAGAGTCCCAATCAGAAATTGGTCATAACAGTATAAAAAAAACTTTTGTATTTTTATAAAACCTTTCTTGGTGTATATCATTGCTCAACAAAATCCCACGGAAGACATTTTTGTTTGTTTTTATGTCATATTTCATAATCACCTGACTAAACAGAGCACCCTAAAGAGATTGAGAATGGAGTGCTATGGTCTTGGAAACATGGTCCATGACTGATCAGGTATAGAGGAGTATGGAGTCAAATAGAAAAGAACACAGTGCTTAACCCTTTCATGACTAGCCTATTTCTGACATTTGTTGCTTGCAAGTTAAAATCCGTATTTTTTGCTAGAAAATTACTTAGAACCCCCAAACATTATACATATTTTTTAGCAGAGAATCTAGAGAATAAAAAGGCGATCATTGCAATATTTTATGCCACATTGTATTTGCGCAGCGGTCTTTCAAATGCAATTTTTTAGAAAAAAAGGCATTTTCATGATTTAAAAAAAATTAAACAGTAAAGCTGGCCCAATTTTTTTGTATAATATGAAAGATGATGTTACATCAAGTAAATAGATACCCAACATGACATGCTTTGAAATTGCACACACTCGTGGAATGGCGGCAAATACTTAAAAACCCTTATGGGCAGCTCTTTAAAAAAAAATAACGGTTACCGGGTTAAAGTTACAGAGGAGGTCTAGTGCTAGAATTATTGCTCTCACTCTGGCCATCGCGGTGATACCTCACATGTGTGACTTGAACACTGTTCACATATGCAGGCACGCTTACGTGTGCGTTTTCTTTGCTGCGCGAGCTCGCGGGGACAGGGGCATTTTTTTAAAAAATTATTATTTTTTTATTATTTTTTTACATTGTTACTTTAAAAAAAAATTGTATCACTTTTATTGCTGTCACAAGGAATGTAAACATCCCTTGTGACAGTAATAGGTGGTGACAAGTACTCTTTATGGAGGATCGGGGGTCTAGAAGACCCCAAATTCTTCCTTGGGAAGGGGGGACATCCCCTATCACTCCTCCGGTATAACAACCGAGCGGCTTTTAACTGCATCCGTTGTTATCCCTGAAGAGCCAAACGCCCGCTCTAAAAAAACACTACCAGGATGATGCATGCAGCTGCATGCATCATCCCGGTATAACCCCTTAAAGCTGAGGCCGCATATGTGCATACGCTTGGCAGGAAGGAGTTAAAGTAGAACTAAAGGCAAAACTTTTTTTCTTTCATTTTGGATAGAGAATATAGGGTTATAACCCTTGTACGTTTTTTTTTAGCCATCTGTATTCCATAGGTGGGATTTCCCTGTCAACTGGGCCACCAGAATGAGTGTTCCTATTGAAAGACTTCCCCTCTATTACTGTTCTGGTGTCAACCCCAAATTTAGGATTTTCTTTTACTTTCACTTTCGGTGATAATGGTAAACATGACAAAGAGAGACAATAAATCTCCCTTTTGAGGAAAAAGCAATACAAGCCTGACAGGTGTTCTAATCCCTCTGTACTCTACCAATAGTAGTTAATAAACCCACTACAATAAAATCAGGCTGTATAAGCAGTAAAGCATGCTGTTATACTCACGTTGGAACCTAAGGGGTTAATCCTCCACATTGTGTAAAAAAGGCTGTTTAATCCTAGCTTCTCTGATCCTCCCCTCCTTCCACAGTCCCCTAATAATTTCCTGATAACATAGAGTCTATGGAGTCAGGCTGCACATGCTCAGTTTGGTGTGTATTGCTAGAGAGGTTTTTTTTCTTGGAAGAGTGAATGTGATCAGCACAGGGCCAATCAGCACTGTCCATACAGAGGGTCAGCAGTCCTGCAGCCTCATAGGACAGTCAGAAAACTCCTCCTACATGCTTTAACCAGTGCTTAGCTGGACACTGATAGAAGTCACAAGACTGCTCTAACTGCTGATGAGAAAAGGCATTTAGCAGTTTATATTTACTAAAATAATTGCATTTCCATGTTCTGTATACTGTGGGAGACCAGATACAGTGAATGCAGGGTCCTGGGTTTAGTAACAATTTAATTTTTAATTCTTATTATCCTTAGTAAAAAAAAAATAGAAATATAAATTAAATTCACTTGTTTTGTTTATATTCACTTTTTTACATTTCTTCAGTTGCTTCTTGGTTTCTGGCCTGAGCTAGAATTATGTCATCCCAGGAGTTTTCATGGGTATTTGTTTGTTTTCATCTGGAGGAGGGGGAGGGGGGGCTTTTTCAGCTAAGCACACCCTCCTGCGTGCATGCCTGAGCTAAGGACAGATGAATTCCAGCAAGTGAATGCTACATTAATCCTTTGCCCTTACTCAAGATGGCTAGTAATGTGTTTTTTTTTTTGCTGTCTGTATACCATTGGGGAAGATTCCTCCATCAAAGACACTTGAGGTTGTAAGAGGAAATCTCCCAAAGTGAAGAAATTCCCCTATTAGGTGTCACTATTGGAATATTTCATCTTACCTCATGTTCTAGGGACAGCTCCAAAAGGTTGAATTTCCCTGCGCTTTCAATGACAATGTACAAAAAGAAGGGTGAATCTCTCAAATGGAGACTCAAACAGCAATACAAATTAACCTTCCCCCACTCTATCCAAAACTAAAAAGGAAAAGACTCAGAGAGACTCTTTGATTCCCAGCTATATGAGCTTACACCCTTTATTACGTTGTATTGGGAACTTGGAAACCTCAGGTTCTCACAAGACGGCTTACAAAAAAAGAACGGACAGTGTT
Organism: Lithobates clamitans; assembly: GCA_037952925.1. Classification (NCBI taxonomy): domain Eukaryota; kingdom Metazoa; phylum Chordata; class Amphibia; order Anura; family Ranidae; genus Lithobates; species Lithobates clamitans. The sequence goes on along the minus strand of JBBGZY010000292.1, from coordinate 11,316,507 downwards.
TCCAGCAGATTTTTGGTTGTTGTCCATGGTCCTGAAACGGATCTTTTGCTTTTACTTCTGTGTTTGACTAAAGAATTGTACTAGAAGTAGCAATTATTGGAAACAATGAGCATGAAATTGTACTGGTCTGAGGTCCAAATGCTGTAACTGTTGCCATTACTATCTTCATTTTTCCAATAGACTTCATGTCTCTGTCAGTATTTGGTTGCCTAATGTAATAATACTGAATTTCAGACAGATATAACATAAGTATTTTTAAAGCATACTTCCAGCTTAGCATATCTCCAGCTGTAGCTACAGGCTATTTTCTTAATGAGTGTTTGTGTCTTATCAGCACAGGGCCCTGGAATATACTAACCAGGAGACCTTTGGTAAGTCTGTATTTAGGCATATTCCTACTAATATATTACGCTTTTGTCCTGTTGGAGATCTTAAATTGTGTCATATTTCTCTATAGATGGTCACATACTGTGTCCTATGGAGATATTTTTCCTGCATATGTTCTGAGGCTTCATCATTCTCTTTTGAGGTAACCTCTGCTCATTATTTAATGATAGACCTTACTGGGGTTCTTTAGCTGTCTATACTTCTGATGGCCTTTTTTTCATTTTAGCCCACAGCCACTGTCCTTTCATCTAGAGTCCAGTCTGGTACACTTACACATGTTAGGCTTGATATTGAAACTTTTACATCTCCAAGGCCAAGTGAGTATTTGCTGAATTTAGGGCTACTTATTGTTATTATTTTTTATTTTTTTCTAATTCCATCCCAAGGTTTTTGGATTATTTATAGTATGCATATTTTTATATTATGTAGATTTATGATTGATCCCTCTGAGTATCCTTGTGATTCTTGGTACCATCCAGGCACCCTAGGAAGGCGTGGGGCATGTCATGCGTATGAGAGTTATGCTGGTCTAAGTGAGTGGTTTCCTCTATGCATCACTTATATGTCTTTCTGGGACATCTCTCCTTTTGATATGTATATCTGTACACATTGTCCATATTTGAAATATGATTATTTCCCATTTCTTATGCAGAATCCCTCTGCTTGGTGTCAGGAATATAGGTCCTGAGGAAGAAAAAGCGAAACGTCGACCTGCCATATTCAAGCAGCAACAGGGAGCAATACACATACTATGTGTGGCTTATTCTATTGGAAGCCAACACTATCTGTTTTTAATGTTATATTGTCATTTTTGTATATCTGTGTTTAATAAATTAATTATTTTTCTATTAATAGTTTGTATTCCTTTTCTGGTACCTATAAAGTCTGCTCCAACGTTCCCCTTTTTTCATTAGAAATTTCATATGGATGTGGTACCCCCTTGGCCCTTTCTTTATCTATACACCTAGAAGCAGATAAGGTTTTTGACCCTTACTTTGGTGGTCAGTATAGTGCCTCCATACACTGGTTGTCTATGACCTGTTCATTACATTGGTGGTCAGTGGAAATGTGCCCCATTACATTTGTAGTCAATGAAAAAGGGCACCCTTTTATTGGTGGTCAGCCCCATACATTGGTGGTCATTGGTGAGAAAATGACTCTGTTATATTGGTGGTCATTAAGAGAAGGACACTTACTGTGGTGATCAATTGGAGAAGGAGCCCTCATACACTGCTGGTCAGTGAAAAAAAGACCCCTGTGACAGACGGCCTGGCACCTAGGCTGGGTGCTTCCGCCAAGACACAGCTTCCTCCACTCTGGAACCAGAAACAAGGTATGATAGCTGAGCATTGCACCCAAGATCTAGACAACACTAGCATAGATGAAAACTGGAACCAACTTTATTGTAAATTCACACTGAATTTATACCACACAAAATCAGGTAAGAGCTTGATCAATAATCCTAAAGAATGCAACTGTAAACAGTAATATCAGTACATCTGATGAACAGCTAACATAAACATAAACAGTAAGCTAATCAATAGCCAGCAACTAACAGTGATCTAATTACCAGTAAGCTAATTAACAACTAGTCACCTAGACATGCATAGGTGACTTAGGTCAGTGCCCACCCAGACAGTTTGGCACCGGTATTCAAGAAGACCCAGGACTGTCCAAATCTCAATAACCAATGTTATTTTCTCATCCATCTTCTCACTGAGTTTCAAGTTGTCAGAGAACATCATGGCTTCCTTAACTGTTAAATGTGGTAATGTCATCTTGTATTATATAACAGGACATCTTCCTGAATGTTTGTAGTGCCCTCAAATGGCAGGGCCCATAGTCAGTAGGCAAGAGGCTACCATGCAGTCCCCTACAAAAGCCCCTGTCTCGATTGGGTCTGTCACAACCCCCATATATTGGTGGCCTGTGGGAGAAGGACCCACTCACATTGGTGGCCTGTGGGAGAAGGACCCACTCACATTGGTGGTCATTGACAGGAATGCCCCACTTACAGACAGTAAAAGGATCAGTAGTTAGTGGTGTCAGTATTTATTTACACAAGAGATGAGAGGAAAGGCTCCATTGGCCTCCTCTGTTCTAACAAGTGATGTCATTTTCAGAACTGTGTAGGCACCATCAGGCACAAAAACAATCCACTTCTCAGTGATCAAGGAACCCCTAGAGGCACCCAAACTTGACCCCAATTGACAAAGGCTAATATAGCTCAAGTATCCACACAGAAAAACAAGACATTTGTAGCACTCTTCTAATATAGGATTCTAGGCAAATTTTGTTTTTGGCTTGCTTCATATTTCAGAGGAGCAGTGATCATTTGCCTTGGTCTGCTCATGGTTTCACAGGCTAGGAGTTTGATTGTTTCCCCCTGCCTCTGAGAAACACTTCCAGAGCTTAGGGCAGAAAATTGAAAGGACTGGCCTCAATATTTACTATGCCCTGGCCAGTCCCTAGGGAGATGTGCCCAGAAGGTGGTCTGAGAGGTGTTAAATAGCCTGAAGCCCTGAGGATATTGTATTTCCCCCAGTCATGGTTGGATCATTGAGCTTCAGGGAGGCTGCTTTCCCCTAAGGCACCTTTGGATTGGGTGCTGGATTTCTATGCCAAAGGATCAAGCTTGGGGATGTATCTGCACTAGGATGTGTGAGTAGAGACTTTGACTGTCCTAAAAAATACCTCATGGTCCCCAGCCATGAGCCAACAGAATCTCCTGAAAACTATCTCATGATCCCCAGCTGTGGGACTTTAACTATTCTTCAGACTACCTCATGGTTCCCAACCTTGAGCAAACATTAACATTTTGGAGTATCTCATATCCCACTATCCCTCTTCTGTTAAAGTTCTTTAAGCAATAAACCTCAATAAGACATCAATCTCTTAGAGCAGGGGTCTCCAAACTATGGCCACCCAGCTGTTCAGGAACTGCAATTCCCATCATGCCTAGTCATGTCTGTGAATGTCAGAGTTTTACAATGCCTCATGGGATGTGTAGTTCCACAAAAACTGGAGGGCCGTAGTTTGAAGATCCCTGCCACAGACTGTTCCATAAGCCCATGTGAGTGGACTGTTGCTGTGTGACTGACTGCCTCTACACTTATTTGGGAAAGAACCTGTTAAACTACAGTGGTTCCTACGGCGGTAGTGCTACACGTTAAAATAAGATTAAAAGGTTGAAGGCTCAGCCTATTCTACCCAATATGATGCTAAATTAAATGACATGTCTTTTTCAGTGTGATTATTCCTATTAAATAATAGTAGCTAGTTAAAGTATGTATACAAAAACCTAGATTGATGGATTGCCTGTAGCATAATCCTGTTATGATAAATTACAACATGCATAAAAAAGTAACATGCATGAGTTTTTAGCTGTTTATTAGTCAGATATCAATAACTTGCTGCAAGTTGATGTCAGCATTGATAAAATGATGATTATCGTTTTTGTATATTCCCCTATAAAGCCAGCTGAAAACTTGTTAATCACACATGGGCTGAAATACAGCATTAGTATTTATGAAGACATCCATGACCCTTCTGACATTCATCTCTTAGGGGACTGAGACAAATGTCTGCGTGGTTTGTGCGTGACTAATCTAGAATGATTTGCATGTATGGCATCTATCATGTGTCACGAAGAAGGATAGTCATTGAAAATCCCCTCAGCCTGATCCTCCTACTCACTGTGTGTAGAGATAATGGGTAGGTAGGCAGACAGATATGAATTTATGAAACAAATGAGATTGCATATACAACTTACACCAGTGTGTCACCTGGAACTCCTATACCCACATCAAATGGTTATTGATAAAAGTATCTGTGCTCAGGCATCTGTAAGCATATGATACAGAGAATCCCGTGGCATCAGTGCCAGGAAAAGGTCACCCAGTGCCCAGGGCAAAGATGGCAACTTGCCCCCCCCCCCCCAAATGTTTGTGACGTATTGAAATAGTAGCAATAGTTGTGGTTCAGCAAACTGAAGTGTTTAAAATCAGTCCCCAAATTTGGGGCTAGCGGAGGCAAAGGAAAAAATGTCCTTGCATCTGTGGTGTCACCGGAAGAAAAAATGCCCCCAATCAGTGGTGTTATTAGTAGGCAAAAATGTCCATGTATCAGTGGTGTCATTTTAAGAAAAAAAAGGCCCCTGCATCAGTGTTGTCACTGGAAGGAAAAATGTTCCTGTATCAGTGGTGTCGCTTGAAGGAAAAAGGGCCCCTGCATCAGTGGTGTTACTGGAAGGAAAGAATGCCCCAGAATCAGTGGTGTCACCGGAAGGAAAACATGTCCTTGTGTCAGTGGTGTCACTGAAAGGGAAAAATGTCCCTGCATCTATGGTATCAGTGGAAGGTAAAATAACCCTGCATCAGTGGTGTCACTGAAATAATAAAATGTTCCCGCATCGGTGGTGTCACTGAAAGTAAAAAAAGTCCCGGCATCTCTGGTGTTACTGGAAGGAAAAATGCCTCTGCATCAGTAGTGTCACAAGTAGGAAAAAATGTCCAAAAATGAACCTGTATCAGTGTTGTCCTCGGAATAAAAAAAAATGCTCTATATCAGTGGTGTCACTGTAAGGAAAAAATGTACCTGCATCTGTGGGGTCACTGGAAGGAAAACTGCCTCTTCAGCAGTGGTGTCACTAGAAGGAAAAAAAATTCCAAAAATGTTCTGTATTAGTGTTGTCAGTGTCACTGGATGAAAAAATGCTCTATATCAGTGGTGTCACTGAAAGGAAAAAATGTCCCTGCGTCAGTGGTGTCACTGGAGGGGAAAAAAAAAACATCCCTGCATCTGTGGTGTTACTGGAATTAAAAAAAAATCCTAACATCAGTGGTGGTGTCACTGGAAGGAATAAATGTCCCTGCGTCTTTTGATGTCACTATAAGGAAGAGTGTCCCTGCATTGGGCATGTTACTAAAAGGGAAAAATGTGCCTGCTTCGGTGGTGTCACTTTGTGGAGTACAGCTTTGGCGTGTTTGTCAGTGGGATTAAGAAGGAAAGGAGAGCTGGGAGGTGGACTGTGTGGGATGAAGGGAACTAAAGGCATATAGAGGGGCTCCGAGGGAGGAAAGGGGGATGAAGGGCTATAAAGGTGAGAGGAAGCTAAGATAATTTGTTTACATTTCAGCTGTCAGTGGGGAAGCCCGCTGACAGCTGATAAGTGATCGGTTGTTACGGACATTTGAGGAGGAGAGGGGAGGCTTAATTGTCCCCCTACCCAAGACCAGCTATCTCCTCAACAATGATGGGCACCAACATGTCCATCTGTTATCAAAACACAACCAAGTGGCAAAGGTAAGTATTTATTATTTTCTCTGCCTTTGAAGTCTACCTAATGCAGTTTCCTGTGGCGGCATGGCAAGGATGCTGCACAGATTTGGAATTCAGAGCAAAGTTGTGACTCTCATGTAAACATGTGCAAAACCGAAAAATTTGTTTTGTTTTGTTTTGGATAGATTCTTTATGTTGGTAATTTCGTTTTGTTGATTCATTTTAAAATTAGTTTAGTTTTGTCTCATTTTCATTAAAGAGTCCACCTAAACCACCAAAAAAAAAAATATTAAAAGCCAGCAGCTACAAATACTGCAGCTGCTGACATTTAATAAATGGCCACTTACCTGTCCCAGGGTCCAGCGATGTCGGCAGGCGACGCCGAGAACCCGCGTTCTTGGCAGCTGCCGTCGCCATCCTAGGTGAGGGAATCAGGAAGTGAAGCGTTGCGGCTTCACTTCCCGGTTCCCTACTGCGCATGCGCGAGTCGCGCTGCGCATCGTAACTGGTCCCTGCTATCTCCTGGGAGCTGTGTGTTTCCCAGGAGACAGCGCGGAGGGACAGGAAGAGGCATATGGGAGTCTATGCCGGAAGTGGGTGCAAATACCTGTCTTAGACAGGTATCTGCACCCCCCTCCCCCCTGAAAGGTGCCAAATGTGACTCCGGAGGGGGGGAGGGTTCCGAAAAGCGGAAGTTCCATTTTTGTGTGGAACTCCGCTTTAAATTTCATTTAGTTTATTTATTTTCGAATGAATTCCAAATTTTCGTAACACTCCGAATTTGGATTGGTCAAAAAAATAATCGGCCGCCACATCCTTAACAACCGATGACTCATCAGCTGTCAACAGGCTACTCCACTTACTTTGGTCGTCAGTAAGTGGGGAAGCCAGAAGAGCCTGGTACGGATTGGGTGGGGGAACCCCACGCTGTTTTTTTTTTCGTTATTTTTTATTGCTGGCATTGATTTGTTTACATTTCAGCTGTCAGTGGGGAAGCCCGCTGACAGCTCATAAGTCATCGGTTGTTACGGACGCAGCAGCCAGCTTCCCGGCCCGCTGCTTAACAACCAGCTATTCTTCACACAGAATTAGAATCTGATGATTATTTTTTCGACCAATCCCAATTGCGAATTGTTACGAATAAACAAAACTAATTTTAATAAATTTGAAGGAAAATTTGTATTTGTACGAAAACGAATTGCACATATCTACTCATGTAGGTTATGCCTGCTTGCACTACAGTGGAATGAAATAATGTTGCAGGGAGCGTGGCTATCAGCTTTTTCATTACTGATTTACAAGCCTGTGGGTTGACAATCAGCACCTGGCCTGACTAAGGGCTCAATCACACTTGCATTGGTCAGCAAAGCGGATCGCTCCTTGGAGAGCATTTGACAGGTGGTGAGAAAGCATTGTATCGCCATCTTACCACCTGCTTTAACTCCTTGAACCCCACACTAGTGCTTGTGGCCCCATTCACTTGAAGCAACAGGGATATAATTCCTGCCATGCCCACAAAGCAAATTATCGAGGCCACTGCATGTGTGTATCCCTGTCTCTGCAGCTAAAGGGGGAGCAGTTGAGGGGGCATAAACAATGTAGCTCAATTGCGGGGTTTTACTCAACTGCTAGTGTGAACAAGTACTTTTTTCTGCCTCCAGTTTTTAGAATGACAGAACTTTTTACTTTGAGAGTTGTGCATAACATAATCTTGATTGTCCAGCCAGAGATGAGCGTAGTAGAACAGCAAGCAGGATCTGGAGCCAGAAGGAAAGTCAGCCAAGCAAGCTTTTAACAGGAACACAGGAGAGCGTCTCTAGGGATGTGACCAAGGCGAAGGCAGAGATCATCTGGGCTGAACAGCTAAAGTAGGCAGGACTGACAAGCAGGATATCACCAACAGGTGAGTCACTGTGGAGGGATAGGAGCTGGCAATTAGCTGACAGCTGAGCGGCCAGTTCAGAGAAGGAAGGGCTGAGCCCAGCCCTGACAGTACTCGCTCCTCAGTGACCCCTCCCCCTCGGAGGACCACCAGGCTTGAGGGGGAAAACGTCTATGGAAATCACGGAGGAGGACATAGGCATGTACGTCCGAGGATGAGACTCCGGACCGTACCCTTTCCAATGCACCAGGTACTGTATGTACCCACGGAACCTACAGGAGTCAACAATAGACTGCACTTCATACTCCTCATGGTTCTCAACCTGTACAGGGTGAGGACAAGGCACCGAGGTGGTAAAGCGGTTGCAGACCAAATGTTTTAATAAAGAGACATGAAATACATTTGAGATAGAAGGAAGGTCTAATGCGTAAGCCACTGGGTAATCCTGCAAGGAATATGGAAAGGCAAGATAAACCGAGGTGCGAACTTCAGAGAGGGAACACGAAGTCAGAGGTTGTGAGATGACAGCCAGACCCTGTCACCAACCTGGTAGCATGGAGTCTGTACCTATCAGCATGCCGCAAAGCCTCCTGGACTTGTGCCCAAGTGGAAAGAAGACCACGGAGATGCTCCTCTAACGCAGGAATACTCTGCGGAGTCAGGCAACATGGAAGGTTGGAAAACATAGTTCGGCATAAACAGGGACAATCAGGAAGCAGAATTCAAGGCACTATTGTAAGCAAACTCCGCCCATGGTAAGAGGTCTGACCAGTTGTTATGATGGACAGAAATATAGCAACGTAGGAATTGCTCCAAGGACTAATTGGCTCGTTCTGTGGCCCCATTAGACGGGTGATACGCAGCGAACAAAGCTAGCTGAATTCCTAACTGTGCACAAAAGGCTCGCCAGAACCGGGACACAAACTGACTACCCCTGTCTGAGACAATCACCTTGGGTAGCCCATGTAAGCGAAAGATCTCTCGAGCAAAATTGGAAGCCAGTTCCTTAGAAGTGGGCAACTTCTTAAGTGAAAAACAATGAGACATTTTAGAGAACCGGTCAACCACCATAAGGATAACTGTGTTGCCCTGGGAGTTGGGTAACTCCAAAATTAAATCCATAGACAGGTAGGTCCAGGGCCTCTCTCTATTTTGTATAGGTTGTAGGAGGCCCACTGGAAGGTGTCGTGGAGTCTTACTCTGAGCACACATGGAACAGGCAGCTACCAAGGCAGTTACATCAGCACGTAGACTAGGCCACCAGAATTGTTGAGAAATGGCCCGAAGGAGTTGATTCTTCCCAGGGTGGCCAGCAGCCTTGGGAGAATGGTAAGTCTGGAGCATGGCAGTATGGAGACCCTCTGGGACAAAGCAGCAGTCACAAGGTTTCTCAGGAGGAGCATGAACCTGAGCATCAACCAACTCCATCTTGGAAGTGGAGGAAAATTGTCATGACAAAGTGTCAGCCCTTACATTCTTAATACCAGGTAAGAATAAGACAATGTAATTGAAACTAGATGAGAAAAGAGCCCATCGCGCCCTTCTGGGAGAGAGGCGTTTAGCCTCAGACAAGAATGTGAGATTCTTATGGTCAGTAAGAATAAGAACCGGCACAGTGGTACCTTCAAGGAGAAGTCTCCATTCTTTCGGAGCTAAAATGATCGCTAATGGCTCTCTGTCACCAATCTCGTAATTGCACTCCGCAGGTGACAATTTCTTGGAAAAGTAGCCACAAGAATGCATAGCGCTCTCAGAGGTAGAACGTTGAGACAGAAGGGCGCCAATTCCAGTCTCAGAAGCATCAACCTCAAGGATAAAAGGTAACATAGGATCAGGATGTGCCAACACAGGAACAGAAACAAAGGCAGCCTTAAAACTCTCAAAGGCCTTAATGGACTCTGGAGACCAACACTGTGGGTTACCGTAATTTCTAGTCATATCAGTCAAGCGCTTGACCAGAGACAAGAAGTTACAAATAAACTTCCAATAATAGCAAAGCCAAGAAAATGCTGCAGAGGATGTAAACCCACGGGTCGGGGCCACTGTACGACTGCTGAAAGTTTCTCTGGGTCCATCGAACAACCAGCAGTGGAAATGACATAACCCAGGAATTTAACCTGTTCACGATTTAATTCACACTTCTCCAATTTACAATAGAGATTGTTCTCGCTTAGTTTCTGAAGCACATGACAGACATCTGTGTGGTGGCTCTCCAGGGACTTGAAAAATATGAGGATATCGTCGAGATAAACCACCACACATAACTGCAACAAATTTCGGAGGACATCGTTAATAAATTCCTGGAAAACTGCTGGGGTGTTACAAAGGCCAAAAGGCATTACAAGGTATTCATAATGGCCTGTTCTGGTCTTAAACGCAGTTTTCCACTCGTCGTTCCTTCCTTAATCCTCACGAGATTGTATGCCTCTCTCAAATCAAGCTTTGTGAAAACCGTTGCTCCCTTGAGGCGGTCAAATAACTCCGTAATCAACGGAATCAGATAGGCATTCTTAATTGTGAAAAGATTGAGACCCCTATATCAATACAAGGTCTCAGTTCACCCCTCTTCTTCTTCACAAAGAAGAAACCAGCACCAGCAGGAGATGAAGATTTGCGGCTGAAAACTCAAGAAAGTGCATCTGTAACATACTCCTCCATGGCCTTATCCTCCAAGACCGACAAAGGGTAAACCCGACTACGAGGGGGGTATGGCAGCAGGTTGAAGGCCAATTGCGCAATCATATGACTGGTGTGGAGGCAAACTACTGGCTTGACCTTTGTCAAAGACATCGCTAAAATCGCGGTACTCCTCCGGGAGAGAGGAGAGAGAAGAAGTGCACAGGACCTTGGCTACCTTCTGGAAGCATGTCTTACTGTATTTTGGCGACCAGGAGAGAACCTCAGCACGGACCCAATCAAATAAGGGGTTGTGCCTCTGTAACCAAGGATAACCAATAACCAGCGGAAACTTAGGTGAGGAAATAAATTGAATTATCTTATGGTGAAGAGCCCCTACGGCCATGGACAACAGGACAGTCTCATGAGTCACATGGGCAGGCTGTAGAGGTCTCCCGTCAAGAGCCTCTATGGCAAGTGGAGTGTCACGCAGCTGCAGCGGAATCGAGTGCTTCAATACAAAGGCAGCATTAGTCTGCAAAGACAAATATACAGGAGGCTTCCACAAGCACTCCTTAGAAGAGAATCTCTGAGTCTGGAGTTAAGAGGATGGCAAACGTGATCAACTTCTCCAACTCATTGGATATATCTCGGGCTGCTATCTCATCCTTGATGGTATCTGAGAGACCATGAGAAAAAGCAGCCACGTGGGCCTCATTGTTCCAAGCAACCTCTGCTGCCAGAGTTTAGAATTCAATGGCGTAAATCGGCAACAGTTCTCGTACTCTGTTTGATGGACATGAGGCACTTGGCAGCAGAAGTGGAGCATGCGGGAACATCAAAAACCCTTTAAAAGGAAGCCATAAACTCAGGATAACTCAAGACAACAGGTTTTTGTGTCTCCCATAGAGGGTTTGCCCAGGCCAAGGCTCTATCAGAAAGCAAAGATATCACAAAACCTACTTTGCTTCTATCCGTGGGAAATGCCTGGGGCAGCATCTCAAAGTATATCTCAACCTGGTTGAGAAACCCTCTGCATTGGATTGGATCACCCCCAAATCGCTGGGGAAGTGGAGCGGAACCAGACATACCTCTTATAGAGGTAATATTTGAGGTAGGTGCCTGCACAGAGACTGGAGTAGCAGCAGGCCTGCAACACAGTACCGGAGCAACCACAGTGGGAGATTCCAGGTGAGCCGTGTGACTCAGGAGCGTTTGTAACGCCATGGCAAACTGATCCATACGGTGATCCTGCTCATGCAATCTGGAAAAAATATTACCAACCAGTGGATTGACTGCATCTTCTGAATTCATGGCCTTCGCCTACTGTCAGAAACCATGAATCAGACTGAGACAGAAGTACAATTAGATCTCACTTGTTTAATAATAATAAAAAAAGTAAACAGAGTAAACATAGTCAAAAGTAGCCAGAGTTCAGGAACTGGAACAGAGAGTCAGACAAGCCAAAACGTCAGGGAGCCAGAGATGAGCGTAGTAGAACAGCAAGCAGGATCTGGAGCCAGAAGGAATGTCAGCCAATTAGGTCTTTAACAGGAACACAGGAGAGCATCTCTAGTGATGGCGAAGGCAGAGACCATCTGGGCTGGACGGCTTAAGTAGGCAGGACTGAGTAGCAGGATATCATCAACAGGTGAGTCACTGTGGAGAGATAGGAGCTGGCAATTAGCCAACAGCTGAGCGGCCAGCTCAGAGAAGGAAGGTCTGAGCCCAGCCCTGACAGAAGATCACCTTGGAAGGTATGTTTGAATGACCTGGCTGGGCCCTCTCAGCCGGTCCATGACTTTTCATTATTAATAACATCTCCAACAAACACAACTCACATATTATAATGATGAGAAACAACAATCCTTGACTTATATTCAGAGCCGGACTCCTAGGAACATTAAGTCAAAGTTTCCCTAAGCCTCCCAGCCCTTTAATGCCCTACTATTGAGATTCATATGTAGCACCCTCCTACATAGGTGCTAGAGTAGTTAGAATAGTTTTGTGGCTCCTCTGCTTAACAGAGGAGCAGCTAGGTAAATTTATGTGGGCTGTATGCTTAGCAGAAGCTGCAATCATTTAGTTCTGCTGCTCAGTGTGCTCTGGTGTTGCTCATGCTGTCTGAGTGTCACTGTGTCCTAGAACATAGAAAAGTTCTGGGCTATTGGTGGAGAGTAGGCAGATGAACATGAATATGGATGTGACCCCAGTCAATTGGAAGGGGAGGTGCCCCTAGGCATGCTGGGTGCCAGTATTTATATTAGGGGAGCACATCAGTCAGCCTGCCGCAGCATTGGAGATGGGGGGCACGGTGCCTGGGGAAGATCGGGTATTACCACGAGTTCCCAAAGGGGTGGGGTGCTGGGTAACTCCCGGGTAGGGTGGCTGACCCCCCCCCTCGTGATGCCAAGGTAACATTTCAGCTTGGGACACCAGTATCTAGGAGTTGGAAACAATAGGAGGACTCCTCAGAAAGGTGGGTCTTATCTCCACAGATCCAAGGGTACTGTAATCACAGCCCTCAGTTCACTGCTAGCCTAAAGCAAACATCTAGTGTTAGATATTAAACATTTGAAGATAAGAAATCGTTACTCTTTTGTTCCTTATGTTATTGAATTGTATTGTTGTTTATGGGCCTTGCAGGCCGACGATATAAATGCTATTGTTTACATTTGCTATTCTTGTTAAAAATCAATAAACACATTGAAAATATTAGGGGAGCACATGAGCTCCTGGGCTCTCCTAGCAGAGGATTGCACCAGCTAGCGGAGAGGTGCTGCCTTCCCTAGCACTTGCTGTCATGTGGTCTCAGGTGGGCAACCTGAGGGCTTGGATTGAGAGAGATTGTGCTACTATGCAGCCTCAGGTGGGCAACCTGAGGGTCTGAAGTCTGTGTGGCTGATCCTGGTCCAACCATAACTGACAGAGGGAGAGTCTACAGTGCAAATGGTCTGGTACCATGATGAGAGAAGGCTGCCAATGGTGCTTCAGAAGCCTTGTGAGTACGGACATCCTAAGGTGCCTAAAACAATTACCCCCCTCTTGTACGTTAAGTCTACACAAAGGGAACACTGGCTCGTGTTCTTAGAGCTCTGTCCAGGAATGTCCACTACTTTACAAAGTTCTTGGTGTGAATAGTTCAATTTGGAAGTATCCCTTACCCTATCCAAGTTCTCCAATAAAACATCAAAACCATAACCCCTAGACTGATCATTGGAGAAACGAGAAGAAGAGTGTGTGCACCTGGCTGTGGGAAATACCATGTGCCTGGCTGTGAGGCTGAAGTTTGGGAAGACCAGAAAAAGTACAGTGGCTCCTGCGGGGGTAGCGCTACACATATGCTGTTTATATGCTCTTGCATATGTACTGTCCATGTCCCAGCTGCAGCCAATCTTATTGTGGTTTCAGCGGGACTCTTTGCAGCTCAATTGTACTGAAAGAAAAGGTAAGGCAATTACAAAGACTTTAACACCCAGTCCAATGTTTATTTTCCATGATTAACACCAACAATGATATTTGTAATCTGCATGGTGGCTATAGTCAATACAGTCAGCTTTTTATAAATCATCCCCATGGTGGATTATCCGTAAATAGAATGTTCTGGCTATGCGTGATGGGAAATCGTGAGTTCTTAGAAAAACACCTGGCGTTTCAGCGGGCTTGACAGAGGAAACAGATAAAAATTACATGAACGGCTGATATGTTTTCTCATATCTAGAAATTACTTGCCATTTATTATTTCATTAAATCCACTCATAAGCAGCCTTGAGTCATCTTAATCTGTCATCTCCCACTTCTGCAGCCCGGGTTTCATAATTCAATCTTTGATTTGTGTCATTAACAAATTAGATCATCTTTGTAGGCATTCTTTTTATTACAAGTGTTATTAGCGGTGGTAATGTGTCTGCTTTCTGGAGCGCTAATGTTTAACCTCTGCTTGTTGAAGGGCAGAGCTTTATTAATCGCAGTTGCAAGGATTTCCAGGAAAATGCTGGAGGGACTAGCTATAGAAATTGTTGCTGTTATTGTTATTACTCATTTATATAGCACCAGCATATTCCCCAGCCCCTAAAGACCAATGCTGAACAATAAAAGTATGCAGTATACAGCTAATGTTTTCTAGAAAATACTGTAACTGAGCTAAGGTCAGAAAGTCCACTCAGTTTACATCTGGGAAACTATTTATTAAAGCCATAGTAAACTCAGATGCTTCGACCATAATTTTCATATAATGCAATGTATGAAGTTATTGTAAGTCAAAGCGCCGCCATGGCAAAACATATTGAATGCTTCTTGAATAAACATTCTTTTTATGAAAGCTCCTTTTCAGTTGCAGCCACCGCCATAATGACTGCTGCCTTCCGTGTCCAACAACATTCTAACTTCCTCTACAACCTCTGTGAGGTACCCAGTCACATGGGGTTAAGACTCTGCTTGTGAATGGGAAACTAGCGGGATCTCGGGGCTGACGCCAGGTAAAGGAAATGACGTAGCCCTGGCATGTAAACACAATTTTTTACGGCATGAAGAGCTTGCTGGTGTTCTGTCGAAATAGCCAACTCGTCAAAATCTCCAACTACGTCACTTCCAGTGACTTTCCAGCAGCAGATTTTCGAAGAGTTGGCTCTACTGGCCAATGTGCTCGTTGAGTTCTCCAACAGCTGCCGGGGGTTTCTGTTATGCTGTCGGGTGCACGCGCGCGCATGGGCAGTAGAGCCAACTCGTCAAAATCTGCTGCTGGAGAGTCACCGGAAGTGATGTGATTGGAGATTTTGATGGGTTGGTTATTTTGTCAGGACACCGGAAAAATGGGACTAATTGCACATGCGCCGATGACGTCATTGCTCAGAAAATGAACAATTGCACTGAAAGGAAGATAGTAGGAAGTGATCTACACACAACAACTAGTTGACTAGTTTAGAATGAGTAATATGCCGGAAATTTAATAGGATGGGTTTACTACCGCTTAGAAGAAAAGAAACATAGCTCCCAACCGTCCCTTATTTGGAAGGACTGTCCTCCTTTTGGAATCAAATCCTGTCCCGAAAAACTATCTCTCTTTCCTCAGTTTTCCCTACTTTTAGTCTGATCTATGAAATAAACTGAAATAACTGAAGCCTTTAGTCCTCAATAAGTTCTCTCGTCCTCTTTCTACCACAGTGCCGGTCTCTGAGGATGATCAGGAGTACGAGGTTGGCCAAATTTTGGATTCCCGACTCTGTAGAGGCATTCTCCAGTACCTCGTGCATTGGAAGGGGTTTGGTCCTGAGGAGAGGTCGTGGGTCAAGGCTTCTGAGGTCTTTGCACCTCATCTGTTGAGGAAGTTTCATTTGAAGTTCCCCTCTAAACCTGGTCCCAAGCGGGGAAGGGGGAGGCCTCGTAAGAGGGGGGGTACTGTCATGGTTATGCAATAGTGTTGTCCATCAGCTTACCTGTTTCCATGTGTTCATCTCTAAAGACCAGCTGACTCTCACCTGACTGGTTTTATTAACTCTCCTCTAGCACGGCTCCACCCCAGCTCCTATCACGACCTGGAGCCAGTTGCAGCCCAGTCCATCCTCACCTCTAGAGGCTCTGGTGAACACCTGCTGGCTCTTAGACTTCGCGCCCCAGGGAATCCTACGCTCTAACCCCGGTGGGATCAGTGTTGGTGTCCCAGCGGCCCTGCCTTCCTTACCACCCGGACTCCCATCCGCAGCAGTCAGCCGTAGGGTCCACTGCCTTGTGGTGCACTCCTGATCCCAACGGTGTGCATCTGTCACCCAAACTCTAGGTGACCTGACAATTCTCCTTTAAGGGGGCGTGGCAAGGGGGGTGTCCTATGCACTTTTGCTAATAGGTGTCCCTCATTCCCATCTCAAAAAGTTGGGAGGTATGGGAATGGGCTGAATTTTTATCAGTGTGTTACTGTCTTGTTTGACAGAAATCAATTGTTAGATTTTTTTCTGTCGAACAGACAAGTTGTAAAGCCTGGTACACACGATGAGATTATCAGACGAATATTCATCTGTTTTTTTAAAAAAAAATTTTTATGCATGCTAATTTCATATTGAAAATGAAGAGGTTACTCAACTTAAACCAAAATGTATTGCAATGTATTCTTTTGTTTTCGAGCATGTGCAGTCTTGCTCTTACGTTTTTTTTTTTGGATGAAATGGGTAGCGGGACAATAGAGGCCTCTAGGTGGCGGTGGCGGCAGCGGCTGGATGATAGCACCTGGCTCCAAGGCATGCGGGCGGCATGTCCATGTGGGACCCGCAGCTGAGCTGCTCCTTCTGCTTGTGCCGCTCACCCGACCTCTCCGCACCTGCCTCCTATTTGGTTCTGCAGTCGGGGCAGGGGGGGGGGTCACTGAAGCTATGCAGCTGAGCTGCAGTGCCCCATGATTGTGAAGAGGAAAGAGCTCTTATGCTGCCTGGCCGACCGGAGAGAAGGTGAGTGTCCGTGCAGCCTCTCTGTGTGTCTGAATAGGAGGAGCGGTGGGGAGACTGCACATCGTGGAATTGATTTTTCCATATTACTCCATGCAGCCGATGAATGTCTGCAGGAAGGAGAGGAGGAGAAGTGATCATTCAGCGGCTGCATGGAGTAATATGGAAAAATCTATTCCACGATGTGCAGTCTCCCCACCGCGCCTCCTATTTAACTTTTTCTGCATCCCCGTGCTCTCCACCCTTCCTGCTCTCCGGCCCCTCCATGTTCTCCCTGGCTCTACCCCTCCTGCTCTCCAGCCCCTCCGTGTGCTCCCTGGCTCTTCCTCTCCTGCTCTCCAGCCCCTCCTTGTGCTCCCTGGCTCCACCCTCATTTCATCAGCCCCCCCCCCTGCTCTCCACTTCAATTCTTTCTCCCCCCTCTCAAGCTCTCCCCCAGCGCTCTCCGGCCCCCACCCTCCAGCACTCTCCGGCCCCCACCCTCCAGCACTCCCTGGACCCCGGCACTCTCTGGCCCCCAGCACTCTCCGCCGCCAGCACTCTTCACCCCCCACCCTCCAGCACTCTCCGCCCCCAGCACTCTTCAGCTCCTTCCTGCTCCTTGCCTCCCCCAGTGCTTTCACAGACTGGGACATGGGGCACGGGGGGGGGGTGCAGACAGGGACAGGGCTAGAGATCTCCCTCACCCCCTCTTTCTCACCTCCCCTTCTTTCTCTCACCCCCTGTCACTCCCCTCTTTCTCTTACCCCCACTCTCTTTCTCTCTCTCCCTCCCTCCTCTTTCTCACCACACTCCTCTCTCTCACCCACTCCCTCTCTCTCTCTCTCTCTCTCTTCCCACCACTCCCTCTCTCTCTCTTTCCCCCCCTCCCTCTCTCTCTCCCCCTCCCCTCCTTCCTTCCCCCTCCCTCTCTCCCCCCTCCCCTCCCTCCTTCCCCCTCCCTCTCTCCCCCCTCCCCTCCCTCCTTCCCCCTCCCTCTCTCCCCCTCCCCTCCCTCTCTCTCTCCCCTCCCCTCTTCCCCCCCTCTCTCCCCTCCCCTCTTCCCCCCCTCTCTCCCCCTCCCCTCCCTTTCTCTCTCCCCTCCCTCTCTCCCCCCTCTCCCCTCCCTCTCCCCTTCCTCTCTCCCTCTCTCTCCCCTCCCTCTCTCTCCCCTCCCTCTCTCCCTCTCTCTCCCCACCTCTCTCTCCCCCTTTTGCACACCCTTTCTCTACCCCTCTCTCTCACCACCCTCTCGCTCACTTTCTCCTCTTTCACACCCTCGCTCTCACCCTCGCTCCTCCTGTCTCACAATCTTTTGCTCCCCCACTCTCTCCCCTTTTTTCTCTCTCTCTCTCCCCCTTCCCCCTTTATCCCTCTTTATCTCGCTCTCTTTCTCACTCCCTTTCCCTCCCCCTCTCCCCTCCTTTCTCTCCCTCCCCCCTCTCTCTTTCCCCCTGCGCTGTGCTGGGATCCCCCCACTCTACTTCGTCTGTGGATGTGGAATGACATCCCCTCCCCATTCTCCCAAGACACAGGAAATTCTTAGAGGGGTTGCCACCTGGCTGAGCCCCAGATGTTTTATTGGCTGCATATGTCTGATGGGTGAGTAGGGTGCCCTGGAAGTCATGCTGATGAACTGTGTGCTAGATCTGTCCATCTTTTTGCAGCCATTTTTATTGCTTGAATTTTTTTTCCCATTATGGGCGTGATTGGGGCCTCATGTGTAAGTTTCGCCTAAGGCCTCACAAAGCCTAGAGCCGCCTCTGTGTCCATATAAATGTAGCACTACAGCTGAAGGAGCCACTTGGTAATTCTAGTTCTCTGTTCTGTGTCTCGAGTCCTTCTGACAAACCTGGTTGAATGAAAGTCACTGCAAGCACTTACAGTATAGTAACACAAGCATTGATACTTTTAATATGGTTGTGAGCTGATACCAGGAAATAGACATAAGATAGTTTAGTGTTAAATTAACTCAATGTATTGGTACAGTTTAGGGTAAATAATGGTATGAGCATAATTGAGCACACAAAAGATAAGTTCAGATACAATCTGATAACCAATGTGACCTCTAGGCCAATGTAACTTAGATTGGAGTTCTCTACCACTTTATCTGGAATCAACTTATAAATCAAGTCAACAAAATCAGCAGAACGCAGTGCATTTAGGCATCAACTGCAATGGGAATAATAATACTGTAACTAGTCTACAGTGCACTCTAGAGGTGATTAGACTATAGTCAAGGCCTACTGCAGGGCTACCCCTGCTCCTACAAGCATTACCAGGAGTAGGGCAGCTAATCCAAATAGACAGTCCTACACCCTACCCTTCAGCTGGCTAATGTTAGGGCCCATCCTTCTGTTGGTGCACATAAATGTTTACAGGCAATCTGCATGCAGTATTATAAAATTGGTGGAAAAGTTTCCCCAGGGGGCTTTTGAGCAGCAAAATATTTCTGAAAAAATGTTTAGTAACCATGTTTAGTGAAAATATTATTTAATTCAGACATAGAATGCATTACATAGATACAATCAATATCACATAAGATTTCCAGTAGTCGACACAAGCAACAACAAAGGACCATCTCCCATGGCAATCAATTCATTAAAAAAGTTCTAATTGAACAGTTACATTGTATCAATACTATCCATATGAATCCCCATGAATACACCAATGCATTTCAACCCTTTTTCCTTTTCTGGTCTTCTTCAGGGGGGTTTTAAATTCTAAAGAGATACATAAAAAAATTCCATTAGGATTTTCTACAATATACAAAACATATATAATGCAAAGAGATGCAGCGCTAAAGGAAAAAATTGGTGAAAAGAAAGGTGAAAGAAAAAACACTAAGGCATAGTTTTATCAGCATAAAATATTAAAAATAATTGAACAAAAACTGAATTAATATGCAAATTAATAAAAATTGGGTGAATATCTGTATAAGTGTGAGTAAACACAAAATCTAATCGATAAGTGAAAAAAAATTTTTTCTCTGTATATATATCCCTTAAATAATACAACAAATGAGTGACAAATACATGATAAAATGTGCAAAAAGGAACCCACAAGAAACAGTCCTGAGAAAAGTGACCAAAAAAGGTGCCAAGAAGAGCAAGTGAAGAAAGTCTTCTGTGTCTTGTCACACACAGGGTACAAAGTCAAATGCGCTTACCGGACGGCGATGACTGCTATTACGGCAGTCTCTCCCAGCACAGGGATATCGGTCTCCCAACAACCATAACGTACAGCAACCACTAGCAGCAGATGATTCCCAGGGATATGAAACAGAAACATTCCATAGTGTAATACGTCCAAAGGGTTGATTTATTGAATATAAAATTTGCACTTACAGGATTGCAGTGTTAAAACAAAAAAGAAAAGGCATACCTAGTTCCCTCTGCCCCGAGGGTCCCAGTTATGTACTTCTTGCCCAAAATACATAAAACCTCCAGGTCGCCGAATCATTAGTGGCATAGATTTGGTTACAGGTAGGATTGGTAGGTATGTAGATAATTTTCTTCAGCCCCTAGTGACGGCAACCCCAACGTATTTGAGAGATACCACTCAGGTCATTAACCTTTTGGAGGAATGTGAGTGGAGAGAGAGCTACATTCTTGCTATGGCAGATGTGGCCTCTCTATACACCATCATTTCCCACCAACAGGGGTTGTAGGCGGAAAGTTACTATCTAGATCAAGATTCCTCTCTACCCCGGCCTCAAAAAGAATTTATTCTATCACTTTTAAGTTTTGCAACAGGCCATAATTATTTTTGGTTTGGTGGTGATTTTTTTCTGCAGATTTGTGGCGTGGCCATGGGCGCCAAATTTGCGCCCAGTCTGGCCAATTTATTTATGGCCAGATGGGAGATGGAAGTCATTGATAACAATCCCCCCAAAGAGCTATGTCTATGGAAAAGGTACATAGACGATGTTCTTCTCCTGTGGGATGGCAATCAAGCCTCTCTTGAAAGTTTTTTTGCACAACTGAATCGGAATGATAGGGGTATATCCCTTCAATTTGAAATCAGTTGTTCTGAGATTCATTTCCTTGACCTTAACATCTTGGTCAGGAACGGTCGCCTTACTACTAACACACATTTTAAGGCGACCGACCGTAACGCCTATATCTCACTTTCTAGCTGTCATCATCCGGCTTGGCTAAGGGCTGTTCCTCAGGGCCAGTTTCAGCGTATTAGGCGTAATTGCACTGATATTTCAGAATACTACCAGCAAGCCTATATACTGAAACGACATTTTTTTTGACAAGGGCTACTCTGAAAGCGATATTGATACCACCATAATCCAAGTTGCCAATATGGATAGGGCCCTTATGTTACATAAGGAAGTGGCACCTAGCCCAGTACCTGACAAAAAGTTCGGTTGGTCTATGATTACAGGCCACACTAATCAACATTTTTCTGTTAAAAAAAATTTCCAGAAACACTGGAGCATACTTAAAAATTACAAAGTTCTTCGGGCGGTCATTCCCGATAGACTAGTAATGATATATTGAGGTGCCCCTTCATTGCGACACAGTGTTGCTACGAATGTTATAGATCCCCCCAAGACCATTTCTTTTTTTCACACTATGAAGGGTTTTTATCCCTGCCGTAAATGCAGTATCTGCCAAATTAACTCCTTTATGGGGAGGAAATGTGAGACTTTTCAGTCTTCAGTTACGAATAAGATATACGACATTCAGTCTTTTATCACATGTTCCACTCAGTATGTCACTCTCTTGTTCAGTGCCCATGCTCTAGACAGTATATTGGAGGAACGAAACGTGAACTACATGTACGTCTATCAGAACACGTGGCTAACATAAAGCGAGGTTTCACCAAACACAACTTGTCTAGACATTACGCCAAACACCACAATAAAAAATTGAGGGGTACTCTCTTTCTAGCCTTTGATATGATACATCCCCATTGGAGAGGTACAAATAAAGTTAGATCCATTTCTAGACTTGAGACTAAGTGGATCTTCAATATGAAATCTTTTGTCCCTTTCGGATTAAACGTTGATTGGGACATTAATTGCTTTATAAAGAATGCCTAAAAAATTTTTTAATTTATTTTATTTTACAAAAAAAATGTTTTTTCCCCTTTTTAATCCTAATTTTTAGTTAATTTTTATCCAATCTCATATGCTGGTAATTATTCATATCATTATGTACCTTAGTGTTCTAAGATTGTACTTACCATTTTTATAGGAATTTTTATGCATGGTTAAAATTTTTTTACATTTTTAAATTTAATTGCGGTGTCTGCCGTCTGTTGCATCCCTTCAAGTTTTGTTTTTGTTGCCATTCGAGTATTCACCAATCAATATACTTTTTCGCCACAAGATGGCGTTTTCTTTTCCTCCACTCTATAGATTGTTTTTAGCTCCTTAGTGCGCATTGACGGCCAGCATTTAAGATGGCTGTACCATCCTCAGTGCAGTAACTAATTTGCCATCAGTTAAGATGGCGCTGGTAGTGTATATAATGCCCATACGTGATGACGCTCCAGCTTGGCCAATCCCCAGACGACGTCCTATCGTGACAAAACGCGTAGGCAGGAGCCTACGACGTCATCACGTTTGTTCTTGGACGGGCTATACACGAACCTAGGAAGTGGAGGTTACGGACGGAGACGCTGAAGTTTTTATGCTGCAATATTCCGCTGCCCTTTTAACACTGCAATCCTGTAAGTGCAAATTTTATATTCAATAAATCAACCCTTTGGACGTATTACACTATGGAATGTTTCTGTTTTATATCCCTGGGAATCATCTGCTGTTAGTGGTTGCTGTACGTTATGGTTGTTGGGAGACCGATTTCCCTGTGCTGGGCGAGACTGCCGTAATAGCAGTCATCGCCGTCCGGTAAGCGCATTTGATTTTTACCCTGTGTGTGACAAGACACAGAAGACTTTCTTCACTTTCAACATTTTATTTATGTGACACTTTATCACTTAGATCCCATCACTTAGTTTTTTTCACATACTACCTCACCACCCAGTATCATCACCTTTGTAAGGTGATGCATGAAAATATAGAGCTTGTTTAAAGTGATTTTTTTTTTCATCAAGTACTCTATAAACTTAGTTCAACCTATCATATATTCACATATCACAATTTAGATCCAAAAATTAATAAAATATGAGCAAAGGGACAATATTAGTTGAGAACACCCTATTAATTGTTTTGAATAATAAGCAGTCTGGCTATATAGGACAATACGGAACACTCACCCGACACCCGCTGACTACATACTAATTTTTACAAATATCAAATTACAGGTGCCTCGCCCCGCACTTTCCCTACTAGGTCCAAATGCGTGGCTCCTTGCAAGCCCCGTGGACTATGGACGCGCCCAGAGGTGACAGAGGGAATGAGCAAACATTGTGGGACTACCGCACGCAACGGTTTTTATTATCTCAAACTATGCGACACAAGCCCACTTTTCTATTCCCAAATGGTAAGTACTTCTCCATATGTATGGAGATGTACTTTCAAAATATCACGAAATGATCTATCATGTTTTGTATATTGTAGAGAATCCTAATGGAATTTTTTGATGCATCTCTTTAGAATTTAAAACCCCCCTGAAGAAGACCAGAAAAGGAAAAAGGGTCGAAATGCATTGGGGTATTCATGGGGATTCATATGGATAGTATTGATACAATGTAACTGTTCTATTAGAACTTTTTAATGAATTGATTGCCATGGGAGATGGTCCTTTGTTGTTGCTTGTGTCGACTACTGGAAATCTTATGTGATATTGATCGTATCTATGTAATGCATTCTATGTCTGAATTAAATAATATTTTCACTAAACATGGTTACTAAACATTGTTTCAGAAATATTTTGCTGCTCAAAAGCCCCCTGGGGAAACTTTTCCACTAATTTTGCAATGCTTTTTGGGGAGTGCAGCTGTGTCAACTCTTGCATGTGTTACTTCACTTTGTTGATCTGCATGCAGTATTATAAGTTAGTGGGTGAGTGTCTAATCCTATTTAGCTTAGTTTCTGATAGCAGCAGCAGCAAGTTGTGACCACACAGCCTTTTCACCAATCCAGCGATACAGCCACGGAAGTCCCACTGTGTGGGTGTCCTCTGTTTTGGCTCTGTCCTCTGTTTCGACTCTGGTCCTCAGTTCACCCAGCCGTGGTGCTCTTGCATCGGTCCAGCGTGAGACTTCCTTTTAGTAGTGACTCAGTCCCAGCCTCTGCCCCCCGATCCTCACTCTCTCATCCCCCAGCTGTGTGAGACTGAGGTCTCTGCTCTAACTACCAGCAATTCCAAATGGGGGATGTGCTCCCGCAGCAAAAGACCATGCTATTCAAGCTGGAAGATACTTCTCCTTTCTCCTCCCCTGTCACTGCTACTCCTAGGAATAGTAGTTCACTGATTAACAGAAGTCCACAATAGCTCTCCCATCCTGGACTTCAACTCCCACTGTCCATTGCAGTTGGCCTCAAAGTCTATGGGGTGCCTTTTGACTCACCTGCTCCCCCTGCTGATGGGAGCGGCAGTATGCCTAAATTCAGCTAGGCTGTTTAGCTTCAGTTCAAGCGCAGCTGCAGACAGTATAATTGTCACGGAACGTCTCACACTCCGCTTGAGTGCTTCCGTCATATACCACCTCCTCCCAGGCTGTATACAGATATCCCAACCTCTCTGAGCACAAAACAAGGCGACACTTGCTTGTTGCTAACATGAACTCTCTTTATTTAGAATCAAAATTACAAGACTTTATATGCCGTTGGAACCTCCTCTAACAATACAACTGTAACCTAATTAACCTAATTAACATGAGCTAATTAACTAATCCTTTATACAGCCTAGGTGACTGAGACATGACCTATTGCCCAGACTGAGTTTATTATCACAGGACATTTCCTCACAATAGCAGCAGCTCCAATAGGAGTCGTCCCGTCTCCTGCATTGTATAGAGGACAATGTGATCAGCTCATTCAATTAACATAAACACAGGTAGTTGGAGTTGATGACACCAGCATCTCCTCACAGGATGTGTCCCAACAGAATGGATTGTTATGGAAATGATTAAGAGCTCCAATCGAGCCCAAGGTTATCTGCTGCTGTCTCTAATTTGAAAGTGTTGATATGCATGCATATAAAAGTAAACACTCTGAGACACGCTCAGCTCCGTTACTTCTTACACTTCTAATTTATTCAAGGCGGTGCTAATGTTTTATACACACAAATACGTCATTGCTATGTTAGTCTAATAGGTACATCTCATTGGTTAAGAAGGAGAAAAGAAGATGGAGAATTTTCATAACGAGGTCTGGCTGTCCTTAGTTTTATCTTCAGTTCCGCGTTCTTCTGATGTGTGGGATGTAGGGGGTACCCGCCATCTTGAGAAAATATAGGAACAGAGCAAACCTGTATACTTATATAATGAGTAAGGAGAAAAATATGTATGCACATAAGAAAATAGACATTTTCAGATTACTATTATTATTATTTACATCACATTCCTTCACAATCCCCCCTAAAATGACTATTTTCTTTTTTCTGTCCCTAATACTAAAGGTCCTACTTTTAGCCTGGCCCTTCTCCTCTGCAACTCTTTTTGGCTGTATATAGAATTGGGCAGCAACTGTTCACTTCCCTCCTCGATACAGCTGGAGAGGTGCAGTCAGGCGCTATCTATCCCTATAACCCTATAGGATTGTGAGGTTATGGACAGGGAGTGACTGTAGAGGAGTGAAGGGTTTGTCATCTTCCATCATAAGGGGGTTCTCTTCTTCTTGGTGGAGAAATGTAGGTGTGCTATTGTCTACAGCCTTGTTCATTAACTTTTTTACAAAAGGTAGAATACAGCATACAATCAGGGCTAAAAGAACCAGGATTATTAATACCGTTACCCCTATCTGGACGAGCACCTTCTGCCACCCACTCATCCAGCTAAAGTATTGATCCCATGGGTCTGTGATACCTGAGTTCTTCTTCAACTCTAGTGACAGATCTTCTAATTTCTTTATAGCTAGAGTAACCTTACCATTTGGGCCAATATTATCAGGGATGTATGTGCAGCAAGTTCCTGTTTTTTTTTATAATTTTACAAAACACCTCCTTTCCCAGCTAGCACCATGTCTAAGGCCATCAGGTCCTGGAATGTCATGTAGGAAGTGGGGGCTAACTGGTCAGCAATTCGCTGGAGGGCATCTTTAGTGTAATTTACAAATCTCTGCTGGTTATAATATGTGTAGTGTCAGGTCACCTAGAGGCTGGGTGACAGATGCACACCCTTGGGATCAGGAGTGCACCGCAAGGTAGTGGACCCTACGGCTGACTGCTGCGGATTGAACCCTGGGAGGTTCAGGAATCAGGTCTACTGGATCACTGACACAGATCCCACTGGGAGCTAGAGCATAGATTCCCCAGGGCGCGGAGTCTAAGAGCCAGCAGGTGTTCACCAGAGCCTTTAATGGTAAGGATGGACTGCGCTGCAGTCTGGCTCCAGGTCGCGGCCCCCGGGGTCTCACAGCTCACGCTCACGGTAGACTACAGGAGAAGAGGAAGGAGGCAGCAGGCTGGAACAACAAGGAAAGTAAGGTACAAGCCAAGGTCGGTAGCAGGAATCAGATGTAGGAAACACAGCAAGTACACACAGAGGCTAACACACAGTGGTTGATCAGCACTGCTGGCTTGCGGTGCACAGGTTAATATAGGGTTCCCTGATAGGGCCTGGGGTGGGGCCATGCTTAGAGGGGAGGTTACAAAAGCAGTCAGGTGAGGGTCAGCTGGTCTCTAGAGATGAACACATGGAGACAGGTATGCTGATCGACAAACTCTATTGCATAACCATGACATGTAGTTAATCCAATCTACATTATTGCTGACAGTTTTTATGGGGATCAGAGACTCAAAACCAGCTTTTACCTGGTCCCTGGCTTTAAATTCATCAGGTACCCCCCTTGGGACCCCTATGGCATCTATGTATACATGAGGGTCAAAGCTTCCGGAGAGAGCTGCTCGCTTCCTCCTCTGACTGTGTGCTGGGTCAGTGTATGTATCAGGGGTATCTTTGGTCAGGATATGGGGGCTTTCTATTTTCATCTTTTTTGTCTAATGCACTCTGTGGTCGCCCGCCCCCACAGAAACCACAACTCTGTCCCCAGTAACTGTCTGTGTGGCATACATATATGTCCTTACCGTCAGGGATATCACTGTACCAATGGCATCACCATGAAGGGTCAAACGGACAAGGTACTATGTCACAGTAATCTAAGGTAAAGGTGGTCACATGTGTACCTGAAGAGTTACACCAAAACGTAATTATGTTATCTTTTTTGTGATGGTCACCTCCTGGGCCCCTCCCCCCTAGATCAAACAGAAAAAGGATATGCAGCGCCCGAAAACACGCTCTCCTGCAGTGATAAGCGTGCATTCAGGTGTTCTTCCTGGCCAACTTGACTGAGGTGGCTGTGGTCAGCAAAACTTGGAATGGACCATCATAACTTGGCTCAAGGATCTCCTGATAGTAGTTGGTGTGTTCCTGTATCTAATTCAGGATCTGGAATGGAAGAAAACACCTGGACATGCATTCAGGTTAATTCTCGTGATAATGTGGTTACATAATTAGTCAACACATCAGACTGCAACTGTAACTGTTGTGGAAAGTAACAACCAAGTCTGGGAGCTGAACCAAACAAAATGTCATAAGGGGATAGGGCATGTTTCCCCTGGGGGTGTGTCTGACACTGAACAGGGCAATGGGCTAACTGTCTGGCCAACTCATGTTAGTCTCTTGGGCCATCTTTAACATCCTGTTTTTAGTGTCCCATTCATCCTTTCTACCTTCCCGCTACTTTGAGGGTGGTATGGGGTGTGTAGTGCCAACTGAACCCCCAGTGCTGCCCAAATCTCTTTAGTAAGGGTTGCTGTTAAGGCTGGGCCCTGATCTCTCAATATCACCTCTGGGACCCCAAATCTACATACTATCTCACTCAGTAGTTTCTTAGCTGTGGTCCTGGCAGTCATGACCACTTCCACTAGGGCGTATTCGAATCTGCCACTTCTTGGCACTTGAGAATGATCAATTTGCATCCTCTGGAATGGGGTATAGGGCTTTTGCCAGGTGCTTCTTCTGTGCATCCTGGGTTACATTTGGTGCAGATAATGCATGATCTGCAGAAGTTGTCGGCCAGTGGAGTAACTCTTGGTGCAACACTTGTTGATAAGAGAGTTCATAAAAGTCTTTGTCAAGTGGGCAGCTCCATGTGCCCATAGCACCACAGCTGGGTACATACTCCTGGGTAGACAAGGCTTCTTGTTGCACTCGAATAGTCCATTTCTGAGAGTTGCTCCTCTCCGTTTCCAGCTTTCCTTCTTATCCGGACTTGTTGTTTCCTGTAGTTCTTTTAGATAAACTCTGTCCACTGGGAAAGTCTGTAAGGTAAGCACGGGGTGGTCTTCTTCTACCACCCTGCTGTCCACTTCCCGTGGACCACCAGCTGTCTGTTTGGCAGCTGAATTGGCTAGATGATTGCCTTAAGCTTCCTTTGAGTTCAGTTTGTCGTGTGCTTTTACTCAGAATAGTCACTTGGGTTGGGAGAAGCAAGGCATCAATCAAGTTTTCACAGGTGTTCCTGCAGCCATCAGGAATCCTCTGTCCTAGATAACACCATTATCATGGGCAATGCTGAAAGCATATCTTGAGTCCATATGAATGTTGGCTCTTTTTCCCTCTGCCCATTTACATGCTGTAGTAAGTGCTTACAGCTCTGCCTCCTGTGTAGACATCACCGGTGGTAAGGCTTCAGCTTGTAGAACAGTGTTTTCAGTGGTGACCGCGTGTCCTGTGTGGTCATGGGGTGACAAGTCAAGACTCTACTCCTCCTCCTCCTTTCCCCCCTCGAGAAGTGGAAGAAGGGTGGTAGGGTTCAGTGTTTGACAACTTAATAGAGTAATGCTGTCCAGTAGGAGGGAACACAGGAGTCTCAAGTGTCTGGTAGTGGACAAGTGTTTCGGCTGGATCTTGGTTGAATATGGCAACAACGTCATGGGGGGCAAGCACAACGAGGCAGTGTCCGAGGACCAAGTTCAAAGTTTTGTCAAGCAAGGCTTGTGTAGCAAATCCAGCTCGCAGACACAATAGGCCTCCTCTTGCTACCGCATCCAGCCGACAGGAATAATATCCTACGGGGCGTAGGCTGATGCCGTGTGATTGGGTGAGTACACCTGCAGCATGTCCCAGACGTTCGGATACAAAGAGCTTGAGCGTTTTGTCGTAGTCTGGGAGCCCTAGCGCCTGAGATGGCACACTTAAAGGCTTCAAACTTTAGATATTTCTTCAGGAGACATCTGGAAGTCGTCTGATTGCAGAGCATCAGTAGGAAGGCTTCTGTAATCCATGCTCTGCACTAGGAAATTAGTCCAAGGAAAATGACAGGTGTTGAGCACCACTGCAATTTGGGCTTTGAGGCTCTGCAGCCCTGGTTGGCAAGATAGCACAACAGGCTTTCTGAGGTGACTTCAACAGGGGGTAAGTCAGCTGCACAAAGGAGAAGGTCATCAACATGTTGGAAGAGAATCACTTCCGGGTGTTCCTCTTGTCATGTGTCAAGGATGATAGCCATAGCTTTTGCAAACTGGCTTGGAAAGTTCTGTGCCCCTTGTGGCACAACTGTTTAGGTATGTTGCCGTTTCTTTCCGTGGATGAATGCGAAAAGGTACCAGCAGGAGGGGTGAGGGTGGACACTGAAGAAAACGTTTGTAAGGTCCACCTCTGTGAGGTACTTTGCAGTCAAAGGCATCCACAGTAGGTACCTGGTTCTCTTTTTAGGATTCTCTTCTTGGGGTTATTGTGGTTTCCGGGGCAATGAAGCGCCCTCTTTTAGCTTGACTGAAACTGGTGGCACCTTTAAGTGACCGTTGTCTTCCGGTCCTGTGGACCATAGGCACGCAGGGATTCTGTCAAGTACTTCCTGCAGTATTGAACTTGAAGTTTTTGTTTCATTAAGTGTCATCAGGAGAGGCTGAGAACACAACGCAGATTAGTCTTCTAAAGATAGGGGAGTATGTAACTTCATCCCCCCTTCAGGCGTGTGCTGATTGAGGCCTGTAGTCTGGACAACACATCAGCTCCTAGTAGATTCAAGGGACATGTAGAGGACGCCACAAATCTGGAAATGTCCCCACTTGGAGTGGCTCTACAAATGGACTGGAGCGGAGCACCCCATCCTCTCCCACGCAGGAAACGTGTGTGTCTCTTTTCATAGTGGGATAAACTCAGATCATCAAAGGCCTGTACGAGTTTAGTATGATACTTCTTCAGACTCCCCTTTATCTTGGGTAATATCTTGGATTGTGGTCTTCTGATCCGTCAACTTCTCCCTTGTCCAGTCATGGAGTTGTGCACAGAACTCCACGCCTGAGGTGTAGGAAGGGCACTTGTCAGGCTGGCATCATTGAAGGCCGTCTGCATGACTGGCCAAAAGACATGTCCTGCTTTGATTTGGCATAGGCTGATCAAGTCTCTCCAGGCAGCTGAGTAAGTTTCTTGTATCTGCACTATCCTGTGGTAGAAGGGAATTGGCTGCTTCTCTGGGTCAGGCAGACTTGTCACTAAGGCCGCTGCTTGTGATAGAGTAAAAGCGACATACATCACTGGTGCCCCTTCTGGTAACCGAAACTGTTGTTGGGGCGGGGGCTGGCAAGGGGCACTGTTCCTTACGGTTGCCAGCATGTGTTTGAGATCCTCTCAGAACTGAGAGTCTGGAGCCAGATTGGGGGTTAAATCAGTGGGTGGCTTTGCTGCCTGCTGTTGGGCTTCCCACTCAGATGCTTCTTCATCATTAACATATCCGGCCTGGGAATGTGATGCTCCCGTATTGGGGAAGACAGGTGTGTGGTATGAACCATCTTGGTTTAAAACAGTGAGGGCTGGGTACAGGCTGTTTAAGCTTACTGGGTGTACCAAGATGGCCGCCGGCAGGAAGTGCACTGGACTGGGTAGAAAGTGACGGCATGGGTGCACTAAGATGGCCGCCGGGCTGAGTTGTCACAGTGGGTTGTGCTTGGGTGGTGAGAAAGGAGTGGTTGTTAGACGGAGGGCAGTGCTGTCCCTCCCCTCCTTTGTTTCAAGTTCCAACATATCATCAGCTCTGTGATACACATACATAATACAATTGCCATCTTTCTTAACTTCCTTTATCCAATTTTCTTTATCACACAGGATTTTTCTCCCTGTTTCTTCAGCAACATAACTTTCGCCACTTCTTTCAACTTTGTTAACTATTTCAACATCTTTTCTCCTCTTCACTATCACATTCTTTTCTCTCTCTGTTTCTCGGCTAACGGCTTGAGAGGAGAATACATACAACCAAGGGGTTAATATTTTTCTTAGCGTTCTTTATCAACAAATTCCTTCGGTGGGGGTACATACTGCGCTCCTAGCTTCTACTGTTTGCTATAACCCTGTAATGTACGGTTAATCTCAGAACAAGAACAAACACGTCAGGGGTAGTGGGGAGCAACGGCCCGCGACCTAACAGATCCCCCGGGCAGCCCCCCCTCCGACCTTAACCAGTCCCCAACCCCTCTCGTGTATAGCAAACAGTAAACCACAAATACACTCAGGACAGGACATTACACCTGCCACTCTCTGAACCGTAAAGCCTCAGCAGGCTAAGAGAACCACAAGGGCAGACCACCCTGCAAAAATAAACCCGTTTATAGACGTTTTTTTTTTTTTTCCAGCTCTACACCAAGAGGCCGACAACTCGTCTTGGGGTGAGACTTCTGTAACACTGTCAGACTGCAAAGCCAGCAGCTGAGATAACCCTCAAAGGTTCGTCGAACCCAGAGTAACCCGTCTATAAACGTTTGCTACAAAGGAAACAATCTCATGTTTCCTCCAGAGGCCGAAAGCTCATCTGGAGATGAGACTACCCATTCACACATGTAGTGCACTTTTAGACTGCTGAGTTTCGCAGTCCAAAGAATGGCAGACAGTGAACAAAAAATACAGTCAGCAGAAACCCATTGGCAGGTTCGTTAAAACAACCTCAGGCGAGGAAATACCTGCCTCTAAGACAGTCTCAGCATACCGACAGAATCCAGCCGTCAACCGAAAGATAAGAAAGTCGTACAGTGGTAAGAATATAAATCAAACTTACCGGTACTGTTAGGGCTGCGCAAACCCCACTCTCATCAATCAATTAACGCCCGAATGCTTGTCGCGGTATAGCTCCGACTGTAGCCTGAGGTCCCGGGTTTCGGCACCATCTGTTGAAATGATTAAGAGCTCCAATCGAGCCCAAGGTTATCTGCTGCTGTCTCTAATTTGAAAGTGTTGATATGCATGCATATAAAAGTAAACACTCTGAGACACGCTCAGCTCCGTTAGTTCTTACACTTCTAATTTATTCAAGGCGGTGCTAATGTTTTATACACACAAATACGTCATTGCTATGTTAGTCTAATAGGTACATCTCATTGGTTAAGAAGGAGAAAAGAAGATGGAGAATTTTTATAACGAGGTCTGGCTGTCCTTGGTTTTATCTTCAGTTCCGCGTTCTTCTGATGTGTGGGATGTAGGGGGTACCCGCCATCTTGAGAAAATATAGGAACAGAGCAAACCTGTATACTTATATAATGAGTAAGGAGAAAAATATGTATGCACATAAGAAAATAGACATTTTCAGATTACTATTATTATTATTTACATCACATTCCTTCACAATATCAGTCTTATCAGCAAGGGGCTGCTGGAGGAATCCCCCCTCCCTCTTCAGGGACACAAATCCACAGCAAGGAGTCCCCAACAGAATCAAACAACATACAATATATACATATATACACGACTGAGCGTGATGAGTACAGTTCAGACCAGACCTCCAATTCACCCCACAAAGAGCACCGTTCCATTGAAAATCCAGGGCCCATAATCAAAAGGCAAGAGGCTCGCACCCAGTCCTCTCCAACAGCCTCTGTCCCGGCTAGGTCTGTCACAATAATGTCTTACTCCATGCAGCCAAGTACCTGGCTACACTAGGCCACTACACCACCAACTCCTTTGTTTATATGTATTGCCGGGTGGTGAATGACCCAGACCACAGCTGATTGAACAAAAAAAAGCAACTTTGAAATTTGGATACAGGTGAGTTTGGAGGATGTAAAAAGCTCATCTCAACTTCCTAACAGCTCCAGAGCCTTCCAGGCCTCTAATGCCATTACACACTGTTCAGCTCAGCTGTCCTTAAAGGGGTTGTAAAGGTAATTTTTTTTTTTTTTTAAATAACAAACATGTTATACTTACCTTCACTGTGCAGCTCGGCCCCGAACCTGGTCTTCTGGGTCCCTCGGCGGCTGTTTCAGCTACTCCCCGCAAGGACCCACCACCTTAATGCGAGCTCCCTCGCATTGTGGTTAGTTCTTGCAGGCGCACTCCCGGGATACAGCCGGCGGCTATAGCCGCTCACTGTATCACTCGGCCCCGCCCCCCTGTGTGCCGCGTCATTGGATGTGATTGACAGCAGCGCGAGCCAATGGCTGCGCTGCTTTCAATCCATCCACTGTAGCCAATCAGCGGCCAGGCTGAGCGGCGAAATCGATGTCTGGAGCGAGCGCGGGACTTTCGAGGGGTCAGGTAAGTAAAACGGGGGGCTGGGGGCGGCGATATTGTCGGAAGTTTTTTCACCTTAATGCATAGAATGCATTAAGGTGAAAAAACTTTTACCTTTACAACCCCTTTAATAGGCAGAGCTAAAGAGAAGCATTTGTATTTTCAAATTAACCCCCTACTATTCCTGTCCTAGGCTGATGTCCTACAATATACACATGACCTTTTCTCTGAGAAACAATTCATACATTGATTGGTCCAACAAGTCCACCTGTCAAACACCAATACCAGGTCTTAGACCTCACTTTTCTTTATTGAAGCAATACATCCTGGTCCTTGTCTATGACAGTACTGTATATCTCAACCCTGTCCTCAAGTACCCCCAACAAGTCATGTTTGCAGGTTTTCCTTTATCTTGCACAGGTGCTTTAAATCAAAGTCAATGGCTTGGTATATTAGACATGGCCTGTTGGGGGTACTTGAGGACAGGGTTCAGAACCAGTGGTCTAGGACACCCTTCAGCCTGCTGGTTGGATATTGAAAGAGAAGCAGTACACTGGTAAGGTCACCCTTATTCTGTCCCAACCTACATTCTCCAACAACATTATGTAAAGTAAACCTCAAATTTTGATTAGCTGAGAGTTTTTTCCCTTCCTCTCCCATTCCGTGCTGCTGTTAAAATACAAATTTTAAAACTTTTTTTGATGACAACCTAATGAACTAAATATTATTTTTAAATCTCCTAGGAGTTTAGGTTTAAGTGCGGCTGGCATTTAGGCGTTATTTAAACACAATTTCTTCCAATGCAGAATGTACAACGCATTTAGGAAAAATATGAATACCTTCTACTGCAATGCCAAATTTCCACTGAGTCACCTCCTAAAATACTCAGAGAAACAGCTGCGAAGCTCACGATGTTTAGATGCTCCTTTCTTTTTTTTTTCAGGTTCTGCGTGACTTTCCATTGTTTTCAAATGAATAACCACTTCCTAACTCTGGGTGCTTTCTGCTTAACTACTACCTGCCAGTGCTTTTATTGTAGCCTGTATTATGCTGGGACACGTAGTCAGGGCCGGACTGGAAAAAATGTCATACCAGCCCCATAGCATTATTATACCAGCCCAGCATCATAACCATCATAACGCCATTATTTCCTTGTTCATGAAAGGGAAAACCATGCATTTTAAAGCACATTTGAAGAGTGTATTATATATATATATACATTTATATATATACAGTGGGGACGGAAAGTATTCAGACCAACTTAAATTTTTCACTCTTTGTTATATTGCAGCCATTTGCTAAAATCAT
Source organism: Lithobates clamitans (assembly GCA_037952925.1). Lineage (NCBI taxonomy): Eukaryota > Metazoa > Chordata > Amphibia > Anura > Ranidae > Lithobates > Lithobates clamitans. The sequence goes on along the minus strand of JBBGZY010000292.1, from coordinate 11,282,037 downwards.
TTGTAGCGCTGGTAGATTTTCAATCTACTGCTTATAGGTACATTTAGTGGGTTATCTGTTCATACATAGTCAGATTTGCCTCTGTTCCAGCTTGGCTGAGTTGCATGTAGTTTCGCACTGTGCCTGTGGGTGTCGTTGTCGCCATGGGTCAGTGTTATGCCGCGTACACACGAGCGGACTTTCTATCCTACTTGGTCCGGCACACTTTCCGACGGACTTTGTCCGCCAGGTGCGCCGGACTTTAAAACGGACGGACTTGCCCACACACGCCGGGACTTTCCGGCGGGCTAAGTCCGCCCGTCTTTCCGACGGACTTTCAGAATGAACGGACTTGCCCACACACGGACAAGTCCGTTCATTTTGAACGTGACTCAGGTGCGACGGGACTAGAAAAGGATGTCAATCTTGCCGCTTTTATCGGCGAGATTGACACCTTGCGAGCCCCGTCGCGGGGCATACCAGGCCCTTAGGTCTGGTATGGATTATAAAGGGGAACCCCTACGCCGAAAAAACGGCGTGGGGCCCCCCTAAAATCCATACCAGACCCCGATCCGAGCACGCAGCCTGGCCGGTCAGGAAAGGGGGTGGGGACGAGCGAGCGCCCCCTCCCCCCCTCCTGAACCGTACCAGGCCGCATGCCCTCAACATGGGGGGTGGGTGCTTTGGGGGAGGGGGCGCCCTGCGCCCCCCCCAAAGCACCTTGTCCCCATGTTGATGAGGACAAGGGCCTCTTCCCGACAACCCTGGCCGTTGGTTGTCGGGGTCTGCGGGCGGGGGCTTATCGGAATCTGGGAGCCCCCTTTAATAAGGGGGCCCCCAGATCCCGGCCCCCCACCCTATGTAAATGAGTATGGGGTACATGGTACCCCTACCCATTTACCTAGGAAAAAAGTGTAAGTAATAAAACACACTACACAGGTTTTTAAAATATTTTATTAAACAGCTCCGGGGGGGGATCTTCCTCCGGCTTCGGGGGTCTTCTTCCGGCTCCGGGGGTCCCTCCGCTTCATCTTCTCCCGGCGTCCGGTTGGTTCTTCTCCGCTCTCCGGCCTCTTCTCCCGGTGTCGCAGGGCTTCGGCCGGCCCCCTCCGCTGTCTTCATGTAGCTCTATTGCAAGCGGAGGTCCGAACTTCTTGGCTTCTTGGCTTCTTGGCTTCTCTTCTCTTCTCTTCCCCCAGATGTTGACACGACGCTCTCTCCGGCTGGACTGGTCTCTGAGGGCTGCGTTGTGACTTATATAGGCGGAGACCCCGCCCCCATATGATGTCACAGTCCCTGGGCATGCTGGGACTGTGACGTTTTAGGGGGCGTGGTCGACCACGCCCCCTAAAACGTTACAGTCCCAGCATGCCCAGGGACTGTGACATCATATGGGGGCGGGGTCTCCGCCTATATAAGTCACAACGCAGCCCTCAGAGACCAGTCCAGCCGGAGAGAGCGTCGTGTCAACATCTGGGGGAAGAGAAGAGAAGAGAAGCCAAGAAGCCAAGAAGCCAAGAAGTCCGGACCTCCGCTTGCAATAGAGCTACATGAAGACAGCGGAGGGGGCCGGCCGAAGACCTGCGACACCGGGAGAAGAGGCCGGAGAGCGGAGAAGAACTAACCGGACGCCGGGAGAAGATGAAGCGGAGGGACCCCCGGAGCCGGAAGAAGACCCCCGAAGCCGGAGGAAGATCCCCCCCCGGAGCTGTTTAATAAAATATTTTAAAAACCTGTGTAGTGTGTTTTATTACTTACACTTTTTTCCTAGGTAAATGGGTAGGGGTACCATGTACCCCATACTCATTTACATAGGGTGGGGGGCCGGGATCTGGGGGCCCCCTTATTAAAGGGGGCTCCCAGATTCCGATAAGCCCCCGCCCGCAGACCCCGACAACCAACGGCCAGGGTTGTCGGGAAGAGGCCCTTGTCCTCATCAACATGGGGACAAGGTGCTTTGGGGGGGGGCGCAGGGCGCCCCCTCCCCCAAAGCACCCACCCCCCATGTTGAGGGCATGCGGCCTGGTACGGTTCAGGAGGGGGGGGGGGCGCTCGCTCGTCCCCACCCCCTTTCCTGACCGGCCAGGCTGCGTGCTCGGATCGGGGTCTGGTATGGATTTTAGGGGGGCCCCACGCCGTTTTTTGGCGTAGGGGTTCCCCTTTATAATCCATACCAGACCTAAGGGCCTGGTATGCCCCGCGCTCGCCGCAATAGGAAGATTTGTTTTTCCTATTGCAGCGAGCGCGAGATGCAATACCCTGCCCTCGTGTCGTATTTGGTCTGTCGGACCAGCCTACACACGAGCGGGCTTTCCGTCGGACCAGCACACACACGGGCGGACTTTCCGCCCGAAACTGAGTCCGACGGAAAGATTTGAAACTTTCTTTAAATCTAGGTCCGGCGGGCTTTTGGGAAGAAGTCCGCCGGAAAAGTCCGCCGCCGCCCACACACGGGCGGATTGTCCGGCACACTCTGGTCCGCCGGACCAAGTATGCCGGAAAGTCCGACCGTGTGTACGCGGCATTAGAAAGGCAACACGCTGAAGCGTATGTTTTGGAGTTCGTTTTCGTTCCACCTGCTGGCCCTCCTGGCCAACAGGTATGTGCTAGGAGTACTACCTCGTGGTCCTCCGACCGGGAGGCCCACGTTGCTGCAGCGTGTGGGTGGGCCCAGAAGCCTGTCTGGGGCCTACCACAGCGGCAAGGGAATGGTCCTGGGCTGTCTGTCCTACAGGAAGAAGCTGGACAACTGAGAAGATCCCAGGGGAGGACCCGTCATGGAAGGATCATGCAGAGTGCTGGTCTGGAGAGGGGCCTGGTGACTCAGTTGGAGGATGCATCTTAAAGTTATCCTACCACATAGTACTGCCGGGTCGGCTTAGAGGTTCTAGTGCTGTGTTTGCTAACCATCGTAAACCATTACATCCTGTGGCAGAGGATTGTACGGGTTTCTATTCCAATCAAATCTGTGGCAGAGACTTTTGTTTGTGCTGCGTACTGGCTGCTAGGTTAGTGAGAGAAACCTATCCAGGCGGGCAAAGATTCAACACGTTTAAAGAGAGTACATTTACCTACAAGATTCCAATTCCTAATACTACACTAAGAAAAGTTATTTGAACTTCCCTGCAACTTTTCTTCTACCTCTTTCCTGCTACTTCCTTCAGTTACAATTATTAAAGCATTGGAAAAGATACTCAAGTGTCCAGTGCCTACATTGTCTGGTACTAAACTCAACGGGACCCTAGACCCGGTTCTGGTGAAATTAAGGTAATGAAGATGACGGTAACAGCCCGCTTTAAACCAGCAGCTCCACCAAGAGTTATTGCTACATGTGGGGGCTCGTCTGGGATTTGTTAGCCATCAACCTCTTGCAACCCTAAGAAGTTTTTCACCGGAAGTTTACGTGGAATGTGTTTCTGGACTTTGTCATTTTTTTGGGGGAGAAGAAGGGGTTAAAGTGCAGGACTTTTTTTCTGACTGCGTAGGCTGCGGGTGAGAAGTAAAAGCCCGGGAGCTACGTGATCAGAGGAACAAGTGGGAGGAGCCTAACCTACTTGTTACTGCGTGGGACGCGTGTGTGTGTTTGGCACCAGAGGAGAAGAGAGGCCTCGTGATCGTGCTGAGAGGATCAGAGTGCAGCCATGTCTTCTTTGGTCTTCATGAGGTCAAAGGAACTGCCTGAAGAGCTCAGAGACAGAATTGTGGCAAGACACAGGTCTGGCCAATGTTACAAAAACATTTCTGCTTCACTTAAGGTTCCTAAGAGCACAGTGGCCTCCATAATCCTTAAATGGAAGACATTTGGGATGACCAGAACCCTTCCTAGAGCTGGCCGTCCGGCCAAACTGAGCTATCGGGGGAGAAGAGCCTTGGTGAGAGAGGTAAAGAAGAACCCAAAGATAACTGTGGCTGAGCTCCAGAGATGCAGTCGGGAGATGGGAGAAGGTTGTAGAAAGTCAACCATCACTGCAGCCCTCCACCAGTTGGGGCTTTATGGCAGAGTGGCCCGACTGAAGCCTCTCCTAAGTGCAAGACACAAGAAAGCCAGCATGGAGTTTGCAGAAGGACTCCAAGATGGTGAGAAATAAGATTCTCTGGTCTGATGAGACCAAGATAGAACTTTTTGGCCTTAATTCTAAGCGGTATGTGTGGAGAAATCCAGGCACTGCTCATCACCTGTCCAATACAGTCCCAACAGTGAAGCATGGTGGTGGCATCATCATTCTATGGGGGGTGTTTTTCAGCTTCAGGGACAGGACGACTTGTTGCAATTGAGGGAAAGATGAATGCGGCCAAGTACAGGTATATCCTGAACGAAAACCTTCTCCAGAGTGCTCAGGACCTCAGACTGGGCCGAAGGTTTACCTTCCAACAAGACAATGACCCTAAGCACACAGCTAAAATAACGAAGGAGTGGCTTCACAACAACTCCGTGACTGTTCTTGAATGGCCCAGCCAAAGCCCTGACTTAAACCCAATTGAGTATCTCTGGAGAGACCTAAAATGGCTGTCCACCAACATTTACCATCCAACCTGACAGAACTGGAGAGGATCTGCAAGGAGGAATGGCAGAGGATCCCAAAATCCAGGTGTGAAAAACTTGTTGCATCTTTCCCAAAAAGACTCATGGCTGTATTAGATCAAAAGGGTGCTTCTACTAAATACTGAGCAAAGGGTCTGACTACTTAGGACCATGTGATATTTCAGTTTTTCTTTTTTAATAAATCTGCAAAAATGTCAACAATTCTGTGTTTTTCTGTCAATATGGGGTGCTCTGTGTACATTAATGAGGAAAAAAATGAACTTAAATTATTTTAGCAAATGGCTGCAATATAACAAAGAGTGAAAAATTGAAGGGAGTCTGAATACTTTCCGTCCCCACTGTATATATATATATATATATATATATATACACAGTGGGGACGGAGCTATGAGTAAGCACTTGGCATAGTGCGAAACGCGTAAGCTGATTGCCTGTACACTCTGTCTATGATGTACTGTATGACATGTTCCTGATTTTAAAAAAAGACGTTTGGATTATAATCTCCTGGAGTGTGTCTGTCTGGATTTTCCCAATTGCACACAACTCCCAATCTTGACTCCTCTCCAGACTCCCCCTCAGAGACTGCAGACATGATATAAGACAATAGATGGTCAGAGGTTTCAGACATGGTACAAGAGATGGTTAGAGACTGAAGACATGATACAGGAGATGGTTAGAGACTGAGGACATGATACAAGAAATGTTTAGAGACTGAGGACATGATACAAGAGATGTTTAGAGACTGAGGACATGATACAAGAGAAATTTAGAGACTGAGGACATGATACAAGAGATGTTTAGAGACTGAGAACATGATACAAGATATGGTGAGAGGTTGCAGGCATGATACAGGAGGTGTCAGAGGCTGCGGGCATGGTACAGGAGATGGTTAGAGTCTGAGGACATCATACTAAAGATGGTCAGAGACTGCAGACATGGTACAAGAGATGGCCAGAGACCGCAGACATGGTACAAGAGATGGCCAGAGACTGCAGACATGGTACAAGAGATGGCCTCACTGTGCCCATCAATGCACCCTCACTGTGCCCATCAATGTACTCTCACTGTGCCCGTGAATGCAGCCTCCCTGTGCCCGTGAATTCAGCCTCTCTGTGCCCACCAATGCAGCCTCACTGTCCCCACCAATGCAGCCATACAGTGCCCATCATTGCAGCCTCACTGTGCCCATCAAATGCAGCTTTACGGTGCCCATCATTGCAGCCTTACTGTGCCCACCAATGCAGCCTCACTGTACCCACCAATGCAGCCTCGCTGTACCCATCAATGCAGCCTCACTGTACCCACCAATGCAGCCTCACTGTGCCCACCATTGCAGCCTCACTATGCCCATCATTGTAGCCTCACTGTGCCCATCAAATGCAGCTTTACAGTGCCCATCAATGCAGCATCACTGTGCCCATCATTGCAGCCTCACTGTGCACGTGAATGCAGCCTCACTGTGCCCGTGAATGCAGCCTCTCTGTGCCCGTGAATGCAACCTCTCTGTGCTCACCAATTGCAGCCTCTCTGTGCCCACCAATTGCAGCCTCTCTGTGCCCACCAATTGCAGCCTCTCTGTGCCCACCAATTGCAGCCTCTGTGTGCCCACCAATTGCAGCCTCTGTGTGCCCACAAATTGTAGCCTCTGTGTGCCCACAAATTGCAGCCTCTGTGCCCACAAATTGCAGCCATTGTGTGCCCACCAATTTCAGCCTCTGTGCCGACTAATTGCAGCCTCTGTGCTCACAAATTGCAGCCTCTGTGCTCACAAATTGCAGCCTCTGTGCCCACAAATTGCCCGCCTCTGTGTGCCGACCACTGGAGCCTCTCTGTGCCCACAAATTGCAGCCTCTGTGCCCACCAATTGCAGCCTCTGTGCCCACCAATTGCAGCTTCTGTGCCCACAAATTGCAGCCTCTGTGTGCCGAACACTGGAGCCTCTCTGTGCCCATGATTGCAGCCTCACCATTTCCTGGATTGAACGCACATCAGCCATCTCCCGCTGCATGTCGTGGAGCTGGGTCTGTGTGTGGGTACGGCAGTGCTGTAACAAGGTCCCGCTTACCTAGACTGGCTCTTGTGATAGGCGGAACACTGATTCAATCAGTGTTCCATAGAAAACTATCACAAGAGCCGGTCTATGGGGACGGGACCTTGTTGCATCACCGCCGTACACACACAGACCCAGCTCCATAAGCGGAGGAGAACAAAGGAGAGCGGAGCGCTGCAGTCACAGCAGAAAGCGGCCCCAGGGCAGACAGCCTACCGGGAAATTTCCTGGTATCCCGGTAGGCCAGTCTGGCCCTGCACGTAGTCTGTATTATGCAGGGCCTAAAGTGAGAGGTAAGCTGCTGACCACCTCTTGTTTTTTAGATTTTTCATAATCCTGTTTTTCCTGTAAGCCTGCAGGGTTGAAATACTTTTTCTTAAAGTGGAATGTTAATCAGAAAAGTAAGTCCTGCTAGATTACTTCAGGCTGGCCCCTTTTGTAGTTATTTCTATGTAAAACTTAAAAAATAGGTACCTACAGTACCTTGATACCCCTTGAAATTTTCCACATTTTGTCATGATACAACCAAAAATGTAAATGTGTTTTATTGGGATTTTATGTGATAGACCAACACAAAGTGTCACATAATTGTGAAGAGAAAGGAAAAATGGTTTTCAACATTTTTTACAAATAAATATCTGAAAAGCGTGGCGTGCATTTGGATTCAGCCCCCCTGAGTCAATACTTTGTAGAACCACCTTTCCCTGCAATTACAGCTGTAAGTCTTTTTGGGAATGTCTCTACCAGCTTTGCACATCTAGAGAGTGACATTTTTGCTCATTCTTCTTTGCAAAATAGCTCAAGCTTTGTCATATTGGATGGAGAGTTTCTGTGAACAGCAATTTTTAAGTCTTTCCACAAATTCTCAATTGGATTTTGGTCTGGACTTTGACTGGGCCATTCTAAGACATGATTATGATTTGATCTATACCATTCCATTGTAGCTCTGGCTGAATGCTTAGGGTCATTGTCCTGCTGGAAGGTGAACCTCCGCCCCAGTCTCAAGTCTTTTGCAGACTCTAACAGGTTTTCTTCAAGATTGCCCTGTATTTGGCTCCATCCATCTTCCCATGAAGTCTGACCAGCTTCCCTGTTCCTGCTGAAGAAAAGCATTCCCACAACATGATGCTTTTAGGCCAAAAAGTTAAATTTTGGTCTCATCTGACCAGAGCACCTTGTTCTACATGTTTGCTGTGTCCCCCACATGGCTTCTCGCAAACTACAAACGAGACTTCTTATGGCTTTCTTTCAACAACGGCTTTCTTTTTGCTACCCTTCCATAAAGGCCAGATTTGTGGAGTGCAGGACTAAAAGTTGTCCTGTGGACAGATTCTCCCATTTGAGCTGTGGATCTCTGCAGCTCCTCCCGAGTTACCATGTGCCTCTTGGCTGCTTCTCTGATTAATGCTCTCCTTGCCCAGCCTGGCAGTTTAGGTGGACGGCCATGTTTTGGTAGGTTTGCAGTTGTGCAATACTCTTTCCATTTTCGGATGATGGATTGAACAGTGCTCTGTGAGATGTTCAAAGCATGTGATATTTTTTTTAAACCTAACCCTGCTTTAAACGTCTACACAACTTTATCCCTGACCTGTCCGCTGTGTTCCTTGGCCTTCATGATGCTGTTTGTTTACTAATTAGGTGACTTTGGAAGGCAATTGGTTCCACTAGATTTAATTGGGGGTATCAGAGTAAAGGGGGCTGAATACAAATGCACGCTGCACTTTTCACATATTTATTTGTAAAACATTTTTAAAACATATATCATTTTCCTTCAATTTCACAATTATGTGCCACTCTGTGTTGGTCTATCACATAAAATCCCATTAAAATACATTTATGTTTTTGGTTGTAACATGGCAAAATGTGGAAAAATTCAAGGGTTATGAATACTTTTTCAAGACACTGTATACTATTTAAAATCCAGTAAGTTTCTCGCTAGGTCGATCTTCTTGCAGCTTAAAGATTTACTGCTGCTCAGGGGCTCTGAGGGGCTATATATATACATTATACTATGTGTATACGTACTATATACTGTGTATGCAACACTGCACTAAATTTGAATATTCTCCCTTGCAGTGGGGCTGCACCTGCTAAGAAAGAGCAAAAGCACTATTATTTACCTGACAATTAAGGTGAAGTCGGCAACCAGGTGAGTATTGATAAAATCAATCTTTATTCAATCCAAAGGAGTACATACGTATATATCGGTAGGTACAAACATGCCAGTGTTGGCTCTATTCTGGAACGTATGTACTCCTTTGGAGTGAATAAAGGTTGATATTATCAATACTCACCTGTTTGCTGACTTCACCTTACATTGGAGAAATTTTGTGTGTGGATTAGAGACCACTTGTCAGGCATAGTGAGGTGAGTGAAGAGAGCTCTAGCCCATCCTATAACTGCATTTGGGTTATAGTGCCATCACTTTTCATAATCATTTTTATTCACCCGCCCCGCCACTCCTCAACAGATGGTACTTCCCCATGTTTCGTCAGTGGACTATACCTTGGCATCCTCACATCCAATGCAAAGGACCCTGCAGTGGCCTTGACGATGTCAGCATCTTAGTCCGCTAGAGCATGGATGAGGCGCTGCAGGGACAGGTTTAGCAGTATATTTCCTTTATTCGGTAATTAAATCTTTTCCTGGCCCACCTCACGTCAGCAAAAAACAGGTTAACACCTCCTCTGGAGCCCCACATGACCACCTGTTTCTAGCTAAATAAAAGACAGCCCCTGCTCCAACTAAGGTGTTCTTTTTTGGCATGCTCCAGGCCACCGGTTGATTGCAGTTGGTAAGTAATTTGTTTGCTGCATCCCCCTTGCCGAACCTACCCCTCCATGTTCAGCCTCTCATGGAGTTGGAAGACCCTAAATGTTGGACAGTAAAGCCTCCTAAAAACTGGATGCCCTTTGTGCCAGGGCTGCGGGCAAAATTATGCCTAAATAGCATTGATATTGTTCAGGTGTGGTATTATAAAAGCTCTGCAAGGTCATCATTGCCTCTCCCTTGGGGTTTTTTCCTGTCTTTTACATGCAGCTCGCCGCACTGCTCTCCAGGCTTTGTCAGTCTGAGAGCATCTGTGAATGATGTCACAGGGGGCAGGGAGATGGGCAGCACGGGATGGTAAACGCCAGTCGCCATCCAATGGTGTAAATGATCTTGAAGGTCTGCAGTTTAGAGGGCTTCTCTCCCTCTCTCTTTGCAGTCCTGCCAGGTAAAGGACCCCTGTCTGCCTCTGGATGTGCAGTCCTGGCTCCCCTACTATGCTGTGTACTTCTGTGGGTTTGACAGTCTGACTGGCTATTGTTTCAGACTCTGACTGTGTCTGCTGTCTGCCTTTGGAAATGCTGCCTGAGCTCACCTGCGCTGTTTCTGAAGTGAGTGGATGAAGGCAGATGGATCTTAAAGAGACAGTGTACCTTTTTTTTTTTATGAGAGGTGGTATGATTTTCTCCATATATTTTGTGCAAATTTGAGCTTGCCACACCTGTTAGTGGCACAGAAGATTAGCAAAGGTAGGAGGGGGCAATGTGGGACATGGTTTTTAAAAGAGTGCTCAAGGAAATTATGCAAATGAAGGTGTTTTGCATTATTTTAGGAGCAGAAACCCTGAACGCAAAACGATCCAAAAAATATAAGACCTGCCAATGATCATCTTATCCTGACCAGGACGACGACACCTAACAAGTTGTCACATTAATTAAGCACGTGGTCAATACACTCTAAAAGGAGTCGTTTCCATTTAACCTGTGAAGGGACAGAATACAGAAAATTGGCCAAGCACCCCATGTGGCTCAGCTCAGGGTGCATTTTGGGCTTGCATGCAGTCTGCAGTGGCAGAGAAATGACATTGCACAGGTTGCCTCACAAGGATGTGGTTGTGCCAAATTCTATGCCCTATTAATGCAGCTATAGCAGAAAGTATGCTGCAAATATATACGCCACAGGCAACACCAATAATGATAGAGCGTAAATCGCTCATTGATGAAGCATGGCAGAGACCTCATCAGAAGACCAATTTACAGTACAGGCTCTCTAAGCCTTATCCGTATAAGATAGCTGATGTATGTTTATGCACCGGACTTCGAGGAGTTGATGCTGTCCTCTAGCATCTGGCGCATCAAATAAATCTTATATGGCAAGGTCAGTGACAGCACCCTATCCAATGAGACTACTTTTAATAGCCTGGCTATGGAATAGGCTAGAGGTGCAGGGATTCTCATCCGAGCTTGTTCAGACCTTGGTGACCAGATGATCATCCATGAACGCTGCATATGAGAGCATATGAAAGTAGTTTGTTTTGTTTGCTCAGCAAAAGCTTTCTCTCCTGTGTTCCCTGCTTTAGCTAATATCCTGGACATTTTACAGTCAGCGCTGTGGTTGGTCTGGAATATTACTCCATTTAAGGTGCAGATCTCTACTTTTATTTTCACAGGCTGCCGATGGGTGCAAAAGCCAGTGACCAGATGCTTTTTGCAGATGACAATCTACATATGACCTTGAGGGAAATCCATGTTCCCTCTGTGGGACTTGGATCTGAGATCACCCTTTGTTCCAATGATTTTATTCCCATTGAAGTACCACACAGTAAAACTAGTTCTTCTGACAGCAACTACTTCAGACAGAAGGATGTTGAAGTTTGCAACACTTTCCTGCAAGGGCCCTTTGGTGTCTTTTTTTTTTCCTTTTTTTTTACCAGAGATAGGGATACCACGTCTATCACCAAAGTTCAATTTTAAAGTGGTATCCAGTTTCCAGCAAAACTGGGAAGTAGTCCCTCTGAGTTTTCACACGAGTGTCACTAAGTGCATGGCAGGAAGACTTTAGTTTCTTACACATGGTCAAGTTACTAACAGTGTACTTGGTCAAAAAAGGAAAGTGGACAATCTTTTCATTTAGCCATCAGGTCCTCAAGAGTCATCCACTCTTGGGTTACCAGGGTGATTAGTTTGGCGTGCAGGAAGTAGGCCTTTCTGCTCTGAAACCACTGCAAGCTGATTTGACTAGAAGAGTGGCAGCCTTTGGGGCAGTTATGCCAGGATTGCTTGGAAGATATAAGTAAGGGCTAGATTGAGGGTCTTGTTCGGCTTTCATTCAACCTTACAAACTAAATGTGCGGTCAGCAAGTTTGGGACAAGAGAGATCAATTCTTTTTATCTTTAGCAGCTTTTCTTTGACTGTCAGTGTCTCTTTTCATTTGTTCTCTCCCACCCATTTATTCAGCTATGATATATCCCATTGTGTGCTGATGTGAGGTGGGCCAGGAAAACAGAAAATTGTTATCAAATACTTACCAATTTGACGCGACGCAATTTCCGGCACGACTGACGTCACTTCCAATCTTGTGGAAAAAAACGCCACTAACGGCGTTTGCTGTATTCCTTCTCAAATTTCACGTCTATTTTTAACTTACGTTTGTAAGTATGCACTTTTTATGCACAATAAATACCTGTTCTTAACATACTTCACTATCAGTCCCTTCTCTTCCTTTTGGGTACCTGGTTTTATGGCTGAGAAATCATTTTGAAGGATTGTTTATCATCAAGTTACATCATTTAATCTACCATCATTGAATCTGCCATCCTGTGGACATCCTTTGGATATCGGCATAAGTCTGTATTGACCCCCAGACTGAAAAGCTGGGTGTTGTTGTGATCTGGTGAGTGGGGACACATGTGGGGGTATCTTGGTACGCCTGAACAAGTTTTTCTGCAACATTTTTTTTTCACTTTTTGCACACCAGATGTGAAGTATTTTTTCAATTTTTTTTATGGACTTAATTTTTTTTGTTGCCTTCTTCTTCCTAGTTCCTTGCCCCAGCCCTCAAATGACTTTTGGGCCTAATCTCAATTTCTCATTTTCTGAGAAGGGGGGGGGGGGTCTGTTTTTTCCCTTACATATGAGATCTCCCTATAAGGCACTGGTGATATAGCCTTCCCAGAGAACATCTGTGAGGCCTGGGTTACGTCACCAGTGCCCAGGAGAGTGGGAAGTACACTACAATATAAGTTAAGCATCTAAATAATTTTAGAAATTATTCCTAGATGATTTGAGAACAGCATGCAGTGTTGCATCCTGCAGGGGATTTTTTTTTTTTGAGGGGGTATTCACTTTAATATATTTCACGCAGATTATACTGCTGCCCTTAACTATGCTCTTTTATCCCTTTCTTCCAAGAAGGATGGCACCGTCTTTGTTAGCTTCTACTTCCCAAGCTAAGATGCTGACCTATTGATGTCAAACTTCCTATCATACAATAATTGTTGCCCTGTAGAGTATTTTTTATGTCCTGGATTGTGTGTACCCCACTGTTGCCTATCTACTTCCCATACAGTTACAGTGTTACAATCAGGGCTTTTTTTCAGGGGGAACTTGGTAGAACTCAGTTCCACCACCTCTGGCTCAGACCCTTTGGTGCCTGCTCACCACAATCACTTGTAAACACAGAAGTCTGGTTTCTGTGTTTACAAGTGACAGCTCTGCACTCTGTATAAATTGCAATCCTGGTATTTAATGCCCCTTTAAGACCCTCCTACTGTTTTTGTGAAATTTGACTGAACACACTCACTATTTGATGTGATTTGGAGGGTGTGTTTAGGGGGAGGGGTTTTGTGGGGCCGTGGTTAAGTTCCAGCACCTATTGTTTGAAAAAAAAAAACCCTGGTTACAACAGTGCCAATGAATAATCACTAGGTAAGGATAGACAGAGGGGCTACTTCCTTCTGCTAACAGCAGACTGATTATATCATTATCCCAGCATTTTCCTCTTGGGCAGACCTTGGAAGGCTTTGCCTAGACATAATCACTTGACTGGAACCCGGGACTTCTTCTTAATGGTAAAAAAATATTGTTTTTTTAATTAAAGGCTTGCAAATTTTTGTGACATTTCAGCAACTGATTTGTGATTTTACTGATAGGTCCCCTTTAAAGTTCAGCCTTGGCACTTTTTATTCCACAGGAGCTCAGTTTAACTTTATATTGTTGCTTGGACAATGAAAGGAGCTCTATGGGAAAAAAAAAAGAAGTTGCAGAATATGACATTTGATGAGGCACCATCTGTAAGTCAGTTTTAGCCAAATACACCCACAAAAGATGTACCAGGACATGTAACACATGCGTGCCCAGATAGTATCATGTAAGGAGCCACATTTCATAGGCTGGAGAAAAAAAGCTGAAAATATCTCTGACACAGACGAAAAGACAATTTACCATCAAGGTAAAAGGGAAAAAGTAGTTTTGCTGCCTGTGTCTGATCATTTTTATGTGGCCGCCTCAGTTGCTATAGAGGAGGTTCATCTCTGCTTAAATTCCTTATTTGAAAGCAGAACTAATGCAAAAAATTATACAAAGAAGTTGCTGCTTCAGCCCAAAAAAATTATTAGCAAATATTTAACCACTTTGTGTCCGGGGCAATGTTTAAAAAATTTCACACAAAATCAGCATTTTTTTGCTAGAAACACTACTTAGAACCCGCAAACATTATCTGAAAGCAGAGGCCCTGGAGAATAAAATGGTGGCAGTTGCAATTTTTTATGTCACACAATATTCGCACAGCTATTTATCAAATGCATAATTGCTGAAGAAAATACACTCAAATTTTAGTGCACAAAAACACAATTTTAAAAACCCATTTTATTTTGGTAAAATATAAAAGATAAGGTTGCATCACATAAACAGATACCAAACATGTCAAGACTCAAAATGAGTGTGCCTGTAAAGTGGCGATAAACGACGGTACCTAAAAATTTTTATACAGTTTGTCACTCCAGAGTTATAGTTTAAAAATGTTATTGTGACGGAACGTTCCACACTCCACTTGAGTGCTTCCGTCAGTATACCACTTTCTCCCAGTCTGGATACAGATATCAGATATTCCAACCGCTCACAAAGCACAAAACAAGGCGAGACTTGCTTAGATGCTAACATGGACTGTTTTATTATCACAAATGGACACAACAGATAAAATAACTCAGAGACTCTTCCCCCCCATCCCTTGGAAAAGAGGGTGGGTTAAACTGTTCAAAGACAATGGACACACAGGTCAGGTGTGTTCAAACTTCTCCTCAGTATACAGTCTTAGCAGAGGGCTGCTGGAGGAATCCCCCCTCCCACCATAGAGATACACATCCCAAATGATCACAGCAAAGAGTCCACAACAGAATGAGACAACATACAATATATACAAGATTGAGTCCGATTTGTACAGATCAGACTGGATTTCTCATTCACCTCGCAAAGAGTATTGTTCCCTTGAAAATCCAGGGCCCATGATCAAAAGGCAAGAGGCTTGCATTCAGTTCTCTCCAAAAGCCTCTGACCCGGCTAGGTCTGTCACAGGTATGCAAACGCCAATGTTACTATACCAACCGTTACAAATTATGATAGCTCATCGCCTATTTACTGTATATATGTGAAAAATATATTCACATTGGTTTCTTGTCAAACAATTTGTTTTCACATATATAAACAGGTGATGATATTAATTTTAATTTGTAACTGTTGCTATAGTAACATAGGTGTTTGCGCACCTTTTTAAAAAATATTATTTAACTATTTATATCAAGAGGATTGAGCACAACATTTTCCTATTGCGCCTCGCGCATAAAAATATTGGGGCATCAGTTTCGAGTAAACCGCGAATTATGGCTGAAGAATTATTGCTCTCATTCACTATTTTTCATTCAACTAACAAGCCCTCTATGTGATAGCATGGGCAGGTGACAGGTACTCTTTATGGAGAAATCAGGGGTCTGTTAGACCACCAATGTCCCCCCTACCCTCCACTGCAGCTGATCAATCATAGATTGTGCTGTATTAGCTAGCTGCTTGCCTGCTTACAGTAGCCAGTAGCTGACAACTGAAACTAGAAGCGCTTGCACCTTCTGGGTTCATTAATCACAGAGAAGATAGGGGAATACATGTTCCTCGATCTCCTCCTTCTCTCACTGCCTAGCAAGTTTACCTCTCCCTGGAAGAGCCATGAGCTTGTTTTAACCACTTCAACTTCAGGACATTTTAGAATGCATAAGGATGTGAAATGGTTTAAGAGACACTGAGGGAAATCAACTGAAACTGGTGCACACATAGGCCCCTTTCACACGATTGGACCGTTCAGGTCCGACTGTCAATTTTGACGGCGGACCTGAAAGGGCGCTCCATGTTAGTCTGTGGAGCGTCGGATGTCAGCGGAGACATGTCCGCTGACATCCGACCCGGTCCGATCCGCTAAAAGTAGACGGATGGCTCTACGTCCAGGTTCGTCGCTGGCGGATCGGATCGGGTGAGATCTGATGAAAACGGACATGCTGTCCGTTTTCATCCGATCCCTCCATAGGCGGCAGCGGCGCCTGACAAGCCCCTCCCCGCTCAGTGAGCAGAGCGGGACCTGTCATCCACCGGCTGAGCGGAGATCAATGGACTGATCTCCGCTGAGCCGGCGGACCGAGGCGGGCTCCGTAGAAACAGAGTCTGCCTCGTGTGAAAGGGGGCATAGTCTGGTACAGCTGTGCATAGTAACCAATCAGCTTCCAAGTTTAGCTTGTTCAATTAGGCTTTGACAGTAAAACCTGGTAGCCGATTGGTTACGATGCACAGCTGCACCAGATTTTGTGTGCACCCGTTTAAAGTTACTTGTACAGTAGCAGCTCCTAAACTTGAGTTTAGGAACTTTTGGCGTTTTTTTTTTTTTTTGGCCAAAGCTCCTAAACTCAACTCCATAAAAGCCTATGGGTTTGATTTACTAAAGGCAAATAGACTGCGCACCCTGCAAGTGCAGTTGCTCCAGAGCTTAGTAAATGAGGAAAAGCTTCACTTTGCAAAGAATACTCAATCATATGCAAGGAAAATGTTATAAAACAGCATTTTTGCTAGCACATGATGGAAGTGAACAGAGCTTCTACTTATTTACTAAGCTCTGAAGCAACTGCACTTGCAGAGTGCAACTGCACTTTGCAAAGTGCACAGTCTATTTGCCTTTAGTAAATCAACCCCTATGCAGCAATGTACACATAGGGGGAGATTTACTAAAACTGGGGCACTCAGAATGTGGTGCAGTTGTGCATTGTAGCCAATCAGCTTCTAACGTCAGCTTGTTCAATTAAGCTTTGACAATAAAACCTGGAAGCTATATATATATATATATATATATATATACACATATATATATATATATATATATATATATATATATATATGCAGAGCTACACCAGATTTTGCACCATGCAGTTTTAGTAAATAACACGCATAGGCTTTTAGCAGAGTTTAAGAACTGCTGTGGTTAGGTAAGGTTTCACCTTCCTCTCCTGAACGAATCGCGTCCAGGATAGGAACATTTTGACCGCCAGCTGCGGGAAAATGCAAAAGTGGCAAAACTGCATAAATGATGGCCAAGTGTACATGAAGCCTTAGTAAATCTCCCCCATTGTTACTTTGACCAGTCAGGGCAAAGTAAGGTGCATGCGCTGTATAATGCACACCCACTGCTGTGCATTGTGTAGGGGGAGTGTGACATTTTGTTGCAATGCATCATTTTGTTGACCTTTATGTACATTTTTTTGTCATGTCACAAAAATTTTATGTAACACTTTACACCATAGTGTGTTACTATGCAATGCAGTGTGTGTCGTAAACACATTGCACTGTGTAAAAATGAAACTTGTGCTACATTTTTTCAGTGCATATCAATGCTGAATCCTTTTGACAGGGCTTCTAACTAAATTTATTTATTTAGATATTAATTAACTAAAATAATTTATTTAGATAATCTATCTAAAACTAAAAAAAAGTTTAGCCGTACATTAGGTTACATTATTATGTTGTGAAGCCTTTAAAGAGGAAGTAAACCCTGATGGGTTTACTTCCTCTTTGTTTCCCTGCAAAGGTAAAGCATAATGCGCTACTATGTATGTATGTACTATGTATCGCATAGTAGCCCATTATGTGTCACTTACCTGACACAGGAGCCTGCGATGTCACCGCTGTCCCCTCTGCTACGGAGCGTCCATCTTCTTTCCGGGTATCGTGGCTCCGGCGTTGTGATTGGCCGGAGCCGCGATAACGTCACTCCCGCACATGCGCACAGGAGCCGCCACTGACGGCATATTGCCGTTAGCAGCGACATGCTCAGTGCGCCCTCATGACGCCGTAGACATCGGTGCCTGTCTGTTTGCAAATATCTCCTAAGCCGTGTAGGTTTAGGAGATATTTCTTGGATTTACAGGTAAGCCTTAATCTAGGCTTACCTGTGGGTCAAAGGGGTGTGTAGGGGTGTACAACCACTTTAAGAGCTCTTGGAGCCGAGAAGCTTTCTGGCATACCTGTCCTGAATTTGTTGTTTTTAACTAGAATAACATGGAATGCTAACTCAGCAACTCACTATAAATACAATAGAAATTTCTCTTTCTATCATTCATCCCTGTGGAGGGAGATATGTGTACTCTGAAACGCGTTGGGTGCAAAAGTATTCTGTATTGTTGTATGTATACTGATGTAAACGTCATATATGCATTCCTTATGTTGTATGATTCATACTCTTTTATACTTTATATTTAATAAACTACTGTTGTATTAAAATACTACTTTACTCTTCGTGTGCCTTAAAAGTCCACCATTAGGGGTTTTTGTTTTTTAGCTCATGTGAGTTTTAGCCCATCCCTCCACAGTTAGAATCACTCCCTAGGACACATTAAACCCCTTGATCGCCCCCTAGTGTTTAACCCCTTCTCTGCCAGTGACATTTACACAGTAATCAGTGCAATTTTGTAGCACTGATCACTGTATAAATGACAATGGTCCCAAAATAGTGTCAAAAGTGTCCGATGTGTCCGGCATAATGTCGCAGTCATGATAAAAATTGCAGATCGCCGCCATTACTAATAAAAAAAAAAGAAAAATAAAAGCCACATAAAACTATCCCCTATTTTGTAAACGCTATAACTTTTGCGCAAACCAATCAATATACGCTTATTGCGATTTTTTTTACCAAAAGTATGTAGAATACATATCGGCCTAAACTGAGGAAAAAAATGTTTTTGTATATATTTTTGGGGGATATTTATTATAGCAAAAAGTAAAAAATATTGCTTTTTTTCAAAATTGACGCTTTTTTTTGTTTATAGCACAAAAAAATAAAAATCTCAGAGGTGATCAAATACCACCAAAAGAAAGCTCTATTTGTGGGAAAAAAAGGAAGTCAATTCTGTTTGGGTGCATCGTCGCAAGACCGCACAATTGTCAGTTAAAGCGACGCAGTGCCGAATCGCAAAAAGTGCTCTGGTCGGGAAGGGGGTAAAGTCTTCCGGGGCTGAAGCGGTTAAAAAGGGACCCTCGGGAAATATTATTTCCTGCTATAATAGAAGCTCCAGATCATGGAAGCAGGACCTTGCCTGGAATATGATAATGACCGAGAGGACAATAAGCTGAAAAGAGGGTTATGCAGATGGAAATTGTAACACTATAATTTAATTTGAATGCTTCTATAAAAGTGTACTTTCTTCTAGACTGATTTCTCATAGAACAGTGTCATGGTAACTCTGCTCATGCTGTAATGCATTTAATTATCAACGTTTGCAAAAAGGCGATAATTTTTCTCATAGAATAAAGAGGACAACGGTTCCGTGTTCTTACAAGCTGTGCCATTCTACGAAATTATTCGTTCCAGTTCTGCCTTCTGTACCGTGCACCCTGGTGAGCTTAATTTGCTCTTTGAAGTGTTAATTGGAGCATTAAAATGTTGCCTTTTTAGAAGTAGAACCTTGAAATGTTACATTGTACGGACGTGCCTATCTGGGAATACTAAATAGCATAAAATATGTGAGAGAAAACCTGGAAAATTAAAGTGGTTGTAAACTCTTACACACCACTTTTACCTACGGGTAAGCCTGTACTAAAGCTGGCCATACACCTATAGATTATCTGCAGATTTTCTATGGTTAGATGGAAAAAGTGCAACAGATTTCTCCATGTACGCTAAACTGTGTGGATTGAGGAATCTCCCACTTTTTCCATCTGACCATAGAAAATCTGCAGATAATCTATAGGTGTATGGCCAGTCTTATAGGGCGTACACACGGTCGGACTTTGTTCGGACATTCCGACAACAAAATCCTAGGATTTTTTCCGACGGATGTTGGCTCAAACTTGTTTTGTCTACACACGGTCGCACAAAGTTGTCGGAAAATCCGATCGTTCTAAACGCGGTGACGTAAAACATGAATGTCGGGACTATAAACGGGGCAGTGGCCAATAGCTTTTATCTCTTTATTTATTCTGAGCATGCGTGGCACTTTGTCCGTCGGATTTGTGTACACACGATCGGAATTTCCGACAACGGATTTTGTTGTCGGAAAATTTTATCTCCTGCTCTCCAACTTTGTGTGTCGGAAAATCCGATGGAAAATGTCCGATGGAGCCCAGGTTCATTGGGGTCAAATGGCAGGTCCTGAAAATAGGCGTTATGGAGTCAGCAGGCAATTGTTGGTTGTAGTATATAGATAGCTGATGGTAACTTTACAACAAGCAGCCTTTGTAATCCTGACAGCCCAAAACGGCATCCAACAGCTCAATGCGGTGGATATTGATCCACCGCATTGAGCTGTTGGATGCTGGTTTGGGCTGTCAGGATTATAAGGGCTGCTTGTTGTAAAAATCTTTGCTGTCTCTCTTTTTTATTATCATTACACTTCTGAACATCTTTTCCCTGTTTGGACATGGATGTAAAACCCCCTCTAAAATAATTACATTCAGAGCTCTTGGAGCTGAGAACCTTTCTGGCATGCCTGTCCTGAATTTGTTGTTTTTAATTAGAATAACATGGAATGCTAATTCAGCAACTCATTATAAATACAATAGAAATTTCTCTTGCTATCATTCACACCTGAGGAAGGAGATACGTGTACTCCGAAACGCGTTGGGTGAAAGAGTATTCTGTATTGTTGTATGTATACTGATGTGAAAGTCATATATACATTCCTTATGTTATATGTTGTATCATTCATACACTTTTATACTTTATATTTAATAAACTACTTTTGTATTAAAATACTACTTTACTCTTCATGTGCCTTAAAAGTCCATGTGCCTTTGTTTTTTAGCTTTAATACTGGATGTGGCACTATAAAATGCATTAGATTGCCGTTCTATATGAATTTCTAAAACTCACATGACAGCGATCACTGCTCCCGATGACAGGGAGTGGTGATCTCTGTCATCTCACAAGGCAGAACTGGGAAATGCTTGTTTACATAGGCACTTCCCCATTCTGGGGCTCCATGACATGATCGGCGGGAGACCGGTGGACATCGAGTCTGCGGGTCCTGCGGGCACGGTCACGCTGTACGTGGCGGACGCCCGCCCGCTAGCCCCGCCAATTTAAGGGGACGTACAGGTACGCCCATTTGCCCACTGCTGCCATTGTGCTGACGTATATCGGAATGCAGCAGTCTACAAGTGGTTAAACAATACCTATCATTTTAAGGAGGACCCCTCTGTAACCTTAGTGTGCATGACTACATCAATGACATGTCACAATATGTATAGCAATGGTATATATAAAAAAAAATCTTTCTCTTATCTTTAAAAAATAGTCCTTGATAGAGTTTAAGGACCTAAAGGGTTAGTTCACCTTTACAGTCTTACAGTTCCAAGTCTGTCCTCATTAACATACAATGCTTACATACAATACAATTGTTAGGACAGACAGTCTTCAAATCTAGTTACAATTGATCTGCCTGCACAGTACAGACACGGTTCATTTTGGTAAACACAGCTTCCCAGTTCCCTCACAAACAAAGAGAACTACCTAGAATTTTTCCTTTTTGCAGAGTCCAGAACAAAGCATTCAAAAAATGTTATTTTTTTATTATCTTTTAAAAAAGTGAAAGTCCAAGCTACAACTACCGCCCTCCTTCTAACTCCTTTTGTAACTACCCTGTAGAAGGAAGATGCTTATACTCACCTATTCTCGGGATGCTTACCTATTCTTGGTAACGTGATCGGCTCTCATTTGAAGTGTTAATAAACCCACAACAGTAAAATCAGTCTGTACATGCAGTAAATTATACTCACTGTAGAATCTAAGGGGATAATCCTGCATGTTGTGTAAAAAGGCTGTTTGATCCAGTCTTCTCTGATCCTCCCCTTACTACTTAATACCCATGGCATCTACCTCTTTCTTCTTGTCTTGCTGAATAAACCTCTGTCGTAGTGATGTTACACATACCCCCATATTGTTGTTACATACTCAGGTTCTTTATTAATATGCCAAGACCTCACATGTACCCCTTGGATAACTTCAGACCAGGCTCTGAGCAGCTGAATCAGCTTTTACTGTAAACTTGGCACAAAATGTATAACATGCAATAACGTCTTTCTCCTAACTAAACCTAACTGTTGCTGCCAAGGTTAGCTGCACATGTAAAGCCTCTTTGGGAAAAGTCCATACTTAGAAATGCTTGAACGGAGAGATCCATGTTCCTGGGGTATTCCGGCAAATCGGCGTTCCAGAACGGATCACAGGTGCCAGCAAGTCTCAGCACGTATCTCTAGTTGGGTGTGCCCCCTGAGTCCCGGACCTCTTCCCTTTTTATAGAAAGCCTGCGGGCACATCAGGAAAGGCGGCAAAACATTAAACCCTTTCCCCCTGACCTGGGCAGCTGTGTGCTAACTAAATATACAGTAGGCTACATGCCTACAAGCTTTCATAAATTCATAGTCTTCTGAGTACAATATACAACAACCAGTTAGAATGGGTTTTTCTCTATTAACAAGGTTGGCAGTGATATATTAACTGGAATGGTAAAATCGTTAATTTAGTCTAATTACCATTAAATTCTAAGGATTGCTTGTGTTTTGTGGGTGTAAATGATGATCAGCATGTTCAGAATGTCTTTTATGTTCAGCTTGATGTAGCAATGATTCGGAAGACTCATACTGCCCTCTATCATCACAATCAGATTTTTATTGTAGAAATAGAGAAACTAAACTCGAGGCTTCATGGTTACAGATGTACAGGGTGCCTAGCCACCTGCTCCATGACATTCCTAGGAAGCGCTGCATACAGCTGCCCAATGAGATTTATTATAAGAGTTGGCTGCACACTATCTGCGTCAGGACAAGTGGTGGCTGGTGGGGTTTTTTTTGGGGGGGGCAGCAAACAACCCCTCGGGCCGCCGGTGGAGTGGCACTAGCACAACTGACCCAAACCCCACCCTCATCCCCCCACAGCACGGCACTAACACCCCCAGCAAAGCCCCCCCACTCGCCATGCAGCTCGGTACTAACACCCCCAGTAAAGCCCCTCCACCCCCCATGCAGCTCGGTACTAACACCCCCAGCAAAGCCCCCCCCACCATGCAGCTCAGTACTAACACCCCCAGCAAAGCCCCCCACCAGCCATGCAGCATGGCACTAACACGCCCAGCAAAGCCCCCCCACCCACCATGCAGCTTGGTACTAACACCCCCAGCAAAGCCCCCCCACCCCCCATGCAGCACGGTACTAACATCCCCAGCAAACTCCACCCCCCGCAGCACAGCACTAACACCTCCAGCAAACCCCACTCCCACCCGCTGTCTCAAAGCTGCTCCAGTGTCCTCTCCTGGAGCAGCTTCTGCGGTGTGTCTCCTCTCTGCTCCTCCCGGCGCTAGGCGTCCAATAGGATCGTCTAATGTTTTGGCCAATCGAGAAACGAGTTTCACACCTGCTTCCCGATGCTATGCATGAATCTATCCATTGCATATAGGGGTGTGGCCTGGAGAGAGGGGGCGGCGCCCGGGCCCCCCTTATGTATGGGCCACCACTGGTTAGGAGTATACGACAGTGCGCATGTGGGTGCTTTAATGCAACCCCGGGACACTACCACGTATAGCCTGTTCTTCTAATGTATCTCAGTGGGAGGCTTAAAGAGACCCTCTACCGCAACGAATTGCTTAAACTGATTGTCGACCACATCCCTGATACATTGAGTCAAAACATGAATTCCTCAGATTAGCACTTTAAACCGGGCCACAAACAGTTTGATGGTAAAAAAAATATTCAAAATGTATTACACATTGATAATATATAGCAACATGAACATGGGGATATACGCAACTATTGGGAGTAGAAATGGAAACCAGCTGTGAGGAAAAGCCCAGAGCTTTATCAGACAAACAGAGCGTCCAACGCGTTTCAAAAAACAAAATGCAGATCTTCTTTAGTTACAGTGGGCTTGCGGGTTTCAGATCTGTAGCTTATATCCCAAATGTTGATGCTCCACCCATAGAGACAAAGAACATAACTCAAAAATGAAAAGAAAGCTATGTCCGTCAGAGCAGCGCACAAGCAACAGAAAACGTGAAAGACATCAGCCAGGGGTCCATATATATTGTGGGATGATCTTATTATATAACTTAGTGGTATAACTCTATAGAGACCATAACTATAGAGGAGAGGTAGAATAGTACTTTTCCCTTGATGCAGGTCAGGTTGATAGAGAGTGTATGTCAAACATTATTAAGCCATCCAGAACATCAAGGGTTAAAGAAGGTTGTATCCATCAGCCAGTTATCTGGATGTGCTGTATATATGGACCCCTGGCTGATGTCATTCACGTTTTCTGTTGCTTGTGCGCTGACGGACATAGCTTTCTTTTCATTTTTGAGTTATGTTCTTTGTCTCTATGGGTGGAGCATCAACATTTGGGATATAAGCTACAGATCTGGAACCCGCAAGCCCACTGTAACTGAAGAAGATCTGCATTTTGTTTTTTGAAACGCGTTGGACGTTCTGTCTGTCTGACAAAGCTCTGGGCTTTTCCTTGCAGCTGGTTTCCATTTCTGCTCCCAATATTTGTGTTTGTTGCTTATATCCCCATGTTTATGTTGCTATATATCAGGGATATGCAATTAGCAGACCTCCAGCTGTTGCAGAACTACAAATCCCATGAGGCATAGCAAGACTCTGACAGCCACAAACATGACACCCAGAGGCAGAGCATGAAGGGACTTGTAGTTTTGCAACAGCTGGAGGTCCGGTAGTTGCATATCCCCGCTATATATTATCAATGTGTAATACATTTTGAATATTTTTTTACCATGAAACTGTTTGTGGCCCGGTTTAAAGTCCCAGGCTGAGGACTCAATGGGAGGCTGTGCAATGGCGGCAGCAAGTCCTGGGAATGCCATTACGCAGGCTCCACACACTGTGCAGGCCATGTTCATGAAGACATACAATAATGTATATTGTATTCCCACCACTGCCTGCAAATGCAAATCTGTGTATCGCTGCTCATAACTGATATTTAAAGTGGACGTTCAGCCTAAACTGTCTTCTCAGTCTTGTGGACAAGGGTTAGAACTTCTGTAAGGTTTTTATTTCGGATATTTACTCCTAGTCTAAATACACAAGATATGCAGAACTAAGAATTTTGTTTCATTTATTTTCATTTTGATTCAATATTTACATAAATTTGTTTAGTTAAATTGTTTAATTTGTTTTCGGAATTTGTTTAGTTTATTTGAGTTCGAATCGATTAAAATTTTCCGAATTTGGTTGAATGGAACTCAAATAAAATGTATTCTATTTGAATTATGGAAGATGGTTATAATCTTTCTATTCCATTCTATTATATTGTTTTTTCTATTCCATTCTATTCTATTCTTTTTAATTTTATTCTTGCATTTTTAAATCTTTTTCTTTTCTATTATATTCTATTCTTTTCTACTCTATTCAAATTTATTCTATTCTAAATTCAAATTTCGTAAGATGGTTATATTGTTATATTCTATTGTTTTTTTCTGTGCTATTCTGTTCTATTATTTCATTTTCTATTCTATTATTTTCTATTCTAATGTCTAACACAGGACAAAGTTAATAGGAGTCACCACAAAGTGAAGGGAAATTCTACTTTTAACAGGTGTCACCAGAAAAATTTTCCAGTGACAGAAGTCTTCTTTGGTTGAGCTCCACTGTCAGTTTGATAGCCGTTCCTCTGTAGCTGTGTATCAGGAGCCATTGTTGGCACTCCTTATACAGCCCCAGCCAACACAGTGGCAGTGGGGCCCTCCTGATTACACTGGGAGAGACACTGTGTATCGCTGGACTTTCCGTTTGACAGCCCAGAGTGTAGAAGACATTAAGTTCAATGCAGAGCCTAGAGAGAAGCCAGGTAGCCCTGTAGGGAACAATTTATAAATGACACTGGTAGGGAAAGGGTTAACACTAGGGGCGATCAAGGGGTTAACTGTGTTCCCTTGGTGTGTTCTTACTGTGTGGGGGATGGGCTTACTAGGACAACATAGAGATCGCTGTTCCTGATCACTAGGAACAGCAGATCTCAATAATGTCCCCTGTCAGAACGGGGATCTGTCTTGTTTACATAGGCAGATCCCCATTCTGCCTCTGTGTACCGTGATCACGCGCGCCCACTGTATCTCATGCACAGATCGACGTACAGGTACGTCGGTGTGCTCAGCTGAGCCGCCTTGACGCAGTATATATGCGGAAGGCGGTCGGCAAGTGATTAAAGTACATGTGAACCCTTACAGTGCCTTGAAAAAGTATTCATACCCCTTGAAATTTTCCAAATTTTGTCATGTTACAACCAAAAATGTAAATGTATTTTATTGGGATTTTATGTGATAGATCAACACAAAGTGGCACAGAATTGTGAAGTGGAAGGAAAATGATAAATGATTTTCAAAATTGTTCACAAATAAATATCTAAAAAGTGTGGCGTGCATTTGTATTCAGCCCCCTTTACTCTGATACCCCCAACTAAAATCTAGTGGAACCAATTGCCTTCAGAAGTCACCTAATTAGTAAATAGAGTCCACCTGTGTGTAATTTAATCTCAGTCTTCTGCTCTGCACCTTTACAACAGGTGCCCCTATCAGCATCCCCCTATAAATCAGGTGTCCCAATCAGAGTCCCCCTTGATGTAAAGGGGGACTCTGATTGGGACACTTGATTTATAGGGGGATGCTAATGGGGACGCCTGATGTATAGGGGGATGCTGATGGGGGCACCTGTTGTAAAGGGGGACTCTGATTGGGACACCTGATGTAAAGGGGGCACCTGCTGCATAGGGGGACTCTGATTGGGATACATGATGTAAAGGGGGACTCTGATGAGGACACCTGATATATAGGGGGATGCTGATGGGGACACCTGTTGCAAAGGGGGACTCTGATTGGAACACCTGAGGGGGGAACCTGCTGTAAAGGGGGACTCTCATTAGGACATTTGATGTAAAATGGGGCTCTGATGAGGACAACTTATGTTAAGTGGTTTTATTTTATTTTACTTGAAATGTAGATGTGATTGGCCTACTGTGACGGGCACAGTGAGGCCGCATATAATGGGCACAGTGAGGCTGCATATGATGGGCACAGTGAGGCTGCATATGATGGGCACAGTGAGGCTGCATATAATGGGCACAGTTTTATCTAGCAGTAATGATACATAATCACCTGATAAATGGCTATTTACAATCCTGCATTACTAACAGTTTAGTTTTTCAGTTTGTTTGTATCTCAGTGGTCTCACCTCTCCACTTTGTCCTCTCAAAGGACGCTTTGGGTTTGATTTACTAAAACTGGAGAGTGCAAAATCTGGTGCTGTTCTGCATTAAATTTGATCAGCTTTCATTTTTTTTTTTTGTCAAAGTTTAATTGAAAAAGCTGAAGTTAGAAGCTGATTGGCTACCCTGCACAGCTACACCAGATTTTGTACTCTCCAGTTTTAGTAAATCAACCCCTTTGCATTCATTGAGAAAATGTAAAGCATTCTCTGAATGGCGCCTGTCCAAACGGCCAACCTCCTGTGTTCAGAAAACAGCAGGGCAGCCGCTCAGCATGGAATCCAGAAGCAAGTGGAGATCCCTGGCATAGCGTTGTTTCCTTCAGTGATTTACATTTTCCTGGGGCATCAGCCAGGTATGGTAGTATATATACAGTACATAGTTACGGTGGTCCAAGCTGTACCAATTAAACTGATTATAATATAGCCATACCTGGAATTCCTCTTTACCTGTTACCTTGTTGTTTTCATTGTGCGCACGTGCGTTGGTCCTACTTATCCAGAACTACCTATTATTCATATCATATGTTTAATCTCATCTTGTATGATAACTTTCTTCTCAAAGACATACCCTGGAATTCATAGAGTTGTAGATACTCTTTAGAAACCTGCCTTACAGTAGTCTGCTAAATAATGGAACTTGTGACAGATTCCTGTACATGTTGGTAAGATATACTGTGTATGAATCTATCAGAACTATTGCAAGAATTGCTTCTGCAAAGTGTTGTAGTTATGGAAGCATATCAAACATTAGTTCCAGAGCAACATTAAAGTGATTGTAAAGGTTCTTTTCTTTTTTGTTTTTTTTTTAAATAACAAACATGTCATACTTTCCTGCTCTGTGCAAGGGTTTAGCACAGAGCGGCCCGATCCTATTCTTGGGTCCCCCGGTGGTGCTCCTCCTCTTCATCGAATGTCCCCACAGAGAGACGCATTCCGTGGGGGCACCCATGCGAACGCGCTGCCGAGTCCTGTTGCTGCGTCCATTGACACAGACAGCAGGACTCAGCCCCGCCCCCCGCTCCCGCTGCTATCAATCTATCCAATGAGGACCTGAGACAGCGGCTGGAGCCCCTGGGCTCGTGTACGTCACTGGAACGATCAGGTTCAGGCAAGAAAAAGGGGGGCTCTGGAGGGGGGGAGCTGCAGTACTGAAGGTTTTTCACCTTAATGCATAGAATGCATTAAGGTGAAAAACCACATGACTTTACAACTCTTTTAAGACACATTTTCTCACAGAAATGTCTCAAAGATGCGTCACAATAATCCCAAGTGTGACACAATCAACATAGAAATAAAGAAGATTTACAGCAACAGAAAAAAAAGACCAAGTGATCCATAGTGTCTGCCCATTTTTCTATATTTTTTTTTTCTTTAACTTTTTTTTGTCTGACTATAGATTTATGTTTGCCCCATGCAAGTTTGAATCTGCTTACTGACTTACTACCTCTGCTGGAAGTCAATATTAAGTTCTATATACCCCAGTTGAAGTCCCTTAGGATGAAACGCGTAGGGTACCGCTTGCCAGCTCTGCATATTGTGCTTGTCCATATTACTTTGTGATCGCATTGATTTTTTTGTACATTGTTATGATGTCAAATACTTTTTAAATAAACCCTCGTATATTTTTGACCTACACCATGTGGAAACCTTCTCCTTCTTTTTTTGTGAGTTTATTTCCTATCGGTTGATGGATGAGAACTTTGTGGGTGTCGCTTGGATTTCTGGAGACCGCGGTTCGTGATCCTGTTTCCATTCTATGCTTGTTTGACACACCACCACTGGCGTGTGTGTCCACATCTTCCGGGAAGAAGTACCCACCTCTTTCCTTGGGTGGTGGATGCACAGTCCCGGGTGTTTCTTCTACAGACGGTTGCCCACCATCATCCTCATCTATATTGACTATCATTAACTCCCTCACACTTGTATAGTGCATTGTGAGTTTATTCTAACACAGATGTCTGTGGTCCTTTGTATTTTGTTTGGGATTACCTAGGTCATTGTGACCACTCAGTGAATGCAAGCCTTAGCACTTATGCACTTTATTATTTACACTCATTTACTATGTTGATTTACTATTTGTATGCGCTTTATTGAGTACATTCATTTAGGCTATTATTGACACTTCATGCGATAGTGTTTGTTCATCTATTATTGACACCTTTGTGTTTGTGCTTTGCCTATATGCACAATTTTTTAGTGCTGCACTTTTCTATGTACACTGTATCAAGTATCAACTATTTTCTCAGTAAAATAATACTTTCTAATTTAGCACCCTGCCCAGGCTAGGTTACATTTAGCTTTTGACTCTCGTGCACTGGAGTAACTTGGGTAACTATCTGTTTCTTTGGTCTGGCCAGTTTTTCCTAAGCTTGGTGATTGATTACTCCTGCCTGCTTCTGGAAGAAACTTCCAGAATATAGAGTAGGAGGATCAACTACTGAGTTATGAATATCCATCAGACCTCAGCTAGAAGGTGGCTGAGGGAGGTAACAAATAGGCCTGCACAGGGAGTTCTTGCCCTGGGGTTGCTGCCCCTGGGCTGCAGCCTGTTTAATGGATTTGCTGTCTGAGCCGCAGCAGGTGTTGGCCTGGGGGCCTGGAGAAGGGCATCATCTTGGAGTCTGATCTGGAGAAGAATCTTTGTCTCCCTCACTGAAGAGTGTTACACAAAATCTGGGTGGCAGACAGCTAGCACATTGTGAGTAAGGCTGGATGGCTGGATCTGCTCTTACAGAGACCTATAATTACTGGCCATTCCCTATTACCTTCAGTCAAGGCATCTAAGAGGATTTTGTAAGACATTTGTAAGTCCTTCTGTTGATTTCTGCTATTATTTTGGAGCATCCTGAACCCTTAAATACTTAAAATCTAAAAGACATCCCCTAGACCAGGAGTAGGCAACCTCTTCCCTCCAGCTGTGGTGAAACTACAAGTCCCATGAGACATTGCAAGACCCTGACAATCACAGGCATGACTTCTAGAGGCAGAGGCATGATGGGATTTGTAGTCTCATCACAGCTGGAGGGCCGAGGTTCCCTACCCCTGCCCTAGACTAAGCCTGTGTTGTCAATGTGCTTGGAATTGTGACCATGGCAGGCAGGTCACTGTATAGTCTCTGTACTATAGCAAGGGAGACCTGGGCCATTCTCAGTGGCCCCTCCAGGGGTGAGTGCTACACTAAGTAAAGTTTTGAATTTTCCTCCTGTTGGTTTAAGGTCATGTCCTTGTGTTCTTGGCTTGGCTTCATAACTTACTCCAATATAGAAGAGGTTTTTTTTACAGCCACTCTCTTTTATGAATCTGTCAAACCAATAGCCCCATACAGCAAAAGTTTCAAAAATAAGAACTTTTGAATTTCTCACACACATTGGTACTAAAAATTAGAAATGTCATAGTTTTTAAGGAATTCATTACAAGACTTCCAATTGTGTACCACCACAGCTACCATACATGCCACCAGAGATGTGTTGCAGATGCCTTATAAAATTGCTACCCCCCCTCCTAAGGAATTTTTTGTATTTTTTTCAAGCTGGGCTGATTTTAGTGAGGTCGTCAGCCGCCTCCTCACCTCATCCAATCAGAGGATGATTTGTATTCAGTCAGAAAACGCAAAGCATTCTCTGACTGGCGCCTGGGCTTTAGCGGCCAATCTCCTGTGTTTAGAATGCAGCAGGCCAGCCACTCGGCACGGTACTCGGAAGCAAGCGATGTCTAATTCAATGATATCCAGCTTCCAGGGGCATCGGGCCAAGCTGGACCAGTATAATTAACCATAAAAAAATTCATGCCTGGAATTCTTCTATAAACAATGTGCAATAGTGATATAAGGCAACACATTTACCAAAACAAAACAAAAAGATATTGTAAATATCTTCTTTTTTTTTCAATGTTAACAAGTAACCACCAATAAATAATGCATCCTGGGCTCTGAGGGCCAAGGAACGAGATTCCTTGCTTCTGCCACTGTCACATACCCCCAGCTGCTATCATTCAAAATTTAAAGGGCTGGATGGCAGGGCATGTCAGTAGCAGCCTGACCATGCCCTTGAATCCCTGATTAGAAGGGATATATTCTCCCTGGTCCCTCCTTACGGCTGTCAGCAGCTTCTGCTGACATCATGTCTCAGCTGTTGTCACTCTACAGGACTGGGCAGGAGGTGTGTGAGCAGAATTCTGGCCACTGGAGTACAGACCTGCCATGTGTAGGCATGGAGTCCGGTTAGGGTTGCCACCTTTTCTTCAAGTCAAACCCGAACACTTTAGCGGTGCACAGCAATTTTTTTTATAGTATAAACTTTACATATATTTTGCAATTAAATAACATTTCTAATAATATGAAGTTAATCACAAGAGTCCCCCTTTACATCTGAATCCACAGAGTTCCCCTTTTGCATCTGAATCCACAGAGTTCCCCCTTTACATCTGAATCCGCAGAGTTCCCTTACACTGTAAGGGGGGACTCTGCAGACTCTGATGTAAGGGAGAACTCTGGTTACTCTAGCATAAGGGATGCTCTGGGAACCCTGATTTAAGGGGGAACACTGAGAACTCTGATGCATGGTGAGGACTCTGATGTAAGGGGGAACACTGTGGCCTCTGGTGTAAAGGGAACTGTGATATAAGGGGTGCTCTGAGAACCCTGATTTACCTTAGTGTACTCACTCAGAGGCAGGAGAGAGAAGGGGGAGACTTTAGTCACAGACATGGATGGATGGTGAGCTCACTCACCACTTGGCAGTCAGCACCTCTCATCCAGATGTATCTGAGGTTGCTGGACTTCAAATTTCCAGCCCCCCACCTCCCTTTTCTGAGGTACAGCGCCCTGGGGATTGGAGTGTGGGCAGACACAGAGGGGTAGGGGTGGGAGGAAGAGGTGCAGATTGAGCCCTCTCTCCTCTCCCATCTGTATGTGGGGGGAACTGTTAGTGCTGGCTTTGGGCAGTGTGAAAGAGAGCGTAACAGACACTCTCAGCTTAAAAAACTGCAGCCAGCAACCCTGCTGGGAAGTCATAGTCCGGTCTGAATAATGTGTCCGGGTTTGCAAACCCAGACACATGATTCCAAACCCGAAATATACGGGCGAATCCCGGACAGGTGGCAACCCTATGTCCGGTAGCTTCTAAGTAGAAGGCATAGATGCAAACTTACTACGCTAGGACAGATCTGCTCCCATCCTTGGTGTGGCTCTTTTAACCACTTCAGCTCCGAAAGGTTTTACCCCTCTTCCTGA
This sequence comes from Lithobates clamitans, assembly GCA_037952925.1. Lineage (NCBI taxonomy): Eukaryota > Metazoa > Chordata > Amphibia > Anura > Ranidae > Lithobates > Lithobates clamitans. The sequence continues at coordinate 11,249,673 of JBBGZY010000292.1, read as the reverse complement.
CCAGGCCATTTTTTGTGGTCCTGCAAAGCACTGCTTGAGCTGAAAACTGTGCGGCCGTGCAGCGCTGTACCCAAACAAAAGTTATGTCATTTTTTTCTCACAAATAAAGCTTTCTTTTGGTGGTATTTGATCACCTCTGCGGTTTTTATTTTTTGTGCTATAAACAAAAAAACACTGTCAATTTTGAAAAAAAAAATATATTTTTTACTTCCTGTTATAAAACACATCCAATAAAAAAAATGTAAAAAAATCGAATTTCTTCATCAATTTAGGCCAATGTGTATTCTGCTACATATTTTTGGTAAAAAAAATCCCAATAAGTGTATATTGATTGGTTTCCGCAAAAGTTATAGCGTCTACAAACTATGGGATATTTTTATAGACTTTTTTAAAAAATTGTTTTTACTAGGATGTGACATTGCGGCGCACAAATCTGACACTAAGTGACACATTTTGGGGACCAGTGACACAATACAGTGATCAGTGCTAAAAAAAAAAAAGCACTGTCACTGTAATGACACAGGTAGGAAAGGGGTTAACACCAGGGGCGATCAAAGGGGTAACTGTGCTCCTAGGGAGTGCTTTCTAAGGCCCCTTTCACACGGGGGGACCTATGAGGTCCACCTGTCAGTTTTTTAGGCGGTCCTGAATGGATGCTCCATACAGGTCTATGGAGCGACGGATGTCAGCGGTGACATGTCCGCTGACATCCAACCCTCTCTGATCCGCTAAAGGTGACGGAGGAAAACCCTACTTTTCCATCCGTCTGCGGATCGGAGGAAAACGGACTCTACGGTCCGTCTTCATCCAATCCCCCATAGAGGAGAGCAGCGCTCTGACAGGTCGGTCCCTGTACAGTGTGCAGTGACTGACCTGTTATCTGCCTGCTCAGCGGGGATCGACGGAGCAATCCCCCGCTGAGCAAAGCGGAGCCCGTAACCGGACACATCCGTGTGAAAGGGCCCTTACTGTGGGGTAAATGCTGACACTGGAGGAAAACAGAGATCCGTGTTTCTGCTGTTTCGTGTTTCTGTTTCGTGTTTCACAGCGGGAGTGCGGCTCCGGCGGCAAGCACACATGCCCCAGAGCCGACAACAGCGATGACATACAGATTTTGAGCTTTTTTTAAATAAATTACCCTCATTTACATCAGAGTCCCATTTACATCTGGGTCACTATTATTGTCCCATCAGGGTCTAGGGTGCCCACGTGTCCCGGATTGCCTGGGAGAATCCCGCAATTAGCAGGTCTGTCCCGGGTCCCGGGCACCCTCATTCCGGGACAATACAGTGTCCGGATTTGCCCCCTGGCCCTGGACCGATCTGATGCCCTCTAAAATATCCCTCACATTGCTGCTGTCACTCACTGACAGCCTGTGGTGGACCCCTGGCTGGTGAGACCCCTTTTACATGAGCCGCTGGCTCAGTGCCCAAATGGTTGCTAGCCACTGCCCGCCTCGCAGATAGCAACCAGTGACGTCGCGAGGAGGAGAGAGACAGAGCCCCAGCATTCACAGCGGGAAGATTTAACTTCCTCCTCCGCGCCTACTGATTAGCTCCACCAACCTGCATCGTTCAGCCAGAAGCATGCAGAAGTGCACGAAGGAGAGATGAGTTCTGTAGAAAGGCAAGTACAATCCAAAGCACTCACCATTGACAGATCAGCACTTCACAGGAGCTCTGAGTGTGTGTCAGTCTGGAGCCAGCACTCGGAGGGATAGAAGAAGGACACATCCTTAGATATCAGGACAGGGTTCATGCTGGGATGTGACCCCCCCAAATGTGAGGGACTACAGGTCCCAGGATGAACCCCTCTGAACTGAAGATGTGATGCCCCCCCAATCGGTGAAGAACTACAGGTCCCAGCATTAGCATGTGAAATCTATGGGGTCATACCCTTAATTCTCAGGGGTCCATGGTGGGACCTGCAGTCCTTCAATTTGGGGGGGGGTCACATCCTTAGATATCAAGGGTTCATGCTGGGACTTGTAGTCCTTCACTTTTGGGGGATGTGACCCCCCAAAAGTGAAGGACTACAGGTCCCAGCATGAACCCCTCAGAGCTGAAGATGTAACACCCCCCAGGCCCCTGCATGGGTGAAGTCACCTCAGCAGCCAGCGGCAGGAGGGGCATTCACTTTCCTGGGGCTCCGGTGTATCGGACTGGTGGCAGGCTATAGGTGACAAGTGGCACGCTGCATCTGGTGGCAGGCTATGGGTGGAAAGTGACACACTGCATCTGGTGTTAGGCAACGGTGGCAAGTGAAACGCTGCATCTGGTGGCAGGCAATGGGTTACAATTGGCACACTGCATCTGGTGGCAAGTGACACGCTGCATCTGGTGGCAAGTGACATGCTGCATCTGGCGGCAGACAATGGTGGCAAGTGACAAGCTGCATCTGGGGGCAGGCGACAGTGGCAAGTAACAAGCTGCATATAGTGGCAGGCAACGGTGGCAAGTGGCACACTGCATCTGGTGGCAAGTGACAAGCTGCATCTGGGGGCAGGTGACAGTGGCAAGTAACAAGCTGCATCTAGTGGCAGGCATTGGTGGCAAGTGACACGCTGCATCTGGTGACAAGCTGCATCTGGGGGCAGGCGACAGTGGCAAGTAACAAGCTGCATCTAGTGGCAGGCAATGGTGGCAAGTGGCACTCCCCCTTGTCCATCTGTTGAGGCACACGCTGCGTGGAATAATGGACAGGGCACTTGAGGCAGAACAGAGGCAGGAAGAGGAGCTTAGCTCTCAAGGTCCCCTTTATCCAGACAGTGTTCCTGTGTGCCCGCCGATCACACAGAAAGAGGAGGAGGAGGATTGTGTCAGCATGGAGGTGGAGCCTGGCGCTCAGCATCAGCAGCAGTCTTTAAGGGATCATTTACAGTCCCAAGAAACCCATGGACTTGTACGTGGCTGGGAGGAGGTGGCTGCGGATTATGTTGTCCTTAGTGACACAGAGGACTCCGGACCGAATGCCTCAACAAACCTATGCTGCATGGCCTCCCTGATCCTGCAAAGCCTGCGGAAGGATCCTCGTATTCGTGGTATCAAGGAGAGGGATCGTTACTGGCTGGCAACCCTCCTTGATCCACGTTACAAGAGTAAGGTTGCAGACCTTATCTTGCCATCGCAGAGGGAGCAGAGGATGAAACATCTTCGGGAGGCCTTGCAGAAAGGTCTGTGCAACGCGTTCCCAGAGACTGGGAGGTTACAAACTCCTGTTCCTGGACAACGTGTTGCCGAGGCTTCGGTCAGTCAAAGAAGGAGCAGTGGAGAAGGTGGCCGTCTGACCGATGCGTTCAGACAATTTTTTAGTTCGCAGCCCCAAGATATGATCAGTTCCAGCAACCATCGCCAGCGTCTGTTTTACATGGTGCAGGAATACCTAGGGGCAAGATCTGACTTGGACACCTTTCCCACCAAAAATCCTCTGGGTTACTGGGTCTTGAGGATGGATCACTGACCAGAGCTTGCACAGTATGTAGTTGAGCTACTGGCCTGTCCTGCATCCAGCGTTCTTTCGGAACGCACATTCAGTGCTGCTGGAGGCTTTGTAACTGATCACAGGGTGCGCCTGTCCACCGACTCGGTTGATCGACTGACCTTCATAAAAATGAATCAGTCTTGGATCACCACCAGCTACCAAGCATCTGATGCTGATGTAACCGAATAATTTTTTGAAACGCCAGATCCCTTCAAGACTGCCTGTGCTGATGCTGAGTGACTATCCTGTTATGCTGAGTGACTATCCTCTTCCTCCTCAATGATCACGCTGATAGCTTGTAAGAATATTTTTGTTTCTGGGCGCCGCCACCGGTGGCTAAGGCCCAATTTTTCAGCCCCTGTTTAACAGGGGCGTGTAATTACAATTTTTGATGCAATTCTTTGCAGCAAGGGCTCGTTCCTGCCCTCCAACTACAGTATCTGTGAGGGGTTGCAGTGTTGTGGCACCAGCACCAGTGCCTAAGGCCCAATTTTTCAGCCCCTGTTTAACAGGGGCATCAAAAATTGCATCAAAAATTACAATTTTTGATGCAATTCTTTGCAGCAGGGCTCATTCTTGCGCTCCTACTAGAGTATGTGTGAGGGGTTGCAGTGTTGTGGCACCAGCACCAGTGCCTAAGGCCAATTTTTCTGTCCCTGTTCAACAGGGACATGTAGTTACAATTCTTGATCTAATATTTCACAGCAGGGCCCGTTCCAGCGTCCACCAAGAGTAACTGTGAGGACTTACAGTGTTGTGACATTAGCACCACCACCATCACCAAAGGCCCAATTTTTCTGCCCCTGTTCAACAGGGCCATGTAATTACAATTCTTGATCTAATATTTCACAGCAGGGCCCTGTGAGGGCTTACAGTGTTGTGGCAACACCAACACCTAAGGCCCCAATTTCTGCAGAGTATATAGGGCAGGCCCCTACTTTCAAACATCCAACTTACAAACGACTCCTACTTGCAAACAGAAGGAGACAACAGGAAGTGAGATGAAATCTACCCTTAGGAAGGGAAATTCTCTCCTGTAAGAGTTAATATGGGAAAAACGTTTCTCATTTCCACTGATGCTTTATCACCAATCCTTGCTTCACTAAAACCCCCAAATTTTCTAAAAACATTTGTCATTGGGATAGAAAGTGACGTGAAATCGTCTGAAGAGGAGCACAGACAGCAAAACAAATAAACAAATGTCACAGGGGTGATAACCCTTCCCTATGTTTTCCAAAAAGCTTAAAAATAGATTTTTTGTCTGGAGCTACACTTTAAAAATGTATCAGTTCAAAATTACAAACAGATTCTACTTAACAACAAACCTACAATCCCTGTCTTGTTTGCACTGCCTGTATACTGCTGTTCAGAGGGCCTGGGGCCCCACGCCTTTCCTTTTTTTAATTTAGGTGCGGGGTTCCCCTTAATATCCATACAAGACCCAAAGGGCCTGGTAATGGACTGGGGGGGGGGGGTACCCATGCCATTTGTTTCACTGATTTTCATCAATATTACCGGGACCGGACATTACATTGAAGCCCTAAGCAGTTTTAAATTACTCTTATTACTTTAAAAATGTCATTTTGTGCAGGGACTGTTCTAAGCATGTGAAACACGCGCCACTTTACCGGCATACTACATACCATTTTCTCACCTATTACATTGTCAATGAAGTAGTATTTGGTGACAAATGTAATATTGGCAATTTACCACTAGAGGGAGTCTTGTACTCCATTTTTTTAAAATTTGGTGTTAACTATGATTGGTTTTATTCTGCATTGATTGAATTTGGTGGTCTTAGTTTTAATTGTATGTTTTTAGTGTTCATCATTTCTGGATACTCATGGTTGGCTCTGAGTAGGAATATGTTAGAGCCCACCATCTGTTTGATTATTTTTTTCTCAGTAGATTTATTACACCATCCACCACCAGAGGGAGGATGTGGAATAGAAGCTATTTCCGTGTAGTTATTTTACCAGCCTCCACTAGAGGGAGGATGTAAAATAGAAACTATTACCTTGTTTTATATTAAGTTCTTATAACCATGTATTAGTTTTTATGAAAGATTTTAATCCTAAATATATTGTCAAATAAAGTTTATATACATATATATATTACCATTACCAAATACTTGGTGCAGAAACAAAATCATGATCCGATGATATACCGCTGTCTCTATAGTAACGGTGACGCCAAGATTGGCATATAAATGGAGACTCAAGCGTCACATGATTACCTTTAAAAAAGACACGCGTCGAGTGACGCACCGCGTAGGAGGAGTCAGTGACGCACAGCATCGAGGCTGTTCAACAGCGGCGGAGTGAGGACTCACCGCACCCCAAGCGGCTGATTGTTTCTATTCATGCACGAAACATCTAGGCTCATGTGAGTGCTTCTAGTGAAGATTTTGTATCTAAAAATACCTCGCAATTCGTTCATTGCGCAATGATGTTTTTAATTTTCTTCTTTATTACATGCAATCACTTGTAATTGAGAGCGATCATCCAAACGTTCTCTAAACCTCATATAACAAAAGAAGGGAACTTTGTGCACAGACCTAGTATTGTCATATATGTTTCTTTGAATAGACTAATTATTGGACGCTATATCCAGTAGCCACTCATATTTACAGGTGGGAACCTGTGAATTATTTATCGGTGCAGCAATTTGATTGATCTAGTGGCTATTTGTTGTTCTTTGACCATACCATATTGTATTCACCTATATATAATATTTATTTATTTATTTTTTTTATTATTTTATTATTATTATTATTATTTTATTAATTTTATTATTATTAGATTATGCATCTAATTCACTTTCACCGCTATTAAGGAGGAATTGATTTATTAAGTATCCACACGGGATTTAATATTGATTGGAAGGTTAATTTTAGCGCAATATACTTTTTTGATTTATTATACTATAGACACCCCCCAGGTACGATATTTAAAGGAATATTTCACTTTTTTTTTCGCTTTAAGCATCATTAAAATCACTGCTCCCGAAAAAACGTCTGTTTTTAAAACTTTTTTTGCAATGATACATGTCCCCTGGGGCAGGACCCGGAGCCCCCCAACCCTGTTTAGGACAATACCATGCAAATTAGCCTTTAAAATTAGCACTTTTGATTTCGAACGTTCGAGTCCCATAGACTTCAATGGGGTTCTAACCTTTGTGCGAATTTTCGGTCCGTTCGCAGGTTCTGGTGCAAACCGAACCGGGGGGTGTTCGGCTCATCCCTACTTTCCACCCATAGCCTGCCACCAGATGCAGTGTGCCACTTTTCACCCATAGTCTGCCACCAGATGCAGTGTGCCACTTGTCACCTATAGCCTGCCACCAGTCTAATACACCGGAGCCCCAAGAAAGTGAACGCCCCTCCCGCCACTGGCTGCTGATGTGACTTTTCCCATGCGGGGGCCTGGGGGGTGTCACATCTTCAGCTCTGAGGGGTTCATGCTGGGACCTGTATTCCTTCACTTTTGGGGGGGTCATATGCCTGAAAAGTGACGAACTATAAGTCCCAGCATGAACCCTTGATATCTAAGGACGTGATCCCCCCCCCTCCAAATTGAAGGACTGCAGGTCTCAGCATAGACTCCTGAGAATTAAGGGTGTGACCCCAAGGATTTCACATGCTAATGCTGGGACCTGTAGTTCTTCACCAATTGGAGGGGGGCATCACATCTTCAGTTCTGAGGGGTTCATGCTTAGACCTGTAGTCCTTCACTTTGGGGGGGGGGGTCACATCCCAGCATGAACCCTGTCCTGATATCTAAGGATGTGTCCTCCTTCCATCCCTCTGAGTGCTGGCTCCAGGCTGATACACACTCGGAGCTCCTGTGAAGTGCTGACAGTTCAGCACAGAATGCTGGCTGCTGGGGGGAGAGTTGACTGAGCATTTTAACCCTGATCTGCCCATGGTGAGTGCTTTAGATTCACTTGCCTTTCTACAAAACTCCTCCTTCGTGCACTTCTGCATGCTGCTGGCTAAACGATGCAGAGAGGAGGTGGGTGGAGCTAATCAGTAGGCGTGGAGGAGGAAGTTAAATCTTCCCACTGTGAATGCTGGGGTTCTGTCTCTCTCCTCCTCGCGATGTCACTGGTTGCTAGATGAGAGACGAGCAGTGGCTAGCAACCATTTGGGCACCGAGCCAGCGGCTCATGTAAAAGGGGTCTCACCAGCCAGGGGTCCACCACTGGCTGTCAGTGAGTGACAGCAGCGATGTGAGGGATATTTTAGAGGGCATCAGATTGGTCCCACTGTGAATCCCAGTCTCCCTTTTGTATTGTCCCGGAATGAGGGTGCCCGGGACCTGGGACAGACCTGCTAATAGCGGGATTGTCCCGGGTCTGGACAATCCGGAACATGTGACACCCTACTGGGGAGGTGTGCCCAGTAGGTGGTGAGGAAGCCTATAAATAGTCTGAGGTCTGAGCAGCAAGGAGCAGTGTTCCAGGGTCCAGCCCTGCAGGAGGAGACCCCTCTGCAATGGCTCTGACCCTGGTGCAGAACCTTATAAAAAGTTTTTTTGGAAGACACAGAGGTCCCAGCCATGCTTAGCTTGGGGACCTATTTGCAAGTTCAAATCCAGGCATCAAGTGTGGAGAGCCAGGATGAGGCTGATGGAAAAGAGTCCAGCTGTCCTATGGTGGTGTGAATCCACATCTCCCTCACTAGAAAGAGGCTGAAGGATATCAGCATGAGGTAACCAATGATCATGTGGCTGTGTGAGTAGAAGACTCTGGAAGGAGCACAGGTCACCACCATCATAGAGATTCTGTGGCACTTTCCTTGTTTTGTACAGTGCAGCCAGAAAGGAGTCCTCAAGTTGTTCAGTTATCCAGCTTTCTGGGGTAGCCCTTATTCCCTCTCCCTATCCCAGTTCATTGTTCCCAATAAAACCACAAAACATAAACCCATAGGCCCTGCTTTGGAGCCAGTGGATCAGTGCAGGAAATGCTGTGTGTGCTCTAAGGTGGAAATAGGACTAAAATTAACCAGCAGCTCTTTACGAAGTGTGCTACACTTGCATCAGGGTCCCCCATCAGAGTCTCCTCTTACATCAGGGTCCCCCTTTAGTTCAGAGTCCCCATTCCATCAGAGTCCCCATCAGATTTCCTCTTGCAACAGGGTCCACATCGGAGACCCCCCTTACATCGGGGGCCCCATCAAAGTCTCCCATTACATCGGGGGCCCCATAAGAGTCTCCCTTTACATCAGGGTCCCCATATGAGTCTCCCCTTACATCAGGGTCCACATCAAAGTCCCCCATAGTTCAGGTTCCACATCAGAGTCCCCCCCTTAGTTCAGGATCCACATTAGAATCTCCCTATTGGCACCAACCATATGTGTATTTACCAAAAAAAATTGTATATGCTGTACTAATGTATACTGGTGCTACCGCCAGTATGCAATCTTACTAGCCCACCTACTCTCTAGGGATAGCTTGTCTTACATACAGACGCATGCATTTGGGTATTATATATTTGATGATATTTTTGTAATAAAATGTACTCATTTTATTTACTCACTTGGTCTGTCTATGAAAGTCCCGAGGGGTTAGACCATGCCATTGGCACCAGGTCCTCCTATTGGATTAGACAGACCAGGTTTAACTATACACCTACCAAATCCCTTTCCCTGTTGTGTCTTTTATTGTTCAACTTCTTCCAAATGATAAATATTGTGCAAATATAACATTAAAAGTGCCAAAGATTTAGTGTAAACTCAATATCTTCAAAATAAAGTTCTTCAATTAATATACTCATTACACTCCTCTTCACCAATATTCAAGCGCTCATTCCCCCATAGGCTAGAATGACTTCCCAAAAATGAAGGCTCTTTTGATTAGAAAAGGGTCTATAAATGCTTAAGTATGTGATCTGTTATCAGCTTTCAAGTGGTTGAAGAGTCCGATCCAGCAATGTGCATGAGAGTGGATGCTCTCATGGGTCTCTCTCTCCTCATTGGCTGAGACATTGGCTCTCGCTGCTGTCAATCACAGTTGAGGGAGTGAGGGCAGGGCTGAGCCATACTCTGTGTGTCCCTTAGACACACAGAGGCAGTTTGGAAGAGAGAACACATATGGGCAAGCAACTTGCTATTGGGGTACTCGGCAGGGAACCCAAGAAGAAAAAAGCCATTTGCACAGAACAGGTAAGTGTGACAGATTTGTTATTTAAAAAAAAAAAAAGTGATCCTTTATAACCACTTTCATTTCTCCTCCTCTGTTCAGTAACAGCAACAAGGGTATGCAGAATAAAATAAGAGCGCTCATCGCATAAAACCATAGAGGTTGAAATCTATTATTAAAAAAACATCCACAAGTATGCACACTCACATTTTCAAATTCCACCACAAAACTGGCACAAATAACACAAACTTAATACCGCATACCGGCTCCTTGGAGATCGTGACGGCGGCATTCTTTGTACATGATTACGTTTGTGTTACTTTGAGCTTGGCATTTGAAAATCACATCACGTGCTATAAAAACGCCCTCCAATGTATGTGAAAGACACATATCAGCAGAACAAAGCAGTGTGGTAGAGAAAGGAAGGGGAGTATACAGTATATATGGCTGGGGAGATAAAAGGGGGTCATTAAAGCATAAGTCAAGTCACTGAAAAAGAAATTAAAGTGGTGTTCCGGCCGAAATTATACTTTTTAAATAACAATACCCCTATAATACACAAGCTTAATGTATTCTAGTAAAGTTAGTCTGTAAACTAAGGTTTGTTTTGTTAGTTTATAGCGGTAGTTTGTTATTTTATAAACTTGCAGCAGGCCCTGGCCATCTTAAGCGTGGGCATCTATATATTTCTTCCTGGATCTCATGCTTGCAGGTCTCGCACATGCTCAGTGCAGCACAAGCAGTGTAATAGGTTTCAGGTCAGGTTTCCATAGCAACGGCAGTGTCAGAGGAAGTTGCCGCCCCTTCCCAGAAGGCATTGCAAACAGGAAATGATGCAATGGGCCACGGCCAGGGAGGAGGAAGTGAAAAATTAATACAGCAGATATACAGTAGGTGCTGAGAATTTTTTTTTTAAATATCCAATTCGTTTACAGTGCACAGTTTAGTGAAGGATGCTGAAGAGTTGTAAAAGTGGGTGGAACTCCACTTTAATTAGTTTACGTCCGACGCCCTTTGTACAAAAATCCACGGGAAAGTTTATACAAAATCAGATCGTGTGTATGAGGCTTAAGTGAAGTCTCACCGCCAACGAGGTGCAAGGGTGTGGCCCCTCCTGGCGCCAGAGCCAGGCCCACCCCCTCAATCCTGTTGTTCATCAGCTGCTAGCATGTGGTCCTACCTCTCACCAAAGTCGGCCCCTCCCCCCTCAATCATGTTAATTTATTATCTATTATTTATCTGTGCTCCAAAATACATTAAAGTGGTTCTAAAGCCTACATTTTTTTTTACCTGAATGCATTTGTTTATACAGTGATTGTGTCTGGGTGATGCTGGCACTTATAGACACATATACTTACCGTAAGGAACTTTATAACTATGGACAAATTTTAATTCATACCTCCTTTGCTTTTATACATACAGATCTACACTGAAATACTGTGCCTCTCAAATACACCACCTATCCGATTGCTGGCCAGTCTAAGGCAGGAACCTATGTTCCAACGCCTAGGGGTCCTTGTAGCTGAGGCATTCGCTGCCTCCCCCCCGGTGTCCCTAATCCCTCCAATCCACCATTGGGCACATTCGGCTGCGCTTTGTGGCTTGTGGGCTATTGACCATCACATCTCCAGCTTACTGCTCTGCTTGTGCACCTTTTGTAGGTATGGGCTCAGGGTCCACATCAGAGTCCCCCCTTACATCAGGGTCTCCATCAGAGTCCCACTTATATTGGATCAAAGAAGAGACTCTGCTGACCTAACTCCTTGGTCTGTGCACGTTGTGGATATGTCACTGGCCCTATCCATCGGACTGATAAAATCTTGTAAACAAGCCAGATGTGGCCCATGACTCTGACACTTTGGACACCCGCCTTAAAGCGGAGTTCCACACAAAAATGGAACTTCCGCTTTTCGAAACCCTCCCCCCCTCCGGTATCACATTTGGCACCTTTCAGGGAGAAGGGGGGTGCAGATACCTGTCTAAGACAGGTATTTGCACCCACTTCCGGCATAGACTCCCATGGGAGTCTATGCCTCTTCCTGTCCCTCCGCGCTGTCTCCTGGGAAACACACAGCTCCCAGGAGAGAGCGGGGACCAGTTACGATGCGCAACGCTTCACTTCCTGATTCCTTCAACTAGGATGGCGGCGGCAGCTGCCGAGAGCCGAGCGGGTTCTCGGCGTCGCCTGCCGACATCGCTGGACCCTGGGACAGGTAGGTGGCCATTTATTAAAAGTCAGCAGCTGCAGTATTTGTAGCTGCTGGCTTTTAATATTTTTTTTTTTGGCAGTTTAGGTGGACCCCCGCTTTAAATTTAACAAGCTTTTAGCCCTTGCTGCACCCAGGGTTGGGCTTTCAGGCAGTCTTTCTCTACCAGGATTCTGTGGACTTATTGCAATTCCAATTCATAATCATCTTATTTATTTTAACAGGGTACTAATTTCAGTCATAATAGGTATCTCATTACTTCTGCACTACAATGGCATTGCTTCATATTGTAACATATAATCATGGAAACAACATTAATAAACAAATACTACAGCAGATTAAAAAAAAAAAAAAACATTGTAGACTATTATAAAATTGTAACATTTATTACAAAATAGCATCCCAAGCACTCTTATGCGATACTGTTCACCTGTTCATTGTGCGCCTGTGTCATTAAAGCTGATTGAAGACAGCCCCTGTTGCTAAGAGGCAGACAAGAGGACGCTGCTGTACGGAAAATGTGTGGGCGAGGAAATGGGCAGCCAATCGGGAGGCAGTGTGCGGCCAGTGACGTCGTCGCCCGGGAAGGAATTGTACGGACGGTGGAGGTGTACAGTGGTAGGTGAGATGGGGTTATGGTGGGGCCTGTGTGTGGCGGTGGGAGTCCGTGTGACCGGGTGCTGTTTCCGGGAGCTGTAGACGTTTTCAGAGAACAGCGGGCTCGTTCCGTCTGTGTCTGCTATGTACTGAGAGGGTAGAAACCTGGCAATACATTCACAGTTCAGTCTCCAACTATTAGACGCTTATTGATGGCATAGCACTGTTATAGTATACAGCCTAGCAGTATCATTTATATTATATATATTTTTCTATATAGGCAGGTGTTACTGTATATAGGCTAATATTATGATTTTATATATAATGGTTATTAGTATAAAATGACACGGGAAGAGGAAGAGGGTCGGAGACCGGGGGACGCAGGAGGGAGAGGGTCGGAGACCGGGGGACGCAGGAGGGAGAGGGTCGGAGACCGGGGGACGCAGGAGGGAGAGGGTCGGAGACCGGGGGACGCGGGAGAGAGGGTCGGAGACCGGGGGACGCGGGAGAGAGGGTCGGAGACCGGGGGACGCAGGAGGGAGAGGGTCGGAGACCGGGGGACGCAGGAGGGAGAGGGTCGGAGACCGGGGGACGCGGGAGAGAGGGTCGGAGACCGGGGGACGCGGGAGAGAGGGTCGGAGACCGGGGGACGCGGGAGAGAGGGTCGGAGACTGGGGGACGCGGGAGAGAGGGTCGGAGACCGGGGGACGCGGGAGAGAGGGTCGGAGACCGGGGGACGCGGGAGAGAGGGTCGGAGACCGGGGGACGCGGGAGAGAGGGTCGGAGACCGGGGGACGCGGGAGAGAGGGTCGGAGACCGGGGGACGCGGGAGAGAGGGTCGGAGACCGGGGGACGCGGGAGAGAGGGTCGAGGAGACCCGGGGACGCGGGAGAGAGGGTCGAGGGGACGCGGGAGAGAGGGTCGAGGGGACGCGGGAGAGAGGGTCGAGGGGACCCGCGGACGCGGGAGAGAGGGTCGAGGGGACCCGGGGACGCGGGAGAGAGGGTCGAGGGGACGCGGGAGAGAGGGTCGAGGGGACCCGCGGACGGGGGAGAGAGGGTCGAGGGGACCCGCGGACGGGGGAGAGAGGGTCGAGGGGACCCGCGGACGCGGGAGAGAGGGTCGAGGGGACCCGCGGACGCGGGAGAGAGGGTCGAGGGGACCCGCGGACGCGGGAGAGAGGGTCGAGGGGACCCGCGGACGCGGTAGAGAGGGTCGAGGAGACCCGCGGACGCGGGAGAGAGGGTCGAGGAGACCCGCGGACGCGGGAGAGAGGGTCGGGGACGCGGGAGAGGGTCGGGGACGCGGCGCGGGAGAGGGTCGGAGACGCGGGGACGCGGCGCGGGAGAGGGTCGGAGACGCGGGGACGCGGCGCGGGAGAGGGTCGGAGACGCGCCGCGGGGGAGGGTCGGAGACCGGGGATGCGTCACGGGAGAGGGTCGGAAGAGGGTGGGGGACGCGGGAGAGGGTGGGAGAAAAGTCAGTGCTACTACCCATACACCACATAGCAGAGCTCCCAGGTGCTCGATCCACAGTTTAAGATCAATCAACTTGGGTACAACCAGCCTGTTGGATTCTACGTGCGATTATTGTTAAAGCTGCCAACAGTTGTGCTCTAGCTACATCACCAACCTTATCTCAAAATATCACCCAAACTGTCTTCTTCGCTGCTCTCTAGCTCCCTTGTCACCTTTTCCACTGCTTACATCCAGAACTCTTCCTGGGCCTCTCCTTTCCTCTGGTACTCCCTACCCCAATCGTTCAGAATATCTCCTACTCTGTGCACCTTTTAGTCGATCCCTAAAAAACCATCTCTCAGGGAAACCTAGCCCACCTCCACTTATAAACTGAACTTTTACTTGAGGTGGCGATATCTGAGTGATGCCTGAGTGATGCCATCATCCAGATATCCTTCTTTTCAGCCGGTGATTCCCTGCACCGTATGAACAGTCATAGCGGCTATTCTTTTTCTCCCCCCCCCCCCCCTTTCCAGTGTCTCTCCAGTCTCGCCCGTGCGATCAGCGAGCCAGAGAAGAGATCCACCGGTGGAGGAAGTTGACCATAGAGCTGACCGAGGACCAGATGGTTCTCGGTCAGCTCTAGGAATCTCGGAGATCTGACGCGACGTTATGACGACGTTATGACGTCATGTCTGGCCAAGGCAGTTGTAAACAGTATTCGGCTGAGAAGCCGAGATCGTTTTTTGTTTTTTGATCTCTTATAGACCCCACATCTCTCCATAAAGAGGACCTGTCCGGCCCTATTCCCTATTACAAGGGATGTTTACATTCCTTGTAATAGGAATAAAAGTGATCAAAAATTAAAGGGAAAGTGTAAAAATAAAAAATTGTAAATAAAATAAACAAAAAATTTTTTTTTTAAAGCGCACTGTACACAGAAGCGCCCGCATACGTAGGTCACGCCCGTATATGTAAACAACATTCAAACCACACATGTGAGGTATCACCGCGAACGTTGGCATGAGAGCAATATTTCTAGCACTAGACCTCTGTAACTCTAAACTGGTAAACTGAAAAAAATGTTTAAAGCGTAGCCTATGGAGATTTTTAAATACCGAAGTTTGGCACCATTCCATGAGTGCGCAATTTTAAAGCGTGACATGTTAGGTATCTATTTACTCAGTGTAGCATCATCTTTCACATTATACAAAAAAATTGGGCTCACTTTAGTGTTTTGGATTTTCTTTTAATTCATATGTGTTTTTTTTTTTCAAACAAATTGCGTTTGAAAAAATGTTGCGCAAATACTGTGTGACAAAAGTTGCAACGACCGCCATTTTATTCCCTAGGACCTCTGCTAAAAAATTATATATACAGTATCTCATAAAAGTGAGTACACCCCTCACATTTTTGTACATAATTTATTATATCTTTTCATGTGACACACTGAGGAAATGACACTTTGCTACAATGTAAAGTAGTGAGTGTACAGCTTGTATAACAGTGTAAATTTTCTGCCCCCTCAAAATAACTCAACACACAGCCATTAATGTCTAAACCGCTGGCAACAAAAGTGAGTACACCCCTAAGTGAAAATGTCCAAATTGGGCCCAATTAGCCATTTTCCCTCTCTGGTGTCATGTGATACAAGTGTTAGTGTTACAAGGTCTCGGGTGTGAATGGGAACAGGTGTGTTAAATTTGGAGTTATCACTCTCACTCTCTCAAACTGGTCACTGGAAGTTCAACATGGCACCTCATGGCAAAGAACTCTCTGAGGATCTGAAAAAAAGAATTGTTGCTTTACATAAAGATGGCCTAGGCTATAAGAAGATTGCCAAGACCCTGAAACTGAGCTGCAGCACAATGGCCAAGACCATACAGCGGTTTAACAGGACAGGTTCTACTCAGAACAGGCCTCTCCATGGTCGACCAAAGAAGTTGAGTGCACGTGCTCAGCTTCATATCCAGAGGTTGTCTTTGGGAAATAGAAGTATGAGTGCTGCCAGCATTGCTGCAGAGGTTGAAGGGGATCAGCCTGTCAGTGCTCAGACCATACACCGCACACTGCATCAAATTGGTCTGCATGGCTGTCATCCCAGAAGGAAGCCTCTTCTAAAGATGATGCACAAGAAAGCCCGCAAACAGTTTGCTGAAGACAAGCAGACTAAGGTCATGGATTACTTGAACCATGTCCTGTGGTCTAATGAGACCAAGATAAACTTATTTGGTTCAGATGGTGTCAAGCGTGTGTGGCGGCAACCAGGTGAAGAGTACAAAGACAAGTGTGTCCTGCCTACAGTCAAGCATGGTGGTGGGAGTGTCATGGTCTGGGGCTGCATGAGTGCTGCTGGCACTGGGGAGCTACAGTTCATTGAGGGAACCATGAATGCCAACATGTGCTGTGACATACTGATGCAGAGCATGATCCCCCTCCCTTCGGAGACTGGGCCGCAGGGCAGTATTCCAACATGATAACGACCCCAAACACACCTCCAAGATGACCACTGCCTTGCTAAAGAAGCTGAGGGTAAAGGTGATGGACTGGCCAAGCATGTCTCCAGACCTAAACCCTATTGAGCATCTTTGGGGCATCCTCAATCGGAAGGTGGAGGAGCGCAAGGTCTCTAACATCCACCAGCTCTGTGATGTCATCATAGAGGAGTGGAAGAGGACTCCAGTGGCAACCTGTGAAGCTCTGGTGAACTCCATGCCCAAGAGGGTTAAGGCAGTGCTGGAAAATAATGGTGGCCACACAAAATATTGACACAATAGGACATTTTCACTTAGGGGTGTACTCACTTTTGTTGCCAGCGGTTTAGACATTACTGGCTGTGTGTTAAGTTATTTTCAGGGGACAGCAAATTTACACTGTTATACAAGCTGTACACTCACTACTTTACATTGTAGCAAAGCGTCATTTCTTCAGTGTTGTCACATGAAAAAGATATAATAAAATATTTACAAAAATGTGAGGGGTGTACTCACTTTTGTGAGATACTATATATATTGTAAAGGGCTTAACAAACCGTTGGTACTATAAAAACCCTGTATTATAATATAACTAATAATTTGTTGCCACTAATCGTTGCAAGGGTATATGTGTTTTTTCTTATTTTATGTTTGCTTTGGGTTGTTTTTTTTTTTTTTTTCGTTTTTGTTTTTTTGTCAAGGATTGTACAGTATATACTGTGGTGTTCACAACCCCTCCCTTTCATGAAAGGAAAATCCCCAGATGGCTTAATAGGCTTAGTGCATCCTCCTTGTGAAGTGATGCTAATGCAGAAGGACTTATCTCCTGCCATGATAACAGGCCTGCCTCTCTCTCCACAGGTGGCAACGTGCACAGAGGAGGGTTTACCTGAAGGTATCACCAGTCTGCGCCCTGTAATAGGCAAGTCAATGAATTCTTTCATTTCCATTTATGTCATTTTCCTTTGAGTTAGTTCACCAACATCTTTATAGCAAGTGGAGATGCTACCCAGGGTACAAAGCTAGTCTTGCTTTAGGTTAGCTACATTGCACCCTCTCATTACTGTGTGACATGATGTGCTGCTTCATAACTTTTACTTTTAGGACCCTTCACCTGCATTCTGAATTTCTTTTTAGAAGCTGTTATTAAAGATGTTACATTGAAGATGTTTATAACTATTTAAAGTGATGCCCCATATTTTGTTTAGAGGAATAAAAGAAAAAAAAAACAGTCCAATTCCAGGTTAACTATATTTGTTGCAAGGATTTAAAACATTATGAAAGATAATTGCCACTTTCTGTCCTTGAAATATTGATGTAGGGCCTTGCCAGCACTCTCATCAAATTGACTAAGTTTTTAATTATTGGCTTAGTTCAGCTTTTTGAATATAATTGACTATGCAGTAAATGTGCCCAGTAGGTTAAAAATACACTATGCAGTTTGGCTATAGTAATGCTGTGCTTATCTATGTATCCGCGTCCCGACCAGCCGCCGCAGTTACACTGCGGCAGGTTGGCTCCCCTGCGCGAGCCGTTGTAGCTATACGTCAGCTTGCGGGGTCGGGATAGCAGGCGCGCGTGCTGCACAGCGGGGTGCCGATGCTCACGGTCGCGATGACCGCTGGCCAGGAGCGATTGCGAGCACCAGAGACAGAACACGGAAGTGTGTGTGTAAACACACAAATCCGTGTTTTGTTCTGAGAGGAATGACAGATCGTGTGTTCCTATTATTAGCTAGGAACCACAAACCGTCACTTCCTCTAGTCAGTCCCCTCCCCCTTCAGTTAGAATCACCTCCCAGGGAACACAGTTAACCCCTTGATCGCCCCCTAGTGTTAACCACTTCACTGCCAGTGACATTTTTACAGTAATCAATGCATTTTTATAGCACTGATCGCTGTATTAATGCCAATGGTCCCAAAAAATGTGTCAAAATTGTCCGATGTGTCCGCCATAATGTCGCAGTCACGATAAAAATCGCAGATCACTGCCATTACTAGTAAAAAAAAAAATAATAATAATAAAAATGCTATACATCTATCACCTATTTTGTCGACCCTATAACTTTTGCGCAAACCAATATACGCTTATTGCGATTTTTTTTTTTTTTTTTACCGAAAATATGTAGAAGAATACATATCCTAAACTGAGAAAAAATTAGCTTTTAAAAAAAAAAAAAAATGGGGATATTTATTATAGCAAAAAGTACAAAATATTGTGTTTTTTTTTGTTTTTTGTTTTTTTTTTTTAAATTGACGCTCATCTTTTTGTGTATTGCGCAAAAAATAAATAAATAAACCGCGGAGGTGATCAAATACCACCAAAAGAAAGCTCTATTTGTGGGGAAAAAAAGACGTCAATTATGTTTGGGTGCAACGTCGCACGACCACGCAATTCTCAGTTAAAGCGACGCAGTGCCGAATCGCAAAAAATGCTCTGGTCAGGAAGGGGGTAAATCCTTCTGGGGCTGAAGTGGTTAAAGAAGTTGTAAAGGGAGAAGGGTTTTTTTTCTATCTTAATGCATTCTATGCATTAAGATAAAAAATCTTGTATGTAGCAGCCACCCCAGCACCCCCTTAATGACTTACCTGAGCCCCATCCCTCTCCAGCTATGTCCATGAATATCTAAGCCGTCTGGGACACTCCTCCTGATTGGCTGAGCCACAGCAGTGGCACCATTGGCTCCCATGGCTGTCAATCAAAGTCTGTCAACCAATCAGGGGAGAGAGGGGTGGGGCCGGGTCGGGGCTCCATGCGGGAATGGACACACATAGCTGTGACTCGGCTCCAGTGCCCCCCATAGGAAGCTGCTGACTGTGGGGGCACTCAATGGGAGGGAGGGGCCAGGAGCAGCAAATAGGGACCCGAGAAGAGGAGGATCTGGGCTGCTCAGTGCAAAACTAACTGCATAAAGCAGGTAAGTATAACATGTTTGTTATTTATTTTTATTTTTTTTAAACAAGACTTTACAATCACTTTAAACTGTCTGAAAAGCACTATCTATATTGCACTAAGTAACCAAATCAATGTCCGCTTTCATTGTTGTATGGAAGGTTTCTTATTTGCTACTATAAGCACCATGGAAGTTGATGCTTTGTTAAATCTGCAGTGGGAGAGATGGAAACGATGAGGAACGAGATTGCTTCTTAACAAAAACCAGTTGGGCTTATGCCAGAATCTGAATATTCAATCCTTAGCCTGGGTTCACACATATGCAATGCGGTAACCAGCCCAATTCCAGTGTCGGTTTCCGCATCACATCTCCCTCGCAGGCAGTTCACACTGCACTCTGTGAACCGCTGCGGGTGCCAATAAAATGTGAATAACACCCCAGATCGGTTCGTAGATCACAGTGAGAACTGTGAATTTGGACCGAAATCAGATTGCATGGGTGTGAACACTAATGCGATTCGATTCCAGTGCCGGGGGGGGGGTTCCTGCACCTTTTCATGCGAATCCAATGCGAATTCAGCCATACAATTGTATGTCTGAATTCGCATTGCACAGACATTGCATGTGATCGGCACAGCAATGTGGTGCGAATCACATGCAATGTCTGTGTTCGCAATAGTGTGAACCCAGGCTTAATTATAATAAATGTGGAAGCCCACCTTTTTTTTAAAGCCCCACTCTAGGCTACTTTTTAAATTTATTCAAGTAGTTGGGTACTCCTTAACTCCCCACACTGCCAGAATGTGTGCAGGTCCTCGCCATCCTCTCTTACAATGGAAGACTGTTGGCAAGGAATAAAGTAAGTATTTGTACCTACTTCTTAACTCTGTGTTTCTCAATTCCCATCCTCAAGGTGAAAACATGACCTGTTGGGGACTGGAATAGAGAAACACTGCCTTAACCCCTAGCCATACAAACATTTAACCCATGCACTGGGGGATGTCCACTGCATAGGCAAATGTAAAAGTCTAGAGTGGGGCGTTTAAAGGTTTACACTTCCACCCACCTCCACGTAGCTCGGTTTACTTGGACTGAGAATTCATTTCCACCCTAGGAGTTTGAGGTTAGATGACATCTAGAGTATGACATTTGCTACTGTGGCAACTGCCTGAATTTATGACGACGACAAACTGGGGTTGATTTACTAAAACTGGAGAGTGCAATATCTAACTTCAGCTTGTTCAATTAAGCTTTAAAAAAAAACCTGGAAGCTTCTATGCAGAGCTGCACCAGTTTTTGCACTCTCCAGCCTTAAATAATTAACCCCACTGTGTTTTCTGAATGTGTGTGAAACAGCATAATATAACAGAGCCCTGTAGTTAAGAGCAGTGCCTGAAAAAAATGGGGCTCTAGGTTTGTCAGTTTTAAAGCGTTTCTTAACACCTCCAAAAAAACAAACAAACAAAAAAAACAGACCCTGTTCCCTTTAAAGCATGTAATATAGCACAGTGCTTGTGCTGTGTAATTTGGCCCCCTGTAACATGTAAAATACCTGGCTGATCCTGCTTGGCTATGCCCTCCCCTTAAACTGACCACGGTGTATAATGGCTGCTGAGCCCTGACACCGTGGTGAGTTTACATACCTCCATCATCCACAGCCCTGCTCTCTGTCTCTTTAATCCTCTCCCCCTTCCCTCCCTGCCTGTCTGCTCATGTCAGCGCCCGCCCCCTCCGCTCCTGCAGCTTTCATATTTATTATTAAAAGCTCCCATCCACTCTGTATTATAACAATAAGTGCCCCTGTGTCTGTGTTCTATAATAAATATGCTTATCTGTACCGATAACACAGCTTATCTCTACGATCACGTGACTCCTCAGCTCTCTCTCCTCTCCTCCCTGGCTGATGTCATTGGCAGTGCTCGGCCCTGGCCCTGGCCCTGCCCACTGGAACTGTCAGCCGGGCAGAGGAGAAGAGAGAAGAGGCACCTGAGTGCAGGAAGGCACTGTGTTATCGGTACAGACAAGCATATTTATTATACAACACAAGCAAATTTATTAACACAGGCACAAGGGAACTTATTGTTATAATACAGGGGGATGGGAGCATTTTATAGAAGTGACTTAACTACTTTAAGGTTACTTATGAGCAGTGTGTATTATCAAAATGGGTCTAGGCAGCTTGCAGTCCTCATGGGGTCATCTCGCCTCTGACTTTTAGGGGTTGTCTGGTGCAGCTGTGCATAGAAACCAGTCAGCTTCCAGGCTTAATTGTCAAAGCTTAACTGAACAAGCTGAAGTTAGAAGCCGATTGGCTACCATACATGGCTGCACTAGATTTTGCACTCTTCACTTTCAGTAAATTAACCCTCTTGTTTAAAGAGTAATCAATTAAAGACATGCTGGCTAAACAGTTTGTTTAAAAGTTGAAAATTCTATAAAGTATATTCGTCCATTGATATTTTCATTTTGTTTACATCCACAGATGTCCTGTGTAAAGAAGTATGGAGTTAGGAAAGGGTAAGCTTCTGAGAAGTGGCCTCAATGCATTGTACCAAGCCATCCACCCAGTACATGGCTTGGCTTGGACAGATGGCAAGCAAGTCATCCTAACAGCCTTACATCTACAAAATGAGGACCCAAAGTTTGGAAGTTCTGTTGTCATTGGCCAGTTTGAGCATGTGCATGGCCTGTACTGGGGTCCAGCTCACACAACTGACATTCCAGCTCTGTTGGCCGTCCAGCACAAGAAACACGTCACTGTTTGGCAGTTGTATTATAACAATACGGAAAAGAACAAGCTGGTAGTTTCCCAGACCTGTGAAGTCGGGGATCCCCTCCCTGTGCTTCCACAAGGCTGCATATGGCATCCAAGTAAAGATATTTTGGTTATATTAACCAAGAGAGATGTCTCGGTCTTATATTCTGTGCGCACTGACAATACAATTGTTAAAGCCGACATCAAGAGCACCGGAGTTGTGCACTGTGCATGCTGGACTAAAGATGGAAGCCGTTTAGTTGTCGCTGTTAGCAGCGCTCTTCATTCCTACATATGGGACAGCAAACACAAATTGCTTAACCCTTGTACTTTTTGCCCCATCTTTGATGTTGGTGGGTACATTTGTGCTATTGAATCAACTGTCGATTCCCAGGTCGCGGTAGCCACAGAGCTTCCTCTAGATAGGATATGTGCGTTAAATGCTGGTATTGCATTCGATGTACCAGCTGCTGCTGAAATTTCCTTTTCTGCTCAGCCTGGCCTTCTGCTCATGGATGAAGAGTTTTCTCTAGATGTTGGACGGAAGTCAACAGACTCTGGGACCTCTCTGTCCTTAGATTCCCCAGTCACTTCTCCAGGAACTGTTGATCTAACTCATATCTTGGTCAACCATTCAAAATCTGAACTGAGTCCACTTCTTAACCTCAAACACAAGGACTACATAACGGGCAGTGGGCAGGACTCCTCTCACCTTATCCTTGTGAACTTTGAGAAGAAAGTGACTTCAACGCGGAAAGTAAGCATCCCAGGAATTCTGGTTCCAGACATCTTGGCCTTTGATCCTGGAGCTCATATCGTAGCTGTTGCCTCCAACACATGTAGCCATGTGCTTGTGTATTCATTAACTTCAACAAACATGCCTAACATACAGCAGATTCAGTTGGAGAAGAACGAGCGTCCAAAGGGCTTGTATTTCCTAACGGATAAAATGTTGCTGGTGTTAGTAGGAAGGCAGAAAACCTGTGACCCGGCTTTTCTGCCCTCTTCAAGTTCTGACAAGTACATCATCCGCTTAATGGTGAAGGAGGTAATGTTTGAAGAAGATTCGTCCACGTCATCAGCAGCAGATATAGCAAGTGCGCATTCTAGCTACAACTCTTCTGTACTCTTACATGGGAAGAAGAAGTATGGGAATAGCTTTTATAAGGAGGAGCAGCCTCTAGCTTGCCGGGAGCTGTTGATTCCAGGAGGTACTGCTGGGCGCCAAGGCTTTAGTAAGAAACAACTGATAGAGGAGATTCGCAGTTATAATTATGACCAAAGTCCAACTTCAAGCGCTAGTGACTTTGAGGATAAAAAGAACTCTTTGACTGTGCACAACTTGGACACAGAGCCGAAGAATCGGTCTGTGATCCTGGGCTTGGAAGCGCATCGGAAACCTTCAAGCCGGCCAACTTCACCAAAAATGGAGCGCAGGACAAACCATCATCCACCCAACGCCACCCCACTGTCCGATCAAGACATTCTTTACATGTCCCGTAATCTAGAACGCTTGTGCAGCAATGTTTCCAATTTACAGCAGCGCCTATCAGATCTTACAGAGTTTGCGCAGAATGGAAAAAAATCCTTTTTCTCATATCCATCATCTAAAGACGCTCCATTTGTCACCATAATATGCCAGGTAATTCTATAATGTGATCACTGTTCAGTATGTGAAACGGATTGCTTGAATGCTTGAGTGACTTTTATCTAATGAATGGATTACTTGATGGTGGAAAGTGAGGAAGCAGGATTAAAAGGTCAAAGATTGTAACTACTAGACTCCAGTAGGGAACCACATAAATCCTAAATAGTGTAAGGTGTTTTACAGACTCTAGAATTGAAAGAGAATAGAATAGAAAAGCACACTTCAGTCAGACATACAAATTTGGCAACCTTTACATACAGTAGTACATGGTCCAATTTTGGTTTCAGTAATGTGGTCTTATTTTATTAAAAATGAATTCCAGATATGGTCTATATGCTCAGAATGCAGCAGGCCAGCTGCTCCGCACAGGACCCGGAAGCAAGTGGAGATCACTGGAGTAGCGTGTCTATTTAAGTCAGGGCTCGACAAATCCCTGGCACCAGGTCGCCATGGCGACTAGAAATTGCATCCTGGCGCCTAAGCTTTGTGTTAGCCTATTCATTGTTGCAAGTCCAGGCAGGTAGCGTGATGTAAAAAAAAATATTTTTTTAATTGTAAAAAATTTAAAGTTACACCCAAACTCAAAGAATCCCCAAAAATATTTTGAGACCCCCCACTCCCACAAATACACATGTGTGGTGTGCCTACGCATGAAAAAATCTATTATGATGCACATGCTACATATCGCCGTGCACGCACAACTTTTTTTTTAGCTGGCTGCTAGAGTCAAAACAAATTTGTAAAGTGATAACCAGCTTCCATGGGCATCAGGTATAGTATACACATAATTACATTGGTCCAAGCTGGGCATACGCAGTGGGCATCTGACTGTGAAGCCGCAAGCTGTCACAGCCGGGTGCCCACAGTTGAGGTGCCGGGGACAAAAGATGGAGGGAAGGGAAAGCTTGGTTGAGCACATCGCTGGATCCTGGGACAGGGGAGTGTGTGTTTTAATAAAAGTCAGCAGCTACAGTTTTTGTAGCTGCTGACTTAAATAAACACAAAAATGACTGAAACTTCACTTTAACCTGACTGAGCTGTGTGGTAGGCAGTACTTTCAATATGAAGAGAAGATTAAGAACTGACTTCAAACTATCAAGAATAGAATTCAGAATGAATCATAGAAAGTAATATTTCCCAAAAAAGTAATGGATGCCTAGAACAGACTTCCAGCAGAGGGAGTGAGTCACTGAACAGTGAATTTAAAGGATAAGTTCACCTTTGGAACATGTTACGCCCATATTTAGGGTGGAATGTGTCATAACTTCCAGCTTCTGCTCCCTTCCCCCCCCTGATTGCCCCCTCCCCGCACAGACTGTCACTTTTTAAAAACAGCGTGGGCCCCACCCACACATCTGTGTCATTCATTTACAGATTCCTGTGCATGAATAAACTGCAAGCACCGTCGGTCACCCCGGCAGACAGCTTGTAGTTCTCAATTGGCTGCAGGAGCGCTGATGAGCACTCTAATAGTCCACTGACAGTCCCTCCATCTTTCAAAGTCCATACAGAGTTACGGCCTGAAAGCCAGAGGACATATCTACAGGAGCCCCCAAATTGCACTCGTGACCTACTGATCTCAGGTGCAATGTTTTCCAGGATCCTGCAGAAAAAAAAGAATACATGCACTTTTTTTCTACAAAAATCTGTGCATTTATTATTTTTTTTTCTGTGAAGGTGAGCTTAGCCTTTAATGCCAGTTGTACACATATGTGGCAGTACGGTAGCGGGCTGTAATGCATACAGCTGTTGTCGCTGGTGTATGCTGAGACCCCACTCACGGGATGCCCCAGCACTGTGACTGTACTGTCACAGGGGCTTCCAGTCACTGTTTTATAAACAGGAGCCATCTGAGTTAGGAACTTTGTATAGGGCCGGCTCATAGATCTAGATTTAGAAAATAAAGGATTACAAAGGGTAGACTTGATGGACTACCTGGTCTTTTGTTTCTATCACTCTTCTATGTTTCTATGTTTAGGTTTCAGGAATGGATAAACAGGAATGGAAATCCTTTGGCAGGTTAAACAGACCCCTTATTTGTATTTCATCTGTGTATTTATCGGTTTGCCTGAATTTTAGCTTTAGACCTCATTTATGTGGGTGTAACTATCTCCCAAAGTAAAACTCAGAATCCTGCTGGCAGCGAGATCCTGTGTTTTTAGCTGTCTGTACACATGTAACATTTACATGTGTCCAGTGGTACAGCATACATGGACCCTATTGGCCACTGGCAGCAAACAGTATCAGCAATGTATAGTCGGCACCTTCACTGCTGATTAGACATTGTATAGGCCTCTGCTGCCTAGCATTCTTGGTTGCTAGGATGCAGGCCGCCCCTGTCATCTAGCATTCTAGTTTACTAGGACACAGGTGGCCTACAAGGCCTAACATTCCTGGTTGGTAGGATGCAGGCAGCCTTTGCCATCTAGCATCCTTGGTTGCTAGAACACAGACCCTGTCGCCTAGTTTTCTTGGTTGCTAAGGCACCGTCATCCCTTAAAGTGTTACTAAACTCAAAACACTAAAATCGGTCTGTATATGCAGTAAAGCATGCTTGTTATACTCACTGTGGAACATAAGGGGTTAATTCTGCACTTTGTGTAAAAAGGCTGTTTGATCCTGTCTTCTCTGATCCCCCCCCCCCCTTCTTCCACAGTCCCCAAACCATCTCCTGATAGTACAGAGGTTAGGGGACAAGCTGCACATGCTCAGTTTGGTGTGTATTGCCTGAGAGGTTTTTTTTTTTTCTTGGGAAGGTGCATGGGATTAGCACAGGGCCAGTCCACACTGTCCAGACAGAGGGTCAGGGGTCCTGCATTCTCATAGGACAGTCAGAGGAGAATGATAGAAGTCATAGACTGCTATATATTGCTAATGAGAAAAGGTATTTAGCAGTTTGTATTTACTAAAATAATTGCATTCCCATGTTCTGTGGGAGACCAGATAAGAGTGAATACAGGGTTCTGGACTTAGTAACACTTCAATCTACTGGATTTCTGCTGCCTGCAGCCTAGGGTACTATGATGCCGATGACCCCCTCCCTCAACTTCCTAGGTGGCAGTTGACCATTATTGCAACCAGTAGGCTGCATTAATGCTATGCGCTTGTATGCATGTAAACATTACATGAATGTTTACATGCGCACAGCATAAATAAAAAAAAAATTTAATTAGTCACATCGTACAAAGGTTTAAAAGAAGCACATATAATACTCAATACAGTGTTTGTTTCTTTTTTTGACTCACTACGAAGACCACTTATATTTTTGCCAATGGGCTGCAGCTGCTGATCATTTGTATTCTGACAGCAGTGAGTCCCTGCTAGACTACAGTTGGGTTGATTTAGTAAAACTGGAGAGTGCAAAATCTGGTGCAGCTCTCCATAGAAACCAATCCGCTTCCAGGTTTTTTTTGTCAAAGCCTAATTGAACAAGCTGAAGTTAGAAGCTGATTGGCTGCCATGTACAGCTGCACCAAATTTTGCAATCAACAGTTTTAGTAAATCAACCTCAAAGTCTCAGTGGGATGGATTCCTCTATCCACCTCGATTGTGTGGATAGAGAAATCCGTCCTGTTTTTGTTTTTTGTTTTTTGTTCAAGGCCTTTTTCATAGATGGTTCCCCTTCATCAGGATCAGCAGAGAAAGGGTTGCAATACATCCATGCAACTCCATTGATCTCAATATAGTTCAATAATAAAACAAATACAAAAAATTAACAAAATGAAAAAATATATGCATACCCCCTCCACATATCACATACAGTGCCTTGAAAATGTATTCATATCCCTTGAAAATTTTCACAATTTGTCATGTTACAACAAAAAATGCAAATGTATTTTATTGGGATTTTATGTGATAGACCAACACAAAGTGGCACATAATTGTGAAGTGGAAGGAAAATGATAAATGGTTTTCAACATTTTTTTAACAAATAAATATGTGAAAAGTGTGGTGTGCATTTGTATTCAGCCCCCCTGAGTCAGTGCTTTGTAGAACCACCTTTCACCGCAATTACAGCTGCAAGTCTTTTTGGGGATGTCTCTACCAGTTTTGCACATCTAGAGTGAATTTTTTTCCCATTCTTCTTTACAAAATAGCTCAAGCTCTGTTAGATTGGATGGAGAGTGTCTGTGAACAGCAATTTTTTAAGTCTTGCCACAGATTCTCAATTGGATTTAAGTCTGGACTTTGACTGGGCCATTCTAACACATGGATATGCTTTGCTCTAAACCATTCCATTGTAGCTCTGGCTGTATGTTTATAGTCATTGTCCTGCTGCATCCATCTTCCCATCAACTCTGACCAGCTTCCCTGTCCCCGCTGAAGAAAAGCATCCCCACAACATGATGCTGCCACCACCATGTTTCACAGTGGGGATGGTGTGTTCAGGGTGATGTGCAGTGTTAGTTTTCCGCCGCACATAGTGTTTTGCTTTTAGGCCAAAAAGTTCAATTCTGATCTCATCTGACCAGAGCACCTTCTTCCACATGTTTGCTGTGTCCCCAACATGGCTTCTCCCAAACTGCACTTCTTATGGCTTTCTTCTTGCCACTCTTCCATAAAGGCCAGATTTGTGGAGTCCATGACTAATAGTTGACCTGTGGACAGATTCTCCCATCTGAGCTGTGGATCTCTGCAGCTCCTCCAGTTATCATGGGTCTCTTGGCTCCTCCTCTGAGGAATGCTGTCTTTGCCCAGCCTGTCAGTTTAGATGGACGGCCATGTCTTGGTAGGTTTGCAGCTGTGCCATACTCTTTCCGTTTTCGGATGATGGATTGAACTGTCCTCCGTGAGATGTTCAAAGCTTGGAATATTTTTTTTATAACCTAACCCTGCTTTAAACTTCTCCACAACTTTATCCCTGACTTGTCTGGTGTGTTCCTTGGCCTTCATTATGCTGTTTGTTCACTAAGGTTCTCCTAACAAATCTCTGGGGGATTCACAGAAGAGCTGTATTTAAACTGAGATTAAATTACACACACAGGTGGACTCTATTTAATTAGGTGACTTCTGAAGGCAATTGGTTCCACTAGATTTTAGTTAGGGGTATTAGAATAAAGGGGGCTGAATACAAATGCACGCCATACTTTTCAGATATTTATTTGTAAAAAATGTTGAAAACCATTTATCATTTTCCTTCCACTTCACAATTATATGCTGCTTTGTGTTGGTCTATCACATAAAATACATTTACATTTTTGGTTGTAACATGACAAAATGTGGAAAATTTCAAGGGGTGTAAATACTATTTTCAAGGCACTGTAACAGGTCATCAGTACCCCCCTACTAACAAACACTCTGCAAGTACTTATGGCATCATATGATTACACCAATTTAAAGCTACACTCCTCTCCACAGGGGAATAGCTAGTGGGTCCTGATGAAGTGAGGCTATCGACGAAAAGTGTTGACTGCGATCTGTGAAATGGGACAGTCAGGATAGTGCAAATATAGAAGTGGTGTTTGTAGTTTGTTAAAAACAAGAAACACTGTATTGAGCATCATGTGATGTGTTGTGTTTTTATTTATTTATTTTTGTATAATGTGACTAATACATTTGTAAGTTGTATGTACCTTTTTTAGATTTGATTTTCCTGGATGCCTTTCTAGAAAGTTCTAGTTTTTTTTTTTTGTAGTCATTTGTTGGTTTGGGATGATGGCACTCTTCCTCTATTTTTGAATCCCTTCATATTCTTTGCAAGATTTAGCCCAAGTTTACACTGAGCTGTGGGAATGAAGCCGTGCGAGTTTAGCTGAACTCGCATGATTTCACTCCCGCATGTCAGTCCCGATTTCGGCCGCGATTTCAGAGACATCTGTGCAGGTTTCTGCACAGATGTCAATGTAAATTGCAGCCCGAAATTGCAAAAAGAAACTACTTTTTGAAATCAGTGCAGCACCGCACTGATTAGGACAGTGCCAATGCCGCCGATTTGACATGTCACATTGCATTTCAAAACGCTCCAGTGTGAACCAGGGCTTAAGGGATAGTTGTTTGTCATAGGACAGTGTTCAAAGATCCAGGTCTAACAATCCACGTTCTCTTTGGGACAGATAGAATCCTAGACATAAATGCTGATGTCATCCATTATAAGTATATATGATCTCACCAGAGCCTGACTTCTTGGAAAAACAGTAACCATTAGATTAGAGACTTATATGACCAACTTTCACTTAGTGAACATATGGCCAGGGATGGCTTTTAGATTATAAAAAAAATCCATACCGATCACGATTGTGGCCAAGCAAATAAAATCAGCTGTACTAGGTGGTGTTTTGTCTCTAAGTAACGTTTGAATATGGTTCAAAAGAGGTTACAGCTGATTCAGGAGGAGTTGCTCCAAGATTAAAACCTAACAAGATTAGCAGAGGCTGCTGTGTTACTACCATTGCATGTTCGCTGGAAAACACAAAGGTATTCTCTTGAACACCTGTTCAAAATTGCTTTAGTAGAGGACCTGTGATGAATTTTACCTACATGACACCCTGCGTAGTACAAAACATATTTCATCCCTGGGATGTATCAAAATGACCCTGGATAGGAAAATGGGTGAGGCTTACCAAGCAATCAGCATGGTTAAATAACTGACAACTTAAGCTCTCAGCACATAACATTTACCTTCATTTGTCCTTTCAACTTCACCCAAAGCAAAAGAGCATCACTCTGACAATGCCCAGGCCTGCTGGGTAGATTAGATTGCATTGTGGGTTGGAGACAGGGGTCATTCTTGTCTTTCACTACCAAAAAGTGGAGAAATAGTGGACAGCCTTCCAAGTGGGAATGGAGAGACAAATGTGAAGGTAAGTGATATGTCCTAATAGCTGATGGCTAGGCAAATATAAGCCACCAAGGTTACTATGCCCTATTGATTGGGACATTCTGCTTCTAAAGTCCTCAATTCACCATCACCTCCTATGCTCTGCATCATGGGACTTCTTGCAAAATTTCTGTAACAGAATGCAGAAGATGAGGCCAAGCAGTGCAGACTACTGCTACTGTCAAGAATGGGGTGATAGGAGTGGTATATGTGGCTGCTGTAAAGATTGGGGGGGGGGGGGCAGAACTGTATATATGGCTGCTGTGTAGTTCTGAGAACTTCGTATATGTCAGATTAAAGCCAGATTGTCTCACTTCAGTATTTGAGTTGCTAACCAGGAACAAGCATGCAGCAAATAATCATAAATTGTTTTTATTATATTCAGTGCCTTGGAATCTATTGACTAGAAAGCATTAGAGTGACAGGCAACTAGCATTTTCTGAAAATATTGATAGGGATGGCCAACATATTTCTTTAATGACGTTTACCTTAGAGTGACACTAAACTCTGGTTTAAAAAAGTAAGTTCTATTCAAGGATATTTTCTTGACTTTAGGCTGGGTTCACACCGCAGCACAGAGGGCTCACGGCAGGGGTCTGGTGCGTCCCCGTTCACCGTTTTAGGTACGAT
This sequence comes from Lithobates clamitans, assembly GCA_037952925.1. Lineage (NCBI taxonomy): Eukaryota > Metazoa > Chordata > Amphibia > Anura > Ranidae > Lithobates > Lithobates clamitans. The sequence goes on along the minus strand of JBBGZY010000292.1, from coordinate 11,218,576 downwards.
TTTTAGCCTGACTTTTTGGCTGAATTCGGGCCAGAAGATGCACAGAACTCCTGTGCAATTCGAATTGGGATGCGGGGAAACCCATATCCAATGCGCAATAGTGTATACCCAGACTAAAGTTTAACTAAAGGCAAAACTTTAAAGCTTTGGATAGAGTGGAGAGGGATTAGAACACCTGTCAGGACTTTAATGCTGTCTGTGCCCCCATCCGGGAGATTCATCCTCTGCGTTTTGTCCTATTTACCTTTATCACCAAACATTAATGAAAATCCCAAATTTTGGGTTGTCCCAAAAGACAGTAATAGAGGAGAAATCTTCTAATGAGGACACTGGTTCTGGTGACAACCAGGGATTCCCTCTCTTTGTAGGCATTTCCTCTCGCTTTCTGATTTGGCTTTAGGACAGGAAGTGAAGGAAAATCTCCTCAATGGGATACATATTGCTGCTGTGATCCAACTTCCTGTTAGAGGGTGGCTGCTTTCATTCACCGTGGTCCCACTGTATGGAGGAATGTAGTCACCATCACTTACTTGTTGATCCCGAGATGAACTGTGGGATTTGTAGTGTGCCTAGAGCAGGGCACATGGCCGCACCTAACATGGAGAGGTTCGGGAGTTCATGGAAGATGTTACAAAGAAGCAGAAAAACCCTTTATTAAAAAATAAATCATGGGGTCATTAACCACCTTATTACTGGGCACTTTTACCCCCTTCCTCCCCAGGGCAATTTTTAGCTTTTGGTGCTCTCACACATTGACCATTACTCAGTCATGCAACACTGTACCCAAACTAAAGTTTTATACTTTTTATTGAGACCGAAGAGCTTTCTTTTGGTGGTATTTTGAGAAAAAAAAAGTTTTTTGTTTTCTATTGTATAATGTTGCAAGTAAGTAATTTTTCTTCATAAATTTAGGCCCAATTTTTTTTAATGCTACATCTCTGGTTAAAAAAAACCCCCAAGTTATGTGTGAAAGTTATAGGACGTCAATACAGTTTGTAGACTCTATCTCATTTCTTGAGGCCCTAAAATGCCAGGACAGTACAAATACCCCCGAAATAATCACTTTTTGGAAAGTAGACAGTCTAAAGTACTTAGTACGAGGCATGGTGAGTTTTTTGAAGTTGCAAGTTTTTTCCACAATGCTTTGGAAGATGAAGAAATGTATTAATTATTTTACAAAATTTGTCATAATAACAAATTATTTCTCAAACACGGCATATGCATACATGCAATTACACCCCAAAATGCATTCTGCTACTCCTCCTGAGTAAGGAGATACCACATGTGTGAGACTTTCACAGCCTAGCCACATACAGAGGCCCAACACCCAAGGAGCACCTCCAGGTGTACTAGCGGCATAAATTGCACATCTAATTTCTTGACTACCTATCACGTTTTTGAAGGCCCTGGAGCACCAGGACAATGGAATTAATTACCCACAAAATGTCCACATTTTGGAAAGCAAACGCCCCAATGTATTTTCTATGAAGCATAATGAGTCTTTTGAACATTGTCCTTTTTTTTCCACTTTTTTTGGAAAATTACAATTTTTTTTTTTTTTTCTTTTCACAAAGTTGTCAATTTATAAGATATTTCTAACACACAGCATGGACACCCCAAAACACATTCTGCTGAGCAGAGGGTAAACAAAAGATTACCTGTGGTCTTAGTAGTGCAGTTGTCCATAGGGAAGAGCATTGGTCTATTCAGTAGGCAGGGATGTGGTCAGCGACAGCAAAAGAAATCGTGCTGGCAGGAATACTGTCCATAAACAGTCCAGGGTCAGTACAGGCAGAGATATTGTTAGCGCAGCCAAAGCATTGGTCCAAGCAGCAGGCAGAGATGTGGTCAGCACAGCATCAGCCAAAGGAATTGTCCAGGCAGCAGGCAGAGACATGGTTAGCACAGCCAAAGTATTGGTCCTGGCAGTAAGCAGGAACATGGTCCATAAACAGCCCAGAGTCAATACAGATAGCAGGCAGAGGTGTGGTCAATTCAGGCGGCAGGCAAAGGACTAGTTAATTAACAGGCAAGGGTCAGTCGGCAGCAGGCAGAAATATTAGGCTTAGGGGCCTCTATCAGGTAAGATCTGGGCACATAGGTAGAGGCTTCTTCCCACCCAAATCTCTTCAAATCCTCCGTTCTGCAGACCCTATTCCGGGGATTACAAAACCCAGAGAACACCAAAAACGTATTCTCAACTTGGAAAAATGCATGTGAAACAACACTTTTTTTTTTTTTTTTTTTGGAGAAATTGATAAAAGCAAAAGTTTTTATTAAAATCCACACAAAGCCATCTCTCAATCTTATTAACATCCGGCAGCTGAGTTGTAGCTCTTTAGTAAAGCCATTAATTTAAACAATATACTTTTTCCATAAGTAAGCTTGTACATCGATACTGGCACTTGCATGATCCCTCCAGTGGCAGTAATGGTGCAATTCAATTTATCTCTGGCCAGAGCAAAATCATCCAGTGGGCAGGTATGCTGTATGCTCCACTGCTAAATTCCCATGCCGGGGCAGCGTGCCGGAGGTGATACTGGGCCGCTCAGACTGCTGGAAGGAAGTCGCCAACAATCCATTATCCAGGGAATTGGAACGCACCAATGCACTGTGGAACATTACCATAACAACCCGTTTCACATGCATGCGCTTATTCAGTCCAAGCGGCACACTATTTCCATATTGACCTAAGATAATCGATATCCCAAGTGACATTTCTGCGTAACATTTGAGGGTGGGTCCTAAACGCTTTTAGAGATACGTTCTTTTTGCATTGTTTATTCTACCTTCCAAGTGGTTCATCTTTAGCAGCTGTGGATCATTTTTTGGTTTTAACTGTTTACTTTATTCCATCTGAATTTCTGTTGGCGCAAGATTTCTTTAGAGGTTTTATTTATCTTCTTTTCTTTATCTTGCATCACGGGACACAGAGCAACCATAATAATGACTATGTGGGTTATACGCCACCTACTGGTGGATGGACACTGGCAGATGGTCAAACAGTAAGTCCACCCCTATATAACCCCTCCTATACTGGAAGGACCTCAGTTTTTTTTGCCAGTGTCTGTAAGGTGGAAAGGTCACTGATGTGATACATGTGCTCTTGGAGCATACTTGGAGGTCTGGAAAGTTCTATTTAGAATCATGGACTTCATTCGGATCCATTCGAAAAAGCTGTCAGCCAAAATGGATGGCACTCGAGCCTCATTGGAAGGAGAGAAGATTCCTCGAGGTTTGCCTGTAATGCGGCCTTACGGCAGTGGACCCTGCGTAATGGAACCCTGTACAGTGTTTGTTCTGACCAAGGTGCTTTCCTGCAGGGTGCTATACAGGTCCATGGGAGTGGACCCCACATTAAGGGGCACCCAGTTCCTGAAGGTCTTCTATGACAAAGCTCACCGTGATGTGTGAAGATTGGACTCCTGTTATGTTCATAGTACTGCATCAGGAATGGTAAGTGTGCATTTTTGCAGTTTCTCTTTCTAAAAATAAAATGACTGTTCTCCCAGTGGCCACTGGGGGCAGTGTGCTGTTTAATCATGCTGTGTACGTCTTAGTCTTGTGGGCTGCTGTTTCTCCTCCAGCCACTAGAGGGCGCAGACTCGCTCAGTATGGCTTATTTTTTTTATAGGCAGGAAGTGGAAGGGTGGCCATGTTAAGAAAGCCATATGGTCGACAGCTTCAGCAGGGCCTCTTGAGACATATAACCAGCCCATGGATACTATTGAAGTGTGAGTACTTACTATAGGAGAAATGTGTAGCCAGACAAGTCATGATTGTAGACTGCATACTTACTACTTAATCAACTGTAAGTCGATACACTCCTAGCAGTCCACTGTAAAGTATTGGGTCTCCAGAATACTGTGCATTTGGCACAAAAATGGTATGGGGCCTGGTGCAGTTGAACAGGCGCATACTTGCAAACTTTAAAATAATGTGCGTTTGGTCTGCAGCAGCTTACCTTTAGGCTGAAGCAGGAAAAGGCTGCGTGGCATGCATATGTGCTAAACTAGTAAAAACTAGTATGGGGCCAAGTGCAGCATAGTATACATGCTTGTTGCCTAAACGCATGCTTGAATAAACACATGTTTTGCATAGATGTTGCATATATACATGTGGCATAAGCACATGTTTGGAAGACCATGGGCATCGGTGCGCTTGAAGGAGTTATCTCCAGAATAGCAGGCATTGAGTCTGCAGTAGCTTAGTTTTGGGCTCCCTTTTCACACTTGTGTGATTTGAAAGTCGCGCATTTTGGGCGCAACTTTGATGCAATTTTGCAGCGATGTGAAGCGGTGTCTGTGTAATCTTGAGATCTTTGGACCTCAGGTGGTGCCAAGATCAGACCGAAGTGGTGCAGGGGCTGCTTTGAGATCGCTGCGACTTAAAGACGCATGGATGTGAAGGGTACACATTGACAATCATGGGGTGCGACTTGTCAGGCAAACTTGCAGTCCCAAGTCGCAGGATGGGTCGCAGAGGTGTGGAAGAGTCCTTAGGAAGAGTCCTGGCTAATCCTGACTATAACTAGTATGGGCCCAGGTGCAGTTGAGCATGTGCAGCATAGCATACATGCTTGCTTACTTGCATAGAACACAAGCCTGCATAGGCACATGTTCACAGGGGGCCCCCCGCGCCCGACAAGCGGGCGGCGCCCAGCATGCAGCTCCCCCAAGGCTGGCCGCAACGTTGTGTAAACGTGGGTTTTTATGAGCATATGTTTGTATAGACGTGTGGGCATAAGTGTGTAAGCATGTTGCTTAGATATACGTGTTTGCGTGGATGCATGTTTGCATAAACACATGGTGCATTGACACATGTTTGCATAGATGCGTGTTGCGTAAATATATGTTGCATAAACACGTTTCATAAACGCATGTTTGCTTATTCCGTAAATGCATGTCTCCATGTGCACGTATTGCGTAAGTGCATGTTTGCATGGACACATGCTTTCGTGTTTTGCCTAAACGCATATTTGCTTAAGCACATACTTACATGCCTCCATAAACGCATGCCTCCATAAATGCATATGCTTAAAAGCATGCTGGCATATTTTCATTTATACTGTATACATATGTGCTTAGTTGCATTAAACTGTATACGTATGTGTGCTTATTTGCCTAAGATTACATACATATATGCTTATTTGACTTGGGATACATACATATGTGCTTATTGCTTTTAGCTGCATACATAGATGCATGAATGCCAAGAATACTTGTATACCTGCATGTTTGCATAACCTGCATACGTATATACGTACATACCTACGGGGTTGTATATGTATCTTGGGTCAAGCCAGACTGCCCAGGTTTCCCTCCCAAGTGAGGGAGGCATCTGAGGTTGCTCTGTTTGAGAGTATCACAGACCATAAGATTTTAGAGCAGTCTCTGAGGTAGGTCGCTACTTCCTTAGTCGGGTCAGTGTTTGCCTTGCGTTGGGTCTTGGAGCAAAATTTATGGGCTCATTATTGTAAAACAATTAAAGCGGGGGTCCACCTATCTATCATTTTTTTTTTTTTAGTTCATTCACAAACTTTTCTTCTCATGATTATCTACTCACATGTTCTACGCACGTGTTCGTGTGTGCTGCCAAATTTTTTGCCTGTTCGCATGTTCTGCTGCGAACCGAACAGGAGGGTGTTCGGCTTATCCTTACTTGCCACCCATAACCTGCCACCAGATGCAGCGTGCCACTTGCCACCCATAGCCCGCCACCAGATGCTCACATAGAGGCCTGGCTGCGGGCGAGCGCCCAGGCGCCTGTGCCTCCTACCAGCTCCCCCTTCAATCTCCGCTCAAGGAGACTTTTATTGTGCCTTTGTTTATAGCAGCGCCAGAGCAGGCTGGCCTCGTGTGCTGCCTTTCCTCAACGAGGTCTGACACACCAGAGCCCTGGGATAGTGAATGCCCCTCCTGTCACTGGCTGTCTCATGGTGACTCAATATCCCCCTTCGGCCACCAAATGGCTCATCTCCAAGCAGCCACCATGACGCCGTCCGATGTGCCTCCTCCCAGTGGCAGTGCGGCCCGTGTCTGACAGGCCACGGACTGGTACTGGTCTGCAGACCGGTGGTTGGGGACCCCTGTACTAAAAGGTCTACATTAATAATATGCAGTGCTGTGATGTTTTGCTGACTGTAGTGCCTTGTGGCAAGCAATCATGTTCGCTAGAGTAAATTGGATATGGTTGATTGGTAGAAAAAACAACTAATATGAGTTCAGCCACTTCTGTGGTTGTTATAATGAATGAGAATCAAATTGCTTGAACTGCAGTTCGCCACATATAATTCACTACTTGCAGAAGTTAAAAGGATCTTCTCCATGCAAAGGAAAATACGTGGAAGCACCTGTAACTATCTGGGCCTGGTAAACTAGAGATACTTTTCTGTACTGTACAGGTAATAGGAATAGAACCCGGGATAGGATACCATCCAGGTTTTTCACCTATCTGAGAAAGAAGGATGCAGAAATCAGAAGTTCACTGATGCGTTTCATATTGTACACCGATCTGTAGTCATAGCAACTGCTAGTTAACCTGCAGCCTAGCATTATAGGGACTGATGTTAAGAAATTTGATGCAAGATTACAGCTGTCATTCTGCTTTTGGAACAATGACATCTGTAATGTGTTTAGTTATAGTATTTATAAATCAAGCATTGTAACTGCATGTAAAGCCTTCCTTTGTAGTAAGCAGCTCTTTTCTTTGGAATGAACACGTGAAAGCAGAACATATCCAATTATCACCTTAGCCCAGGAATTGTCAGGCGATTGTCACACAAGACCCTAACTAGATCTAACAGCCCATGTGACCTTGTCACCAGGAACTCCAGAAAACGTGATTGCCAATAACCTATCCCTGACTGCAGATTTGGTGCCCTCATATCCTCTACCCTCAAAGAACAGGAATTCTTAACCACTTCAATACTGGGCACTAGAGCTGCACGATTAATCCATTAAAAAATCTCTATCGCGATTCAACCCCCCTCACAATCTTAAAGCAGAGTTGCGCCTGGGTTATCAAAAAAATTTAAGTCAGCAGCTACAAATACTGCAGCTCCTGACCTTTAATATAAGGACCCTTGCTGTCCTGGGAGCCCGCAATGTCCCTCGACTGCGTGTGCAGTCGCCGGCATCATTACTAAGGAAAATAGGAAGTGAAGCCTTATGGCTTCACAGCCTGTTTCCTACTGTGCATGTGTGTGTCGCGCTGCATATTCTGAATGGTCCCTGCTCTCTTCTGGGACCTGTGTGTCTCCCAGAAGGCAGTGGGGGGGGGGGCGATCTTTCCCCAGAAGTGGGAGCAGATACCTTCATTTGACAGGTATCTCCCCCCTCTCCCCTAAAAGGTGCCACCGAAGGTGGGGGGTGGGGGACCGATCAGCAGAAGTCCCCTTTATGGGTGGAACTCCGCTTTAATACAGCATTTCTTTGATTCATGTTAAACAAGTGCAGAGGCGTTCTCTGCTCACTCGCAGCTCTCAAAAGAAAAGGAGAAAAAAAAAAAATCAGCCGGCAAATGTTTATCAACAGCGATAAAGAGAAACCATGTATCTCTTGGTTCTTTTAGATTAAAGGAATTAACTTCCATCTCTAAATGAGGTCAGTTTAACCACTTAAAGTGGAGTTCCACCCAAAAATGGAACTTCCACTTTTTGGATTCCTCCCCCCCTCCGGTGTCACAATTGGCATCTTTCAGGGGGGAGGAGGGAGCAGATACCTGTCCAATACAAGTATTTGCTCCCACTTCCTGGCATAGATCACCGCAGTGATTGCGGTAACCTACGCCACTTCCGCCGCCTACCCCGTCCTCCCCTGCTGTATTCTGTGAGACACAGAATACAGCAGGGACCTGAGAGGACGCGCAGCGCGACTCGCGCATGCGCAGTAGGGAACCAGGAAGTGAAGCCGCACGGCTTCACTTCCTTATTCCCTTACCGAGAATGGCGGTGGCAGCAGCCGAGAGCCGAAGGACGGATCGGCTTCGGCTGCTGACATCGCGTGCTCCCTGGACAGGTAAGTGTCCATATATTAAAAGTCAGCAGCTGCAGTATTTGTAGCTGCTGGCTTTTAATATTTTTTTCCAGCAAACCTCCGCTTTAAAGAGGAACTGCAGTCTGCTCACATAATTTGTAATAAAAACATCTTTGCCATTCTAAAGCTTCCTTCCAACCACTTTGCATATTATTTTATATATACTGTGATTCTTTACTTGCCAAATATGCTGCAGAAACCTTCCCCCAAACATTTTTTATATATATGTAAATGTAAATAATAATATGCAGTGTGTGTGTGTGTGTGTGTATATATATGTATGTAGCAATAACTCTCGGTGGAGCTGCTGGTTTAAGTGGGCTTGTTACCTTCACTCTCCTTCCCTCTGTTTCACCGGCACCGGGTCTAGGGTTCCGTTGAGTTTACCTCTGGACTCTCTCAGCAGCCAGTACGCAGCACGAACAAAAGTCTCTGCCACAGACTTATTTGGGATAAACCCGTACAATCCTCTGCCACAGGATGTATTGGTTTTCTTGTGGTGAATGTCAGTTACAGTGCTTGAACCTTTAAGCCAACCCGGCAACACTATGCTGTATAATTACTTTAGGATACGTCCTCCAACCGAGTCACCAGGCCCCTCTCCAGACCAGCACGTTGCGTGATCCTACCATGACGGGTCCTCCCTTGGGATCTTCTCGGTTGTCCAGCTTCCTCCCTTTGGGTAGACAGCTCAGGACCATTCCTAGGCCGCTGTGGTAGGCCCCAGACAAGCTTCTGGGCCCACCCCTGCGCCGCAGCAACGTGGGCCTCCGGAACAGAGGACCACGAGATAGCTCTCTGACGCATACCTGTCGGCCAGGAGGGCCAGCAGGTGGCTGTAAAACGAACCCCAAAATATGGCGTCCGTCCCATAAATACCCTTGTCCATAATGCAACTCGGAGGACCACCTCCACCAAGTTGTCTCCGGGACAGAAGAGCATCCATACGCTTTGACACGTTGCCCTTCCAACACCAGCCAGTGGTAACAGCGGCACCCAGGGCTCAGTATGGAAACACACGCAACGTCAGCCAAGCTGAAACAGAGGCAAATCTAACCTTCCTAACGAACAAGTTACTAAATTTTCCTATCAGATGGTAGATCGCAAATCTACCAGCGCTACATATATATAATATTTAGCAGAGACCCTAGAGAATAAATTGGAGATTGTTGCAATGTTTTATGTCACACTGTATTTGCGCAGCTGTCTTTGAAAGCAATTTCAATTTCCTCTCCTCTTGAAGCTCACTGTATTTGTCTGTTTTCTTCAGTTTCTCAGCAGATTGCTGTGATCGATCGGCCTCCTGGGCTGGTATCCAGCTTTCTTGATGACTTCTCTGCCTAGCCACCCTACTGTCCCACCTCTGTATTGCCCACTATCATTCTTGGTGATTTTAACATCACTGTTAATGTTAAAACTCTTGTGAGGCTGTGACATAAAATAAAGTCCCTGTAAAGCAGACCATGGATTATGCAATTTTCTTTCCTGCAACCACAGGTCACCACAGTCAGTGTTGATGGGGGAATCCCTCCCATGGAGCTATTGTGTTCTGTCAGCAGGTGGGCGCGGGGAACTATCCCTGCCGGGAGAACACAGTGATTACTGCTAGCAGCTATATAATAGCATGCTAAAAATCCAACATGCTGGTTGTACCCAAGTCGATCAATGGATCGACTTGGGTACAATCAGCCTGCCCCATAGATAGATGGATCAGATCTAGTCCCTGCTGAACCAGCCGAGATTCGATCCATCTATGGCCTGCTTTCGACATCCATCCTGTAAGAATCTGCCCTCCTCTTATACAATTCCTACCTTGCATTTCCAAACTATTTCTTCACTTTCGCTACACTGCCTCATCCAGTCTGCATCCACTCTTTTCTACCTTTTAAGGCAATGTTCACACCTTTGCATTTTAGGTGTAATGTGTTTAAAAAAATAAATACAATAAAACTACTTGGTGCATCTTTTGATGTGCTTTATCAACACCCACAATATATAGCGTTCATTAGTAACACACCTAAAACGCATGTAAGGAGATGGGTCTTTTTCATAAAAGTGGGGTCACAGATGTGAGCCGAGCCTTACTCTCTACTTTTGTTACCCACTAAATCATTCACTGCTCAGGACATTGCCAGTCGTTTCAAAACAAGATTGAATAAAGAAATTTTGTGGTTAGATCTCCACTGTCTAGATACACTATATTACTAAAAGTATTGGGGCGCCTGCGTTTACACGCACATGAACTTCAATGGCGTCTTAGTCCGTAAGGCTCAATATTGAGTTGGCCCACCCTTTGCAGCTATAACAGCTTCAGCTCTTCTGGGAAGGCCGTCCCATAGCCAAAACAGGAAGTGAGAGGAAATCCCTTGGGGACCCCCAGGTCACCAGATCTAGTGTCCCCATTGGAAGCTTTCCCCGCTATTACTTTTCTGGGGACAACCCACAATTTGGGATTTTCTCATTTTCAATGATAATGGTAAACAGGACACATTGAGAGGGAGAATCTCCCTAACAGGGGTACAGACAGCAATAAATAAACTGACAGGTGTTCAAATCCCTAGTTCTAATCTAGTTTTCCCTTTTATTTAATCTTTAAAGTGGCACTTAACTCAAAAAGCGTTTTCCTTTTTTGTAGATTGTGGAACAGTTAAAACTTCTGTCAGGTTTTTATTGTCTGCGGCCCTGTTTGGGAGATTCATGACCACCTTCTGTCCTGGTTTCTCTTGTTATCCAAACTTTTATTTATGTCACCAGAACAGGCGTAGAGGAGACCTCTTTAAATTGGGACACTTGTTACCATGACAGCTGTCAAACTTGGGCTTTTACCTGACTTTGGGTAGATTTCTCCCTATGTTGTGTATTTTTCCAAATGGTCTCTAAAGTGTACCTGTCTATGTACCTATAATATATTCTAGGCCAAAGTTGCTGGGGAACAGCAGGAATTAGTGACATCATTCAGACATGAAGCAAAATGACTTTGAAAATGCATGATTATCAGTATACTAGCAGTGATGTCCTTAAAATGTACATTTGTTTGTTTTACTTTTATCATGGCTGCAGAGGTACCACATGGACAGCTCACCGGTGAAGAAATGTGTTCTGTTGTGTGACAACAAACTGCGTCTGAATGTCATCCAGGAGCTCTTCTGCCTCCCGCTTATAGAGATGCAGATGGGTAAGTTGTGTAATGTTTTCTTACAAGTGTTTGTTTCTCCATTACATGCACATTCCTGTCCTTTAGGCTGGGTTCACACTTAAGCAAATTGGATGTGGATTTCCCTCGCATCCAATGCGCATGACAGGAGACTGTAAAGGGCACTCAATAAAGCCAGATCACACATCTTCGGGGTAGCTGCGGAGCAGATTGCACAAGGGTCCTGTGCGTCTTTGGCCCCATTTTCAGGTTTGAATTCGGGCCAGATTCTTCCCTGAAATGGAGAACAGGTATGCACCGCATCAGCAGAAGGGAGGAGCGGGCATAACTGCTTTCTGTGCTGCTCTTTTCTCTCACAGACTTGAGTGTGGACCTTTTGGAGTATAAAGAATAAGGATAAGCCTACAATGTAGCTGGCAACTATAAGGACTTAACTCATGATGTACCTGCACTTTTTTCAAAGTTTCTGAATTTGTGGAATTAATCTTTAAAGGCCAACTCCACCTTTTATACCATGTTGTTACAGCCATATTTAAAAATGTAACATGGTGCAGTGGCAAGGCAGGTGGGCCTTAAAGCCCACAGGTCACACATATGCGTTCATGTTGGCTAAGGTTTCTGTGCTGATAGCGCTTTTACTGTGCACTCCCAGAACAGTGACCAAGCTGTCACTGAGAACTTGTGGTCTCTAGTTGTAATAGGAAGCTGGAAGGACTCCATATTATGTGACCACTGTGACAATCAGTGGTGACGTAATTGGGAAGTTTTCGCCATCCTCTCCCAGAAGACCCAGTTAAAGGGCTGCAGCAGGAAAGAGTTAAAGCAAGCTTTTTCCATTCCCCGATGTGTGTAAAAATAGTGGTACTTTCCTAGTCTGCACCATCAGCCATTTCAAACACAATCCTCCTTTCTCCAACTCATGTAGACTAAGAACACCATAAGGTGCTATTACTGATACACAAATGTGGACTTGGCAAAAATGACTCTTGTCAGAGCCTCCAATAAGGATAATGGTGAGCAGCACAGTAGTGACCTTACCATATATCTTTCCTAATCTCCAGAGACTAGCTGTCAGAGGCAGCAGCCTTAGATCTCACAATGCAGATATACACCTGTGAGGCCATAGGCACGGGAGTGTCGAGGCCAGCCTTTTTAACACAGAGGAACCCTTGAAAAAACTTTCCAGTCTCAGGGAACCCTGCTAAAAATGACTATCTACAACTCATGATACATTAGTCTGATGGTCAATGGGAAGAATGCTCCTTACACTTGTGGTCATTGGGAGAAATTACCCCTTTACAGATAGCTAAAAAGATAAATGGTGTCAGTGGGAACTTATCTGAGAGGCAGAAATTGCTCAAGGAACCCCTAGCAATCGCTGGATGAACCCCAGGGTTCCATGGAACCCTGGTTTAGAAACCCTAGTCTAGGTACACTCTCACACCAGGAAGCCCACTGCTGTTTTTCAGAAGAAATTCCAGACAAAGGGTATACATTTCAGGATACTACTTGGACCTGAACTCAAACAATTTGTTATAGGGAGCATTCAGAAATGTTATTTGAGAGTGTAGTCAACTAGTTAGTTTCATAAGAAAAAAATTGTTGCTGACCAGGTGACTGTCAACAACAACATGGAGCTGGGTGTCAGGTCTTTTTGAGAACATTTATCCAAAGTGCATCTTGAGATTGGAAAATTGTCCATGAGTATTGGCAACGTCTTCTGACATAGAAATCCCATGGCCTTCATAGTGGACACGTGCAAACTGTTGTGGTTATGACTAAAACTAGCTATGCACACATCGAATTCCTGCTGAATCAGCCAAAATTCTTCTGTGGTTGGCCCTGTCAGCAACACTCAGGTCGACAAAAGTTGATGTTTAAATCGACTCTTGTCGAAGGAACCAGGTAGAAAAATGCTGGCTGAACAGTACTTGCAACCAATTAGGCGCAGGCGCTGTTCGAGTATTTTAACTACCGTAGCGGAGGATTTGGTAATCTGTGCTGTTTAGCATAGATGAAGCAATCTGTTTGAATTCCTTCATTCAGCCAACAGGTTGATAAAAAAATGTGCATGTTTGGCCAGCTTGTATGTGAGTTTTTTTTTGAGTGGCACCAAGCTGTATCAGAATCTCATAAGTAAGAGCTCTAAAGGTGTCCATAGACACATGACTATGGTTGGAGGATCCACCTGTTTTAATATTAATGGTTATATAATGATAAGGATGTCCATGAATGCATTGACATCAGCATACACAGGCAGAAGATCTAGGGTAAGAGAATAATATTGTATATGGTGGGGTGTTTTAGTCCATTAAACTATAGGATCAACACCTCCTAGAGCTGGTATTCCAGCTGTTTCTAGATGCTGGAATGGTAAACCGTGTAACCCTTTTTTTTTTTTTTATTCCTCTTGGGGTCTCTGTGGCATCGCAAAGTAGTCCTTTTCTTTCTGTTGAGTTTCTAATTTTACATAATCTATTGGACAAAGCAAATGGAGGAGTGAGAAGACCAAAGATCCCATTTCAAGTTGTGTGAAACTAGAACCAGATAGAGATCTTGCTGCTTAAGTCTCCAAGTGGCAAAAAGGCTGTGTGCAAAGACGCTTCAAGATTTTAGGAGACAAGTGTATATGTGTTTGTGTGTTAGCCTGTTATACAAAAGGTTGGATGGTGTGCACACATTTAACTGCTGTTTTAATCGCTTTAGAAAGATTTTAACACAAACTCAAAATGTATCTGGAAAACAACCTTCAATTCTGCATAGAATTGTGAGATTGAGAATGGCACCTGATCCTTCTTCATTAGTCATACATCCAATAATATATCTGGGAATGGTAATCAATAAGCCACTAAAGGAAATGTATACCGAGACAAATATGTTACCTGCCATTGCCAGAAATACAGGTTATCTTTGTGTCATGTTGATCCAGTGACTTCAGTATTTTGACTCCCTGCCTCAGAATAAGTACACAGATCAAAGTTTCAGATCTGAAATGTTATTACTTCAGATGTAGGTCAGCAAGAGTCCTAAACCTAAATCCCTTTTACAGGTTAATTTTAGGCTGAACACTTACAGACGGTTGGAGTTAACGGTGAGCATGTTGTTGAACAGCCTTCCAACCGTTTTTACTACATTCATAAGTATTCTAAACAAATTGGACACTACACATACGAGCAGCTATGAAGCCGTCCATGTACAAACCGTCACTGGGACACCTGCTGTGGCGTTCTGTGGCTGCCAGCCACTTCATCTTACAGCAGATGTCTCTCTGATAGGCAGGATACAAAGCATTACAGTGTCATTTTTAAATGATTTGGCCTATTTGCATGTTTCCTGAGCATTTGTCAAGCATTCAGAACATTTCTCAGATACTCTCAAATCTCTACTACCTGCTTAACAAATGTGCTTTAGGCATTTGAATTCACCATCTATAAATACTCAGCTTAAATGTGCAATTTAATCCAAAATGCCACTTTCAATCTGTAAGGCTTGGCGAGTGCAATGACTTACTGATGACTTTTCTTAGTCGTACCATACGGGACCCAGAATTGTATTCTGGAACATTGAGTACACTGTCACCTGCAGAAGGTTGAGAACTGGCAAAGCAACACAGAAAGGACAGCCCTATATACTGCATACCCTCTTACTCCCAGTATGCCTCAGTTTTTTTTCTAGTCTCTTTTTGGGATATATTTTGCCCCAGAAGAATACAAAAAAAAAATCATCTGGGGAAACCATTCATTCCTGTGGCTAAACAGTGGGGTTTGTTTTGTTTTTTTCTGGCCTATTTTAGTCTACTGAAAGGCAAAAGCCTGGAACTTTTAGACCTGCACTCATATATTTGCTAAGTCCAGAATCTAGTTCTCTACTCATTTTTGGGGCAACCCCACTTGTTAGAGTGTAGGGGGGGGGGGTGTTGTCTGCCTTTGTGGCCATTTGGTTGCAAGACATTTCAGATACTTAAGTCTTAAGTGTTGTATCCAAGGTTTACAAAATGAAATTATGGCCTCATCCTCAATCCTGCTTCCTGTTGTCAAACTTACCAAGATCTCTGCTAGTTTGACAGACCTTCACATTGCTCTAGAGCAGCTCCTCTTTTAAGGTGTCAAAGCCACTGTCCCCAAAGTGAAGAAATTTCAAGTTTTCTATTCCAACCTCATTAAAAAGGAAGCATCTGCCCCATGTTGGATCTAAAGATTTCTTTCTCCAGGCACAAAAAAAAATCTGCATGTAGTCCACCTGGTCTGTTATTGCTTCCCTCCATCTGGGAGAGCTTCTGGCTTCTGTGGACATGAAGAATGCCCACTTGCATGTTCCTGTCATTCTATTGCATCTATGCTATGCTATGGGCATATATAATTGCCAATTGGTGCCCTTCCCTTTGGCTTGTCCACTGCACTTTACTTAAGGTGCTAACCTAATGATGTCCTATCTCAAGGCAGTTACATATGCCCTCTTTCACTCCAGACCATTGCAATTCAACTTTGCCAGTGTGGGACAAGCAGGCTCAGTCTCAGACTCATCCCATACACCACCGGACCAGCAGGACCAGGCTTGCCCTGGAATGGTTTGGACAGTTCTCACTGAATATATCAGCCTATCAAGCTGGGTAGGAATTCTGTACACCCTCTCAGTTCAAGGGACTTGGTCATTGGAGGAAGCTCATCTTTCAATCCATATTCTGGTACTTAAAAGTGGAAGCTCCGCTTGTTTGCTTCCTCCCTACCTCCGGTGCCACATTTGGCACCTTTCAGGGGGAGGGGGGAACGGGTACCTCCTTCCTCCACCTCCGGGCCAGTTTGAAAGCACAGCGCGCTTCGCCCATGCACAGTAGGGAACTTTCGGCTTCACCGCCGGTTTCCCTTACCACAAATGGCGGCAGCACCCAAGACCCAATGGGAAAATTGGGTGGGGTGCCGACATCGCAGGATCCCTGGACAGGTAAGTGTCCTAATATTAAAAGTCAGCAGCTACAGTATTTGTAGCTGGTGGCTTAAAATTCTTTGATGGGGGGGGGTCTCCTCTTTAGGAAGATTCTGTTATCCCTTCAACTCTGAACCTCTCGTCTACAAGGTTGTCCAACGAGGATTCAGTTAGACAATGCCATAACAGTGGCTTACATTATCAGAGAGGAACTAGACATCTTGTGGTTTATTCAGCAGCAGAACTGATTCTGGCTTAAAATGAAGATCACTCACAATTCAGCCCTATGTGCCGTGCACATTCCAGGTGTGGATAATTTGTACGGACTTTCTCAGTTATCAATGTCTGGACTCTGGAGAATAGTCTCTTCATCCCAAGGTTTTTCATGCCCTCTGTTATAGGTGGGAGACACCAAATGTGGACTTTCTGAATTCCATGTTCGACAAGCAAACTGAACAGAATTGTGTCCATATCACGACAATTCTCATGGCTGTGAACTAGCCCAGGACTACATGGTACTCTGAACTCGTCAGGCTCCTGGCAGACTCTCTGTGCACTCACTGGCCTCATGGCATGGCAGCCCAGGTCCTGATGGACAAGGTCCTGTCGCATTCAGTCATACCTACGTGCATAGGCGTGCGCACGGGGTGGGCTGGGTGTGCCTGGGCACATCCTAATCCCCCGTGTGCCAGCCAGGGCTTTTTTCTGGTGAAACTGCTGGATTTGCTATTGGACACTCACTGGCAGTGACAGTGCTGCCAGTGAGACCGTTTCGATTTGTATGTATACCCCTAGACTCCCCTTATGAGAACTGCAGCTGTGTAGTAAGCTGACAGCTGGTCGCATTTCCCGATGCTGCCTCTATAGTTCCGGCAAGTGATCTCATACTGTAGGCGGTGGAGTGATACAGCTGCACTCCGCCTGCCCTCCAGTGCCTCTTCTGCTGTCATAGGATAAGAGGTAAGCAGCACCTAGTGGGGAGCATGTGCCATGCTCTGCCAGGGGGGCCACTGTGTCATGCTCTGATGTCAGGGGGGCCACTGTGTCATGCTCTGATGTCAGGGGGGCCACTGTGTCATGCTCTGATGTCAGAGGGGCCACTGTGTCATGCTCTGATGTCAGGGGGGCCACTGTTTCATGCTCTGATGTCAGGGGGGCCACTGTGTCATGCTCTGATGTCAGGGGGGCCACTGTGTCATTCTCTGATGTCAGGGGGGCCACTGTGTCATGCTCTGATGTCAGGGGGGCCACTGTCATGCTCTGATGTCAGGGGGGCCACTGTGCCATGCTCTGATGTAAGGGACACTGCGTCATGCTCTGATATCTGGGGGCCACTGTGTCATGCTCTGATGTCGGGGCACTACTGTGCCATGCTCTGATGTAAGGGGCACTGTGTCACGCACTGATGAAGGGGCACTGTGTCACGCACTGATGAAGGGGCACTGTGCCGTGCTCTGATGTCGGGGCACTACTGTGCCATTCTCTAATGTCAGGGGGCACTACTGTGCCATGCTCTGATGTCAGGGGGCACTACTGTGCCATTCTCTGATGTCAGGGTACTACTATGCTATGTTCTGCCAGGGGGCACTGTGCCATTCTGATGTCAGGGGAGCACTGTGCCATTCTTTGTCGGGGGCACCACTGTGCCATGCTCTGATGTTGGGGCACTACTGTGCCATGCTCTGATGTTGGGGCACTACTGTGCCATGCTCTGATGTAAGGGGCACTATGCCATGCTCTGGTGTCAGGGGGCACAATTATGCCATGCTCTGATGTAAGGAGGCATTGTGCTATTCTCTATCGGGGAACTGTGCCATGCTCTGATGTAAGGGGGCACTCTGCCCCCTGCAGGCTATCTGTACTAACTGACACTGACTGGCAGGGTCACAAACTGATACTGATGTCACTAGTGATACTAATGCAGTGATCAGTGATAATACTGTACAGTGTACTAATGACACTGGCTGGGAAAGGGTTAACATCAAGGGGTTAACTGTGTGTCTAACAATGTGAAAAACTGTGCTGCTTTAACTTACTAATCTGGCTGTTTTTTCTCCCTGCTTTTCATGGAGGAGCAAGGGATCTCTATTCCTATGCACACAGAGTTCTGTGTGTTTGTGTGAAATATTATATATGTAACAGCTGAGCAGCCAATTGTCCCATTACTTTTGGTCCCTTAAAAAGTGGGAGGCGCATATACAAACTGTTGTAATTCCTACACCGTTCACCTGATTTGGATGTAAATACCCTCAAATTAAAGCTGAAAGTCTTCAGTTAAAGCACATCTTGTTTGTTTCATTTAAAATCCATTGTGGTGGTGTATAGAGCCAAAAAGATTAGAATTGTGTCAATGTCTCAATATTTATGGACCTGACTATGTGTGTGTGTGTGTGTGTGTGTGTGTGTGTGTGTGTGTGTGTGTGTGTATATGTGTATATATATATATATATATATATATATATATATATATATATATATATATATATATATATATATATATATTCTCATAATCTGTATTTGAGCTTCTGTTTGGGGTGCACACCTATGCCTACGTTCCTAAAATCTAGGAAATCAGCTTCTCGCAAAATCTACCATTGCACTTGAAAAGCGTATTTCTGTGTTCTGACAAGGAAATTCCACCCTAGGAGGTTCTCCATTGGATAAATCCAGTCTTTTCCTCAGTCTGGTCTAGATCAGCGTTTGGCCTTGACTACTATAAAGGTTCAAATCTCAGCCTTAGCAAATCTTTTTCAGTGACCAATTGCTTTGCAAACCCTAGTAAAGGCCTTTGTACAGGGTTTTGCACACATTGTTTCTTCTGTACATTTCCCAGTGACTCAGTGGGATCTCAACCTAGTTTTGTTGGTTCTGCAAAGATAGTCCTTTGAACCTCTTAGATCTGTGTATCCTTATTTGCAAAGTTGCCTTTCTTATTGCCAGTATGTGAGGCAAGTTTCTCAGTTGGCAGCCTTCTCCTGTAAAGAACCCATTTCTGTGCTACACAAGGACAAGGTTGTTTTTAGCCCAGGATTACTTTTCTTCCCAAGATGGTTTCTTCCTTTCACCTTATCTAAGACATTGTTCTGCTCTCTATTTCTGGCTCCTATACTTTCTAAGATATTTCCCCTAAGGAGCTTGTTTTTCAGCTACACCTCCCCCTCTTTAGTCTGAGTTTCTATTTTTGTTTATGAAAGTCCCTGTAGGGGAAAGCCCCTTCTTCTACTATCGCTAGATAGATTCCCCAGCTCTTCTTTCAAACTGATGACCTCAAGGGCCAGGTTCCCCCCTTTCCTGTTCAGAGCCCACCTCACTAATTTGGTTCTGAGGCTTTTCAGGTTCAGGAATCTGTTTCTCAGAATTGTAGTGCTGCCAACTGGTCTTGTGTTCTCATGTCCATTGTGTTTTACCTGGTGCCCGTGAATGTTTAGGCCTTAGCTGATGCCAGCTTTTGACATAAGGCTTTTCTGGTGGCGTTGTAGTACTCTTTTGAGCCACCTCTGTTAACCTGTTGGTTTTTGTGGGCCTGTTAGCCTTTGTTTTCTGTGTTGTCCACTCCCTTTTCTCCCCTTCTGTCCCCAGATAGACTAATTTGAACATCCCTGTTTTTCAGAATACTGTGGCCTGTAATGTATGATTAAGAAAATAGGACTTTAGTTTTACCTGTAAAAATCCTTTTTGTGGACTGCACTACAGGACACAGGTCCCACCGCTCTGTTCTTATGATCCTTTCCTATCATTGCTTGCAACAAAACTGAGGCATGCTGGGAGTGGGAGGGGTCATACTGGGTTGTCCTTACAGATTTGCTTCTCCGGTATCCAATCTCCTATAGGGGGCAATAAAATCCGATCTACCAGAATACTATCCCATTTCCTGTAACATACTCCAAGAAAAGGATTTTACAGGTACAGTGCCTTGAAAAAGTTTTCATACCCCTTGAGATTTTATTGGGATTTTGTGATAGACCAACACAAAGCGGCACATAATTGTGAAGTGAAAGGAAAATGATGAATGGTTTTCAAAATTTTTTACAAATAAATATGTGAAAAGTGTGACGTGCATTTGTATTCATCCCCCCTGAGTCAATACTTTGTAGAACCACCTTTCGCTGCAATTACAGCTGTAAGTCTTTTTGGGTATGTCTCTACCAGCTTTGCAAATCTAGAAAGCAAAATGTTTGCCCGTTCTTCTTTGCAAAATAGCTTAAGCTGTCAGATTGGATGGAGAGCATCTGTGAACAGCAACTTTCAAGTCTTGCCACAGATTTTCAATTGGATTTAGGTCTGGACTTTGACTGGGCCATTCTAACACATTAATATGCTTTCATCTAAACTATTCCATTGTAGCTCTGGCTGTATGTTTAGGGTCGTGGTCCTGCTGGAAGGTGAACCTCCACCCAAGTGTCAAGTCTTTTGCAGACTCTAACAGGTTTTTTTCTAAGATTGTCCTGTATTTGGCTCCATCCATCTTCCCATCAACTCTGACCATCTTCCCTGTCTCTGCTGAAGAAAAGCATTCCCACAACATGATGCTGCCACCACCATGTTTCACGACGGGGATGGTGTGTTCAGGGTGATGTACAGTGTTAGTTTTCCACCACACTTTAGGCCATAAAGTTCAATTTTGGTCTCAACTGACCAGAGCACCTTCTTCCACATGTTTTCTGTGTCCCCCACATAGCTTCTCGCAAACTGCAAATGGGACTTCTTATGGCTTTCTTTCAACAATGGCTTTCTTCTTGCCACTCTTCCATTAAGACCAGGTTTGTTGCGTGCACGATTAATAGTTCTGTGGACAGATTTTCCCACCTGAGCTGTGGATCTCTGCAGCTCCTCCAGAGTTATCTTGGGCCTTTTGGCTGCTTCTCTGATTAATGATCTCCTTGCCCGGCCTGTCAGTTTAGGTGGACGGCCATGTCTTGGTAGGTTTGCAGTTGTGTCATACTCTTTCCATTTTCGGATGATGGATTGACCAGTGCTCCATGAGATGTTCAAAGCTTGGGATATTTATAACCTAACCCTGCTTTAAACTTCTCCACAACTTTATCCCTGATCTGTCTGGTGTGTTCCTTGGCCTTCATGATGCGGTTTGTTATCTAAGGTTCTCTAACAAACCTCTGAGGGCTTCACAGAACAGCTGTATTTATACTGAGATTAAATTATACACAGGTGGACTCTATTTACGAATTAGGTGACTTCTGAAGGCAATTGGTTCCTCTAGATTTTAGTTAGGGGTATCAGAGTAAAGGGGGCTGAATACAAATGCACACCACACTTTTCAGATATTTATTTGCAAAAAATGTTGAAAACCATTTATCACTTTCCTTCCACTTCACAATTGTGTGCCACTTTGTGTTGGTCCATCTCATAAAACCCCAATAAAATACATTTACGTTTTTGGTTGTAATATGACAAAATGTGGAAAATTTCAAGAGGTATGAATATTTTTTCAAGGCACTGTATAAGAAAAGACCTGATATGTCTCTCAGGGATCCCAGTAATAGGTAGCAAGAGAGCACAGATTGCTTAATAGCCCCCGCCCACAGGTTATATCAGATAACACTATTACTTTGTCCTGCATGGGCAAAGTGACCGTCTCCTTGAATGTCTCAAACTGTAATGAATGGTTTTATTTTAACAATCTCCTATTATGTGTTTTCAGGTTCCTCTTTTTGGATCACTCTGACAGCTGACAGTGAAGGTTTCATCCCTCTAACATTTTCAGCTAATCAGGAGCTGTACATCAGAGATGCCCGGAGCTACCCAGTCTCTTTAAGTGGAGATGGTAGCAAACACGCAGAGCCCCCAAGCAGTATCACTTAACGTGTGCTGTCTCCTTCCAGACTGCCTGCTCAGGACTGTAGGCACCCAGCTCTACAGGAATATATCAATGTCTATTAAACAGACTGCTCTGCTACAGAGCCCACTCCATACAAGGACTCCTTTGTTACCTCCGGTGCTGCTGGCATGTTTCTTCCAGGGTTTAGTGCAATACACATTCTGAATCAAATGGGCTTTAAGCCTGAAAACCACTCCAGTTTTGAATATTTCAGTACGTGGAGATTTCCACTGAGCAAAGAACAGTTCTGCTTGAATTTGCTCTTATCATAGTAAACTCTGAGTGTTTGTGAAGTGGTGATTCATTGTACAGTATTTAGATATTGAACTTCTGGTTAACATGCATGAAGAATGTATTGCATGTTATTGCACTGATTGTATTTTTTTACGTTTCTGCTAGGTAACTGCCATGTGAAAACTGGGTTTTTTTCAATATCCCTGTTGTATTCAGCCTAAGGAAGTAGTCGTCCTGATGGCTTAAAGTACACCTGTCATTTAGTGGTAAACATAATACTTTAAGGAGCAGGGCAGTGCATGCTGCACTTGGATCTTCCAAGGTTTTAGTGTATATCTGAAGGATGGAGTTTAAAGCTGGCTTCTATTGCAGTTGTCCTATTAACAAAACTAAACCATGTCACCCCCCTCCCCCAGCGTAAATGTTGCATTGTTACACTATGATCAACATACATGCCCGGTAGCCTTCATGATTTCTCCCTGCAGATTTTCTTTGATCTGTAGGCATAGTTCCTTCTTTTAAATGATTAACTTTTTGTAACTCCTGCCCTTGCTGTTGTGACATCCATGCTTTCTTTTCTTTAGAGTAAATGTGAATATATACAGTATATCTATATTTAATGTGGCCAAAAGTATATGGACACTCCTTCAAATCATTGAACTTGGGTGTTTCCAATGAAAGACATATAAAGACATTTTGGACAAGTGTGCGCTTCCAATCTTGTGGCAACAGTTTGCCGAAAGCGCTTCGGTATTCCTGCATGGCTGTACACAGAGCCAGGTACATAATAACGCTCATTTGATGGGTTTGGTTTGGAGGAATTTGAGTTACCAGCACAGAGCCCTAAACCTCAACCCTATTGGACACTTTTTTGGGATGAATTGATACACTGATTATTAGTCAGGTTGTCACATTCAATTTCAGTACCTCACCTGACAAGGCTGATTTGAACACAAATTCCCACGGACACACTCCAAGATCTTGTGGAACGCCTTCCCAGAAGAGTGGTGGCTTCTGTAGCCACAAAGGAGAGGCCAACTCTATTTTAATGCGCATGATTTTGGAATGGTATGTCCAGCAAGCTCATATAGTTTTAATGATCAGATGTCCACAAACTTTTGGCCTTATAGTGTATGTTTGGATATGTAGTCACTTGCACTCAGGGCTGCTGATATTTCGACCTTGGGAAATCTTGACTGCATATATTCAGGGCTGTCAGATTATAATTTGACAAACTCGGGGTTCTAAAAATCTCAATTTTAGTGGGAGATGAGTGTAACTTTGTGAACTTCAATTTGCAATCTTCATGTGCAATCTTTACACCACAAGCAGCCAGAATTAATCATTGGCCCCATAGAAGTTGCTGATGAATGGTGCGCTGAGAGCGGAAGTATAGTGGACGCAGATGTTGACATGTAAAGTTCTCTGGCATGGGGGATTGGAGGCAAGTGTTAGACCCAAAATTTCACTAACCTCAACCCAAGCTAAAGACCTTTACAGTGTTACCAGTGCTGCATACACACTCCACATTTCACACTAAGCCAAATAGACTTGGGTTGCTTTTAGAAGAGGCCTATTTTAAGGCCAGAGTCACATTTGTGAGCATTTGTGAGCTGCAGTAATGTGCAATACTGTAAAGTACAATGGACATTCTGCTGTACATAATAGCACTGAAAAAACAATTTGTGTGTGTGTGTATACGTATGTGTGTGTATATGTATATATATATATATATCTATATAGATATATATATATATATCTATATAGATAGATATATATATATATATATATATATATATATATATATATATCTATATATATCGATATACATACCTTTACTACCGCTTTAACTTCAACAGAAAAGGCCACGCTGTGCGGCATGGCTGTGTATTCACAAAACCAGATGGGATAAAATGGCTCCCAAATATGTATTGGAATGTTTTATTTAGAACCCAGGTTCACACTGAGCTGCGGGAATGAAGCCGTGCGAGTTTAGCTAAATTTCACTCCCGCATGTCAGTCCTGATTTCGGCTGCGATTTCACAGACATCTGTGCGGGTTTCTTCGCAAAAAGTAGTACAGAAACTACTTTTTGTAATCAGTGCAGCGTCGCACTGATTAGGACAGTGCCATGTCAAATCGCACCAATGTGAACCAGGGCTCCAGGCAGGTAGATATCTGATTCTTAAATTGCTATCCTGATTGCTCGGCAGCCATACAAGGGTGGCATTGGTGGATGTATTAGTACATTGCCTGTTATATCCAAAGGGCACGGGTGTGAAATGATGATCTATTCAAGAAACTTGGGTGTGGAAAGATGATTTATGTAAAAGGTGTGGGTGTGAAATGATGACCAATCTTGAAAGCCAACCTAGCCAAAAGGCATGGGCGTGGAATGACGATTGATACAAAAGGCGCAGGTGAAAAATGATTATTTATATCAAAGGTGCAGATTTTTAATGACAATATATCCAAAAGGTGCGAGTTTGGAATAGCGATATATCTAAAAGGTGCCGATGTGGAATGACGATAAATCCAAAAGGCTCGGGTGTATAATGACTGTATTGGTCGGGTTAAAAAACAAATCTGTTTCAGACTGAGCCATTCCCAGCCAATTGTGATAAATGTCTGCTGTGTTAATTTTGCCTGCTGTGGCCTCCCACAGGTTGTCTACAGCCTGTCTGATAAAAAAAATGTGAAAATTCAAGCAGGCCATACACTATACAAACTGATGGTACAATCTCTGTACAATCCACCTTAGATTTACAAAAAGTATGTGATATGCGGACCTACTAAAACAGTGCAATCAATTTGTACACAATAATGCAGGCGCCTGCGCTACATAATTTTTGGTAGATCTAAAGGAATCTGTCAAAGCAGATTATAATCTGCTATAAACTTAATGCCTAAGGCTACATGTACACTAGGCCAGTGGTTCTCAACCTCCGCCCTCAAGTACCCCCAACGGGCCATGTTTTGGGAGCTTCCCTTAGATAAAATGGCTCTAATCAATACCATGTCATTGATATTGATTTAAAGCAGAGGTCCGCCCACCGATGCAAAAACTAAAAGCCACCAGCTGCTGACTTTTAATAATCGGACACTTGCCTGTCCTGGAGTCCAACGATGTCGGCACCGCAGCTGATGTTTCCATCGGCTTTCGGGTGCATGCCGCCTCCATTGCGAGTAAGGGAGCCTAGCAGGGTAGCCTTTCGGCTTCACGCCGGGAACCCTACTGTGCATGCACGAGGCTCCACTCCTCTCTCCTACTGGCCCGGCGGCGGGGAGGAGGAGGGAGCCCCATTCGTGACGTCAATATCCACGGCTGAGGCTCCCAGAAGTGAGGAAAGCATACCTGTGAAAGACAGGTATGCTGTCCCCCCCCCCCCGGAAGGTGCCAAATGTGGCAACGGAGGGGGGGGAGGTGTACAATCAGCGGAAGTTGCACTTTTGGGTGGAACTCCGCTTTAAAGCAGCTGTGGAAAGTAAAGGAAAACCTGAAAACATGGCCCGTTGGGGATACTTGAGGACTGAGGTTGAGAACCACTGAAATAGGCTACCCTGACCGTGGCCACGGGAAAACGTAAAAACGCACTGTTTTGCGTTTTCACGCGGCCGGGGAAAACAAGTCCCTATCCTGAGCGCGATTCTTCTGTGTTTACATATCTAAAGTGAGACACATATCTAAAGGTGGCCATACGCCATAACATTTATGTAATCTCCTGTAGCTTTAAAGTGATATTAAAGGGAAGTTTGTTTTTTTTGTTTTTTGTTTTGTTTTTTTTGTTTTTTGTTTTGTTTTTTTAACCACTTCAGCCCTGAAAGGATTTGCCCCCTTAATGACCAGGCCGTTTTTCGCGATACGGCACTGCATTACTTTAGCTGACAATTGCGCGGTCATGCGACGTTGTACCCAAATAAAAGTTATGTTCTTTTTTTCCCACAAATAGAGCTTTCTTTTGGTGGTATTTGATCACCTCTGTGGTTTTTATTTTTTGCGCTATAAACAAAAAAGTCAGATAATTTTGAAAAAAAAACAATATTTTTTATTTTCTGCTATAAAGCACACCCAATAAAACTTTTACAAAAATCTAATTTCTTCATCAATTTAGGCCAATATGTATTCTTCTGCATATTTTTGCTAAAAAAGAATCCCAAAAAACATTTATTGATTGGTTTGCACAAAGTAATGGCAGTGATCAGTGATTTTGTGGCGGACAGATCAGACACCTAACTGACATTTTTGACACTTTTTAGGGAACCAGTGACATTATTACAGTGATCAGTGCTAAAAATATGCATTGACATTGTACTAATGACACTGGCAGGGAAGAGATTAACGGGGTTAACTGTGCTCCCGCAGTGTGTTTCTAACTGGGTGGGGGGATGGGCTGCCTGGGACAACAAATGAGATCCGTCTTCCTTTATAGCAGAAAGACAGGAGCTCTGTGTGATCCCCTGTCAGAACGGAGATCTGCCTTGTTTACTATGGCAGATCCCCGTTCTTTCACTGCAGGGGAATGATCGCAGGCGGCCGGCGGACATCAAGTTCACTGGACCCGCTGATTGGCTCCCCCGTCGGCCAATCGGCGTGCCCACAGATCGCTGTGTACAAGCCGACATACAGCTAAAGCATTTCGCACAGCCGAGCCAAGCTGCCACAGTATAACTGCAGCCGCTGGTCGGCAAGCGGTTAAATAACAAACATGACATGCTTAGTAGCTTTGCACAGAGCAGCCCCAATCCTCCTTCTCAGGCCCCTGCTGGCGCTCCTGCCCCCCCCCCCTTCCCCGCCTGCCAACTGCTCCTAAAGCAAACCGCTTGCTGTGGGGGCACCCAAGCAGGCTTATTCCCGAGCCACTGCTCTGCGTATCCATTCAGACACAAAGCCGTGGCTCGGCCCTGTCCCCTCTCTCTCTTCCTTTTGGCTCACTGGCTGTGAGCCATTGGCTTCCGCTGCTGTCTCAACCAATGAAGAGGGAGAATCCCCGGAGAGCTGAGGCTCTCGTGCACATCGCTGGATTGTGATGGGGCTCGGGTAGGTATTGGGGGGGCTGCTACACACAGATGTTTTATTTTACCTTCATGCATAGAATGCATGAAGGTAAAAAAACCTTGAGCCTTGCACAGGCATGATGGGACTTGTAGTTTTGCAACAGCTGGAGGTCCGCTAATTGCATATCCCTGCTTTAGAGCCTCTTTAACAAAAGTATGTAATATAAGGAGAACCTAAGCAAAACCTGTATCAAATTAGGCAGGCCCTTGCAATACATACAGTGGAAATAAAAAGTCTACACCCCCCTGTTAAAATGTCAGGTTTCTGTGATGTAAAAAAAGAGACAAAAATAATTAATTTCAGAATTTTTTCCACCTTTTATTGTGACCTATAAACTGTACAACTCAGTTGAACAACAAACTGAAATCTCTTAGGTGGAGGGAAGTAAAAATAAAAAACTAAAATAATATGGTTGCAAAAGTGTGCACACCCTTAAACTAATACTTTTGTTGAAGCACCTTTTGATTTTATTACAGCACTCAGCCTTTTTGGGTATGAGTCTATCGGCATGGCACATCTTGGCAATATTTGCCCACTCTTCTTTGCAAAAACACTCCAAATCTGTCAGATTGCGAGGGCATCTCCTGTGCACATCCCTCTTCAGATAACCCTACAGATTTTCATCTGGTGAAGCCATTCCTTTGTTGATTTGGATGTATGCTTTGGGTCATTGTAATGCTGAAAGATGAAGTTCCTCTTCATGTTCAGCTAGCAGAAGCCTGAAGGTTTTGTGCCAATATTGACTGGTACTTGGAACTGTTCGTACTTTCCTCTACCTTTTGAAAAAGGCCTCTGTTCCAGCTGAAGAAAAACAGCCCCAAAGGATGATGCTGCCACCACCATACTTCACAGTGGGTATGGTGTTCTTTTGGTGATGTGCAGTGTTGTTTTTGCACCAAACATATCTTTTGGAATTATGGCCAAAAAGTTCAACCTTGGTTTCATCAGACTATAACAAATTTTCCACATGCTTTTTGGAGACTTCAGATGTGTTTTTGCAAAATTTAGCTGAGCTTGGATGTTTTTTTTTTGGTAAGAAAAGGCTTCCGTCTTGCCGCTCTACCCCATAGCCCAGACATATGAAGAATATGGGAGATTGTTTCCGCATTTATCACACAGCCAGTACTTGCCAGATATTGCTTGCAGCTCCTTTAATGTTGCTGTAGGCCTCTTGGCAGCCTCCCTGACCAGTTTTCTTCTCATCTTTTCATCAATTTTTGAGGAACGTCCAGTTCTTGGTAATGTCACTGTTGTGCCATATTTTCTCCACTTGATGATGACTGTCTTCACTGTGTTCCATGGTATATCTAATGGCTTGGAAATTATTTTGCACCCTTCTCCTGATTGATACCTTTTAACAATGAGATCCCTCTGATGCATTGGAAGCTCTCTGCAGTCCATGGCTTTTGCTGTAGGATGAGACTAAGAAAATGTCAGGAAAGACCTACTAGAAACAACTGTATTTGAGGTTAATCAGAGGCATTTTAAATGATGGCAGGTGTGTACTGACTCCTATTTAACATGAGTTTGAATGTGATTGCTTAATTCAAAACACAGCTACATATCCAGTTATAAGAGGGTGTGCACACTTATGCAACCACATTATTTTATTTTTTTACTTTACTCCCCCCCTAAAAAATTTCAGTTGTTTGTTCAATTGAGTTGCACAGTTTATATGTCACATTAAAAGGTGTAAAAAGTTCTGAAATTATTTATTTTGGTCTCATTTTCTTTATATCACCGAAACCTGACATTTTAACAGGGGTGTGTAGACTTTTTATATCCACTGTAGTTGTTGGTAGGGCTGGTTCACAACAGATGCACTCCAGTGCATATTTAATCTGCTGTACAAACACATGCATTGTGTTTTCCATGTATTACAATGGCCCTAGTTCACACCAGTGCAGTCAACAAAAGTAGATTGTGCTGCATGCTGCAATTTTTCTGTATAGAATGCTCCTGGAATGCAACAAAACGCACCAGCACGCACATGTCCTGAATTGAGATGAAGAAAAAAAATGTAAAAATGCACATGCTGAAACTCCTCTGGAACACAGAAATTGTGATGGGAACCGGCCCTAAATGTGATTGTGCAATCAGAATGTATAATGTATGGTCAGCTTTATTGATATTGCTCAATAACACCAGGTGTGATATAACAAGTGTCAGCAAGTATTTTTGAATGTCCCTAAACATTTGCCTGGAATGGGAAACTGCAGAATGTTTTCAAAAACCATTAAAAAGATTTTTTAAATCACCGTGCAGCATGCCTGCATTGCATTGGATTGGGAGCTCCTAAGGCTGTGCCCCATTAGTGATCCTGCCACTAAGGGCGACTTGCCATCAATTGGATAGCTAAGGACCTGTGCCTATGGGCTTTGGGCTTAAATCTGTTTGTGATGCTTCTAAAATCATTCAAAATTGGACAGGTTTATTTCACCTCCTTCTGATTTGCATCAAGCAGATAGACCTGTATAGAAAATCAAAACCTGTATGGAAAATCAAAACCTGTCTGATGCAAACAAAAACCCATTGACACAGGCCCTACAGAGACCATTTACTTGCTTCTATATTGCCACTTTATCTGCAGAATCCTTCTTCAAGAGGGGAGCAGTGACAGAGCAACGCCTTGCTGGTTAGGCCGGTGAAGGAGCAATGCCTCGCTGGTTAGGCCGGTGAAGGAGCAACGCCTCGCTGGTTAGGCCGTTGAAGGAGCAATGCCTCGCTGGTTAGGCTGGGTAAGGAGCGAAGCGTTGCTGGTTAGGCCAGGTAAGGAGCGAACCGTTGCTGGTTAGGCCAGGTAAGGAGCGAGGCATTGCTGGTTAGGCCAGGTAAGGAGCGAACCGTTGCTGGTTAGGCCGGGTAAGGAGCGAGGTGTTGCTGGTTAGGCCGGGTAAGGAGCGAGGTGTTGCTGGTTAGGCCGGGTAAGGAGCGAGGTGTTGCTGGTTAGGCCAGGTAAGGAGCGAGGCGTCGCTGATTAGGCCGGGTAAGGAGCGAGGCGTCGCTGATCAGGCCGGTGAAGGAGCGACAGCTCGCTGGTTAGGCAAGTAAAGAAGGAGCGACACCGTAGTAGCAGGAGTACTCTTAATGATCCTGTTGCTTTGTAACTACAGTACTGACACAATGGCTTGCAAGACGTGGCTCCACCATGATGCCAGAGGGGCTCACGTGATCGCCACCGGCATCTGGCTGTGGTTACCTGTTTCTACTGCTCAGTTGACAGGCTGGAGCCTGTGATTCATTTGCAGACTAAGAGTAATGGGAAATGCTGGGTTTTTTTTGTTTCGGAGGAAAAAACTGGCAAAAGTATACTAGGCCTCATAAATGAATAGTGTTTGTCTTCATGTTTCTAGCCAATCAGAGCCTTCCTTTGTAACTTTTTTTTTTTTTAATTGCACTGGATAAATGACAGCTTGTGATTTGATTGCTGCCAGCAACACCAACACTCTACTTGGAAACTTTTGATAACTGATGACCAGTGTGTGACACTTGATTGTTACTGCTGCTATTGTTGCTATGTGTAAATGTATTGACAGTGGGAATGCAGCTGAATGTATTAGTCATGTACTAATCTTATGGACTGTTTACATTTCTTGTTTTTGGGGTCAATTATCACTCCAGACACTTGACCTCTATTATACCAGAATGTAATGATTGTAGCTACTGACTATAAGATTGTTAATAAAGATGACCCAGATATAACTTAAATACCACCTGTATATGTGTGACTGCTTTTTTTTTAGGGGTTTTAGGGCTCCCAACCTCCTGGCAAGTTGCATGTTTTTTTTTTCTCTGTAGTTGTCTTATTCAGATGTCTTCAGATATTCTTACAATAGTAGGTTTCCCTTAGTGTATTAAATGGCAGTGCTGACATCTGTGCTGCTCTCTGCATCATTTGAATGTGAGTGCAGGGTGCAGTGTTGATGCCCCCTGCAGGAGGTGGTTCCATGACGCCCTACACTCATAGGATGTCCTCTATCTTACATGGTTAGGGATGCTAGGCTCCAATCCATGCAGAAGGCTGAGTACATCTAGTGGTGAAAATTAATTACTGCAAGTGACAGTGGCCGAGAAGAAGTGAGTATTACATTGTCAAGAGTTGGCTTTAATGAATACTTTCAGTTTTGTATCCATAGGATCAGAGTGTTTCTGAGCTACTGGCTGAATTTCAGAGACTCGGTACACAATGAATTCACAATTGGAAAAAAATTGTACCTTTTAGGCTGCTTTCACACTGGGGCGGTAGGGGACGTCTCGGGCTTTCACACTGAACAAACAGCGGAGGCTGTTTTGGGGCGGTTTGCAGGCGGTATTTTTAGCGCAATAACGCCTGCAAACCACCCCAGCTCATTAATATCCAAAGAAGCGGATCATCTCCCAGCTTGGTTCAAGATTCCATGAGTTCAGGACATGTAAATAATAAGTATAGAGACCATAGTGTTCTCCGTATACAAATTTATTCAAAGCCCCCAAATAGACAACCATTGATTGGGAAGAGGAAGTGAGAGCAAAGAGCTCGTGGGGAGATCCGCATATGAGTTTTGACTCATCTGGGAGGTGAGCGCGCATTTTTACTGGTGGTGGTGTGCACTCCTTTTGAGGACAAACAATCACTGTGGTGGAATTGTGTGGATACACTGATCACAAGAAGAGTTTGGTTTTTTTTTCTTCATTTTTTCATTTTATGGACTATTCATTTATATGTAGGATTTATTTAGTTTAGAGATTTGCACTTTATATTTATAATTTTACACATAGTGCTACATTTATTATTTAAAACCCTTACATATACCCAGTGAAGTGACTGGTCTCGGGTGAAACACAGAGATGAAATGCATGTTCCTACATAAGTTGTACCTGTCTGTCTACGTCTGTCTTTGCCCTACATCCATTCAAAGTGCAGAAGTTTAAAGCTGGTCTGAGAGTTTGAGGTTACACACTGCAGAGCTCAGTGAGGAGAGCAGAGTGGAGGGAAAGGACACACCCCTCTTCACACAAGAACAGAGATGAGACTGTCAATCCTCTGTCACCTTTTTCTCTTGGTGTCAGGAAAACTTGTTATTCATGCCTATAGCAGAGGAAGAAAGCAGCAGACAGAAATGACACTTAGTGCTGTGGATTGAAACAAGTACACACTATATAGACATATGCTTTGTTCAGATTTCATGTCTGAGGTTTATAACCACTTTAAAGTGTGACTGGTTGGGGGCGTAGCCAGGATATGAAGCTGGGAAGATGTGTCTCACAGAGGCTCCTGATATCCTGCAGCATTATCCTGTCTTTAGGGAGCTACCTGCTGCCATCCAGCTCAGCAAACCTCTGCGGGAAGAAAGAGAACGCCGGAGGGCCTTGGGGCTTCCGCTAGTCACAGGCCGGGCGGCCATCTTGCCTTCTTCCCGCCAGTCACAGGCCGGGCGGCCATCTTGCCTTCTGGTGCACGGCACCTATCCACTGTAGCTATGCAGACAGAGGAGCGGGGGGGATCATAGAGCCAGAGCCTGCTGCTAGCCCAGGGCCATCTCCCACTGCAGATGTGTCAGAGGATCCGGCAAGTAAAACCTCCCTCATGACCAGAGTTGACACTTTAGCCCTGGAATGCGGTCTCATGAGGCAGGACCTGACAAAGTCCGTGGTCGCCTGGGCAGACCCGCATATCTGATGTGGTGGATCCTGCTGCTACCCATAATAGAACCCTCACGGATTTGCAGTGTCAAGTAAAGATCCTGATGGCGCTGTCTGACGACACAGAAAATAGGCTGCGCCAAAATAATATGCGGGTGGTGGGGTTGCCGGAGGGCGCAGAGGGAGATAATCCTGCCACCTTTGCAGAATCTCTCTTCAAGCAAGTACTGAACCTTCAGAGGGTCTCGTCTGCCTATCAAGTGGAAAGGGTGCATAGAGTCCCAAATGGTGTTAGATAGGGTTGTCCCGATACCGATACTAGTATCGGTATCGGCACCGATACCAAGCATTTGCCCAAGTACTTGTACTCGGGCAAATGCTCCCGATGCTTCTCCGATACCTAGAGGACAGCTGTGATCGGCGCGTGGGGGAGTTACAAGGTTCTCCCCCAGCGGCTTTCACCAGCTTTAGTGACATACAGCGGTGATCGGTCACCGCTAGCTGTCACTGCATTCTCCTCCGTTCCTCTCTCCTTTCCTCTGTGCCTCTCCGCTGTCCTCTGCATTTCTTTCTCCTTATCTGTCCCTCTCCTTTCTCCCCCTCCGTTCCTCTCTCCTTATCTGTCCCCCTCCGTTCCTCTCTCCTTATCTGTCCCCCTCCGTTCCTCTCTCAGTTCCTCCCTCCCCCTCCTCCTTCCTTTGTGAGTGGATAGAGTCAGCTGACTCTGTCCATTCACATAACTGAAACATTGTAATCTCCTGTGATTACGATGTGTCAGTTTATGAATGGAGAGAAGCCGCTGTCTTCTCTCCATTCATTCTCAGTGCAGCTGAGGCTGCAGAGAAAGGGACTGGGGAATCTCTATCCTCTGTCTCTTGCTCTGTCTCAAGGGGGAGATATCAGAGGTCTGTTAAGACCCCTGATATCTCACCAAAGCCCCCCAAAAGGGCTGATTAAAAAAAAACAATAAAGAATAAAAAAATATTGTAAAAAATAAAAATTGTAAAAAAAAACAAAAAAAAACACACACATACAACGTTCACCCCCCCCAAAAAAAAATAGCAAAAAAAAAACTGTCACGTGACATTAAAAAAAAAAGTATCGGTATCGGCGAGTACTTGAAAAAAAGTATCGGTACTTGTACTCGGTCCTAAAAAAGTGGTATCGGGACAACCCTAGTGTTAGAATCCCTGGCGCTCCTGCTCGCTCGTTCCTTGTTCGCTTCCTTAATCTTTGGGACAGAGATCTCATCCTGGCTGAGGTACGGAGACAACAGACCATCCGGTATGACAACGCTGTGCTGCACTTTTTCTCGGATTTCTCGCTGGAACTACAGAAACGCAGGAGATCTTTTGTGGCGGTGAGAAAGAAGCTGCGGGAAAAGGGCCTCCAATACAGTATGTTGTATCCCAGCAAGATGAGAGTCCAACATAATGGGTCCACTCATTACTTTGAAACAACTGTCGCGGCCATGGACTGGCTGGAGTCCCTGCCTTGATTCTGGGCATGCTAAATTCCCACAAAATGGATGCCGGTGCAGTTTCCTTAGGTTTGGTGAACTCTACTCCTGATGATTCATCCCTGTTGACCACCTCCTTACTCTGGAGACACCTGGACTGTTGTTTATTTATTTATGCTACTTGGTGGGGCTCAGGTCTCGGTCTTCATTGCCTGTGCTGCTTTTACTGAATCTCATGACTTCCTTGATATATCTCACTCCTTTGTCATCTTGAACTACTCCTTCATTACAATATGACCAATAACTTGCGCATTATCTCCTGGAATGTCAGGGGATTAAACTCAAGTTTAAAAGATCCACAATTCTACAATATTTAAAGACCCACAATCCACACGTGCTGCTGTTGCAGGAGACCCACCTTATGGGAAATAGGATTTTATCTTTGAGAAGGAACTTTATTCAACGTGCTTTCCACTCCTTTTCTACTTATGCTAGGGGGTCTCTGTCCTTCTGTACAAAAGCCTGCATTGTACTGTAAGCCAAGTATTCTCTGATCCTGCTGGGAGATATGTAGCTGTGGTTCTAGAAATAGATTCCTTGAAATTTGCATTGATCAATGTATATACAGTATACCGCCACCTTTTCAGGCTGCGGTGCTCTACTCCATAATTGACAAGCTTGCTTCCCTTTTGCCTCTGAAAATTCTTATTATGGGGGATTGTAATAGCATACTTGACTATTCACTGGACACATCTAACCCATCCAGGGCACATAATCCTGATCTTGCAGTCTGGGCAGAGGTAACCAAGCTTAGTGAATTATGGAGATGGAAACATCCGACTATTCGGAAGTATTCGTACTCGTCTCATGTATTCCATTTCTCTTCCAGACTAGATATGGCCTTTGCTAACCCTGACCTGCTGTCCTGGGTATTGGATGCTACATATCTAGCTGGGGGAATCTCAGACCATACCCCGTTGCAGGTCACTTTGAGCCTACCTTCCACTGTGGGCACCCGTTTCTGGCGGTTGCAAGCAGGCTGGGTGGTGGAGCCCACGGTGAAACAAGTGATAACGACACAATTCGCCACCTTTTGGCCAGCTAATATAGACTCCTCAAATGGTGTGGGATTCTTCTAAGGTGGTCAGTAGGGGTGAATATATTTCAGCCATAAAGCCAGCCAGACTGTCGCAAAACAGTGACACTCAGACGTTGCAGGATGTGGAACTCGCTTGTGCCGCTAAACATGCGACTGCTCCTACTCCTGAGACTTTGCAGTCACACCAGCAGGTGAGAAGGGATTTAAACCTCCATTATTGCAGCCAAACTTTCCCCCATCCTTCTATGAGGCCAATGTAGTGCTTTTTGCTAAACCGGACAAAGATCCTCTTCGATATGCTTGTTATAGATCCATTGCTCTATTGAATATGGACTTAAAAATTCTTACTAAAACGCCAGCTTCCAGACTCAGTAAAGTGCTCCATTATTTAGTTTTCCCTGACCAGACCGGCTTCATGCCCCATAAGGCCACTGATATAAATCTCCGGAGAGTATTTACCTATGTTGAATTACATCCATGAGGCCCGGACGAACGAGTGTTAGTTTTCCTAGATTTGGAAAAAGCATTTGATTCAGTTGATTGGCAATACATGCAGGCAGTTTTACAACACATGGGCTTTGGTGAGGTTTTTTTTTTACACTGGATCAAGTTATTATATGATCATCCTACTGCCGCTATCAAACTGAATGGTAGATTGTCAGTCTTTCCCGGTTGGCTGTGGGACTAGGCAGGGCTGCCCACTTTCACCCGGGCTGTTTGCCCTAATGATGGAGCTGATTGCTGTGGCCCTGCGTGCCTCCTCTCTAGTGAAAGGTATTACAGTGGGAAATTTAGTGGAGAAGAAGGCTCTATACGCTGACGATGTGGTTCTGTTTTTAGATGACCCTGCCACGTCTCTGCCCCAGGTCTTGTCCATTTTAGATCATATCTCTACTTTCTCTTGGCTGCGTGTCAATTGGCACAAATCCACAATTCTCCCTCTGGGCAAGGATGTATGCCAAGCTGCCTTCGCCTCCACACCTCTTCAGAGGGTGTCTAGGGTCAAGTATTTGGGACTCACCATTACTAACTCAGTTTCAGACTACTTCCGGCTGAACGTGACACCTGTTATATCAATTTTTAAGCAAAAAAATTGGCGCCTGGCGGAACTTGCCTCTCTCCTTGATAGGAAGAGTGAACCCACTCAAAATGAAACTGTTGCCATTATTACTGTATACATTGAGAAAGTTGCCTGTATGGATCCCCAAATCTGTCTTTAAATCAATTCATGGTTTGGTATCCGAATTCTTATGGCAAGGGAGGGTAGCTAGATTGAAACTTGGGGTGTTACAACAGCCCTGGAAGTAGAGGGACCTAGCCGTGCCTAATTTTTACAAATATTTTCTGTCAGGACAGTTGGTGATGGTTAATAGGTGGCTCACTGGTCCGTATGATGACCCTGCAGTTGCTCTAGAGGTGGCGGTGGTTCGTTTTTCGAGGACCCAGATCAACCTATGATTTAACCACTTCAATGAGGTCAGTTCTCTGTGCCTGGATAGTTGTTCAGAGTGAGGAATTTGGGGGCCCATTTCCACCATCGCCTCATGCCCCTCTGTGGAGGAATCCCAACCTGTCCCAATTTTTTGCTTCTGAAGATCCAGTGGTCTGGACAAAATTTGGGATTAAAAAGCTTGGTAATGTCTCCACAAATGGGCAACTGAAAACCTTTGACAAACTGAAATCCCTCTACCACTTGCCACACACCCATTTCTTTTATTATATACAGTTAAGACGTGCATGCCAGAAGCAATTTAAACATGTCTGTGCTCCCTTTTCGGAGTCTGCCATCGAATCCATGTTGAGGGATGATGACCTTCAAAAACCCTTATCTAACATTTATAAATTCCGCTTCCCTGAGACGAATCGACTTTTAACTGTGTGTAGATTTAAGTGGGAGTTGGTGGTTCCTGATCTGGACACGGATGACTGGGAGGATGTCTGGGATGCACCCTTTACCAGGCTAATCTCAGCACATGACCAGCTGATCCACTATAAATTTCTGCATCGTGTATACTTGACCCCAGCAAAGATAGCCCAAATTTTTAACTCGGTCACCTCTGCTTGCTGGCGATGTTTTGCAAGTGGAGCTGACTTCATGCATATCTTCTGGAATTGTCCCGGTATACAGAACTATTGGAGGGCTGTTTTTCTGTGCGTGCAGGAGGTGACCATTATCTCTTTAAATCCCTCTGTAAAATACTGTCTGCTCGGTTTGGTAGATGATCTGGCCCCTACTACGGCTATACGAACCTTACTCACTTTACTATTTTTTCATGCTAGGAAACACCTCGTTTTGTCTTGGACGAGCACTACGCCCTCATCCGTAGAGTCCTGGAAGGCTTCAGTGAACAAGACTCTGCCCTTTTACAAAGCCACATATTTGAACAGGGGGTCGCTTCTTAAATTTGATAAGATCTGGGGGGGGGGGGGATGGCTTCACCTCTCACTGTAACAGATTAAATATCACCTTTGTTTGAAGTTATCCTCTGTCCTATTAGCGGCTACGATATGCATCTTATCTTTTGAAGGAGCGGGTACACAGTCCTTCTGTGCTAAATGTAGGGTGGGTTTCATATCTCATATCCCCTAGACAGAGCGGGTGTTTTTTTTCACATGGATCCTTATATTTTGGTTAAGTATGTAATTAGGGATTGAGGGAGTGGTGTACGTTGAGATGACAAGCTTTGCGGGCAATGTTCATACTGGTGTCTTAATGTAATGCACTTTTTTTTTTTTTTTTGGTGCGTATAACTTCTTTTCTTCATTTTTGGGACTGCTCACTGTACTGTGGTGAGCAGTCTATACTGTTTGTGTATTGTATGTGTTTTTTCTAAATCAATAAAAAAATAATTTTCAAAAAAAAAAAAAAAGTGTGACTGGTTTGAAAGCAGAATGCTCCAACTGACTCACAACTTCTCTATAGCGTCTGATGTAACTACTCTATTTTATAAGCTCACTAGTAAAAGGTGAAATTTAAGCACACGTGTAAATGAGCCAGAATAGTGGTTTATACCCCTTTCCTTCTATCCACATTATCAATTAGAGTCAAACCGTCTGAAAGAAAACTACTTCTGACTTGCTGCCTTTTTAGGCAACCCATAGTGCTGTAGAAGTCTTTTGTCAAGACTACATCTGGTATTTTTAATGTAGATGCAAACAAAATCCTTTAGGCCTCATTATTAATAGGCTTTAACGTAGTAATGCAATTTCAAAAGTTCTTTTCAATATTTTAAAATCTTTTATTAAAATAATATGGCAGGTCATCCTGCCATAACGCATGCATTTACACTTGAGCTGAGTATCTGGTCATTTTACAGGCTTCTTACTTGATTGTTTGTACAGGCGTTTTTTGAGTTGTTTTTTTTTAAACCAATGGAAAGCTAGTTGCTTGGGGGGAAAAAAAAAAAAAATAGTTTCTCCAGCCATTCCCATTAAAGCCTATTGGGGTCAAAAATGCTTGACGCTTGTATTTTAAAAGAAGCTTGTGTGCTCACTGGTGACTTTTTAAAGGGATAGGCTCCAGGGCTGTCACCTTGATGCTGGCTAGACTACCTAGTGAGTCATTAATCAGAAACAAGCATTCAACTTTTTGGACTTAACAGACTGCCTGCTTGTTGTCTGCCAGTGACTCATTAGGTAGCAAAGCCACGGTCAAGAAAGCAGCCATGGAGTTTGCACCTTTTACAAAATTCATCTATGGCAGCTTCTGTATTTCTGTTTTCAGGGCTTCGCTTTAAAGAAGAATTCCATGTATGGGGTTTTCTTAATACATAATTACTTTGGTCCAGTTTGGACCAATGTAACTATGTATATAGCATGACTTGCCAATGTCCCTGGAAACTGGAAATCACTGAAGTAGACACCACTACTCCAATGATCTCCACTTGCTTTCAGGTCCCACATCGAGCAGCTGGCGTGCTGCATTCTGAACTTAAGAGGTTGTGGTTCAGCACAGGGGGCTATTCAGAGAATACTGTGCATATTCTGAATAAAAGTAAAGCATCCTGTGGACGAGGTGGAGAGTGTGATGTCCCTGCCCAGTCTCTCCACTTCATCCAATCATTAGCATTATGTAACACACTGTGACAGTGCCAGCCATGATAGAGTGTGCCTGTGTGTTATAATGCTGATTATCTTAAGCTCCCTGTGTTACTTTTTGTGATCAAGGCTTTCACACAGAGTAGAATCTGCTTGTTCAGTGGGGAATTTGTCCACTGATGCCCCGCTGAGTGGAGTGGGCCGATGACAGGTCCATGTCCACTCAGCTTATGCAGAGCGGACACGGACACAGCCCACTCTGCTCTAAGGGAGGCTGGTGTAAACAAACCAGCTGTCCATTTACACCCGACTGCCCACCAATCTGATCCGCTAAACGGAAGGGAATGTATCGCTTTCCGTTTTGTTTAGCGGATCGGATTGGCAGTAGGCGAGTGTAAATGGACACAGGTCCATTTAGATCCATCGCTCTATAGTAGTGATGGGAGGATCAGGTCCACCTGAAAAATAGACAGGCGTATCTGATCAGACCTGTCATGTGAACCCACCCCCAACCTTTTCCCTTTAACTGCTTGTTGCCCACCCTCAGTACATTTACTGCAGTAAGATGGCACGGGCAGGCTGGATCACATATATGTACTTCATCCAGCCTGTTCCCGCATTTTGTTTCAAGGCGGGGCTGGGGGAGGGGCCAGGGATGGGGTTGGGGCTGCGAAGGGGGCCCCACCAGGTAGGCTGTATGGGGCCCCATGATTTCTATCAGCCGCCCTGGATAGAGTGGATGAGTGACGTGGCCACCCAGGGCCAGGAAGTGTAGTCCATATCAGGAAAGCAGTCTAGGGTGACAACCATGGCTCCCTCTATAGATACAGTGGAAGAGTGATGTAGCCACCCAGGGACAGGAAGTGTAGTCCATATCAAGGAGAGCAGCCTAGGGTGACACCCATGGCTCTTTCCACAGATACAGTGGAGGAGTGACATGGCCACACAGGGAGTATAGTTCATGAGAGCAGCCTAGGGTGATAACCATGGCTGCTTCCATAGTTACTGTGGGGGAGTGATTTAGCCACACAGGGACAGGAAGTGTAGTCCATATCAGGAGAGCAATCAAGGGTGACAACCATGGCTCCCTCCATAGATACAGTGAAGGAGTGAGGTAGCCACACAGGGACAGGAAGTGTGTTGTTTACAGGGTAAAAATAAAGCAAAAAAAAAAAACATGAAAAAGAAATTGAATGCAGCGACCACCAGCAAGGACTAGAAAGTTGCAATATATTACATTTTTAGTCTGGGGTTTAAATACACTTTAAGGCATGGTTGCTTAACCTGTGGCCCTCCAGCTTTTGCTGAATTACAAGTCCCATCATGCCTTTGGAAGTTATGCTTGTAACTGTTCAGCAATGCCTCATGGGACTTGTAGTTCTGCAACAGCTGGAGGGCCACAGGTTGAGCACCCATGCTTTAAAGGGTTAGTTCACCTTTTCAAAAAGAATAAAAAGGTGAACACCTTACACCCTTAACCCGAGGTCCACACAGTGCTTACCTCCCATAGGGGATGAGCTGTCAGTGCTTGTGCAGCCAGTGTTCTCCCTCTTTTCTCTGCAGTGCTTCCAGGATGGATCAGAGCGATGCTCTGTGCTGGCGCTGGCCAATCAGAATCGCTCTAATCCCTCCCAGAAGCACTGCATAGAGAAGAGAGAGGATTTCAAATCCTCAGACCTCGTACACTAACTACATGGGCACTGACAGCTAATCACTCAGTTAACTACGGCAGGGACTGGGGGTTGGGGAGGATGTACGGTGTTAGCTCACCTTTTTTTCTATAGAAGGTGAACACTTTGAAACATGGGGTTGATTTACTTTTGGAGTGAAAAATCTGGTGCAGCTGTGCACAGTAGCCAATCAGCTTCTAACTTCAGCTTGTTCAATAAAACTGACAATAAAATCTGGAAGCCAATTGGTTTTTATGCAGAGCTGCACCAGATTTTGCTCTCTCCAGTTTTAGTAAATCAACCCCCATATTGCTTCATGTTTTTAAATAAATACAGACAGACGGATACATACATCAGAAACGTGCACAACGTATTATTTTTTCACTTCATACAATCAGGTTGATTTATTAAAACTGGAGAGTGCAAAATCTGGTGCAGCTGTGCATGGTAGCCAATCAGCTTCCCACTATAGCTTGTGCATTTAAGGTTTGACAACAAAAACTTGAAGCCGATTGGTTTCTATGCAGGGCTGCACCAGATTTTGCACTCTCCAGTTTTAATAAATCTTTTTCCTCGTGTGTTCTACACCATTGAGTGAAAATCCGCCATCTACATTTCAGCCACAAGAGGGCATATGCTGACACTCTCCCGTCATCCCTCATTACATGAAGTGTTACAGAATTCTGATTGTATTAAAATTAAGTCCCTGTAGAGAAGGAGATGGACAACAAACACTTCATAAAGTCCCTCATATCTGTACCGCAGCAGAACTGACTATGCTGGGGCAGCGGAACGAGTTCATTGAAGA
Organism: Lithobates clamitans; assembly: GCA_037952925.1. NCBI lineage: Eukaryota > Metazoa > Chordata > Amphibia > Anura > Ranidae > Lithobates > Lithobates clamitans. The sequence goes on along the minus strand of JBBGZY010000292.1, from coordinate 11,176,641 downwards.
ATAGGAGGGCGCGGGAAGCGTCTCTATGTAGTCAGGGAGTCCAGAGCCCTGCGCAGGGCTGTGCCAGAGAAGAGGGATATGTGGGATGAGATCATCTCCTGAGTTCAGGCCTCGGCATTTGAAATATTAGAGAGAGAAACTTCAATATCATCACAAGAGGGACACATACATATACAAGCGGAGTTGTGGGATCCGGTGAAAAGTGCAGGTATTAGCCCCAGTGGGCGGCAGCTTTCTTGATATGGGGGCTTCAAGTGTGGCCCCCCGACATCACCAAAGGGCCACACATTCAATTCAGTGAATATGCAGTGTAGGAGACAAACAGGATATAGTCAGAGACTGCAGACATGATACAGGAGAGTGTCAGAGACTGCGGACGTGATACAGGAGATGGTCAGAGACTGCAGACATGATACAGGAGAGGGTCAGAGACTGCAGACGTGATACAGGAGATGGTCAGACACTGCAGACGTGATACAGGAGATGGTCAGAGACTGCAGACATGATACAGGAGAGGGTCAGAGACTGCAGACATGATACAGGAGAGGGTCAGAGACTGCAGACATGATACAGGAGATGGTCAGAGACTACAGACATGATACAGGAGATAGTCAGAGACTGCAGACATAAAACAGGAGATGGTACCGGAGGGGCACTCGACAGAGCTGCCCGCTTTCGCCTCTCGTTTGTCCTGGCTATGGAATCGCTGGCGGAGGCGATCCGTTCACATCCAGATATAAAAGATATTGAAGTTGTGGGTTCTGCTCATAAGATCTCCTTGTTTGCAGATGACATCCTATTGACTCTGACTGCACCCAGAATCTCGCTGCCTAATTTATTCTCCCTTTTGGAGACCTTTGTGTCTTTTTCGGGACTACACGTTAACCCCTACTAAGTTCTAAGGTGATGTCCGTAAACCTGTCCTCCTCAGAATCAACCTCTCTAAAATTTCCCATTTCAATGGCTCCCCCCATTGCCCTATCTGGGTATACGGCTCACTCCCAAATAGGACTGTCTGTACCAGGCCATTTTCCTGCCTCTCTTTAGAAAACTCCCTGACATGTTATCCTCTTGGTCCCACCTCCCGCTATCCTGGTTCGGCAGGATCTCTGCAGTTCGTATGACCTACCTCACGAAACTTGTATTTATTTGGAGTATTACCAGTCCCGATCGCCTCCTATATATTATTATTTCACCAACGCAAGCTCTTGAAATTCGTCTGGGATTCCAGACCCCAGATCAATAAGCAGACTCTGTACGCTCGGTGGATCAATGGAGGTCTTTCGATCCCCAATCTTCAGGCATACTACACGGTAGCGAACACAGCCCCACTATCCCATCTTCATGACACATAACAAATGCTGCTATGGGCCGGTATTGATCTGGTCGAATCTCACCCTATTCCCATTTTCTCTGTACCCTGGCTCCCCCCCACGAAACGCCCGCATGGGTTTGGGCCGTGTATGACACATTCTGTTCGCCTATGGGACTCTGTTAAATTCTCGGCAGGACTACGATCCCCTCACTTACCATTACGGAGTCTTACTCATTGCCCTTCATTTCCCCCCAGTTGTGAGAATCCTAAACAATTCTCGTGGTGGACGGATAATGGATTCACTGACATTCATTCTCTGTTCACCCCTACGAGAATAATAACATTCGATGTTCTCAGATCTTCCCATGATATCCCCCTTTGGGAACATTATAGTTACCTTCAAGTTAAACACTTCCTCCAACAATTCACAAAAGCCAGACCTACCCCAAACACCTTGACCCCATTTGAAAGCATCTGCAGTGCTAAACCCCATTCCCCGGGATTAATATCTTTACTTTACTCCTCAATCATTTCCTCTAGGAAACCCCCAGTGAGATCGTATCATCTCCAATGGGAGAGAGACTTGGGTAAACAGTTGGACCCAGAGGACTGGCAGATCATGGCAATAGCCCTTACGAAGTGTTCTAGGAATGTTCTCATTCTGGAAAATGCATACAAAGTGTTCTATAGATGGTATTATATGCCAGGTAGACTAGCTTGTTTTATTCCTTCCTATTCCCCTCACTGTTACCGGGGTTGTTCGCAGGAAGGTATCATGGCCCACATTTGGTGGTCTTGCCCCAAAGTATGTAGACTATAGGTTAGGGTCTACACCCTTCTTCGTAACATGCTCCATTTCAACCTTAAAAGAGACCCCTATGAAGCCCTTCTGTGTAAACCCATCCTTGAACTCCTCTGCCCGGAATTCCAATTGGCCCAGCACCTCTTTAATGCAACCAAGTTGACCATTGCGAGGGCATGGAAAACCTCAGTACTCAGCTTCGAAGCAGTTAAAAACCGCATGAACGACATCATGATTAATGAGAAATTGGCGGCCCTCACCTCTGATACTCACAATACATTTCTCAGGGTCTGGCAACCATAGATATCATACAACCAGTCCTCTGGGTTCAACAGCCTACTTCTTTCAATTTAAGGGTCTCCGGATGCACCCCCCCCCCCCCCCCCCCCCATGGACTCACCTCCTTTCTCCCTCCCTTCTCTTTTTTTTCTCTCTTATATCCCCCTTGTCTTCCCTTTCTTTTTCTGTATACTTTCTCTGACACTCCTGGTTTCCAGGAGTCGGCCCAGTAAATATGGTTACAGTGATGAAAGAAAAAAATAAAAATAAATAAAAACCAAACAAACGATTGTTTTTCTTTCTAATCCATAATCAATATGCAGTTGATCTATGTATGTATGTATGCACCCCGCTTTATCGCTTGGGGTTTCCGAAACTTTGCCTACAATACAATACAATTAAATGATCTATTGTACTGATGAATATTGTACCACGTGTATAACATCCCTTTGTTGGGATCTTCCTCTCCATTTTATGTTTGATGTAAACATCACACTGTTGCACTAATCTGTTGAATTTACTTTTCTACCAATAAAGACTTTGTAAAAGAAAAAAAAATGTTGTTTTATTGAGTTAAAGCTTTATTGTTACCATGGTTTGCTTTTCAGGTACGCCATTCAGTTGCAGCACAGGTTTATTTATTTTGACATCAACAGCGTTTGTTCTCACGATATGTAAATCAGCGATTCCAGCGCTGTAGGAGGTGATTTCACCACCACAGTTAAAACAAAACGGTGCATGTATGCCCATCATTAGAAGTGGATGCATGAAAGGCGGTATTCTAATGGTGGGCATACGCACTGATCAATCTCTTTTTTCGTTCAGCCCACAGGCTGCATGAAAAAAAAAGAACATTACAATATATGCCCAACAAGGACCAGCAACGTACTGGTATGTTGCTAGATTTTGAGTAGTTATAACAGAATTTCATGTAAAAGCAATCCTAGACTGCTTTTACAAGCAGTGGAAGGGAACGCCCCCCACCATCTTTCATGGTTTTCTCAGGTTCTCCTGTCCCACCGGGTAACCTGAGAATGCAGCCGGTGGTTCCGTCAGTTGACCATAGAGCTAATCGGACACCAGAATGGTTCTAATCATGTCTATGGTCTAAGAAACCGGAAGTTAAGAGCATTTCATGACTTCGGTTTCGCCGGATATAAACAGTGCCATTGTGAAATTTTGAAAGCATCTTATCACACCGATCTTGGTGTGGTCAGATGCTTTGAGGGCAGAGGAGAGATCTAGAGTTTAATAGACATCAATTTTTCCAAAAAAAGAGTACCTGTCACTACCTATTGCTATCATAGGGGATATTTACATTCCCTGTGATAATAAAAATGATTTTAAAAAAATTAAAAATTAAAGGAACAGTGTAAAATAAAATGAAAAAGCAAAATAAATAATAATAAAAATTAAAAAAATCACCCATGTCCTCCCGTGCTCGCATGCAAAGGCGAACGCAAGTGTCAGTCTCATGTCGTATGTAAACAGCAATTGCACCATGCATGTGAGGTATCAACGCGAAGGTCAAATTGAGGGCAGTAATTTTAGCAGTAGATCTCCTCTGTAAATCTAAAGTGGTAACCTGTAAAGGCTTTTAAAAATGTAGGTAGTTTGTCGCCACTGCACGGTTGTGTGCAATTTTAAAGAATGTCATGGTTGGTATCTATGTACTCGGCCTAAGATCATCTTTTATATTTTACCAAACATTTGGGCAATATAGTGTGTTTTAGTGCATTAAAATTCAAAAAGGTGTTTTTTTTCCAATAAAATTGCGTTTGAAAAATTGCTGCGCAAATACTGTGTGAAAAAAAAGTGAAACACCCACCATTTTAATCTGTAGGGCCTTTGCTTTAAAAAAATATATAATGTTTGGGGGTTCAAAGTAATTTTCTTGCAAAAAAAAATATTTTTTCATGTAAACAAAAAGTGTCAGAAAGGGCTTTGTCTTCAAGTGGTTAGAAGAGTGGGTGATGTGTGACATAAGCTTCTAAATGTTGTGCATAAAATGCCAGGACAGTTCAAAACCCCCCCAAATGACCCCATTTTTTAAAGCAGACACCCCAAGCTATTTGCTGAGAGGCATGTTGAGTCCATGGAATATTTTATATTTTGACACAAGTTGCGGGAAAAAGACAATTTTTTTTTTGTGCACAAAGTTGTCACTAAATGATATATTGCTCAAACACGCCATGGGCATATGTGAAATTACACCCCAAAATACATTCTGTTGCTTCTCCTGAGTACGGGGGTTCCACATGTGTGAGACTTTTTGGGAGCCTAGCCATGTACGGGACTCCGAAAACCAATCACCTCCTTCAGGCTTTATAAGGGTGTAAATTTTTGATTTCACTCCTCACTGCCTATCACAGTTTCAGAGGCCATGGAATGCCCAGATGGCACAAAACCCCCCAAATGACCCCATTTTGGAAAGTAGGCACCCCAAGCGTTTTCTGAGAGGTGAGTATTTTGCAGATCTCGCTTTTTGTCACAAAGTTTTGAAAATTGAAAAAAGAAAAAAAAATACATTTTCTTTTCTTTCTTCATTTTCAAAAACAAATGAGAGCTGCAAAATACTCACCATGCCTCTCAGCAAATAGCTTGGGGTGGCTACTTTCCAAAATGGGGTCATTTGGGGGGGTTTTGTGCTATCTTCGAAACTGTGATAGGTGGTGAGGAGTGAAATCAAAAATTAGAAATCCTGAAGGCGGTGCTTGGTTTTCGGGGCCCCGTACGCGGCTAGGCTCCCAAAAAGTCCCACACATGTGGTATCTCCGTACTCAGGAGAATCAGCAGAATGTATTTTGGGGTGCAATTCCACATATGCCCATGGCATGTGTGAGCAATATATCATTTAGTGTCAACTTTGTGCAAAAAAAAAAAAAGTTTGTCATTTTCCCGCAACTTGTGGCAAAATATAAAATATTCCATGGACTCAACATGCCTCTCAGCAAATAGCTTGGGGTGTCTACTATCCAAAATGGGGTCATTTAGGGGTTTTTGTGCCATCTCGGCATTTTATGGCCTTCAAAACTGTGATAGGTAGTGAGGATTGAAATCAAAAATTTACGCCCCTTAGAAATCCTGAAGGCGGTGCTTGGTTTTCGGGGCCCCGTACGCGGCTAGGCTCCCAAAAAGTCCCACACATGTGGTATCCCCGTACTCAGGAGAAGCAGAAAAATGTATTTCAGGGTGCAATTCCACATATAACCATGGCATGTGTGAGCAATACATCATTTAGTGACAACTTTTTTGTAAAAACATTTTTTTTTTTGTCATTATTCAATCACTTGGGACAAAAAAATGTAATATTCAATGGGCTCAACATGCCTCTCAGCAATTTCCTTGGGGTGTCTACTTTCCAAAATGGGGTCATTTGGGGGGGGGGGGTTGTACTGCCCTGCCATTTTAGCACCTCAAGAAATGAGATAGGCAGTCATAAACTAAAAGCTGTGTAAATTCCAGAAAATGTACCCTAGTTTGTAGACGCGATAACTTTTGCGCAAACCAATAAATATACGCTTATTGACATTTTTTTACCAAAGACGTGGCTGAATAAATTTTCTTTACAAAAATTTTATTGGCAACAATCAGATAACAATTACTGACAATTTCAGTTTAGCATAGAAACAGTACTAAAAACAGAGTACATATCGATGATACAGGATAACGGTTACATGGTTAAAGGGGGTGATACATAGTTTGGATTGGAAAAGATATTTTGTACAATCAATCTGGTGTCGTAAATTATCGTGTCAATGGGGGCAAGGGCCCACTAGCACGGGCAGAGTCACTGGAGGTAGTACTCCGTGAGAGGAGAGTCTCGGTGACAGTCAAACTTACTGTGTTAGAGAGCTACGTTACAAATGGTGTGGTTTGAATCAGGAAAGGGGAAGGAGGGGAGGAAAAGGTGACTAGTAGGGGTAAAGATAAGAAGAAAGATAGAAGAAAGAGTTAGAAGGAAAGTGGTTGGGTGGCCTACGCAGACCATCAACGCTAAGTGTCAGCAACCTAAGGGGGACGAGGGGACTAAGGTTCCAGGAGATGTGTATCGAAGTCAGGAGGTAAAAATTGTTCTATCCATGGGCGCCGGATTTTAAGATTTGGGGGGGTTTTGTCCAGAATCGTGGCTTCAATTTTACTATGTATCATAGCCTGGGTAACCCTATTCTTTACTTCAGTTATGTATAAGGTTGGGGTTTTCCAAGCTCTAGCTATTGTTTGCTTGGCTGCTGTAGTGAATTGTAGGAGGAGACAAAGTTGTGCCTTAGTATAGTCCGTGGCTGAATACATTTTGGCCTAAATGTATGACTAAAATTGAGTTTATTGGATTTTTCTTATAACAAAAAGTAGCAAATATCATTTTTTTTTCAAAATTTTCCATTTATATCGCCAAAAATAAAAATTTGGAGAGGCAATCAAATACCATCAAAAGAAAGCTCTATTTGTGTGAACAAAAGGACGCAATTTTCGTTTGGGTACAGCATTGCATGACCGCACAATTACCAGTTAAAACAGAGCAGTGGCAAATTGTAAAAAGTCCTCTGGTCTTTAGGCAGCCAAATGGACCGGGGCTTAAGTGGTTAAAGCGATGCAGTGCCGTATCGCAAAAAGTACTCTGGTCAGGAAGGGGGTAAATCCTTCCGGGGCTGAAGAGGTTAAACCTCATTTGCCATGTAGTTGCCCACCCCAATAATTTGTTCAGATCTTCTTGCAAGGTTTCCACAAGGCAGTGACACCAGTGGAAATCATCAGTAACCATTTATTTAAACTGGACCTTGCATTATCTTCAACTCTATCTGTAAAAAGTATTCAGTCATGACTTAAAGCTGAAATCCAGGAAAAAATAAATTTTTTAAATATATTTGTCCATGGCCACAAAGGATATAAATCCACACTGTGTGCACTAAATGTCTTGGCAAGCCCAGATAGGACTGTGTAAAAGCAGCAATGACATCATCGCTGTGCTGTACATAGCCTGTGCAGAGCTGTGGGAGGGGCCCAGCAGGCTCCACCCCACTACAGGCACCTATAGGAGGGGGGCGGAGACCAGACCATTCACCCTGCACAAGGAGAGAGAGCAGCAATGAGCGATCTTTATTAGCAGATGGAGGTTCTAGACGTCCTTTTTCTACTAATTAGAGGTTTACTGTTGCCTGTGTCCCTTTTGGGGGCTTCTCCTCATCACGATACAAAAAAGGGAAAATGTTCACTATAGGGCCACAAAGCGCAAAAGTTCAAACCCTCCCTCGCTCTATCCAAAAAAGAAAGTTCTGTCTGGAAATACAATATATTTCTATATTAGAGATACTAGTGCCACTGCCCATCTCCTTGGATTGTGTATTCTGTGGAGGAGTGTATTCTGCCAATAGCTTGTTGGTAGATCAGAGTTATTGAGAAGCCTCAGAGATTGCTTCCCAATATCTAATTCTCTCAAGTCTTGTATGTGGGGTCAGGAGTGCCAAGTACAGTTATCTAGTGCAATGATTCTTTTAAAATGTTTATTAGATAAGAACATCGCATATACAGCCCGCATGTTGTGGGGGAAAGGCCTTCCCCTTCTTTAGGGCTGAATTCAGTCCTTATTGCCACAAAGACACGGTGACAAATGAACCCATTCAGCTTTAAATCCGGCTTTATAATGAATTCCGTTTGGAAAAAGTTAGGACCAATACAGCTAAGCCTTGATGAAGAGGGAGGTCTTCCCACAAAATGTGCGGCTTATATATGACATTCTAACCCAGTCTTTCTCAACCTTTTCAACAAAGGAACCCTTTAGATAACTTTCCAGTCTCAGGAAACCCCTGCTAAAAAGTACTATAAATACAACTCATGATACATTAGTGTGATGGTCAGTGGGAAGAATGCTTGTTACATTTGTGGTCATTGGTAAAAATTATCCCCTTACAGATAGCTAAAAAGATCAATCAGTGGGAACTTATCCAAGAGATAGAAATTGCTCAAGGAACCCCTAGCAACCTCTGGAGGAACCCTGGTTGGGAAAGCCTGTTCTAACCAATATTTCAAAGGAATCAGGTCTCAGGGGGCTCTTACCAAAACCAAATTATTGGGGGATCAATGGAAAAAATTCCCCTTACATTGGTGATCGGTGGGAAGAATGCTCCTTTCATTGGAGGTCAGTGGGAAGAATGTTGGTGTGTGTATTGGTCCAGCAACGCACCAACACCTTTGCAGCCATTGTGCTACCTGCTGGGTGTTTGGTGTGCTCCTGTACCTTTAAGAAGGGGTGGGCTCCCTTCAGTCCACCTGCCCTCACTTATCCATCAGAATGTATGTGCCTGCACTGTGGGGACACTCACATTTTAGTGTTAGGACCCACAGATATCAGGGTGCCGTGACGTGGCTCTGTGGCTTACGCATGCGTTTGCAAATGCATGCGGACTAAACCCCTGTTTTTAAGGCATACTGGTAGACAGGTCAATTCGTTGTCTGCGAGCTGGTGGTAAGTAGGCTTGGATTTTTTCCTGCTCATTCCCCAGGTTTTTGTTGGTATTTGTTTGTAGCCTTCCAATGCCGCTTACTGCGATAGCCAGCTATAAATGAGGGTGGTGGCAAGTTTTTTGAGATCACGTTGGTATGTGTATTGGTCCAGCAACGCACAAACATCTTTGCAGTCATTGTGCTACCTGCTGGGTGTTTAGTGTGCTCCGGTACCTTTAAGAAGGGGTGGGCTCCCTTCAGTCCACCTGCCCTCACTTATCCATCAGAATGTATGTGTCTCCACTGTGGGGACACTCAAATTTGTGTTAGGACCACAGATATCAGGGTGCCATGACGCGGCTCTGTGGCTTACGCATGCGTTTGCAAATGTGTGCGGACTAAACCCCTGTTTTTAACGCATACTGTTAGACATGTCAATTGGTTGTCTGCGAGCTGGTGGTAAGTAGGCTTGGACTTTTTCCTGGGCATTCCCCAGGTTTTTGTTGGCATCTGTTTGTAGCCTTCCAATGCCGCTTACTGTGATAGCCATCTATAAATGAGGGTGGTGGCAAGTTTTTTGTGATCACTTGTGGTCATTGGTAAAAATGATCCCCTTACAGATAGCTAAAAAGATCAATCAGTGGGAACTTATCCGAGAGGTAGAAATTGCTCAAGGAACCCCTAACAACCTCTGATGGAACCCTGGTTGAGAAAGCCTGTTCTAACCAATATTTCAAAGGAATCAACGAGGTGCTCCAAAACTCACACCCCTGAATGGATCATCTAAAAATTCATCCATCATGACCAGATAGGCTAGACCAGGTTTTTTCAACATTTTTACCCCAGAGGAACCCCTAAAATAGATGAGGTCTCAGGGGACTCTTACCAAAACCAAATTATTGGGGGGTCAATGGAAAAAATTCCTTTTGCATTGGTGATCGGTGGGAAGAATGCTCCTTTCATTGGAGGTCAGTGGGAAGAATGTTCCTTACATTGGTGGTCAGTGGTAAGAATGTCCCTTACATTGGCGGTCAGTGGGAAGGAGGAGGAGGACACACCTAAGGAGCTCTCTGAGAACCAGCCTTTTTTCAAGCCTGGGCCTTGCCTGTTAGCTTGGCCCAGGAACAATGCCTGATCCTGGGGGAGGCCCAGGGAGGGACCCCCCTGATGACATGGGGCCTAGTGAGGAGGAGGTGGAGGATCTGACTGTGGGTCCAGGCCCTGGTATGGATGCAAGTATCTTCAGACAGAAGATTGTTGATCGTTTTAGGGAAATTGGAAGGGCTGAAGAGAAACTTCAAGTTTTGAAAACTGAACATAAGAACTTCAGAGCCAAATACTTCCAGGCCTGGAGTAGAAATCGCACAGCCATGAAGCCTGAGTTACAGGAATTAGAGGAAAAAGTAAAGCAGCAAACTTTATTGTTGGAGAAGTTAAAAGCCAGAAGTGGAGCTTTTAAAGAAAAGTTTGACAATGAGAAGAGATTTGCCAGCCAGTCGGCAGTAAGTCGCATGGATCAGCAGCCTCAGGTTATGGATGACCCGGGTCCATCTGCCTCTGCACCTCTCCCCCCATGTCAGGCCTTGGAATCGCCAGCGGCAACCAGCCAGGGGGTTGAGAGTGAGCATGGCACCCTGACCTTCATCCAGCAGATGGAGTCACCCCTGAGAGCAGACAAGTTTGCCATTTCTGATGATCCATCAGAAACCCCTGAGGATGAGAGGAAAAATAAACCAGGGAATGAAGATGGACCTGCACCAAATACCCTGAACATGGATGTTTCTACTCCTGCATTTGCTGAGACCAGTAGTTCCTCTACCAAGTTTGCTGCATGTGTTTCACACAGTATGGCTGACACCAGCAAAGAGATTGCCTCACCTGAGCCTCTCTGTGTTCCAGCAGAGCTGATTGATGCTGATGGGGGAGGGGATCAGCACATTGCACCATGTGCAGTGGAAGCCATGGAGGTGTCAGACCAGCCTGCTGAAAGTCCTGTCCTGATGGAAGAGAACAGGCCAGCTGAAGATTCCACCAGCACAGCAGTGGGAAAGGACACTGCTGGGAAGACTACAGGAACTGTGAATATACCAGCAAGTATTAAGAATGACAGTAATGATAAAACTATGAATGTGGTGGGGGGTGGTGAAGGGGTTAATACTGCTGGGAAAAATAAAAATGACATTGCTCTCCCTGCTCAGCAGAGGAAAGACTCATCGATTGTTCAGACCAAATCTGTACAATCGATATCTGCTAGGAATGTGTCAGACGGTTCAAAACTCACAAATGTTTCTTCTGCTGGGAGAAATGTGGGCAGTTATGCGTCTGTTCTGGGGAGTCGCACCAAGGAGGGTGGAGGGAATTTTGTAAATATTAGTGGTCACAATTTGGGGAGGCTTGGTGGTGGGATGGTTGGTGGGTACAGGAGGAGGAATGTGGTTCAATTGAAGTGGGAGGGGGAGGGGACCCCACCAGTAAGGGGGAGGGTGGCTGAGTTGGTTCTGGAAATGGGGTTTAAAGCCTTGGATATCTTTGCTTTGATTTTCCCAGTGGGGAGTTATGCATTTGATTTGTCCTTTGTAAAGCCTGAGGGTTTGGATTTATTTTGGGAGCGATATAGGAGGTGCAAGGGCCTTCCGCAGTGGAGTGGTTTGGTGCCAAAGGTGATTTCCAGGCAGCCTCTGATAAAGTCGGTGATGATCCTGGTGCGTAACGAATCCATACCAGAGGCTGATTTAATAGTATGGCTACGCCGATATGGTGAGGTCCTCGCTCCACTGCGGAAGGTCCTTGATGAGCATGGGATATGGACAGGGGCCTGGACAGTGTCACTAAAATTGGGGGTGCTTGGAAATGTAGTTCAACACCTTCCCTGTTCAGCTTTTCTGGGGAGAGATAGGCTGACTATTTTTTACCAGGGTCAGCCTAAAGTCTGTAACAAATGTGGAGACAAAGGCCATTTTGCATCTACTTGTACCCGTAAGAAATGCTCACTATGCCAGGATCTGGACCATTTGGCTAAGGATTGTACTGAAATTCGGTGCAATTTGTGCCAAAAGCTCGGTCATCCTTATAGCCAGTGCCCGGAGGCATTACATAACTTGCCAGGATTGGAGGCTGAGTTGCAGAGACTTGATAAGGAGGATGAGGCCGCTAAAACTGTTATTGACCCTCCTGTTTCTGTTACATCTGTTCCGGATTCTGTTTCCCCTAGTGATGTGGTCCCTGAGTCTGTCCCTCCTGTGTCTGTTACATCTGTTGTTTCGGATTCTGTTTCACCTAGTAATGTGGTCCCTGAGTCTGTCCCTCCTGTGTCTGTTACATCTGTTGTTTCGGATTCTGTTTCACCTAGTAATGTGGTCCCTGAGTCTGTCCCTCCTGTGTCTGTTACATCTGTTGTTTCGGATTCTATTTCCCCCAGTAATGTGGTCCCTGAGTCTGTCCCCCATGTGGTGGTCCCTAATCCTGCTGTACGCAGATCCTCCAGGCTGGCAGAAGCTGCTGGGGGGGCAGGTTTGGCAGATCTTCCCTCTCGGCCTCCAGTCCCTGTCCCTCAGCGGCACAAACATGGTCAGGGGAATGTGGGGGTGCTGGATGGGAGTGGGGCTGATAGAAGGGTGTCCATATCCCATGTCTCACCCTCTGTTGAGGGGGATTCGGATGATGAGAGGTGGGAGAAGTTTAGGAGGAAGAAAAAGAAGAAGAGGAAGACAAGTAAAGTGGTCATTTCTTCCTCAGGGTCGGACCCAGGAGGGGTTCCTCTTGGTAATACCTTTTCAGTTTTGTCGGGTGATGAGATGTCTGATATATCTTTCTCTTTATCATCCATGGATGAGGGGGAGTCACGTAGTCTGAAGAGAGCTGTTTCTGGTGATGAGAGTGTCGCAAGGGTTAAGAAACGACTACCCCAATCATCCTGATGGCAGTTCCCACTCCGATAAAGGTGGCGACCATTAATGTCGCCAGCATTGAATCTGCAAGAGCTCGTGATATTGCCTTATTTTTGCTCAGCGAGTTTGATGCCGAGATTTTATTTTTGCAAGAGACCTGGCTCAATACTTTGGCCGATGTCCATCTAGCAAAAAGGGAGTGGAGATGCGGTCCCTCCTTTTGGTCTCTTGCGGCTGAGCCCTGCAGCGGAGTTGCGGTCCTTTTTAAAACCGATATGGTAACGTGCCGGCGGGTAATTGAGGTAGAAATGGGGAGATGCATGGTCTTGGACGTCTCTGTTAGGGGGCAGGACCTGCGCCAAATCAATATCTATGGACCGCAGTCAAAATGGGGCAGGAAATGCCTCCTCACAGAGATCAAGCCCTTCCTTTTTACGTCCCAGCAGGTTGTCTTTGGAGGTGATTTTAACACCATAATTAGGCCTGAAGACAGGAGAGGCTCCATAGACAGGCTGGGTTACGATAGCGTTTTTCTTAGAGATATGGTGAGACAAGCAGGCCTGGTAGATGTGCATATTAAGCACTGCCCTGGCAGCATGGGTTTCACATTTCAGAGAGGGAATAGTCAGAGTAGGATAGATAGGTTTTTTTTAAAGGAGAACTCTGCTTTCTCGGCTCCTGAGTTGAGGGCGGTGGAGTTCTCTGATCACTGTATGCTGTCTGTGACTCTGAATGCCTCGGACACTCCACCCAGAGGAAGGGGTACCTGGAAACTGAATTCGACTCTCCTGGAAGATGTAGAGGTAAGACAATCCTTTGAGGATTTTTTTCAGGCACAGGTTTCTATTCTGGACTTTTGCAGCAGTAAGTCAGAGTGGTGGGAGCTTGTGAAACAAAGGGCAATTGGACTTTTCAAGGCCATAAGTAAGAAGAAGCAGCTTGGTATGTACATTGCCTACCAGCATTTGCGGAGGAAGCTTGATCGTCTTGTCTCGTATAGAGGAGATCCAGGGGAGATCTCTGAGGTGAAGTTTCTTCTTAGGAAGTGTCAATATGACCGGCATGCCTCCTTGGTTCTGGAGAGGGATTATGGAAAATATCACTCGCCTGGTCCTTACCAGAACTGTAAGCAAGGCATAGCAGTTAAGACGGTCATAGGCCTGAGGGATAGTACGGGTTCCCTGGTGAAGTCCAGATCAGGGATCCTGGAGATCTTCAGATCATATTATGCAGACCTTCTGGGAAGAAAGGACCTTTGTTGGGACAGGATGGAAAGCTTTCTGGATTCTACTCCAGGATTGGGAAATGGTACGTTGCCTTTGATGGATTTGACAGAACCAATTTCAGTGGATGAGGTAGTTAATGCTATAGAGAAGCTGGCTACCAAAAAATCGCCTGGGCCAGATGGGTTGACAGCTGAATTCTACAAGTGTTTTAAGTCCATTCTGGCTCCCTTTTTAGCAGAGGTTTATAACAGCTGTCTAGAAGAGGGTTCGCTCCCTCCCTCCATGAGGCAATCCGCTGTGATTCTTCTGTCAAAAGGTAAAGACCCCTCAATGATTGAGAACTGGCGCCCCATCAGTCTTCTCAATGTTGATAGAAAGATCCTGGCGAAGATTCTTTTTTGGTGCTTGTCATCAGTAGCAGGCGATTTGTTGTCCAGTCATCAGCACTGCTCAGTCCAAGGTAGAAGTACCTTTTCAGTGGTTTTAGCTGTCCGGGAGGCTTTGGAACGATGCAGGGCTGCTGGATGGAGAAAGTACTTGCTGGCATTGGATCAGGCGAAGGCTTTTGATAGAGTCAATCACGAGTACCTGTATTTGCTACTTGGTAGATAGGGCCTGCAGGGGAGGTTTATAGATTGGCTGAAGACATTATATAGAGGGGCTGAGAGCTTCCCACTGGTTAATGGTTGGGTTGGACGGCCTTTTGAGGTTGGCTCTGGTGTGCGCCAGGGATGTCCTCTGAGCCCCCTGTTATATGTATTCGCAATCGACCCCTTCATAAGAAGGCTAGAGAGTGGATCTTTGTGCGGGGTGCCTTTGGGCATTGCTGGTGTGCCGCCTCTGAAGGTCGTGGCCTATGCCGATGATGTGTCTGTTATTGTCTCTGGGACAGAGGAGGCGCAGGAGGTGGTCTCTATGATAGAGCAGTACACGGAGGCTTCTGGTTCTAAAGTCAACCATGAAAAGAGTGAAGTTTTCTGGATGGGTGAGGAGGGTGAAAGCTTCGAACTTCCGGATGCCTTCCCAGAGCCCCAGCAGGAAATTAAAGTGTTGGGCATCAAATTTGGTCCTGGTGACTATGGTCATCGAAATTGGGAAAGCAGGTTGGTGTGTGCCAATGCCAAAGTAGCAAGCTGGAAGAAATGGAAGCTTTCCTTGAGGGAGAGGGTTGACTTGATCAAAACGTACCTGGTCCCAATCTTTTTATATGTCAGCTTCGTCTGTATCTTGCCAGCATCTCTCTATGCAAGGGTGTACAGCTGTTTTTTCCAACTGTTATGGGGAAGTAGGCTGAACCTGATCAAACGCAATGTAACTTACCTGTCTAGGCGGGAGGGTGGCCTAGGAATGGTCAACCCAATAGTTTTCTTTTCTCTGCTCTTTTTAAAGTACAATCTTGGTAACATGCTAGCAGAGAACCCGCCGGGATGGGTGGGCATTTTTAAATCTTGTTTTAGGCCTTTTCTGCGATGCTGGGAAGATGGCGGGCCAGTGAAAAGTCTGAGAGTCCGACATGGCAAGCTCCCGGCTTATGTTGCCCCGTGTCTGAAAATACTTCGGCAGTGGCAGGTGACAGTGGAGGATATCAAGTCCCTCCCCAGGAAGCTTCTGGAGAAGAGGATTTTGAGCTCTGCTTTCAGTGTGTCACTGGCCTTAAGGGATTGCCCAGGCTCTGTAATGAGGGAGGGGTTGCGTTTAATCAATTTAGAAAGAATTCCCTTGAAGTTTAGGGATCAAGCCTGGCTCGCTTTCCATGGAAGGCTCTATGTCAGAGGGAACTTGAAGCATCGCCCTGTGGATGATCGGGATTGTCCTAGAGCGGAGTGTGTGGAGTCTATGGACCACTTTTTGCTGCAGTGTCCCTTTAACATAGAGGTGTATAAAAGGGTGGGGAGGGCTCTAGGCATCCCCTTTTTCTATTGCATGAGTTATGCGGAGTGGGTGTACGGGGCATTCCTGACTTGCTGGGATTTTGATTTGGATACACTGTTTTTAGTTAGTATAGTTGTCCGTTACTTCACATGGAATGCACGGTGCCAGATTACCCTGCGGAAAAAAGTCCTCTCTGTTGAGGTGGTGGTGCACGATATTCTGGGTGAGGTTGGGAAAATTCGGGGTCTTGAGAGGGGCAGGGAGCCTCGGGCGGTCTGGAAAAGGGCGTGGAGGAATATCAGACCTGCCTTTGGTGAACTGCCCATCTCTGGGTGAGGTGCTGTTTTCTTTTTTTATTTCTTTCACTCCCTTAGTTTTTGTTGGTTAGTAGCTTCTTTTTGAAGAAGGGCTGCATGCATAATGGGTGCGGGTTTGTTTCTTGACCTCACAGTTTGGATGTCTGGTGTATTGGTGTGAGTTGTAGTGAGATTATCCCCAATAATGACATGTTCATGATGAGTTTTGTTTTTGCTGTAAAGTCATTTTTTGTTTGAGAGCAGATTTGCTATATTTATTTTCATTTATGTAAATATGTATATATTTATGTATATTATATATAGTGATTTTATGCTTATTGATTGCAAGACTTTTAATAAAGAAAAATTGGGAAGAATGCTCCTCACATTGGAGGTCATTGGGAAGAATGCTCCTCACATTGGAGGTCAGTGGGAAAAATGTCCCTAACGTTGGTGACCAGTGTGAAGAACACTCCTTACATTGGTGGTCAGAGGGTACAATGTCCCTTACATTGATGATCAGTGGAAAGAATGCTCCTTACATTGGTGGTCAGTGGGAAGAACATTCCTTACATTGGTGTTCAGTGGGAAGAACACTCCTTACATTTGTGGTAATTAGAAAGAATGATCCCTACATTGGCAGTCAGTGAGAAGAATGTCCCTTACATTAGCGTCAGTGGAAAGAATGCCCCTTACATTGGAGGTCAGTGGGAAGAATGCTTCTTACATTGGTAGTCAGTGGGATGAACTCTCCTTACATTGAAGGTCAGTGGGAAGAATGTTCCTTACATTGGTGGTCAGTGGGAAGAATGTCCCTTACATTGGTGGTCAGTGGGAAGAATGTCCCTTTCATTGGTGGTCAGTGGCAAGAATGCTCCTTACATTGATGATCAGTGGGAAGAATTCTTCTTACATTGGTGGTCAGTGGGAAGAATGTCCCTTATGCCCTGTACACACGGTCGGACATTGATCGGACATTCCGACAACAAAATCAATGTATTTTTTCCGACGGATGTTGGCTTAAACTTGTCTTGCATACACACGGTCAAACAAAGTTTTCGGAAAATCCGATCGTTCTGAACGCGGTGACGTAAAACTCGTACGTCGGGACTATAAACGGGGCAGTAGCCAATAGCTTTCGTCTCTTAATTTATTCTGAGCATGAGTGGCATTTTGTGCGTCGGATTTGTGTACACACGATTGGAATTTCCGACAACGGATTTTTTGGTCGGAAATTTTTATAGCAATCTCTCAAACTTTGTGTGTCGGAAATTCCGATGGAAAATGTGTGATGGAGCCCACACACAGTCGGAATTTCCGACAACAAGGTCCTATCACATATTTTCCGTTGGAAAATCCGACCGTGTGTACAGGGCATTACACTGGGGGTCAGTGGGAAGAATGTCCCTTCACATTGGGGGTAAGTAGGAAGAATCAGCTTTATTGGCAAAGTATGTACGGAACACAAGGAATTTGTGTTTGGTTTAAAAGTAGGCAACCCTTACAGTGGTGGTCAGAATGCCACCCTTACAGACAGCTACAAAGACAATTGGTGCTATGCTGTTGACTCTGCTAAGTGGAATTGTCCCCAGAACTATGTAGGCACCATTGCATGGGAGGTTAATCAGTTACAGATCATGGAAACCCTCTGGAGGAACCCTGGTTGAGAATGGCTGGGCTAGACCATAACTAGGTCATCTACACTACAAGTTAACCTCCTTGAATAAGATTTATACTCCTGCTCTCCATGGGTCATAATCAGTTGGTAGAAGGCCTGTCCCTAGTCCCCTATAAAAGCCTCTGTCCCACTTGGGTCTTTCACAGACTTCTTGTAGAAGCACATACTGATCCCTACAGCCAAGGCTGAGGAAGATTGGTGATATTACAGCCAAGGAAAACCAGAAGTTATGGGATGTCTTAAGGGAAACCCAAACTGAGGTAGATATGTAGGCTACTATGTAATACAAATGCATTGACTTAGAAAGAGACCCAGGCATACTATCATTTTCAGAAGGTGGCTACCATAGGAGGCCTCCATAATTCTTTCAGAACAGCTTCCCTTTAGCAAACAGAAGAATTTGCCAAGACACAATTAGCAGCACTGAGTATGGGCCCACAATAAAGCTGCGGTTCCTACTATTTATTTTCATTATCTTGCAAGGTCCTGTTACCACAATCATATGTTTTAAGCACTGGTTGAGGTGCTCAGGATGCACACAAAAGTTGAGGCATGCATGCAGAGCAGTGACCTCAATTGTTTTTTGACTGGAGTTCCCCTTTACGTTCACGGTTTGAGCGCTGTTCTTTTTTTGGCAATGAGTTGAAGCGAGATATTGATGGCAGATACACGCGTTGTCCTAATTGTAGGTGATCAGCAAGTATTGTGGCAATAGTCAGCTATAAGGTATTTATTGTTCTTACAAAATAAACAGCAAGTATAGAAAACCTTCATCTGGATGGAGATGGAGAAAGAACAAAATGTTAACATTCCTGAATTCATGTGCTGTGCAATATATCCCTAATTCTGCACCCAGGGTTTATGAATTCATCATTTATTTGGATTTTAGAAGAGTTTTTCTCACCATTTTCCAGTAGTAAGGCATGATGTGGGTGCTGGGATTAAATATCTCCCGTGTGCATTCATGGGAGTTAGGTCACCCCAGGCCGGCCACAAAAGTTGGCTGAAGACTCCAAAACATGGGTTAAAGACGCTGGAAGGTTGGAGATTTATTTATGTTAATTTTCTATTGTTGTCATCATCCAACGCTATGATGGTGGCATGACTATGGAGAATCTGGATATTGGGCTGGTAGCTTCTGCACACAAACAATGCCAACCTTGAGTTGAATAAGTCTAGGATAGAGACACCACAACACAATGTTCAAATCCAGGTGTAATTTTCATTAAGAAGATTTATGAAGAAGGTTTATGAAATCCAACGTGTTTTGGGGGCTATACTCCGCCCCTTCATCAGGGCTTAGTATGATGGTGGTATAACTGAGGAATCTGGGCTATCAACTTCTGCACGCTGAACAATGCCAACCTTCGGTCAACATAAGGGGAAATCAGTGTAGGATTGAAGAACCACAGAGTAATCTTCACGTTTACATGTAAATTTCATCAAGAAGATAAGTGTACAAAGTCATATGTGTTTCAGGGGCTATACTCCGCCACCTTCATCGAGGCTTAGTATGATGGTGTTATGAGTCTGACTATGAAGAATCTGGGCTGTCATCTTCTGCACACCGAATAATGCCAACCTTGGGTCAACATAAGGGGGAATAAGTGTAGGAATGAAGCACCACAGCCTAATCTTCAAGTCCAGATGTCATTTTTATCCTAAAGAGAAGTTATTTACAAAAGCCAACGCGTTTCAGGGACCATTTTCCTCAACCTCTATCGGGGCTTGAAGACTCAATGTAGGCGGAATCAAAAATCAATGAGTAATTTATTTCCAGCTGGTTTCAACTGCTGTGAAGGCTCGCCCAGTATTAAAACACTGAATTTTTTTTTTTACTGATTGTTGAGTCCACATCTATTGTTTCTCCAAACCCTGACAAAGGGGGCAGAGTATAGCCTCAGAAAAGCATTCGATTTTGGAAATAATATCTTTGGGATAAAATTACATCTGAATTTAAAAATTATGGTGTGGTGCTTCAGTCCTAGACTTGCTTACCCCCATCGTTCATTGTATAGAAGCTGCCAGCCCAATATCCAGATTATTCATACTTGTACCACCATGATACCAAGCTCTGATGAATGGGCACAGTATAGCTTCCAAAATGCATTTGTTTTGTACATAACTTATCTTTTGGATAAAATTACATCTGGACTTCAACATTACGGTATGACGTTTCAATCTTCGACTTACCCTCATGACAACCTAAGGTTGGCATTGTTCATCGTACAGAAGATGCCAGCCCAATATCCAGATTCTTCATACTCGTACAACCATCATAACAAGCCCTGGTGAAGGGGGCAGAGTATAGCTTCCAAAACGCATGCATTTTGTACATAACTTCTCTTCGGGATAAAATTACATCTTCAACATTGCGGTATGGCGCTTTAATCTTAGACTTATTTACCCTCATGCCAACCCAAAGTTGGCATCATTTGTTGTACAGAAGCTGCCAGCTCAATATCCAGATTTTTCATACATGTACCACAATCATACTGAGCCATGATGAAGAGAGTCTAGCACTCAAAACGTGTTGGCTTTTGAAAATACCGTGAACTTGAATATTATGGCATAGTACTTCAATCGACCCTGTCATTAGAAATTATGCAAATGTTTAAACTGAAGTTCTTCTTTCAGAAATAGAGCCAATTATAGATTTGCACAGCACATGAAATACAAATATTTTTGTGATAATTTAGGTAAAAAATTTCAGTTGGGTTCCCGAACAGTCGCCGCTGGCAGGAAATAGAACTAGTGAGGGTGTATTTATTCTGAACTTGTGTAGACTTCGGACCCATCTCCGATACGCAGTCAACACACTTGTCGCTCATGGCAGGGGAGGACATGGAAACATTTTAAAGTATGTCTACGATTTAAGATCACATCTACTGTCATTTATTTATTTTTTTGCTATCTGCTTTTAATAAACTGCACTCTTGCTATAATTTATGCTGGAATTTTTGTTTTTTTGCAGTGGTAATATCTAACAGTAAAATGAGATGTGCAATGAAAAAGAATTGTGGTGGTGATTTACAAAAGACACACAGGACAACGTGATTTACAGACTATAAATCACCTTATCAGTAGTAGCAAACCCCTTTTTAGGACTTACATTTCAGAAACCGGTCCTCTCTTGGGGATCATCATCCTTAGAAATTTAACTTTATCAATTTGTTGTAACATGGGACTGTAAAGGGAATATATAGAATTACATCATCAATACATATAAAATATAAAAAGTTTATCCTACAAAAGGTTAAAAGCACATATAAATGTCACAGAAAACAAAAAGGTCAACCTATACATTCCATGTCAGTAAGGACTTTATCAGGAGATTTGTGGAGTTAATCTACAATATAGCTCAATGTGTTTCGCATTTTACATATCTTCATCAGGAGCATTTGTGGATAGAATCTACAATATAGCTCAACGTGTTTCACATTTTACATATCTTCAATCAGGAGAATTTGTGGATAGAATCTACAATATAGCTCAACGTGTTTCACATTTTACATATCTTCATCAGGAGCATTTGTGGATAGAATCTATAATACTAACAGCACTTGCATATACGTTTTTCATCAATGCAGGAATATAGGTCTTCATACCCAAGGTCAAACCTCAGTTCTTTTTTTAAATTGAAGTTTGACCTTCAGTATGAAGGCATATATTCTTGCATTGATGAAAAATGTATATTATATTATAATGCTGTTATGTTTTTGTTATAAAATATATACCATAATTATTTGAAAAATTTTATCAACGAATGCTCCCGCTAAAGATATTGTGATATTCGAAATGTGTCGAGCATGCAAAGTTTTTGACAAAAGCCAACACGTGGCATGAGTGCTTACTGGCATGGAGTATATAGGTCAACCTTTTTGTTTTATGGGACATTTATATGTGTTTTTAACCTTTGTAGAATAAAGTTTATAGATTTTATATGTGTTGATGGGGTCATTGTATATATGCCCTTTACAGTCCCTTGCTACAACAAACTCATAATTCTGAACATATCATATGGGATGTGGGCAAATTTTGACATAGAACCAGTATTAAGATATAGTTGCATCCTTAGAAATTGCTGTGGGATGGAGGGTGGGCCAACCCTCGGCATACCCAGTCCAATCCAACGCCATCCACAGAAACCGATCCTAGCCTACTTTATGTAGTAGAAGATATTCTCTATAAAATCTCTTTCCTTGAAGTCCAATGGGGGACAGTGTTGTGTGATGGTGGTGGGGCCAACTCTCAAAAGTCAAACAACTGTGAACTGGCCCAGGATGACCTCATCCTCTACCCAGCATGCCTCAGTTTGTAACAAGCAGTATTAAAATCTAACTTCGGCTTTCATTTAACTTTTAATAGTTTTCCTATACTAATACATGCGCCTGCTGTCAGTGCTGTATGAACTGCATTAGCATCAGCTAAATACAGTATACAGAACTGTATTCCGGAAGCAGTACTTCCAGTCCCTGGAACAAAATCAAGTCAGCACTGTTCAGCCGTTCACAGGGACTTTGAATACAAGGCTTCCTCTAAATTGGCTGAGGTGGAGAGGTGGGCGGGAATGTCACAATCTCCACCTTAGCCAATCAGAAGAAGCCTTGTATTCATTTATAAAAATACAAGGCTTCCTATTAATAGCTGAGCAGCGCTATATCCTGAAGGAAAAAGCTTGTTTGGGCCAGCTTGGTCTAAATGAACTATTTAAATTTGGGCTTTAGGAACATGATCTACAAAAAACACAGAGCAGTGGGAGGAACACAGGTATTTAGATACAACCAGGAGGTCCAAAAGTGGGGGCCGGGCAACAGCACAATCACTACCAGTGAGAATGGATCTGCCTGCTTCCCAAGAGCCCCCTGAAGGACTATCGCCCAAACTGATGCCAGATTAGGCCAAACTCACCTCTGTCTGATAGGGGTACCCACCAACACGACCAGAGAAAGTGTCAGGGGGTCCAAAAGTGAAAGCTGGACAACAGCACCATCAAGCCCAGTGAGAATGGAACTCGGGGACTGCTTGCTTCTCAGGAGCCTCCTGAAGGACCAACGCCCAAACTGATGTGAGATTAGGCTGAACCCCCCAGCCTGAACGGGGGACCTGCCAAAAGGACCAGAGAAAGTGTCAGGAGGTCCAAAAGTGAGGGCTGGGAAACAGCACCATCACGCCCAGTGAGAATGGATCTAAGAGATTGCCTGCTTCCCAAGAGGCCCCAAACAGATGCCAGATTAGGCCTGATAGGGGTACCTGCCAACATGACCTGAGGAAGAACATGGAGGAACAGCCTCATACTCAAGACTAGTCACCACTCTAAGGAATGACTCCACATGGACGGACCAAGCCGACCAGAACCCACCGAAACAGGTGGAAGAAATCGATCATGGTCAACAATGAAATGGGGTCAAGTCCTTTTTGGAACAGGTTCAGAAAGAAGACCTAGGAAAAAACAGGTCCTAATAAAAAAAAATGGTTAGACTTTTCTTAGTAGAGTTGAAGAAAAGATGTCTTTCTTCCCAAGAAACAAAGAAAATCTGAGGTATGCTGGGTAGATGAGGGGTTTTCCTGGGCTGGCCCTAAAGTTTTTGTTTGTCGGTATCCAGTCCTCCTGTAGGCAGCAGTATAACCCAACAGTGTATGATTCCTGTGTCTCTCAATGAACGAAAACAAACAGTCTTCTCACTTCCTGTCCTCTCTGGTTAACCAACATCCTTAGTGTCGTGGGGAAAACCCTAGGTATACACAGGCCAATTCCCCTCCGTCCACAGACATCAATTTCAGCCTATTTTAGGCAAGGGATGCCACTTCCAGCTCCCAGGAAAAAAAAAAACATTTATTCTGAAACTTTTCGCCAACCAAGCGCCCATTCTTTGAATGTCCTGTTTTCTTCGGTTGTCTACCTGTATTTCTATAGGAGGGAGAAAAAGCTGGATAAACTCTAGGAAAGTTGTTCAGGCACTGGCAACTTTATTGTATCAGAGTCCCTGCCTCTTTTCTCCTCCTCTTATGTGTTCTACCCACAAATTTGGGCTTAAACTGTAGCTTGGGATTCATCTATGCCCAGCTTTGGGCTAAATGTTTGTCCAAAACAATAAAGTTGCCAGTGTTTGAAATGTCATTATGTTCAATCAGAATTTTCCCCTTCTTAGGCTCACATGATTTATGGGCCATGGGACAAGCCCCCACCATTTGCCCAGGCTGCATGAACATGTGACATTCGTCCAACAAATGTTTTACAAAGAGATCCCTAGGTTCCATTTTAGCAAGAAACTGGCATGACTACAGGGACCTGGGGAAACAGCAATTTTTTTCCCACCTATAACGCTCAGACTGATTATATAAAAGAAATGAAAATTGCAATTTTCCCTTTTGAAAGATTTCAGCGGGTGGACAAGAGGGCCTCTGTCAGTATTTCCAGAACAGAATCAGGTAAGAATTGGCTACGGAGGCGGGTAAAATACTTTATTTGCATATAAAATGACAAGGAGGGGCTGTATTTTAAGCAAAACAGGAGTGCCATAATTTAACTTTTGATAAAAAAAAAAAAGTGCCTAGGAGGCCAGTGACTTCCTATGCCTCTGCAACGTTGCAAAGGCATCTCTTAAGCTCAGTCCAATGTGGGGAAAAAAAGCCTATGACTGCCCTATGGGTCAGGTGACCACCTTGCTCACACTGGGTTCTGCACTTCCTGGGCAATGGGCAGGACCAAGACATATCCCCTGCATGACCTAAGCATCCTTCCTGGTCTTTCCTGTCAGCAATGACAATCAGGAGGAGCTGCTGATGGTATTATCTACCCCATCAGCCTCTCAGCTGCCTATGTCATATGCAGCACCACGTGATTGGGCAGATAGTTGCATTGACTGACAGTAGCTCCTCCAGAAAAACCTTGCTATCAGACTGGGAAGGGTGCCTGCGTCATCTTGACATTTTTCAGGTTGGTCATGTCTGAGCAGTGAAGACCCTACAATGAATAAGGTGGTCGTGTGACCAGTGGCTGCATTAGTTTTCTTTTTTAAGCTAACATTTTCAGCAAGTACAGAAAGTACCTGTTGATCCTGCCGGAAATGCATCGTCCTCGTCACTTCTTGGGAGCTGCACAGAAGAATCACTTTCTTCCTTGCTATCTTCTATAAATTGCGGATTGCCCTGCCCCCCCCCCCCCATGTAATGGAGATGACAGATACACGATACACTGCAGTGCACTGTACATTCCTATAATGTCACCAGCCATATCACTATGTATAATACACAGGCAGCTGACAGCAGGTTCTCTCTCACAGTGTGTTACATGACATGGCTGTTGGGTGCTGATTTTGTTAACTTATTGGTCATAAGTTAACAAGGTCAGCACCCAACAGCCAGCATTAATTCAGAAAATTGCGAAGCATTCTCTGAGTGGCACCTGGGCCGCGTGTATAATACAATGATATTCTCGCGCTACCAAATGTGTGCGTTTTTTAACAATATGCTGCAACACTGAAGGAAATATCAGAACCCAGAAAATATATAAAGTGAAGGTAGTGCTGCGCTATGAACCTAAATACTGTGCGTAATAAAGTGCAAGGTGCTCAATGAAAGATATGGTTGAAAGAGGCAATGTTCAAAGGTCAATATATATCCAATCCTAGGCAGTATAAAAAACGTGTCGCATGCCCTGCAATTTCTTTGGATAAAACAATAAAAGTGTATCAATAAGACAAAAAAAGTATGTCAAACACTCAAATGATTCTTCATAGAACAGTGATAAGAAATATATCCAAATGCAGTGAAAAAAAACAGTGCTCAAAAGAAGGTGGGCCACGTGGCAATCTTTTTTTGTTCAGAATGCAGCAGGCCGGCTGCTCAGCACTGGGCCCAGAAGCAAGTGGAGATCACTGGGATAGCAATGTCTACTTTAGTGATTTCCAGCGTCCAGGGGCATTTAACAGGTATGGCATATGAATACAGTGGCAAAAATAAATATTTGATCCCCTGCATATTTTGTAAGCTTAGGACCCAAGGTGTCTTTACCTTCAGTGAAGGAAAAGGAACAAACTGCGGTTTAACCTGATATAACTTTATTAGAACAATTAGTAGAAAAACACTTTAATCTTTGAAAGGAAAGCATAAACAATAGGAGATTGCATAAGGGAAAAACTGACAACGTTGTCACTTAAAAAACGCATGCCCATGAGCTCAGCCATATCCCAGTCATCCACACGTGTCAATCATCTCAAGTCATTAAGTGTGACTTAATATATAATGCTTACATATGTTTAGGCGAGGTGAGTTCCGGGAAACCTTGGTAGCACAAGTCGGTACCCGTATTGTGCTTAACCATGGACCTCCAGACTCCCTATATGCCTATAGAGTTGCTGCATTAAGTCTTTACAATGTTAAAGAAAGCATTGGTTATCTCAGACAAATAAATACAATTCTGGCTAGAAAGTATTCCTGATAGTGAACAGGACAGGTTTGATTTCTGGATGTAGCACTGTCAATCATAGAGATAATATATATTAAAAAAAAAAATGCAGCACGCTGTGATGCAAGCATGCGACTTGAGTCAAGGAGAAACAATAGATCCACAACAAGCCTGTTAGTCATTCAGCACCATGTTTCCATGAAACATTGAAGATAGCACCGCATATAGATTGGATAGGAAACTATAGTCAGCTGAGTCAAAAAACAGAGCCTCCAAAAAAAAAAAAAAAAATTTTTTTTAAATGTTCAGGCTGTGATTGCTTGCTGGATATACCAGTTGAAAAGAGACTCACTGTTTAGATGATATTAGATTGGTCCTCAATAGCAGCAACAAGGTGGTGAATCCAGAGTCCTTTGCAGGGATCCACAGGTGTGCAGGATGCAATCTCTGTATTCCTAGTCCTGGTGACAAGCACAGGATGTTATCCACTCAAAACCAGCATGGGGCCGCCTGGCCATTTACTTCCAGTTTTCGGTTGTTTGTGGATTTCCAGTTTGCGGAGATAGGATGAGGGCTAAGGTGCTGAAAAGCCCAAGTTGGCTATCAGCAGAGGGCATGCGTAGGCACACACATCGACATGTTTCACCCACTTGTGACGTGGGTTTCTTCACCCTGAAGAAACCCACGTCACAAGTGGGTGAAACATGTCGGATCAGCCCAGAACTACAGAGGAGGAGCTTGTGAATGATCTCAAGGCAGTTGGGACCACAGACACCAAACAAACTATTGGTAACAGAATACGCCGTCATGGATTGAAATCCTGCAGCGCCCGCAAGGTCCCCCTCCTCAAGAAGGCACGTGTACAGGCCTGTCTAAAGTTTGCCAATGAACATCTAAATGATTCAGAGAAGGACTGGGAGAAAGTACTGTGGTTAGATAAGACCAAAATTAAGCTCTTTGGCATTAACTCGACTAGTCTTGTTTAAAGGAAGAAAAATGCTGACCCTAAGAACACCATCCTTACAGTCAAGCATGGAGGTGGAAACATTATGCTGTGGGCCTGTTTCTCATGATCCTATAGAAAATTTATGGTTTTTCACCTTAATGCATTCTTTGCATTAAGGTGAAAAACCTTCTGTGGTGCTGCAGCCCCCCCCCCCCCGAGCCCCCGTATTACTTATCTGACCCCTATCCTTCTCCTGCTGGGAACGAGCACACCAGCTCTACCTGGTGTCTCGTTTCCTGATTGGATAGATTGATAGCAGTGCAGCCATTGGCTCCCGCTGCTGTCAATTAAATCCAATGACGCGGTACCGGGGGCAGGACGGAGTCCTGCATTCTGTGTGCATGGACACAGATGAGGGACTTGGGAGCACGCCCGCACAGGTGTCCACCAAGGAGAGCGCTTCTCCAATGTAGACACTCGATGTGGGAAGGAGACACCGCTGAGGGACCCCAGAAGAGGATGATCGGGGCCACTCTGTGCAAAACAAACTGCGGAGTGGAGGTAAGTATGACATGTTTGTTATTAAAAAAATAAAAATAAAACATGAGGGTTTACAACCCTTTTAAGGATTTAGAGAAGACCTGTAAAGAAGAGTGGACCAAAATCCC
The DNA here is from genome assembly GCA_037952925.1 of Lithobates clamitans. NCBI lineage: Eukaryota > Metazoa > Chordata > Amphibia > Anura > Ranidae > Lithobates > Lithobates clamitans. The sequence goes on along the minus strand of JBBGZY010000292.1, from coordinate 11,148,821 downwards.
TCCTAAGATGTGTGCAAACCTGGTAACCAACTACAAGAAACGTCTTACCTCTGTGCTTGCCAACAAGGGTTTCTCCACCAAGTACTAAGTTATGTTTTGCTTGGGGATCAAATACTTATTTTACTCACTGAACTGCAACTTAATTTATAGCAGTTTTATGTGTTTTTTCCTGGATTTTTGGTTGATATTCTGTCTCTATCATTTAAAATACACATATGATAAAAACTATAGACCCATTTTTTTGTAAGTGGGAAAACTTACGAAATCTGCAGGGGATCAAATAATTATTATCCCCACTGTGGATACATTGGTCCAAGCTGACCCATGTAACTATGGATAAAATATACATACCTGTAATTCTTCTTTAAACCCCCACCCAGGTAGAGGGTGTGAAGCATCTCACATTAGATCTGGCATAATTGTACAGTTAGGTCAGAACTGAATATTCCATTGTTTAGACTGCCATTGAATGATGTAGAACATCCCAGGATCTTCACAAAGATGATACTGATCTCCTAGTAAGCTAAGCTACTATTCTTATGGCCAACAGGGACAGCCAACCTTGTACTGCTACTGCACACTTCCCCATACTGGAGGATTTAAACACACAGGATGCATTGCTCAGATACAGAACAGCAGGATATGAGCTCCGCTGTTGTTCTGTAAGAAGGGGTGGGGGGGGGGGTAGAGACCTCAATAGTACACCAGCACCACAACCTTGCCAAACATATTGCTTCTCTTTGCAACAGCCTATCTCAAACTTTTTACACTAGAGCACGTGTCAAACATAAGGCCTGCGGGCTGAATCCGGCCGTCAGGCCTTTCATGTGGCTCTCGCACCCAGGGCTTTTTTCAGCTGGAACCATTTCGCCACCTCCCGGTTTCGCCTTCTGCTCCCCGCTCACCACTGTGATTTACTAAGACAGCTTTCCTCTCAGCAGCTCTCAAAGATCTCTGCCTGCCCTGCACTCACAGCGAGGTTAAGGGAGATGCAGGTTCAGTGTGAAATGGGGCATCATGTGGTAAATTGCACCGTGATCCCAATCTGTTCCTGGGTACACAGATGTCAGCCAATGATTTTCCTGCAAGTGAGAGATGCAGAGTTTTTTTTTGGGGGGGGGGGGGATTGGGGTTGTGGAGGGAGATGTGTGCAAATGTGGGGGATGGGAGAGTGTGGTGCAGAGGTCAGAGCCGAGGAGGGGTGAAGTGAGATGTGGACAGTCTGAAAGAGAGCTGCACACTCCTAAACCCTGCACTTTGTTGTAGCACACTCCTCAACCCTGCACTCTGTATACAGTACACCCCTAAACTCTGTACGTAGCGCACCCCTGCACTCTGTGCATAGGTCATCCCTGAAACTGCGCTCTGTACATAGCTCTTCCCTGAACTCCACATTCCTGGTATTTATTGCCCCTTTAAGGTCCTCCCACTGTTGCAACTTTGCCACACCCATCATTTAATGCAGCTCCCTGATAAGTTTATATAGTCTTAAAAATACAACTGACACTTTGAGGGCAACCATAATGCTGATGTGGTCCACAATGAAATTGAGTTTGACACCCCTGCACTAGAGGAACCCCTAAGATAATTTTCAGGTCTCTGGGAACTCTTACTAAAACCAGTCAATTGGGTTCAATGGGAGAAATGGCCCTTACATCGGTAGTAAGTAGGAAGAATGTGACCTTGGTCCTGCAATTATCCAGGTACCATCAAATTGGAGGTCAAACAGGCACAGCTCAAGGAACCCCTAGTAACGTCTGGAGAAACCCTGGTTGAGAATGGCTGCTCTAGAAATATTTACAAATAGGAAGTAACACACCCAAAGATCTTTATTGTAATTTATTTGCAGCAAAAAGATTTAAGTGGTAAAAGTATACAAATAAGCATTAATTTATGAGCATGTCTGGTCGGTTACAAAGACCATAAGTCTAGGCATTAATAGAATTTTTTTCTTCTGGTTGTAAAAAGACAGCAAAACAGTGCAGTTTGTTGATTTACATTCTAAGAGAAAGAGACACAGAATGGACATGCTGCATGTAACCAGATCCCACTCCACCTCACACTTTTTGGTATACCTGTAGTGTGCAGTGTCTCCTTGAAGCTTCCTACTTCTCCCCTTATAAACCTATTACTGCTGAAACCAAGGATAACAATGTGAACCTTTTGATCGATGGAAGGGGAGAGATTCATGATGATTGTAAAACTGAGCGCCAACAACTAAAACTAAAATCTGACAATAATGATTAGGAATATAAGTGTTTTCATACTGTAAGTTGCCTACTCAATCCCATAAATGATTTTGCCCACATTCACACAATGAATGTTTACAGTTTGCAGGGCGATTATCTCTGCAAACTTTTTATAAATAGATCCCCAATTCTTTAATCATAAATATAGGATTTAGCACAGGTAAACATTTGTATGACTTATGCAGTTACCTCATGTTATAAAGCACTGCGCAAACTGTTGGCGCTATATAAATCCTGTATATTAACCCTTTCATGACTATTTTTAACATTTGGTGTTTACAAGTTAAAATCTGTATTTTTTGCTAGAAAATTACTTAGAGCCCCCAAACATTATATATATTTTTTAGCAGAGAATCTATAGAATAAAATGGCGATTGTTACAATATTTTATGTCACACTGTATTTGTGCAGCGATGTTTTAAACGCAACTTTTTGGGAAAAGTGACACTTTCATGAATTTAAAAAAAACAAAACAGTAAAGTTAGCCCAATTTTTTTGTATAATGTGAAAGATGATGTTACGCTGAGTAAATAGATACCAAACATGTCAAGCTTTATAATTGCACGCACTCGTGGAATGGCAACAAACTACGGTACCCAAAAATCTCCATAGGCGACGTTTTAAATTTTTTTTATGATTATCAGGTTAGCGTTACAGAGGAGGTCTAGTGCTAGAATTATTATTCTCGCTCTTACGATCGTGGTGATACCTCACATGTATGATTTGGACACCGTTTACATATGCAGGCGCGACTTCTGTATGCGTTTTCTTTGCTGCGCGAGCTCACGGGGACAGGGCACTTTAAAACATTTTTTTTTCTTATTTATTTTATTTATTTTTATACTAATAAATTGTGTTTAAGAAAAAAAAAAAATTTGATCACTTCAAATTTCATCCCTTGAGACAGTAATAGGTGGTGACAGGTACCCTTTATGGAGGGATCGGGGATCTAAAAGACCCCCGATCCCTCCTTTGCACTTCAAAGTATTCAGATCGCCGTTTCCGGCGATTCTGAACACTGTATATTTTTTTTAAACTGGCGCCATTGGCAGCCGAGTAAACAGGAAGTGACGTCATGACGTCGCTTCCGCTTTTACAATCAGGAGACTGTCACGAATCCGCCGGAGGTGGCGGATTGTCGATCGGGCCTCCCGGTGGGACGGAAGGCCCGTTGAGAGCAGTGGGAGGCGGTGGGAGGGGGGGACGTCCCCTCCCGCTCCTCCGGTATAACAACCGAGTGGCTATTAGCAAGGAAAGCTGATCGCCGGCTCTAAAAAATGGTAGCGGCATGATGCCTGCAGCTGCGGGCATCATGACGGTATAACTCCCGAAAGCCGAGGCCACACATCTGTGTACACTCGGCGGGAAGGGGATAATAATAATAATTATGGCAATAATAATTATTATTTTTTTTTGGTGATAATTTTTTCTTATACATCATATATTTTTTACAAGTATAAAAAAGTGGTTTCTTTGGTGAGTTAAAACCCAGCTCCAGGCAGAGCGATTTTTACTGTTTTAAACTCCCTTGAGAGCTCTTGAAATGTACCACAAGGGGGTGCACTTTCTGCTCCCATTGCATTGGAATGGTGTCTATGATCAACCCCAGTTCTGGTGTTGTGTTTCTGCTCTGCACAGTTGGACAGTCCTCATCGTGCTGCACTTTGTGAGTGGCAGAGCAGAAGCAGGGAGGTGGAGGCACAACACTGGAACTGAGGTTGATAATATACACTGTCCTAATGTAGCTGGAAGTATGGCCCCTCACTGTACATATCAGCAGCTCTCAATGGAGCTTAGAGAGCTCCAGAAAAAAAAATGACAGTTTTTATGCCTTAAAGCAGAATTAAAACTGTGATGCATGACACCACTGTACTGATTGTCATATTTTTGTGCTGTGATTTGAAAGATTGTGAGAAACAGCCCAGGGAAGTTTTTGTTTTTATTTCTATACTAGTTAAGGCAGGGCTCGACAAAACCCGGGCGCCAGGTCGCATTTGCGACTAGAATTAGCGACCTGGCGCCTGGGGCGGCACAGCTGTGTGTCCGTTCGACACCCCCCCCCCTCCCGCCGCGATCGCGCTGGGCCGCGCCGGTAATTGAGGCCCCGGCTTTGCGGCCTACTGCAGTCCTATGGTTCCTGGTTCTTTCTGCAATCGGGCGCCCTCTGGTGGTGGCCGTTGGTATGACAAGACATCCACCAATGCTAATGGAGCTTTCCCTACCTGTTTTCACTGCCTGCTCATCTCCTTCCCTTTACTTAGAACCCCCAAACATTATATATATTTTTTATTCTAACACCCTAGAGAATAAAATGGCGGTAATTGCAATACTTTCTGTCACACCGTATTTGCGCAGCGGACTTACAAGCGCACTTTTTTGGGAAAAAATACTTTTTTTAATTAAAAAATAAGAAAACAGTAAAGTTAGCCCAATTTTTTTTATATTGTGAAAGATAATGTTACGCCGAGTAAATTGATTCCCAACATGTCACGCTTCAAAATTTCATCCGCTCGTGGAATGGCGACAAACTTTTACCCTTTAAAATCTCCATAGGCGACGTTTAAAAAATTCTACAGGTTACATGTTTTGAGTTACAGAGGTGGTCTAGGACTAGAATTATTGCTCTCGCTCTAACGATCGTGGCGATAGGGGGGGCCCTCTCCTGCCGCCGATAAAAGTGATCTCGCTGCTAATCTGCTGCAGAGACCACTTTTATCTGAAAGAGAACCGCCGGCTCTTGAAGAAGATACCAGGGTTATGGAGCTAGCTGCTACCATAACTACGGTATTTCTCTTCAAAGACAGGACGTATATAGTCGTCCTGCGGGAAGGAAGCGGTTAATTAAAATGAATTTATTATTTGTCATCTCCCTGCTTGGCCCCTTTCACACGGGCTGTCTGATCAGGTTCGCCTGTCAGTTTTTCAGGCGGACCTGATTGGATCCTTAGTGGGAATATGGCGGTCTTGTGTACCTGCATGGCAGGAAATAAAAGCAGTCACATTAGTTCTAGTCGTCTCTGTGTAAATTTAAGATTGGTTAATTTTTATATTGAAAATAAAGCTTTGTCGGTCGTTTAAAAAAAAAAAAAACCTGGCTCCTAACTTTTTTAGCTGGCTCCTAGATTCCAAGCAAATTTGTCAAGCCCTGAGTTAAGGTCCTTTCACACGGGACGGATCCGTGATGATCCGCCCCATGAACATCCGCTTGCTCAGCGGGGATCGCTCCTTTGATCCCTGTGCAGGGACCGCCCTGTCAGATCTCCGCTCTCCCCTATGGGGGCATCTGATGAACACGGACCGTCTGTCCGTGTTCATCCAGTCCGCTCTGCCGACGGATAGAAAAATAGGATTTTCCTCCGTCTGCAGTAGTGGGGACGGATGATATTGGGTGTCAGCGGATGTTCACCCGCTGACACCCGCTATCCCATAGGGATGCATGTATGTCCGTATTTCATCCGAAAACGGATGGATGAAATACAGACATACTGTCCGCACGTGTGAAAGGGGCCTTAGGGTTTTTTTTTTTATCTGACCCTTTATTTGTTTTTGTTTTGTTTTTGTTCTTTTTGGAAAACTCAAACATATCTTTAAAAAAAAAAATTGGAACTAAAGTCAAAAATACTCTGTTCCAACAGTTCAATGCCCCCGAGGTCCTGCACCGGCACCATCTTCTCCCTAGCTTCTTTTGGGTGCCGTTCCTAGGCCGCCTTGATTGGTCAGCACAGAATGACATCGCTCCTGTGCATGCCGAGGAGTACAGTCATCCGAAAAGCAAGCACTGTACCGGAATGTAAACTGAACTGTGCAGCTCAATGTACGTTCGACAGAGGATTGTGAATAGGCAGGTAGGTTTATTTTTTTTTTTTCTATAGTTTTAGAATGGAGAAGGGCTAGATAAGACATATCAGGAGAGACTGCAGGAACTTAATATGTTCAGTGTTGAGGAAAGGGGGGGTATGATTGAAACCTCTGAATACATGAAGGGGGTGAATAATGTTTAGGAGGGCAGTATTTTAGCATGAAGCTAAGATCAAGAACATGGGGACATGATCCCAAACTAGCAGGTTAAAGTTCATAACTAATCTTAGAAAGTATTATGGAACCCTGGGCATTCTCCTGGGACTTCACGTGGGTCCATGATTTTCTTTCCTCCCGCTCCTTCCCATCCTGGGAGGCCATCCGAGTGACGTATGAGACCCCAGCCAGGGAGTATTTTCGCTGTTTTCAACTAAAACATTGTATTGTTGCCCTGTGTGGAACGTCCACCTACCCCTATCAAATAACTTTCTTTGAACATGTGTGCCCGCATGCCCCGGGCGCCCCTGTCCTACGCATCTTTAAATGGACGTTCATCATCAGCATCCCTATCCTACATGTCTCAATGGAAGCGGGACCTCCAATCCCCAAAAGATTTAGAGGACTGGAGTAAGGCTTGGAAAACCCATTGCAAAATGTTTTTTTTTAATACAAATACGCTTGAAGCACTGGGTGCCTGCCCGAGTCAGCCTTGCTTTTCTTAGGAGTAGTGACAGATGCTTTTGTAACTGTGGAGGGGGATGTCCTGCATACCTGGTGATCCTGCCCGAGACTGGTGGGGTTCTGGTCCAGGGTTTTCGACCTGCTCCAGGCACTCTTCCATTTAATGGTTCACAGGGACACAAAATTGACCCTATTGCATCTCCCGATTCCCGGCTTATACGTGCCCCAGCAGAAGCTAGCTACTTATTTTTATTTCTGCCAAACGGAGCATATACCAAGGCTGGAAGATCCTGCGCGTTGCCTTCCAAGGGGTGAAGTTACATATAACTACCTTGATGCTCCATGAGGAAATGTCCAGCATTGTGAACAACTTGCATCCTAAATTTCTCAAGGCCTAGAAACCATGGATTTCCTATGTGGTTTCCCTCACTCCAACTGGCTTGTTAGCTCCTTCTCTACTGCTTCTGACAACGTGTCTGAGCTCTTTTTTCCCTTCCTTTTCTCTTTCCTTCTCTGGACTATGACCTTCCCTTACTTCCTCCTACTTTCTTTCTGGCCCTTCTTTTTTCCTGTTCATACAAATGCCATCCCTTGGGGTTGGTCGCAGGAGTTGGGCCACCCCCGGGATGACTGCAAGTAGGCCGTGGAATATGGCCTTTTTTTCATTTTTCTTTTTCTATTGCATTTATTATCCTTCTATATTATTCCAGTTGCATAAAGTTGTTTAAATACAGTTGTTATGTTCGTATTCCTTTTGGATTCCTCTGTAATACCTGATCATTCTTTAGCCCCTGCGTGGGTGATCTTTATGCTTGTTTTTGATTTCTTACGTTGTGTCATAAAACCAAAAAATACATTGAAACAGAAAGTATTGTTTTACCAAAAGAGTAGTGAAGTAAGTGAATTTAACCACTTCAGCCCCGGAAGGATTTACCCCCTTCCTGACCAGAGCACTTTTTGCGATTCGGCACTGCGTCGCTTTAACTGACGATTGCACGGTCGTGCGGCGTTGTACCCAAACAAAATTGACGTCCTTTTTTTCCCACAAATAGAGCTTTCTTTTGGTGGTATTTGCCTCTGCGTTTTTTATTTTTTGCGGTATAAACAAAAAAAGAGCGACAATTTTGAAAAAAAAGCAATATTTTTTACTTTTTGCTATAATAAATATCCCCCAAAAATATATATAAAAAAAATTTTTTCCTCAGTTTAGGCCGATATGTATTCTTCTACATATTTTTGGTAAAAAAAAAATTGCAATAAGCGTATATTGATTGGTTTGCGCAAAATTTATAGCGTCTACGAATTAGGAGATAGATTTATAGCATTTTTATTATTCATTTTTTTTTATTAGTAATGGCGGCGATCTGCGATTTTTTTTATCGGGACTGCGACATTATGGCAGACACATCGGACACTTTTGACACTATTTTGGGACCATTGTCATTTATACAGCGATCAGTGCTATAAAAATGCATTGATTACTGTGTAAATGACACTGGCCGTGAAGGGGTTAACCACTAGGGGGCAATGAAGGGGTTAAGTGTGTCCTAGGGAGTGATTCTAATTGGGGCGGAGGGGCTAGACCTCACATGACAGCGATCACTGCTCTCGATGACAGAGAGCAGTAATCTCTATCCTATCACTAGGCAGAACGGGGAAATGCTTTGTTTACAAATTTGTTTACAAAAGCATCTCCCCGCTCTACCTCTCCGTGACACGATCGTGGGCACCCGGCGGACATCGAGTCCGCGGGGCCTGCGGTCACGGAGACCAAGGTGGGCACACGCGCCCGCATCACCGCTTCTTAAAGGGGACCTACCTGTACGCCCTTTTGCCCACCAGTGCCATACTGCCAACGTAAATTGGCGTGCACTGGTCGGCAAACAGTTAAAAATACAGTTGTGCTCATAAGTTTACATTCCATTGCAGAATTTATGATTTCTCGGCCATTTTTCAGAGAATATGAATGATAACACAAACACTTTTCTTTCACTCATGGTTAGTGTTTGGCTGAATCCATTTATTATCAATCAACTGTGTTTACTTTTTTTTATATCATAATGGCAACAGAAACCACCCAAATGACCCTGATCAAAAGTTTACCTAACCCAGTCTTTAATACCGTGTATTGCCCCCTTTAACATCAATGACAGCTTGAAGTCTTTTGTGGTATTTGTGGATTTGTATCTTTTAAGATTGTAAAGCTGCCCATTCCTCTTGGCAAAAAGCCTGCAGTTCCTGTGAATTCTTGGGCTGTTTTGCATGAACGGCACGTTTTGAGATCTCCCCAGAGTGGCTCAATGATATTGAGGTCAGGAGACTGAGATGGCCACTCCAGATCCTTCACTTTATTTTGCTGCACAGCTTCCTGGCTGATGAATGCAAATGTTCCTCCAGTATTTTTTGATAAGATACTGCATTCATCTTGCCAACAATTTTGACCAAATTTCCTGTGCCTTTGTAGCTCACACATCCCCAAAACATCAGTGATCCACCTCCATACCTTTCATTATAGCCATTGTTGACTCCTCTCCAAATGTAGCATTTATGGTTGTGGCCAAAAAAGATCAATTTTGGTCTCATCGATCCAAATGACTTTGTGCCAGAAGGTTTGAGGCTTGTCTCTGTGCTGTTTGGCATATTGTAAGTGGGATACTTTGTGGCATTTGCATAGTTATGGCTTTCTTCTGGTGACTCGACCATGCAGCCCATCTTTCTTCAAGTGCCTCCTTATTGAAACAGCCACACCACATGTTTTCGGAGAGTCCTGTATTTCACCTGAAGTTATTTGTGGGTTTTCCTTTGCATCCCGAAATATTTTCCTGGCAGTTGTGGCTGAAATTTTAGTTGGTCTACCTGACCGTGGTTTGGTTTCAATAGAACCCCTCATTTTCCACTTCTTGATTAGAGTTTGAATACTGCTGATTGACATTCTCAATTCCTTGAATATCTTTTTATATCCCTTTCCTGTTTTATACAGTTCAGCTACCTTTTCCTGCAGATCCTTTGACAATTCTTTTGCTTTCCCCATAACTCAGAATCCAGAAACGTCAGTGCAGCACTGGATGAAAGATGCAAGGGTCTGTCAGGAGTCCAGAAACTCATTGACCTTTTATACACACACACTAATTACAAGCAAACAGATCACAAGGTGTGGATGGTTACCTTTAATAGCCATTCAAACCACTTTGTGTCAACTTGTGTGTATTTTATCAGGCCCAAATCACCAGGGTATGTAAACTTCAGATCAGGGTCGTTTGGGTAGTTTCTGTTGACATTATGATTTAAAAAGAGTAAACACAGTTGATTGATAATAAATGGCTTCAGCCAAACACTAACCATGAGTGAAAGAAATGTTTTTGTGTTATCATTCATATTCTCTGAAAAATGGCCAAGAAATCATAAATTCTGCCAGGGTATGTAAACTTATGAGCACAACTGTACTTAGGACAAATCTAGATTTATACTATAGACCAGTGTTTTCTCACACTGGATGTGGCCCTTTGCTTGCCTTTATCTAGCCCCTGGGGTACTCCTCTTCCCACTGATGCAAAAAAACTATTCCTCCCGCTGACACTAACAACAGGGCATCACTGCTGTGATTAACTTCAACAACGGGGCACTATTTCTCCCATTGACACCGATGATGGGGCACTATTCATCCCACTGACAACAATGATGGGGCACTATTCAGCTCACCTACAGCAACGATGGGGCACTATTCCTCCCACGGACACCAATGATGGGGCACTACTCCTCTAATGGACACCCATGAAAATTCCAACTCCTAGTGGCCACAGTCTGGCCCCTCTAAAGTCTGAAGGACGGGAGTGAAAAAAAAAGGCAGACTTAATTATTTTTTCTGCTAAAATCTTCTCTTTCCATTATTTCCTGTCCTAGTGAAACATTGTTGCCCAGATGTGAGGGAAAATCTCTACAGACAGCAGAAAAAAAAATGATGGGAGTTCAGGCCTTCCTCTACTGTACTTAAAAGCAAGAAAAGCTTTAATTGCTGTCTGTGTCCCCCCGGAGATTTTCCCTTCATTTACTGTCTTGGTGACACATCACTGGGGCAGAAAGTGAATGGAAATTTTCCCAAGGGAGCCACAGAGAATAGTAAAAACTGACCAGGGTTCTAACCCTTCACCACTTTAACCTAAAACTAAGAACAAAAACGTTTTGGCTGGAGATGCACTTTAATGAAAACAATTTTAATCCTGAAGGGAGCGATTGGGTGGCAACACAAGACAGTTCTTCTTTTACATAAGTTCATTCTTAGCACAGTGATTAGAAGGCAATATTTCGGGCATTGGCTGGTGTTCACACTTTCTGCAGTGGATGTGACTGTTCCACGCTCCTCAGTCAGACCGTATCTCCAAACTGCTGGATAACCAGGATCTCAGTGATTGGTTGGTTTGGTAGATGGTGGCACATGTACTGCAGTTTCTGCCTTTCTTCTTATAGACATTTATGTTGAACAGAGCAGCCAGCTCAGATGACTATAAGAGTGGATCTCCGGGTCCGTAACCTGAATGACATAGACATGTTACTATAGTTTGACTTGAATTTTGTTTGGCGAAGACTAGAGATGCTTTTTCTTATTGGGGTCAGCCTGAATCTGTCTGGAGTGATAGATCGGCCAAAGAGTGATTGCAGTTTGTTTTACTGGCCTGCAGAAGGTTTGGTGTTTTGGTGATCCCTTTTCTGGGCTATCTTATGTCATTAAAGATGCAAGTTTTCAGGACCCATTAAAAGAAATGAAATACAACCAATGAGAAAATACAAATATTCATACTGATGCACTGAGCAGTATTGACTATTGTAAAGGATCAGACTATACAGATAGTAATCAAAGCTTAGGAGTGTTATCAATGGTTATATTTCAGTGGTCCTGAAGCCTGAAGGAACCTAACTGCTCCCGAAAGTTTGAATCTTTCTTAACCTAAATCTGAACTTCAGCCTTCCCTTTTAGTATTGTACTGTTGTACATCCACCTAACAGCACTAGGGTCGTTGGTTTGAATCCCAACCACAGTACTACATGCCTAGGGTCTGCATTGGGTTTCCTTTGTGTATTCCAGTTTCCTCCCACACTCTGAAAACATGCTGGTAGATTAATTGTCTCCTGTCCATATTGGCCCTAGTATGTGTATAAAGGAATTAGAGACCTTAGATTGTATGCTCCTTGAGGGCAGGGACTGTATAAATTGACATACTATATAATAGGACCTGTGTATCTCCATGTGGATAAACATAGCCCTGGCACAGGTGTACACTATAGTACACCCTGCGGGAACAAGGCCTAAATATATTCATGCAGACTTATCCAGTCTGTGAAAAATAATAGCATTCATTCATTAGATTTAAAGGATAAGTTCACCTTTCTAAACATGTTACACAAGTATTTAGGATGTAACATGTTCAGCAACCTCTCTGCCGATCTCTTCTTTCCCTGTGACAAAGGGCAGGGGATCGTCTCCCCGCACCCGCTGTCACAAAAGAGCGCGGCTGTACAGTGCTTCTCCCACACAGCCGCATCATTCATTCACAGAGTTCTGTGAATGAATGAACTATAAATCCCATCTTCCAGCGTGGCAGACGGCTTGTAGTTTTAATGAACTATGAGGGCGCTGGTGAGCATCCTTGTAGTTCATTGACTCTTCTTGCTCTCCAGTAACTGCCTGCCCATACAGGAGGTGTGGGCATTTAGCTGTACTGAGAGTCTGCAGGAGCCTGACATTGTACAATTTGATTGAAATGTGTATTTATCTTTTATTATATTTAACGTAAACGTATCCGTTAAGTGAAAAGTGAGAATAAAGTACTATTTATTTACTTATTAATAAGCCTCCTTATCTCCTTCTCCAATACTTTGCAAGGAAAATATGTTGAACGTTAGATGAATTCTGCCCTTGTGATTTCTACATTCCCCCCCCCCCCCCTTCCTCAATTACCTCATTACATCAAGGGCAAGCTCTGTCTCCTTTCTTCTGTCTTCTGTGATTGGGTAAAAGATCAGAATGAATAAACCAAGAACGATAAGCACAGCTGGGACTGCACTAATCAGAAGCTGGAGTGTGAGGACCACAAGGTAGGGCTGCTTGCATGCCGCACTGCTGTAACCAGCAAATCTTTCATATGCAAAAATAGGAAAAAGCAAAAATAAGAATGTGTTAGAGCTTTACTAAAATGGAGCAAGACAGGAGTGCAACCATACTGTTGTAGTCACAAAGTATATGGAGTTTTCTAAGAGAGAAGCCAAACACAGTCTACTTGCCTGAAAGGAGTCCATTCTGATGATGTATATGTCAGTCAACGTGCCTGTGAAGGTTCTCAATTATCCAGGTAATGGTATAACCAGTAGCATTTGTTCACATTCACCTGAACTTATTCTGTAATGTTGAAAATGTTTCGTAGCTTCTTCAAGCTATGAAATGTCTTCAATATTCTAAAAAAATTCCAATTGAATGTGATATATACTATACTGTATGTGTGTGTGTGTGTGTGTGTATATATATATTAATATAAAGACATGTACTTGATCCAGCATCTCCGACAATGGAGGACATCCATATAGTTATATAACTAACTATAGTTAGTCTGGTTTAAAAAATACACCAAAAACAAGTCCATCTCATTCTATCAATAAAAGGGGGGAAAAACCCAGCTGATCCAGAGCAAGGCAAAATGTGGGACATTATAATATCATACAGTCAATATTAACCAGGCCAGAATTGAGTTGACAATGGTCGATTTGTCCAAGCCAACTCAATTCTGGCCTGGTTAATATTGACTGTATGATATTATAATGTCCCACATAAATCGGTGAACATATTACAACAAGCATGATCCAATTTGCTCCAGCAAGGGGGGAAATCCTTCCTGATCCCCCAAGAGGCAATAAATATTCCCTGGATCAACTTTACCTATAAATGTTAGTATCCAATTATATTATGTACATTTAGGGAAGAATCCAGGTTTTTTTAAAGCAATCTACTGGGTTGGACAGAGCCAGCTCTCGAGGGAGTCTATTCCACATTGAAGTCTATATTCACCTAGTGAAGAAAAAGCAGCAAAAAAGAGAAAAAGGGTTCTGCTAGAATCCAGGCTTGAGGAAGAAGGCTATCCTTGAAATGTTTTGCCCTGCTCTCTGGACCTTTTCCTCTACACAGTTTGCACGCCTTTTCCTTATTCACCTAGAATAGGAATGTGCTGCTGTTTTCCAGATCCATACAGCAGGTCCCATTCTACAGAAGTGACAGCCATATCCACAGCTTCCCCAGTCTAGCCACTGGCTGTGGTGCACAGGCTGCCTCTGGCCTGATGTGAGCTGTCTCAAGTGATAAAAACATGAGTTGCCCTCTCGTTTTTATCGAATAAATCTTTTATTGCACAAGATCTGTGCACCCTTTTCTTTGTCATTACTTCACTTGAATGTGACTACCTACTATTCAATATGTCAGTCAACGCTATTAAGGCCTATGTCAACGTGCTTTGGGCTTGTGTTGATGGCATCAGTTTGACATCAGTTTAAGAAGCTTCTGAGATCTTTCAGATTATATTGACAGGTGTACATGATGTGCAATTGACCACCTTCTTGCCTAAATGTGACTTTCTTCAAGAGTTCTACATTATTATAGACTTGTATGGGAATGCAAAACCTGCTTAAAGCTATTAAAACCCACCAACACCTGTCCTTACTCTTTGAGTATCTATGATATAATCTATAAAAAGTGTAAGTAGATTTTTTTTCTACCTAGGTAGACTGTCTTTTCTGCCATAACAGGATAGTAAAGATGAGAGCAGCAAGTCATTTATGGGACAGGTGTCTGCGAATGGGGTCAGCCAAGCTTATAATCCAGAAAAAAGTCTTTAATAACACAGCGTGATGTTTTGGGTGCCCCAGCTCACCTGTATCATATATAACATGTCGGATTTAAATCACTGCAATACTGTATAACAATCAGCACTTACTGCAGGCTCAGTGTAGAGATTCCTAAAGCGATCCCTGCGGACAGCTTGGTGAAGAAGACGAATGAAGAGTAGAATATGGCCTCCAGTCCCTTGGCTTGAGGATTCATTAGACGGAAATTATCCACCACATCGGGAAGCATGGACCTCAGGAGATTCAACACAAAAGATAAAGATTTATCACAGAGGAGGAGAAGAAATCATGTTTGCAGCAAGACACGAATGTGTTGGGTTTTACAGTCTATGTGTTTACTGTCCTGGCTTTAATGTAAAATGCAAATATGTATGGAGTGTCACCGGACAGGCCCCCCTTACTCTGCCATTGTCACAGCTTGTGACCTTAAACTTCATACCCTTCCAGATTAGCTTGGCCTTTTACCACAATGTCACAGCTCCACATAGACACTCTATAAAAACATTTCTTAAAGAGTCATTCCACCCAAGAGGCATATCTCAGTTATAAATGGAATCTGGTCACCATGCAGATTCTTGTATCACTTGTGAAGTCCGTTATAAGGTATCCCTGACATAATTCTTAGATTGATTCCCTTCCACTGCTTTTGCAGTGTTTCGACTCATTCTGTTGCATTTCTACAGTAATAATTACGGATGAGCAAATCTGTCTGTTTCGATTTGCAGAAGGGTTCAGTGAATCCTGTTTGAAATTCTGCAAAATTGAACTTAGTGGCAAATCCCATTGAATATTCTGTTTGAAAATTCTGTCCATTTTTAAAGGCCAATAGAACAGCTATTGTCAAAAAAAGACATGCGAGACTGGGCATTGCCATAGGGGCATGAATTGCTGACAAAAATAAAAATCACAGCAGGGAGAGGGTCCTTTTCATGTGGCTTTAAAGGTGACATGAAAAATACTCACAATCCTTTAAATTACAGATTTGGAGATTTACATTGTACTATGGAACGGTACAATTTTCAAGGAGTCTCAGGGACAGCGTACTCTGGTAGCAAATATTTGGCTGTGCAGTTTATATTTTTTCTTCTACAAATAGCTTAGCTTTCATAGAGCAGCAGCACCCCAATCTGGTTTATTTCAGCATTAGAAAAAGTATTTTTCAGGTAGTACTAGCAGTGCTGCATGCTGTACTAAGCTTTTTTTGACTGGCAGAAGTAACAGTCGCAACAGATCCAACAGCCACATGAAGGTGTCTTCTAAAAAATTCAAGTTAACCATTTCTGGACTGCCCCATAGCAGATATGCTGCTACAGGGCGGCCCTCTACGCAAAATAACATATATACAGTATCTCACAAAAGTGAAGACACCCCTCACATTTTTGTAAATATTTTATTCTATCTTTTCATGTGACAACACTGAAGAAATTACACTTTGCTACAATGTAAAGTAGTGAGTGTACAGCTTGTATAACAGTGTAAATTTACTGTCCCCTCAAAATAACTCAACTCAAAAATGTGAAAATGTCCAAATTGGGCCCAAAGTGTCAATATTTTGTGTGGCCACCATTTTTTTCAGCACTGCCTTAACCCTCTTGGGCATGGAGTTCACCAGAGCTTCACAGGATGCCACTGGAGACCTCTTCCACACCTCCATGATGACATCACGGAGCTGGTGGATGTTAGAGACCTTGCGCTCCTCCACCTTCCGTTTGAGGATGCCCCACAGATGCTCAGTAGGGTTTAGGTCTGGAGACATGCTTGGCCAGTCCATCACCTTTACCTTCAGCTTCTTTGGCAAGGCAGTGGTCGTCTTGGAGGTGTGTTTGGGGTCGTTATCATGTTGGAATACTGCCCTGTGGCCCAGTCTCCGAAGGGAGTGGATCATGCTCTGCTTCAGTATTTCACAGTACATGTTGGCATTCATGGTTCCCTCAATGAACTGTAGCTCCCCAATGCCGGCAGCACTCATGCAGCCCCAGACCATGACACTCCCACCACCATGCTTGAATGTAGGCAAGACACACTTGTCTTTGTACTCCTCACCTGGTTGCCCCCACACACGATTGACACCAACTGAACCAAATACGTTTATCTTGGTCTCATCAGACCACAGGATATGGTTCCAGTAATCCATGTCCTTAGTCTGCTTGTCTTCAGCAAATTGTTTGCGAGCTTTCTTGTGCATCATCTTTAGAAGAGGCTTCCTTTTGGGACAACAGCCATGCAGACCAATTTAATGCAGTGTGTGGCATATAGTCTGAGCACTGACAGGCTGACCCTCCACCCCTTCAACCTCTGCAGCAATACTGGCAGCAAGCATACGTCTATTTCCCAAAGACAACCTCTGGATATGACACTGGGTAAGTGCACTGAACTTTTTTGGTCGAACATGGCGGGGCCTGTTCTGAGTGGAACCTGTACTGTTAAACCGCTGTATGGTCTTGGCCACCGTGCTGCAGCTCAGTTTCAGGGTCTTGGCAATCTTCGTATAGCCTAGGCCATTTTTATGTGGAGTAACAATTCTTTTTTTCAGATGCTCAGAGAGTTCTTTGCCATGAGGGGCCATGTTGAACTTCCAGTGACCAGTATGAGAGAGTGAGAGCAATAACCCCAAATTTAACACACCTGCTCCCCATTCACACCTGAGACCTTGTAACACTAACGAGTCACATGACACCAGGGAGGGAAAATGGCTGCTTGGGCCCAATTTGGAAATTTTCACTTAGGGGTGTACTCACTTTTGTTGCCAGCGGTTTAGACATTAATGGCTGTGTTGAGTTATTTTGAGGGGACAGCAAATGTACACAATTATACAAACTATACACTTACTACTTTACATTGTAGCAAAGTGTCATTTCATCAGTGTTGTCACATGAAAAGATATAATAAAATATTTACAAAAATGTTAGGGGTGTACTCACTTTTGTGAGATACTGTATTTATATATATATATATATATATATATATACACATGTGATTCTGCACTTCCGCTAGGTGGTGCGTGTGCGCCGTCGGCAGGCCACTTCTGGTGTGAATACTCAGTAGTAGCTGATCTTCGGGTGCCAGACACTGGATGTCCGCCGGCACCCCGCCAATCGTAGGGCAGAGACACAGAACAAAGCTCTGCCTATGTAAACAAGGCAGAGCTTCCTTCTGACGGGAGGGGGAGGGGGAGTGATGGATTTTGAATTTTGAATAAAATCCATCACTTCCCTTAGTAAAAGCACTTGACACAGTACACAAAAACACTGGCTAGGCACACAGATCACCCTAGATGTTTAACCCCTTCCCAGCCAGTGTCATTAGTACAGTGACAGTGGATATTTTTAACACTGATCACTGCATTAGTGTCACTGGTTCCTACAAAATGTCAAAAGTGTCCGATTGTCCGCTGCAATATCGCAGTCCCACTATAAGTTGCTGACTACTAGTATAAAAATAAATACATAAAAATTCCAGTATATATCCCAAGTTTATAAACGCTATAACTTTTACGCAAACCAATCAATATACGCTTATTGGAAATATAGTAGTATAAAGTAGTACACTATCTCTTCCTTCACAGAATTGTCAGCTATTTTAACAAGATTTTAAGACAGACTGAAAAATGGCTGCCATGAGCCGACATAGTATGAGCCCTAACACATACAAAAGCCCCCATCATTGGCATTTCTAAGCTGGCTGAGCTTAAAAGCCAGGCATTGCATTTAATAGCATTCAAAATTGCTGAAGATACCTTTTAATCAGCTTTTAATTAGTGGTCTCATGATATTTAAATCTCTGATCTCTTGGTCTCTGTTGGGCTAGGTCAATAGGTAGGCAGAAGCTGCAGTTGGTTGTCACCTCACTGCTCACTCATAGACTAAGATTTCCAGACTTGCCACTTTTTCCCCCACTCCATATCCATGCTGCCCATCCAAATGCTGTCAATAAAGCACTGCTGGGTTGCTGGGTATGCACTGCAGGACAGAGGTGACAACACTGGAACTTTTATGATACACTGTGCTTTAGCGTGCTTTAGTGTGCTTTAGCGTGGCTTCCAGTAGCTCCAGTGCAAGAACTAGGGGTGACAACACTACCATTGCTTTGGGAGCTGGAGTTTAGTGTTGTCACCCTTTAACAGAAAGTCAGATGCAATGAAAACTGACAAGATCAACAAACAATTAGTTATAACATACAAACACACATCATTTAAAACCCAGGGCTCTATAGGTTTATCATAAAATAAAATATTGTTGCAAAATGGTTTATATAGCCAGTAGTGCAATTTTGTTCATCTTTGGATCTATTTGAAATATATATGCATTAAACAGCCAAAACACATTTCTGTTTGATGTTTAGAGGTCTTTTTAGGGCTCGTTCACAGTTACTTTGGTCTCTGAAGTGTAATACGCATTCAGATCGCTCTTCAGAGAGCATTTGACAGGTGGTGAGGAGGCACTATATTACCTCCTCACCACCTGCTTTAACCCCTTGAACCCTGCAGTCGCAGAGTCCCATCCACTTGAAGTGATGGGAGATGTAATTCCTGGTGTGAAGCAAAGTATTGCAGCCGTGGCATGTGTACATCCCTGGCATCTGCCTCTGCAGCTAAAAGGGGAGCAGTTTGGGGGGCAGTAAAAATACAGCTTAGCCGCTAGTGGTAACAAGCACCCAGTGTATCCCTTCCATGGCTCCTGTCCTCAGTGTTCAGTGTACATGGATTTTCTGGACATATGAAGATGGCTGTTACTAACAAACTACAAGTGACACTCACCATGGCAGGAGTAAAGATGCAGCAATGCTAAATCCAGATATCACAGCGACCAAATAAGCCACAATGAGATTAGGTATGGTGACCAGCATGATGGCAAATGGAATCATCCACTGTAAAGGAAGAGGTATAGTATAAGCAAGTGATACTGTCCCCATCAATGCGCCATATTATAATAATAGTAAAAATCAACTTGCAGCGCCCTGGAATACAAGTAATTACTACAAGAGCATCCCTCTATGGATATCACAGCTCCATCCAGTTATCAGTCTCATCACAGTTTCCACTCTGCACCACTAGGGGGAGTCTGAATCACAGCAACACTATATAGCAGAGATATGCAATTAGCGGACCTCCAGAACTTCAAGTCCCATGAGGCATAGCAAGACTCTGACACCCACAAGCATGACACCCAAAGGCAGAGCATGATGGGACTTGTAGTTTTGCAACAACTGGAGGTCCGCTAATTACATATCCCTGCTCTATAGAATGAAGATTGCTCACTGCATGGAGCCAGAAACCCCAGAAGGGGCGGGATAAAGTGTAGTATTTAACAAACTTCACAAGCATAATAAAATTAATAAAAACCCCTCTAGATGCTCATTCATGTCAAAAACAGTAGTGCACTTACTCCAATAGCTGTCAACTTCAAGAAATGGCGGCGTGACATCAGCTCGTCATCCCGCTCCGACGCATTTCGTGCCAACACACATCTTCAGGGGACGTGATGCTGTGTTGTTTAACATGTGCTGTTAGCTGCTCTGCCAGCTACGTGAGCTAGTGACTGTGGGTATTATCTTCAATCACAAGTGGTGTTGATTTCTTTCTCTCTGGATGGTGGAATTACACTTGTATAGTGGAAACTTCTAAAGGACTGTGATTACTTACCTGCTTTTGCTGGACTGCTGTTTGCCACTCTCACCTCCTAATAACTCTTTGATAATCTTTTAGTAATTACTTGTATACCAGGGCCCAGCAAGCTGATTTTTACTGTTTCTGGGGTTTGTATACCTACCTATTCTTAGCTGCCTTGTATTACTATTCCTAGGACTGACTAGTCCACATACAAGTACAATATTATAACATCATTATACAGTTCTTGTTCTGGTACACTAAAGTAGAATGGTAGCCTCCCATTAAAAAAAAAAAGTTCTGTAATGTTAAATTATAAGTGCATTTACAGTTTTCCTTTTCTTAGTTCTCCAAAATTCTATGTATACCTGTAAGTCCTGGCAGTGAAGTCCTACTAATGCAGCTTCCTGTGATGGGGTGGCAATGATGCTGCACTGCTCCTGAATTCAGAGCAGAGTTGTCACTCTCAGTAGGTTGTGCTGGCTTGCACTACAGTGGAAAGAGAGGATGTTGCAGGGGGCAACATTTGGGACTTGTTCAGACTTTCAGATGTACTTTAAGTTTCTTATAAAACCAAATGTACTGTATGTAACTAGCTCACATTTTTCTCTACTAAAACTTCTCATAAATAAAGTATAACTTTTTTCTCATCTGAACCTTTAAATCATCTATAGCTCAGGTTACAATGAACACATTGGATGCTCAAGATCAGTAGTTCCTAACCAGGTCCATATGGGGCCCCCTTGGCTAGGAGAGCATTAAGCAGACAAGAGGCCCATGGTAACTCTGGAGGAGCGGCAGAGATCCACAGCTCAGGTGGGAGAATCTGTCCACAGGACAACTACTAGTTGTGCACTCCAAATCTGGCCTTAATGGAAGAGTGGCAAGAAGAAAGCCATTGTTGAAAGAAAGCCATAAGAAGTCCCGTTTGCAGTTTGCAAGAAGCCATGTGGGGGACACAGCAAACATGTGGAAGAAGGTGATCTGGTCAGATGAGACCAAAATTGAACTTTTTGGCTTAAAAGCAAAACGCTATGTGTGGTGGAAAACTAACACTGCGTACACCCTGAACACACCGTCCCCACCGTGAAACATGGTGGTGGCAGCATCATGTTGTGGGGATGCTTTTCTTCAGCAGGGATAGGACAGCTGGTCAGAGTTGATGGGAAGATGGATGGAGCCAAATGCAGGGCAATCTTAGAAGAAAACCTGTTATGTCATGTACACACGGTCGGACTTTTTGACCGGACTTGTCCCACGGTTGCCGACGGACCAAATCCAGCGGACAATCCGATCGTGTGTGGGCTTCACCGGACCTTCAGCGGACTTT
The DNA here is from genome assembly GCA_037952925.1 of Lithobates clamitans. Classification (NCBI taxonomy): domain Eukaryota; kingdom Metazoa; phylum Chordata; class Amphibia; order Anura; family Ranidae; genus Lithobates; species Lithobates clamitans. Next base: position 11,127,274 of record JBBGZY010000292.1, on the reverse strand, counting down.
TCCAGTCCCAAATCTGATGGACTTTAGATTTGTAACATGCTTCAAATCTTTACGTCGTAACTCCGCCGGATCCAGAATTTCACTCGTCTGTATGCTAGTCCGACGGGCAAAAACCCACGCTAGGGCAGCTATTGGCTACTGGCTATCAACTTCCTTATTTTAGTCCGGTGTACGTCATCACGTACGAATCCATCGGACTTTGGTGTGATCGCGTGTAGGCAAGTCCGGTCATTAGAAAGTCTGTTGAAAGTCCGCCAAAAGTCAGTTGAAAGTCTGTCGGACGGGCTGTCGGACTTTTGTAGCTGAAAAGTCCGACCGTGTGTACAGGGCATTAGAGTCTGCAAAAAGACTTGAGACTGGGGCGGAGGTTCACCTTCCAGCAGGACAACGACCCTAAACATAAAGCCAGAGCTATAATGGAATGGTTTAGATCAATGCATATTCATGTGTTAGAATGGCCCAGACAAAGTCCAGACCTAAATCCAATTGAGAATCTGTGACAAGACTTGAAAATTGCTGTTCACAAACACTCTCCATTCAATCTGAGCTTGAGCTATTTTGCAAAGAAGAATGGGCAAAAAATGTCACTCTCTAGATGTGCAAAGCTGGTAGAGACATCCTCAAAATGATTTGCAGCTGTAATTGCAGTAATAGGGGGTTCTACAAAGTATTGACCCAGGGGGGCTGAATACAAATGCACACCACACTTTTCACATATTTATTTGTAAACAATTTTAAAAACCATTTATCATTTTCCTTCCACTTCACAATTCTGTACCACTTTCTGTTGGTCTATCACATAAAATCCCAATAAAATACATTTACGTTTTTGGTTGTAACTTGACAAAATGTGGAACATTTCAAGGGGTATGAAAACTTTTTCAAGGCACTGTAGATGTCCTCAGTCTGATGGCTAGCATCATTTAATTTACTTCCTCTGGGCCCAGGTTGTCCTGGACCCACCCCAGCCTGTGACTGGACAATGAAAGGAGTAGCAGCATATTGATGAACTCGTCTCTCTGTCACTCTGCTTTCTCCTCTTACCAGCATGCTTCTTGTCAGTACATTAACTGATTGGCTCCTTGTGCTGTTTCTTCCTCTGTACTGCTGTACAAGGACTGCTAATACCAGGTTAAATTCAGGTACCTACACTGCTTGAATTTACAAAAAAAAAATTAATGATTTAATAATGATTACAGAGCTATAATAATTTGTGTCTTTTATATCTGCCTGGATTTATGTGCAGTACCCTTGACATAAAGAACAGAGGTGATCATCACACAAAGGGACTTGCACATACCCACCAGGCCTAGGGGTCACATTAATTGACTATTAAATGATGGTAATACTAAAATACTGTATGAAATTATGTATGAAAATGGCATTACTAAAATTATTATAAATAAAAACACAAATTATTTCTACAAAACAGGTGGCAAGCTTTTTTTTTTAATTGGTAATGGGATGTGATTAAGGGTGGTTGCAGGAGAAAAACAAGGTTGGAAAGGGGGCTTGTTCTGTCCTATGTCAATTGTAAGTTCAGTCTTTACATTGATTTTCTGCCATCTAGTGGTCATTAATGATTATGGCAGGCTTTAGTTCATCCAAAAGACGCCTATATAGTTACTTGATGTTAAAGCGGTATTAAAGTCATGTTTTTTTGTTTTTTCTAAAATACCAAAGGTGTTATACTTACCTGCTCTATGCAGTGGTTTTGCACAGAGATTCTCTACCCACACCCACTGTCACATTTTAAAAATGGCACAGCTGTGCAGCGCTCCACCCGCATAGCCATGTCATTTATCCACTGCAGTTTGTGAATGAATAAACTACAAGTCCCATCTTTCACGTCCCAGATGGCTTGTAATTTGTCAATGAACTAGGAGGATGCTGATGAGCACCCTCCTAGTTCATTAACACTTCCTACAGCTTTCTAACAGAAAGCCTGTGAAGGTATGGGCAGAAAGCAATAGGCAGTGTCTGCAGGAGCTTGACATTGCATACACGATCCACTGATCATAGGTACAATGCTTTGCAGGAGGAAAAAATAATCATTTATTTTTCTGAAAAAATACGAACATTTATCATTTTTGCCTGAAAGGTAAATTTAGCCTTTAAAGTGACACTAAACTCTGGTTTAAAAAAAAAATTATCTTTTCAAGCATGTATTCATAACTAAAAAAAAAAAGTCCCTTCTATTGCTCTCCTCCAAATCTCCAAATTCCTTTATTTGTCTGCTGCGATCTGACTTTCTGTTAGAGGGTAGCTACGTTCAGTCTCCGTGATCTGACCCTCTCATGCTTGCTCCCAAGATGAACTATGGACAATGGGATTGGTAGTGTGCATAGAGCAGTATACAGTGCCTTGAAAAAGTATTCATACCCCTTGATATTTTCCACATTTTGTCATTTTTACAACCAAAAACGTAAATGTATTTTATTGGGATTTTATTTGACCAACACAAAGTGGCACAGAATTGTGAAGTAGTAGGAATACGAAGAAATGGTTTTCAAAGTTTTTTACAAATAAATATCTGAAAAGTGTGGCGTGCATTTGTATTCAGCCCACTTTACTCCGATACCCCTAACTAAAGTATAGTGGAACCAATTGCCTTCAGAAGTCATCTAACTAGCAACTAGAGTCCACCTGTGTATAATTTAATCTGTTTATAATTTATTCTCAGTATAAATACAGCTGTACTGTGAAGCCCTCAGAGGTTTGTTAGAGAACCTTAGTGAACAAACAGCATCATGAAGGGAAAGGAACACACCAGACAGGTCAGGGATAAAGTTGTGGAGAAGTTTAAAGCAGGGTTAGGTTATAAAAAAAATATCCCAAGCTTTGAACATCTTACAGAGCACTGTTCAATCCATCATCTGAAAATGAAAAGAGTATGGCACAACTGCAAACCTACCAAGACATGGCCGTCCACCTAAACTGACAGGTCGGGCAAGGAGAGAATTAATCAGAGAAGCAGCCAAGAAGCCCATGGTAACTCTGGAGGAGCTGCAGAGATCTACAGCTCAGGGGGGAGAATCTGTCCACAGGACAAATATTAGTCGTGCTCTCCACAAATCTGGTCTTTGTGGAAGTGGCAAGAAGAAAGCCATTGTTGAAGGAAAGCTATAAGAAGACTGTTTGCAGTTTGTGAGAAGCCATGTGGGGGACACAGCAAACGTGTGGAAGAAGGTGCTCTGGTCAGATGAGACCAAAATTGAACTTTTTTGCTTTTAGGCCAATCACTCTGAACACACCACCCCCCCCCCCCCCCGTGATACATGGTGGTGGTAGCATCATGTTGTGGGGATGCTTTTCTTCAGCAGGGAAGCTGGTCAGAGTTGATGGGAAGATGGATGGAGTCAAATACAAGGCAATCTTAGAAGAAAATCTGTTTCTGCGAAAGACTTGAGACTGGGGTGGAGGTTCACCTTCCAGCAGGACAACGACCCTAAACATACAGCCAGAGCTACAATGGAAGGGTTTAGATCAAAGCATATTCATGTGTTAGAATGGCTCAGTCAAAGTCCAGACCTAAATCCAATTGAGAATCTGTGGCAAGACTTGAAAATTGCTGTTCACAGACGCTCTCCATCCAATCTGACAGAGCTTGAGCTATTTTGCAAAGAAGAATGGGCAAAAAATTCACTCTCTAGATGTGCAAAGCTGGTAGACATATCCCCAAAAAGACTTGCAGCTGTAATTGCAGTGAAAGGTGGTTCTACAAAGTATTAACTCAGGGGGGCTGAATACAAATGCACGCCACACTTTTCACATATTTATCTGTAAAAAAATTCTGAAAACCATTTATCATTTTCCTTCCACTTCACAATTATGTGCCACTTTGTGTTGGTCTATCACAAAATCTCAATAAAATACATTTAGGTTTTTGGTTGTAATTTGACAAAATGTGGAACATTTCAAGGGGTGTGAATACTTTTTCAAGGCACTGTACAAGACTGCAAGCATGTACACTTCTCATGTCAAAAAAATTGAAGTTTGGGAGAAAAGAGAAGTTTGGGAGCTCACTGGGAGGCAGAAATACACAATAATGCTGCGTACACACGATTGGACATTCTGACAACAAAATCCATGTTTTTTTTCTGACGGATGTTGGCTCAAACTTGTCTTGCATACACACGATCACACAAATCTTGGCGGAAATTCAGATCGTCAAGAACGCGGTGACGTACAACACGTACAACGAGCCGAGAAATATGAAGTTCGATAGCCAATGCGGCTCTTCTGCTTGATTCCGGGCATGCGTGGAACTTTGTGCGTCGGAATTGTGTACACACGACCAGAATTTCCGACAACGGATTTTGTTGTCGGAAAATTTGAGATCCAGATCTCAAATTTTATTTGTTGGAAATTCCGATGGAAAATGTCCGATGGAGCTTACACATGGTCAGAATTTCCGACAACAAGCTCCCATCAAACATTTTCTGTCGGAAAATCCGACCGTGTGTACGGGGCATAAGAGACAATTTCATGAAAAAAAAAAGATTACAAGGCCATTAAGTAGTAGATGTATATGGATTCTTTTTGGAGAATAATGATAGTGTTTATTGTCAGTTTCAAGCAGTTTAATGCAGTTTTCTTTCCTTCTCTTCAGGTTGAATTCCAGGCAGGCAGTTAAACATAACTAAAATGCATGTGCTAAATTCTTTAACCTGTAAAATGATTTGCCGTTCCGGTTGGCCATTCTGGTGGTTCATATATCTTTGCCACACTGTTGATGATGCTGATTCATTGTCCAATGAGCAGGCTGGAGGTGGATAGGTAATATACGAAGCTGCACTGCCATACCTGGGATCATTAGGAATTATGTGAACTTGGGAAATGCAGCACATAGCATGCCATGCCAAATGATTGATGTGACCAAAATATTGGTGTCTACTTAAACAGTGACAATCTGACAAGCCATTGGATCTGCATGACAGCCAAGAAAATAGCATTTTTCCCACTGTGTGATTATCAAGCACACATTTATGTTTTTGGGCCAACAAGTAGCTATGAAGAGTCACATGTAATACTAGTGACGTGGTCCATCTTCAGAATATTATGTCACAAAGGTCAAAGCAGTGCTTAGATCTCTGGTGCTGGGGGCCAACAGGTTCCTCTGGCTACCATGATAATGGTTAGAAATAACTGGTCATCTGACCACAGATAACACTGTTTCATTTTCCATATGGTATTACAAGTCATCATTGCGGCATATATCACCTGGCCCATCTCACTAACTGTTCTTTGGGGAGCCAGTACTAGTTTTGCTTTTCAACCATAAAAAAACCAACCAAATGTCCACTTTCATGTCACCTCTCACCATACTGCCTTCACATTTCAGTGTTTCTGAATGAACTTTGAAATGATTTAACAAAACATTCACGTGTAAACCCTAATTCTAACCCTAAAATATAAGAAATCTGCACAGCATACACAAGCCCTGAATTAAGACTCGCTCGGAACTTACTGAAATTCCAAAAGCTGCTTTTTTCTTGCCAAATCGTTGAAGAAACCATTGCCAAAAGGGGATGCTCACTACGGCGGAGATCTGCAGAGAATGAAAGGTTATCATATACTAAACATGAAGATAGCAAGGGCCAGTGTGCCAGAACTGTCACTACTGACTGTCCCTGTATTATTTAAACTTGGTATATTTCCTACAGACCTTAAATTAAATGGTTTTGATCTCGCTGAGCATGTTTAGATAGTGAGACCTATGTATTTAACAGATAGCAATACACTGGCAGACCAATCTTCTTGTTTTTTTGTGTAGGCTCAGATGGCCATTGAAGCCCTAGGGATGGGGAAATGTAAGTATTTTTCTAGGGTGGTGGGTATGGTAAAGCTGCAAAAATGTATGCATGTATTTATCTATTCAGTTGTATCCATCTCTCTACAAATTGTGGGGCCAGCTCTCTGGGCACCATGTCTGATACACTTAGCAGCTTTTTTCCACATCATTTTCTTGGTGAATTTTTAGGAGGTAGGTTGCTGGGTCTCTTCTCATCTCTCTTCAATTGCTCACCTTGGGACTGGCATGCAGAATGCAATAGCTATAGCCAGGGCTCTTTTTCTCAGAGAATAGGTGCAGGAACCCATGCCCGCCACACACACATACCTGCCAAATGGCATCAAATAGTATCTCTTCCCTCTGCATACAACCCCCTGGCTCCACTGCCCTCATCTCCCCCCTCCTTAAAAGCTCTACCATCTGTCATATGCCTTACCTTTGTTGCATTATTAAGCTGAAACACCTATCCGGCTGCAGTACCTCTCAGCATACTATACTATACTACAGTCACTTGCAAGGGAGATCATGCAGTAGGAGCATCAACAACTCGTCACCAGGGAAAAAATGGAGACCACAGAGGGTGCAGCCTACCACATACCCTCTCCTGCCTATGACTGCACTGAACCCTGGGCACCTGTTCTGTATCTCCCTTGTCCTGTCCAGCACTCAGTGGGATCTGCGCAGGAGATCTGACCTGTGGGAGCTACTGGGAGATAAGCTATCACTTCTAAATGCAGAAGCTGAACTTCAGTGTTACCAAGTCATAGTGGTGAGCAGGGAGCAGAAGACCTGAGCCAGAGGTGGTGGAACTGAGTTCCCACTAGTTCCTGCTGAAAAGAAGCCCTGGCTATAGCCAATTACACACATACTAGGCACAATTTACCCACGAGTCAAGTAAGCTACCAGCACATCTTTGCGGTGTTGGAGGAAACATATACAACCTCCAAGCAGAAAATGTCCTGGCCAAGATCTGAACCAATGACCCCAGCACAAGCACAAGTGTTAGCCACTAAGCCTCCACAGTCAGGTACTACATACACTATATTGCCAAAAGTATTGGGATGCCTGCCTTTACATGCACATGAACTTTAATGGCATCTCAGTCTTAGTTCTTTGGGTTTAATATTGAGTTGGCCCACCCTTTGCAGCTATAACAGCTTCAACTCTTCTGAGAAGGCTGTCCACAAGGTTTAGGAGTGTGTCTATGGGAATGTTTGACCATTCTTCCAGAAGTGCATTTGTGAGGTCAGGCACTGATGTTGGAAGAGAAGGTCTGGCTCGCAGTCTCAGCTCTAATTCATCCCAACGGTGTTCTATCGGGTTGGGGTCAGGACTCTGTGCAGGCTTTTCAAGTTCCTCCACCCCAAACTCACTTATCCATGTCTTTATGGACCTTGTTTTGCGCACTGGTGCGCAGTCATGTTGGAGCAGGAAGGGGCCATCCTCAAACTGTTCCCACAAAGTGGGGAGCATGAAATTGTCCAAAATGTGTTGGTATGCTGATGCCTTAAGAGTTCCCTTTACTGGAACTAAGGAGCCAAGCCCAACCCCTGAAAAACAACCCAACACCATAATCCCCCCTCCACCAAATGATTTGGAGGGGTGGCCCAATACTTTTGTCAATATAGTGTGGATGAGTGAGTTTGGGGTGGAGGAACTTGACTGGCCTACCTCACCCCTCCAAATCATTTGGTGGAGGGGGGGATTATGGTGTGGGGTTGTTTTTCAGGGGTTGGGTTTGGCCTCTTAGTTCCAGTGAAGGGAACTATTAAGGCATCAGCATACCAAGTCATTTTGGACCATTTCATGGTCCCAACTTTGTGGAACAGTTTGGGGATGGCCCCTTCCTGCTCCAATATGACTGCGCACCAGTGCACAAAGCAAGGTCCATAAAGACATGGATGAGCGAGTTTGGGGTGGAGGAATTTGACTGGCCTAAACCCGATAGAACACTTTTGTAATGAATTAGAGCAGAGACAGGCCTTCTCATCCAACATCAGTGCCTGACCTCATGAATGCGCTTTTGGAAGAATGGTCAAACCTTCCCATAGACACACTCCTAAACCTTGTGGACAGCCTTCCCAGAAGCGTTGAAGCTGTTATAGCTGCAAAGGGTATGCCATTAAAGTTCATGTGCGTGTAAAGGCAGGTGTCACAATACTTTTGGTAACATAGAGTAGGTACAAGGTACAATACAAGGCTTGCAAAGTAAACTAAAGCTATATTTTACATGTTGTTACCCACTTAAAAGATTTACATCTACTCACAGGAGACTATGTAATATGGGACCTGAAAACAGGTCTGAATTGTAAAACAAGTCACACAAGCAGCGACATCACTTGCGGTTTATCACAAAGTGAGGATTCTGATTTAAACAGAATGAATGTATACATATCAGAAACATCTGTCAATTTACAAAAAAAAAATCAATTATTGTGCTAGGGCTAGAGTTCTTCCTACCATGACACAAGGTGAGAATTTTGCAGCAGTTGGTATGATCTAGGGACAGAGTGAAATAAGATTCTCATCTCTTTCCCTGCCACCTGTCTCTGGATCAGCACATTATTTCCCCAGAGTCTACACAGACACACAGGTGTGTCAGGGCCAGGACTATTGGTGGGGGTAAGAAACTGGCACCTTGCATTGTCTATATAACACATCTTCCTTCTTGGGAATATATACAGCATTCCCTTCTGAGAAGGAGAAAACAAGCTGTCAGGGATCATGTAGAAGAAACGTCAAGGGATCCCCTCTTCCACACTCCATACAAACCTGATGTGCTTTACTTTAAAGGGTCCCTGTCCCTTTCTGGAATACATCTGATTTAAAATCAGTTATAAATTATATTTTGCAAATCATAGACAGATAGATAGACAGATAGACAGATAGACAGATATATAGATAGATAGATAGATAGATAGATAGATAGATAGATAGATAGATAGATAGATAGATAGATAGATAGATAGATAGATAGATAGATAGATAGATAGATAGATAGATAGATAGATAGATAGATAGTGGCGTACCTAGCATATTTTGCACCCAGGGTGAATCACCCATTCCAAACCATTCAATAAAAAAATTTAATTTCAACCTATTCCTCATAATTACTTAACTATGCAGAGATACTGAACTTAGCATATTAATATGACTGATGTTCAAGATGCTAGATGGTTACCAACATAGAAATTAAAACAGTTGGGGGGGCGCACCGAAGAAAAAAAATGCATTCGGGTTGATTTACTAAAACTGGAGAGTGCAAAACCTGGTGCAGCTGTACTTGGTAGCCAATCAGCTTCTAACTTCAGCTTGTTCAATTAGGCCCCTTTCACACGGGCGCCTCCATGTAGCGGATTCCTTTTGCTCAGCGGGAATCGCTCCGTTGATCCCCCGCTGAGCAGGCAGATGACAGGTCCGTGTCCACTCAGCTATGCAGAGCGTACACGGACACAGTCCCGCTTCTCCACTATGGGGAGATTGGATGAAAACGGACTGCCTGTCCGCTTCCATCCGATCCACCGGCCGGATGGAAAATAGGACCATCATCCATCTGTTTTTTGTGGACAGGATCGAATGGCGGCGGGTGTCAGTGGGCACATCCGCCACTCCATACAGGAGACTGGAGGGTTCAGTCAGGTCCACCTGAAAAACTGACAGGCGGACCTGATTGGACAGCCCGCATGTAAGGGGCTTTAAGCTTTGACAAAAAAAAACTGGAAGCGGATGGGTTTCTATGCAGAGCTGCACCAGATTTTGCACTCTCCAGTTTTAGTAAACCAACCCCATTGTGCGTAGCCTGCCAAGCACCTGGAAGCATGGCCAACATGGGTGTTGTGGCATATTGCTTGTGGTGTGGGAGTAAAATGAGACCCAGCATTGGTGTTACTGGCAAAAAAAAACGAACAGCCCCGGGAAAAATTACCAAAATAATCCCCTTCATTGGTGGTCAGTGGTGGTAACGTTAACCCCACAGTATTGGTGCTCAGTGCCAGGCTGTAAAAATAATGAGGCAGAAATAGCAAGTCAACTGAGTCATGAAACTAAAAACAGAATATACAAATCATGCTCACTTCAGACATCTCCAAAATGGTGGTGTTTCATTTATGGAGGCACTACTCAAGATGATCATGTGAGCACCCCTTGAATAGCAATACCCAGTGTGGGCCGCACCCCATAGTTATGCCATAGATAGATAGATAGATAGATAGATAGATAGATAGATAGATAGATAGATAGATAGATAGATAGATAGATAGATAGATAGATAGATAGATAGATAAAATTGTGTTTCCTTACTCACCAGGATGGTCAGTACCAGATTCTGGAAGTGTTTTCGCAGGTTGTCTGCAGCATGTGTGCAAAAAAGGACAAAATTGCTCTGCTGAAGCTGATAAATTTAAAAACAGAATACACATTGAGAAATCCCTGTATCTAGACAGTCTTTCTCCTTTACAGGGGAAACGTAATGGCCTAATTATTAGACAATCAAAGATTTCCATAGACATGGCATTCTGATTATATTAGTGAAAACGTTCGATAAATAAACACGCACGCTGATATAGCAGACAACGCATGTCCCTGCACTGTGTGGACACTCCCTGGGCTGTAGAGCAGTCATGATTTGCTTCAAAAATCCAGCTTGGTATTGGTAATAGAGAGAGCAACTGAAGCTTACACCATAAGATAAATGTCTCATAGTTTGAAGACTATCTCATAAAGGTTTTGTGATATTGTTGTTCAAAGCTTTAAGGCTTTTGGGTGTGAAATGGATGGACCTGTAGGGCTATCCCGAGGAGGGCCTTTTTTGCACCTACGGGAGCATTGTGGGTTTCTTCTGTGTATCCACCTCTTTAATGATTGGTCTCCATATTTTGTCCTTATCAGTGCCTATATCGGTCACCAAGGCCGACCTGCCTTATTAGTGATGCCCCAATTATGTTTCCCTCTCTCTCTTAACCCCCCCCCCCCCCCCTTCCTTTTGTTCCTTATGTACTGAAATTGTTGAACTATTCGAGCATGGCAAGGATTGTTTGCCACTGCTGTTTACATTAAAAAATTCTATAAAAACTATTGAAACAAAATCCAGCTTGATCAATCAGTCCTTAACTTAAAAGTGGATGTAAACCCTCACATATACCCAGTGAAATGAACAGCCTCAGATGATACACAGGGATGAAATAAATCTCCCTACATATGTGTTACATGTATATCTGCTGTCTTCAGCTTTATATATTCTTTAGAAAGTTCAGATCCTGTTAGGAGATTTTCTCTTCCTGGTTAGCACTGCAGTGAAGCCTGGGCATACAGCCAAGACAGCTGATTGGAGGAAAGGCACAAACCCCCCTCTCCACATAGGTAGAGACTTTCAGAACTGTTGGTTGAATAGTTCATCACTCTGCTAATCTATTTATAGCATCCTCCCCAACACAAAACTGCAGGCTGCTTTTATCTGGTTGACAGAGAACTTGTCAGAAGTTATCAGGCTGATAACAAAAGAACAGAGCAGGAGAAAGCTACAGGGCATAGTCCTTTGAAGAGAGATAAGAAAACACTGCAGATATATGTGCCCAGCTCAAATTTAATTAATCTGGTTTACATCCACTTTAAGGTCAGCCTGCCAGGAGGTGTGTTGTACCCCGTATGAAGGAGGAGTACCTGAACCCCCCACCCCTGAAATGCATTAGATTTCTTTTTATTGATTATTATATAAAATGCTGCTTTGGACTCTGAATACTGGTGTGGCGCTCCTTCTTCTTTCTGTATATGATAACCACTTTCATAAACCTACAAAATGGTAGTAAGTTCCTCTCAAGTGACTACCTATTTCCATTTAGCGGCTGGCTTAGTAAATCTTCCCTGCATGGTATATTTGTTTGTCAATGCGCAGTGCAGGGAGGATTTATTAAACCAGATCTATTCATCAGTGCCTATAACCAGCCAAAAGAAGAAAAGTAGGTCATAGAAGAGATTGCCAATGCATATGCTGGAACTTTTTATTAGGACTACAGAGGTAAATAGGATTTTACATTGCTGGTGCCTCCATCGCACTGCGTCAACTGCTCCACCCTTTCTCAGCCTGTTCTACCCCTACCCGGATGTCACAAAACAGCCATTACCTGAACACCAGCTGAAATAAGCAGGAAGGAAAATGTCAGGAAAAGGTACGGCCCATGCTGCATCGACTGTCTGAAACCGCTACAAAACGGTATAATCATGCCAGGCTGGAATGCATAGGGATCTGTAAAATACACATCACCTGATTATAACCTGAAATAGCTGGTGGTAATTATAAAAGCTAGGGTAGAATTATTTCAAATAATTAAAAAAAAAATAGTTACCATCTTTTTCTTTGATCCCCAGAAAGAGTACCGCAGTACAGAACAAATAGATACAGCCAATGACTCCCGCAGCAATCATGTAGACGTTCCTCTAGACAAAAATATCACAAAACGTCAGGATGGAAATCAGAGGATGAATATGAAGTCTTTGTTGTGCCACTTTGTATGAGCTGTAATAAAGCTGCACATGGCAGGTTCCTCCCTGGTCGCATACTGTCCTAAACCTTAGTACTGCTAGATGCACCATCCAGCCCCATCCAGCTGCATCAGCTGTCTGTCTCTCATAGACTTTTTACAGGCTAGTTGCAAGGGGCTGGACAGTGCACCTGTTCCATTCGCCAGCACCTAAACCCCAGAGTCTCATGCACTGTGGATAAATGCCCAGTGTGCATGGAGCCTTAGAAATCAGATCTCTGCAGATGAGGGTAGACTTTTTTGGGGGCAGGGCCTTCTAGTGCATGTAACTATATGGCTAGTTTTTTGACCAGAACCCACAGGAACATGAGAGGCCTGGGAGGAATCAGTAGGTCTTGGTCTTATTGTTCTCTGCATTGACCCTCACTGTGGCTTCCTGTGCATGTGACACCAGTACAAGTATAAAGGGCAACAGGTATGACCAGAACAGAATGACATAGACAGCAACAAAAATAAAATTGTATCTCCTCACCACTAACTTTTTTTGTGTGTCTGTGTCACTATTGGAGAGATTTCCCATCACTTCCCATTCCCCTGATCCCTAGGGGGAATTAGCTGAAACCAGACCACTCTCTACTCTGTGAATCAACCAACCATCGGAACACAGTCCCTCCCGGCATTGTTCAACGGTGAACATTAGGGGAAGCAGACTGCGCTGAGCTGTTGGCACCCAACCACCCCTATGTAACACCCTGTTACATGCTTATATGTAAGAGAAGGTATGGTCCTTTTATCTGCACATAATGGCAGTTGTAGGTAACCTGAAATTGTAAAAAATAATTAATTAAAAAAGTAGCTATTTAACTCCTTACTAACCCTTAATTTAAACATTTAAACACCTGGAAAGTGCATATTTACATACCTTTTTCTGGCAATGTTTCATGGAACCAGAAAACCCTCAAAAGTATGAGGGTCACTCTCCCCAGTTTGGTAGGACATTTCTAACAGATGGCACAACTAAAAAAACAAATCAATCAAATTATTCTAGACTTACAGCATGAAGCTGGTAGTCTGGTGTCCCCGGGATGAAAAATGTGATGTTCTCCATAGAGTTTGTGTCATTCACGGTGAAGTTCATGGTACCATTAATTACATGGCAGTGATGGGCAGTGTGAGCGCTGGCAACGATCTGCCCCTGCAGAGCCGCTCCAATGAGAGTTCCAAGTACCTCCACCGTCATCCCTACAAGGCAAAACATTATCTGACCACATTATTCATGGCTTTCAGGGAAATAAATGATTTGTCATAAGAATAAATTATGAATAATGTCATGGCGTGTAAATATATATATATATATATATATATATATATATATATATACACTTTTTTGTAGTAAATATAAATAGCTCTATGAAAGAACCTTTCACAAGCTACTTATCTGAGCATTTCATTGAGGACCCCATGAGCTGGAATATACACCAACACCTTTTCTAGTCCGCATTCTAAATCGCAACATGAAGAATGGCCAGCTTAGCATAGAACTACTTCTTTATCTTTTTTTTCATCCTAGTTTCAGCTTGCTTCTTTTTCATTTTTTCTTTATTGTTTCTTTATTGCTCTCCTTTCCTTTTCTATACTGCCCTTTTTTGTATTTAGGTCGAAGTTCTATTTTGAGGAGACTGTGCCACATTGCCCTGAACAGTTATTGTCTCTTGCTAGCCCCCATTCAGACCCACTTATACTCATCTTTTTTCCAGGTTTAGGGTAACTTGCATTTCCAAGATACAGTGCTCAGGCCTAAATGACCAACCCCCAGTCCTCTACTTTGTCACACATGATAGGGGATGAGGTCAAGAACTCTTTATAAGTTTTGACTCCCAGCTCTGACAGAGGAATGGTGCGGTAAGGGAGCACAAGGAAGTACACTGAGTGTTAGATGTGAGCTAGCAAGAGACTATGCTATTTTTCCCTAAATGTGCAAAATGAGCATCTCTCTTTACATTTTAAGGAATATAACTACTTATGTGGTGGGATGTTAGCCATGTACTACACTTGCCAGATGTATTTTTGTTACCTTGCTATAACTTACTATACTCCTGCCGTATCTAACCCATTGATTTAAAATGGACAGCCAACGCAACTAAAAGAAAGCCATACTTGCTCCAGTAGCACACTCCTAGTTGCAAGGTGAGGTACAATTAGTTTGGCTCCTCTGTAGGCAGAAGAGCAGGGGTTTATCTCTTTTTTTGACTGTGCAGTGCTGCAATGGCTGTGGCTCTGTTACCTACCCCTGGCTTTTAGAACTCTTCGGGTAGTTCTGAAAATTAGAGGGTGGAGGAACAGCAGTTGCAGCCTGATTTATGGAGTTCTCACCATTAGCTTAGAAGGCGAGGCTAAGTAGACAGGGGAACAACCCATAAATACTTAGGAGTCTGGCAGTCAGGGGAGCAGAGTCTTGGGTCCAGTTGCCTGGAGGGGTTCCCTGTGCTGGGGGGCTGTGCCCCTGGGCAGGAGGAAGGCCAGGAGAAACAGAGAGAGAGGAAGGAGAGAAGGAGCAGCTGGAATCCTTACACCCTTTACTAGTCTTAGCTAGCCTTAACTAAAGACACCCTGAAATCAAGTCCAGGCTTGTACAGCAGTGTGCCTCTAAAGCAGCCACTTGGATTCCAGGATTCACTTAAAGGGACTCAGTGAGTAACTTCCACTTCTACCTACCCCAAGCCTGTTGAGAGTAAGGCTGCAATACTTAACAAGTCCAGGTCAAGGGGACAGCTTAGTGCCAGCTCAAAGCAGCCCAGTTTCTCTAGCTTGGGATAGCAGTAGCCAATTGCTTTGGTATTCCTGCAAGGAGCAGCACCTGCATCTTCAGTTTTGGAACTTTACATGTTGCAAGTTTAGCTGCACCATCACTCCCAATTCTGGGTATCCCATGCAACCCATCATCACTATCCAGGCTATCCCCTAAATAAACAAAAACGAAACCCCTAGACTTTTTATTGAGTGTGACGGAATGCCTGGCACCCCGCCTGGGTGCCTCTGCCAAACTTTGCCTCCTGACCTCCAAACCCTTCCAGCAGACCAATCGCTAATACCAGCCCTTTACCCCAAACATTGTATGCAGAGAAGAGGCTAAAGTAAAAACCAAAGGAATAACTGTTTATTGAACAGTAATACAGGTTTTCATACACTTCAAAAATAGGGGCAGTCACCGCATGAACAATAGAAACAAATATTACACATTGGGGTAAATATCCCACAATTGTTAGGTAATGAGGTAGCATTGACACATGAATAATCACATCTCTAGGAGGATTAGGAAACAGACAGAAACAATAGGTTACTCAATTAACAATGGAAATTCACACCTAGGAGGCACACAGTGGGAAATTACACAATAGGTGAAAGACACTTAACAGTAAATACATACAGTTGTGCTCATAAGTTTACATAACCTGGCAAAATTTATGGTTTCTTGGCCAGTTTTCAGAGAATATGAATGATAACACAAAAACTTTTCTTTCACTTGAGGTTAGTGTTTGGCTGAAGCGATTTATTATCAATCAACTGTGTTTAGTCTTTCTAAATCATAATGACAACAGGAACTACTCAAATGACCCTGATCAAAAGGTTACATACCCCAGTTCTTAATACTGTGTATTGCCCCCTTTAACATCAATGACAGCTTGAAGTCTTTGTGGTATTTGGGGATGAGGCTCTTTATCTTCTCAGATGGTAAAGCTGCCCATTCCGCTTGGTAAAAAGCCTCCAGTTCCTGTAAATGCTTGGGCTGTCTTGCATGAACTACACATTTGAGATCTCCACAGAGTGGCTCCATGATATTGAGGTCAGGAGACTGAGATGGCCACTCCAGAACCTTCACTTTATTCTTCTGTAGCCAATGATAGGTCGACTTAGACTTGTGTTTTGGATCATTGTCATGTTGGAATGTCCAAGTATGTCCCATGCGCAGCTTCCTGATGAATGGAAATGTTCCTCCAGTATTTTTTGATAACATACTGCATTCATTTTGCCATCAATTTTGACCAAATTTCCTGTGCCTTTGTAGCTCACACATCCCCAAAACATCAGTGATCCACATACGTGTTTCACACTAGGAATGGTGTACCTTTCATCATAGACCTTTTAACTCCTCTCTAAATGTAGCGTTTATGGTTGTGGCCAAAAAGCCCAATTTTGGTCTCATCACTCCAAATGACTGTGCCAGAAGGTTTGAGGCTTGTCTCTGTGCTGTTTGGTGTATTGTAAGTGGGATACTTTGTGGCATTTGTGTAGTAATGGCTTTCTTCTGGCGACTCGACCATGCAGCCCATCTTTCTTCAAGTGCCTCCTTATTGTGCATCTTGAAACAGCCACACCACATGTTTTCAGAGAGTCCCGTATTTCACCTGAAGATGTTTGTGGGTTTTTCTTTGCATCCCGAACAATTATCCTGGCAGTTGTGGCTGAAATTTTAGTTGGTCTACATGACCGTGATTTGGTTTCAACAGAACCCCTCATTTTCCATTTCTTGATTAGAGTTTGACCACTGCTGATTGGCATTCTCAATTCCTTGGATATCTTTTTATATCCCTTTCCTGTCTTATACAATTCAACTACCTTTTCCCGCAGATCCTTTGACAATTCTTTTGCTTTCCCCATGACTCAGTATCCAGAAACGTCAGTGCAGCACTGGATGAAAGATGCAAGGGTCTGTCAGGAGTCCAAAAACTCATTGACATTTTATACACACACACTAATTACAAGCAAACATAGTACACAGAGAGGGGGGGAGGTGGCTTCAGTCTGCTCCGTGAGACAGGAAGATAGCCAGCGAGGAGGGGGAGGCAGCTTCGATCCGCTCCGTGAGATAGGGAGATAGCCAGCGAAGGAGACACACAGATCAGTGTAGGGTGTGCAGACCGTGCACTGTTAGCAGTGCTGCTGCCCAACAGGTGTCATCCCTCTGGCGGGTGTCACCCGGGTGCAGCCCGCTCCCCCCACGCCCCCCTAGCGACGCCACTGAACCTTTACGCCAACAAAACACAAAGGCCCCAAATCTGTATCCGATCCGGGTCCTCCAGTTCTCAGAGTCTGTGAGTTTCGGGGAGACATGGACTTGAATCCAAAGTAAAACTACTCCAGAGGTCCCCCAGGCACATACCTCCCAAAGAATAGAGCCCCCTCAAACGCCAGGGCCCATGGTCAGTAGGCAAGAGGCTACCCTGAAGTCCCCTCCAAAAGCCCCTATCCCAGTTGGGTCTGTCACATTGAGCCCGTGAAGAAAGCGTGGAAAATTCCTGTTGCCTGGTTGTGTGGGGGAAAGACCCTAAAGTCTGGCGGCCCCTATGGGAGTAAGTAATAGACTCCTTTATTTTCGACCCAGTGCACCGCAAAATACAGCATGTGGGTTATGGGACTCTGCACTGCAAGTTTGTTGTCACCTAGTGTACTTGTGTGTTCGGGTGCCACTCTAAACGGTTGGCACTGCAAAACAACACATGTCACACAGGGCTGTGCATTATGGTAATTCACAGTAAAATGTGTGTTTTACCCACAAATTACTGCAACACAATATAATGAAGCCAGTCCATGTTTTAGACAGTTTTATACTGTACAGGATACCCAGTACAAACTGTACTTACTGTACGCAGTGGCTGAATCTCTCTCTGATTGCTTTGCACTAAGAAACATGGTAAGGGTGGTATACGGGACATGGTAGATCTAAAGGACACAAAAAGAGAAATGATTAGATACAGTATGAAGTAAATGGTATTAAGATTCTAATCGGGATCAAACACTAATCCAAACTTTTTGAAGTTTGATCACATTGGTGATTGTGAAATTTGGTACTGACCCACAATGCCTGGCCTGTGCACCTTTGACTCTGGTCAGCAGCCTAACAGCTGCCAGTAAGCTTTCCGTACAGATAGCAGTAACTCCTAAAACTACATTTATTTGTTTGGCTTTCCATCAAAAAAAGTATTTTTTTCTTTTAGATTTAATAGTGAAACGTGTGTTTTCGTCAAGCATTACTAGTCCTTTTTTAAATGGAAAAAGTGGCAGCCCCAAAATATGTTCGTTTTTTTGGCAGACATTTGCTTGAAGCACCAACAGGCCTAAATGCAAAATCAGACGCCCCAAGGAAGTGACTTAAAAAAAAAAAAAATATTAGTTAATGAATTATTTAAAAAAAACAGAACTACAGCCCTCAGGTGTGGCGGTGTAAAATTTGGCCAGTGGCACCACTGATTGACACCAGGTTGACAGCAGCACTAACAGGCCTAAGTGCAAGTCGCAGGAAGCTGTTTTCCCTAAAAATTAGAGCTACAGCCCTCAGGTAAGGGGAGGGGGTTGGCTACAAATTTACCAGTGGCACCACAGTTAGTTTGCCGACCCCTCCAAAATATTGAACACCAGCTGCCACTGTTCAGGGTCCAGTTTATTACAGGGGTATAATTCTTGCCGCTGCAAAGTATTGCAGCCACGGCAAGTATACAACCCCAATCTGGCTGCCTATCCAGCTTAAGGGGCCAGTAAAATCAGCTCAGCCACCTGATTTTCCCACCCCCCAACTGTAAGTGTAAACTTAGCCTAGGTCATACCCTTAACTTGTAATCGAAAACATTTGCGTATTATCTATGTTGCCGTCAAAACTGTATGAAGAGGCCCTCCAGCCCCTGCCCTGCTATACCATTTCTTAATTCTTTTTTTTATTAGCAAAGGCCCCTTACAGCTTTGGAGGGTGGGGGGATTCCCATGCCATTTGGGTGGCTTTAGCGTGTCAAAGGGCTAAAAGGAACATTCAAATATGGTCCCTTACTGACTTTGGTACAAATCAAATTTTAAATTAAAATTTGTTTTATTTTTTTAAATCCAAAAATTGGCTTTGAATAGAATTTAGGCATATTCACTCATCACTAGAAGTAAAAGGCATCATTATCAGGGAAGGTGAAGATCAGTGTCTAATTAAAGGGTCATCTACAAATATTCAGCCATCACTTTACATGTATCCAATGATTGACAAAGATTGAGGAGATGTAGAGTCCGGTGAGCCAGTGAGGACTATTTAGTCAGTAAAGAATCATTTTTGTATCTCCAATAAACCACATTCTTCCTTTCATTGCTACAGTGAACTATGTAGGAATGAAGAAGAAGGGCAACAAGATCTAAACAAATGTTCCTGCATACAATCTGATAAATAAGGATTAAAGTATAACAAAGGCAACTGTTTTTTTTTGTTTTGGATAGAGTGAAGAGGGATTAGAACACTTGTCATTTAATATCTGTCTGTGCCTCTGTTAGGGAGATTCACCCTCTTTATCTGTCCTGTTTACCATTGTCCCTGAAAGTGAAAGTAAAAGAAAATCCCAAATTTTGGGATGTCTCCAGAAAAGTAATAAAGGAAAAATCTTTCAATAGGGACACTAGTTCTGGTGACCTGGGGCTCCCCAAGAAATACCCTTACATAGGTTGTAAACTCTTTAAAAAAAAAGGCATAATGAGCTAGCATGCATCACATACATTATAAAAATACTTACCTTAGAACGAAGGCTTTCAGCGCGCCCAAACACCGTTGAGATGGCTGACATTTTCCCCGGAAGTTCTTCTGGGTTCGCAGGCTCCTACGCTGTGAATGGCCGAAGCCGCGATGAAGTCACTACCGCACATGCCGCCGGGAGCCGCCGTTAATGGCACAGGGCTTTGGAAGGAATGGCACCTGTGGCCGTTCCTTCAGAGTGAATGCGCCACTGGCTAAACGGTACACGTGTAGGAGATATTTATACTACCTATAGATAAGCCTTATTATAGGCTTACCTATAGGTAAATGTCAGCAGAGGAAGTTTACTTCCTCTTTAATTTACAGGGATTTCCTCTCACTTCCTGTTTTAGCTTTTGGATAGGAAGTGAAGGGAAATCTCCCCAATGGCACAAATATGGCAAAAATAAACCTCCCAGGGGTTATAACCCTCCTTTACTTTATCCAAAATGAAAATAAAGGTTTTGCCTATACAGTAGTTCTACTTTAAACCTACAGCCAAGCTGCATATTACAAAACACAGATGACCAGACTTGTTAATGTAGAGAAAGCTAAATAGACTGATCCAAGTATATGACCGGATAAACCGTCACTATGATGTCACTCACCGTGCTGAGGGCCTGAAATGAACAAAAGAAGATTAAATACCACAGGACTCTTCCGGTCACAAATGATGGGACAAACCACAAGAAGAAATAGGACACGACCAGGAAAGGCATACTCCCCACCATCCTGAAACATAGACATCCGAGATTATTAGATCTCCAGCAAATCCAGAAATAAACAATCCCTTTCAAGTAAACTATGTACACTGCAAGGATTTTAAAGCTGAACCCCCAAGCAAGTATTACAGCAGTATTAAATCCAAAAATAACTTACACGGTACAGTGCTAAAAAGACCCTATCTTTTTCACAAATGTAAAAGCATTCATATATAATACTTTCCAGGCAGAAAATTAATATAAATTATAATATATTATAATATGAAGAAAGAAAGGAAGAAAAAGCCCACTGAGAGAGTCCTTGTAAATATTAACTTGAAAATGCTCAGGGAATGATGTGTGGAAGAGAGTCCCATCACCTTCACCCGATCACATTGCCTCTTACCATAACAAACCTTCAACCGATCACACTGCCTCTTACCATAACAATTTGACCCTCCCACAGGATTGGGTAAATAACACAGTTTAAGTCCTCATTTAGCGCTTCTTTCAACGATTTCTTTGTTTTGTACTTTTTATTTGTTTGCTTTTTATGAGTTTAATATTCGTTTGTAATTTTAAAACTAACCACTAGATGGCACTGCTTCCAAGTGCAGTGTTTTTTTTTTAGGCTATTTGCTTATAGCTATTTTTTTGTTTTACTGTTTTAACCCTCAAAAATATGGGCTGTTTGTTTTATGTGTTATTTACCGTTTGATTTAAGGAATTCCTTAGGAGCCCTCCTCACACTTTTGACCTGAAGTGTATGCTCTATGGGATTCATTTTGCTTTGGTTATATTGTCCCTTTTGGTGCTTGTGAGATATTTCCTGCAATAGGATGCTCCTTCTGGTCCCGGCAGCGCATTTTCCTCTTCCAGGAGAGAGGTTTTTGCCCTCTTCCTGGTCTTTGGAATGCAATTAGTGGGAGAGCCCAGTACTGTCATATGTAATGCGCAATGCCGGATGTCAGCCATGCCCCTGATGACATAATTGATGATGAAATACGTAGGGTGGAGTCATGTCGTATGACTTCATTGCACACCAGGATGTAGCGGCCATTATGTTGGTTGGAAACATCAGTGGTATTTATGACATGCTGGTTTTAACTTTGTCTATGTGAGTGTTTTACTAATATTAATTAATAGTGTTATGGAATTTCCTACACTATGAGATGCTTCCTTTTTCTTTTTTTTAATCTTGGGAGTTCTTTGATCTTTACAGTGGATGGGATTGTGATTCTGGGAGAGTGCTGTTGTGGGAAGAAGCTGGCTGGCCATCTACACCAGTGGATCCCTTTGCTAAATGAGGATTTAACCACTTAAGGACCAGAAGGATTTACCCCCTTAATTACCATGCCATTTTTTACGATACGGCACTTTAACTGGTAATTGCGCGGTCGTGCGATGCTGTACCCAAATGAAATTTGTGTCCCTTTTTTCCCACAAATAGAACTTTATTTTGGTGCTATTTGATCACCTCTGTGGTTTTTATTTTTTGCGCTATAAACAAAAAAAAAAAAGACAATTTTTTTTGTTATAATAAATATCCCCAAAAATGTTTTTAAAAAACAAATTTCTTCATCAGTTTAGGCCAATATATATTCTTCTACATATTTTTGGAAAAAAAGAAAAAAATCTCAAGCATATATTGATTGGTTTGCGCAAAAGTTATAGCGTCTACAAACTATGGGAAAGATTTATGTCATTTTTATGGCTTTTTTATTTTATTTTTTTACTAGTAATGGCGGTGATCTGCCATTTTTAGCGGTATTGCAACAGATCGGACACTTTTGACACATTTTTGGGACCCTTATATTTAATTATAATACAGGATTTATATAGCGCTAACAGTTTGCGCAGCGCTTAACAAAATTAAGGCAGAGATTACAATTGAATTACAATTTGGTACAAGAGGAATCAGAGGACCCTGCTCGCTAGAGGTTACAATCTAGGAGGGAGGGTCAATTGATACAAAAGGTAATAGCTGTGGGGGATGAGCTGAGGATAAGCTTCCCTAAAGAGAAGGGTTTTCAGGGATTGACTAAAGATAGATAGATTAGGGGACAGTCAGACAGATTGGGGTAGGGAGTTCCAAAGGATGGGAGAAGCTCTGGAGAAATCCTGGAGGCGAGCATGGGAGGAGGTGACAAGGGAGCTAGAGAGCAGGAGGTCTTGGGAGGACCGAAGAGAGCGGCTTGGTTGGTATTTTGAGACTAGGTTAGTGATGTAGCTGGGGGCAGAGTTGTGGATGGCTTTGTAAATTATTGTTAGTACTTTGAATTTTATTTGTTGGGTGAGTGGAAGCCAGTGCAAGGATTGACAGAGAGGGCAGAGAGGGGTGGAGGACACTGAACTGGATGAGTCTTGCAGTAGCATTCATTATGGTCTGAAGGGGGATAGTGTATGTAAAGGCAGTCCAATGAGGAGTGAGTTGCAGTAGTCAAGGCGAGAGATGACCAGGGAGTGAATTAGAAGCTTGGTGGTGTCATTGGTTGAAAAGGGGCATATTCTAGAGATGTTGCGGAGGCTAAGGGGGCATGATTTGGACAGGGATTGGATGTGGGCCTGAAAGGACAGTTCAGAGTCTAGGGTTACCCCTAGCACCTTGGCATGGGGGGACAGACTGACAGTTGTGCCATTGATATTGACAGAGAAGGTGAATGTGGAGGAGGAAATATTATGAGCTTGGTTTGAGGAAGTGGTGTGACATCCAGGCTGATATGTCTCTTAGTAAATCAGTGATGTGTGAGGAGACTGATGCGGTGAGCTGAGTGGTAGAGAGAAAGATTTGGGTGCCATGGGCATATAAATAGTAGTGGAAGCCATGGGAGGCTATCAGCTGACCCAGGGAGGATGTTTAGATCGAGAATAGTAGAGGTCCAGAACCTTGGGGGATCCCAACGGTAAGAGATGTTGGAGAGGAGGAAGTAGAGTTGTAAGTGACACTGAAGGTGCAGTGAGATAGGCAAGATTCCAACCAATGGAGAGCACAGCCATGGATACCAACCAAACTGAGTTTTTTGAGGAGGATGGGGTGATCAACTGTATCAAAGGCAGCGCAGAGGTCCAAGAGTAAGAGTATGGAATAATCACTGTTGGTTTTAGCTGTTAGTAAGTCGTTTGAGTTTTAGGAGAGCAGTTTCTGTGGAGTGCTGTGAACGAAATCCAGACTGAAGGGGATCAAGAAGGTTATTCTCAATGAGGTGGTCGCGCAGTCGGTTGTAGACTAAACGTTCAAGGAGTTTGGAGGCAAAAGGGAGTAAGGAGATAGGTCTTAGGTTGTTAAGATTGGTGGGGTCCAGTGAGGCCTTTTTTGGTATGGGAGTGACTAGTGCATGTTTCAGTGGGTTGGGGAAGATGCCAGTAGAGAGGGAGGGGTTGAAGATATGAGTTAAAGAGTGTAGGATAGAGTCAGAGGGTGACCGTAGTATTTGAGAAGGAATGGGGACCATCGCGCAGGAGGTTAGGTGGGCATTAGAAAAAAGTTTATTGACTTGCTCTGTAGTAGTTTGGTTACACAAGAGTTTTGATTGTAAAGGAGGACAAAGAGTGTACTGTGAGGAAGATATTTGTAGAGTGGAGATCTCAAGACGAATTGTCTCAATCTTATTTTTGAAGTGATTAGCAATCTCCAGGGCATTGAGTAAGTTAGTGGGTGGAGGTAATGGCGGACGAAGTAGAGCATTAAGCCCGGGTTCACACACATATAATGCGCTGCGGATAAGACAAGAGCGCTGTGCGTCCCTGTTCCCCGTTTCAGGGACGAATCAGGGCCGATTCTATGCCTGAATTCGGCCCTGAAACGGAGCCAAAGACGCACAGCGTTTTTGTGCAATGTGCACCGCAGCCGCCCCGGAGATATGTGAACCGGCTCCATAGGGAGCCAGTCACATTCTCCTGCTATGCGAATTAGATGTGCGGAAACGCACATCTAATTCGCATAGGTGTGAACCCGGGCTAAAGGTAGAAAAGAGTTGATGGCGACTGCGTGAGAGGGTGTTAATGAGAGTGATAAAGTAAGTCTGCTTGGCAGCGTGGAGACAGGAATGGTATTTTTGGAGGGCAGATTTATATTGGCTGAAATTTTGCTGTGACTTATGCCACAGACGCTCAAGATCACAGCTCTGTTTTGGGAGGCTTTTGGTAATGTCTGTCTGCCAGGGTTGTAGCGGTCGGGGCCCAATTCTGTGCATAGTGAGGGGGGCCAAGGTATCCAGGGTGGATGACAGTGAACTGTTGTAGAAAGAAGTGGCCAGGTTGGGGCAGGACAAGGATGAGATTTTGGCATAGAGACAATCTGTAGCAGAAAAAAGAAGAGAAGGGTTAAGATGGCGAAGGTTTCTACGGGTAATTGTTTGGTAGTTGGAAGGCAAGGAGGAAGAAGACAAGGAGAGAGTGAAACTAATAAGGTGGTGATCAGAGAGAGGAAAAGGAAAGTTGGAGAGGTTGCGTGGAGTGCATAGGTAGGAGAATATGAGGTCAAGGCAGTTGCCAACAGAGTGAGTAGAAGCGTTTGCCCATAGTTTCAGGTCAAAAGAGGAGGTTAGGTTCAGAAATTTAGAAGTAGCGGGAGTGTTAAGATTAACAGGGATGTTGAAGTCACCAAGAATGATTGCTGGGATTTCAGAAGAGAGAAAGTAAGGTAGCCAGGCAGAGAAGTCATCAAGGAAGTTTGATACTGGTCTAGGAGGCCGATAGATCAAAGCTTCTCAACGAAACTGGAGAAAATAGACGAATATAGTGAGCTTCAAATGAGGAGAGGGACAGAGAGGGGGTGGATGAAGAACCTGAAAAGTGCTTTGAGGGGATAGGAGGATTCAAACACCACCTCCTTTCCATCCACTAGGCCTGGGAGAGTGTGTCCACAGGAGGCCACCATGGGAGAGGGCAGCAGGAGAAGGAAAGTCAGATTCTTGCAGCCATGTCTCCGTAATTGCAAGTAGGTTGAAGGAGTTTGTGATAAATAAGTCATGGACAGTGGTAAGTTTCTTGCAAACCAAGCGGGCATTCCAAAGGGCACAGGAAAAGGGAAGGCTGGTTCTAGGCAGAAGAGGAATAGAAATTAGATTGCGGCTTCTGGCAGAGGATAGGGGTGCTGGGTATGTTGGCCAAAGGTAAATGATGGCAGTCCAGGATTTAGAGAAAGATCTCCAGACATTAGGAGAAGCAGAAGGGTGAGAGAGAGGTGATATGGGAGTGTGACTTATGTGGGGGGGGGACACTTCTCAGTGTCCTGGAGGTTTTATTGGTATGTGGGTTCAAAATTAGCAGGAGCTGATGAGTGCAGTAATAGGGTGAAGACAGAAGTGAGGGTGATATATATAAACTTTGGGGTGGAGAAAAGCGGTGAAGGAGAGAAAGTTTAAGGAGAGAGGATGCAACTGTGAGAAGAAAAAGTAGGGAGTGCATGATACAGAGTGGTGAGACAGAGAAACAGACTGGATGAGAGATGTTCTATGGGGAATCAGGACACCTGTAGTCTGTTCAGCGTGTTGCAGTAGGGTGTTGTAGATTTTCGCTTTGTGCATTCGCTGAAGTGCTGAGCCCAAGGGTAATACTTAATCCAAAATGACAGTTGCCAATGCAATCCCTGCCTGTGCAACCCCTAACTGGGCATCCCCTAGAGAAGGCCTACATTTATACTGAGTTGGGTGGGGGTATTATTGCCAATTAATAAGCCTGGATTGCATAGGAGGAACACATGGCTGACAGAACAAACTTCTCACACCAAAGACAGACTACAAGATACAGCAAGAGAGCAGGGGATCATGGCTATAAAGATAAAATCAGCTCATAATTTAGGTATGGACAATAAGAAAACAAAAACAAACATCACAGTGATATGGACAGAGGTAAAGAATTTGAAGGCAGCATAGATTACCATTGAAGCATGTTTAAAACAATGAAGCAGTTGCAGTTAAAGGTGGAATTTGAAGGCAGCATAGATTACCATTTAAGCACAACGAATACAGCGATCAGAGCTATAAAAATGCACAGATTACTGTGTAAATGTCACTGGTAGGGTAGGGGTTAAACTATGGGGCGATCAAGGGGTTAAAATGTGTTTCCTCAGTGTGTTCTAACTGTATGGGGATAGGACTGAGTAGGAGAGGAGACATATCGCTGTTCCTAATTACTAGAAACAAACAACATGTCTCCTCTCCTCTGACAGCACAGGGATTTGTGTGTTTTTCCAGCTAATACCTTATAAGCCGTTCCAGCAAACAGTTATTTCCTTTTCGGGGTAAAGGTTTTACATAAATAAAAGCTGACCAATGTAAGCACCCCTGTCAGTGCTAAATGGTTTGTCTCAACTGACATTTCTGCTGGACAGCTTGGTTTGTTAAAGAACATTAAAAAAGTACCAGACTTACTAGCCAGATCACCAGGCAAAAATAAAGAGAAAAAAAGAAAATGAATGCAACCACCACATCTAAGAATTGGTAAGCTGCAATATATTACATTTTTGTGTGTTTAATACCTCTTTAACCACTTGCGGACCAGCCGCCACAGTTTTACTGCGGCAGGTTGGCTTCGCTGCACAAAATCACGTTATTGTACGTGATCTCGCATGGTCTGTATAGCGCGAGCCCGTTGCAAGCTCCGTGGGGATACCCACGATCATCTCATGGAGAGGAAGAACAGGGAAATGCTAATGTAAACAAGCATTTCCCTGTTCTGCCTAGTGACACTGTCACTGATCACAGCTCCCTGTAATCGGGAGCAGTGATCAGTGTAGTGTCACACGTAGCCCATCCCCCCCTACAGTTAGAATCACTCCCTAGGACACACTTAACCCCTACAGCGCCACCTAGGGTTAATCCATTCACTGCCAGTCACATTTACACAGTAATCAGTGCATTTTTAATTGCACTGATCACTGTATAAATGTGAATGGACCCAAAATAGCGCCAAAAGTGTCCGTTGTGTACGCCATAATGTCGCAGTAATGTCTGATCGCCGCCATTACTGGTAAAAAAAAATTATTAATAAAAATGCCATAAACTATCCCCTATTTTGTAGACGCTATAACTTTTGCGCAAACCAATCAATAAACGTTTATTGCGATTTTTTTTTTTACCAAAAATATGTAGAAGAATACGTATCGGCCTAAACTGAGGAAAAAAAATGTTTTTTTATATATTTTTTGGGGATATTTATTATAGCAAAAAGTAAAAGATAATGCGTTTTCTTTAAAACTGTCGCTCTTTTTTTGTTTATAGCGCAAAAAATAAAAACCGCAGAGGTGATCAAATACCACCAAAAGAAAGCTCTATTTGTGGGGAAAAAAGGACATCAATTTTGTTTGGGAGCAACGTCGCACAACAGCGCAATTGTCAGTTAAAGCGACGCAGTGCCGAATCGCAAAAAGTACTCTGGTCAGGAAGGGGGTAAATCCTTCCGGGGCTGAAGTGGTTAATGAATACAGAGAAGCATTAATGTATTTCTTTTCTACCAGCCAGCCTGGAGCTCACCTTTAACTTCCTGACCCGGGGTAAGCCAGTCAAGAGGTGAATTTAACCCTTTCTTGCACTACCAAAAACTAAGAAAAGTTTTGAGCTTTTAGGAAGATGAGTGACAATATTACAAATTCAAAAAAAAAATTCTGATTATTTTGCAAAGAATGAACTGCAAAAAGAATCCCCCCCAAAGGACAAAAGGACAATGCAGGTCAACAGTTCGTTGGAACAATGAGGAACCTTTGAGTGAGGTTCTGTGATGCTCTGTGGCATAATGGGCTGTGCAGGGAGGAGGGTGTTTACATGGACTGAATGTGCAGCGATAATGAAAACAGCCCGTTCTAGCAGTGTCTGCCTAAGCTCAGTGGTCTGACCTCTCCAGCAGCCAGCAAGGAAGTTACATAAGACGTATCCACTAAGAATAGAGTAATGTGCAAAGCCTAGTATCCAATAATAGACCAATTAATCAACCAACCAATCAGAAATCATTGGTCTGCCTTAAGTAAACTGATGAACTACAACATTCTGCACACAACTGTTGGGACTGCCTAGTTCAACGGTCAGAAATGAAAATGTTCAATTTACACTTGGCAGAACACATCCTTGAAAGGCCCTCGATTTTGATCAAGTCAAGTGGACCCTAGCACTTTGTTCTGTTGTTCCCAGAAGGGGCATTGTTTAACAAGGGCTGCAGTACCTCCCAGAAGCTACATGAAAGCCTTGTTGACTAATTAGCTTGCATTCAACTAAAGTGGACATTCACAACTACTTTCCCCCTCTCCTTTCAAAAAAAATTGCAAAAAAAAGTTTAGTTTTTTTCTATAAATACTTTTTTTCTATCCACTTCCAGATTTCTGCCTAGGTAAGAATGATGTAGCCCCCCAGGCTTCTTTGGCTTCCTGGGATACTCATGTCACCCATCCCAGGAGGCTTTGGTTGAGCAATCGAATGGACATGCACTGCTGCATAGAGCCGTCTGTATCTTCTTGGTTCTTGTAGTCTACTGATGACAGGCCTGCACGTCATCAGGGGCTGGCATGCACCTCATAAGGGGCAGGCTGCAAAACCCAAGAAGAGACACCCCTTCCCAACAGTGCAGGACTGGGTGAGCACAGGGAAGCAGTGGACCATTACAGGATGCTTTTTGATTCACTGGGTGTTTGAGTATGCTTATTGAGCATAACCAAGCAAACCATATATTAGGGGAGTGGAAAATGAACAAAACAGAGGTTGAAGCTTCTTTTTAATTACATAGGGAAATTAAAGTGTATATTTACTGAGCATATTTGAAACATTGCTGGGGCCATATCTTCTGGCAATCAAGGTGAAGATGTCAAAGTGCACCCATACCAAGCTGGAGCTTGCACGTCTGTACATATAATGTCCAGGTTTGAACAGGGTTCAGAGTTTCCAACCTTAGAAATATCACCTTTTGGTTTCTAAAAAACTGATCAGGATGGGGGGGGGGTCTTATAACCCTGTCGCTATACAAAAGTTGCTTAGCAAACATATACCTGTAAAAAAAGGTTGTAAATACCCAGCTTCCCCACTGTCTGCAGCAGTGACACTGCTCCAATTCTTGCCAAATTGCCCTCTGAACTCTGTTGGGAAACCGACACTTCCAACTGTGTTGATCTCCTGGGTCCTTCACAGCTCTCACTGGTTTCTGCTGTTGACCTCAATATCATTACAATAGACAGCAGTGACAAGGAGGTCAGCAACAGCAACCACTGAGTGCCATGGGGGAGTCAGGAGAGAGACATTCCCGGAACTGTTGGTTTCTCAGAAGACTTCCGGAGACAATTTTACAACATCGTGATTGATAAGGATTTTCATCGCTAGATAATGTCACTAGTTGTATGAACATGAGCGGCCACCAAAATCCCAACAACCAGACTGGGCAAGAAGCTGTCATGCTTAGCAGTGGTAGTAATACCACTGCTAAAT
Organism: Lithobates clamitans; assembly: GCA_037952925.1. NCBI lineage: Eukaryota > Metazoa > Chordata > Amphibia > Anura > Ranidae > Lithobates > Lithobates clamitans. The sequence continues at coordinate 11,097,359 of JBBGZY010000292.1, read as the reverse complement.
GTTTCACTACCCACTGCAACTGGAGATTCGGCTTGGCCAAACACCCATTTAGTTTGGCAATTCACCAAACCTCCGAACAAGAAAACTGGGAGCTCATCCCTCCTTATGACTAAATCACACAGTGACTCTGTCCCACTACTAAAATTACCCAACAAAGGTGTACCTGTAATTAAAGATAGCAAATATTTATCTTTCCCACTGTCTGTGCCACGAATCCATGACATTCGAATGGGCCTGGTGGGGACAAGTCATGAATGTCAGAATGCCGGTGGCCACCAGCTCCCCCACAACCAGGGTCTCTAAACAGCAAGCTGCCACATCTAGCAACAGTAGAATTACCCCTGCTAAATGCATCACTTCCTGCTGCAGCCAGAGGTTTTGCTTAGCCGGAAACGTATTTAGTTTCGGTTGCACATTGTACCTGCCGGTCAACCCTAGTCTACATATTAGTGGTTACATAGTTACATAATTAGTCTGGTTGAAAAAAACACACAATTCCATCTAGTTCAACCAATAAAAAGGAAAAAAAAAAAACTTTCAATCCTATATACACAATCCTATACCCATAGTTGATCCAGAGGAAGGCAAAACATGCCAGCAAAGCATGAACACATTTTTTACAGCAGGGGAAAAAATTCCTTCCTGATCCCCTGAGAGGCAATCGGATATTCCATGGATCAACTTTACCAATAAATGTTAGTACCCAGTTATATTATGTGTATCTAGTAAAATTGTAAATACAGGTTTAGCAATGTCTAAAGGCAAGGTTCATCCCTTACCATGGCATCAATCGGCCAATTCTTGTCCATCTACTTTTATTAATGAAATATCCAACAATGGGGTCTGTGATTCCACCCCAGATTTTCCCAATGCAGAGAACCAGGGAGGCTTCAAAAGGCGTAATCTGTAAAACAAACAGGAATTAACTGGGTAATGAAAAGAAAAGTAACCTATTGGAGTTTATATCTTAACCAATGTGTCTACAGTGAACTGATAGCTGACTCATCTGCTCTGCCTGCCTGCAACCATGGTAGACCAAGGAGGACACCAACATGGTCAAGACCACAAATGAAAGACTGGGCTTAAAGGGGCCTTTCTACAGACTGTCCACCAATGTAAAGGGGGTCTTTCCAGTGACCACCAGAATTAAAAGGGACTTTTATAAGGAGGGCATTATCACTGACCATTAATTTGAAAGGGGTAAAATTAAAGGTGTCACCAGCACCAACCAGCAAGGAGAAAAAACACGGGTATCATATGGGAAGGGGAGAGAGAGGCGCCAAAACCGCAAATAGTGCAGTATTGTTTTTTGAGTAAGAACAAATTTGGTAAAAACATAGATAATGCACTCACAGAGTGTCCAGAAAGACAGGCATGTAGGTAGTGCTGGGTGTCAGCTTGAGGGATCCAAGTTTGTGCAGTGGCCGCCATGAAGCAGCCTCCTCTGGGAAGACGCCAGGAACCTCTTGGTGACAGAAGCTATCAGAGCAGGCATTATATGGGCTGCTATCACTATTAGTAAAGGAGACGTCATTAAGGGGGGTAACATGCTGGTGCTGCAGAGGTTGCGAACAGAGCATATATAAAACATTGAATGGAGGGGCTTTAATATAACTAATGGAAGGGCACCCCTATAATGGAAGAAATAATAGACAAACTTATATGTAGACATGGCACATAAGTCGTTTTGGGAATGCAGCCCAATGCAACCCCCCTCTCCCCCTATGGTGTTTATGGCAGGTTTTGTACACCTGTATTATGCTCACTTCTACACATCCTATTCCAAGGACATTTGGAGATGGGTACGACCTCCCAAGGTGTTTACAACCCTGACTATAAAAACTAATTAGGTACACATTGGTTGCCACCTGTAGTAAATCAGGTGAATGAGTGTAAGAGTTCTGTAAATAAACATGACAAGTGTATTCCAGATGTACCCACTTATTTACCCTTACTGCTATACCATTTTTCCAACCCCATTTTCTTTATTTAAATTAACGAGACCACACCAATCTATTGGAGTATAAAATGGCCATAACAGCCTATTTATTAAACAAACTGAATAAATAACTCCAATAACCTTAAATATATAAATAACATAACTTCAGTGCAAACAACATGTTATTAACTGCAATCTGTTGGTCAATGACGGAGCTACACCCTTTTTCCACAATCAAACCATACATGCGGGAACCATTTCCAACTTGATAGGCCTCCAGCTGTACCGCTCGGAGACAACCCCTTGCCCGCAGTGTAACCATACCGGTATTCCATTTCTGGAATACACCGGAGGGGCCATACTATCGATGACCCCCCACCCCTTTTTACCACATTTGTTTTACCGCTACCGTCACCGACCAACAGAAAAACACAGCCAAACCACAGCTGTCATGACGACCACTTCCTTCGAATCTGAAAAATAAACACACACATTAAACACCCTAACAACAAACCTAATAGGGAGGGAGGGTGGGAAAATCTGCCTCCTCGTGTCTCTTCCTGCTCCACTGACCCCGTCCCAGCTCCGCCCCTCCTCTTATATGGCCGCACCCCCAAAGTTTCCTGTTGTCTCCACCCCCACCAAACCTGGCCAGCTTAACCCTGTGTGTGTCACTAGACACACTGTCATGCCCGGCCCTACACTATTCTCTTTTCCTTCTTTTCGTTCCGGGCCTCACTTGACAAGTGTATTCCAGATGTACCCACTTATTTACCCTTACTGCTATACCATTTTTCCAACCCCATTTTCTTTATTTAAATTAACGAGACCACACCAATCTATTGGAGTATAAAATGGCCATAACAGCCTATTTATTAAACAAACTGAATAAATAACTCCAATAACCTTAAATATATAAATAACATAACTTCAGTGCAAACAACATGTTATTAACTGCAATCTGTTGGTCAATGACGGAGCTACACCCTTTTTCCACAATCAAACCATACATGCGGGAACCATTTCCAACTTGATAGGCCTCCAGCTGTACCGCTCGGAGACAACCCCTTGCCCGCAGTGTAACCATACCGGTATTCCATTTCTGGAATACACCGGAGGGGCCATACTATCGATGACCCCCCACCCCTTTTTACCACATTTGTTTTACCGCTACCGTCACCGACCAACAGAAAAACACAGCCACAGCCCGAAAGGATGAAACCTTATCCTTAAGGGCCCCTCCACACACTCAGTGCCCTTTGGATTCCCTCTTGCAGCCCCATGGTCCACAGATCAATTCCCACGTCCGTGAGGTGAACACCATCCCTGCGTAAGTAAAGGCCTACATTAATTTCCAGCTCTCTGTGCCTTATCACCATGCCCCCTTGTTTCACCAAAAACCTCCCCACTACTTTGTTAATGCGAATGCGTGCCTTGTTCAGCCTTTCCACAGACCTTGCCATCCGCCAGGTGGTGCGTGCCACCATGTCAGACCATAACAGCAGAGTATTGGGAAAGACCGTGCGGATGTATAGCAAATCCGCCTTAACGCTTGCTAGTATGTCTCTCACCGTGCGTACCCCTAAATCATTCCCTCCTGCATGGATTACCAACACATCAGGTGGTCTGTCCAACCACGCATAACGCTCCACTTCCGTGACCACTCTACCCCACATCATACCCGGTCTACCCAGCCACCTGATGTATGCCTCTCTCCTCGATACTCCCAGCTGCCTCCCGTCCGGTCTCGCATCACCTCTCCTGGCCCCCCAACACACATAAGAGTGCCCCAGAATCCAGACGAGGCGAGGAGCACCGCCCCCTGTAAAGAAAAGACCACAACCAAGGTAACGTCATTCATTCATTTTTCTTTTTTTTTTTTTTGAAAAACTTAACACAATTCCCACCTACATGGACCATAACACCAGCCAACCCAGTTTTTTTTTTTTTTTTTTTTTTTATTCCAATATCATTTGAGGTCGGACGTAGGTGCGGAACCTTCTCGATTCCCATCTACCGATCCTCCTCACGGCTGCCTCATCCAACCCACATCTGGCAGCTTCAGTAGCCGCCCCAATGCGAAAGGAGTGTGAAGCGTAAGCCTTCCCATCCAAACCTAACTTCATCAAACATTTTCTAAATACTGCCACAAATTGAAATTTTGATAAGTAAGACCCGTCTTCATGCCGCAAAAATGGCCCTTCCCCCATTGGCCTTACCTGCGCCAGTTCCTCGACCGCCCTTACTGGGCACACCGTGGATCCAGGCAGAGCGTACAACCATACGTCCACCCCCTTCCCCGTCTGATCGGTTTTTGACCTCCGTATTCTCAAACACACCTTATCCCCGTGCGATCTAACGTCCTGCACCAGAATGCCACCCGCATCCCCCCGTGCCGGGCTCACCAGTTCCCCGATTCTGAACGCCCCAAAAAACGCTAACGAAAAAGCTGCCCTAAACAGCGAACATTCATAACTGGAAGAACATACTGACCTTAACTGCCCACAGATAGACACCAGGTTTTTAAAAGTGACCGGCCTTCTTTTATCTCTCCGTCCTTGTCCTCTCTTGTACCCTTTGATGGCTTGCCTAACCCAAAAATCTTTAGTCCAATCCTCCCCCTTTTGCAGCTTGAAAAGGAATGACAAGGCCGCCATCTTCTTTTCAATAGAAGACACCGCCACCCCGTTTTCCATATTTCTGGACACAAAATACAAGACCAGCAATCTCACCTCTGTCCCATCCTTTGCCACCCCAGCTTCTTGCAGTAAACCCTCCCATTCTCTCCATACCTTCATATATGCCATCCAAGTGGACTTACTCACTGACTGCTGGATCCATCCTGCGGCGACTCCAATGCCAGCTCCCAGATCCACTCCGGGCAGGGAATCCCTTCCTTGTCTGCTGCCGGGGCTAATTCCCTGAACTTGTCCCACTGAAAGCGAGACAGCGAATCAGCCAGTGTATTGTCAATCCCTGGTATGTGTACAGCATATATAAAGGTATTCAATCGCATGCACCGCAATACCAACTGTCGCATCAGCCTAATGACCGGTTGGGAAGACGCTGACATGCGATTGACCACCTGAACAACCCCCATGTTGTCACAGTTAATTCTCAACTTTAAATTCTGGCAGGACCGCCCCCATAACTCCATAGCCAGCACCACTGGAAACAGTTCCAGCAGTACCAGGTTCCGAAGAAACCCCGCTTTCACCCATGATTGTGGCCACGGTCCCGCGCTCCATTGCCCTTGAAAATACGCCCCGTAACCTGTAGAACCCGCCGCGTCCGTAACCAGTTCCACATCGAAGTTACTTACCGGACCTGACATCCACACTGATCTTCCGTTGTACACTGACAGAAATCGATACCATACCTTCAGGTCCTCCCGATGTTCCCGCGTCAGCCTGACAAAATGAGTGGGGGCTTTAACTCCCGCCGTGGCTGCTGACAGCCTCCGACAAAACACCCTACCCATGGGTATGATCCTACAAGCGAAATTTAGCTTACCTAGCAATGACTGCAGTGTCCGCAACTGCACCTTCCGCCTTCCATGAATCTCCTGGATCTCCTTCTGTAGATCCACTAACTTTTCGTGCGGCAATCTGCATTCCATTGCTATGGAGTCAATTACTATACCCAGAAAACTAATTTCGGTTGTCGGGCCTTCCGTCTTTTCGGCTGCCAGTGGCACTCCGAACCTTCCCGCAATGTGCTGCAACGTTGACAATAAAATCGCACACACACTGGAGGAAGGAGGACCTATACACAGGAAGTCATCCAAGTAATGGATAACCGAGTCCAGCCCCGACACATCCCTAACTACCCACTCCAAAAAGGAACTGAACGCCTCAAACATGGCGCAAGAGATGGAGCAACCCATGGGCAAACATTTATCGACGTAAAACTGTTCTTGCCAGTGGCAACCCAGCAGCCTAAAGCTGTCCGGATGCACTGGAAGTAGCCGAAACGCCGCTTCTATGTCAGATTTTGCCATGAGTGCCCCCTGTCCATACCTCCTAACCCACCGCACCGCAGCATCAAAGGAAGTATAGGACACCGTGCAGGCATCGGGGTCAATGAAATCATTGACCGAGCCCCCTTTTGGAAAGGATAGATGGTGAATCAATCGGAACTTATTCGCCTCTTTTTTGGGCACCACTCCCAGTGGGGACACCACCAAATCCGGTAACGGCTTATCCGCAAATGGCCCTCCCATGCGGCCTAATGACACTTCTTTTTCCAATTTTTCTCCCACCACCCTTGGGTGTTGCAACGCTGATTTTAAGTTCCGTGCCATAGGGGGAACCACCTCCAAGGCACATGGTATTTTGAACCCCTCCCTAAAACCTGCGGTAATCAGCGATGCCGCTTCCCTATCCGGATACTTACTTAGGAAAGGCAGCATCCTTTCCACCTTCACCGGCGTCATCCCTCTTGTTAACAGGCTCCCCGGTACGTTTCCCTTTTTTGAAGCATCTGGCCAGTGTGTGGGTTCCCCCACACCCTGAGCATTCATGCTTGAATTTGCACGATCCCCCAAACTTACAGTGTCCTTCGTTGTATTGCCAACACACTCCCCATTTCTTGCCGGCCGGTAGTCCTGAGGAGTGTGTACCCCCGGCCCCCCCTTGAAAAAACTGAGGCGAGGCCCTAGCCGAGGACATAAGTCTCATCCAAAGGCTGATGTCCTTATGGTCCCAACGCAGGGCCGGACGAACCGCTCTGCGTTGTCGGAACTGCTCGTCATAACGCAGCCACGCCGTTCCGCCATAAACTCTATGTGCTTCCCCAATAGCATCCATATAACAAAACAACCCAGAGCAATGCTCCGGATTCTTATCGCCAATGACGCTGGCCATGATAGCGAACGCTTGTAACCAATTGACAAACGTTCGCGGAATCAACCTGTACCTCCTCTTCTCCTCATCTTCCTTCTTGGTGTCATCAGGCTTAACCCTGTCCAGGTTAAACTTTTCCAACGGCAACAAGGAAAATATTTCCACATATTCCCCTTTTTGGATCTTTTCCCGAACCTCCTGCTTCAGATGCGCACCCAGCGGGCCTTCAAAGCAGACATATACCTCGCATTTCGCTGCGTCTGCAATCCTGACTATATCCGCCCTGCCCGCCGCTTCTGTTGCCCCTTTTTCCCCCGGCTTTTCCTTTGCACCACCCGACACCGGGGTTTTGTCAGCAGACACCCCCGTGGAAAGTTCCACCTCCCCCCCAGATAACCCACCCCCGCCAGTTCCTTGCGGTACTACGCTCGTGGCCGCCTGAGGAGGTTGTTCCCCAAAACGTCCTACCAGCGCCCTCAGGCCCTCCAACAGCTCACTCAGTTGTCCCCCTGACCCCGAACTGGCGGATCCTTGCCCCGCCACTTGGTGGTCATGTCCCTGCGACACCTGTGGTGGTCGGGCTACTGCCCCTGCCGTACCTGAGTTAACCACACCCCATATATTTTGTAAAGCATTGGTCAAATCTAGATTATTAGTGGACTTACCGGGCTGACCCGGAGACCTCCCGACAGCCGCTGGTCTGGTTTCCACCGTCGCCTCCTGCTGTTGTGCCTCCACCTCTCCTTCTTCCAACTCCTCATCTTCGGACCGGTCCCCCTGGGGTGGGCTTGCCGGCGTGGTGAGCCCCCCAGGCGCATCCCTCCTGGAGGCCGTAAGCACCCGCTGAGACATGACTCGTCCGGCCTCTGTAGCTCCGCTTCCCGCCTGGATTCCACGCCGCCCTGGGATGGCTGAGACCGGGCCGGCCTGATCAGTCCTCCGTCCGCCCCTCTGGAGGTCCCTCTCCCCGCCAGGCGACCGGTTGCCGCCTGCGGTGTCAGCAATGCTTCTCCTCACCGCCCTGGGCGCAGCTGCAGCTCCTCTCTCCCTTCTGTCCTCCCCCCTCGGCTCGTGCAAAGCTGCTGGGGGGGCCGCTCGTTCCGCACGCCTGGATCCTGTATTCAGTGGAGCGGCGCCATCTTGACCCGTAGCCCCGCCCACCGCGCCGCGGCCGCGGCGTGTGTTCCGCCCGGGCCTGGCATCGGCCATCGGTTGACTTCTTTTTGCTGGAGGGGCTGACTGTTCTCCCCTGGGGCTTCGTGCCTGGCGACCCGTACGTCCATCGGGTCCAGGCGAATACCGCGCCGGCGGCCGCGACTTCCGCGCACGGGCAGTCCCCTCACCTCCGCTCGCCGATCCGCCTGCTTCATCTTCAATGAGCCCAGCGACTTGACTGTGGAGCCACTCCGGTCCCCTGGCCGCCGCTGCCTGCCGCAAACGAGCCAGAATTAAATCGATGTCGGCCATTGCTGTAGAGGAGCAGAGAAAATCTGCCTCCTCGTGTCTCTTCCTGCTCCACTGACCCCGTCCCAGCTCCGCCCCTCCTCTTATATGGCCGCACCCCCAAAGTTTCCTGTTGTCTCCACCCCCACCAAACCTGGCCAGCTTAACCCTGTGTGTGTCACTAGACACACTGTCATGCCCGGCCCTACACTATTCTCTTTTCCTTCTTTTCGTTCCGGGCCTCACTGATTTCTTGTGATTTCAAAAGGCTTATCAATATTTATTATCAGCCTGCTGCCTACTTTTCATTTGTGTACATGGCTTGTATAGACACCATAAAATAAAGGAAGCCCACACACATTTTTTTTCAGTCTCCCAAAAGCTACATAACACAGACACGATCAGGTGAACAAACAAACCAGCTTGTGTAAAGCTACACTCCAATCAGGGTTTGGATTTGCTTTGAATTGATGCTGACCCAAAGGACGCAGCCTAACTGGCATTCATTTTCTGCAGTTGGCTGCCTAACCACATTTCTGGGGATGTTGATTTCAACTTCTGAATGTCTTTAAATCTAAACCTGAAAAGGATACAGGTCAAGTATTTCCATTTTTCCAGTTTGTGTACCGATAAGGCGATACGCACTGGACGCAGACTCTCCTAGAAGCCTTTCCTCCTGGCAGCAGCGTTTTGGCAGAAAAAAATCCTATCTAAAGTATCTAAAGCTTTTACAAGCTTTTAGGCGCATTTACAGGTGTCAAGAGCTTGCGCTTTAATTAATTTTACTGGCAAGAATAATAATTTATTCTGGCAATTGAAATGAACTAACGCTAAGTGCTAACCGCAGCTAGCGTTTAGGTGTGTTTAGCAGCGTCAATCGTTTTTTTCTGGCAAAACTCTGCTGCTCCTGGATGCACTGGCAGTGGGGGGTTTTTTCTAGCCTCTAAAAGCTCCAGCCACTAAAACCCTGCTATAAGCCTACCCCAGATAGCAAGCAATTGTGCTGCAAGGTTGAAAATGACTTGCTAAGCTAGATTTGCCAGGCTTCACAAGTTTACTGCACAATTACAGCAAGTCCGCATTGCATGACTCCAGATTAACTTTCTTTGCCAACATTCTGCAAGTCTGCTGCAAGTTCTGGTTCGGTTATGTTGTACAATAGTCATCCCACCACAGGGGTCACTGTGGCTGCATTTTCATGCTGCAGACTTGCAGAGCTCTTGCTGTAGACTCACCACTGCAACTTTTCTCTTGCTTGAGACTTGCTGCCCAAATTTTCTACACATTGGAAAAGTGTCACCTAAAACTTCTGCTTCAAGTGCTCTGCAAGTGTAAAACTTGCCAGTGAAAATTTGCAGCAAGTTAACAGACTTACAATTCAACACTGCCACAAGTTTGTGGCACGTTATCCTTGCTATCTGGGATGTATGCATGGACACATAGGCTAACATGCAGGGGAGTTTACAGGCAGGGAAAAAAATGCCTGACGCCCCTAGAAGCAGCTGCAAAAAAGTTATAATGTACAATCAGATTGGAACTTTTACATACCTCCCAACTTTTTGAGATGGGTATGAGGGACACCTACTAGCAAAAGTACTAACACACCCCATTCCATGCCACCTTAAAGGAGAATTAAACCCAAAAAATTAGTTAAGCCTACAAGTGCTACTATTCCTTTATATGGGCTTTTTAAATTTACAAATGCAGCTATTTATAAATTGGATGGAAGGTTTAGCACTAGGTATACACTTTTGAAAGATAAATATTGCATTTTATATACAATTATATAGATCAGACCAAAATGAGGGACAAATGAGGAGGAAAGAGGGACAGAGGGACTTTGTTCCAAATCAGGGACAGTTGGGACCTATGTGTATGGCTAGCTAGAACATAGGTACCGTTGGCAGCTATAACTGAACTCCAAGCAGATACAAAGACTACCATTTAATACTGCTATGTATTCATAATCATTAATATGGTTACATGTATTTAAATATAGCTGGTATAAGTAAATAGATCCTGTCCTTATATTAGCTTAAATAACTGGGTAGATGCTGCTCCAGGTTGATTGACGCTTGCCTGTTAAAAAAAAGTGAATGCAAATTCAGCTTGTCACTTCCAAATGGTTGACATGAACCACTTGCCGACCACCCGTGCCATTATGCGTCGGTACTTTGAAGAATAATATCATTGTTATAATGCTATATAATGTTATAATGCCTCTTTCCCTCCCTGTGTTCCATCACTCCTCTCTTTTTGTTTGTAATTTTGTCTTTTTTTTTATATTGCTCTGTCAATTTTGCCTATTTAATATTTGTTTGCACATTGTATATTTTTGTCTGTTTGTGTGATGAGATATTTATGAATTGTGGATTGTTACTTGCCTTGTAATTAGGTAATCATTTTACACCTGAGTTTCACTGATAGTCATTGGGCATGGATGTTTTTATATACAATGGTGAAGGTGGCTAGCTATCTATGATTAAGGCCCATTCTGGGCAGAAACCCGTTAGAGTTGGGTCCCACTATGTTTTTTAACTATGACAAATAAAGCTGTTGTTGGATTCTGAAGATATGTGCCACTGCTATATACTTAAAAAACACCCCACTACCTGTCCTACCACTGCGTACCTAAACACTTACCTGGCTTTATGTCACCTTTCTAGCACTGTCTACTGCTCCAGCACTGTTCCCCTCATTTCCTGGTCTCACGGGAGAAAGGAGCCATAGGTTCCTGCTGCTGTCAGTCATACTATAGTGAGGAGGGAGCAGGGGGTGTGGCTTAGGCGTGCGCATGCATGGGTACCTTCTTAGCAACTGGGTTGCTAATAGAGAAAGAGATTTCGCCAAAAGTGGACTGAAGCGTTGCCACCATCCCATACATAAATGTATAAAGAGAGGTCCCCCAAAAAGAGGGTTGGGACTTTGAAGGCAACTAAGTATAAGTACAAAAACTAAGTCTATAGTAACATCATTTATTAAATTGGGAGTCCGGCGACCAATCTTTTTTTTTTTTTTAGGTCATTGAGACACTTTGCTAACCCCAAAATAATACTCACAGTTTGGGTGTAATATTTCCACCTCTGTCTATTTTCATACTGAAGAATAACTTAAAAGATGCGATGCTGGCTGTTTCCATCTTGCTTGTGGGCATGTGAAGCCCACAAGCATTAATTTCCTGGGTGCGGTGAATGCTGTTCATTCACAGCTTGTTCACAAGCATGATCATTGTTCCTGCACTGAATCTTGAGAAGCTTGACACTAAGCTCCCAGGAGACTGTGGTGCCGGGGAAAGGCAATAAACACGCCTACTCCCATGGGAGGAGAGATAGGAAGTGCCACAATAAAGTACAATATAAAGGTAATTACAGCGATAAAAAAATTTTCGTGCGCCATTTGAACATCTATGCAATTAACTGAAGGGGGTAAGATTAAGTAAAAAATTTGAGTGGAACCCCGCTTTAAGTATTTTAAAAAGTCAATATGTATATAAACAATGCAATTGACTAGTTAAGAACAATATCAAAACAAGAACAAGAAATGACAATGATGTAGTCTCCTAAGTAGAGATCAGGCCCGATGCGTTTCAGGATCTTGTCCTTTCCTCAGGGGCAGTCCCTTTTTAAAATACTTAATAAATTATGTTACTATAGACTTGGTTTTTGTACTTATACTTAGTTGTCTTCAAAGTCCCAACCCTCTTTTTGGGGGACCTCTCTTTATACATGGGTTGCTAATAGGGCACCAGAGAAAAGCAAATAGTACTGGTGAGGGACTTCCAAAAGAGCAGAAGAAGGTGCTATCTGTGCAATATCGTTGCACAGAGCAGGTAAGTATAACCTTTTTTTTTTCTTAAATAGACTTTAGTATCACTTTACCTGAACTGGAAGATGTCTGTTCTGTCAGGCATGCATGTGTGGATCCCACGGCATGCCGAACAAAACCATAAATCTTTTGGCAGGTAAAACTGCTCACCTACTATATTCATATTTAATTGTGTGATTATCTGTTTCAGCGTAGTATTATTTTTTAGTGTGAAAAAAAAAATTTGATACTGCAGAGATACTTAGGTTTCTGAAAACCTATTTACTTTTAGGAGTCAGGTTTTTGTGGCAAAACTCTCATGCTTAAGATCAGTGCCGGGACAAGGTCATATAGAGCCCAGGGCAAACATACCAAACTGTGCCCCCTCCCCCCATGAGCATTATGTGTCAGCAAACCCCCCCCCCAAAAGAAAAAAAAATTGAGCACTAATCTGTATGGGTATGTCCCCTAAGCATAAATTCACCCTCCTCCCAGTACAAATCTGCCCCCCCCCCCCGCTGAAATCCCCACTGCTAGCACAAGTTCTCCCTCTCAGCAAATCCACAACCCCCCCCCCCCCCCACCAAAAACAAAACACCCCTCCTAGCACAAATCCTCTACCTCTCAAATGTCAGAAATTCACCCCCCCCCCCCCCAAATTTCCCCTCCTATCATAAATCATCCTCAATCATCCCTACTAGCACAAATACCCCCCCCCCCCCCAAAAAAAAAATATGTCCCTTCCTAGCACAATCCCCCCCCCCCCCTTCTACCATATCACATCATCTAGCACAAACCCCCCAAAATCCCCCCTCCTAGAACAAATCCTCTTCCCCCATCCCCCCTCCCAACACAAATCCCCCAAATCATCATTCCTAGAACCCCTCCTAATTTCCCCTACTATTCTTATACTCTGCCACCCTCCAACTTCCCCCTCACAACACAAATCCCCCCCTCCCATCTCCTTGTGGTGCCCCATACCCAGGGCTTTTTTTCTTGGAGAATAGGTGCAGGAACTCCCCCCGTCTGAGTCATCCCTTGTCTCTGCCCCCTACCCACCTCTGACCACTGTCCCTTGATTCCACCCCCTACCCATCTACCAGTACTGCCCCTTTAAAGAATACAGAACCAAGTATTGTTTTGTGGTGTTAAATCATTTGTATGAAACATGTTGATGATAAAAAGAAAAGCAGTAAAATAGATCCCACCCAGTAACAAAATATCCACCCAAGCAACATTAGACCTCCCCCCCCAGCAGCAACAACAGATCTCCCAGCAGCCAGCATCAATAGATCCTCCAGCAGCCAGTAAAAATAGACCTCTCCCTCAACAGTAGATCCCTTCGAGCAACATAAGACCCCCCAGCAACAATAGATTCCCCATCAGCAACAATAGACCCTCACACAAAATCAGCTCCCGCACCAGTGACAATAAATCCCCCTGCAGCCAACATCAATAGACCATCCAGCACACCCCACACCCCATGCTCTTACATACATTCAGTGCTGGAGGTGCCGAAACTGCGTTCCCCCCTGCATTCCCGCTCAAAAAAAGCCCTGCTCATACCCCATCTCACATGATACCACAGTGCCCAGGGCAGCCGCCCCTTCTGCCCACCCCCTGTCCCAGCCCTGCCCAAGATAATAGAGCCAATGTACCATCTATAGCAACCAATTAGTTGTCATTTTTCTTCATAAGCTAACATATAATAATACAATAACCAAGAAGGGCTTGTCCAGAGCATTTATGGAGATGTCAGATAGATCAGGATGGTTCAGGCAAAAGTTCATTGTTAATTTGACATTTCAAAATTCAATATAAAACTTAAAGCGTGCCAGAAACGCCACTTACCTGTGCTACATCCAACAGGTAGATCTGCAGGAAGAAAGCAGACGCACTCCCCGCTACTTGATTAGGAGCTCCTCCTATAGCGTAGCAGCACTTGCAGAACACAGACAGTTTCTGTTGTCTCAACTGCAAGAATAAAGGAAATAAACCCCTGAAGAGAGTTCTGTGTGGACATTGACATTAAAGAGAAACTACAATGTTTTTTGGCGATTTATTTTGTCAAGACAAAATAAAAAAATAAAAATAGCATATTCCTGGATTACATTCACATTTCCCTCTGTTTTATACATTGAAACTTGCTGCAAGTACAGAGAAAATAACTAATGATGTGTCAGAAATATAGTGTGCTCTTTCCTTCCTCTTTGACGTGACAACATAACTTTGAATTCTCAAGCATGTGGTGTCAGCCCTGCCTACCTAATTTTAAATATATTACAAAGAACACAGACCTTTCCTTATCACCCCCCCCCGCCCCCAATTTCCATGATCTTGTGTACAGGCTAAGAGCACAAAATCCATTCCACTACATCAAATGTTAACTGCAACTGATTCCCCACAGTCATCAACTATATATATATATATACCATAAATATATAAATGGTCTAATAAATTAATTACAACATGGTAATCTGTGGAAAACAATTCTCATTGGTCGGCTTGTTTCCCAATACTGCTTCATCAGGACGGAAGAGGAAAAGTTACGGTGGTATGTGGGTAGATAAATATATAATTCAGCATTCCATGTACAAAATATATTCACACATTTTAATTCAATATAGATATGGTCCGCACCTCCAAAATACCGATGTAACTCATGGGCAGAAGCCTCTCTGGGCGGGCATCAAGACACCGGGGAGTGAACCAAAAGGTCAAGCCAACCAAAGTAGTCTATACAAGCCAAAATTAAATTTGAGACATCTTTTAGGAACGACAACTATATGAAGGTCCCATGTTGATGGGGACAAGGGCCTTTTTCCTACAACCCTGGGCAGTGGTTATAGGGGTCTGCGGGCAGGGGGCTTATCAGAATCTGAAAGCCCCCCTTAACAAAGGGGCCCCCAGATCCCACCTCCCCTCCTATGTGAATGAGTATGGAGTACATTGTACCCCTACCCATTTATCCAAAAAAAGAAGTGTGGTATTACAAAAAACAAAGAGACGGTTTTTGACAAGTCCTTTATTAATTGAAGAATGTCCTCAGTCATAGCTCCAAAGTGTCTTCTTCCTCCAGTCTTCTCTCCCCGCTGTCTTCTTCCTCCGGTCTTCTCCCCCCACCGTCTTCTTTCTCCGGTCTTCTCCCCCTGCTGTCTTCTTTCTCTGGTCTTCTCCCCCTGCTGTCTTCTTCCAGTCTTCTCCCCCCGCTATCTTCTTTCTCCGATCTTTTCCTCCTGCTGTCTTCTTTGTCCAGTCTTCTCCCCCCGCTGTCTTCTTCCTCCAGTCTTCTCCCCCCACTGTCTTCTTTCTCCAGGCTTCTCTCCCCACTGTCTTCTTTCTCCGGTTTTCTCCCCCGCTGTCTTCTTTCTCTGGTCTTCTCCCACCATTGTCTTCTTTCTCCAGTTTTCACTCCCACTGTCTTCTTTCTCCAGTCTTCTCCCCCGCTGTCTTCTTTCTCCAGTCTTCACCCCCCCCCGCTGTCTTCTTTCTCCAGTCTTCTCCCCCCCCGCTGTCTTCTTTCTCCAGTCTTCTCCCCCCGCTGTCTTCTTTCTCCAGGCTTCTCTCCCCACTGTCTTCTTTCTCCGGTTTTCTCCCCCGTTGTCTTCTTTCTCTGGTCTTCTCCCACCATTGTCTTCTTTCTCCAGTTTTCACTCCCACTGTCTTCTTTCTCCAGTCTCCCCCCCCCCCCCGCTGTCTTCTTTCTCCAGTCTTCTCCCCCCCCGCTGTCTTCTTTCTCCAGTCTTTTCCCCCTGCTGTCTTCTTTCTCCAGTCTTCTTCCCCCTGCTGTCTTCTTTCTCTAGTCTTCACTCCCGCTGTCTTCTTTCTCCAGTCTTCTTCCCCCCGCTGTCTTCTTTCTCTAGTCTTCACTCCCGCTGTCTTCTTTCTCCAGTCTTAACTCCCACTGTCTTCTTTCTCCAGTGTTCACTCCTGCTGTCTTCTTTCTCCAGTCTTCACTCCCGCTGTCTTCTTCCTCCAGTGTTCTCCCCCCACTGTCTTCTTTCTACAGTCTTCTCCCCCTGCTGTCTTCTTCCTCCAGTCCTCTCCCCTGCTATCTCCTCCCTTCATCTAATTCTTCTTCTTCATTCTTCTCCGCCACCAACCCGCTCAAAATAAAAAAAAAATGCTGCTGCTCTGAGGCTGGCTCCCACGGTTATGTAAGGAGTCTGCCAGTTCCTTAATAGCTATGGGGCATGGCCATCTGTTTACGTCATGTGGAAACCCCGCCCCCTTGTGATGTCACCGCCCAGGGCATGATGGGGCAGTAATGTCACAAGGGGTGGGGTTTCTGCATGATGTCACCGGATGGCCAAGCTCCATAGCTATATGAAAATTGTCAGACACCGTCACTGACATAACTGCGGGAGCCAGCCTCAGAGCAGCATCGCTTTTTTTATTTTGAGCAGGTTGGCGGCGGTGGAGGAAGAAGAAGAAAAAGAGATCGGCAAAGGGAGAAGATCAGAGAAATAAGACAGCGGGTGGAGAAGACCGAAGAAAGAAGACAGTGGGTGGAAAAGACCGGAAGAAGAAGACAGCATCGGAGGAAGAAGACACCTTGGAGCGACGACAGGGGACATCCTTCTTTTTTTGAGTGAATAGGTAGGGGTACAATGTACAAAAGCACCCACCCCCCCCCATGTAGAGGGCATGTGACCTGGTATGGTTAAGGGGGGCTCGTCCTCCTCCTTTCCTGACCTGCTGAGCTGCGTGCTCGGATAAGGGTCTGGTATAGATTTTGGGGGGGACCCCACGCTGTTTTATTTTATTTTTTGGGCGTTGGGTTTCCCCTTAAATCCATACCAGACTGAAGGGTCTGATATGGTCTGGGGGGGGACCCCACGCCTTTTTTTTTTCAATTTTGGCGTGGGGTTTCCCCATACCAGACTCAAAGGGCCGGAATTGAAAAAAAGTACAAGCACAAGTCAGTCACATGCCACAAGTAAGATCAGTTAAGATGATGATCCCAACTTCCATTCAAACCAGTGGGGTAAAAGCATGCCCAAGTCGGACCAAAGTAGTGCAGAAAGGAAATTTAAAAGTCGCACCGACACAAGTCGGACAAGTTAAGACGGCTCTCATAGAGGACCATTGATTTTGACATGTCGTGCGACATGTTGGATCAGTGTGAACCGGCCCAAAGCCCAGGAGCCATATAAAGCCCACTGCAACCTTGAAAAACCACCAAAAATAACCAAAGTGTCATCTTCCACATTGACTCCAATGCATTTCACCAACATGTAGGAATTTTGCTGAAATTACAAATCATTTGAAATGCTCAATTAAAATTTTTTCAAATTTTAGGGTATCAGTGTTTGACTTGAAGTATGACGTTTGTGCTTTTACAAGCTTTTTCTACCATTTTTTTGTCATTGTATTACTGTATTATATATAGAGGTTTGTAGATTGGCCACTAAAGAGAGCCATTAGTGACTCTGCAGTTAAGGTCTGTGTATATGGAATTTTTATTTGCGTCTGAACTGATTTTTTTCTCTATACAAGTCAAAGGAATGCAAAGGCGGCTATGTGCAGCTTAGAAGGAGGAGGACATTCAGAAGCACCTCAAACTGATTTCAATGCAAGCTGAATACACCTGAAAGCAACTGCATTTGCCCATCCACATCTCTTTTTCTTCATAATTGTAGAGATAAGATATCGGCGACACATGGAGGGCATTGTTTTCAGTGACCTAGCTGACTCATAGATTTGCATTGTATGAAGTAGCAGTTAGCCCCCATTCACACTTTTTTGGCTTATTGACATTTACTATGGGAGCACCATAAAGACGTACAGAACACATGTTTTTTCTGCACGCACTCATTGAAATTAAAGCGATATTAACCCCAAAACCAATGTAATATATTGCAGCTTACTAATCCTTTGGTGTAGTGGGTGCAGTCGTTCACTTATTTAGGCTTGTTTCCCTCTGTTTTCACCTGGTGATCTGGCCAGCAGTGGCAGCTGGTGCTGAAAATTTTGAGGGGGGGCACAAAAAATTAGAAAAAAAATCATCAATTGCAGCCACTGTGTCCATCAAATGCTGCCACTGTGCCCTAAAATGCTGCCACTGTGCCCTCAAATGCTGTCACTGTGCCATCAATTGCAGCCACTGTGCCAAACGCTGCCACTGTGCCCATTAAACGCTGCCATTGTGTCTATTAAAAGCTGCCACTGTGCCATCAAATGCTGCCAGTGTGCCCATCATATGCTGCCAGTGTGCCCATCATATGCTGCCACTGTGCCCATCATATGCTGCCACTGTGCCCGCCAAATGCTGCCAGTGTGCCCATAATATGCTGCCAGTGTGCCCATCAAATGCTGCCAGTGTGCCCATTAAATGCTGCCAGTGTGCCCTTGAATGCCCCTAGTGTGACCCCCACCCGCTCCCTGTCTGCCCGGCACTTACCCTGTCTTGGTGGGGCAGCAGGTGACGGCGACGAGCGGGGTCCTTTTTGTGCATCTCCTGCCGTCCTCATCTCCCATCCTCTCCTCCTGATAGGTGTCCAATAGCGGCACCTGTCGTTTCAGCCAATCAGGTGACAGGTAACAGACCCGAGCACCTGATTGGCGGACATGCGGTTTAGTGTTAGGAAAGCGTATATCCATTTACTTGACACCTATTACAGCCTACGGCTCTAATCTGGTGCTTCAAAAACACCCCCGCCACTGTAATTCAGGTGCCATGCGCCTGAAAAGGGGGGCGGTGCCTGAATAGGGGGAGGCAGCGGCGGTCATAGATAGATTTAGGCAACGCATGAATCTATCTATTGGTGCTAGAGGGGGTGGCTGGAGAGAGGGGGTGGCGCCCGTGCACCCCTAATGCACGGGCCGCCACTGCTGGCCAGTAACACACCTCCTGTATTAGAGTGCCCCCACTCTGGATGAAGGAATAACAGAGACACCTTTGGACAGCAGTATTGTTAGTGTGGCCAGGCTCCAGCTAACACTTGATAAGCTTTTTTTTTCCTTTTGAGATAAAGGTTTCACAAAAATAACAAAAGCTGACCATTGTAAGTACCCCTGTCAGTGGTAAATGGTTTGCTTCAGCCCTCTAACTGCTACATCTGCATGAGAGGTTGTTCTGTTGAAAAACAGCAGACTTACCAGATCATCATCGAAAATGAAGGAAAGAAAGCTTACAAAAAAAGACTAATGCAGCCATCACATCAAATCTTGGCCAGTTCAGCAGGAATTTTTGTTTGGGCAGGCTGAATGTACCAAGTTGATTCATCAATCAACCAGCATGCTGGATTTTACCTGTGATTCTCTTTACCTGCTGCTATAGCCACTACTAGCAATGATCACTGTCTTCTCCCAACGGCTACCCCCAGCAGGAGAAGACAATGGCCCGGCAGGAGGGATTCCCGCATAAACGCTGTCTGTGTTCATTGGGGAATCGAGCAAATTGCTTTCCTGCAACCCATTGTTGCAGGAAAGAAAATTTGCTCCATGTATGACCGGCCTAAGAAAATATAAAAATAGTTTTTGGATTTAATACCGCTTGAATAGGACTAAATCAGCAGTTACATACGGTTAGGGATGGATGAGCAACCCTGGACTTAGATGGATGCATCCAGGCTGGGGCTTACTACAGCTTTATGAAATTGCGTTTGTTAGAAGTGCCTGCAGTACAGAACAGACCCTGAGTGACTGGTAACATTTTCTAGTTCCAGGTTCACTTTCAGTCATACACAAAAAATAGTAGCAGGAAATTGCAACATTGTACTTAGAAGCATTGGACACATATCACAGATTTTTAACATCATTTCTTTCTTAGATACAAAATCTGAGTTACATTCTGATTCCACAGGGACACAGCAGGCCATTCGTCAGAGGAATTTTACTCTTAAGCCTCGTACACACGATCGGATTTTCCGACGGGAAATGTGTGGTGACAGGCCGTTGGCGGAAAATCCGACCGTTTGTACGTTCCATCGGACAATTGTTGTGGGATTTTCCGCGGACAAATGTTGGATGGCAGGTTTTAAAATTTTCCGCGGATACATGTCTGTTGTCGGATTTCCTGAGCGTGTGTACACAAGTCCGTCAGACAAAAGTCCAAAGTACAAGCACGCATGCTCGGAAGCAAGGACGAGCTGGTGGCGGTCGGTCTTGTAAACTAGGGTTCGTAATGGAGAATTAACATTTGTGACGCGGCAAATTATGAAATCTCCAAATGCAGTGCACAATTCTCTTCTTCTTTAATGGGATAATAATGAAGCTGCTTTTCTGGTGATACTGATGGAGTTATTGCAAACTAATTTTTAAAGGCTTTTTTTTCTAGTGATATCAAGAATAGGGATGAGCCGAACACCCCCCTGTTCGGTTCGCACCAGAACATGCGAACAGGAAAAAAATTCGCTCGAACACGCGAACACCGTTAAAGTCTATGGGACACGAACATGAATAATCAAAAGTGCTAATTTTAAAGGCTTATATGCAAGTTATTGTCATAAAAAGTGTTTGGGGACCTGGGTCCTGCCCCAGGGGACATGGATCAATGCAAAAAAAAGTTTTAAACACAGCCGTTTTTTCAGGAGCAGTGATTTTAATAATGCTTAAAGTCAAACAATAAAAGTGTAATATCCCTTTAAATTTCGTACCTGGGGGGTGTCTATAGTATGCCTGTAAAGGGGCGCATGTTTCCCGTGTTTAGAACAGTCTGACAGCAAAATGACATTTCGAAGGAAAAAACTCATTTAAAACTACCGCGGCTATTAATGAATTGCCGGTCCGACAATACACATAAAAGTTCATTGATAAAAACGGCATGGGAATTCCCCACAGGGAAACCCCGAACCAAAATTTAAAAAAAAAAAATGACGTGGGGGGTCCCCCTAAATTCCATACCAGGCCCTTCAGGTCTGGTATGGATATTAAGGGGAACCCCGGCCAAAATTTAAAAAAAAAAATGACGTGGGGTTCCCCCTAAATTCCATACCAGACCCTTCAGGTCTGGTATGGATTTTAAGGGGAACCCCGCGCCAAAAAAAAAAAAAAACGGCGTGGGGTTCCCCCAAAAATCCATACCAGACCCTTATCCGAGCACGCAACCTGGCAGGCCGCAGGAAAAGAGGGGGGGACGAGAGTGCGGCCCCCCCCCTCCTGAACCGTACCAGGCCACATGCCCTCAACATTGGGAGGGTGCTTTGGGGTAGCCCCCCAAAACACCTTGTCCCCATGTTGATGAGGACAAGGGCCTCATCCCCACAACCGTGGCCGGTGGTTGTGGGGGTCTGCGGGCGGGGGGCTTATCGGAATCTGGAAGCCCCCTTTAACAAGGGGACCCCCAGATCCCGGCCCCCCCCTGTGTGAAATGGTAAGGGGGTACTTACGCCTACCATTTCACTAAAAAAAGTGTCAAAATAGTTAAAAATGACAAGAGACAGTTTTTGACAATTCCTTTATTTAAATGCTTCTTCTATCTTTCTTCATCTTCTTCTTCTTCTGGTTCTTCTGGCTCTTCTGGTTCTTCCTCCGGCGTTCTCGTCCAGCATCTCCTCCGCGGCGTCTTCTATCTTCTTCTCCTCGGGCCGCTCCGCACCCATAGCATGAGGGGAGGCTCCAGCTCTTCTCTTCATCTTCTTCTTCATCCTCTTCTCTTCTTCATCTTCTTCATCTTCATCTTCTCTTCTTAATTTTCTTCTCCGGGCCGCTCCGCATCCATGCATGGAGGGAGGCTCCCGCTGTGTGACGGCGTCTCCTCGTCTGACGGTTCTTAAATAACGGGGGGCGGGGCCACCCGGTGACCCCGCCCCCCTCTGACGCACGGGACATGAAGGAACTTCCCTGTGGCATTCCCCGTGACGTCACAGGGAAGTCCCGTCAAGTCACCGTGCGTCAGAGGGGGGCGGGGTCACTGGGTGGCCCCGCCCCCCGTTATTTAAGAACCGTCAGACGAGGAGACGCCGTCACACAGCGGGAGCCTCCCTCCATGCATGGATGCGGAGCGGCCCGCAGAAGAAAATTAAGAAGAGAAGATGAAGATGAAGAAGATGAAGAAGATGAAGAAGATGGATGAAGAGAAGAGGATGAAGAAGAAGATGAAGAGAAGAGCGGGAGCCTCCCCTCATGCCATGGGTGCAGAGCGGCCCGAGGAGAAGAAGATAGAAGACGCCGCGGAGGAGATGCTGGACGAGAACGCCGGAGGAAGAACCAGAAGAGCCAGAAGAACCAGAAGAAGAAGAAGATGAAGAAAGATAGAAGAAGCATTTAAATAAAGGAATTGTCAAAAACTGTCTCTTGTCATTTTTAACTATTTTGACACTTTTTTAGTGAAATGGTAGGGGTAAGTACCCCCTTACCATTTCACACAGGGGGGGGTCGGGATCTGGGGGTCCCCTTGTTAAAGGGGGCTTCCAGATTCCGATAAGCCCCCCGCCCGCAGACCCCCACAACCACCGGCCACGGTTGTGGGGATGAGGCCCTTGTCCTCATCAACTTGGGGACAAGGTGTTTTGGGGGGCTACCCCAAAGCACCCTCCCAATGTTGAGGGCATGTGGCCTGGTAAGGTTCAGGAGGGGGGGGGCCCGCACTCTCGTCCCCCCCTCTTTTCCTGCGGCCTGCCAGGTTGCGTGCTCGGATAAGGGTCTGGTATGGAATTTAGGGGGAACCCCACGTCATTTTTTTTTTAAATTTTGGCCGGGGTTCCCCTTAATATCCATACCAGACCTGAAGGGCCTGGTATGGAATTTAGGGGGACCCCCCACGTCATTTTTTTTTTTTTTAATTTTGGTTCGGGGTTTCCCTGTGGGGAATTCCAATGCCGTTTTGATCAATGAACTTTTATGTGTATTGTCGGACCGGCAATTCATTAATAGCCGCGGTAGTTTTAAATGAGTTTTTTCCTTCGAAATGTCATTTTGCTGTCAGACTGTTCTAAACACGGGAAACATGCGCCCCTTTACAGGCATACTATAGACACCCCCCAGGTACGAAATTTAAAGGGATATTACACTTTTAATGTTTGACTTTAAGCATTATTAAAATCACTGCTCCTGAAAAAACGGCCGTTTTTAAAACTTTTTTTTGCATTTATACATGTCCCCTGGGGCAGGACCCGGGTCCCCAAACACTTTTTATGACAATAACTTGCATATAAGCCTTTAAAATTAGCACTTTTGATTTCTCCCATAGACTTTTAAAGGGTGTTCCGCGGACACCCCAAATTGTTCGGTGTTCGGCGAACTTGCGAACAGCCAATGTTCGAGTCGAACATGAGTTCGACTCGAACTCGAAGCTCATCCCTAATCAAGAATAATATTATTATGTTTTTTTTTTTTTTTTTTTTTTATTTGGGCAAGTTACCACAACACCATTATCCCAAAGTTTTTAAGATAAAAGATACAACTTTGTTGGTGTCCCTTGGTAATTTTACATATTTTTTAATTTTTTTACGTATTTTTTAAAATGTAACTGCCTACTTCCAAACTGTCATTTGAAGTAAAACACATAGCCAAGTACTATTCTCCACAATTTTTTTTATTGTGCATTAAAAAAAGAAAACAAATAAAATTAGATATGCTATCTGCCAATAGAACTTAATCAAAAAGTGCATTCTATGGATCCAAAAATATAGAAAATATACCAAATCAAAGAATTATTATTCAACCCAAAAATAAAATAAAAGCCTCATGCATGTGTCCTGCTTCTTAATATAGGGGGTCACCAATGCCAAGAGTTGGTGAAAGCAGGGGTTCCGCAAAACATCTAGATTATTCTCCTGGAGCTCCCACGGCAAAGGCATATGACATAATTGGTCACGATTAATAAAGCAACCAGTTTTTGGTCCAAAAACTCCTCCTCCTGTTCCTGGACTGGACTTGGGTCAAAGCAATAACTCCAAGGCCAATAATAAATAACACGTTATCTCATTCGATTCCGCAACATGGCTGGTTGACGAATGGCTGTTCAGAAACGAACTGAAAAGAGCGAACTGAAAAGCGCAAAATGAAAATTGCAAAATGAAAAGCACAAATCAACACTCACCAAACTTCTACTAACATTAAATTAGCAGAAGGAGCCCAAAGGGTGGCGCTAAAGAGCTGAAAAACAACGTAGTACGTCACTACATTCATATTTGTTGGGCAACAATTGTGTGACCGTGTGTACGCAAGACAAGTTTGGGCCAACGCCCTTCAAACAAAAGTCCACGGTTTTGTTGGTAACAATCCGATCCTGTGTGCGAGGCTTTAGAATGCTTGATAGAGGACCCCCTGGTTCCCAGTTTAATAAGCCAGCTACCAGATGGGAGTCCACAACTGCAGCTTTGCTTGGACCAGCTTTGCTCTAAAAGTTCCAAAAGACGTTCAGGTTTCGTTTCACCCATCGTTCCAGGTTCAGGCCATGGGAAGGTAACATTCCATTCCTGAGGTCCATTGTGATACAGTGTCAGGGCCTGGACCTCTGCTGTCTGACAGTAAAGGCCCATATACACGATCGGATTTTTCAATGGGAAATGTTGGATGTCAGGCTGTTGGCGGAGAATATGACCGTGTGTATGCTTCGTCGGACAACTGTTGTCGGACTTTCCCCCAACAAATGTTGGCTAGCATGTCTTCAAATTTTGAGCCAACAAATGTGTGATGTCGGACTTTCCGATTGTGTGTACACAAGTCCGTCTGACAAAAGTCTAAAGTACAAACACCCATGCTCGGGTGCAAGGACGAGCCAGAAGCGGCCAGTCTTTTAAACTAGCGTTTGTAATGGAGAATTAACATTCGTGACGCGGCAAATTATGAAATCTCGAAATGCAGCGCACATTCTCTTCTTCTTTAATGGGATAATAATGAAGTTGCTTTGCTGGTGATACTGATGGAGTTATTGCAAACTCATTTTTAAAGGCTTTTTTTTCTAGTGATATGAAGAACAATATTATTGTTTTTTTTTTTCTTTATTTGGGCAAGTTACCACAACACCATTATCCCCTAGTTTTTTAAAAACAAAGATACAACTATGTTGGTGTCCCTTGTCAATTTTATATTGTATTTTTTAAAATGTAACTGCCTACTCCCAAACTGTCATTTGAAGTAAAACACATAGCCAATTTTTTTATTGTGCATTAAAAAACTAAAAAAAACTAAAATTAGACATGCTATCTGCCAATAGAACCAAAAAGTGCATTCTATGCATTCAAAAATATAGAAAATATACCAAATCAAATCATTATTCAACCAAAAACATAATGTCAAAGCAATAACTCCAAGGCCAATAATAAATAACACGTTATCTCCTCCGATTCCGCAACATGTCTGGTTGACGAACGGCCGTTCAGAAACGAACTGAAAAGCACGAAATAAAAAGCGCAAACTGAAAAGCGCTAAATGAAAAACACGAAAGAAAAAGTGCGCATCAACACTCACCAAACTTCCACTAACACGAAATTAGCAGAAGGAGCCCAAAGGGTGGCGCTTAAAGAGCTGAAAAAAACATGTAGTACGTCACTAGGTTCGGAATTGTTGGCCAACATTTGTGTGACCGTGTGTATGCAAGACAAGTTTGAGCCAACACCCTTCGGACAAAATTCCACGGTTTTGTTGGCGGAAAGTCCGATCATGTGTACGAGGCATATATCTTCTCGCTGAGCCACCTGAAATGCTGGACAGCTCCCTGCCTGATTGCATAGACCAGTGTTTTTCAGTCAAGGCATCCTATAAAAAATGATGGACAATCTCGAGGCACCCCATTCTAAAATGTAAAAACTATTCTAATATAGTTTTAAATAATGCAGCATCATCCACAAGTCCAAGTAAGACACCCAACATTAGAGGTGATCTATTCTTCCAAAGCAAATACACTTTTGCAAACTGGTACTGACTAGTACAGTGCCTTGAAAAAGTATTCATACCCCTTGAAATTTTCCACATCTTGTCATGTTGCAACCAAAACCTAAATGTATTTTATTGAGATTTTATGTGATAGACCAACACAAAGTAGCACATAATTGTAAAATGGAAGGAAACTGATAAATGGTTTTCAAATTTTTTTTACAAATAAATACGTGAAAAGTGTGGTGTGGATTTGTATTCAGCCCCCTTTACTCTGATACCCCTGACTAAAATCTGGTGGAACCAATCGCCTTCAGAAATCACCTAATTAGTAAATGGAGTTCATCTGTGTGTAATTTAATCTCAATATAAATACAACTGTTCTGTGGAGACCTCAGAGGTTTGTTCGAGAACCTTAGTGAACAAACAGCATCACGAAGGCCAAGGAACACACCAGACAGGTCAGGGATAAAATTGTGGAAAAGTTTGAAGCAGGGTTAGGTTATAAAAAATATACCAAGCTTTGAACATCTCACGGAGCACTGTTCAATCCATCATCCAAACATGGAAAGAGTATGGCACAACTGCAAACCTACCAAGACATGGCCGTCCACCTAAACTGACAGGCTGGGCAAGGAGAGCATTCATCAGAGAAGCAGCCAAGAGGCCCATGGTAACTCGGGAGGAGCTGCAGAGATCCACAGCTCAGGGGGGAGAATCTGTCCATAGGACAACTATTAGTCCCGCACTCCACAAATCTGGCCTTTATGGAAGAGTGGGAGGAAGAAAGCCATTGTTGAAAGAAAGCCATAAGAAGTCCCATTTGCAGTTTGCGAGAAGCCATGTGGGGGACACAGCAGACATGTAGAAGAAGGTGCTCTGGTCAGATAGAACTTTTTGGTCTAAAAGCAAAATGCTATGTGTGGCGGGATGTATAAAGAAGGCCAAGGATAAATCCAAGGAAAAAAACAAGATTACTTACCGACCAGCTCGCAGACAACCAAATAAACTTGTCTAACAGTATGCGTTAAAAGCAGGGGTTTAGTCTGCACGCATTTGCGAATGCATGCGTAAGCCACAGAGCCACGTCACGGCTCCCTGGTATCTGTGGTCCCTAAGTGTCTCCACAGTGAAAGCCCATGCATTCTGGTGGATAGGTGGAGGACAGGTGGACTGAAGGGGAGCCCACACCTTCTTAAAGGTACAGGAACACACTGAGCACCCAGCATGTAGCTCCACGGCTGCGAAGGTGTTAGTGCGTTGCCTGACCAATATACAGTGATACAAAAAAAGCTCCACTGCCCCCATTTATAACTGGCCATCGCAGTAAGCAGCATTGGAGGGCGACATAAGGTATAAACAAGGCCAAGGATAAATCCAAGGAAAAAGCCAAGCTTACTTACTGACCAGCTCGCAGAGAACCAGTCTAACAGACACTTATAAGATTGTGTTAGGGACCACAGATACCAGGGAGCTCTTTGCTTTTGTTTATACCTTATGTCACCCTCCAATGCTGCTTACTGCGATGGCCAGTTATAGATGGGGTCAGCAGCGCTTTTTTTTGTATATCTATGTATGGCAGGAAACTAACACCGCACATCACTCTGAACACACCATCCCCATTGTGAAACATGGTGGTGGCAGCATCATGTTATGGGGAAACATGGGGATGCTTTTCTTCAGCAGGGACAGGGAAGCTGGTCAGAGTTGGGAAGATGGATGGAGCCAAATACAGGGCAATCTTAAAAGAAAACCTGTTAGAGTCTGCAAAAGACTTGAGACTGGGGTGGAGGTTCACCTTCCAGCAGGACAACCACCCTAAACATACAGACAGAGCTACAATGGAATGGTTTGGATCAAATCATATTCATGTGTTAGAATGGCCCAGTCAAAGTCCTCTAGACCTACTGTAAATCCAATTGAGAATATGTGGCAAGACTTGCTGTTCACCATCCAATCTGACAGAACTTGACCTATTTTGCAAAGAAGAATGGGCAAAAATGTCACTCTCTAGATGTGTAAAGCTGGTAGAGACATCCCCAAAAAGACTTGAAGCTGTAATTGCAGTGAAAGGTGGTTCTACAAAGTATTGACTCCGGGGGGAATACAAATGCAAGACACATTTCTCAAATATTTATTTATAAAAAAAATTGAAAACCATTTATCATTTTCCATCCACTTCACAATTATGTGCCACTTTGTGTTGGTCTATCACATAAAATCCCAATAAAATACATTTAGATTTTTGGTTGTAACATAACAAAATGTGGAAAATTTCAAGGGGTATGAATACTTTTTCAGGGCACTGTAGTCCAATGTTTCTCTTCTCCCTCAGACTTTCTCCATCACTCAGCTAATGTTACCCCAACGCTGATGGAGAGAGGCAAGGAAGGGTCAAACAAGGATGTTATGCAGGTGACTTACATCTTCCTTATCAACTGATGACACCATTGGTCGTTAGGACACCGGCAGCTAGAAGGTTGTAATGGTGCACAATCAAAACCTGTGAGTATAACTAAAACCTGGTTGAAAAAGGATGGCATAGACAACCGTGCCTTATGTCTTGATTCTAATTAATCTGGAACTCTTTTCTCCTCCCATAAACTTCCTGAATTTAAAATGGTTCTAAAGAATCAATGTTTTTACCTTCATGTATTTTATAAATTAAAGTAAAAAAACCTCCTCTGTGCAGCAGCCCCCCACTCCCCCCCCCCCCCAGGTACTTACCTGAGCCACATCTCAATCCAGTGATGTGCACAAGTGCCTCGGCTCTCCTGGGACTCTGCCTCCTCAGTGGCTGAAACAGCAACAAGAGCCATTGGCTCCTGCTGCTGTCAATCACAGCCACTGAGCCAATCAGGAGAGAGAGGGGGTGGGGCTGAGCCACGGCTCTGTGTGTGAATGGACACGCAGAGCCGCAGCTCGGGAGCAAGCTTGCTTGGGTGTTCCCATTGCAAGCTGCTAGCTCTGGGGACACTTGGCAGCAGAGAGGGGCCAAGAGGACTAGAAGCTCCTACTGCTATTGTTTCCCTGCAGACAGGCTGGGAAAGAGCTGGGTTATGTGACAGCCGTATATCGATTTTGCCGGTCAGTCCGGCACTTACCCCATCTAGGTGGCAGTGGGCAGGCTGTGGTTCCTGTGTTCTCACCGTTTTCTCTCTTCTGCTCTCCTCCTGTGGCTCCGGTGTCTTCCAGCACGTCGGACGGTGGCAGGCTGTGGCTCCTCTCTGTCTACGGTGTCCTCCAGTATGGCAGACGGTGGTGAGTGGCGGGCTGCGGCTCCACTCTCTTCTGCTCTCCTCCTGTGGCTCCGGTGTCCTCCAGCATGGTGGGGTGGTGGAGAGCGGCTCCAGTGTCCTCCAGCATGGCTGGGTGGCAGACAGCGGCTCCGGTGTCCTGTCTCCTCTCTCCTCGTCCAAGGTGTCCAATAGGATTGCCTGACGTTTTGGCTAATTGGGAAACTGGTCTCAAGACCCACTTACTGATTGGCGGGGAGGAGATTTAGTGTGAAAATAGCGAATATTCATTCGCTATTGGCATGCAACTCGGTGGGATTGGGGCGCAGTGCTCTGCACCCCGAGCCCACCCTTTTTTGAAGCTTATTGGAGCCTCGGGCTCTAATCACATGGTTCCCCCCTAAAAAAATACCCCCCCCCCCCCTATTGGAATCTATAGTCCGGCGCCCTGTATGTACAGTCAGGTCCATAAATATTGGGACATCGACACAATTCTAATCTTTTTGGCTCTATACACCACCACAATGGATTTGAAATGAAACTAACAAGATTTGGATGTAAATACCCTCAAATTAAAGCTGAAAGTCTGCAGTTGAAGCACAGCTTGTTTGTTTCATTTCAAATCCATTGTGGTGGTGTATGGAGCCAAAAAAGATTAGAGTTGTGTTGATGTCCCAATATTTATGGACCTGACTGTAGATCAGGGGGGCAGATACATGGATGGTGGGGGCGGCGCCCATGCGCCCCTAATGGATGGGCCACCCACTGGTGTCATTGGGAGAATTTTTGCCCTATCATTGGTGTCACTGGGAGGAATTGTGCCCCTTCATTGGAGTCAGTGGGGGGGGGGAATTATGCCCCATTGCTAGCATCAGTGGGTGAAATATTGCCTTAAGGGCCAGATAAATTCGAGCAAAGGGCAGCAGTTTGGAGATCGCTGCTTTAAGCCATTAAAGCTCACTTCAGCCCCTATTTGGAAATGTTATATACGGATCTTAATGGAAGTGCTGATTGTCACTTTAAGCCAGCTGATTGTCACTTTAAGCCAGCTGCTAGCAGGCTTCAGCTGGCTTCTAACAAGATTCAAGTAGTGCTGAAGCCTGCTAGAAGCCTGTTTGAAGTGGTAGTCGGCACTTCCATTAAGATTTGTATTCAACATTCACAAACTGAAGCTGAATGATACTTTAGAAGCTTCACCAAAGCTTTCTGAAGCGCTGCAAGTTCTTCATCAAAGCTTGCTGTTCGCACTGCTCTTATACAAGCTGAAGGCCGTACAATACAAGCCTTAGACAGTTGTCACCAGAACAGGTATGACTATTGAAAGATTTATCCTCACCTCTTATTTCCAGTAAAAACTAACCTTTCAGATTTTTCTATTATCCTGGTAACAGTGGACAACGAGAGGAATAGAGAGAATCGATCTCCCAGCACGGACATAGACAGCAATAAAAATCTATCAGGTTCAGGTTCTCTATCTACTCCTTCCAAAACGAAAGAAAAAAGTTTGGCTGGAGATACTTTCATGACATATGTAGCCTCATACTTCACACGTGTTTTTCTATAAACTGCTGGTGCAGCTGGAAATGGTCCTGTGTAGCGCTCATACAGTTTATCGGTCGTCCCCATGAAGATCTAAGCGGTTAAATGACAGAAATAGACAGGCAGGATCCTTCAGTGTGCCAAGCTGCAGCTGTCAGATAAGAGAAGAGCTGGAGTTATCGTCAGCAGTGCATTTTCCCAGAATCCTCGGCTGTGGGTCTTACTAAGCAAACTCACATCCGTCCTGCAGACTTTCCATCCACCACTCTGAAATGTTACACTGTGAACAAAACTGTGCGAGTTGTCATTTTCCTGAAATGCTAAACAAGGGGCATTACAAAGCCCGGCACCATATAAAGGGTACACACCTGGAAAGTGACAGGACCGCTGTCAGGGAGCAAAATGGCAATGACCTACCCACGGAGCTACCTATGTCATTTAATTACAAAATTCCTCTTTTTATATTAACAGTCTACTATACTTTCTGCAAATGCACAATGCGCTTGCAGTTCAATTATTTCTTAATGTCACCCCAAATGCAGGTAGCAGTCGTGCATTTTGCCACGTGTTTTCCGTGTGACAAAATGTGCAAAAAAAACCGCACAAAATGCGCAATGCAAAACGCATTTGGCTCATGTCCAAATTTGGTACATGAGCTTCATTAGCGTGTTTTTGAGTAGAGGAAAGACTATTGAAATGAATCACACGGATATACTGCGGCAGGTTGGCTCTGCTGCGCGGACCTTGTGGCTTCACTTCCTGGTTCCTTACTGTGCATGCGCGAGTCACGCTGCGCAATTCGAATGGTCCCTGCTGTCTCTGGGACCCGCGTGTCTCCCAGCAGACAGCGAGGGGGGGTGGGAAGTGGCATAGACCCCCCCGCGGGGGTCTATGCCCGGAAGTGGGTGCAAATACCTGTATTATATTAAGCTGCCAAATGTGACACCAGAGGGGGGGAGGGTTCCGAAAAGTGGAAGTTCCATTTTTGTGTGGAACTCTGCTTTAAGTAACACTTACATTCATGACCCTCCCCAACCTGGCTATCAGGGACACTGTTCGGAATCATTATGCAGAACAAGACTGACAGACAAAAGATTTTAGTTCAAATGTTCGTACGACATTCTGAAAAATCTTTTGTCAGAGTATTCGATGAGTCAACTAGAGTATACAGTATCTCACAAAGTGAGTACACCCCTCACATTTTTGTAAATATTTTATATATTTTCTCGTGACAACACTGAAGAAATGACACTTTGCTACAATGTAAAGTAGTGAGTGTACAGCTTGTATAACAGTGTAAATTTGCTGTCCCCTCAAAATAACTCAACACACAGCCAGTAATGTCTAAACCGCTGGCAACAAAAGTGAGTACACCCCTAAGTGAAAATGTCCAAATTGGGCCCAATTAGCCATTTTCCCTCCCTGGTGTCATGTGACTTGTTAATGTTGCAAGGTCTCAGGTGTGAATGGAGAGCAGGTGTGTTAAATTTGGTGTTATCGCTCTCACTCTCTCAAACTAGTCTTTGGAAGTTCAACATGGCACCTCATGGCAAAGAACTCTCTGAGGATCTGAAAAAAAAAAGAATTGTTGCTCTACATAAAGATGGCCTAAGGTATAGAAAGATTGTCAAGACCCTGAAACTGAGCTGCAGCACAGTGGCCAAGACCATACAGCTGTTTAACAGGGCAGGTTCCACTCAGACCAGGCCTCGCCAAGAAGTTGAGTGCACATGCTCAGCGTCATATCCAGAGGTTTTCTTTGGGAAATAGACGTATGGGTGCTGTCAGCATTGCTGCAGAGGTTGAAGGGGTGGGGGGGTCAGCCTGTCAGTGCTTAGACCATACGCCGCACATTGCATCAAATTGGTATGCATTGCTGTCGTCCCAGAAGGAAGCCTCTTCTAAAGATGATGCACAAGAGAGCCCGCAAACAGTTTGCTGAAGACAAGCAGACTAAGGACATGGATTACTGGAACCATGTCCTGTGGTCTGATAAGACCAAGATAAACTTATTTGGTTCAGATGGTGTCAAGCATGTGTGGCTGCAACCAGGTGAGGAGTACAAAGACAAGTGTATCTTGCCTACAGTCAAGCATGGTGGTGGGAGTGTCATGGTCTGGGGCTTCATGAGTGCTGCCGGCACTGGGGAGCTACAGTTCATTGAGGGAACCATGAATGCCAACATGTACTGTGACATACTGAAGCAGAGCATGATCCCCTCCCTTCAGAGACTGGGCCGCAGGGCAGTATTCCAACATAATGACCCCAAACATACCTCCAAGACGACCTCTGCCTTGCTAAGAAGCTGAGGGTAAAGGTGATGGACTGGCCAAGCATGTCTCCAGACCTAAACCCTATTGAGCATCTGTGGGGCATCCTCAAAGGGAAGGTGGAGGAGCGCAAGGTCTCTAACACCCACCAGCTCCGTGATGTCCTCCACTGGCAACCTGTGAAACTCTGGTGAACTCCATGCACAGGAGGGTTAAGGCAGTGCTGGAAAATAATGGTGACCACACAAAATATTGACACTTTGTGCCCAATTTGGAGATTTTCACTTAGGGGTGTACTCACTTTTGTTGCCAGCGGTTTAGACATTAATGGCTGTGTGTTGAGTTATTGTGAGAGGACAGCAAATTTACACTGTTATACAAGCTGTACACTCACTACTTTACATTGTAGCAAAGTATAATTTCTTCAGTGTTGTCACATGAAAAGATGTAATAAAATATTTACAAAAATGTGAGGGGTGTACTCACTTTTGTTAGATACTGTATATACTAGATATATCTACTTCTATGCAAATTTGCATACAATTTACAGAAACTTTTGTATTGCTTTTCCATACTTTCCCATACTTGACATAATCATCTAATAGCAGGAAAGCTATAACCAGGCAACCAGAATTTTCAGCAGATCCACAATGGCTGCCTCCATTCTCTTATGGCAACACACAATGTTTCAACTTTGTTAACTGAGCACTGGGGAAACCTCAAGACTCTGTACATGTAGAATAGAGAAATACAGTCAATAAACGCTATTTATAAGGATTGTTATTTTTCTGGCATGGCTTGTAATAATCAAAACCAGGAGTTCCCCTTTACAGCAAAGCACAGAAGATGATGTACCGTTATATAGACAGTGATAAAATATGATGTATCAATATATAGACAGTGATAAAATATAGATGTATCAATATATAGACAGTGATAAAATATAGATGTATTAATATATAGACAGTAATAACATACAGATCCATCAATATATAAACATTAATAAAACATAGGTGTATTGATATATAAACAAGGTTAAAATATAGCTGTATCAATATATAGACACAGTGATAAAATATAGATGTATCAATATATAGACAGTGATAAAATATAGATGTATCAATATATAGACAGTGATAAAATATAGCTGTATCAATATATAGACAATGATAAAATATAAATGTATCAATATATAGACAGTGATAAAATATAAATGTATCAATATATAGACAGTGATAAAATATAGCTGTGTCAATATATAGACAGTGATACAATATAGGTATAATAATAGATAGAAAGGAATAAAACAGAGTTATACTAATATATAGACATCGATAAAATCTAGATGTATTAATATATAGAAAGGGATACACATATAGATGAATTCATTTATAGACAGGGATAAAATATAAATGGATTAATATATAGACAGAGATAAAATATAGATGTTTTAATATATAGACAGGGATAAAATATAGCTGTATAGATATATAGACAGTGATAAAATATAGATTTATCAATATATAAACAGTAATAACATATACATGTATCAATACATAGACAGTGATACAAAATAGGTGTAACAATAGATAGAAAGGAGTAAAATATAGTTATATTAATATAAAATATAGATGTATCAATATATAGACAGTGATAAAATATAGACGTATTGATATATAAACAGGGATAAAATATAAATGTATCAATACATAAACAGTGATACAATATAGGTGTAATAATAGATAGAAAGGAATAAAATATAGTTATATTAATATATAGACATTGATAACATATAGATGTATCAATATATAAACAGGGATACAATATAGATGTATTAATAGATAGAAAGGGATAAAAATATAGATGAATTAATATATAGACAGAGCTAAAATTTAGATGTTTTAATATACAGACAGGAATAACATATAGATTATTTAATATACAAAAAGGGATAAAATAGATGTGTTAATATATATAGACAATGATACAATATAGAATGTACAGTACATTGAATTTTTGCAGTTTATATGTCAAGTAGGTCGGTATGAATCTTCTTATGGCAGATGTGTTTGTGTACAGTGCTGTATACAATGCTGGACATGGCATCTATACAATGTATGTGTGTACTGGAAGAGGATTCTTAGGGAGAGCCTATGATCTATTACCTGGAATGCTGAGTGTATATTCTAATGCCATGTACTGTAATAAGAAAACTACCTGCAGACACCATGAGATCGCCCCTGGTACACCTGGCACTCACCTGGCGCTGTGATGATTGGTTGCTGCCCCTCTTGCAGTTGGCTGTCAGTGAGCTGAGCCGGGGCTCCAGCGCTCCCTCTTCCATGTCAGTGCCACTGTGTGCTGTGTGCAGCCAGCGCTGGGTGCAGCCACTAGAGGGCGGGCAGTAGCTGTCAGCACTGCTTCCCATACAGTGAAGGGAAATAGTATTTGATCCTCTGCTGATTTTGTACGTTTGCCGATTGACAAAGAAATGATCAGTCTATCATTTTAATGGTAGGTTTATTTTACCAGTGAGAGACAGAATAACAACAAAAATATCCAGAAAAATACATTTAAAAAAAAGTTATAAATTGATTTGCATTTTAATGAGTAAAATAAGTATTTGATCCCCTATCAATCAGCAAGATTTCTGGCTCCCAGGTGTCTTCTATACAGGTAAGGAGATGAGATTAGGAGCACTCATTTAAAGGGAGTGCTCCTAATCTCAGCTTGTTACCTGTATAAAACACACCTGTCCACAGAAGCAATTAATCAGATTCTAATCTCTCCACCATGGTCAAGACCAAAGAGCTGTCCAAGGGATGTCAGGGACATGATTGTAGACCTACACAAGGCTGGAATGGGCTACAAGACCATCGCCAAGCAGCTTGGTGAAAGGGTGACAACAGTTGGTGTGATTATTCGCAAATGAAAGAAACACAAAATAACTGTCAATCTCCCTCGGTCTGGGGCTCCATGCAAGATCTCACCTTGTGGAGTTTCAATGATCATGAGAAAGGTGAGGAATCAACCCAGAACTACACGGGAGAATCTTGTCAATGATCTCAAGGCAGCTGGGACCATAGTCACCAAGAAAACAATTGGTAACACACTACGCCTTGAAGGACCGAAATCCTGCAGCGCTCGCAAGGTCCCCCTGCTCAAGAAAGCAAATATACAGACCCGTCTGAAGTTTGCTAATGAACATCTGAATGATTTAATGGAGAACTGGATGAAAGTGTTGTGGTCAGATGAGACCAAAATCAAGTTCTTTGGCATCAACTCAACTCGCCGTGTTTGGAGGAGGAGAAATGCTGCCTATGACCCCAAGAACACTAAGGGCGCAGGGCACTGCCCCCTCTATCCATGCTTCCCCCTATATGGTTAATGGCTAGATTTATGCATAGCATGAATCTATCCATGGCCACCCCCTATTCATGCATCCGGCCCCTTTCAGGATGGTAGGAATTACACATGAATTACAGTGGCGGAGATGTTTTTTTTAAGCACCTGATTAGAGCCATAGGCTATTTCTAATAGACTTCAAAATAAGGTGAACTCGGAGCACAGAGCATTGCGCTCGGAACCCACCCAGGTGCAGGGCCGGATTAACATAGGGGCTGATGGAGCTGCAGCTCCAGGCCCCTCCCTCAATATAGGCCCATGCCAGTGGCTTATCGATGTGTGCCTTCCTGAAGGAAGAGGAGCCCTCTGTGCTCACATGGAGGAGACAAGTGTTAGTGCAGCCGAGTCCTGTCTCTGTCATGCCTGACCGCTATCACAGGACCTGTTACACTCACACAGATCCTCTGTGTCTGGGAGCTGTCTGGGGGAGGGGCGCTGATGTCCTAACAAGCAGGAGCCCGGGAGGAAGGACATCTCCCATGCTGTTATGATAAGGTCAGTACATTTGTTAGGGAGATGTTGTGTAATTATTGTGCTAGGGGACAGACTGCTGCTCCCCCCATGTAATGTGCTCTCTTGTGCCCACCATGTCATGTGCTGTGCATTGCAGTGCCCCATGTAATGTGCTGTGTCCAGTATGTCATATGCTGTACATTGCAGTGCCCTCCATGTAATGTGCAGTGCCCACCATGTCATGTGCTATGCTTTGCTTTGCCCTTCATGTGATGTGCAGTGCCCCCTATGTTGTGCTGTGCCTTGCAGTGCCCACCATGTAATGTGAAGTGCCCACCATGTAATGTGCAGTGCCCACCATGTCATGTGATGTGCCATCCAGTGCCCACCATGTCATGTGCAATGCCCACCATGTCATGGGCTGTGCCATTCAGTGCCCCCCATGTAATGTGCAGTGCCCACCATATCATGTGCTGTGCCTTGCAATGCCCGCTATGTAATTTGCAGTGTCCTCCATGTCATGTGCTGTGCCATGCAGTGATCCCACCATGTAATGTACAGTGCCCACCATGTAATGCGCTGTGCCATGCAGTGCCCACCATGTCATGTGCAGTTCCCACCATGTCATGTGCTGTGCTGTGCCCACCCTGCCATTGTGCTGTGCCCAGCATGTAGTGTGTTGTGCCCACTGTGTAATGTACTGTGCTGTTCAGCAGTGC
This sequence comes from Lithobates clamitans, assembly GCA_037952925.1. Classification (NCBI taxonomy): domain Eukaryota; kingdom Metazoa; phylum Chordata; class Amphibia; order Anura; family Ranidae; genus Lithobates; species Lithobates clamitans. The sequence goes on along the minus strand of JBBGZY010000292.1, from coordinate 11,059,943 downwards.
CCACCATGTCATATGCAGTTCCTAACATGTAATGTGCAGTTGCAATGCCCACCATGAAATCTGCTGTGCCATGCAGTGCCCACCATGTAATGTGTTGTGCCCACCATGTAATGTGCTGTGCCATGCAGTGCCCCCCATGTAATGTGCTGTGTCCAGTATGTCATATGCTGTACATTGCAGTGCCCTCCATGTAATGTGCAGTGCCCACCATGTCATGTGCTGTTAATTGCAGTGCTCACTATGTAATGTGCAGTGCCCACCATGTCATGTGCTGTGCATTGCATTGCCCTTCATGTGATGTGCAGTGTCCCCTATGTCATGCTGTGCCTTGCAGTGCCCACCATGTAATGTGAAGTGCCCACCATGTCATGTGCAGTGCCCACCATGTCATGTGATGTGCCATGCAGTGCCCACCATGTCATGCACTGTGCCCGCCATGTAATGTGCAGTGCCCATGTCATGTGATGTGCCATCTAGTGCCCACCATGTCGTGTGCAATGCCCACCATGTCATGGGCTGTGCCATTTAGTGCCCCCCATGTAATGTGCAGTGCCCACCATGTCATGTGCTGTGCCTTGCAATGCCCGCTATGTAATTTGCAGTGTCCACCATGTCATGTGCTGTGCCATGCAGTGATCCCACCATGTAATGTGCAGTGCCCACCATGTAATGCGCTGTGCCATGCAGTGCCCACCATGTCATGTGCACTTCCAACCATGTCATGTGCTGTGCTATGCTCACCTTGCCATGTGTTGTGCCCAGCATGTAGTGTGTTGTGCCCACTGCGTAATGTACTGTGCTATTCAGCAGTGCCCACTATGTCATGTGCAGTTCCTAACATGTAATGTGCAGTTGCATTGCCCACCATGAAATCTGCTATGCCATGCAGTGCCCACCATGTAATGTGTTGTGCCCACCATGTAATGCGCTGTGCCCACCACGTCATGTGCTGTGCCATGCAGTGCCCACCATGTAATGCGCTGTACCTACCATGTAATGTACTGTGCCATGCAGTGCCCACCATGTCATGCGCTGTACCCACCATGTAATGTGCTGTGCCATGCAGTGCCCACCATGTCATGTGCAGTGCCCACCATGTAAATTGCTGTGCAGTGCCCACCATGTCATGTGCTGTGTTGTGCCTACCATGTCATGTGCTGTGTTATGCCCACCATGTCATGTGCTGCACCATGCAGTGCCTACCATCTAATGTGCTGTACTCACCATGTAATGTGCTGTACATTGTCCACCATGGCATGTGCCGTGCAGTACCCACAATGGAATGAGCTGTGTGGGGCTCACCATGTCATGTGCTGTGTCCACCATTTAATGGGCTGTGCTCACAATGTAATGTGCTGTGTCGTGCAGTGCCCACCAATGTGCCCAATGGAATGTGGTGTGCAGGGCTCACCATGTCATGTGTGGTATCCACCATTTAATGTGCTGTGCTCCCAATGTAATGTGCTGTGCTGTGTCGTGCAGTGCCCACCATGTCATGTGGTGTCATGCAGTACCCACCTTGTCATGTGCTGTGCAGTGCCCACCATGCCATGTGCAGTGCCCACCATATAATATGCTGTGCCCACCATATAATGTGCTGTTCAGTGCCCACTTGTAATGTGCAGTGCCCACCATGTAATGTGCTCAGCTGTGCCCGCGATGTCATGTGCTGTGCCCATCATATAAGGTCCTGTGCCCACCGTGTGCATGTGCTGTGCCCACCATGCAATGTGCTGTGTTGTGCAGTACCAACCATGTCATGTGCTGTGCCCACCATATAATGAACTGTGCCTACCTTGTAATGTGCTGTATTGGGCAGTGCCAACCGTGTAATGTGCTGTGCCCACCATATAATGTGCTGTTCAGTGCCCACTTGTAATGTGCAGTGCCCACCATGTAATGTGCTCAGCTGTGCCCACCATTTAATGTGCTGTGCCCACCATATAAGGTCCTGTGCCCACCGTGTGCATGTTCTGTGTTGTGCCCACCATGCAATGTGCTGTGTTGTGCAGTACCAACCATGTCATGTGTGGTGCCCACCATATAATGAACTGTGCCTACCTTGTAATGTGCTGTATTAGGCCGTGCCAACTGTGTAATGTGCTGTGCTTTGCTTACCATTAAATGTGCTGTATCCATGTATCCACCATGTATCACCCCCTCACTCCCACCCCCCTCTCTCTTTCACCCCCCTCACCCCCTCTCTCTCTCATCCCCTCTCTTTCACCCTGTTCTCTCTCTCACCCCCTTCACCCCTTACCACCCTCTCTCTCTTTCACCCTCTCTCTATTCCCCTTTTTCTCACCCCCTCTCTCTCATCCCCATCTCTCTCATTCAACGCCTTTCTCTCTCTTTCCCCCTCCCTCTCATCCCCTCTCTTTCAACCCCCCATCTCGCTATCACCCCCCCTCTCTCTCTCTCTCTTAACCACTCTCTCACACCCCTCTCTCTCTTTAATTTAAATTTAACAAAAATTGTTTGTTTTCATTTTATTTATTTCCATAAAAAGGCCCACCAAAATCCTTAGCACCAGGCCCATGTTGCTTTTAATCTGGCCCTGCCCAGGTGTGTTAGAAAAGCAAACTAATATTTGCTTTTCTAACACTGAATCGCTTCTCTGCCAATCAGGAGGCACGGGTCTGATACCCGTTTCCCGATTGGCTGAAAGGTCAAGCGATCCTTTTGGACACCTAGGAGGTAGGGGAGGGGGGACGCATGGTGGAAGGCGCCGTGATCCACACCACAGGAGGAGGAAGAAAGCCGCCAGACAAACTGCCCGCCCATTTCCTAGATGGGGTAAGTGCGGGGCCTTGATTTCCCGGCTGTCCTCCCAGGGGAAGCAGCTGACCAACAAGCTGGAAGCTGTCTGCCGCCCCACCCAAAAGAAAAAACCACCAGCCAACACTGATCCCCACCATCACACATGGATGTGGAAACATTATGCTTTGGGGTTGTTTTTCTGCTAAGGGGACAGGACAAGTTCACTGCATCAAGGGGACGATGGACGGGGCCATGTACTGTCAAATCTTGGGTAAGAACGTCCTTCCCTCAGCCAGGGCATTAAAAATGGGTCGTGGATGGGTATTCCCGCATGACAATGAACCAAAACACATGGCCAAGGCAACAAAGGAGTGGCTCAAGAAAGAAGCACATTAAGGTCCTGAAGTGGCCTAGGCAGTCTTCAGACCTCAATCCCATAGAAAATATGTGGAGGGAGCTGAAGGTTCGAGTTACCAAATGTCAGCCTCGAAACCTTAAAGTGTAAGTTCACCTGTACAGAAAAATCAGTAAGGTGAACTTACACAGGACCCCCTCCTCACCTCCACTGTCCTGCTGACCTGCAGGACGGCGTTCTCCCGTTCCGAGCCCTGCTATTGCCGCTTCACCAGTCTGGGGCTCACAAATCCCCTCGCCATTCTCTCTACTTCATCCGCACTGATAGGACGAGCTACGTGGGCTCTGATTGGTCGGCACCGACCACTTAGATTAAGCTGAGAGGATCTCTAAGCCCCAGTCCGGTGAGGTGGTAATAGCAGAGCTCAGAACGGGAGATCGCCGTGCTGCAGGTCGAGGGGACGGGGGGGACAGGGGTCCTGTGTAAGTTCACCTTACAGATTTTTCTGTAAAGGTGAACTTACCCTTTAAGTTGGAAAGGATCTGCAAAGAGGAGTGGGACAAAATCCCTCCTGAGATGTGTGCAAACCTGGTGGCCAACTACAAGAAATGTCTGACCTCTGTGATTGCCAACAAGGGTTTTGCCACCAAGTACTAAGTCATGTTTTGTGAAGGGGTCAAATACTTATTTCACGCATAAAGATGCAAATCAATTTATAACTTTTTTTTAAAATGTGTTGTTCTGGATTTTTTGTTGTTATTCTGTCTCTCACTGTTAAAAGAAGCCTACCAATAAAATTATAGACTGATCATTTCTTTGTCAGTGGGCAAACGTACAAAATCAGCAGAGCATCAAATACTTTTTTTTCCCTGACTGTAGCTGTGTATGGACAGTGTGGATAACCATGTTCTCTTCTTTGGGGAGACTGGACAGAACAATGGGGTCACTTCTGATAAGAGGCAGGTGGTAGAAGTTCTGGAAAAAGATGTCTATAGCAATCATGCACAATTTGGTGGTCAGATTGCTGCCCAGTACAAAGTGATATCCCTTTTGGCTTCCTAATAATACAAGGCAACATTGCTAGATGGAGATCTGTAGGTTCTACTAAAATAAATATTGGGACGGTCTCTTCATCAATAAATTATTTTATTAAGCGTAAAAAGGTTTTATATAAAAAAAAAAAAAAAAAAACCTGCTTAACCACTTCAGCTCCAGACCACCCCCCCCCCCCCCCCCTTCCTGACCAGAGCACTTTTTGTGATACAGAACTGCGTCGCTTTAACTGACAATTGTGCAGTCGTGCGACGTTGCACCCACCGAAAATAGATGTCCTTTTTTTCCCACAAATAGAGCTTTCTTTTGGTGGCATTTTATCACCTCTGCGGTTTTTATTTTTTGCGCTATAAACAAAAAAGAAGAGCGACAATTTTGAAAAAAAAAAGCAATATTTTTTACTTTTTGCTATAATAAATATCCCCCCAAAAATATATATAAAAAAACAAATTTCTTTCTCAGTTTAGGCTGATATGTATTCTTCTACATATTTTTGGTAAAAAAAAAAATCGCAATAAGTGTATATTGATTGGTTTGCGCAAAAGTTATAGCGTCTACAAAATAGGGGATATATTTATGGCATTTTTATTATTAATTTTTTTTTTAGTAATGACAGCGATCTGCGATTTTTATCGTGACTGCGACATTATGGCGGACACATCAGAGACTTCTGACGATATTTTGGGACCATTGTCATTTATACAGCGATCAGTGCTATAAAAATGCACTAATTACTGTGTAAATGACACTGGCAGAACACACATATAATTAATATATATTGTAGGGTATCAGAGGGGTGAACAGCTGGCTCAGAGACAGTCCAATAAAATAAAGTGGCTTTATTCAGCAAAAATAAACATAAGACAAGACAGACTTGTCTTGTCACACGGTTGTGCACACAGGTACAGCTCACAGTTCAGCAGCACACAGGCTTACAGGTAATAGTTCATGGCTCCAATCAGAGCTACAGTCTTTATGTGGTTAAGCTCACCCAGCAGGTACACCATCCAGCAATGGACCTTTTCACACAGCGTGCTGCTGTGTCTCATTATTCATTATTCACTTATCAATAAGTGATTAGGTGCACCACAGGTGGAGGGCTGTCCTCCTCATTCCCTCCCTTTCCTCCCCTTTCCTTCCTCTTTCCCTCCTCCCTCCCATTCTTCCTCCCCCCCTTTTCCTCTCCCTCTTCCCCCTCCTTTTGCTTTTGCTCACTTTAATTCCCGTCCTTGTCTCCTTTCGTTTGGTCTTGCCTTTCCCTCGCCTCCCTCTTTTCCTTTCTGTCTAAAATTTCTTATCCTTTTCCTTTTCCCTTAACTTTCCCCCCATTCCCTTTTTCTTCCCCCCCTCCTTCCCCTTCCCTTTCCCCCCCCCCCCTTTCCCTTCTCCCCCTCTCTTTCCCCCCCTTCTTTTACCCCCCTCCTCCCCCTTTCCCTTTCCTTCCCCTTTCCCCCTCCTCTTTTTTCCTTTCTTTTCCCCTTTTCCCTTCCCCCCCTCTCCTCCCCCCCCCTATGTCCCCCCTCTTCCCTTTATCACGTCCCGTTTTTTCCCCTCTTCCTTTCCCTCCTTCCCCCCTTCCTTTGTTTCCCTTTTTCCTTTCCCCCTCTTGGTCACCTTATCACACTCTTCACCTCACCTGGGTGGTTGTCACTTATAGAAAATTGATTTTTATTTTTATTACCTGACATGCTCTTCATGCTCTTTACACACTAGTGTGTTCCACCGTAAAAAAAAAACCCTTGCCCGCCCCCGGGGAACCTTGGGCGTCTCACAGTGCCGTTTAAGCCCATATTAGGGCATTGGTTGGTGAGTTCACACATATTTATCTGAAATGTATTACTACTCCAATATTATGTTACTGTTAATATTATTTACTATATGTGCAATTGTAGTTATTTGATCCCTAGAGAACTTACTTGGACGCCTCCTGAAGAAGCGGTCAATCCGCGAAACTGTTGAGGTCACGTTCTCAAGTACTCTAAACAACAGCCTTCAACTACTCTTGCAGGCACTTTTAAATGTTACTGTAAAGTCTGTATTATAACAGTTTTTTTTGTGATCTCTATATCTCGTTTATATAGATGTTTTAAAGTGATCTTTTTGAATAAATTGAATTACCTATAATTGTACGCTTGTATGCGGTACCAGAATAGTCCAAATAGCTCTGGGTGGTGAGGTGGGACTCGAATGGAGTAGTCCACATGAAATTTTTCCTCCTCCCCTCCCATTCCCCTCTACTCAAAATGATTGAAGGATGAAGGTACCCACTAAAATTTACCAATCACTATTCGCGTGGCAATTACTTTACTAAAAAGAAGGAGAGGTATTGGCTGGCTATAGGGGTGGAGGAGGCCAGATTTTTTTTACACTAAACAATATCTGAAATGGAGTCACTTCATCCTGATGTAGCTTCTAGCTCTCAGTTGAGTGCTCCAGAAAATTACCGCCGAAAAGGAGTTGCTTCATTCTAATGTAGCTTCTAGCTCTCAGGTGAGCGCTCCAGACCAGATTACAAAATGTAACTACAAACTCAAAATATACCAGACTTTACTGTCACTTCATTAACATCTTACAAAGAAGGAGAGGCATTTGCCGGCTATAGGGGTGGAGGAGGCCGGATTCATTTTTACACTAAACAATATCCGAAATGGAGTCACTTCATCCTGATGTAGCTTCTATCTCTCAGGTAAGCGCACCAGACAATTACCGCCAAAAAGGAGTCACTTCATCCTGATGTAGTTTCTATCTCTCAGGTAAGCGCTCCTACAAAGAAGGAGAGGCATTGACCGGCTACAGGGGTGGAGGAGGCCGGATTCATTTTTACACTAAACAATATCCGAAATGGAGTCACTTCATCTTGATGTAACTTCTAGCTCTCAGGTGAGCACCCCAGACAATTACCGCTGAAAAGGAGTCGCTTCATCCTGATGTAGCTTCTAGCTCTCAGGTGAGCGCCCCAGACAATTACTGCCAAAAAGGAGTCGCTTCATGCTGATGTAGATTCTAGCTCTCAGGTGAGTGCTCCAGACAAGACTACAAAATGTAGCTACAAACTCAAAATATACCAGACTTTACTGTCACTTCATTACCATCTTACAAAGAAGGAGAGGCATTGGCTGGCTATAGGGGTGGAGGAGGCCGGATTTATTTTTATACTAAACAATATCCAAAATGGAGTCACTTCATCCTGATGTAGCTTCTCTCAGGTGAGCCCTCCAGACAATTACTGCCGAAAAGGAGTAGCTTCATCCTGATGCAGCTTTTAGCTCTCAGGTGCAGACTCAAGTCCAGAATACAAAATGTAGCTACAAACTCAAAATATACCAGAGTTTACTGTCACTTCATTAACATCTTACAAAGGAGGAGAGGTATTGGCTGGCTATAGGGGTGGAGGCGGCCGGATTTATTTTTACACTGAACAATATCCGAAATGGAGTCACTTCATCCGGATGTAGCTTCTATCTCTCAGGTGAGTGTTCCAGACAATTACCGCCGAAAAGGAGTCGCTTCATCCTGATGCATCTTCTAGCCCTCAGGTGAGCGCTCTAGACAATTACCACTGAAAAAGAGTCGCTTCATCCTGATGTAGCTTCTATCTCTCAGTTGAGTGCTCCAGATAATTACCGCCGAAAAAGAGTCGCTTCATCCTGATGTAGCTTCTAGCTCTCAGGTGAGCGCTCCAAACCAGATTACAAAATATAGCTACAAACTCAGAATATACCAGAGTTTACTGTCACTTCATTAACATCTTACAAAGAAGGAGAGGTATTGGCCGGCTTTAGGGGTGGAGGAGGCAGGATTTATTTTTACATATTCCCTTACCTTATCCTCACTCCAGGATACTGCTGAAACAGACAGATCCAAATTTCACCCATCACGGCAGGCAGCGTTTAGTAACCTTCAAAGACCGGGTCCCTACATAGGGATTCCACTCCTTTGTACCTGTATAGCACCCCTCAGGTAATCTTCAGGTGATGTAGTATGACCAAGAAGAGTCCTGGTTCTAGGGTCCAGCCCTCAAAGAGAGGCGTTACAGGCAAAAACCTTGTTCTTCTATGCGAGGCCCGGGTACCATCCCGTGGCCTCAGTGGCGTGGATGAATCCGGTTGTGGAGGTTTTTTAAATCCAGCATGGATCCCTCCTGGAGCTCCTCAGAGCACATCTTCACTCGTGACCAACACCTTAGACACTGGCGAAAAAACTGAGGTACTCCTGGAAGGAGGAGGGGTTATATAGGGGAGTCAACTTTCTGTATTGGGTATACCAGTGTCAACACCTGAAGGTGGCCCATAACCCACTAAGTTATTACTTAGGCTGTGTCCCATGATGTACAATAAAGAAATACAGAATTTTTACATGTAAACAAAAGTGTCAGAAAAAAGCCTGGGGGTCAAGTGGTTACAGGAGAAGTACAGATAAAACTCATTTGGCTGCAGTTCTCCTGTAGATCACAAGAGTGAAGTTCATTCTGCACTCCTGGGACACGTTTTCAGCAAACAGTGATCGAACCCCGCTGTCGGCTGATGTCACAGAGCTGATCCAGGCTCAGGCAAGATTGCGACAATGACAATAACGGCGACTAACAGTCACCAGCTCTCTGAGAACTAAGCAATTGGCTGTGTTTGATCGCTCGGTTCTCAGTGTTAGAGCCGGCGGGGGGACAGATGCAGCATCGGACTGATGCAGCACCCACCTAGGTAAGTATGACTCTTTACAAGAAAGACTCATAGTTCTCTTTTAAATAGTGGTTGCCAATGTGTTGGAAACGGTTCTCTGTCAAAACTCTACACAGCTGCCTTCTCTGTCCATAGGTTTAGGAATTACAGCTCTTAAGAATATCCATTCCCCCTTTTTCAAGGGACCAAAAGTATTTGGACAATTGAATTAAAAGCTTTTTCATGACCAGGTGTGGGCTACTCCTTCATTATTTCTTCTTCAATTAAGCAGGTAAAAGGTCTGGGAGTTGGATTCTAAGTGTGGTATTTACATTTGGAATCTCTTGCTGTGAACCTACAAGAATAGAAAAGCCAGATTAGACTTTGCCAAAAAACATCTAAAAAAGCATTCTTTGGGCGGATGAAACTATTCTGTACCAGAATAACGGGAAGAAAAAAGTGGGTTGAAGGCTTGAAACAGCTTATGATCCAAAGCACACAACGTCATCTATAAAACATGTTGGAGGCAGTGTGATGGCATGGGCATGCATGGTTTCCAGTGGCATTGGGTCATTGGTGTTTATTGATGATGTGACAGAAGACAGAAGCAGCCGGATAAATTCTGCAGTGTTTAGAGATATACTGTCAGCCCAGATTCAGCCAAATGCAGCAAAGTTGATTGGACGGCACTTCACAGAACAGATGGACAATGATCCAAAACACTGCAAAAACAACCCAGAAGCTTTTAAAGGAAAAGAAGAGGAATATTCTGCAATGGCTTAATCACCTGATCTCAACCCAATTGAGCATGCATTTCCCTAGCTGAAGGCAAAACTAAAGGCAGAAAGACCCACAAACAAAGAACAATTGAAGACAGCTGCAGTTAGAGCCTGGCAAAGCATCAGAAAGGTAATGTCCATGGGTTTCAGACTTCAGGCAGTCATTGCCAGTATCTTAACAAAATATTAAAAATGAACATTTTATTTATGATTATATTCATTTGTCCAAATACATTTGAGCCCCTGAAAATGGGTGTCTGTGTATAAAAATTGTTGCAGTTCCTAAAATGTGTACTTGATATTTATGTTCAACCCCTTGAATTAAAGCTAAAAGTCTGCACTTCAAATTCATTTGGATTGTTTCGTTTCCATTTTATTCTGGTGGCATACAGAGCCAAAAGTATGAAAATTGTGCCTGTGTCCAAATATATATATATGGACCTAACTGTATGTCCCCTCCCTCCTCCTGCCACCCTATGTAAAAAAAGATGTGTATGCTAACCTTTTATCAGCCCACTCCAGTCACATGATCCCATAGCCTCACTGTGTCAGTAATCAGCCAGCTGTAGGGATGTGGAGGGAGCGCCAACATCGGCTTGGCTATGGGATCCTTTGGTTGGTGTCACCTCTATTGGAACTCCCAGCCATTGCCAAGTGCTCTCTTGACTCCTGTGCAGCCAGCCACTCACTGACACAGGGGATCACATGACTGAACTGGAGTAGGCAGAAATAAGTACACACATCTTTTTTACATAAGGCAGATAGGATAGGTAGCAGGAAGGAGGGGGGACATTTTTAGAAATAGTTATGGTTAAGCAGGAATTTAACTTTATATACAAATTGAAATAAATGCAATAAAAAGCCACAAGTAGCTTAAAACATTTAATTTATAAAAGCAAAATCTAAGAATTTTTATTGCTAACACACACAGCAATCTTCTCAAAACAGCATGCTGATTAATATGTAGATTCGTATGACCCCCTTCTAGCATGGGTTGTCAACAGGGGAAGAGCAAGACAATACATGTGTATTGCTGCTGGCCCCTTTGTTCTATGAGCTGCAGACCAGGACCTGCAAAAAAGATGCATGATTATTCTGACCAATACAAAATTCCCTGAAGGAAATATGAGGCTTTGGGTTGCAAATATGTGATTTGATGACAGGATAATGCCTGCTGTAGGGATATATTTTATAATCTATTACTGCAGATCTATGTTTCAACATAGAGTAAAACAGTTTGATAAAATGTACTTAAAAGAGCATTTTAGGAATATGCCCTATGACATCACTTAAACTAGGGTCTTCCCTGAGGCACCTGTCCCTGCATGGAGGTCACTATATCCAAGTAGATTTATACCCTGCGTTATCAGAACGTCAGGGCTGTTCCTGCAGTGAAGTGATCTGATGCTGCTAGCAATAAAAGAAACGTCTTTGAGACATCTAGCCTTGATATATAGAGAGATCAAAAGCTCTAGTACTCTCAGAAAACACTGATGGCAAGAGGCAGTATAGAGGGATGTGTTTATTGCCTGAGGGTTCAATCACATTATTGCAGTGTGTTAATGCACATGCATCAGCATGCGCTGCTTTAGGGCAGCCTATTCATTTTAGAAAGTCTAAGGCACCAGAACGCACCAAAAACAGCGCATGTTCTATAGGATTGTAATTCCTAATTTTTGTTGGAGGATTGTTCCTCCCTACAAAGTGTTGCAAGCTGCTTTTCTACCAGCAGGTCTCACGCTTAGGGTGCTGGAAAATGTAACTAAGTCCCCGTTTACACCGGGGCGACATGTTACATAGTTACATAGTAGGCGAGGTTGAAAAAAGACACAAGTCCAACCCATGTGTGTGATTATGTCAATATTACATTGTATATCCCTGTATGTTGTGGTCGTTCAGGTGCTTATCTAATAGTTTCTTGAAACTATCAATGCCCCCTGCTGAGACCACCGCCTGTGGAAAGGAATTCCACATCCTTGCCGCTCTAATGCCCCGTACACACGGTCGGATTTTCCGATGGAAAATGTCCGATCGGAGCGTGTTATCGGAAATTCCGACCGTGTGTGGGCTCCATCGGACATTTTCCATCGGATTTTCTGACACACAAAGTTGGAGAGCAGGAGATAAAATTTTCCGACAACAAAATCCGTTGTCGGAAATTCCGATCGTGTGTACACAAATCCGACGGACAAAGTTCTACGCATGCTCAGAATAAATAAAGAGATGAAAGCTATTGGCCACTGCCCCGTTTATAGTCCCGACGTACGTGTTTTACGTCACCGCGTTTAGAACGATCGGATTTTCCGACAACTTTGTGCGACCGTGTGTATGCAAGACAAGTTTGAGCCAACATCCGTCGGAAAAAATCCTAGGATTTTGTTGTCGGAATGTCCGAACAAAGTCCGACCGTGTGTACGCCCTATTACAGTAAAGAACCCTCTACATAGTTTAAGGTTAAACCTCTTTTCTTCCAATTTTAATGAGTGGCCACGGGTCTAGTTAAACTTGTGATAAGTGTTACCCCATTGCCGGCAATGGAACCCTTCATATGGCCGCAATTCATGTCGCAGAAATTATGAAAAAGGTTCCTGCACTACTTTTTACTGATTTAATTGCGACTTGCATAGATTTCTGTTAAATGAAGTCGCAAGCAGCAAAAAAATTGGCAGTGCAAATTGCACTGATGTGAGGCTTTTAAATCACGCTGAAGTAGCGTGATTTCAAAGCCACACTGGTGTGAACCAGGGATAAAGAAAAGTAGCCCTGGTCCTGCTTGTTAAACACTAGCAGAACCCCAAGGGCCTGCGTTAACAAGCTTTTGTTTGCCTCAGAACTACTTTTCTCCCTATATAAATCAATGGGAATGCAAAAGTAGCAGGAAGAAGCTTAGGAGGAGGTCACATGCACCCGTCAATGAACTGTAAATGTTCTCAGAAGCATCTCAAATGCAGGCTGGATACATCTGAGAGCAAGCTGACATTTATTAATGTACACAAGCCCAAAGCCCCATAAAAAGGCTCTTAAAGCGGTAGTAAAGTCTGGGTTACAAAAAATAAAACTTTCCCCTGCAAGTTAAGGGCATAATGTGCTAGTATGCAATGCATACTAGCACATTATGACACTTCCCTTAAAATGAAGCCTTACAGCAGTGCACCACTGACAAGGCTTTCATCTTCATCCGGTCATCCCTCCGGGTTCGCAAGTTCTGGCTGTTTAAATGGCTGAGCTGCGAGAGGTCACTCCCGCGCATCTGCACAGGAGCCACGATTGCAGCACATCGCTCAGAAGAGACAGCATACAGAGTATACCGAGCGCAGTGCAGATGTGCTGGTGACATCACTTACTGCAGAAATACCAAATATCTCCTAAACATTGCACATTTAAGAGATATTCCTTGTACCTACAGAGAAGCTTTATTATAATCTTACCTGTAGGTACAAGTCAGCAAGCGGGGTTTACTACGGCTTTAAGCTGTTGGTTGGCTACTAGCATTAAAATCAGGCTCCTGATCACTGCATTTCTCTTTCCCAGCTCTGTATTCATTGTCCTTTTATGAAACTGTTTTATTCACCTGCTGAAACCAACATAAATTCTGAAAGTGGTTGATGATTGAAAATCAAGAGCTGCCAGCATTCATCTTTTAGGTTTTTAACAAGAGTTCAAATCTTTCCACTTGTTTACAGACACAACTGTTAATGGACATAAGGCTCTTGCACACAGCACAGAGCAAAATGTGTTTTTATTGTCGTGGCCATGTGGTAGCTGCTGCGTATTTTTGTCCATACATATGTAATATAAATCCACCGTATGCGCCTATGTGTATGTGAACTCCAGCATCTGCATTTACATGCGTGAATATTTTTCAAAACATTTACACATGCATACCCACGTACTGCGTTTTTTGTAATGTGTGTCTATGGACAAAAATAGACTGCAGATGTGGCTCCCAGAAACCACAAGCGCATTTTATGCGGCCATGTGCAAGAGCCCTTGCACACCGAAAACATTACCTGAGTAAAGGGCAGTTTAAAATCTCACCCCTAAAATCACTTGAGCTGAATATGATGGCTTACTATAGCACATCCTGCCATGAATACCGATTCAGTTCTATGAGTAACTCAATGGACTGAGGTTGTTGCAAATTAAGGAACAGTCTCCCTTTAAAAAACAAAAAGAAAAAAGGAAGAACTGTTCTCTGCAGAACAGATCGTAAATTTAGCTTCAAGCCACAAATGTAAAGTCTGCAGACCATTTTTTAAATGCCCATGCACAGGCCTGGCGTATGTTAGGAAGCACCTGGGGAGCTTTGAGCCACTGAGGAAGATGTATTCTTAGTGATAATGGAGATGTGCTAGAGCACCCCCTGTACCCAGTAGGTACAGAACCTCACACTAAAGCAGTATAAAAAATGTGAGTCTTGCAAGCATCCATCTTTACACACATGCACTCAAAAAATATGTAAAAAAGCATCCAAAACAAGCTGCCAAACAGGTGGATATGTCCAGTCTATTCACAGTGCTTCTCAGATCTTTGATAAAGAGGGAAAGAAAACTAAGTGCTAAATCTTCAGTCTCAGCGGTTCATAGCACCGATTGCTGATGGATTATGGACTAAGAGTCTCTGAAGGGATCTGTGGTTTTCTGCAGTCTTTGGACCAGAACAGCATTGTTGAGGTGGGCTTCCTGAATGGTGATGGTCTCATCCAAGATGTCACACAGAGGGAAAGAGGTGGCCAATTTAAAGGGCAGCTTCTCAGACTTACAAGGCATGCTCTCCAGGAATTGCCGCACATCACTGATCCTGTAGGAGATAAATTAAAACGTTATAACAAAACAGGCCTTAAATTTGCATATCCAGTCCAAACTTGTTTTTTTACATTACATCCTTAAGCTGGCAATAAATTTATCAAAAGTCAGCTGGTTCAGCAGGGACTGGCCAAAGTTTGATTTGTGTATGAGGAAAGTAGATCTGTACAACAAGCCTTCTATACAGCCATTCCATCAGTGCTGCCTGTTATAGCTGGCAGCGCTGATCAGTGTGTTCTTATGGTGAGAGACTACAATACTGTGTCCCCTGTCAGAATACAAATGCTCAGCAGAGGATTCCCCCATCCACCGCGAAGGTGTGGATGAGGGAAGCAGGTCAGATTGTTTTTTTTTTCAACTTGCTGGTTGAAGAAAAAAATTGAAACATCTATGGGTTGATTTAATGTAGTGTCCATTACAGAGATTTCCCTTTATGTTCCTATGTTGTCATTAGACAGAAGCTCTCCATAGATAGAAACGAGAGTGTTGACAACAAATTTTTCCCTTTTTTTCACATCCTGCAGAGCTCCCTCATAGTGTCCACTTCCTTTATTAATATTTGCAGATCAGTTTCTGAAACGTAATCCATTTAGAAACTGTAATGAAATTTACAATGAAAAAATAAAAAAAAATTAAATTACTAACTACATCCTACACCAACTGAAATTAAACACCAATGCATTTTTAAGACGCCTGCAGAACAAGTCAGGCACATGTACTGACTACATACAGTCTGGGTTGCCCTGTGTTGGGTAGACAAAAGGATTCGCATATTGGAAAGCTACATAAAAGTCCACTATTGTCCTTTGCTATGGTAGAGATAAGTGCAGATCTGTGGGCCATGTGCTGGCAGGTTGACAAATCCATAGCTGATCAAAAAAACGCACAAAAAACGCACCTCCAAGTTCAAATGCATCGAAAATATAGTAAAAACGCACAATTAACGCACCCGTGTAACTTTTTGATGCAGTTTTTGAGTCTCATGACCTATGAAAAACACACCATAAGCATAGTAATCATGGTAAAATCGGCCCAAAAACCCTGTAAAATTGAGGCAAAATCGCAGCAAATTTGCAAAAAAATTGCGGCAAAACACGGTGCGTTTTTAGTGCCATTATCGGCACCTTAACTCCTATCGGAATTCTGCCGATAACATCATGTTCAGCCTAAATGTTTCGGCACCTGAAATTTCCCTGCATCTCTAGTCATTTTGGAGGCTGTTTTGCTATGGCTATTTGTATAGTGACTTTATTGCAATAATATAGAGTTACCTGTAGGTTTAGTAAGAGCATATGTTTACAGAGGCTCTTCCCCGCCATCCATTGATATGTAAATAAACCAGTTGGACAGGTCTTGGAGCTGAGACAGGAAGTTGTCGGCAGGATGTGATGTAAGCAGGAGTTAGGGGGAGGAGATTTAGCGTTTGAAAGAGTCATGTGTTCGGAAAAGAGATGCGTTTGGAAGGACGATGGAGTAACACATGGCTGCCGGAAGCTGGATAATTTGAGACATTTTAAGTTGGACTGAGCAAGGAACCATGAAGGACATTAAATCCTTAACCCTAAATTGGGTAACTGTTTAGTTTACTTAATGCGTACATATTGTACATGCTTCTATTTGTAGGCATATTTTTATAAGCTATGACTTGTATTGTGTTGTGTGTTGTATTGTGCATCCTACAGTTGTATGTGCAGTTTTCCTGTTTAGTAAAGGATTGATACACTGCAGAAATCTAAGCTTCCTTGGTTTTACCACAAGAACTTTAATAGATAGACGCAAAGCATAACAGAGGCATGCGCCATCGGTCACTTGGGGACAGTCTTGCATGGACGAGTAATTGCCAGTAAAAAGACCACGGCACTGAAAACTGATCAGGTAATGAAGGGGCATATACAGACTGGTACTCAAGAATTAAGACTATCACTTTAAAGATTGCTAACACAGATGAAATGGAAGCCTCCAAAAAGGTGCACAAATTTGCAAGCAGCATTTAGTGCCCTCTGTTTCATTTCAATTGCTACGCTATCTGATTGGCTAAAACTTACCCTTCCTCTCCTTGCAACTGGCCAAAGGGATAATCCATCATAGTGATGGGCCAATATGATTATGTGGAGGAGGAGATTAGCAGCAATCACCGATACTACGCAGAAGTGTTGACGCTTTGACCACAATAGTCCAGCATTCAGGTGAAGCCTAGACTAATGAACGCTGTTACATGGATGAGAAGACATATTTAAATGCCTTTAAGTTTTACCTCCCAGCAGCTTTGAGTGGCGCAGTCTCCTTAAGACAAATTGGTGCAGAACTCATCCTGGTATTGATTCCGCCTGAACATCTGATCACCAAGCATTTTCCTCCTGTTTTACTGCCTCAGTAACTGATCCCCAGGCCTCTATAAAACTCGAATATGGCTACCTGAATTATTTTCACATTTCTCATAAAGGATGTACAAGTCTTTCATTGTTTTAATTAAAGCCCTGCCATGTTTTTTATATCTCCAACCTGCAGGTGATCATTATGTCATAGATTACAAAATGATCACATAATTATGAACCACTTTGATGGGTCCCAGATCCTTTATGTGGATCAGAGCTGTCAGTGACCACTGTTAGTTGTTAGTCTGACAGATAGCAGTTGTGCACAGTGCCAGCTGCTAGCCATCAAAGGGAGGAAGCAGATAATGCCATACAGGGAGAGTCAATCTACAAACTGCTAGCAATAGTTAGGTGAAGTTTGAAAAAGGTTGGATGAGTTTTAATTGTATAATTCTATAAATTTGCTACCAATTTTTAGTTGTGCAGGCAACAGGTCCCTAAACTACCAGGGTAGTTCATCTTTAATATTATGTTCTTTCACTCATATGCAAAACAGCCTTTGCTTTGTACTCTTGGGCAGCAAGGTTTACCTGTGTGAGGTGTTAAACTTTTGCACAATTTTCTTCCCATTTGTCAGCCAGATCTTGAGGTTTGTAGAAGGCTCCAGATCATTCAGCTCCATAGCAGGAAAGCTCTGCTCTGCATCTTCCATGCCATTCACTGCTTTGTTAATAACGGTGGGTGTGGCACTGAGAAAAAAAAATATATTACTATATATGAACTCTATATATTTATATTAAAAAAGAAAAAATATTAAACAAAAATTCCAGTCAGGATAAAATGATCAAAGCCTGTAAAGTATCATATATAAACCTGCTCCTCCGGCTCCTAGCCGAGTAAAATAATATTTACGTCACTAGAGTCCAACGAGGCCCTCCTCACTGCCATAATTTTGCTAGAATCATTTAGATTCCGCAGTAAGGAGCCGTTAATTATTGTGATTTTATTGAATATAACTGTATCTTAGTAATTTCCCTGGAGATTAATAAAGTAGTCTGAATCCGAATGTCACATCTTAATTTTCACAGATGGTCCCTTCGTAATGCGCTGCTGAATAATTGCGAAAGATCTCGCTATCCAAAATACTGTTTACTGGTTGCCACGGTGTCATCTATGTAGGTGCAATATATTAAAGGAGTTGTAAAGGCAGTAGGTTTTTTTTTTATCCTAATGCATTCTGTGCATGAAGATAAAAAACCTTCTGTGTGTAGCAGCCCCCCCCCCAATTACCTACCTGAGCTCCTTCTCTCTCCAGCAATGTCCACGATCAGCCATCCAGTACACTCCTCCTGATTGGCTGAGACAGAGCAGCGGCACTATTGGCTCCCGCAGCTATCAAAGTCAGTCAGCAAATCAGGGGAGAGGGGGCGGGGCCAGGTCGGGGGCACCGTGTCTGAATGGATACACGGAGCTCTGACTCAACTTGGGCGACAACCTGTAACAAGCTGCTGCCTGAGGGGCACTCAAAGGAGGGAGGGACTAGGAGCAGCAAAGAGGGACCCGAGAAGAGGAGGATCTTTGCTGCTCTGTGCAAAATCAACTACACAGAGGAGGTAAGTATAACATTTTTGTTATTTAAACAAAAAAAGCGAGCCTTTACAATCACTTTAAGAGATTTTAAGCACTGGCAGTTGTGCAGACTTCTGGGATGTGCAACGTGTATCCCAGGAGGCCGCAAGCGTGGGTCATGGGAAAGTGGGCTATATGTCTCACTCGTCTAGGCAAAAATAGAATTATTAACCCCTTAGAGCCGGCGCCTGCCAGCCCCTTTAAGGGGTTTAGAATGCCGGAGCTTATGATCATGTGACCGCCATGATTGGCTGTCACGCGTTCACATGATCGAAAGCGGCAATCAGGAGCTGTTAGCCGCAGGTACCTACACATTCTCGGCACAGCTCTATTGGTGCTATTGCACACCAATATGTGGCTGCTTGGCACCAAGGCCCGTCCACCTTCCTCAGGTAGAAGTGCTTGTGCTGGGATCATGGCTGCCTGCCGTCCTCAGATAAAAGTGCTTGTGGCGGGATCATGGCTGTAGCTGCAGCCATGATCCCAGTACCGAAATTTTTAGCTGGGCTTTAATGTAGAAGGCTCCCCGAGGAAGATACATCATAATCCTGTATCGATACGCGTTGGGGAGGGTGCAGGAGACAGCTGGTCTGTCTCAAGGTGGAGGGACATATGATCTCAACATTTTATGCTGGCTATAGATTGGTGCACTGAAGCACCTGTACAATGTGAGTACACTGGAAAGAGATAATTGTATAATAAAATGTTATACTAAACAGTATCGCACTATCCAGCCTTTCTATATATTTTGTATGTATGTGGAGACAGCACTATAGGGCAGCCCAGGATTCCACAGTATTCACAAGGGTGTTTTGACTGAACTTAATTGTGAGGTCACACACTTTAAGGTGAGCGGATTCACATCGGGGGGGAGGCACCAGTGTGTGGACACATGAACACAATTGGATCACCATATCAATATTTAATTGTTTGAAATGGACTTTATGATTTAAACATGTTGCATTGATTTATGAGATTCATTATCAGTGCAGTATATTCACACACTTTATTTCACCAGTGTCACTTTATTTATGCATTTACACATTTGGATTGTTTTATTATGTTTGAGATGGAGTTTATGATGTAATCATGGTGTTTTGATTCAATTGATTTATCATTAGTATATAATTTATATGCACTTTATCTCACTATGGTCTCTATATATATATATATATATATATATATATATATATATATATATATATATATATATATATATATATATATATATTCTTACAGATTCATTTTTTTATTCATTAATTTTGTTCACAGTACTTAGATAGCGCAGCATTTACATATACTGTCTAGGCACGAGCTTATGAGACGTGATCAATGCTAGCAGCTGTCCACATAGGAGTTTAAGTTATTTCAGGAGTGGTAGCTTGAAAGGTTTCCTTAAATGTATTTAATGTAGAAGTGATTTGAGCAGTTTAACAGCCACCTGGTCACTTCTACAGGAAGTCCTGATCCAAAACTTTCGGTTCTAAATACACTGCAAAAGGTTGTTTGAGCACCTAAAAACCACACACCCTCCAGACAGATCTTGCTTCCACAGACTAAAGTAAACCTACACCTGACAGTACAGCTACAGTATATTACTTAGGAAACATATGACTGTCAATAAGGAAAAACTAAATAGAAAAAAAAAAAAAGCACCACACTACCAAAACCAGTCTCAGTGTTGAACACTGTGCATGTATGCTGAGTTGACAAGCTGCTTCAATCTAAAGATGCTCTCTAATGCCATAACCAACCATTGAGAAACAAAACAGATTCTTGTGTGACCCAGAGAGAACCCCATTAGTGAGAGCACAAAAGAAGGTCCCCTTGAAGTCACTGTATGCAATATCATCTTCAAAAATCTTACCTTCCCAGTCTATAACCCTTTCCAGAGAATGGATCCACTTGCTTCTTCTTTAATGAATATTCTTCACTCTTTCTATCTTCCACATTTACAGCCACCTCTTCTTTCTCCGACGTCCTCTGTAGCTCTGGTGGAAGCTCCCTAAACGATGACATGATTAATTCTTCAATACTAAATACATATCACGTTTTCAATACTACTTATATACTGCTATATGTCATATACAATGAAAGCTAGAAAATACACAGGTCTTTCTCATCCAGGGTCTTTTAGGGGTTGCTAAGGGTTCCGTGAACAAAATAAGCATTTTCTGTCTCTCAGATTAGTAATCACCAATGCCAATGATCTTTTAGCCCTTTTCTAGAAGACATTTTCCCACCAACCAATTTTAGGGCATTCTTCCCCCATTATTCACTCGTGTAAAGGGGCCTTTCTTCCTACTGACCACCAACGGAAGCAGCATTTTCCCAATGAGCATCAGTGTAAGAGGTACTTTCTCTCAACTGACCATCCTGGACTGTGGAAGGTGGCCAACAATTAAATGACCCAATGTCCACCAATATAAGGGGATTAATGCTCACAGACCACCAATGTAAGGAGGCGTTTGTCCATTCACCATCAATGTAGGGGGGGAATTTCTCTACTGAGTACCAATGTGAGAAAACACTCAAAAATTTCACTGTCTGCATTTCTTTCCTGGCCGTTATTTTTTTCAATTTAGCTGTACAGCGCAGGGATGGGCATCAAATACCTTCAAAGTATGCCATATTCCTGATTCTTTTATTTAATCTTATATCTCAACTTTCTGGTTACGTTAATGTACCCTGAGCTGTAGATAAAGTAAATATTAGCAGGGGTCCCAGAGACATAAAGGGTATTTCAATGGCTCTTCTGTATTAATAGGGTTGAGAAAGGCTGCAATGCAATGCTATATAGTTTTCACAAGCTGCTTAGGTGTGAGAAAAAAAAATGATAATGACAGATGCATAATGTAATGACTTCACAGAGATCTATGCATTGCCTTCTTGTCATTTTCAATTGTTACAAGAAAAGAATATACATTTTATACAGGACTTCAGGGTCTTGCATTTCTTTGGTATAACTTGTGAATGGGCAGATCATAGATTACACTTCTAATTATTAATCTGATCTGTCGCAGATAAAAACATGTGGCTTTACCAGGAGTGAAGTGGCTGGTAAGGCCGGTCTGGATCTAACAAAGTCAATTACAGTGACCTATGATTCTCTAATACGCCATGGCACAGATCCATAAACAAAAAAAATATATAACTCAAAATGTGTGCTCATTGAAAATATACCAGTATATATTGCTGGTATTACAGGTATCTATATACTGTGTTTCCCCGAAAGACAGTGTCTTACTTTCTTTTTATCCCTAAAAGCCCCACTATGTCTTACTTTCGGGGTATGTCTTATATTGGGAAAATATGTTGGGGGGCTTTGGTGAGATATCAGGGGTCTTAACAGACCTCTGATATCTCCCCCTTGAGACAGAGAAAGAGACAGAGACAGAGGATAGAGATTCCCCAGTCCCTTTCTCTGCAGCGTCAGCTGCACTGAGAATGAAAGGAGAGAAGACAGCGGCTTCTCTCCATTCATAAACTGACACATTGTAATCACAGGAGATTACAATGTTTCAGTTATGTGAATGGACAGAGTCAGCTGACTCTGTCTATTCACAGCTGACTCTGTCTATTCACAAAGGAAGGAGGGGGAGGACGGAGGAACGGAGGGGGAGAACGGAGGGGGACAGAGAAGGAGGGGGGAACGGAGGGGACAGCGGGGAGGCACAGAGGAGGAAAGCGGAACGGAGGGGGAGAACGGAGGGGGACAGAGAAGGAGGGGGGAACGGAGGGGACAGCGGGGAGGCACAGAGGAGGAAAGCGGAACGGAGGGGGAGAACGGAGGGGGACAGAGAAGGAGGGGGGAACGGAGGGGACAGCGGGGAGGCACAGAGGAGGAAAGCGGAACGGAGGGGGAGAACGGAGGGGGACAGAGACCCGCACCCCCAGCGGCCCGCACCCCCAGTCCCACTCTTTGTACCGCACGTCACTGGAGGCAAATCCCCCCGTGTTTCCCCGAAAGTAAGACATATGTCTTACTTTCGGGGTACGGCTTATATTAGCTGACCCCTCTGAAACTCCCGATACGTCTTACAATCGGGGGTGTCTTACTATCGGGGAAACACGGTAGCAACAATAATTTACACACGCTTTACATAGTGTACATTCACATCAGTCCCTGCCCTCAAGGAGCTTACAATCTAAATTGGACTAGAGGTGCTTTTGTCTGTTTACTGAGTTCTATAAGGAAAATATTAGGATGTGGTCTGTTCAGTCAAGTAGCCAGGAAGTCCATTAAAGCGGTAGTAAAACGCTGTGCGTTTTTTTATTTTTTTGGAACCTGCAAGGTAAAGCCATAATGTGCTAGTATGCGTTCTATACTAGCACATTATGTGAAACTTACCTTAAAACAAAGCCCTTCCAGTGGTGAGCTGTCACCGCTGACAAGTCTTCCATCTTCACTCATCTTCCTTCCAGGTTCGCGGATATCAGCTGTGTGAGTGGCCGGAGCCTCGATGACGTCATTCCCATGCATGCGCACAGGTGCTGCCATTTATGGCACAGGACTCTGAAGGAACGTACCCGGGTGGCCGCTCCTACAAAGCACATGCGCCAGTGACGTAACCGGCAGCTTGTACAGTAAATATCTCCTAAACTGTGCACATTTAGGAGATATTTACAGTACCTATAGGTAAGCCTTATTATAGGAGGCTTACCTAAAGGTACAAATCATGCATGGGAGTTTACTCCCACTTTAAGAAGACAAGTAATGTGCTTATCATAATGACAACAACAGAAAACTACAAACTACACCTCTTACCCTTTCCTGACGGAGTCCATGAATTGACGATTTGCAGCATCTGTATAGTCCCTGAGTTCACCATCGTTGATTGTAAAACCATTCCTCCACATTCGGATAACAACTTCTGCCTGCAAGGAAAAGTAAAACCTTCATGTTAAAATTACAACAAGCCAATAACAGCAGTATGGAGTATTACACTTTTGAATTTCTACAGAAAGGAGGAAGATCTGTACCAAAAAACAGACATCCTACAATTACAACCACATGCCCCATATCTGTTAAAGCGAAACTGTAAGCAAACAACTGAATACACAGCTAAAATATACATGTGGTATCTGTTTTACTTGTCAAAGGGTGGGTATTTTTATGTCAATTTGAGCCATTAAAGGAAGTCTGTACTGAGAAAAATGTGCAGATTGCCGTTTCCAACTTCTTTCTGATAAATGCTATTGCCCGGCCTTAAAATTTTGATTCACTGACCTGAAACAAGTAGGAAGCTAGTGATGTCAGAGGAAAGTCAGAACACATGGTCTGCATACTTGGGTGATCAGTACAGGTTTCCTTTAAAAAGGGAGCTACAGTCTTTAAATGATTTATATATGCAATTGTGATCAGCTTAAAAGGTTCACACCCAGGCAAGTATGACTCTTAAAAAAAACACCCCCATACTTAAGAAAATCCTATGAAAGCTCTGTGCTGGACGGCGTCTACGAAAGCTCTGTGCTGGACGGCGTCAGAGCTAATACAGGGCTCAGAATGTCTTTTTCATCAAGTGATTAGAGTTCAGGCCAGGTCATAGGCCAGATAACTGTATCCTGGAAGGGGGTACCATACTCCCCCATACCTGGAAGGAGCAGGCATTTGTGGCAGTACTAGATGAGGTACAGGGGAATGAGGTGAATGTGAGTAAAAGTGGTTTGGGTGGTTGGCTTTAATTACTTCAAATAATTTAAGGAGGAAAAAAAAAAATAAAAATGCTTTTCTTAGTCTCTGCTATAAAATTTTGCAAGTAATTTTTCACCTTCACTGATGTGCGCTGATGAGGCAGCACTAATAGGAAGCACTGATGGGCACTGTTTATCTGTGTAAATGTCCCATCACACTTGCCTGTTACCGGCTCTCCTCTCCTTACACTGTGACAGCGTAAGGAAAGGAATGCTAATAACCGGCAAGTTTGTTCATTTGTGATAAGCTGTGATTGGCAACAGCTGATCACATGGTAAAGAGCCGCTGTGATTGGCCCTTTACTTCAATCACAGAGCGTACCAGATTCGCACCCCAGGGGGCGCATGGTTCTGGAAGGACACGCTGTAGCAGTCTTTCGGCTATAGCGCGATCATGAAATGGTTAAAACCACACACAAGTATTTTTTTAAAGTAGGGACCCTGTAGAATAAAAAGGTGGCAGTTGCAAATTTTGTATGTCACATAAAACATTTGCACAAATATTATCAAATACAAATTTTCAGGAAAAAAATACACTAAAATGAATTTTACTGCACACAAATAATAAAATACTCAGTTTTTAAGTAAAATATAAAAGATGGAGGTGCTTAGAGTAAATAGATACCAAACATGCCGAGCCTTAAACTGTGAAATGGCAAAAGGCTACAGTACCTAAAAATGTCTATAGGCAATGATTTAAAAGCCTTCAGGTTATCAGCTTAAAGGTAACCTTGAATAATGGCCCTAGAATTATTGCTTTCACTCCGACGTTTGCTGTGATATGCAAGTGTGTATGTAAGCTGTGATTGTGTAAGTGTGTGTGAGCAAGGTGACAGGTTGCTTGGTATTTTTATTTTATTATAATTTACATTTTTAAATTTCTTTCTATAACTCTCCTGAAACTCAAGTGGTAAAAACTAGATGAGAGCCAGATGAGCCATGATCTTGTTTTAACCACTTTCAGGACATTTACAAACAGCCTGTAGACAGCAAGTGGTTAACCACTTGCCGCCCGCCATATAGCAGAATGACGGCGGCAAAATGGTTTCAATACCCTGACTGGGAGTCATATGACGTTCGCAGGATATTGAGCCGCATCGCAGCGATCATTGTTGCGGGGTGTCAGTCTGACACCCCGCAACACCGATCTAGGTAGAGAGTCGCTGACGGAGACTCTTTGCCACGTGATCAGCCATGTCCAATCACGGCTGATCACGATGTAAATAGGAAGAGCCGGTGATCGGCTTTTCCTCACTCGCGTCTGACAGAGGCGAGCAGAGGAGAGCCGGTCGGCTGCTCTCCTGACAGGGGGGGGCTGTGCTGATTGTTTATCAGCACAGCCCCCCTCAGATCCCACCCAGGACCACCAGGGAAGCTGCCCAGGACCACCAGGGAAGCTGCCCAGGACCACCAGGGAAGCCATCCACACTAGACCACCAGGTATGCCCCCTAAACCCCCAGGGAAATACTAATCAGTGCCCAGGCAGATGCCAATCAGTGCCCACTCACAATGCCTACCACTGCCAGTGCCAACAGGAATGCGTATCAGTGCCCAGCAGTGCCACCCATAAGAACCCATCTTTGCAGCCTTTCAGTGCCCAGTGTTGCCTATCAGTGCCCATCAGTGCCACCCATGAGTGCCCATCAGTGCCGCCTATCAATGCCCATCAGTGCTGTATATCAGTGCCACCCATCAGTGCCACCTACCAGTGTCCATCAGTCATGCATATCAGTGCCCATCGCCAGTGCCCGCTCATTGGTGCCACCTCATCGGTGCCGCCTTATCAGTGCCTGTCAGTGCCGCCTTATCAGTGCCCATCAGTGAAAGAGAAAACTTACTTATTTACAAAATTTTTTAACAGAAACAAAAGCAAAACTTTTATTTTTTTTTAAATTTTCGGGTCTTTTTTTATTTGTTTCGCAAAAAAAAAAAAAAACGCAGAGGTGATCAAATAGCACCAAAAGAAAGCTCTATTTATGGGAACAAAATGATAAAAATTTAGTTTGGGTACAGTGTTGTAGGACCGCGCAATTGTCATTCAAACTGCGACAGCACTGAAAGCCGAAAATTGATCTGGGCAGGAAGGTGTATAAGTGCCCTGTATTGAAGTGGTTAAAGAGGTTCTGAACTGGCAAAGTGAAAAAATCTTAAAATGATACTAGAGGCGTAATTTAAAAAAAAAAAAAAAAAAAAAGGTAATATTTACCTGCTCTGTGCAACAATACTGCACAGAAAAGTTGCTTTCCTCCTCTTCTAGTAGTCCCCCCGCCAAGCTTGTCAGCTTATCCCTTCTCTGGGTGCCTCCTGCAGCAAGCTGGGTGCAAAGGAGGCACCTGTGTGTGCGTGCTCCCAAGCCAAGCTGTGTGTGTTCATAGATCACACAAGAACACAGACCACCAGATGTATGCATCTAAAAGCCTGGAAATACCTAAGGTAAACCACACCAATATAGCTGAAAGTTTGACACAACACAAACCTTGATGCATTGCACCCGACACAGACAGAGGAGCACTTTTGAATAATTCTTACACAAATTACCTCATCTTCTGGAGAAGCATTAAGAACGCCAGCGTCTTTCGCTTCTTCAAATAAGCTGTTCACAAACGAGTCACACCTTTTCCGCTCACCTCCCCTACTCCTAGAAGCTCTGCAATAAAAAGAATATTCTAAAATGTATCCACTTCAGCTCTTGTATCTGTATAACCATATGGACCAGTCTTTCTGCTATGGGTTATTAGTGCTTAAAGCGGGGGTCCACCCACACCGCCAAAAAAAAAAAAAAAAAAATATTAAAAGCCAGCAGCTACAAATACTGCAGCTGCTGACTTTTAATACATGGCCACTTACCTGTCCCAGGGTCCAGCGATGTCGGCAGGCGACGCCGAGAACCCGCTCGGTTCTTGGCAGCTACCGCCGCCATCCTAGGTGAGGGAATCAGGAAGTGAAGCGTTGCGGCTTCACTTCCCAGTTCCCTACTGCGCATGCGCGAGTCGCGCTGCGCGTCCCAAGTGGTCCCCGCTCTCTCCTGGGAGCTGTGTTTCCCAGGAGACAGCGCGGTGGGGACGGGAAGAGGCGTAGACTCCCATGAGAGTCTATGCCGGAAGTGGGTGCAAATACCTGTCTTAGACAGGTATCTGCACCCCCCTCCCCCCTGAAAGGTGCCAAATGTGACACCCGAGGGGGGGAGTTCCATTTTTGTGTGGAACTCCGCTTTAACATGCTACAGTAATATATTTATTGTTTGAGGGACAACCTAGGCTTTCTTTTGGCAAGACTACTTTGCAAAAAAATCTTTTATTTTCTACGAAATGTATAGATAAAAACATTTCAAAGAATAAAAAAAAAAAATGTTTCTTTTTTGACCAGTATTAGTTTTAAAAATTGTTTCACTGTAAATAAAAAGTACGCATTTTATTCTGTGATTTAAATGTCGATCAACTCCCCAATGTGTAGCTAAATGCACGTGTTTACATGCTGTTTAACATGCCTTGTGCCTTAATACTTTTTTTCCCTTAATCTTCAGTCAACTTTATTTTTAAAGGAAACTTCAACAGACTATTTACCTGTTGCAGTGTGTTTACACACATTGCATTGAAGGAATAAAAAAGTATGTCCTGTTCTACTTTTTTACAGCATAGTGCAATAAACTGGTGAGAATTGCTCCTATTGTGTCAGCAGTCAGTCTAATGTAATGTAAATAAAGTTAGCAATAAATGTTAACATTTTTAATGGTGCATTTATATGTATAGTGTGCCAATATATACTGTATGTCAGAAGTCAAGGAGTGAAATGTGTTTTTATGCCTATATAAGAGGCACCAGACAACATAACAACGGAGGAACACCGCTTTGCAACAAGACCGCCTTTTTTTGCTTTTTAGCGAGTAACCAGCAACGGCACGGAAGAAGAAGAAGAAGACGGCGGCCACAACGCGAGGGGGAGGAGGAGAAAGAAAATTACAGCATGGGAGAAAAATGGTGGCGGAAGAAGACAAGGGCACCGGGAGAGACGACAGACGGCGGCACAAAGCTATTTTAACTAATAAAAGGAATTGACAAAAACTGGCTCTTGTTTTTTTTAACTTTTCACTGCTTTTTTGGTAAATGGGTAGGGGTACGATGTACACGATACCCATCCACATAGGGTGGGGGGCCAGGATCTGGGGGTCCCCTTGTTAAAGGGGGCTTCCAGATTCCGATAAGCCCCCTTGCCCGCAGACCAAGACAAACCACCAGACAAGGGTTGTTGGGAATAGGCCCCCCCCCAATGTTGAGCGCATGTGGTCTGATATAGTTTAGGGGGGGGGGCGCTCGCTCATCCCCTCCCTTTCCTGACCTGTCGGGGGCATGCTTGGATAAGGGTCTGGTTTTGATCCGGGGGGTGACCCCACACCGGTTTTTTGGTTTTTTTTAAATTTTGCGGTGGGGGTCCCCTCCGAATCCATACCAGACCCGACATGAAATATAAAAACACAACATTTACAGTACCTGTCTTGAGGTTTCATTTTGTCTGTGTTGTTGGCTTCCCTCATCTTTCTATCACCTTATCCTGTTATATGGAAGACAAAAATAAATATCATATTCCTGCCAATGTAACTTAGTATAATTGCAGTCTATGAAATTTACACCTAGCATCCAATACAAGACATTAAAGTAATTGTAAAGGCTAAAGATTTTTTACCTTAATGTGTTCTCTACTTACCAGAGACCGATCCAGCGCTGCTCTCTCTCCTCACAGGACCCAGTGAGAGCCACTGGCTCCTGCTGCTGTCAACCAAACTCTGTGACAAGGGGGAGGGGGGGGGTGTCAAGCACTTGCTATGGAGGCACACACAAAAGAGGAGGCGAGGGACCCCAGAACAGGAAGTATAACATGTTTAACTATTTTAATTTTTAAAAAATGTGCCTTTACAAACGCTTTAATAATTAGTACACCAAACTGCTCCGTAAACAGAAAAAAAAACCACAGAAGCCAATTCATCCTCAGAGTGTAAAGAGATGCCATTTGTCCCCATTAATAGAGCCGGACTAAAGGGGACCTGTCATGACAAACAATGTTTTTTTTTTTAAGTTCAGAATTTGGGGCAGTTATTCTCATCCTAGTTTCAATAAGTTGTGAGCAACAATCAAATTAGTAGGTCAGAAACATAGGCTGCACGTTTACTCTAGATTTTGTAGACGGTGAAGCAAGAATAAAAGGTGACCTTTCTGAAACGCTATTTAATTTTCCTAAAGGGCTGGTTCACACAATTTCTGTGATGCGTTTCTGTATGCGTATTTTTTTACGCATTCTGGTGCGTTTTTTGCCCTCCTTTTCTCCATCTCAATTCAGGACATGTGCGCTCTGGTACATTTTTATGCCTTTTGCCATGTTCCATACAGAAAAAACACAGTATGTTGTACTTTTGTTGACTGCACTGGTGTAAACTAGAGCCATTGGAATACAAGGAAAACACTATGCATGTGTTTTAGATGCAGATTAAAAATGCACTGGATTGCATCTGGCGTGAACAAGCGCTTAGAAATGTCTCCAGCCAGAAAAAAAATAAATAAAAGCTGCTCTGGCTGCAATACTCTCCTTCAATCATGACCATTTCAGTACCCCTTCTTTGCCACTTGATGTCCTCAGTGTTCCAAGTTGAATGGCACCCAACATCATTCGACCCAGAAGACTAAAAACTAGGGGCGCTCAGGCATTTTCCCATCCTAGTCTGAACCCACCTGAGCTATTTCTTCAGGAAGCGAGGCATGCCCTTCCTGCAGCTGAACTTATACACATCCCTTGGATATATGCAACTGCAGGACAGAGATGCCTCAGCAGCTTATGTTTGGCAGTGCACAGAGACAGGAGAGCTCAGGTGGGTTTGGACTAGGATCTCAATATGCCTGAGCTCATCCTTACTAAAAACATAGTCCGATTGGCTTAAAACACACCTTAAAGTGTTACTAAACCCAGGACCTTGCATTCACTACATCTGGTCTCCCACAAAACATGGACATGCAATGTAGTATATAGCAGTCTTGTGATTTTCAGTGTCTGGTTAAAGCCTGTAGTTTTCATCCTCCCATGATTGTCCTATGAGAATGCAGGACCCCTGACCCTCTGTCTGGACAGTGCCGATTGGCCCTGTACTGATCACATGCACTCTCTAAAAAAAAAAAAAAAAAAAAAAAAAAAAAACACTCTAGCAATATACACCAAATTGAGCCTGTGCAGCCTGTCCCCTGGTTCTGTAAATATCAGAATTTATTATTGGAGTCAGTGGAAGAAGGGGAGGATCAGAGAAGACAGGATCAAACTGCCTTTTTACACAGTGCAGAGGATTAACCCCTTCAGTTCCACTTTAAGACAGTTGGACAGTTCTTTATAATATGTTGCAATATCCATAATTATATTAAATTAGATACCCTCTAAGATGGCTTTTTTGAAAGCCTATTTAAATTTGCCAATAGAATATATTAGTCCTTTAAAGTCTAATTGAAAGCTCAGTTTAAATCAGCTAAAACACATTCTAGGTGCATTAATACAAAAAGACATCCAAAATCCTACAGTTCATTTTCTTTCTAAAGCAACCTCAATGAGTAGAAAAGCCAATCTACTGCCAGAAACTGCATTGGGAACCTAGCTCTAGTGTTCCTTGAGCAGCGTGCAGTAGCCTCTCTAGTGTTCCTTGAGCAGCGTGCAGTAGCCTCTCTAGTGTTCCTTGAGCAGCGTGCAGTAGCCTCTCTAGTGTTCCTTGAGCAGCGTGCAGTAGCCTCTCTAGTGTTCCTTGAGCAGCGTGCAGTAGCCTCTCTAGTGTTCCTTGAGCAGCGTGCAGTAGCCTCTCTAGTGTTCCTTGAGCAGCGTGCAGTAGCCTCTCTAGTGTTCCTTGAGCAGCGTGCAGTAGCTTCTCTAGTGTTCCTTGAGCAGCGTGCAGTAGCCTCTCTAGTGTTCCTTGAGCAGCGTGCAGTAGCCTCTCTAGTGTTCCTTGAACAGTGTGCAGTAGCCTCTCTAGTGTTCCTTGAACAGCGTGCAGTAGCCTTTCTAGTGTTCCTTGAGCAGCGTGCAATAGCCTCTCTAGTGTTCCTTGAGCAGCGTGCAGTAGCCTCTCTAGTGTTCCTTGAGCAGCGTGCAGTAGCCTCTCTACGGTTCCTTGAGCAGCGTGCAGTAGCCTCTCTAGTGTTCCTTGAGCAGCGTGCAGTAGCCTCTCTAGTGTTCCTTGAGCAGCGTGCAGTAGCCTCTCTAGTGTTCCTTGAGCAGCGTGCAGTAGCCTCTCTAGTGTTCCTTGAGCAGCGTGCAGTAGCCTCTCTAGTGTTCCTTGAGCAGCGTGCAGTAGCCTCTCTAGTGTTCCTTGAGCAGCGTGCAGTAGCCTCTCTAGTGTTCCTTGAGCAGCGTGCAGTAGCCTCTCTAGTGTTCCTTGAGCAGCGTGCAGTAGCCTCTCTAGTGTTCCTTGAGCAGCGTGCAGTAGCCTCTCTAGTGTTCCTTGAGCAGCGTGCAGTAGCCTCTCTAGTGTTCCTTGAGCAGCGTGCAGTAGCCTCTCTAGTGTTCCTTGAACAGCGTGCAGTAGCCTCTCTAGTGTTCCTTGAGCAGCGTGCAGTAGCCTCTCTAGTGTTCCTTGAGCAGCGTGCAGTAGCCTCTCTACTGTTCCTTGAGCAGCGTGCAGTAGCCTCTCTAGTGTTCCTTGAGCAGCGTGCAATAGCTTCTCTAGTGTTCCTTGAACAGCGTGCAGTAGCCTCTCTAGTGTTCCTTGAGCAGCGTGCAGTAGCCTCTCTAGTGTTCCTTGAGCAGCGTGCAGTAGCCTCTCTAGTGTTCCTTGAGCAGCGTGCAGTAGCCTCTCTAGTGTTCCTTGAGCAGCGTGCAATAGCTTCTCTAGTGTTCCTTGAACAGCGTGCAGTAGCAGCTTGTTTCCTGCAATAGTTTACCTGCATATAGTCCTGACACAAAAGCTGCCTGACAAAGCCAGCAGCATAGGATCATGAGAGCTTCTCCTCTTGTTTATCATATAACTAACCATTGACACCAATGATTAGGTAAGCTGCCTGTAAGGCCTCATGCACACTGAACATTTTACAGCTGCCGTTTTTGGCTTCAGGCATTTTATTCTGCAACCAGTAAACTCCCCAGCATGTTATCCTAAGTGTCCATGCACACATAGGCTGTTATCACCGTTTTTGGCAGGGGCGTTTTCTAGCTGGAAAAAAGACCCAGAACTAGAGGGTTTGAAGAGGGGTTTTTGAGCTGTAAAAACGCCCTAACTCAAAAAAAAAAAGAATAAAAACGCTGAAAAACACAGCTATTCGGTATTTATCAGAGTTTTTAAACCATAAAGCTTATGTGGGAGTATAGTTTTGCTAAAAAAAAAAAAGTTAAAAACCGCTACAGCTAAAAAAAATGCTTCTGCAAAAAATGGATTTTTAAAACAGCTTACCTGTAAAATCCTTTTCTTGGAGTACATCACGGGACACAGAGCACCATAATAATGACTGTGGGTTATACGCTTACCTTTAGGTGATTGGACACTGGCAACCAATAGTAAGACAGTTCCTCCCATATAACCCCTCCTATACAGGAAGTGCCTCAGTTTTGTAGCAAGCAATGACGATCCCAGAAAAAGAGGGGAGGGACCTCACGGGACACAGAGCACCAGAATAATGACTATGTGGGATGTCCTAAAGCAATGCCTCTGAGGGGGGGGGGGGGGGGGGGACGGACACATCATCCCTAGACCCAATGGATCGGAGATTATAAAGCAGCCTGCAACACGCTGTGGCCAAAAACAGTCTCTTTTTGAGACCTCACATCCACCTGGCAAAACCTGGTGAACTTATGAATTGAAGACCAAACGGCTGCTTTGCAAACCTGAGCCATAGACACCTGCTGGCGTACTGCCCATGATGCACTAACTCCTCTAGTGGAGTGTGCTCTTAAATCGCGGGGTGGAAGCCTATGCTTTAATCCATACGCCTGGACAATAGTCTGGCGAATCCACCTGGATATAGAAGAACTTGTTACCGGCTGTCCTTTTCTAGGACCCTCAGGCAAGACAAAAAAGCAGTCAGTCTTCCGAAAAGGAGCTGACATTTCCAAGTAAACTTTTATTGCTCTCACCACATCCAGTGAGTGAAGCGACCTTTCCTCCCTAGTTTTAGGGTTTGGAAAAAAGGAAGGTAAAATGATATCCTGATTCAAATGAAATTTGGAAACCACTTAGTAGAAAATCCGGACGAGGTCGCATGACCACTTTGTCCACATGAAGAGCCATAAAAGGTTCTTTGCATGAAAGGGCGGCCAATTTTGACACCCTTCTAGCCGATGTTATAGCCATTAGGAAAACTAATTTCCTGGTCAATAGGACCAAAGGGATATGCCTAATAGGTTCAAAGGGCTGACTCTGTAAGGCTGACAGTACCAAATTTAGGTCCCAAGGACATAAAGGTGGTTTAAGAGGTGGCCTCAGGTGTGTTACTCCCTTGACAAAGGTTTGCACCAAAGAATGGGATGCAATTGGTCTTTGGAAAAAAACCGATAAGGCCGAAGTCTGTCCCTCAATTGTCCCTAAAGCAAGCTGCCAGTCTACTCCCGTTTGGAGAAAGGCGAGCACCCTTTCAATTGTATACCTACGAGGGTTCCATTTGCTTTTCTCACACTAAGAAATGTATGACTTCCAGACTCTATAATAGATAGCTCTAGAAACGGACTTTCTAGCGTTTATCAAAGTAGACAAGACTGAACCCATAATACCACGGTCTTTCAGTAGTCTGGTCTCAATAGCCAGGCCATCAAATACAGCAACCGTAAAGAAGGATAGAATATGGGCCCTTGAGACAACAGGTCTGGGCGGCAAAGAAGAACCAACGGATCTCCTACTGCTAACTTCACAATCTGAGTACCACGATCTCCTGGGCCACGCTGGGCCCACTAAGATCACCGGCTTCCGTTCCTCCCGTATTCTGCGTAGCAAGTGCGGCAGAATTAGGATCGGAGGGAAGGCATATATCAGAGAATACTGATCCCAAGGAACTACTAGCGCATCTATCCCGACAGCAAGCGGATCCTTGGTCCTGGACACAAACCTGTCCAGTTTGGCATTGAATCTGGCAGCCAGCAGATCCACATCTGGGGTCCCCCAGTATTGGCAGATCTGTAAAAAAACCTTGGGATGCAGGGACCATTCCCCTGGTAACGATTTCTGGCGACTCAGGAAATCTGCCTGCCAAATTGTCCACCCCTGGGATAAACACTCCCGAAAGAAACGGCACATGATTTTCTGCCCAGGTTAGTATATGATTTACTTCTCTTTGGCCTGCCCGACTCCTGGTACCCCCCTCGTGGTTGATATACGCCATTACTGTGGAGTTGTCGGACTGAACTCTGACCGGAAAACCCCGCTATCTGGACGTTCAGAATCGCAGGGCCAGACGAGCTGCCTGAATTTCCAGTACATTGATGGGTAGATTCTTTTCTGTCTGGGACCATATTCCCTGGACAGACGCTTCCTCTAGGACTGCTCCCCAGCCGAGAAGACTGGCATCCATGGTCACCACTTTCCAAGCTACTGGTGGGAAAGATTTCCCTCTTTGTAAGTTGCTGGTTCTTAACCACCATAGAACCTGTGGAGATAGAACCATTGGTTGATCCAAGGTTCGAACAGACTTGTCCCAGGCTTTCAGGATACTGTTCTGAAACACTCTGGAGTGGAACTGCGCATATGGCACTGCGCTGAAAGATGACACCATCTTGCCCAATAACCTCATGCACAGCCGGACAGAAGGTGTTGGTTCTTTTTTCACCTTCTGTACAAGTTCCACTATGGAGGCGACCTTTAAGGGCGGAAGAAACACCTTTTCTTGGGTGATGTCCAAGACCAGACCCAGATACACCAAGGTTTGAGTTGGACAAAGAGCTGACTTGTCCAAATTTAGTACCCAACCTAGGCGTTGTAAGACCCGCACTGTACTTGACACGTTTAGAACTAGTGTAGGGCGAGAGCAATCCCTTAGAAGTAGATCGTCCAGGTATCCTATTATGGAGACTCCTTGAGATCTTAGGGAAGCCAGTACTGGGGCCAGAACCTTTGTGAAAACCCTGGGGGCCGTGGCTAGACCGAAAGGCAGTGCCACAAACTGGAAATGACTGCCCTCTACAGCGAAACGTAAGAACCTTTGGTGTGGACCGAAGATCGGCACATGAAGGTAAGCATCCTTGATGTCTATGGATGCCAAAAAGTCTCCCCTTCTCAGGGACCTTATTACTGAGCGAACCGACTCCATGCGGAAAGATTGGACGTCTACAAAGAAGTTGAGAGCCTTGAGGTCTAAAACGGGCCTTACTTCCCCATTTGGTTTCGGCACGGTGAACTGGTTTGAGTAAAACCCCTTGAATCTTTCTTCATGGGGGACCTTTACAATTACCCGCTGCATCAGCAGATGGTGTAAAGCTAGGAGTAGGCAACTTCTTTTCTCCAGATCCGCCGGGACCCTTGAGTGTAGAAAGCGGTTCGGGGGAACCTCCCGGAACTCTATTCTGTAACCATTCTTTACAGTGGAAATGACCCATCTGTCTTGAACCAGTTCCTCCCAGGCCTCCCCAAACAGCCAAAGCCTGCCCCCCACCCATGAGAGCGGGGGCGTCCCTTCACAAGGCAGTCTTGGAGTTAGGCTTGGGTGGCTTTTGGGTCCAGGGTTTTTTCTGACCCTGTGGTCTTTTAAAACCAGACGGCTGAGGCCGTTGATACCGTTTAGGGGAAGAGGCACCAGGCCCTGGGGGATTAGAAATTTTATAAGAGGGCTGCTTCCCCTTCTTTTTAATAGGAAGCAGAGCGCTCTTTCCTCCAGAGATCTTTTGGATGTATTAATCCAGATCATCGCCAAACAGGCATTCTCCATGAAATGGAAAGGCAGCAAGTAGCCTTTTACATGGTGTCTCAGCAGACCAGTTCTTTAGCCACAATACTCGGCGCATATGATCTGATAATAACGCAAAACGAGACATCTGTTGAATGGAGTCCTTTAAAGCGTCTACTGCAAAACACAAGGCATGAGGGATCTCTGATAGCTCTTCAGCAGATTCCCCCTGGCAAGGAATGCTCTTTACTATCCTCTTAAAGTGATCCTTTAGGGATTGACAAATCCCAATAGCTGCAATAGCAGGCTGAACTACTGCACTGGCAACCGAGGAGGCCTTCAATAAGAACTCTAGCTTTTTATCAGCCGGATCCTTAAACACCTGGGCATTATCCACTGGACAGGTTAAGTTTTTATTCACGGAAGATATGGCAGCGTCTACCAAAGGTGTGCTCCATTTCTTCCTAAACTTCTCCTCCATAGGGTACAAAACAGAAAACCTTTTGGGAGGTAAGTATATCCTGTCAGGATGCTCCCAATGCATAAACCACCTGCTCCATTAACGGATGCAAGGGAAAGGCTTGGGAAATTTGCTTATGTCGCAAAGATCCCAGGAGTGGAACAAGCGAGTGCAGACTCCTGAACCGGGGTAACTTAAACCCAATTCGTACCATCTCCATTAGAGATTGGATAAACAATTGCTGGCAATGGGAGGCTGAAATTGGCTCCTCAGAGCCAGAATCCTCCGCCGAGGAATCTTCAGCCTCTCCTACCTCCTGGTCCTTCATGACCACCTCCTCTGGATCCTCTGCCCATTCTGGTTCCAGGTTACCTGGACCCATATGGCTATAAGAATCATGGGGCTCTAGTGACTCACCACTTGGCCCGGGGGAGGGAGATCTATTACGTTTCCTTCCCCCTTGTGTTACAGAGGCAATCATGCCTCTGTAACACAAGACCCGCTAAGGCAGATGCCAAATCATCCTTTGTGACATAAGCTGAGGTAGGTACATTGGTAGTGGCTACTATGCCTGACAAGTGCAATGGCTCAGCCAGGTCAGAAGCCGCAGGTCCTTCAGAAGAAACTGAGGCGGCATCAGCATGGGGTTGGTCTCCTGTTATTTGTGGAGGGACTCTTACCCCTGTGCTTGCCTTGTTCCCTGCTCCTCGTTTTTTGGAAGACATTGCTTACACACGAGGAAACTAAACAGGAGGACTCCCCACAAACTATAACTAGTTTAAACCTGTCACCGCTGTGTCCAAGACCACCAGGCTCACATGCCCACCATTCGCTCTGCCTCCTCCATGCGCACGCCAGATCTCCCTGCTTTAAAAGCACTAGCATGAGAGCAAGCGTGCACATCAGCGCCCCGCCTACCGCATGGCGCATGCGCCGTCCTGACGCGCACCTGTGACGTGGATAGCGGCGGCACACGCGCACACCGGCGGCGCACTTGCATGCCGGTGGCGCGCACGCGGTGTGCATGCGCACTCGCATGCAAAAAATTTCAAAAATGCACGCCAAACCGGCCTCTGTAATCCTAGCACAGGCTCAAGTTTACACTAGCAGTTTTACAAGGGGAAATATATATATTCACATGTATATACAAAAAAGCCCCAAAGGGAGTACTCACCATCCCAAGCAGCAGGGCCCGTCTTACCAGGCCCAATCTTCCCCCATCACGGCGGGTAGCACCTCTAGGGACCTTCAGGGACCGGGTCCCCCATATTGGGGTCCACACCCCTGGACCTGTAAAGCACCCTTTATGGTTTCTTTGGGCAAGATTGACCAGGAATACTAATTTTAACAAGGGTCCAGCGCCTAAAAGGACACATTACAAGCAACACCTCGTTCTTGAGCCGAGGTTTGGGTACCATCCACTTTAGCTTAGTAAGCCATCCAAATGGATCCGACTATAACGTCCTCAGTGGGACATTTCTTTGAAGAAACTGAAGAGCTTCAACAGCCATGACCATTACCTTCAGGACACTGGCAAAAAAAACTGAGGCACTTCCTGTATAGGAGGGGTTATATGGGAGGAACCGTCTTACTATTGGTTGCCAGTGTCCAATCACCTAAAGGTAAGCGTATAACCCACATAGTCATTATTATGGTGCTCTGTGTCCCGTAATGTACGATAAAGAAAACACAAAACTCATTCTCCAGCTACAGCTTTTTACAGCTAACGCTACAGGCATCTTTATAACCTCCAGTGTGCATGAGGCCTAAGGGTGACCCTTCCCCCTCACGACCAATGTAAGTAAGGGGCATTCTTCCTACTCACCACCAACGTAAGAAGCATTCTTCCCACTCCCCACCAATGCGAGGAGCATTCTTCCCACTCCCCACCAATGCGAGGAGCATTCTTCCCACTCCCCACCAATGCGAGGAGCATTCTTCCCACTCCCCACCAATGCGAGGAGCATTCTTCCCACTCCCCACCAATGCGAGGAGCATTCTTCCCACTCCCCACCAATGCGAGGAGCATTCTTCCCACTCCCCACCAATGCGAGGAGCATTCTTCCCACTCCCCACCAATGCGAGGAGCATTCTTCCCACTCCCCACCAATGCGAGGAGCATTCTTCCCACTCCCCACCAATGCGAGGAGCATTCTTCCCACTCCCCACCAATGCGAGGAGCATTCTTCCCACTCCCCACCAATGCGAGGAGCATTCTTCCCACTCCCCACCAATGCGAGGAGCATTCTTCCCACTCCCCACCAATGCGAGGAGCATTCTTCCCACTGACCTACAATGTAAGGAACATTCTTCCTCCCACTGACCCCCAATGTAAAGAACTTTCTTCCCAATGATCAACAATCTAAGACATTCTCCCCATCACCAATGTAAGGAGCATTCTTCCTATAGACCACCAAGGTAACAGGACATTCTTTTTACTGACCAGCAAGGTAAGGCTGTTCTCCCACTGATCACCACTGTAGTGTATCTAATATATGGTGAGCTGTAGATACAGTACAATCATGTTAGCAGGCCAGGGGTTCCCAGAAACCTGAATAATATTTCAAGTTTCCTCCGCGGTGAAAAGGATGAGAAAAAAGCTGGTCGAATGGCATTGGACATACTTACCCTGAAAGAGTTACAAAGCTTCCAGATGGCAAAGTTAATCATATGACAATTCAGTGTAGGTGACAGACTGGAAGAAAATGCTGAGTGAGGACATGAGTCACCCAGATTACAGCGAGATCCAGTGACAGCACATCTATATATACACATACAGAGGAACACACACAGGTAGCACGCAGATTTCAGTATCCTACTACAAGACTGCAATACAAACTCACAGTTCTCGTATACCCGCTAATCATTGTGTTCAGAATATGATGTCATTTCTATTCCCTAGATCACTGGTTCTGAACCTCTCTAGTGCCGTGACCCCTTGATAAAATTTCCCAAGCTGTGGGGACCCCTAACAGTAAAATTATTTTCGTAGCATGGGTTGTCAGCCTCCAAGAAAAGTAATTTGCGCCCCAAACCCACGGACATTTACCCGAGTCCCTTCTACTCGTACAGTATTAAAACCCCTTATGGTATATTTTGGGATATACCACTCCTTCTCTTTTGTTATCCTTTCTTTCCCTTTTATTTCTCTCTATCCTAATTTCTTGTTTTTATTCCCACATTCCTCTCTTGCCACCTTTCTTGTTCTTTCACTTATTCTTTCTCTCCCTTTTTCTTTGTTCCTCCCCCTCTTTTCCTCTCCCTTCTATGTATTCTCTATTTTTATTCCGTCTCTTACTCCTTAGTGGGGGGTGATGGGATGAGTGGCAGTGCTGGGGGGAGTTCTGATCAGGCAACTTAGGTCATCTGCAGAACTGTAGTGGGGACTTTTAATGACTACTATAATCACAGGTAGTGTTACTCACTGTGTCTCTGGATTCACTGCGTCAAAGACTTTGTGGTGTCTCGCAGCAGTGACACCTGTACCAAAATCAGGAGATGGGGTCTCCTCTAGCCCCTCCCACTTCACATTCCTCACCAGTCAGCTGACCTCTAGTCTCTGCCCCCCAGTCATGCCGTGAACTGAATGGGTGGCTGTGAAGAGGCTGAGTGGGCGGCTGTGGGCTCCAGGGACAGCCCTGCTGGGCGGCAGCAAAAGAGCTGGGAGAGTGGTGTGGGCTTCAGGAACAGCCCAGGATTTGTGACCCCTGGAAAATTGTCATTCGACCCCCAGGTTGAGAACCACTGCCCTAGATGATCTGCATTTTCTGTATAGCAGAGTAATAATGATCATCCCCGCCAGCAGTCGTTCTGTCCGAGGAAAGGCCGCCTGTCAGCTTCTTGCTGAAATCTAGCAATGGGGAAGAAACTGTCTTCCTTAAATTCCCCAAATCTTTAACTGCTACCAAATAAGGATGGATGTTCTCTTTACTATGGACCGATTCCAATGTACATTCCAATAACAACAACAAAATACTAAAATCTCTGCCATTTAACACCAGATGGGAAAACAAAATAAAAATCCTTGCACAGACAGTTTAAGCTGAATTCCGGCCTTTCCTTCAGTCTTGCACATTTGCACAGGCTCATCTCCTTTACTAAAACTTCCTACTCTGATTTTACGGCACACTGTGAGCTTCTTGCAGTGTGTATTAGAAGCTGCGGATGGAGCCTGCCTCCTTTCTTGGCTGGGGGACATCCAGCATCATCTAGCACTTTCCTCCTCAGTTTTACTGTCCTGCCCGTTTCATATATTGTATTTTAGTTCCTTGAATCATGGAGGCTTCGCATCATGTGTAGGCCATAGCTTCTGTTTTTAGGAAGCTTTCTACGGCACCAGCCATGATGTGCCTGCATTGCATAGAGAAGCACAGATGCTCAGGGATGTCACTGGGCCTATAATAATGTGGGTAATGAAAACAGAAAGGTTTTTAACACCTTCCCACCCGGTCTATAGCAGAATGGTGGCCGGGCGGGGGTTCCATTGGTTTGATTGGACGACATATAATGTCCTTTAGAACAAGCTGCTTGTGCGCGCCCCCGGTAAAGAGCCTATGAATCTCTCCCATGGGAGCAAATACAACAATTATACACCGACAGGGGTTCTTACCCTTCTCCGATTTATCCAAAATGAAATAAGTGATAGCTACAGCAGAGGTCTCCAAACTTTCTAAATAAAAAAGGGACGGTTTACTGCTGTTCAAATTTTAGGCTACTTTCACACTGGGGCGGTGAAAATGTCAGCGGTAAAGCCCTGCTAGTTTTAGTGGTGCATTACCATCGTTTTAGCTGCGCATTTTCAACCGCTAGCGAGTGGCTGAAGAAGGGGTTAGTACCGCCCGTGTAGCGTTGCTGCGGAAGCGCTTTGCAAGCAATAATTGGCGTCCACAGAAGAACTAGTGCCCAATCATTGGCGTCCACAGAAGAACTAGTGCCCAATCATTGGCGTCCACAGAAGAAATAGTGCCCAATCATTGGCGTCCACAGAAGAAATAGTGCCCAATCATTGGCGTCCACAGAAGAAATAGTGCCCAATCATTGGCGTCCACAGAAGAAATAGTGCCCAATCATTGGCGTCCACAGAAGGACTAGTGCCCCAATGTTGGTGTCAGTGGGAGGAATGGTGCCTCATCATTGGTGATAGTAGAAGGAATAGTGCCTCACATCAGAAGGAGGAACAGTGCCCCAAGGGTTGGCTAAAGGTAAGCAAAGGGTCACGACTGGCCCACGTGAGACAGTTTGGAGACCACCGACTTAGACAAACTGCGTTTCTATTGTTTTCCTGCTAAATACTTTTCTCGAGGAGGCTGTCCCTGTAGTTTCATCTTTCAACCTACTGGCCCTGAGTGCCACCCCACTATCTCCCTGCCACACCACGTCCAGGGCCTACAGCCTAGAATTCAAAGGACTAGGTGAGTGCAGGAGCTATCGGAATCCCAGGGAAGTCCACATGTAGTGGGTGCAGGGGTGTGTGAGCAGTATACCAGAGGAGGGTCGTACACAAGCAAGACCTGACACCTCTGTCTTTCTTCGGGTCAATGGATCTGGTAAGTGGTTATCTACACATCTAGAAAGGGTGGAGAAAACTATTTAGTGTTGAAGAAGTAACATACTACCTGTGGTCACCAATAATTAAACACTTGGATATATAATATCAAAATGCATACCTAGCTACATATTAAAATGTTTGAACTATACAATGTTTCTTTTCTGCTGGCTGCTTTCATTCATAGTAACTTAAGTATTTAGACGAAATAAGATAACATGGAAATCTGAGTGCTGACGCATTTCAAATAACACAAGTGTGAAAAAGGTTAGTGAAGGTGGCGACTTGAGACAGAAGAGGCTCTCACAAAGTTGGCCGCAATACAAGGTAACATTAGCCTTTGTGGAAAGCCATGGTTTTTACAACTATTAAATTGTCCATTATTCTTACAACTATTATTAAATGTATTAACGTTTTTAATAGAGCTTTTTTTTCTTCCTTTTAATGTATAGGATTGGGGTTAAGTTCCTCTTTAAAAACAAATTTCTGTGTGTGGCAACCTGTTAGGGTAGAACAGAGCACATACCACAACTATGTCATACTTCCTAACACTGATTCATCAACTTTACCAGAAGAAAAGTGTTATAACTAATGCTGTGTCATTGGAGAGCCATTGAAGGATTCCTGGAATTAATCACAAAGCAACCAAACCATTTGTTTCCATGTCTGCAAAATAAGCAATACCATACAAACAATAAGAAAAACTAAAATAGATGTTTTGCATTGTTTTCAATGAATACAAGGCTTTTTTTTCTTATTTATTTTACTTTTAATGTTTACACTGTCGCTTTATTTTTTTTAATTTATCACTTTTATTCCTTTTACAAGGAATATAAACATCCCTTGTAAAAAATTAAGCACATCTTTATTGAGAGATATGGGGTCA
Organism: Lithobates clamitans; assembly: GCA_037952925.1. Classification (NCBI taxonomy): domain Eukaryota; kingdom Metazoa; phylum Chordata; class Amphibia; order Anura; family Ranidae; genus Lithobates; species Lithobates clamitans. The sequence goes on along the minus strand of JBBGZY010000292.1, from coordinate 11,017,184 downwards.
AAAAGACCCCAAATCTCACATTTACCCTTAAAAGCAAAAACAAAAAACAAAACAAAACACATTTTGCATTAAACAAAAATAAATAAACACATCCCTTTAAGCCCGAGAGGCGGAAGTGAAGTCAGACGTCACTCCGGTCATCCAAGGGCATAGAGCCAAATGGGAGGCATCTTGCCCTCATTTGGCTTCCTGTCCAGGCCCCTCAGGGGTTGGATCTACTCAGGCCTTACCGAGGGTTCCAGAGAGCTCGGCACCTCTCCCGCCGCCTCTAAAAGTGATCTTGTGGAGATTCCGCCACTAGGATCCGTTTTATCTGAAAGAAAAACGCTCACAGTACAAAAGTATACCGGGGTTACAGCAGCTAGCTGCTGCCATAACAACAGTATTTAACGTCAAAATGATGACGTAAATGTACTGGTCATCAAGTGGTTAACTGACCAAAAACGCAGCAAGATTTTAAACACCACAACAGAATTGCAATGGACCAGTGTGCAGACATGCACAGAATTTAAAGGGATGCATTTATCTTCAGCTTTTCTTGCGCTAAAGGTGCTGATAAGGGTTTACAAATTCATATTCATAATATTAATTAAAAAGTCAATTATATAGGGATGGGCCAAAAATGGTGTTTTCGGCACATTGCCGAAAGGAAATTATTGCCAATAACAGCATCGAAAATCGCGCATGCGCAGTAACGGTAGCCGCGCCGCTGGGTGGCGCCCATTGCGGGATGTCATCCTGCGTGAGCCGTTGGCGCCGCGCATGCGCGTCCCAGACCCGGAAGTGCAGGATCACCTACTAGGTATGTGGAGAAATCTTGCCACCGTATATGTAAGTTATACGGTCGGTAAGCGGTTAACGGCCCTGAAATCTATTTTTCATTCAGTTGTTTTAATACTGCTTCTTTCTGCCACCATGTAATGTCCTCAGAGCTCCCAAATCTCTTCTTTTCCCTTCACTTCTGTTTGTATGGAAGGAGCAGTGCATGTTAGAGCTGTACGATTTATCGTTAAAAAAATCGTTATCTCGATTCAACCCCCCTCACGATCTCTATGCAGAATGTCCCGATTCATTCATGTAACAAGTGTAGAGAGTTCTCTGCTCACTCAGCTGTCAAAAGAAAAAAAAAAAACGGGCAGTCTGCCAAGATTTTCACAACATTGTCCGTGGTGATAGATAGATAGATAGATAGATAGATAGATAGATAGATAGATAGATAGATATACACACACAATATATCTATATAGATCTATCTATCTATATATAAACATTGTGATTTTTTGTTCTTAGATCAAAAGAATGAACTTCGGTGTGTAGATGAGGGCAGTTTAACCATTTAACTGCTTGTCGACCAGCCACCACAGTTTTACTGCGGCAGGTTGGCTCGGCTGGGCAAAACAACATTACCTTACGTCGCTTCGCATTCGGGCCACTAGGGGCGCGCGTGCCCGCAGCCAATACGAGTGCCCGGTGGGTGCGATGACCGCCGGGCACCCGCAATCACTCGTGACAGAGCGAGAACCGGGATCTGTGTGTGTAAACATACAAATCCCAGTTCTTTCAGGGGATAGGAGACAGATTGTGTGTTCATACTAAGTATGAACACCGATCTCTCTCTCTCCTCCTAGACAGTCCCATCCCCGCTACAGTTAGAACACACAGAGAGGGAACACATTTAACCCCTTTGATCGCCCCTAAGTGTTAACCCCTTCCCCGCCAGTGACATTTATACAGTAATCAGTGCATTTTTATAGCACTGATCGCTGTATGAATTTCAATGGTCCCAAAAATGTGTCAAAAGTGTCCAATTTGCCCGCCACAATATCGCAGTCCCGATAAAAAATCGCAGATCGCCGCCATTACTAGTAAAAAATATATATAAAATTTTTAAAAAATGCCATAAATCTATCCTCTATTTTGTAGACACTATAACTTTTGCGCAAACCAATCAATATACGCTTATTGATTTTTTTTTTTTTTTTTACCAAAAATATGTAGAAGAATACATATTGGCCTAAACTGAGGAAAAAAATTGTTTTTTTTTAAAAAGAATGTGGGATATTATAGCAAAAAGAAAAATATTGTTTTTTTTGTTTTTGTTTTTTTTCAAAATTGTCGCTCTTCTTTTGTTTATAGTGCAAAAAAACAAAAACAAAACGCAGGTGTTCAAATGCCACCAAAAGAAAGCTCTATTTTGTGGGGAAAAAAATACGTACATTTTGTTTGTGTACAGCGTCGCACGACCGCGCAATTGTCAGTTAAAGCGACGCAGTGCCGAATCGCAAAAAACAGCTTGGTCATTGAGCAGCCAAATCTTCCGGGGCTGAAGTGGTTAAAGACTACACCTTTTTCCCAAAACTTGTTAAAAGTTAGAATCTGTATTTTTTGCTAGAAAATTACTTGGAACCCCCAAACATATATTTATGTTTGATGATGATGAACACTAAACATCCCATAATAGTCTATATCCCATCCCAGGAGCCAACAAGTGAGGGTGACTACGTTCTACATTGGATGAATGTAGTCACCCTCTAACAGGAAGTCACAGCAGCAAAAACAAAAGGGATTTGGAGGATCTGAGAGCCATAGAAGGGCCTCTGTGTGGATTAGGAATCCAGATTTTAATAGATGACAAACAACTGACTGTGTTTCCTCCTCTGATCAGAGCTTCTCCCCTCCATAAACCACCAATACACACACACCACTGAGGAAGAAGAATAGACACAAGACTGAGGCCAGGGACAGACAGGTCCTCTCTATGGCTGCACACACCCAGGACAGACTACAAAGAACCAGGTCAGGGCACACACGACGTCGCCCCGCCCCCATATAACTCCTCCCTACACTCCCCGGGGACCGCCCGGTGCCGCTCAGTCCCCTACACAGGGCTGTATATCGCCGCCACTCACCATCGTCACCGCCGCTGCTGCTTCCAACACAACCCCATCCTCTTGCTGTCACACTCCCCACTATTGCCGGAAGTGACCGCAAACACGGCTGACGTATCTTCCGGTATGTGACAGATAGTTCACGCTTGTCCTCGCGAGAGCTTGTGAGGTAGATGCCTGTGCCACCATCTTTATTGTGGGAAAAACTTTCCCTAAATAGGTTTGGTGTTGGAGAACTAGAAAGAAAAATGGGGGTTTTGGTAGTCTATGGTCAATTTGTGGTGGATGTGTTAAAGAGTTGTGCTATGGAATCGTTTTAATTATACATGGGCAGCAGGAGACCTGATTGCTCCCACTGACCACCAATGCTGGGAAGTTCTTCCACTGACCACCAATGCTGGGGAGTTCTTCCACTGACCACCAATGATTGGAAGTTCTTCCACTGACCACCAATGCTGGGGAGTTCTTCCACTGACCACCAATGCTGGGGAGTTCTTCCACAGATCACGAATGCTGGGAAGTTCTTCCACTGACCACCAATGTTGGGAAGTTATTCCACTGACCACAAATGGTGGGGTATTCTTCCACTGACCACCAGTGCTGGGGAGTTCTTCCACTGACCACCAATGCTGAGGGGTTTTTCCACTGACCACCAATGCTGGGAAGTTCTTCCACTGACCACCAATGTTGGGAAGTTATTCCACTGACCACAAATGGTGGGGTATTCTTCCACTGACCACCAGTGCTGGGGAGTTCTTCCACTGACCACCAATGCTGGGGAGTTCTTCCACTGACCACTAATGCTGGGGAGTTCTTCCACTGACCACCAATGCTGGGAAGTTCTTCCACTGACCACCAATGTTGGGAAGTTATTCCACTGACCACAAATGGTGGGGTATTCTTCCAGTGACCACCAGTGCTGGGGAGTTCTTCCACTGATCACCAATGCTGGGAAGTTCTTCCACTGACCACCAATGCTGGGGAGTTCTTCCACTGACCACCAATGCTGGGAAGTTCTTCCACTGACCACCAATGCTGAGGGGTTTTTCCACTGACCACCAATGGTGGGGCATTCTTCCACTGACCACCAATGCTGGGAAGTTCTTCCATTGACCACCAATGCTGGGGAGTTCTACTGACCACCAATGCTTGGAAGTTCTTCCACTGACCACCAATGCTGGGGAGTTCTTCCACTGACCACCAATGCTGGTAAGTTCTTCCACTGACCACCAATGCTGGGGAGTTCTTCCACTAACCACCAATGGTGGGGTATTCTTCCACTGACCACCAATGCTGGGTAGTTCTTCCACTGACCACCAATGCTGGGGAGTTCTTCCACTGACCACCAATGCTGGGAAGTTCTTCCACTGACCACCAATGCTGGGAAGTTCTTCCACTGACCACCAATGCTGGAGAGTTCTTCCACTGACCACCAATGCTGGGAAGTTCTTCCACTGACCACCAATGCTGGGGAGTTCTTCCACTGACCACAAATGCTGGGGTTTTCTTCTTCACACTAACCACTGATACTGAGAATTCCTACTCCTACTTTCCAGTTTCCACCAATGTCAGGGTATTCTTCCTGCCACTGACTACAGATGCCAGGGTATTCTTCCTTCCACTGACCATGATCCCAGAGTATTCAATTCTTCTTCCATTTACCACAATGCCAGGGCATTCTTCCTCCCACTGACGACCATGCTGGGGTATTCCTCCACTGGCCACCAATGTCGGAGTATTCTTCCTCCCATTGACCACCATGCCAGGGTATTCCACTGACCACAATCCTGGGTTATTCTTCCTCCCACTGACCCCCATGCTGGGGTATTCTTCCACTAGCCATTTCAGAGCATTCTTCCTCCCATTGACCACAATTCCAGGGTATTTTCCTCCCACTGACTATAGATGCCAGAGCATTCTTCCTCCCACTAACCACCGATACCGGGGTATTCTTCCTTCTACTTACCACCAATTCCAGGGTATTCTTCTCTCCACTGACCACTGATGCCAAGGTATTCTTCCCCCACTGACTACAGATGCCGGAGTATTTTTCCTTTCACTAACCACTGATGCTGGGGTATTCCACCTTCTACTTACCACCATTTCTAGAGTATTCTTCTTCCCACTGAATGCCGATGACAGGTATTCTTCTTTCCACTTATAACTAATACCTGATATTCTTCCTCCCACTGACTACAGATGCCAGGGTATTTTTTCTTCCACTGACCACTAAAGCTGGGGAGTAATAGTTCATACTGACCACTGATACAGGTGTTTTCCCTCACCCTGACTGTTGATGCTAGCGTGGTTTTTTTCTACAAATTGTTACTGATGCAGGGGTTTTTCTTCTCACGAATAAATAGTGCTGAGGTGTTTTTAATCCCATTGTCCACCAAATTTCTGGGTGTTTTTTCAACCACGTATTACTGATGCTGGGTTTTTCTTAACACAGACTACCAATTATGAGTGGCCCTTGTTACTGGGGTGTTTTTCTTCTCAATGACTACCGATGCTGGGATGTTTTTTCATTCAGGGGCTACCTATGCTAACATATTCTTCCTCCTACTGTCCACTGATGCCGGGGTGTTTTCCCTCCTCATGGCTATCGATGCTGGGGGATTGGGGGGGGGGGGGGGGGTATTACTAATGCTGGGTTTTTCCTGACATGAACTTCCAATGCTGGGTTGTTTTTCCTACTCCTTCTTACTGATGCCAGATTTTTTCCTATGACAAACCAGCAGGCTTGAGGCATTTTTTCCCCCCAAGGGACCACAGGTACTGGAGTGTTTTTTGCGCCCACTGACTACTGATGCTAGGGTATTTTTCCTCCTACTATCCACCGATGCTGGGGTGTTTTTTCTCCCACTAGCCACCAATGGTGGGGTATTCTTCCTCCTATTCTCCACTGATGCTGGGGTGTTTTTTATCCCACTAACCACCAATGGTGGGGTATTCTGCCTCCTACTCTCCACTGATGCTGGGGTGTTTTTTCTCCCACTAACCACCAATGGTGGGATACTATTCCTCCTACTCTCCACTGATGCTGGGGTGTTTTTTCTCCCACTAACCACCAATGGTGGGATACTATTCCTCCTACTCTCCACTGATGCTGGGGTGTTTTTTCTCCCACCAGCCGACAATGGTGGGGTATTCTTCCTCCTATTCTCCACCGATGCTGGGGTGTTTTTTCTCCCACTAACCACCAATGGCGGGATTTTCATCCTCCTACTCTCCACCGTCGCTGGGGTGTTTTTTCTCCCACTAACCAACAATGGTGGGGTATTTTTCCTCCTACTATCCACCGATGCTGGGGTGTTTTTTCTCCCACTAGCCACCAATGGTGGGGTATTCTTCCTCCTATTCTCCACTGATGCTGGGGTGTTTTTTCTCCCACTAACCACCAATGGTGGGATACTATTCCTCCTACTCTCCACTGATGCTGGGGTGTTTTTTCTCCCACCAGCCGACAATGGTGGGGTATTCTTCCTCCTATTCTCCACCGATGCTGGGGTGTTTTTTCTCCCACTAACCACCAATGGCGGGATATCCATCCTCCTACTCTCCACCGTCGCTGGGGTGTTTTTTCTCCCACTAACCAACAATGGTGGGGTATTTTTCCTCCTACTATCCACCGATGCTGGGGTGTTTTTTCTCCCACTAGCCACCAATGGTGGGGTATTCTTCCTCCTATTCTCCACTGATGCTGGGGTGTTTTTTCTCCCACTAACCACCAATGGTGGGGTATTCTTCCTCCTACTCTCCACTGATGCTGGGGTGTTTTTTCTCCCACCAGCCGACAATGGTGGGGTATTCTTCCTCCTATTCTCCACCGATGCTGGGGTGTTTTTTCTCCCACTAACCACCAATGGTGGGATATTCATCCTCCTACTCTCCACCGTCGCTGGGGTGTTTTTTCTCCCACTAACCAACAATGGTGGGGTATTTTTCCTCCTACTATCCACCGATGCTGGGGTGTTTTTTCTCCCACTACCCAGCAATGGCGGGGTATTCTTCCTCCTACTCTTCACTGATGCTGGGGGATTGGGGGGGGGGGTGGTATTACTAATGCTGGGTTTTTCCTGACATGAACTACCAATGCTGGGGTGTTTTTCCTACTCCTTCCTACTGATGCCAGATTTTTTCCTACGACAAACCAGCAGGCCTGAGGCATTTTTTCCCCCAAGGGACCACAGGTACTGGAGTGTTTTTTGCGCCCACTGACTACTGATGCTAGGGTATTTTTCCTCCTACTATCCACCGATGCTGGGGAGTTGTTTCTCCCACTAGCCACTAATGGTGGGGTATTCTTCCTCCTATTCTCCACTGATGCTGGGGTGTTTTTTATCCCACTAACCATCAATGGTGGGGTATTCTGCCTCCTACTCTTCACCAATGCTGGGGTGTTTTTCTCCCACTAGCCACCAATGGTGGGGTATTTTTCCTCCTACTCTCCACAGATGCTGGGGTGTTTTTTCTCCCACTAGCCACCAATGGTGGGGTGTTCTTCCTTCTATTCTCCACCGATGCTGGGGTGTTTTTTGCGCCCACTGACTACTGATGCTAGGTTATTTTTCTTCCCACTGACCAACAATAGCGGGGTATTCTGCCTCCTACTCTCCACTGATGCTGGGGTGTTTTTCTCCCCCTAACCACCAATGGTCGGGTATTCTACCTCCCTCTCTCCACCGATGCTGGGGTGTTTTTTCTCCCACTAGCCAACAATGGTGGGGTATTATTCCTCCTATCCTCCACCGATGCTGGGGTGTTTTTTCTCCCACTAACCACCAATGGCGGGATATTCATCCTCCTACTCTCCACCGTCGCTGGGGTGTTTTTTCTCCCACTAACCAACAATGGCGGGGTATTCTGCCTCCTACTCTCCACTCATGCTGGGGTGTTTTTTCTCCCACTAACCACTAATGGTGGGGTATTCTGCCTCCTACTCTCCACCGATGCTGGGGTGTTTTTTCTCCCACTAACCATCAATGGTGGAGTATTCTGCCTCCTACTCTTCACCAATGCTGGGGTGTTTTTCTCCCATTAGCCACCAATGGTGGGGTATTTTTCCTCCTACTCTCCACAGATGCTGGGGTGTTTTTTCTCCCACTAGCCACCAATGGTGGGGTGTTCTTCCTTCTATTCTCCACCGATGCTGGGGTGTTTTTTCTCCCACTAACCACCAATGGCAGGATATTCTACCTCCTACTCTCCACTGATGCTGGGGTGTTTTTTCTCCCCCTACCCACCAGTGGCGGGGTATTCTTCCTCCTACTCTCCACTGATGTTTGGTTGTTTTTCCTCCCAATGACTATTGATGGCGGGGTGTTTTTCTTCCCACAGGCAATTGAAGCTAGATCTTTTTTCCTATCACTGCTGGCTAAGGCTTTATATTCCATGTTATTCATATACCTGACCCATTTACTTCATGCATTGTGTATTACATTGCATTCCCTTGACCTCATTACTCTGAAAAATGAACTGTGTATTACATGCTACTGACCAAGATGTTTATTGTCTCTGTAGTTGCTGATTGCTAAGCAGTTTATTCTGTAAGCAGAACCAAACATTTTTTGCGCTCCCCATAAAATTGCTAGGAAAAACTGTGTATGCATTCATACCTGTAAAACCTATATATAAATTGTAAAACCTATATATTGGCTATATATCAAAAAAAAAAATTTTGCAGATTTCTATTCTGTTACTTCTCCTCTAAGCTGATAAAGGTGCTTCGGGGGAGAGAAGTAAAGTCATTTTTTCCCTATACAGGAAATAATATCCAATATTATTATCACTTACACTATTCCTGCTGCTTTCTTTGCAGCCGTATGCTGCGTTCACCTGTGGTCAGATGGTTGGTAGTTTCTGAATGGGATGTTGGAAACTTCCACCTCAATGTCACAAGTGACAAGAATCAATCACAGCACTTCACGGAGGAAGAACTTCAATTGGGGTGCATTTTAATGTAGTTAACTGCATAATTCGGACTGCTTCTTGCATCCCTAAATTGCCCAAGCTGTAATTACCACTTGTGAGGGTCATTCACATAACAAACATGAGCCAGACACTGCGACATGTTATATTGATTTTGGCATACCTCCCAACTTTTTGAGATGGGAATGAGGGACACCTATCCACAAAAGTATGCAGGCATAGGACACAACCCTTGCCACGCCCCCTTAAAGGAGAATTGTACTAAAAAAACAAGATTGGTTAAACCCAAAAGTCCTTTTTTTACCACTACTATTCCTTTATATTGGCTTTTGGAATTTACAAATGCAGCAATTTAGAAATCAGAGGAATGGTTTAGCGCTGAAGAAAAAACTTTTTGATAGATAAAAAGTGCGTTTTATATACATTTTATATACCCCGCCATTGGTGGGTAGTGGGAGAAAAAACACCCCAGCATCAGTGGAGAGTAGGAGGAAGATCAGACTAAAATGAGGGACAAATGAGGAGGAATGAGGGACATTGCTCCAAATCAGGGTCAGACCCTCAAAATCAGGGACAGTTGGGAGCTATGCTTTTGGCACCATTTAAAGTAGAGGTAAAAACGTACCGCCAAATCCCAGAACATGGGGGGGGGGGGGGGCAGGCTTCTACTGATACCAATCCAGAGGGCTAGTAAATGTAAAGAGGAAAGGATTGCGGCTACTCCCAACCAGCCCAGGTGAATAAATGATATTAAGCTGCCTCAGCCTACATGTATCCACCAAACCACACACCCTTATGCATTTCGTCCTACCTACCAGGGCTTAGTAATAGGTTCCTCTTTACATGAGCCAGAAACTGTTATTTACCATCTATCCATCCCTGCGTCACTGCATCCTTTTTTTTAAACCTGTGAACAGCTAACAAGCTGGGGCTTCAGCTATTTCTTTTTTTAGCACTGTCTACTCACTGAGATGTTATGGAGGGGGCTGCTCATATACACAAAGGATTGCTCAGCAACTGTATCTGCTATATAGGGCATTGTCAAAGAGTGCAGACACACTGAAAATTGTGCTTCAAGATTGCAGCCACACTACAGAGCATGGTCAGAGACTGTGGATACTATATGGAGCATGGATAAGAATGCAGGTGCATTGTGGGGTGCTCTCGGAAAGTGCAGCCACACTGTGTTCTGTGAACAGGGACTTTGCTCAGAAACTGCAGACACACTGCAGGGTGTGTATTGAGACTGCAAACACACTTGAGAGTGTGCTCAAAGGGTGCATACTCACTGCCGGCTGTGTTCAGATACTGCAAACACACTGCCAGTTGTGTTTAGAGATTGCACCTATACTACAGGGTCGAAAAAAACCAGACGCGGTATTGTCAAAGAGTAAACAATAAAGCTTTAGATTATTTGTGGTTGTAAATGTTAGACATGAAATATGAACAAAGCATATCCCTCTATAGTGTGTACTTGTCTCAATTAAGAGCACTAAGTGTCTTTTCTATCTGCTGCTTCATTCCTCTGCTATCAGCATGAATCACTTCTAACAAGCTTCCCTGACACTAAGAGGAAAAAGGTGACAGGGGAGGGCACAGTCTGTGATTGACAGACACAGCTCTGTTCTAGTGTGCTGTGCGAAGGGGTGTGTGTCCTTTTCCTCCAATCAGCTATCAGAGCTCTCCTCAGTGACTGTAACTTCAAGCGGAGTTCCACACAAAAATGGAACTTCCGCTTTTCGGAAGCCCCCCCCTCCGGTGTCACATTTGGCACATTTGGCACCTTTCAGGGGGGAGGGGGGTGCAGATACCTGTCTAAGACAGGTATTTGCACCCACTTCCGGCATAGACTCCCATGGGAGTCTATGCCTCTTCCTGTCCCTTCGCGCTGTCTGCTGGGAAACACACAGCTCCCAGGAGATAGCGGGGACCACTAACGATGCGCAGCGCGACTCGCGCATGCGTAGTAGGGAACCGGGAAGTGAAGCCGCAACGCTTCACTTCCTGATTCCCTCACCTAGGATGGCGGCGGCAGGTGCCGAGAGCCGAGCGGGTTCTCGGCGTCGCCTGCCGGCATCGCTGGACCCTGTGACAGGTAAGTGGCCATTTATTAAAAGTCAGCAGCTGCAGTATTTGTAGCTGCTGGCTTTTAATATTTTTTTTTTTTTGCGGTTTGGGTGGACTCCCTCTTTCAGCTCTCTGCCCCCTGCTTTTCAGAGCTGAGAGATCCTGTGTAAATTCTGTACTATAAATGGATGTAGGGGAAAGACGGTTGCAGATAAACAGGCACAACTTATGTAGGAGAATTTGTTTCACCCTTTTGTATCACCTGAGGCCAGGCACATCACTGGGTATATATCGGTATAAGGGTTTACAATCACTATAAGTCACACCACATGGGTAGTATTTAATACCTTTCTTGCCAGTTCGTTCTTCACTTACTGGTTTAAGTTTTGTTATTGGCTTTGAGGTATATAAACCCACACCATTCATGAGGAGAGTCGGTGGATGAGTAATTATATCCCCCTTTTGTTTGGCGTTTGCCTATTTATATTATGGATTATTGTTAAACAGTGCAGGTTTACTGCAGATTGTGCTCAGAGACTGCAAACCCAATGCAAGGGAAAGTCATAGATCGCAAGTCAATTTATTTTTATAGTAGAACAATAAATAATAAACTAATAAATAGGAATGCCAAATGATCACATGTTAAATTTGAAGGCAATACCTTGGTGCAGAGGTTGGACTCAAAACATCATTGTGCTGGGATCATTATCCTTTCCAAGCATATAATGAAAATTGTGTATTATTCAGTTTAAGTGTCTTTTTTGTATAGTAGAGAAGTGTTTGCTACCTGTAAGAATTGTATTGCTCTCTTTCTCCGCTGTGGATAATCACCCTCTTCTTCACAGTGGAGACAGAGACTGAAAAGAGACTGAAAGTTAGAGAAAAATATAAATTATGAATTGATACAGGAATAAAGAGGACATCTTCTGATGTGGACACTCAATGCTTTATTTTATCACAGTGAGTACAAAAATACTTATTTTTCTCTTGTCAATTGAGAGCCACAGGGTTTTTGAACTTGGACATCCAAAAGTAGTTCATCTACTTGGTGAAAAGACAAGTGGTGGTGAAAAGCACAGCAATGCAGGCTAACAAGAGGAACAAGAAAAAGGGAATGCATTCAGCTTCCTGTAAAACTGTACTTCCAAAGCTTACATAAAAGAAGGCTTAAATGTCCACCTGGTAATACTTAAAGAACATGTGAACAGAAGATCAGGTAGCAGCCTTACAAACCTGGTAAACTGTGGTCTGATGTCAAAATGCCCAGGAAACTCTCACAGTCCTAGTGGAGGGATCTTTCACAGGAAGGGCTGGAACCCTATTCTTAAATGGTATGTAAACCCTAAATATAAACTTTTTTTATTTACTTACCTGGAAATGGTGGATCTATAAGCAGGGGTGCCCTTGCTGAGCCCATGCAGAATGACAAACAGGGAATCTACTTTTCTCATAGAGGTTGAAGATGAGACATACATCCTTACAGCAGATACCACATCCAATGTAGAGAAATCCCCTTCAGGTGAACTGGCACTTGGCACAAGAACGCTAGGACAATGGTCAAGGAGACAAAGCTGTCCAGTTTGTTGTTGAACCTGGATGCTAGGAGATCCATATACAACTGAGACACAGATCCTGGAATACCTCCTGGTTTAGAAACCATTCTCTTGTGTCTACGTGCTGTCAGTTGGGAAAGTCTGCTTGCCAATTTTCCATGTTGAAGAAGCAGAGAGAACTGGAGCATGTTGTTCCATCAAGTAAAGATGAGCTCAACTTCCTTTGCCACAACAAGACAGCTTGTTCTTTATGGATGGAAGACATAAGCCAAACCATGGAGTTGCCCAACTGGATCTGGATTGGGTGACCCACCAACAGATTGGTCAGTGTTGAAGGGCTCCAAGATATTGATTGGGAGAATGTGCATTGTGAGAATTCTTTGGGGAATGGGGGGTGTGGGAGTTTGCAATGCCGCATTGCAAACAAAAAGATTTAATTAATGGCTTTATGAAAACCTGTTTTATTTGATTGCATGCTATACCTTGTACTCAATTTAATTGTGTACCTGCCCCATAAAATACTCGCTGCTTATATGTACAGTGTGAGTGAGGTTTTTTAAATAATTTTTTGTGTGTGCATTTCATGGAGACTCTTTGATCTTTTAGTTCAACCTTCCAATTCAGGCAGTGAACTCTTAAAAATATTGAATATCTATGCATACCTCCCAACTTTTTGAGACGGGAATGAGGGACACCTACTAGCAAAAGTATGTAGGCATAGGACACGCTCCCTTCCACGCCCCCTTAAAGGAGAATTAACCCCAAAAGTAGATTAGCTAAACCCACAAGTGCTTTTTTTTTAACCACTACTATTCCTTTATATTGGCTTTTGACATTTACAAATTCTGCTGTTTAAAAATTGAATGAAAGGTTTAGCACTGGGAAACATTTTTTGAAAGCTAAAAAGTGCATTTTATATATAACTATATAGATCAGACCAAAATGAGGGACAAGTGAGGCGGAAAGAGGGACAGAGGGACATTGCTCCAAATCAGGGACAGTCCCTCAAAATCAGGGACAGTCCCTCAAAATCAGGGACAGTCCCCGAAATCAGGGACATTTGGGAGCTATGTCTATGTTATCCATTGCTGTGGTATCACCACACCACCTCAGAGGTATGAAACACAGTGTTAACCTTTGTAGCGGGTGAGCTGCCAGTAATGTTCAAAGTTATCAATGTAGATACAATATCTACCTGTCTTCTTTTTTGCACTGCCATACTCCTTTACATTCACCACATTCATTTTCAATGTTGGCATGGCATTCTCGTTCAAGAAATGTTTTGATCTGCGACACAGATATCATTCCGATGTAAAATGTTTTGAACATGCACTGTACAAGCCAAGTCTTATTTATCATTATCTGCTTACAGGTCTTGTCATTGTTTGTCACAGTCTAGTGTTATTATCAAAAGCCAGGCCTGTAGGAAATATGTGTAAAGCGACATTTAATTTGTCCTTTCCTCATCTGCTCTTGCTCCCAGGAACGAAGCAGCCAGGCATGTCTCTAAAACAAAAATGAAAAGGTCATGAAGATATTATTCCAGTTCTAAAATATCTAAATGACAGTTGGGAAAAATTAATAATAAACCTGAAAACGATTTTGAATTTTACATGACAGTTCTACACCTGCGAGGATATGAATGAAAAATGGGCAATCATTTATATTACAACTAAATGTTCAAAGCAAACATCACTATCTAATTAAAAAAAAAGTCATTTTTTTGTGTTAAACTTTTAAAGTGGAACTAAACCCTCCTATCTTTTTCAACCAAGGAAGCTGCCAGTGCCATCTTATCCTCTTTTTGATCTGAAACTGCCATGGTGCTATACATGTGATCAGACATTTGATGTTTTGACAGTTTGGCATGCCTTGAATGCAACTGTTTTTTGAAACAGTTAAATTGATGGGTTTAGTTCTGCTTTAGGCCCCTTTCACACTGGGGCGGTTTACAGGCGTTATTGCGCTAAAAATACCGCCTGAAAATCGGCCCTAAACAGCCTCCGCTGTTTGTTCAGTGTGAAAGCCCTCGGGCTTTCACACTGAAGCGATGCGCTGGCAGGACGGTAAAAAAAGTCCTGCAAACCGCTTCTTTGGAGCGGTGTATTCACCGCTCCTAAACCGCTCCTGCCCATTGAAATCAATGGGACAGCGCGGCTATACTGCGGCAATACCGCGGCTATAGCCGCGCTGTACGAGTGGATTTAACCCTTTTTCGGCCGCCAGCGGGGGTTAAAACCGCACCGCTATCGGCCAAATACAGCCGCAAAAACGACGGTAAAACAACGCTAAAAATAGCGCTGTTTTACCGCCGATGCCCCCACCGCCCCAGTGTGAAAGGGGCCTTAAACAACCTTTGTTAAAAAAAAGCAAGTACACTTTGGGAAGCATCTGGAGTCTCGTGGATCCCAAATGCCTACTCTGCATTTTTCCCCAGCCAGACTGAGTACAGACTGAACTCAATCTGCTGTTTTCCTGATGTGGATCTGACAGCCCTGAACCCCAAAATACGTTAAGTGCTTCTGGGTTCATTGCGCCTAGCAGAGATTAGGAAACAGATGTTTCTAATTTTTGCTCTGCTCTTTATTCTGACACACACACGGGGGGATGCCATGTTTCTGCACTTTTATGCCCTGTACATATGGTCTGATTTTCCGATGGAAAATGTGTGATAGGACCTTGTTGTCGGAAATTCCGACCGTGTGTAGACTCCATCACACATTTTCCATCGGATTTTCCGACACACCAAGTTTGAGAGCAGGCTATAAAATTTTCCGACAACAAAATCCGTTGTCGGAATTTCCGATCGTGTGTATACAAATCCGACGCACAAAGTGCCACGCATGCTCAGAATAAATAAAGAGATGAAAGCTATTGGCCACTGCCCCGTTTATAGTCCCGACATACGTGTTTTACGTCACCGCGTTCAGAATGATCGGATTTTCCGACAACTTTGTGTGACCGTGTGTATGCAAGACAAGTTTGAGCCAACATCCGTCGGAAAAAATCCTAGGATTTTGTTGTCGGAACGTCCAAACAAAGTCCGACCGTGTGTACGGGGCATTAGAAGTGATCAGGTGACTTTATATCCCAAATGACTTCTATTATAGCCCACAATCAACTCTGCAAAATTGAAGCAAACTAGTGCAGTTGAAGCTTTTTTAACACCCTGATACTGCTGTACTTCCAACAACAGCATAGAAAGGCATAAAAAGACCACCCTTATCTTATTTTATTTTGTAAGTTGTTATTTTCTTTTCTTCATTTTAATTTATTTTATTTTGTAAGGTTATATTTTTCAACTCCTGCATAAAAATCCTATGGAACAACAACAACAAAAAAGACCACCCACCCTTATATAAGCCACAGACATCATAAGGGTAAGTTTATACCACAGCAGGTGCAACAGCACATATGAAATTGATGTGCGCTGCAGTGTCTCATTTTTGTTTAGCGTACACCAACACAACATGTCCATCAGTTGAGACTGCATTTACCAATGCAGCCCAATGCATGTGGTGTGAACAAGCCCTTGAAGAACCCCCTTATGCATCAGAAGAACACAGTTTTAGAAGATTATCCCCCACCCCCATTATGCAAGCAAACAGAGAAGCAGTTAGGAGATGATTAGAGCACGTGCTTAGCGCAGGTGGCACTCTGGAGGGGGCAATTTGTCAGAGAAGTGCAGCCCACGGGGCCATGTTTCTAGTCTTCTATATCATGAAGAAATCCATCACACAGCAGTCTCTGTATCTAGAACCATCTATTCTCATCTGGGGTGTCTGGTACACTGGAGCAGTGTTTCTCAACTCCAGTCCTTAAGGCGCCCCAACAGGTCGTGTTTTCAGGATTTCCCTCAGATGAAACAGCTGTGGTAATTACTAAGGCAGTGAAACTGATCAAATCACCTGTGCAAAATAATGGAATGCCTGAAAACGTGACCTGTTGGGGCGCTTTGAGGACTGGAGTTGAGAAACACTGCACTAGAGCTCCTCAAGGAAGGTGGAGCATGACATCTCAGGGCTGAGAAGCAGGAGGTGAAGTGGTCAAGGGTCACATGATTTCACCTACCAGAGGAGGAGGAAGACCATCAGCAGAGACTCCATACACTGGGCACTGCCATATTGCTCACAGTGTGCATGCTCTATCTGTGACTGAGCCTGTTAACATCACTGGCACTTCTACACGCCCCCCTAAATGTATCCATGCCCAACAACGCCCACTGGCCTCTCGGAGTCCTCCTATTCACACTGCACATGCTCCATTAGGACACTCATCCAATTACAGGATGGGGCTGAATAGAGAGGATAGAGTTGTTTATGGAGCCTGAAAGGTGGTGGGGGACATGGAATATGAAAAAGTGAATTCCCGAAATAACCAAAAGAAAGAAGTGATGGTGAGTGAGAATGAAGATGAAAAACCTGGGAGACAGAAATGACAAAACCAGCAAGCTGTTATAAAATCATAATCACTAAAATCACGCCAAAAGGTACGTTACGTGGCCCACAAACATTATGTATCGATAATGACATAGAAAAATACTCCTCTAAGTACGATCAGATATTTTTCCCGCTCCTCAACCTCTCTGACCCTCAGAGCATTAAGCAGCAACATCAGCGGAGTGTGTTGAAACGTGGCTGACTTTCCAAATGTAAAACCCTCTATCAACAGAAGGAGGAGCAGAAAACCTTAGGTAAAGACAGTGCAGCTTTAGTAAAGGGCAAAATCGCTCAACGGGATCTTGTGCTCCAATTCAAAAAGCTGAAGCAATGCAATAAGAAGCAAAATATAAAGGCAATAACCGTGTAGAGACACAAGGCTCATGAGGTCAGAAAGAACAGAGAGGCTGAATTCCTATGGACAGCTCTTTTATTAACTGTAGACAGATCCAGCTTACCTGGCTAGATTGATTGATCAGATACCAAGTGATCAGGATGTTAGAACAATTACGGACAGACTGCTTTTCAATCACTATAATCATGGTGACACTCCTCGAGAACAGTACTATTTTGTGAAGATGATGGAGTTTGCTTTTTGTGAGGAAGTGGGGAGAAAAGTTGACGTCATTGAAGACATACAGTGCCTTAAAGAAGTATTCATACCCCTTGAAATTTTTCACATTTTGTCATGTTACATCCAAAAATGTAAATGTATTTTTTTGGAATTTTATGTGATAGATCAACACAAAGTGGCATTTAATTGTGAAGTGAAAGGAAAATGATAAATGGTTTTCCAAGTTTTTCACAAATAAATATGTGAAAAGTGCGTCGTCCATTTGTATTCAGCCCCCCATATCAATATATTTGATTGTAGAACCACCTTTCACTGCAATTACAGCTGCAAGTCTTTTTGGGGATGTCTCTACCAGCTTTGCATATCTGGAAAGTGACATTTTTGCCCATTTTTCTTTGTAAAATAGCTCAAGCTCTGTCAGATTGAAATGAGAGCATCTGTGAACAGCAATTTTCAAGTCTTGCCACAGAATCTCAATTGGATTTAGGTTTGGACTTTGACTGGGCCATTCTAACACATGAATTTGCTTTGATATAAACCATTCCATTGTAGCTCTGGCTGTATGTTTAGGCTCATTGTCCTGCTGGAAGGTGAACCTCCATCCCAGTCTGAAGTCTTTTGCAGACTCTAACAGGTTTTCTTCTAAGATTGCCCTGTATTTGGCTCCATCCACCTTCCCATCAGCTCAACTCTGACCAGCTTCCCTGTCCCTGCTGAAGAAAAACATCCCCACAACATGATGCTGCCACCACTATGTGTCACGGTGGGGATGGTGTGTTCAGGTTGATGTGCAGTGTTAGTTTTTCACCACACATAGCGTTTTACTTTTAGGCCAAAAAGTTCAATTTTAGTCTCCTCTGACCAGAGCACCTTCTTCCACATGTTTGCTGTGTCCCTCACATGGCTTCTCGCAAACTGTAAATGGGACTTCTTATGGATTTCTTTCAACAATGGCTTTCTTCTTGCCACTCTTCTATAAAGATTTGTGGAGTGCAACTAATAGTTGTCCTGTGGACAGATTCTCCCACCTGAGCTGTGGATCTCTGCAGCTCCTCCAGAGTTACCATGGGCCTCTTGGCTGCTTCACTGATAAACGTTCTCCTTGTCCAGCCTGTCAGTTCCGGTGGACGGCACGTCTTGATAGGTGTGCAGTTGTGCCATAATCTTTCCATTTTCAAATGATGGATTGAACAGTGCTCCGTGAGATGTTTAATGCACGGGATAACCTAACCCTGCTTTAAACTTCTCCACAACTTTATCCCTGATCTGTCTGGTGTGTTCCTAGGCCTTCATGATGCTGTTTGCTCACTACGGTTCTCTAACAAACCTCCTGAGGGCATCACAGAACAGCTATATTTATACTGAGATTAAATTACACACAGGTGGACTCTATTTACTAATTAGGTGACTTCTGAAGGCAATTGGTTCCATTAGATTTTAGTTAGGGGTATCAGAGTAAAGGGGACATATTTACTTGTAAAAAAACTTTGAAAACCATTTATCATTTTCCTTCCACTTCACAATTATGTGCCACTTTGTGTTGGTCTATCACATAAAATCCCAATAAAATACATTTACATATTTGGTTGTAACATAACAAAATGTGGAAAATTTCAAGGGGTGTGAATATTTTTTCAAGGCACTGTATTGAGGGGGAAAATAAAAGATTTTAAAAATAATCATAAAATTTTATACACGGAAAGCAAAGTACAATCCCCTAGTCATATTGCTGACTCCAGCACATCTGAAGACACTCAACATTACATATAAACTTGCCCCCAATCCAGACAAGCTTGAAGACAAGCATTCTGTCTAGTCAAAGGAGTGAAAAGAGTACCAGGAACATCAACTTATGATGAAGAAAAAGAATTATATATATGGCATGACAAACAAATTTGTGAAGTACATATTACCATCTGTTTACAGAATTGCTTATGGACTAAGATACCTAAGAAAATCCCTCCAACAATCTTTGCTGAAAAAGTTTCCAAAGGTAGGTGAAGATTAATGCTGCGTACACACGAGCGGACTTTACGGCAGACTTTGCCTGGGGGACGAGATTTCGTCGGACAATTCGATCGTGTGTGGGCTCCAGCGGACTTTGTTTTCTCAAAAGTTGGATGGACTTAGATTTGAAACATGTTTTAAATCAATCCGTCGAAATCGAGTCCGGTCGAAAAGTCCGCTCGTCTGTATGCTAGTTCGACGGACAAAAAGCCACGCTAGGGCAGCTATTGGCTACTGGCTATGAACTTCCTTGTTTTAGTCCGGTCGTACATCATCACGTACGAATTCGACGGACTTTGGTGGATTGTGTGTAGGCAAGTCCGTTCATTCAGAAAGTCCGTCATAAAGTCCGTCGAAAAGTCCGCCGGGCAAAGTCTGCCGTAAATTCCGACCGTGTGTACGCGGCATTAGTGTAGAGGACTGTCAGACATTTCCTTTCACAGTACCTCCAGCTAGCCATAGAGAGACTAGGGGGTTGATTTACTAAAGGCACGTCCACTTTGCACTACAAGTGCACTGCAAGTGCACTCGCTGTAGATCTGAGGGGAAGATCTGAAATGAGGGGAAGCTCTGCTGATTTTATCATCCAATCATGTACAAGCAAAAATGCTGTTTTTTATTTTCCTTGCATGTCCCCCTCAGATCTGCAGCGAGTGCATTTCCAAGTGCACTTTCAAGTGCAAAGTGGATTTGCCTTTTCGTAAATAACCCCCAAATCTGTTTGGCCTCATTGCACCACATGTGTGTCATGCCCCGTACACACGATCGGACATTGATCGGACATTCCGACAACAAAATCCTAGGATTTTTTCAGACGGATGTTGGCTCAAACTTGTCTTGCATACACACGGTCACACAAAGTTGTCAGAAAATCCAATCATTCTGAACGCGGTGACGTAAAACACGTACGTCGGGACTATAAACGGGGCAGTGGTCAATAGCTTTCATCTCTTTATTTATTCTGAACATGCGTGGCACTTTGTCCGTCGGATTTGTGTACACACGATCGGAATTTCCGACAATGGATTTTGTTGGCGGAAAATGTTATATCCTGCTCTCAAACTTTGTGTGTCGGAAAATCCGATGGAAAATGTGTGATGGAGCCTACACACGGTCGGAATTTCCGACAACAAGGTCCTATCACACATTTTCTGTCGGAAAATCCGACCGTGTGTACGGGGCATAAGAGTTCAGTCCAGAGGGAGATCCTTATGCTTGTGTCTTCAATCTTCCAACTGACCATGCGATCCTTTTCTGCCAAAACAGCGTATGCATCTGGAGCATGGAGTGCATCAGCAGAACCTCCGCAGGGTTCAGGAGAGTCTTTAGGGATGTTCTGAACATTCTGGATAAGTGTTCTCTGACACTATAGAGATAAATCTAATAAATATGTCCGCAGATATCATCTATACATATTCTCCACTTAATATGAGAATGTTGTGTTTTGCAACCACGGACATTTGCCACTCAGGGACATTGCATACCAAGTGTTTAAGAGTATTGGACCAATCCCCCTCCTAAAGGATCTTCTTGAAATGTGTGCAGCTGTCTATGATAAAACAAAGAAAATAACTACAGCCTGGTTATATTTAAAGCAGCAAAATTTCTCCACTGGAAGATTTTGATAGTGAAATTGAGGACCTGAAGATTTCGACCCCAAAACTAGTCCTGGATGTAATTTGCTGTGAGCCTGGAGAAACTCTCCAAAAAGTTTTGATGCCTACTCCGCCAGCACAGGAAAAGGATAATGAGACTCTAATGGGAGACATAACTCCACTTGTTCTAATGTTCCAGATAACATGAAACATTTCTGTTCAACTGAAAAGCATAACATCTCCCTAGAATATAAAAAAAGAAAAGATGTCTGCAAACCTGCAGACTTTACAAAAAGCTGGTTTATTCACAGAGGCGAGGAACCACCAAGAGGTCCTAAACCTAATTAGCCAAGAAATGAATAAGAGACATGAACTGCGTCAGCAAAAAAAAAGTCGAGATAACAAACATCAAGCAGGCATTAGCTGAACACTGTGAGTCTCTAAATCTGTGCAGGATCTCATTGACCTGTACAAGAGGTATGGGAAAAGCTGTGTCCACAACTTGCTCTGCCAAAGGTCAGGCACTGATAGAGAGATCCAGAAGATTAATTATGCAAAAGACAAGATTACATACACTGCAGAGAAGCTATTTAAGAAAGCTAAAAACAATACTCCTGTGCTGCCTATATATAGCTTTTTCTTCTCACGATCTGCCAGCAAACACTGTTATGTGTTCCCACATCTAAAAAATTGTTGTAAATGTTACTGTCATGCTGCTCAAAATAACCACCAAGAGATAGTGACTATACCTCACTCCTATAGGTGACTACATACACTCATTAAACCACTTTTGCATAAATACTCTTCTGTGCTATACAAATACTATCACAAATCAACAATTAATCATATATCAATAATAACATGTAATAACACATAAAACATTCATAAACAGTCTTAAAATTTCCCGCAACTCTCTAAAGTCCTCCACCCACCCAGATTGTTTTCAATCTTACACCACCTTCTGTGTAGTGAGCATAGGCAGTCTGTAAACCTTGAAATGTGATTTTCCCAATGATCTTATCCAGTGCTTCACCCAAAACTGTATTTTCAATGTGTGCTCCACCTCCACTGTAGTGAGCCTTTCGTGTTTTTGACCTATGTGAGATATAGGTCTATAATCACTTTGTTCCCACCAGGGAGAAGGGATCCCCAGCTTGCCACTTCAGTTAGACTTGGATTTTCTTAGTGTATGGCCCTTTAAGGGAAAAGACCTCCTGCTCTTTCGACAGCCCCACTTTATGCTCAAAAGAAGATAAAGAATTCCAAGGTGTAGTAATAAACATATATAAAAGTATTGCACACTCACATTTGCTGGTGCACTTCAGACAACAGCTTGTAATAAGTTCAGTATAGCTAAGAACGCTTCTCCGGAATCAGGCAACACTGTTTCCTAGTAATGATGTCACCCAGCATCATCCCATCGTCATCGGTCACATGACTTCCTCAGGGGATTCCTACCACTGCTAAATGTGACAGTTTAATCTCAGGGATGCTGGTCGCTAAGGAGCCAGCACCCTCCGGCATCCTAACAACCAGTGACCCACCCCTGTCCTGCTCATTCAGTTGTCAGCCAGGGATTACTGGCTAAGAGGTTAATGTAAATAAAGGAGAAGGGACGTTTATTATAACAAAAAGTGTGGGGTTTCCCCCACAATCCATACCAGGCCCTTTAGGTCTGGTATGAATCTGAAGGGGGACCCAATGCCTGAGGGCTTTCACACTGGAGCGGTGCGCTGGCAGGACGATAAAAAAAGTCCTGCTAGCAGCATCTTTGGAGCAGTGAAGGAGCTGTGTTTACACTGCTCCTAAACCACTCCTGCCCATTGAAATCAATGGGGCAGCGCGACTATACCGCCAGGCATAGCGCTACTGCAGCAGCGCTTTGCGGTGGTTTTAACCCTTTCTCGGCAAAAAACCCCCCTGCTAGCGGCCGAATAGCGCTGCGAAATTAACGCACTTTACCGCCGACGCACCCACCGCCCCAGTGTGAAAAGGGCCTTAGAGGCGCCTCTCTTCTCTGCAGCTCCTGCTGGATTTTGCTTCTAATCCCCTTGTGGAGGCTTCCATTTGTGGATGGACATTTTATGGTTACACAACCCATAAAATGTAAAGGGAAAGTGTAAAAATAAAAGAATAACAAATAAAATAAACAAAAACGCAGAAGCGAATGCATACGTCGGTTTTGCCCGCATATGTAAACATGTGAGGTATCGCTGCAAACATTAGAGCAAGAGCAATCATTTTAGCACTAGACCTCCTCTGTAACTTTAAAGTGGAGTTCCACTCAAAAATAAAATTTCATTAAAGAGGAGTTCCACCCAGGGGGGCCGTCAAAAAAAAAAAAAAATTAAAAGTCAGCAGCTACAAATACTGCAGCTGCTGACTTTTAAGTGGACACTTACCTGTCCCTGGGTCCAGCGATGCGGGGGATCGAAGCCCCGCTCGTCCCCCCCCCTCCACTCTTCGGCGCCGGCATTTCAACTGTGGGCGCCAGGCTGTGGCTTCACAGCCTGGCACCCACTGCGCATGCGCAAGCGGCGCCGCGCTCCGTGATTGGCCGCTCAATCACCTGGGACCTGTAATGGGTCCCAGATGATTGACAGGAGGGAGGGAGCAGAGCGGAGCCCTTCCTGTGCCGAGGGGGAAGTGATGTCACCAGCCCAGGCAAAGGAACAGGCAGACTACGAGGGACCACCTAGCAACAGGCATTTAGAGGTAAGTGAAAAAAAAAATATCCAAATGTTTTTTTGTTTTTTTTTTTAGAATTTTTCCAGGTATTTTTGTTTTTTGGGTAGAACCCCACTTTAATGTGCATAAAAAAAAAAAACAAAAAAAAATGTGGAAACATTTTTTTTTTTTACTTACCTTTTTATGCCTGTTGCTATGTGGTCCCTCTAAATCTGCCTCCTTCAGCGCCTGGGCTCTGCTGTCACTTCCCTCGGCGCAGGAAGGGAGATCACCTCTCCCCCCTCCCTCTAGGCAATCATCTGAGACACGTGACAGGTCCCAAATGATTGCGCGGCCAGTCACGTCGCGCGGCTCGCGCATACGCAGTAGGTGCCCGGCTGTGAAGCCACAGCCAGGCGCCCACAGTTAAAATGCCGGCGCCGCCGAGCGGAGGGGGAGAGGAGTGGGGCTTCGTTCCCCCGCATCGCTGGACCCTGAGACAGGTAAGTGTCCGATTATTAAAAGTCAGCAGCTGCAGTATTTGTAGCTGCTGACTTTTATTCTATTTTTTTTTTAAGCGGAACTCCGCTTTAAACATGTAACCTGTAAAAATTTCTAAAGGGTTGCCTATGGAGATTTTTAAGTACCAAGGTTTGGCACCATTCCACAAGTGTGCGCTTTTTAAAGCGTGACATGTTAGGTATCTATTTGCTCGGCGTAACATTATCTTTCACCTTATACAAAAAAAAACTTGGCTAACGTTAGTGTTGGGTGGTCAGGCCCTCGGGCCTGTTAGGCCTCATCTAGGAATATGGGGGCTTCCACTGCTGACCTCTTTTGGAAGTCTCAGGTTCCACAACTACTATCTTCATGTAGAAGTCAGGGGACAGGGGAGTCACTGACCCCGATCCAGCCCTGACATTGCAAGTGTCCTGACATATCGCTGGTTAAATACTTGTTCTACACCACGCCACTCACAAAGTAGTATAAAATGCAAGGCTATGGAAGCCTACTTTATACACAACCCAAATCAGACATCCCCTTGTCTTTTCACCAAGACAGGTCCGCTTCTAATGCCTCCATAAAGAGGCACACAGACCCAAACAAATATGGCGCCCGGCGCTTCACCGCTCCGTCACATGACCGGGGAACCCAAGCCATTAAATCCAGGCCGAAGAGCGCCCCCTGGCGCCCGGATGAAAGCTAGCGCAAGCCAGCTGAGAAGTGAGAAAGAGAATAGGGAAATGGCGGCCGGCGGCGGCTGTGCCTGATCCGGAGGGAAGCCGGCTCTGATTCCAGCGGACTGTGTGAGGGGGGAGCCGTGCACGCTGGGCGGCCCGGGGACAGGAGGATAGGAGCCGGGGGACAGGGCTGGACGGAACCATGGTGAAGACCCGGCGGAGCGTCCAGAAGGGCCGCGAAGGGAAGTTTATCTCCTCCCGGACCCGTTCGGGCCAGAGCCGGCGGCTGGCGGACAGAGCTCAGGTGGGCAAGGTGAGGGAAAGAGCGGGCTGGGGAGCCGGGAGAGGCCGGGGAGGAGGAGGAGGGGGGGGAGAAAGGCCTTTGTGTCTGTCCGGGCCTCCCTCCCACCGGGGACGGGGCTCCTGAGACCGGCTACACGGCTCTCTGAGGGGCTTACCATCCGAGCCCTGACCCGGGTGACGTTATAGCTGGCATCATTACGTCACTATGCCACTCACTGACCCATAATGATCAGATGTGGCCCCTGACACCTCCATAGGGCCCCACATAATATATAGAGACTCCTTCACATCTATCAGAGGAGACAGAGAGTACATGCAATATGAGACTGTCAGAGATCACTGACATAACTGGATCTGTACAGGGGCCACAGATTGGGTGCCAGAGATCTAATGTTTACTATAGAGAGATCCACCTATAAGGCGCCTAGCTTCACAATCCTGCATGCAGGGAATGTGCGCAAAAAAGTCGCCTGCGTTACCGCCAATGTGCCCCACCTTAGCAGACGCACAGGGGTGCCGTTCCATTGCAATTCCTCCCTCCCCAAAGCTGTCAACTGCTGCGTGATTTCGCTCACGGTGAAGTCGCACTATATGCGGTAACAGAGATTTTATTGCCTGGTGCAGACCTGCAGTGTATCGCCCTACTGTACATTGCCATGAATGAAGTGTACGTTTTGTGCACGTCCAATAAAGTTTAGAGTTTGTGCACGTCTAATAAAGTTTAGAGTTTGTGCACGTCCAGTAAAGTTTAGAGTTTGTGCACGTCCAGTAAAGTTTAGAGTTTGTGCACGTCCAGTAAAGTTTAGAGTTTGTGCACGTCCAGTAAAGTTTAGAGTTTGTGCACGTCCAGTAAAGTTTAGAGTTTGTGCACGTCCAGTAAAGTTTAGAGTTTGTGCACGTCCAATAAAGTTGATTTTGTGCACGTCCAATAAAGTTGATTTTGTGCACGTCCAATAAAGTTTGGATTTTGTGCACTTCCAATAAAGTTTAGATTTTGTGCACTTCCAATAAAGTTTAGATTTTGTGCACTTCCAATAACGTTTAGATTTTGTGCACTTCCAATAAAGTTTAGATTTTGTGCACGTCCAATAAAGTTTAGATTTTGTGCACTTCCAATAAAGTTTAGATTTTGTGCACTTCCAATAAAGTTTAGATTTTGTGCACGTCCAATAAAGTTTAGATTTTGTGCACTTCCAATAAAGTTTA
The DNA here is from genome assembly GCA_037952925.1 of Lithobates clamitans. Classification (NCBI taxonomy): domain Eukaryota; kingdom Metazoa; phylum Chordata; class Amphibia; order Anura; family Ranidae; genus Lithobates; species Lithobates clamitans. The sequence continues at coordinate 10,990,773 of JBBGZY010000292.1, read as the reverse complement.
GATTTTGTGCACTTCCAATAACGTTTAGATTTTGTGCACTTCCAATAACGTTTAGATTTTGTGCACTTCCAATAACGTTTAGATTTTGTGCACTTCCAATAACGTTTAGATTTTGTGCACTTCCAATAACGTTTGGATTTTGTGCACGTCCAATAAAGTTTAGATTTTGTGCACGTCCAATAAAGTTTAGATTTTGTGCACGTCCAATAAAGTTTAGATTTTGTGCACTTCCAATAAAGTTTAGATTTTGTGCACTTCCAATAAAGTTTAGATTTTGTGCACTTCCAATAAAGTTCATACAAAACAAAGAGAAAAAAAAAAGGGAGCTGAGTGATCGCAGAATTGTGCACCACACTGCCCCCTACCTCAGCCGGCAAAGGAGAGCTGTTGTAGCAGTAAAGCGCGGCTGTCCGGTTTGTGTGATTTCAGGCTGAACCGGTGCCGTGCTATTCAACACAGTGCAGTTTTTTTAAAATAAAGATTTGGGTACGCCTTTACCTGGCGTTTCTTGTCACTAGGGCACCCGATTGAACTGAAGGGGCCGCTGTATTTGCAAATGCTGTGCAAACACACACTTAGAGATGTGCAGGGAGCGGTGTGTATGGACAGACCTATACAGCACATCCTGTCTGATGTCCTATCATAGTACAGAGATCAGTATGATACATTTAATGCTGTATAACTTCTTCACAGGTATTGTGCTGTGTGTCATTCTAATAATTCAAAAATTGAACCCTTTTTTTTCCTACTTTTTAAGTTCACATATCCACTCCAAGTCACCTGAAGCTCCAAAAAGTTTTGGAGCTTTTGGGCAGATTTGCGCGTTTTTGGCTCATTTTTATTCCCATGGAAATGCTATTTGCATGTTCTGTCATGTGTTTTTGCGTAATTTTCTGCTCAAATGAAAAAAAATGTAAAAAAACAAAATAGTAATCTGTATATAAAATAAATACACAAATACCTTAAAATCATCATAAATGATAACATAAATGAATATGTAATATTAACCGGTAACCTTAAAATATATATATTAAATTATTATTAATAATAAACAAACACCCAAACCCGAACAAAAAAATAAATAGTTATTAATTAATCTTGTGTTAGGGTGTTTATTATTATTATTTTGTTAGGGATTAATTATTTATTACATAGTATTCATTTAGTGCCTGGTTCACACTGGGACGACTTGTCAGGTGACTTAGCCGCCTGACAAGTCGCGTCCCGTTCTGTACAATGGAACCGCGTCGCTCCGACTTAGCAAAAGGTTCCTGTACGACTTTGGGGGCGACTTGAGGCGACTTCTGTACAGAAGTCGTTTTGCAAGTCGCCGCTCCTGTGGTGTCCAGGTCGCCTGAGGCAGTCGCGCTGCAAGTTGTGCTGCCTCAGTGTGAACTGACACTTATTGTATGTATTATTTAGGATTTTTATTTGTGTATTTTATTATTATTATTATTATTATTATTGGTAGTAGTATTAACACCCTAACCCAAAAAAAAGACCATAAATAAAAAATGAAAACCTAACCCAAACCCTAATTCTTAATCTAACTTGTAATTCTAACCCAACCTTAAAGCGATTGTATACCCGCTGGGGTTTTTTTTTTTTTTTCCCCTACACCTACAAGGGAAAAGGCATAATGAGCTAGTATGCACTGCATACTAGCTCATTATGAGATACTTACCTTAGAACGAGGCGGCGGCATCGCATCCTGTCCATGCCGAGGGAGCTGACATTTCCCCTCGGCGCGTCTTCCGGGTATCGCGCCTCCGGCGCTGTGAGTGGCCGGAGCCGCGATATCATCACTCCCTCGCATGCGCGCGGGAGACTTCTGTCCGGCAAGATCCGGAGTTTGCCGGGCTGTCAGCCGAGAATCCCCTGTGCGCATGCGCCGCTGCAGTCAGCGGCTCATTGCGAGGGGAATATCTCCTAAACCGTACAGGTTTACGAGATATTTTTTTTTACCTACAGGTAAGCCTTATTATAAGCTTACCTGTAGGTAAAAGTTAAAAAAAAAAAAAAAGTATACAACCACTTTAACTCCTAATTCCTTACCCTAACGAAAAAAAAAGTGTAATATAAAAAAAAAAAAAAAAAAAAAAAAAAAAGAGAAGTTGATGGAAAAAGCTGAAATACTGAGCAACAAATGATGCAACAGACGATCATTTTCTCTATTGGTTAAAAAAACAAACCAAAGCTGAAAAACGCACATAAAACACGCCAAAAAAGTGTGAAAAAATGCCAGAAAAACGGTCAAAGGCGTTAGTGGAACTAAACTGTCATCTCCTTTAAAGCCAAAGCAGTTGCCATGGTGCTGCACATGTGATCAGTTATGACACTAGCCATTTGTGGTTTGACAGTTTGGTCGAGAGCACAAGCAACTGTCACAGTTGACATTTACAGCATGTCTTGCCATGGGAAGCAATTCCACTAACGCTTCCACATTTTCTAAACTGGTGGGTGGGGGGGGGGATAGAAGCTGATTGGTTGTGATGGGCAATGGCACCAGTTGACACAAAACCCCTCACACTTTTTAGTAATTCCCTCTGATGTTCTATACTGCTCATAGTATGTTCTCTATGGACAGGTATGTCCACATTCTGTCTGATCCTCTTAAGAATAGAAATACTGGTATAGTGAGGGAAAAAAGTATTTGATCCCCTGCTGATTTTGTATGTTTGCCCACTGACAAAGAAATGACCAGTCTATAATTTTAATGGTAGGATTATTTTAACGGTGAGAGAACAACAAAAATATCCAGAAAAACGCTTATAAAAGTTATAAATGAATTTGCATCGTGAAATAAGTATTTGACCCCTTCGCAAAACACGACTTGGTGGCAAAGCCCTTGTTGGCAGTCAGAGGTCAGACGTTTCTTGTAGTTGGCCACCAGGTTTGCACCCATCTCAGGAGGGATTATGACCCACTCCTCTCTGCAGATCCTCTCCCAGGTCATTAAAGTGGACTTCCAGTCTATGGTATGTTTATTAAAAGGCAGCAGCTACAAAAACTATCTGCTGACTTTTAATAAACACACTTACCTGTCCCACGGTCCAGTTTTTCTTCCTCTCTCCTCCCTCAGCGGCGCGGGCATCACTACTATGGGCACTCGGCTGTGACAGCTTGTGTGTCCCAGAAGACTGTAGGAGGGAGGTGGGGAGGAAGGATAACTTCCACTTCTGATCGCCTAAGACGACCGGAACTGAAGGGGCTGCGGGTACCTGTCAAAATCGGGTACCCGCCCCCCCCACCCAAAAGCTCAGTTTCACCATCAGGAGCTGGGAAGGAGGTCTTAAAGCAGAAGCAGGTGATCAAATACCTTTTCCCCTCACTGTAGTGTATGTACTGTACATTATCAGGGATGGGCTCTACCTAATAATGATCTAGTGTGTGGTGTATATTATGTTTGCTCTGTCACTTATATTGACCACAAATATTGGTCATTGTGTGCGATGTTTGCCCCGCCTGGCTTGTCCTCTTCTATCTTGTCTCCATGTCACCTCTCGTGTGTGTGTGTGTGTGTGTATATATATATATATATATATATATATATATATATATATATATATATATATATATTATCCATTAAAGAGGTTGTAAACCTCCAAAAAAAAAAAAAAAAAAACACCTGCAAGACAAAGGCATAATGAGCTAGCATGCATGGCATACTAGCTAATTATGAAATAGTTACCTTAGAACGATGGCCTGAATCGGTCCCGGCAGACCTCTGACAGTGCTGACATCTTTCCCGGAGTTATTCACGGGTTCGCTGGCTCTGGCGCTGTGTTTGGCCAAAGCCACGAAGACGTCACTCCTGCACATGCGTGCGGGAGCCTCCGGTCACGGCGCAGGCCCTGAAGAAACAGCACAAGCGGGCCGTTCCTCCAGTGCACATGCACTTATGACGTCGGCGGCACCGTGTTTAAGAAAATATCTCCTGAACGGTGCAAGTTTAGGAGATATTTACAGTACCTACAGGTAAGTCCCATTCTAGGCTTACCTGTAGGTACAATTAGAGAGGAAGACTTGACTTCCTCTTTAATGTCCTGTCTGTCCTTGCAGTGTGGTATAGTGCTGTGGATGTTGATGGCAATGTTGTCATGCTTGTCCTCAGTGTGTGCCTTGTATTTCCTGTGTGTATAATGATGATCACATGCTATGTCTGCCTGACCTCAGGCGACCTCTTCTCTGACACCTAACAGTATATGGTGCTGGTAATATGCATTGTGTGTGGATATAGTATATTATGATTTTTTTTTTTTAATAATAGCCTTACCTGCCCCATAGTGGGGACTGATGTTCAGTACGGAATTTAGGAGACGTTTCTGGCGGTGTGTGTATGTAGTTGGAATCCTTGTGTCATGTTCATGAAAACCCTGCAGCAATTGTCATTGTTTTATACCAACATGTGACTAATTCAGATGTTCTAATTTGTGATACTTTTACTGTACCGCACTATTGTGACAAAAAGTAATAAAGAAATACCACCGTCTCGGTATTGGGTAAAGTGTAATACATTATCGATTGCCTTGCTTGTGGAAATATTGTGTTGTATCTTTGAAACGCTTCTACAACAGTGTGTGTCCCTCTGGAACTGATATTTGATGTTTCCATTACTCTTCCAACCTCTTCACAGTGGGGTTGATGTACTAAAGCCTAGTACATAGGGGCCTAATGTTGGGCGACATCGGTCTGTTCAATAAAAACCAGCCAGCATTCCGTCCATGTGTATGGCAGCCGGTCCAACAGAAGCTGGATGTTTGGGCTGGCTTCTGTTGTATGAGCATGCTGGAAAACCAGCAGCCGACTGGCTTCCAATCAGAGCACTGGCCAGGGAGTTCTGGCAGGTGGGCCATCCCCCTGTCAGAACTCAATAGAACAGCAGGGGAGATCGCTGTACTAACATCGGAGTGGAAGTACAGCGGCTCCGATCTGAGTTGTCAGTTTTTCAATCAACCTGCTGGGTTGAATGAAAAAAAAAAAAACGACTGGTGTGTACTAGACTTAAAGGAGTTGTAAAGGCATTCTATGCATTGAGATAAACCTTTTGTGTGTAGCAGGCCCCCCAGCACCCCTTAATACTTACCCTGAGCCCCTTCTTTTTCCAGCGATGTCCACAATTCCCTCCACCATCCGGGACTCTCCTGATTTGGCTGGGGCGCTGCCGCTGTGCCATTGGCTCACATGGCTGTCAATCAAAGTCGGTTAACCAATTAGGGGAGGGGCCTGGTTGGGGCTCTGTGAATGAACACACGGAGCTCTGACTCGGCTCGGGTGCCCCCATAACAAGCTGCTGGTCTATGGGGACACTCGTCAGGAGGGAGGGGCCAGGAGCAGTGAGAAGGGACCGAGAAAAGGAGGATCGGGGCTGCTCTGTGCAAAACTAACTGCATAGAGGAGGCAATAACATGATTTTTATTTTACTTTATTTTTTTAAAGCGAGACTTTACAATCACTTTATAGCAGGAGAATGCAAAATCTGGTGCAGCTCTGCATAGAAACGAGTCATCTTCCTGTTCATTTTTTTTTTTGTCAAAGCTTAATTTAAATGACTTTAGTTAGAAGCTCATTGGCTACCATGAACAGCTGCTACAGTATTTAAACACTCCCATTTTAGTAAATCAACTGCATACTGTCTGTGCTCTGCTACTTCACTGGAGACATGCCAGTGACAGTTCTGTCAGACATACAACAGATGAATATATACACGTTACACATCTGATAGTACGATCTCCTTTAATTCCCTCCGTTTACCTTAAAATATTACTAAACCCTCAACAGTAAAATCAGTCTGTATATGCAGTAAAACATGCTTGTTATACTCACTGTGGAACCTAAGGGGTTAATCCTCCGAATTGTGTTGTTTGATCCTGGCTTCTCTTAATCTGTCCCCAATCCATCTCCTGAGAAGACAGCCTTTGGAGTCACTCTGCACATGCTCAGTTTGGTATGTATTGCTAGAGTTTGTTTTTCTTGAGAGAGTGCATGTGATCAGCACAGGGCCAATCAGCACTGTCCAGAGGGTCAGGGGTCCTGAAGCCTCATAGGACAGTCAGAGTGGAATGAAAACTCCTACATGCTTTACCCAGACACTGATAGAAGTCATAAGACTGCTATATTCTGCTGATGAGAAAAGGTATTTAGCAGTTTATAGTTACTAAAATAATTGCATTTCCATGTTCTGTGTACTGCGGGAGACCAGATATAGTGAATGCATGTTCTGGGCTTAGTAATACTTTAATTATAATATGAGGGCGAACCCAAACTATTGATTATATTTTTTATCTAAGCAGGCAGACTCTTGTACTACATAGCTGATGGTTTAAAGGGGTTGTAAAGTCTCAAGGTTTTTCATCTTAATGCACTCTATGCATTAAGGTGAAAAACCTGTACTGCAGCTGCCCCCCAGAGCCCCCCCCCCCCGCTTTTCTTACCTGAACCTGATCGTTCCAGCAACAAGCACGAGCCGAGAGTCCAGCCACTGTCTCTGTCCTCATTGGATAGATTGCTAGCAGCAGGAGCCATTGGCCATCCAGTGACACAAGAGCGTGGGGCGGGGTGCCGAGTCCTGCTGTCTATGTCAAAGGACGCAGCAGCTGGACTTGCGAGCGCGCCCGCACGGGTGCCCCTATGGAAAGCTGCTTTCCGTGGGGGCATCCGATCAAGAGGGGCCAGGAGCGCCGCCGGGGGGACCCCAGAAAAGGTGGATTGGGGCCGCTCTGTGCAAAACCCTTGCACAGGGCAGGTAAACATAACATGTTTGTTATTGCAAAAAAAAAAATACTTTAATGTAAAGTCAGCCTAACCCCAACAAATACCTACATTTATTTTGCGTTCTGCTTTTCATTGCACTACCACGAGACAGATTTTTAAAGAGCATCTACACCACTATTTATGGATTCCAGGATATGTCTTCACTGATACTTGATAATAATGCTAACTATACAATTTGTGCCTTGTATATTACACATTGTATACCTTGTATGATACCTGATGATAAAGTAGAATTATTTATAGTAAACATATAATATAGCTTCATCTGACAATATATTGTGTGATGTTCATGATAAGTCTCTACATCCCCTTGCTTAAATCATGTCAATATTATCGACCAGTGACATGTATTTTGCTCATTAGATCTCATGTCTCTCGGACATATGAGGACATGACATATGCTGTCTACAGCTCTTTATTGTATTTTGGCTATAATGGAATTATTGTACATTGGGTAATAATCTGAGATAGTTGTATGAAAAATATTGTACAGATCATTAGAGTGTTTAAAATCCTTAGGGTGTTCATTGTTTAATAGTGTTTGTGTATATATTGTTACATTAGTGTGTGTGTATATATTGTTACATTAGTGTGTGTGTATATATTGTTACATTAGTGTGTGTGTATATATTGTTACATTAGTGTGTGTGTATATATTGTTACATTAGTGTGTGTGTATATATTGTTACATTAGTGTGTGTGTATATATTGTTACATTAGTGTGTGTGTATATATTGTTACATTAGTGTGTGTGTATATATTGTTACGTGTGTGTGTGTGTATATATTGTTACATTAGTGTGTGTGTGTGTATATATATATTGTTATGTTTTGTGTATATAATACATTAATGTGAGTATGCATTGTTATTGTTTTCACATTGCATTGTTTTATATAGTGTGTATGTATGTTACATTGGTGTGTTTTGTGTTAATCTCTAGTGTGTGTGTGTTTATGTATATGTGTGCATATATATGTATGTGTGTGTATATATATGTATGTATGTGTATATATATATATATGTATATATATGTGTGTATGTGTGTGTATGTATGTATGTATATATGTGTGTGTATGTATGTATGTATATATATGTGTGTATGTATGTATGTATGTATGTATATATATATATGTGTGTATGTATGTGTATATATATGTGTATGTGTATATATATGTGTATGTATGTATATATATGTGTGTCTGTGTGTGTATATATATATATATGTGTGTGTATATATGTGTGTATGTATGTATATGTGTGTGTATATATATATATATATATATATATATATATATATATATATATATATATATATATATAATATATATATGTGTATGTATGTATATATGTGTGTGTGTATATATATATATGTGTATATATGTGTGTATGTATATGTGTGTATATATATATATATATACACACACATATACATATGTATATATACATATATATATAGTGGAAAAAGGGTTTGGGACTTTATAGGAGACTCATATAAGTCCCAATCTTTCTATCTATGTCTATATATATATATATATATATATATATATTTACATCCTAGTATTAGAAGTTGCATTGCTTGGATGACAGGACATTTGTTTTGTTCTTTGTATTTCAGGCACAGAGGGACTTGGTGTACAGTGTCACAGTCTGGCTGTTGTGTGGGTGTAATGTGGGCTCAGCAGATGTTAGTTTACAGTGTGGGTTGTTCTTTGAATTGTACAAAAGAACAAAAGTTCTGGGTTTTGTTGTGGAGTGTCACAGCCGCCTGGGCGCCCTCGCTGGTGACAGCAGGTATATACCAGTGTGGTCTGTTCACAGTCTTGCTTGGCATTTTTTGATTTTGTCTTTTTTTTGTTAACTGTGCTTTGTATGTAAGACACTCTGTACAAACTAGGCTTCCTAGGCACACCTTGGAAGCTGACATGAGATGTTTCTCAACTTCTGCACATAGTCAGATCCTCCCTGCAATTAGACATGCAGCCAGGCTTTGTCCAATGTCTGACACCCCAATTCTGTTCTACTGAAACTGTGAGTAGCATGGGAGCCGCTCTTATTGACATGGCTTTTATAGGTACAATCTGTGGACTGTCATGGTGATTCTGCTTTACTGTCTAGCAGCCAGTAGCCACCCTGAGCAAACATGTAGCCAGGGAAGAATGACTTCTTGTCCTGCATGCTTATTCCAGATTATGGACTTTGTAGTCAGTAAACCCAGCTTCAGGATGACACTCACAGAGCTTACTGTAAAGCAGAATGTTGCTCTCTCAATCAACATTGGCTATTTTTAATCCTTATTAAAGCTGGGCGATTTTCTAAAAAAAAAAAAAAAAATCATGATTTAAAAAAAAAAACAAAAAAAAACTTGATTCACGATTTGAATCAAGTTTTTTTTTTTTTTGGACACCTGAGGAGCTGCGGGCATGAGCTTTTAGTCGAGGCCGCGGCTTCGGCCTAGTCCGCGGCGTCTGGCCTCGCAGACTAGGCCGAAGCCGAGGCCTCACTTAAAAACTCCTGCCCACAGGTCCTCAGGACCGGCATGCTGTCAGTGCCGGTCCTGGTGAAAAAAAAAAATATCTAAAAAAAATCGATATGCTGAAATTTTGAATCGATTTGACCTCTCAACTCAAGATTCAAATCGTTTTTTTTTTTTTTTTCCCCAGCCCTAATCCTTAGACCCCTTTCACACTGGAGCGGTTTTCAGGCGGTATTGCGCTAAAAATACCGCCTGAAAACCGCTCCTAAACAGCCTCCGCTGTTTGTTCAGTGTGAAAGCCCGAGGGCTTTCACACTGAAGCGGTGCGCAGGCAGGGCGGTGAGAAAAGTCCTGCAAACCGCTTTTTTGGAGCGGGGAAGGAGCGGTGTATTCACCGCTCCTTCCCCGCTCCTGCCCATTGAAATCAATGGGACAGCGCGGCTATACCGCGGCAATACCGCGGCTAAAGCCGCGCTGTACGAGGGATTTTAACCCTTTTTCGGCCGCCAGCGGGGGGTAAAACCGCACCGCTAGCGCCCGAATACCTCTGCAAGAACGACGGTACAGCAGCGCTAAAAATAGTGCTGTTGTACCGCCGACGCCCCCACCGCCCCAGTGTGAAAGGGGCCTTAGGAAGGTATATTATATTTACTTGTCTGTTTCTTCAGTTACTTCCTGGTTTCCAGGCATGGCCAAATGATGTCATACATCCCAGGAGTCTTTGGGGGAGAGGAGGGGTTTTCTCAGCTAAGCACACCCTCCTGTCTGCATGTCTAAGCTAAGGGCAGATGGATTTCGGAAAGTAAATGCTACGTGAATCATCTACCTTTTACTCAAGATGACCGTGGATAGAAATATTTGGGGGATTTTCAAAGTGATTTCTCAACAAAATAAAGCATGGAGCCATGGATGGGTGGGGGAGTTTGCTTTGCATATTTAAAATGAATTAAATCATATTTTTGGTTTGTGGTGCTCAGATAAAGTGTAGTTAAAAAAAAATACCAACGTCAGTAAAGGAAACTTTCGTTTTGCTATCCTTACATATTCACCATAGAAAGTGCTTTATGCTTATAAGTTTTGCAAGTGATGCAAATTTTGAGAGTTGCATGTGTATGTAAAGTGTATAGGTGTGTATTTTTATATATTTCTCCCTCCTTTACATATGAAGTGGGGGAGAAGCGGGCGGCAGCGAGATTGTTATGCTATTTTAAAGCATGAAAGTTAATTGTAGTAGTACTCATTATTATGAAGATTTATTCATTAGAATTGATTGATTCTTTATTAAGTCTTCTAAATATTTAATTTATTTTAATTACAAAAAAGTTAAAATATATGGAAGTGTGAAGTTGAAATAATGTCTCTCAGAAAACTATCGTTGAAGTGGTTAAAAAAAAAAAAAAAAAAAAAGAATTGATTGATTCTTGTATGTATGGAATGGCTTCTCATCATGGTGGTTTTCCAGTGTTCTTTTCTGCTATCTGCTTCAGTAAACGCGTTGGAAGGAGTTTCAGATGTCTAAGTGTCGGCTATACGGAGATGTACTTGTGTCCTGCTAGGTGGTGGTTGTAGTGGAGAAGGTTCTGTCTCAGTATGAAGGTCGTTTTATCGTGGACCGATTTGTTCACCGATTAGTTGTTGTGATAGTGAAAACCTTTCCTTATCAATACAATGAGGCTGGCCACCAATTTCGAAAGCATTTTCTTTTGAAAATCAGAAATTTTGTGCGTTTTGTGATCTGATGGCGCCACCATTGATTTTGAAATGCAGCCAACCAAGCCTTCAATTTTATCTCATGTTGATACAGAAAAGCATTTTCGTGGCTGGGAATTTTCTTTTTTTTCCGGGAATTTTTATTTCTTGCACTCATGCGCATTTCTTTTTCGATTACATTTCTCGCACGATTCTCCCGTCAATGATTAGAAAATCGTTTGTTTTTTAAAAAAAATCTCCAACATGCCTGATTACTCAAATTTGATGTCCACACGGAAATCGGCTGTTGATGCCAATGGTGAGAGATTCAATCAAAAGTTTTTAGATAAGATTTTATCAAAGAAAATTCTTTCGAAATTCGACCGCTGTATAGCCTGCCTTAGGCTTCAGGTACACGGGACGTTGTTTAGCCTCTCCTGGACCATTTAATTTGACATCTAGAAACCGACGTCTAAAAAAAGTCTGTTTAGCCGCGTTTACATGCCGCGTTTAGCAGCATTAGCGTCTAGAAGCGTTTTTTTGAAAAATGAAAAACTTCTGTAAACGAAACGCTGCTAAACGCAAGTTACCGCATTTACAGGCTGTTACAGGCATTTGACGTTTCAAATGCCTCTGAATATCCGTCATGAACGAATATCCGTCATGAACGCAAAACAAAACAAAAAAAAAACACATTCCTGGAGTTTAACTTTAAATTCTGTTTTTGCTAATAAGATCTCTATTAACTGGTTCCCGACCGGCGCACGCCGATGTACGTCGTCAGAATGGCACAGCTGGGCATATGGGCGTACCCGTATGCCCCTTTAAATTTTCCGCCGAGCCATTGCGTGCGCGCCGGCACATCCGTGAGTCGGGTCGCGGGTCCCGCGGACTCGATCACCGCGGGGATACCTGCGATCGTCTCATGGAGAGATGCTGATGTAAACAAGAGTCTCCCCGTTCTGCCTAGTGACAGTCTCACTGATCTCTGCTCCCTGTCATCGGGAGCGGAGATGAATGACGTGTCACACGTAGCCACGCCCCCCACAGTTGGAAACACGCCCCAGGACCTACTTAACCCCTACACTGCCACCTAGTGGTTAACCCCTTCACTGCCAGTGTCATTTACACAGGAATCAGTGCATTTGTAAAGCATTGATTGCTGTATAAATGACAGTGGTCCCAAAAATGTCTGATCTGTCCGCCATAATGTCGCAGTCACGATAAAAAAAATCACTGATCGCCGCCATTACTAGTAAAAAAAAAAAAAAAAATTGATAATAAAAATACCATAAAACTATCCCCTATTTTGTAAACACTATAACTTTTGCGCAAACCAATCAATAAACGCTTATTGCGATTTTTTTTTTTTTTTTACCAAACATATGTAGAGGAATACGTATCGGCCTAAAATGAAAAAAAAGTTTTTTTAAAACATTTTTTGGGGATATTTATTATAGCGCAAAATTGAAAATGCGTTTTTTTCAAAATTATTGCTTTTTTTTTGTTAGCACAAAAAAATAAAAACCGCAGAGGCGATCCAATACCACCAAAAGAGAGCTCTATATGTGGGGGAAAAAAGGACGTCAATTTTGTTTGGGAGCCACGTCGCACGACCGCGCAATTGTCAGTTAAAGCGACGCAGTGCCAAATCGCAAAAAGTGTTCTGGTCAGGAAGGGGGTAAATCCTTCCGAGTGTGAAGTGGTTAAGTAGACATCCCAGATCTTTGAATCTCCCCACAACCCTACCTTGGGCTGTACCAGGTCAGATGGTTCCTGATATCACAGAAATGAATGTGATTTGTTATCGATGGCAATTTTCAGCTGCCGCCTTTCTCCTATAAGATTTTTACTGGACAAGATGCATTCGAATAGGGAAAAAAGACCTGACAGGCTGGTTGTACCCAGATTGATCAAGCGACTTGGGTACAATACATACATGGACTGAAATTCGGCTGGGTCCTTGCTGAACCAATCCATGTATGGCCGGTGTTCTGCGCTTGCTCCGTCTCGCCGTCAGCTGTTGCGTACAGTGCATGCGCCCTTCAGCCCGGGCACTATCCGATGGGGGGGCACTTCTTGACAGAACACCGGCTTTAAAGAGAAGCTGCGAGTTGTGGACCTGTTCTCCTTTTTCTGTCTGATTGCGGATTTGTGATGTGTGAAGGTTGGCAGAGGAGGTTGTTTGTAGGACGCAGTTTACCTGTAAAGCTCAGGATCACGTGTGTTTTCCTATAGGGTCATTCTGTGGGAATGTTACATGATCAATGTAGGTCAGTCTAGCCACAGGCTCTCCTCTCATCATCATTCCCTAGAAGAATTCTTTTATATATAAGAATATCAGATGATAATGTAATGATTTGTCAGATACTGACGTGTGGAATGCATAGCCGTGTGTATGTTGTAGTTTAGAGATCAGTGGCTCATGTTACAGGCTTGTAATGCAGGCACAGCATTGAGGTTCATCTAGGGGCAGCACATAGAATGTAAACAAAGGAGCAGCTGCTTAGTGTTTGGAGCCGACTTCCCAGGCTGGGATTGTTTCTGAGCGTTCGGATCATACAGTGGGCAGATGTACCCTGCTCTCTCAGTGACTGGCAGGGGGAACAGCCTTGTCCAATCAGATTAGGAGTCTAAACCGTCCGCACGCTTTGGACTCATTTCACATGACTTGCAAATTCGAGCTGCTTACTGCAGTTTTATGGCTGGGAGAGCTGGGGGGAGAATTCTGTATGGCAGAGATATGCAATTAGTGGATCCTCCAGCTGTTGCAAAACTACAAGTCCCATCATGCCTCTGCCTCTGGGTGTCATGCTTGTGGCTGTCAGTCTTGCTATGCATCATGGGACTTGTAGTTCTGCAACAGCTGAAGGTCTGCTAATTGCATATCCCTGCTGTATGGAAAAGGTTCAATGAGTTCCCTTTTCTCTAAGCTAAACATCACCAGCTTTAAAGGGGGTGGGTGACCCCATTTCTTTCTTTTATGCAAATGTCAAATAGAAAACTTGGGTGTAGGAGATCAGCTGCAGACGTGTGAATATGTTGTAATATTTGCAATAGACTTCTTTATATGTATATTTTTTAATGAATGTATATGGGGACAGCCATAGTTGCTCATTACAAGGGGAGGCTCTGCATCTTTATTTGCATGGTTGTGCTTTACTGCTACTCATCAAAATGTAAGTGTGAGTCCGCTCAGTCATTGTAGTCATTGAACTAGCTAATCAAACATTGACCTAGAGAATAATCTGCAAATATCTACATTTAAATCCAGGAATCCACACCTTAAGTCAAACAAGTTACTACTAATAATAATGATGATAGTAGAAATGGACTGCCAACGTTTACTGTAAAAAAAAATCATAGCTTTTTATCCCTCTCCTCCCCCCTTAATGCCTTGTATTCCCCCCCTTTTTTTCATGTATCTAGTATAATGATCAGCTGGGGGGTGGAGGTTCTCTTTATGGCAGGGATGGACTCTAAAGCTGAACTTCACTCTTGTACAGTTATACAGGCTGCTCCCCTGTACTGAAGAGACTCTGATTTCACTACACACTGTATGCTTCTCACAGTGTGCATCAAAAGTTACATAAAGCTTACATTGTTTCCTAGCTGAAGGATGTCCAGTATGGTTTAGCCCTTCCCAGCCTTAAAGTGGTTGTAAAGCTTAAACATTTTTTTTTTTTTACTATGATGCGTTCCTTGCATTAAAGCAGAGTTCTACCCAAAAGTGGAACTTCTGCTCGTTTGTCTCCTCCCCCCCTCTGGTGACACATTTGGCACCTTGCGGGGGACCTAGGGTGGTGGTGGTGGGAATCCTGTTCCCACTTCCGGGAGACCAGGCTGCAGCAAATTATGTCATAAGCCCGTTCCCACTCCTCCTCCTCCTTCTGTCTGTCAAGGGCTCAGGTGTGAGCACCACGCATGAGTGCCCCCATGGGTAGCTGCTTCCCATAGGGGAACTGGACAGGGGAGGGGCTGGGGACCCGGAAGGAGATTTGTGGCTGCTCTGTGCAATTCCATGGTAAGTATGTCTTTTTTTTGTTTTTTTTTTATTGTACCTTTACAATCATTTTAAGCCTGGTACGCCACAGGTTGGAGCTGCTGTACTAACAATTCGATGTTAGTGCATCAATCTCCGCCTCTGAGCTATTGTGTTCTGACAGGGGAACAACCTGCCCACTAGATCACTCCGGTCGGGAGCTGGACGGCAGACCTTCAACCAGCCATGATCTGCCTGCATTGCATTGACAAGCACAGAGACCCAGTGATTGTGTCCCTGGGTCTTAAAGTATTTAATATAAAATGGGCTATTCAAATTTTTTAAAATGTAAAAATGTTCTTGGCATGCTGCTAATGGAGGGAGGAGGGAGCACTTAATGGTCCAACTCTTCATTCTGGAGCTTCTCCTTGGATGAGATGTTGAACAAGATGTCTGACATTGCCTGTGCACATCTCTGCTAGATCTGGAAAGTGGTGATGATGTCCCATGGGGAGGGGGGGGGAGTCCAAGTCCTGTGTAAGTTTCAGAACTTTTCCTCCCCCCAGAATGGAAGGAAATGTGTCGGTGGGGGGGGGGGGGTCTTCCTGTTGGCAGTCATGTACAGTGCCCATAGACATGAGACAGACATCCAATCCATACATGTAAATGTCTGCTATACAGTAATTGATGACTTGTTCTACTATGGGTAGTGATGGCCCTGAGCAGATCTGAACATGATCCATGCTCTGTACCTTTGGAATCTTTGTACAGAATGTTCAGCTCTCTGTTCTGCAGGACTTGTGAAATCTTGCTATTCTAGTTATGCAGATGAACTGCACCTTCTGTCTTCTCTTAGCAATGTGTCAGGCAGAATAACTCAGCTTATTATATTCCTGGATTCCCTGTGTGCAAAAAACAATCTTCTAGTGAAGCAAGTTCATCAGGAAGAGCTAGTTATGATTCTATACACACACTGCAATAGTATAGCAAGTTCCTAATCTGTGATTCTATACATTATATAATGTGTATGTACAGCATTCACCTTTGGTTTGTCTTCTATACACCTATTGGGGCTGATTTACTAAAACTGGAGAGTGTGAAATCTGGTGCAGCTGTGTATAGTAGCCAATCAGCTTCTAACATCAGCTTGTTCAGTTGAGCTTTGACAAAAACAAAACAAAACTGGAAGCTGATTGGTTTCTCTGCACAGCTGTACTAGATTTTGCGCACTTCATTGTTAGTAAATCAGCCCCTTTGTGATGTCCATGTACAGCATTCAACTTTTGAATTGTCTTCTTTACACCTATTGCGATGTACATGTATAGTATATATGCACCTTTGTGTTGTCATCTATACACACACTGATCTCCATGTACAGCATTCACTTCTTGGCTGTCTTCTGTATACACGTCGTATTGTATTGTACACATGCACACATTACAGCTGACCGCTTGCATGAATACCATTGATTGCCTTGTTACAATGGCATCTGAGAGTTGGTGGGATATGTTGGGCAACAAGTAAACATGTTGTGTCTTGAGGATGATGAGAGCAGAAGCAATGGGCATCAGTTTGTTGTGTATGGGGCCACATAGCCACAGACCCGTCAGAGTACCCGTGTCCACAGCCCAAAACACCTACAATAGGAACATGAGCATTGGCACTGGACCACGGCGCAATGGAAGAAGGTGGCCTGGTCTGATGGATCTTTTTTTTTTTTAAACAGCATGTGGATGGCTGGGTGCGTGCATGCGCATCACGTGTCTGGGAAAGAGATGGCACCAGGATGCTGTATGAGAAGAAGGCGAGCAGTGCGATGCTTTGGGCAATGTTCTGCTGAGAAACCTTGGTTCCTGCCATCATTTAGATCAGGGATATGCAATTAGCGGACCTCCAGCTGTTGCAAAACTACAAGTCCCATCATGCCTCTGGGTGTCATGCTTGTGGTTGTCAGTCTTGCTATGCCTCATGGGACTTGTAGTTCTGCAACAGCTGGAGGTCCGCTAATTGCATATCCCTGATTTAGATGTTTCTTTGACACATACAACCTACCTAGACATTGTTGCTGACCAAGTACACCCCTTCATGGAAACCGTATTTCCTGATGGCAGTGGCCTCTTTTAGCAGGATAATCCATCCTGCCACACTGCAAACATGGTTCAAGAGTGGTTTGAGGAACAAGAGTTTGAGGTGTTGACTTGTCCTCCAGATCTCAATCTGGTTGAGAATTTGTGGGATGTGCTGGAAAAACAAGTCTGATCCATGGAGGCTCTAAATTGTAACTTACTGATAGCTTGGTGCCAGATATCATTCCTTCAGAGGATCAGTGCTGTCCTCAGCTGGTCAGGGCTGTTTAGGTGGCAAAAGGGGGACATACTCAATATTAGGTGAGTGGTCATAAAATGATAGCTTATCAGTGTAGGCACTTTTGGGTTGTCTTCTATACGCATATTGTGATGTACATGTGTGCATTTATGCTTTGTTCTTCCCGGACAGAACACCTATTATGTCTCAATGCTAGTCTGGATGCAGCTTTTTGGGATGATTAGGGCGCACACACGACCAGTCGGTTTTTGGATACGGATCTGAATGCAAGGGTTTTGTTTTCAACATGCGCACAGTTGTGTTAAACATGCTCTGCGTTCAGATGAGGGTGGATAAAAATTGATGATTCAAAAAAATAAATGTATATCTATATCTATATCGAGAGAGAGATAGATGGATATATAGATTTTTGATTTAACCGCTTAAGGACCAGGAATATTTTTCAGACTGTGTTTACAAGTTAAAATCAGTGTTTTTTTTTTATTTTGATAGAAATTTAAAGATCCTCGGGTGCTGCCGCCGCCATTCACACTGAGGGAATCAGGAAGTGAAGCGTTGCCGCTTCACTGCCCGGTTCCCTACTGCGCATGCGCGAGTCGCGCTGCGCGTCTACACTGGTCCCCGGTGTGTTGTTGGAACTGTGTATTTCCCACAACACAACGGGGGTGGGCAGGGAGTCTGCGGCTAGCTGCGGCTAGCTATACCCAGAAGTGGGTGCAGATACCTGTATTATACAGGTATCTGCACCCCCCTCCCCCCTGAAAGGTGCTAATTGTGACACCGGAGGGGGGGAGGAATCCGATGAGCGGAAGTTCCACTTTAGGGTGGAACTCCGCTTTAAGTAGAACCCCCAAACATAATATATATATATATATATATATATATATATATATATATATATATATGTGTGTGTGTGTATATAATCTATATATATTATAAAATTTCCTAACGCCCTAGAGAATAAAATGGCGGTCGTTGCAGTACTCTGTCACACCGTATTTGCGCAGCGGTCTTACAAGCACACTTTTTTTTTTTTTTAAAAATTCACTTTTTTGAATTAAAAAAACAGGACAGTAAAGTTAACCCATTTTTTATTTTTTATTTTTTTACATTGTGAACGATAATGTTAAGCTGAGTAAATTGATACCCAATATGTCACGCTTCAAAATTGCACCCGCTCATGGACTGGCGACAATCTTTTCCCCTAATAATCTCCATAGGTGACTTTTAAAAATTTCTACAGGTTACCAGTTTTGAGTTTTGAGGAGGTCTAGGGCTAGAATTATTGCTCTCGCCTCGAACGATCCTTTGGCGATACCTCACATGCGTGGTTTGAACACAGTTTTCATATGCGGGCGCAACTCATGTATGCGTTTGCTTCTGCGTGCGAGCTCGTCGGGATGGGCCACTTTACTTTTTTTTTTCTTATTTATTTTATTTTTTATTTTGACACTGTCCTTTTAAAAAAAAAATAAAAAATGTAAACATCCCTTGTAATAGAAAAAAAAAAGCATGACAGGTCCTCTTAAATATGAGATCTGGGGTCAAAAAGACCTCAGATCTCATATTTACACTAAAATGCAATAAAAAATGAAATGTAATTAAAAAAAATAAAAATAAAATCTCTTTTAAAAACACTGGGGGGAAGTGACGTTTGGCGTCGCTTCTGCCAGTCAATGCTATGGAGCCGAGCATCTTCCCCTCATTCGGTAGCCAGGCAAACAGGGGAGAGGATGCGATTGGTGGCTCCGGTAAGCGGCAAAGACTACTGGAGTGCGGCAGAAGTGGGAGCCCCTCTCTCATCCCCGAATCCGCCACAGAGACCACTTTTATCTGAAAGTGGACCGCCCACTGAAGAAGAGGATACCAGGGTTATGGCAGATGTCTGCTGCCAAAATAACAATATTCCTCTTTAAAGTGCCGCCATATAACGTCGGCGGGCGGGTGGTCTGTAAGTGGTTAAATCAGATTTTTTTTAATTTAAATTGGATTTAAAAGAAAAAAAGTATCAAATTTATTCTAGTAAAATGCTTTTGAAGTAAAAATCTATCTAAACATAGTTTTCTATTTTAGATACATTAATAATTTAGTTTATTCAGCATGAAATGGAGCTTAGTTATGTAGCATGAGGCTGTATATTCTGCAATATTTACATTTTTGGTAAATTCAATGAATGCAAGTTGAGATAACATGCACTGGCAATGTTTTTATTTTAATTAAATAAAATATTTTGAGTAGTTCTCGTATGTGTGAATCACCTATTAACCTAAAATCGGTTCTGATATCGATGTTTTACTAACCTACAACTTATTATTCTGAATAGGAAACCTTCATTTTGTTTGCAAATATTAAAGATTCTACCTACCAGCAAGAATAAGTCCTTACATATAAAGAGCACCTGTCATTTCAGACCCATCATGGCAGTGCCTGTTAGCAGCATCCACTCATCTGCTGCCACCATGTCCCTCACCTTGTTGTGTCCCTGCCGCATCACCAGCCGTCCCATTAAAGTGAATGGAACTGTCGGTGAGTCAACAGCGGGTCAGAGGAGGAGCTGGTGGGGGACAGAGATGACAGTTGCTCTTTAAAAATTATGATTTAAATCGGGTTGATTCTGATTGAGCCTTTTTCCTAGTGATTTGAAATTAATTCCACCCTTGTTCAGATCTGGAAAAACAGAGAAATGTGCACTTGAGGACATACTTTTTCTGTGTGTATGTGTATACTTAGATATACAAAGTGCGTTCAGTGACTTGAAAACACAGCCAGAGGATACCCAAGTAGAAATTTACACAAACGCACAAGTGTCTTACGCAGCATTGTACTGATCTGTTTTGGACTTTTGTACCAAAAGCCTATATGATCTGTAAAGTTCTTATGGATATGATGTTTGCTGTCCTGAGCTCAGGTGAATATCCACTGGACATTATTTTGCAATTCCTGCATAAAGTATATATATATAAGCCAAGAAGAATTTCTAAACTTTCTCTGCCCTGCAGTCCTGTGACCTTGTTTTATGTCACCGATTTGCTGCAAAATGACATTTTGTATCATTTCGTCTTCCACAATCATTCACTACATACACTCAGAAGATAAGCTGAGAGAAAGTAAAAGTTGCCAGTAACAATAAGATTTTTATTTTTTTTTTAATATCCCTTCATTAACCACATTATCTTGTCAGTGCCGTGATAATTGCTCGGTCACACAACACTGCACCCAAATGAGTTTTATATCATTTCTGAGACTGATGACCGATTTTTATTTTTTTTACTGTAGAAAGGAAAGCAGACTAAAAATATATATAAAAAAAAAAAAAAAAAAAAAACTAAAAACTTCCCTTTGTTATATTTTCAAAAATGCCAAGATGCTACAAGTACACCCAAAATGAACTATTTTTTTTAATGGTAGACACCCTAAGGTGTTCTAATTATTTAATTTTTTTTTTGCCAGAAATTGAAGTGAAAATATGGAGCTTGGTAATGGTGCCCTAGATACAGCACATGTAATGTAGAAGGCAAAGGGGTAATGGGGATGAAGGGGTTAATGTTTAGATGTGCTGTATACGGAAAGTGAAGGGGTTATATTATAGAGAGATCAGCTGGGATCATCAGTGGAGATCATCTTTATTGGAGAATAGGAGGAGGTGAGAGAGATAAAACCTTTATACAGCAGTGATGGTTCAGCCGCTGATCTGTAAGGAATGAATGAGTCATTCACTGGTTTCACTTTCTCTCCTTTCTCTGTTGTAAGTAAGAAGGGTAGACCTCACAGATATGACCACACTGTTTATATCATGTGATCACTGTGATTGGTCGCTCTACGACCAATCACAGCAACTCTAAGGTGCTGAGCCACTCTGTACAGTGTCTGGGAAAGGAGCCATCTGAGGACTGTTCAGGTGATTGACATTGATGCATTTGTCACCCAAGGGCTATTTCTGGAGGGACAATTATAAATGGCACTCCAAACATAGTTGTCAACCATTACAAAGTGTTTTTTTTTTTTTTGCAGCAGAACTGGATTGGTCAAAGTAGACTCCTTAGGGCTAGGTTCACACCACATGTAGTCAAGTGTTTTTTGTTTTTTTTTTGTTTCTGCATCAAAACGCGTGAGAGAGAGGTAGGGCTGGGGAAAAAAATTGATTGATAGGTCAAATAGATTAAAATTTTCAGCAAATCGTTTTTTTTTAGATTTTCTTTTTTACACCGCTGACACCGCGCCGGTCCTGAGGAGCTGCGGGCAGGAGTTTTTAGGCGAGGCCACGGCTTCGGCCTAGTCCGTGAGGCCGGACGCCCCGCACTAGGCCGCAGCCTCGCCTAAAAACTCCTGCCCGCAGCTCCTCTGGACCGGCGCGGTGTCCATCAAAAAAAAAAAATTTGAATCGTGAGTCAAGTTTTTTTTTTTTTTTTTTTTGAGAAAATCGCCCTGCTCTAGTAGTAGGTTATATGGTTTCCAATGGCATAGTTCACACCAGTGCAGATAGTTTCAGTGCTTTCCAATTCCAGAGAAAAGTAGAACATGCAGCATTTTTTATGTGCTGAATTGTATTGGAACGCAGTAAAATGCACCAGAACGCACATGTCCTTATTTAGGGGGAAGAAAAGGGAAAAAAATGCACAAAGCATAAAGTGCATGCAGAATCAGTATGTATCCAGACTGCGTTTCCATGGTGTGAACTGACCTTTAGCCCGGGTTCACACTAATGCGCTGCGGACCGCACAGGAGCGCTGTGCGTCCCTGTTCACCGTTTCAGGGACGAATCAGGGCCGATTCTATGCCTGAATTTGGCCCTGAAACGCAGCCAAAGACGCACAGCGTTTTTGTGCAGTGCGCACCGCAGCCACCCCGGAGATATGTGAACCGGCTCCATAGGGAGCCAGTCACATTCTCCTGCTATGCGAATTAGAGTTGCGGAAACGCACCTCTAATTCGCATAGGTGTGAACCCGGGCTCAAGCTTTTTCTGTAATTCTGTAATTTTTCTGTAATTCCCCCTATGGAATCGGTCATCTTTTTCATTAAGGTCCCTTTCACGCCTGTGTGACCTGTCCTGCGACTTGAGACTGCAAAGTCACATGACATATACCCCATGATTTTCAATGAGTACTGTTCATATCTGTGCAACTTCAAAGTAGTCCCTGCAATAATTTGGTCCATAGACCTCAAGATTACACAGGCATTGCTTCAAGTCACATGACTTTCAGGTCGTACGAGGTGTGAGAGGGGCCTAAAGTGGCGCTAAATTCTGGTTTTATTGAACTATTTATTCTTAACTCAAAGTCCTTTCTGTTGCTCTCAATAGAGTCATGTGTCCGCTCTCCTCCCTCCCCTCTTCCTGGTGGCACCCACTATGCTGGTCCCGATCCACAAATGGTCAAGCGGAGCCTGGGATACATTTGGGGGGGGGGGGGGCGCGCATGTGGAAGCATTTGGGCAGTAGCCCAGGCACCAGAGTGCGGTTTCCCTATGGCTCAGACCATCTACATGGCATGCTAAGAGATTGTCGCTGCAGCAAATGTTTGCAGTCTACGTATATGTTAATAAAGGTGACTGGAAAAATAAAAAATCTTAGGAGTGGGTTAATGATAACAATGGATTCTAGATCTGTGGCAGAGAGATCTGTTCTTTAAAGTTACCAAGCCCATCACATATGTCTCAGGCTGGGTTCACACACGTGTGTATTGGATGCAGGTTTTTCCGCATCCAATTCGCATGACAGGAGATTGTGACCGGTGTTCCGTCAATATAGCCAATTCATCCAAATCTCCAATTGCATTACTTCCGGTTAATCTAAACCGTCACTAATTGGAGATTTTGACTTGTTGTTTTGTCACAACATCGGCAACCGTGTACACTCCAGTACATGGTATTATGAGCGGAGATTGTTAGTCCGCTCCGATTCTAACCAACAAAATGGCCACCTCTGCGGCGGCGACAACTTTTTCCTCCTTAAACGCTGTTGTGTCAAAACAGCAAAGTCTTCGTGTATCGGAGTGTTCACGTTTGCCGGGGTTGTGTCAAAATTGGAAGTCGTCCTCAATCTCCAATTAATGATGGTCTACAGTAACCGCAAGTGATGTGTCTGGAGATCTTAAGGAATTGGCTATTTTGACAGAACACCGGCTCTCTATGGAGCCGGTTCACATATCTGTGATAGGGCTGGGGAAAAAAATCGATTCAAATCTTGAATCGAGTTGAGAGGTCAAATCGATTCAAAATTTAAGCAAATCGATTTTTTTTTTTTTTTTCACCACGCTGGTCCAGAGGAGCTGCAGGCAGGAGTTTTTAGACGATGAGGCGCTGGACGCCGCGGACTAGGCCGAAACCGCTGCCTCGCCTAAAAACAACTGCCTGCAGCTCCTCAGGACCAGTGCAGTGTCCAAAAAAAAAAACCTCTTCGAATCGTGAATCGAGTTTTTTAAGAAAATCGCAGATTTTTTATTATTTTTTTTGGAAAATCTCCCAGCCCTACTCCATGGCCGCTCTGGAGTGGCTTGCACAGGAGTGCTGTGCGTCTTCAGCTCCATTTCAGGACCAAATTCAACGCCCATCTTGGTACACCCTGCACTTGGCCTCAGTAAGCAGCAGTCACAAGGCGGCAGTGGACATCTTGTTACACCCAACCCATATAGTTCAACTATATGGGCTGGGTGTAACAAGATGTCCGTTGCTGCTTACCAAGGCCGAGTGCAGGGTGTGCCAAGATGGGCGTCGCAGCACTTGTGTACTGGAGAAAGTTTGAACTGTTATTGAGTCTCTCATCATTCATTTATCATGCCAGGCTGCCAGCAATTGCCAATGCAATCAGTGCTGCTATTTATTACCACTGCCTGCCCATTAGTTCCATCTATCAGTGCCCATAAATGCCACCTATCAGAGCCAGCATATCAGTGCCCATCAGTCAGTGCCACCTATCTGTGCTGCAAAGATATTATTAGTCTGTAATATTGTGCTTTGAAAACTGTCACATGACATTCAAAAAAAGTATCGTTATCGGCGAGTACTTGAAAAAAGTATCAGTACTTGGTCTTAAAAGTGGTATCGGTGCAACCCTCCTCTTTATTGCCAGTATATTACAGGGATCCAGCACTGAAGACTTTTGTTTACATGATGGCGTTTTCTGGAAGGTCCATAGGTTTGTCAAGCCTACTTGGGACTATAAATCATCCTGGATATGTTTACAGAGCTGCATTCCTTGGAAAGGGCCTGACTCAGGCAGTAATTGTCTGTTTCTGGCCTTTGGCCCATGAGTTCATTTAAGGATTTGTTGACTTTCTTCCTATATACATAAGGGATGTTTCAAAAAAGGGGACCCAGGGGAAAGGAACAGGACAAGTGCCAGTTCCACCCAGGGAAAAAGAATTCATCAACAAGGAACCAGCAGATTAGCAAAAATTTGAAAAATTTAATATTAAGTTGAATGATTCCACATATGCACCAACCACAAAATCAAAAATAATGACAGTAAGTGAACCAAGACCTAACACTAAGAAAATAAAATAAAATAGACAACGTTGTCTAGGAACAGAACAACACACAGATGGCCACCACTAAACACACACAACAAAAACGCCCAGCTGGATTAATGAATAAAAAGATACACAGCAAAACATGAAAACGTCTCATAAGTATCTCATAAGGTTGTGAATCAAGGCTGGGAGATAGGTGTGTGCAGCCGTATGGTTTGGGGGGGAAGTCCGCCTTGTAGGATGCCAATGCTAGGCCTTAGGTGAGCCTTGAGATGTATTGCATGGACATAGCTGATTAAGACACTAACATCTGAGTGTCATACAATGACTGGTGAAGTAGATGAGCAGCTATGTGGGAATGGTACATGGATCAAGAGGTAGGTGTGCCTGCATCGGTAATAATCACTGTAAATGAAATTGACAGTGGGTGGGAGACAATTGTGTAACTATGGTGACATCAGTCACGATAAGAATATGAACAGATACAGTCTCACCAGTCCCGGGATACCGAAATGGAGCAGGTTAGTAGATCATTCCAATCCCACTTGGATCATCTAAGATGGTACGGAGCGGCTGCATCCAGGTCAGGTCAGCTGGATGGGGCTACGTAGATCAGTGTGCTCGGTTTGCCAGCAGCGGTGATGAGGAGCGGAGGCGTGATAGGGCTTGCCGTCTAAGTGCGGCGTAGGTCAGCGTCCACTTCCTGGTTCCATGCTGTGAGGCTTCACACGAGGGCGGACGGAATACCCAGGGCTGATGGGTGGGTCTGTGTGTAACGCTAGGTGGAGCGTGATGGCGTCATGCTGACGCGTTTCATCCGTCACAGGGATTTCTTCAGAGCACTGAAGAAATCCCTGTGACGGATGAAACGCGTCAGCATGACGCCATCACGCTCCACCTAGCGTTACACACAGACCCACCCATCAGCCCTGGGTATTCCGTCCGCCCTCGTGTGAAGCCTCACAGCATGGAACCAGGAAGTGGACGCTGACCTACGCCGCACTTAGACGGCAAGCCCTATCACGCCTCCGCTCCTCATCACCGCTGCTGGCAAACCGAGCACACTGATCTACGTAGCCCCATCCAGCTGACCTGACCTGGATGCAGCCGCTCCGTACCATCTTAGATGATCCAAGTGGGATTGGAATGATCTACTAACCTGCTCCATTTCGGTATCCCGGGACTGGTGAGACTGTATCTGTTCATATTCTTATCGTGACTGATTTCACCATAGTTACACAATTGTCTCCCACCCACTGTCAATTTCATTTACAGTGATTATTACCGATGCAGGCACACCTACCTCTTGATCCATGTACCATTCCCACATAGCTGCTCATCTACTTCACCAGTCATTGTATGACACTCAGATGTTAGTGTCTTAATCAGCTATGTCCATGCAATACATCTCAAGGCTCACCTAAGGCCTAGCATTGGCATCCTACAAGGCGGACTTCCCCCCCAAACCATACGGCTGCACACACCTATCTCCCAGCCTTGATTCACAACCTTATGAGATACTTATGAGACGTTTTCATGTTTTGCTGTGTATCTTTTTATTCATTAATCCAGCTGGGCGTTTTTGTTGTGTGTGTTTAGTGGTGGCCATCTGTGTGTTGTTCTGTTCCTAGACAACGTTGTCTATTTTATTTTATTTTCTTAGTGTTAGGTCTTGGTTCACTTACTGTCATTATTTTTGATTTTGTGGTTGGTGCATATGTGGAATCATTCAACTTAATATTAAATTTTTCAAATTTTTGCTAATCTGCTGGTTCCTTGTTGATGAATTCTTTTTCCCTGGGTGGAACTGGCACTTGTCCTGTTCCTTTCCCCTGGGTCCCCTTTTTTGTGATATGCCTTAATTCAGAGGAACACACCCCACTATTTTAATTAGATTCCCCGGGTGTCATGCAATTAGCTTTATCCACATACAGATGTAGTTAGGGCACTTCCCTCATCTGTTATTACCTTTATATTGAATCAATTTGAGTCTCTTGGATCATAAATTCCCTCCCCTCCCTGTTGTTTTCACATAAGGGATGTTTGCCTGCTGGTGGTTCTCTGGAAAAGCAGTGTTGTATCTTCTTTCTGCTCACACGGGGTCTAATCATCTGTATAATTCCAAGAGATTCTGCATGTCTATATGTTCCATGGAACTATAAAGTGTCCGGGCACATTTATCCATGTTTTATCCCTTTTATGCACTTTCCATAAATCATTGTTCCCATTGTGGAAGCTGCAAATCACTGTAGTAGCTGCAATGATTTTCACTATCTTCCGGGTCCCAGGCCAAGTGGCCGCCTTGCTGCATAATAACCAAAGGTGGTGGAGTCAATCGCTCGAGTTCCATTCAGATAATACTTTGTATTTTTTCAATGATTTGAGGGTGAAGTCGCACATAACACGGAGCTGCGGGAGTGAATCACCGCTCCAGATGTTCTCTGTTGCCGGCTGTGGTGGGGGGTAGTGTGGTGTGAGATTCGGTGCATCACACAACCTTTTTTTTTTTTTTTGTGCATATTATTTGAAGTGTAAAAAAGCAAGGTGAATTGGGTTGTCTTTGTTAAAAAAAAAAAAAAAAAATGTAAAATTTTTCCATGTGTACCTAAACCAGGGGTCTCAAACTGACGGCCCTCCAGCTGTTGCGGAACTACAAGTCCCATAAGGCATTGTAAGGCTGACGGTTACAAGGATAACTCCCACAGGCAGAGGCATGATAGGACTTGTAGTTCTGCAACAGCTGGAGGGCCATCAGTTTGAGACCCCTGACCTAAACTGATCAGCTCTACCATGATGTCTTACTGCTGTCATATAAGATCTAGTCTCCATGTATGAACAACTATAGAGCTGGTCAAGTAGACACATGTAGTTTCATTTTAGATGCATTCCACTTGCATTTGATATTTGAGCTGCTACAGATAATACTGCGAGTTCACTGACAGGAGCATTTCACCAGCTTAGAGCAACTGACCTGCAAGTTGCTCTAAGCTGCGTCAATCTATTTCATGCAGCTTTTGCATTTCTTTCTGACTCTTATAGAAAGATCTGATGTGAGCAAAGACTTGTCCAGAGAGGTTCTTACCTCTGTTCACAGGAAGGCCGTGTTCACACCAGCTTTGGAGGCAAAAGTCAGTTTGGCCCCTTTCACACCTGAGTGTTTTTTGTGATGGCATGCGTTTTTGAAAAGCAGGAAAACATGTGTTACAATTGTGGTGCCATTCATTTCTAATGGCACCCCAGTTTCAGCAAGCAGCTGTTTGTTTTCAGCACAAAAGGCACATATGAGCTACATAGGCACATTTTTCACCCCCTTGAAATGAATCGGCTGCGCTGTGTGTGTAAAAAATGTTCACAAAATGCAACGTGTGAGCTTAGGCTAATTTCCAGATCTGAGTGAAACCTGAAAATGCTAGATGATTTGCTGTAATGGTGACCCACTTTTTTATTTTTATTTTTTTAAATGTTCTTAGCCACTTAAAGTGATATTAAACTGCCAGTGATTTTTGTAAACCTGCAGGGCAAAGTTATAATGTGCTATGTATGTAGGGCTGCAACTTATCGATTAGTTGGCCGATTATTGTTTCAATCAATCGGATAAAATCCTAAAAAAAAAAGTAATATGCAATTTTTTTCATTTATTTTAAGTAATAATGAAGATTATGGGGCACTAATCCTCCCGGGAGCACCGATGATGGGGCAGCACTATTCCTCCCGGGAGCACCAATAATGTAGCACTATTCCTCCCGGGAGCACCAATAATGTGGCACTATTTCTCCCGGGAGCACCAATAATGTGGCACTATTTCTCCCGGGAGCACCAATAATGTGGCACTATTTCTCCCGGGAGCACCAATAATGTGGCACTATTCCTCCCGGGAGCACCAATAATGTGGCACTATTCCTCCCGGGAGCACCAGGGGCGCTATTCCTCCCGGGAGCACCAGGGGCGCTATTCCTCCCGGGAGCACCAGGGGCGCTATTCCTCCCGGGAGCACCAGGGGCGCTATTCCTCCCGGGAGCACCAGGGGCGCTATTCCTCCCGGGAACACCAGGGATGCTATTAACCTCCCCCCCGGAAAACCAATGATGGGACACCCCCCCAGAAATACTTAGGATCATGGGGCACTTGTCATCACAGAAATGAATGCATTGTACCGACTGGGTATTCTGTATAGCCATTAGCCGCTACTTTATCACTTCACACAGGTGCAGCTCGGCTCTCACGGCTGCTTCTCACCTCTGTCTGTTCCCTCGAGGCAGCAGCGGATGGGGCTGAGAATATCGGGGGGTAGGTGATGTCAGGGAGAAGAGGAGGCGCGGATATGCCTGGTCACATGAGAGCCGCCTTGTACGCAGGAGGATTCTAACGGACCGGCAGGGAGAAAGGTGCGGACCAACTAATCGATAATGAAAATCGCTGACAACGATTTTCATTATCGATAATATTGATTAATAATTTTAGCCCTATTAGTATTCATGGCATACTAGCACATCATGTGAAACTTACCTTAAAACAAAGCCCTTCAGTGGCCAGCTGACACAGCTTCTATCTTCACCTAGTCTTCCTTCTGGGTTTGTGGACTCCGCCTGTGTGAGTGGCTGGAGCCGTTATGACATCACTCCCACGCATGCGCATGGGAGCCACCATTTACAGCACAGGACTCTAAAGGAACGGCCCGGGTGGCTGTTCCTTTAGAGCGATGCACTGGTGATGTCACCGGCTGCATGTACAGTAGATATTTCCTAAACGGTGCAGGTTTAGGAGATGTATATAGTACCTATAGGTAAGCCCTATTATAGGCTTACCTATAAGGAAAATTCATATATGGGAGTTTACACCCACTGTAACAAAGGTTCAAATTGGGGAAAGTCCAAATTAGAAATCCTTACTTACATTCTGGTTTAGTGACTCAATGTATGACAGCCAGCAATGAGCATTTTCTAAAGTAGATTTGTGTAGTGACGGATCTCATTGTATGTAGAGGTTCTGGACAGCTGGGTGTAGAAGAATAGAAAAGTATTGCATTGTGCTGGCTTTCCTCCGCTGTTCAGTGTCTTTGTTGGGCAGGCAGCCCTGTCGTACGTCCAACACGCTTGAGTAAGTTTAAAGTAAAACAAAAACATGATGTGGTTGTAAAACTGCTGAGAGTTTTGGAACATGAAGATGTTTCGTCATCTTCCTTGCGTGCGGAAATGTTGAAGAGTACGGCTCTTGTTGTTACTCTAGTTTATTGCACAACTAACGAAGACGCCGAGGACAAAGACACAACCAGCTTCAGGAATAAGAACAAGAGAAGCTATTGCTTAATGGCGTCCAAACGTTCATTTTATTTTATCTAACTTGTGCTATGAATGTCACTTCTAAAGCATATAAAGTATGGCTTCTTTTTGTGTTTTTTTTTTTTTTTTTTTTGTACATACAGTGCCTTGAAAAAGTACTCAAATTTGTCACATTTTGTCATGTGCGACCAAAAATTTAAATATATTTTATTGGGATTTTATGTGATAAACCAACACGAAGTGGAACATACTTTATGAAGTGGAAGGAAAATGATAAATGGTTTTCAAAATGTTTACAAATCTCTGATATATACTTTATAGTGCAGGCTAAACACATGATTTACCTTTGTGGAGTAGTTACTAAATGAAAATAGTTCACCCCCCACAGTGCCCACAGCTTATAAATACTCTGTTTACATTAAAATACTGCCACTATATACCTTTTTGGATGATCTGTATACCACGGTCCGTGATAAACTGCACAGTTTCTCCAGTGCTGAGAGTTCAGGAAGGAGGAGATTTCCACTGCAGCCTGTATACACGCCCACATGTGTGATATCAATATCATGTGACCTGGCTAGCTCTGATCTGATGTAGCGCCTGCAAAGCACCCCAGTGTGAAAGGGATCTTATAGGAAGAGAGCAAGGAGCGTGCTCATCTAAAGGTAGCCCAGGGATGATTCCTTTTGTGGTACTCCTTCTCTGGTGTTAGTAGTCATTGGCTGGATCATAGTTCAAGAGACCATGTCTCCGACGTAAAAAATAGCAGGTATATTTTTATATTTATATTAAAATAAAAATGGGGCAGACTTGATTGACGACTTGGTCTTTTTTTTCCGCCGTCACTCTTCTATATTGCTTGGTATTTCCATAAAAGTAATTTAAAATGGGGAACGCTATTGTATGACACCTGAGTACATCGAAGGGAAGATAATAGTTTGATTTGTGCCAAGACGAGGATCAGAGAAGGATGTTTCCTATCTGATACTTGTGACGTATGTATTTGATGTGATAAACAATTTTTGACCCATGTATGTGGTCACAGATGGAGATGAGCATGTTTGGAAGTGTGTAGGGCACAAAAGATAAGATTTGTGTCACAAATTGCCGTGGTGTTCAAATACATCATCGTTCTTAAAGTGGAACTACATTGCATCTGAGCACCACAAACCAAAAATGCTAAATAATTCATTTTTAATATTCAAAGCAAACTCCCTCTATCCATCCATGGCTCCATGCTTTATTTTGATGAGAAATCATTGTCATTTCTGGCTGTGGCCATCTTGAGTAAGGGCAGATAATTCATGTAACGTTTACTTCCTGGAATCCATTTGCCCCTACCACAGGCCTGAGGTGAGCTGAGAGCCCTCCCTCCCCTCCAGAAGACATCATTTGCCTAGGCATGGAAACCATAACTGAAGAAATACAAAAAAAAGTTTAAAACACGTAAATATGATATACTTTCCTGTCTTTTTACTAATTCTAGCTGCATAAGGATTAGAAATAGTCCATATTGATTGAGAGAGTGAAGTTTCACTTTAAGGACTGATGCGAGGACTTTCTGTATAACACGGTATTTTTATTGTTGCACTACAGTAATTTAGTTCTAGTTCTCAAGGTCTACAATACCTGAAAAGAAAAGTTTACACTATGTGAACGACCTTCCAATAACAAGTGTGTATTCAAAATGAACTTTATTCATTGTGTCTTATCAGAATTGTGAGATTGTTCCCATTGTTGGAGATATTCGGTTACATATTGCCGGCTTCCTTCAGTATCTTCCACTGTGTAGCTGGTCTTGCTACATGACTGAAAACTAACTAAAAGAATAGTGTGTTTTGGGTTTTTTTTCCCGTGGTGGTCAATTAATGCTAAAGCCAATGTTTCAATGTTTGGTCAAACATTACTTTGATATAATTGTCCATTTAATGGCTTTCAGTTCCTATTTCATCCTTTGAAAAGTCCTCTTTGATTAGTAGCCACCCTCTGATGCATCAAGATGAAGACATTTTAATGGAATATATTTGTTTTTACAGAAGGACAGCGGTGATTCTAGCTTGAGTGAAAGCCACTCATCTCCTCCGGCCAAACGTTCTTGCAATCATGCCGAGCCTGTCCGTAAGGAAAGCCCAAAAACCCACGCTAGCAAGCAGCGGGAGGGGTGGAGTATGTCTACCCGAAGATCCAGGTAAATAATCCACCTCCATACACCCAGCCTGTCTGGTTTGTTGTCACTAATGCCCTGTTTACGACTAATGGAATACTTGTATGCTTTCGTTTTTTTTCCATTGCTTTTCGATGTCCACCAATGTAGTCTAACCAATCCTGTATCGAAAAAGTTTGGTGGAATTGGATATATGCAGAGAAGGATAGCTAAACCATTAAAGGGCATGGACAACCTTGACCTATGAGAAACAGAATGTATCCACCCTTTAGAAGAGGTGCCCAGGATATGCTATCCATGTTTAAAAACTTACAGAAAGGTTTTATCTGTGAAAATGTAAGACTTCTAGGGGGGCTTAAATAAAAAGAGTCTATGTAGGTGTATGTAGAGACAATGGGTCTGGGTGCTCAGCAAATCGTGAAGTACATACAATCCAAAAGATAAGCAGCACTCACGGGACTTGAATGGTGAATCCATAGTGATGACATTTTTATTACGTTTTAAAGAGGCTCAAGCTCTTCTTCCTCAGGAAGAAGGAATTGTAGAATGTTCATCCAATTATTTTTGGTGATTAAGAAGGATTTTGTTTTCCATGTTTTAAAGGATTTTTTCTGGGTTGCCTATATGTTAGCCCCTTCCTGCTGTTGCCTCCCAGCCCTTTAAGAGCTTCTAAATGCCGAGGCGTTTGGGTCTTGTGACTGCTGTGATTGGTTCGAAAAGCTCCCGTTCACAGGTATGTATCGGGAGCTTTCCTGTCCCCACCAGTAACTGTGCTGGGGACGTGCGCTCTCAGCACAGAAAAGTGTTTACTTAGGGACCCATATATATGGCGCCTCTGTGCTAAAGCCCACATGCCAAAGATCCACATATAATAGATGGTATCAAAAAGATTCAAGACTAGTTTAACACATCAACAGATGGCAGCACAAGGCTGCATGCGCAGTCAGAGAGCACCGACCCTCATAGGTCAGTGTGCCAAAAGATATCATCCTGTGTACATTGGGAGCTGTGCAACTG
This sequence comes from Lithobates clamitans, assembly GCA_037952925.1. Classification (NCBI taxonomy): domain Eukaryota; kingdom Metazoa; phylum Chordata; class Amphibia; order Anura; family Ranidae; genus Lithobates; species Lithobates clamitans. The sequence continues at coordinate 10,957,602 of JBBGZY010000292.1, read as the reverse complement.
GTGCTATTCAGACCATGTGCATTACCACATCTGCTATTTCATCATGGACAGCAAGTTAGAACAGAGAGCCAACGTGAAGTTCTGTGTGAAACTGGGCAAATTTGCCACAGAGGCATTTGACATGGTTTGGCAAGTTTATGGCGATGCTGCAATCAGCCGTTTGAGGTGTTTTGAGTGGCACGCGCGATTGTTCCCCGCCGATCATCATGCACAAGTTGCCGAATGTTTAGACTTTTTTGGAGGTTGAGCTCATTGAAGGTCTTCCTGATCACTTGTCTTCCAGTGATCTTCCTTTCTTGAAGCAGCCATGGGACCTCTATCTCCTGCATAGTATTTGAAGCTTTTATAGAGATTGCAGTACATAAGTTATTTGTAAAAATACTTGATACTAGATTTTATTTATTTTTTCTGCCTGGGGTTTAACATTAGAAACCTAAAATCTTAGCCTGAATAAGTCTGGTCAAGAAAAGCATGCAATTTCTTGATCTGCACATTCTATATGATAGGAGTCTGAGTAAAAAACAATATAAAATGATCTCAACCCAAAAAGAAACATGTAATACGCTGCTTACTTACGATTTCCTAGATGTGGGGGTTGCTTTAGTTCTCTTTATTTCAGGCAAAGTACATTTTCTTCAGGTATAGATAGGTGTTGATCTTGCCAGAAATTGTGTGCAGTTACTTCCTTTGCATCAAACTGAAATCTCAGGCAAGGTCATCAGCACTTCCAGCCATTCTCTGTGATCTGCAAAGCACCCCTTATGTAGCAGAGAGCGGAAGGTAATCTGTAGTCCAAATCGGGAGACCAGGCTAGGGTGACAACGCTGCTCCTTCATAGATACAGCACATTGAGTATGGCCTGTACGACAGATCGTACGGCTTTTTTTCGCCTAATAGTCGCAAGTAGGAATTGAATAGGTAACTAAAGTCACGAAAATTCTCGTACGACAGAAAAAAAAAAATCGGAAGTGATGTCAGGTAATGTATTGTATTTTCGGACGACAGCTGTACTGACTAAACAAAAATCGTACGATCTGGTATCGTACGAGAAAGATTTTTGCATTTGTCCGATCGAATATTATCAGATGAATTGTTGTGATCGGCTCTCGAAAGCTCTGTACTAACGATCCGATTATCGTACGATCTCTTCGAAAGCGGTATTTTTCAACCGATTTAAGGATCGCGTGTACGGGCCATAAGTCTGGTCATCCTAGAACAGAGAATTATACTGGCAGGATCACTGAGTGAAAACTAAAGAAGGAAAGCCTGGAAGTAAAACAAATGCAGCCACCACATCTATGGACCAGTAGGCTGCAATATATTACAAATATGTTCTTTGGTTTGGATGCATTTTAAACCTCCAACTCCAGACAGCAGACTGCCTATAAAGTGTGCCCCCTCTATTTTCTGAATTTATTTGAAAGATTTGGAAAAACAAATGTGAGATTCTGCATCCTAGCAGTGACTGCCCAAGATAAGACAGTTGAGGGAATTTACAAAGGGTGTCGTAGATCCCCTTAAGAATTCTGTTAGAGCAGCGCATCAAAAGTGTTGGCGCTTTCACCTGATTCATGTACCTGTCAGACAGGTAAGGGAATCTGTCTCCCCATAATGGACACTCCTTCCTCCTTCGCCAGCCAATGCACCGATAGACACATGTCTAAGGAATTTTGTACTCTGTGGGGCGAGGCCTGATGGGGGGGGGACCTGGGAGATTAGTTCCCAGTGGGCGGATCCAAACTAGCTGATGAGTTCACTAGTGGCTTTTGAATCCACCACTGCTGTGCACTGTCATGAAAAAGTAAAGCTGACCCGATTTGGGAGCTGGTCTCTTAATTTCTCATCAGGCCCACCCATTGACAAGTCATGTCCTGAACGTGGGCAATACTGACTTCACCTGTTATGCCTGTTTGCACTTAGTTGAGATTCCCTGGACCAAATGTAAATGGGGCTGGGAATAGAGCTCTGTGTCATCTACAGTATGACAGCTTTCTACAGACACATGCCTGGTCCACTCTGCATACCAGCTCAGAGTTGGTCTTGATTACTGCTAGCTTCCTAATTTGAGAACTGGCAGTAATTCCGCTATATTGTAAGTCGAGATAGTAGGAATTACCGTAAAGTGGTGTTCCGGCCGAAATTACATTTTTTAAATAAAAATACCCCTATAATACACAAGCCTAATGTATTCTAGTAAAGTTAGTCTGTAAACTAAGGTCTGTTTTGTTAGTTTATAGCGGTAGTTTGTTATTTTATAAACTTACAGCAGGCCATGGCCATCTTAAGTGTGGGCATCTGAAGCCAGACTGTATTTCTTCCTGGATCTCATCCTTGCAGATCTCGCACATGCTCAGTGCAGCACAAGCAGTGTAATAGGTTTCAGGTCAGGTTTCCATAGCAACGGCAGTGTCAGAGGAAGTTGCCGCCCCACGTGCTCAGTGCAGCACAAGCAGTGTAATAGGTTTCAGGTCAGGTTTCCATAGCAACGGCAGTTTCAGAGGAAGTTGCCGCCCCTTTCCAGAAGGCATTGCAAACAGGAAATGATGCGATGGGCCGCGGCCAGGGAAGAGGAAGTGAAAAATCAATACAGCAGATATACAGTAGGTGCTGAGAAAAAAAAAATATATATACAATTTGTGTACAGTGCACAGTTTAGTAAAGGGATGCTGAAGAGTTGTAAAAGTGGGTGGAACTCCACTTTAACCACTTCCCACCCGGCCACTGCACATATACGGCCGGGTGGGCGCTCTCTCCTTCTGAGTGGACGTTCAGGAACGTCCCTTAGAAAAAGTGGGATCCCGCGCAGCGGCGCGATCCCGATGCGCTCGTGTCTCCCGGACACGGCGCATCTCCGATCGGCAGGAGGGCTCCGCGATTGGCCCTCCTGATCACATGACGGCTGTGTCGAATCACAGCCGTCATGTGATGTAAACACAGAGCCGGTTGCTAGGCAATCTGCTCTGCTCTCCTCACACGGAAGTTGTCAGTGAGGAGAGGAGAGCGGATCGCTGCAGCTGGCTGGTGATCAGTGAGTATGAGCTGTTTTTTACAGCTTTTTACTCACTGATCACCAGTCTAGTGGCCCCACAATGTAAAAACACAAAACAAACACTAAGTAAACACACAATGTCCCCAAAACACATGTCCCCACATAAGTCCCAGTAAAATAACATGTCCCAATGATTATCTGCACACATATGTCACCTGCGCACATCTGTACATGATCATTTGCGCACGTGTCCGTGATCACACGAACCAATTATTATACACTTAATGGGATTTTTTTTTACCAAAAACATGTAGCAGAATATGTTTTGGCTTAAATTTATGACAAAATTTGATTTTATTGGATTTGTTTTAAAATAGAAAGAAGAAAATATTGTTTTTTTTACAAATTTCCGCACTTTTTTTGCTTATATCGCAAAGAATTAAAAACAGAGTCGTGAATAAATACCACCAAAAGAAAGCCCAATTTGTGTGAACAAAATGATAAAAATTTAATTTGGATACAGCGTAGCATGACCGCGCAATTGTCATTGAAAGTGTGAGAGCGCTGAAAGCTGAAAATTGGGCTGGGAAGGAGGGGGACGAAAGTACCCAGTATTGAGGTGGTTAATTTGCCTCATCTGTCAGTAATGTTACTGACACTGGTGCAAATGCCTGCCTGAATTAGATGCAGGTGGTTCTTATAGGGAACTACTGCCAAAATGTGTCTATTTTGGATTCCCCTGAATATCTGTAGTTTTCATCAGAAGCTTCTTTATTTGTATGTTTCACTTTGTACATACTAACCTTATGAACAATAAAGGGCCCGTTTTTAAACCAGTCAAAAAAAAATAAAAAGTCTGAGTTCTGTGACCAAAGGGATTCCTCCTTTTTGTAAGAATATAAATGGTGAAATTCAGCTGCCACGTTCACTTTTTGTTCTCTTAGGCCTGATGCACACCTATGTATTTTTAGTGCATTTTGCAGATTCGCACCACAGAACGTTTTCCATAGGAAACCATGTTATATGGACTGTAGTGAAAGTCTGCAAAATTCAAAAAGTATTAAAAATGCCTAGGTGTGAACCAGGCCTTCTAAAGTATATAAGTGGATTGTGCCCTCTAGTGGTAAACTTCAAGAATAGGATGTCTTGAAATGAAAGCATGAAAGGATGAACTACTCCACATTACCCCAAGTATCTTGTGGGGATGTGTGATTCATTATTTTTACGTTTTTATTAAGGCCACATTTACACAAGCATTTAGCAGTGGTATGAATGGCAGTGGCCGAAATCTGCTTATTCCTTCTGCTTTTTTTTTTTTTTTTTGTTTTATTACAGCAGATAGGTGTGGATAGCTCCGAGCCTGTATACTTCAGTGACAGGTTGTCGGCTGTCTGCACGGCCAGCAATGTGGCGATTGTGGCTGGGGACACCTGCATTTAGGTCAGGTTATTTTAGCAGTTTTACCAGCTTTATAAATGGCAATAGGTTGTTTTGTAATTTTAATAGCCCTGCCATTTGAAGCTTTTGATGTGAAGTTAATCTGTGGACAGGCTAGTCACTTAATTATTTACAGTTTTTCTAAGCAGCAAAAGAACTTAAAAACAAGCTCCTGACTCCTGTAGCTGGGGGGGGGCTCTGGTTAGTAATTCATCCTTACACTAAAAGTAGTCCGTATCTCTAATCCCCTCCCCCTGATCTCCTTCTCAGTGTTTACATTGGAGATTCAAAGTCTTGATGTCTGCTTGATGGGAGGGTGGAGCAGATGAGACAAAGACTTTAGTGCTTCTGCTGTGAACATTGAGGCTTGGTTCACATATACGCAGCACGAGAAACGCAGCAAATCCTGTGCGCGTCCCGCACCGCATTGAAATCGCACCCGTTCATGAGACCTGCATCGGGTGTCAATGTTAGACTGATTTCACACTGAGGAGCTTTACAGGCGCTAAAAATAGCACCCACATAGCGCCTGTAAAGAGCCGCTTCTGTGGGCTGGGGCGCTCCTAAAGGGGGAAGGGTCCTGTACCTTTTTTGTGCAAATGTGGTGCACTTTGATGATATGAATAGGAGTGCGGTGCGATTCCTATCTGAATCACTTGCGCTGTCCCGCACTGCATATACAACAAATTGGCAAAAGTTTTGGGACCCCTGTCTTTACATGCACATGAACTTTAATGCCACCCCAGTCTTAGTCTGTAGGGTTCAATATTGAGTTGGCCCACCCTCATCAGCTATAACAGTGTCAACTCTTCTGGGAAGGCTGTCCACAAGGTTTAGGAGTGTGTCTATGGGAATGTTTGATCATTCTTCCAGAAGAGCATTTTTGGGGTCCGGCACTGATGTTGGACGAGAAGGCCTGGCTTGCAGTCTCAACTCTAATTCATTCATAAGGTGTTCTATTGGGTTGAGGTCCGGACTCTGTGCAGGCCAGTCAAGTTCCTCCTTATGGGCCATGTTTGTGCTACTGGTGCGCAGTCATGTTGAAACAGGAAGGGGCCATCCCCAAACTGTTCGCACAAATTTGGGGGCATGCAATTGTCCAAAATGTCTTGGTATGCCATTTACTGGAACTAAGGGGCCAAGGCAAACCCCTGAAAAACAACCCCACACCATAATCCCCCCTCCACCAAATGATTTGTGGATTAGTGTACAAAGTAAGGTTCATAAAGACATGCATGAGAGAGTTTGGGGTGGAGGAACTTGACTGGCCTGCACAGAGTCCTGACCTCAACCTGATAGAACACCTTTGGGATGAATTAGAGCGGAGACTGTGAGCCAGGTCTTCTCGTCCACATCAGTGCCTGACCTCACAAATGCGCTTCTGGAAGAAGAATGGTCAAACATTCCCATAGACACACTCCTAAACCTGGTGGACAGCCTTCCCAGAAGAGTTGAAGCTGTTATAGCTGCAAAGGATGGGCCAACTCAATATTGAACCCTACGGATTAAGACTGCCATTAAAGTTTGTGTGTATATAAAGGCAGGCGTTCCAATACTTTTGGAAATATAGTGCATGTGAACCCAGCTGGAGGATGAAATGTTCCACAGTGTCTGCAGGTAGAGGGGGCTATAAAGGCTTGTTTCAAAGCTCCTTTATGTGTGTAAATGTAAATTCTTACAGTGATTGTAAAGGCTCGTTTAAAAAAAACAAAAAAAAACAAAAAAAAAACACGTTATACTTACCTCCTCTGTGCAGTTGGTTTTGCACAGAACCGCCTGGATCCTCCTCTTCTCTGGTCCCTCTGTGTGCTTCTCCTGGCCCCTCCCTCCTTTGAGTGCCCCTCAGCCAGCAGCTTGCTACAGGGGTCACCCAAGCTGAGACAGAGCTCCCTGTGTCCATTCAGACACGGAGCCCCAACCTGGCCCCGCCCCCTCTACCCTGATTTGCTGACTGACTTTGATTACCAGCTGCAGGAGCCAATGGTACCACTGCTCTGTCTCAGCCAATCAGGAGGAATGTCCTGGATGGCTGAGGAGATTGTGGATATCACTGGAGAGAGAAGGGGGAGAAGGGGATCAGGTAGGTAATTAGCGGGCTGCTGGGGAGGCTGCTACACACAGGTTTTTTTATTTTAATGCATAGAATGTATTAAGATAAACCTTTTGCCTTTACAACTCCTTTAAGGCGCGGTTCACATCTTGGTGTTCCGAATCGCGAGCGGAATCACCGCGATTCTGCCCACGATTCGAAATACAGTAATACCTTGGATTGCAAGCATAATTCTTTCCAGAAAAATGCTTGCAATCCAAAGCGCTTATATATCAGTGAGTTTCCCCATAGGAAATAATAGAAACTCAGATAATCCGATCCACAGCCACTGCTTGTCTACACAGTACCACATGTGCGGGGGACGCTCAGAGTGTCTCTGGTGCCCCCGCACCTCTGGCCAAATGCGGTACTGCACACCCCAGCGGCTTGAATCCTGTTAGTCTTGCGAGACAACGCTTGCAAAGCGAGTCAGAATTTTAAAAAATAGCTTGTATTGCGAAACGCTCGTAAACCGCGTTACTCACAATCCGAGGTTTCACCGTTGCGGCAAATCGCAGTAAAATTGTGCAAACAGAATTGCGGGACACCTGTAGCCCAAAAGAAGTACAAGAACTTCTTTTGTGTGACAGGCATCCCGTGGTTCTTTTTGCGCGATTTTACGGCAATTGTCACCCGACGAATCGTGGCAAAATCGTGAGGCGATTGGGGTTCCCTTGGAAGCGACAGGGAATGCACAGGCATCCTGCGATTTGCTGCTATTTCGAATCACGGTGATTCCACCTGCGATTCGGAATGCCAAGATGTGAAGGGAGGCTAAAGGGTACCTCCACTTTCGTGGGGGGAAAAAAAAAATAGCAAAAAAAGTATAGCGTATACAGTTGCGACACAAGTCATATTGTAATGGAATGTTATTAAAAATGACCTTTCCTTTTCAATCTGCAGCTCTGTAATTTTCTGTAAAATGCAATATGGCTACTTGGAGGTGTTCTGTACACAAAATGTGTACTGAAGGCTCCCCAGAAACATTTCCTGCTTGTGTGATTGGCTGATTGATTTTCCCAGAAGTCTGCACCAAGATACAAGTTAGATTTTAGGCATCCCCTGCAACAAAAAATGTCATTTTTTGAGACACTAACAGTTGGAAAGGGATGCCGACCCTGCAATTTTCCTCATTTAGACCTCTGCTGGTGATTACTAAATATGAAACCACTCCCATTAGATTCACTTCTGAACATGGTCACAGACTAACACACGGATTTCTTCAGAATAACAAAAGGTAGAAACCTGCAACAAATTTTGTTAAAATCTTTGTAATGTACATAGATCACCCAGAGGGGAATGTTTTTTTTTTTTTTTCTCAACAAAAGTGGAGTTACTCTTTAAATGCCTGTAGTCTGCCCATAGATTCACTTTAAGCCTGCTTGATTTCTACTAGTGTTTGAGTTTTGTGCCAGGGTTTCCTGAATTTGACCAGAAGAAATGTTCAATAATTAACCTCATTAAAGCATCTTTAATAAGAACTGTGTGTGCCCTAAAGCAAGCAGTCAGAATAAGACCTGTAGGGAAGAAAGACAGAAAATGCATGTGTGAAATCTAAAAAGATCGAAAGCTCATGTACTGCCTGTATTCTAGTCACACTCTGTTAAGGAGGTAAAGAGCATTGCAAAAAGAGTAGCTACCATGGCGGGCAATAGACTGTCATTGCTGATTCTGTTTTAGAGAAAGGTGAAATCAAATTGGTTTCTGTGGGTTCCTGTACTCACTCACCAGATCATTTGGTGACTCAACACTTTTTGAGTCCTAAAGCACAGTTGAACCCTCAGTTTATATTGGCTAAATGTTTTCCAGGTACATCAAAACAAAAAGTGTTTAAAGAACTCCGCTTTTGTTGAGAAAAAAAACTTCTCCTCTGGGTGATTTGTGTACATTGCAAAGATTATAACCACCTTTGTTGCAGATTCCTACCTTTTGGTATTCTACAGAGATCCCCTGTGTGTTTCTCTATGCCCATGTGGGAAAGTGAACCTAATTGGAGCAATTTCCTAATTATCAATCAGCTGTGCACCTGCAGGGCACTAAAGAGGAAAGCTGCTGGGCCTGCATCCCTTTTAGTCGTGATTTCCTATTGGGAGTAGCTCACCAAAAATGTAACTTTTGTTGCAGGGGATGCCTGAAATCTGACTTGTATCTTAGGCAGACTTCTGTGAAAATCTGTGAGCCAATCACACAAGCAGGAAATTGTTTCTGGGGGCGTTCTGTACTCCTGTGTACAGAACACCCCCAGGTAGCTATGTTGCATTTTACAGATAATTACAGAGCTGCAGATTGAAAAGGAAAGGTCATTTTAAATAACCTTCAATTACGATATGACTTGTGTCGCTATTGTACTGTATATGCTTTATTCTTTTTTTCCTTATTTGTTTTTTTTTTTTGTTTTTTTTTCCTCCACGAAATTGAAGTTACCCTTTAAAGTAAAGCAGTTTTGCCATATAGATTTAAAATGATGGATTGGATTGGAAAGTTTAAAAATAAAATTTTTTATTGCTGTCTATTTGTCCTGATGACCATTATTACGGACAGTGGAAGTAAAAGGAAATACAGAATTTTTGAGTTGTCAACAGGAGTAAGAGGGGAAAATCCTTTAATGGGGACACTAGTTCTGGTGACAAGCTAGGTTTTCTTCTCACTTCCTGTTTTGGCTATGGGACAAAAAAGTGAAGGAAAATCTCCCCAATGTGACATGAAAAAGTTTGGCTTTTAACTTTTCCTTTAATGGCTTATTTTTCTTTCTAAAGCAGCAATAGTATGCATAGAAAAGCCTGTCCCTGCCAGCTACTGCAAGGACTTGCTTTCTGTTGGGTAGCAATGGTCTTATTGCAGAGGTCTGACCCTACTAAGACAAGTCTAAAGCTCTGCAACTAAAAAAGCTCAGGTTATTCATAGCCAATATAGTTTGTTTTCAGTGATGTGTCTTTTTTTTTGTGTGCTCTTTGATACAAGGACAGGTGATTATTTCAAAATGTTATAGTTGTCACTTAAACAGGAGGTGACATGAAACCTTATAGTGGGGACAAACTGTCTTGTCTATAAAAACCCCAAAATGTTTTTCTTTAGAAATCGTTCCCAGTGACCTATGCACTATATGGTTTTTATATCAAATGAATTTTTTGTTTTTTTTCAGGTTATTGTCTCAGACTGGTGCTACTTTACAGAACAGCCACAGTAGTTTAGGTAAGTATTCTTCTTTTTACCAATTTTTGTTTTTTAAGCCTTGTTAAGACAACCATGAAATCTACTATAATCCCTCTCATTCTGTTGGAATTCCATGTAAGATATTAGAGCTTTTCAGTTTTTTTTTTTCCTTGAAACTCCTTTTCATTGTCCCTGTGTGATTTCTCCCCCCCCCCCCAAAGGCTTTTCTGAGTGTTGCAGTTACTGATTTTACATGTGGTGCCTCCTGCTGGGCCAGAAAGGCCAGAAAGACTTGTGGAAAATTTGGTGTTTACCTACCTAAACAGTTTTAGGCAGGGTGACCCTTTTAAAGTTTCAGATTGTGTTTTTTTTTTTTTAATTCTTTGTGGCCTAAAGAAGGCTTACACACATGGCTGGAAAAAAATTGTGGGCGCATCTGTTAACTAAGATGCAAGGTTCCTCTCTCTACTATGGCTTCCTGTGGGGCTGGGCTGGCTGTTACACACTGTGTTATGTAGAGGACAGCAGCCCAGTTGGTACACCTCCAGCTTGATACAGCACAGTGCTGAAAGCACCCATTGAACACACTAGGGGTTCTTGGTTGCTAGAGCAAAAGCTTTATATTATTATTTTGATATATTTTTTCTTTTTTTATTAGCTCTTAAAAGTCACCCCCGCCGTGTTGAGAAAGATGGAAGTGGGGACCGCCCTTGCATCAACGGGGACCGAGCAGTCAGGAGGAGCTGCAGGTCCAAAAGTAACAGATTTGAAACTTTAAACCAGAGCTTGCTGTTTGATCAGCTTGTAAACAGGTAAGTGGGACTGCACTCTAGTGTTGAACGCGTGAATGTGACTGCCCTCTAGTAAAATTAAAAGAGAAGTACAGCCAAAGCTCATTTGGCTGTACTGTGGATCACAGGAGTGCAGTTCATTCTGCACTCCTGGGACCCGTTTTCAGACGCTAAAGCCAACTATCGGCTAAAGTCACAGAGCTGGTCCCGGCTTGACCAAGATCACGACAGTGGAGTCGGGATCTGCCCCCATGCCTGGACTGGCACCAGGCTCAGCCTCTCAGTAAACCACTAGGAGGCTTGGCCGGCCGTTCCCGTCCCCTCCACAGCCCAGCACTCCAGTGAGCGGGGTGGGGCGGAGCAGAGAGCTGCTGACTGTCATTGGCTCTCTGCTCACAAAGCTGTGAGAACCAAATGATCGTTAGTGTTCGATCGCTCGCTTCTTAGTGTTAGAGGCGTGGGGGGACAGATGCAGCATTGATCACCTAGGTAAGTATGAATCAGAAAAAAAACCCCAAAAAACCCCATACTTTTAAATTGAAGGAATTCCTTTTCACTTGTGCCTTGTGCTACGCAGAGGCTTATGGCTGTGTTCTAAAACATTCTTTTATTGCAGGTTTCTTGTGATTCCTGGCTCATAAGCCAATCGCTTTGTGATCAGGTTGTCATAAAAACAATACTAAGCTGGGCATCTGACTAGAAGTATCTACTGTGTATGTTACACAGTTGGGTTGGTTTATTTAAATACCTGATCATGGGCATGAAATAAAAATAGGATTTTTGCTAGCATATCATTTTGTATTTAAAGTCACCGTAAAGGCATTTTTCTTAAAATACATTTTACTTACCCGCTTTGTGAAATATTGCAGAGAGCGGCCCCATACCAGCTCTTCTGGGGTGCCCTGCCAGCGCTGTCCACTTCTCCGAGTGCCCCCATAGCAAGCCGTGTGGCATGAGGGTATTTGTGCGGGCACGCTCCCAAGCCAGGCTGTGCGAGTACATAGACACTCACAGCGCTGCCATGCCCCCAGCTCCCTCCTTACAGGATTTGACTGATAGCAGGAGCCAGTAGCCCCCGCTGCTACCTGTGTCTTATGAGAAGAGGGAGAAGTAGCAGCATTGCTGCAGATGAGCGACTCGCTGGTTCAAAAGAGGAGCCAGGTAAGTGTTAAGGGGGGGGCTTGGGAAGAGCTGATATTGGAAGGTTTTTTAACTTGATGCAGAGAATTGCATTAAGGCAAAAAAAAGTGATTAGAACCGCTTTAAAGGATATGCAACTTCATGTCCTTTACTAACATTACCTTTGCAAATTGAATAACCTCTACTCCTTTAATTAAATAACCATACAGGACATAATATGCTGTGTAGCAGGAATAGTATTTGGGCAGATTTTACCACAGCATAAAGTATTTGACATACAGGGAGCACCATTTTCTTTTTATAGGTGACCTTTAAAAAGTGGATTTGACATGCAGAGACAGTATTACACGGCAGAGCTGTAGTGTTATATATTATTAACCCTTTTCAGTCTTAACTGGTGATAAAACTGGTAATTTTTGCTTTACTTGTCACCAATGTTCTTCCTGTCTCTACAACTATATAGAAGTAGTTTCTCACTTTGTGGCCTTTTAGCTTTTATCCTATTTCAGCATGGTTTGCACATGCCACAATCAAGACTGAGAACTGCCATAGAAAATGTCAGCTCCTGTTTATTTATACCTCAGGATGTGTGATTGAAGATTTCTGCTCCTCCATGACAGTTCCCTGTTCTGGTGTCCTGCATACAATCTAGTTCAAGCAGAGTAAAGTCTGTGCTAGCTCTGGGCAAGCTGCATGGTCAGAACTGCCATTGTATGGTGTTGCTGTAGAGTTTAGTGACAGGAACAGGGTATGGGTGATAGTTTTAAGTAAATGTACACTTATCGTTTATTAGAGGACAATTTGTCTTTCTCATTTTGTAATGACATTGAAAGAAAAAAATTTAAAGTGGTTGTTAACCCACTTTCACACGTTCACATATTCTGCTCTGTCTCTTAATGCAGTCTCTTTGTTTTATTAAAAAAAAAAATGCCACCTTTACCGTATTTCCAGCGGCTCCTGGCGCTCATGTGACTAGCCGGCTCTCTCCTCTGCCCGTCTGACAGATGCAGTGAGTGGGGCCAAGATTCCCCCGCTGACGTCAGCCTAAAGGAGAGATCGCCTGGAGCTGCTGTGAAATATGGTGAAGGAGCCATTTTTTTAATAAAACAGACGGGGGCACTGCATTAAGAGACAGAGCGGATAGTATACACATGTATTTGTTATTCCAGTGGTAGGAGGGGGAGGGCAGTGGGCACTATCACTAGCTGACAGGTAGGCAGGGGAGGGGGTAGAGGGCGGAAGAGAGCTGAGCTGCGGATGACGAAGGCACATAAACTGACCACGGTGTCGGGGCTCAGCAGCCATTCTATACTGTGGTCAGTTTACAGGGGGAAGGGCAGAAACTGGCAGGATCAACCAGGTTTTTTAGGTGGTACAGGGGGTCAAATTACACAGCACAAGCACTGTGCTGTATAAAATGCTTTTAAAGGAGCAGGATCCTTTTTTTTCTTTTTTGGGTTAACAAACGCTTTAAAAAGTATATGCATTTGGTCATAACATGTGGTTTGTTTATACTACAGTTATCATACCCTCTGCAATCCGCCCCTGCACATACCACCCATCATACCCTTTAGATCTTTCATTGAAGACTTTTAATATCTTCCTTCACTACAGAGTTGTACACAATATTTCCAGTTCTTATAGACACTTACTTCTTTTTGTAAAACACTTCCTCTTCCAACTTTGCCTATTCTGGAACATAGATACTTTTCTTATACTTTGAAAGCAGACCTGAAGATCGGCATCTCTAGGTTTCTTCTGGTGGCTGGTCTTCAAACATGGTTGCAATTAGACTGTTAATGGAGGCTCTGTCAAAGGTCATGATATGTGCACAGGTAGAGTTACTAATTGGAAGGCTCCGCCTGTCACTATTTTCACAGAGAGCATGTGATCCCCTGCAGCAGGAGGGTTGGGGGTTCATTTTCCGGAGGCGCCTTGTAGCATGCTTAAAGGGTAGTATTAAAGTTCAATTCCAAAATCTGCTTGCTTACGCAGGATACAGTATAGTGCATAATTGTATGCGTATGCTTGATCAAATTGTAAAGCTAGCGACATACTTTACAATCCAAGTTCTTCTTACTAACAGTTTAAATATATGTCCATTCTTCTACCAACTGACTTGAGTTTTAGTAGATTATAAAATTTGCCATTTGATAGGTTTTTATGTGATACATCATAGACTGTTTACTACTTTCTTGTAGCACTGCAGAGGCCGTCCTCCAGGAAATGGACAACATCAACATTCGGAGGAGCAGTAAATCCAGGGAGGTGGAGAGGCTGCGTATGTGGACAGACACAGAATTTGTAAGTGAAGTCTTCCCTAAATGTGGGGTTAGGTTTTTTGCTAAACTGAATCATTGGTCCGCTCCTAGGCCTTCCATTAGAGGAGTTCTGGAATCCCTGGATCTTCTGTTAGGGGGGTTCAAAAATGAGTATAAGAAGTTACCGTATATACTCGAGTATAAGTCGTTCCGAGTATAAGTCGAGGCCCTAATTTACCACAAAAAAGGGGAAAACTTATTGACCCGAGTATAAGACGAGGGTGAGAAATGCACAGCTACTGTAAATGGAAAAGAGGGTCAACAATGCCCATTTGCAGCCTCACTGTGCCCATTTGCAGCCATAGATCCCCCGAACTTCAAACTCGGTAGTTAAGGGTTCCTAGATGCCCCCTAGCTGCAGCCAAAATTTGGGGTCTCTGAACCCAAAGGGTCCCGAAATTACATTGCTGCAGATGGACACAGTTGACCGATTTTGGGGCCCCGTATCTCGGGGCCACTTAGTGCTAGGAACCCCAAATTTGGTGTGCAAACCCAGTGGAACTAGCACCATAAAATATCCAAAGCTGGGGTTTCTAGCAACAAGTGGCCCTGAGATACAGGGCCCCAAAAAATCAGTTCAGAAAATGTCAAGCACTTTTCTGCAGCAGAAAATGACATTTTCCGAACCTACTTTGGGGCCCTGTATCTCGGGGCCACTTGGTGCTAGGAACCCCAGCTTTGGATATGTTATGGTACCAGTTCCACTGGGTTTGCACACCAAATTTAGGGTTCCTAGCACCATGTGGCCCTGAGATACGGGGCCCCAAAGTCAGTTCAGAAAATGTCAAGCACTTTTCTGCAGCAGAGAATGACATTTTCCGAACCGAATTTGGGGCCCCGTATCTCGGGGCCACTTGGTGCTAGGAACTCCAGTTCCACTGGGTTTGCACACCAAATTTGGGGTTCCTAGCACCAAGAGGCCCTGAGATACGGGGCCCCAAAGTTGGTTCGGAAAATGAAATTTTTTGCTGCAGAAAAGTGCTTGACTCGAGTATAAGCCGAGGGGGGCACTTTCAGCACAAAAAAATGTGCTGAAAAACTCGACTTATACTCGAATATATACGGTAATGCTTTCGTCGACTTCTCCAGCAGGGCAATGTTTTGACTATTTCATACATATCTGGATGAAAAATTTACAACATTTTTAACTAAGAATCTGTTCATTTGTTAAGGCAACACTGTTTAATGGTTTAGGCCAAACCATAGTGTACATCGGTGATATGCAATTAGTAGATCTCCAGCTGTTGCAGAACTACAAGTCCCATTTGGCACAGCAAGACGCTGATTGCCGAAAGCATGATACCCAGAGGCATGATGGGACCTGGAGGTCTGCTAATTGCATATCCCTGGTGTACATGACCCCATGAAAAAGTGAAGCTTATTTTTTTTTTATTTTTTTGGGGGACAGATGCCAGTCATCTGGCACCACCTGGTGGTGGTCATAAATATATGCAGGGTATCTTCACGTTTGACTAAAGCCCGATTTGCTAACTTGCAGAGAGCTTTGTAACGGCCTTTTTCAACCAGGGTGCTTGTAGGTTTCTTCAGGGGTGCCTTGCCAAAATTCCCAAAGATTGTGTATAAGCCAGCAGGTGGATCAAGCCTAACTTAGTTTCACAAATCCACAGGTTTTTATTGTGCACCATTGAAATCTTCTAGCCGCTGGCACCCTACAACCAATGACATCATCCGTTGATGACAGTGAGCACCTCCACAGCATCCTTGTTTGCACCTCCCTGCCCCTCTCAATCAGCACTGGGGTTACATTTGCTGAGTGAGGGAGAGAAACTGAATACTGGTCAGTACCAGTGTGCAAAGGTGTGTTTGCCTTGGAAGAATTCATCACCTTTTGGGTGTTCTGCATGTGTGAATGTTAAACTAGTAGTTTTGTTTTTTTACATTTTAGAAAGGGGTCCCTTAAGAATATGCAGAATTTTAAAGGGTGTCTTGACTGAGAAAAGGTTGAGAAACACTGCTGACCAAGGATTGTGTTTATGGATCAAATGGCCAGAACACAAAAGTGTCCTGGAGAACCATATTGGCATGTCGATCTCTGTTGTCCCTTTTTAACTATTCATGGCTGTCTGACTTTTTTATTATAATGTTTAGCTAAGTATATGTATCCTCAGGCTTTCTGCAGCAGGGGATTTCTTTAGGCAGCTTTATGCTCTATGGGGACTACAGGTTTTCATCATTTAGTGCCTGGATGCCATTTAAAAATGGCATTTAGCAGCACCTCTTTGGTTTCCTGGCTCAATTTTATAATCAAATACATATCTAGATTCAACCCCATGCTGTTTTGGATTCCTATCTACTTTGAACCATGGAGCAGTGCGCAGAAATCAGTAAGTTTGGCTCCTGTAAGGATGGAATAATTCAAGATGTTCACTTTAAGGACCTGTTCATAGTTAGCCATTTGGAATTACAGGCAGAATTGGTGTATAATTCACGCAATGTGAATTTGGGTGCCATTCATCCTTAATGGCAACCCACACGTCGTACGATTTTGCTGCTGAGGTCGTGTGACAAAATACATGAATCGTAGCAAAACCTGTCTATAAAAATTCACCTGGCTCAGGGTCAAAATTTTGGTCTGACAAATGCCAATAGAGCATTCAAGTGCATGGGCTGCCGTATGTGCAACATCCAATAACACATGTGAATCGTATAAAAAACATTGAGCGGGAACACAGGTTTCTGCTATGTGACATGTGAACAGGGCCTCAAGGTGCATATGATTTCTGTTATGTTACCATTTGCAGAAGTAGAGGCAATACATGGATGTTTGGAGACTTCTAAGATATGCATTTCAGTCAGTAATAACTTAGGAATTCAACTTTCTTGAAATCCACATTGATTTTGCTTTTCAGAGTTTTTAAGGAAAATGTTATCATAGCAAGGAATTGGTTTCTTCCCTTTTGTGTTTTTGTGTTTTTTTTTTTCTTTTGCGTTTGTTTTTTAACAGGAACCTTTTGGATTCAAACATTCCTATTCACACATTTGCTACATATTGCCCTACAGATTAATAATAAGAATATCCATGATATACAGGAGAACATGGACATGTATTCCCGTGTTAAGAGGAGGAGGAAAAGTCTGCGTAGAAACAGTTATCCAATCAAAACCCGGCACGAGGAATCCTCAGAAGGAGAGGAGGAGGAAGAGGAGGTTTCAGAGGGTGAGTTTATTTATGGGGTTGTTTTTTCTTATGCTGCTTGGGAAGTCTTTAGCATTTGTGAACGAGACCTTCACCAGCATCTTCTCTTGAAGTAGAACTAAAGGCAAAACTTATTTTGGATAGTGTAAGGGAGGGTTATAACCCCTGTCTTTTTTTTTTTTTTTGCCATCTGTCTTATTGGGGAGATTTCCCATCACTTCCTGCCCCATAGCCAAAACAGTGAGAGATAAATCTGTCCAATGTCTGGTTGTCACCGGAGCTAGTGTCCCCATTGTAAGATTTCTCCTATTTCTTGTCTGGTAACAATCCAAAATTTAGGATTTTCTTTCACTTTTATTGATGGTACACAGAAAAGAATAGAGGGGGTGAACCTAACAGAGGGTAACCACAGTAGTCAAAACTTGACAGGTGTTCATTCCAATTCCTCTCCACTCTATTCATTATAAAAGAAAATACATTTAAAAAAAATGCCTTTTAGTTACAGTTCATCCAGAAAGGATTCACAGCGCTTCACTTTTTCCATATTTTGTTACAGCCTTACTGAAATGGATTAAATTCATTATTTTCCTCCAAAATTCTACAAACAATACCCCGTGATGACAACGTGAAAGAAGTTTGTTTGAAATCCTTTGAAAATGTATTAAAAATAAAAAACGAAAAAATTACATGTACATAAGTATTCACACCCTTTACCTTGACACTCAAAAATTGAGCTCAGGTGCATCCTGTTTCCACTGATAATCCTTGAGATGTTTCTGCAACTTGATTGGAATCCACCTGTGGTAAATTCACTTGATTGAACATGATTTGAAAAGGCACACTCCTGTCTATATAAATTCCCACAGTTAACAGTGCATGCCAGAGCACAAACCAAGCCATGAATTCCAAGGAATTGTCTGTAGACCTCAGAGATAGGATTGTATCGAGACACAGATCTGGGGAAGGGTGCAGAAAAATGTCTGCAGCGTTGAAGGTCCCAATGAGCACCGTGGCCTCCATCATCTGTAAATGATGGAGGCCCACTCTTCCAATAGTGGGCTGCCCCGCCAAAAGAAGAACCATCCCTGCAACACTCCACCAATCAGGCCTGTATGGTAGCGTGGCCAGACGGAAACCACTCCTCAGTGAAATGCGCATGAGAGCCCATCTGGAGTTTGCCAAAAGGCACCTGATAGACGACCATGAGAAACTAAATTCTCTGGTCTAATGAAACAAAAATTGAACTCTTTTTAGCCTGAATGGCAAGCGTCATGTCTGGAGGAAACAAGGCTCCGTTCATCACCTGGCCAATAACATCCCTACAGTGAAGCATGGTGGTGGCAGCATTATGTTCTGGGGATGTTTTTCAGTGGCAGGACCTTTGGAAGACTAATCGGGATGAAGGGAAAGATGAATGCAGCAATGTACAGAGACATCCTTGATGAAAACCTGCTGCGGGGTGCTCTGGACCTCAGACTGGGGCGAAGGTTCATCTTCCAACAGGACAACAACCGTAAGCACACATGAAAAAAACGGGGGAGGACCAGGGGGTCACAGGACAGGGTCAATCAATGAGGAACACATAGGCTATAATTATAAATAGAAACAATTTATTGCAAAATGTATCAAAAAGAAGTTTCCACCTACATAATAAAAAATAAAAACCAACCTCCACCACCAACCTCCACCACTGAGAAAGTGACAGTGCAAAAGGACAGATTTACCACCTGGAAAAACCCTGCATACATGTACAATATCCCCATACAGCACACTGATTAAGGCGGGGGTCCACCCACAGCGCCAAAAAAAAAAAAATATTAAAAGCCAGCAGCTACAAATACTGCAGCTGCTGACTTTTAATACATGGCCACTTACCTGTCCCAGGGTCCAGCGATGTAGTCAGGGGACGCCGAGAACCCGCTCGGTTCCCGGCAGCTGCCGCCACCATCCTAGGTGAGGGAATCAGGAAGTGAAGCATTGCGGCTTTACTTCCCGGTTCCCTACTGCGCATGTGCGAGTCACGCTGCACGTCCCAAGTGGTCCCCGCTCTCTCCTAGGAGCTGTGTGTTCCCAGGAGACAGCGCGGTGGGGACGGGAAGAGGCGTAGACCCCCATGGGAGTCTATGCCGGAAGTGGGTGCAAATACCTGTCTTAGACAGGTATCTGCACCCCCCTGAAAGGTGCCAAATGTGACACCGGAGGGGGGGACGGTTCTGAAAAGTGCAAGTTCCATTTTTGTGTGGAACTCCGCTTTAAGCTGAATCCAGCTAAACCCACTCCTGGGAATAATGGAATAACCTTGGGAGATAAAGGTATATATCGTAAATGGACAAATTAGCAATGCTGAAAGATAGAATTGAAGTCCCTGTATGGTAAGCCACTGTAGAACCTGCTGATCCAGGAGCCTGGGATGAAAAATCACTGGGAACCATAACAATGAAGTTTATAAAGTGATTCCTGTAGATGATATATATGAAAGCAGTTCTATCAGTTGCCGTACCATCATTACATTTGTAAAAGTCAAAAGATGGGGGGGAAGTTGAAACAGCGGCTTGTAATAAACAAATGAAGTGCAGCCTGTCACGTACCTTCCATCCTCTGCTCTCTCTGCAAAGCGGTGTGGAGAAGGGGGAGGAAAAACAGCTGATCTGAGGATACACGTAGTAGCTGGCTGTAGCATGCAGACTATCTCCTTCAGAGTAGGGGCCATCCCGACCTGAGCACAGGGTCCGTGATGATCGACATTTGAAGGAAAGATGACTGCAGGGTCCCAGTAGCTGGTCTCCTAGTGTATCGTCGGTATCGCCAGGCACCACTGCCGTACGGCGTTAAAACAGTATACAACACTAGCTGCTCGCAGCTAAGATGGGACGTTCCACAGATTGGCTCAGCTAGGTGTATCAGTGTAAGGTAATAGAGTCTCAGATTGGATCGCAGCTAGGAAGGGCGTGGAAAAGCAGGAAGGCTTGCATTACCGAGTATAAGCATACATCCCAAGAGCGTTTCTTCAAGTGGTACTTGCTGGGGGGAGCACCATGAGTACAAACGGTGATGATGAGTACAGTCCAGGTGGTGACTGTCAGCGAATGGGGGCGTATTATATGCTTCTACACACATTACCCAATCTGGAAATCTTACTTATAGGCATTATCCCTTTCCCTACTTTTTTTTTTTTTCCTTTGACCGTAAGCACGCAGCCAAGATAACAAATGAGTGGTTATGGGACAACTCTGTGAATGTCCTTGAGTGGCCCAGACTTGAACCCAATTGAACATCTCTGGAGAGATCTGAAAATGGCTGTGCATGACACTCCCCATTCAACCTAATGCAGCTTAAGGGGTCCTGCAAAGAAGAATGGGAGAAACTGTCCAGAAATAGGTGTGCCAAGCTTGTAGCATCATACTCAAAAAGACTAGAGTCTGTAATTGGGATTTTTTTTTTTTTTTTTGTTTTTTAATGTACAAAGATTTCAAACAAACTTCTTTCATGTCATTATGAGATATGGTTTTTGGAATTTTGAAGAAAATAATGAGTTTAATCCATTTTGGGAAAAGGCTGTAACATGACAAAATGTGGAAAAAACGAAACGCTGTGAATACTTTCCGGATGCACTGTATACTTTAAATTGTTTTTTTTTTTTTTTTGTTTTTTTTTTTGAATATTCCCCTTTTTAGGATACAATTTTTCTACTTGATGGCATCATTATGGATTGAGTTGCTTCCTAATAGTTACACAGTTGTAAAAAATGTTAACGGCACACCACAGGAGAAAGAGGAACGCTTGACGCACTCTAATGCCTAGTACACACGATGAGAATTGGATGAGAAATACCGCTTTCGAATCGATCTTACGATTGTCTGATAGTACACAGTATTTGACAGTTCATGCAAAATTATCCAGCTCAAACATTTTTGTCGTACAATAACAGAACGAGCGATTTTTGTTTTAACCAGTACAATTTTCATCTGAAAAAAAATTGAGTGACGAAGACCGCGCATGTTCAGAAACGAAAGAATACATTACATTACAACGCATTACATCACTTCTGAAGTTACATTCTGTCGTCAAAGAAATTTGGTAGCTTTAGTAACCTCTGCATTTTCGATATGAGACTAGCATGCAAAAAAAATAAAATAAAACCGATGATCATTCGTCTGATATCAAGGCTGGCAGGAAGGGAGGTTTTCCTGCCAAGGGTCAGAGATAGGAATTTACATTCTGTGGTGATCATACGCTGTCCCCTACCACCCAAAGTAGGCTTCATTTTTATTGGGGGGGTGTGTTATCATATCTTTTCTTTTCTATGCTATTGCAGAGTCCCAGGAAGAAGGTGAAGACTGTGATGAAGAAGCTGAGGTAGAGGGTGAAGAGGGTGAAGAGAATGATCGACCATACAACCTCAGGCAGAGGAAAACTGTGGAAAGGTATCAAGCACCTCCTATTGGTAGGTAATGCATTTAGTATTTAAAAAAATCTTATGGATGGAAATGCTTGAGGTTACATGAAAAGCACCTATGCATTGTAGTCAGTATAATTGAAGGAATCCACTGAAAAACTTTATCTGCTGTCAGATTGAAAATTTCATAAAATGCTGTGGAATTAGTGTACAATTTAGGGTTCACAATGGATGAGTTCTTAGTGTACTTTAACCACTTACAGACCGGAAAATTTGGCTGCTTAATGACCAGGCCATTTTTTGTGATAGTGTCACTTTAACTGAGAATTGCACAGTCGTGCAGCGCTGTAACCAAACAAAAGTCTTCCCACAGATAGAGCTTTCTTTTGGTGGTATTTGATCACCTTTGCGTTTTTTTTTTTTGCGCTATAAACAAAAAAAAAAAATCGACAATTTTGAAAACAAAAACAATATTTTCTTATTTTTTGCTATAATAGCCCCAAAAATGTTTTTAAAAAAACAAATTTATTCCTCAGTTTAGGCCAATATATATTCTTCTACATATTTTTGGTAAAAAAATTGCATTAAGCTTATATTGGTTTGCGCAAAAGTTATAGCGTCTACAAACTATGGGAAAAATTTATGCCATTTTTATGGCATTATTATTATTATTTTTTTTTTTTTACTAGTAATGGCGGTGATCTACAATTTTTAGTGGTACAGCGACATTGCGGCAGACAGATCGGACACTTTTGACACATTTTTGGGACCATTGACACTTATACAGCGATCAGTGCTATAAAAATTCACTGATTACTGTGTACATGTCACTGGCAGGGAAGGGGTTAATACTAGGGGGCGATCAAGGGGTTAAATGTGTGTTTCCTGGGTGTGTTTTAACTGTGAGGGGATAGGACTGACTAGAGGAAGATACATATCATTGTTCCTACTTGGTAGGAACAAACGATATGTTTCTTCTCTCCTGACAGAACAGGGATTTGTGTGTTTACACACACAAATCCTTTTTCCTGCTCTCGTGCACGCGATCGCGTTCCCCGCCTGCTATCGCCCTTAAAGGTACAGATGTACTCATATGGCAATTCGCGGGAAAGAACCACTTTGCCACCTTATATCGGCGTGAGCCGGTCGGCAAGTAGTTATGCACCTATATAGCTAGATTTTGTTATTATGCCCATAGTTTCCTTTAATTTGCATTTTTTAAATGCAAGTTTTTTTTTTTTTTTTTTTTTTTTCTCCAGAAAGAAAGATTGTTTTGGAGCAAAACAAATATAGATGCCAACCTAACCATCTGCTAACTTTGTAATTATAGTTCACGTAGTTGTAAATGATAGGAATAAGCATATATTCTGATAAAGCAGTGAAACTGCAGTGATCTAAACTTATGAACCTGAAGTTCCATGTATTTTCTTTGTTTTTTTTCTCTAATCTGTTAACATGTTTGGTTTTATTTAGAGCCAGCACATCAAAAAAAGCGACAAAGCACTTTGTTTGATACACACAGATCACCTGCAAGAAGAAGCCATATTCGGTATGTTTACAGCCTGCAACTAGCAGACTATTGTTGGACTGATGTATTTTATTTTTTCCCACATCTGGCATGCTTTATTTTTTAAATCAAGAAGCTTTACTGAGCCTAATAGAGGGATCTTCCAATAAAGAGCTTAAAGTAAACCCATCTTTTTTTTTTTTTTTTTAATAACAAACTTGCCATTTTTGCCTGTGCTGTGCAGTGGTTTTGCAGCTATTTTTCTCGAGTCCCCTGTCAGCGGTCTACACTTCCACAGTGGAGCTACAATGTGTGGTTGAGTCCATTGTAGAATGGTACTGAGCAAATGCTGACAATCTCCTGTGAGAAGCACTTGAATCTGCTGTAAATGTTGAAATGTGCCTGGTCCCATGCTATGGATAGTACAGCATTTGCTTACTACTGGCAGTAATAGGGCTTTTAAAACCAGCTCTGACTGACCTTTATAGCTGTACATATTGTTAGAAAATGCATTTTCAACAGCACTGAAGTCACAGCGCCTCTGTCACAAATGTGCAGTTGAAACACTCACCTGTTTGCATTGCACTCGCTGGCTGAAAATGCTGCAGAGAATGTAAGTTGTTGACGAGAGGGTGACACCTAACTCATCCAGCTGGCGATGAAGTGACATGCAAGCAGGGGAGTATTTTGTTGTCCTGCTTTGTCCTGTGTGGTGATCCTGGCACTGGCCATTAAGGATTAGCTTCGGCGTGTTCGCCTGCTGCACTTGCCGAGCCCGCCAGGAAGTCCTCACGGCGCAGCGCTAATCACAGGCAGTGAGACATTTCCCGATGTGCGGCTGCAGAGATCAGGAAATGTCTCACTGCCTGTGATTAGTGCTGTGCGGACTTCCTGGCGGGCTTGGCAAGTGCAGTATGCGAACACCCCGAAGCTCATCCCTACTGGCCATGCTGTCGCCACCACCTAGTTCAGGGCTCCATGGAATTGGAGGATTCCTCCAGAGGTTGTTAGGGGTTCCTAGAACAATTAGTAGTTTCTGCCTCTACGTTAAGTTCCCACTGACACCATTGATCTTTTCAGCTATCCGTAAGGGGGTAATTTTTCCCAATGACTACAGGCATAAGGAGCTTTCTTCCCACTGACCATTACACTAATGCACCATAAGTTTGTAGCTCTAGTACATTTTATCAGGGCTTCCCTGAGACTGGAAAGTCATTTCAAGGGTTCTCTGTGTTGAAAAGGTTGGGCAAGTAACTAAGCTTAACTATTTATAAAAAATGTTATTGCAGTAGAGACCTGCAGTGTCTTTTCTGCAATAACATTTACCTGCCTGCTTGCAGTCTTCTCTTTGAATGAACACTGTACTGTGCATTCCTGGCATTCCTGGCATACTCTGGCTGCAGCAGAATGACTATGCATGCACAGGATGACATCATTCCACCACCGGCCACTCAAGAGACCAAAGACCCGTCACCCGAGAATAGAGGACAGTGTCTGGCAAGGGATGTAACTGCCGCATCACTGGAAGGTGGAGGTGATAATTTCTTGGGGTTTAGTTCTGCTTTAAGGAAAGTTCCTGATTTCTAAAATGTTTTCTTTCCCTTTTGCGTTCTGTTAAATTCTTGTGTGGTCTGGAAGCCATTTTTACGGTGCGCTTTATGCTTTTTTTTTTTTATTACTGCCACACCAATTGTAATGCAGATTTGCTGCAGAACATAACAAAACCCTGACTATTTTCTTAATTTCTCAGCATGGGTCTCCCAGAAGCCATTGGTATTGAAAAGAAATGTCTAGACGGCTTAATTCTGCTTTTCTAAAGCAGGCAATTTTCTCAGTTTGCTTCCTATTCGCATTATTTTTTTTTTTAGCCTAAATTATGGATTACTAAAGTGCAAAAAGCGCCTAAGGCATGAATACATTTTCAAGAACTGTGGGATTATTGCTTTATTTACTTCTCTGTAAGCGAGATTACTAAAGAGTATGCACTAGATTGTCTTCTCTGATCTCTTCCATGGTTGCCCAATAGTTATTTCAGACTCGCATCTCAGGAATAAAAGACTCGCAGGGTCTATATTTGAAGCAGAACACTAGTTTTCAGACTTATACCTTGCTGCAGGCACATACCTCAGGTTTGTCAATTATAGGACAAGTCCTCTTCACCTTTTTGCTGGTTATACGCATCATGGTCACACACCTGTGATCTCGAAGACGCAGATATGATGATCTGCTTTGCACTGTTCGGTTTGATAGCCCTGATGTCTTTAGGACCTGCTGTCAGGTTAGGTCTGGGAAGCAGTCTGAATGAATGGCCTGTAGTAGTCAAGTTCTTTGTGTTTTAACATTAAGAGGAACATATTGGAAACCATGCTTATAATACTGAGGAAACCCAAGTAAAGGCATTGACTGCACTTGCACTCTGTGCAGACAGTGGGGTAAGTTAGCCATTCATGGATCGAAATGAACTTTGATCAGCAGAGACTGGCTGAATTTCAATCCATAAATGAGCACTGTGGTTGTACAGAAATCGATCCTACCAGAGGACTTCTGTACAACTGCCCTGTCAGATTTTCCCCGCTCAATCGGCACCACAGACTATATAAAGCCTGCAGCGCTGATCAGTATATTCTGATGGCGGGTACATCTTCCCGCTGTCAGAATATAATAGCTCAACAAAGAGGATTCCCCTCACCACACACTTTTTAATCTGACTGTACAGTCTCCTTTAGTTCTAATAACTCCTTTTATGTAGATCCTTATTACACATGGTATTTGTACATCTAGAGGTTGATTGTACAAAGATTGTATGGTCAGATTGGAAGATGTATGGTGAACTTTACTTATTGGCTACTGCCATCAAGCCTCCTTTACTCGCCTTTTGTCTGTCTATTTCCTTTATTCCAGTGTACATGTTAATGAGTGTATTTTTCTGCAGAAGAAAAAAGCATGCAATTCACAGCAGCGATACCACTTCCTCATCAGATGAAGAGCGGTTTGAGAGGAGAAAGTCTAAGAGCATGGCCAAAGCCAGAAACAGGTATTTGCCCTGTACAATATATGTAACAACTAATACGTATGAATAAGCATCTTCGTTTTCTATTGCTTTGTAACAGTAGCTTTTCTTCTTCCTAGACTTACCTACACATACCTGCTGCAACACCCAAGTTTCCACCATTCTATTGATTTATTTATTTTATTTATTACAGGTACTTATTTAGCGCTGATAATTTACGCAGCGCTTTACATCTATGTTTCACATTCACATCAGTCCCTGTCCTCGTGGAGCTTACAATCTACAGGTTCCTAACTCAAATTCATATATACACTGCATCTGGAAAGTATTCACAGCGCTTCACTTTTTCCACATTTTGTTATGTTACAGCCTTATTCCAAAATGGAATAAATTATTTTTTTCAAAATTCTACAAACAATGACCCATAATGACAATGTGAAAGAAGTTTGCTTAAAATCTTTGCAAATTTATTAAAAAAAAAAATCCCATGTACATAAGTATTCACAGCCTTTGCTCTATACTTTGTTAAAGCACCTTTGGCACCAATTACAGCCTCAAGTCTTTTTGTGTATGATGCTATACACTTGGCACAACTATTTTTGGACAGTACTTCAGGTGCCTTTTGGCAAACTCCAAATGAGCTGTCATGTGCCTTACTGAGAAGTGGCTTCCGTTTGACCACTCTATCATACAGGCCTGATTGGTGGAGAGCTGCAGAGATGGTTGTTCTTCTGGAAGGTTCTTCTCTCTCCGTAGAGAAACGCTGGAGCTCTGTCAGAGAGACCATCAGGTTCTTGGTCACCTTCTCCCCCTGATCGCTCAGTTTGGTCGGGCAGCCCACTCTAGGAAGGTTCCAACGGATGATGGAGGCCACTGTGCTCATTGGGACCTTTAATGCTGCAGAGAGTTTTCTGTACCCATCCCCAGATCTGTGCCTCGATACAATCTTGTCTCGGAGGTCTACAGACAATTCCTTGGACTTCATGCTTGGTTTGTGCTCTGACATGCACTGTTAACTGTGGGACATTATATAGACAGGTGTGTGCCTTTCCAAATCATTTCCAATCAACTGAATTTACCACAGGTGGACGCTAATCAAGTTGTAGAGAAACATCTCAAGGACTATCAGTGTAAAGAGGATGCGCCTGAGCTCAATTTTAAGTGTCATGGCAAGGGCTGTGAATACTTATGTACATCTGATTTTTTTTTTTTTTTAATTTGCAAAGATTTCAGACAATCTTTTTTCACATTGGGGTATTGTTTGTAGAATTTGGGGGAAAATAATTAAATTTAATCCATTTTGGAATAAGGCTATAACATAACAAAATGTGGAAAAAAGCCAAGCGCTGTGAATACTTTCCATATGCACTGTACACATGCTAGGGCCAATTTAGACAGGAGCCAGTAAACCTATCGGCATGTCTTTGGAGTGTGGGAGGAAACTGGAGTACCCAGAGGAAACCCACATAGGCACAAGGAGAACATGCCAATTCCATGCAGGTAGTGCCGTGGCTGGGACCCTAGTTCTGCCAGGCAGATGTGCTAACCACTTGGCCACTGTGCCGAGTAGAAAATCTTTAACGCTTTTGTAGTGTTTGAAGCTTTTCATCTTTTTCCCTTCTTTTACATGTTTCTGTTAGCCCTACAGAGTAAGAAATGGTTAAAATTGTCAGTTTTTTTTCTTTCTCAGCCCTTTTGTCATTTTGGGAATATTTCACAAGGACATTAGAAAAATAGGGAAAATACTACCTAAACAGTTTTCACTGGCATTTGCATGTTTCTTTCCCTCACTCAGTCCTGGAGACAATAGCCATCAATACAAATAGTGTGAATTTCCCTAGCAGGGACACAAACCGCAGTAAATACCTGATGGAGGTTCTAAACTTTCTTTATACTGTCAAAAATTAGAAAAATCCAAAAAAAAAAAATAAAACTTAACCTGAAGCTTGACTCTCAGCCAAACAACGCAAGTTTCTTTTGATGGAACCAGGTTTTACTTTACTTTAGACTTGTGTATACCTTCAGTAAAACTGTCCGAAGCACAGTGACACTGTTTGCTGAACTTGTTTTCCTGAGTTTCCCTGTGGGTTGAGAACTTTTCTTGTATGTTTCTATATGTTAGGTGTCTCCCTATGAATCTCACAGCTGAAGATCTAGCCAGTGGTATCGTGCGAGAAAGGGTCAAGGTTGGTGCCAGCCTTGCTGATGTAGATCCAATGAGCTTGGATCGATCGGTGAGTATTGCACTGAAGTATTGTATTTAAAGCTTGTATTTATCTCTTCTAGATCTATTATGATTGAATTCTAAAAGTGTAGGGCATGTTGCAATGGTTATAAAGACAAAGTTTTTTTTAAATTTTTTTTCAACCTTACTGCATTCTCTGCATTAAGGTAAAAAAACCTTCCAAAATTTGCCCCCCCCCCCCCCCCCCCCCCCCAAGCACTTATCTGACCCTGAACTCGATCCACCGCCATCCCTCTCCTCTCACAGAAGACTTGGTGGCAGCAGCAGACGACTTGCTATTTGGGAACTCTAAGAAGAGCAGGATCCAAGATCACTGGCGGAGAATTTCAGAAGCAGGGCCTTGGGCTGCTCTGTGCAAATCTTTTGCGCAGAACAGGTAAGTACAGTATCTCACAAAAGTGAGTACACCCCTCACATTTTTGTAAATATTTTATTATCTTTTCATGTGACAAGACTGAAGAAATGTCACTTTGCTACAATGTAAAGTAGTGAGTGTACAGCTTGTATAACAGTGTAAATTTGTGATCTCCTCAAAATAACTCAACACAGCCATTAATGTCTAAACCGGTGGCAACAAAAGTGAGTACACCCCTAAGTGAAAATGTCCAGATTGAGCCCAATTAGCCATTTTTCCTCCCCAGTGTTATGTGACTCGTGGTGTTACAAGGTCTCAGGTATGAATGGGGATTAGGTGTGTTAAATTTGGTGTTATCGCTTTCACACTCTCATACTGGTCACTGGAAGTTCAACATGGCACCTCATGGCATAAAACTCTGAGGATCTGAAAAAAATAGTTATTGCTGTACATTAAAGATGGCCAACCTTGGCACCCCAGATGTTTTGGCACTACATTTCCCATTATGCTCATGCACTCTGCAGTGTAGTGGAGCATCATGGGAAATGCAGTTCCAACATTTAGGGTGCCAAGGTTCACCATCACTGGCCTAGGCTATTGTGGGCAGTACAGTGTACTACCCTGTTTCCCCGAAAATAGGACCTAGCGTGATTGTCAGTGATGGCTTCAATATAAGACCTACCCCCCAAATAAGCCCTACCCTGTTTCTCCGAACATAAGCCCTACCCTGAAAATAAGACCTACAAGGACTTTAACTAGGGCTTATTTGGGGGGTAGGGCTTATATTGCAGCCATCACCGACAATAACGCTAGGTCTTATTTTCGGGGAAACAGGGTAGTACTTCCACCTAGCATAAAAAAGTTGCTGGTTCGAATCCCGACCACGACACCATCTGCCTGGAGTTTGCATGTTCTCCCTGTGCATGCATGTTGTTTCCTCCGAGTACTCCGGTTTCCTACCACACTCTAAAGACATGCTGGTAGGTAAATCAGATCTTGTCTAAATTGGCCCTAGTATGTATGAATGTGTGTGTTAGAGACCTTAAGCTCCTTGAGAGTAGGGACTGATGTGAATGTACAATGTATATGTAAAGTGCTGCGTAAATTGACGGCGCTATAGAAGTACCTGAAATAAGATTGCCAAGACCCTGAAACTGAGCTGTAGCACGGTGGCCAAGACCATACAGCGGTTTAACAGGACAGGTTCCACTCAGAACAGGCCTCGCCATGGTCGACCAAAGAAGTTGAGTGCACGTGCTCAGCATCATATCCAGAGGTTGTCGTTGGGAAATAGATGTATGAGTGCTGCCAGCATTGCTGCAGAGATTCAAGGGGTGGGGGGTCCACCTGCCAGTGATCAGACCATATACTGCACTCTGCATCAAATTGGTCTGCATGGCTGTCATCCCAGAAGGAAGCCTCTTCTAAAGATGATGCACAAGAAAGCCCACAAACTGTTTGCTGAAGACAAGCAGACTAAGGTCATGGATTACTTGAACCATGTCCTGTGGTCTAATGAGACCAAGATAAACTTATTTGGTTCAGATGGTGTCAAGCGTGTGTGGTGGCAACCAGGTGAGGAGTACAAAGACAAGTGTGTCTTGCCTACAGTCAAGCATGGTGGTGGGAGTGTCATGGTCTGGGGCTGCATGAGTGCTCCCGGCACTGGGGAGCTACAGTTCATTGAGGGAACAATGAATGCCAACATGTACTGTGACATACTGAAGCAGAGCATGATCCCCTCCCTTCAGGGACTGGGCCGCAGGGCATTATTCCAATATAACGACCCCAAACACACCTCCAAGACGACCACTGTCTTGATAAAGAAGCTGAGGGTAAAGATGTTGGACTGGCCAAGCATGTCTGTGGACCTAAACCCTATTGAGCACCTGTGGGGCATCCTTAAACAGAAGGTGGAGGAGCGCAAGGTCTCTAACATCCACCAGCTCTGTAATGTCGTCATGGAGGAGTGGAAGAGGACTCCAGTGGCAACCTGCGTAGCTCTGGTGAACTCCATGCCCAAGAGGGTTAAGGCAGTGCTGGAAAATAATGGCGGCCACACAAAATATTGACACTTTTGGCCCAATTTGGACATTTTCACTTAGGGGTGTCGTCACTTTTGTTGCCAGCGGTTTAGACATTAATAGCTGTGTGTTGAGTTATTTTGAGGGGACAGCAAATTTACGCTGTTATACAAGCTGTACACTCACTACTTTACATTGTAGCAAAGTGTCATTTCTTCAGTGTTGTCACATGAAAAGATATAATAAAATATTTACAAAAATGTGAGGGGTGTACTCACTTTTGTGAGATACTGTATAACATGTTTATTATTTGGACAAAAAAAAAGCATTAGTTACTTTTAGGGAACCAAGCAAAATCATCAGTGATCTGCTTCTGATATCCTGCAAACCTTCCATGTTGTAAGAGGCCATTGCTAATTTCCTCCTGAAAATGCTAGTACGTTGATGTCTCTGACTAGTACTTTGTCACGAGCGTAAAATAAGATGGCAGATGAGGAATGTTGATGTGACGCCACAACTCTTAATCTCCATACTTGTTTTACATCAGTGACATGGCACAAAAAGAAGCACCTGGATCATAATCGGTAGAGAGATAGCATTTTCGGAAGAGGATCTGGTAGCCTCCATTGGCAGCCTAAATGCCTTCTCAGTGTTGGTTTTCTTTAATTTGAAGTTCTGCAGAATTTACAGATGGCTGGGCTGGAAAAGCAACTGACCCAGCTTCTTAAAGCTGTGCGGATGACTGTTGGGAAAGGAGTGTGGCATCAAGGAATGCTTTTTTTTGGCTCCATTGTGTCACTGGAAGGGGTTAAGAGCAGTGTTGGATATATGAAAGATGCTGGGTTGGGGTGTGGAGCCAAGATCTAGACTTTGAAGGGTGTTGAGCAGAGGGCTTTGGAAAGCGAGTCTGCTTAATGATGCAGCATTGCTCCTTCTGTGAATTTAATTGAACAATAATTAGGTGAGAATAGCCTGCTGCCCTTTGATATAACACTAGAATACTTGATTATTGGCCTCAAAGTAAAATTTCAGGCTAAACCTAACTTAATGTTTCCTTCCCCCTTCTAACACCTATTTTGACTAATTTGTGTAAGAAAGATCTGTATACTTGCCTATTTTTAGTCTGTTCGTCATATGATCTTCCCTGGCTGCAGGAGAGAGGAGAGTGCACTCGAAAATGGCTGGTAATGCTTGGGAGCGGTGACATCCCCAATAGGCTCCTATGGCCTATCTGTAATCTGCGCTCCATTTTCTCCCCTGCAGCCACCAATGGCTAACAGTGTGCAGCTGAATCATGTGACTGGAGCGGCTTGAAATAAGTGTGCAGTTCTTTCTTACACGGGTTAGTCGGAATTGGTGTCAGGAGGTGGGAAGAAGCATTTATAAGAGTACTTAGGTTTTGCCTGAAATTCTACTTTAAAGTGGTTTTAAAAATAAAATGTTTTTTTTTTCCCTTAAAGTGGTTCTAAAGGTAGGTTTTTTTTTTACCTTTTTATGCATTAAGATAACCACATGTCTGCAGCAGCCCCCCTAGTACTTAGCTGAGCTGGATCTTCCTCCAGCGATGTGTACAAGAGCCTTTTGCTGTCCAGGAATTCTTCCTCCTCATTGGCTGAGACAGCAGTGGGCACCCTTGGCTCCCACTGCTGTCAAAGTCAGTGAGCCAATGGGTGGGTGGGCGCAAGCCTGCTCGGGTGCCCCATAGCAAGCTGCTTGCTGTGGGGGCAGGAGGGGAGGGTCCAGGAGTGCCGGTGAGGAACCTGAGGAGAGGAAGATCTTGGCTGCTCTGTGCAAAACCACTGCTCAGAGCAGGTATAACATGTTTGATGCTTTAAAAAAAAAAAGACTTTAATGCATTCCCTGCATAGTTAAAAATGCTTTCCAACATGCTGTGCTCCCCCACCTCCCTAAATAGCTGAGTCCTCAATCAATCCAGTGCTGTGCATGGCTGCATCTCTTCTCTCCCTCTCCCTCTTCTCTCTACTCACTGGGACTGAGGCAGCTACGGAAGCCATTGGCTCTCGCTGCTGACCATCAAATGCTGGAATTCTACTCTAAAGTGGTTCTAAAGCCTGCATGTCTACCCCCATAGCAAGCAGCTTTGTATGGGGGCAGACATAGGAGGAGGAGCAGCAGACAGTATCTGGGGGGATCCCAGAAGACCTTTAATTCCGTTGCACAGCAGCAGTATAAGATGTTTGTTATTTTGATTAAAAAGAAAAGGGGGTTTACTAACCTCTATTCTGCTGTTCAAGTGAGTGGTAGATTGAAGGTCTAATAAAAAAATATAACTAATCTGAAACAACCCTAAACCCAAAGAGAAAAATGACTCATAATTTTTATCACTTAATGGGATAATGTTTCTAGACTGTACCATGCACTGACTCAATATCATCCATCTTGCAGTGTACGTCTGTGCTTTAGGGATTAGTAGTTTACTGAAGCAGATTTAAGCTTACTTATTTAACATAAATTTTCTGCCACCTCCTTATTGGCATGATTTCAGCCAAATGAATCACGCATGCTTTAAATATAAATCCTTATATTTAAAGATCAATCTAATTGCAGTTTACTATCCTGAAAAATGGGAACTTGCAGGAGGGGTGACTTGCCATTTCACTAGAGAAGAGGGCACATCAGCCTCAGGTGCCTCATGCAGGATCCAATAGCCCACCCACACTTTCTGGGCTACAATAACTCGCTTTGTCCAGTGATGTGATCTATACAGAGGTCTTTCATAGCAATATAGTCTTATTTCCTTTCATGTTCAAAACATAGCAGGATAGGATTAAAGTCCTGGAGAAATCACATGGTAGTTTTTCAAGATGCAGTGGTTTTTTTTTTTTTTTTTTTTTTTAGTACCCTGCTATATTTTGAAAATCAGGCTGTGTTGCTGTTGAAGACCTCTGAAGATTGTTTTATTGGAGGAAGTATGTTGTCTATTTTACTATATAAAGCAACCAGAGATTGCGTTATTGCATTAAGCGAGTTGCCCATTTTACTATACAAAGAAGCTAGGAAGACAAACCTTTCAATTGCTAAATGTCAACTTAATTATAATGAAAATTGTTTTACTTTTTGTAGTTCTGATTAAACGTGTATGTTTCTGCTTTTCTCTCTAGATTCGGTTTGATCGTGTCGGAGGTCTGAGCCAGCACATATATGCATTGAAAGAAATGGTTGTTTTCCCACTTTTATATCCAGAGATCTTTGAGAAGTTCAAAATCCAGCCACCCAGGTCAGTGCAGTTAATCATATTTTGAGTTCATAGACCGTTGAAAAGAGCACAGCGGTATGTCCAGTAGAGGTCGACCGATATATCGGCCGATATTTAGTGTTTTTTACTTAATCGGCATCGGCCGATTGTGCTGATAAAAAAGGCCGATTGTAACTTCAGCCGTGACTTGCAAATGACTTCTGTATTAGAGTCAATGCAAGTTGCCTGAAAGTTATCTTCTCTCCTCCTCTGGGCAGCCTGCCAAGTCTGATAAGAAGATACATTTGTATCTCTTCAAGTTCTTTTTTATCAATAGACTGAACTCCGTGTAGGAATTCTCAGTTTAACCATTTAAAGCGGTTGTATACCCGCAATTTTTTTTTTTTTTTTTTTTAACCCTGTAAAGCAAAAGGCATAATGAGCTAGTATGCACCGCATACTAGCTCATTATGAAATACTTACCTTAGAACGAGGCGTCAGTATCTTACCTGGTCCACGCCGAGGGAGCTGTCATGTTGCCTCGGCGTGTCTTCCGGGTATCGCGGTTCCAGCGCTGTGAGTGGCTGGAGCCGCGATGTCATCACATGCGCGCGGGAGATTTCTTACTCGGCCAGGTCCGGCAGCTGCCGGGCTTCAGCCGAGAATCCCCTGTGCGCATGCGCCGCTGCAGTCAGCGGCGTATAGCAAGGGGAATATCTCCTAAACCGTAAAGGTTTAGGAGATATTTTTTTTACCTACAGGTAAGCCTTATTATAGGCTTACCTGTAGGTAAAAGTAAAAAAAAAGACTATACAACCGCTTTAAAGACTAAATCTTTTCTGACACTTGTTGCTTACAGGTAAAAATCCTGTATTTTCTGCTAGAAAATCACTTAGAACCCCCAAACATTATATATATTTTTTTAGCAGAGACCCTAGGGAATAAAATGGTGGTTGTTGCAATATTTTATGTCACGCGGCATTTGCGCAGCGGTCTTTCAAACGCAATTTTTTTTTAAAAAAATACAGTAATGAATTAAAAAAAAAAACTAAGCAGTAAAGTTAGCCCATTTTTTTTTCGTCAAAAAGTTTTGATTACCTGTTTTTGTGTATTTAATATTTAAGATAGTTTTTTTTTTTCTAAATTATATATACAAGTGAACTGATTGGAGGTTTGTTTTGTTTAATGTTTAAATGTAAAAAATTTTCTGTATCACTTATCACTTAAGGTTGCTTTTACACTGGAGCGGGCATGCGTTGATGGTAAAACGCTGCTAGTTTTAGCGGCGCTTTACCGTCATTTTAGAGGCACTATTCGGCTGCTAGCAGGACGCCTATAACCCAGCGGCCGAGGAAGGGGTTAAATGCGCCCCTGAAGCGCCGCTGCCAAAACGCTTTGCAGGCGCTTCGGCAGCGGTGCGCATTCATTTCAATGGGCAGGAGTGGTGGAGGAGTAGTATACACCGCTCCAAAGATGCCGTTTGCAGGACTTTTTTTTACATCCTGCCAGCGCATCACCTCAGTGTGAAAGCACTTAGGGATATCACACTGAGACTGCAGGGGAGCCGTTTTACAGGCACTTTACAGGCGCTCTTTTTAGCCCAAAAGCGCCTGAAAAACGCCCCAGTGTGAAAGGGGTCTAACTGTTAGATTTTATGAGATGAAGGGAAAAAAAAAAAAATCGGCCAAATATATCGGCCCAAAAAAAATCGGCATCACATATCGGAATCGGCCACCGTGATTTCTAAATATCGGCATCGGCCAGAGAAAAACCCATATCGGTCGACCTCTAATGTCCAGTGGGAACTTTTTTCTTCTTTTGGAATAAGTGTTAAAGCTGAACTCCGGGCAGAAATTTTGTGCCATGTGTGCAGGTGCTTTTTATACCATTAACTAATTTGTTGGTTTTACAGAGCATAGTCCACCTGTCTGCGACAAATCCAGCTTTATTCAGTGAAGCGCCCTCTGTCCCTCCCCCTCATATCCTGCCCACTAGACCAGTGGCCGCTTTGTCATCTTTTCCCTCAGCCACCGGTCTTTTACAATCCCCACTGTTCTTAGTAAAGGCAGGGGAGACGTAATTACGCTGCTGATCACTGCTGTGGGTGGACCCAGGAGTCTGACCCTTGCTGTGCATTTAGCTTGTCTGGCCAGTACACTCCTGGTCTGTCCCACCTCCAATGACCAGACAGGCCATGATGTGCACGGGTCAGAAGCAAGCCTTATATCTGCTTCCCATATTGCACTGTGCAGAAACCCTGTGCAGTGTACTGCCATAAAATTAGGGAGAGCAAAGCAAGGGCACAGCTCTCTGGGTGGACGGAGTGCAAAGCCTCTGTGTAGCACACTTCTGATCCGCCGCACACATGTCCAGAGCCCCCCCACACAAATTCTATATCCCAGGGCATGCTGAGATGTGTAGCCTTAGCACGCGACAATGAACACTATTAGGAAGTGGCATCACAACTTCTGAGAAACCACCTACTGAGCCCTGCAGATTGAGAACGTTTCAGAGCAGAATGATGACATCACAGCTTTCAAAACAGTGAGTTTTAGATGGTGTATGCAGTGTTGTTTAATAGGTCAGCAGTTTTGCTTCGCTGACTATATTGGACTACTGTGCAAACTTAATCACCATCCCTGAGTTCTTTGAGGGATTAGAACTTTTTTTCATGTTTTTTTCTGCTATCCGGGGCTCTATTTGAGAGATCTCGCTACTTATCTTGGTGACGATGATTTTATCAGACTGAAAGTGAGTGAAAATCCTCCACCTGCAACACTACAAATTTAAAAATGATTTTAAGTATATTAGGGGAACACTAGAACCTTTTTATTGCTGTGTGTGCTTATTTTCTTTCGCTTCCTGGCTAATAAAACTGTTGTTATTGTGTCAGTAAGTGAGGTCGGTGACATCTTTTATAATGGAGTCCTGGATAGTAGCAAAATCCTGATGGGGTTTCTAATTCTTCCCAAATCTGTCTAAACTAAAAAAAAAAAAAAAAAAAAAAAAAAAGCCCTCAACTTTTCAGCCAAGAGGTACATGTTAAAGTATCAGTACATTTGTGTGGCCTGTGTATTGGAAAAGCCGCTGCTTCTCTGCTCCCCAGCCACTGATCAAGTGGATACTTACTCCCACCTTGTCAGCCACTTGTGTTTCTCCCTCTAGCTTGTATGTCTTTTAATGACCTATGAGTCAGCTTAACGGACCCCTAATTTGTCTCTGTAAAGAGTACCTGTCACCTACCCAGTCCTATCACAGAGGTCTTGTTGGCCCCTTTGTCCTAGTAGTAAAGTTAACTGCAAAGAAAAAAACTTTAAATTAAATTACCCTAAAATGTAATTGCGTGCATATAAACTATTGTGCCACACAAATATATGTTCTCTTTTGCCAAGCACACCAGATTTAGAGCAATAATTCTAGGTCCCCCATTTACAGTAACTCAAAACTGATGAGCTGTAAAGGCATTTAAGTAAAAATATACTTTTTAAAAAAATTGCAAACAGGCAGGTTTTCTAATACAGAAGGGACCTACTATGTTTCTCCTGCTTTTTAAAGTATTAATACCTGCCTGTTAGTACTGTACACCAACTGTGTATGTGCAGTTGCCTAAAATTTTGGCTTCCGCTGAGTTGTATGAACCCCAGGGTATGCACAGTAGTGACGTCACTTCAGCCAATCAAAATGGCCTAATATCAAAGATCTAAGAAGAACAGCCAAAGATATTGGCGGCTGGTAAGGGAGCCCCAGGGTAAAGTTTTGCTGGTTTGTGTCAGTATAGTTCTACTTTTAAAGAGGTTGTAAACCATCATTAAAAATAAACATGTTATACTTACCTGCTCTGTGCAATGGTATTGAACAGAGCGGCACCAAACCTCTTCTGGGGTCCCCTGCTGCCGCTCTCAACGACTGTTCTTTTCTGTTCTTTTTTGTTCAAACATATAGGAAGCCGCTTCCTATTATGGCACACCTGCGGGGTTGCTCCTGAGCCGGTCTGTGCGCGTCCATAGAAGCGCACAGTGCGGTTCGGCTCCACCTCCCTGCTCCTGCCTCATAGGATTTGATTGACTTCAGCAAGATCCACTGGCTCCTGCTGCTGTCTCCATATCCTGAGAGGAGAGAATGCTGCTGCAGACAGGCAGTGCTGGGTTGAAATAGGTCTCTGGGTAAGTATTTAATGAGGTGAGGGGGCGATACTATTATTGAGACATTTTTTTACCTTGATGCAGGGAATGCATTAAGGTAAAAGATGTATTGCCTTTACAACCACTTTAAAGTGTCACCTATTGATAAATTTGAATACCATAATATTTAGCAATTTTATGATGCATTCAGTTTTGAGGCTTGGCATGTTTGGTATATATTTACATAACACTACCTCCCTTTTTTATTTTGTTCTGCGAATGAGGGTTAAAGTGGTAGTAAAAATTTTTTTTTTTATTTATACCTACAGATAAGCCTATGAGGCTTACCTGTAGGTACAGTAGATATCTCCTAAACGTGTACAGTTTAGAAGATATTTACTTAAAGCGGCGTTCCACCCAAAAGTGGAATTTCCGCTCATCTGATCCCCCCCCTCCACAATTGATACCTTTCGGGGGGGAGGGGAGACAAGATAACTGTCTTTGACAGATATTCTTTCCCACTTCCGGGAGCCTCAGCCGCGGCTATTGACGTCACGGCTGGGGCCCCCTCCTCCTTCCCCTGTCACCGGGCCAGTAGGAGAGAGGAGCGGGCCTCGCACATGCGCTGTAGGGTTCCGGACGTGAAGCCGAAAGGCTACACTGCTGGGTACACTTACCCGCAATCGAGGCGGCAGAACCCGACAACTGATGGAAACATCAGCTGCGGTGCCGACATCGCTGGACTCCAGGAAAGGTAAGTGTCCTATTATTAAAAGCCAGCAGCTGCAGTATGTGTAGCTGTTGGTTTTTTTATTTTTATTTTTTTGGGGCGCACCTCCGCTTTAAAGCATTGCGGCTCGGTCAATGTGATGGCCGCAGCCCGCGAACCCGGAGGGAAGATCGGGTGAAGATGGAGTAGGAAGTATATGTGATGCACATTATGACATTAACTAGCAGGGAGAAGATTTTCTTTGTTTTTTCATGGTTTACTATCACTTTAAATTGTTTGTGTGCACAAACATTAATTTTTTTTCTTGAAAATTCGTAGTTTTGATGAACCATTGCACAAATAATATGCAACATAAATTATAACTACCATATTTTTATTTTTCCATGCCCAGAAAATCTAACGTTTAGGGGATTTTAAGTAGTTATTACTGATGCTGATTTTGTTGTGTGTGAAAAATGAATAAAATTTCTCCAGAGGGGAAGTGCTTAAATAACATTATCGTATGTAAAAACAAATCGGTAGGAACATAGCTGTTCTGTAGTAATTGGTGGGGGCCATAAGTTGCTAGTGCTCAAGTGATTGTCCCTTTATGTATCGCAATCGCTCTTTAGACTGCCATGGATTAAACCTAATTATGTGAAAGCTGTTTAAGTAGAGGGCCAGTGCTGGTATTTACAGAGGTCATTGCAGCACAGTCGCATACATGCTGAGTAAATAGTTGGGTTTAATTTGAAAAGGAAAATAAAGATAACCCTGTTCCCTTGAACAAGCACTTGGGTGTAAACACTCAGCACAGGCAAATGACATTAACAAGGTATTGTTCACACTGGCCAATCAAATTTCTCCTATAAGCATCACTGTGTTGGGGCTTGTGATTCCTGTGGTTTTTCTGAATAACATTTTAGATATTTATATATTACAGGTACTTGTATAGCGCTATCAATTTAGGCAGCACTTTACCTATTTATTATACATTCACATCAGTCCCTGCCTTCAAGGAGCTTACAATCTAAGGTCCCTAACTCTCATACATTCATTCATTCATTCATACAATATACTAAGGCCAATTTAGACAGGATCCGATTACCTTACTAGCATGTCTTTGGGGTGTGGGAGGAAATCCACGCAGGCACAGGGAGAACATGCAAAATCCATGCAGGTAGTACTGTGGTTGGGTGCTCCTAGGCGAAAGCGTTAACCACTTAACCATTGTGCTGCTATCTTTACTAGTGTTTATAATAGCTAGCCACAAGGAAATTGGGGCTTGTAGTTTCTCTGCAGCTTTGTCTGTCTCATACTGGATTTTATTATGAATAGTTATTAATCAACAACTTCTAGAGATTTAGTTTGAGGCTTTTGCCTGTCTGTAAACCTTCTCTAAGAATGTTCTTAGGGTGCCTGGCGGATCCTGTTAGGGGGGGGGGGGGTTTCTTAACGGGAAACTGATTGACTATTGTGTTTATTAAAACCTCTACTACAGGGGGTACTTCATACATGGGGTTCCCACAGCCATACTGGTTTTAAAAGCGTCTTTTTGCTTTCAGGCACTCTGATTAAAGTGCCACAGAGGGATGGGTATTGTGGGAGATGAATCGCCTGAAAACTTCAGAAAAGGAACACAGAGCTTCGCCTGCTTATGAGAATACAAAATCTTCATATGTGATATCTATTATTTACTTAAAGAAGTAATTATGTTTTTAGTACCGACCATACTAAAAGAAAAACCTACAAAAACCTTATTTTTTTAACCACTTCCCGCCCGCCCTATAGCGGATTGACATCCGGGAAGTGGTTCTGTTATCCTGACTGGACGTCATATGACGTCCAGCAGGATAACATGCCGCAGCGCACCTCCGGGGGCGCGCATCGCGGCGATCGGTGGAGCGGTGTGTCAGTCTGACACACCGCTACACTGATCTTGGTAAAAAGCCTCCGGAGGAGGCTCTTTACCACGTGATCAGCCGTGTCCAATCACGGCTGATCACGCTGTCAATAGGAAGAGCCGTTGATCGGCTCTTCCTCACTCGCGTCTGACGCAAGTAGAGGAGAGCCGATCGGCGGCTCTCCTGGCAGGGGGGGTCCGCGCTGATTGTTTATCAGCGCAGCCCCCCCGCAAATCACCACACTGGACCACCAGGGATCGCCACTAGGACCACCAGGGAAGGGGCAACATGTGGATGGCCAGGTATGTACCCCATGGCCATCCACATGTGCCCAGTGTGCCAAATCTGTGCCAATCAGTGCCCACAAATGGGCACTGATTGGCACAATTATGTTGCAGTGATGCCCAGCAATGCCACCCTTAGGGGCATCACTGCAAACAAAGAATGCCATCAGTGCCACCCATCAGTGTCCATTCATGCCACCTGTCAGTGCCCATCTGTGCCAACTATCAGTGCCACCCATAAGTAACCATCAATGCCACCTACGAGTGCCCATCAGTGCCGCCTATAAGTGCCCATCAGTGCCACCTATGAGTGCCCATCAGTGCTGCATACCAGTGCCACCTATCAGTGCCGCCTATCAGTGCCCATCAGTGCCCGTCAGTGCCACCTCATCAGTGCCACCTCATCGGTGCTCATCAGTGCCGCCATATCAGTGCCCGTCAGTGCAGCCATATCAGTGCCCGTCATTGAAAAAGAAAACGTACTTATTTACTAAAAGTTTTAACAGAAACAAAGAAAAACTTGTTTTTTTTTCAAAATTTTCGGTCTTTTTTTATTTGTTGCGCAAAAAATAAAAACCGCAAAGGTGATCAAATACTACCAAAAGAAAGCTCTATTTGTGGGAACAAAATGATAAAAAATTTGGGTACAGTGTAGCATGACCGCACAATTGTCATTCAAATTGCGACAGCGCTGAAAGCTGAAAATTGGTCTGGGCGGGAAGGTGTCTAAGTGCCTGGTATTGAAGTGGTTAAAGGAATTTTGTAGGCTTTCTTCATTGAGCACCTACTAAAAAGCCAGTTGATTATCTCTCTGGCTTCGGTACATTTCCATGTAACCAAAACATGCATGTGATGAGAATTGGAAATCTGAACTACTCATTTGCACACTTACCTGGGTAGGTGATTCAGAAATTGTGCAAGCTGTAGAACCATCACATTACAGCTTGACACCTAGAATTTTCATGAGGTGGTCAGCAATAAGCCCTTTAAAGCGATTTGTAAAGGCTAAAGGTTTTTTTTACCTTAATGCATTCTCTGCATTAAGGTTAAAATCCTTTTAGGTGCAGCCCCCTCCTGACCCTCCTAAATGCTTGCGGGATCTTGATTCAGCACTGTGCTTGAGAATAGTGGCACTGCCCTCTCCCTCTCCTCACAGGACTTAGTGAGAGCCGCA
Source organism: Lithobates clamitans (assembly GCA_037952925.1). Lineage (NCBI taxonomy): Eukaryota > Metazoa > Chordata > Amphibia > Anura > Ranidae > Lithobates > Lithobates clamitans. The sequence continues at coordinate 10,915,600 of JBBGZY010000292.1, read as the reverse complement.
GGAGTCAGTGGCTCAAATTCAGTGACGAGTGAGTGGGGGGGTGCGGCCGAGCCTGCACGAGTGCCCTTTAGCAAGTGGCATACTATGGGGGCACTCAGCAGGAGAGAGGAGTGCTGGCTAGGTCACCCAAAGAGGAGGTTTGGAGTTGCTATGTGCAAACTTATTGCACAGAGGTGAGTAAAATGTGTGGGTTTTTTTTGTTTTTGTTTTTTTTGTTTGTTTTTTTTTTACAATCGCTTTAATACTCTTTTCTATATACCAGCTATTTTTTAAAGCCTTACAACAGCTGATTTTTGCTTTTTTTTCGGGTTGCTTAGTGGGGAAAGTCATTTTGTCAGGATTTTATTCAGCCTGTGCCTCAGTTGAATAGAGGGACGGGAAGGCACAGTATTAGTAAAATAGACAGTGTCTTGTAGTTTCGGAATATGTCCCACATTGGAGAGATTTCTTATTACTTCTGTCCCCTTGACCCCCTTTCACCATTTATGGGAAGTTAGGTGAAGTCTTTTCAGTAGGGTCCCAGACAAGGGTTCTAACCCTGCTCAAAAGGCCAACTCCAACCCAAGTTTTTTTTTTTTTTTTTATCCTGTCATGGAAACAAATGCAGTCCTGCGATTACCAGACTCATTAAAATGTGAGTGCATGTTCTCAGTTAATGTAGCAGTGATTCTTCGAAAAGTGATTTTTCATGCAGTTACAAGCTTGCTTCTCCAGGTCTTTAAGTGTAGCCACTAGGGAGAGCGCTTGGTGACTCAGTGCAATTTTCAGCAGCTGATATCCGCCCCATAGGCAGTACACAGGCTGGGCCAACTCCAAGGGAGATGGGGAGCTCCAGCATATACAGCATTGACAGCTCCAGCTCTGCATGTTTCTCTATGCAACACTGTAGAAGGGGGCTGTGTCCATTCCCTTCAATCAGGTCTCTGATTACATGGCTTTCCTCTCTGAGCTGTGCAGTTTGTAATGTCAGATCCCTGCCTCTGGAAGTTCATAAAAGCTGTGTAAATTCTGAGCTTTAAAGGGATGAAGAGATCGCTGCAGATAAACAGATCCAACTTATTTAGGAAGATTTGTTTCATCTGTATATCACCTAATATAGTCACTTCCCTGGGAATATGTAAAGGTTTACAACCTGATGAGAAGATGCAGTAAATAAGAATCTCCTATATAGCAGTACAAATCGGGAAGCAGAGTTTGTGGGTATATGAGCACATATACCACATTTTGGTACAATTTGCTTCAAGAAATTTACATGCTGTAAAAAAAAAAAAAAAAAGACCAGAAAACAAAGAAACACTGAGGAAACTAGGTGTTCCTTGTAAGGGAAATAAAGTTTGAAAGTTTTTAAAACTTTGTTGTGCCATTACTTTTTAGTCATTTCTGTAGACTGACTAAAAGAAGTGTTTATGGACTTGCCTTTACAGTGTTTTGAAAGCCACCATAGCTCCCCAGCTGCTGTACGTATTTGACCGTCAGATTGGTTGAATACTTCCTCCCCTGCTGATTGTTGCTGTGGTTCCTTCCTTCCACTTTATATGTCTTGCAGTGATGTATGAGCCAGCAGGAATAGCCACAGCCAGTAGGGAGCAAGTATCCCTACACACCTGGAAGTGTAGAATACTTGCTGCAGCTTTTCAGTACACAGGCCTTGAGAAAGGTAAGAATGCGCACACTACTTTTATTGGTGACCTCTTGACTAAAAATGACCCAGTGAGAGGGTCACATTTATGACTTCTCTCGAAGTTTTGTGTGAATGTTTGTATGCGTCCTGATTGGGGGACTAGTTTTCTGTGTGTTCTGTAGAGGGTGCTGTTACCTCACAGAAAACACGGTATTCCTCTAGTTACATTTATGAAGACTGGTATAAATACAGGCTTATTCTGGTGTCACACAGTTATAATAGGTTTATTCAAACATGCATAATGCCCCCATTGGGAGAGGGTTAAATCTCCTGGCAGCAGCTGTTGCGTTGCACCAAGATGTGATCAGCCGGGGAGAGAGGGGAAGTGTGACAGCTCCGTCATTTCTCCACATTGCACGGATTAGCTGCTTGCATAACAGATGGCTGATTATAAAGCTCTTCTCTCAGTAAAGATATACTTTGGTACCCAACTCTTACCACACAACTGCATTTATACATTGTTCAGGGGGACCTTAGGCCTCCAGATCTACTTAAACATACCTTTTTGTTTGCAGGGTGGTTGTCTTGCAATAAAAGAATCAAATCTGCATTATTAACACTGGCCTGTGTTTGCCTTTTGGTTAAGGCTGGAATTTACCCTAACGCATGAGTATATGTGCATTATCATTTATTTTGATTGGCACCCCAGTCCACAGAAGTCAAAATGCACCTATATTATAGCATTGCAAAAATACCATTTTTTTTTTTTTTTTTGCATGTGTAACGTGCATTCATCACATGCCTGATGATGCGCAACTCCGAAACTATGCACTTTGTCCTTTTGTGATGTGATCATTCTTCAGTAAAACTTTCAGCCGACACTAGATGATCCGTGGTGTGCTGGCAAATATGTGCATTGATCTAAGATACATTAATGGCACCTTCAAAGTTAATGGGCTTCTCAAAGACCATATGCATCAATGCACCGAAAACATAATGTATTGCAATAGTGTGAAAAAGCCCTTAAAGCTCTAAAGCCTTAAGTTTTTTTTTTTACCTTTTTGTTGCAGAGGATCCCCCCAGTCACCCTTATACTTGAGTCCGATTGCGGGGGATGAGGCTGAGCCCTTGTCAGACGCAGTCAGTGCAGCTCGGGAGCCAGCCCACACAAGTGCCCCCATAGCCAGCGGCTTGTTATGGGGGCACTTGACAGGGGGGAGGAGCCAGAAGCATTAGCAGGGGACCCTAGAAGAGGAGGATCGAGGCTGCTTTGTGCAAAACCATTGCACAGAGCAGGTAAGTATAGGCATGTTATTTTAATAATAAAAAAAAAAATTAGAAGCTTTAAAGTGTGTCTAGAAAAAAAAAAAAAGTAATATACTGTAGCTTACCAGGTCTTAGATGTGGTGATTGCATTTGTTTTCTGGGGGGGGGGGGGGGCAGGGCAAAGGTAAAAACAGCGAGTCTTGCTTTTTAGATACAAGATCCACATTTAGTATTTAAAGGGGAGCTTATCGTGGTACTAAAAAATATCCTAAAATATTCTATGCATGTCTCTCCACAAAGCTTCATTGTAAAGGTGCTTATGGCTTGGTTAAGGGTGTCCTTGTTAATAAAAAGCATTTTTCTATGCAAATAATTTTTCGATTACCATGCCACCACTTCATTGACCTTTTAGCGACGTGCTGTACGGATGAGTCTTGCATTATCCCGAGCTCTGCCATTTCATTAGATTCAGTGCTGGCCGCTAAGCCTGTTTACCATGTTTTGTGTAGTGCTGTGTGTTACTTGGTGGAACGAAAGTTTGTGTTATTTTTTTTTTTCTCTTTTTTTTATGTCACAGATCAGTGATGCATTTCTGAGCTTCTCATCTCTAGCTGCTTTTTAGAATTTCAAAATGCGTACTTTTGAAATAATTCATAAAATATGTATGAAAGACTGTTTACTATTTAAAGTCAAGGGCATTTTTCTAGTAAAAGTAGCAAATGCCAAGGAAATTAATTTTTTTTTAATTCAGATTTTTTTTGGATTCTTCAGATATTTAACAAAAATACTACATTAACATTTTGGTTCGATAATGTCACCATAAAACAGATAGAAGACTTCTGTAAGCGAACAAAATACATTACCGGTATTTTTTTTTTTTTATTTGCTCTAGGCTAAATGAAACCAACACCAAGGAAATATTCATCTAACACAAATATTAACAGAAGCATTATTTATTTGTGTATTCTCTTTAGAAGAACTGGATTTGTGTTTGCATCTGCCTGCTGTTAAGGGAACTACATGACCCAGCATGCCATATCAAGTGGAGGCGGTGTGCTCTATAGTATTGGCATACTGTCCAGATTACAGTTGCAAACTCATGAGAGATTGGCATTAACTGCTGCCGATTGGCTGTTCATAGCAGATGATGAATGCTAAACCTAAAAGCAATGCAGTCCTGTAGAGAGCTGTGTGGTAGCATTGATTAATGCTTCATTATCACTCCATGCCACAGCTGTGTGTTGGTAATATCGGCTAAATGCTACCAATCGAGGGTTTTGAGATGCGGCCGTTTTGGTAGCCCATGCAGCACTGACGAATTATTATACTTATGTTCTTTGTACACTGTTAGCGCCATGTCACACAAGCAGTTTTATAGCAGCCTTAGAATTGTTCCCCCTTCTGTTTTGTTGCTAGGTAGAAAAGTAATAGTTTCAAATGCTGCACATACAGTGAGGGAAAAAAGTATTTGATCCCCTTCTGATTTTGTATGTTTGCCCACTGACAAATGATCAGTCTATAATTTTAATGGTAGGTTTATTTTTAACAGTGAGAGACAATAACAAAAATATCCAGAAAAATGCATTTAAAAAAAGTTATAAATTGATTTGCATTTTAATGAGTGAGAGATGTATTTGATCCCCTATCAATCGGCAAGATTTCTGGCTCCTAGGTGTCTTCTATACAGGTACCGAGCTGAGATTAGGAGCACTCTCTTAAAGGGAGTGCTCCTAATCTCAGCTTGTTACGTGTATAGAAGACACCTGTCCACAAAAGCAATCAATCAGGTTGCAATCAAAGAGCTATCCACGGATGTCACGGAGAAGATTGTAGACCTAGGCAAGGCTGGAATGGGCTAAAAGACCATCGCCATTGAGTGACAACAGTGAATTGGAGGGGAGAATCTGATCAATGATCTCAAAGCAGCTGGGACCATAGTCACCAAGAAAACAATTGGTAACACACTACGCCGTCAAGGACTAAAATTCTGCAGAGCCCGCAAGGTCCCCCTCCTCAAAGCACATATACAGGCCCTCTGAAGTTTGCTAATGAACATCTGAATGATTCAGAGGAGAACTGGGTGAAAGTGTTCAGATGAGACCAAAATCTGAGCTCATTGGCATCAACTCAACTCGCCGTGTTTGGAGGAGTGCTGCCTATGACCCCAAGAACACCATCCCCACTGTCAAACATGGAGGTGGAAACATTATGATTTGGGTGTGTTTTTCTGCTAAGGGGACAGGACAACTTCAACCCCATCAAAAGGATGATAGACGGGGTCATGTACTGTCAAATCTACTTTCTACAGCTAGGACATTGAAAATGGGTCGTGGACGGGTATTCCAGCATGAAAATGACCCAAAACACACGGCCAAGGCAACGAAGGAGTGGCTCAAGAAGAAGCACATTAAGTCCTGGAGTGGCCTAGCCAGTCTCCAGACCTTAATACCATAGAAAATATGTGGAGGGAGCTGATGGTTCGAGTTACCAAACTTCAGCCTCAAAACCTTAATGACTTGGAGAGGATCTGCAGAGAGGAGTGGGACAAAATCCCTCCTGAGATGTGTGCAAACCTGGTGGCCAACTACAGGAAATGTCTGACCTCTGTGATTGCCAACAAGGGATTTGCCACCAAGTGCTAAGTCATGTTTAGTGAAGGGATCAAATACTTTTTTTACTCATTAAAATGCAAATCAATGTCTAACTTTTTTGAAATACGTTTTTCTGGATATTTTTGTTCTGTCTCTCACTGTTAACCACTTGCCGACCGCCGCATGTACATTTACGTCGGCAGAATGGCACGGCTGGGCAAATGGGAGTACCTGTACGTCCCTTTAAATTTCCCGCCAAGCTGGCACGCGCGCGCCCCTGTCGCGCCCTCCGTGATCGCGCCCGTGGGTCCCGCAGACTTTGTCTGCTGGTCTCCCGGCAATCATGTCATGGAAAGGTAGAACGGGGAGATGCTTTTGTAAACAAAGCATTTCCCGTTCTGCCTAGTGACAGAACAGTGATCTACTGCTCTGTCATTGAGAGCAGCGATCACTGTCCTGTGTGTTCAAGCCCAGCCCCCTCAGTTAGAATCACTACCTAGGACACACTTAACCCCTTCACCGCCCCCTAGTGGTTAACCCCTTCACTGCCAGTGTCATTTACACAGTAATCAATGCATTTTTATAGCACTGATCGCTGTATAAATTACAATGGTCCCAAAATGGTGTAAAAAATGTCCGATGTGTCCGCCATAATGTCGCAGTCACGATAAAAATTGCAGTTCGCTGATTAAAAAAATAAAATAGCCATAAAACTATCCCCTATTTTGTAGACACTATAAATTTTGCGCAAACCAATCAATATACGCTTATCGCAATTATTTTGGTAAAAAAAAAAAAAACTGTAGAATACTACATATCGGCCTAAACGGAGAAACATTGTTTTTTTTATATATATTTTTGGGGGGGTTTATTATAGCAAAAAATTCTGTTTTTTTTTTTTTTTTCAAAATTGTCGCTTTTTTTGTTTATGGCGCAAAAAATAAAAATCGCAGAGATGATCAAATACCACCAAAAGAAAGCTTTACTTGTGGTAAAAAAAGGACGTCAATTTTGTTTGGGTACAACGTTGCACGGTACCGCGAAATTGTTAAAGCGACGCAGGGCTAAAGTGGTTGAAAAAAAATAATCCTACCATTAAAATTATAGACTGATCATTTCTTTGTCAGTGGGCAAACGTATAAAATCAGCAGAGGATCAAATACAATTTTCCCTGACTGTAGTCGAGAACTCGACACATTGCTGCACACCTATAGAATCTGCAGCCTCAATAGCTACTCAGATTATCCAATACAGCTGTTTCTGATCATGGTACACTGTTTGTTTCTGCACAGCAAGGCTTGTAGCCATCTGCTGCAGCAACTATATAGTCTGCTGATAGTCCCCGGAGAAAGGAGATTTTATTATTTTTGTTTGTTTTTTTTATACAAAGTTGCTCGTGTTCTACCCAAGCAGGCTGGGAGTTCTGTGAACAAGCTGTGGTGTAAGAACTGTCAGAAATGCAGAAAATATAAATTTTAAAATTAAAATATCAGAAAAAAATATCAAATATTCTTAAAGGGAACCTATTGTAGGGGAAGTATGGGCCCTGCAATTGCTGGCCTCTTTCTGAAAATGCTATATATGCATGGCTGTGCCTAAATTCAATACCTAGTCAGACCTCCAAATTCACTTGCTGCAAATGAGTGTCAGAATTCCTGATCATTATACTGAATCAAGGTGAGCTACTCGGACTGTATCTGAAGCCAAAGCATCAGCTTGACAGCAAGAAAACTAGCATCCTTTAAAAGGAGAATAGGCATTGGCAACTTTCATTATTGTCAAGCACATGTTGGTGTCTTGCCAAGGTCTCCCCTGCTGGACTACAGAAAAAAAAAACTTTCACTTGTTTTATGGAGATGGAGGAAGGTATTCTGTATTTTTTTTTTTTAAATCCGCCAGGAAAGTACTGAGCAGCGCTGTCAACACTGCTTGTTTTTATTGCAGCAGAGGCACAGTGATGCTCAAACTAAAAATTAGGGACTTGCTGTATTTATGCAGGTCATCATGTATTTTTGGCACTTGCTGTGTGTATGTAATCTGTACCTCCATTTTTATTTATTTATTTTTTTGCCTTGTCATACTTTTAAAGCTTACCACATAATGATTTTACTTTTGTCCTGTGAAGATATTGGTGGACCCTTCTAATATCTGATGTTTTTTTTTATTTTTTTTTTTCTCTACAGGGGATGTTTATTCTACGGTCCCCCTGGAACGGGAAAAACCTTAGTGGCACGAGCTTTGGCCAACGAATGCAGCCAGGGTGACAGGAAGGTTTCTTTCTTTATGCGCAAAGGAGCAGACTGCCTCAGCAAGTGGGTGGGAGAGTCAGAGCGTCAACTGCGGCTTCTGTTCGATCAAGTAAATTTATTTCCTCATTTTTAATCTTTCTGGTGAAAATCTTAATATTGCAGTGCCAATGTTTGCCTCAAATGCCCAAACACCTTTGAAGAATTATTGTATATAGGTACCCCTGGGGCACATTTAGGAACATTGTTTGTGGCATCCAGGACACATTCTTCAGAAAAAATAGCTGTGTAATCCCCAGGGAAAGAGAGATACATGAGCAAATTTAGAATCTTTGTTCGGCGATCCTCTTTTGTAGGCTCTCTGTAGATCTACATCAGTAGGGTGTTATTTTTATTGGTAAGGACCCTTTCACACATGCCCGTTCATTTCATTAGTTCACTCATTTTTTTTTTTTTTTTTTTTTTAAGAAAAAACTTGTGAAGTTTTCATCAATTTTTTTACATCCGCCAGCTAGTCCTTAAAGTGTTTAACTCAACTATTTTATTCACTGCCAGCCCCTCTTTTAGAGGCTGGCATACCACACTATCCAAGTCCTTTGTAAAAACGAGCGCTCTAAATACCTCTTTTGAGCTGTCTTCAGGCCGGTCACGTGACTCGCGGCCACTTTACAGCTCCGAGACATTGCTTTTGCGGGAGGGGATGTGATCTTCCTCTGACGTCAGCCAAGGAGATCACGTGACCTCCCGCCAGAAGCAATGTCTCGGAGCTGTAAAGCGGCCACGAGTCACGTGACCGGCCTGAAGACAGCTCAAAAGAGGTATTTAGAGCGCTTGTTTTTACTAAGGACTCGGATATTGTGGTATGCCAGCCTCTAATAGAGGGGCTGGCAGTGAACAATGTAGGGTTTTTTATTTTTAAAAATAGCGGCGGGGGGGGGGGGGAGGAAGACAGACACAGTTGACAGGCTGGAAGGAGGAGGTGAGAGGCGAGCAAAGAGGATGGATATGCGTGACGGAGGGATGTATTCTGACCACGGCTTAACACTCAGGGTGCAAACTAAACCAGAAATAAATGCGCAGTCATTTACAACACGCTGCTAAGATATTTTCATGGGGGCATCATCCTAACTGAAACAAGTACCAAAAACATTGGCAAATAAGGTACTTTAAATATGCAAACCTGGAACCGCTGATAAACCATAACAGTGATAATCGATAAAACATGCTTTTTTTTTATAAACCTTTTGATAAAATTCCAATGGACATAGAGTAAAAGGTATCTCATTATCAGTTACGAACTATACATTCTCAAACTCGCAAACATCCCACAGTGGTATACACGTTTTGCGGTTAGTACTGCTGCTTCAGGACTGCAGATGTTCTTTCATATGGATTCAATTATTAACCTAAAACCCATCTATAATATATAAATAATGAAATTACATGAAACATTCATAAACACAACACAAGCAGAAAAAAACACTCCAAAAAATGGGTGTTAAGATAAAGTACAGATAATGGCAACTACCACTATAAGGTATTGGAGACAAACACACCGCGTGTATTGGACGGCCACACCGGAAGAATCCCTTAAATCTCCCCCATGAAAATTGAAACCACCTGGCAAACGATCAGCGGGGTACCATTCCCATGTGTGAGTGGGGGAGGTCCCCTCCCCATAAGTCTCTTATCTTGAATACCGACATATTTGTGATTTTATGATATTTTTGCAATTTCATTTTTTGTTATAAATGTGTTTTAGGTTATTTGAATCCATATGAAAGAACATCTGCAGTCCTGAAGAAGCGGTAATAACCGCAAAATGCATTTAGTTTAGACATTACCATTGTGGGATGTTTTGCAAACGTGCATGTTTTATCTATTGTTATGGTTCATCAGTGTTTTCAGGGGAGCATATATAAAGTCTCTTATTTCCTTTTGGCTTCGGTAAAACTCGGGGTACACCAAGTGCTCGTGGGCAGCAGGTCTTTTGTAGGTGAAGAGAAGTTGAAAGATTTTTGGTGTCTACAATGCTATAGCTATAGGGTGTATTGTTACAGCAGCTTTTGCTTTGCAATAGTTTTATGTTTTCTTCGATTGCAGGCGTATGTGATGAGGCCGTCTATAATATTTTTTGATGAAATAGATGGGTTGGCTCCAGTTCGCTCTAGTAGGCAGGATCAAATCCATAGGTAAGTTTATGTTGTCTCTTTTATTGTACGTATGTGATTTTCATCTATGTTGGAAAGCTATTTAAGTTTTTAACAGAGGGGGACGTTTTAGCTCTCTGTTTTTGCTGCCTGTGCCCCTGTCAAGTCCACTTTTGCACCCTTCGCCTTGACCAAACCTCACTCACCTTTCCCCATACACAGACTCAAGCTTACCTCATTTCGACAGCTGCAGCCTCTGATGGCTGTTTAGATCCAGCCCCGCAGGTCTCGCTGTCCTGGCTGTGCCGGCACATTACAGCCCCGTAGATTTCTGTAGGACTGTGTCCCAAGGCTGAAGACGAAGGAAGATGGAGCCATAGAAGTCTATGGGACTGTAATAAACAGGCACGATCAGGACAGTGAGATATGCTTCACTGAATGTAAACTATCTCTGGAGGCCATTGCCATCAATGTAAGTGCGCACATAGGGAGGGTTTGGTTTGGTCAGGGAAAAAGAGGCAAAAAATATTAAGTGCGCTTGTCTTAAAGCACGCTTATCCTCTAAATGTAAACTAGACTTTCCTGTTAAAATCAAGTTTAATCCTGTAACTTACTCCATCCATGCCTTCCTATTGGTCTGTTTATGTGATGGGCAACGTCACTGATAATTAGGGGATTGTTTTTGTGGAAATGGAGGTATGCATTGAGCTCCGGGTAAATTTCAGTAGAGTATTCCTGCAGACACAACGGAGCTGATTTACTAAAGGCAACTACTGTATTTTTCGCACGATAAGCCGCACCTGACCATAAGATGCACCCTAAGTTTTAAAGGAGGAAAACAAGAAAAAAATATTCCAACCAAATGGTGTCCTAAAATTTTTAATATTATACTACTACTATAGGTGGGTGGTGGAGACACAGTAATACCACCCCCCTAACAAATCAGCTCAGCTACACTATGCCTGGGTGGGAGTGGTGGACACAGCAACCTCCCCCCTTCCCAGATCAGCTCAGGGTGGCAGGGAAGACAGATACCCCATCAGCCTCTTCTATCACAACAGCTCAGGTGACTGGGCAGTGGATACCATGCCAGCCCACACCTCCCACCCCCTCATGCTCCAGCTCACCTCAGGCAGTGGAGGACACTGCCATTACAATCCACAACCCCCTCTGGCTGGCTGACTGGTTTGCTGGCTCTCAGCCTCAGATACACCCAGCCAGCAGCTAGGAAAGCAGGACTGGGGACATAGTTTGCAGCAGCAGCTGCCAGTGGAAAGAGCAGGAAGTGAGACTGGACCAGACCACGGTGCTGGGGTTGTTCCGGCTGAAAAAAAAAAAAAAAAAAAACAGCCAGGGCTCTTGCGGCCGCGTGGTGGTGTCACATCTGGCAGGTGTCAACTGACCTGGGTGTGGAGCGACCCCCATAGCAATGCCACTGACGCCCCCCCCATATTTTGGCACCCGGGGTAGACCTCCACTCCCCCTTGGTAGGCCCCTGTAAGTATCCGCCTCACATCCTGTCCTCTCTCCTCCACAGAGAAGCCGAGCACCGATATTCTGATGCGGCGGGGGGGGGGGGGGGCGGTGCCTGGTCAGTATTCACTCCATAAGACGCAGGGACATTTCCCCCCATTTTTTGGGGGAAAAAAGTGCCTGTCATGGTGCGAAAAATACTGTAGACTATGCACTTTGAGAGTACAGTTGCACTAATTTTCCCCAAAGAGCTATGAATTTGGTACAGTTCTGCTGATTTCCATTATCCAATTGTGTGCAAGCAAAAATGCTTTTTTTTTTTTCCCTCTTGCACCTGATTGGGTATTTATAAAGTGAAGCTTCACTACATTAACTAAGCTGTGGGGAAAATTAGTGCAATTTCACATGCAAAGTGCAAATCGTCTATTTGCCATTAGTAAATCAGTGCTGACTCTGATATACTAAAGAAGTCTTGCAAAGTTAATTTTTAAAGTGAATTTTCACTCATCTTAGTGATCAAGGTGAAAAAAAAGTTATCCTTCAATTTGCATAGAATACCTCAAGTAAAAAGTAAAAGTAAAAAATTATTGTTTTTTTTTTTTGTTTTTTTTTCAAAATGTTTGGTCTTTTTTTGTTTCTAGCGCAAAAAATAAAAACCACAGAGGTGATCAAATACCACCAAAAGAAAGTACAGTGTCGCACGACCGCACTGTTGTCAGTTAAAGTTACGCAGTGCTGTATTGCAAAAAATGGCCTTGTCATTAAGGGGGTAAAACCTTGCAGTCCTTAGGTAGTTAAAATGCTGCTTACTAATTCTTAGATGTGATGGCTACATTAGTTTTCTTTTCTAGACTTTCTTCCCTTTTATTTTCACCCGGTGATCTACCCAGTAAGTCTGTTTTTTCAAAGAAACAAGTTCTCCTGCAGATGTAGCAGTTAGAGGTTTGAGACTAACCACGTACCACTGACAAAATGGTTACAATGGCCTGCTTTTATTATGTAAAACCTTTATCCCAAAAGGAACAAAATGTTTATGTAACTGCCTAAAAATGTTAAGCTGGGGTTTGGTTGGAGTTTGGCTTCAATTTTTTTTAATGTATTTAAATATGCTAGTATATCTAACTACCCTCCCCTAAGACTGTTGTCTAGTTACTAGTTTTTTTTAAAGTGTAGCCTATGGAGGTTTTTAGGTACCGTAGTTTGTCGCCATTCCATGAGTTGGCAATTTCAAAGAATGACATGTTAGGTATCTATTTACTTGACGTAACATCATGTTTCACATTCTACAAAAAAATTGGGCTAAGTTTACTGTTTAATTTTTTTTTTAATTCCTAAAAAAAACTGTGTTTGAAAGACGAATACAGTGTGACATAAAATATTGCAACGATTGTCATTTTATTCTCTAGATTCTCTGATAAAAAATATATATAGTGTTTGGGGATTCGAAGTAATTTTTTAGCAAAAAAATACAGATTTTTATCTTGTAAGCAACAAATGTCAGAAATAGGCTTAGGCATGAAAGAGTTTAAAGCTGCATTAAGACAAAGATCCGGTGTCCTGTACTTCAAGAAAAGGGCTTTACTCTTAAGTCAAAAATTGTACTTGCTTGCACATGTTTAGATGGAAATCGCCACATGTTGACCTCATTATTCACTGCGCAAAGTAAAAATTCTCTTTGCACAGAGAAAAAAAACACCTCAGCTTTGTTATTGAAGTTGTACTAAATTCAGTCCAGGGACGTGCATTCAGGGGAGGCAGAGCCATGAACAATAAAAAGGGAAAAATTGAGGCTTGACGCTCGGCGTTCTGAGGTCAGAGACCCCAAATTTGTACCCCAACACTGGTAAAAACTTGGGGCTCCTATCACCTATGGTTCCGGAGATTTGGGGCTCCTTGCACAGCCTGTCAGAAGCTACATACAGAGCGGCCTGTTTAAATACAAGCTGGCACACTCTGTTTGCAGCAGACTGAGGTTGAGCTCACAGTGCCTCTCCTCACTTCTTGTCAGAGGCACTGAGCTCAATGGACAGCTTGGAGTCCTCGACCAATGGTAAAGTACCATTAGCCCCAGCTGTCCAATGAAAATGCTGCAGTGGAGGCTAGCCTCTCGCTGCAGTGTCATAGAAGGGGCATGTGTCTAAAAGACAAATTCTCTGGCTCAGCCTCTTAATTCGAAAGGAAAAAGTATGGGCTTATGGGTATAAGATTTACCCACAATCCCATGTTTTTCTCACACAGTTAAGAGGGAGAATGAGAATCTACTGCTGTTGAAAAGGCACTGTTATATTCAAGCTAAATCATATATTTATATGCTATATGTTGTAACATAATAATTATTTAAAGCGGAGTTCCACCCAAAAATGAAACTTCCGCTTTAAGTGCAGGTGACCTCCTGACATGCCACATTTGGCATGTCATTTTGTTGGCGGGGTGGATATTCTCTTTTTAGAGGCATCCAGCTCCCACTTCCTCCCGGGGCTCCGCGAAGGAAGATCACCTCTCCCCCCTCCCTCCCTGCAATCTTCTAGGACACGTCACAGGTCCCAGAAAATTGCCTGGCCCTTCACAGCATGCAGAGCGGCTTGCACATGCGCAGTGCGTACCTGGCTGTGAAGCCACAGCGGGGCGCCCACAGTAAGAATGCCGGCAGGTGAAGCCACAGCGGGGCACCCACAGTAAGAATGCCGGCGGGTGAAGCCACAGCGGGGCACCCACAGTAAGAATGCCGGAGGGTGAAGCCACAGCGGGGCACCCACAGTAAGAATACCGGCGGCACGGAGAGGAGCGGGGCTTCGTACGCCCGCATCGCTGGACCGTGGGACAAGTGAGTGCCTGATTATAATTACCCCCAAGAAGGATTTATGGGACGGCAAACGCGTAATATAAAATATAATTTTATTCAATAGAAAACAGTATATATAAAAGACATGAATGTTATCACAATTACATAGCAAAAAGATCACAAATGACAAATAAAAAGCTAGAAAAGCTGTACTGATATGTAAGAGATGCAGCTACGTTCTATAGTCTTCCACGAAGGCTTACGCGTTTTGGGACTGAACAGGCCGTCCCTTCATCAGAGAAAATTCGTGGGACATAATCCTGTTGTATAATAGAATGCAAATTGAAAAAAATAAATACAAAAACAGAGCATAAAACAAAATGACATTTGTTTAGTATTACACATAAAACATCAGGTCTTTGTAAACACAAATGACTGAAACAGCCTACCCAAGCATATCAGTGTTGGAGCACCCATCGCCAAAGTCACGGCGGCGAAAATGTCAAACACCCACGGATCCAAAGGGCAAAGGAGCCGGGGTGCGTGGCTGGCCCCACTCTATCCGCACTGATCCGCCCCAGAGAAAAGACACCAGATAACACAATCCGTTCAGAGGGAAACTGCGTGAAGGCGCAGAACCGACTGGGTATCTAAAGAATAATAAATAAACATGTATATAATGTAGATCAAGAATATCTGTGTCAGACAATAATTCAACCTTGGGGATGTTGGCAACACATATGATCTAGCTGGATGGTAGTTCTCTTTTTCTCTGGTGTGTCTGATTATAAAGTCAGCAGCTACACTTTTTGTAGCTGCTGACTTATAATTTTTTTTTCCGGCGGAACGCCGCTTTAATGTGAAATTATTGGTTGGAAGTTATAACTTCAAACTTTAGTAATTTGTCCTTTAAGCTACCTGCTTAAATACAGATTTTGAAAATCTAGTAAATTACCTTAAAAACAATATATAATAATTTGTATATTACTTATGGTAATTAACCCCTTGCCACCCAGGCCAATTGTGACACTTCTTGCCTACATGTTTTAATCATTTATTTGCTAGAAAATTACTCAGAACCCTGAAACATTAATAAATATATAGAGCTCTCTCTCTCTTTCATATCTATCTATCTATCTATCTATCTATCTATCTATCTATCTATCTATCTATCTATCTATCTATCTATCTATCTATCTATTCTCTATAGATAAAGATAGATCTATAGAGATATGTATATTTTTTAGCAGATACCCTAGGGAATCAAATGGTGGTCGCTGCAACTTTTTATGTTACACATTATTTGCGCAGCAATTTTTCACGATTATAACCCGTTTTTGTTTTTTTTTGCATAATGTGAAAGATGTTAGGCAAAGTAAATGCATACCTAACATGTCATGCTTTAAAATTGCGCACACTCGTGGAATGGCGCCAAACTTCAGTCCTTAAAAATCTCCATCGGCGACGATTTAATTTTTTTTACAGACTACATGTTTAGAGTTAGAGGAGGTCTAATGCTAGAATTATTGCTCCTGTGTGTATCTGGCTCTGATACTAGCCAGTGCCTCACCAGCCACTCACCTCACGTCCCTGATTCAGTCATCCAACGTGCAAGCAACAATCCTGTTTTTTTTTTCTCTTTTCCTTGCCCATGATTTGGCTATTCATTGCAAAATGTGTTTTTTTTTTTTTTCTTTTAGTGAAAATTCACTTGAGTAGATCATGTTGACTTTTAAAAGTGAATCTATGTGCTTGTTATATTTGTGCTTTCCTCCTTGACAAGGAGGAGAATTCTCACTACCTGTAGGAAATCTGTACTGAGGAAGTATGAAAGCTGCTGAACCTTGCTTCTGAAATTGCTAGTTGCCTGGCAAGCACACGGAGTCAGTGGGTTTAGTTACCTTTTTAATTATTTTGTTCTGAATCACTGAAGATTATGGATCAACATGACAGTCAAACTACTATTTTGAAGTGAAGGTCACCAATGGCAGCCTCTACTTTCTGTCAGTACAGGTTTCCTTTAAAGATCCTATACATGAGTAGCAGTATAAGATATTTACTGTGATTTATGGGTGTTTTCTGCTTTCAATAACTTTTTTTCCCCATCTGCAGCTCTATAGTCTCAACCCTGCTTGCACTTATGGACGGGTTGGATAATCGGGGTGAAATCATAGTTATTGGTGCTACCAACCGACTTGATTCAATAGATCCAGCACTCAGGAGACCCGGTCGTTTCGACAGGGAATTTCTTTTCAGTTTACCTGATCAGAAGGTAACGTCACTGGTACAATATATTGTATAAAAGAATAGATTGCAGACATAACATAATCTTATCTTTGAAGTGTTGCATTTGCTATGAACTTCAGAAAAATAACTTTTTTTTTT
Organism: Lithobates clamitans; assembly: GCA_037952925.1. Lineage (NCBI taxonomy): Eukaryota > Metazoa > Chordata > Amphibia > Anura > Ranidae > Lithobates > Lithobates clamitans. The sequence goes on along the minus strand of JBBGZY010000292.1, from coordinate 10,899,086 downwards.
TAATGTAATTCTAAGGATAAAAAGCATATAAAAAGTTGTAGCATGCTCCCTAACTATTTCAGCAATTTCAAAACACACTGGTTCATTTAATAAAACAGTAGTGTTATTGTAGCACTTTTCTCTCAACAGACTCCAATCACTGTACAGAACATATTGGGGGAGATTTACTAAAACTGGAGCACACAGAATCTGGTGCAGCTGTGCCTAGTAACCAATCGGCTTCTAACGTCAGCTTTTTCAATTAAGCTTTGGCAATAAAACCTAGAAGCTGATTGGTTACTATGCAGAGCTGTACCAGATTCTGTGTGAACCAGTTTTAGTCAATCTCCCCATTGATTTTTTAATAATTGTATATTTCTTGTCCATTGAGGAACAAGAAGTTTTTAACTTTCAGGTTGGCTGCAGGAGGATTGAACACTGGCAAACACAAAAACTGTAGGCCAACCCAGGATAACACCACCTACTACCAGCATGCCTTCGTCTTTGCTAGGGTCCTACAATGATGGCCGTCCTTTCTTTAGCTATTCTGTATTAACCACTTGACCACTGGGCACTTAAACCCCCTTCCTAACCAGACCAATTTTCAGCTTTCGGTGCTCTCACACTTTGAATGACAATTACTCAGTCATACAACACTTTACCCATATGAAATTTTTATCCTTTTTTTCACACAAATAGAGCTTTCTTTTGGTGGTATTTAATCACCGTTGGGTTTTTTATTTTTTGCGCTATAAAAGAAAAAAGACTGAAAATTTGGTAAAAAAATGAATTTTTCTTTGTTTCTGTTATAAAATTTAGCAAATTAGTAATTTTTCTTCGTAAATTTTGGCCAAAATTTATACCGCTACATATCTTTGGTAAAAATAAGTACAACTTGGTGTATATTATTTGGTCTTTGTGAATGTTAGAGAGTCCAAAAGCTACGGTGCCAATATCTGAAAATTGATCACACCTGAATTACTGACGGCCTATCTAATTTCTTGAGACCCTAACATGCCAGAAAAGTACAAATACCCCCCAAATGACCCCTTTTTGGAAAGAAAACATTCCAAGGTATTTAGAAAGATGCATGGTGAGTTTTTTTGAAATTGTCATCTTTTCCCACAATTCTTTGCAAAATCAAGATTTTTTTTTTTCTTTTTTTTTTTTCACAAAATTGTCATATTAGAAGGTTATTTCTCACACACAGCATATGCATACCACAAATTACACCCCAAAACACATTCTGCTATTACTCCCGAGTATGGCGATACCACATATGTGAGACTTTTACACAGCGTGGCCACATACAGAGGCCCAACATGCAGGGAGCACCTCCAGGCGTTCTGGAGCGCCCAGGCCAATTCTGACATTTCTCTCCTACATGTAAAAATCATCATTTATTTGCTAGAAAATTACATAGAACCCCAAAACATTATATATATTTTTTTTAGCAAAGACCCTAGAGAATACAATGGTGGTTGTTGCAACTTTTTATCTCGCACGGTATTTGTGCAGCAATTTTTTGAACGCGTTTTTTTGGGGAAAGAAACAGTTTTGTGCTTTAAAAAAAAACAAAACAGTAAAGTTAGCCCAATGTTTTTGCATAATGTGAAAGATGAAGTTACGCCGAGTAAATAGATACCCAACATGTCACCCTTCAAAATTGCACACGCTTGTGGAATGGTGCCAAACGTCGCTACTTAAAAATCTCCATAGGTGACGCTTTAAAATTTTTTCCTGGTTACATGTTTTGAGTTACAGAGGAGGTCTAGGGCCAAAATTATTGCTCTCGCTCTACCGATCGCAGCGATACCTCACATGTGTGGTTTGAACACCGTTTTCATATGTGGGCGGGACTTAGGTATGTGTTCGCTTCTGCATGCGAGCACACGGACATGGGCGCTTTAAAAAATTTTTTTTTTTTTTTTATTGTTTATTTTACTTTATTTTAGTTTGACACTTTCCCCCCCCAAAAAATTTTTTTTGATCACTTTTATTTCTATTACAAGGAATGTAAACATCCTTGTAATAGGAATATGGCATGACAGGTCCTCTTTACAGTGAGATATGGGGTCAATAAGACCCCACATCTCACCTCTAGGCTGGGAAGCATGAAATAATAATAAAAAAAAAACGATCTTGGCTTCGATCGTAGCGGTGAGTCGGTAGAAGCACCGGAGGGTGGCGGGAAGGGGGGGGCGTCCCCTCTCGCCTCCCATAAGAATGATCAAGCAGTGGAACAGCAGCTATGATCATTCCTATGTTGTAGGAAATCGCCGGCTGAAAAAGCTGATATCTGAATGATGCCTGTAGCTGCACCCATCATTCAGATATACCCGCTCAAAGTCAAGGACGTCATATGACTGTGGGCGGGAACTGGTTAAAAATTGCGGAGTATTGCGGGCTATTGCAGAGTATTGCGGGCTATTGCAGAGTATTGCGGGCTATATTGCAGAGTATTGCGGGCTATATTGCAGAGTATTGCCGGGTATATTGCAGAGTATTGCCGGGTATATTGCAGAGTATTGCCGGGTATATTGCAGAGTATTGCCGGGTATATTGCAGAGTATTGCGGGGTATATTGCAGAGTATTGCGGGGTATATTGCAGAGTATTGCGGGGTATATTGCAGAGTATTGCCCGGGTATATTGCAGAGTATTGCCCGGGTATATTGCAGAGTATTGCCCGGGTATATTGCAGAGTAGTGCCCGGGTATATTGCAGAGTAGTGCCCGGGTATATTGCAGAGTAGTGCCCGGGTATATTGCAGAGTATTGCAGGGTGTTATGCAGAGTATTGCAGGGTGTTATGCAGAGTATTGCAGGGTGTTATGCAGAGTATTGCAGGGTGTTATGCAGAGTATTGCAGGGTGTTATGCAGAGTATTGCAGGGTGGTATGCAGAGTATTGCAGGGTGGTATGCAGAGTATTGCAGGGTGGTATGCAGAGTATTGCAGGGTGGTATGCAGAGTATTGCAGGGTGGTATGCAGAGTATTGCAGGGTGGTATGCAGAGTATTGCAGGGTGTTATGCAGAGTATTGCAGGGTGGTATGCAGAGTATTGCAGGGTGGTATGCAGAGTATTGCAGGGTGGTATGCAGAGTATTGCAGGGTGGTATGCAGAGTATTGCAGGGTGGTATGCAGAGTATTGCAGGGTGGTATGCAGAGTATTGCAGGGTGTTATGCAGAGTATTGCAGGGTGGTATGCAGAGTATTGCAGGGTGGTATGCAGAGTATTGCAGGGTGTTATGCAGAGTATTGCAGGGTGGTATGCAGAGTATTGCAGGGTGGTATGCAGAGTATTGCAGGGTGTTATGCAGAGTATTGCAGGGTGGTATGCAGAGTATTGCAGGGTGGTATGCAGAGTATTGCAGGGTGGTATGCAGAGTATTGCAGGGTGGTATGCAGAGTATTGCAGGGTGGTATGCAGAGTATTGCAGGGTGGTATGCAGAGTATTGCAGGGTATAGTGCAGAGTATTGCAGGGTTGGCTGAGCATGGAGGGATGGATGAATGTGACTGCAAATGTCACTGAGCACCGCTGTGGGCACTACACATGCAGCCCACAGCGGTGCTGCCATCCGATCCCTCCCCCTCTCCCCTCGCACTGTACCGATCGGTACAGAGAGGGGAGGGAGGAACCGGCGTCATCAGATGACGCCGGTCTGTTGACATGTGATCGCTCCGTCATTTGACGGAACGATCACGTGGTAAACGGCCGCGATCAGCGGCTATTTACCGTAATCCGTGATGCGCCGGGTCCTCTGGACCCGGCGGTCACGGATGTTCCCGAGTGCGCGCCCCAGGGGGCGCGCGGGAGCATCGTTCTGGAATCACGTCCATGGACGTCCACCCAGAACTAGCCGACCGCGCTGTTGCCGTCTTTCGGCAATGGCCCGGTCGGCAAGTGGTTAAAGACCACCCAATTTTAATAGCACCTTTTTTTTTTTTTTTTTGTTTGATTTGTCTTTCCCTTTGATTAAGGCTGGCCATATATTATACAATTATACAATTGGCCATATATTATACCCTATATACCCCTGAAGAAGAGGAGAAAGAAATCCTCTCAAAATTCACTGGGTGTATCCCTGATTGGGGATTAGGTTTAATTAAACCAGGACCGTATGATGATTATATCCCTTAATGGGGACTTTATTATTTTTTTTTGATGTGTACTGTACAGACGTGTGATATACCAACCGATATGAATTTGTTTTTAAACTTGCTTTGCAAATAAAGTTTTGCCCAAAGTGAGAAGTTCCCCTTAGGGGTAATAGTCTCAGTCTAAACCAGGTCCACCAACAAAAAAAAAAAATGAATAAGCTTCCTGGCTATTAGTGAAACCACACTGTGTCTGCCTCAGACCTGCAGACATTTTTCATCATAGTCTGCCTACATCTTATTTTTTCCCCAACAACTGATTGATTAACCCTGGGAAAAGGCAAATTATACCTTAGGAGGGGAACAAGGTGTGGCCAGCACTTAAAGTGTTACTAAACCCAGAACCCTGCATTCACTATATCTGGTCTCCCACAGTACACAGAACATGGGAGTGAAATTATTTTAGTAAATATAAACTGCCAAATACCTTTTCTCGTCAGCAGTATATAGCGGTCTTGTGACTTCTATCAGTGTCTGGCTAAAGCTTGTAGAAGGAGTTTTCATTCTCCTCTGACTGTCCTATGAGTCTGTGAGACCCCTGACCTGGACAGTGGTGATTGGCCCTGTGCCGATCACATGTACTCTCCCAAGAAAAAAAAAAACTCTAGCAACACACACCAAACTGAGCATGTGACTCCAAAGTCTCTGTACTAACAGTAGATGGATTGGGTAAAGTGGAAAAAGGGGAAGATCAGAGAGAACAGGATCAAACAGCCAGTTTACGGTTGTGGTTTTAATAACACTTTAACCCTCTACATTCTGCTACAGACCTTTCACTGCCACCCATTTATCTCAGGAACCGCAAAACCCTATGCGGCAGATGCACGCCATCCACAACTGACAGAGACTGACACAAATACTAAACCTATTACTATGAAGGTTTTGGATAGAATAAATGTAGCAGAGCCTTGCTGTATAACTTTCACTCAATTTAGACTGCTTTATTTAACAGTTGTAATGGTTCTTGATTTCTCTTTTTTCTTGTATATGCAAACAGATTTTTTTTTTATTTTTTATTCCTTTTACTAGGCAAGAAAGCACATTTTACAAATACATACCAGGGACTGGAATCCCAAATTGTCTAAAGCGTTCCTTGAGGAACTAGCAGAAAAATGTGTTGGTGAGTTTGTGTTTTAAATGTCATTTTAGTTTTGCTCAGTAAAGCTATGTTTCCCCTAGTGCGACTCCAAAGTCACGCAATTTAAAGGGCAACTTTGAGTATGACTTTGATTTCACTTTACACTCTGAAAAGGTGCCTGCACTACTTTGATGCAACTTTTAATGTGACTGTCTCAAAGTCGCTGCAACTTGAAGGTGCGTAGATTGGAACAAGTGCCTTTGAAATCAGTGGGCTGACTTGTCATGTGACTTTGTGGCTAAAGTCGCATGAAAAGTCGCACTAGTGGAAACGGAGCCTAAAGGAGACATATTGTATTTATTTTTCCTTAAAAAAAAAGAAAAAAAAAAAAGTTTAACAGCAACCTCTGCTCTGCAATGTGCTCTGGTAATCAGAGACTTGTCTACAGTCTCTTAAATGTGTTTTTTATTTATTTTTTCAAGCACATTGTTGCCTAAACTTACATTTAAATGTTTTTGGCTTCTTTAGTGAATAGTGTTCTGAAAGCTTTTTCCAAAGTCTAGAACTGTTTTAGAAGTGCAGCTAATGGGAAAAGCAGGCGTGAAAATCTGTTTTGTTAGGTGTGATTTCTGGTGTGTGGTCTTGTAAAATGAATTAGCAGAGCTGCCAGGATCTTTCTGTGGGGTGCTCTGCTTTTTGGACTTGTAAGATGTTTTTGTCTGAGAATAGGAAGAACCAGTGTTAGTTCTTGGAAATTTGGTGGGGTATATTACTGAACCAGAATACTGTGTCATTCTCTATATGACACAGAACATATTTCACCTATCTATTTCACTAATACTGCTACAGTAATGCATATGCATGGCATTGCATGTTCCAAGCATTTTTGAAGGGTACCTTTGCTCTACCTATTCAGCGCAACAGGTTACTTTAATTTCCAGCCCCTACAGCTTATGCATATTCCGCTTTGCCTCTTTTCTGCTCCATTTCCCTGGGAAGCAAAGTGACTTAATTGGTGCTTCAAGGTATGCCAAAACACGTAGTTCACTCTCCTACCTCCATCCTGAAGATGCGTCATAGGATAAGACCCTTGAATCAGGGAACTTGTATACCCCCCAGTATAATGGGACTTTGTAGGCGAACCATACGATTACATAAAATAATATATTTTATTTATGTAGAAAAGCTTAAAAACAAAATACATTGGACATAAATCTCAAAAAGTACTTATACAATAGAATTTGCCGTCATATAATTATTGTATACTTCCATTTGTAAACAAGATATTTTCTCTAGAAGCCTGACATGTTTCAGGACGATGTCCCTTCTTCAGAGGCGTGTTGCAGAGAGAAAAAAATCATATATGTAGAAGATACATTCTGAAACAACAAATGAAAACAGTTTGCACAATGTAACAATATGAACATAAGGAGTTTTAGCAGCCCAGCGACCCACAGTGTCCACCATACATACCAGTAGAAGGTTTTCAGGAATGAAAAGTAGATGCATAAAATATGCACAGGCATGCAATTCTGGATGAGACAGCAATCTATGTATTTAGGATAAAAACGCACTGATCGTCAGTTGACCAACCAGTGTAGAGTAATGGTTATCCCTCGGCTTCAGACATGACTCCACAAAGGCCCCCAAATGGAAGGCTAGCCCTGCTGGGTCCCCAAAACGACCTTAGAAAGAAAGGAAAAGAAGCTTTAAGCAGTTTTATCAAAACCCATAAATTTGTATATATATTTTTTTATTTATTTTATTTCCCATTTGCCATAGGAGGCTCTTTCATTTTAAACAAAAATGTCTGGCCAGTACTCCACATTTACAAGGTCATGCTGTATTCAACATTTGAAATGTTAGAGAGAGGAAATTCAGAAATAACTGTTAAATTTAAAAGATTAGCAGCGCCACCGTCTGCTACTGCATAGAAAACCTTTCTGCCTGTGTGTAAAAGCAGAAAATTCATGCAGCTGAACCGTTTTGCAAGGTAAGTATATAAGACATAAAAGAGTAAAAAAAAGGGGAGAAATAAGAGGGTTTTTGCCTGTCTCTGTCTTTCAGAGAGTGTGTCTTGCAACATCCTGAAGATGCTGGTACTGGATCATTGGCATCCAGCCTTTGTCACGTGAGTGTGGAGAAGAGATCTTGTGTAAGCTCTGACCAGATAGATATGGAGCTTACACAGGGGTTTCCTTTTCTTTGCTCCCACTAATGAACAAATTGGCAAGGGGATCAAAAGAAAGTTTGTAGTATAAGCAGCTGCTGGGGCCAGCAGTAAAGTGATAGTCAAGAGTAAAGTACAGGGCTGTGTGCCTAGAAGGTGTTAATAAATCCAAAATCCTAAGTTCTCAGTGTTGTAACCTCTTTTTCCTCTGTTTTGTGGCAGGCTACTGCGGAGCTGACATTAAAGCACTTTGCACTGAGGCTGCCTTGATTGCCCTTCGACGGCGCTACCCTCAGATCTATGCCAGCAGTCAAAAGCTGCAGCTGGATATCTCTTCAGTTGTTCTTGGTGCCCAGGACTTCTACCATGCAATGAAAAACATTGTGCCTGCTTCTCAACGTGCTGTGATGTCTCCAGGACAGGCCTTGTCCCCAGTTATCAGGCCACTGTTGCAGAGGACGTTCTCTGATGTGCTCTGTGTCTTACATGATGTCTTTCCTCACTCGAAGTTCAGCAGAGACCACAGGAAGGATGGTAAATGGCATTGTCCTCTGGTTCAGTCATCTACTCGTTTACATCTGCATTTTCTGCTATGGTGTTAGAGAAGTGTGAGTTTGCAAATATATCGCCATCCTCTGAAAGCTCAATGTCTTCATCAAGTTCAATTTTTCTACCTCATGTCCTGAACAGACCTCAGATACAGAGTTGGCTGTATAAAAGCAAGCATCCCCGAACTCTTTCTACATTTGCATGTTCCTTTTTCCAATCTATAGAATTAAACGCTAACCTCTAGTTCGTTTGGAAGCTTCCCATGTACTATAAAGTGTACATGCTTGCTTTCCATATGAGGAGTGCTATTCACTACACCTAGTTGTAGATACCTACTCTCTGCCTTACCATGTGCAGACTGTCATATCCCCTCTAGACTTCATGTGGTCACTAGACATAGCAGCGATTGTGATCACATGATTCAAAATCACTGTTACTGGTCTGTAATCATAACTGAGGAACATTTCAGCCAACAGAAAAGGCATCAGCACAAGGGACACATCCTACTTGACTGTAGGCCATGCCCCCTTGTGCTAATTTCTGTGTTTTATTTATGAATTTCGGATTTAATGCCTGGTACACGCGGTAAGTTTTTTTTTTTTTTTAGTTTTTTTTTTTAGTTTTTTGTTCAATCCAGTGGGCTGAATGAAAAAAAAAACTGAGGTGGATGCTGTACCAATTATGTGATGTTAGTGCAGTTTTCTCCCTGCTGTGCTATTGTGTTCTGACAGGGGTACTGCTCCTGCACCACTGCCAGAACGCACTGGTCAGCGCTTGCAGCGATTGACAGCAATCCATTGACTTTATGCTGATCGGCTGCTGGTTTTCAGCATGCTCATTCAACAGAAGCCTGTCCAGAAGCTGAACACACAGGCCAGAAGTCACTGAACCAATAGTTTTCAGCCAATTTTTGGCCTCTGTGTACCTAGCTTTAGGCTTAAAGGATAAGTTCACCTTTTAACAAAAAATAATGCACATTTTTTTTTGCAGATAAAAAATGTACATTTTATTATTTTTAGTCTCTGGAGCCTCTAAAGCATTTCACCAGCGATCAGCAGATTGCTGGTGCCACGCAGGTCTCCTTCAGATCTGTCCGTGTGTGCCCATACGGGCAAGCAAATGTAATCTGACAGGAAGAGAGAATGAACTACCCCGGCGCTATGATAGTTCATTGAAAACTACAAGCCAACAGCCACAAAAGCTGCCAGACCTGGTAGTTTTCCATTCACCGCACTGTGAATGAGTAACGCTTCTAAGTGGGCGAAGCCCCACTCGGCTATGTTTAAAAAAAAAAAATTGTGACAGCTAGCGGGGAGGAGAATATCCCCGCTAGCTGTCAAATTGAGGGGGGGCGCGCAATCCGTTCATAACATGTTACTCAATGAATATGAATATGGGTGTAACATATTATGCACGTATTGTCCTGTTTACAACAGTGTTTATTTGAACTGAATTTGCCTCATTGTTTAACCACTTCCGGACCACCCTCTCTATATATACATCATTACTTTGATGTTCTATACCTGGGTTATGGCAGCAGATAGCTGTCATAGCCCCATTATATTTTTATACAGCAGGCGATCCTCTTTCAGATAAGTGGTTCGCCACAGGATCACTGTTTTTAGGTGGCGGGAGAGGTGCCCTCTCCTGCCACTTCTCGGTCGTTTTCCCAGCTTACCGGAGACGTTGGTAGTGTCAAACTTTCCCATTGTGCTGGAGGGATGGGCAGGAAGTCGAGTGAGGGCAAGATGGCCCCCACTAGACTCTATGACCTTGAAAGACCGGAGCGACATCAAACATCACTTCCGCCCTTCGGCCTTAAAGGGCCCTTCTTACTTTTACACACACAAAAAAGTTTTTTTTTTTCTTTTCAGTGTAAATGTGAGATCTAAGGTCTTTTTGACCCCTGATCTCTCATTTAAGGAGAAGCCCAGCCTGAGCTTTTTAGGCTAGGCTTCTCCTCTGAATCACAGGAGTGCAATACGTTTTCCACTCCTGTGACCCGTTTTCAGCAGAGAGCGGTCTGAAGTCCACTCTCCGCTGCCATCAGTCAAAGCATCGCGTCATCCCGACTTCCTAAGTCTGGATCCACCAGCTGCTTTGATGACAGTCTTAGCGTCTCAGCGAGCCACTGAGATGCCCGCTTCCCGCCCCTCCACAGCTCAGCGCTCCAATGAGTGTGGAAAAGCAGAGAGGAGAGACGCTGACAGTCAGCAGCTCTCCTCTCAGATCTGTGAAAACCGAGCCATCGCCGATGTTCGGTGGCTCGGTTCTTAGTGCAGAAACGGCGGGGGACAGCTGCAGCATCGGTCTGATGCTGCATCCACATTGGTAAGTATGAATAAAAAATAAACCCATACTTTTATTTTAAAGAGGCCCTGTTCTGCTTATTTCTATTACAAGGAATGTTTACATTCCTTGTAATAGGAATAATCGTACTCCAAAAAAATTTTTTTTAAAGGGACAATGTAAAAATAAGAAACAAAAAAATTTAAAGCACCCCATCCCTCCGAGCTTGCGTGCAGAAGCGAACGCATTTGCAAGTCGAGCCCACATATTTAAATGGTGTTCAAATCACACACGTGAGGTTTCACCATGAACGTTGGAGTGAGAGCAATAATTCTAGCACTGGATCTCCTCTGTAACTCTAAACTCGTAACCTGAATTTTTTTTTTAAAGTGTCGCCTATGGAGATTTTTAAGTTACCGTAGTTTGTCCACGAGCACAATTTTAAAGCATGACATGTTGGGTATCGATTTACTGAGCGTAACAACTTTCACATTATACAAAAAAATTGGGTTAACTTTACTGTGTTCTTATTTTTTAATTATTCTTATTTTTTAATTTAAGAAAAATTGCGTTTGTAAGACCGCTGCACAAATACATAAAGTACTGCAATGATCCAGATTTTATTCTCTAGGGTCTCTGCTAAAAATATAATATTTGGAGGTTCCAAGTCATTTTCTAGCAAAAAATACAGATTTTAACTTGTAAATTACAAATGTCAGAAATAATCAGAAATAGGCCTGGTCCAGAAGTGGTTTACTAAAGGGCATAGTAAGGTTACAGGTAAAGGTCATATAAAAATGTGTTAAAAGCTGAGTTTCACATAGATATCATATCCATTGTGTTCTCACCAAAAGTCGTTTAATTTATTTTTAAAAGCTAGAACTTCTAGCACATTTTCCTTTCTCTCCACTTCCTGTTATCACCAGCACAGTAGGGACTGGATCACATGTTCAGGCTGGATAAGAGTAAGCAATCACTCAGTTTTGCTTCTGCTCCTTCATTGTCCAATCAGCAGTCTGGGGATGTGTCTTGAATGATGCTGTGCTGCTACTTATACAGTGGAGGTTCAGAACCGAGCGGCCTGGCAGAGGAGGGATCTGGATCATAAGGCTGATTGAACAAAATTATAAAATCTTTGCTACCTCGATTTCTTTATTTATTTGAATAGGTGGGGGTAACGGAGCTTTCTTGCTTTTTCTTTAGATGATGTGAGCTTTCTTTTGGATGATAGTGAAGATGAGAATCCAGTGTCAATATTTGATGTGAGTTGTGTCTCAGGATCACCAAAGAAGCAACCAGCTGCTCCCCACAAGCCCTTTCTCCATTTTACCACGTAAGTTGAGAGCGTGAAAGACCTGTGAGCACTCTGTTCACTGCCGTCAAATCGGTTTTCTGGCATACCCATAGACATTTCCATCACCCCACTGTATGGGATTAGAATGGTAAAATGTAATTAAAAGATGAGACATTCTGGGGTTGCTTTACCAAGACAGGAGAGTGCAGCTGTGCATGGTAGCCAATAAGCTCCTTCCAAAAAACATGGAATCTGATTGGTTTCGATGCAGAGCTGCACCAGATTTTGCACACCCCGGTTTTAGTAAATCAACCCCACTGACTAGAAAAGGTGTGTGTGTTTTCTGTTTTTTTTTTGTTTTTGTTTTTTTATTCCAGGCATGAGTTTGACTAATAATCTGTCACTGCTTTGTGACAGGCTCAAGGAGTCTTTAAGGAGGAAATAAACTTCCTTTCCTGACTTTTACCTATAGGTAAGCCTATAATAAGGCTTGCAAAAAGAGGGGGAGAGGAACTTTGTGACTTTATATAAGGCAATGAATTGGTAGGTTCATCTGCCTCCATCCCTAATGTATGCACAGCTATGAAGGCAAGTATTCAACCACATGTTTGTTGATTCCAAAATACATATATACATAACTGGATAAAATTGTAGCACTGTAGGCAATGATGACTCTAACGATTAGTGTATACAGTAACATGATTCACAATATAATGATAAAATCCATGAATTGTTCCAATTCATAATGAACACAATTGGTCTTAAAAATTTTAATAAATTTGATGTTAAGTATCATAATGTTAAATCTCAAAATCACATAATTGCAATGATGTAGCATAAGGCTGAGGCTCTATGCGTTTCGTGGAGATGTCCACTCGTCATGAGCAAATATGAAATGGATAATTCTATAATAAAACAAAAAATGCAAGGTGAACTGGTGGTTGGCATAAGGGGGGGGAAAAAAATCACGAAGAGGAGGGATAGGGTAATTCCCAAACACTCTTACCTACATGTAATTTTAGTATACAAGAAGTGATATAGAAGGCTGAGGGCACCATGAGAACAAACATCTCCCAGGAGCTGTGGCTGCATATATAATAAGGCTTACCTATAAGGAGTGTAAATATCTCCTAAACATGCACTGTTTAGGAGATATTTACATTACTTGCAGCTTGGCGCATGCGCTCTGAAGGAACGGCCACACGTGCTTTTCTTTCCGAGCCCTGTGCCGTGAACAGCGGCTCCTGCGCGCATGCGTGACATCATCGTGGCTCCGGACAGTTACAGAGCTGGAAGCTAGACGGATGAAGATGGAATCTGTTGCAGCGCTGACATTGTGGCGCTTGAACAGCTTTGTTTTAAGGTAAGTTTCACATACTGTGCTAGTATCTGATGCATACTAGCACATTATAACTTTATCCTGCAGGGAAAAAAAGGCCAGTGGTATACTTCTGCTTTAAGACACACTTGACCAAAAGGAGCATATTGTACAACCTGCAGTAGAGCTGCACGATTCTGGCCAAAATGAGAATCACAATTTTTTTGCTTAGAATAAAAAGATCACGATTCTCTCACGATTCTTGCGATATAAAATCTTTCACATTATACAAAAAAAATTGGCTAACTTTACTGGTTAGATTTTTTTTTTAAAAATTCATTTAAGTCATTTTTTCCAAAAAAATTGCATTTAAAAGTCCGCTGCGCAAATACAGTGTGACATAAAATATTGCAACAACCACCATTTTATTCTCTAGGGTGTCTACTAAAAAAAAATATATGTTTGGGGGTTCTAAGTAATTTTCCAGCAAAAAAAAATAAAAAATTTTAACTTGAAACCAACAAATGTCAGAAAAAGGTTTAGTGTTTAAGTGGTTAAACTTTTTTCACTTACACAGGAAGTCTATTCCATTGACAAATTGTTACAATGTTTATACTTAAGTTCAACTGATAAAGAATGTTTTGTTTCTTGGCAGACTGCCCAGTTTTTCTTTTCCTTTCTTTTGATGGCTGTGGTTTCAGAAGAGCAGAGAGAATTCTTTGCATAGAAAGAATTGTGAAACACTTTAGTCAAGATCACAATAATGATTCTTGACGATTAATTGTGCAGCTCTAGCCTGCAGCCAATCCCAGTGAAAAGTACTCTTGGTATTTTGTATGTAGTGCATTGTTTTTTTCATTGTCAGGGCTAATTTAGTATGTTCACCTAGCAGCAAAAAGGGTCGCTGGTTCGAATCCCGACCACGACACCATCTGCCTGGAGTTTGCATGTTCTCCCTGTGCCTGCTTGGGTTTCCTCTCACACTCTAAAGACATGCTTGTAGGTTAATCGGAGCCTGTCTAAATTGGCCCTAGTAAATGTATGAATGTGTGTTAGGGACCTTAGGTTGTAAGCTCCTTGAGGGTAGGGACTGATGTGAATGTACAATGTATATGTAAAGCGCTGCGTTAATTGACGGTGCTATTTAAGTACCTAAAGTAAAAAATAAATTTAGTTGCAATAGAAATAAATTGTCATTAAGGCCCCTTTCACACATGCGGACCGTTCAAATCCGCCTGTCAGTTTTTTCAGGCGGATCTGAACGGTCGCTCCATACAGTTCTATGGAGCGTCGGATGTCATCGGTGACATGTCCGCTGAACATTCGATCGGCCCTGCAAAATCCAGACGGATGGATGTCCTATTTTCCATCCGTCTGGTGGATCAGATGAAAACGGACAGGCGGTCTGTAATCATCCGATCCCCCCCCCCCATAGGGGAGAGCGGACTCTCTGACAGGTCCGTCCCTGCACAGAGTGCAGAGACTGACTTGTCATCCGCCGGCTCAGCAGGGACCAACAGGGGGCGATCCCCGCTGAGCAAGCGGAGTAGTGAAAACGGACAGCTCCGTGTGAAGGGGGCCAAATATTTTTTTTTGTGTTGCACAGAATGCTGTATTTGTCTAAATGTTTAAGTATGGGCAGCACAGTGTCAAGTAATTATCACCATCGGTACTAGGGTCTTTGGTTCATGTCCCAAACACATCACTACCTGTATCGATTTCGGGTATTGGAGCTTTTCCACGAGTACACGTGAAAATACTCTCTATCGACGCCACCCTAGTACGTGTACTTACCCCTTCAGGTACTGAATAGTGAAAAGGGTTTGATTTCACTAAATGCATGCTTGTACCTTGTAAGGTACTCAAAGTATTTATGCTAGCACTAGACGACTAGCGTTTTCACAAGGAGGTCTGCATTGTCAGTCCCCATATTTCCCTCGGTACAATTATCCTTGGATAACATACATTATAGTGTGGTAGTTCTGTCACTTCTGTATAAACTATAACTCCCCTTTAATGTTTTTTTATCAGGTGAAGACTATTTCCATTCCCCCTCTAATAGTCTTTGAATTAATGATATATTTTCATTTAATGGCTTTAAGTTTCTCTTCATATTATGCAAATTGGAGGGAAGTTCTTAAAAAATGAAATAGCCTTTTGCGAATTATTCAGTCCTGTTCTATAATACATGTCTGGAGATCTTCAGAATATTGTTAAACATTGTAATTAAAGTTAGAAAATTGTTTGGTTTTTTTTTGGTTTTTTTTGCCAGTATTTAGCTCTTTCCTGTTGGCAGATGTTTGAGCCCAGGGCTAAGGTGCTTGCAATTCACAATAGTTCTTACAATCTGGTTCAGAAACAAGGAAGATTCTCCAATAATGTCAAAAGTCAATCAAAACCCAAGTAAAAAAATGATATTTCTTACCCATTGAGGGCTACAGTAAGCCTTAAAACTTTCATGTTATCCAGAAAACCTGCAGGAGAATTGGAGAAAGGAAAGCAAGACAAAATGTAGGTTAGCCCAGAGTAGAGCCCCCACCTACTACCACCGTGCCACTGTTTTTTGCTAGTGTCTTAAGACCATGGTTCCCAAGTTTCTATTTTTTTTAAATAACTTGCATACCCCTTGGCAGACTGTAAAGCATACCCTTCTTATTAATTACTACAATACTAAAACTGGAGAGTGCAAAATCTGGTGCAGCTCTGCATAGAAACCAATCAGCTGTCCCAGCTTAATTGAACAAGCTGAAGTTAGAAGCTGATTGGTTACCATGCACAACCACACCAGATTCTGAGTGCACTAGTTTTAGTAAATCTCCCCCATAGTGTCTTTCAAATTCATGTTGTATCTGTAAATAGCCCAATAATAGGATTAAAAAGCAATATAAATAGAGCATGGCTTTAAAGTGATGCTAAGCACACACTGTTTAATTTACATTGTCTATTCTGTTTATGTATGTAGATGAAGGCACTGTAATTATTTTAATATTATAAATAAAAATCTAAGTACCCTTTTCCTAATGGGGGGGGGGGGAAGCAGCATTTGTAAGTGTAATACAGAGTAAAAATAAATATCGACAAACTTTTTTAAATCGTCATACAAATATATAGTTGAATAAATTAAATCTTTATTTTTTGTCAGTAACATGTGGGTGGATTTCTGCCAGTCGCAGGCTATGTCAGACCCCTCCAGCCTGTGTCTTAGAATAAGAGGTGAAGCCTCAATCTACATGTAATATCCCGCCCCCCATTGTGTTTAACTGGTTAGTGGGCATGGAAGGGGAGGAGGAGGAGGGAGTGTACTGTCATTTATCACTGTATACGCCCACTTGTGTGACTTTACAGTCGCATGGTCTACTCAGATGTGATGGGGAGGAGATGCTCAACATAGAAACTCACTGAAAGCCGAGCATGTGCAGAGCTGCCAACACCGCTCTGCAGAATCCCTAGCTGAATTGGGGACATGAACAGAAGGTGGTGATAGAGAGCAGCAGGATCAACCAGGATTTTTGCAGAATACAGAAAACGAATCTCAGTGACTGAGTATGAACAGCATGTAATATGCCATTTATTGATCGTTTTTTTTATGATGTGGGTTTAGTGACACAGATTCATTGTAATGTTACTCATGGAGTTCAGCAGGAGCACTCTGTCTTTGTTCCTCTACTTAGTGTAAAATTTTCTTGTAGCCCATTGAGGGACTTAGGAAATCATAAACATTGTTTTTGTTTTTTCTTTTTGTTCTTGCATGACCTTTTTAATGCTGTAAATCTTTTCAATAAACAGATCCGCTTGTCACCAGCCGACATCCTACCGGCCCAGGCTGCTCCTCTCAGGGGAGCCTGGCTCAGGCCAAACCTCGCACCTTGCTCCAGCTGTCTTGCACTTGCTTGAAAAATTCTCTGTTCATCGACTGGACCTACCGGCACTTTACTCAGTCAGTGCAAAAACTCCTGAGGAGTCATGTGCACAGGTTGGTGTGGCTGTTTTTCACTTTGTATGTTAGATGTGTTTTTTATTTTTATTTTTTTCTTGCCTTTTTATGTGGCCTACCATTCTCATTTGAATAGTGGCCTTGCGTCTTATACTGTATGTTATCTATACGCAGTTTTATGGTTACCAGAAATGTAGTTTTTAGTTATAGGTTGATGCTGGCGTGTTCAGTCACTTCTGACTGGTTATTTCTCAGACTTAACGCAGAACTGAGCCCTCCAATCCTTTTCAACCAAGGAAGCTGCCATCTTAGCCTCTGTTTGATCTGCATCTGCCGTGGTTCTGCACATGTGATCCGTTATGACACCAGCCCTTTGATGGTTTTCAGGTTTGGTTGGAAGCACAAGCAAATGTGACCGTTCACATTCCTAACACATGCAGGGAATTTAACCCTTTTTTGAAACCATTTAAATCAATGGGTTTTATTCCACTTTAACAGGAAGTGTTCTGCTTCTCTGTTAGGCTTTGAATTGTAAAGAATGCTTAAGAATGAACTGAGATTATACTTTAGATCCCAAAGTTTTAGAAACTTAGACTCAGTGCTTTTCAACAGTCATAAAATTAGGGGTTGTTTACATTATGCACAGTGCATTTTATGCACTGTATATATAAGTACAAAAATGTGTTCTATGTTCCCCATGCACATTGCAATGCTGGTGTAATGTGCACTGCAGTGCAGAAAAATAGACGTCACCTTTTCCTGCAGTGGATGACACTGCTGCTGTGTGGATACATAAATTTTAGGTGGTTGTAAAAAAAGAATTCAGCTCCCTCCAGCCCCCCTTTATACATACTTGAGCACATTTCGATCATCCAGCATTGTGCATGAGAGCAGAGGCTCTCTTAACTCCCTCATGGACAAGCCGTGCTCTGTGTGTCTGTGGGGACACAGAGCCAGCTCAGAGCACCTGCACAAGTGCCCCATAGCAAGCAGCTTGCTATAGTGGGCACTTAGCAGTTGGGGGAAGCTAGAATCGCCAGCGGAGGGACCCGAGAAGGGGATGATTGGGGCTGCTCTGTGCAAAACCATTGCACAGAGCAGGCATGTTTATTATTTTCAAGTGAAACTTTAGCCATAACTTGATAAAGTAATTTCTTTAGCAAGGAACATAGATTCTATATTAATAATGATGCTACCAAAATAAGTGTTTTTTTTTTTTCCCTGAGATTGCCTACAGCATTGTTCCTGTTCTTGCAGGAGGCTGCAGTTTTGCTGAAGCCCCTAAGCAGCAGTAAATCTTTAGGCGGTCAGCAGATTGAGCTCTCTAGTGGCTCTGATTTTAAGCACAGTACCTAAAAATAGAGAGCAACTGAGCATGTGCAGGGTGAGACAGTGTATTACTGGATTTTAAACAGTGTTATCACTTATTTTTTATGTTTTAATATAGCTATACCTGCAAAAGGGGCCAGCTTGAAGTGATCTAGCAGGACTTCATTTTCTGACTTAAGTGTCATTTTAAGAGAAAAACATTCGAGGGTTTACAGTCACTTTAAGTGTCACTCTGTTCCTTGAAAAAAATTAGGGTAAAAATGTAAACTCTGCAGTAAGCTGAAGCACGCTATGCACCACCCACTGCTGGATCTCACTGACCACTGCGGGCATGGTAAAATGGGCTAGTGTGAACAAATAACAAAGCCAAATTTTATTTTTCTGTAGTTTTGGACAGAATTAAGGGTTTAAACCCCTGGCAGGTCTGTTTCCCTTCTGTGTCCCATTGAGGCAATCTTCCTTTTCCTCTCACTTATTGGACCCAGCAGTAAGTGAGAATCTTTTTCTTTTTTTTTTTTTTTTTCATTGGAACATGTATCCACATGAGCAGATTTTACTTCAGTTCATGTTCTGGTGTGGTTCCAGATGTTTTCCCTTACTTTCCATTCTGGTGACAGTGGTCACAAAGACCAAAGAAAGAGTAGATCTCCTTAGCAGAAGCAGACAACGCTAAAAAATTTGACAGTGCTTTTAACCCCCATTACTCTCCATCTTTCCTAGTCTACTGTATAGACGATTAGATTATGCAAGGATAAATGTAACTGTTTATTTGTAATCCAAGTATGCACTACATTAAGAAATTATAAAAATTTTAATCGTACAGGGTCTGGATATTTGCGGACCCTGGGTTATAAGCTGCTACCTTCAGGTGATTGGACACTGGCAAAGCTTTTGCGCACGCCCCCTGAGGCATACTCCTGTAACTCTACCCCATTTTGAGAGACCTTGGTTTTTTTTTTTTGTAGGGGATGGCCATCTCTTATGGAGAAGTTTCTATGCTTAAAGCAGAACTTTACCCATAACTGATAACAAAAGAACATACATTCCAAATTCATAATTATGCTACCAAACTTAGTGTGTGCTGTAAATTGCCTCCAGTACTGCTTCCGTTTCTTCTTGCTGGAAGCGACTATTTTGTTG
The DNA here is from genome assembly GCA_037952925.1 of Lithobates clamitans. Classification (NCBI taxonomy): domain Eukaryota; kingdom Metazoa; phylum Chordata; class Amphibia; order Anura; family Ranidae; genus Lithobates; species Lithobates clamitans. Next base: position 10,879,844 of record JBBGZY010000292.1, on the reverse strand, counting down.
AAGCCCAGAGCAGACACTTCCTTTTTGGAAACTCCCCCTCTCCTTAAGCTGGCCATGCATGGATCGAAATTTGGCCAGTTCACCAGGGACCAGCCGAATGTTGATCCATATATGGGCAGGGCAGTTGCACAGAAGTCAGTCTACCAATCGAATTCTGCACAGCTGCTCTGTTGGCAAATATCTGCTCGCTGCTAAAGCTAGCAGCACTGATCAGTGTATTCTGACAGCGGGTTAGTCTCCCCGCCGTCCCAGGCGACTGCGGGACCATTCACAAAGCGCAGTGTGCAGCCAGCTGTGAAGCCAAGGCAGCATAGCTGGCTACCCAAAGTTGGGATGCTGGCGCCGGAAACCCAAAGGCCTAGTTAAGAACTAGCCTGGGTGAGGACAGCGCTGGATCCCTGGACAGGTAAGTGTTGTTTTATTAACAGTCAGCAGCTAAAGGATTTGTAGCTGCTGACTTTTTAATTTTTTTTCTTCCCAGAGTGCTTGGTCAGGTGCAGCGGACTGTAAACAATGCCTCACATGTATGCCCTTTTGAAGGAGGAATTCTTCCTCCCCAGAAGCCTCTACCTCTTCAATTTGCAGAACACCTCATCGTCCTACCCAGGCTCCATTTTCAAAACTGAAGTTCAGCCCTTCCTTTTGATGGAAAGCTTGATACACACAGCCCAATAAGTGCCCCCCAAAGTTTTTTTCCAATGAAGGGGCACCCTCACTCCCAAGAGTGGTGGGGGGTGATTGTTAGTTTGCCTTTTTATTGCCTGGATGTAGTCTGTGCCATCAGAATACCTTAAAGCGACAATTTGTCAGTAAGACGGACTTACCTGTGGGTCCTTCCCTTCAAACCTCACAAGAGACATCCTGTTTTAAAGTCCTCCATCATGGGTAAAACAGCTAATTGCTAGAGCTTACATTCTAAATCAGGGATCTCCCAAGCTTTCTAAAAAAAAAGGGGACAGTTTACTATCCTTCAGATTTTAGGGGGGCTGGACTGTGGCTATTAAGAGTACAAAATGTCCCAGCTTCAGTGGGAGTAAGTGATCCCCCATCATTGGTGTCATTGGGACGACTTTGTACCCTACCGTTGGTGTCATTGAGCCTCAATGTTGATTTCCTTGGTGGGAACTGTCCCCCTTTGTCATTGGGACAAATTGTGCCCTTCACTGGTGTGAGTGAATAAAATAGTACCCCAAGAGCCGGATAAAAGCAAGCAAAGGGCCACACCTGGCCCCCTGGCCGCAGTTTGAATACCACTTTTCTAAAGCACAAAACTCCTGCACTTTTATGCTCCCACTCCATCAGGTCAGTGGGTATTTCCTGGGCATTCTGGCACAAAGCCTCTATAGCCCAGCTTTGTAAGCCCACTATCTAGTCCTCTGTTCATACAATTTACAGAATTTTACCAGGTGAACATCCAATCTCCTGTGGATGCAGCTTTTGGCTGCAAGGTTCCTGTAACAGCACACTGAGGTTGGATCTGTTAACCCTTTTTTGTTGAGCCTGTTGGAACACTTTATCTGGTTTTGCACACCCTTCCCACTGATTGCTTGGGTATGTCCCAAGGTCTCCGAGTGGGGTAGGGTTATGCCCAGGGGGCGTCTTCAAAAGCTTTAGTGTCCACTCACCTGGAGGTACAAGCCTATAACTCAAGGTCTATGAATACTCTGTAGCTTGTGTCCTTTACTGTACGCCAAAATATGGAATTTACAGGGAACGCAAAATTCCTCTTCATCAGTACACAGTCTTTTTTTGTGCCGAAAATATCAGCTGTTCCCTTGCCACTTTAATTTTCAAAGGGGAATTGGTCATTTAATAAAACTTATATCTGTAGCCAAAGTTTATAATCGAGCACTGTCACAAAAGCATAAGTTGCTGTTTTGCAACTAAAATCCACTTTCCAGGGCTGCCAGCGTCCCACCAGTAGCCACTAGCATGTTGAGGAGGACTGTGCAAGGAGGAGGACTAGTTACATGCCAAAGCATAAGCATACTAGTGATGGTATAGGCCGGGTTCACACTGGTACGACTGTTGTACGACGGTCATCCTACTTTGCCCTGCAACATCGGTCCTACATTGGTCCTACTTCTATCCGACTTGAATGAACGGATTCTTTAATTAAACTGAATGGATTATTTTACAAGGTGATCGTTTACAATCACTTTACGGTCCCTTTTAGACCTTTTCAGTCTGTTGCAGCACATTACCGCATGAGAAGAAGCACGTGTTGCTCTAAGGCAGTTGAGGAATGGAAACTGACCAAAAACCAGATCTGCATTTTTTAAAGCGGGGTTCCACCCAAATTTTGAATAATATCTGTATGTATTCTCTTCCTTGCCTAGATGCTGACATGCCGTTTAAAAAAATTTAAATCGCCGTAATTACCTTTTATTTTTCTATTCTTCTTTGCACTTCCTGGTTCTCCTCCCGTGGGAGTAGGCGTGTTTCTAGCCTCTCTCAGACTCCTGGGAGCTAGTCTCAGGCTTCCCAGGATGCCACTGAGCATGTGGGGGAACGAGCAGTGAATGCTGGGAGCACAGCATTCACCACATCCAGGAAATAAATGCTGGTGGGCTTCAAATGCCCACAATGAAGATGGAAACCGCCTGCAGTGAATAATATAAGTTATTCTTTCCGACGAAATCTGACACAGGCGGACATATTACACACAATAGGTGAGTATGTAATGCTGAGAAGAAAAGTTTGTGAATGAACTCAAAAAAAAAAAAACGATAGATGGACCCCCGCTTTAAGAGTAGTATGGCCGGGTTCATACTGGTACGACATACGCTGCGACTTTGGGAGCACATGTCGCATGACGTGTGTAAATCATTGAGTCCCTATGTAAGGTAAGGTCAGTCTGATGCTGCATCCACCTAGGTAAGTATGAATCTACAAAAAAAACAAAACCCATACTTTTAAAACTAAAATATGGATAAATATTGCACTGCAGGGCATATGGATTTTGCTATTGCCAAGAGATTTGCTGTTTTGGTCAAGCAGTCTAGTAACCTGGGCTTTCCCACCAGTTGGCATATCCAGGCTGTGCACTGCCTGGTTATCTGCAGTTTTTTCTAGGACCCACCCTATCCTGTAATTGGACAATGTAGGGGCTGGAGACATGAGGTCCTTCTTCTGCTCTTTCCTCCTGCAAGCTTGTTCACAGTGGATACTTTGTGTAAAAATGTTAATTTTTAATTTTGTATACATATCTATGGTATTAAACGTAAAGCCCAACTATAGCTGGTTATATAAAGACACTTTTTTTGTATGTATTTAGGATGTAATGTTTTTTTTTTTTTTTTTTTTCTTCTGTGACGGATCAATACATCCCTCCAGCCCCATTTCCCTCATACGTTATGAAAGACCTAGGTGTAAATCAATTTCTGCCCATATATCTTATTTCCAGCTCACACTGAAAGCAGGATGCTTAAATTGAGTGACTGCAGTCTGAGGACACTAATAGCAATTTGCCGCATTGTTCATTTGATTGACTTTATCGCGGTAAATACCCTGATAGGAGCAGTGGAGAGGCTCTCTGCCGCTCAGCTCCACACAATGCGCCATTCTAATTAAAATGCTGACTTTTACAGGGCAGGCTGCCTAGATTTAGTTAAGGGTGAAATTGACTTGCAATGTTGAAACACCACTATAAACGGATTCACAAGCTACATCTGCATTTGTTAGGTCACTTGGCAGAAAATCCCATCTATTTTAGTCAGCCAGTAATGAGTTCCAGATGATAAAACCATTGTTAAGGCCGTACAAGGCCTGGGGTGGGAAAAATACATCGCTTTACCTCATCAAAATTCAGTATGTTTTTTGTGAGTTTATTCCATGCTCATTGGATAGGAATATACGATAAATGTTAACTTTTCCAAAAAGATATTTGTAATGCTTAACTGTAGAGGCAGCGTGGTAAAATGTTATAATGGCCAGCATGTATGGATTCATTTCAAAGAACAGTAGCATTAGAGCTTGATTAATTCGGGCCACAGGTTGCAGGAAAGAAAGTTGCATGATTCCCCCCCCATCAACACAGTGTTGATAGGGAAATCCCTCCTGCCGAGCAATTGTCTGCCGGAGAAGGCAGTGATTATTGCTAGCGGCTATAGCAGCAATAATCAAAAGTGAATCCAGCAGGCTGGCTGTATCCAAGTTGATCGATCAACTTGGTACATTCAGCCTGCCCACACACAAATCTAATTTCGGCTGGCTCCTGCTGAACCGGCTGAGATTTGAACTGTCTTTAGCCAGCCTTAAAGGTTTTTGTAAAGGCAGAAGGTTTTTTATCTTAATGCATTCCCCCTAATTACCTACCTGAGCCCCTTCTCTCTCCAGCGATGTCCACGATTCCCTCAGCCATCCAGGACACGCCTCCTGATTGGCTGAGACAGAGCAGCGGTGCCATTGGCTCCCGCAGCTGTCAATCAATGTCAGTCAGCCAATCAGGAGAGAGGGGGCGGGGCCAGTTCGGGGCTCCGTGTCTGAATGGATACACGGAGCTCTGACTCAGCTTGGGTGACCCCTGTAGCAAGCTGCTGGCTGAGTGGCACTCAAAGGAGGGAGGGGCCAGGATCAGCGAAGAGGGACCCAAGAAGAGGAGGATCCAGGCTGCTCTGTGCAAAACCAACTGGCAAGTATAACATGTTAAAAAAAATAAAAGACTTTGCAATCACTTTAAGGCTAGGTTCACACTAGCCCACACTGTGCGTTCTGGTTGCGGGTGCGGGAATTGCATCAATACCTGCATCCTGCCGCAGCCGAATCTCACTGCTCTTACAAGACATGCAGGGCTGCTATTCATTCTGAACGGCACCCCCACACATCTCAGCCCGCAGACCATGTGGTTTCGCAGTGGCCACATTTTTAAAAAGGTGCATGCACCTTTTTTCTGCGGTTAACATTCAAATGGGCTGCTGTGCCCAAGCAAAGGCAAACGCAGGACGCGCGGCCTGCACTAGTGTGAACCTAGCCTAAAATGGATTTAAGAACATAATGACATTTAGTTTGCTAAGGCACTGTGTGTCATAAGCAATTGACTTTAATTTTTCACCTTTTATTCTTCCTTTGTTGCATCTCAATCCTGCTTATCTCCTTCTGCCACTTTGAAGGAGATTTACTAAAACTGGTGCACTCAAAATCTGGTGCATCAAATCCATCTTTGTCCTGCTGTAATCAGCCGCCTGCCAGGTCCCATGCCACCATCTCCCTGTCTTAGGTCTCTGGTAGCTGGTAGTCTCTTCCTGGATAGGCAGCCAGCCCCCTGATGTGGTGCCAGGTCCTTTCTCCTCCAGCCACAGTGTGGACACTGAAGTCTCCTGGGATATGTGACATGGATATCGAGGGAGACTGTTGGCACACAGAGTATATGTCCTCCTTGCCTAGGCGAGTATAGGCAGCTTCTTAGATTGCATAGTTAAATAGGGTTTCAATGATGCAGAGTGCACATCCGCACCACAGATCTTTGAAGCGGAATGGAAGATGTGACTCTGTGAGGTCAAGTCAGAATATTTGTCCCTTTTTTTTTTTTTTTTTAAAACAGCTCTCTCTGCCTTTGTACGTACCTCTTTCACCCATATCTTTTAGATTTTGGTATCTCTGTGGATGTCCATATCTTCTGCAGGCCATGGGATTTGATCTGCTAGCGAATGAGCTGCTGTATGAATTTGTGAGTTGATGTGCTTGACTGTGTCTCTCTCTTTAGGTTAGTTATTGCATAATTTGCTGAAAGCCAAGTCTGTTTTTTTCTGTTGTACAGGTGTTCCGGGAAGCTCGGAGAACAGTACCCAGTGTTGTTTACATGCCTCATATCGGGGAATGGTGGGAGGCTGTCAGTGAAACTGTGAGAGCTACCTTTCTAACACTTCTGCAAGATATCCCTTCCTTCTCTCCCATATTATTACTGTCTACCTCTGAAACGGTGTACGGGGAGCTGCCTGAGGAGGTAAGAAAGCACTTCATCTGTATGCCTTTTATTCATGCGGTAGTCTGCCTCTGGAACCACAAGTATCCTAGTGACATTGCTGTGGCACGAGACACATAATTTAATGCTTTCTGTCCCCTTTGTATTATGGAAATACATACAACCTGGCAAGACTGCTGCTGTTTTGGGCACTCAAGCTGCCAACACAGAGTGTAAATTTTCAGATGCCACCTGCAGAGGTAAATACAACCAATGTTTATGTTTTTACGAAGACACACATAAAAAAAGCATTGTGGACCCCATGTATTAAGTTATTATATGATGATTGCTGAAAAAAACAGTGCCATCTCTGATTTGATTGACAGTGCAGGTTTATGGGGCTCCCTTTCTTATATTTTTTTAGTAGAGCAGAGGTTTCTGATTTGCATGCTTGTTCTGAGTTGGCCAACAAATATGCATTTACCAGTGCAATACCTTACTGCTCTTTAAAGCAAATGGGCAAAGTAACAAGTTTCCTGGATAGCTGCTATGCTTGGCCTCCTGTACCTTACTCCCCCCCTCCAATCTTCTGGGACACGTCACAGGTCCCAGAAGATTGCCTGGCCATTCAGGATGCGCAGCGCGACTCGTGCAGTGCGCACCTGGCTGTTAAGCCGCAAGCTGTCACAGCCGGGTGCCCACACTTGCAATGCTGGCGCCGCAGAGAGGAGAGGGAGAGAAGCGAGGCTTTGGGTGGCAACATCGCTGGACCATGGGACAGGTGAGCATGTTTTTGTTAATTATTATTAAACACAAACGGCTGAAACTCCACTTTAAGGAGCAAATAAAAAAATGGCAGTGTTTCCCCCAGTACAGAAGGTATGTCCAGAACCGCATCATGGGGAGAAAAGAGTTTCTCACCTGATCTTGGCCCTAGTGCAGTAGATAGCAATAAGGTGGATAGTCCAGAGTAGTTTTCAGTTATTGGAAGATCAACAAGATAAGAGAGCCAATGGGTTTGGGGGTTGCCAACCCCCCCCCTTCATCATGGCTTGTACGTTGGTCATTTCAAGAACGCCTGGACGCTGAAGGCTCTAACCATGTATGTTCAAAATTTGCATTTGTGGGGGTAATGCAGCATTGGTGCAGACAGGCACCTCTACACATTGGTATTGATTTACTAAATCTGGAGTTTCAAAATCTGGTGCAGCTGTGCATTGTAGCCAATCCGCTTCTAACTTCAGCTTGTTTAATTAGGCATTGACAAAGAAAAAAAAAAAGAAAAACCTTGAAGCTGATTGGTTTCTATACAGAGCTGCACCAGATTTTGTATACTCCAGGTTTAGTAAATTAACCCCCCAATATGTACTCTGTCATTGCACCAAAAGGTCTGGCAGGAAGTTGGTGGTGACTGGATGAGTAATGCTACAGAGAGCTGACTGGATTGCAACAGGAATTGCACTAAACTGGAGAATGTCCATGTTAAATGTCATAAAATATACATGCACTCTGAGTTCTGACAGTTGACAATCTTTACAGCAATGCTACAAACTCAAATGTAGTTTGTGTCCTTGTTGGGGACATATCACTACAGGTTTGCTTTATAAAGTAACTAAGCACAAATAAAATACATGCGTCCAAAGGGGAAATACACATTCTTTTTTCCTTTAAAATAAGTACTACATTTTGGTTTCATTTAATGCAAGTCACCCCCTTGATGAGAGGATTTAAAACACATTTATTTTTTTGTATTTGCAAATTAAAGTGTGTTGCAATAAGTCATGTTTTACTTGAACTCTTATTCTGCTGCTGTAATGGAACATTGAATTCTAAGTCACTGAGATCATAACAGTGCTATTGTATTCTGTTAAAACGCTTAAGTAAAAACAATGTTATAGTTTTCTAAACTTTACAATGACTAATTTGCAACTACAGAATTCTTTTATTATGAGGGAAGTACAAAATTCACTTAGTGAATCTAACTTCAATTTTCCCTTTTGTACTGAAGGGTGAGCTCCAGAAATATCTAAGTCACCTTTAGTTCCGTTATGTATTATTTAAAAAATTATTTTTATATTCTGAAATATTTTTTCAGATTAGCTTTACAATTTTCACACAAAGAGGTTTTATTGCAGTGTGCTGTCAATCACACAGTGATTATTGATAGCTATAACCATACATGTAAAATCTGGCAGGCTGGTTGTACCCAAGTTGATTGATCGCTCAACTTTGGTACGTTCAGCCTGCTCATACATGGTTCGAATCTAATTCAAACTGTCTATGGCCAGCTTAATACAGGACGTATGTTTAAAGGTACTTTATAGTCGAGCTTGACCATGAATAGATGGCACCCACCCTGTCGCCCGCAAAGCTGCCTATTCTGTATCATATTATTTGGTTGGTGGAAAGTTTTTAGTGGTGCATGACAGCCACTGGCTGGATTCAGTCCTATCTTAGATGCCTAAATCATATGATGTGTGAATTGGAAAGCACATGAAATGAGGGGCTTTTTGGTATCTGGCTGCAGTGTACTATACAGGGCTTTGGATTGGGTACTTTTAGCCCATTCTGACTTTGTCAGTGTTTCCTGGCTCTCTTTAGCAGTTAGTTAATTTCAGTTTTTCTGGAATTGCTCTTTGGTGGGTGGGTGGAACTTTGTACTGACCTCAGTGTGGTGATGCCCCTTCACGACCCAATCTGCTGTAGGTGGGAAGGTAACCACAATATAATAAAGTGGACATAAATGGCACAAGGGCTTTGGTATGGTATGCTTAGGTAGTTATTCATCAAGAATTTGCCTCAGAGCTTTAAATAGGCCATATGGCACTTTAGTTCCAGATCTATTGTCCTGGAGCTAGGACACTAACGCGATGATGTCTTCTGTAAAAGTAAATTGCTCTGGACCATGTGGCTGAACATAACGAGCTGGTTCCTATAAATTCTGTTTTAATGTTTATTAGTAAAGGGTGTCTTTAAAGAAGTGCCTGTGACGGCAGTGTACGGATAAGCTCCAACTGATGTTCCCCTCTGTCACTGTGTGCTTTACTCCTATCGGCTTGCTGCTTGCACTGTACACCCTCCTCCTATAGGCTTGCTACTTGACCCACAGCATAACTGATTGGATCCTTGTACTGCTTCTGCCGCTCCCCAGTATGTAACATGTTGTACAGGCCTTTTAATGGGCTGATTCTAGATCAAATCCTGATATTTAACATTGCTTGCAATTTAAAAAAACATCTAAAGATGTATTAAGGAATACAAAATTGCATTAAGTTTTATATCTGCCTAGAATTTTACTTTATGCCTAAGAAGGCTTTATTAGGCTTTATCTCGGCATGCCTGATTGTGTTAGGCTTTCCTGGTTGCTGGGCTGTAATTTATTTTTCTGCAAATTGTGTTTCTCTGCAGGTGAAGCGTATTTTCAGATCTCAATATGAAGAGGTCATTGTCATTAGCAGACCTGATGAGGAAGATCGTTTTAACTTTTTCCAAGATTTGATCCTCAGTCAGGCAGCCATGCCACCTCCTAAAAAGAAAAACACAGGTGAGTGTCCAGACGTAGTTAATCACCCATTAATATATTGCTGACAAAAAGCGGATTTTAGTCTTATCTCTGATTTACACAAGAGGCAGCTGCAGTAGGAGACCGTAACGCTTGGGACTGAGGAGATTGCACTGTATTCCCTTCCTAGTTCTCACCATTGTTCTATTCTTCATGGACCACAATAGTACACTGTAAATTAGCTATGTTGTCATTGATAATATAATGGGATTTACACCTCCATGCTCAGCACTGACCCCTTAAACAGCAGAGATGGTAAACCAGAACACAGCCCTAACAAATGTATCAAAGGCATACAGCATGCTACTTGTGAGCCTTTCATGGGATCTAAACTCCTTTCCCTTGTCAAACCATTGATCCCTTCATGGCTGAGAGTACCATCTGAACCAAAGGCTTCAGCAGGGGCAAAGGGAGCCAAAATTTAAAACCAGGCAGTTTTTAAGCAATCCAGCTTTGTTGGGGTTTTCTTTGTCATTTGGCTGTAATCAACAAGCTTGAGAGTTGTGTTCACCTGCATGTCGTTCATGGGGACTGCGGCGCTTATCAACATGGGCACAGCATGTGTACACTACACGTACAATAAAGTCCTACTAGGTGCCCCTTTACCCCTGTAGTTGTGACCCCTGTGGTGGGGGGGGGGGGGGGGGCACACATTCTTTATACATTTTATTTTTCCAGTGTTGTCAGTCAACACTACAGTCATCTTGACTCTTTCCTTACTCTGGCGGTGGGCAGATCCTAAATGCTGTGAAGAACGGATCCATGCAATGACGGAGCCACGCTATGCAGTATTCCCCAAGGTGCCAGGGAGGGTTGTGGTCTTCACCCTAGTCTTCTAGCAAGTGGGTTGAGTGGCTTTGGGCGTCATTCACCCAAATGAGATCCTGCTTGTATAACAGTTGGAGCTGCTTTTTAATTGCTTAAAAACCTGCTGGGGACTGATTTTGCTGGAGCTGGATTTCAAGACCCACCTCACCAGGATGTAGAACTACTGCTTGTGTGACCTCGTGTGGTTTCAGCGGAGTTCCAGTCATTTTTCAGTTTTATTAAAAGTCAACAGCTACAAATATGTAGCTGCTGATTTTTATTAAACGGACACTCAGCTGCCCGAAGCCTTGCTTTTCCTCCCCCTCCTCTCCGCCGTGCCGTCATTGCTACTGTGGGCACCCGGCCATGACAGCATAGCTCTCTATGAAGCAGTTTCACATGTCTCCAGGGCGGAGCGAACTGCACAGAAACGCTGTGCGTCTTTGCCTCCGTTTCAGGGCCGAATTCAGGCAAAGATTCTGCCCTGATTCGTCCCTGAAAAGGAGAACAGTGGCGGACAGCGTTGCTGTGCGATCCATGACCAGTTTAGGAGGAATGAGATGAGGAGTAGACAGATCTGTGTGTCATCAGCGCAGATATAGTATTGGAAGCCGTGGTATGTTATCAAGTGACCAAGTGGGGAGCTGTAGATAGAGAAGAGGTCCAGGAACAGAGCCTTGGGAGATGCAGAAAAAGGGAGATCGAGAGGAGGATGCAGAGTTGTAGGTAACACTGAAGGAGCCCTGTGAATAGGGAGGACAACCAGGATAGAGCAGAATCTTGGAGGCCAAGGGAACGAAGTTTGAGAAGGAGCGGGTGGTCAACAGTATCAAAAGCCGCGTAGAGGTCAAGCAGTAGGAATTCGGAGGAGTGGCCATTGGTTTTAGCCATTATTAAATCTTTAGTAAGTTTAAGGCAGTTTCTGTGGAGTGCTGCAAGCGAAAACCAGACTGTAGAGGGTCAACAAGGTTATTTTTATTAATGAGGTTTGAGTGAAGACTATTGTAGACTAAGCGTTCTAAAAGTTTAGAGGTGAATGGGACCACTGAGGTGGGTCTTAAGTTCATGTTGGTGGGGTCCAGTGAGGGCTTTTTAAGTATGGGAGTTATCTGTGCATGCTTTAGAGGGTAGGGTAAGGTGCCAGTAGAGAGGGAGAGATTAAAGATGTGAGTGAGGGACAATGGGCAATCGTGCAGGTTGGCTGCTGGTGTCCCAATAACCAATGAAATCCTTGGTTAAGGAGAATAACCTTAACCTATGATTTTATCGGTTGTTGGGACACCAGCAGCTGTCTTGCACGCTTCCCAAGCTTATAATGCTACACAGACTTGTAGACAAATGCTGGGCAATTTTTTGTCATTTTGCCAAGGCACCCCTGAAAAACCCAGGATGCCACGGCACCTTGGTTGAAAAAGGCTGCTCTAGACCACACCTGAGCAAGAGCCTACTTTACATCTACACTTCCTCCTCTTCTTTTTTTTTTCTTTTTTATTTATGTGCTTTAAAATTAATATTACTCCTTCCCAAAACTTTGGGCTTGTAGCAGGAGATGGCAGCCAGTCTTGCAGTGTTTTGTGAACAATAAATCAGCTGTAACCTGCTGATCTGCTAAAATTTCAGCCTATTCACACCTGCTAGGATCTGAGCTAGCTGCACAGACACAGGTCCTGTTAAACTCCATTTAAAAAAAGTAAAGCATAGGTGCCTAGAGAGCAGGATAGGATTCTCTGATAAAGGTAACCAGACATGACAGCTGTTTTCTGAAATAGCCAAGGCTTCCATCCACTGCTGAAAGCTGCTTCTGACAGACTTCTGGAAGCATCTCTAGTGATCTAGTCCCTGTGACTGGGCATAACGCTGTGTAATGGGTTCTGCTGTGCAGATAGCTATGCTCCTGGTGTCTGTCAGTGGCAGCTTGGGATAGAAAGTACCCTTTAAGATTGTAATTTCTAGATCTGTAAAGGAAGAAATGTAAAAGAGTTCTGTGATACTGGTGAATTTCCAATTGATATTATTCATAGCGGCCAATCAGAAATCATTTTTCACAGATCAGCTTTTGGTTAACTAAATCACAATGGGCTGTTATGAGTTACTGAATATTCCGCTGTATGAAAGAAGTCTGTTCGTGTCTTATGTTTCTCTTTAGTAATTCTTTGGGTGATCAGTTTTCAGAAGATGACCTAGATAACTTGTAATCCATTGTTACATTTAATGGAGTGTCATTTTAACAGATTTATGTTGTTAATAGAATATTCTGACTGCATGAAGAAAAAGGGAATGATTGCCCTAATATCTGTTATGATAGTGGCAGTAGATGGGTAAAATACAGTGATATAAAAATGCAATGCACTGATAACACCCTACATTAATCGAAATACTTCTGTGCATAAAAATGAAATTGTTACCTTCAAAATTTCAATTATCTTTCATCAGCTACTGTTCCTTTCCCGTTGTTCCACCACCGCGACCGTTCGTGATGGATGGAAGAATAATACATTCTTAGGACTGATGTAACTTTGTCTTTCAGAAATCCGATCTTTGGAAGTTCTACCGCCTGCACCGCCTCCTCCCCCTCGTCAGTTGTCTGAAGTGGAGAAGCAAAGGATGGAGGACCATGAAGAGAACACTTTGCGGGAACTGAGACTGTTCCTCAGGGATGTTACCAAGCGGCTGGCCACTGACAAGCGCTTTAACATCTTCAGCAAACCGGTGGATATTGAAGAGGTCTTGTTTCAGTAATGCACAAACAATGAAGCGGATTGTATTTTCTTTCTCTATTTCTTACCCAAATTATCTGCCAGGTTACCTATGGTCATATACAATGAAGTGGATTGTAAATCAGACTTGCATTACTGTGGCTCTTAAAGGGCCAGTAAACCTAGACTACAAATTAATAACTGTAACATGAAAGTGCGTTAACTAGACGACATATAGGCTAGGGAGGAGGTGCAGCCCGACCCACATCTTTTCTAAACTTTTTCAGTTAGGAACCGCTCTACTTAAAAATTGAGTTTCTATTTGCTGTGGCACAGGGCAAGGTTTGTTTCCTTGCTACATATTTAGTGCTGACTGAAACCTCCACGGTGAGATTTTGACATCAACCCCTAGCACAGCTGTGACAGGCCAAACTTTACTATTCACCTGAGCTACTGTTCTCTCTGGCCTGCATCCTCTGTTCTCAGCGGATAATTCTATAGAATGCTGAATTATCAGCAGTTTGAAGCTTCTACAAAGAAGATGACCCTAAATCTTTTATTTTCATTTCGAAAAAACCTTTTTAAAGCTCCACTCTGTGCATAAAAATTTCTTCCCATCCACCTCTAACTCATTCTTAGACTTTATTTTCCCCCCTTACCTTCTGAAGCCAATTATACCCACCTAAGTGCCCCATCCAGGTCCCACACTGCACCTTTTTCTGGATGCAGGGATCGTTGAACCAGCGCTGCTCCCCTGAGACAGCCAATCCCCTCCGCTGATGTCAGCTGTTTCCTCAATCCTGCAAGGACCCTGCCATAGCCCATCCAATAGTAAGTGTCCACATCAAGTGGGCACTTGGGTGGACACCCAAGTAAAGACCTAAAGCAGGAAGCAACCAAAAGAGAAGACCTGGGAATGGAGTGTCGCATGACCTTGGCTGAGGGGAGGAAAAGGGGCTTTTAGATAAGTGGTTGTTGTTTTTTTTTTTTTTATATATTTAAATTGGTTTGGTGCGGGGGGGGGGGTGGAGGTGGAACTTTATCCTATAGTACAGTGGTTCTCAACCCCTGTCCTCAGGACCCACTAACAGTACCTTGGGGAGATGCAGACTAGAATACTGCAATCACTGAGCAGCAAATTATATCACCTGTGATGTATTTCAGTTATCTTGCAAACCTGGCCTGTTAGTGGGTCCTGAGGACAGGAGTTGAGAACCACTGCTATAGTTGGACTTTAAAAAAAATCAAGGTGAGAATTTATTACATGGCTTATACTTAATACAAATTGGAACTCAGGTTTACTGGTCTTTTAAGTTCCTCTGAGGTTTTTATGCAAGTTCATTTGACCTGTTTATCACAGTGAAAACACAATTGGTGTAAAACAAGCAGAAGGAGCCTATTGGGCAGAAACATGGGAGCGTTTGAAGTGGTATGCTGGTCAGTGACTTTGTAAATAGTGAAGCAAGGCTATAAATGGCAGCGCTAGACCAGACATGCTGCCGACATGTGAGGCGAATGAATTTTGTTAACAACGTTAGAGTTGTGAAGGAACAAACTGTAATTTTGATTTATATCTGTGGCCATTTTAAGATTTGCATGGTAGAAACCTTTTTTTTTTTTTTTTTTTTGAAACCCATGAATAAACCATGTCCAATGCAAATGGAATATCCATTAAAAAAATGCACGCAGTCCAACGCCGTGTAATTAGAATGGCTTGTACATACCCTGAGCGCCTCATGGTTCTAAATTGGCACAAAGAGGAGTTTTTAGATTCCATTTCTATGTGTAATATAACAGCTTCCAGTGAAAGTTGTGTATTTTTTTTAAATTTGTACAGCCAATATTGGCCTTTGATCAACAATCTGGAGCGGTCCCTATAATATAGAATTTAGTTATTGGCAGGTTATTTCCAACATTCCATTGAATCATTTCCCCCATACAACAGTGACCTCATGTGTTTTGTTTTAGTTGAGCTCCCGCTGTATCATGTGCTGGGATTTAGCTGCTTCTCCATCATCAGATTCCTGAGTGGGCCAAGCCTGTTCTAGCAGGTTAGCCAAAAGTCAGTGTTTCTGTGCCATACTAAAAAAGCAGCCTGGTTTATATGCACAGCTTTATAGAGGCGTAGGTTGTGGTAATAGTCTTTTTTTTTGTACTTGCCAACTCTTACAGAACAACCCCTGATAGCTTAAAGTGAAGGTTCATTTTTTCACAAAAATGAAAAACCCTCCCCACTCCCTGCTGCACTCACCTCTGTTGGTGATTAGCTGTCAGTGCCCAAACAGCTGGTGCAGTGGTCCAGGGAAAGCCCCACTATTTTTCCCCTTCTTTCCTTAGACCTCTTTCACACTGGGGCGTTTTTCAGGCACTTTAGCACTAAAAAATAGCTCCTGTAAAGCGCCTGAAAAATGCCTTATCTGCAGTCCCAGTGTGAAAGCCCGACTGCTTTCACACTGGGACGGTGCGCTTGCAGGACGTTAGGAAAGTCCTGCAAGCGTCATCTTTGAGGGGGTTTGGGAACGGCGCATACATCGCACCTCCACCACCCCTGCCCATTGGAATGCATGGGCAGCACTGCCAAAGCGCTTTGGCAGCGGTGCTACACAGGAGCTTTTAACCCCTCCTAGGGTGTTAAAAGCACCCCGCCTGAAGTGGTGCTTTACTGCTACCACCCCAGTGTGAAGGGGCTATTGGGGTTTCCTGGATGCATCACAGTAATTCTTGATTGGTCACATGCTGGCAGGTGACTACTTTAATTAGAAACACTCTGAGGGTTAAATTACATTTTAGTCTTCGGTCACAACAAATCTGAATTTGAAATTATGTGACTTCACTTGAAATCGCATAATTTCAAAGCTGCATGTCAGTGCGATTTAATGCGCCGATGTCTATGCAAGTAGCACCTGAAATCGGTAAAAATAGTGCATGAACTTTTTTCAAATCTGCGGCACTGTAGGTCAGCGTTAAACCGGTTTGAACAGTTTCATCCAAGACAATAGGGTGCAACTTGTTATGCAGTTTAGACCTGTAAAATCGCATGACAAGAGCGGCAAGGATGTGGAATTCCCTTCCACAGGCAGTGGTCTCAGCGGGGCGCATCGATAGTTTCAAAAAACTATTAGATAAGCACCTGAACGACCACAACATACAGGGATATACAATGTAATGCTGACATATAATCACACACATAGGTTGGACTTTTTTTCGCCTACTATGTAACAAGTCGCACCAGTGTGACCAGGGCTTAAGGACATTTTCCTGAGAAGCACTGAGGCTGCCATTGCTGCAGCCTTATTTTTAAAATGTTCCTGGCTGTCAAGGTAATCTACTGACCTCAGTACTATGTTACTGACCCAGGACAAGTATACACATAAGAAGTTCTGACTTTACTGATCTATGGAGGTTTTTCTGCATTCATTACTTGCGTTCTCTCACAAACCACCATCACTGTAATTGACTTTATAAACTTTCATGAGAATCGAGTTACAAGTGGCAGTTGTGAAAATCTGTCCTAGACTGGTGACTGCAATGTGGTGTTTAAAACACCTTCTGTCTGTTAGTGAATTATGAAAATAATCTTTATGAATATGTAGCAGTGAATTAAGTGGTAGTCCTGGCTTCTTCACATTGTTTAAAACCACATTTGTAGAAACTGGGGAATTCCGCCTTTTTCTACTGGACACCTATGTTCTCCATATTTGGTAACCTTTTTTACTGGGATATCATGGCGTAGAGATTGCTTAGGTTTGCATTAGTTTTGTGCTACCAGTTTGTGTTTTCACTATGTATGAACAATACAATCCTTTCCTTACTTGTGATCAGGTGTACCTGGAAAACCACAATTGTAACAAGTATCCACTGCTAAAACCTGGCAATGTTGGGAACCATCACCGATCTTTGTCAGATATTTTGCAATTGGCATTCTGACAAGACAATATATTGAACAGTACTGACCTTATACTACTTATTTCACAAAATGTTGTCAATTCTTTTAACATGGCCAAAGCAATTCATTTTTCAAGAGAAAATGTATTTACTGACAACAAATTCCGCTTCTGTGCATGCCCGTGCAGGGTTCACCATGTGACTCCAAGACAAGACCACAGTAAGTCTGAATTCATGTAGTGAAGGTTGATCCATGTAGCTGACCTCTATGAAGCCACATTCTCCTCAGTGATATGAAACCCTGCTCTCGTCACAGCAGGCAGACTGTTTAAAAAAAAAGACAACAACAGTTTATTTTTTTTTGTCCTCTGTTCCACTTGGGAGATTTCCCTCAACTTGCTGTCCCGTAGCCAAAACAGGAAGTGAGAGAAATCCACAAGAAGAGAGGATTCCTCTCTATTGCTGTTCTGGGGACAACCCAAAATTTTGGATTTTCCTTCACTTTAGGTGATGTCAGTAGATAGAACAAATAGCGATGGTGAGTCTGCCTAATGAGGCCACAGACAGCAATGATGACTTGACAGGTGTTCTAATCCCTCTTCTCTCTATCCAAAACTAAAAAAAAAAGTTTTGCCTTTTTAGTTGATTGATTTTTTTTTTTTTTTTTTTTTTTGCAGGTGTGTTTTTAATCTCACAAACAAAAATTTCCCAGCATACTTGCCAGCCTGCAAAACAACCTAATTGTCCTGTCTAACAGTTTACGTTAAAAACAGAGGGTTTTGTTTGCACACATTTGCAAATATAAACTCTGTATATACTGCAGTCCTACCTCTAAATTTCCAGAGCCTCCATAGTAGGAGCACATCTAAGAATGGATAGATTAAGTGCAGGTATGCCTGGAGGGATATCCCACCCCTCAAAGGCATAGGGACGCTCGCAACGCCCAGCAAGAGCACAGTGGTGTTTTTAATCTCTTGTGCTGTTGAGCTGTGTGTGAGAGCAGTAGTCTGACTCTCCCAAAGTGGGGTTTTAACCTGGCTGTAGTACCTTAAAAACAAAAATAGGCTATAGACAACATCAGATACTTTATACTAGGTATGGTGGAATAAAAAACAAACCAAACTAATAGCATAGAACTAAATGATAAGGGTGGCTTTAACAAAATAAAAATCCTGAAGTTGCGCCTAAATTACCCACCTTTTTATAGATAAGAGCCTAGGTGGTAGTTAGAGCTTTTGTACTCCACAGGTTTATAATAAAACTGATTAGAAAGCACAATTTATGTCTGCCTATGAATCCACTCTTGAGGTAGGTGCCCTACAATTATTACATCACTTGTGCCTAGAGATAAAGTCTGTCTTGGAGTCAGATGGGTCCTCAGTATGGTTTTTCTGTTGTCTTTTAACTCTTGTGTTTGAAAACACTAAACATTTGATGGCATTTCCTGCCTTGTTACCCATGTAAAGCTTTGTGCTGCATACACAGCAGACCACCGTCATCTGCATGCAGTTCATCAGTTTGAATTATGTCATAAGACACCCTTCATTACCTATGGAATCTACTCAAAGCTCTGGCCTTCTGAACCTTCCATCATTGACAAACCAATGGGGAGATGTCAAAAAGCTGAGCAGTGTGTTCCATATGTAGTTTTAATTGTCGTTTTTTGTAACCTTTTACTGTGTTTATTGCTGACTTTTTTATTCGTTAGTCTTGCATGTTTCTTTTGTACACATTGACGGAGATTTATCAAGCAGGTTACTTGCAGGATCTCTGGTTAGCCTAATTTAGGTTACCTCCAAGGCCAGCCATAGACTAATCGAAATTTGGCCAGGCTGATACTGTAGTCAGCCTATTGCTTGCCTTCAAGTGATATTAAAGCCTTGTTTTTTTCTAAAAATAACAAACATGTCATACTTACCTGCTCCATGCAGTGATTTTACACAGAGCAGCCCGGATCCTACTCTTCTCCGGTCACTCGCCGCTGCTCCTTGCTCCTCCTTTCTGCCAAGTGCCTCCACAGCTTTCTCTGGGGGCACCCAAGCAGGTGTGCTCCCGACCAACGGCTCTGTGCGTGTCCATTCACACATACGGAGCTGTGGCTCTGACCCGCCCCCTCCATCCCCTGATTGGCTCACTGGCTGTGATAGCAGCAGGAGCCAATCAGGAGTGCGAGTCCCCAGAGAGGCAAGGCTCTCATGGACATCACTGGATGGAAGGAGGGCTGCTGCTCACAAAAGGTTTTTTGCATAGAGTGCATGAAGGTAAAAAACTTTGTACCTTTTCAACCACTTTCAGTACAAACCAGTCTGTTTGGTTTTGGATTGTCTGTGGGAATTTTGTAAAGACCATTTATGAGGTCAGGTACTGATGTTGAACTAGAAGACCTGGCTCCCAATTAGCATTTCAATGCAGTCCAAGAGTATGCCAGGGCTCTGTTGTGGCTACCTGAGTTCCTCTACAAAAAATGAAATGATTGGGAGAATTCAGTAAAGCTGGTGTCCCACTTTTCTGGTGTTGCACCTATTAATGTGTTGCACCTTCAAAAATTCTAATTAAACATCAGAAACAGTTGTTTTGGTTCTGACAGTGACTATTGTGCCAAATGCAGGTTGTTCTAATTTGCTCCACTTCTACATTAAGGCTCAACACCTGTGCCAAGTTAAAATTTTTAAATATGAAAGTGTAGGTAGTTAAGAGCAACTTTCTTTTGGCGTACCTAGACAATTTTTGCAAAAGTCTCCCGTATGCATTCTAAAAGTGGCGCAGCATGCACCAAATTCAAGTACAAGTTCTAGATAGGTACATGAATTTGTATGTCCCTTTTGGAAGGTACATGAGACACTTGCGCAAAATCCGTCTGCACCAGACTATGAATTCCTGTGTATTTCTTTATGAAGCTGGCTTTATGTATAGGTAACAGGAATGGGCCTTTTCCGCTTGGCATACATCTTGAAAGATTTTAGCAGGTGCATTGAAATAACCTGCAAAACAGAAGCCGTTAAAAAAAAAAAAAACATATTTGAATAGTTGTTCAGGAGTCGGGCGATTTTTTTTTTTTTCCCCCTCCATTCCCCTACCCGAGGACACATATAGATTAATTGCTACTCATGTAGTGTAGTTACTTGTGTTTTGTAAGTTATGAGCATAAAACTGAAATTTTACAATTATAGACTCTGCATTATGCAGTAAATCTCCCTCTATTTGTGTCTTTTCTACAACATTTATCTGTTCATTTTGACAGACTGATGCATCAATAAAACTCCAGGCAGATGTGAAAACCTCTGTTAGGTGCATTATAATGATTGCAAAGAGTGTTTTAGGCTGTTGTGAGTAGCCGTATGTAATTCTTCTATGCATTCTTTTCCATCTCTTGTGCACTAGCGGATACCTGACATACAGCAGGAGTTTCTTTAGCTGGATTGAGAGATTTGATAATGACGGGAGTGAACAGCACAAGCTCTGTCTGCAGCCTCTCTTGGTGTTTAATACATAGTCCCTCAGATGGTCATATTTCAGGCAGCAATAACAGTTTAGGCATGTGGCAGCTGGTGCTTCTTTGGCTTGAGAGGCTTCATAGGAGAGGAGGAGGGATGATGAAAACACCAAAGTTCTAAAAAGATAAAAAAAATAAAAAGCATTAACTGGTAAATAATGACCATTAAATGTCTGGTAAGTTTTATGTACCTGGAATTAATGTTTAAATCGAAATCCATCCAAAGTGTTAGACATACAGTTGAAATGGCTTTACATGCTCAGAGATTGTCACTGTCTGCAAAACAGTCGCTGTCACTAGACCATTTATTAAAAAAAAAGACTCCTTGTGTGGACATCAAAAGCCTTGAGCTTGCCACTGGGCACGACGCCATCTTGGACTTGGTGTCAGCAGATTTAGAGCCGTCATTCGAGTGACACCTAATATAGTATGCCCCTTACAACTCCTCTAGCAGCGAGGGGCCTGTGCTAGGGAACAGACCAGTCAAATCTGCTAGCAAGTTAAAAAGCATGTTGTAACTTCTAGTAGTATTAAACCCTCAGCATTTTTAGTTCACACATTCAGCACAATAAAATAAAACGCTCCATAATAGTTAATACCTTTAAACTTTTTACAACTACCCCAACAAATGTGCGGCGGCAGAAGGGTGGGCTTAAACATGTGTACGTTGCATGGGAGTTGCTGGATGGCCGATGTTTGTGCTGAGAGTATGTTCCCAGCACAAAGACCGAATTGTCAATGACTGCTCTCAGTCCAGGCTAAAGATCGGGATTCCAATTACAGTAAAACCTTGGATTGCAAGCATAATTCGTTCCAGAAACATGCTTGTGATCCAAAGCACTCTTATATCAAAGCAAATTTCCCCAAAAGAAATAATGGAATCTCAAATGATTCCTTCCACAATCATTTATTCATAGGTCCTTCAGTTTATAGTCTATATAAAAAAGATTATAGCAATGTGACCAGGTTGTGTAACCATAAAATGTCCATCCACAAATGGAAGCCTCCACAAGAGAATTAGAAGCAAAATCCATCAGGCGCTGCAGAGTATGAAAGAGAAGAGAGGCACCTCTAAGTGTAGCAATATGGTTACATTTAATGAAGGTACAACATTTAGCAACTCACATGATTAAACCTGGCACATCTAAATATGCAGGCATCCGGGTTAAAGCTGTCCACATAGACTGTCCTCCGCACCGTCGGCTCTCCCCGCTGTCAGTCTGCAATCGTGACTGGAAAGACTACCCTGCAGGGGATCTGAAAGCGAGGCTTGAACTGCTAGTGGAGCGCAGAGTGAAAGGGATGGCGTCAATGGCAGTGAGGAGGACGGTCTATGTGGACAGCTTTACCCCAGATGCCTGCATACTTAGATGTGCCAGTTTTAATCGTCAACCATGTGAGTTGCTAAATGTTGTACCTTCATTAAATGTAACCATATTGCTACACTTAGAGGTGCCTCTCTTCTCTTTTATACTCAGTTGTGGCTTGACGCTACTTGTATATCAAGACATCGCTTGTATATCAAGTCAAAATGTATTTGAAAAATTTTACTTGTCCTGCAAAACACTCTCAAACCAAGTTACTCTCAAAGCAAGGTTTTACTGTATGTGACTACTGTGACAATAGTCACATGGTCGCCTATCTTTTCTGCTCCGTGAGTGTTCTGAGCTGTTTAAAGGGATGCTGGGGTAGACAGAAGGGATGCTGGGGTAGACAGAAGGGGTTATAATTCTTAACTCTGCATTTGTAGTGTGCAACTTTAAGTGCTGCAGGCCCCTGCTGTCTCCCTGGAATCTTCTGGTCTTCACAGGAAAGAGTGAACAGTGATGGATAGTGCAGTCTTGTGTCAGTTTGCTTAAAGAAGGGAAAGGGGTGGAGCAGGGGAGTGCCTTCCCATGCTAGGCTTCAGGGCTGCGTGTTTATATTGCTGCACACAGTGTAGGAAGACACAGCCATAGTCCCCGCATGCAAGGGTGACTCCATAGGATACTGTAAGAGAAAAAGAAGTCACCCTTAAATAGGAAACCGGAGGCAGCAACGGTCATGGCACCAACTTAAACTGGAACATAGGCAAGAATTAAAGGAGAAGTTTGGCTAGGCTTCTCCTATGGATCACAGGAGTGCAGTTAGTTTTGCACTCCTGTGACCCGTTTTCAGCAGACTGAAGTCAGCTTTCTGCTGACATCACGGATATCAGTCCAGGCACTGTGTCATCCCGACAATAGGAGTCTGGATCCGCCAATTGCCTGGACTGACACCCGTCTCAACCTCTCAGCGAGCCTTTGAGAGCCTGAGACAGCCGTTCTGCCCCCTCCACAGCTCAGCTCTCCAATGAGCAGAGAGCTGCGACAGTCTACAGTTCTTTGCCCACGGAGCTGTGAAAACCGAGCAATCGGAGGTGTTCGATCGCTCTGTTTTCAGTGCAGAGGCGCCGGGGGACCGATGCTGCATCCTTCACCTAGGTAAGTATGAATCTAAAAGAAACCCATACTTCTCTTTTAAAACATAAAGAAGCTGCATGCTCAGTGTTTAAATCAGCTGCTGAAAGCGATTTAAAACTGAAGGGTATTTAATCACTTCATTAACTGCTTGCTGCCTGCCTCCCTTACAAGTATGGCAGCAAAGCGGCCTATCTGCGCTGGATAACGTATCTGATTTGTGATCCAGCCCCTCCAGGGAGGAGGTATGCCCGCCAGCTCAGCTGTGATTATGTACCGCACAGGCCGATCAGCGGGTGCCAGCCAATGATTGATCGCCAGCACTCGCTGATTGGCTCTGTCATTCAGGATAGGGAGCTCTGTGTGGTAATCCACACAGAACTCCCAATACTGGCAGGTGATCTTGCTGGCTATTTTTTATTTAATTTTTTTTTCCTGTAGGGAAAAAAACAGCAAGATCGCTTAGTAATAGTACAACGTAACGCACACATAGTAAACCTCGTTAGGTACACATTTAACCTCTTGATCGCCCCTAGATGTTAACCCCCTTCTCAGCCAGTGTCATTAGTACAGTGACAGTGTAAAGCAGGGATATGCAATTAGCGGACCTCTAGCTGTTGCAGAACTACAAGTCCCATGAGGCTGTCAGACTCTGACAGCCACAAGCATGACACCCAGAGGCAGAGGCATGATGGGACTTGTAGTTTAGCAACACCTGGAGGTCCGCTGATTGCATATCCCCGGTGTATAGTATTAGCACTGATCACTGATCACTGTGCTAGTGCCACTATTGAGGTCAGTGTCAGTTGGTGTACCCGTCGGCTAGTGTCAGATTGCCCGCCATACTATCGCAGTCCAACTATAAGTCGCTGATCACCACGTTAACTAGTATAGAAAAAAAAAATTTTAATTCCAGTATCAATACCAGGTGCAATAACTTTCATGCAAACCAAATAATCTATACTTTTACAAAAGCATATAGCCGATTACATTTTGGCCTAAATTCATTAAGAAATTAGATATTTTTATAGCAGAATAAATTTTAAAAAAAATGATAAATTGTCTGTCGCCTTTTTATTTATATACCACAAAAACTAAAAGACCCATTGGGTGATCAAATCCCACCATAGGAAAGTTCTATTTGTGTGAAAAAAAAGTCAACTTTGTTTGCATACAGTGTCGCATAACCAAGCAATTGCCAGTTAGCGCAGTGCCGCATGGCAAAAAATGTCCGGGTCATGAAAGGGGTAAAATCTTTCGGAGGTCAGGTGGTTAAAGAGACAGTTTATGAAAAGAAAGTGCTTCAAGTATACATTTGAATAATTGATTTTTCTGTGTTTAGCTGCAGTTTATTAAATTGGCAACATGTTGAGGTTGCTAGGGAGCTTTTCCTCAGACAGCAGTGCCTATGGCTGCCTCATCGAGACAATAAGATGAATCCTTATATGTAGTCTGTAAATATATGGAAAATGGGTACTCTATAAAGAAGGAATTAAATCTAGGTGCCTAACTTTTCTTACTACTGAGCATACAGAGCAGGCGCTCCCACTGTAAACCCGCTAAAGACCGAGTTCAGAGAATGGCACCAGCTAAATACAAAAACTGCCATTTAAAGAAAAGGCACCTAAACAGTGTTTTATCCATTTGCCTGGAGCTCTTCTTTTAACTCCTAAACTATTCAGTTTGCTTTCTTATTCTTGAACCTGTTTAAACTAATTGCTAGGCATTTGTTCTGCAGGTCTCAGATTACCTAGAAGTGATCAGAGAACCCATGGACCTTTCCACCATCATGACCAAAATCGACAAGCACCACTACATGACTGTGCGGGACTTCCTGCTAGACGTGGACTTGATCTGCAGCAACGCTTTAGAGTACAATCCAGACAAAGAACCTGGAGGTAATGATGCTAAGAAACAAAGTGCTCCAGCAATTATTATTATTCTCCCTTCTGCGGGCTACTATTGATTTTTAAACCTCTCTCTGCCAGATGGGAGATGTGCTGAAAAGCAGCTCATAATTACTCCGCTCTGTCAGTCAAGGGAAAAATTTGTGCGGCAAGACGGGAGCCATGTTGGCCTATAGATAATACTTTGCAAGCAAAAAAAAGCATTTTTTTTTCTTTTTTTTATTGCTTTTCAGTACTATATTTTTATTATTGATTCTCTGAATAGCCGAGTGCATAAGATAAAATGCTGCCTTGAAATCTATAAAGTTATGTTTTACCCAGCTATTTTCTGTACTTTGATTCAGACAGCATATTTTGCAGTTGTTAAAAGCACAAGAGATCCTGTTTTATTCACCGAGGTTGTTTGGCATTTTCCTCTGTGACCTAAAGTTGCTAGGTTAAAGCGATTTGCTGCCTTTTCTAAAAATGAAGTGTTTTCTGCTCCTGCTTTTCATAAGTGTCTGCTTTAATAGGGGTTAAAATGAGCCTGTAATGAGGGTAATATGGGGGCTTCTGGCAAATGCTAGTTGCGTGGCTGTTAGTCTGACCTGACCCTTTGGCTAAAGGTCAACTCCAATTAACTTGACAAGTATAGAGTGGGGAAGAGCAAAAAGCGTCAGGTTTTTATAGATGTCTATGTCTGTCGGGTAGATTTTCCCACACTTCTGTTCTATGCAGACTGACAAATCACATTTGTTGTTGAGTGAGGAAGAGTTGGAAGTTCTGACAACATTTTTTTTTGCTTTCTCTGCCTTTCTGTGACCACTGCATCCCCCATTTCTTGTACTAGGGTCACTGGGGCAGTGACTGACTAAATACAGTGCCTTGAAAAAGTGTTCACACCCCTTGAAATTTTCCACATTCTGTCATGTTACAATCAAAAACATAAATGTATTTTATTGGGATTTTTTCTGATAGACCAACACAAAGTGGCACATAATTGTGAAGTGGAAGGTAAATGGTTTTTAATTTTTTTTTTACAAATATGTAAAAAGTGTGGCATGCATTTGTATTCAGCCCCCCTGAATCAGTACTTTGTAGAACCACCTTTCACTGCAATTGAAGATGCAAGTCTTTTTGGGGATGTCTCTACCAGCTTTGCACATCTAGAGTGACATTTTTTCCCATTCTTTGCAAAATTGCTCAGGCTCTGTCAGATTGGATGGAGGGCATCTGGAACAGCAATTTTCAAGTCTTGCCACAGATTATCGAATGGATTTAGGTCTTAACTTTGACTGAGCCATTCTAGCACATGAATATGCTTTGATCTAAACCATTCCATTGTAGCTCTGGCTGTATGTTTAGGGTCATTGTCCTGCTGGAAGGTGAACCTCCGCCCCAGTCAAGTCTTTTGCAGACTTTAAGGCTTAGGCCCCTTTCACACTGGGGCGGTAGGGGGCGTCGGCGGTAAAACAGCGCTATTTTTAGCGCTGTTTTACCGCGGTATTGGGCCGCTAGCGGTGCGGTTTTACCCCCCCGCTGGCGGCCGAAAAAGGGTTAAAACCCCTCGTATATCGTGGCTATAGCCGCGGTATAGCCGCGCTGTCCCATTGATTTCAATGGGCAGGAGCGGTGAATACACCGCTCCTTCACCGCTCCAAAGATGCGGCTTGCAGGAGATTTTTTTCTTCTCCTGCCAGCGCACCGCTTCAGTGTGAAAGCCCTCAGGCTTTCACACTGAACAAACAGCGGAGGCTGTTTAGGGGCGGTTTGCAGGCGCTATTTTTAGCGCAATAACGCTTGCAAACCGCCCCAGTGTGAAAGGGGCCTAAATGTACACGGGACGTTTTTACAACATCTTACTGAACTATTTAACTTGACAAATAGTAACCCACGTTTAAAACGTCAGTTTTGCCGTGTTTACATGCCTCGTTTAGCGGCGTTTTGCCGCATTTGCGTTTAGAAGCGTTTGAGGAAAAAAAATGTATTTTTTTTTTTCAAAATAGCCAAAAATGAAAAACGCCTGTAAACGAAATGTGGCTAAATGGAGTTACCACGTTTAGAAGCATTTGGCACTTGAAATGCCTCTAAACTCAATGTCTGAATTCATTTTTTTGCTTTCCAAAAAAGGCCTCTAAACTCAACTGCCTAGAAATGACTATAAATGACCTGTGTACATGTACTGATAAGATAACACAGAGAAAAGTTCAGGAGCAGTTAAAAAAAAAATGCCCAACTGCTCCTAAACGTTCGTTTAGCAGCAGCAGTGTACATGAGGCCTAACAGGTTTTCTTCTAAGATTGCCCTGTATTTGGCTCCATCCATCTTTCCATCAACTCTGACCAGCTTCCCTGTCCCTGCTTAAGAATAGCATCCCCACAACATGATGCTGCCACCAACATGTTTCACGATGGGGATGGTGTGTTCAGGGTGTACGCAGTTAATTTTCGACCACACATGGTGTTTTGCTTTTAGGCCAAAAAGTTAAATTTTGGTCTCATCTGACCAGAGCACCTTCTTCCACATGTTTACTGTACACCCACATGGCTTCCTGCATACTGCAAACGGGACTTCTTATGGCTTTCTTTCAACAATGGCTTTCTTCTTGCCACTCTTAAAGGGCAGATTTGTGGAGTGCACAACTAATAGTTGTCCTGTGGACAGATTCTCCCACCTGAGCTGTAGATTTCTGCAGCTCCTCCAGAGTTACCATGGGCCTCTTGGCTCCTTCTCTGATGAATGCTCTCCTTGCCTGACCTGTCAGTTTAGGTGGGCGCCCTGCTCTTGGTAGGTTTGCAGTTGTGCCATACTATTTCAATTTTCAGATGATGGATTGAACAGTGCTCCATGAGATGTTCAAAGCTTGGGATATGTTTTTATAACCTAACCCTGCTTTAAACTTCTCCACAAGTTTATCTCTGACCTGTCTGGTGTGTTCCTTGGCCTTCATGATGCTGTTTGTTCACCAAGGTTCTCTAACACAGTGGTCACCAACCCTGTCCTCAGGGCCCACTAACAGGCCAGGTTTGCAAGATAACTAAAATACATCACAGGTGATATCATATGCTGCTCAGTGATTGCAATATTCTAGTCTGCATGTCCCCAAGGTAATACATAAAACCTGGCCTGTTAGTGGGCCCTGAGGACAGGGTTGATGACCACTGCTCTAACAAACTTCTGAGGGCTTCACAGAACAGCTGTATTTATTCTGAGATTAAATTATGCACTGGTGAACTCTATTTACTAATTAGGTGATTTATGAAGGCAATTGGTTCCACTAGATTTTAGTTAGGGGTATCAGAGTAAAGGGGGCTGAATACAAATGCACGCCACACTTTCCAGATATTTAAAACAATTTTGAAAACCATTTATAATTTTCCTTCCACTTTACAATTATGTGCTACTTTAAAATCCCAATAAAATACATTTACGTTTTTGCTTGTAACATGTCAAAATGTGGAAAATTTAAAGGAGTATGAATACTTTTTCAAGGCACTGTATGTCCCCAGATTAAAATAAAATCTTCTGTTGAACTATGTCCTGCCCCTGTTATAAGCAGCGGGTATGTATGGCCCCCTTCGCACGGGGTGGACGCTGCCTGGAGTCCTTTTGCTCAGCAAGGGATCTGTTTGCTTATGTAGAGCAAACACAGCCTGTTCTCCTCTATGGGCAGTTGGGTGTAAACAGACCGCCCGTTTGTTTACACCCGAAGGGGAACCGATCACCATCTGTCTGTTTTTAGCGAGAAAGGATGGAATGCCAAGTGGTTGCAAACGGACACATGTCCGTTTACACATGCCGCTCCATAGAGGAGAATAGAGGGGCCAATTTGGGTCCACCTGAAAAACAGACAGGTGGACCCAATCAGACTGCTAGTATGAAAGGGGCGTAAATGTACCATTGGAAAACCGTACAAATAGTGAACATACCATGCTGATATTGATGTAAAACAATGGAACAAACCAGTACACTACTGAAATCCAATCCAAAATTCCTTGTTAAGACTCTTACCATACACACATTCTAAAAAGCATGTGGATGCCAATAAATAGAGATTTAAAGTGGTTGTAAACTCTATACAACCACTTTTTCCTACAGGTAAGCCTATATTGAGGATTACCTGTAGGTGCTGGAAATATCTCCTAAACCTGCACGGTTTAAAACACATTTACAATATACGCGCGGGCCAACATCGGCGCATGCGCACTTTAGAAAGGACACGATCGTGCCGTTTCTAAAGGGATCATGCAGTGACTGGCGGCTCCCATGCGCGGGAGTGACTTTACGCAACTCCGGTCAGTCACAGAGCCGGCGTCTGCGGCCCCGGAAGGAAGAGGGGTGAAGATGGATGCTTCCAGCCAGCGGTGACATCGCAGGCTTCGTTTACAGGTAAGTGACACATAATGGGCTACTATGCGATGCATAGTAGCCCATTATGCTTTACCCTTGCAAGAAAATGGAGGAAATAAAACACATCAGGGTTTACGTCCTCTTTAAAAGAGTGCCAAGTAACTACCAAATAAGTATTCCATTCCCAGAGTATCCAGGATAAACATTCCATAAAATTCTGCTTGAGGTAAAATCCTGTAACAGATGAATCTCCACTCCACTCTATGCATCATATTGTATACCAAGATTCTAGATGCAGCAGGTTCGCCGTGGTGCCACTCTCATCTTTACCCTCATTAGGTCCTGTAATTTGAACCGACTTAATTTATTACTGTAATGTAGTGTGGCTGCATGTCGTCCATTGAGGGAATCAAAATTGTAATACTTATGGCTAATTTCAGGAGCTTTGGGCACTGGCGAAACTAACTTTAATCCAACCCCCTGCATAACCACACCCACTACAGGCACCCCCCCCCCCTTTTTTTTGTGTGCGTGTGTCTTAGGAAGTGTGTTTTTTTTTTTTTTTTTTTTTTTTTTTTTTTTATAACACCTCTATCAGAACTTTCAATATTCTGTGGATCAATCTCCACCCCCCCCCCCCCCCCAAATCAATCGAAACTTCTATAACACTGCTTGAACCTGTCTCTGTACATCAGCTGCCTAGCTCATCTAATTCTCTGCACTGCTTTGGATGCTGTACTAGGACCCCACTGGACAGAAAATTGCTAAATCTGGCTGTGATGGGAGCCTTAGGCACTGGGCTCTGCTCATGGAACTCTCTAGACATTTAATCTACTGGTGCGTTAGCTGCAGAATACTTTATAGGACCAGAGCTGTAATGCAACCTCTCACATGTGACCCAGTCTCTGAAAACGTCCTTGTGTATATACCTAAACATGGCAAAGATTAACATGGCTGTCCTCTTTGGCCATCAAACTTTGCACTGTTTATTACTTCCCAGTCCTTTGTTTACTTTTAGGTGCAGAGCATTCCCTCCATGTTCAGAGCCAATGCATTACTTTTCACGTAGCCCGGTTTCTGGCCCCTCATTTGTAAGGACTGCCTAACGGCAACAGTGTATCGATATGTCGTCTGTATAATTGTGGAAACCTTACTATTTTCCCATTAATGGGTATATAGTGAGTTCATCCTGAATAACATTCACTCTCACTGAGATCTGCATTCTAACTCCTTCCAGACATGATGTTCTCAGTTTCTTTACTATAGAGTGTTTCCTTAGTCAAGGCTGTGATAGTCTCTGATGGGAACCAGCCCCTGACAATTTGTCATACGGTGCTAACACTGAGTGGATATAGACATTCCCTCAGCACATCTGATACAGTCTCAAGTGACCAGCCAGCTCATTTTTGTATCCATTGAATTCTGGCTGGAATGTATTTCCTCAGAGTGGCTGTAAAAAGGCTACCCTTTTCACTATTGTAGGTTGGTCCGATAAATGACGTTCCCCCCACTGAACTCCTGTTTTCTAGCACATTCCAAACAATTGCGTTCTGTTATGTTAGCTGCAGACTATTTCACCAAGTTGTAGATGTGGTTCTTTCTGATATGACCTAGTCCTGTACGTCTCCATTTTCTACGCATTGTGATTATTTCCAAACTTGAATACTGCTTGTTCTACTGTGCACTTTCCTGGGGTATGGTCATCAGCCCTCACTGTACCCAAACTCCTAGTAAGTTGAATCTCTCTTATTAAATCACTGGAGGTTATTAAGTACTTTTAGTTATATTTCCCACCCTTGGTGCAGGGACATTTCAGACTGATGTGAATACCAGGGGGTGTATTGCACATACACAATCCTTTTAATTCCACCCGCCCTATCTGCCTGGAAGGCCTCTGCCCAGATGTCTGAAGGACAATCCAGCTGCAAGGGTGACCCCATCCCACACACTTTTACGAATACCAGTGATTTTTTTTCACTTTCACTTCCTGAAGAGATTTAGGGATCCTGTTACTGTAGAATTCTCCTCTGCAGAGCCTTATACATGTAGCTTAAGTGAGCCTCAGTCTTCACATTCGCCGCAGCCACCAGATCATTTGATATCCACTTCAGATTTTATTTTTGCTTTGTGTGCGCTTAATGCAAAAATCTACTCTTAAACCCTCTAGCTGCAGTTGTCTCCTAAACCCATTTCTGTTCCTCCACACATGTAAGTCTGAGGATCACGTAGGGGTTTACCTTCTCGATCCACTGGCATTAGGTGGCAGGTTTGGCGGTAAATGAGTGCTGTCTTCCTGGCAAGATATACGGTTCTGGTCACTGCTAGTTGGAGCTGAAGGTCCTCACAGGGGAGTTCCAAATGCCCAGCAGACCAATCTTTTGGTTTAGGTAAAATACTTCTTGCCGGTATGCCATTTTAGGGCATTTCCAAAATGTGAATGTGTAAGCTCACCTAGGTCTTGCTTCCATTTTGTTTTACTCAATATCAATGGGTTATGGGACTTGGTAAGTAGAGCAGTGATCTTCTATGTTCAGATGGACAGTCTAACCACAACCTTTAAATTCCTGCCTGGACACATTATTTGAATAGCATGCCGGGGATACAGAGGCAAAGTGTAAATGTTGAAGGGGTGTAGTACTCGTATTTAGAATGCCTGTTTTGTTCTTCACACATTTTTGGATCATTAACTGTAGATCTTTAGCCAAACTGTTTATTTTTTGCCTGAAATTTGAAAGTGATGGAACTTATTTCAGCTTTGTATCAGTCTGTAGTACCTGTTGGAAATTCAACTTATTCAGAGAAGAATGTAAACTCTTCCCAGTCACCAAAAGTGGTGAAATGCTGCTTGTGTCTCTACAGGAGTGATTACCCCTGACTTCTGTTTGGTAATGTTTTTCCAAGCCTGACAGTTTGTAACTTTTCACCAATCTAACCAGGAGAAAATAAGTTTTGGTTGGACTTTTACTTACCAACCATTGTCAATCTAGTGCTGGTGTTGAGGTTAATATTTCATCACTTGGCCGGATTTACCTGATTTCCCTGCCATGCCAGTAGACCAGTTATTTCATATATCACTAACTGTTGCCTGAGTGCCCCCTTTTAGCACTTTGTGGCAGTTTTATAATTTTAAAGGAAGATTTACTTTAACATGCTTATAAACTATTATATCTGAATTTTATTTACCACAGTACCATAAAGCATACAGTAGCTCTGAAGGATGCCTTAAAGTGGAAGTCTAGTACTAACTAAGCTTAAAGGAGAAGTCTAGCCTGAGCTCGTTTGGCTGGGCTTCTTCTGTGGGTCACAGGAGTGCAATGCGTTTTGCACTTCTGTGACCCGTGCTGACGTCACAAAAATCAGTCCAGGCACCGAGTCCTCACAACAAAAAAGTCTGGATCCGCCAAGTGCCTGGACTGATGCTCATCTCAGCCTCTCAACGAGCTTCTGGGAGCCTGAGACGGGCGCTCCCTGCACAGCTCAGTGCTCTGGTGAATGCGCGGGGGGAGCTGTGAGAACCGAGCCATCAGCGGTGTTCGATCGCTCGGTTCTCAGTGTTGGAGGCGCCAGGGACAGAAGCAGCATCGGACCAATGCAGCATCCACCTAGGTAAGTATGATTCTGGGGGGGGGGGAAACATACTTCTCTTTTAAAACTGCTTCCACCCCCCTTCTTACGCCAAGTTCAAGTCAACATTTGCATATAACTTCAGCTTCTTATATCTGTGGGTCTACCAATAGCACTGACATGTAGTAAAGGTAACGCCTACTTTTCCATTTTAAATATTCAGCTTCATGCCAGGTTTACTTCAAAGCAGAATTGAATGCTAGTACTAACTAAGCTTAAAACTGCTCTATCTTCTAACACCTACACTATCTACCCTGTAAGAAGAAAAAGGCTTATACTCGCCTGTTCTCAGGGCGGTCAGATTATATGATCGGCTCCCAGTGCCGATGTCAGGGGAGAAGGACAGCCAACAATATATAGTAAACCTATAGGTGACGTCCCCACCCAGGCATTTCATCTGTTATTGGTACTCTCTCCTCCTCCCTGAGCCAGGCCGCTCGTGAGATCATGTGACCAGACCAGAGCGCTCTGAGAATAGTTAAGTATACGCATCTTTCTTTCATAGGGTAGAGCAAGTGTCCCCTTTACTACAGACTGCATGTCAGTGCTATTGGTAGACCCACAGATATAAGAAGCTGGCACCATATGGAAATTTTGATTTGTAGAGCTTGGCCACACCCTCTTACGACCCAAACATTTCTATTGGTCAGAACCCATTTGTCACAAATGCATTTTTAATCCCTTATATTCAGGTCCACTTTCATTTCATTAAAAAGATACGTGACTGCTTTGTATGGCAGCTCCATGCTATTAAGCTGCTGTTGACTTTGTGGGCTCCTGCGAATGATGTGTATTTGACCTGTAAAAGGTAAACCCAACGTCCTAATTTAATGTAGTGTGTTCTACAAAGGAATATTATTATCATACAGGATTTATATAGCGCCAACTGTTTGCGCAGCGCTTTACAACAGGGGGGCAGACAGTACCGTTTCAATACAGGAGGGATCAGAGGGCCATGCTCGTTAGAGCTTACAATCTAGAAGGGATATTATTTTCATTTTTGTCTGACAGGGGTTTCTCACTCCATTGTCTTACAGATAAAATCATCCGACACCGCGCCTGCACGCTGAAAGATACCGCACATGCCATCATTGCTGCTGAACTGGATCATGAATTCAACAAACTGTGTGAGGAGATTAAAGAATCCAGAACCAAGCGAGGTATGTGTTCCAACGTGTGTTCATGCCTGACCATTTTCAATTAAAGCTCATATTAAGCAGCAGAATGTCAAATGCAGATTATCCCGGGTGTTGTGCACACCTGGATACACATCTCTTTCATTGAGGTTATTGTATTGACTTTCTTCAGATTCTGTTGTGACTCCTATAGGTGATATGTCATTTTTTGTCTCCATGCTACAAATCATGCAGTGAGCTACTGCTGCCGCTTTTCACGATCTGTTGCTAAAGTCATAGAACCTCTTGTACGAATTTTTCATGAAGTGCAAAAAAAAAAAAAAGCTCTTAATCTTGCATGAGCCGTCATGTGCTCTCTTCATGTGTCATGTCAGGTAACCTGTTTAATCCTCAAAAACAAATAAAAATTCCCAGCTTGCTTACAAGCTGGCCTGCAACAAAACCAAATTGCCCCTAACAATTCACTTTAAAAACAAGGGGTTTATTTGCAAACAGGTGTAAGCTGCAGTGGCCATGTCAAGGCACCCCAGTGTATACACGGTCCTAACTCTATAATTTTGAGTCTCCCAGATTGGAGCACATACAGTGGGGAAAATAATTATTTGATCCCCTGCAGATTTCGTTTATCCACTTACAAAGAAATTAAGAGTCTATATATTTTTTTATCATAGGTGTATTTTAAATGATAGAGACAAAATATCAACCAAAAATCCAGGAAAAAAAACACTTAAAACAAATGCTGTAATTTAAGTTGCAATTCAGTTAGTAAAATAAGTATTTGATCTCCAAGTAAAACATGACTTGGTAGAGAAACCCTTGTTGGCAAGCACAGAGGTAAGATGTTTCTTGTAGTTAGTGACCAGGTTTGCACACATCTCAGGAGGGATTTTGGTCCACTCTTCTTTACAGATCTTCTCTAAATCTTTAAGGTCTCTTGGCAACTTGAAGCTTCAGCTCCCTTCATAAATTTTCTATAGGATTAAGGTCTGGAGACTGACTAGGCCACTCCATGACCTGAATGTGCTTCTTCTTGAGCCACTCCTTTGTTGTCTGGGCAGTATGTTTTAGGTCATTGTCATGCTGGATAAACGGTCTACGACCCATCTTCTGACTGAGGGAGGAAGGTTCTCATCCAAGATTTTTATACAATACATGGCCCTGTCTATTGCCCCCTTAATGCGGCAAAGACAGCCTGTACCTTTTTTACCTTTTTAGTAGAGAAACAGCCCCAAAGCATCTTGTTTTCACCTCCCGTCCTTGACTGTAGGGATGGTATTCTTAGGGTCATAGTCAGCATTTTCTTCCTCCAAACACGTCGAGTTTATACCAGAGAGCTCAATTTTGGTCTCATCTGACCACAGCAATTTCTCCCAATCCTTCTCTGAATCATTTAGATGTTCATTGGCAGGCCTGTACCACATGCCTTGTTGAGGAGGGGGTCTTGCTGTGTTTGAAGAAAGAAAAATGCTGACTTTGACCCTAAGAACACATCCCTACAGTCAAGCACTGAGGTGGAAACATTATGCTTTAGGGCTGTTTCTCTGATAAAGGTACAGACCGACTTTGCCGCATTGAGGCGCCAATGAATGGGGACATGTATTGTAAATTCTTGGATGAGAACCTTTTTCGCTCAGCCAGAACACTGAAGATGGGTCATGGATGGGTCTTCCAGCATGACAATTACCCAAAACATACCACCAAGGCAACACAGGAGTGGCTCAAGAAGAAGCACTTTAAGGCCATAGTGGTCTAACCAGTCTCCAGACCTTAATCCTATAGAAAATGTATGGAGGGAGCTGAATCTTCGAGTTGCCAAGCGACAGCCAAAAAACCTTAAGGATTTAGAGAAATCTGTAAAAAAAATGGACCAAATTCCCTCCTGAGATGTGTGCGAACCTGGTCACTAACTACAAGAAACTTCTTACCTCTGTGTTCGCCAACAAGGGTTTCTTTACCAAGTACTAAGTCATGTTTTGCTTGGGGATCAAATATTTATTTTACTCACTGAACTGCAACTCAATTTATAACGTGGATCATGTGTCATTTAAAATACCCCCCCACCCCTTTTTTTTTTTTTTTTTGTAAGTGGGCAAACTTACAAAATCTGCAGGGGATCAAATAATAATTTTCCCCACTGTACAAGTTCTTTGTTATCTTGGCTGTGTGCTTAAGTTCGTTGTCCTGTTAAAAGATGAACCTTCAGCCCAGTCTGAGGTCCAGAGCTCTCTGGGGCAGATTTTCATCAAGGATGTCTCTGCACATTGCTGAATTAATCTTTGCCTCCATCCTGACTATTCTCCCAGTTCCTGCCGCTGAAAAACATTGCTCACAGCATGATGCCTCCACCACCATGCTTCCCTGTAGAGCTGGTATTGGCCAGGTGATGAGCGGTGCCTGGTTTCCCCCAGACATGACGCTTGCCATTCAGGCCAAATAAAGACAACAGTCCATCCAGTTCAACTTGTGTGTGTAGAACAATAATTTTCCATACCCCCTTAAATTTGTTTTTGTTAAGATGCACGTCCAAGAGTCTTTTAAAATTATCCATACTTCCTGCCGACACCACCGATTTGTGGAAGAGAGTTGCACACCCTT
Source organism: Lithobates clamitans (assembly GCA_037952925.1). NCBI lineage: Eukaryota > Metazoa > Chordata > Amphibia > Anura > Ranidae > Lithobates > Lithobates clamitans. The sequence continues at coordinate 10,843,470 of JBBGZY010000292.1, read as the reverse complement.
ACTGCCCTGACAGTGAAAAACCCCCTACGCAGCTTAAGGTTAAACCGCTTCTCTTACATTCTCATTGTGTGGCCCCGTGTCCTCTTACACTCCCTGGGACTGAAAAGTTTCATACTTACGCTGGGATCACTGTTTCGATCGATATTTGTATATCGTGATCATATCTCCTCTCAAGCGTCGCTTCTCCAGGGAGAATAAATTTAGCGCTTCTAGTCATTCCTCATAATTGAGGTCCTCCAGTCCCCATATTAATTAAGTTGCCCTTCTCTGGACTCCCTTCAGGACATCCTTTCTGAGGATTGGTGACCAGGACTGAACGGAATACTCCAGATGCGGCCGAACCAGAGTTTTATAAAGCGGCAGAATAATCATCTTATCTCTGGAGTAATTTCCCTTTTTAATGCATGCTAATACTCTGCTGGCTTTGGTAGCCGCAGCTTGACACTGTATGTTGTTGCTCAGTCCGTCTTCAACTAGGACCCCTAGATCCTTCTCCATCCTGAAAGCCCTTAGGTATTCTCCCCCGAAAGAGTAACTTGCGGTTTTTAAAATACCCCCACCCACCCACCCAGGCTCGGCACACATACATTTCATTACAAACAAAAAAAAACAAGCTTCAAAAAACTTAACCTAAGTGCCAAGAATGGCACTGAAACTAAACAACTTGCTCCATTATCTACGGAGGATATTTGTATGTTGTAAGTTATCAGCTATTAAGGTTAATATTGACCCTTGTTCTGGTAAGCTGGAAATCACAGTTCCCTGGAATTAGTTTTCAATGTTAAACTTCCTTTGCCATGTAGTAGCCCACTCCAGTGTTTCTCAATTCCAGTCCTCAAGGCGCCCCAACAGGTCATGTTTTCAGGATTTCCCTCAGATGAAACGGCTGTGGTAATTACTAAGGAAGTGAAGCTGATCAAATCACCTGTGCAAAATAATGGAAATCCTGAAAACATGACCTGTTGGGGCGCCTGGAGGACTGTAGTTGAGAAACACTGGCCCACTCCATTAACTCAGGTTCTCTTGTAAAGTTTCTATATCCTGCTGTGTTATTGCCCTGCATATCTTTGTGTCGTCAGCAAACACTGAGATCGAACTATTTATCCCATCCTCTATAACATTTATAAATAAACAGAATTGGTCCCAGAATAGAGCCCTGGGGTACCCCACTAACCACTGTAGACCATTCTGAGTATGTTATTTATCACAACCCTTTCGACATGCCCCTGTAGCCAGTTTGCTATACCCTATGGTCCATGCCTACAGACATCAGCTTGTAGAGTAAGCGTTGTAAGGGACTGTATCAAATGCTTTTGCAAAATCCAGATCTACTTCATCCACCGGCCTTTTTGTCCTAGATGGCAGCTCACTTCCTCGTAGAAGGGACGTGCCTTTTACTTAGTGACTTATGTCTGACCAGTCTACCATACAAGCCTGATTGGTGGAGTGCTGCAGAGATGGTTGTTCTTCTGGAAGGTTCTCCTCTCTCCACAGAGAAACACTGGTGCTCTGTCAGAGTGACCATCGGGTTCTTGATCCCCTCCCTGACTAAGGCCCTTCTCCCCGTTTCATTCAGTTTGGCCGCGTGGCCTGCTGTAGAAAGAGTCATGGTGGTTCTAAACTTCTTCTATTTACAGATGATGGAGGCCATTGTGCTCATTGGGACCTTTAAAGAGGAAGTAAACCCATCCATAAAACAGTTTCATTTCCGGCACGTGCCGGAAATGAAACACTCCCATTGGTTGTGCTCTCAACCAAACTGTCAAACCATCCAATGGCTGGTGTCATAACTGATTACATGTGCAGCATCATGGCATTTGTAGAATAAACAGAGGAAAGATGGCAGCTTCCATGGCTGAAAATGATGAGGGGGTTTACTTACACTTTAATGCTGCAGAAATTTTTCTGTACCCTTCCTCAGATCTGTTGCCTCGATACTATCCTGTCTCGGAGGTCTATAGAAAATTCCTTGGACTTTATGGCTTGGTTTGTGCTCTGACATACACTGTTAACTGTGGGACCTTGTATATTGACAGGTGTGTGCCTTTCCAAATCATGTCAAATAAAATGAAAATTTACCACAGGTGGACAATAAGTTGTAGAAACATCTCAAGGATGATCAGTGAAACACAGGATTGTTTGTAGAATCTTGAGGAAAATGAATTTAATCCATTTTGGCTGTAACATAACAAAATGGAAAAAGTGAAGCGCTGTGAATACTTTCCAGATGCACTCTATGTACTCCTTGCTGCTAAACCTAGTTATAGGTTAGGGTGGCTGCAATTTGTTTGTACAGCCTGTTTAGTCCTGCTAGTTCTTATCTACTAAGTTGTTTGTCCTTCTGCTGTGGTGAGTAGCCTATGGGAGGGGTTTGAGTAGTTTAGTAAAGGGGAAATGGGCAGGTCTGGCCCCATTCAGATCACCCTTTAATATAGGTATTTTTTAATATTGTCTTATACCCAAATATAAATGATCCCATGCTAGAGGGCATTCTTTAGTTTATCAAGTGAAGAATCAGCCTTGAAACGGCACACCAAATTCTTCCAGAGCTATGATCTCTGCACTGATAACTGCTGATCTGAGCTTTTTCTAACTCATTGCAACTAGTCCTCTTTAAACTTGCGTTATTACAGTTTAGGTATGGAAATAAATCAAAGAACCTGTGTTGAATTAGACATCAAATTTGCTTTTGCTTTAGAAGTTTCATTCTAAAGACCTATATCATCCTCATCATTTTCCTTATGTTGTCTTTTTTTATATAAAATTCCCACGATCTCCTGAAGCCAGATTGAGCAGCACTTTCAAAGTGTTTGTGTGGAAATGCAGACTTCACGCCTTCAAATTTGTTCTGTGCATCTTCTATCCCTTAGATATACATATCTCTACGTGTAAAGCTTCTTGTAACCTGCCAGGGTAGGGCTTTGTATAATTTATTTCTGTATGATCCCAGGCGCATATAATTAGACTGCAGAGTGAGACTCTGATGTAACTGCAAATTCTCAGTATGCAGAATCTCAGGATTAGGTGTTCCAGAACACTATATATAGTAGTATATTTTGTTTTTTTGTGAGCGTGGTAAACCAAAACTTAGGCAGCTAGGCTGTGTGAACAGCTTGCATTTCTTAAAATAGAAAAACAAATTTAGGTTTACTATAGTATGCCTTTTAACCACTTCAGCCCTGGAAGATTTTACCCCCTTCCTGACCAGAGCAGTTTTTACTATTTGGCACTGCATCGCTTTAACTGACAATTGCGCGGTCATCCGACGCTGTACCCAAACAAAATTTGTGTCCTTTTTTTCCTACAAATCGAGTAGAGCTTTCTTTTAGTGGTATTTTGAAAAAAAACAATATTTTTTACTTTTTGCTATAATAAATATCCCCAAATTTTTTAAAAAAACAAATTTCTTTATCAGTTTAGGCCAATATATAGTCTACATATTGTTGGTAAAAATCGCAGTAAGCGTGTAAGTTTGTATTGTATTGATTGGTTTGTGCAAAAGCTATAGCTTATGCAAACTATAGGAAAGATTTATGGCACTTTTATAATTTTTTTTTTTTTTAACTAGTAATGGAGATCTGCGATTTTTAGCGGTACTGCGACATTGCGACACACAGATCGGAGACTTGACACTTTTTTGGGACCATTGGCATTTATACAGAGATCAGTGCTATAAACATGCTCTGATTACTGTGTAAATGTCACTGGCAGGGAAGGGGTTAACACTAGGGGGCGATCAAGGGGTTAATTGTGTGTTCCTTCAGTGTGTTCTAACTGTAAGGGGATAGGATTGACTAAGAAAGGAGACATATCATTTTTCCTACTTAGTAGGAACAAACGATGTTTCTCCTCTGACAGCACAGGGATTTGTGTGTTTACACACACAAATCCACGTGCTGGCGCTTGTGCACGCGATCACGCGTGGCCGGCGCCAATCGTGCCTGCCGGCCACGCACTTCAGGTCCCACGCCATATAGCGGGCGCGCATGCCCTCTGGTGGCCGTAAAAAGGGTAGGACGTTCCTGTATGGGATTTCGCCCAGGAGAGCCATTCTGCCGCATTATATCTGCGTGACATGGTCGGGAACCGGTTAAGTGCATCAAAACCCAAAAACAAAAATGTCAAATGCTGCAGCATACCTGCCCTTTTTAGATGTGGTCGTTGCATTTGTTTTCTGTTTTCAGGAGCATTTCCCCATTTTATTTTTACCTGCTATTCTTGTGAATAACAACGTTTCTGTACATGGGTGTCTATGGGCGCTCTTCCTTTTTGTGTCTGTGAAGGAAACCATGATTGTCACCCATGTTTGCCTTTTGTTCATCTTACTACATGAAGGTTGATGGGATTAGTAGTAGTTAAAAAAAAAAAAAATAGGATTAGCTACTACGCCCACCTTTTATCTCTCAAGCCTCTCAACCACTTTTACTCCAACAACTGATATACCAAGCTAGATTACCTAAATTTACCTCTGAACATTGTGAGCAAACTAACTCCCCAAACACAGCTCTGGAAATCCAACTGGCCATTAAATGCTTAGTTAACCATACAACTCCTGGACCAGATGGTTATCCTGCTGATTTTTACAAACTCCTATCTGTGAAAAATATCTAGTGGATCTTTATAATTCTATTTTTTACCATAATACGCCCTATCCAATGTAATTAAACATACACAACCTTAATTTTAAAACCAAGAGAAAAATCCTGAATTAGTTGATTCTTACCGATCCATATCATTACTCAGTACGGACTGTAAATTGTTATCTAAAAATCATAGCAGATCATATCCACCAAACCCACATCCCCACATTGTTTACCCCTCACCAGTTGGGCTTCCTTTGCAATAAACATTATACTATAATCATCAGAACCGCAATTGCAGCTACAGTCCAGGCTAAACATCTCTCGTCTTCCTCCCTGGTTTCTTTTGAGCCTTGATGCTGAGAAGGCATTTGATAAAATTGACAGGTCACTCCTGAATCATTCTTTGTACTAGGGCTTTTGGACACATCATTTCTTCCTTCATACAATATATGTATCATAATCCCTGCACCAAACTAATTGTCAATAACCAACTTTCTTCTTTAATATCAATGTCCCGAGGCAACAGGCAAGGAAGCCCCCTTTCTCCCATTCTTTTTAACCTCGCACTACAGTCCCTCCTTTCGCCTTCTAGATTTCCGAACTATATTCCAAGGTATAACCATATGCCATAAAACTATTAAAGTCACTGCTTTTGGGGACGACCTTCTCTTATACATTTTCCACCCAAAATCCTCCCTTCCCAGTATAATGTCTCTCATTAAATCATTTGGTCTAAATGGGCAAAGGCGTTCTATTCGACTATTAATTTCTACCCTTTTTTTGGTGTTTTTGGGGGCTGGCCCCCCTGCCTGTCGCCATTGGCTGAGAGCCTTGATTGGATGCCGATCAGACTTTTTTTGGTCATGCCCCTTTGACAGATGCCAGCCAAACCCATATGTACCTGCCGGCCCGTCTGTCAGACCATTTAACATAAGTGGATCTACCCAGAACCCCCCCATTCCTTTATAGACAACATGGCATGGGTGAAGGCCTCCCTCCATAAGGAGTCATGGGTCCAAAAGCTTTTTAATATCTGGGAATCTTTCATTCCAGCCTTGCCTACAGATACCCAACATTCGATAGTACAATGTTTTTAAATATACTCAATGGTTTCAAACCAATCTGTTAATGATCCTCCAATTGATACCCAACCCTACCTTGTTAAAGCGTATTTTTTACGCTTTAACAGTTAAGGCCTCCCCTCTTCCCATCATCTGCTAGTTGTTAAACCGACCGCCATCTGTCTTTTTGGTAATGTCCATCCTTCAGTGCAGCACTGATCAGAGGGTATTTTACTTGCTACAAATATTCTTGGCCTAAAAAATGACAACCAATCAAGCCACCACATTTAACACCAATAACTGAGGAGTTAGTTGTACTTTAAGTCCCTTGTTAACAAAATATTTGTTCAAAATATATTGTGGTCATTTTTGTGATTAGAGTGGATATTCAGAAATCACAAAAATAACTATTTTTGTCATTGCTAACCTGCTGTTGAACAGTTAATTTCCCTGTCGTGCAGGTAAGGTAGTAGAGGGGTTAGAAGGAATGGCAGTACCTTGAATACCCTGATATGCTTTTTTTTTTTTTTTTCAAATACAAATTTAGGGCCATTCACAAAATCACAATACCAACAGTTATTGTGGTTTAATGGGAAGGTAAATGTAATAGGTGAGCACTAGTATGAATATACTGGGGCCATTAAAGTGAAACTCAAGTTTTACTTTTTTTTTTTTCTTGACCTCCCTAAATCCTGTATATAAAAAAAAAAAAAAAAATCTTAAAATATTGCTAAAGCCATTTCAGTTAGTGAGGGGTTAGGACCTCTGTATTTTTTAATGCTGTGTCTCAAAGTGATTGTAGGGGTACGTGTTTTTTTTTTTTTTTTTATTATTATTATTTTAAAATGACAAACACATACCTCCACTGTGCAGCTCATTTTGCACAGAGTGGCCCCGAAACCTGCTCTTCTGGGGTCCCCTTGCGGCTCTCGTGGCTGCTCCTCGCATCAGATAACCCCCTTGGAGGAGCGCTTCCCCGAGGGGGTTACCTTGTCCAGCATTTGGTGTCCATAGCCGCTGAATACATGACTCGGGCCCGCCCCCCGGCGTCCGTGTCATTTGCTTTGATTGACAGCAGCAGGAGCCAATGGTTGCACTGCTATCTATGCAATCAAGAGCTGAGAACCCCAGGCAGAGAGACCGCGGGTCAAGTTCAAGGGCTAAGGTAAGTGAAACATGGGGGGGGGGGGGGGGGGGGGTTGCGGTCACTGCCAGGTGTTTTTTTTTTTTTTTTTTTTTTGCATAGCATGCATGAAGTTGAAAAAACACGAAGGTTTACAACCCCTTTAAGGGAGATTCACTCTTTGTGTCTTGATTACCAACTTTACTGGGAAATAAAAGTAAAAGTAATTCCAAAATTTTAAGTTGTCACTAGCACAGGAATAGTGGGTAATGTTCCAATTGGAGACACTTGTTTCTGTGACAACTGTCACATTGGGAAGATATCCTCTTGCTTCCTCCTGTTGAGTCTACAGGTCAGGAAGTAAAGGGAAATCTCCCTAGGGACAAATATGTCAAAAAAACACAGCAGTTTAGACTTCCACTGTATTTAAAAAGGGAAAAGGGGTGGGAGGGGTTTGCTTTATATACATTTTAACCCGTCTTCCTGGCAGCAGTTGGTATCATTCATCCACTTTCCTGTGAGCCCAGCTTGTCTTTGACACCCCCCGAGAATGCGTTGCTATGAAGCCTGGGCTCCACAGTACTCCAGGACTGAGTGGTGTTCACATGTCATTACAGTAAGCTGCTCAAACAAGGAAGGATGCCAATCACTTCCCAAATCTTTTGCCAAAGAAGGATCTGCAAATTAATCAGACCGGCTAGTAGGCTTCAGGAAAAATTACTGAAAAAAATGGACTGGAAAAATGTAAAAAAAAAAAAAAAATAATAATCTAGGGCTAGGCTTATTTGCAGTTGTGGGTGGAGTTCTGCTTTAAGGCAGGTAGACTGTGCTGTCAGTAGGTGTTAATGTTTTATTATTTATTTTTAAGCTGCATTGTATTGCTAAAGGAATAATATTTCTTATGGAAACCTTATTTTCTGATTAAAATGGTTGACTAAAATTTGTGTGGTTGACAATCTTTCATCCAATTTCATTTTATAGAATTCCCATTAAAAATTGGCATATGGCAGTTCTGATGTGGATGTGCAAATCTGGGGTATCTTAATTGATTTTGACCTCCTGAAATTCTTGCTGACTCAAAAGAAAACGCCACAGTTCAAAACACAGCCGAAAAATATATATTTGCCGGTGTCACCCAGGACTGATTTAAAATTTTCCTCTTATCTTCTATGTGCAGGTTTGTCAGTGACTTCAGAGCAAGTAAATCCTCAAAGTTCCGTGGCCCGGAAGGCAGATACTGGGGGAGAGGAAGCATTGCGGAGCAAGCACAGGATGGCACTGGATGTCGGGAACCACTCTGGAACAAAATGTGCTTGTAAGTGTCTTTATAATTTGGAGTGCCTTGCGAAGAGACTGGAACACCGAGACATTCATTCCATAGCGGGCCTGTAAACTTAATCAAGCAGAAAGTGCAGTAACCCATAGCAAGTATTCTGCAGTTATTTTTCTGCCATTTTTAAACTGTGTATTGCTATGGGTAGTTAAACTTTGCAAAGCATTGTTGCTCCGGCAAAGCCTCTTTAAATAAGCTTAAATGTGCATGTACAAGAACCTTCATTTTCACTCTTGGGCCTCATGCACACGGACGTACTACAGCATAAGCCAGTGTGAGGGCTGTGTATACCTGCACGGGGAAGCCAGGAAATTTCGTGCATCCCTGTTCAGGCAGTTCCATTCGTGTCAGTTGGGAAGCAGCGCCTGCATGGAAAGAGCCACTGCTCCTTTATTTGATAAGCTGTGTGAGTGCATGGTCCCAAATGCAGAGTCTCACTCTGTACAATTGATCCAATCACCAGGAATGATAGTGGGGGTAAATTCCAAACTTTTTTGGGTTGCCACAAATGGGGAATACTCCTTCCTCTTCCTTCCTTCCTATAAGAAACGGGAAAAAGCAGATCCAAAACGTTGCATCTAAATTGTACATATGATCACAAATACAGATAAGGCACATATGTAATTCAAACATAAGGTCAGTGTTTAAGGAATTTACATGTCGATCATTACTGATAATTCCAAAATATATGATAAGCCTATATTTTCACGTGGATATTTATAGACATTAGCCCTCTAAAAGGGATTATAGAACTACCCTTTCCTCAATTTTTGTACTAAGTAATAGTGAGACAGTTAAGAAGAAAAATAACAGTGAAGAAGAAAAGAGTGTGGGGGAGGGGGGGGCTGAGGGGATAGGGAGAGGAGGCAAGGAGATGGGTTTGGACGCTAAAATAATGCAATGGGTTTATCAGTGTTTCTCAACTCGTGTCCTCAAGACACCCCTACAGGTCATGTTTTCAGGATCTCCATTGATTTGCACAGGTGATTTGATCAGTTTTACTGCCTTAGTAATTACCACAGCCATTTCGTCTGAGGGAAATCCTGAAAACATGGCCCGTTGGGGTGTCTTGAGGACTGGAGTTGAGAAACACTGGTTTATCATAATGACTGTACGAAGGTGGTAATGTCCTTTGGGCCAGTTATGGACCCATCAGGGCTTCCCCTTTGTCAGCAAAGATGAACATATTCCATAAAAAAAACATATTCCATAGTCTCCAGATCTTGGAGTTCTTTTCCTGTTTATGTTGTGCCATTAATATCAAATCTTCCTTTTTGTTGATTTCTTTCATTTTTTGAAGTCAACAACTGATAGGGGAATGTGGGTTTTTCCAATGCAAGGGTATACAGGATTTGGCAGCATTTATCAGGTGACGTATTATGGACTTTTTATCGATTTTTCTCTGGGATGGATGACATGTGCAATTAAGAAAAAAGCTGGGTCGTCAGAGATATCAAAATCTGTGAATTCCTGAGTAATCCTCCGCACCTCTCTCCAAAAGTGTTTAATTTTTGGGCAAGACCAGAAATTGTGGAGAAGTGTTCACTTTCCCTCCTGGCACCTCAAGCAGTGATCTGTGGTGGTAGGGTAGAATTTATGTAAAAGGAATGGCATATGGTACCACCTCGTTAGAATTTTTTAATTGATTTTCTGGGTTTTTGTGCAAATGGACGATTTAAGAGCAAACTTCCTAATTTTTCGTTTTTGCTTTATCGTGAAAGTGCACCATAGATCTGTTTCCCAGTGCTTCAGATGGGGTAGATCTGGTTGTTCAGTAGGAGAGATCAGTAAGATTTAGAGAGGACCCTCGGTAGGGTTCCTTCCTCAGAGCAGTATTCTTTTAAATTGGTCAAATTGTGACTAAAACCTCTAGGGTTTGCTAGAGAAAGTAGACTGCAACTGCAGAGCGGTCCAGAAGGTAAGGCGAAAGGGGGCTGTATCTGCCATTAAGGATGCAATGGAAAGCCATCTGCCATCCGACAGGAAGTGAGACGTTTGGTGACGACCAGTTTAAAGCAAGTTCCGGAATTTACGATCTTGTAAGCCTGGCAAAAATTGGGGGTTCCCCAATACTGGGAATAGGGGAGAATCTTGTGTGGATAGAGAGGCTTGTAAGAAAAGTTGCAAACCGATTCGTAAGGTGGATGCTATCAAGGGGTGCCGTTTTTCAAAACTTAGTGCATGTGGCAGGTCACGATGGCACCAAGGGGCTCCCCGCAGTGGAATATCTGTTTGAGCTTGCTCGATTTGTGCCCAAAGTTTGTATAGTGATGGTGCCAATCAATCAATCTACCGAGAAGGTTAGCTTGATAGTATTTCATCACATTCTGCAAGGCCCCCCGTACAGTTTGGGTAGTGATAGTTGGCGACAGGGAATACGAGGGCGTTTATGTGCCCAGATAAACTTGAGAAAAAGGGAATGGACTCCTTTAAAGAAAAAAGGGGGTATCTCAATCGGTAGAGTTTGAAAGAGGTAAAGATATTTCGGTAGAATGCACATCTTAAGAAGGTTACACCTACCAAACCACGAGTGCAAACCCTGATGCCAATCTCTAGTAGGGAGAGGGTTTTGGCGAGTAGGGAGGGGGGGGAAGAGTTTAATCTCTTCTCCATAGATTCTGGTAATACTATAATGCAAACAAACACAAGAGCTTTTCCTTGACTAGTATCACAAATATTAATTAATGTTTAATGTACTCACAAGCAGATCTGTAGTATAGATCTTTTCAGAACAGGTATTCCTCTAGGTAAGTCCCCTGGAGGCAGGCTCTCCTATACTCTAACCAAGGGCAACCAAAATTCAGACATGGCTACAGCGCCCTGTTTTCCTTTAGCCATTCAACTGGTGGGCCCGCTGGTGAAGAAGGTTCTACCTACAAAATGGGTGTGGGAGAACAGAGCGCTGTAGCAGTGTCTGGATTGGTTGCCTTTGGTTACAGAATAGGAGACCCGGCCTTCAGCAGACTTACCTAGAAGCAATAGCTGTTCTGATTACTCTATTACAGGTCTGCTTTTGAGTACAACGATGTTCTTATACAATAATTAATATTTGTGATACTATTCAAGGAAAAGCATTTGTGTGTGTGTTTTGCATTATAGTATCATCACAATTTATGGAGAACGGGTTAACGTTGCTCATCACAGGAGAACACTGGAAGGAGTGTGGTGTGTGTAGAGATCTTGATATGAAGGCTTGGAGGAATGAAAGGACTCTAAACTCTGTGAGTAAAGCTAAGCAGCAGTGGACTAAGCTTCCCTGCCTATGTGAACTGATGGAAACCTTGTTTGCTGTATTCCCTCAGAGGATAAATTATGGGTGACAATGCAATATCTGCTGTCATCACAAAAAAGACCTTGTAACACCAGTTTGCTCCTCACAAGAGCTTTTCAGGTCATTGAGCTGATTTGGAGATCTGTCAATGTGTGGTGCTATATGTTCTCAATGTACAGGGGATATGTATTATATGTTTTTTTAGTATATGTATGTTGATTGAAATGTCAGATCATGTTACTGATCAATTGAGGGATTGTATGGTTTGAGATCCGAAACTATAAACCTTGAGCTTCCACTGAGTGAGTGAGAGAGAGCGCGCACTGATTACAATAATATTAAAAGATCTAGTCCGCACAGGGTGAGGTGTGTTATTAGCAGCCCTCTTACTGCAGTCCGGAGTCCAGTGCATTTTTGTCCAACGGTTTAGGTGCTATTCGGTTATGTATTTTTGTGTGAATTCGCACATGAACCGGACCTAAAAACACACAGGACCCCTTTCAAGACTGTGCCGCGGCCGCCCCCCAGATATATGAACCAGCTCCATTGAGAGCCGGTCATATTCACATGTTATGCTAATTGGATGCGGTTAAAAATGCATCCAATTCTCAAATATGTGAACCCAGCCTAAGCGCTGTGGTAAGGCAGTTGTTTCTTTATTTCTTTTTGTAAGGAGATTTCTCATAATGAGAAACAGATGGCATAAAAAAGTCAGCATTTTTATATCTCCCTTACTTTATTCACAATGAAAAGCATTTTTTCTTTACTGCAGTTTGCAGTCCAGAGTCCAGTGCATTTTTGTCCAACGGTTTAGGTGCTATTCGGTTATGTATTTTTGTGTGAATTCTTGAAGTTTTGTATTTTTTTTCCTACAATTTATTTCTTCCTACAATCTGCATGCACAACGCATATCAGACTAAAGGGGAAGGGGGTACTGCATGGAGATGGTCAGGCCTATCATGTTTTCAGTTGAAGGGAGATGGAAGGAGAAATGAATAGGCAGCGTACTGGTGCAGGGAGGTCCTCACTGGTGTGTTCAGAGAGATTTTGGGTCTGTGTTGACAGGCTTTTGTTTTCCTCAAAACGGCTTCTCTCCCCAAATATATACAATTGTCATTGCATGCAGGAATGATCTCGGAAGCATCTCAGATTGATGTCTTAATTCAATGACAGGTGCATATATTTGCATTTGCTCATTTACACAGGCCCAGAAGGTGACACCGGATGCTGCAAGACCACCACAGGAAATAGTATGGTTGTCTGCCTGGCTAGACAGGGTCATGTTAGTCACAATAGGGGACTGGACAGAATGAGAAATATCTAAATGGTAACACACACCTGAAAGCTGAATAAAGAGCTGAAATACATGTGTTTTCAGCATTTGTACTGCTGTGTTCCAACTTTGGGATTAATTGCCGTCTGGTGTGTGTACATAGTATCTGACACAAAGCAAAACGTATAGAAAGCCTTTTTTAATAATTATCTTTTATACCTACAGTTTAACTGCAAAAATCAGTAGAATGATGCAAGATAAGAGAGGCTGCTGTACACAAGTGGTGCTGAAGCCCTCAGGGTTTCTCCAGAGCCTGCCATCTCTCGTGGTGCTTTAGAGGAGATGACAGCTGGTGCCCTCCATGTTTGTTCAGTATACATGAGCATGACCTGCCAGGATGTCTATTTGAACAGAACCCTGTAGAAGGTTGCCAAGTGTAAAATGACACAGCACGCACCACATGGAACTTTATAGAGCTTGATATGAAAGCCTGTGCACTGGCCTGATGGAAACGGAGCTTTGAGGCTGTGCGTATTTAGGAAACAGCTGACATGAATCTCAATGTAGCACACAAGTTCCTGCTACAAAGCAAAGCTCATTTCTTGCAAGCTGCTTTTCCTGTTCTCTTAAATATTGAATAAAAGGGCAGTGAGTGACTGAAAGAACAATATAGTTCTGTTTCTTACTCATTGCAACTCTTGTATTTCTCTGTAACAAGGGCATCAGCTGCAATCCTTAATTAGGAGAATCATTTTTATTATGTATTATTTATAAAGCACTGTTGTGAACATGATAAAGCTTTACTTTTTAGGAAGCTGGCAGGCACATCAACAGCCAGGCTGTGCTAATGGTTCTGCGCACTTTAATAGCATAGGTGCCATTATGTGTACACTGCCTGTAGAGAGTGCTCTACACCTATTCCAGTTCATGCTTGGAGCTATTTTCAGAGTGGGTGCAGGAATCTACGCAGCTTCGTTGCAAGACTTTAGGGTAGCTCTGAATGTGTTCTATTAAAATTCCTTACGTGGTGCTAAAGGCAATTCTCTGCATTAAAGGGATTGTAAAGTCAGAAGGTTTTTTAGCTTATTGCATTCTATGCTTTAAGCTAAAAAGCTTTCTGTGTGCATCAGCCCCCCTAACATTTACCTGAGGTCCCTCTCTGTCCAGCGTTGTCCACGAGTGTCTCAGCCGTCAGAGACTCTCCTTCCTGGCTGAGACACAGCAATAGCGCCATTGGCTCCTGCTGCTGTCAGCTAGCCAATCAGCAGAGAGAGTAGGTGGGGTCGGGGCATTGCTCCGTGTCTGAATGGGCACAGAGAGCTGTGACTCTGCACGGTTGCCCCCATAGCAAGCTGCTTGCTGTAGGGGCATTCAGCAGGAGGGAGGGGCCAGGTTTTACAGAAGAGGGAACGGCGAAGAGGAGGATCTGGGCTGCTCTGTGCAAATCCAGTGCACAGAGAAGGCAAGTATAACACGTTTGTTATTTTTATAGGAAAAAAAAATTAGACTTTACAATCACTTTAAGGTAAAAAAACATCCCAATGTCTGTGCCTCGTTGGAGTGCTGTCAGCCTGCTGTTCAAAATCCTTTGGGTGGCTGTAAGGCTGCCTATCTGGTAGACCTGAAGGGAGAGCAAACTGCAGGCTAATAATGCTGCTAATTATGAAGCAGCGGCTTAGAATTGTCTGCCTGCAATAGGAAATCTGTTACTTGCAAGATCTTCAGGTAAGAAACTGTGAAACATGTTAAGAAAATCTAGTTTGCTTAAAGATTAAAGCTGGATACACACTATACAACTTTTGTTCAATTTCCTTCTTTCCTTTAGATTTACCTTCAGCTATGTAGTGCAAGGGCCTGCCTGATTGCATACAAATTGAAAGTGGTTAGGTTTGACCTCATATATGATTTTGGTAAATCTAAAAGAAAAAATCTTAACATAAAGTTTTTTTATTTAATAAAAGCAAATACAAAATAAAAAAAATAAAAAACAAAAACATACAGATGATACATTTTGCAGTGGTTACAGTACAAGGAGTACAGAAGTTTAGCAGCAGATGTTACAAAACAAATCCCACAACACATATATATCTATGAAAATACCACAAATAGGTCAGTAGGAACAATGATGGGGGGGGGGGGGGTACACATGAATTGAGAATTCTGTGGCTACGTCCCCTCTATAACCTCCCCGTCTCTCCCTTAATATTATACTAGTAACTTCAGCTTCGTGTGAAATATAGCTATATACTATATAGGCCCAGGGGGGCTCCCTTGATTCATAATTGACCCATCATGGGGATCAGTGGTATGTAAATAAATAACATCAGTCAGAGTCGATATGCCCATTGTGCAGAAAGGGGAGTCCCGCGCCCACGTGTGAACTCATTGCAACTCTAGATGTTCCGCACCTATCCAGGGATCCCAGATTTTCCCAAATTTTTTTGGGCAGTTGCGACTTAAATACGTTAGCTTATATATCGGCAATGCTTTATTAATGAGATTTTTCCAAAAGCCTATTGATGGGGAGGCGGATCCTTTCCAATGTAGCAGGAGCGCCTTTCTAGCATAGAAGGCTGCGTAGAATATAAAGAGTTTTTTAGCTCGGGATGTATCTAGCGTGTCAACTATTCCAAGCAGTAAGGGTATTGGATCACAGGGGACTTTTAATTTGCCAATTCGATTTAACGTATTAACTACGCCTCTCCAGAACGCCTGTGTATATCGGCAAGACCATACCATGTGGAAGAAGGAGCCCTCCTCCGCCGCACACTTGGGACACATCGGGTTATTAGTGGGGTATATTTTGGCTAGACGCTGAGGGGAGAAGTAGGCTCTGTGTAAAAATTTTAGCTGGGTGAATCTGTCCCTGGCAGAGATCACTAAGGGCAAGTATTGCTGGATACCCTCCTCCCAGTCGTCATCAGCAAGCGAAGGTATATCCCTCTGCCACACCAAAAGTAGTTGTGAGACTTTAGATGTGTCTAGGCCCGCCAGGGCCGCGTATAGGTTGGATAGGATCTTTCCTTCACCCTCGTCACCCAACAGTCGCTAAGAAAAAATCTTAAGAAAATTGTATAGTGTATATCCAGCTTTACTTCAGGCATGCCATTTTTTTACTTGGTTACATTGGTCCAGTTTTCACCAGTGTAATTATGCATATACAATACCTGTGGGATCCCTCTAGAAGCTGGAAATCACTGTATTAGACGCCGCTACTCCAGTGATCTCCATAACCTTTCCAGGCCCTATGCTGAGCTGCTGCCCTGCAAACACACAGGGTCAGCTGCTCTGCATGGGCACCATTCAGAGAATGCTTAGCATTTTCTGAATTGAGTACAAAGCATTCTCTTCATGGACGAGGTAGAGAGCGGGATGTCATCCTCCCACCTTTCCACTTTGTCCAATCAGAACATTTTGCATTAATTGAGAAAATAGAAAGCATTCCTGAATGGTGGCTCCGCAAAGCGGTTGACCTCTTGTGTTCGCAGGGCAACAGCTCAGCATGGGGCCTGGAAAGTTTGTGGAGCTCACTGTAGCAGCGGTGTCTACTTATTTATTTCAGGTACTTGTATAGCGCCGTCAATTTACACAGCGCTTTACATATACATTGTACTGTACATTCACAACAGTCCCTGCCCTCAAGGAGCTTACAATCTAAGGCCTACTACAATTATTTCCAGCTTCTAGAGGGATGCCGCTGGTTTGGTATATGCAATGATGTAAAAAAAAAAAAAAAAAAACATACCTGGAATTAATTCGTAAAGGCAAAGTTCACCTTTTATATATTAAAAAAAAAAAAATGAACGCACATCTTTTTTTTTGCAAGAAAAAAAAGTGCATTTATAAATTCGTTTTATTTACTTTACTCTGTAACCTGTAAGGCCTTTCACCCGCTGATCAGCCAGGTTCCTGCAGACTCAGTACCCTGTCTGCCCGTACCTTTGATGCAGGCAGTTAAATGGCAGGAAGAATCAATGGACTACAAGAGTGCTCCCCAGTGCCCTCACAGTTCACTGATAATCTACAAGCTGTCGGCCAGTAGTTGTAGTTCATTCATTCACAGAACTCTGTGAACAATTGAAGTGGCCGCGTGGACCGAGCCCTGCATGGCCACGCTGTTTACAAATTCTGACAATGCGGGTAGAAGACCCCCACCCCCCACCCATTGTCATAGGGAGGCGAGGTGGAGGAGAGGAGGCAGAAGCTGGAATATGTTAAGTATTCTACCTTAAACACAGGTGGAGCATGTGTAACATATTCCAAAGGTGAACTTATACTTTAACCACTTCCCGCCCGCCCTATAGAGGATTGACGTCCGGGAAGTGGTTCTGTTATCCTGACTGGACATCATATGACGTCCAGCAGGATAACATGCCGCAGCGCGCCCCCGGGGGGGCGCATCGCGGCGATCGGTGGAGCGGTGTGTCAGTCTGACACACCGCTACACTGATCTTGGTAAAAAGCCTCCGGCGGAGGCTCTTTACCACGTGATCAGCCGTGTCCAATCACGGCTGATCACGCCGTTGATCGGCTCTTCCTCACTCGCGTCTGACAGACGCAAGTAGAGGAGAGCCGATCGGCGGCTCTCCTGGCAGGGGGGGGGGGGTCTGCGCTGATTGTTTATCAGCGCAGCCCCCCCTCAGATCACCCCACTGGACTACCAGGGATGCCACTAGCACCACCAGGGAAGGGCCGACGTGGATGGCCAAGTATGTACCCCATGGCCATCCACATGTGCCCAATCTGTGCCAATCAGTGCCCACAAATGGGCACTGATTGGCACTATTATGTCCATGATCTGCCCAGCAATGCCCAGATCTGCCCAGCAATGCTCTATCAGTGCCACCTGTCATTGCCCATCTGTGCCACCTGTCATTGCCCATCTGTGCCACCTGTCAGTGCCCATCTGTGCCCATCAGTGCCACACATCAGTGTCACCCATATATACCAATCAATGCCACCTACGAGTGCCCATCAGTGCCGCCTATGTGTGCCCATCGGTGCCGCCTATCAGTGCCCATTAGTGCCACCTCATCAGTGCCCATTAGTGCCACCTCATCAGTGCCCATTAGTGCCACCTCATCAGTGCCCATTAGTGCCACCTCATCAGTGCCCATTAGTGCCACCTCATCAGTGCCCATTAGTGCCACCTTATCAGTGCCCATTAGTGCCACCTCATCAGTGCCCATCAGTGCAGCCATATCAGTGCCCATTATTGAAGGAGAAAGCGTACTTATTTACAAAAAAATTTAACAGAAACAAAGAAAAACTTGTTTTTTTTCGGAATTTTCTGTCTTTTTTTATTTGTTGCGCAAAAAATAAAAACCGCAGAGGTGATCAAATACCACCAAAAGAAAGCTCTATTTGTGGGAACAAAATGATAAAAAATTTGTTTGGGTACAGTGTAGCATGAACATTGGGCTGGGCGGGAAGGTGTCCAAGTGCCTGGTATTGAAGTGGTTAAGAGAACAGTGTGCACAGACACTTTGCAACAGATTCACAAGAAACAATCTGCTTAAAGTGGAACTCCAGTCATTGTTTCATCTTTCTATCTATTAAATCTTCCTTTTTTTCTAAAATCCAACTCCCCAAAGTTTTCTTTGGTTATGAAGACCAGGCCTCACCTCCATCCGTGGCTGTAGTTTGCAGATCACTTCAGAAACTTCCTAGTAGACAGAGGACAGACACACAGGACGGACCAGCCAGTATGACCCAGGAAAGCATTTACCAGCTGTCCTCATTAGCACACCTTCACACATCAACTAAGTTTTCACAGCACCCCCGGCATGTGTGAATTTGCCTGACTTTCCCAGTGTCCCTTTGGACGGGCTCAGGGTGCATGCTAAATTCCCTGGGGCCATGCTAAATTCCCTGGGGCCATATGCGGCCATATGCAGCCCACGGGGCATCCTTGATGTAGTGCAAGTGCCTGCCCGATTGTATACCGAGTGATTGGATTGATGGTATCTCCTATTATATCATTTTCATGAATCTAAAGAAGATTGTAAAGAGATTGTATAGTGTATGGCCACATTTATATACTTAAAATGATCTAGTTGCACTTTTAGTGTCAATTGTTAACTGCACACCAAACACAGAAGAAAACACACATTTTGCCACATGAAAAAACAAGTGACAATTTAGACTAACAAATTTACAAAAATGCCCTATGAGCTACTTTGCCAGATGGAGCGCAGCCCATTGAAATCGACTGGCTGTGCCCTATGTGTGTCACTGGAAAAACAAGCCAAAAAACATGCCCTCCCACAACTCTAGGAGTGAATGGGACCTGAAAGTGAAATTGGTGCATTTACAGGAGAACACTAAGGCTCCATCCCCATCTGTGTTTCAAAACGCATTGCAAACTGCACAGAAAACTGCACATCGTGTTTGTGTTGTCATCACATGTTAAAGGCTCCCCAAGTGCGGCAAACACACTGAAAACTGCAGTAACGCACCATGCGCCGCTCCAAAAATAGTTCTGGCACTTCTCTGGGGCGATTGTTGTGCATAGGGCAGTCTATTCAAGTGAATGGGCTGCCATATGCGTGATGAGTGAAAACACTCCAAAACACACAACTAATGCATGCGGGAATGTGAATTTTTGTTAGGTGGAGATGTGAATGAGGCCTCATGACTGAGTGTCTCTGTCCTATGTACTTGTATAAAGATGCCATACACTATGCAATCTGATTGTACAATCTCTGTACAATTACCTTTAGATTTACCAGAACTATAGAACAGATGATACACCTGAACAATCCATTTAATTTGTAGCAAATCAGGCAGGCCCTGTGATGTAATCTGAAAATCCATTCAAAGATACAACAAGACTGACCAGATTCTAAATATCATGAGAATTAGGCAAGTGAGAGAAAAGTACATTGGGAGGGCTGGGCCAGGAATGGCATTGGAAGATGCTTCTATTATGAAAAGTGAGATTCTGCCCAAAAAGGTGAACTTATCCTTTCACTTTGGATAGCAATACGTTTTTTTTTCTGCCAGTAAATACAGCCCACTTCCTGTTTCTTGCCTAGGCTTATGACATCGTGCACAGCTCTCTTTCTCCTGTGAGAGTTTGCCAGGAAGGGGGGTGTGAGTCATAAGAGGGCCAATGAGAGCTGCAGAACTGGAGGTGTGCCTTTGTGTAAATCCAGGAAGTGAATAGGCAGCAGCTTCAGCTGCCCATAGTTAAAATGGATGCAGCCAGACTCAGTAAAGGGGGATTTCTGCAGCAAATTTGGCAAGTACAGAATCACAGTATATATAAAATATGCAAAGTGGTTGGAGGGAAGCTTCAGAATGGCAAAGATGAACTGCAATCTCTCTTTAACAAAACCCTATTCAATGAGCCATAATGACAAACATACTGAAAAATAGATTTTGGATTTCAATACCCTTTAACTTTTGTAATAGGCTTCTTTTTTTCCCATCTTTGCTGGCTTCTTTCAAGTTTGTTCAAATTCCATCTGCAATTGACAACAATTTGATTTTTTATTTGCATACTGTAAGGTTGTAAGGGGGAAAAAAACGTATGTACCACTCCGGCTACAGTGCTGTCAGTAAAGAAAAAGGGTAATGAAGACAATTAGGAGCGAAGAGCAAATACAGCTTGGAGTGGCCCAGCTATTGAAGCCAGTATGTAATGTTTTAAAAACTGTTTAAATATATTTTCATGTTCATGAAAGTTTAAGTGTGCATCATTTAGCCTACAGCTTGAAAAGCATAACTATATTTGGCAGTGCAGCATTGCCGCTGGGGCATATCTGCAGCATATCCCACGTTGCAGTGCGGGATCTCATTGCCCTATTGAGAGGAGCCATTTATTTAAAGGGGTGGTAAAGGTGAAAGTTTTTTTACCTTAATACAGCCCCCCCTTTTACTTACCTGACCCCTCGAAAGTCTCGCGCTCGCCCCCGACATCCTCTTCGCCACTCAGCCTGGCCGTTGATTGGTTACAGTGAATGGATTGAAAGCAGCGCAGCCATTGGCTCGCGCTGCTGTCAATCACATCCAATGACGCGGCGCGCCGGGGGACGAGTGATACAGTGAGCGGCTATGGCCGCCAGTTGTATCACGGGAGCGTGCCCGCAAGCACTCAATACCGTGCAAGGGAGCTCGCATGAAGATGTTGAGTCCTTGCAGGGAGGAGCCGAGACAGCCATCGAGAGACCCCAGAAGACCAGATTCGGGGCCACTCTGTGCAAAACGAGCTGCACAGTGGAGGTAAGTATAACATGTTTGTTATTAAAAAAAATATATATCTTTAGTGATCCTTTAAGGGCAAGCTTCCATTCCAGATCGTGTGTGTGTGTGTGTGGGCCTTATTTGATCTTGCCAAGTTAATTGGCTACCTCTCCACATCATCATGCAATGTTAACTAGAACTGAATACCCAGTGGCAGGTTTGTATTAAGTTATGAGTAGGATGTAGTGAAGATGGGTGATGCAAATAAGATGCTATTATTACAAGGTAGTAGGTACAAGTGGTAATTGTTTTTGTGCTTCATGGTTTCAATTACTCATCTATTCTAAAACAAACTCACATTTATGAACTGTGATTCCTATACACTTTTTTGTTTTATGTAACTATCAGATGGGAATGTTGGGATGGAGGTAGCTACTAGCTGGTGTAAAGTGCAGATGTCTAGCGGTACCTGCACATACCTGCAGCAACTTTTACTGCTTCCTCTACACCTGGGTGCCTGGCTGTTCTGATTGGACAAGTTCCTGGCCTTTCTGAAAGCAATGTAGCTGGTCTTCCACCTCCTGCATTATCCTATTGGCCAGTGAGGCTTCATAGCGCATCTGTAGGAAAGCGTGTGTCTGGGGGTGACAGGTAAGCTACAACACTACCTGGAATTGTCAGATTTGCCTGTAAAGTAGTGCCTGGCATTTGGGCCTAAGGGGGCAATAGATGCAGGTAATCTGTCTCCACTTCATGAATGGTAGATTTTTTTTTTTTTAAACTAGTAGGACCACTCGCACATTTTCTGCACTGCACTATGCATATGCTTTGGTGCCATTCATTTTCTAGCATTGTGCGTTATGTGCTAGTGCTTGACAAAATGGCAAATGTTTGATGTTTTTGGTTTTTTTTAGGCCTCCTTTTAACGTTTTTTTGCCAGGAAACCCCCCCCCCCCCCCCGAGAATGACAATGTATGCATGTACTTCAGAAGTTTAGTCCACTAAAGCTTTAATTAAAGACCAGTCAGTGTTTCATACAACAGTCTTCCAATCTAATTTTCTAGTTCACATCACACTTTTCTCAGTTTTACCAACAGATGGCGATCTTGCTTTATTATATTGTGTGTCTGCAGAGTATACTCTTGTCTATTTTCTTGGCTTCGCTATTGTGCCTTTAGCTTTAATCATAGAAACATCTGTGAATAAGAACCTGTATCTTATATTTACCAGAGAAAATGTCTCCTGATTTGTTTACCTTCTGTGTTCCTTGAGATACGTTTTTATGGTTCGCTTTAAAGACAGATATAATGCAGTCATTATTGAATGAGTATAAAGGCGCCCATAGCTAGATAGCGGTCTGTGGATAACTGCAGGACTTGCCAGCTGAGGCTTTTTTTTTTTAGAGAATAACAGTGGGACTGCTTTTCCCTGACCGGTTGGTGCAACAGGTGTGTGGATCACTCCTTCACGTGTGTGTTATTGTTACCTTATGCCATTTTTATGAGGACTACAGGATGCACCCATAGGAGCCTGCTTTTTTTTTTTTTTTTAACAAGTTCCTGTACTCTTTAAAGTATATGTAAACCAATGACCAAAGTCTCAAGTAAGCTTTAACATGTTAGTCATTTTTTTCTGCAGTTTTTTTTCTTTCAATTAAAGTGGAGTTCCTGTATTCCTGTATTCTGTAACTTTACAATGGAACTTCTTTTTTTTTTTGTTTTTTGTTTTTTGTTTCTATTTATCTTTTTATATATATATTCGGGCAGCACTTCCTGTCCCCGCCACCTAGGCGATTACATCTATAGGCGTCTGAGATTGGGAGGTGCATGCTGGGTAGCCAGCTGCACTGAATCCCGGAAAAAGACACAGATGCCCACATCATAGATGACCACCTGCCTGCTTCCGAGATCAGGTACATTTTTTTAAAGATTTAAAACTGACTAGTATGAATACTGTTCTAACCGTATTCTAATTATAATGTACAAGTAATAACAATTAAAGAATTAAATGAAGGGTCACTTTGTGATACTTCAATACAGTAAAAAAAAAAATGCGGTGTTATAAAACATCACACCAACCTTAAACATTGCACACCAGTTCCATACGTTTTACAGAGCATAAACTTTGGTATAAATACTAATCCTTTCCCTAGTTTTTCTCTGATATAAAGATGACCACTAGAGGGAGCATTTGCAACTCATAATTTGAAATATAATCCATACATGGAATAGCAACCTATAAAAAAAAGTTACAAATGTTACAAATTTCTAAGGTGGTCAATTCAGTTTAATTCTTAGTTTTGTTTTCCTTAAGATTTTTACATCCAAGGGTTCATTGCAACAAGGACACAGGTAGTTTTCAAAACTGATGTCTAAAGAATCACTCGAGATCCCAGTTTTCATACCATATTTTGTTCTATTAACAGTTCCTGTGGTCACATATTCTCATAACCAATAAAGCAGAACAAGAGCAGGACTGTTTTGGCAGGGATGGAGGGTAAGGAAAAGTTTTAGTTGGATTAGATGGGGGAAGATCTAAAGTTTCCTTCAAAGTTTTAACACAAATTAAAGTGATTGCAAAGTCTTTATTTTTTAAATTATAAACTGGTTATACTTCCCTTTTCTGTGTGATGGAATTGCACAGAGCAGCGCCAAACCTCCTCCTCTCAGGTCCCCCACCAACGCTTCTGACTCCTCCTCCCTTCTGAGTGCCTTCATAGTACGCCGCTTGCTATAAGGGGCACTCATGTGGGCTTGATCCCTCGTGTCCTTAGACCCAGACAGCACAGCTCGTCCCTACCCTCCGCTGCCTCCGTAAAGCCTCTTCAGAGCAGGGAGAGAATACAGAGCCGCTACAGATGTGCACAGTGCTAATTCGAGTGAGCACAGAAGGGGTTGAGGGGGGCAATACTGCTAATTAAACATTTTTCACCTTAATGCAGGGACTGTATTAAGGTGAAAAATGTTTAGGCTTTAGAACCACTTTAAACCATATGATTCATGAAACTAGTCCAGCTTTACATAATGCTAAAACCAGAGAACAAAAGTTTTGGTGAAATGTATGTTGAGCTTTAAGAAAAGCCCGCAGCTTTTACCCGACATTTGCTTTTTTCCTTGGGATATATTAAGCAAGCCTATCTGCCTCCAGCTCTTGTCTCCCTGTCAGAATTTGAGGTGGGCTGTGCAATCTCTCCTCCTCAGCTGCGGCAAATGGATATGTTGGTGCCCTCATCTGTTTTTGTCTCCTGCTAACTCGATGCAAGCTTTGTTGTGTTTGCATCTTCATATCTGGCAAAAGGAGCACATGTATGTAAAGCTGAAAAGGCAGCTTTTGTTTAAAAAAAAAAAAAATATGCTCTTGGAATTGGCAATGCCGTTTACTGGCTAGCTCTTTTAGATGGTATTTTGTTATTTATTTTTGACATTTGTTTTAGACATCATAATAAAATCAGCAGTGCAGCGTGTTAAAAATAAAGAATCAGCTCTAGCTGCTATACTCTCCCGCACTCTGATACTGCTTCCATCCCGCCTCCACCTCATCCAGAGAACGCTTTGCATTCATTCTGAATGGTGCTTGTGTCGAGTGTCTGACCTCCAGAATGCAGCAGGGCAGCCACTTGGCCCCACTAACTGATCATCACATTCCTGATAAAGGGGTCCTGCACAGCCCTGAAACATTGCACTTGTTTTGTGATGCGATCTCTCTGCAATCAAAGCTTTAGGCTATATTTGAAGATCCGTGGTTTGCTGGCGTATATGAGCATTAATCAGTAAAGTATTCGTCAATAAAAAATTGAGTGACTAAGACCATGCATGCTCGGAAATGGAAGAATACATTACATCATCGCAAGGAAGTTGTGTTCTGTCTTACAAGAATTTTCATAACTCTAGTAACCTATTCATTTTCGATATGAGACTAGCATGCAAAATAAAGTTGATCATTCATTTGATATTCTCATTGTGTGTACCAGGCTTTATACTTACCTGAGCCCTCACTTGATCCAGTCCTGTGCCTGTCTGTAGGGGCTCTACCCGGTCTTACAGGCTTTGCTGAGGCAACAGAAGCCATTGGCTCTTGATGCTGTTGGTTAAATGCTGTTACGAGGGCGGGGCTGAGACATGATTCCTGTGTATAGGGACAGGCAGCGCAGCTCGAGATTGTGTCTGCAGGTGTGCCGTCTTTCGAAGTGGCCACCCTATAGTGGCACACCAAGAAGAGAGCCAGGAGCGCCAGCCAGGGACTCAAGAAGAGATCAGGGTTGCTTTGTGCAATTCTATTGCACAGAGCAGATACTTTATAGCATGTTTTTTAAAACAAATTATCCTTTCAATCACTTTAATTATCGATGCCTTTAACATGCTGGACAGAGAAAACTAAATTTCATATTTCTTTATCGTACATCATGGGACACAGAGCCTTAAATAATTACTTAATGGGTTATAGGCCACCTTCAGTTGATGGACACTGGTATACCCGATACAGGAAGTTCACTCCCTTATATAACCCCTCCTCCTTCCACGAGTACTGCAGTTTTTTCGCCAGTGTCTAAGATGTTGGACACGAGTGAAAATGTGCCCTGAAAGAGCTCCAAGCTGGAGGGATCCCATACTGGATTTAAACAGCCTCCATAGACCGGATCCATCCAAAGTGCCCTTAAGGCCAAGCTGGATAGTACCCGGGCCTCACTTAAGAACGAGGTTTTGCCTGTAATGCCTCTCCTTGAGTGCAGGACCCCAGGACTTTTTGGTCATGCTACATTACCTAAAGTTTACCTGAGGGGTGCTATACAGGTCCAAGGCCGTGGACCCCCTATAATAGGGACCCAGTCCTTGAAGGTTTGCTAACGTAGCCCACCTTGATGGGTGAAGTTTGGCTCGGTCTGTTAAAACAGCAGTATCCTACAACAAGGAAAAGGTAACGAAAGAAGCCTAGGAACTGTAAAAAGTCCACCTATGCTGTTTTTTTACATTACATAAAGTAATAATGTTGTCATGCCTACGGTCTCCACTAGAGAGAGTAATTGCATACTTTAGTATGTTGCTTCTCAGTAGCTCAGAAGTCCAGCCAAACAGCACGGGTGTGTTTCTCAAAAAGCCAAGGGGGGATCCTTATTCTGAACATTTGCCCCCTGGGGAAGCAGTTGAAACTAAAACTTGTACCCCCACCCCCTCTCCCACCCCCCCCCAATATTAGGGGGTGCAGTGGCATCTGCTTTTTATTTAGAAATATTTTTTCCTATTCCCCCACAGAAGTTCTTTTGAACTTCCCGCCGCCAGCCATCCCTTGCCTCTCCTCTCGCTCACAGAGCATGTCAGCTGTCCGCGCGTGCACGGACTCTAAGGGCTAATCTTAAGACAGGGAGGGTGTGGCTAGGGCGCAGCGCTGTGTACAGGACGTAAGTACACGGGGCACACGGCGCCGGGGACAGACAGACAGACAGACGCTCACTCTCACAGCTCAACAGCTGCAAAGGCTGGGGGCACGTAAGGGATGCAGGCATTTCCAGGACAGGAAATAACATGACAAACAACTAAGAAACTGAACTTTATTATCATTGTGTTTTGCTAAAACTATTTTGCTCCGCAAGTTGTGCATTTAAAAAGTGCCTCTGTTTTTTGTGCTCAGCACCATGGCTCCCAAAAAGACACCCCAAATGTACCAACAAATCCACCCCCAAGCGCTGGGAGTTCCAGTCGTGTGTCCACGCTGTCATCCTCGCCAGAGTTACCAGATATGGCAAGCCAGGGTGAGTCATTGGGACCAATTGGTGGTGCAACTGCTTCTCACATTTCAGCCCCTGTATACGTGACTGAAAATGCGTTTTCTTCCGCCCTGCAGGGCTTAGAAGGAAGATTAGCCACTTTAATCACATCCACTATCCAAAAGGATAGGAAGCGTGTTAAATCCCCCCCTCCCACCTCAGACCCCTTAACGGAACAGTGGGTACAGGATGAGGTATTACCCTCAGGGGATCAGGAAGAAAGACAAACCGATTACTCCTCTGCGGAGGAAACAATGGTAGATGAACCTTTTTCAGCCTTGCAGTCTGAGAAATTGCTGGTACAATCTTACAGAGATGGTTCGTGCCTCTTTCAAGCTACCTCTAGCAGAGTCAGCTGATAGTTCTATTTCTTCTTTAGGTTCCTTAAAACCTTCACAGCCTTTTCATGTGTTTCCTGTACATGCATTATTGGAAAAGCTTCATTATACTGAATGGGATTGCCCAGATAAGCATTTTTTCCCTCCAAAGAGATTCACAGCACTCTATCCCATGGAGGAGAAATTCTCCAAAAGATGGAAAGTGCCAGCAGTTAACGCTACAATTTCCAGTGTGAATAATAGTTTAACTTGTCCAGTAGACAATGCACAAATGCTTAAAGATCCAACTGATAAAAAAAGGATTCTGTTAAAATCCTTTTTCTTTGGCAGGTGCGGTTACTCGGCCTGCAGTTGCTGCAATAGGCATCTGTCAGTCCCTAAGGGACCAGTTTAGACAGGCCCTTAAAGAGGTCCCTGCACAGCAGGCCCGCAATTTGGCCGAACTACCAAAGGCGCTATGTTTTGCCAAAGACGCCATGAAAGATTCTATTCACTAGGCGTCCCGCCTTGCGCTTGTGCTAATACACATGCGTAAGACCCTGTGGTTAAAAAATTGGTCCGCCCAAGCACCTTGCAAAAGGCTTCTGACTAGTTTGACTTTTCATGGGGATTGATTATTTGGGGAGGATTTGGACAAATACATCCAAACAATTTCTAGTGGGAAGAGAACTCTCTTGCTAGTCAAAAGAAAGTACAAACGTCCCTCACTTAAACAGATTCTTTCCCCTGTACCAAGGGCATCTGCCTCTAGGCAGTGGCAATGGCCTCCACCGTCAGACTCCAGTGGACAGCCTCAGGGGCAGGCCCAGGCACAGAAGAAGACCTGGGGCTGGAAATCTGCAAAGCAGAATACTAAAGCCTCATCATGAAGAGGTGCCCCCCCTCGCCAGAGTGGGGGGTAGACCTTTGCAATACTCAGAAGTCTGGCAAATGGAAATTCAGGACAGATGGGTCATCTCCACAGTATCTCTAGGATACAAACTAGAACTTCGGGAGTTTCCATCGTCTCGTTTTCTGAGATCAAACGTTCCCAAAGATCCAGGGGAAAAACAATCTGTTTCAAGCATTAGACCGATTACTAGCTCAAGGGGTGATCATACAGATCCCCACAAAAAAGCAAGGTTTGGGGTTTTATTCAAACCTCTTTATGGTACCAAAACCAAATGGAGATGTCAGACCCATTCTAGATCTAAAAAATCTAAATCAATTCCCGAAGATCTGCTCCTTTCACTTGGAGTCGATCGTGTCAGTAGTTTCTATCCTACAAGGAGAAGATATTCTGGCGTCTATCGACAACAGGGATGCATATCTGCATGTCCCTATATTTCCCGCTCACCAAACTTTTCTGCGTTTCGAAGTAGAACAGGAGCACTTTTAGTTTGTAGCCTTGCCCTTGGGGATAGCCACAGCACCCCGGGTGTTCACAAAAGTACTGGCCCCACCTCTAGCCAGGTTAAGTGCACAGGGCATAACAGTTTGGGTATATCTAGATGATCTATTGCTAATAGACCAATCGGTGGCTCGTTTGGAGCAAAGTGTACGCATTACAACCGATTACCTGAAAAATCTGGGTTGGATTTTCAACCTAGAGAAGTCTTCCTTAAAGCCGCTAAAAAAGCTAGAATATTTGGGTCTGATCATAGATGCAACCCAGAAAAAGGTGTTCTTGCCTCAGGCAAAAATCAACTCCATAAGAGCGTTGGTGTGGATGGTCAGGTCGAAAGGAGATCCCTCCATTCGTCTTTGCATGAGGTTGTTAGGAAAGATGGTGGATTCATTTGAAGCAGTTCCCTATTCCCAGTTCCATTCGAGGCTGTTACAAAATAGTATTCTATGGGCTTGGAATAAAATGATCCAAGCTTTAGACTTACCAATGCGGCTGTCCCCAAGGATGCCCTAAAGCCTCAATTGGTGGTTACTAACCCAGAATCTGCTGAAAGGAAAATCCTTCAGACCAGTCATCTGGAATATGGTAGCGACAGATGCCAGCCTTTCAGGCTGATGTGCAGTACTAGAAAACACAACTGTCCAGGGACAGTGGTCGAGCCGAAAGAACCTTGCCCATCAATATCCTAGAGATTCGGGCAGTGCGTCTGGCCCTGAAGGCCTGGACTTCCAGGTTACGGGATTATCCTGTCAGGATCCAATCTGACAACGCCACAGCGGTGGCTTATATCAATCACCAAGGGGGCACCAAGAGTCTTGCAGCACAGACAGAGGTGAACCATATTCTAACTTGGGCAGAAAGGAATATTACGTGCCTATCGGCAGTCTTCATTCCGGAAATAGAGAATTGGCAGGCAGACTACTTAAGTCGTCAGCAGTTATTCCCAGGGGAATGGTCTCTTCACCCTGACATATTTCGGGCTGTTTGTCAAAGATGGGGGACTCCAGACGTAGATCTTCTAGCATCAAGATTCAACATGAAGTTAGTCAACATTGTGTCCAGGACAAGGGATCCATTCGCACGCGGAACAGATGGGTTAGTGACCCCGTGGGATCAGTTCTCACTGATCTATGCTTTTCCCCCCTATTCAGTTGCTGCCTCGACTTTGCTGGAAAGAAAGCCAGTAATTCTGGTAGCACCAGCATGGCCCAGAAGGTCATGGTATGCAGAAATCATAAAGATTGCACTGGAGGATCCATGGTCCCTTCCACTTCAGCCAGACCTGCTTTCACAGGGGCCGATATTCCATCCTATCTCATGAACGCTAAATTTAATGGCTTGGCTATTGAAATCCACATGCTGAAGAAACGTGGGCTTTCCGGGTTGGTTATCTCTACTTTGATTAATGCAAGGAAGCCAGCTTCCAGAACCATATATTATAGAGTCTGGAGGGCTTATGTTTCCTGGTGTAAATCCAAGGGTTGGCACCCTCAGATATATCATAGGCAGAATTCTTGCCTTTCTACAATTAGGGGTAGAGATGAAATTGGCTTTGAGTACTATTAAGGGCCAAGTTTTAGCCTTATCGGTCTTATTTCAAAGACTGCTTGCTGCACATTCTTTAGTCCGGGGTTTTATGCAAGGGGTGATGCAAATTTATCCGCCAGTTAGATCACCTTTGAACCCTTGGGATTTGAACTTAGTTTTGTCAGTGTTACAAAAGCCATTTAAACCGACGCAGCATATTCCTTTAGTCCTTCTGACAAGGAAGCTGGTGTTCTTAGTTGCTATATCCTCAGCAAGGAGGGTTTCGGAATTGGTTGCTCTTTCTTGTAAAGAGCCATACTTAATTATTCATGAGGAAAGAGTGGTGTTACGCCCTTGTCCAGATTTTTTTTACCAAAAGTGGTTTCAGGTTTTCACCTGAACCAAGATATTGTCCTGCCATCGTTGTTTCCAAAACCATGTTCCAGGGAAGAAAAGTCACTACATTGTCTTGATGTGGTGAGAGCAGTGAAAGTCTATTTAAAGACAAATGCTCAGATTCGAAAGACTGATGTCTTATTTATTCTGCCAGAGGGTCCTAAGAAAGGACAGGCAGCGTCGAAATCCACTGTCGCTAAGTGGATTCGGCAAGTTATAATTCAAACTTATGATTTAGGGAATAAGATTCCCCCTTTTCAGGTCAAGGCGCACTCTGCCAGGTCGGTTAGTGCTTCTTGGGCAGTGCGTCACCAGGCCTCCATGGCTCAGATCTGTAAGGCCGCAACTTGGTCTTTAATACATACATTCACAAAATTTTATCAGGTGGATGTAAGGAGGTATGAGGATATCGCCTTCGCGTGCAGTGTGCTGCAGGCAGCAATATAGGTCCTCAAGTCTGGGGGTACCCTGCGGGTTGTCTCTCCCTGCCCTCAAATAGCATTGCTATGGGATGTCCCATTAAGCAATTACTTAAAGGGGTTGTAAAGGTAATTTTTTTTTTTTTTAAAATAACAAACATGTTATACTTACCTTCACTGTGCAGCTCGTTCTGCACAGAGTGGCCCCGAACCTGGTCTTCTGGGGTCCCTCGGCGGCTGTTTCAGCTCCTCCCCGCAAGCATTAACCACCTTAATGCGAGCTCCCTCGCATGGTGGTGAGTGCTTGCGGGCGCGCTCCCGTGATACAGCCGGCGGCTATAGCCGCTCGCTGTATCACTCAGCCCCGGCGCACCGCGTCATCGGATGTGATTGACAGCAGCGCGAGCCAATGGCTGCGCTGCTTTCAATCCATCCACTGCAGCCAATCAGCGACCAGGCTGAGCTGCAATGAAGATGACGAGAACGAGCAGCGAAGATTCGAGGCGTCAGGTAAGTAAAACGGGGGGGCTGGGGGCGGCGGTATTGTCAAAAGTTTTTTCACCTTAATGCATAGAATGCATTAAGGTGAAAAAATTTTTACCTTTACAACCCCTTTAAGGCTCTGTGTCCCATGATGTACGATAAAGTAAGTGTAAAGGCTAGCCTGTATTTGTGGGAGGAGTCTGAGAGGGCTATTTAAGCCTCCTCCTCTGTCAGGCCAGGGCTCATCTGCGTTTCTGGGTTCAGAAGGGGGTGGGGCTTACACGTCACTGCCAGGTACTTGCTAAGCCACGGTCGGTTGCAACATGGTGGCGGTGCCTCTCTCTGTGCTCCACCCGGGAGTTCGCCTGCCCACTCACCTGGTCTCCCCTCGGCACCCACATTCACTGGTCCCCGCTTCTCCCGGTGTTCAAGTGGGGGGGCGTGATCGGCCACCCGCCGCCGACTCCTCTCCCCATGTAAATCCAGCTCCACGAGGGAGCCGCTCGCCAGCCAGCTCCTTTCTCCCCTTACCAGATTGCTCCATGTGGGAGCCGCCCGCTTCTCTGGGTGTTCAGGGGGGATGTTCAGCCAGCCGCCTGCTCTCCTCATACGGCTCCACGAGGGGGCCGCCCGCCTGCTTCTGCCGACACTTATGTCAGGGGGAGGGGGGCCGTCCAGCCATCCATCCTCCACCCACCCTCCTTGCCCTTGGCTTCATCTTGTCAGGGTGCTGCCCGCCTGCTTCTCCCAGCGCTCATGCCGGGGAGGAGGAGGGGTGTCCGTCCATTACCTTAGCTGCCGCCCGCTTTTCCCTTTCATCCTAATGTGCTGGCCAGAGCTGTGGGGGCCACCTGCTTCTCCCGGCGCTCATGCGGGGGGTGGGCGTCCGTCCATCATCCACCCACCCTCTTTCCCCACGGCTCCATCTGGTCAGGGTGCTGCCTGCCCGCCCGCTTCTCCCCGCTCCCCGATGCTGGGGGGGGCGTCTGTCCATCCATCACCGTAGCTGGGCGCAATCCCGCATAGTCGGGGGGGCGCCGCCCGCTTCTCCCTTTCATCCTTCTGTTCCTGACAGCACCGTAGGGGCCACCCGCCCGCTTCTCCCGGCGCTCACGCTGGGTGGAGAGAGGGGGGCCGTCTGTCCATTCATTCATCCATCCTCCAACCACCCACTTTCCCCACAGCTCCATCTGTCCAGGGTGCTGCCCGCCCACTTCTCCCGGCTCTCATGCCAGGGGGAGGGGGGCGTCCGTCCATACATCCATCCATCCACCCACCCACTTGCCACTCGCCCGCCAGTTCACCTCCCTGGTACCACGCCGTGCATCATGGAGGGGACGCCCGCATGCCTCCCAGTTCTCATGGGGGGGGGGGCGCTCACCCGACTGCTCACCTCCCGGTACTCACGTGGGGCATCATGTGGGGGGGGTCCCCGCACGCCATCCCGGGCATCCACCGCTTCAGTCACAAGTGTTCATATCGTGGCAGTTCGGCCCCAGGATTTCTTTTATAGCGTTTCTGTTTAGACGTTTAGTCTCAGCGCTTGTTTTTCTGTCATAGCGTTTCTGCCTCAGCTTTTCTGTTGTAGCGTTTCTGCCTCAGCATTTCTGTCATGGCGTTCGGTCCCATTATTTCTGTCATGTGTTTCTGCCCCAGCACTTCTGTCGTAGCGTTCAGTCCTTCTGTCGTAGCGTTCAGCACTTCTGTCGTAGCGTTCAGCATTTCTGTCGTAGCGTTCAGCATTTCTGTCGCAGCGTTGAGCATTTCTGTCGCAGCGTTGAGCATTTCTGTCGCAGCGTTGAGCATTTCTGTCGCAGCGTTGAGCATTTCTGTCGCAGCGTTGAGCATTTCTGTCGCAGCGTTGAGCATTTCTGTCGCAGCGTTGAGCATTTCTGTCGCAGCGTTGAGCATTTCTGCCGTAGCCTTCTGCCCCTGCATTTCTGTCGTAGCCTTCTGCCCCTGCATTTCTGTCGTAGCCTTCTGCCCCTGCATTTCTGTCGTAGCCTTCTGCCCCTGCATTTCTGTCGTAGCCTTCTGCCCCGGCATTTCTGTCGTAGCCTTCTGCCCCGGCATTTCTGTCATAGCCTTCTGCCCCGGCATTTCTGTCGTAGCCTTCTGCCCCGGCATTTCTGTCGTAGCCTTCTGCCCCGGCATTTCTGTCGTAGCCTTCTGCCCCGGCATTTCTGTCTCGGTGTACAGTCTCTGCATTTCTGTCATGGCGTTTTCTGTCATAGTGTTCTGCCCCAGCATTTGTGGCTCAGCGTTTAGTCTCAACTTTTTCTGTCTCGGCATTTCTGTCATGGCATTTCTGCCTCAGGGTTTCTGTCATGGCATTTCTGCCTCAGGGTTTCTGTCATGGCATTTCTGCCTCAGGGTTTCTGTCATGGCATTTCTGCCTCAGGGTTTCTGTCATGGCATTTCTGCCTCAGGGTTTCTGTCATGGCATTTCTGCCTCAGGGTTTCTGTCATGGCATTTCTGCCTCAGGGTTTCTGTCATGGCATTTCTGCCTCAGGGTTTCTGTCATGGCATTTCTGCCTCAGGGTTTCTGTCATGGCATTTCTGCCTCAGGGTTTCTGTCATGGCATTTCTGCCTCAGGGTTTCTGTCATGGCATTTCTGCCTCAGGGTTTCTGTCATGGCATTTCTGCCTCAGGGTTTCTGTCATGGCATTTCTGCCTCAGGGTTTCTGTCATGGCATTTCTGCCTCAGGGTTTCTGTCATGGCATTTCTGCCTCAGGGTTTCTGTCATGGCATTTCTGCCTCAGGGTTTCTGTCATGGCATTTCTGCCTCAGGGTTTCTGTCATGGCAATTCTGCCTCAGGGTTTCTGTCATGGCAATTCTGCCTCAGGGTTTCTGTCATGGCAATTCTGCCTCAGGGTTTCTGTCATGGCATTTCTGCCTCAGGGTTTCTGTCATGGCATTTCTGCCTCAGGGTTTCTGTCATGGCATTTCTGCCTCAGGGTTTCTGTCATGGCATTTCTGCCTCAGGGTTTCTGTCATGGCATTTCTGCCTCAGGGTTTCTGTCATGGCATTTCTGCCTCAGGGTTTCTGTCATGGCATTTCTGCCTCAGGGTTTCTGTCATGGCATTTCTGCCTCAGGGTTTCTGTCATGGCATTTCTGCCTCAGGGTTTCTGTCATGGCATTTCTGCCTCAGGGTTTCTGTCATGGCATTTCTGCCTCAGGGTTTCTGTCATGGCATTTCTGCCTCAGGGTTTCTGTCATGGCATTTCTGCCCCAGGGTTTCTGTCATGGCATTTCTGCCTCAGGGTTTCTGTCATGGCATTTCTGCCTCAGGGTTTTTGTCATGGCATTTCTGCCTCAGGGTTTTTGTCATGGCATTTCTGCCTCAGGGTTTTTGTCATGGCATTTCTGCCTCAGGGTTTTTGTCATGGCATTTCTGCCTCAGGGTTTTTGTCATGGCATTTCTGCCTCAGGGTTTTTGTCATGGCATTTCTGCCTCAGGGTTTTTGTCATGGCATTTCTGCCTCAGGGTTTCTGTCATTGCATTTCTGTCCCAGGTTTTTCTGTCATTGCTTTTCTGTCTCAGCATTTAGTTTCAGCATTTCTGTCATAGCATTTTCTGTCATAGCGTTGCTGTCCTTGTGTTTCTGCCCCAAGATTTCTGTCATAACGTTTCTGCCTCAGTGTTCAGTCTCAGCATTTCTGCCATAGCATTTCAGCCTCAGCATTTCTCAGAAGGGCATTGTTGTTCAGTCACGGCATATACTCCAGTAGCTGTTTTCATCTTTGTTGTTTGTCATGTCTCATCGTTTTTTGTTCATGTTTGTATCTGGGTCAGTTAGCTAGGGCTCACATGTCACGTCTACAGATCCATACGGGCTGAGGTTTCGTTTAATGATTGTTGACCACAATCTTCTCGCCCGTATAACATACGTCATATGATGCACGTTTATTCACCACACCTGTACGATTACTCACCACGGTCTGTGGGTACACCAGCCCTGAGTTATCTGTTAATTACCTGTCTCTGCGCAGCAGGTTACTCGGGCTCACTCACTACTTACACGGGGGGGGGGGGGGTGGTCATCAGGTTCATTCACGCGCAGTGGTCTTGACATTCCTGCTCATGTTCTCATACTTGGCTGGGCACAGAGGGGCGTTGTTCTCATGTCTTATTGTCTGTCATTTCTCTTGTTCATGTTCTCAGGTTGGGCTGTATTGGCATTCATCATCCCTTTGTTGGTCCTTAAGTGGTAGGTTTGGGCAAACGTCGTCGTGGTTCTGGTTTCCACTCTCGGCCCTGATCTCTTGTCTAGGATTTGGCCTGGAAGACTGCTCAGGAACGTCAGTCCAGTCATCTTTTCTGTTCCCCAGCCGGTTCCAGATAGGGGGGTTTCAGTCACTTTGGGTATGACTGTTTCATGCCATGGGACTTATTTTCCCGGGGTGGAGTCTGGCCCTCCTTCCTCAGTTCAGGATTCAGACTCGGTTGCCAGGTCACAGGCTGAAGCACGGCTCGATCTAATCAGGTGGGACCAGTATTCTGTGTCTGGCATGGTTTCTCCATGTTGTCAGTGCTCATTGCCATAGTGCATGGGCCTCATCCACCTACTCCATCACATCCTTCAGGTATTTAGCATTTTGAACTCCTGCCAATTGTCCTTTGGCACTCACCCTCGCACTTCCCCATACCAGTATGGGTAGGCCAGGGCTTGGGAGGGGTTTCACTGAGCACTTCACTGTCCAATCGTTCACGGGACGTTTAGTTGGGTTTTGGGTAGCTTTGCAGGTTCTATAGGGGGTTGTCTCATCACCAAGTCAGGAGTCGGGGGGGGTTTCTCCTGTCATAGCGGACACTTATCGGATATATACTGTTGCCATCCGGGCACGCGCTACTCCACTTGATGGATTGTTACCTTCCCTTCACCTAAATGTGTGTCTTTTTGCCCTCTTTTCAGGCATACTGACCAGTCAGGCCAAGGCAAACCTCAGGCCTTGGTGCTTAGTAATATCACTTTCTCACGCAAAGACTCTGGCTACAAGTGTAAAGGCTAGCCAGAGGCTAGCCTGTATTTGTGGGAGGAGTCTGAGAGGGCTATTTAAACCTCCTCCTCTGTCAGGCCAGGGCTCATCGGCATCTCTGGGTTCCCACCCACCCGTTTCCCCCAATTTTCATACATACTCATACTTTTTCTTACATTCAGGGTATGCCCTCTTTTCAGGCATACTGACCAGTCAGGCCAAGGCACACCTCAGGCCTTGGTGCTTAGGAGTATCACTTTCTCACTCGAAGACTCTGACTACAAATAGGATTTTTATAACAGCTTACCTGTAAAATCCTTTTCTTGGAGTACATCATGGGACACAGAGGTCCCGCCCCTCTTTTTGGGGTTTGGATATATTGCTTTTCTACAAAAACTGAGGTACTCCTGAAAGGAGGAAGGCTTATATAGGGGAGTGAACTTCCTGTATTGGGTATACCTGTGTCCATCACCTGAAGGTGGCCTATAACCCATTAAGTAATTACTTAAGGCTCTGTGTCCCATGATGTACTCCAAGAAAAGGATTTTATAGGTAAGCTGTTATAAAAATCCTATTTTTCATTTCCAAATAGCTAATTTAAAAAAGAAATTTAAAGCTTGGGGTAAAATGACAAGTTAGTAATCATAGAGCGCAATTAAAGTCTATCATCCTGGAATAAACTAGAAACATAACTAAAGGTTTGGCATGGTGACACAAAGGTGTGCAGTAGGGTTGGTATTCCTGAAGGTGTTTGTAGCATGAAAACATAATTTGGCATTGCTGGACGATTGGTGAAAGGTCGACGTGTCTAAACACAAAATAATACTTGGGTAAAAAAAATAAATCACCCGATGGAGTACAATATTGAAGGTACAGTGCCAGAACTACACGAGAAAAAGATTTTGGGTACTTACTGCAGATAACTGCAAAATACACAAAACAGTGTAGTCAGGCAGTGGGGAAAGTGAATAGAATTCTGGGGTACATCACTAGAATAATATCCAGTAGGATTAAGGAGCTCCAGATTCCCCTGCATTTTAGTTAGATCTCATTTAGAACACTGTCCAGTTTAAGAGACCTCACTTACAAGAAGATATGACAGAACAAATTTAGAAATGGGATACAAAAACAATAAAAGGTTTCAGGGAGAAAACATCAGGAGAAAATGCAAGAACTAAAAGTAGAACTATATGTATGCAAAACTTTTTTTCCAGTTTAGATGGATAACCTCTGGGAGGGTTACAACCTGTTTTTTTTTTTTTTTTTTGTTTTTTTTCTGGCCATCTGTGTCCTTTTGCTTCCTATCCCATAGCCCAAAAAGGAAGTGAGAGGAAATCCCTGCAAATAAGGGAATCTCTTGGGGGAGCCTTCCAGGTTTCCATTGGAAGATTTCCACTCTTACGATTCTGGGGACAATCCAAAATTTAGTGATTTTTTTCCTTTCACTTTTGATAATGGTAAACAGGACAAATAGGGTGTTCTGATCCATCTCCACTTTGTCAAAAACTGGAAAAAAAAGTTTTGCCTTTGAATTATACTTTAATATGTACAGTCTTGAAGAAAAGTGGGCAGGTTTAAAACCTTCAGCCCTGGTTCACACTGGTGCAGCTTTGAAATTGCACTACTTCAGCACCATTTCAAAGCCGCACATTAGTGTGATTTGCACTGCCGAATTCATTTCAGCTTGTGACTTCATTTAACAGACGTCTATGCAAGTCGCAATGACATTGGTAAAAAAGTAGTGCAATAACCTTTCCTAATCGCTGTGACATGAGTCGGGGTGCGACTTGACAGTACCAAATCACATGACAAGTCGCACAGGTTTGAACGGGGCCTAAAATACATGAAAGTGGATCTAAACTCCCGTTCATGACAGAAGGGACTCTGTATCGCTCTTCTGTCATAAATGATTCTCCCTGACCCAGAAGCTAGTGAAGATGACTGGTGTAGTGGTGTCTACCGCAGTAATTTCCAGCTTCTAGAGCAGTGTTTCTCAACCTTACTAGTGCCGTGACCCACAGTAAAATTATTTTCGTAGCGTGGGTTGTCAGCACCCAAGGCAAGACAAGTAACCTGCACCCCTAACACGCGGACATTTAGCGATCCCTGAGTCCCTTCCACTCGTACAGTAAAAAAACATTTTGATACATTTTAGGATGCACCACTCTTTCTCCTTTCTTTCGCTTTTATCTCTCTGTCCTAATTTCTTTTTTTCCCCCATCCCTCTCTCTTGCCGTCTTTCTTGTTCCTTCTTATTCTTTCTCTACCTTTTTCTTTGTGTCCCCCCCCCCCCCTCTTTTCCTCTCCCTTCCATGTACTCTCTATTTTTATTTTCTTTCTCTTTCTTCTTGGTGGGGGGTGGGATGAGTTGCAGTGCTGGCAGGGAGTTGGGGTGAGTGGCAGTGCTGGTGGGGGTATGGCATCCATGGCAGTGCTGGGGGGAGTTCTGATCAGCCAACTTAGGTGCTCCTGATCAAGGTCATCTGCTGATCTGAGACCTGTAGTGGGGACTTTTGGTGGCAACAATAATCGCAGGTAGTGTTACTGTGTCTCTGACTTTGTTGTGTCTCGCAGCAGTGACACCTATGCCAAAATCAGGAGATAGGGTCTCCTCCAGCCCCTCCCACTTCACATTCCTCACCAGTCAGCTGACCTCCAGTCTCTGCCCCCAGCCATGCCATGAACTGAATGGGTGGCTGCGAAGAGGCTGAGTGGGTGGCCGCGGGCTCCAGGAACAGCCCAGCTGGGCAGCCACAGGCTCCAGGTACAGCCCTGCTGGGCAGCTGCGTAAAGGTGGGAGAGTGGTTTGGGCTTCAGGAACAGCTCAGGATTCGGTGACCCATGGCGAATTGTCATTCGACCCCCAGGTTGAGAACCACTGTTCTAGAGGGATCCCACAGGTGTGGTATGCGCCTTGTTTAATTGGGCCAAGCTGGACCAATGTAACCATGTGAAAATATCCAGACCTGGAATTCTTTAAGGATGTTGTGGGAAATGGTGTAAACCTGTGCAAGGGTGTGTCGTCGTCTCCCCCCCCCCCCCCCCCCCCCCTCCAGGTTTATCCTATTTTTTGGAGACATCACGCCTCTCTTGATTAGTAGTCTTTACAAGTGAGAGTCCTCGCTTAGACAGTGTGGCCAAGTTTCCGTGTGGGCAAACAGGTCAAAGCAATGACAAGTTTTTATGACCATTGCAATTCTTACATACAAAAACATGCAGGCCCATACTCAGGACAGTCCCGTACAGTATACGGCAGAATTGTTTAATTATGGCCAAATATCACAACATGTCTGTGGCATGGTAACTACTTCAGCCTGTATTGACTTTTACAACTATTTTGGGGTAAGGTGATATGTGTAAACCATAGAGTTGGTGGATATGGAAGAGCAAAGGCAGGATAAG
The DNA here is from genome assembly GCA_037952925.1 of Lithobates clamitans. NCBI lineage: Eukaryota > Metazoa > Chordata > Amphibia > Anura > Ranidae > Lithobates > Lithobates clamitans. The sequence continues at coordinate 10,803,940 of JBBGZY010000292.1, read as the reverse complement.
TGGGTTAAGGTGTGAATAAAGAGGAGGGGAAAAAGGAATAGATGACGAAAGTAACAGTGGGTTAGAAGGGGATAAAGGGAAGGGGGAAGTATGAAAGTAAGAAAGAAGGAATAAACAGAAGGCAAGTAAGACGGTGATAAAGAAGGGACAAAGCACAGGGAGATAAAGTAAAGAGTGAGGAGTGTAAATGGCAGGGAAGTAACTTAGGAAGTCCCTCTAGCTGTATTTCTTAACTGCAGCACAGAAAAGTCAGGTCACTTGCTGTTTGCCAAGGTTTTGTAAATTCAGGGTGGGTTGGATAGACATAGACAAATACAAATCCTGTATCTGTATGGCTTTGTTTAATCTTTCAGCTAGAGAAGCAGAGTGTAAGATAACAGTTTCTGTAAATGTATAAAAAACCAAAGGGGAACCAAAACATTATAGATTCTTTAAGTGGCTTGGCCATAGGAAGCAAACTTAAAGTGTTACTAAACCCACAACCGTAAAATCATTTTGTATATGCAGTAAAGCATGCTCGTTATACTCGCTGTGGAACCTAAGGGGTTTATCCGCCACATTGTGTAAAATGGCTGTTTGATCCTGTATGCACAGATCCTCATCTTCCAGTGACTCTAAAACAGGTCTGGATTAGACGGGGTATATGGAGTCAGCCCGCACATGCTCAATTTGATGTGTATTGCTACAGAGTTGTTTTTTTATTTTCCTTGGGAGTGTGCATGTGATCAGCACAGGGCCAATCAGCACTGTCCAGACTGAGGGTCCGCGGTCCTGCATCCTGATAGGACAGCCAGTTCAGTATGAAAATAACTCCTACAAGCTTTAACCAGACACTAATAGAAGTCACAAGACTTCTGAATACTGCTGAGTAGAAAAGCTATTTAGCAGTTTATATTTACTATTAAAAAAATGCATCCCATGCACTGTGGGAGACCAGATATACTGAATGCAGGGTCCTGGGTTTAGAAACATTTTAAGTCTAGTACAAACTACAATTTTTTTTTGATCAACCCAGCAGACTGAATGAAAAAAGACTGACAATCGGAGCCATTGTACTAACAATCTGATGTTAGTGCAGCGATCTCCCCTGCTGTTCTATTGTCTCCCCGCCAGAACACTCCAGTCAGCGCTCTCAGCCATTGGGTGAGAGCGCTGATCGGGAGTCAGTCAGTGGTCTCTTTTCTGTCGTGCACAGACGTCAGCCCGGCTCCCGTGCACGCGGGCCAAATGTCGGCTGGTTTCCTTCGAACTGGCCAATGCCGCCCAACATTCGAGCCATGTGTACTAGGCTATATGTTGAACAGGTTAACATAACTTGTCAATTTATCTCTTTAGTGACTTATCTGTGTAATACAGGCAAGGAGGGAAAAATCATCATGTTTTGGATTTTTCAGCTTTTTTTATTGAATACAGAAACCCTTCAAAAAGTTTTTCACTATGATTTATGTTTTGTACACTTCTCTTCTTCTCTTTTAACAGTCCCAGTTCGCCGGAAGCAACGCCGTCGTTCGCAGTGGGGCCGTGGGATAATTAAGAAGAAGAAACCCAACTATTATTTAAAGAAAGATGAAGATTCTAAGTTCCAAGATGATGAGGAAAATGATGACCTATTAGAAAATGGCGATTGCCTGGAGGAAAACGGAGAAGAGACGCGAGACCACTCTGTGACAAATGATGAATCCTCTTGTGATGTGACAGATGGAGACGTGGAACACCAGAACGGGATACTTGGTAAGGGCAGCAGTTTGGAGTCTACAGAGGAAGAAAGCTCCAATGAATCCATGTTGGTCAATAGCAAAACGGCACTGGAAGGTAAAACTGTTACTGCCAAGAACCAGCCTCTTGCCACAGACTATTTAAACGGAAACTCTTCATTGGATAGCTTAGAAAGCACACCTGTATCTTCTTTCCATAATGGGAAGAGGGAAAATCATTCCCTTGTGACCGCAGACAAAGACTCCGAGACTCAAGACCCCCCATTTAATGAATTGGTTAATTGTCACAACTCTAAAAATCATCATAGTAATGAAGCACCACAGCTGATACTAGGAGCTGGTCAGCATAACCAGCAGGAAGCAATGGAGCGAGAAGATGAGCCAGAAGGTAAGGTGGTGGTGTTTTCTCTATTTATGAGATCTGTTTTAAACAATTTATGACTAACTTCATTCAAGACTAGACTGTTTATACAGTTTGAACATGACCTATGGCTATTTCAAGGAAACTTCCAATGAAGCTAAAAAAAGTCTTCTAAGGTTGAGAAACCAATTAGTAATTTAATGTTAATAAAAAGCTAGCTTCCAGCCAATGCAGTCGCTACCGCCCTGCAACTCTGATGACCTTAGTGATCAAAGTGCAAAAAAACATCTAAGATAATGCATTAAAGATGAAAAATGGGGAAAAAAAAATTATTAATAATAGTCCAAATGTCCCAATTCCACATCCATAAAGTGAACTCAAAATGTGTGCTGCTCCAATGTTCAATTGGTTGAAGACACCCAGTGCTCCACACAGGATAGACAGGGTAAGTATATCTGCTTACCAGATTTTTAGACCCTTCGGGGTCTATCTGCGCATTAGTGAGCTTTCACCCCTCACTATGGGCTCAACCGCATCCACTACCCAGCCTGCTTAATTGGATTCCACAGGTGTATATTCCACAGCTCAGGAGTCCGGTCACACATTCAACATAATAAAAATGATAAAATTAGGCTCAAAATGGAAACATTCATTTGTCCAGCACCCTCCACAAGTGTTCGGATGTCACCCCTGCTCTGTGCCTAGCCTGACATACGTTTCGTCCAATGGGACTTCTTCTTTGAGACAGTCACAGTGGAGGATCCCATGCATCCCATGTGGAGGAAGGCGGCTCTTTGCATAGGTTTATGGATAGGTACACCCATGTAAATGAAGCCTTATTGCCCGTACCCCCTTATGTATTGTCCCCATTCTTTTGTTCCCCTGCCACTGTGTTGTATATTTCTCTTCACTCCAGGTGGCCCAACACGGTTTGGTGAAGGGAGGCATGCGATTCCTGCACAATACAGTTCTAGGTGCCTGAGTTACCATTTGTTAGGAAAAGCACTTTTATGTGTGGGCTGGGTGAGAGAGTCTTTATCCCTCCTGTATACTACTATGGCTTCTTTGTTCCCAAGAGTGCGAATGGAGTGATAAGAGAGAAAAGAGTAGGATTAAAGTGTTACTAAACCCACAACAGTAAATCAGTCTGTATATGCAGCATAGCATGCTTGTTATACTCACTGTGGAAATTAAGGGGTTAATCATCTGCATTGTGTAAAAAGGCTGTTTTATCCTGTATGCATAGATCCTCCCTCTCTTGCACGGTCTATCTGGGGAAGGCCAGCTAACACAGGCAGAGTAGCCAACCTGCACATGCTCAATTGTTCCAAAGTGTAGAAATATTTAACTATATAACAGCAGCAAATTAATCCCAGTGACATAATCAAGGAAAAGAGTGTATACAAAAAAATAATTGTGCTAATACACAAAGTGCAGTGCATAAATAAATAACATTAAAAGCTATAAACAATTAATGTGCAAAAAAAAGTCCTTATGATGGATAAATTCATATATCAATATCAAATGTGAATAAGAAAATTCTATTAAAATGCTCACATGCTAGCATGCTCAGTTGTCTCTCATGCTGGAGAGAACAGTTTCTTGTTGTTCAGAGCTAGCCAGGTCACATGATATTGACATCACACGTGGGCGTGTATACAGGCAGTGAAAATCTCCTCCTTCCTGTACTCTCAGCACTGGAGAAACTGTGCAGTTTATCATGTAATCGTGGTATACAGATCATCCAAAAAGGTATATAGTGGCAATATTTTAATGTAAAAAGATTATTTATAAGCTGTTGGAACTGTGGGTGGGCAGATAAACTATTTTCATATTACTGGGTTTAGTAACACTTTAAGCTGCACAAGAGTTGGCAGTGAATATATTGCAATGATCTGCAAGGGCAAGCATAGGTTCACTTTAAACTGCATGTAGCCTGCTGTATGAAATATGACCATGCGGTCTTAGATTTGTTTCCGCTTTCAGATGGAAGTGCTTGTATAAAAGTGCTTTATATTTCTGAAAAATCTCAGGTGTTCTGGATACATTATCCAGGGAAGAATAAGGGGAAGCTGGAACCTTAGACTGGAGAAAAAGCCATAGATCTCCATTTGGATGGATGACAGGAAAAGCCTTGCTGCTGTTTGAAATATTACAAAATTTTTATCACTGCTGCTATTCCTTTGAGATGAGAATACATGTGTGCTTGTTATACATTAAAGCCCAAGAACCACTATTTATTTTTTTTATCAATGTATGCTTCTCATTTATATCATTGATTAAAAAAAAGACCATTTGTTTAACATATATAGCACATCTAATGACCGCATTGCTTTATCGGTTTAGTAAGAAAACATTTATAAAGTTCAGTATGCTTTAGAGCAGGGGTCTCAATTTGGCGGCCCTCCAGCTGTTGGGAAACATCATGCCTCTGCCTGTGGGAGTCATGCTTGTAATTGCCAGTCTTGCAATGCCTCATGGGACTTGTAGTTTCGCAACAGCTGGAGGGCCTCCAGTTTGAGACCCCTGCTTTAAGAGCCTGTGTTGATTGTATCAATTCAATATCAATTCAATATGGTTCTGAGCTTGTTCAGAATTTGATGGGTACAAATGACCTCCTCCGGACCTGCATTTGACCTGCTTCAAGCAGGTTTCGCACCCCTATGGACTGGGTAAACAAATCGGACACAAAGGCCTATTGCCACAGTCCGGAACTATCACTTTGTTAGCTGCCATCAGAAGCTAAAGATGGCAGCTTACATCTATGAAAGTACCGAGTGGAAAGATCTTGATTTTGGATAGTCTTCTGTCAAACCAATCTTCTGAAACTTTTATTAACCTATGGCTGGTGTGTGTGTGGTTTTTTTTTTTTTTGTTTTTTGTTTTTAATAATCTTTGCAATTCTTATAAAACGGTCAAAAAGACGATAGCAACCAAATAAATAGACATTAAAAAGGAAAAGCAAAGCAACCCAAGTGGGTATTGGGTCAATGTATGTAACATAAGGCCCGATTGGCCATCCAGCATAGCGGGTGTTAGAGATGGAGGTGTCTTAGTTGTCATGAAAGCATATGAAATATATCACCATTAATTTGTCTCTGGCCCCCTACTATCAACCTTGGCGGTAAAGATGAGCATATAGCACTAATTTGGGCAGAATAAAAAGAGCCCAGAGGGCAGACAGATAAAGAGAAAATAAAACAAGTGAACCAAAATAAAATAAAAGCAGCACTCTACTATGATGTATGAGCAGTCTTATATCAAGTGTCTCAGAGGATCAAGTCAAGTCTAAAACATTTCTGACAGTCTTCTCCCATAGAACTGGTACCTGTTGGTTGTGTGTTCGTTCGGGCCTTGTCAACATAGTTACATAGTAGGTGAGATTGAAAAAAGATACAAGTCCATCAAGTCCAACCTATGTGTGATTATGTGTCAGTATTACATTGTATATCCCTGTATGTTGTGGTCATTCAGGTGCTTATCTAATTGTTTCTTGAAGCTATCGATGCTCCCCGCTGAGACCACCGCCTGTGGAAGGGATTCCACATCCTTGCCGCTCTTACAGTAAAGAACCCTCTACGTAGTTTAAGGTTAAACCTCTTTTCTAATTTTAATGAGTGGCCAAAAAGTGCAAAAAAAGTTTTATTTCTATTGTAGGGTCACCAGTACGGTATTTGTATATTGAAATCATATCCCCTCTCAAGCGTCTCTTCTCCAGAGAGAATAAGTTCAGTGCTCACAACCTTTCCTCATAACTAAGATCCTCCAGACCCTTTATTAGCTTTGTTGCCCTTCTTTGTACTCGCTCCATTTCCAGTACATCCTTCCTGAGGACTGGTGCCCAGAACTGGACAGCATACTCTAGGTGCGGCCGGACCCAGAGTCTTATAGAGTGGGAGAATTATTGTTTTATCTCTGGAGTTGATCCCCTTTTTAATGCATGCCAATATTTTGTTTGCTTTGTTAGCAGCAGCTTGGCATTGCATGCCATTGCTGAGCCTATCATCTACTAGGACTCCCAGGTCCTTTTCCATCCTAGATTCCCCCAGAGGTTCTCCCCCCAGTGTATAGATTGCATTCATATTTTTGCCACCCAAATGCATTATTTTACATTTTTCTATATTGAACCATATTTTGCAAGGTTTCCACATCCTGCAGAGAAGTTATTGCCCTGCTTAGCTTAGTATCATCTGCAAATACAGAGATTGAACTGTTTATCCCATCCTCCAGGTCGTTTATGAACAAATTAAATAGGATTGGTCCCAGCACAGAACCCTGGGGAACCCCACTACCCACCCCTGACCATTCTGAGTACTCCCCATTTATCACCACCCTCTGAACTCGCCTTTGTAGCCAGTTTTCAATCCATGTACTTACCCTATGGTCCATGCCAACGGACCTTATTTTGTACAGTAAACAATTATGGGGAACTGTATCAAATGCTTTTGCAAAATCCAGATACACCACGTCTACGGGCCTTCCTTTATCTAGATGGCAACTCACCCCCTCATAGAAGGTTAGTAGATTGGTTTGGCTAGAATGATTCTTTATGATGTCCATGCTGATTATGCTAATGATACCGTTCTCATTACTAAAATCTTGTATATAGTCCCTTATCATCCCCTCCAACAGCTTACATACTATCGATGTTAGGCTAACTGGTCTGTAATTCCCAGGGATGTATTTTTGGCCCTTTTTAAATATTGGTGCTACATTGGCTTTTTTCCAATCAGCCGGTACCATTCCAGTCAGTAGACTGTCTGTAAAAATTAGGAACAATGGTCTGGCAATCGCTTGACTGAGTTCCCTAAGTACCCTTGGATGCAAGCCATCTGGTCCCGGTGATTTATTAATGTTAAGTTTCTCAAGTCTAATTTTAATTCTGTCCTAACATAATGAATCTAAGTGGCCCAAATCCCATACCATTTGTCGTGTCTGTCCTTACATGTCGCCATCCATTCCTCCACAGCCTTAATGTCGTTCACAAGATAAATCCATTCCGAGCGGCTTGGACCTTGACTCCATTTCCAGTAAATGGGGATCAGTCTCCTAGCTGCATTCAGGAGGTGGGTTAGCACCAACTGTCGATAAGAGCTGAGAGGATTGGTCGGGACATGGAGGAAACCCATTGGGGAGTCAGGAAGATCCATATTTAAGATGTTTGGGTTCTAATGTCCTGCCAATAGGGCTGTAACTTGAGGCATTACCACCAAATGTGTAAAAACAAACCCCTATGCCCGCTGTCCCGCCAACAAGCATCCGAGGAAGCTTGGTATATTCTAGCAAGTTTGGTGGGGACTCTATACCATCTAGACGTTACTTTGAACCCATTCTCTTGCATTTTCGTGTCAACAGAGCTAGAATGTGTAAGGCGGTGTAAGTGATCAAGTTGTAGCTCAGTAAACTCATGTTGCAGGTCTCTTTCCTATTCTTGAATGTATATTGGCTTCCTCTTGGGTCCCAGCCCAGTAGCATCTCATACAGGACAGATACGGAATGCAGGATTGGATTGGCTGACATGCAAAGCTTCTCAAAAGTAGTGTAGGAGGTAGGGGAGCGTATAGCTTGAGGTAAACCATGTGTAAAATGTTGAAGCTGTCTATCTCCAATCGTCTAAGGGGAAGCTACCATATTGAGCTCAAAGTTCCTCCAGTGGGATTAATCCCTGGTCTTGGATGAACCTATTGCACCTTACCATCTGCCGTCCAAGTAAGGAAGAAAGACAGGTGTTCCCCTGGAGCAAGCCAGGGGAAGCCTCCCAGGGGAGCTAGGGGTGAGAACTGAGGGGCACGCTTTCATGACTTAATTAGGATATTCCATTGCTGCAAAGCGTGAATAGTAGCTGGAGAAACAGATGCAGACTGCCCTCTATATTCCCGGGGTACCCATGGTGTATGGGATAAGTTGTGGCCAGCCAAGAATTTTTTTAAGGATACCCACACCTTAGTGGACACCCCTTGGTGCCAGTCCAATATCCGCTGCAGAGCTATCGCCTCATAATAATTGCGTATACCTGGGACGCCCAGGCCTCCCAGCCACTTGAGTCCCTGTAGGGTACGAAGAGCCAACTGAGGGCTTCTCCCATGCCAGAAATATTTTAGGAAAATACTGTTAAGGATCCAAACGAAAGACTTGGGTAAAGAGAGGGGCACCATTTGGGGATAGAACAGGATTCGGGATAACACGTTCATATTTAACACACTGACTCAGTCCCAGCTGTTTACGTCTGCTTTTATAATGGAGAGTAGCGGGCGTAAATACTGTTAAAAAGCTGGGAGCAAAGGGGGGTGAGATAGACACCCAACTATTTCAGGTGAGTATGGCACCAGGTGAAGGAGAACAAGGATTGCAACCGTGTACGCAAGCTCGAGCCAATATTCAAGGATAGAATTTCCAAAATATAATTGATTTTGAAATTAGAGTAAGCTGAAATTCTGTAATTCATCCATGATATTGGGGAGGGAAATCAAGGGGTCAGCCACATAGAACAGGACATCATCCGCAAAAGCAGATTATTTATGCTCCCTTGGCCCAACATAAACATTTAACATTTGGATTCATGCAAAGCCTATTGCATAACAGTTCCAGGGTGAGGGCGAAAATAAGGGGGGACAATGTTGGCCTCCCTGCCTAGTTCCGTTCAAGATAGGGAAGGTGTCATTCACGAAAAGCGTCATTCACAAAAGGACGCCATTCACCTTAACTCGGGCCTTAGGGGAGTTATAGAGTGACGCTATCCAGGAGAGCATGTTTGGGCCAAGTCCCAGTCTAGTCAATACAGCTCGAAGGTAGACCCAATCAACCCCGTTGAACGCCTTTTCAGCATCAGTAGAAAGCAGGAGACAGGGTGGATGGTCTGTCTGTGTTTGTGCCCAATGGATCAATTGAATCGAAGGGTTAGAATTTTACCCTAGCTTCCCTTCCATTAATAAAACCTGTCTGGTCTGGATGTATTACAGTTGGCATTATGGGTTTAAGACGGTTAGCTAAGATCTTCACCAATATTTTTATATCATTGTTGAGAAGTGAAATCGGTCTATAGCTGCTAGGGGCAATGTGGTCTCTCCCATCTTTAGGAAGCACCGTAATTTGGGCCAGTAGTCCCTCTTTGGGTATGACAGTACCCGAAGCTATCGCGTTAAAGTAGGCACACTTTGGTTTAGACAAGATAGGGAGGAAGGACCTGTAATAGGCGTTCGTATAACCGTCAGGTCCTGGGCTTTTCCCTTTCGGGAGCTCTTTTACTACTGTCTGCAGTTCTGTCTGAGTGATGGGCGTCTAAAGTTGTTTGCTAATTTGGGTAGTGAGCTGAGAGGTTTGAGCCTCTGCCAGATACTGCAGTATACAATCCTGTTTCTGATCTACCATTGAGCCAGGCAGTGTATCAGGGAGATGGTAGAGCTGGGCATAGTAGTCCCAAAAGGTAGCAGCAATCTTTGAGGAGTGAACTACCTGGGAACCTGTCGCTGTATGGAGTTCATGGACATGGCCCGAGGCTTGTTATTCCCATACTCGCAAAATGTGTGAGAGGTATGGCATAAGCATGCCCATATCCGGGTATCGAGTAGGTTGGCAAGCTCCAAGTGGAGAGATTGGAGTTCTGCAGCCAACTCTGAGGTCATACGTTTGTTTGAGTTCTGCATATTGGATTTTTTTTTTTTTAAGGAGGGTTTGGAGATCCCCTTCACGTGCTTTTTTTTTTATATATATATATATATATATATATATATATATATCTAAAGCCCTGATATATGAACTCCCCTCTGACCACTGCTTTATGCCCTTCCCAGAAGAACACCAACCCCACACCCCCTGTTGAATTCTCGGCAAAGTACAGGGAAATAGACTCTGATATGTGCTTTGACGCCACCTCGTCATCCGAGGTGTTCTCATTTAGGCGCAAAGTCCATGACTTGGTGTCAGAGGACAGCGGATGTATAGAGAGGGCTACCAGGGTGTGATCAGAGATAGTGATAGATCCAATCAACGCAGTCCACCAATAACAAATCTATTTGAGAATACAGTGTGAGTGGCCGAATAGTAGCTCAAGTCTTTATCAGTGGGATGGAGTACTCTCCAGCAGCCTACAAGATGTTGGGAGTGTAGGGATTTTCTCAAGTGCTTAAGGAAAGCGAATGAGTGGGTGGAATGACCCGTAGATGTGTCCATTCGCGGGCCCGTACTGACACTGAAATCCCCCCCCCCCCCCCCCCATGATCAGCTGGCACTCTCTAAAGGTGGAGAGGGAATCTAAGGAGTCTAGGAAAGTGAGCTGTTGAGTGTTCGTGTGTACACGGTTGCAAAAGTAAATTTACAGCCTAAAATGGTGCCTTTAAGTAAAAGGTATCTGCCATTAGAGTCTGTAAGCTGGTCCGTTATGACAAAGGGAGATTGTTTATGCATAGCTATGGCAACCCCGCTTAATTTAGAGCGCGGAGAGTTGCTGAGAAACCATTGGTTATACAGGTGTGTGGGGAGGCAAGGGACCGAGTCAGCGCGAAAGTGTCTCTTGTAATAAAAGCATCTGTGCCCCCAAGCATTTTGTTTTGAGCCACAACTTACTGCATTTATTAGGCAATCCTAGGCCCGGAACATAGTACGACACAACTTTCAGGGAAGCCATGATGTACGGGAGTCATGGAGAAATCCAAGGTCCCCGTCAGAGAAGAGAACTGCAAGTGACTGATCCAAGAGTCAAGGAGTGCTGAGAAAATAAAAAACAAAAGTAAAAACCTAGAAAATATACAACCATTAAGACATACAGTATATTTAGGAGAAACTTTGCCATAAGGGCTTTCCAACATAACCAACCACTACTAGTCGGGGATCTCCACACCATAACACCTAGGAGTTGGCCTATTTGGGGGAAAGTGGCACAGGACCAGGTGTGAACCCGCTGGAAAAACTTGTTCGGTATAAAGAGCATTGCAACATCAAAGATGTACAAACCAAATAACCACAGTTTTCGAAAAATTTGAAAATAACCCTGAGAGTCCCTGTGAAAGGAAACAATATCAGGTTAGGCAATTCACTTGAGTCCTTCAGGACCTCATCGGAGGGGGAGAATGTTGAGGAGATAGCAAGGGGGGGCTGATCATCTCTAGACCTGTGCCTGTTCCGTCCCCTGTGGCGTGCAAGGTACTAAGGTTGTGGGCGTACAGGGAGTGGAATCTCGGGTGGCTTGAGGGCACAACATTGCATTAAGGTGCGTCTGGAAAGATCCGGGAAGGAGGACAACTGTGCGCCATCAAAGTCCACATAGCGGACACCTCTGACGTGGAACATTATGCGTTCCTTCAGTGAATATTTGTGCAGCTTGCAAATGATATCCCTTGGTTTAGTAGGGTCATCTGAAGGTGGATGGGAGGGCTCTATGAGTGCGGTGTATTTCAATGTGGTCAGGTGCTTCTCAGCCGAGAATTTGCTTGAAAAGACCTTGCAGGGTATTAACTAATATCTCTGGGACCAGTAGCTTCTGGCAAGCCCCCAATACGGATGTTAACGACTTCTATTTTAATAGATCAAATGGATGATTTTGAAAGAGTTCACCTGTCGGTCTTTCAGCGTTCATTTAAGTGATTGCAGGGCAGGTGTAACCACTTCCCATTGTGACTCCAGGTACTCTGCCCCCAATATGTGCTGTATCAGCCTGGAGTGCTGCAGTGTCCTGCCTAAAGGCCTTCTCAACCCTGTGGGTGAATAGCTCCAGGTCAGCTTTAGTGGAGAGGGAAAGAATAAGAACCTGCAGATCCTTGTCCCCCATGTCATCTCCCACAGCTGAGTCACTTGGCTGGCTGTGCTTTAGGGTGAGGTCGGGAGAGAGAGAGAGCGAAGGTGATGGGAGGTGTGGAGAAGGGATAGGGTTGACTGCACGTGCAGCCTGGTATTTACCGCTCGGCGACATCTTGGAAGTCGCGGCAGGGCTCCGAGAAGTACTGATCCAGGAAAACAGACCGGTTTTGGGAGGTCTGTTAAGGCTGCGGTAATGTTTGCCATCTAGATGGCATAGTTTGGGGTCAAAATCTCCCCAGGAAGACTGCTGTGGATGCGATTTGTGTGGTGAGTTCACGGAGCTCCTCTAGCAAGCATCCTCACACGCTCATGCTGTAGCCTTGCCCCCGGCTGTTGTGTTTTTGCTCCTTTATGGAGCACCAATATTAGAAACTCATTTACAACCCCAACTCCAAAAATGTTGATGCAAGTCTATAAAGCCCACATTTTATTACATATAGAAAATAGAATACATATCAAATGTTTAAACTGAGAAAATGTAAAAATTTAAGAGAAAAAGGTGGCATGCAGCATGTCTCAAAGTTTGGACAGGGCAACAAAAAGCTGGCAAAGCAAGTGGTGCTAACAAGGAAGAGCTGGAAGAACATTTTGCAACAAATTATGTAATTGGCAACAGGTCAGTAACATGATTGAGTGTAAAAAGGGCATCTTAGAGGGTCTCAGAAGTAAATATGGGCGAACGTTCACAACCCAGGACCTCTCCCAAAACTCCAGCAACTGGTCTCCCCCAGCGTTTATAGGGTGTTAAAAGAAGAGTTGCTACACTGTGTTAAACATGGCCCTGTCCCAACCTTTTTGAGATGTGTTGCTACTATCTATATTTCAAAATGACTTTGCCGGTTTTCAGGCGTTTTAGCTCTAGAAATAGCGCCTGAAAACTGCCTTCCATTCATTTCACTGTGGCTTTTCACACCCGGGCAGTGCGCTTGCGAGACGTTAGGAAAAGTCCTGCAAGCAGCATCTTTGGGCGGTTTGGGAGCGTTGTATTTAGCACTCCCAAAATGCCCTGCCTATTGAAATGAATGGACGGCGCTTCCAAAGTGCCTGAAAAGCATTTAGCGCCATAACACGGGCACATTTCACCCTCCTTCTTTGGGGTGAAAAGCGCCGCATAAACAGCGGTAAAGCGCCACTAAAACGAGCTGTGCTTTACCGCTAACGCACGGGCGGCCCCAGTGTGGTCTAACTAGAACTGTACATTTTCTCAGTTTAAACATTTGTTTTCTATTGCAAATAAAATATGGATTTATGTGGTTTGCAATTCATTGCATTCTGTTTTTATGTAGATTTTCCATAGCGTCCCAACTTTTTCGGCATGGGGGGTTGTATATTAAATCCAGTTTTTGTCAGTTTTTTTTTTTTTTTTATTTGGAAATGGCTGCTTGGAGCTTTCTGAAGACAGAGTCTGGTGCTGCGTGGAAAGGTTATGCCCAAAGAATCCATCTGGTTGTAAATGTTGAGCAGCTGGATAATCAAAACAGCAACCACTTCTGGATCCTTAGTCAAACATCATCTTAAAATATCAAATATCAGGAGCTCGATGTCAGTCTCTCCTTAATGACTACTGTCATGCGAGATGAATTTTATATCGTAGCACATGGCTTATCTAGAGGAAAACAAAGAAGCTGCATGTGTGGGTATATGCTTGGGAGATGGATAGCTAGTAACAGTTGTGCCTAAAAGTTTGCATACCCTGACAGACATCGTAAAATTTTTGCACTGATATTGAAAATATGACTGGTCATGGCAAAGTTTGTAAAGTCTCATTTATCTTTATTGGAGGAAAAAAATAAGTTATACTTACCTGCTCTGTGTAATGATCCTCCTCTTCTCGGGTCCCTCTTCGGCTCTCCTGGCCTCTCTCTCCTGTTGAGTGCCCCCACAGCAAGCAGCTTGCTATGTGGGCACACGAACGGTGTCACAGCTTCCTTTTTTCTATTCAGACAGGGAGCTGCGACCCGGGCCCACCCCTCTCTCTCCTGAATGGCTGACTGACTTTGACAGCAGCGGGAGCCAATGTCGCCGCTGCTGTGATTCAGCCAATCAGGAGGGAGAGTCTCGGACAGCCAAGACACTCCTGGACAGAGATGGGGCTCAGGTAAATATTAGGGGGCGGCTGCTGTACGCAGAAGGTTTTTTTATCTTAATGAATAGAATACATTAATATTAAAATAAAACTGACTTTACTAATCCTTTAAAGGGTAAGTTCACCTTTACAGAAAACTCTGTAAGGTGAACTTACACAGGTCCCCCTTCACATGCTAGCACATTATGAAACACTCATTTTGGAGTGAAGCCCTCCAGTGCTGTTAAGTCACCGCTGAGAGGGCTGATGTTTTCCCCCGTCTGTCTTTTGGGTTTGCAAGCTCCAGCTATGTGATTGGCGGAGGCATTTTGTGTTGGGGAAAGGGCAGCCATACCACCTGCAAGAATTCAGGGCCTTATTAGACAACTAGTAAAAAAGACTGCGCAATGTCATTGATGCTAAAGGGGGCAATACACAGTATAAGGAACTAAGGGTATGCAGAATTTTGAACAGGGGTCATTTCTTTTTTTGCTTGCTTTTTTTTTTTTTTTTTTAATGATCGTGCCATTCGGCTATGACCTACAGTTGAATGTAAATCCCATTAGAAATAAATTAAAAATGTGTTTTGCCTTCTCAGTCTAGTTTTCTTTAACTGGTTCCTGCCTGCCGTATAGCCAAATGATGATCGAGCGGGAATGCTCTAGTTCTGGGAGGACTTCCTTCTCGCCGCGCATCACTGATCGGGTTAAAGAGCCAATGACAGCGGCTCTTTACTACGTGATCGGCTGTGTCCAATCACAGCTGATCATTATGTAAACACACTTACCAGTTATCGGCATTCCTTTCCTCGCACTGAGGAGAGAGGCCGGTGACTGGCTAGTGTTGTTAAGGTTAAGAGCTTCAATCGAGCTCAAGGTTATCTGCTGATGTCTCTAATTGGAAAGTGTGGATATGCATGCATATAAAAGTAAACTTTGGACACGCTCAGCACCGTTACTTCTTACACTTCTGATTTTTTCAGGGCGGTGCTAATGTTTTATACACAAAAATACGTCATTGCTATGTTAGTCTAATAGGTACATCGCATTGGTTATGATAGATAAGAAAATGAAGAATCTTCATGTCGAGGTTTGGCTGTCCCTGGTTTTATCTTCAGTTCCGCATTCTTCTGATGTGTGGGATGTAGGGTGTACCCGCCATTTTGAGAAGATAAAGAAACAGAGCTAATCTGTATACTTGTATAATGAGTAAGGAGAAAAATATGTATACACATAAGAAAATAGACATTTCCAGATTATTATTACCATCTACATCACATTCCTTCACAGTGTGAAAGGGGTTGCACTGGTCAAGTCACTGATCGTCGGTGTCCTGATAATCGGTGCAGCCCACAACAGTGCTCATCAGTGGTGCCAGTGCTGCCCATTAGTGTCTCCTATTGCAGCCTCGTCAGTGCCTATCAGTGCAGCAGCATCCGCGCACATCAGTAAAGAAGAAAAATTACGTGTTTGCTAAATTTTATAACAGAAACCCAGATTTTTTTTTTTTTTTTTTTTCATATTTTTGGGCTTTTTTTTTTTTTGTCCAGCAAAAAATTAAACCCAGTGGTGATTAAATGGCACCAAAAGAAAGCTTTGTGTGAAAAAATGTGCAATTGTCATTCAGACACACCATTGCGAATTGGATGCGGAAATTAGCAATAGCAGGAGATTTTAACCAGGTCTCTATGGAGACGGGTCACATATCTCCGCTGCAGGGCCAGTGCATTTTGTACAAAAACGCTGTGCGTCTTTTGGTCCGTTTCAGGTTCAATTGGTTTCAATTGCCTTTAGAAGTCACCTAATTAGTAAATAGAGTCCATCTGTGTGTAATTTAATCTCAGTATAAATACAGCTGTTCTGTGAAGGCCTCAGAGAACCTTAGTAAACAAACCGCATCATGAAGGCCAAGGAACTCACCAGACAGTTCAGGGATAAAGTTGTAGAGAAATTTATAGCCGGGTTAGGTTATAAAAAAAAATATCCCAAGATTTGAACATCTCATGGAGCACTGTTCAATCCATCATCCAACAATGGAAAGAGAGTGGCACAACTGCAAACCTACCAAGTCATGGCTGTCCACCTAAACTGGCAGGCTGGGCATGGGGAGCATTAATCAGAGAAGCGGCCAAGGTGCCCATCGTAACTCTGGAGGAGCTACAGAGCTCTACAGCTCAGATGGGAGAATCTGTCCACAGGACAACTATTCGTTGTGCACTCCACAAATCTGACCTTTATGGAACAGTGACAAGAGAGCCATAGGGAAGTCCCTTTTGCAGTTTTCAGAAACCATATGGGCGACACAGCAAACGTGGAAGAAGGTGCTCCGGTCAGATGAGACCAAAATATAACTTTTTTGGCCTAAAAGCAAAACACTGTGTGGCGGGAAAACGAACTCCACATCACCCTGAACACACCATTCCAACCGTGAAACATGCTGGTGGCAACGTCATGTTGTGGAGATGGTTTTCCTCCTAGGGACAGGGAAACTGGTCAGAGTTGATGGGAAGATGGATGGTGCCAAATACAGGGCAGTCTTAGAAGAAAACCTGTTAGTCTGCAAAAGACCGGAGACTGGGCCGGAGGTTCACCTTCCAGTAGGACAACGACCCTAAACATGCAGCCAGAGCTACAATGGTTTAGATCAAAGCATTTTCATGTGTTATAATGGCCCAGTCAAAGTTAGGCCTAAATCCAATTGAGAATCTGTGGCAAGACTTGAAAATTGCTTGGTTTTTTTTAGCTATTTTGCAAAGAAGAATGGGCAAAAATGTCACTTTCTAGATGTGCAAAACTGGTAGAGACATCCCCAAAAAGACTTGCAGCTGTAATTGCAGCAAAAGGTGGTTCTACAAAGTATTGATTTGGGAGGCTGAATACAAATACACGCTACACTTTTCACATATTTATCTGTAAAAAGTGTTGAAAAACATTTATCATGTTCTTTCCACTTCACAATAATGTGCCACTTTGTGTTGGTCTAACACATAAAATCCCAATAAAATAAATTTACGTTTTTGGTTGTACGATGACATCATGTAAATTTCAAGGGGTATGAATACTTTCCAGACACTGTGCATATAAATTTATAAAACTTCCAAATTCCCCAGGATTACACACAATATTCGGCTAAGAGGTACTGCAAAAATAATAAATTGAAAGATGTTGAATAGGAAAAAAGTGCCACCCAAATTGCCATGTTAAAAAATATGCATTCAAGGGAGGGAGCACTTTTTTTTTCTGGCTGTTTATTTTGCCTATATAAACACCACAATCAAAATCACAAAACTGCAATATCTTCAGTCCCTCCTGCCATCTTTTATAACTGGGTATTTTTCAAAATAGGCCTTGTTTGGACAGCCTTAAAGCAAAATTAAACCCTCCTGTCCTTTACAGCCAAAGAAGCTGCCTCTGTAACTGCCATGGCGATCAGACATGACACCAGCCGTTTGACGGGAATGTAAAATTTTTTTTTTTTAAACTGTTAAATCAATGTGTGTAGTTCCGCTTTATGATTTACTGCTGTTCAAGGGTCTCTTGGCTTCAACAAAATGGCAGCCTCCAACAAGAAACCGGAGCAATGCTGGAGGCAATTTACAGCACACACTAAATTTAGTAGCACAATTATTAAAGTGTGTGTTAACCCCCCCAAAAAAAATCAGATCCTGGTCCCTTAAAGCAGATTAAACAGCACAGTGCTTGTGCTGTGCAATCTGACCCCCCGTGGTCAGAGTGCATCCCTCCGTTATATGCAGCTTTCCTTGCCTCTAATCTCCTCTCTCCACCTCCTCCTCCATGCCTGTCAGCTCCCTCTCTGTGTTTCTGTCTCCCCACTACTATTAAAAGTAAACCTACAATGGTCACTGCCAGCCCCTCTTTTAGAGCCTGGCATACCACACTATGTAAGTCATTTCTAAAAACGAGCGTTGTAAATACCTATTTAGATCTATCTTCAGGCCGGTCACGTGACTCGTGCCCGCTTTGCAGCTCCGAGACGGGGCTTCTGTGGGAGGCCACATGATCTCCTCTCCCCGGCTGACATCAGAAGGAGATCTTGGCCCCTCCCGCAGAAGCCATGCATTGGAGATGTAAAGCGGCCGCAAAAACATGACCGGCCTGATGATAGCTCTAAATAGGTATTTACAACGCTCGTTTTTAGAAATTATTTGCATAGTGTGGTATGCCAGGCTCTAATAGACGGGCTGGCAGTGATTTAGAATTTAGACTTAAACACTTTAAAGTGGAATATATGGACTTTCCTAAATAACTTTATTTATCACGTTGTTATGGGTAAAGTTCCACTTTAAGGTGGCTGAAATGTAAGGTATAATTAGCTCTCTATCTACTCCTGTAAATACCCACCACCCCTACCCAAAAAACAATATCATAGATTTAAAAGTAAAGCTGGCCATAGATGCATTATTTTTTGATCGACCACCTGGCTGATCTGGAGAAAAAGAATGGATTCCCCCATCTACATAATTGAGGTGGATGGAGGAATCCTCCCTGCTGCACTATTGTCTTCTGATTAGTGGGACTCCTCTAAAAGGAATACACGGATCAGCGCTGCAGATGATTGGCTGCATGTGCTAATCAAACACGAGTTTTTCAACAGTCCCTTTCAAGAGGAGTCGATTGCTAGATCCATGTAAGGCCAATCTAAAAGACAAAACACAGAATAAACAGGCGAGTGTAATTCTAACTCAATACAATTTACAGTAGTCGTCTGCCCTCTCTACCCTTAAGTGTTGCTTTTTAATTATTACCTGTGGAAGGGATAGCAGGATATGAAGGACTTGCAACAAATGGAAAGCTGCAATAATACCCATCTTTGGCAATATTAAATGGTATGCAAAGTCAAAAAATTCTTTTTAGTTTTGGACAGAATTTGGAAGGATTAGGATTGCAGTCAAGCTTCTGTTGTCAAAGTCCCTCGGTGGGGAGATTTACACAAACTGAGTACATCCTACATGTTAAAGTGATTGTAGTCTTAAAATATATATTTTGAAATCACACCCTTTATACTTGCCTGCTCTGTGCAATATTATTGCACAGATCAGTTGCGAACCTCCCCTTCTGGGTTACCCCGCCTGCTTTCCTGGCTCCTTTTCTTCTCCGTGCGCCACCATAGGAAGCCACTTCCTATGGGGGTGCACATGCCGACTCGCTCCTTAGCCGGGCTATGTGCATCCATAGACGCAGGACATCTTGACCCTACTCTCAGCTTACAGGATTTGTTTGATAGCAGCAGGTACCAATTGATCCCACTGCTGCCTCTGTCCTATGAATGCAGTTAGAGAGCTGCTACAGACAGGCACAGTGCTGCATCAAGTGAGGACTCGGGTAAGTATTTAGGAGGCGTGGGGTGTAATACAAATATTGGGACATTTATTACTTTTAAGCTTTACTACAAAGCCCTCCAGTACTGTACGATCACCACTGAGGGCTGACATGCCCTCCCCTCCCCACCCCCGTCTGTCTTACAGGTTTGCACGCTCCCACTGTGTGATTGTCCTGAGCCACAATGACGTCACTCCCGCGCTTGTGTTCAGGAGCCCATGGTTCCAGCACAGTGTGTCGGACCTTCAGAGCGCATGCACCAGTGACATAACTGACTGAATCCAGGGTGACTATCTCCTATACTGTGCATTTAGGAGATATTCATTTCAACTTATTTTAGGCTTACTTGTAGGTAAAAATGACCAGGCAAGGTTTACTACCGCTTTAATCCAGGGAACGCGGTAAGGTAAACATTTTTAAGTCGCCAAAACAGAGAATAGAGGGGGAGTTTTTCAATAGGGACACTTTTTTTTTTTTCTGGTGTAATTTCCTTTTTCTTTTGTGTCTCTAGGGCAAAAAGTTAAAAGCGTACGTTTTTTACTTTTTAATGGCCATTTTTCCCAAAAAATCCCAAATGCGTTTTAGCATGGCCAGTGCCCATCAGTGCAGCCTCACCTGTGCCCATCAGTGCAGCCTCACCGGTGCTGGGGAAGAGGAGAGCCTCCGGATCATTACAGAGCGGGGACTGCCCGCTGTAACAGCTTTCATTTAAAATGCCCAGTGTTCCCGGCATCACACACAGTCCCGCCTCCTGGCCCAGTACTTTGATGTCACATGTCTTGGCATTGGACAGGTGTTCTGTCTATCAAAGTACCCAGACCAGAAGGCCGTACTGTGTGTGACGTTGAGCGCCGGGAACAGTGGGCATTTCAAATGAAAGCTGTTGCAGCGGGTAATTGCCGCTCTGTGATGATCTGGGCGATCGCTGGGACAATGGCTCCCATTCAAAACCCCCTCCCCTCCCAACATTTTCCATGGCAGCCCACGCTCGCCCTCAATCATTTTCCATGCGAGCAGGTGAGTGGAAATTTTGTGGGCTGGTTTAGAGAACCCACTGAGAAATGTGGAGTTTGACAGAGCAAGAGGGGCTACCTGGGGGGCACACATCTAACATCTGCTGTTTTGCCATTAAGGCAGATTAGAGGGGGGGCAGCTACTAAGGAGGTTTTTTTTTCAGGCAGGCTGCCCAACGCCTAAGTGTATGGAAGCAGACGAGAGCAAGTATTTGAATAGTGGATAGGTAATGTATTATGTGCTGGGGATTTTGGAATGCAAGGAGGATTTTTTTTTTTTTGGGGAAATTTTTCATTAAACTTGCCCTTTAAGGGACATCTCTTACATGGAGCACAGATGGGGAAAAAAACCCTAACTGGAGCCTTACCTATTCTTTAACCATTCTCTATGGCTTTACGCTTGATCTGTACCAGTTTTTTGGTAATGTTTTCATTTTTTTCCCTGCAAAGTCATTTAATATCTGCGTAACGTGTACCTTGTGTGTTCTGACTTAGGAAATCCAGGCAGCAAAATTCTACACAAGGACCTTTATTTGAACGAGAACCTTGATCCAGAGCCACCTTTGATTGTTGACAACAACAAGCTAGAGGTAATGATACTGCTAGTTTTTTATATATGATCTAGTAAAGTGGTCATCAACCCTGTCCTCGGGGCGCACTAACAGGCCAGGTTTGCAAGATAACTGAAATACATCACAGGTGATATCATTTGCTGCTCAGTGATTTACAGTATTCTGGTCTGCATCTTCCCAAGGTAATGCATAAAACCTGGCCTGTTAGTGGGCCCTGAGGACAGGGTTGATGACCACTGATCTAGTAGATGTCTGGTCTTGGTTTGCCCACAATGGTCTTATTCTTGATATATATTTCATCATTTTAGAAACTGCTTAATACTGTGGTAAAGAAAAGCTGCAATCTGACAGTGGATGAATTGGAGAGGTGGTACTCTGTCCTCAGCCAGTGTATCTACATCCACAGGATGGAGTATGACAAAACTGCCCTAGTGGAGGTGAGTTGAATTTGTTTTGATATTATAGTGGCCCTGTTCCCAATGGATTTCTCAATATCCATTCAAATGGATTATGGCATAATTTCTGGCCAGCTCAATACTGTAGTCCATAACCATGTGAGAACGTCTTGTTCGCCCAAAATGTATTTAGAAGCTAAATATGTATGTATAGTATATATGTTTTGTTCAACACTAATAAACAGTACAAAATACTTACAGATTAAATACTAATTTCCCTTACTTACGTTGCCTATTTGGGTGTACTGCATATGTCCAGAGTGAAGCATTTAAATCAAGCTTATGGGGGCAGTAACAGCCATGACCTCTTGTCACCAATTTTAATTAGCTAGCAGTCATGCAAGAGTGATCCAGGCAGCTGCATAGACGCCTGATCACTGTTACAGTGCTGGCAGTGTGGCGTTACCCTGTTCTGTCCAGGAGCCCAAGACCACAATAAACTGTCGGGGTGTGTGGGAGCAGATCAGACATCCAATCCTTTATCTCTTCTGCTGTAAATAGATGCTGGAATCGCTCAGCTTTCAGCATTTCCATTTTCAGAGCTGTCATTCCCTGGTAGTTAAAACAAAGGAAGCATTGCAACCCATAGTTGATTAGCAGCTGAGGTGGTCAGAGAAGATATTGGGGTCTAATAGGTAATCTTTACAGAGACATAAGTGGTTTGTCATCTGCATAGTGCTATCGCATAGGGGACTTTTCTTTATTGTACATCACGGGACACAGAGCACCATAGTAATCACTATGTGGATATATAGGCACCTTCAGGTGATGGACACTGGTATACCCAATACAGGAAGTTCACTCCCTATATAACCCCTCCTATCAGGAGTACCTCAGTTTTTTCGCCAGTGTCTAAAGTGTTGGTCACGAGTGTGCTCTGAGGAGCTCCAGGAGGAATCCTTGCTGGATTTAAATAGCCTCCACAGACCAGATCCATCCAAAGTGCCACTGAGGCCAAGGTGGATGGTACCCGGGCCTTGTATACGAATCACGAGGTTTTGCCTGTAACATCTCTCCAAGGGCTGGACCCCGGGATCCAGGGCTTTGGTCATGCTTACATTGCCTAAAGTTTTTCCTGGCGGGGTGCTATTACAGGTCCAAGGGAGTGGAACCCCGATAAAAAGGGACCCGGTCCTTGAAGGTTTGCTAGCGCAGCCCGCCGTGATGGGGGACGGTTGGATCTGTCTGTTAGTTCAGCAGAATCCTTTAGGGAAAAATGTTGTCATGCCTTAATTCTCCACTAGTGGAAGTATGTGCACATACCTTAATCTGGTGTCTTCACTTCAGCTCAGTGTCAGTCTGTGTGTGGCAGCAGCAGCTTGCAGGGGGGGATTCCTCTTGAGGTAAGAGATCTGTCATGCTTTTCAGGTGCGGAAGTCCCAGTTGTCGGCTCCACGTTTTTTCCATCCTACTTGCGCTCATGGCTCTGCCTCTAAAAGCTTCACAGTCTTTGCATGCGTTTCCTGTCCATGCATTACTTGAAAAACGTATTTATGCTGAATGGGATCATCCGGATAAGCATTTTCTCCCTCCAAAGAGATTCTCAGTTCTCTATCCCATGGAGGAATAATTCACCAAAAAATGGAATATACCAGCAATTGACGCTGCGATTTCCAGTGTGAATAAGAGTCTAACAGATAAAAGGTTGGAATTCCTGCTAAAATCCTCTTTTTCTTTGGCAGGTGCCATTACTCAGCCTTCAGTCACTGCAATAGGCATCTGTCAATCCCTAAAGGACCAGTTTAGACAGACCCTTAAAGAGCTTCCTGTACAGCAAGCCCGGGGTTTGGCCGAGCTGCCAAGAGCATTGTTTTGCCATAGACGCCATTAAAGATTCTGTTCACCAGTCCCGCCTTGCGCTTGTACTAGTACACATGCGTGGAATCCTGTGGTTAAAAAATTGGTCAGCCAAAGCACCATGCTATAAGCTCCTGACTGGTTTTCCTTTTTATGGGGATCGGCTATTTGGGGATGATTTGGACAATTATATCCAAACGATTTCCAGTGGGAAAAGTACTCTTGCCAGTCAAAAGAAAGAGTAAACGCCCTTCTTTTAAGCAGACTCTTTGTCCTACGCCAGAGGCATCCGCCTCTAGGCAGTGGCGACGGCCTCCATTGTTGGACTCTAGAGGAAAACCTCAGGGTCAGGCCCAGGCCCATAAGAAGGCCTGGGGCCGGAAACCTACAAAACCGAATTCTAAAGCCCCATTATAAAGGGGTGCCCCCCCTCATCAGGGTGGGGGGAAGACTTCTGCAGTTGTCAGAAGTCTGGCAAGAGGAAATTCATGACAGATGGGTCATCTTCACGGTAACTCTAGGCTACAAACTGAATTTTCGGGACTGTCCACCATCTCGTTTTCTGAGGTCAAACGTTCCCAAAGATCCAGGGAAAAGACAATCTCTGTTTCGGGCACTAGACCGAAATCATACAAATCCCCACAGAAGAGCATGGTTTGGGGTTTTATTCAAACCTCTTTACAGTGCCAAAACCGTAAGGAGATGTCAGACCCATTCTAGATCTAAAAATTCTAAATCGGTTCCTGAAGATCCGCTCCTTTCTCATGGAGTCGATCAGGTCAGTGGTTTCTATCTTACAGGGAGGAGAACTTTTGGCATCTATCAAGATCAGGGATGCATATCTGCATGTTCCTATATTTCCCACTCACCAAAGGTTTCTGCGGTTCGAGGTAGAACAACAGCAATTCCAGTTTGTAGCCTTACCCTTCGGGCTAGCTACAGCACCCCGGGTGTTCACAAAAGTCCTGGGCCCACCTCTAGCCAGGTTAAGGGCACAGGGCATAACAGTCTTGGTGTAGCTAGACGATCCATTGCTAATAGATCAGTCGATGGCTCTTTTGGAGCAAATCGTACTACGCATTACAACCAGTTACCTGGAAAGTCTAGGTTGGATTCTCAACCTAGAGAAGTCTTCCTTAAAACCGCTAAAAAGGCTGGAGTACTTGGGCCTAATCATAGGCACAGCCCAGGAAAGGATGTTCTTGCCTCAGGCAAAGATCAATTCCATAAGAGAGCTGGTGTGGATGGTCAGGTTGAAAGGAGATCCCTCCATTCACCTTTGCATAAGGTTGTTATGAAAGATGGTGGCTTCATTCGAAGCGGTTCCCTATGCCCAGTTCCATTCAAGACTGTTGCAAAACAGTATCCTGTCTGCTTGGAACAAAATGATTCCAGCTTTAGACTTGCCAGTGTGGCTGTCCCCAAGGGTGTCCCAAAGCCTCAGTTGGTGGTTACTAATTGGCCTTGAGTACTATTAAGGGCCAAGTCTCAGCTTTATCGATCTTATTTCAAAGACCGCTTGCGTCACATTTTTTAGTCCGGGGTTTTATGCAAGGAGTGATGCAGCTTAATCCGCCAGTTAGATCACCTTTGAACCCTTGGGACTTGAACTTAGTTTTGTCAGTGTTAGAAAAACAGCCATTTGAACCGATACAGCATATTCCCTTAGTCCTTCTGACAAGGAAGTTAGTGTTCTTGGTTGCTATATCCTCCGCAAGTAGGGTTTCGGAATTAGCTGCTCTTTCTTGTAAAGAGCCATACTTGATTATTCACGAGGACAGAGTAGTGTTGCGCCCTCGTCCAGGTTTTCTGCCAAAAGTGGTCTCGGGTTTTCACCTGAACGAAGATATTGTCCTGCCATCGTTTTTTCCAAAACCATGTTCCAGGGAAGAGAAGTCACTACATTGTCTTGATGTGGTGAGAGCAGTCAAGGTCTATTTAAAAGCGACTGCTCAGATCCGGAAGACTGATGTCTTGTTTGTACTGCCAGAGGGTCCTAAGAAAGGATAGGCATCCGAAATCCACTGTCACTAAGTGGATTCAGCAAGTTATACTTCAGACTTTTGATTTAAGGTGTAAGATTCCACCTTTTCAAGTCAAAGCGCACTCTACCAGGGCGGTTAGTGCTTCCTGGGCTGTGCATCACCAGGCCTCCATGGCTCAAATCTGTAAGGCCTCAACTTGGTCTTCAGTACATACATTCACCAAGTTTTATCAGGTGGATGTAAGAAGGCATGAGGATATCACCTTTGGGCTCAGTGTGCTGCAGGCAGCAGTATAGGTCCTAAAGTCTGGGCGTGCCCTACGGGTTGTCTCCCTCCCTTCAAATAGCATTGCTATGGGATGTCCCACATAGTGATTCCTATGGTCCTCTGTGTCCCATGATGTACGATAAAGAAAATAGGATTTTTATAACAGCTTACCTGTAAAATCCTTTTCTTGGAGTACATCATGGGACACAGAGGTCCCTCCCCTCTTTCTGGGGTTTAGGTATATTGCTTTGCTACAAAAACGGAGGCACTCCTGAAAGGAGGAGGGGTTATATAGGAAGTGAGCTTCCTATCTTGGGTATACCAGTGTACATCACCTGAAGGTGCCTATATACCCACATAGTGATTACTATGGTGCTCTGCGTCCCATGATGTACTCCAAGAAAAGGATTTTACAGGTAAGCTGTTATAAAAATTCTATTTTTAGCCTCCTTGTGATGGTAATGAAGTTAAAAAAAAAAAAAGTAAAAAATAACCGTAACCCTGTTGCCCCGCACACACCACCAAGATGCAAAATTTATGCAGACTACGATTGCGCCACTCGTGAGGTATCGCTGAGAGTGTCAGAGTGAGAGAGATAATTCTAGAACTGTATTTTATGGTTGATGAGCTGTAAAAGATTTTAAGTTGCCAATGGAAACTTGTAGGTACTGTGCTTTTTTCACTATATATGTACATGCAGATTTAAAATGGTTCTAAAGGCAGAAGGTTTTTTTTTTTATCTTAAAGCATTCTATACATTAAGATAAAAAACCTTCTGTGTGCAGCAGCCCCACCTGAGCCCCATCTTGATCCAGTGATGTTGCACGAGAGCCTTGTCTGTCCGGGGACTTTCCCTCCTTGGCTGAGACAGCAGCGGGCACCATTGGCTCCCGCTGCTCTCAATAAGTCAGTGGGCCAATGAGGGGAGAGAGGAGGTTGGGCCGAGCCACAGCTTCGTGTCTGAATTGGGACACAGAGCAGCGACTCGGCTTGGGTGCCCCCATAGCAAGCTGCGAGAAGAGGAGGTTCTGGGATGCTCTGTGCAAAACCACTGCACAGAACTGGTAAGCATGACAAAGTATGTTTGTTTTAAACAAACAAAAAATAATTTAATATCACTTTAAGACTTGACTTTGTTGTTTTTACTCGATACAACCTTCTTTTATATTTTACCAAAACATTGAGTATTACATTGTTTAATTTGTGTTTTTTTTTCATGAAATGTGCATTTGATAAAAAGTTACACAAACATCAAGCAACATAAAAAATTGCAACTACTGTTTTTGTTCTACAAGGCCTCTTTTTCAGAAAATATCTTTTATGTTCTGGGAGTATTAACTAGAGGTGCGCATCTTCACTTGCCTAACGATTCGATTCGATTACGATTATCAAGTCAACGATTCGATTCGATATGACGATGCATCAAGATTACTGCGCGCGGTTTTCATTAAAAAAAATTCAAGCAGTCAGGAGAACTCCTCCATTTTTTTTTTTATCTGTTCTTAAAAAAAAAAAAAAACACAACAGACATGATACAGGAGATGGTCAGAGACTGCAGACATGATACAGAAGATAGTCAGAGACTGCAGACATGATACAGAAGATGGTCAGAGACTGCAGATATAGTACAGGAGATGGTCAGAGACTGCAGACATGATACAGGAGATAGTCAGAGACTGGGGACATTATACAGGAGATGGTCAGAGACTGCGGACATGGTACAGGAGAAGGTCAGAGACTGCAGATATAGTACAGGAGATGGTCAGAGACTGCAGACATGATACAGGAGATAGTCAGAGACTGGGGACATTATACAGGAGATGGTCTGAGACTGCAGACATGGTACAGGAGATGGTCAGAGACTGCAGACGTGATACAGGAGATGGTCAGAGACTGCAGACGTGATACAGGAGATGGTCAAAGACTGCAGACGTGGTACAGGAGATGGTCAGACACTGCAGACATGATGCACCAAGTAGCCAGCATTGGGTTATAATGCCCTGCTGCTGCCATGGAGACAGAGACCAGCGCTGTCAATAGCGGTGCCAGGACAGCAACCCTGGTTGTTCGCCCACTGGTCCACTGTCGGAGGATTCTCCCATCCACCTGGAATGTGTAGATGAGGAATTGGATCTTTTTTTTTTTTCAGTGTAATGACCAAACGAAAAAAAAAAAAAAGATCAATATATGGGCTGCATAAGTGGCTTAGTGCTAACTGGATCTTGGAAGAACAGAGTGGGGGAGGGAGACAGATAGGGGAGAGAAAGGGACAGTTCAGTGATGAATGTGTAATGAACAATGCAATGCTCACTTATTCAGGGACGAGGCTGGAAGTTCACACAGCTTGGAATGTGGAGCTGCTGACTGTTTATATCTCCCGCCCACACCCTGTCCCCCCTCCTCTCTCTCTCTCTCTCTCTCTCTCTCTCTCTCTCTCTCTCTCTCTCTCTCTCTCTCCTTCACAGCTGTGTCGGGATAGGAGAGTGGGCGGGCTGGGCAGACACAGGGGGAGAGAGGAGGAGGGGGGGCAGCTGTATGCATCGTAATCTCTGTCCGTTGCTGGGAGGGGGGAAGTGAACTTCGCTGGGCTGTGTGAGACGAGTGTCAGAGACGCTCAGCTGCAGCCACCGGCTTCTAAACGTACACACCGATTCTCCTGTCCTATGGACTGGAGAAATCAGTCTGTATCCTCAAACTGTCACAGGGATAATGGGAGGCTGGAAACACCGCAATGCCCCCCACAGTGCAGGATCTCCAGGGACTTCAGCAACCCCAATTATCCTGCCACTCCCACGAATGTGATGACAGCTACAGTGATCTGTCTCACAGCTCTGTGGGGCTCTGCGCCCCGCACATTGGGGAGATAAGAGAGGACGTTGTCCAGTGTCTGAGGAGGGGGAGAGCCTGGGTGGGGGCAGTAGCTGAGGATACATCTCCCATTGACGGGAAACGGCGCCAGGCTTAGCCAGCCGATCGGTGGCTTTTCATCTCCAGCAGACACTGCTGTGCGGGGAAGGGGGAGGAGCCATAATGACGTCATGCATAATCGATTACGGCTGGATACCGCATCGATGCCGAATCGGGAAGGGCAGAATCGCGATGCATCGATGCGGCGATCATTTTCAACAACCCTAGTATTAACCATGTGCTAACCGGGCCTTTTTCTGACATTTGTTGTTGTAAAAATCTGTATTTTTTGCTAGAAAATTACTTAGAACCCCAAGCCTTTTTTTTTTTTAGCAGAGACCCTAGAGAATAAAATGGCAGTCGTTGCAATATTTTTAGTCACACTGTATTTGTGCAGCGGTCTTTCAAACGCAAATTTTTGAAAAAAACTCTTTAATGAATTAAAAAAAAACAGTAAAGTTAGCCCAATTTTTTTTGTATAATGTGAAGGATGATGTTGCGCTAGTAAATGGGTACTGAACATGCCATGCTTTAAAATTGCGCACGCTCGTGGAATGGCGACAAACGACGGTACTTAAAAAAATCTCCATAGGCGACGCTTTAAAAAATGTTTACAGGTTACCTGTTTAGAGTTAGAGGTGGTGTAGTGCTACAATTTTTGCTCTTTAATGATCACAGCAATATCTCAGCTGTGGTTTGTTCACCATTTACGTATGCGGACACGCCTTATATATGTGTTCGCTTCTGCATGCAAGTTCGGAGGGATGGGGCGCTTTAAAAAATGTTTTATTTTTTTTCCTATTTGTTTTACTTTTTATTTTTACACTGTCCCTTTATTGTATTTTTTTTTTATCACTTTTAATGCTAGTACAAGCAATGTAAGCTTTCCTTGTAAAAGAAATAAGCATGACAGGTCCTCTTTATTGAGAGATCTGGGGTCAAAAAGACCCCAGATCTTGTTTACCATTAAAAGAAAAAAAAAAAGACCTTTTGCCTTAAAAAAAAAAAAAAAATCCTTTGCCTGAGAACGGGAAGTGACGTTAGATCTTGCTTCAGTCCTCCTCCAGGGGCATAGGGGGGGTTGCCTTGCCCTCACTTGACTTCCTGCCTAGCCATTGGCCACACCAGATTGGTTCCTCATTTACGACGGCTCTGGTAAGCTCGGAAACTTCCGGAAAGCAGCGGGAGGGGGCACTTCTCTCGCGGCCTATAAAAGGGACCCTGTGGCAAATCTGCCACTAGGATAACTTTTTACATAAAGCCAACGTCCTGAAGAAAAAAAGATACCAGTGTTATGGCATATAGCTTCAGCCATAACCCCAGTATATAACTGTAAAGTCATGGCGTACATTTACAGTTAGGTAGTCAGCAAGTGGTTGTCATTTTATAAACACAATTGCAGATTTTAACATGTGTGCAAACGATTGTTTAAGAGTGGAACTGGTTAAGGTAATGACTTTGTTTCTTTTTTGCAGGAGATGGAAAGGACAGTTGAGAAGTTTCAAACATTCCTGTGAACGTTGCCAAAACTGCAACATTTTTTCTGTGACTCTTCATAGGGAGAGCCCTTTTAAGCGATTTTATTTATTTTCAATGGCACCAAGTCTGCTCTGAACCTTGCTCTCCCAGTGTTCAACCTCCCGCCGTCTGCTGTTTAACAAGATTGGTGCTATCGTCTCAGGTACTTGATGCCAACCAGCCTACTAGAACCAAACAGAACTTCATAACCCCGGTGGACACAAACCCAACAACTACAGTTTGAAAAATCACGGTGCTAATGGCAGGTGGATGGGAAGTCCACCAATCTGTTGATTTCAAATGGCAGAAAGCCGTCGGCACCAGTCATCCCCTTCTCAAAATTGGGAGGCTTTCAATTCTTGCGATGGAACTGTAAAAACAAAAAACTGGATCACAAAAAAAGCCAGATGCTTGTATTTATTAATTTGTCTCATTTTACCAAACTCTTAAACCATCTTTTTATTTTTATTTTTTTCCTAATATGTTTCATAAAATTCTCTTCAGAAGACGTGTCAGAGCTAGTTGGTGGCAGCTTACCCTAAGAACTGACTCAAAGCTTTTTTGTGCCTTTTTAACACTATGTTACGATTTTCCATGGGTCTAATTGTTAGGAAGGAAGCAAACAAAACTATCTGATAAAAGTTGTCAGGTTTCAATCTAAATTAAAGCTGGGCAGCTTTGTGACCCTTTGGTTGTTGAGGAGCCATAGTCCCAGGCTTTCAGGATTGGTTCTTTAACAGGTGCTGAATGTTAGGGCTTTGTAGACATTAGTCATGCTCTGTTCCCTTAACAGGTGCTAACTGTTAGATATTTGTGGGACACTCAACTTTGACTCCTCAATACCTGCTGGCTGGCAATGAATGCTGGAACTCTGATTTCTCAAACCTGGTTCAGCAGCTGCTGGCTGGTAGGGTGTACTAAGAGTTTTGTAGCTCAACTGTGATACTTCAAGAACAGTTACTGGAGAGGGCATCCTGGTACTTGGGGTCCTCAACAGCCAAAAGTTAACCATTATTAGTCTAAAACCTGTTGATTTCCCCCTCATTCTTCATTTGAGTAAAACCGATTGCTGCCTGTATGTCAAATGTGAGTCTATTTGTATGTGTTCTGCAAGCCAGTTAGTATTTGTGATGTTTGGTACTCCAAAGTGTTAAGTCCTCACTAATACTCGCCTGCATCACCACCAGT
Organism: Lithobates clamitans; assembly: GCA_037952925.1. NCBI lineage: Eukaryota > Metazoa > Chordata > Amphibia > Anura > Ranidae > Lithobates > Lithobates clamitans. The sequence goes on along the minus strand of JBBGZY010000292.1, from coordinate 10,772,966 downwards.
TTTTTACAGGTGCTCCAAAGTTCTTTGGATTCATCTAGGTTAGAGATCAGTCTTGTATACATGTTGGCACCCAGTTCACCAAAAAATGTTCCAGATCTATGCATTGCTGGATTTCTGGGTGGCAGAAGAGAACTTCGCCACCCTATAGGTTTGTAGAGCACAGCTTTGTAGGCACACCTTGCTCAGCATGCATTTGTGAATTATACAAGCATGAACTCAACAAGAACCAGCTTTGTGGCTAATAAAACTCCCGTGTTTTTATTTGACATGTGAGTTGAGGTGCTCCTTGTGCTACTGTTGTCACATTTTATTGATTGTACACATTATACGTAACTCGGTGTTTAAGCAATTTGGCAGAGAAAAACATGGAGTTACCCAGTTATCTTTGCCGCTCAAAAGTGAGAATTGTTCCAACTTTGATTTTTCTTTTTTTTTTTTTTCTTCTTTTTTTTATTCATTCAATGGGTTGAGTTATTTAGAAATACATAAAATCTCCAAGTTCACACCTGCTTTTGAAAACTGGGAAAATAAATTTTTAACATGGTGTTCCGTGTGTTAAAAGATTAAACACTAATACTCGCCTGCATCACCACCAGTTTTTTACAGGTGCTCCAAAGTTCTTTGGATTCATCTAGGTTAGAGATCAGTCTTGTATACATGTTGGCACCCAGTTCACCAAAAAATGTTCCAGATCTATGCATTGCTGGATTTCTGGGTGGCAGAAGAGAACTTCGCCACCCTATAGGTTTGTAGAGCACAGCTTTGTAGGCACACCTTGCTCAGCATGCATTTGTGAATTATACAAGCATGAACTCAACAAGAACCAGCTTTGTGGCTAATAAAACTCCCGTGTTTTTATTTGACATGTGAGTTGAGGTGCTCCTTGTGCTACTGTTGTCACATTTTATTGATTGTACACATTATACGTAACTCGGTGTTTAAGCAATTTGGCAGAGAAAAACATGGAGTTACCCAGTTATCTTTGCCGCTCAAAAGTGAGAATTGTTCCAACTTTGATTTTTCTTTTTTTTTTTTTTCTTCTTTTTTTTATTCATTCAATGGGTTGAGTTATTTAGAAATACATAAAATCTCCAAGTTCACACCTGCTTTTGAAAACTGGGAAAATAAATTTTTAACATGGTGTTCCGTGTGTTAAAAGATTAAAAAAAAAAAAATACAGTCCAGTATTGAATACGTGAGAACAAGTTACTTTAACATTTTTTGGCTTCTGTTTTTTTTTTTAACATGTGTTTTTGTGTGACTGTGCAATGTCTTGTCTTAACTGCTCTGTAACTCACAGTGATTTAATGTTATGTAACTTTTGTCAGTATGGCTTTTGTGGTCTTTTACAGGGTTGTTGTTTCTCCCTATATACAGTAGAGTCCTACGTTGTGACTCATCCATTTGCAGTATCTCGAGCATCTAGTGGTGTCACTGGCTGACGTGGAATCTTCCTCCACTAGAAACCCAAATATTCAGCCATACTTTTTCATAGACTGGTCTTTCAGGGGTCAATTGGAGTTGATCGGTGTCACCCGCATGTTGGCAACTTGCCTTGATTGGCAGGGTTTTGTGTTTAGCGGAGGATGTAGGCACTGTTGTCTTAGAGTGTTATATTACAGAGCATTCTGGCAGTTATGTAGTTAATATACTTTACGTTCACACTGTGTAGCAGCTGTTGGATGAATCCTGTAAAGGTGCAAGGAACTAGTGATTATATAGGGCACAAGACTTTAGTTCCTAGTGATTTAATAGGCTGCTTTATATGCACAGGTTTCCTTCACAAAACGGCTGACTACAATGTCAGTGTCATTGCAGTGTCTAGTTAGGAAAGGATATCAGCTCAGTGTAAATTATGCTTTTGTTTTTGTTTGTTGTTTTTTTTATATATATATATATTATTTTTTTTTTTTTTTGTACAGTCAGCATTTCATTTGGGTTCATTTTTAGACTACGGAAAATACAAAACCAAACAATGTAGCATATTTATTAAATTCAATATCAACTAATTTTTTTGTCATGTCACACTGTCTTGTTTTTGCTTCTTTTTTTTTTTTCTTTTTTTAATATATATCTGTGTGAAATGGAGATGTATTATTCGGTTAGCGCCAATTACTTTTTTACTATTGAATAAATTTGATTCAGTCTGGTTGACCTGTGGACCTTTGTTGAACTGCAACTCTCTGGGCCTCAGGTTAACCAAAGTTGTAGTAAATTCATTTTTGTCTTAAATATTAAACAAGCCTGGCTGATTAATTATACCACTTTTTTTGATTGAAACAAAACAATTTTTTCCCTACAAAAATACATTTTTTTTTTCTTAATCTCTTGAGGGTTTTGAAGACCTCAGGTGTTTGCCGTGTTTTTCCCCTCCTTTTTTGTAGGTAAAAATTCTTCTTCCTCTCACAACTCAAAAGAAATTCTGACAAAAATAGACTTTCTACAATCAATCTTTGTATAAAGTGAAACTTTTTACAAAAAAAAAAATTTTTTTAACCCTCACTGAGCAGGATAAACCATACTTTAAGGCAAGGTCAGTTTTATTAATAAAATTTTAAAATAAAATAAAAAATGTATTTTGTAAAGGTTGCATTGAAATAGGACTGCTGCTGTTTTTTTGTTTTTTTTTTCTTTTTAAAGAAATAGATTTGTGAAAAGGAAAAAATTGCCCAACAGCTTTTTTTGATTGACATTGAGCACAACTGGGCAAAACTAGAGGCAGCCATTTTGCAGCTTGAGCCGCATCCTGTCCCCTGTGCTGTTGTCGCTGTGGGTGTGGCACACTAGGATGCATCATCATAAGCAAGGCCTCGAGATACAAAATGGTTATCACGGCTGTTGTAAGGGGACGCGTCTCGCTAAGCACAAATGGGTAAAACTAAAAACAAGCCATTTTGTACCCTGACCAACGAACGTTTCAACCTATCAGTTGGCTAGCAATTGCTAATATCTCTATGGCCTTGACATGTTAGTTTCTGGTTAATCGATAGGCTGGGTGCTTGGTGTATCCATCAGGAACAAAATGGCATATTCCACTGTGTCTAGCCGAGGGGGCACTTTTACATTACTTCCCCTTTTTTAACCTTACCACAGCATATATGAGTTGGCTAGCAAAAAAAAAAAATGTAGTTCATGTAGGAAATATTTTTATGACATTTCTTTAGGATTAACTTTTGTTCTTGTTTTCTTTTCCACTGGGGATGGGGTTTACATTTTGGAACATTGCTTATGTGTATATAAGATAGGCTAATTTTTGTACTGCTGTTTTGTTATACATCCTCTTGTGTTTTGTCTTACGGGGCATCCAAATAAAGATGAACGTTTCAGTTTAAGAAGAGGCGTTTACTGGTGTCTGAAGTTGACTAATAATTCATACCGTGCGTTTCTCTGTCAAGCATGTAAATTTTGGTTCCCACATAGCAGAAGCAGGATCCTGAAATTGTAACATGGGAAAAAGCATCTTTCCTGAGTTCTTGTTCTCAGAAGTGCTCAGTCAACCAGAACTTTTCCAGGAGACCAAAATCCATAATGATTAGTTATTTTGCTACAGTTCTGTCACCCCCCCCCCCCCCTTCTGCACAAGTGCAGTTAACTGGGCACAACCAGAAAGATTATTGAATCCATGACCTCATCTCGTTTCAAAGTGCCATGGGAATCAGGGGGCTAGAATGGCAGAACCAAGTGTAGATTTCTTCACAACTTAACTCCCATGGACAGTAACAGTGCAGTTGTTTTGCTGCTAAAAGATTTTAGAACATGAACAATTGTTAAAGAATAAAAGTGATGTGGTCTTTCAATCTGTAAGCCTCATGATCAGTGGTACAATAGTTTTACCACCTTTCACTGTAAAAAGTAACATTACCCCAGAAGGTTAGTCAAACTGGCCCCTCAAGAATTACTTTTTAACACGTTAGGTGCATCAACAGACAATGTTAATTTACTAAAGGCAAATATACTGTGCACTGCAAGTGCACTTACTCTAGAGCAGGGGTCTCAAACTAGCGGCCCTCTAGCTGTTGCCGAGCTACAAGTCCCATCATGGCTCTGCTTGTGGGAGTCATGCTTGTAACTGTCAGCCTTGCAATTTAATATGGGACTTGTAGTTCTGCAACAGCTGGAGGGCCGCCAGTTTGAGACCCCTGCTCTAGAGCTTAGTAAATGAGGTAAAGCTTCACTTTGCAAAGAATACTCAATCACATGTAAGGAAAATAGAAAAAAACTGCATTTTTACTTGCACATGGTTGGATGATGAAAATCAGCAGAGGTTCCCCTCATTTCAGAGCTGCCCCTCAGATCTAGAGCAACTGCAACTTGCAGTGCACATTATATTTGCCAAATCAACCTGCCACTTTGCCCATTCAGGAAAAAGTAATTGTGTGTCTGCTGCCCAACCTTTCAGCAAGGTATGCATTTACCGATCTATGCTCTCCCGTCTCTTAAACATGCTCACTTGTATTATGCATATTGATGCCAACTGCAAACATGATTTTTCAGGCATGAGGTAAGTAAGGGGTGGACATCCGCCCGTGTTATGGTCATAATAAGAACTAGTTGACTCTGTTAGCTGTAGCTAGAGTACTCCAAATACTCGTTGAGATACCCGTTTCAAAAAGCTTATCTGCAATTCTCATGCCCAGGCAGTCAAACTAAAAGGATTTAGCTTTATAGTGGGGGATTTACCTGCCCCTGAAATGCATAATTAAAGGTCAAAGTAGCAGATTGCTCATTGGGCCTCTTGAGTTTACCTTGCATGTAATAGAAGGTTAAGGCAGGCATACACTGCATCAAAAAATACTTTTGTAGTATTGTGATTGCTGAGCCTTAAGCCGGCAATAGATGATTTGATTTTCTTTCCTGCAACCACGGTTGCTCGATTCCCCCATCAACAGAGCCAGTGTTGGGGGAATGAATGCCTCCCGTGAAGCTATTGTGTTCTCCTAGCAGGGGGAGTGCGGGGAGCTGACCCTACTGGGAGAACACAGTAATTATTGCTAGCGGCTGGCCGTTGGTGATGACCACATCCTAAAAATACGACATGCTGGTTGTACCGAAGTCGATGGATGGATCGACTTGGGTACAATCAGCCTGCCCATAAATGGTTTGAATCTCGGCCAGACCCTGTTGAACTGGCCGAGACTCAAACCGTCTCTGGCCAGCTTTAAGGCTGATGTCGCACAGACTCTCCCTTTTCACTATCTTTGGGGCCAGTAAGGAAGCAGTTCCACATAGGTAAGAGATCGGCTGTCCCAGTTGACTTTTTCCCTGCCTGTGTGTTGAGGTGCAGAGTCACTCGTGTGACATCATGTTAAGAGCTGAAACCCTTATCAAAAAGAATCTGCTTAAGATGGCTTGCTTGAAATTTTCTTTGAACCGCCATCAAAAGGTGTGTGTTATAGCGCTTTGCAAAACTCTACATGTTCTGGTTGGCTGCATTAACATCCAAAAAATCTCACATTATGCAGCCTTTATTTAACCCCTTGGTGCACATACTTTTGGTGAACTGTTTAAGCACCTGCCATCTGATTTACACTATAATTTGTCTACAGGCATTTTATAATCACTTGCTACCCTCAATGTACAAAACATTTTTGAGCCAAATAGGCCAATACACACAAGCGCATAATGTCAGTGTTTCAAAATCTGCAGCTTTAAACCAAACAAAGACTGCAGCATCTGTGCGCATTTGATACAACTCTCACCCAAGGAACATATAGAGGCTATAATAGCCAGGATTTTTACCCAGCATACAAATAATGCAAAGGTAGCCTAAATTTGGATATCCATATTTTTTGTCCAGCCTTCTTGACCTGTGATCTGTCCTTGAGAAAAGTTCATAAACGCATACAGCTAAAATGACCAGACATTGCAAAGAAAATCACTTGACCTAAACCCACCATTGTGATCAACATGCAACCAGACCCACACAATGCTAAGCTGTTTATGTTCAGATGGTAGATGTCCTCCATAAATTACCAGCTGACAAATTAAATAACCTAAGTTGACCAATAATTGGTTGAGAGTAGCTTTTAATAGCAATTAGGACTATATTTTGTTTCCCTTGAATGAGTTGAGATAACCAAAATTTTAACAATGTTTTTTTCCATATTAGTGCAAAATGTCATTATCCAGAAAAAAATGCACAGTCCTCCAGTGTGCCAATTTGCCCACCTTTGCCAGTCTCTGGGGAAATGGGTTCTTCAACAGTAGGTCCTCACTTTCCATGGCAGAGTGTGCTGGTTAGATTGTAGCAGCTAGATGGCTGAAATTGGCCTAACCTAATCTGTGTTCTGACATTCAAATGGGTTTCAAATGCCGCTTCTATCATTTTAACAATTTAACAATATTTTGCAATATGGATTCACTGCTGGAAACTTCTGGCAAATTTGGTATTCCATAGCAGGACAGCAGAAAATAAAATGTTTGGATCGTTCTTCTGTCCTGTTTTCTTTGTTACTTTAATGTCTGTTATACTCAAATTTTGCTTGTTGCCTTGTGGTACTTTTTGTATTTTCTTGCACGTTGTCCACAGAATATGTTCAGGAACGATTGCTCATTGTGGAGAAACTCTCTGCGTTGGGCAGTTTCACAGTAATCTCAAAATTCTAGCTTTTTTTAACCCCTATATCTACCTTTAGTACCTAGCTTAGAATACCAGGTGTATTGTTTATTTTTGCCAACATTCTTGCATGCAATTTCAAATTTTTTTGGTATAACCCATTGTACTAGAAAAGTAATACCAGTAGAACAAAACCCATAAATGTAAAGAATATGGGCTCAGCACTGCTTTTGGTTGACTGCCTTTTACAACCTAGATCGCAGCAGTACTTACAAAAGGCGCTCTCTTCACACCCAATGTGTGCCTTAAAGCGGTTGTATACCCGCTGAAATTTTTAAATTTTTTTTTACCCTTGTAAAGCACAAGGCATAATGAGCTAGTATTCACCGCATACTAGCTCATTATGAAATACTTACCTTAGAACGAGGCATCGGTATCTTACCTGGTACACGCCGAGGTAGCTGACATGTTGCCTCGGCGTGTCTTCCGGGTATCGCAGTTCCAGCGCTGCGAGTGGCTGGAGCCGCAATGTCATCACTCCCGCGCCTGCACACGGGAGATTTCTTTCCCGGCGAGGTCCGGCAGTTGTCGGGCCTTCAGCAGAGAATCCCCTGTGCGCATGCGCTGCTGCAGTCAGCGGCTCATAGCAAGGGGAATATCTCCTAGACCATACAGGTTTAGGAGATATTTTTTTTTTACCTACAGGTAAGCCTTATTATAGGCTTACCTGTAGGTAAAAGTAAAAAAAAAGACTATACAACCGCTTTAAGTGCATTGCTGGAAAGGGCATGTATGTATGAGAGGAGGTGGTGAGGCATCTTACAGTGCTCCTGGGATCCGTGAGCTTCAGTCAGAGGAGGCTGTGCTGTGTGAGACACCCTGTGCAACACCTACACTATTGCCTATATTATGTAAGACATTTCGAATTTAAGCCAATAATGTGGAAACCATCAATTTTGACTTGGTTACTTTAAATGGGTCAAGCAATGACCTTGTAAACAGATTTGAGTTGCCTTTACTTCTCTTACAAGGCCAGTCTGGTTGATAAACGACAACAGGATCTCCAAAAAAGAAACTGAATTTAGAACATGAGAAAATCTGTACACCATTTAAAAGTGAGCTCCATTTTCATGTCCCCAGTCAGCTTCTATCTTCAGTTCAGTTAAGGTTTGAAAATGAAAGATAGGAGCTGTTTGGTTGCCATACAATGCTGCTCCAGCTTCGATAAATTCCACTTATGAGTCACTGTCACTTTGCCAACATTTTGAGATGTATAGTAAACAAATCCAATGTTTCACATGAAGTATTTCCTAAATGTTTACAAAATTTTAAATGCACTACCAAGCACCATTTTCCATGGAACCTTTCAAACATACCCCTGATTGGAAAACTGTTTTACAGCACTAAGATGCTCATGGCTTGCAGATAAACTGCTAAAGCTTCTTAGAATTAGTTGAACCTACAACCGGCCAACACTCCTAGTATCTTTCTAGCATTCCTAGACTGGAGCTGAAGGGCGCCCCTCGGACAGTGATGGCGAACCTTGGCACCCCAGATGTTTTGGAACTACATTTCCCATGATGCTCAACTACACTGCAGAGTGCATGAGCATCATGGGAAATGTAGCTCCAAAACCAAGGGGTACCAAGGTTCGCCATCATTGCCCTAGGGTCTTTTAGGAAGCTGATTGAAGTATACAAGCGATTGCATTATATAATACTTGCCAATTTACCAGCTGAGATTAAAGTGAACCTCTGAGGATGCAAATATGGAAGCTGCGATTGCTGACGTTTATTTACTACTGTCCTGTTTATTCCAGGTCAGCGATTCACTCGGTAGTGCAACAAAAATTGAAATGCCTTTTTATCGGCACCGTTAAAAACAAGATGGCAATGGATGCTCTTGCATTTCTAATCCGAAGGGTTCTTCAGTTAGCAATAGCTGTGTTTAGAAATAAAGAATGTAAATTTACTTATACTGTCTGGGAGATGGGAAGCACCATTAGCTGCCAGATCTTGCTCCTCCAATAATTTGCAAGTCTGGGTATTTCACAGGACACAAGCAACACAGTAAAGAGGAATATATTATGACTCCCATTATTTCCCTGAGGGCTTACCTTAGTCATTTTATAGCTAGTAGAAGTTTAAGATAGGAGGGAGTTCACAGCCTTTTACTGAACAACCATAGCTCCAGCAATACAATATAACAAAGAGTGATACATCCCTTGAAACATTGATATTGTTTACTCGCACTTGTGTGGGAAAAACAATCTATAAACCCTGTTACCATAACCTAGGGCATGGATGGCAAACGTTGGCACCCCAGATGTTTTGGAACTGCGTTTCCCATGATGCTCAACTACACTGCAGAGTGCATGAGCATCATGGGAAATGTAGTTCCAAAACATCTGGGGTGCCAAGGTTCACCATCACTGACCTAGGTCATGGATGAACACTCATTCTCTCCTGCATGTCCAAAGTGGTGGTGCAGTATTCTGCAGAGTCATGACTTTCCAGCTTAGTGCACTTGGGATTCAGGTGCATTTATGATCTAGAAGTCAAACTTTTTTCCTTGGAGGTGTATGGACTCTACAGCAGCCAGAGGCAGTTACAACAGAATAGCATAATGCAACAAGGAAAATCTAAAGCAATTAATGGCCTGTACAGACTTTATTCTAAGAGGTAGACAATGTATTTATTTCTAGTCTTTTATTATCCTGATGCCCTGACCTACAATTTAAATATTTACATGATGTGGGCGCTGCCCTTTTAAAGTGAAGTTTGTAAAGTAACAGGAGGCACACTACAGCTACAAAAGTACCTCTTCTAGAGCGCATCTGGCCACTTAGCTTGCCATACATTATACAATTTTCTTATTCAATTTCCTTAGATTTACCCTCAACTAAGTAGTTTAAAGACCTGCCTGATAGCATAAAAAATTTAAGTATTTAGGTTAGACCTCATGTTTTGGTAAAAGAAAATTGTATAATGTATGCCCAGCCTTCCAAGTCTTTACAGACTTTTGCCCTGCAACATACAGGAAAAGGGTTACTCAACTTCACTGCCACATCTACATGATTTTGCTCTGTTCAGCTGCTGAGACCAAAGTTAATTATTCCAGCACTTATGGGCGAACATGTGATGGCACTGGTGCTTTCGAGTGGCCTAGCACGGTCACACGGTGGAGGGAGAAGCCCTGTGTAAGCTCTAACATTTGGAGCTTACACAGAGCTTGCTTTCATTTATTATAGTAATCTATTAGTAAACCTTTTTCTTTTCTCTACCTGGACAACTATAGAACTCTTGGCAATACCATTTTTAGCTTTATAAATCCATGTTTACTCAAAGTCAATAAATGCATTTTAAATGCTGCTGGTACACTTAACTAATCTGCTTTATATTTCCCAAACCATGCTGCTCCCTAGAAATCTTGTTTGTAGTATAAGCAGTATGAGCCCTTAAGGCTCTTTTGCTCTGTGCTCCTATCCTAACATGTTACAAGCACTGGGAGCTAGATGGGAAAATCTTTGGGCAGTTGACAGTTGTAGGAGAGCACAGGGAGGACTGCAGCAAGTGTGGTTATGTCATTGAATCACTCTAAATTTTTACCATAATTCTCAACGGTTACAAAATGAAAGCAAGCATTTTGTCCCTATAGACAACACCCCTGTTTTCCTTCTGTTTATATCCCTGAGGTTTAGTGTTTTCTCCAGGGTTTTTTTTTTTTGTTTTCGATTGAATTTGTTTTTGTTTGCAACCACCATTGTTTCGGAATTTTCTTTGCTCAGGAGCCTAACGCCCTTCTTTTGTGATCACCACATAAGCTTGAATTTGTTGGGGTTTTCCCCCTTTTTTTTTTTTTTTTTGTTTACGTTTTGCCATTGTTATTATTTTTTATATTGTTTATTATTATTACTATTCAGATTCAAATAGTTCTCCAATAACCGTGGCATATTTTCTGTATTCTGTAGTTTTTATCCAAAAACTGTTTAAAATTGATGTCTGTTTTTATTTTCCTGGCTTCATTTTCTATTAGTTTTTGAAGTAAGTTATTAAAAAAAATAAAAAATAAAAATGGAATTAAAGACTTTTGAAAGAAATTACTGTAATTTGTAATATAACTGCTGTGACATACTTGAATAAAGAGATGATGGGGAATATGTGATTGTTGGCTGCTTTCGTTGAAAACGTTCCACTTCTGCTGCAAGTTGTCAAGTGGACCTGTTGCACATGGACAGCATGTTATATATGGTTTTTATTTTTATTCTGCCCCTCCCCCCTCCCCTCAACCCCCCTTACCACAAGATTTAATTGCTCTTCAATGCACATTTCAGCATACAGATCTACACTGCCGACCTACTGAATTTGCAGATTCTCTGACTTTGCTACACAGTGCCTAATACAATGGACTACCAGTGCTTTGATCTTAAGTGTGGACCTGGAGCACAGGAGGTTGACCAACCCAGTGGCTCAATCGGTCTGCTTATCCATATTCTAAACTCAAGCATGCTTGACCTTAAGGACTTTGTCTCCTGCTATACCCTTTGGGAAAATTCACACAGCCAGGATTTATATTGTGGAAGAATCTCCATTCTTCTGCTGGAAAGTGATGGACAGACTTTCTATGGGTGTAAAAGGAGATTTTTTTTTAATGCATGTACAGGGAAGGAAGAACCTTTCATGGGGACACTGTGCCTCCCAGTGGGCTGGACAGTTAAAATTAAAAAATAGGAGGTAAGTATAAGGTCCGTTTTTATAATACAGCGTCCCTTTATTGAGGTTCCAAAATGTGGGAATGGATCCTCATTGTACAATCCAGGGAGTTTTCACCATAAACAAAATCCTAATTCAGGGTAGATGGTCTATAGTACAATGTATAGCGGGAAATGCTATCCACCAATCACATTATGACCTCTGCACTGGTTCCCTGATGTCACAGCCTGGGAAGCGGTTTGAGCCATCATATTAGAAGCAGCCCCTGGGGTGTGTACTTAGGTATGTAAGTATTCTGCAGGTCCCAAACCACTACACTAATAAAAATCTACACTTTTACTCTGCAGATATATTTTTTGGGTGCTCTTGTGTACATGAGTATTGCAGCTTAAAGCAGGTCTGTTTTGTCAAAATAGTTCACCTTTTATAAAAAAAATAAAATAATGCATGTACATCTTCTTCTTCTACTCTGTAGCCTGTAGGACATTGCACCTGCAGATTGCTGGTGCGAAGCCAGAATTTGGACGAGTAATTTAGTTCATTGAGAACTACGAGCTGACGGCCACAGAGGACGACAGTATTTGTAGTTAATTCATTCGCAGAACTCTCTAAATGAATCAAACAAAAGTTTGGGGGGGGGGAACACCCTAAACACACATTTCTAAGGTTGGTGCTGCTATAAAGACCTATATACAAATGGAACCATATAAATAGCGCACACATACACAAAAAAAGGTTGATTTTCAAATCTTGCAAGGCTACTTAAAAACACCTGCTCTTAATAAGTAAATATGGGGGTTTAGTCACACTATATGGCCATACCGTGCTTAAGCCCACCACTGCGTCTGTAGTTCATTTATTCACAGAGCTCTCTGAATAAATGACACAACTGTGTGGGCAGAACCCCACATGGCCACTCTGTTTTTAAATCCTGACAGTGGGTGCGGGGAGAAAATCATCTGCCCACTGTCACAGGGAGGGGGGATTGGGGGAGGAGAGAAGGCAGGAGCTAGAACATATTACATGATCTACCCAAAACACAGGTGGAACATGTAATAGATTCCATAGGTGAAATTATCCGTAAAACTGTCCAGTTTTCATGTTAATTATACCTTTTAAAGTGGTTGTTATTACATCATCCCATCCTCTGCACCATTATCAGAAGTTTTCCTGTGCCTGTGTTCTGCAAAAATACTGCACAATTCTACCTGTATGAGCTCCACTGCGGGCGCTCAGCTGATTCCTCTCCCCTGTTCTGTCTCCAGCTCATAGCTTCAGTGGGCGGGGCTGAGCCCTCCCGCTGATGTCAGCTGGGGAGGAGATGGAGAGAGGAGACACAGAGCACCGAGCCACCTACAATCAGGTGAGCGGCGGGAGTGGAGCTCATACAGGTAGAATCATGCAGTATTTTTACAGAACGCAGGCACAGGAAAACTTCTGATGGTGCAGAGAGGATGGGATGATGTAATAGAAGATATGAGAGCACGTAGAGCAGCAGGAGTGGAAGGGGGGGAGAAGGACACAGAAGAGCAGGCTGCGGCTGATGGAATCACACAAATAGACCGCAGTATCAGGGCTCAGCAGCCATGATTATCGTGGTCTATTTTTCAGAGGTGAGGGCATAGCTTGGCAGGATCAGCCAGGTATTCCAGGTGATACGGGGGTCCAAATGAGACAGCACAAGCACTGTGCTGTATAACATGCTTTAAGGGAACAGGATCTGTATTTTTTTTTTTGGGGGGGGGGGGGGAGGTCAATAAACGCTTTAAGGGGCACCGGATGAAGTAGTTCAGGTACACTGCCTTGAGGAGATTGGACACGAATAAACCAAAGCTGTGAGGACAGCCCAGTGTAACCCCTCCCAGCATGCCTCTGTTTTTCACAAGTGTCATAGGGGAATGGACATCTTCTGTCTTTGGAGAATAAAAAAAACCTTTTCTTAGTTTATCAAGAATTTTTTCATCTAGTAAGTTTCTTTAGTTGCTTCAGAGCTAGACGCAGCTCACTTTGCAGCTTTCCCTATTGACTGATACTCTGCATTGCATTGGCAGCTGGACCCCACTGAGGAAAAGCCATGGGGTTGGCCTGTAATCTGTCTTTCAGCACTGGACTCAATGTTGGACATTCACCTAGGTACCTTAGATGCAATATATTAAGTAGGCTGCAGGGTGCCATATACAGTGGATATAAAAAGTCTACACACCCCTGTTAAAATGTCAGGTATCTGTGATGTAAAACAATGAGACCTAGATAAATCATTTCAGAACTTTTTTCCACCTTTAATGTGACCTTTAAACTGTACAACTCAATTTTAATAACAAACTGAAATCTTTTAGGTAGGGGGAGTTAAAATAAAAAATGAAAATGTGGTTGGATAAGTGTGCACACCCTCTTATAACTGCTGTTGTAGCTGTGTTCAGAATTAAGCAATCACATTCAAACTGATGTTAAATAGGAGTCAGTACACACCTGCCATCATTTAAAGTGCCCCTGATTAACCCCAAATAAAGTTTAGCTGTTCTAGTAGGTCTTTCCTGACCAAAGCCATGGTTCCGCAGAGAGCTTCCAAGGCATCAGAGGGATCTCATTGTTAAAAGGTATTAGTCAGGAGAAGGGTACAAAAGCATTTCCAAGGCATTAGATATGCCATGGAACACAGTGAAGACGGTCATCAAGTGGAGAAAATATGGCACAACAGTGACATTACAAAGAACTGGATGTCCCTTCAAAATTGATGAAAAGACAAGAAGAAAACTGGTCAGGGAGGCTGCCAAGAGGCCTACAGCAACATTAAAAGGAGCTTTAGGAATATCTGGCAAGTACTGGCTGTGTGGTACATGTGCCAACAATCTCCCATATTCTTCATGTGTCTGGGCTATGGGGTAGAGTGGCAAGACGGAAGCCTTTTCTTACAAAAAAATAAAATCCAAGCCTGGCTAAATTTTGCAAAAACTCATCTGAAGTCTCCCAAAGGCATGTGGGAAAATATGTAATGGTCTGATGAAACCAAGGTTGAACTTTTTTGGCTATAATTCCAAAAGATAGGTTTGGCGCAAAAACACTGCACATCACTAAAAGAATACTGTACCCACAGTAAAGCATGGTGGTGGTAGCATCATGTTTTTGGGCTGATTTTCTTCAGCTGCAACAGGGGCCTTAGTCGAGGTAGAGGAAATTATGAACAGTTCCAAATACCAGTCAATATTGGCACAAAATCTTCAGGGTTCTGCTAGAAAGCTGAACATGAAGGGGAAGTTCACATTTCAGCAGTAGAAAAAACATACATCCAAATCAACAAAGGCATGACTTCACCAGAAGAAGATTCAAGTTTTGGATTGACCCTGACCTGAATCAGATTGAAAATCTGTGGGGTGATCTAAAGAGGGCCGTGCACAGGAGATGCCCTCACAATCTGACAGATTTGGAATGTTTTTGCAAAGAAGAGTGGGCAAATATTGCCAAGTCAAGATGTGTCATGAAATTATTTATCTTTGTCTCATTTTTTTTACATCACAGAAACCTGATATTTTAACAGGAGGTGTGTAGAATAAAGAGAAATGGGCTTTAAGGCACTGAGCCTTGGGACTTTGAAGGCGTACAGAATTCGAAAGTGTTTAGGAATTCATCCAAAATTATCATAGAGTTAAAGAAAAGAAATTTTATTTAAACAATATTTTAAAAAGCCAGAAAGCTAAATACAGTACAGAAATTGCAAAAAATGTCACAAATAACAGTAATGGGGCGTACACACGTTCGGACTTTTCACCTACAAAAGTCCAACGGACGCCGACGGACTAAAGCTGGCTGGTAATCCGATCGTGTGTGGGCTTCTTCGGACTTTCAGCGGACTTTTTCAGCCTCAAATCCGACGGACTTTAGATTTGAAACATGCTTCAAATCTTTACGTCGTAACTATGACGGACCCCGAAGTCCGCTCGTCTGTATGCTAGTCCGACGGACAAAAAAACGACGCATGCTCATAAGCAAAAACTAAACGGAAGCACTCGGTCTAGTAAAACTAGTGTTCGTATTGTGGGAAGCACATTCCTCACGCTGCAAAATCTGTGATCGTTGAACGCAGCGCATTTAATGTCTTCTTTACGAATGCTATAAAGAACGAAGATGTTTTGCTGTTCATATTCAAACAGAGTTCTCCCAAACAGATTTCTGGATTCTTTTTCTCTTTGATCTCATGAATGACATGGTATGCTTTTTCAAAACAATGTTTCCATAGTAATAATACTTTTAATTTTTTATTTTTTTGGTGGAGTCATCTTTTCTTGTAATTTTTATCCAGATATTTATTTTATGATTGTTGTGGAACTTTTTTTCTGTTTATCTCTAATTTTTTTGGTAAAGTTACCACAGGGAACCCATTTTTATATATATTTGTTAATTTTTTTTTAATGTTTGTAAAGTTACCACAAAGAACCCTTTATATTTTTTGTTTTTATAGTGATTTTTTTTTTTGTTTTTATATAAAGTTAACCCAAAGCACCGTTTTTGGTTATGTATCTTTTTTTTTTTAAATACTTACCACTCGAACATTATTAACATTATTTTAATCTATTTTTGGTGTGTTTTTGCAAAATCAATGAGATTGTTGTCCCTTGTTAATTTAAAACATTGTGTCTAAAATCTATGATTTAAAATAAAAAACCTAAACTCAAAAAAGATCCATTTATTTATGGTCTAAATAAAATAAAGAGGAAGTCAACGCTGGCAAAAGTATGTGTACAAGAAAATGGGGATCTTGAGGAGTCCATATAAGAGGGAGCACAATCTGGTCCAAGAATCCCAGAGATCAACAGCACCAGCAGATGATATAGATGTCCCCAGACTGTGGTACTACAACAGCCTGCGTCTTCTGTCAGACCAGACTGAACCCAAGCCATCACTTTCTTCTCTTCCCTGCAGCCTTTCCTCCACGCTGCCCTGCAGCCTTCCCTGTAGCCTTCTTTGGAGGCTGTGGCTCTGGTGTTTCAGTTGTGGCAGGAGGAGGAGGAGGAGGAGGAGGAGGAGGAGGGGGGGCTGCCTCATGTAGTTGGGTGTTTCGTGTTAGCGTGCCCTGCAGCCCCTTCTGGATTGTTTCCCCAAATAGTCACTCACAAATGAGGCGCTGCTCCCAATCCATTTGAAGAAGCCTGCTGGCTAAGTAGCAGCCATAGGACTCTTCCGCTTCGGGGGGGCTCCTTAAAAAACGGGTGGCCTCTTGCATGAGGCGCAGGGATGCCTCCTGTGTGACCGTTCCCTTCCTGGCCCTTTTTTTGGGAAGGTGGAGGGGAGGCACTTGGGATTGGGTCAGGCTCCTACTGGGCCCAGCCACCTCACTTGGCCCAGCCACCTCACTTGGCCCAGCCACCTCACTGGGAGCAGCCACCTCCTGCCTGACACTGGGCCCAGCCTCCTCCAGGATGATGGTGAATCCGGCCTCCTCCAGGCTGTCCATGTCCCGGTCTCCTCCTGCCTGCCACTTTCCCCACATTCCTCCTGGATGGACTCATCCTGTGTATAAAAAAAGGACAACAGTTTTAGTATATTTTTTTGGGTTCATCAATGACACACAGTTTGCTTCTCATGACTAGCAAATTCAATGTGAATACATCTCTTTAATAAAAGAGTCTAATCAGACACCCTAATTATTTCAAGCAGGTGCCAAACATATTTAGCCACTACTGTCAATTGATATGTATACACAATTTTGAGTGCAAAATTATTTTAGACAATTATAACATCCAGTTAACATCATTAATATTAGTACAGTAAATATTTGTTAAAATAATTTACCTGACTCCAGATGGTCATATCCGGTTCATCCAGGATGGAAGACCCAGCTTGCTCCTCATGAGTCTCTGCTGGGGTGGAGGGAAGGGTGGAGGGAAGGGTTGAAAGTGATGCCCTGGCTTCAGTCTGGTCATCAAGAAAACGGAGTTGATTGTAGTACCACAGCCTGGGTACATAAACATCATCTGCTGATGCTCCTGATCTCATTGATTCCTGGATCTTCTTATGTTCCCTCTTATACATGTTCCTCAAGACCCAAATTTTCTTGAGCAATGTCTCCATTGTTGCTTCCGGGATGGTCGCCTGGACAAAGGACAGAAGTCTCTCCAGCGTTGACTTCCTCACATGCTTTGCATAATACTGTGGGTGTTTCACCTCCCACAAATTCCTCATCTCTCTATATTTAGAAATAAAAGCAGTAAGGAACTCTGGATCCTTAAATAGGGGATTCATAATGTCTGTATAAAAGATAAAGTCACAAGACAAAAAACACTTATTAGGTTTCTGCTAAACCCTCATCATCTTATCCCTATGTAGGCCTCATCAATCTGTCAAGCCATATAGGCCGCTTGCTACAAAGTCTTGACCAAAAGTATAAATTTTAAATTACCTTCGTTTAGTAGCGTCCCGGTCCACTATCACCTACGCACAGAACGTACGTACGACACGTGCGCAAGGCCCCTCTTTATACACTACGCATGTGTGAAACTCCGCCTGCGTCGCCCGCCCCTGACGTTCAATTTTAACTCATGTTCTCCGCCCCTTAATTCTACGCACAGAACGTACGTACGACACGTGCGCAAGGCCCCTCTTTATACACTACGCATGTGTGAAACTCCGCCTGCGTCGCCCGCCCCTGACGTTCAATTTTAACTCATGTTCTCCACCCCTTAATTCTACGCACAGAACGTACGTACGACACGTGCGCAAGGCCCCTCTTTATACACTACGCATGTGTGAAACTCCGCCTGCATCGCCCGCCCCTGACGTTCGATTTTAACTCATGTTCTCCGCCCATTTTTAGTGATGGCGCGTAGTGGGGTGAATAATGGCGGAGACACATGACATGTTAACTACCTCAGGTAGCGAAAAAAGCCCGGAGGCTGGAACGTCTAGATCTGTGAGGCCTAGATTTAAGGCCTCCAATATGAGTTTTGAAGAGATGGTAGAGATGGTGGCCATTCTTCAAAAAAAGGACTATGATGGGAAGTATGGGCTGTACGCCCGGCCAAATTTGCGCAAGGCCCAAATAATGGCGAAGGTGGTGGACACTTTACAGGCTTCTTTTGGGGTACAGCGCTCCAAGGATCAACTTCGAAAAAGATGGTCTGACCTGAAACTCAGGGAGCCGGATCAGTTCAGACGGATCCGTAAAGTGCTGCAAAAAAGTAAGTACCTGTGTTTTCATCTTGTGTTGATTACCTCGTATACCGCTCCATGTGCTTTTCATTCCTATACGATTGTTTGCATCGTTTGAAACGATCTTTTAATAAACATCGTTACATATCTATATCTATATATATCTATCTATATCTATATATGTATATATATATATATATATATATGTATGTATATATATATATGTATGTATGTATATATATATATATATATATATATATATATATATATATATATATATATATATATATATATGTATGTATATATATATATATGTATGTATGTATGTATATATATATGTATGTATATATATATATGTATGTATATATATATATGTATGTATGTATGTATATATATATATATATATATATGTGTATATATATATATATATATATATATATATATATATATATATATATATATATATATATATACACATATACATATATACATATACATATATATACATATACACATACATATGTATGTATGTATATAGATATATAGGTAGATATATATATCTAAATTTTTTTTATTAATTTTTTTATTAAACTAATATCTATTTGTAGATTTGTAGTTTTTGTTTGAGATTGAAGATTTATATTTAGTTATAGATATATAGAGAGAGAGAGATCCCAAGATTTTTTGATATATTTTGATATTGATATCTAGATATCGAGATATCTATCCATCTTGATATGTCTTTAGAAATTAAAATCTTGAAGTCTACTAGGAACTCTACACAAACAGACAATTTGTACACCACTTCACTACAAATGTTTGAAGATTAGTATATACTAAAATATCTGTGTGCTAAGTATCTTAATTTTTTGCTTCACATAGGGGAAAAATCACTCAGCCAACAAGAGGAACCCAGTCCCCCCCCAGCAAAAGAACATACTTGGGAAATCAGCCCAAGCCCCACTGAGGATGTGGAGGAAGGAGAGGGGGGCGACATGGGCACCCCACCAGGTGAGTGTCTGACACACCAGCTTACGGTAATCTATGCATGGCTGCCTTTTATTTTATGTAATTTTTCTACTCTATTTTAGGTGATCTGGTTGTGCTTGAGTCAAGCAACAGCGCCACCCCCGAGGATGTTGAGGAAGTATGTGACATGGGCACCCCACCAGGTCAGTGTCTGAGACACCAGCTTTATGGTAAGGTAAACTATGTGTGCATATTTCTAAACATATTTTTTTTTTCATTCCACTTTAGGTCCAACAAGTGACTATTTCACCACAGACAGTGCCCAACGGCTAATTGCTCAAATAATGGCCTGGAATGGGGAGATCGATCAAATGCGGAATCGGCTGGATCGTATGCAGCAGGAAATGAAGGACATGATTGATGTTTTGGGTCGAATCTAAATGCCCTTTTTTAAACCCCAAAACATCGATCATGTCCTTCATTTCCTGGTTTGATGACCCCATTCTGGGCCTTCTCTTTATTATTTTTTGGTAAATTATATGCCTGTTTAACAAAATTTAAAAAAGGAGGCCTATTTTTCAAAATACAAAAAAAATAAAAAAAGGATTAGAAAAAAGACAAAAAAAATAAAAAAAGGATTAGAAAAAAGACAAAAAAAAAAAAAAAGGATTTTAAAAAAGACCAAAAAAAAAAAAAAAAAGATTTTAAAAAAGACAAAAAAAAAAAAAAAAAAAAAGGATTAGAAAAAATACCCAAAAAAAAAAAGGATTTTAAAAAAGACAAAAAAAAAAAAAAAAGATTTAAAAAAGACAAAAAAAAAAAAAAAGGATTTTAAAAAAGACAAAAAAAAAAAAAAGGCCTGTTTGCTAAAATCAAAATGCCCAACAAATTTTATTTTTGATTATCTAAAGATATTTAACTCTAATTATATTATTCTAAATTTATTTTATATATCTTTATATTTTTGGCTAGGAACATTTTATACTATAAATGCCTAACTGAATGGATACCAAAGATTAAAAACATCTGCTTTGAATTAAATAAATGTGTGGTTTGTTATTTCAATGCTCAGTATCAGTTTGTTTATAAATTTCAAAAAAGTGGTTTACAGTGGCAATGGAGCTTATTTAGAAATTTACACGGAAAATACAGTTGGCACTACAACTGCTCGACCATAACCTAGGAGAAAGGCAAGCAATAAATATAATTCCAGATTTCATCAAGATTGTTTTTATTTTAAATCTTTAGATATCCTGGCCCATTGCAATGGCCCCCCTACCCATAAAATAATTAACATATTGCTGTCTAACTTGACGGGCACTTTGGGGGGCCAAGCCAGTATGGACAGTATCCAGGCCCGTAAGATTATCAACGATAAGTCCGGCCTCAGGCCCAACTGGCACCATATAATTTTGAGAATGTTTAAAAAGTTGTGCAGGATGCAGCACGATAAAATGATAAAATTAAGTTTGTATTCCGCCAAATTAATGGAGGTTTGAAATAGGCGGAACCGGCTGGCCAGAATCCCAAACGCATTCTCAACCACTCTTCTAGCTCTGGCCAGCCGGAAATTAAAAACCCTCCTCTCCGGGGTGAGGGTTCTTTGGGGGAATGGCCTCATGAGGTGCTTGCTCAGAGCGAAGGCTTCATCGGCAATGAAGACAAAGGGGAGTCCTTCCACGTTATCCGCATCAGGTGGCAATCCCAGGCCACCACTCTGGAGACGCTGGCAGAACTCCGTCTGGGCAAATACTCCTCCATCCGACATCCGGTCATTCTTCCCCACATCCACATATAGAAATTCATAGTGTGCCGACACCACCGCCATTAAAACTATACTGTGGAACCCCTTATAATTAAAATAGTATGACCCCGAATGGGGTGGTGGCACAATGTGGACATGTTTCCCATCTATAGCCCCTCCACAATTGGGAAAGTCCCAACGGGTGGCAAAATGGGATGCCACAGTCTGCCATTCCTGTGGCGTGGAAGGAAACTGGGGAATCAAACAAGAAAACAAAAATCAGTAATTTAGAATCGAACATGGCAAGAAAATTATACAATTAAAAACATTATTCCACAGCATCAGTATAACATTAAATAATGTATATCTTCTGGAAGAAATAACATTGAAAGGCACACTTATCAGATTGCTCACCCCCTCTGATGGAACATTGATTACATTTTAGGGGGCGGTGAAATTACCAAAAAATATTAATTTTAGGACACACAAGGATTTAGGGACTAAAAAGGCTACAAGACTGCAGTTGTTCCACTCTGCAAGTGCAGTTGCTCCCCAGCTTTAAGTAAATGAGGTAAGGTAAAAAGGCTTTCATGTTGCAAGGAGTACACAACCACATGCAAGGGCAATTAATGAAAACACTTTGTGGCTTGTATATGATTTGATGATGGAAATCAGCAGAGCTTCTGCTCATTTACTAAAGCACTGGAGCAAATGCACTTGTAGAGTGCACATGCATTTTGCAAAGTGCAACATATATTTGCTTTTTAAAAATCAACACCAGAGAAGATTCTAGCAAATTATTAGGGGGGGGGGGGGGTTGAAATCAAGCTAATTATAAGCACACTATTTGGATAGAGTTTAGGGGAAACTAAATACAATGCAGCTGACTAAATACATTCAAACTGAGAAGACAAGGTGATTATGTGACCAGCATTGTATGCTGGAGAGGTTATTGAAGGCAAATATACATGCATGACAAAAAAGAACATGAAACAAATCAAGCATGCGTGAGAAGAAAAAGGGGACATTCACACTATATTACAATGATGGTAAGTAGTGTTTGAGCTAAGAAATACATTACATTATCAAAGAATAAATAAAAGAACATGTGATGCTAATAAAAGAAAACATTCTTACCTTAATATAGTCCTTCTGCAGGACCTGGATGATGGCAGAACAGGTCTCTGGGATAATGATCCCCAGAGCCTGGGGGGAGATGCCTGTCGAGAACTTGAGGTCCTGCAGGCTTCTCCCCGTCGCCAAGTATCGCAACGTGGCAACTAGCCTCTGCTCCGGAGTGATGGCTTGCCTCATGCAGGTATCCTGCCTGCTGATATAGGGGGTCAGCAAAGCCACCAAACGATCAAAAACGGGGTCCGTCATCCGGAGAAAGTTCCTGAAATCCTCAGGATTATTCTCACGGATCTCACGGAGCAATGGCATGTGACAGAACTGGTCACGCTGGAGCAACCAATTCTTGGTCCATGAACTCCTCCTCGCCCTGTTCACGGACTGGTCTTGGTCTGAAGAATAAACTACAGCACCAAGCACATACAATGCACGAGCTCGACGACGAGTATGTACAGGTAACATGGCTTCAAAACGGTCGGCTGGTCAGAACGCACTTAACAGAACGCACTGAAGAACAGCAAGGCCTGTGAAGAACGACCTGAAAATCAGGAACGAGCAGACAATAAAACAAAGATTTCTCAATGCCAACTGACCAAACGCACTGAAAAGCAGATACAAACCTCACAAGCACAGACTGAACAACAGTTAAAACGAACTGAAAAATACGAGTCTCACAAGCGCAAATCGTCTCTCACCAAACTTCTACTAACACGAGATAAACACGAGATTAGCAGAAGGAGCCCAAAGGGTGTCGTATGGGCTATTGAACTTCCGTTTTATAGTCTCGCCGGACTTGATGTACGTCACCGCGTACTAGGCTGTCAAACTTTTGTGTGGTCGTGTGTAGGCAAGTCCGTTCGTTAGAAAGTCTGCCGCAAGTCCGCCGAAAGTCCGCAGGAAGTCTGTCGGACCAGCTGTCGGACTTTTGTAGGTGAAAAGTCTGACCGTGTGTACGCCCCATTACAATTCATAATTAGAATACCACTTTTCTCAACATGTTTCGCTCTTTGGAGCTTCTTCAGGAGACTTAGTATGTGGCACCGTTAAATATACTGAAAATTGCATAAAGAAAGAGGAATACAGAAAATCAGTAGTTGCAAATACAAACAAAAATAGATTTGAATATAAAAATCTTAAGTAATTATTGATCAGGAAAAACCTTATATATTAAAATATAAACTGTATAGAAAATTACAAAATAGTATATGAGGACATCAAAATTCAATATTTCATATACGGAAGTATTCAGCTATTACAAAAAGCATGAACCTTACCCAAAAAGGCATTGTGTTTCACAAAAAATATACAGTTGAGGCTGAAGATCAGCAGAAATTAAAACAAGGCTAGTCCATGAATTGCCCTCTCCTTGTACCCTCAGGCCTCATAAGAAAGTTTGCAGAGACAATATGTGGGCGGTCAAGGGTTAATGAGGTCCTTGCTGGTGAAGAAAGGACCAATAAAAACGGTTATTAGAAAGATATTTGTTAAAATTAATTATATAATCAAT
Source organism: Lithobates clamitans (assembly GCA_037952925.1). Classification (NCBI taxonomy): domain Eukaryota; kingdom Metazoa; phylum Chordata; class Amphibia; order Anura; family Ranidae; genus Lithobates; species Lithobates clamitans. The sequence goes on along the minus strand of JBBGZY010000292.1, from coordinate 10,749,204 downwards.
ATACATAATTAAATTGGTAAAAAAACTTTACCCATAAATGAAAATTACCTCAGGAAAGCTTCATAAGTAGAATTAATTTTTGTTTAATGATCACATCCAGAGTGTTTAATTGGACAAGAACACATTGTAAATAGGATGTTTTGTCTAAAAAAGCGTGATGTAGCAAAAATACTGGGGGAGACCTGGAGAGGGAGAAAACGGCATCCACTCAGACCCTAGACTGCAATAATAAACAGACTTAAGTTAGTTTGAACATGTATCGGGGAGTTGAAAAGTTATAGATGGTAGGAGGGCTACAGCGCAATATGCACCTACCTTCATAGAACATAGCCAAGAAAAAAGCTGGGTAATCAAGGAATCTCCTCACGTCCGCGCCGCGGACGTGAGGAGGTGTCACTGCGCATGCACCTGCCCATAGGCAAAGGCGTCAGGAACTGCACAAGAGAACGTGCAATCCCCAATCGCCATCTTTGAAAATATTTGCCCAAAGATGGAAAAGGAAGGGCAAAAAGAAGCACAGGGGGACACAAGACCGGAACAGTATTTAAATCAATCACGGCATCAGTCCTCGAGGCAACTATAGGTCTGGAAAAAAGTGTGTATGGGGGGGATGGAAACAGGCACTGGGACAACATAAAAGCACTTGAGGCGGGGGTCATTGATTAGGGCCCACATCGCAAGTGCCCTGGCGTCCATGCAAACCTAAAGAAGAGAGGAGGCTCGAAAAGTAGGAGAGGGCAGAGCATGGAATACTTATCTTTTAATGAATATCCAAAATTGACAATAATAAACATCAAAATAAATCTGGTGACATCAAAAAAATTCTTTTTTATGTTAAACGTCAAAAACCAATAAAATGATTAAATAATTAATTCGTTGGTGGATAATTAAACAGTTAGATAATTAGAGTAAGGTTCGGCGGAAAAAAAAAAAAAGGAGAGAGAGGGGGAGATTTTAAAGAAATGGCTTAAAACTGAGAGCATCATTGAGGCCAGGCTATTTGAGAGCATTTAGATTTGAAATCCATTTGGCCTCACGCTGTAAAAGGATCTGATCATAGTTACCACCTCTTACATCTGGGGGAACATGTTCAAGGGCTACAAAGTGCATCATGGTGTCGTTAAATTGGTGGAAAAGACACGTGTCGGCTGATTGGTGTCTCCATCTTTTTTTTGCACACAAGGGAGACATGATCTCTAATACGGTGAAAAAATGGTTGTTTTGTTTTTCCCACGTAAAAAGCATTGCAACCGCAGGTCATTAAGTAAACTATCCCTACTGATTGACAGGTAACTGAAAATTTGGGGGTATATATACGGCCATTTGGAAGAGCAACAGTGCGTGTTGAATGAAAATATCTGCAGAAATCACATTTGGGACATGGTCTAGTGCCCTTGTTGGCATTAGTAGTTATGGGAAGTGGGGCATAGTGGCTATGTACAATCTGATCCTTAATGGATCGTGATCGTTTAAAAGTTATTTCGGGATGGTTCTTCAGATATTTAGAAACACGTGGGTCCCCCATAAGGAGGTACCAGTGTTTCTGCATCAACTCTCGTATTTGTTTGTGTTGTCCTGAGAACCTGGTAATCATTCTCAGTTCAGGAGAGGATTTTAAAGTTGGAGGATCATGAATAAGATCAGATCTAGTTTGTTTTTTTGCCCTAACATAAGCCTTTTTGAGGCACTTGTTGCTGTACCCACGTAGTTTTAAGCAATGTTGTTAAGCCTTAGCTTCACATTCAAAGTGGCTATCTACACTGCAGTTTCTTCTGAGGCGGAGATATTGCCCATAGGGTATGTTAGTTATCAGTGATGAAGGATGAGAACTTGTAGCATGGAGTTACCCGCTGAGGGTTTCCGATACAGAGTGGTACCTAACGTTCTATCTTTGTTGACAAAGATTTGAATTTCTAAGAAAGTCAGCCTGTCCTGGCTGGCTTCCATTGTAAAATTGAGATTGTATTGGTTTAATTCTAAACTTTCAAAAAAAAGAGATAGGTCATCACAAGAGCCCGTCCATATGAAAAAAATATTGTCAATGTATCGTCTGCAAGGTTGCCACGCATGTCGGAGGGTTTTATTATTAACTGTTTTTTATTTTGTAGGGAGGACAAAGCTTCTATTTGAGAGGGTATTAAGTTTGAATCATGAAGTCCCTTCCATTTGGTTTTTCCAATTGCATCAGTGACTTGTTGGGTGAATGCCCAAACATTAGGGTTCCCATGTAGAGCAGGGAAAGTGTTAGATTTAAGTTTGTATTCTTTAGGTTGAAAAATAGATTGAAGCTGGGAAGTGGATAAACCCGTCATGGAGGCGGATTGATCCAAAAATAGAGAATCCGCCTCCGTGATCTCGGTTTGATCAATGTGTCCTTCGTCCCATAGCTCCATTAGCTCTTCTAGGGCCTTGATGTCTTTTGATGACAACATGCAATATTTTTTTGAAGGATACTGATTTGCAGACGATACATTGACAATTTTCTTTCAATTACAATTTTTTTCATATGGACGGGCTCTCGTGATGACCTATCTCTTTTTTTTGAAAGTTTAAAATTAAACCAATACAATCTCAATTTTACAATGGAAGCCAGCCAGGACAGGCTGACTTTCTTAGAAATTCAAATCTTTGTCAACAAAGATAGAACGTTAGGTACCACTCTGTATCGGAAACCCTCAGCGGGTAACTCCCTTCTCCATGCTACAAGTTCTCATCCTTCATCACTGATAACTAACATACCTTATGGGCAATATCTCCGCCTCAGAAGAAACTGCAATGTAGATAGCCACTTTGAATGTGAAGCTAAGGCTTTACAACATCGCTTAAAACTACGTGGGTACAGCAACAAGTGCCTCAAAAAGCCTTATGTTAGGGCAAAAAAACAAACTAGATCTGATCTTATTCATGGTCCTCCAACTTTAAAATCCTCTCCTGAACTGAGAATGATTACCAGGTTCTCAGGACAACACAAACAAATACGAGAGTTGATGCAGAAACACTTGTACCTCCCTATGGGGGACCCACGTGTTTCTAAACATCTAGAGAACCATCCCGAAATAACTTTTAAACAATCATGATCCATTAAGGATCAGATTGTACATAGCCACTATGCTCCACTTCCCATAACTACTAATGCCAACAAGGGCACTAGACCATGTCACAAATGTGATTTCTGCAGATATATTCATTCAACACGCACTGTTGCTCTTCCAAATGGCCGTATATATACCCCCAAATTTTCAGTTACCTGTCAATCAGTAGGGATGGTTTACTTAATGACCTGTGGTTGCAATGCTTTTTACGTGGGAAAAACAAAACGACCATTTTTTCACCGTATTAGAGATCATGTCTCCCTTGTGTGCAAAAAAAAGATGGAGACACCAATCAGCCGACACATGGGTCTTTTCCACCAATTTAACGACACCATGATGCACTTTGTAGCCCTTGAACATGTTCCCCCAGATGTAAGAGGTGGTAACTATGATCAGATCCTTTTACAGCGTGAGGCCAAATGGATATCAACTCTAGATGCTCTCAAATAGCCTGGCCTCAATGATACTCTCAGTTTTAAGCCATTTCTTTAAAATCTCCCCCTCTCTCTCCTTTTTTTTTTTTTTCCGCCGCACCTTACTCTAATTATCTAACTGTTTAATTATCCACCAACGAATTCATTATTTAATCATTTTATTGGTTTTTGACGTTTAACATAAAAAATAATTTTTTTGATGTCACCAAATTTATTTTGATGTTTATTATTGTCAATTTTGGATATTCATTAAAAGATAAGTATTCCATGCTCTGCCCTCTCCTACTTTTCGAGCCTCCTCTCTTCTTTAGGTTTGCACGGACGCCAGGGCACTTGCGATGTGGGCCCTAATCAATGACCCCCGCCTCAAGTGCCTTTATGTTGTCCCAGCGCCTGTTTCCATCCCCCCATGCACACTTTTTTCCAGACCTATAGTTGCCTCGAGGACTGATGCCGTAATTGATTTAAATACTGTTCCAGTCTCGTGTCCCCCTGTGCTTCTTTTTGCCCTTCCTTTTCCATCTATGGGCAAATATTTTCAAAGATGGCGATCGGGGATTGCACGTTCTCTAGTGCAGTCCCTGACGCCTTTGCCTATGGGCGGGCGCATGCGCAGTGACACCTCCTCACGTCCGCGGCGCGGGGGTGATGTAAATATTTATACAGGGATTTTTTCCTTTCTCCCCGTCATTTCTCTGCTGGACACCATATAGATAGGATGGAAGGATCTCTCCTTCCTTGATTACCCAGCTTTTTTCTTGGCTATGTTCTATGAAGGTAGGTGCATATTGCGCTGTAGCCCTCCTACCATCTATAATTTTTCAACCCCCTGACTCATGTTCAAACTAACTTAAGTCTATTTGTTTATTATTGCGGTCTAGGGTCTGATTTGGTTTGAGTGGATGCCGTTTTCTCCCTCTCCAGGTCTCCCACAGTATTTTTGCTACATCACGCTTTTTTAGACAAAACATCCTATTTACAATGTGTTCTTGTCCAATTAAACACTCTGGATGTGATCATTAAACAAAAATTGGTGAGGTAATTTTCACAACTGATTTAATTTATGGGTAAAGTTTTTTACCAATTTAATTATGTATATTGATTATATAATTAATTTTAACAAATATCTTTCTAATAACCGTTTTTATTGGTCCTTTCTTCACCAGCAAGGACCTCATTAACCCTTGACCGCCCACATATTGTCTCTGCAAACTTTCTTATGAGGCCTGAGGGTACAAGGAGAGGGCAATTCATGGACTAGCCCTGTTTTAATTTCTGCTGATCTTCAGCCTCAAGTGTATATTTTGTGAAACACAATGGCTTTCGGGTAAGGTTCATGCTTTTTGTAATAGCTCAATAGTTCCTGTAACGGAACGTCCCACACTCCACTTGAGTGCTTCCATCAGTATACCACTTCCTCCCAGTCTGATTACAGATATCCGATATTCCAAACGCTCATAAGCACAAAACAAGGCGACACTCGTTTCACTGCTAACATGAACTAACTTTTTATTTGAGATCTCACACAAATATATACAGCAGGATGACTAAAAGCTAACCTAATTAACATGAGCTAATTATCTAATCCTTTATCCAGCCTAGGTGACTAAGAGACATGACCTTTTAGAACAGACTTGTGGTCACCGAGCTTCACACAGTACATTATCATAAGTACAACCACAGGACATTTTCTCCCAATAGCAGGAGCTAATTACAATTAACAATACAAACAGTGATCTCATCCCCTCCTCAGCCTAGTCATCAACAAACTATAGTAGGAGTAGACTGTTTGTCTCCTAACCATTGACTATTCAATACACATCACCATAAACATCAACACAGGGTTAATTAGAACAAACAACAATGTGTGGAATACCCTTCGAACCTGTGGTGAGCCAGACTAGACTCATTTACATTAAGCATGTTATAGCAGACATCAGACAGGTGAGTGGAGTTGATATTAGCATCTCCTCACAATATGTGTCCCAACAGTATGACTCAGTCACTATTGCTAATATGGCAAATACAGGGTCCCCAGAGTCTGTGTGTCCTGGGGGACAAGGACCTGAAGCCAAAGTAACAACACCTCAAGGGTACCCCAAATGCCAGGGCCCATAATCTGTAGGCAAAAGGCTCACATTCAGTCCCCTCCAACAGCCTCTGTCCTGGGTGAGTCTGTCACATTTCTCCCCCATCAAAAGTTGACTAACAGGGTCCCAGACCTCCACCTGGTCTGGACATGCGTTAGTCAGGCAGAGTGAATTCACAAAGTCTGTCCGCATGATCTCCTTTCTTGGCTGCAAGGAATAGTTGACCTCAGTAGGTGTGGGGCAGAGGTCATTGACTCTCTGTCTGGTTGTCAGCGCTTTAGCTGAGTGGTGTTTACCATTCCATGGCTTGGCCTGTTGCTGGACAGAGGGGCCTACTGTCCCAATTCCCTGAAGCTGAGAAGAAACTGTAGGTGCGAGACAGAGGCCAACAGCGCTCTGCCCTGTTGCCAGCGATTCAGCTGGGAGTAGCAGCTCCACCACATCAACTTGTCGCTGGAGAGAGGAGCAGACTGCCCTGGCTCCCTGGATCTCCACAGTTGTTGCCGGTGCTGGTCAGAGGTTGGTAGCACTCTGACCTGTTGCCAGCACTTTTGCTGGGGGCTTCACACCCTCTGCTCTGACTAACCGTTGGGGCAGGAGGCTGGATTCCTCCACTCCCAAACTGTGCAGCTGCCATTGGGGAGGTGAGCTGGCTGCTTCCTGTTCCATTTCCTCATCTGGCTGCTGGGACGACATATCTGTGATACTGTCTCTCAGGTGCATGGATCTTTGCTGGGGAGGAAAGACCGCTTCCTCCACCCTGGCCAACTGTTGGGGAGGGACGAAGAACACCTCCTCTCCCTTCTCCCCCTGTATCTGCTGCTGGGAAGTGATTGTCACCTTCTCACCCTGAGCCTCCGAAACTGCTACAGGTGTGGGGAAGAGGTCTTGGCCCCTCTGTCTGGTGACCAGCACTTCAGCTGGGGAAGTTCCTTGTAACTCCACAGATACTGCTGTTGTTGCTGGGCAGAGCCCAGTGAAGTTTGGCCCTAATACCAGCTCTTCCGCTGGGGCCTCACCAGATTGTTCTTTCTCAGCAGAAAAGTCTATCAAATCCCCTGTCTCTGCAACTGGTGTCTGGGGATAGACGTTCATCATCTCCTGCCCATGGAACCCAGAAGATGCTATCAGTGCTGGGCAGAGGTTAGCAGAGCTCTGCCCTGTTGTCAGCACTTCAGGTTTGGGGACGGCAATCTTCAGATTTTCCACTGCCGATTCTCTGGCATGCTGCTGGACAGGCACATTCCTCCATCCAAGATCATCCCATGCAGAAACAGGATCTTCAAGGTCAGTCAGCACTTGCTGCATCCGCCATTAAACCTCCGCCTCCATAGCTGTAGGGGCAGGTTGGCAAGGCACACTATTACTCTGCCACATTGCCGACTCTTCAGCCAGGATTTCAGGGTTGTCAATTGGTATTTCCTGATAGTCCCAGGCAAAGGGAGCCCAGCCCTGGCACTGAGCAACGTCTAGCAGCCGTTTGTAGGTGATCTCCAGCTCCCATTCCTGAACGGCCAGAAACTCCAAATCTTTCTGTGCCCAGTGCACTTCCGAAATGTTCAGTAGCCCTTCTCTGAAATCCATGATTTCGTTCATCCGCCACTCCAAATCACTCCCAAAGTTAGGGTCCCCTGTCAGCTTCACATACAACAGTCCCAAGCCGCCGTAGCTTGAGCCTTCCGTTGGGCTGTCATCTGCTATCCAGGGACATGCTTGGGATACATGCCACCGGAGGGCTCTGTAGCTCTCATTCAGCTTCATCTCTGTCCACACCAGCCTGCTTAATTCTGCTGTCTGCTCCTTGTGCATTTTTTTCTCCCCAAAACCGCACCCGCAATCTGTACTGCGACCAGTACCTTTCCTGGACGGAGGAGAGAACTTTTCCCTGGTGTCGCTGCTCACAGGCTAGCGCTTCTTTCCAGAGTTTGCAACGAATAAAATCACACCATCCCAGCAGGACCTGCTCTGATACTGGTCCTCTGTGCTGTATCTGCATCTCTCGCAACCTCCTTCTGAATTCCTCCTCCATGGCGGCTGGTATCTGTACCTCTCCTCTCCTGCTATCCGGACCTTCGATCCAGGTGGAAGTTTGGATGTCCCAGACTGCAGGAAGCGTCCCGTTGCTTGCCACCAATGTCACGGAATGTCCCACACTCCACTTGAGTGCTTCCGTCAGTATACCACTTCCTTGTAGTCTGGATACAGATATCAGATATTCCAACCACTCCCAAGCATAAAACAAGATGAGACTTGCTTAGTTGCTAACATGGACTAACTTTTTATTTGAGATCTCACACAAATATATACAGCAGGATGACTAAAATGTAACCTAATTAACATGAGCTAATTATCTAATCCTTTATCCAGCCTAGGTGACTAAGAGACATGACCTTTTAGAACAGACTTGTGGTCACCGAGCTTCACACAGTACATTATACATTATCATAAGTACAACCATAGGACATTTTCTCACAATAGTAGGGGCTAATTACAATTAGCAATACAAACAGTGATCTCACCCCCTCCTCAGCCTAGTCATCAACAAACTATAGTAGGAGTAGACTGTTCATGTCCTAACCGTTGACTATTCAATACACATTACCATAAACATCAACACAGGGTTAATTAGAACAGACAACAATGTGTGGAATACCCTTAGAACCTGTGGTGAGCCAGACTAGACTCATTTACATTAAGCATGTTATAGCAGACATCAGACAGGTGAGTGGAGTTGATATTAGCATCTCCTCACAGTATGTGTCCCATCAGTATGACTCAGTCACTATTGCTAATATGGCAAATACAGGGTCCCCAGAGTCTGTGTGTCCTGGGGGACACGGACTTGAAGCCAAAGTAACAACACCGCAAGGGTACCCCAAATGCCAGGGCCCATAATCTGTAGGCAAGAGGAAAGACCGCACATTCAGTCCCCTCCAACAGCCTCTGTCCCGGGTGAGTCTGTCACACTTCCGTTATATGAAATATTGAATTTTAATGTCCTCATATACTATTTTGTAATTTCCTATACAGTTTATATTTTAATATATAAGGTTTTTCCTGATCAATAATTACTTAGATTTTTATATTCACATCTATTTTTGTTTGTATTTGCAACTACTGATTGTAGGCAATTACGGCTTCTAAGACCACCCAGATAGGTTCAGGTAATGCAGGAAGACCTCCGTTGACCCCCAGGCCTGGAGATATCAATAAAGTGACACAGGAGACAGGTTTGCTTAGTCACTTAATGACATCTAATTTGAGTCTCAGAAATACAGCATTTATATCTTTTGAGGGATGGGAGGAGTTTTACTAACCTTATACATGTCATTGAAATGAAAATAGGTTCAGTTAATATTTAACTATTAGCTGGTGTTATAAGACAAAATCTTGCTATTAGAATATTCTTTAACAGGTGAAGGACACACTAATCTTATCAAGAACAAACATGAGCTAGGCCAAACTCCATATTCTAGCTAAAATGTATAGGCAACCTTGAGAAGGTTTTCTATAGATAACAGCTTAAAGATAATATGGGTTTCAATTAAAACTCATATTTGAGTTTTCTCAATTTTCCTGTAAAACTAAGATGGTGTCTTAGAACTAAAATGGAGTCCCTCATGATATGTGCTATGTTCTTCACAATCCCCTCTTTGAGACATTATTTATATGGCTCACTATCTTTCACAGTTATGTAAATTTTCTTCTATCATAATACATACTCAGATAAATTCTATTCGCAGCAGCAGGATCAGGGGTTCGGGATGCCTTAACAATTATGCACATTATAAGCTTATAACAGGCATATAGGAACAAAACAAAAAGAGCAATCATAATTATAGTTATGGCAGCACTCTTTATCCATGCCAAAATTCCTATCCCAGAACTTAGGTTTGCAAAAGGATCCCATGTCTTAGCAATGTTTCTAGCTTCATCTTGTAATTTGTTTACTTCTTTCCGGTGTTGTGCAATTATATCATAATAATCTGGTACCTCCATACTTGTGTTATGAAACCAGGTACAACACTCATAATCTTCTGTGTTTTCACATAACCCAGTTAAGGCAGCACTCATGCTTTCTATGGCTAACTCGTGTAGTTCTAATTGTTTTCTAATTGCCCTAGTTTCTATATTTAATTTAGTAATATCATCAGAATTCTTTTCCATTATTTCATCAATGATTCCAGTGTAATTATTCAACCTTTTCATTAAGTCTATTCCCCACCCAGTCCATGAGGGAAACCAAGCCCATGCCTTATCCTTTGTAAGAAATAACTCCCTTTTATTGCGGTGTTTGAGGGGGTACCTAGGATGCATGCTAGCTTCAAGGAGGTGTCCTCCCTTGCTATCTCCTACTACGCCCATGATGGGGACTAGGGATGCAAGATAACACCATCCTTGGGGTTCGGTGGGGATCCAAGGGTGACAGATTTTTCCACAACAGATATAAATACTGTTTCCTAGAGCTAAGGATCGTTTGTTGAATATTGTCATCATTTCATCAGAAAAACTGGAAAAAGTTAAACTCGACAATAATTGTCCTACTGTGGAAGTGGAACTGGAGTTAAGAAAGTTTATTAGAGTGGTGTTTAGGGCAGGTTCTGAAGTATGAAAGAAAGGGCTTTCAATTGAAGTCATTGAAAAGTTAATATTAGCTTGTTGGCAAACTTCAGCTCCATTTGTGGAGTTTCCCAGCCTAAAACACCAGTCTGGGGAATGACTTCTACCAGTAATTTGGAAAGTAAGGGTATTATTTGAAAGTGTTCTTATGACTTCTGTGAGGACGACAGGAGGTGTGCCATTAAGGAGTGGGGTGAAGTTTAGAGGTACTGCCATTAAGGGGATTCTAGCAGTGCTAGGATGGAGTTTACTACATATCCAACATTTTTCAAATCCAGATTTCTGGGCGTAGCTATATTTAAACTTCAACAATAACATTTTATCTGTAAAACTTTCTGAGTTTTCATTTCTCTTGTGTCTGTCATGTGTATTATTCTGTTGTAGAGTGTTAGAGGCCCCACAAATACCCTTTTATGAGTCCCAAATCTTCAGAATAATAAATACAGTTAGTTATCAGCCAAGTTGGCAGGAACACAATCAGGGCAGCCCAGCATAGGAGGCACAAGGCCTTCCCAGAAGTCCGTGGTGAAATAAGCGACGTCATCTTGTTCAGAGTCTTGACCACCTGCTTCACTCTGTTTTCGAGGATTTATATCACCTGCTTCACCTCTCTGTGCTTTATCTTTGCCTTGCTTCTTAGGGTCCTGGTTGACCTTCTTTACGCGACTTGCATGAATCCAGGCCTGTTGTCCTTCTACCAAAATAGCTGTGCGGGTGACTGCGATCACTGTGGTTGGGGGTCCGAAGGGAAACTCTTGTTTCTTGGTGCGGTTCAATCTCTGGACCACCACGGTGTCACCCACCTGGAAAGGGTGTGTAGGTTCCTGTGAAGAAGAAGGAGAGGTGCGAGCAACATTCCTTTCAACTTTATCCAAAGTTTCAATAAGTTTTTTTACATATTCTTCCTGAATAAGATCTAGGTCCCCTCTTTCTAACATAAGTGGCTGTCTGGCCCATGGGGTGGGGAATGGCCTACCCATTAAGACTTCAAAAGGAGAGTATCCTGTCTTTTTAGAGGGTGTCATTCTTACCTCGGCTAGTACAGCTGGTAGGACCTTCTTCCAATTTGCATACGTACCTCCAGTGGCCTTCCTGATCTTATCTTTGATGGTTCTGTTCATCCTTTCCACTATACCTGAACTCTGGGGGTGGTAAGGAATATGAAACTTCCATTCTATTTTCAATGTTTTTACCAGGTCTTGACAAACTTTGGCCACAAATGCAGGACCATTGTCAGAGTTGATCTGTAGTGGGCAACCCCACCTTGGGATAATTTCTTGTATCAGAATCCTCACTACTGTTTGTGCATCTTCCTTTGTAGTTACAAACAATTCTATCCATCTTGAGAACATGTCCACTATTATTAGCAAATATTCCTGTCTTTTACCTAGTTTGGGTATGTGTGTAAAATCTATCTGCAGATGAGTGAATGGTGTAGATGGATATATCAGATGTTCGTGTTTTGCTTTGTGAGGGTTGCTAGGGTTATTCCGAATGCATGTGATGCATCTGGAGACATATGCCTTAACGAGAGAGGGAAGACCTGGAATGTAAAAATCCTTATCCAAAAGTTCACATGTGACTTTCCACCCTCTGTGACCTATCCCATGGTATTGTGAAATAAAAATGGGTGCACTGGCTACAGGGATACATGGTCTCCCCTCTTGGCAGACAAGGTCAGTTTCTGGGTTTGTCTGCACACCTATTGAGTTCCATTGCTGGATGTCTTGGTCTGTGGCATATGCTTGGAGATCACGCAATGTTTGATCCAAAAGAGGAATTTCTGGTGAGAGTAATGGCATTTGTATGTTTGCAGGCTGTGTGGATGCTGCTTCTTTTGCTGCTTTGTCAGCTAAGGCGTTGCCTTTGGCTATGTCATCCTGTTGCCCTGTATGTGCCCTACAGTGTAGTATAGCTATGGACCTTGGTAATTGTATAGCTTCTAACAGACTTGTGACAAGCGTGGAATGTGAGATGGATTTACCGTCTGCTGCTATATAGCCCCGCCTTTTCCATATGACTCCAAAATCATGCGCAACACCGTACGCGTACTTGGAGTCTGTGTAAATGTTTACATCCTGCCCTTCAAAAAGCTGACAAGCTCGAGTAAGGGCTATAAGTTCTGCAGCTTGTGCTGATTGGAATGGGACAGGGTTTGCTTCCAGTATTTTATCAGGCAGCTGAACAACAGCATACCCTGCATGGTATGTGTTATCATTTGGTCTTGAACAAGACCCATCCACAAAGACATTCTGTGCTCCAGGGAGAGCAGTTGAAGACATGTCTGGTCTCGGGGATGTGTCTTGGTGGATGAGGTCCATGCATTCATGTTGAGGCACTACCTCATCTTCTTCACCTTTCAAGCCTAGCAAGGCATTCAGGATTGGAGCTGGGCCAGAAGTGGGAGAGGCATATTTGATCTCAAGTTTTAGGTTAGAAAGTAAAATTACTTCATAACCGCTCAGCCTCTGGGCTGACATGTGCTGGGTATGGATGTTCTTTAGTAGAATGGATACATTGTGAGTGGTGTGTAGTGTGGTGGCATGCCCTAGAGTGAATGATGTAGCCATTTCCACCACCATCGCACAGGATGCCAGAGCTCTGAGACAAGCCGGCATGCCCTGTACTGGCATCGGCACAACTTTTGAAAAAAACGAAATTGGGCGGAGTTTCCCCCCATGCTCCTGAGCCAGGACCCCCGCCATTGTTTTACAGTTGTCCCTTGCAAACAAGTGAAACATTTTACCATATTCAGGTAGTCCAAGTCCAGGAGATGTGACCATTGCAGTTTTAAGATACACAAAAGCATTGTACATTTCATCATTCCATTTCACACAATCTGGCATGTCAGTACCTGTGGCTTGCCTCAGGAGATTATCATAGTAGGAACAATCAGGTATCCATTGGCGGCAGTAACCAATCATTCCAAGAAAGGATAGCATGTCCTTCTTAGTAAATGGGCGGGGCAGACCCACGAGAGCCGCAGCTCTCTTGTGACTGATTTTCCTTTCTCCTTTGGAGAGTACAAAACCAAGGTATTCAACAGTTTCCTGACACCATTGTAGCTTTTTCTTAGAAACCTTGTGACCATTGTCTGCTAACCAATGTAACAGATCTAAACCATCATTTTTACATGCTTTCTGGCTTGGACTACACAACAACAAATCATCAACATATTGAAGTAGGACGGAACCATGGCGGGGTGTCCAAGACCGCAGGGTTGCCTGGAGGGCCACTGTGTACACTACAGGGGAGTCTACATAGCCCTGGGGTAATCTACACCACGTCATCTGGCGGTTTCTGAAATTGAATGCAAAGATAGGCTGTGTCTCTTCGTCAACAGAAACTGAAAAAAATGCATTACAAAGGTCAATGACCGAAAAATACTCTGCATCGCATGGTATGGAGGTTAAGAGTGATGGCACGTCAGGCACTATGGGAGCGATGGGTATCACTAGGTTGTTTATAGCTCTGAGGTCTTGTACAAACCTGTAAGAGCCGTCTGGCTTCATTACTGGGTTAATGGGGGTGTTGTAGGGTGACAGTGTCTCTTTAAGAATTCCTAGCTGCAGGAACCTTTCCACCATTGGGGCCACTCCTTCCTCTTTTTCTTTTGAAATTGGGTATTGTTTGTGATAAACCGGCTGTGCCCATGATTTTAAAGCTGCCTTGTATGGGGTACAAGAAATAAGACCTACATCCAAGGAGCTTTTTGACCATACCGGATCATCTGGTGGAGGGAGATCACTATCCTCAGTGTAATATATTGGTATTACCTTGGAGTGTACGAAGACCCCTCCTTCAGTAGTCATTTTCAGTGTTATACCCAATCTTCCTATCAAATCTCTACCCAAGAGATTCACAGGACAATTTGGTATAATCCTGAAACAATGATGCAAGACTGTTGCACCTCCCCTTTCAACATCACTTACTGGTAAAGGTGGTGTTTTGTATGTTTTGGTAAGTATCCCATTAATTCCCATAGAAGGTTCAGCAATTTTAGTCTCACCTCTGTAGTAGTCCTCACTGAGGGTGCTCCGAGTTGCCCCTGAATCGGTTAAAAACGGAACAGGCCTATGTTTGACATATAGGGTCACAATTGGTTGTTCATTGTAAGAGTGTGAGATCAAAGGAAATGCTGGGATACTACCTTCCGGGCAGCTTCATTTTAGTTGCTGTTGATTCCACTGTATAGGGAATCGGGGACCCTGTTGCTTTGGGGCAACTTGATTTGGTTGGCTAGATTGGGGTCCCTGTGTATGCATTTGATCTTGATCTTGAGTATTTGGGTTATTCCATTCATAAGGACATTGATTTCTCCAGTGACCCTGTTGTCCACAGTTAAAACAACATGTGCGGGACTGCTGGGGTGGTCTGGAAAAACCATGCCCTCTCCCTCTTGTTCTTCCTCTTCCTCTGCCTCTGTTTCCACTGCCCCATTGTCCACCATTATCTTGGGGAGGCTGAGTTCGCACTCCACCCTGATAAAGGCTACTCACTGCTTTCTCTTTTATTACATCAAAACACCCTGCTGCTTCTTTCTGTATTAAGGTTTCCTGAAATTGGTCAATCGTCTTTGTGGTCCATTCAGATATCATCTGTTTCACCACCAAGGCGAACTGGGGTTTTAGATTATTCATAAAAGTTTGAATAAACAAAGCTCCCACATCAGTAGTTGTAGCTAATCCAGCTTCTGTTGTCCAATTTTCATGAAACCTTTTCCAGAATTCAACCACAGTTTCTCCTGACTTTTGTTTGCATGTTATGGCAGTAGGGAGGGAACTTTTATTTTTAAATACTCTCATCATTTCAGTCTCTAATTCTGTCCACATGGTGTTCCTACCTGGTACTGTGTTTAACCCATATGCTCCCGTGTTTCCAGTGTCAATAGTGTTTATACTTGGAACATTTGCCCAGCTCCAGGAACTGGTGTGTCCTATGATACCATCAATGATAAGACGCATGTCTTCCTGTGTGTAATTTCTACCCTTACAGGCCTTTTTTAAGTAAGTTAAAGTGCCACCTGCAGAGGCGGTGGGTTTGGGGCAATGTTTTACTATCCTGTCAATGTCCTCAATGTCTATTACCTTTTTTAATAATTCATTTCCAATGGTCATGAAAGGTGCTTGAAGGTTAGTGTTACTACCCTGTTTCCCCGAAAATAAGACCTAGCGTGATAGTCGGTAATGGCTGCAAAATAAGCCCTACCCCCCAAATAAGCCCTAGTTAAAGTCCTTGTAGGTCTTCTTTTCAGGGTAGGGCTTAGTTTCGGGGAAACAGGGTAGGGCTTATTTGGGGGGTAGGGCTTATATTGCAGCCATCACTGACAATCACGCTAGGTCTTATTTTCGGGGAAACAGGGTATATACAGTTCCACTCTTTGTTTTAGGGGGACTAAGTATTTTATCCCCTTTAACGTCTTCTTCCTCCTGCTCTTGGCCAGGTGGTGAAACTACCCCTCCTATAGCTCCCTGATCATCTTCTGGTTCCCCTACCTCGACTCGGGCCCTCTGTGGGTGCTGTCTATCTTGTTGTGGAGCGGGAGGCATCTGCTGTTGTGGTTGTGGAGCGGGGGGGACCTGCCATTGTCTGGTTGCATAATGTCCAGCCAGAAGATCAATATCTTCCTTTCTTAAACTCGGATAGACATGTACATATGCGGGTGGAGGATGACTGACTATTGGCAGGGGTGGGGCTATTGGGTCAGGGACAAATCTCTTTTTATCGGCTTCTTCTCTATGTTTCTGGTCATAATCTTCCTTACTTAAACATTTGGTGGGCTTTTTCTGTTTCTTATTATCCCTCTGAAACCAATATGGGGCGTATTTTAACCAGTTCTCTCCTCCCTTTTCCATATAATCCATATCCCATTGAGGATCCCCGGGGTACCAAGGGAAAGCTCTCTTATCTCCTAAACACAATCCTTTTATCATATCTATGTGAAATTCATCATTAGCGCCATCCCGGGGAAAGGGGTCTACACTGTGTATGGCTTCGGTCCATCCCGCTAAATTTGAAACCCATGGGACTATGAATTCATAATTAGTACCACAAATTCTGGCTACAAAATCCTTACACGTTTCTCCTGGATTGGGAAGAGGGGGAGGATCTTCTTTACCTTGTTTCTGACCCATATTGACAGTGGGAGTCGACTGTTCTTACCACCCAGTCTTCTGACCCACACACACACAACAGATTATCTTATAACTTCTAATGCGATAGATAAGAAAAAGCAAAGGATTTTGGGGTCACCGGAGTCTATTTCCTCATTAACCACTTCATATCCCTTCCCAAAAGGAATGTCTCTTTATATGTGTATGCAGTCCTGCTTATCTTTGTGGGTTTCCCAAAAACCCTCCAATATTAACCTCTGGCGTGGTTCTTATCCCCTACTAATTTACGGGTCTAAAAAGCTTTAATCAGAGCTGAGGCAAGAAATATTTTGTCAATAAAGACAAAATAGAGACTTACCTTCAGATGATTTTTGGCTTTTTTTCCCAGAGGACGAGCCCCCAGTTCTGTTAGGAAATTACGGCTTCTAAGACCACCCAGATAGGTTCAGGTAATGCAGGAAGACCTCCGTTGACCCCCAGGCCTGGAGATATCAATAAAGTGACACAGGAGACAGGTTTGCTTAGTCACTTAATGACATCTAATTTGAGTCTCAGAAATACAGCATTTATATCTTTTGAGGGATGGGAGGAGTTTTACTAACCTTATACATGTCATTGAAATGAAAATAGGTTCAGTTAATATTTAACTATTAGCTGGTGTTATAAGACAAAATCTTGCTATTAGAATATTCTTTAACAGGTGAAGGACACACTAATCTTATCAAGAACAAACATGAGCTAGGCCAAACTCCATATTCTAGCTAAAATGTATAGGCAACCTTGAGAAGGTTTTCTATAGATAACAGCTTAAAGATAATATGGGTTTCAGTTAAAACTCATATTTGAGTTTTCTCAATTTTCCTGTAAAACTAAGATGGTGTCTTAGAACTAAAATGGAGTCCCTCATGATATGTGCTATGTTCTTCACACTGATTTTCTGTTTTCCTCTTTCTTTATACAATTTTCAGTATATTTAACGGTGCCACATACTAAGTCTCCTGAAGAAGCTCCAAAGAGCGAAACATATTGAGAAAAGTGGTATTCTAATTATGAATTGTTACTGTTATTTGTGAAATTTTTTGCAATTTCTGTACTGTATTTAGCCTTCTGACTTTTTAAAATATTGTTTAAATAAAATTTCTCTTTTTTAACTCTATGATAATTTTGGATGAATTCCTAAACACTTTAGAATTCTGTACACCTTCCAAAATCCCAAGGCTCAGTGCCTTAAAGCCCATTTGTCTTTATTATTGTGTAGACTTTTTATATTCACTGTAGGTCCAGGGCCATGCTACACCTGCTAGTGAAAGTGTGTCAGAGGACCCCCTAGGGCAGTGATGTGCAATTAGCGGACCTCCAGCTGTTGCAAAACTACAAGTGCCTTCATGCCTCTGTCTCTAGGTGTTATGCTTGTGGCTATCAGAGTCTTGCTATGCCTCATGGGACTTGTAGTTCTGCAACAGCTGGAGGTCCACTAATTGCATATCCCTGCCCTAGGGGGTATGTCCACCAGAGGGGCTAAGACTGTTTGAATTGGGCATGTCCCCTGGATCCTGCCTGCATATCTAACCTGACCAGTAGGGAATGCACCACCATTGTGGTTAGTCAATTTGTCCTTATGGAAGTCTGGATGTGATTTGCTCCTTTGCTTCGCCCCCTAAGGGGTTAACTCACGGGCTTCAGATGCTAACTCTACACCAGATTTATCTGGGAAAGTATACAGACTACCCTCCTGCCTTAAGTGACAATTCAACCCTTCCTGTTCTGCAGTATTCAGTACCCCTTGTGGGAAACCCTCAACTCCATTATTAGCGGGTCCTACGCTATCCATAGAATGGAAGATCCTGCTTCTCTGAACCATGGGAGAAATACACTCCTCTATATGGGAGAACTAAAGGACTCATCCTATAACACAGGTGGACACTAATGAGAGGCAATCCCCACATTTTTTTAATATGTGCAGGTGTTTTAAATAGCCTTGCAGGAGTTAAATGTCATATTTTGCATGTGTGCGCTATAATATTTTGTTCTGTTTTATGGTCTTATGGCTGCACCATCTTTGTTGCATCTTTTAGTGTGTGCCCCCCAAATATTTTGTTTGTCAAACCAAACTAATGACTCGGAACCTTCTTAATTGATACAGCTGCTGTCGCTGATCATAATCTCATAAATATATAAAAACAAAATACTGCGTCATATTAAGATTACCAATGTGATATGATACATATAAAATGCATGAATATCTTAGTGTAAACCGTGCATGATATTAAACATATTAACATATATAAAATGTCCATTGTGCTGGCAAATTAAAACAATAACAGATGAAAAGTGCCGCACTATATTGAGGTAACCAATGTGGTATGACACCTATAAATAAAGTGCATGAATGACTTAGTGCAAAATAATAATATCAAACATTTAAAAATAAAATAAAAAATGTTCATTGTGCTGGCAAAGCAAAATCCTGTGATGGTGCTCCAAAGTTGACAAGGTGACAATAAACTTGTGCCCCCCCCTCCCCCATGTAAATCTGCTCACCTCAGGGCGTGTGACTGCACACCTAAGTTTGGTCAAAAAATGCCTGTGAACCACCCCTGGGCTCTATGTGAATGAGGCTCTTTGGGATCCTGAGATGTCCAACAGTAAGTTCCTCCATCCAT
The DNA here is from genome assembly GCA_037952925.1 of Lithobates clamitans. NCBI lineage: Eukaryota > Metazoa > Chordata > Amphibia > Anura > Ranidae > Lithobates > Lithobates clamitans. Next base: position 10,730,192 of record JBBGZY010000292.1, on the reverse strand, counting down.
ATATAAAATAAAGTCTAAATGGTGTTTTATCGTTTAAAAACGTATTTTATTTATAAAACATTAATCTGGGTACTCACATCTTCCAGATGCTGAAGCACACCACTCTATAGCAGATAAAAGAAAACAACGACGAGATAGCTCGTCCGTTCGCAGCGTTCAAACCTGCTGCCTACTGCACTGTCCTGTCCCCTCCCCTACGTGTGTTCGACACAGGGATTAGTTACGTGTCTTCCTCAGGGAGATTGTTGACTTATGCTCTGTCAGCCAATGTCCAAGAGACTGTACAGACCCTACAGTGATTTGGGTAGATCCCACATCTCCAGAAATTAGCACTGGAACACACTTAACAGCTCTGTCCAAGGTTTTTCTTCCCATTGGAAAAGCTCTATAGTCTTTGATACCGCGTTCTGATTCTGTAGTCCAGGAGCCAACAAAACATCTGCTTTTGTGTGAAAGTCTTGGGCCTAATGATGTCCTCTTTTAAGGCAGTTTCATGTGCCCATTTTCATTCCAAAAAGTTGCAACTCAACAGTCTGTCAATTAGAAACAAGAGGGTGCAGTCTGTAAATTGTCATCCTATATGCCTGATCAGCAAGACAAGGCTTGGCCTGTGGTGGTAGATCAGAGGTTCGACACAAGAATCCAGGAAATTCTTCCTCTCACTGGTTGAATGGTGTTTATCTGTTGCCAGCCTATTGGACTGGGGGAGAGTTATGGGTTTTCTCTGGGACAGAAGGTTATCTGAGGAATCTGGGCTACCGCCTTCTAATCCATTATCTGAAACTCTGTGTGATTTGACTTGGCCTCTCAGCTGCAGTCATCCAAATAGGATTCAGTTGGATAATGCCACAGCAGTTGCTTACATCAACCATCAGAAAGGCATCGGAAGTCTTGCAGCTCATAGAAGTGGTTCTGATTCTGGCTTGAACAGAACTTCGTTCTGCCCTGACCACTGTGCACATCCCAGGCATGGAAAACTGGCATGCAGATTTCTTCAGTTGTCTATGCTGGGATTCAGGTGGAGAATGGTCTCTCCATCCAGTGGTGTTTCAAGGCTCCTGTCACATATGAGGGGAATGCCTGACATTAACCTACTGACTTCAAGTTCAACAACAAAAGGATCCGGTTTGTCTGCAGATTGGGGAATCTTCTAACCTTTGCTGTTCAACCTGATAAGCTTTTCCTCCTCTAAAGTGCCTTTCTCACCTACTCAACAAGATTGGAATGGAGGACATTCCAGTAATTCTCATTACACCAAACTGGGAGGATGTGATAATTAGACCTGGTCAGGCTCCTGGCAGACTCTCAATAGGCCCTCCCGGATTGTCCAGATCTTCTGTCCCAGGGTCATTTGTCACCCTACTTCTCTGTTGCTGGCTTTACCACCATGGGTCAAATCTTGGGCATTGGCAGTTTTTTCAGAGACCACTTGCCCGACTCCATCATACAGGGTTTTCTCACGTTGTTTTCCCTGTATGTTCTCCAGTAATTCCGTAGGACCTCACCCTGGTTCTGTTGGTTTTTCAAAGACCACACTTTGCCCATATTAGGGATATCCCCAGTCTGTCTTTACTCAGAAGGTTGCCTTTCTCATCGCCATCACTTCTGTAAGGATCGTCTGAATTGGTAGCATTAAGAACCCTTTCTTGTGCTAGACAAGGACAATATTGTTTTGAGACCCAGGGCCTCTTTTCTGCCTATGGTCACCTTAACCAAGACCTTGTTCTACCATCTCTGTCCTGCTCCTAAACATTCTCCACTATATGGATGTGGTATGTGTGCTGTTCAAGTTTGTCTCCCAGCTACAGCTCCCTTTTGACAGCCCTGTTTACCCTTTCTAAAGGTACATATAGAAGACAGCCTGATTCTCGCTCCAACATCGCTAGGTGGATTTGTTATTTCATCATTCAAGCTTATGACCTCTAAAGCAAGGTTCCCCCTTTCCCAATTTAAGAGCGCACTCCACTAGATCAGTTACCGATTCATAGGCTTTCAGAATAAGGAGTCAGTTTCTCAGATCTGCAAAATTGCCACTTGGTCTTCTGTTCGTCAAGTTTTACCAAGTTGGATGTTCAGGCCTCAGCCGATCCAGGCTTTGGTCATAAGGCTCTTCAGGTGACGACCTAGGCTCTTTTGTGTCCTCCCAGTTAATTTGTTGTTTTTTTGTGGGAAGGTTTAGTGTTGCATTTGCTAATTTGTCCACCTCTCAGTTGGACTGTTTTTGACATCCTAGTTAAACTGAGTTACTTCATCCTGTGTCTGTACAGTAAGTCAAAAATCCTATTTTTTATCCATAGAAATCACACATTAAAGTCCCTTTCCTTTGTTCTTAGGATCCCCTCCTACAATTGCTTGCTAGCTAAACGAAGGCATGGTGTGAGTGGGAAGGGTTATGCTGGGCTGTCCTTACAACTTTATTTTTCAGGTTTTCGATCTCCTGAAAGCAGTGGCATAAACCCATGTACCTGAAATATTTAATCTCGTATCCCAAGATGAAAAACAGAGACCACCTAGATAAATAGGGTAAGTGAACCTGTTCCAAGGCAGTAACTTGGTGGATAATGAAGAAAGGTCCAGGATTATGTTCCTATAGCTTAGAGCCTTTAGAAAAGGGCCCAGAGCCACTGATACTCCATCTTGCAAGCCCCCCCCCCTTTATTTGGTCACAGCTAACTTTAAAATTCCCTGTCAGATTCTAGGGGTTTTGTGATATAAATCATGTCACATAAAAGTGCTTGTGATTGTGCTGTCACACACTCCCCCTTACCTGGAAGCATCGGCTGCAGCTGAAGAACTTTGGCAAGGGTAAGTATCAATGGGTGGGGAAGCCCTTTGCAAAGATGCTGTTGCTTTGCCCTGAATGAGCAGGGTGGCAGTCGCTTTAAACCTTTAAAAATTGTCAGCAGCTCCCAAAATTCTATCCTCCCAAATCTATTAAGTTGTGTTTTTCTGTTTTTTTTTTTTTTTTATAGATTTTTTTGTTCTAAGCTGTTTGATTATTTTTTTTGCATTATGGTATAGATCTGAAACTCATAAAGAATTTAGGATTAAATAAGGAAAGAAGCAGCCAGTCATACAAGGTATTTAAAAGTCTAAATTTCTTCTGCTGGGAAAACAATTATTTAGCCCTGGGTAGAGGGGTGGAAATGCAGGTCCTCCAAACTCCATATTTCATGTCTCTTGCAGATGATAATCATTCTATAACTAGTCAGCAAAAGCAATTTATTGTACCTGTACAGAGCTATTCAATCTATTTATATGTGAACTAATTTCTATCCTACACAGCAAAAGAGTGCCAAGCTCCTTGGAGGTTTTATGTTAATAGAATAAGTGAAGATTGTAAATCACTGCAGGATAAATATTAGATGTCACTTGTCCGTCACCCTCGGCAATAGCCGGCTGCCTTGTGCTCTTCTAACGCTGTTTATGGCTCTGGCTGGGCTGTCACTCAAAATGCAGCCTAGAATGCACAGGAGAGAATGGCTGCAGTCATAAAGGGATGCCTTCATCACCCAGTTAAAGGGAAAGTGCTTATTTTCTTCTCTCTCCCCACTACGCTCACTTGCTTCTGGTGATTGGTTGCTGAGGTATTAAACCTTGCACTGGGGGTGTGTCTGTGCACAAACCAAAAGAAGTAGCTGCTATCGGGGGCGCTTCATGGGTCAATTTGTGCGTAACAGGGGGTTGCATCTAAAGCTAGTGTAGATGTTCTTTTCTGCCAATGTCTGTATCTATGATTTTCTATAATATCAAAGTAAATCTATTAACTCCGAGATTACTGTGAACAATATTTAGGGATTTAACTGTTGTGTGCACAGTCGATGTTGGAAGAAACATGAGTAAATCATATTCACCTGAAGTTAAACTGTATTTCCGGTCATTACCTTAATCTCCCTCTTACCCTTTCTTGTCAGAATGAGGGTTAGTCTTACTCTGAAAGAGTAGAGGGGCCACTTGTATGTCAGAGAACAGCTGAGGGGAGAGGCTGTGCAGAAAGAGAAGCTAAAATATTAGAGGGAAGAAAAAAAGAATCAAACGAATCAAAAAAGAAAAGAAAAGAAAGAAAAAAAGAAATGAATCAAGCAAGGCTGAGAAAAAAAAGGGGCTTAGGGTAAGGGATGAAGAGGGAAGAAGAGGGTATCCCAGAGGCTCACGTAAACCAACGTTAATTCCACAATACTTATATTACAACTCAAAAAAAACTGGCGGTCCAATGTGATGATGGGAATTGATCGAGCCAAGCCTGCCAAATGCGCAAAAATTTAGCGTGTGTATCGTTGAGAGCCATTGTTTTTTTATTCATAAGTGTGGCATGTACATGACTCTTTACAATTTTGAATCAGAGTCAGCGACTTCCACACCCTTGCTTTTGTCTGCTTCTTTGCCATAAAAATGTGGGTGATAAGCGTACACTCCTGTTGTGTGATGTTTTCTATTGATTTATGTAGACGGGCTTCCCAGGGATTTTTTGCGTAGGTTGATAAGGAGGTCCGTATTGACCATAGTATATACCTGTACAAAAATAAAAGCTCGCCCATGGGACTTTAAATGAGGTATCCATGATGATCACAAGTAAATAAATATGATAGTATAAACAATATCAAAGTTTATTAGGATCATTAACATCCAATACAGGTCATACATATAGATAGCAATTCAAAAGAACAGCAGCATAACATGATAGTCCTAAAAAGCATAGCCCAAGGAACATACATCAAAGTATTATAAATACAGATACACATAATACATTTCTAATCCGACGCGTTTCGCAAGCTCTCCTCGCATCATCAGGGGCTGATGTGTGTATCTGATGTCCCTTCTTTTCTTTCCTTTTTTCTCTCTTCATTTGTTGGACTTCTGCACCCCTTGCTTTAAAGTATACTGTACCATACTCTCTGCTACATCAGTTTTTATTGATTCACATTTTTACTTATATACTCTATTACAGTAAGTACGCTCTGCAAGGATCCTGGGTGACATTTGGTCCAACTCTCTCTTCCTCCTTTCCATTTTTTTGCCATGCCTGCCCCATGCCTGACTTTGATCTTCCATGCTTTGGCCTTCGTCCCTTCAGCTCCCGTGGGAGAGTCTTTCCGTTTGCCCCTGCTGGGGGTCGGCCCCTGGGGCCAAGTACCTGACAAGTAAGTATGGGATCACTAGATCTGGCTTCATACTTTTGTCCAATCATAGCCTATACTCCAATCTACTTTTTTACTTATTGTTACAGACATCAGATACACACATCAGCCCCTGATGATGCGAGGAGAGCTCGCGAAACGCGTCGGTTTAGAGATGTATTATGTGTATCTGTATTTATAATACTTTGATGTATGTTCCTTGGGCTATGCTTTTTAGGACTATCATGTTATGCTGCTGTTCTTTTAAATTGCTATCTATATGTATGACCTGTATTGGATGTTAATGATCCTAATAAACTTTGATATTGTTTATACTATCATATTTATTTACTTGTGATCATCATGGATACCTCATTTAAACTCCCATGGGCGAGCTTTTATTTTTGTATGTGCAATATAGGGATGGAGGTGTCTCATGTCAAGGAGCAGTTTTCAGCCTTTTTCTTTTTTCTATAGTATATACCTGTAGCCACAGTCTCTTGACCATGGGGCATATCCACCAGATACATTTCAGATCTCGCAGGCCTGAGCATCCCTGACAACAAACAGATTTCCTAGAGCAATTACATCATGGGATAATTTAAACAGGGCTTCCCGCATATTACTCCAATCCTCAGGTGTTAAGGCAGTATTGAAGTCACAATCACATCTTGAGCAATATGTTGGGGAGTAACATTTTTATCTAAGGAAGTGCCGCAGCCTGGAAACGACACGCGCCCTGTTCACATTTACCACTTGCATCTTCTGAGGCAGTTTGTCACAATTCAAAAATCATGTTTTGTTGAGCCTGTTCTCACTGGCCATGTTGTGATGTGTTTTTTATTTGTGTGTGTTCCAATGTAAGGTATGGACATATGGACGTATGAAAAACTCACTTTCCATGTAGAGCATGGTGCTTCACAGGAAAAACCTTCAGAATGCTGCATTGCCCCATGCTTTGCTGTTAAGGTAAACTGAAGAGGGTCTTTCAGCTAAACCCAATACTGCAGCATGCATTTTCAGAAGCTGAAAACCTTCGCCCCTGTCCCTAGGTTACAGCTCTGTCAAGTACCAACACTATCCCATTAAAGCAAGTGAAGCAAGTCACATACTCCTTTGTGGCTGAAAATACCAATTTCTTTGCTGCCAGTAACAGGGGCACAAAGAAGTGTATTTAGTGTTAGGGAATGGGGCATTAAGATAAACCTGTTGCTTTAAAGCCCAACCCCAGGTTTCTAGTCCCCCACCCCCATTGGAGAAATCTCCATTATACAAAAAAAAAAAATCTTTGTACTTATCTTTAATTCTAGGTCTGGTCTAATGATGTCACAAGTCCTCTTCTTGTAGAGTGCAGCACCACGTAATAATGGTACAAATCTCTGCAATATTTTTCTAAAAGTCCAGGATGGGGAGGTGGAGCCTTACCCAGCAAGTGAGTTGAAGGATGCTGGGTGTCTCAACTTGGAAGAGGTCCAGTGCTGGATCAGCCAAACTGTGGTGGGGTAATACCTGGATATAGGTAGAGTTTTGCTTCTTTTTTTTTTCTATCACAGACCAACTATATCAGCCATAGGGAGAGCCCCACACAATGCTATTTCATTAAATATTCAGTTGATTAAAAATTGCACCACATTTTGAAATTTCGAATTCCCCCCTCCCTCCCCCTCCTTCTTGAGGGTTTTAATGCAAATAAAAGAACATAGAGTTCATACAAGACAATGAAATTCATATTGTAAATCTATTAAAAAAAACAAAAACATTGTGTAAAAATACCATACATAAAGTAAAATATATATTATATACAATAATTGTACACAGCTGTAAAATATTCAGTTGTCAAAAGGGCAATGAAATAAAATAAAACATACAACATCCTTTACTGAGCTATTGAACTAAACTGTGACTAACGAGAATGCCAAAAGCATAACTAAAGCCAGAGAATAAATGCTCACATCTGACCTGAGATAACACAAAAAGTGGCAAAAGCATAACTTAAACAGTTTTAGTGATATGGCCAGCAGTGCTTTTTTTTTTGTAAAATCTTTATTTAGCAACATTTTAGTAAAAAACTACACACATTGTAGAAATGTAAAACAAAATAGTTCAGACCCAGGGTGGCAGCACATCCAGTAGTCTATAATAAACATCCTGAATCAGGATGATCTTGGGGTGGTAGCCTGGTCCGGAGCCAGCCACAACTCCTTTCGAGGTGCTAAGTGATCAGGAGAGCCAACGGGTGGGCACCCTCCTGCCGACGGTCCGAGCAGAGGGAGGCAATGTGCCTCCAACAACCTCGCCCGTCCCGCCATTCCAGGAAGGGCACCCTCCCCCATCCCCCGTCCAACTAGAGGCGGAAAAAAGGGTCCACCCCAGTGTGACGAGGTTGTCCTCCTCCTTGCTAACCACTGTCACCCTGAGTCCGGGTAATACAACATATAGCATAGATGAAAACAGCCTGATATCAGGGAGCCAATAGGTAGTCATAAAAGCAAAGATAGATAAGGAGAGAAAGAGAAGTAAAGGTTAGAAACAAGAGGTAACAGGTAGGAAAGGGTGTGGGGGAAGGGAAAGAGAGGGGAGGAGGGGGAGAGAAAAGGTCTTGTAGATCTGCGCCGGGCGAGTTCAACCAAAGACAGGTCATCTTTATAGTAGTTGGGCATGGAAAATGTCTTTCAGTGGGCATTATTGTCTTTATCCAAATGGGATATCAAGGATGGTTCCGCTAATTCTAGTAGGGCCAAATCTAGGCTCGAGGATATATGGTTCGGGTCAAACATAAAGTCTTTCCATGGTCCCCATATGGCTTCAAAACGTTCTAACTTTCCCTTAGAGGATGCTATCCAGTGTTTGGCTTCCCTAATATCATTAACTTTTTTGGTCCATTCTTCTCTGGAAGGGACCCTGGATTGTTTCCAATAAATTGGGAGGAGGCGTCTAGCCGCATTTAAAAGGTGTGGTAGTACGCTTTTTCTGTATCTACTAATCGGTATCCGGGGGACATGCAGGAGGAAATAGGCTGGAGACAAAGGAATGTCTAGATCTAAAATGTCTTTTATGAGAAACTTAATATCTGCCCAATATAGCTTTATTAGGGGACACTCCCACCTCTGTGGCCACATTTCCTCCAGCATTGATCTGACACCGAGGGGTAGATACGAGCTAGATGAGCCGGTACTCTGTACCAGCGTGACAAAATTTTGTAATTTGTTTTCTGGGTTCTGGATTCTATAGAGCTCGAATGGGTGAACTGGTATAGGTGTGTTAGTTGGGACGTGGAGAAGTCAAGCTGTAAATCTCTCTCCCATGCCCGTATGTAGGTTGGTCTAAGATTGTCAGTGGTGATGCCTAATAAGCGATACATTTCAGAGATCAAGTGCGGGATCGTGTCTTCTTCTACAAAAAGTTGTTCGAAGGGAGTGAGAGTGGAGATATCTCTTATAGAATGTCCATGGACTTCAAAAAAGTGATGGAGCTGCCTATACCGCCAGAAGTTCATTTTGGAGCCCCTGTGTTTATTTTGTAGGGATTCAAAACTCATCAGCTTACCATTGCTCATTAATTTTCCGCAGCTGACGTTACCATCATCCACCCATTTGCTCACCTGGCAAAAACCAAAGGAATCCCCCTAACGGGGCTAGCGGAGACATGGGTGGAGATAAATTTAAGATCGAATTTAGTTTGTCCCAAATGGAAAGAGCATGACTCGTCAGAGGGGAGGTTGTATCTGACAGCCCTGGATACTCACGTGGCAGTCAGGGAGCAAAGGCCAAATTTCTGCCAGCTAGCCATTTTTCCAGGGAGACCCATATTTTGGACTGGGTGTGGAAGCGCCAGTTGAGGATCCATTGGATTGCTTGTCAGTGCGGGGGCCAAGTGGACAGGTAAAATTTCAGATTTAGAAAAATTAATTTTGAAATTAGAAAGCGACCCGAATAATTTTAGTTCCCTCATCAGGACTGGCAGCGAGATTAGGGGTTCTGAGAGGTGGAATAACACATTGTCTGCTTATGCTGACAGTTTGTGCTCAGTGTTTCCTACTCGTAAACCTTTTATGTCAGTGCATAACAACAGTTCAAGAACTAGAGCGAAGAGGAGGGGGGAAAGAGGGCACCCCTGTCTTGTGCCATTCCGAATCGGAAACTGAGAGGAGAGCACTCCGTTCACCTTGACCTGTGCACAGGGAGTAGAGTAAAGGGCCAAGATAGAGGTCAGCATGCGCATTTTCAGCCCTAGAGCCTCCAACACCGCTTTGAGGTACGACCAATCAACCCGGTCGAAAGCCTTTTTGGCATCTGTGGAAAGGATAATGTAAGGTTTAGGGTCAGGACAGGTACGTGCCCAATGAATGAGTTGTATGGCTCTAATGGAATTGTCTCTCGCCTCTCTCCCTTTAATAAACCCAGTTTGGTCAGGATGGATAATGCTGGGCAGGAGACTCCCAAGCCTGTTCGCCAAAATCTTTGCCAATATCTTAACGTCAACGTTAAGGAGGGATATGGGACGGTAGCTTTGGGGAAGCATCGGGTCTTTACCCTCTTTTGGCAACACTGTAATGTGTGCCAAAAGCGCCCCAGAGGGGATGGGGGTCCCTTCTGCAATGGAATTAAAGTAAGTACAAATGTGGGGTACTAAGAGGGGTAGAAAGGTTTTATAATATAACCCAGTATACCCATCCGATCCAGGGCTCTTCCCTGTGGGAAGGGATTTCACTATCAGTTCAATCTCCCCAGAGGAAATCGGAAGTTCAAGGTCAGTACATTGATCTACACTCAAAGCTGGGACGCCAGCTGTGGCTAAATAATCTAGGATGGCAGCAGATCTGGATGGTTGGGTATCTAAAGGGCAGTCAGGATGTAAGTTATAAAGGCGCGAGTAGTAATCTTGAAACCCTGAGGCAATTTTGGAGGACTGGATCGAGACGTCGCCAGAAGGGGAGCGAAGTTTTTGTATGTAAGTCTGTGCATGCTTCTTGCGAATAGCTCTTGCAAGCATACGGCCGCACTTATTACCATGTTGATAATATTTGTGTGATAAGTGTCTGGCTTGTTTGCGAGTCTGCCGATCAAGCAAACGTAGAAACAAGTCTCTTAGGTCAGTTAGCCTCTGCAGTGCCTCAGGGCCCCCATTTTGTTTATGTTTGAGTTCAGCATCCTGTAGGGCGACCAGCACCCTGTCAAAGTCTGCCTGAAGCATCTTTTTAGGTTTAGCACCTAGGGATATTAACTCCCCTCTGACTACTGCTTTATGGCCCTCCCACACTATGCCCGTGCTGATGTCATCCGCAACATTTTCTTTGAAATAATTTGTGATGGTCTCTGACACTTTGGCAACTGCCGCCGTATCATCTAACAGGTTTTCATTCAGCCTCCACGTCCAGACTCCATGGGAACTGGAAGGGAGGGTCACCCCCAGTGGTGCATGATCAGATAGTGTAATGTTCCCAATGGACGCGGATTGCACGAGCTCTAGTGTGGGGCGATCCACGTAGATATGTTCTATGCGGGTGTATACATCATGTACTGCCAAATGATAGCTGAAGTCTCGCTCCTTAGGGTGGAGGACTCTCCAGCTATCAAGTAGCAAGTGAGACTGAAGGGACTTTCGGAAATGCTTTAGAAAAGCATAAGAGTATGAATGACTAGTGCTGGAGGTGTCCATCAAAGGATCTGGGATAACATTAAAGTCCCCCCCTAGAATGACAAAGCCTTCCTTAAATTCTGCTAACAGGTCGAGAGTATTGTCAAGGAAAGTAATTTGGTTAGAATTGGGCGCATAGATCGAGGCGAATGTATACTTTCGTCCCGCTATGACACCTTTCAGAAAAATGTAGCGGCCTAGTGGGTCTATTTTGCTGTCTGAAAGCTGGAAAGGGCAAGTCCTGTGAATTGCAATCGTAGTGCCTTTAGATTTAGAGGTAGGGGAAGTACTGTGGAACCATTGGTTGAATAAGTGGGTAGGTAATCTAGGCAAGGAATGATGAGTTCCCACCAGAGTTTATTTCTTTTCCCAGGGGAGCAGAGGCCTCTTATATTGTAAGATATTACCTTAAGAGTAGACATGGCAGTGCAGTTGGTAGGAAGGTTGTCGAATGGTCTCACTCGCCCGGCGCAGTATCTGAAGTCGCGGGTTGCTCCTAGGAAAGGAGGGAGAGGGCAGATAGAAGGGAGGGGGTAAGCAAAGCAGATGGAAAAAAGAACAAAGAAAGTTAACTGTTAAAGTAATAACAACATTGCGATAAAGCATTAGCAAAGTCTGTAAACAAAACATCTGTAGGTGGGAGGTCCTCCCCGATAGGGGGGGGGGGCCTCAGACCTCAACCTAGCGTCCCAAATGGGGACTGTACCCAATATAGGGTGGCCTACGTGTGGGAACGTGAGCCTTTGCATGGGGGGGGAGAAAGGGGGCCTCATCTCCTATCACCGCATCTTAGAAGGTGTTGGGAATTGGGAAGGGGGATATGCTTCGTTAGGAGATTCAAGAGTTCACATCTCCCTATTAAGTACCGAAGTGAGAAAAAAAATAGAAAATAAGAGTTGTTAGCCATGTCTCTTGCGTGGTCTGCAATTTCAACCGACTGAGGTTCGGAGATAATAATAAGGCCATCTCTAAAATGTCAGGGTTTTAATGAAGGCAGTCTCAATGTTCAGCCAGAAAAATCTCCTTTCCCCGGTCAGTGTGGCAAAAGGTAGTTGTCGGCTCTTCTTAAATCAGCGACAAGAAATGTCCATGGTCACCGTAGGGATCCGGAGGGGCAACTGCTTCAATCATGGTTAGTGGTAGCACCCAGAAGGGGGTCTGGATTCTGATGTTGTCTGTCCCTTCTGCGATTCTTGCGTGTAGCAGTTGACCATTGTGGGGGGAGATTAATCCCAGGAATGTCAGATGAACGCCTCTAATCTGGGAAGTCCACTGGGTCTAGACCAAGGGAGGACAGAAAATGCGGAAGATCATCTTTGTTACGTAATGTGACTTGTCTTCCATCCTTCGTCGCCTGTAGGAAAAAAGGAAAGCCCCAGCGATATGGTAAGCCAGCTTCCTGGTTCGCCGTCACAAGGGGGCGTAGAGCTCTGCGCTGCATGAGGGTGCGCCTGGATATGTCTTGATAAAAAAATAAACGTGCACCATCAAAATCATAAAAGGGCTTGTTACGCATTTTTTTGCATGATGCGGTCCTTTAAGGTGAATTTATAAAGTTTGCAAATTATATCTCTGGGGTTGACCACATCTTGAGACGGGGGTCTTAGTGCTCTATGTGCTAGATCAATTTCTATAGGAGACGAGGCAGGTAGGCCCAATATGTCTCTAAATATATCAGTCAGCGTGGGGATAATGTCCCTCGAGGCTGTGGCTTCCGGGAGTCCCTGAATCCTAATATTCACTCTCCTGCTGCGATTTTCAGCATCATCTAGCTGACATAGCAGGGTTTCAATCCGTTGGTCTTGCTGTTGACATTTAGATTGCAGCAGAACAATAGTGGGGAGAACCTCCTCCAGCTTCTCTTCTAAGGATTCCACCCTGTTACCCAGATGAGAAGTGTCAGCCTTTAGTTGGGCAATGTCTTCTGTAAAAGCTTTCTCCACCCTGCTTGTGAAGCGTTCAAGGTCTTCTTCAGTGGGTAGGGACATGATATGGCGCCTGATATCTTCATCACAGAGGTAGTCAGAACGGCCATCGAGTGAAGCAGGGGAGGCACAGGAGGCCGAATCACTCACCGACCCTGGGGATGGAACCGGAGATGCTGTGGAAGCTGTCCCTTTCAAGGTCCGGGCTGTAGCTGCTGCTGGCTGGGAGGATTTTGTGGTTTTCTGGGCCTTCCCGGTCGGCGCCATCTTGGAGGCTTCACGGCCTTGTCCTCGGGTCCCTGTGAAGTAAGAATCCAGCTGCCCCTGCTGCGATCTGTCGGTCCTGGTCGGACATGGGGGGATCCTGTAAACGTGAGTATCCCCCGTTTTAAGCTGATTATATTCGGCAGTGGAGCAGAGCTGAGGCAAGGCACGTCCTCACTCCTCCATAGCCAGGACATGCCCCCCGCCAGCAGTGCTTTTAATTGACTTTGGTATTTACAATATTATTGGAGCAAAAACAAAGAAACAAAAAAACAAAATATATATATATACACACACCAAAAAAAAAAGAGAAGTTACACCACTCTATACATTCATCTCACCTTCAACCACCAGTAAAATGGATGCCAGCCACAAGCGTGCCTGCATTCCATCAGACAGTAAAAGTGTTGCACACCAAAGATTTCAGTGAGCTTAAAACCAACTTTATTCTGCCCATCCAGGAATAATGACACCGATGCATACATTCACCCCCCCCCTTCAGCCACCCGTGGATCAGCCACTCCATACAAAATATGATCTGGAAATAAAAAGGATTGCACACCAATGACATCACTGGGATTAAAACAAAATTTTTTTAGGCCATAAAATGAGACTTTAGTTCGCCTGAAGACTCTCCCTGGCTAACGCATTTCACCCTTATGGGCTTAATCATTGAGAAAAATAATATTTGTAATCTGGAGGAGATATAGAAAGGATAAAAATGTAAAATCTATAATGGTCAAGCTAAATAATGGAAAATCACCATCAACTGTAGCAGCATGGCGTTAAGTGACAGTGAGCATGCTCTTATTAATTATAAATGGTGAAACCTGGAAATGTCATTCACTGCTAAGAGTTATTTGTTGCCTCTGAATCACCAAATATTCAAACAAAGCTTATCTGAGCTGCCCCATCGCGTCATTTGCATTTTTACACTTTTATTTCCAAGTTCTATCTCGTCCTTGTTGGACTTGTTTCCAGCTTCATACTGAATAATCTGTGTGCGAGCTCCTTTCCTGTAATAAGGCTTTGGATGAGCAGTGATCAGCTCTTGTACATGGAGGTGTCCTTGATAGAGCGTAATTGACCTTGAAATCATTAGAAGCACTCCTCAGAGTGAGGCTGGACTGGAATTACGCCTTACTGTATCAGCACTGTAATGAAAGTCTTGGTCACTTAGGTGTGAACTGCACAGTCTATGATAAAGCTGATCAAAGTTTAAAGAGCTCAACCTGTCTCACCAAGGTGTCCAAGGCACTTAGGTATTTTTTGGCTGCCTTTCATCTTAAATTCATTCTTCCTTGCCTTCCAGAGTCACAGGTGAGGAGAAAAAAATCTAATTTGCAGCAACAAGCATTGTCTATAAGTCTCTGGATCAAAGCAGACGAAATAAGCTCTGGTTTATACTGAGAATACAAATATCTTTTATTAAACTTCAGACAAACCGCCACTTGCACTGCTGACATACATAAAGTTTAACTTTTACCTGCAAAAAGATGTATGCTTCTGTTAACCTGTCTTCTAATCCAGATCAGCGACTTTGCTTTTCTCTACTAAACTCTGGTTTAAAAGAAAATTCTATTCAAGCAGGTATTCTTAAGGTGTATGTATGCTCAAAATGTAAAATCATATATTAACTTGAAGCGCAAAACTGTATGTTGTCTACCGGGCGCTCGGGTTCGGCACATCACGGATCTGGTGGACAGATTACTGGGAGAGGCTGGGGAAGACCCGGCTGTCATGGTGCACGTTGGCACCAATGACAAAGTCAGAGGCAGATGGAGTGTCCTAAAGAACGATTTTAGGGACTTGGGAGCTAAACTGAGGAAAAGGACCTCCAAGGTAGTATTCTCAGGAATGCTACTGGTACCTCAAGCCAGACACCAGAAATGCAGAGGGAGATTAGGGAAGTAAACAAGTGGCTGAGGAGCTGATGTAGTAAGGATTGCTGGAGGGGTTCAGGTTCCTGGAGGACTGGGCCGACTTCTAAGTCGGTCACCAGTACTATAGAAGGGACGGACTGCACCAAAACGAGGAGGGTGCAGATCTGCTGGGAGTGAAGATGGCAGAAAAGTTAGAGGGGTTTTTAAACTAGGTGACGGGGGGAGGGCCCAGAGGTAGAGATAGTCAGCGCGGAACATATTCCAGAGGGTAGTATTGGGGGCATTAGTGGTAGGTTGACTAAAGCACATAAACCCAAGGTAAGTATAGTAACAAGTCCTAGTTGCAATCTTGGAACACCCAATAAGAGGATAGTATGCCACTGGTCTAAACTATGTGGCATGTTCACCAATGCCAGGAGCCTGGCAGACAAGATGGGTGAACTAGAGATACTGTTGTACGAGGAAGATTTGGGTTTTGTGGGAATTTCAGAGACCTAGTTCAACAGCTCTCATGATTGTCTGGCAACCATTCAAGGGTATACCCTTTATCGCAGGGATAGAGAGGGTAAAAAAGGGGGAGGGGTGTGCCTATATATATATATATATATATATATATATATATATATATATATATAAAAGAATAATGTACAAGTGAATGTGAGAGATTACATCACTAAGGGAGCTAGGGAGGAGGTGGAATCCTTATGGGTAGAGCTCCAGAGGGATGAAGCTAAGGGGAAAATAATACTGGGAGTATACTATAGGCCCCCTAACCTGAGGGAGGAGGGGAGACGGATCTCCTATCACAAGTTGGATTAGCAGCAAGGATGGGAAGTGTTATCATAATTGGGGATTTTAATTATCCAGACATAGACTGGTCTAAGGCTCGCCAGTTCCTAAATGTCTTGCAGGACAATTTCATAGGTCAGATGGTAGACGCACCAACTAGAAACAAAGCATTACTAGACCTACTGATTACCAACAATACAAACCATCAGAATTCAGACTTTATAAAGAATGCAACAAGAAATGTAAGGGTGCAATTAGGGCGGCTAAGATAGAACATGAAAGATACATAGCGGAGGAGAGAAAAAAAAAATCTCAAGAATTTCATAAACAGTAAAAAAAGGGAGGACAGATCATATTGGCCACAAAAAGAATGAGGAAGGACATCTGGTTACAAAGGATGGGAAGATGGCGAAGGTATTGAATTTATTCATCTCCTCAGTCTTCACGAGGAAATCGGGGGGCTTCAGTAACCAAAACTGCAGTGTTTATCCTCATGACACATCACAGGAAGCAGCTCCATGGTTAACAGAGGACAGAGTTAAAATTAGACTTGGGAAACTTAACATTAATAAATCACTCGGACCAGATGGCTTCATCCGAGGGTACTTGGGGAACTCAGTCAAGTAATTGCCAGACCATTGTTCCTAATTTTTACTGACAGTCTACTAACTGGAATGGTACCAGCTGATTGGAGAAAAGCCAATGTAGCACCAATATTTAAAAAGGGCTTAAAATACATACCTGGGAATTACAGACCAGTTAGCCTAACATCAATAGTATTCAAGCTCTTTGAAGGGATGATAAGGGACTACATACAAGATTTTAGTAATGAGAACGGTATCATTAGCTGTAATCAGCATGGATTCATGAAGAATCGTTCTTGCCAAAGCAATCTATTAACCTTCTATGAGGAGGGGAGTTGTCATCTAGATAAAGGAAGGCCTGTAGACGTGGTGTATCTGGATTTTGCAAAAGCATTTGACACAGTTCCCCATAAACATTTACTGTACAAAATAAGGTCCGTTGGCATGGACCATAGGGTTAGTACATGGATTGAAAACTGGCTACAAGGGCGAGTTCAGAGGGTGGTGATAAATGGGGAGTACTCAGAATGGTCAGGGGTGGGTAGTGAGGTCCCCCAGGGTTCTGTGCTGGGATCAATCCTATTTAATTTGTTCATAACCGACTTGGAGGTTGAGGTAAACAGTTCAATCTCTGTATTTGCGGACAATACTAAGCTAAGCAGGAATAACTTCTCCGCAGGATGTGGAAACCTCGCAAAAAGATCTGAAAAAATTAATGGGGAGGGCAACTACATGGCAAATGAAGTACAAAGAAGGGCAGCAAAGCTAATAAAGGGTCTGGAGGATATTAGGTTTTCTTTTTTTTATGAAGAAAGATTGCGAGCACTGAACTTATTCTCTCTGGAGAAGAGACCCTTGAGAGGGGATATGATTTCAATTTACAAATACCATACTGGTGACCCCACAATAGGGATAAAACTTTTTCTTGGAAGGGAGTTTAACAAGACACGTGGCCACTCATTAAAATGAGAAGAAAAGAAGTTAAACCGTAAACTACTTAGAGCAGGGGTCTCAAACTGGTGGCCCTCCAGCTGTTGTGAAACTACAAGTCCCATGAGGCATTGCAAGGCTGACAGTTACAAGCAGGACTCCCTCAGGCAGAGGCATGATGGGACTTGTAGTTCCACAACAACTGGAGGGCCACCAGTTTGAGACCCCTGACTTAGAGGGTTCTTTACTGTAAGAGCGGCAAGGATGTGGAATTCCCTTCCACAGGTGGTGGTCTCAGCGGGGAGCATCGATAGTTTCAAAAAACTATTAGATAAGCACCTGAACGACCACAACATACAGGGATATACAATGTAATACTGACATATAATCACACACATAGGCTGGACTTGATGGATTTGTCTATTACGTAACTATGTAACCATTTGCCTACCTGGCACTTTTACCCCTTCCTGCCCAGGCCAATCTTCAGCTTTCAGCGCTTTCGCACTTTTAATGACAATTGCACGGTCATGCAACACTGTACCCGAACAAAATTTTCATTATTTTTTTGAGACAGATAGAGCTTTCTTTTGGTGGTATTTAATTGCCACTGGGTTTTTTATTTGTTGCTAAACAAGCGAGAAAAGACCAAAAATTGGACACAGCTGATCACGTGGTAAAGAGCCGCTGTGATTGGCTCTTTACCCCAATCTGTGATCAGCTGTGTCCAAAGGACAGGGGCCATGCGGGAAGCGCGATTATAGGAGGACATCAATAGATGCCCTCCTGGAAATGTGTGACCAGGCTGTGGCCATCATTCGGCTATAGCGCAGTTATGACGATGTTAATTTACACTTTCCATATTCCCTATGTCATATGATTAAGCACTGCTGTAGCAAATATATCACAGAGCCTAGCTTCTAAATTACAGATGTGGTGAGAGGGAGCCAAGTACAGGAACAAGGCTGGATCTAGAGGGGGTGTTAAGGTTAGCTGTGCACCCCCAAATTTCAGTGGCACCCCACTGGGGAGAGCTAAGCGGTCCTCCCCCTGACCATCATGCTGTGGTATTCCCACACTACACCCACAGCTTAGGAAATTAGAATGGCCAAGAGGAGGTTTGCTGTATCCCACATGCAACACAGTGCAGCACTGGCAATACTCCCTTCCCCCCTTCCTTCTTGCAGCACTGGTGCCTCGTGGCTCCCTTGCAGCTTACTTCGCCTCCTTTCCCCTCCTGCTGACTTCAAGTGCTGCAGGGGAGCCACAGGGGGACTTAACTGTGCAAATAGATTCCCCCCAGCTGCTCCAACCCCCTGCCTTGTATGTCGCCCCCCCCTCACCGATCCTGCAGTGCCCCCTCCCTGTAGCCTACTGGACAGATTCCCCTTCTCCTTCTCCTGCCGGCTAGAGCTGTTCCTAGAACGGGAGATTGGTGTCATGATGGAGAGTGGGGGGGGATTGTTAAAATTATTTACCAGCCCCTTCCTAAGCGATTACAGTGATCGTGCTGATAGCTCCTGTGTTAATGCATTGCTGAAGCATAGTAAACATAGTATACAGTCTGTACAGAGGCTTCTATTCATTCATCTGCAGTACAGCTGAGACTGCAGAGAAAGGGAATGAGAATTCTGTAAAAATGACAAAAAATAACCAAAAAAACACCAGAAATCCACCCATGGAATATTTTATATACAAAAAAAGCAGCCAAAAATGTATAGGGATAATTAATATTCCCGGAGAACCCCCCCTCTTTTTTTATCCCTTATGTGTGTGCTAGGGAGGCGTTCCCACTATGTTAAAAACTTTCATTAATGGCTGAATGTTAAAAACCCCTCAAAAAACAAACAAAAAAAACAAAAAAATCAAGAAGTAGGAAGACAAAATCTACATGGGAAGTAGGAGGCTTCCTTATAATCAGCACTACTATACACTGAATATATACAAAATTAAAAATAATTACAAATGGAAAAGTGAAAAAAAATCTATAAAAATAGACAGTGTAAGGTATGAGAGGCAGAGAAAGCCCAACCAAAGACAACAAGTTGATGGACATTTGGGATGAGTGCTACCACTGGGAGAGAAAGGTGGGAGGAGGAAGGTAAAAAAAAGGGGGGATGAGGAGAAGGGAAAGAAAAGGAAGAAAGGAAGGAGAGACAAGGAAATCACAAAACCTGTACATATTACATAACTGCCCAATATCGATCTTTTAGAAGTGGTTTAAAAGTGGTTAGAAAAGATCTTTTAAATTGGTTTAAGAAGTTAGGGATTTAATTTTGAAGGGTAAATCCTAGTTCAATACGTGAATTATTGAAGTATTGAAGTATTGAGTTCAATACTTCAATTACCACAAAATGGGAGTGGAAGGAAAGGTTGACAGTACCTAACACCTACCCCTCTTTGCTAATCCATCCACTGGCTTCCACTCACCCAACAAATTAAATTCAAAATACTCACAATAACTTACAAGGCCATCCACAACTCTGCCCCCAGCTAAATCACTAACCTAATCTTAAAATACCAACCAAATTGTTCTCTTCATTCCTCCCAAGAACTCCTGCTCTCTAGCTCTTTTGTCACCTCCTCCCATACTCACCTCCAGGACTTCTACCAAGCCTCTCCCATCCCATGGAGCTCCCTTCTCTAATCTGCCCAACTATCTCCTACTCCGTCTACTTTTAGGCGATCCCTGAAATGTTTCTCTTCAGAGAAGCCTATTCTGCCCCCACCCAACAACTGTACTTTCATTAGCTCATCCCCCATAAGATATTACCTTTTGTATACAAAAAAACAAATTGGTGCTCTCTTCCTTTGAACTAATATATGTGACCGTGTATAGGATAATACATAAAATGCGTGAAATCAATCTAATGGAATAGGTGAATCAGCCCAATAAAACAGGTAAATCAATCTAACCAGATAATTCACTTAGCAATGTTGCGAGTGTATGTGGGTTGACTCTAATCTTGCATAAACCATAAAAGTGTCCAAAAAAAGTTTCAGTCATAAAAATATAAACCAGGGCATAAGTAAATGTGCTGAATATATATATATATAACAAAAACAAGTGTAAAAATCTCAGTCACTTCCGGTCAGGGCCGTGAATAGGATTTTCCACAGCACCTCTTTGTTTTCATTATACGCTTGTATATTCTTTCTAAATGTGAGTATATTTACCGATTTTTTAACCTAAATAAACAATTTTAAAATGTAATTATGCTATGGACACCCCTTTTTCCTTCACATGGTAATCAGGCGGAACACCAAAAACAACGCCATCAATAAAGCACAGATCAAGTATTCTAACGATTGCTACACGGTGGCACATACTGTGGCTGCGCAGTACCCCTGGGGGGGTGAGGCTATCCATTGAGTGCATTCAGAGCACGGATAAGATCACCAATACCACTGTCACTTAAATAAGAGGATTCTAAGGAACTTTTTTCTGCAAAGCACTGGACACTTTTTATTTACAAACTTTTTTATTTGGTACAAAAACTGGTACAAAGCGATTTGACAGGTATCAAGAGAAGTACATACAAATGTAGATAATCATACAAGCACTGGACACTTTTTAAAGCACTTTTTGAGCACAAGTCACTTTTGTATTGTATTATTGCACTTGAATTACTGTTTGGAATTTGTGTTATCACTGCTGTTGAGAGATGTATACACTGCTTATGGGATATCACTAATACTTCGTCATATAGATCTGCAGGGGGTCAAACCCCTCTTGATTAGACATCTGTAGTATTGCTAGTACGAGTGATAATATTCACACATCCGACAGGGTGTAACACACTAACACAGTTTTTTAGTTTTTTATTTTCATTTATCTGTTCATGTATTATTTAGCTCTACAGAGCGTCAAACCCTTCTAGATTAAAACACATTTAGTACCATCAGCAGGAATGTTAATACCTAAAGGTCACCCTTTTACTTTTTTACTTTTGAACATACTTGTTCTATACGGTTACATAGTTAGTAAGGTTGAATAAAGACACCAGTCCAACCTGAGTGAGTGTGGGTGCGCGTCTACAATTCTCCCTATTCCTGTACATTGTGTCTCATTAAGATGCTCCTCTATTATATTATTATTTATTTAAGGTACCCATATAGTGCTGTCAATTTACGCAGCGCTCCACACATACATTGCACATTCACATCAGTCCCTACCCTCAAGGAGCCCACAATGTAAGGTCCCCAACTCACATTCATGTACTAGGACCAATTTTGGACAGAAGCCAATTAACCTACTAGCCTGTCTTTGGAGTGTGGGAGGAAACCGGAGTACCTGGAGGAAACCCACGCAGGCACAGGGAAAACATGCAAACTCCAGGCAGGTAGTGTCGTGGTTGGGATTCGAACCAGTGACCCATTTTACTGCTAGGGGAGAGTGCGACCCACTACACCACTGTGCCGCCTGGCAGAAGGTACAACACACCAACACGGATTCAATTTTCTGGCACGCACAGATTTCATCAGCACATAATTGAAAGGCACATGCTTTTTTGTGTTGTAGCTCGCAAAGTGTATAACACACTAGAAGAAGCTCTGTCTAATAAGGTTTATGTTTGTCCTTGGACATCTATTAAATTAAGGTATAGTGCTGCACCCTGCAGAGGGTGCAACACACTTTCTTGCACTAGTCACTTTCTTTAAGGTAATACACCAATCAGTACCGAATTAAAGGCTAACTACTGCCATACAGTGTTATACTCTGCAGAGGGTCTATCACACCAGTCATAGTTACTTTAAACTAAAACAGCGCCATACCTACATCATCTCCAAGCTAATTCATTAGTACTCCACTTAGGTGGAAGTATTTTTTGTAGGGGCAGCAGTTCTTTCTTCTCAAAAGTTTTTCCCTGCTCTATACTTTTGTTCCCTTGCGTGGATCTATACACAATCTTTACCCTTCTAGCTAGTTCAGATGGCGTTGCACATACTCTCCGAACCAACGTGTTTCTCCACTCCCAGTAGAAGACCGTTGTGTGGAAACGCGTTGGATCGGAGAGTATGTGCAACACCATCTGAACTAGCTGGAAAGGTGATACCGTTCATGCTCGAATATTGAACCTCAGTGTGAGTGTAACCTCTATCTTTTTACAATAAACAGTTTTGCTGATTTATACTGAGGTTTCTCACTTGTTTGCATATGTTATCTGGATATATGGAGTTTATCTCTGCAAACATATGAAGACGCATCATTTGAGATCTCCACACCTATGATCATTTCCTCACAAGTGAATTTGATCTCTGTAATAGGGATCCATAATGTTGGGTAAGAGACCAACCTTTACCTTATAGATGGAACACTTTTTCATCCTTTGAGCACTGGTGAACACAGAGTGGAAGATTGGAGATTTTTACACTTGTTACCGTTTTATATATATTTCTTATGGATTTATATGAAGGACTTTAATTTGGCACATTTACTTATGCCCTAGTTTATATCTTTATGATTGAAACTTTTTTTGGACACTTTTATGGTTTATGTGAGATTAGAGTCAACCCACATACACTCGCAACGTTGCTAGGCAAATTATCTGGTTAGATTGATTTACCTGTTTTATTGGGTGGATTCACCTATTGCATTAGATTGTTTTCAGGCATTTTATGTATTATTCTACACACGGTCACATATATTCACCTATTCCGTTAGATTGATTTAATCTATTTATGTATTATCCTATACACGGTCACATATATTAGTTCAAAGGAACAGCACACCATTCGTTTTTTTGTATAGTTTTTATTCCTGTCCAGGATTTTGATTGCAGCAGTTCTATACCAGACAAGCGCAGAGATACATATTTGATTTATTGGGGATTACCTTTTGTATCACTTGACCCTCCTTTTTAGATTGTAAACTCTAAAGCCGCGTACACACGAGCGGAATGTCCGACAAAAAAAAGTCCGACGGAAGCTTTTCATCGTCTATTCTGATCGTGTGTAGGCCTCATCGGACTTCGTTTTTCGAAAATTCTGACGGACCTAGAAATGAAACATGTTCTAAATATTTCCGACGGGACTACTGGCTATTGAACTTCCTTTTTCTAGTCCCCTCGTAAGTGTTGTAAGTCACCGTGTTCTAGACGGTCGGACTTTGAGTTGACCGTGTGTAGGCAAGACTGCTTGAATGGAATTCCGTCGGGTTTCCGTCGGAGAAATCTTCGGAGTTAATTCCGACGGCAAAACCAGTCGTGTGTACGCGGCATAACAAGCAGGGCCCTCTGATTCCTCCTGTATTGAATTGTATTGTAACTGTGCTGTCTGCCCTCATGTTTTAAAGCACTGTGCAAACTGTTGGTGCTATATACTGTAAATACTGTATTATAATAATATTTCTTAGCTGCCCATACGCAACAAATGGTGGGATGGGGAACTCCTAATGTGAACAATCCCAACCAAGGGCTAACTCATTCTGATACCTATCCTTCCATCTCTCATGTGGAAGCAGGAGCTATCTGAAATATGTGCAACATTTAGGT
The DNA here is from genome assembly GCA_037952925.1 of Lithobates clamitans. NCBI lineage: Eukaryota > Metazoa > Chordata > Amphibia > Anura > Ranidae > Lithobates > Lithobates clamitans. The sequence continues at coordinate 10,706,569 of JBBGZY010000292.1, read as the reverse complement.
CAGGGGTCTCAAACTGGCTGCCCTCCAGCTGTTGCAAAACTACAAGTCCCATCATGCCTCTGCCCATGGGATTCATGCTTGTAACTGTCTGCCTTGCAATGCCTCATGGGACTTGTAGTTTTGCAACAGCTGGAGAGCCACCAGTTTGAGACCCCTGATTTAGGTTGTTACATAGGACATCGCTTGAAATTAAACAAATCATGCACTATTCAACCTATCATTTATACAGTATACTCTGATATATGGTACAATGTACTATTGCAGGAACTAGATAAACTTAAATGTTTTGTTGCCTGGTTTCACTTGAACCCAAAATGCCTCTCTCAGTTGTTTACTAATGACACAATCATAACCTTCCAAATGGTACAAAAGAAGATTCATATAATCATGTAATACCTGCAACTGAGGCATGCTCTCACAAAGCAGTGCAAAATTAATCCTATGATATGGACACCCACCCCTCTAATTGATAACCTAGCAACTAGCAATTAGGAATTCTCTCGCAATTCTATATGCTTTTACATAATAAATTAGTAGAAAAATGTTTTCTACCCTGTAAAAGGGGGTAGGAGACAGATTTAGGAAATATCCCAGAGCAGAAGTGTAGCTTGAAGCTTGTGGGCCCTGATGCAAAAGTTGACGTGGGGCCCCCACACTACCACTTCCACAGTGCACCAAGATACTCCTAGTGGCTAAAAAGTTATTACAGATCTGTATTTACTTATTGAGAGGCTGAATGCCAGAGGAGCAGGCTTTAAGTGGTCAAATTAAGAAATGGCTGCACCTCACGTGAGCTCCAAGTAAAGTTTATTGGAATATGAAAATATCCAACATGTCACCAGAGGACACCAGCAGTGGTCAAGGTAGATAGCTTTCACACAACAGAAATGTGCTTAATCATTAAGTGGTGGCAGGAGGAAATTACAGGGATCCACCACCCCTTCTGTCCAGGTGAAAAAACAAATGTGACAGGGAGGCCGCAGAGGTCCCCTAGACCCTACATAGAGCATGCATGGAGTCACCATTGTGACCCCTGAAGCTATGCTAGTGACCCAGATGATATATGGCAAAGAGCTTTGAAAATCATACCTTTAAGGTGACCATAGATGGATTAAAATTTGGCCAGTTCAGCAGAGACTGGCCAAATTTTGACCCATGTGTGGCCACTGCAGCTCAACATTCTATCCATTGACTTCTATTGAACATACCTGTTAAAAAAAAAAAAAAGCAGGCCACTCCATCTGTGTATTCTGACATTGGAGGAGTGCACCCACTGTCAGAATACAATAGCACAGTAGGGTGGATTCCCTCATCCTCATCAAATGTGAGGATGGGGAAATAGGTTCAGTTTTTTCATTTAGCCTACTGACTGAATGATAAAAAAAACTAAGCCGTGTGTGACCAGTTTAAGATTAAACAGTTCAATCTCTGTATTTGCAGACGATACTAAGCTAAGCAGGGCAATAACTTCTCCGCAGGATGTGGAAACCTTGCAAAAAGATCTGAACACATTAATGGGGTGGGCAACTACATGGCAAACAAATGAGGTTCAATGTAGAGAAATGTAAAATAATGCATTTGGGTGGCAAAAATATGATTGCAATCTATACACTGGGGGGAGAACCTCTGGGGGAATCTAGGATGGAAAAGGACCTGGGGGTCCTAGTAGATGATAGGCTCAGCAATGCCAAGCTGCTCCTGCTAACAAAGCAAACAGAATATTGGCATGCATTAAAAAGGGGATCAACTCCAGAGATAAAAACGATAATTCTCCCGCTCTACAAGACTCTGGTCCGGCCGCACCTGAAGTAGGCTGTCCTGTTCTGGGCACCAGTCCTCAGGAAGGATGTACTGGAAATGGAGCGAGTACAAAGAAGGGCAACAAAGCTAATAAAGGGTCTGGAGGATCTTAGTTATAAGGAAAGGTTACGAGCACTGAACTCTCTGGGGAAGAGACGCTTGAGAGGGGATATGATTTCAATATACAAATACCGTACTGGTGACCCCACAATAGGAATAAAACTTTTTCGCAGAAGAGAGTTTAACAAGACTCGTGGCCACTCATTAAAATTAGAAGAAAAGAGGTTTAACCTTAAACTACGTAGAGGGTTCTTATCTGTAAGAGCGGCAAAGATGTGGAATTCCCTTCCACAGGCGGTGGTCTCAGCGGGGAGCATCGATAGCTTCAAGAAACTATTAGATAAGCACCTGAATGACCACAACATACAGGGATATACAATGTAATACTGACATATAATCACACACATAGGTTGGACTTGATGGACTTGTGTCTTTTTTCAACTTCACCTACTATGTAAATATGTAAGTGTCACTATCACCAACATAAAGATAATGCATTATCCCCCACAGGGTTTATTGTACCCCACAAAAATTATTTTGCTGTCAGCGTAGAGATACACCCAGCTGTCCGAGATGCCAGGATGCACCAGTAGATCTTATACACGTTATGGATATATACAAAACTTTTTTGCTATTGGCAAACAGTACTAGATGTTATAATCGAAATCTAGCAGATAGAAATTCTCTTGGAACCACTCTTCTGTATCCTGAGGGCTATTGATGAAGAGATATACCCCCCCAGAAACCATAGCGCCAATAACCAGGTTGACTTTCTTTGCTAGGAAACAAATTGCTTTAAAATGGTTATACCCCCCCCAACCCCAGAAGAATGGTTTTCACAAATTGACATCATTTTTCTCCCGAAGGAAAACCTGATTTTTCAACACAGGGAATGTCCGAATAAATGCGATAAACTATGGGATCCACGGCTGTCTATTCCTGGGCTTTCTCCCTCTCTTTTACAGATTTTCTTGTTTTTAACACAATCCATTAAAAATATATTAGCACGACAAAATGATAATTGGCTTTGTATTCTCTAGAAGGGGCAGCACTGGGAGGTGTGTAAGGCTGGAACCAAGGGTGCTCAGAGGTGGGTAGGGGGCGGAGACACGGGGTGACTCGGGAAAGGGGGAGTACCTGCCTCAGTTTTCTGAGAAATAAAAGCTCTGCGGATAGACACTTGTTAACCTGATTTATATTGGAGCACAAGTATTAATAGTAACTTGGAAACATTGGAAAGTTTATATTATTATTTGCCTCTTACTGCCATCTCAATTATTATAAATGTGTCCTATTTTTATCATTTTTGATGCTTGATTATAAAATATTTTATTCCAGTGATGAGATATCTACTGCTGTAAATGAGACGGGGCTCCGAAGGAGCTCAAGGCTGAGGCCATTCACACCTCTTTTCACCTGTTAAAGAGGAATTAAATACTGATGGGTTTTACTTCCTCTTCTATCCCCTGCAAAGTAAAAGCATAATGGGCTAGTATGCATCGCATACTAGTCCATTATGTGGCACTTACCTGAAAACGAAGCCCACGCTGTCCCCGCTGGTGACCACATCCGTCTTCGCCCCTCTTCCTTCCGGGGGCGCGGACTCCAGCTCTGTGACTGGCTGGTGTTGCGTGACGTCACTCCCGCACATGTGCGCAGGAGCCATCAGTCACGGCACTTGCTAGTGAAGAAATGGCACGGAGGTCCGTATCTTCACAGAGCATGCGCCGAAAACATCATTGGCGCAACAACAAGGTAAACATCTCTTAAAAGGCACACGTTTAGGAGATATTTACAATACCTATAGGTAAGCCTTATTATTATTATTATTCCTTATTATGATTATTTATTATTATTATACGTGATTTATATAGCGCCAACAGTTTGCGCAGCGCTTTACAATGTATAAGGGAGACAACACAATTACAGTACAGTTCAATACAAAAGGTACAGGAGGGCTTACCTTATTATAAGCTTACCTATAGGTAAAAGTGACAATGAGAGGTATACAACCACTTTAAGCTAGTGGTGTGCGGTTTCTCTCATTCCCTCATGCTGTAAATAATTTTTTTCTTGTACATTTTTTTTTCTTTAAGTTTTTCTTTTTTTATCAAAATACAAAATCCGATAGAAAATATTTTGAAAAAAAAAAATGCAGTGAAAAAGGACTGAAATCTAGTGAATGAAAGGGGTAAGCTAGAGACAGTCAGGGTGGACTGGAAAAAGCTAGATGAAGCTGGATGTCCTTTAGACAGGAAATAAAGTGGGCTCTACCTGAACTTATAATGCTGTGAGAAGCTCACAGTGTGCAGTGAAATCAGAGTAGGAAAATGCAGTAGAGGAGAGGAGCCTGTACAAATGTGCAAGTCTGAAGGGAAGGCCGGAGATCAGCTTTTAAATCAGGAACACCTGATAGCCAACTGATAAGTGTCAACTGATACACAGTATATTCTGCTAAAAGCTGTACTTTTTTATATGCTGATCACAGCATAGCAAAAGTATATAGCATATAAATGTATACTATAATAATCAAAGAGCTCCAGATTACAAAAGTTCTCGGCATGTGATATAAAGTTCCCGGTCTGTACGAGGAAATTGCTGATAATGACATTTAGTCCAGAATGAGTTTGCGGGAGAGTTAGCCGTGGTGGAGAATGTAATGAACACTGTGTACGAAGCACCTGATCACATTAGAAAGCTTCACCTATTGAGAACTCCAGGTCTAAAGGTTAAGGATTACCATCTGCTCACAGCTTGGCTTTATATTTCCCCTGACCCTATTTCCATTAAGACTCCAGCACAATGCATAGTTCTGGAGAAAAGACACGTAAACCCCAACTACCCAAGCTGACCGAGTTATTGCTCTGTGACACATTGTAATGAACTGATATACTGGATGAAATAGAAGTGTTAAGGCTGCGCTTTCAGTGTTTTCTTGCTAGTGCTGTATGGAGACGGGTGGTAGGGGAGCTCTGCAAGGATGGAGTAGTGTGAATAGAGAGGGGTAGGAGGTTGGAAAGGGGAGGATAGAGCCAGAGTGGGGGAAATGAGCTAAGGGAGGAGGATGGAGCTGTGGGGGGTTGGAAAGGAGGGGAGAATGGAGGAGTGGAGGCATTACAGGAATGGGAGGAAATCAGAGGAAGGGGAATAGAATGGGGGGGATTAGAGGAAGGGAGGATGGAGTGTGTGTGATGGGGGGGGGATTAGAGAAAGGGAGGATGGAATGTGTGTGTTGGGGGGATTAGAGGAAGGGAGGATGGAGTGTGTGTGTTGGGGGGGGGGATTAGAGGAAGGGGGGATGGAGTGTGTGTGTTGGGGGGGATTCGATGAAGGGAGGATGGAGCGTGTGTGTTGGGGGGGCATAGAGGAAGGGAGGATGGAGTGTATACATTGGGGGGGGTTAGAGGAAAGGAGGATGGAGTGTGTGTGTTGGGGGGGGGAGATTAGAAGAAGGAAGGATGGAGTGTATGTGTTAGGGGGGATTAGAGGAAGGATGGAGTAAACAGAGGAAAAAAGGATGGAGTGTGCATGTGTCAAGGGGAGGGAGTTAGGAGAAGGGAGCATGGATTAATGAAGGAATTATGGGAAGAGGGTTTGGAGTAGTGGAGGAGGGAATTAAAGGAAGGGGGGATGCAGTAGGGAAGGGGTTTAGCAGACGGGGTATGCAATAGGAGAGGGAATTAGAGGAAGGGAGGGGATTTGAGGAATGGGGAGAGCAGTAGAGGACAGGAACAGAAGAAGACAAGATGGATTAGGAGAGGGCATTACATGACATGTGTATGGAGTAGGAGAGGGTATTAGAGGAATGGGGAATGCAGTAGAGGAAGGCAAAAGAGTAAAGGGAGGATAGAATAGGGAAGGGAAATAGTGTTAGGGAAGGGGATTAGAGGAAGGAGGATGGAGTAGGGAAGGGGATTAGAAGATGGCGCATGGAGTAGGGGAGGGGTTTAAAGGAAGGAGGATGGAATGGGTAGGGGATTGTAGAAAGGAAGGATGGAGTAGGAGAAGGGATTAGAGGTAGGGGGTAGTAGGGGAGGGGATTGGAGAAAGGAAGGATGGAGTAGCTGATGGGGTTGCAGGAAGACAAAATGAAGTAAGAGAGGGGATTGAAGAGAGGATGGAGTAGGGGAAGGGTTAAGAGCAGGGGTGTCCAAACTTTTTTCAAAGAGGGCCAGATTTGATGAAGTGAACATGCGTGAGGGCCGATCATTTTGCCTGACAGTCTTTGAACCAATAAAATTCGGTCTAAGTGTGTTTGTCCGAGCACTAATACACTGCCCAACAAGAATTCCCTTGCCTTTGTGGCTGTGTGTGGTAAAGAGATGAGCTTGGGCGTGTTATTTGGATATATATCTTTTGTGACCCCCAACGAATCCCCGAGCGTCGCTCAGGACTAAGGATGAGCTTGGGAGTGTTATTTGGAGATACTGTATTTATCGTATTTATATATGTATAACACGCACCTTCACTTTAGGAGGAAAGTTTCAGGAAAAAACGTAAATTTTAAATAAAGAACTGTGAAGCAAAATAAGGGTCAGTGCCCATCAATGCAGCCTAACCAGTGCCCATCTGCAGCCTCACCATTGCCATGAATGCAGCACCAGATTCTCCTGTACTTAATCTGATGGCACTTGTCCTGCCCCCTCCGAGGCAGTGCCGATAAATACAGTATATATCTTTTGTGGCCCTGGGGGCCACAAAAGATATGTATATACAAATCACCAGGGGGGGCATATTAAACCGGAATGCGGGCCGCATTTGGCCCGTGGGCCAGACTTTGGACATGCCTGGTTTAGAGGGATAGGGGATGCTTTAGGGCAGTGGTTCTCAACATCCGTCCTCAAGTACCTCCAACGGGGGCCATTCCTTTACTTTGCATAAATCAATATCAATGACATGGTATTGGTAAGGGCTATTTTATCTAAGGGAAGTTCCCAAAACACGGCCTGTTGGGGGTACTTAAGGACTGTGGTTGAGAACCACTGCTTTAAGGGACAGGAATAGAGGAAAGGAGGGTGGAGTAGGGTAGGGGATTAGAGAAAAGGAGGATTGGGTATTGTAGAAGAGGAAAGGATGGTGGGGTTGGGATGAGATGGTGGGGAGGTTGGAGATGTGGAGAAATTTGAGCATGGGGGATGTTGTGGGGGGCAAGCAGAGAACTGGGGCCCTGTATAGGACTGGTGCCTAACCCCTAGGTTCTCCTGTTTCAATCATATGTCATTACCTGTATGCGACTAAAAAATTCAGTTATTTCCTAGTAAATTGAGAATGTATCCTTTAATCAGAGTAAAGCCAGCTAAGTTCACACTGGAAAGAAAAGCTGAGGCTCAAAAGCAACATCCCAACAATAACAGGCCATTTAGGAGGTCCCTGGGACTCTTGCAGTTGTAGGAGCAGGTGTGCAGGCCTGGGAACTAAACAACAGAGATCCCCACGAGATGGAACTGTTAGATTATTCAGCTCCAATATCTACTCAAAATCCTTTTGCTCCTTTCCCAGATAGAAGTCTGAGTGTTCTTCATACATTGAGATTTATTGCCCCCTTGTAACACTATTGTGCTCCAGCTTTTTATTAAGTGCAGACCTGATGAACTTTGTATGTAAGGCACTGTCTAATACATTATCTGCAGTGAACATGATTGTGTACATACAAGTGCTTTATGCTTCCACCATATTTTGTGTATATTTGTACAGGATTATTAAAATAACTACAGGGGGTTATTTAGCTAAAATAACTTATGCGGTATTTATCGCAAAAGTAGTCAATTCACTAAAAAACATGCGTTATTTCCCAAATGCACAAAATATTCATGTTTTGCGATATTTATCACTTAAATTTAGCGTATTTTTTGGCATTGTTTTTTCACAATCTTTTTTTTTTTTACATGCTAACACTGCTGGTAGGTGATAAATAATAATTGTGTGTGTTCTTTAGTGAATTCACTTTAATAATTTATCTATTTTTTTGCGTTAGTTATCTCACAGTCTTATGTACCTTACAATCAATATTTTACTTTGATGAATTGACTCTCATGCAATATTTCTGAAAAAGGGGGATACAAATGTGACTCAGACGGTTGGGTGTGTCATTGCCATCATCCCTTACAACTTTAAAAGAAATTAAGTACCTCCAACTGGGATTTTAAGGGCAATGTAATGATAAAGAATTTATTAAAAGAAAGAATTTTATTAATACAAAAAACGAATAGAATACAAGATGGATGTACAAATCAAATATGTTTGAAAATACAAAATAATTATGAAAAACATCAGATACATAAGAATAAATGATGCGTCCTGCTGCTAAATACAAGTACCACCGAAATTGATGCGATGGCGTCCTGATAGCAGATTCCAACGCCTTTCAACTTTAAATATCAAAATGAAGTCTTCCTCAGGGAAGGACTGCATCACTTTCTAGAATTTCAAATAATTTTTGTTTTAATTTTTGTTTAAATGTAAGAGCCTATTTTAACACTTAATAAATGTCCCCACAATTTAACATACTACACTAGTGGAGCCCCCTTTCTTTCTCTCTCTCCTTCACCCCTAATGTCAAGCTGATTACACTGGAGCTATCTTAGAAGGCATAGCAGGCATCCTAGAGGATAAATCCATGATCCACAGCATTGGCTGACAGCGGTGACTACATCCATGGAGATTATTCACAATAGCTATGATACCATAGCCTGGAGGTGAATGTTCTGAGACACTATATTGATATAAAGTTCAGAAGGGCAACACTCCCATATTGTTCCATTAAGAAACCTTATATTGGATTCACATTATATCCCTATTATGGACTCTCTACCATAATTTACCTAGTGTAAAGGACTAAAATTCTTTTTCCCGCAGGACAGACAGCACAGGACCACCTCTGAACCAACAGGCCCAAGACGACCTCTGGGCCTACTTGTAGTAACAAGTATGTAGTAACAGCATGGTCCCGAGACAGGAAAGAAGTTGTCCCATACCTTAGGCCAGGAGGGCCAGGAGGCAAAAGAGTGAAAAAATGGCGTCTGCCCCTTAAGTACCCTCTCCCAGAATGCACAGCGGTGGACCACCTCCACTGGGTTACTTCTGAGAAAGAAGGACACTTAATCCACCTCAGCCTGTTGCTCTTCCAACACTGGCCTGTGGTGATAGCGACACCTACAGACAACAGTGTGGAACTACACACAACACAGCCAATGCTGGAACAGAAGCTAATTTAGCCACAGATTAAATCTGAACTGTATACAGAACAGATAACCCCTACATTTACATGCAAGCGCCTGGTCAACAGGAGCAGGGCGCTACATTCTTCCACTACTTTTAAAAGATGGTCTCCTCAGTGTCTGGAAAAAAAAAATATATCTCTCACTGCTGAGAGTCAGTATCTGAACCACAAAACTTGGAGGGGAGAAGGAAAACTAAGAATAAAGAAAGTTATAGGTTTCAACATGAACACACATTAATGTCACATCAAAATACATTACAACCCCTTCACTCTCTGTCTAAACCACCCACTCTCCATCAGCTTGACAGACGATCCAATTTTTCTGAACAAAGAGCACAAAGACACACGAGCAAAACATGAAACGGCATCTCTGTATATCAAGAAGCAAAGCTGCACTTCCGAAGAAATGAAACTTTCCTTCGTACTCTAGGTGTAAATGAGTTAAACTGTAACTTAGAAGTCCAATTCTCTCTAAGGGCGAATCCCGCCACCTAGTGGCAGAAATCTGGCATGGCAAAGAGTCTCTAGGTATAGAAATGCTGAAGCAGATGAAACCTCTTGACCACGAAGTTCTCACCAACCCTGACGCTATCTAACTATGCACCCCAGAGTTCTCTTTTCTTTTTTTCTGTTTAACTGGCAAAGTAGAAAAACAACAGTCCCTTTGCATAATCACCAATAGAACCGGGGATCTGGCAGAGTCAGCTTCTTCCCCTGTTTATCCAAAGTGGTGATGAAGTAAACAATGTCATCTTTTCCAGGTCTGCAAATGACTACTTTGTCAGCATAGATGTGCTGACCGTAATTCCAATGTAGCAAACACCCATTGAATCGTTCATCCATGGTAGCGGAATAACCAGCTCTCCGGAAAGGCTTTGGTACACACAAATAGTTCCAGACAGCTTCACGGTACCACTGTTCTCGATTGGCCTTGATTTCCTGCATAATCTCTTGAGTAACATAAGGGAACTCCAGATCATACTCTGTGGCAACTCGTTTGGTGAGCACTCTTTGCAATCGGGCAAGCCTAGGTAAAGCTCTGGTTTTTCCCAGACCAGGATGCACACAAGAATTTGGAGATTTGCACACCATAGATCGGATGGCCATCGGTTCAGACTCAAACAAACAAGTAACTTTAGACAATGTCTCTTTGATAGTGTTGTGTGGCTCCATACTAGGTGATGTCTTCCCAGAATCCATGGCTATCCAGTCTGAGAAAGTAAAGGCAGAAGCAATATCTTCACCCTGAGCCCACAATAATTTCTGTGACATTGTCTCAAATAAATCATCATCACCTGAGATATCTGACAGAGAATCTATCTCCGATTCTCTCAATTCTTCCGCTGGCAAATATTTACAAACAGTCCCAGATATGTTTCCCCTTGATCTCTCACCCGTTCCTGTCGTGGATTTTTCCGGATTCATGTTTACTGTACAAAATAAGGTGCGTTGGCATGGACCATAGGGTGAGTACATGGATTGAAAACTGGCTACAAGGGCGTGTTCAGAGGGTGGTGATAAATGGGGAGTACTCAGAATGGTCAGGGGTGGGTAGTGGGGTCCCCCAGGGTTCTGTGCTGGGACCAATCCTATTTAATTTGTTCATAAACGACCTGGAGGATGGGATAAACAGTTCCATCTCTGTATTTGCAGACGATACTAAGCTAAGCAGGGCAATAACTTCTCCGCAGGATGTGGAAATCTTGCAAAAAGACCTGAACAAATTAATGGGGTGGGCGACTACATGGCAAATGAGGTTCAATGTAGAAAAATGTAAAATAATGCATTTGGGTGTCAAAAATATGAATGCAATCTATACACTGGGGGGAGAACCTCTGGGGGAATCTAGGATGGAAAAGGACTTGGGGGTCCTAGTGGATGATAGGCTCAGCAATGGCATGCAATGCCAAGCTGCTGCTAATAAAGCAAACAGAATATTGGCATGCATTAAAAGGGGGATCAACTGCAGAGATAAAACGATAATTCTCCCACTCTACAAGACTCTGGTCCGCCCGCACCTGGAGTATGCTGTCCAGTTCTGGGCACCAGTCCTCAGGAGGGAGGTACTGGAAATGGAGCGAGTAGAAAGAAGGGCAACAAAGCTAATAAAGGGTCTGGAGGATCTTAGTTATGAGGAAAGGTTGCAAGCACTGAACTTATTCTCTCTGGAGAAGAGACGCTTGAGAGGGGATATGATTTCAATTTACAAATACTGTACTGGTGACCCCACAATAGGGATAAAACTTTTTCGCAGAAGAGAGTTTAATAAGACTCGTGGCCACTCATTACAATTAGAAGAAAAGAGGTTTAACCTTAAACTACGTAGAGGGTTCTTTACTGTAAGAGCGGCAAGGATGTGGAATTCCCTTCCACAGGCGGTGGTCTCAGCGGGGAGCATTGATAGCTTCAAGAAACTATTAGATAATCACCTGAATGACCGCAACATACAGGGATATGTAATGTAATACTGACACATAATCACACACATAGGTTGGACTTGATGGACTTGTGTCTTTTTTCAACCTCACCTACTATGTAACTATGTAACTATGCCCTCCTCTGGCGCCGGTTCGGATAGTCTTTGGGGCAGACCTCTTCCGCGGCCGCGGGAAGCCTTCACATATCCCCTCTGGACAGGTGTAATGGAAGGAGAAGCAAGGGTGATGTCCGCTGATGAAGCAGTAAGAGCGACATCTCCCTCAGGAATACTCACAGTAGCAGATGGGACGAGGGTTTTTTGACCTCCAGCAGCAATGGCAATAGTTTCCGTCGTAGTGGTCCCTGTAGCCCACAGTCCACTCGGTAAGCACATGGCGGCATTGTAGGTTGCTCCACAGCGAATAGGTATTCTCCGCACTGCAAACATCGAACAAATGGACGGAGATGTATGGCCAGTCTCTTGCACTTGTGGCAAAGTATGCCCAGCCCTTCAATATCTCCAACAGTGTACAACACGAACCGCACCTGAGGCTTCAAGAGGATGCCGGTATCCGTCAGCAGGGTTCCGGTTAGCATAGCACCTGCAGTGGTGCTTGTAGGGAACATCCTAGGCCCTATGGCTGACTGTATCAGTGAAAAAGAAGACATGGCTGCACTCTGATCCTTTCAGTATGATAACGAGGCCTCTCTTCTCCTTTAGCGCCATACACACACGTGTCTCCTCCCACTTGCTCCTCTGATTACGTAGCTCCTGGGCTTTTACTTCTCCACCCGTAGCCTACACAGTCAGAAATGTGATCTTGCAATTTAAAGCCTCTTTTTCCTGGAGAAAGTGACAAAGTCCAGGAACCCCTCTTTAGGTGAAATACTTCTCAGAGTTGCGAGAGGTAACGGCAAATAATCCCGGATGACGCCCCCACATGTAGCGATTACCCCCGAAGGAGCGGCTGATATTTTATTGGGTCTTTGCCGTCACCCAACTTACCTGTATTTCCATCATATACGGGATTTAGAGTCTGTATTAGGCCTTACGCCCACCAATGTATGCACCAGTCACTTAGTTCTGTTTCCAATGCCTTATTGCAAAACTTTTAAAGAAGTAGCAGTAAAGAGTTAGAAGAGAAGTTGCAGGAGGATTCAGATACCTTATGCAGATCACTGAGGAATTTGAGATCCTGACGACAAGTACACTTTCAGTCTACGGATCTTGCTCACCCGGATAGGCCTCTCTCACTGGCCTAGCAACCGGAATGACGCACGGACAAAAAGTCTCTGCCACAGACTTGAGAAGAACAAAATGGTTGAACAATCCTCTGCTACAGGATTTAGTATTAGTTGAACAATCCTCTGCCACAGGATTTAGTATTAGTTGAACAGCAACACAGTACCAGAACCTTTAAGCCGACCCGGCAGTACTGTGTGATAGGTTGATTAGGATGCATCCTCCAATTGAGTCACCAGGGTCTTCTTGAGATACCAGCTTTTCGCTCGGTACTCTCCAAGATGAGTCCTCCCCCGGATCCTTCAATTGCTCGGCTTCTTCCCGCAGGACTAACAGCACAGAACCACCTCACAACCATGGTCCTGAGACAGGAAAGAAGTTGTCACATACCTTGGGCCAGGAGGCAGGAGAGCGAAAAAATGGCATCTATCCCTTAAGTACCCTCTCCCAGAACGCACAACGGTGGACCACCCCCACTGGGTTACTTCTGAGAAAGAAGTACACTTAATCCACCTCAGCCTGTTGCTCTTCCAACACTGGCCTGTGGTGACAGCGACACCTACAAACAACAGTGTGGAACTACACGCAACACAGCCAATGCTGGAACAGAAGCTAATTTAGCCACATATTAAATCTGAACTATATACAGAACAGATAACCCCCTAAATTTACATGCAAGCGCCTGATCAACAGGAGCAGGGCGCTACACATATATGGCAGAACTCAGGAGCAGGGCGCTACACATATATGGCAGAACTTTATCATCAGGAGATTGAATGCGTGCAATTATGCAAATGCAACACTTAAAACAGAGGTAAAGAATTAGGGCAAGGATAAGTATCATAACAATGATAAGGACAATGTCTTTCAACCATGAAAATATACCTCCAAGCCCAAATCCCGAATTGTCAAATGGGCTCCATGTTTTAGCAATGTCCCTAGCTAGCTGCTGGAGCTGGGCTACTTCTTTTCGGTGTTGTGCAATAATATCATAGTAGTCAGGCACTTCGACACTCGTAGTCCTCAGTCATTTCACATAAACCTGTGAGAGCTGCACTCATGCTTTCTATAGCCAACTCATGTAGTTCTAGCTGTTTTCTAATTTCCCTAGTTTCTACAGTGGGGAAGGAAAGTATTCAGACCCCCTTACATTTTTCACTCTTTGTCATATTGCAGCCATTTGCTAAAATCATATAAGTTCATTTTTTTCCTCATTAATGTACACACAGCACCCCATATTGACAGAAAAACACAGAATTGTTGACATTTTTGCAAATTTATTAAAAAAGAAAAACTGAAATATCACATGGTCCTAAGTATTCAGACCCTTTGCTTTGACACTCATATATTTAACTCAGGTGCTGTCCATTTGCTCTGATCATCCTTGAGATGTTTCTACACCTTTATTTGAGTCCAGCTGTAGTTGATTATACTGATTGGACTTGATTATGAAAGCCACACACCTGTCTATATAGGACCTTACAGCTCACAGTGCATGTCAAAGCAAATGAAAATCATGAGGTCAAAGGAACTGCCTTAAGAGCTCAGAGACAGAATTGTGGCAAGGCCAAGGTCAAACTGAGCTATCGGGGGAGAAAAGCCTTGGTGAGAGAGGTAAAGAAGAACCCAAAGATCACTGTGGCTGAGCTCCAGAGATGCAGTCGGGAGATGGGAGAAAGTTGTAGAAAGTCAACCATCACTGCAGCCCTCCACCAGTCAGGGCTTTATGGCAGAGAGGCCCGACGGAAGCCTCTCCTCAGTGCAAGACACAAAAAGCCCGCATGGAGTTTGCTAAAAAAACACCTGAAGAACTCCAAGATGGTGAGAAATAAGATTCTTTGGTCTGATGAGACCAAGATAGAACTTTTTGGCCTTAATTCTAAGTGGTATATGTGGAGAAAACCAGGCACTGCTCATCACCTGTCCAATACGGTAACAACAGTGAAGCATGGTGGTGGCAGCATCATGCTGCGGGGGTGTTTTTCAGCTACAGGGACAGGACGACTGGTTGCAATCGAGGGAAAGTTGAATGCGGCCAAGTACAGGGATATCCTGGATGAAAACCTTCTCCAGAGTGCTTAGGACCTCAGACTGGGCCGAAGGTTTAACTTCCAACAAGACAATGACCCTAAGCACACAGCTAAAATAACGAAGGAGTGGCTTCACAACAACTCCGTGACTGTTCTTGAATGGCCCAGCCAGAGTCCTGACTTAAACCCAATTGAGCATTTCTGGAGAGACCTAAAAATGGCTGTCTACCAACGTTTACCCTCCAACCTGACAGAACTGGAGAGGATCTGCAAGGAGGAATGGCAAAGGATCCCCAAATCCAGGTGTGAAAAACGTGTTGCATCTTTCCCAAAAAGACTCATGGCTGTATTAGATCAAAAGGGTGCTTCTACTAAATACTGAGTTAAGGGTCTGAATACTTAGGACCATGTGATATTTCAGTTTTTACTGTGCTTTCGACAGCCAATTCCGTTTTTTCGTCTGACGAAAGCTGGATGTGCAGACTATAACATATTTGTTGGATGTGAACTCAACATTTCATTAGTGCAGTTTTCGTTCGAAAAAAATCGTAAGAGCAAGACTACGCATGCTCAGAAACGAAAGAACACATACAAAACTATTCAACACATGACGTCACTTCTGAAATTGTGTTCTGTTGTACGAGAATTTTGGTATGGTGAGTAACCTCTTCATTTTCGACTTGAGACTAGCATGCCACAAAAAACAGACAAACGGTCGTCCAAAAATCTGATCGTGTGTACGAGGCCTAAGGGGATCTTAACTCTGGGACATTTCCTGGGCTTCCAATCCATGTGATTGCTGTAATTGGCTTTCACATTGGTCACATGATTGGAAACCTATCCTACCAGTTTCTGATTGTAAACAGAGAGTGGGAGCTGACATTTATGCCCCGTACACACGATCAGACATTCCGACAACAAAATCCATGGGTTTTTTCCGACGGATGTTGGCTCAAACTTGTCTTGCATACACACGGTCGCACAAATGTTGTCGGAAATTCCAAACGTCATGAACGCTGTGATGTACAACACGTACGACGAGCCGAGAAAAATGAAGTTCAATAGCCAGTGCGGCTCTTCTGCTTGATTCTGAGCGTGCGTGGAATTTTGTCCGTTGGAATTGTGTACACACGATCGGAATTTCCGACAACGGATTTTGTTGTCGGAAAATTTGAGAACCTGCTCTCAATTTTTTGTTGTCGGAAATTCCGACAACAAATGTCCGATGGAGCCTACACACGGTCAGAATTTCCAACAACAGGCTCACATCGAACATTTGTTGTCGGAAATACCGACCGTGTGTACGAGGCATTACAAGTGCGGTAACACTGCCTGTAACATGGTGTGTGTGAAGGGGGGAGAAAATTCTGTGACCAATCAGGAAAGAGGGGGAGTGTCCTTGTTGAAATGCCTGTACTACTATTATGCCTAAAAACCGATTACAACACTGAAAGTTCAGCAGCAGGAAGAAGACAGACATCCTTACAGTGAAGATTTCTACAGAATACAGCTGCCTGCACAATGTGGGGCATACTGCATTATAGGTAGGTAATATAACTGAAGTTGTAGGGAGTTTTTTTTTTTTTTTTTGGCCCCTTCCACACTGGGTGGGCTCCACCTGCTCAGCGGGGGAATCTGTTGGCTGATCCCTGCTGAGCAGGCGGATGGCTGGTCTGTGTCCCCTCCACTTATGCAGATAGGACACAGACACAGCCTGCTCTCCTCTATGGGCGTCAGACATAAATAGACCACCTGTCCGTTTACACCCGACTGTCATCTGATCTGCTAGACAGATAGGATCGGATTGGATGTTGGCAGGTGTAAACGGACACATGTCCTTTTACAACCGCCACTCCATGGAGGACAATGGAAGGTCCGATTGGGTCCACCTGAAATACTGACAGGTGGACCCGATCAGTCCGCCTGTGTAATAGGGGCCTAAACTTCATCTTTAACTTCCTATCACATAGACACATCAGGAAATAAGAGGAACTCGAGTTCATTCTTAGGCTCCATGCACACTGGCTTAAAAATTGCTGCTTCTAAAGGAGTTTTGTGTTCTGTCTATACAAGCAGCTCAGTGTTATCCTATGTGTCCATGGACATTAGGACAAATAAAACAGGCATATTTTGAGCTCAATGTTTAGAGGCAGGAAAAAAAAAACCCTTCTGGTTTGCATTTCTGACTGGAGCTTTCTGGCAGAAAAAAACGCAAAACTCTCCTAAACTCATCTAAACGTTGTATAAAAAACACTCATAGGGCCAGTTCACACCAGATGCAGTGCGCTTTTTTTCTGCACAAAATACATGCACAGTGTTTTCCTTGTATTCCAATGGCTCTAGTTCACAAAATGCAGTCAGTTTTCGGTCAGTTTCTGCACTGGAAACTGACCGCATGGTGTGAACTAGATCCATTGGAATACATAGAAACAATGTGCATGCATTTTTAGTGCAGAAAAAAAGCACACTGAACTGAACGGAACTGCATCTGGTGTGAACTGGCCTATAAAGCGTTTTTTTTTTTTAAGCCCAATGTGCCTTTAGCCAAAACCCTCGTACACACGATCAGATTTTCAGATGAACGGTCGTCCATTTTTTGTTGGATGCTAGTCTCATGTTGAAAGTGAAGAGGTTACTCACCATACGAAAATTCTCATACGACAGAAGTGACGTAACGTGTTGAAAAGTTTTGTATGTGTTCTTTAGTTTCAGAGCATGCATAGTCTTGCTCTTACGATTTTTTTTGGACAAAAACAGTACCAATTAAGAGAATCAGACGTTGTGTTCACATCCGACTAAAAATTTTATAGACTGCACATTCTTCTTTTGTCGTACGAAAAATCAGAATCTGCTGTCGAAAAGCACCGCACTAACGATCCGAAAATCGGCAGATCGTTCATAGGACAAAATTTGACTTCCGATTTTCATATCGTATACGAGCCTTTAGACGGTTGTCACTGGAACAGGTGTCCCCATTGGAAGATTTCCACTTTTCTTTACTTTTATTTTCAGTGACAATGATCACCAGGACAAATAGAGAGAGTAAATCCTTCTAAAGAGGACACAGAAAAAAAAGAAAACTCGTCCGGGGTTCTAAAGCTAAAGTTTTGGCTTTAGATATTCTGTAGACAAACTTTTTTATTCATTTTAGATAAGGGAAGAGAGGGTTATAAATCCTGCCAGTGGGGAGATTTCTTTTCACTTCCTGTTCTTTAACCAAAACCATAGCTCCCAACTGTCCCTGATTTTGAGGGACTGTCCCTGATTTGGAGCAATGTCTCCCTGTCCTGCTTTCATGTGTTCCTCGTTTTGGTCTGATCTATATAGATGTATATAAAATGCATTTTTTATCTTTCAAAAAGTGTTTTCCAGTACTAAACCTTTTATCTGATTTCTAAATTGCTGCATTTGTAAATTCCAAAAGCCAATATAAAGGAATAGTAGTGTTAAAAAAGCACTTGTGGGTTTAACCGGTCTTGTTTTTTTGTACAATTCTCCTTTAAGGGGTGTGGCAAGGGGTGTGTCCTATGCCTGCATGTTTTTGCTGGTAGGTGTCCCTCATTCCCATCTCAAAAAGTGGGAGGTATGCCAAAACAGGAAATAAAAGAGAATCCCTGGGCATCCCCAGGGTCACCCAAACAAGTGTCGCCACTGGAGGATTTCCCCTCTGTTTCTGTTCTGGTAACAACCCAAATTTGGGATTTACTTTCATTTTCGATGATAACAGTAAACAGGACAAATAGAGAGGGTTAATTTCCCTAACAGGGACACAGATAAAAGCTAGACAGGTGTTCTAATCCCTCTCCACTCTATATAAAAATAGAAAACAAGTTTGCCTTTAGGCTGCTTTCACACTGAAAGCACCGGCCATTATTGGTAAAGTGCTGTTCAGCGCCTTACCGCCCCTTTTTGCGCCGATTTTCAGCCGCTAGTGGGGCACTTTTAACCCCAAGGAGGGGGTTAAAAACTCCCTTGTTGCAGCGCTTCAGAAGCGCCTTTCAAGCGCTTCGTAATCGCTGCCCATTCATTGCAATGGGCAGGGGCGTTTTGGGAGCGGTGTATACTACGCTCCCAAACCGCCCCAAAGATGCTGCTTGCAGGACGTTTTCTAATATCCTGCTAGCGCACCACCCCAGTGTAAAAACACCCATTACAGAGAATGGGAGGTAGTTTTCAGGCACTTTACAGGCGCTATTTCTAGTGCTAAAATGCCTGAAAACTGCCTCAGTGTGAAAGGGATCTTAGTTATACTTTAACTCCTAAACACTTTTGGATTAATCCAAACAGGCCCCAACCCATGCTGTTGAATTACAAATCAATGTTTGCTGAGGTTACTTTAGGAAATCTGGTTCCCGCTCATTCATGTTAATATTGCACTTAGCAAAGGTGTATTGAATACATCCAACGATTTGAATAATGTAAGGTTACGCTCACGTCACAAAGACCGCCACAAGGAACAGAGCTATTTATGACCAAACAAAGGCTGCATGTACTGACAGAAGGTCACACACACTATTCAACTCTTCCAAATCCCAGCAGGCCTGAACACAATGGTGGGGTAGTCTGAGGTAGTCTGAGGTAGAAGGAGTCGGCTGTGTACAGATTATAATACGTATATAGTACAGCCGGGAACATAATACAGTGTACAGCCTTGAGGGAACATCCACCTCCGGCCACAATGAACCAACTCTACATTCATCAAACTCAGGGCTGCTGGTGTCTCAGCCATGATGAATAACAGGCAAGGCCCTTTGGAGAGAATGAGGTAAACTTTGATTTATATGGTATTAGAGATGTCTGATCAGAACATAGAGCCTTTCACCTGCGAATGCCTCTTTGCACTGGAGACAGAACTAATAAAGGGTCAGCCCAGCCAACATTTGTCAGGTTGACTTTGGTTAATGCTGGGAAGTTACATTTCTTTTTATTTTGTATAAAGCAATTAATGGGTACCACTCTGTCATATTTCATTTTTCTTCCTGTCCTGGAGACATAACATTTCACTTCTCTTCCTGTCCTGGAGACATAACGGGAAACAAGAGGGAGTCACTTCAAGCAATATTAAAACCAAAAACTTTTTACCACACACTGACACACTTTGAATGACAATTGCGCAGTCATGCTACACTGTACCCAAATGAAATTTTCTTCTGGTGACAAGGTCGGCAGTTAGAGGTATTTGAATGGTGTTAAAATCTATTGTCTGGAATAAAAGTAGGGACCCATCTGTTGGTATGGTGTCTGATGGTTGGGGTTGGTCCACCAATGGCTATGGACACGGGTCAGCATGGGCAACTTGACTGGTTTGCGGCTACACAGCTCCATAAACATCAAACTGTGATGGCCATTTTTTCTTCTTTGAACACATCAACTTTAGGGATAACATATTTACCTGCTGCCTAATACATTCCATTTGACTTTCAGATGCCATTATAAGGAGATAATCAATGCTATTTACTTAAAGGAGAAGTACAACCAAAGCTTGTTTGGCTGTACTTCTCCTATTAGATCAGAGGAGTGCAGTCCGTTCTGCACTCCTGTGACCTGTTTTCAGCAGACAGAAGGCTGAAGCCCGCAGTCGGCTGACATCACAGAGCTGGTCCAGGCTGGGGAATGATCACGTTAATATGGTCGGGATTCTCCCACAACCCTGGACTGGCAATTGGCAAGCCGCTGAGAGGCTGAGTCCACTGCTCCCACCCCCTCCACAGCCCAGCACTCCAGCGAGCGAGGAGGAGGAAGAGCAGACAGCAGTGACTGACAGTCACAGAGCACTGAGAACTGAGCGATTACTGGTGTTTGATCACTTGGATCTCAGTCTTAGAGCCAACCAACAGATGCAGCATTCACCTAGGTATGTATGATTTTGGGGAAAAAAAAAAACAGACTTCTCTTTTAACCTGTCAGTGGTCATAAAGTTATGGCTGATTGGTGTATATATGACCCTGTCAAAAGATTTATTCACCTCTGCCACACTGCACAGCTAGGAAGTTTCCCGGATCACTTCCCTGGTAATTGGACAGAGATGTGGATTCATTGTCTAATGACAAAGGGGGGCGCTAATAGGGGCCCACCTGCGTGAGGTTCTGTGTTCTAGGTTCCGAAGATCTAATAGGATTGCTGGGAAGGTGCTGGAAGCCTGGATTGCCTATAAAGGGCAGCTGTGGTGGGGCTTATTTCCTTCCCCCCCCCTGGACCGGACCAGCAGCAGAAGTACTACAGGAGTTCTGAACAACAGCAGCTTACCTAAGGGGATGGAGTCGCTGGTCAGGCAGTTCCTGGGCAGAGCCGGTGAGGAAGGGGTAGAAGCTTGGCTGCGCTGCTGTTTGAAGACAGCTGCAGGGAGCGAGGTGGATGGAGAAGCAGAGGAAGGTACGGGCACAAAGCGGAGGAGCGCAGGCCAGTGGGTGGACGAGCCGATGGTCAGTGAGAGGCAGCGCCGGAGCATACCACTCGAATTATACAGCCCAGCAGCGGGAGGAGCCGAGGACGAAATGCTCAGCAGGAGAGAGGAGGCGGAAGATGGCAGTGGCAGGTCGGGTCACAGCCGCTGCTCAGGGACGAAGAGGAGGACCCGGTCTCCGTCACCAGGGTGCAGTGGATGGCGGGGCTCAGCTAAAAAGCCTGTGGCGCGCAAGGCAAGGGGGCGGCCGTCATAATCCAGGAGGACGTTCAAGAGTGGGGGCAGCGGGAAGAATGCCAGGTGAAGGACAGGCAGGTCGCGGAGAGTGCGGTGCAAAGTCTGCTGCTGGAAGGGATGGCTCAGCAAGGAACAGGGCAGCCTCCAGTAGCTGATGAGTGTAAACAGTTTAATGCTCTCACTGTGCTTGTGGATTTTGTCGCTGCTCCCTTTCCATAAGGATTTTCCATGGTTACATGCTTTTTATATCTATGCTGGAGTGATGGGCGAGAAGTACCCGGAAGTGTGCGGTGGTCTGTTCCAGCATTTGGACCATATTTTGGAAGCCTATAAAAATTTTGGGGGCTGGGGAAGTTTTTTTTATGATGAGTCATTTAGGCTGAAGTTAGCTATTCTTCCTTCGCTCAAGTGGGGCATGAAGGATGTGGGCTTGTGGCTCAACTTAATCTTGCCCCTGAAACGGGTCATTCCTAAACAGAGTGCCGCTGTCCCCACGCAGGCTGCATATAGGAAGCGCTGTTGTTTTGTGTTTAACGAGCAGCAATGCTGGTGGAACGCTTGCGCTTTTTGCACAGGAGCGCACCCGGTGTCCAAATGCTTTAGGAAGAATGCTACTGCGGGGTCTACTCCAGGGCAGAGGGATATTTTTCCTGCACTCCAGTGAGGCTGGAAAAAATGCGCCTGCGGCTGGACATATTTTCAAACAGGGAGAAGGCTCGTTCTCTCATTGAGGGGTCTCATAGGACTTTACCTTGCCCCCTTTTGCAGGTATCGGGTGTACAGTGGTAAATAACCTTAAGTTGGTTGACAGCTTTCCCCAAGTAGTTAAGGACAAGGTGTGGAAGGAGATTGCTGAGGGGGGTGGTTCCTAAGAAGGAGCAGATTTCTTTCCGCCTTAGTCATCACCTGTCCTTTCCAAAGGGTCACTCGTTAAACGATGACATAGATATGTCATTATGTTCAGTTTCGTTTGCGATGTTTGAAGACGCAATTGTTAAAATTAGGTCGTGTGGTCCGGGCGCTTTAACGCTCAAAGCCGATTTAAAGTCGGCCTTTCGCCTTTTGTCTATCTCCCCAGTTGCTTTTAACTCCCTTGGTTTTCATGTTGACGATTGTTTCTTTTTTGACAAGTGTCTTCCCATGGGTTGCTCTTTATCATGTTCATACTTCGAGGATTTTTCTACATTTCTTTATTTGGTGGTTTGTTTTCAGTCGGGAGTGGACAGTGTGG
Organism: Lithobates clamitans; assembly: GCA_037952925.1. Taxonomy (NCBI): domain Eukaryota; kingdom Metazoa; phylum Chordata; class Amphibia; order Anura; family Ranidae; genus Lithobates; species Lithobates clamitans. Next base: position 10,683,928 of record JBBGZY010000292.1, on the reverse strand, counting down.
TTCACTACCTGGATGACTTTTTATTTGTTGGACTGGCAGGTGGTACACGGTGTGCGGGACTGCTGCGCGCTTTTCGGTTAATGTTGCAGTCATTGGGCATGCCGTTGGCAGAGGAGAAGAAATGTACACCTTCATCCTCCTTGGAGTTCCTGGGGATTCACATAGATACTGTTAGGATGGAATTCAGTCTGCCTGAGACAAAGGTAGGGAAGCTGAGATTTTTGTTGGCACGTTTTCTGCAGAAGAGAATAGTGCTTTTAAAGGAGATTCAGTCGCTATTAGGTATTTTAGCTTTTGCGCGTAGGATTATGCCGGTAGGCTGCATTTATTCACGGCGGCTTTCTCTTGCTATATCGGGACTAAAGTCACCATTTGCCCATATCAGGTTCACCAACTCCCTGAAGGAGGATTTGCGGGTTTGGGCAAGGTTTTTGGAGACTTACAATGGGCGGTCCTTGTTTCAGCAGGATTTTGTATTTGCCCCGGACCTTCATTTATTTACTGATGCGGCGGGTTCGTATGGTTTTACGGCAATCTGGAGAGCACAATGGTGTTGTGCAGCTTGGCCGGATTCCTGGATAAGCCAGAATGGCACCAAGAATGTGGTGGTTTTGGAGTTGTTCCCGATTTTGGTTGCGATTGAGCTGTGGGTAAGTTTTTTGCAAACAGGCGGATTTTGGTGGAGACGGACAATAAGGGTGTTCTTTTTGCGATGGACTGTCTTTCTTCCAGCTCATTGTGGGTTATTAAAGTGTTGAGACAAATAGTATTTTTGTGTCTTAAATACAATATTTGTCTAAAAACTAAGTACACGCCGGGGAAATTGAACACTGCTGACTCTTTATCACGGTTTCAGATGGACCGTTTTTGGCAGTTGATGCCAGAAGCAGACGAAGAGGGCACCAGGTGTCCAGATCACATGTGGATGCTGGTATAAGGTTGGCAGCTGAGGCTATCACGGGATCGGTGGCGCCTAAAACTTGGGCGGGTTATTCGGCAGCTTGGAGGAATTGGTTATCATTTGCCAGTGGTACCGGTTATAATGGCAGCATGCTGTTGGAAGGCAGGATTTTGGCCTTTGTATCATCCCTCATGCAGAAAGGTCTTTCCATCAGTCATCTAATAAAGTCATTGGCAGGTATCTCCTTTTTCTGTTGTTTGAAAGGTTTACCTTCATGTATGTCTTATTTCTCGGTAAAGCAGGCAATTAAAGGGTGCAAAAGTAGGACCTTTGTGTCGGATAGCAGGGGGCCAATTTCCTTGCTTGGAAATGCTTGGTGATCTTTGTGCAGCAACTTCAGTAGTTTGTTATTCCGAGTATGAAGCCGTTGTTCAAAATAGCTTTTGTTCTGGGATTTTTTGGTGCATTCCACATTTCGGAGCTGGTGCTGGGCTCGAAATATGGCTGCCCGGGCATCCGTTATAAACAGGTGTTCCAAAATGGACCGGTGTGGTAGGGGATCTTGGATTACCTTACGGGCGCAGGGCGATGCGGTGATGTGCCCAGTATCAGTAGTAAGGCAGTTCTTGGGGGTTAGGCCCCAAGGAGGTGGGCATTTCCTCATACATTTAAACTTAGTACCTCTGTCGAAATACCAGTTTAATTTTATCTTGCTAAAATGCCTTGGGTTATTGGATTTACAGGGCTTGAAGTTCTCTTCCTATTCATTTCGGAAGCAGCCAGAAGGGGCCTGGAGGATTCGGCCATTAAGGAAATGGGGAGGTGGCGGTCTAAATGTTTTAGATTGTATATAAGGCCTAATTTGTTTGTTTCATTTTCCAGACTTACACTGAAGGGCATGGATTCTGGGGCATTCCTTTGTGCACTGGCGCATAAAAGAATGGCTCAATATCATTATTCTTTGAACTTATCATTACAGCCAGAATCCTTTAAGTTGCTTTGGAAGGGTGTGCGAGACCTTCAGTGGTATCAATTATATTTTCATTTGACAAGGTTATTTCAGGTGTTGCCTCCGCCCTCCATTTTGGTGGTTCATGTAGGGAGTAATGATTTAGGGAACATTAGGACTATAGACTTGTTATTCATGATAAAAAGGGATCTTTACCACTTCATGATTACTTCCCCAGATACGAATATCGTATTTTCGGAAATAATTCCGCGCCTTTCTTGGCTGTCCCCGCCTTGGAGGAAAGTGATGGAAAGGATGAGGAAAAGGGTGAACAGGCCCATGGAGAAATACATGCCCAGCATTGGTGGTTTGTCATATCGGCATGTGGGTTTGGAGGGTGGGGTTTCTGGGTTTTACAGGCCCGATGGGGTTCATCTCTCGGATATAGATGCAGATTTTTTTAATTTGGGATTACAGTCAGGGATAGAAATGGCTGCAGTGGTGGGGGTAGGCCGGTCTTTATGTCAAGTCCGGCTAGTGGGGACTGTTTGTTATATGAAGAAGGTTGTTGACTGGCTGCCCGAGTTCTGAAAACTGGGCAGTTTAATAATTTGGTAATATTATTATGAGAATAAAGTAAGTGCAATTGGATGTTTAGATGTTAAACCAATAAAAGGTGCCGCGGCCCAATATTTTGCCAAAATGTGTGGTGTGGTTATTTAGCAGTATCTTGGTGGTGGTTAAGGTGGGAGGGTGTGTGACCTACAATCTCATGACAAAGGGGGCACTATATATGGTAAACATTCCACTCTACCCCCAACTGTGATAAACCAATGTGAAATTTAAACGAGTGAAAATCTATTTTAAAAGTGCGTAAAAAACACACAAAATCGCAAATATATGAAACATACATAATCCTGAGTGCTGCAACTAAAAAACCTTGAACATGAGGTTTTGTACAGTATAAAGAAAAAAGTTCAGTGTGCTACTCAAATTAAAACCAAATAGTAATGTGAATATAAAAAAAATGAAAAATTATAGTTCATATGGAAAATGATGGTATCATAAACCGGAGGTGTGATTCCTCTTATAGTCTTCAGTAAATCTTCTATGGATCTTCTAAGACAGTGCAGAAATAGGAAAAGGGGGCTGCTTACCAGATTTGATAGATCCCCACCACAGAGATCATGCGAGCCTGAACAAACTCCTCTCGGGGTCAGGAACAGCTGGTCTTTGAGTAGAGACAGACTTCCCTCCACGCCTGGTAGTTGAAATTTCAGAGGCGGCAATCAGGAACACTCTTCTCTATTAGCTGCTCCAGCAAGACCACTCATAGCAGGAAATAGTATATTTCAAAAGAAAAAGAGGCGCTTCATTGTGCAGTAGTTTAAAATGCTTTAATCCATGAATGGACAACTGGCATCAAAGCATTGGCAGGGTAAAACACAGTTGCAATTAAAAAACACAGCCGACGCCAAAGCCGATCAGCTGAGAGTGTGGTGACGTCAGGTCTTCTGGCTCCACCCAACGCTACGTTTCTCCTAAACAGGCATCTACTGGGAGAGGAGGCTAGCCTCCGGCGTTGGCTGTGTTTTTTAATTGCAACGGTGTTTTACCCTGCCAATGCTTTGATGTCAGTTGTCCATTCATGGATTAAAGCATTTTAAACTACTGCACCTAAACTAAGCGGCTCTTTTTCTTTTAAAATATACTATTTCCTGCTATGAGTGGTCTTGCTGGAGCAGCTAATGGAGGAGAGTGTTCCTGATTGCCGCCTCTGAAATTTCAACAACCAGGTGTGGAGGGAAGTTTGTCTCTACTCAAAGACCAGCTGTTCCTGACCCCGAGAGGAGTTTGTTCAGGCTCGCATGATCTCTGTGGTGGGGATCCATCAAATTTGGTAAGCAGCCCCCTTTTCCTGATTCTGCACTTAGACCTGATTCTCATCTTAGAAGATCTATAGAAGATTTTTCCTGAAGACTTAAAGAGGAATCACACATCCGGTTTATGATACCATCATTTTCCATATGAACTATAATTTTTTCATTTCTTTATATTCACATTACTATTTGGTTTTAATTTGAGTAGCGCACTGAACTTTTTTCTTTATAAAGGGGGGCACTAATTGGGGCCCACCTGCGTGAGATTGTGGCCAGCACACCTACAATAGGCATATAGTTAGGTAGGATAAGAGTTATGGTTAGGCAGCGTACTGTCTCTTTAAGAGGTTCTGTGTTGCAGGTTCCGAAGATCCAATAGGATTGCTGGGAAGGTGCTGGAAGCCTAGATTGCCTATAAAGGGCAGCTGCGGTGGGGCTTATTCCCCCCCCCCCGGACCGGACCAGCAGCTGAAGTACTCCCTCCCTATTTGCGTGCACCTAATATGTGGTGGGGTCACCCTGCATTTCCGGGGGCAGGCAGTTTGTTATATGAAGAAGGTTGTTGACTGGCTGCCCAAGTTCTGAAAACTTTGCAGTTTAATAATTTGGTAATATTATTATGAAAATAAAGTAAGTGCAATTGGATGTTTAGATCTTAAACCAATAAAAGATGCTTTTGCCAAAATGTATGGTGTGGTTATTTAGTGGTATCTGGGTAGTTGTTAAGGTGGTGTGTGGCCTACAATCTCATGAGCAGGCTAAAAGTGGAGCATTGACATTGGAAGCTGCAAGAAATAAAAGTGTCACTTTCCTAGTTATGTGAAATAGCAGGGACGTGTATAATACAAGAGTGGGTGGACAGAATTGTTTGGCTAGCTGCTTACATCCATTTTTACCTATTAAAAAATAGGATTTTACAGAAGGAGTATGCAGAGATTGTTTATATTTTGAAAAGTGGTGCAGAAACAATGAAAATAAGTCAAATAAATGTGTATGCTCTTTAGGGGCGGGGAATGTTGCTTCTGTATATTCTGCAAAATGCTGCAGAAGCATTGAAAATAAGTCAAATGAATGTGAATGCTCCTCAGGGGCAGGGAATGCTGCTTCTGTATATTCTGCAGTGCAGAAGAAGCAATGAAAATAAGTCAAATAAATGTGTATGCTTTTTAGGGGCGGAAAATGTTGCTCCTGTATATTCTGCAAAGTGCTGCAGAAGCAATGAAAATAAGTCAAATGAATGTGAATGCTGCTCAGGGGCAGGGACTGATGCTTCTGTATATTCTGCAAAGTGCTGCAGAAACAATGAGAATAAGTCAAATAAATGTGTATGTTCCTCAGGGGCAGGGAATGCTGCTTCTGTATATTCTGCAAAGTGCTGCTGAAGCAATCAAAATAAGTCAAATAAATGTGTATGCTCCTAAGGGATGGAGAATGCTGCTACTGTATGATCTGTAAAGTAGTGCGGAAGCAATGCAAATAGGTTAAATAACAGCCCAAGTTCCATAATAGTAAAAATGAAAACAACAGCCATCAGTCTAGATCTATAAATATATTTATTATAATATAACAAGATCTTAACCAGTAACATAAACTATGTACAGTACCATTACAGATAACCCTGTTTATTTTCTATTATTCACAGAAATAGGTTGGTTTCAGTGTGAACAGATGTGTGATGCTGACTGGAGTTGTGTGTTTTGTGAGTCCTTCCTTATATGCGAACACCTCCTTTGGAGGTAAGAGACACACCAACTTGAGGAAAGAAAGTAGTTCCCATCCTGCACCAGGCAGATAGAAGCGTGTTGCACTTCCTGGCTGAAGAGTCTGAAGGGTCACCCCATAGTAGGAGAGACGGTACGTCTTATAATTGTGCTTTTTCTTTGTTCAAAGAATAAATATCACAGGAAAATGCATAATGATAAAAATCCATCACATTCAGATCTAAAGATACAAAGAGCATTCAGAAAATACAAGTTACGATGGACCTGCTGTGCATTGGTTGGCAGCCATTTTGTTCCCTGAATTGAGAATGCAGCCTATGAATATTACTTGAGCTACTGGCATTTGAGATATGCTTGGGGGGCGGGGGCATTTACCCAACAAGGCAGCAGCAGGCTAGGAGCAATGAGGTTTACTAGGAGCTCACAATTTGATTCATACAATACATCCCTTTTCTGATGCTGGACCATATCACTTATGGGTTGTGTTTGGCTGTGTGGGACAGCAGATATGGAGCTCACTAACACACAATAGAACTATCACAATTCTTTTGATAAATAGGAGGCGTTTGAATGAAAATGTGGGATCCTGGTTCTGTCAGAGCCTTCATGATAAATCCTCCCTACCAGACAAGTCCTCGATTTCCTTCTTCAAGTCCATGTGTAAATTGCCATAGCAAACTATTATACATCTTGGGAGATAGTAGTAAGAATCTATGACAATTACTTTCTATGCATTATGATATAGATTGGGGCTCCATTTCCATATGATTAAAAGTTTCTAAAAATTGACAAGTGTATGTAACTCCCCTGATCTATATGGGATAAATGTAGGACTCTACTATGAGATTACAATGTGATGCCATGTACTGTCACATCTTTTGTACCATTGTTTTCTTTAAATAAAGAATTTATAAAAAAATAAATATGACGTTTTTCTTTAGAGAAATCGTATTTTTCTAGTACATAAGAGTAAAATACACAATATTGCTGCCTTATCTATCTCTGGGTTCTTTTTTTAAATCTAAAAAGTAAAGGGGGCTGTAATTAGGAGGAGTTGTTTTTATTGGTTCTTGATGCCCATAGCCACCGAAGAGAGGCTTCCTTTTATTGATTCACTGAGAGGACAACCACAGTCAACAGTGTTGTCTTAGGGCTTGCTCACATCAGCCCGTACACTAAATTAGGTAATTTTAAAGTGAAGACTTGTATTTGATGTGTAGTAGCACTGAAGGGTGCACCTTGCGTTGTTTACTTTTTCCTTTTTTTTTTTTTTACTCTATTGTAATGTCACAAAATTACATTTCATCTGTCTATATGCACCACTGCGGAGCTGCGATGGGGTGAGGTGCGCATCCCATCTCAATGCAGCATTCTGGTTTAAGCAGGGTGCACAGAACACATAGTCCTTTTGTGGTGGGTCTGTGCAGATTAGGGCAGATCACTGCACAAGGCAGGATCGAGCCGTTAGATTGGATTCTCCAAGTTTTCGATTCAGAAACTGCTTCTCAAACTTGAGCATTGCCTTTTATGCTATAGAAAAATTAAGTCAGGGTTTGGACTGAATGTGAGCCCCACTTCCTCCATGGCATTAGCTGTTCAAATAGTAAAACCTTTACTTATGTAATAAAAAAAATTTTTATTTTAATGTTTCCAGTAAGATGCCATGATTTTTGCATTGTCCCCGAATACTTCTCATCCTCGCTGCTTTATAAGAGCCATCTAACTGTAGTGGAAAGCAGTGGGAAGGCAATTTGTGCCAAATCTGCTCCCTTCCTACCGGGTAGAAAATACCATAACAATGTAATCTGTATTCCAAACATACAGAGCATATGCATTTCACCACAATGGTGTTTTGTTCATTGTCCAGCATAATAACTGAAGTATGTAAAGTTTTCCAAAACACCTTAATAAAAAAATATATCACATTTTGGTCACTAGATGGAGCTGATGATCATAGGTCTTGATCTATTATAGGAAATACTGGAATAACTCATCCAACCTGCACAAATGTGTGTTACGTGCATCCAACAAATGTTTTTCAAATAGACTCAAAATGTATATCGTAGCTTATCTCTATCCAAAGTTACACCAGCAAGGAGACACCGTCTGTATTTTATTATGAGCACATATAGGTGGTGTATATATAAATAATGACTCCTGCTCTGCCACTAAATTGTGGATAAAGTGTTTTTCAACAAAAAAAAACCCCAAACCAAGCTGCTGCTAATTATTTTACGGCCAGGCGGACATCTTAGATAAACAGCTCTGTGTGTGAACAATTTTTAGCTATATGTTCATATATTACTGGTGAGAGAACTCTCAATGGTTCTTCCAGTAATGATGCTGGACATTCTAATTGAGAAAAGCCAGGAACTGCAATTATTATTTTTTCAACTGGTGTTTGGTGGACACTTAGAAGTCTATTTATAAATGTTTGCATGGAACCTTCACCCAAGGATCACACATTTTTTCCAATTGAATCCAATTAGACAAACGTGTGGATCTTGCCTGGTAAAGTGATAAATAGACTAGCAGCTTGATACTTTTATAATTTGAATAGTTTTTTACAAGTTTAGTTTTTATTTAATGTTCTGCAAATGCATTCTTTATATTAGCTAAATGGAACATCCAATGAGAATTTATACCAGCTGCGTAGTTAAAGAGAATGCTGATTCTTCTCAACGCTTTTAGATAAATATATGAAAAACAAAATTATTTTATTTTATCTCTCTATGTATAGGGTGTAATTATGTATCTATATTGGGTGGTTAATTTGCTCATTACAGGCTTCTATATGTAAAACACAATGGTTGTGCCTTACGGCTTCTTCTCACTTTGTAATTTATGATACTTATTACTAACAATCTCTGAAATAACACTAAAAATGAGAAGTGAACCTCTTACCAAATTAAAAACCTCAAAAAACATTGATTACTCATACCCTATGAATAAGCTCTTAGTGAAACGTGTTAGTACTTGCACCTCCGATGGATGGACCTGTCAGTTGAATTGACTAATAATAGCTTTTGAGGCTTTTAATACAGTAAGTGCATCCCCTCTCCTTTTTGGAGTTGTTACAGAGACTGTCCTTGTGGCTGACGACTCTAGGGAACCAGCTCCTGTTATCGGTGGCAGCCTGGGGAAAATATCTATAAATTAATATATTCCATGCTTAGGTGTAGGCTGGGTTGCAGCCCCTCCCTTGAGCTGGGCTCAAGAGTTTGGGGCACCACCAGTGTAAAAAATATATACAAGTGTAGGGGTAAGTGGCACTGCCCGTCACCTGAAGAGTGACCCTCCTGTGTAAGTCACTCCTCTCAGGTGAAAGTGTAATTTAACCAAGTAACATTCGGTGTAATATGTCAGTATTTCAATTTGATGTAATTGAAGGGGTTTTCACCCTATGTCCTATACCAAAAAGGTATATCACTATAGTGGTCTATCACTATTGTGTGTAGGTTTCAGCTAGAACTGTGTAACTAAAAACATCAAATTCAGTGTAAAAAACATAATATGTGTGAAACACATAAAAAACGAATCAAAGTTCATCAGAAAAAAAGGGAGGAGTTCCTCCTAAATATATGCATGTTTAGATTTATATATATATATATATATATATATATACACACACACACACACACACACACACACACATATTCATATTTCCGTTTGTGAGGAGTATTTTGGAGGAACTCCTCCCTTTTTTTTTCTACACTTATATATATTTTTTAGCCTGTGGAAAACGATGCACTCCCTGTGTTTCTGGTAAAACAGCAGCAGCTGTTGTAAGGAAAGCAGAGAAAAATGCACAGTAATGCAATAATAAAAAAATTAGCAAGTTTGTAAAAATATGAAAGTCATATTAAAAGATATCTTTAAAGTAAATAAGGCAATAATCACTTAAATAATGTACTCTTTGAACATACACCATGCTTTTCATTTAATATTGTGTTTTGCAAGTGTGGTTTCACACTTCAGCAGTGGAAGAAGCTGGCAGAGATTATCAAACAGCCTTCCCACTGCTTAATGAGCTTCCAGGCACCGAAATGGCTTTTACAAAGCAGGGAGGATGAGGAAAGGCTGAGAAGGAGTGGAGGGAGGACGCGGCTCTCCCTCGGACATTGGCAACTTTAGTCCTCTATTCTGAATCATGGCAACACTCCGACGTGTTATTATTGCATCACTATAGCAACCTTGTATCTTACTGGTAATAGGTATAAAAATGTAATAAGGCCACAGGGTCAGGCAGAAGTTCAATGCAGAAGGACATTTTTTTTTTGTATCTTTAGCAGAAATAAGAACAACGGGTATGAATTACTTACCTCCTTTGTAGTGCATTGAATTCATGTTTTTTATATGTAACCTGGTACAAGAACACAAGAGTGTCATTCCTTTTAGAGCAGAGGCTGTCAACATAGAAGGTGTAGGGGCCTCAACTGCAGCCCTTGAGGTCACCAAGGGGCCATATGTATTATGCAGTATATGCAACCCAACAAAAGATTGACAGGGCTCATATACATGAGGGGCACTCTCTACCGTCCTCTGCAAAGCAAACCGCGGTGGAACTCTTTCCAGAAGGCGGCTGCCAGGCATTATCAAGGTGATACTACTGCCTCCTGAATGCCCCTTTTTTCCCTTGATCCAAAAAGGGATTTTGATCATTGAAATACTGTAGCATGAGCCAAACATTTGGCATCCATGTAAATGGGTCACATTAGGAGACGATACTGCCCACCAAACGCAACCTTATGGTTTTGCCGTGCTGCGTTGCAACTGTGGCAGTGTGCTCAAATGATTTTTATTTTACCCCCTTTAGTAAATGAGCAATAAGAGAGTGCAGACTTACAAGAGGAGTTGGCCAACGACTGTGGACATGCTATAACAGTGGTTGGAATCATACTGTAGGAGACAGTTAAGAAAATGGAGACATTGCAAACAAAATTGCTATAGGTCAATGCTGTCATAGCTCTGTTGTAAAGCAATGCTGCCACTATAGGCTGCTGGGGTGCCAGGGGACACACTGCAACCCTAAAGGTCCACAGGTTGTGCACCAGAGCTCTAAACTCTTTCTTAACCTCTTTACCCTGGGGGAACCCTTGAAATAATTTTTAGTTTTTATGGAAAAAAACAAATTCTCTTCTAAAACCAATTAATTGGGGGTCAGTTGGGAAAAATGCCCTCTATATTGATGATCAGTGGTAAGAATGCCCCCTCTACAGTGGTGGTCAGAGTGTCACCTTTACACACAGCTAAGAAGATAATTGATGTCTTGCAGCTGGCTCCACCAAGTAGGGTTGGCCCCAGAACTATGCAGGCATTGCTTAAGGAACCCCTCCAAACTCTGGAGGAACATCTAGTTAAGAATTGATATTCTAGATACTTTGCTGAAGAAAAAGCTATAAAACTACAAGTATCTCATGATGCCAGCTACTACAAATTGTATGTATATAAATATTCATCTTTTTAATTTACAGTGATTTAAATATTAATTTTTCTTAATCAGCTTACAAAATGGCTGCTCCACCGTTTTTGTCACTGGCAGGTGCACTTCATGTGATGGTAAACTGCAACTAGACTGTCAGTTATTATATCCTATCTGAACCCAGTGATTTGATTGGAAGGTCACTGAAAACAAGCTAGCCTAGCGGAATTCACAAAAAAAGTTTTGCATTCCATACAAACAAATTTATGTCATGAGGATATTATCAATAACAAGATTATTTTGGACATAAGAATGTTTTTGCTCCATTATTAGTATATTTAAAAGCGACTACAAATTCAAACGCTCTTATTGCACGTAATGGAGGAAGCTATCATAGAGCTAAAATTATTCAAAATATATTACTGTATGTCATAATGAACAAAATACATCATCTAAATAATGAAAATGTTTAAAATAAAAACTGCATCCAATCTGTTTTGTGGCAAAATAGACTTGAATTAAATGTATTCATATCCTTTGTAATATAATCTGGGACATCATTGATATTGGAACCAAAGCGGTAAATTACATCAACAGACTTACAGAAGTGAAAATAACTATTAATACAAAATAATATATTAAATTGGACATTATTGTGAGGATAGTGGATTTGGCATTGCCAACAAATAATATATATAATTAAATAATAAAATAATATTTTAATCTTTTCTTAAAGATATAGCAAAATAATACAGGTTATTGTTTTAGCAGGTTTTACTCCTTCAAGTGTCAATGTAAATGTTCAGCATCGTTTATAGAAAAGTAAAAACGCAAAAACAAAAAAAAAACATTTTTTTTTTTTTGTTGAGTAATATATTATACTTTTGGCAAAGAAGACATAGCAGAAAGAAGGAGCATGCGACCACCACGCTACAGTCCAACATTAGGGCCCATTCACAGTGTGGAGGTACGTTATTTTATACATCAGCTTGTACTGAATTAACGCAGCTCACCTCATTTTAAAGAAGCTGTCAAAACTTTGCAATGTACAAAATAACACACCTGTACCATTTCTTCAAACACAGACCACCACAATGCACAGAGCAAAAAAAAGCTATAACAGGTGCTTTGTGGTGCGCTGTGTGTTGGCGTTTAGGTGCAATTTAAAATGAATGGCACCACAGTACAACACACATAGATCCATGTGTTAATTTGCATTGCGGTTATATATGTGAATATGACCTAAAGTAGTGTTTTAAAAACATTACCAGCTAAGCCAACTTCTTTTTTTTTTTTAAACCAAGACCTAAAATAAAGTTTTTTTAAATTTTAATTACATTTCAGCTACATAGTGCCCAGGCATAATGTAGCAGTCAGTTTCTCTTTAACAGTGAGAGTTTTTAAAAGAAGCAAAATTTACAAACTTTGTCAGGTGACCACTGTCCAGTGGAAGCGATCGCTGACTAGAAACCAAACTGCTCAGTCTCTTGCAATAACTGTTGCAGCTATCAGCATATATCTGTACATGTTTTTGACTTGGGAGCCTAGGTAACAAATCACAGGTTGACTGTATGGTAGGCCTTAAGGTGAACCTGTCAAGTAATGACTATGTGTCTAAGCTAACAAAAACCTCTTAAGTACCGGAGGCCCTTTCTTTATTGATGTGGATTCCAAACCTAGACTGTATACAGGACCCACCTAATGCTAGCTCTGCCCCTGCTATTTACAAGTCCAATGTCGTAACTCCTGCTGACCTCTGCGGTTCTAACACTGGACTATTTATTAAGCTGTGGGGTCGGGCTTAGCCCCAGAAGGTGCCTAATACTGACTTATGCATAATTCAAGGCCTACAATTAAAGGGGCTCCTCAGAGACAAAGGAACAGATCTGGAGATTCCCACAGTAATGCTCCGTACACACAGTCGGATTTTCCGACAGGAAATGTTTGATAGGAGCTTGTTGTCGGAAATTCCGACCATGTGTAGGCTCCATCGGACATTTTCCATTGGAATTTCTGTCACACAAAATTTGAGAGCTGGTTCTCAAATTTTCCAACAGCAAAATCTGTTGTCGGAGATTCCGATCGTGTGTACACAATTCCGACGCACAAAGTTTCATCGGAATCAAGCAGAAGAGCAGCACTGGCTATTGAACTTCATTTTTCTCGGCTCGTCGTACGTGTTGTACGTCACCGCGTTCTTGACGTTCGGAATTTAGGACAAAATTTGTGTGACCGTGTGTATGCAAGACAAGTTGAGCCAACATCTGTCGGAAAAAATCCATGGATTTTGTTGTCGGAATGTCCGATCGTGTGTACTCGGCAGTACTGGTGCTAGCTTAGATCATTTTTAGGTCCACTTTAATAAATTAGATGAATAGTACAAAAGATAACATAGGCACAGAAAAAAACTTTTAAACTTTGCAGAACTTTTAAGAATTAATAAAATGCCCTCATGCAGTGGTACTGCTGGTTATAATTGAAAAGACAGTCATTGTTCTCAGTTCCTCCCACCCCGTACAGTCCTCAGCTGTTGTAAGTAGCCAAATTGGTGTGTTTGCAGCAGCGGTGAGCTTCTAGGTGCTCATAGACACTTGAATAGTCAATGAATGCCTGTGGTGTCTGGGTGTCCATGGTAGCAGTGACCGAACAGTAACAAAAATGATCCCGCTGCAAGCTGCTGTATAAGGCTGATTATTGTTCACAAAGGCAAAAAATGAATGCTTAAAGTGGACCTTCACCTTCTCCCACACGTTCCTTCCATTCCACCCTTCCTCCTATCCTGCAGAAGTATCGCACTGTTTTTTCTTACCTTAGGGGAATGATGCGTACACTGCCCACTGTGTCTCCCAGGATATATTTGTCACTTATCCCAAGAGGCATAGCCTTTTATTCAAGGAAAGGGAAGGGGGTGGGCCTACCAGTGCATCATTGAGAGGCCCGCCCACTGAACCCGGAAGAGCCGACGGGCCTCTCCATAATGTCAGAGAGATCATGGCGGTGCGGGACTAAGCGGTGGCAGGGCATGGGAGGATCTCAGCGGGACAAGGCTGGATCCACTGGATGGGTGAGTATCTGAAATGTGCAGATACCGGACAAAAAAAAAAGGGGGGGGGGGATCGGCCAGAGGTATGATTTAATACACATGGGTATAGGTATGCGATTAGCTTTTTGAATAATTGCGGAGAGCGCCCGCCATGATTTGTATGTGTTGATAGCAAATCATATATATGAGAATGGAATTTAACTTTTTTTTAGTTCTGAAAAACTTTGAAGAGGTAGAATTTCTGTCAGGTTCCCCTTCACTTCCTGTTCCAGTGACCACCTGTCACAAATACAAGAAGTTAAGGGAAGCCTACCATCTTTAAAGGTTATCTAAATCCATGATCTTGTGATCTCTGAAGCACCTCACCGCTCTGTGACAGTAATTACCTTGAATACCACATATAAGGGCAGGCTGTGCAACTAAGAGAGAAAAGCTGCCTTTTACTGTGAACCATTAATGGCTGGCTGTGCAGGTTCTCAATGAAACTGCAGAATTAAGAATGATGTTGACCTTCAGCTTTTAAGCCCATCACATAAATCCATGGAAGGCATTCATAGAGTACCTGAACACTCTGTATGGAGTCTGATGCCTTTCCTATTAGATGAAGCTCATTAGTAGCTGGGGCACTTCTGCGAGGGTCATTCATTGTACATTCTTGAACAGGACCCTAAGAATTATTCCCAAATTGTACCAATCTGGATTCAAATAATTATGAAATTTTGTTATTCACCCATAAGAATCAAGGGTCACCTGATTTGTGCAATTTGTTCACTTCATATCACCTTGCACATGAGCGGATTATGATGTACGTTGGCATCTGGTGCCCATGTGTACTAGCTCGTCAAGGTAAAACAGTATCTATTTTTGAGTTTTGCTTTATAGACTTTTGTTGGTAGGTCAGGTGGATCATATTTTTAGCTGACACAAGTATGGCCACATAAGCCCTTTCTAGAGGTCTGACTGTGCAGAGAACAACCCGGGACAGTGGTGTAGTGGTTAGCACTTTTGCCTAGCAGTAAAAAGGTTCGCTGGTTCGAATCCCAACCACAACACTACCTGCCTGGAGTTTGAATGTTTTCCCTGTGCCTGCGTGGGTTTCCTCCGGTTACTTCGGTTTCCTCCCACACTCCAAAGACATGTTGGTAGGTTAATTGGATCCTGACTAAATTGGCCCTAGTATGTATGAATGTGAGTTAGGGAGGGACGGATGTAAATGTATAATATATGTAAAACGCTGTGTAAATTGACAGCGCTATATAAGTACCTGAAATAATAATAATAACAACCCAGAAGTGGTTGTAAATTGATTGCATTCACTAACAGATGCAGTATTTTCATGTCCACCTCTGATCAGATATGACCTAATCAACAGCGAATGGTCTCTGTAGATTGCGGGTAGAATTGTACAATGATATTGAATGTAGCATGAGATATTCTTCTTCTTACTGGTAACTTTGATTGAAGAGGTATAGAAAATAAATATACATATTTGTATATTCTGTTTGATGAGCTGGTGGCAGATTTTTTTTATAGTTGTTGATGAAATAGCTAGCTGTTATAGCCTCCAAAATCTCACCTTCATATATGTAATTACAAATTTAATATATATGTGTCTTTTAATGATATTTTACTAGTAGTAGCAGGAAATTACATTTCATTAAGATCTGCAGGAAGACTAATATTTTACTGGAAATTATGTGGTCTAACCATTGGTTGAAACTAAAATTATTTAAATACATGTTAGGTTAAGAAAGGGAAACAGTTTGTCATAACAGCCAACTAAAGATGCACATAACTTTCTATAAACTAGATTTTGATGACTTATTTGGTTTGCACTTGTATGAATACAACATAGGAAGCCAACTATTAAAGTATGAGGATATGTTTGAGTGGCTTTAATAGTTAGCCAACCACAGTTCTGGGTGGACCCTGAAAGATGGAAGTCCCACAGGGTTTTTATTTGTCTTGATGACTCTGTTTGTGAGATCTATGTCTTTGACTGTTCATTAGTCTATGAACCAGAGAATGCAGAAGGACCTGGACTAGGCTTGTGATGTCCATGAGAGCCAATGGCAGGGGGAACCCTAGCCAACATTTCTTAAAGGGAGAATATGAGGCGGAAATCCTTGACAGATGAAATAATCATGTTGGTAATTTACAGGCATTCATCCATAACTACTAGAAGAATGCTAGTTGCAATGGAGGCAGCCATGTTGTTGGCTGGTGTAGTGTAGGTTTTTAATAGTTATTGATTTACAAGAAACATAGTAATAGTTTTATGTTATCAATTATGTTAGTGTATAAGTAATCACTTCTAATATATACTGAGACATCTGATCTATTGTTTTGTGGGAAGCTGCTGATTCCATTATTCTGTGAGAAGTTGGTCAATGTGGGTTAAACTTGTTTTAACTAGTTTTGGGGCTGATATATATATATATATATATATATATATATATATATATATATATATATATATATGGAAGACTAAGGGCTATTTGAGTTGGATCCAGAACTCAAGAAGAATATTCTGAATCAACGACTATCGCCTCCAGGTATTTCCCCTGGATTGAATGCTGTATTTATCTATTTTCATCATCTGTAATACATCTTTAAACCAAGCTAAATAAATTCCTTTTATTGTTATACTTTTGAGTGGTCTGAAATTATTGTACCATATCCACATACCTGAAAGGTTAAACATAGGAATTATTAAGTAATAAAGTTATTACAGCTGGACATATGGTCCTCAAAGCGAGGTCAGTACATTTTTTAGACAACAATTGATTTCTACATAGTGATAGAGATTAACAAAGGCATTTCTGATGAAAGCTGCCTTTAGATATACAGTATTTAGGAGTATGATGTGACTGCTACAAACTGCTCTACCATGCTATATAGCTAAAGCCTGCAGCTATACTGCCATCATCAGTGTCACTCCTCCCGCTTTAAAATCCTCCACCTGACATCTTAGGATGATAGCACTCTGCAGTGTCGGAGAGTCTGATTGGTGCACAATGCTCACTCTTCTACTCTCTACTTGATTTTACATAATAGCAAATTAAAGATTGATTTCTGGCAATTTTAACTAGCAGTGTCAGAAAATATATATATCAGTTACCTTATTTTCCCCAATTGAACCAAAAGTTTTTTTTTTTAATATCTCAATACCGTTCCAGGGTAACAGTCCTAGAAAAGTTAGTGTTTGGTGTCTTTATCTATGGGGAACATTTCAAATAAATGAGGTAAAACATTTGTCTTCATGCTACATATAAAATGTCTGTTTGTAGAAGAAAGAAAGCAGAAGCTGTTATCTCTACATAGCTGTGCTGATGTGTGATTGTTTAAAGGGTTAATTCACCTTTACCAAAAAAAGACTGTCTATGAGGATAAGGGGCGCCTGTAGATAAAAACAATCTGCGCAGCTTTGACTAAATTTAAATAATGCTCTTGCTTTAGGTGTAGGCCAGTTACGCACCTCCCTAAGTCTAAGTGAAAACAAGAACTGGCATCATCCTGTCTTGCCTTGTTGATCGGACGTTGCCAAGACACTCCCAGCAAATTCAAACCCCCTTTTATGCGCTCTCTTTCCCCTATCTCAGGAGCTTTGAGGTCAGTGATGGTGAAGATAGTGTAAGAGGTATACAGGGCCCTGAGAGCTCACTCCTGTGATGGTGGGAATGAGAAGTAAGTGCTGGGTGTTTTTTTTAGCAATGTACTAGCAACAAGGCAGGATTGGATAATGCCATCTCTGGAAGTTTTTGGCAAGGCTTCAAGAGGCATATAAATGGCATACACCTATAGCAAGGGCATTATTAAACTTTAGTCAAAGTTGCACAGCTTGTTCTTATCTATGGGTGCTACTTACCTCCATAGGCAGATTTTCGGTAAAGGTGAACCAACTATTTAATAGTTCTGGGAAAATTAAAAGTATTGTCTACCGGCCGTCCAAAATGTCTGTCCAGGCACACGCGATACTGTGACTTGCTAAATTTCACACAATGCTTTGCGTTCTCTTTCTGCTATGAGCCACCTTGCAAAGCATACTGGGAACATAAAAACCCCCAAGAAAACAAAAAAAATCTCCCTTGTTGGATTACCAATAACTTTGAAAGCGGATGTCTTGTACAAACTGATAGCCTGCCCATAGTATGCACTAGTTTTGACCTTTAGAATGGGTAAAGCGGTCGTATTCAGACTTTTTATGCACCACATGACCGCTTGCCGTTGGATACAGCTAATCACGCTTATTCAGTAACCTCTGCAAGGAGCAAAACACAATATCCCAAAGCAACCAAGTCTTCTCAAGTCTGAAGTCTTGTTACTGAAAGCACAAGATGCAATATGATTGGTTGTGTTGGGTACTGACCCTGGGTGCTATGGGGTACTGTCCTCAGCCCCTTGCAATGTTTTTTTGAATAGGCCCAAATGTATAATTGCATTAAAAAATAAGCTTGCGTGTTCTGACAAACTGTTTCTTTTCCACCTGCCTGGCTAATGCTATATATGTGTAAGAATAAGCAAAAGCCATTAAAAAAAACAAACACCCACTTTCCCAAGAATGAGATGCTTAGCAGTACTATACCAAACAGTCATCAGAAAAAAAAACCCCAAAAAACTAAATCCCATCCTCACGTCTATTAGTAAAATACACATCCGCCCTCCCCAAACCCTAATTCACTGAACCCATGTAAAAAATATGGGAATCTATTGCACCTAAGGTGTCCACGTGTTCCACTATGCCGCCTAGTGACACGTCAGCCTTAGTAACTTACAATATAGTACATAGTATGGAGCCCAATGCTCCAGCATCACCCAGAGGAGTAGGTGATCTTCTACATTCAATGTAGATTGTATTCAAAACCTGCAGAGAAAATGAAAACAAAAATGTCCTTTATCTTACTTGTAAATAACCCAAAAAAATGCAGTGGAAGCAAAAAAAAAAAAATTGATTACCCGCTTCACATTTGGCACAAATGCCATTGAAACGGTAAAAATCAAACAGAAAAAAAAATTGTACATGTAGTAAAACATCTTCGGCTAAGGAGACAGTTCATCTGTGTTTGTTTTGTTTTGTCAACCACTCTGAATGTATTTCTTGATGACTACACATCCGTGGCGGAAGAGAGGGCAAGGCATGTTGGATAATAAAGTCCAAGTGTTGGATTTGGGGTCGTAGTATTCCATGTTTGCAAGCGCAGGACCCTCGCTGCTGACTATTCCACCTGTAGCATAGATCTTTCCTTCCAGGACCACGGCGCTGTAAACACAGGACAAGAACATGGAGTGAGAGATGACAATTTATAAGAGGACCGGTTACATGAACTGCCAGTAAAAATATAGAGTATGAATCTGTGAGATGTAGGACTGGAACACATTACAATATATGTAAACCCAACGACTATTTGTCAGTATATCTGTATACAGTTTTGTTTAGGGAATCAGTGTTTGTGAATCTGTTGCAAAGTCAGATAGATAGATAACTATATTGTCAAAAGTATTGAGACGCCTAACTTTAAAAGCATCCCAGTCTTAGTCCGTAGGGTTCGATATTGGTTTGGCCCACCCTTTGCAGCTATAACAGCTTCAACTCTTCTGGGAAGGCTGTCCACAAGGTTTAGGAGTGTGTCTATGGGGATGTTTGACCATTCTTCCAGAAGCGCATTTGTGAGGCTAGGCACTGATGTTGGAGGAGAAGACCAAGATCACAGTCTCCACACTAATTCATCCCAAAGGTGTTCTATTGGATTGAGGTCAGGACTCTGAATTTCTACAAGAAATGGGCTTCAGAATGGACCATGAATTGGTAGTGTAGTGTAGTGTAGTGTAGTGAAGTTCCTTCACCCCAAACTCGCTCATCCATGTCTTTATGGACCTTGCTTTGTGCACTGGTCCAATTTATTTGGTGGAGCAGGGATTTTGGTGTGGGGTTGTTTTTCAAGGGTTGGGCTTGGCCACTTAGCTCTAGTTAAGGGAACTAGACTGTGCACCATTGCACAAAGCAAGGTCCATAAAGACATGGATGAGGGAGTATGGGATGGAGGAACTTGACTGGTCTGCACAGTCCTGACCTCAACCCGACAGAACAGCTTTGGGATGAATTAGAGTGGAGTCTGTGAGCCAGGCCTTCTCGCCCACATCAGTGCCTGACCTCACAAATGCGCTTCTGGAAGAATGGTCAAACATTCCCATAGACACACTCCTAAACCTTGTGGACAGCCAAGGGTGGGCCAACTCAATATTGAATGACCCCAATTTTGTACCCAGTTAAAATAATGTTGCCCTCAGCTCTGTCCAGCTTTAGTAATGGTGTAATCAGTTTTAGCAACATTTCTGTGAATGGCCTGGAGCAGGAGGAGAGAGGGAGGAATGGTCCTGGATAGATAAGAGGATGATAAATAGATAGATAATAATTAAGAAATGTGGATAGGGAGATGATAGATAGATAGATAGATCTGGAATAAAGTTGGAGAAGTTGGGTAGACTTGGTATGACATGGGCTGAGCTGCTCTGGTATTTGCTCAGCTGCTGTCTGGCGTCTGTTCCTCTGTTGTTCTTGCACTGCACAAGTTGGAAAATTCTATGCAGTTCTGGGCTTTTGGGACCCCAATAGATGCTAACGAGTGTTTCATGTAGAAGATAAATTGGGCTGTCAATCTGGTCTCAGCAATGCATGTTGGGAGGATGTAGCAGCACACAGTATAGATGATCATTTGCAATGAGGTGCTGAGCAGTACGGGAAATAGTGGATGGAGGGGGGGGGTCACCTGTCACCCGGCAAGGCTCAACTCTCCTCGGCATCACACATTCATATGTGAAAGCTAATCCCGCCAGGAGACCAAACTTCTCCCGCTTATCTGGCTGCCTCTCCATTTAGTAGATGAGGATGATTTGATAAATATTTAGAGAAAACACTGTCTTGTAAATTATCTGGATAACAGCTGTGAATTCACAGGCAGCTGGCACCGAGTGGCACAGCAGCAGATGGAGCCTGCCACTCACTCAGATTGATGGCCATCACTGGCTTCCAGGACCAGGAAATTGCCAATATGAATGTAAACCAGGGGAAGAGAAAGTGTCTGCATTGTCAATGGCAACCAGACTCCAGATATGTGTATACAAATACATAAACAGACATATTTGCAAGTCTACAAATAAAGATGATGCGGTAAACACCTTTCACCAGTATATACCAATAGGCATGGATATTAAAGGAAAAGTTTGGCTTTTGAAAAAAATGAAATAAATGTACATTTAAAAATGTGCATTTATTTTTTGTTGTAGGAACCTGTAAAGCATTGCAGCAGTGATCAGCAGATCGCTGCTGCCATGCAGGTTTCCTGCAGATCTGCAGTGTATCCGCTTGCTCGTACCTCATACGGGCAAGTCGATACACTGTGACAGGAATAATAAATGAACTACCATAGCGCTCAAGGTGCTATGGTAGTTCATTGAGAATTACAGGCCAGTCAAGTTCCTCCACCCCAAACTCGCTCATCCATTTCTTTATGGACCTTGCTATGTGCACTGGTCCAATTAATTTGGTGGAGGGGGGGTTATGGTGTGGGGTTGTTTTTCAGGGGTTGGGCTTGATAGAACACCTCTGGGATGAATTAGAGCAGAGACTACGAGCCAGGCCTTTTTGTCCATCATCAGTACCTGACCTCACAAATGCACTTCTGGAAGAATTGTCAAACATTCCCATAGACACACTCCTAAACCTTGTGGATAGCCTTCCCAGAAGAGTTGAAGCTGTTATAGTTGCAAAGGGTGGGCCAACTCAATATTGAACCCTACGGACTAAGACTGGGATGCCATTCAAGTTCATGTGTGTGTAAAGGCAGGCTTCCCAATACTTTTGACTTTCTTTTGACATACTGTACATATGTGTGTATTTTCAGGGTGAGCTCATGCCACTGTTTGCAATGGTAGTTTACGCCAGATTTTTTGGAAGTCACAAGCACACTAAAGGCAAGTGCTTGCTTCATATGAGAGCCAGAGTTAGGGCACAGAGCCCCGGCCTCCCGAGGGGGTCAGTGTGTGAAGGGAGCAGTGAGAGCTGATCACAGGCATCGTACTGTTCGGGTCAGGACAGACCAAGGCACAAGCCTGAGAGAGAGTCCATGAGGGACAGAGCAGCTAGGGAGCTACAAGGAAGACGCAGAGCTGAGGTACAGCATGTGTGCACGAGCACTGGGCGTGTTTGATGGTCATGAGGACCAAAAGGTACTACTCAGAGCTGTAAAGCTGCCACAAGAAAGCCAGGAGGCTGAATGTTATGTTTTGTTCATAGTGATAGGGAGAAATCCCCTGTGTGGGAAGACATACCTGTGTGAACTTTTGATGTTCTTTTAAATAAAAGTGGGCAGGAAAGCCCTAAAACGTATCTCTGGCATGGAGTAAACTCACTGTTTTGGCATTACCATTGAACTACAAAACCCCAACTTGCCACAATATATACAGTATTTCACAAAAGTGAGTACATCCCCTCAAATTTTTGTAAATATTTTATTATCTTTTCATGTGAGAACACTGAAGAAATGACACTTTTCTACAATGTAAAGTAGTGAGTGTACAGCTTGTATAACAGTGTAAATTTGCTGTCCCCTCAAAATAACTCAACACACAGCCATTAATATCTAAACCGCTGGAAACAAAATTGATTACAACCCTAAGACAAAATGTCCAAATTGGGCCCAATTAGCCATTTTCCCATCCCCGGTGTCATGTGACTCATTAGTGTTACAGGGTCTCAGGTGGGAATGGGGAGCAGGTGTATTAAATTTGGTGTTATCGCTCCCACTCTCTCATACTGGTCACTGGAAGTTCAAGATGGCACCTCATGGCAAAGAACTCTCTGAGGATCTGAAAAAAAGAATTGTTGCTCTACATAAAGATGGCCTAGGCCAGGGGTCCTCAAACTTTTTAGACAGGGGGCCAGTTCACGGTCCCTCAGACTGTTGGGGGGCCGCACTATAGTTAAAAAAAATATGAACTAATTCCTAAATTCCTATGCACACATCTTTTTTGTAGTGCACAAGAATAAAATAATGAATAATAAATAATAATATATATAGGGGATGGACAGGGGGACAGAGGGATGGACAGGGGGACAGTGGGATGGACAGAGGGGTGGACAGGGGGACAGAGGGATGGACAGGGGGACAGAGGGGGGGACAGGGGGACAGTGGGGTGGACAGGGGGACAGTGGGGTGGACAGGGGGACAGTGGGGTGGACAGGGGGACAGTGGGGTGGACAGGGGGGTGGACAGGGGGACAGTGGGATGGACAGGGGGACAGTGGGATGGACAGGGGGACAGTGGGATGGACAGTGGGGTGGACAGGGGGACAGTGGGATGGACAGGGGGACAGTGGGGTGGACAGGGGGACAGTGGGATGGACAGTGGGGTGGACAGGGGGACAGTGGGGTGGACAGGGGGACAGTGGGGTGGACAGGGGGACAGTGGGGTGGACAGGGGGGTGGACAGGGGGACAGTGGGATGGACAGGGGGACAGTGGGATGGACAGGGGGATAGAGGGGTGGACAGAGGGGTGGACAGGGGGACAGAGGGGTGGACAGGGGGATGGACAGAGGGGTGGACAGGGGGATGGACAGAGGGGTGGACAGGGGGATGGACAGAGGGGTGGACAGGGGGATGGACAGTGGGGTGGACAGGGGGACAGTGGGATGGACAGGGGGACAGTGGGATGGACAGGGGGACAGAGGGGTGGACAGGGGGACAGTGGGGGGGACAGTGGGGTGGACAGGGGGACAGTGGGGTGGACAGGGGGACAGTGGGGTGGACAGGGGGACAGAGGGGTGGACAGGGGGACAGTGGGACAGAGGGGGGACAGGGGGACAGTGGGGTGGACAGGGGGACAGAGGGGTGGACAGGGGGACAGAGGGGTGGACAGGGGGACAGTGGGGTGGACAGGGGGACAGTGGGGTGGACAGGGGGACAGAGGGGTGGACAGGGGGACAGAGGGGTGGACAGGGGGACAGAGGGGGGGGACAGGGGGACAGAGGGGGGGACAGGGGACAGAGGGGTGGACAGGGGGACAGAGGGGTGGACAGGGGGACAGAGGGGTGAACAGGGGGACAGAGGGGTGGACAGGGGGACAGAGGGGGGGGACAGGGGGACAGTGGGGTGGACAGGGGGACAGAGGGGTGGACAGGGGGACAGTGGGGTGGACAGGGGGACAGAGGGGGGGACAGAGGGGGGGGGCAGTGGGGTGGACAGGGGGACAGTGGGGTGGACAGGGGGACAGAGAGGGGGACAGTGGGGTGGACAGGGGGACAGTAGGGTGGACAGGGGGACAGTGGGGTGGACAGGGGGACAGAGGGGTGGACAGGGGGACAGAGGGGTGGACAGGGGGACAGTGGGGTGGACAGGGGGACAGAGGGGGGGACAGGGGGACAGTGGGGTGTACAGGGGGACAGTGGGGTGGACAGGGGGACAGAGGGGTGGACAGGGGGACAGAGGGGGGGACAGTGGGGTGGACAGGGGGACAGTGGGGTGGACAGGGGGACAGAGGGGTGGACAGGGGGGCAGTGGGGGGGACAGGGGGACAGAGGGGGGGACAGGGGGACAGTGGGGTGGACAGGGGGACAGAGGGGTGGACAGGGGGACAGTGGGGTAGAGGGGTGGACAGGGGGACAGTGGGGTGGACAGGGGGACAGAGGGGGGGACAGGGGGACAGAGGGGGGACAAAGGGGGGGACAGTGGGGTGGACAGGGGGACAGTGGGGTGGACAGGGGGACAGAGGGGTGGACAGGGGGACAGTGGGGTGGACAGGGGGACAGTGGGGTGGACAGGGGGACAGAGGGGTGGACAGGGGGACAGAGGGGGGACAGAGGGGGGGACAGTGGGGTGGACAGGGGGACAGAGGGGGGACAGAGGGGGGGACAGTGGGGTGGACAGGGGGACAGTGGGGTGGACATGGGGGACAGAGGGGTGGACAGGGGGGACAGAGGGGTGGACAGGGGGGACAGAGGGGTGGACAGGGGGACAGTGGGGTGGACAGGGGGACAGTGGGGTGGACAGGGGGACAGAGGGGTGGACAGGGGGACAGAGGGGTGGACAGGGGGACAGTGGGGTGGACAGGGGGACAGAGGGGGGGACAGGGGGACAGTGGGGTGGACAGGGGGACAGTGGGGTGGACAGGGGGACAGTGGGATGGACAGGGGGACAGAGGGGTGGACAGGGGGACAGTGGGGGGGACAGTGGGGTGGACAGGGGGACAGTGGGGTGGACAGGGGGACAGAGGGGTGGACAGGGGGACAGTGGGACAGAGGGGGGACAGGGGGACAGTGGGGTGGACAGGGGGACAGAGGGGTGGACAGGGGGACAGAGGGGTGGACAGGGGGACAGTGGGGTGGACAGGGGGACAGAGGGGGGGACAGGGGGACAGTGGGGTGGACAGTGGGGTGGACAGGGGGACAGAGGGGTGGACAGGGGGACAGAGGGGTGGACAGGGGGACAGAGGGGGGGGACAGGGGGACAGAGGGGGGGACAGGGGGACAGAGGGGTGGACAGGGGGACAGAGGGGTGGACAGGGGGACAGAGGGGTGAACAGGGGGACAGAGGGGTGGACAGGGGGACAGAGGGGGGGGGGGACAGGGGGACAGTGGGGTGGACAGGGGGACAGAGGGGTGGACAGGGGGACAGTGGGGTGGACAGGGGGACAGAGGGGGGGACAGAGGGGGGGGGCAGTGGGGTGGACAGGGGGACAGTGGGGTGGACAGGGGGACAGAGGGGTGGACAGGGGGACAGTGGGGTGGACAGGGGGACAGAGAGGGGGACAGTGGGGTGGACAGGGGGACAGTGGGGTGGACAGGGGGACAGTGGGGTGGACAGGGGGACAGTGGGGTGGACAGGGGGACAGTGGGGTGGACAGGGGGACAGAGGGGTGGACAGGGGGACAGTGGGGTGGACAGGGGGACAGAGGGGGGGACAGGGGGACAGAGGGGGGGACAGGGGGACAGTGGGGTGGACAGGGGGACAGAGGGGTGGACAGGGGGACAGAGGGGGGGACAGTGGGGTGGACAGGGGGACAGTGGGGTGGACAGGGGGACAGAGGGGTGGACAGGGGGGCAGTGGGGGGGGACAGGGGGACAGAGGGGGGGACAGGGGGACAGTGGGGTGGACAGGGGGACAGAGGGGTGGACAGGGGGACAGTGGGGTGGACAGGGGGACAGAGGGGTGGACAGGGGGACAGTGGGGTGGACAGGGGGACAGAGGGGGGGACAGTGGGGTGGACAGGGGGACAGAGGGGGGGACAGGGGGACAGAGGGGGGACAAAGGGGGGGACAGTGGGGTGGACAGGGGGACAGTGGGGTGGACAGGGGGACAGAGGGGTGGACAGGGGGACAGTGGGGTGGACAGGGGGACAGTGGGGTGGACAGGGGGACAGAGGGGTGGACAGGGGGACAGAGGGGGGACAGAGGGGGGGACAGTGGGGTGGACAGGGGGACAGTGGGGTGGACATGGGGGACAGAGGGGTGGACAGGGGGACAGAGGGGTGGACAGGGGGACAGTGGGGTGGACAGGGGGACAGAGGGGGGGACAGGGGGACAGAGGGGGGGACAGGGGGACAGTGGGGTGGACAGGGGGACAGAGGGGTGGACAGGGAGACAGAGGGGGGGACAGTGGGGTGGACAGGGGGACAGTGGGGTGGACAGGGGGACAGAGGGGTGGACAGGGGGGCAGTGGGGGGGGACAGGGGGACAGAGGGGGGGACAGGGGGACAGTGGGGTGGACAGGGGGACAGAGGGGTGGACAGGGGGACAGTGGGGTGGACAGGGGGACAGAGGGGTGGACAGGGGGACAGTGGGGTGGACAGGGGGACAGAGGGGGGGACAGTGGGGTGGACAGGGGGACAGAGGGGGGGACAGGGGGACAGAGGGGGGACAAAGGGGGGGACAGTGGGGTGGACAGGGGGACAGTGGGGTGGACAGGGGGACAGAGGGGTGGACAGGGGGACAGTGGGGTGGACAGGGGGACAGTGGGGTGGACAGGGGGACAGAGGGGTGGACAGGGGGACAGAGGGGGGACAGAGGGGGGGACAGTGGGGTGGACAGGGGGACAGTGGGGTGGACATGGGGGACAGAGGGGTGGACAGGGGGGACAGAGGGGTGGACAGGGGGGACAGAGGGGTGGACAGGGGGACAGTGGGGTGGACAGGGGGACAGTGGGGTGGACAGGGGGACAGAGGGGTGGACAGGGGGACAGAGGGGTGGACAGGGGGACAGTGGGGTGGACAGGGGGACAGAGGGGGGGACAGGGGGACAGTGGGGTGGACAGGGGGACAGAGGGGTGGACAGGGGGACAGAGGGGGGGACAGAGGGGGGGACAGTGGGGTGGACAGGGGGACAGTGGGGTGGACAGGGGGACAGAGGGGGGGACAGGGGGACAGTGGGGTGGACAGGGGGACAGTGGGGTGGACAGGGGGACAGAGGGGTGGACAGGGGGACAGAGGGGGGGACAGAGGGACAGTGGGGTGGACAGAGGGACAGTGGGGTGGACAGGGGGACAGAGGGGTGGACAGGGGGACAGAGGGGTGGACAGGGGGACAGTGGGGTCCTCACTTGTTCGTAGGCTGTTGCTTGAAGCCTCCGCTCTCTCTGTCACTCTACACGCCTCCTGTCTCCTCCTGTCTCCGTGCGGGACTGTGCTGGGAACTACACTTCCCAGCATGCAGCGCGGCACACGGAGCCCTCCATTACTGGTGTGGGGGAGGCGGCTTGAGCGGAGCGGATATGCTCCCTGCCGAAGCCGAGCCGACCTGGCGCTCGGGCCGGATAAATGTCCTCGGCGGGCCGCATGTGGCCCGCGGGCCGTAGTTTGAGGACCCCTGGCCTAGGCTATAAGATGATTGCCAAGACCCTAAAACTGAGCTGCAGCATGGTGGCCAAGACCATACAGCGGTTTAACAGGACAGGTTTAACAGGACAGGTTCCACTCAGAACAGGCTTTGCCATGTTGACCAAAGAAGTTGAGTGCACATGCTCAGAGTCATATCGAGAGGTTGTCTTTGGGAAATAGACGTATGAGTGCTGCCAGCATTGCTGCAGAGGTTGAAGGGGTGGCGGGTCAGTCCGTCAGCGCTCAGACCATACACCGCACACTGCATAAAATTGGTCTGCATGACTGCTGTCCCAGAAGTAAACCTCTTCTAAAGATGATGCACAAGAAAGCCCGCAAACAGTTTTCTGAAGACAAGCAGACTAAGGACTTGGATTACTGGAACCATGTCCTGTGGTCTGATGAGACCAAGGTAAACTTATTTGGTTCAAATGGTGTCAAGTGTGTGTGGCAGCAACCAGGTGAGGAATACAAAGACAAGTGTGTCCTGCCTACAGTCAAGCATTGTGGTGGGAGTGTCATGGTCTGGGGCTGCATGAGTGCTACCGGCACTGGGGAGCTACAGTTCATTGAGGGAACTATGAATGCCAACATGTACTGTGACATATTGAAGCAGAGCATGATCCCCTCTCTTGGGAGACTGGGCCACAGGACAGTATTCCAACATAACGACCCCAAACACATCTCCAAGATGACCACTGCCTTGCTAAAGAAGCTGAGGCTGAAGGTGATGGACTGGCCAAGCATGTCTCCAGACCTAAACCCTACTGAGCATCTGTGGGGCATCCTGAAATGGAAGGTGGAGGAGCACATGGTCTCAAACATCCACCAGCTTCGTGATGTGGTCATGAAGGAGTGGAAGAGGACTCCAGTGGCAATCTGTGAAGCTCTAGTGAACTCCATGCCCAAGAGGGTTAAGGCCGTGCTGGAAAATAATGGTGGCCACACAAAATATTGACACTTTGGGCCCCAATTTGGACATTTTCCCTTGGGGAGTACTCACTTTTGTTGCCAGCTGTTTAGACATTTATGGCTGTGTGTTGAGTTATTTTGAGGGGACAGCAAATTTACACTGTTATACAAGCTGTACGCTGACTACTTTACATTGTAGCAAAGTGTCATTTCTTCAGTGTTGTCACATGAAAAGACAGAATAAAATGTTTACAAAAATGTGAGGGGTGTACTCACTTTTGTGAGATACTGTATAATATATACTACCTTTGCATTTATCCTTTTTATTGGGATGTGTTATTGCTGTCTAATGTCGGTCAGTCTTGAGTCAGTCCTCCTGGATGGGTTATTAAGTGATATGGAGCTGCAAAATACTATATTACACTCTGGTGCTTGCAAGAGTACAAATATCAGTTGGTTGTGGCTGCGCAAACGTATTTTTTAAAACATTACTTCACAAAAAGGTATACATGTATTTTTTAAGCTTGCAGCACAAAATGAATGTTTTCGATCCTAGATGGGTCATTGTTGGGGCTGGCCAGAAGTGTGAGTGTTATAGACTGTTTCCCGTGCAATCTGGACGCCTTGAGAAGGAGTAAGTGCTCCTGGATCTTATCTTCTCTGAAATTATGTAAACGAACAGTATGTAAAGTGCTGCACAATTTGTCAGTGATATATAAAAATCTGTAATAAACTCTTGCTGGAAAGCCCACATGTAACATTATATTGTCTATCATAACTACAGTTGTCTTGTACCCTTTCTGTATTTCTTTGTTGAAAAACTTAATAAAATCAATATATGAAAAAAAATCTGTAATAAATAATAGATCTGGTGTCATTCTGAATAAGGACTAATGTATTTTAGATTTTTAGACAGGATCAAAAAAAAGAAATGAATGCAGCCACCGCATCTAAAGACTGCAATATGTTATATTTTTGTTCTGCAGTTTAAATACACCTTAATGATTGTGAGCACACTGATACGTTACACTTACGTAAATTGATCCTTCCTATTCGCTCCCACTGGGAGATATTGATTTGTGACCTATGCACTGTAGGAGTATATAAATACACCATTCCATAGACACAGTTGTATTTCATAGACAGCTACAGTGACTTGAAAAAGTATTCCTACCCCTTGACATTTTCCACATTTTGTCATATTACAACCAAAAACGTAAATTTATTTTAATGGGATTTTATGTGATAGACCAACACAAAGTGGCACATTGTGAAGTGGAAGGAAAATGATACATATTCACAAATAAATATGTGAAAAGTGTGGCGTGCATGTGTATTCAGCCCCTCTAAGTCAGTTCTTTGTAAAACCACCTTATACTGCAAGTCTTTTTGGGAATGTCTCTACCAGCTTTGCACATCTAGAGAGTGACATTTTTGCCCATTCTTCTTTGCAAGCTAGCTCAAGCTCTGTCAGATTGGATCGAGAGCATCTGTGAACAGCAATTCAAGTCTTGCCACAGATTCTCAACTGGATTTAGGTCTGGACTTTGACTGGGCCATTCTAACACATTAATATGCTTTCATCTAAACCATTCCATTGTAGCTCTGGCTGTTTTTTTAGGGTCGTTGTCCTGCTGGAAGGTGAACCTCCGTCCCAGTCTCAAGTCATTTGCAGATTCTAACAGGTTTTCATCTAAGATTGCCCTGTATTTGGCTCCATCCATCTTCCCATTAACCCTGACCAGCTTCCCTGTCCCTGCTGAAGAAAAGCATCCTCACAACATGATGCCACCACCATGTTTCACAGTATGTTCAGGGTGATGTGCAGTGTTAGTTTTCCGCCACAGAAAGGGTTTTGCTTTTAGGCCAAAAAGTAAAATTTTGGTCTCATCTGACCAGAGCACCTTGTTCCACATGTTTGCTGTGTCCACCACATGGCTTCTTGCAAACTTCTTATCGCTTTCTTTCAACAATGGCTTTCTTCTTGCCACTCTTCCATAAAGTCCAGATTTGTGGAGTGCATGAATAATAGTTGTCCTGTGGACAGATTCTCTCACCTGAGATGTGGATCTCTGCAGCTCCTTTGGAGTTACCATGGACCACCTCTCTGCTGCTTCTCTGATTAATGCTCTCCTTGCCTGGCATGTCAGTTTTGGTGGCCAGCCATGTCTTGGTAGGTTTGCAGTTGTGCCATACTATTTCAATTTTCAGATGATGGTCTGAACAGTGCTCCAAGAGATGTTCAAAGCTTGGGATATTTTTTTATAATCTAACCCTGCTTTAAACTTAAACTCCCCTACTTTATCCCTGACCTGTCTGGTGTGTTCCTTGGCCTTCACGATGCTGGTTGTTCACTAAGGTTCTCTAACAAACCTCTGGGGGCTTCACAGAACAGCTGTATTTATACTGAGATTAAATGACACACAGGTAGACTCTACTTACTAATTAGGTAATTTCTGAAGGCAATCGGTTCCACTAGATTTTAGTTAGGGGTATCAGAGTAAAGTGGGCTGAATACAAATGCACGCCACACTTTTCACATATTTATTTGTAAAACATTTTGAAAACCATTTATCATTTTCCTTCCACTTCACAATTATGTGCCATTTTGTGTTAGTCTAATCACATAAAATCCCAATAAAATACATCTATGTTTTTGGTTGTAACATGACAAAATGTGGAAAATGTAAAGGGGTATGAATACTTTTTCAGGCCATTTTAAGTATCTATAGTAACACAAAAAATGTGTACGTTTCACATTGGACAAAAAAGATACTTTAAAAGCATGCAGTTACCCATGCACAGGTACATATTTCATCAAAATGTTCATGTACTGATGCAACCTTCACTGAGGAAAAAAGCTCATATCTTGGCTATAATAATTATCATTCTAAATATATATACAGTGTCCAGTTATTGCAAATAAGAGGTGGATCTGATCCACTGCTTGTAAAAACTGCACAGAACAAGATGAGCCACACTGTATGCACCGCACTTACAGTACATAGTTGATGATGTCACAGCGTTGCCTTGTACCCCATTAAAGATGTAAGGAGTTAATTTTACTTTTTTAACCATATCAGGACTCTGCTGTACTATATGTATTGTTGTCTCACCTGCAGAACTGTCTGGAGTGATTCATGTTGGGTCCAGCTTTTATGTTGCCTTTTTCTGGGTCATAGATGGTTGTTGCTCTGGCATAAGCTCCTCCCAGAATGAAGATGAAACCATTCAGAGTGACCGCCGGGGCATATTTGTTATCTGTCAAAGGAAAAAAGAGTGATGTCATTGACCAGTTGTTGGAAGGCAACATGGTTTAATAACAAGTTTCTGGAGTTTTCTTTCTGGTTGACTGGAATGTAACAAGTAGCACATCAAAGCTTTGTAGAACAAAAGCTTGGCTCCTGACCAACTGGTGTGATAAGATTGAAATCCTTGATTAACACTCTTCAAAGAGGGCCATTGCTGAAGGTGGGCTACATAAGATCAATGGACCAAGAGTCAATGAAGATGATCCGGGTCACATAGTAATGATCCATGGACGAATACTGCCCCTAGAGGCCAATACAGCAGGACATACAGAAATATAATATATTAAAAGGACTGCCTCTTGGCAATATCTCATTGGACAGGAGGCTAGTGGGGTGTGGTTACGAGGGGGTCTGAATGTAGTGTAAAAGTGCACACAGAAGGGAAATTGATTCCTTTTTGTTGCTCTTGGCTCTTGCCTGATGGTTCTCTGAGCCTCATGGCTCTGTTACCATCTTGAGTTCAGCTGTAGAGACAATATCTAGAGGACAGCCTTGCAATAAGTATCTTTGATTTTCTTTTGTTATATGGTCTGTAATATTTTCCTTTAGTGTTTTTATGTTAGCATGTTACTATTTTCTTGGGAAATAAATAAGACGTTGTTTTACTAAGCAGTGTGTTTGTATTCATAGCTAACCTTATATCATTGTACTATCAAGACTAACATTATCAGAGTTTTAATAGACTAGCTAACTATAGAAATAGACAAGTTAATACATACATGGAATAAATAGAGGGAGTCCGTAACCACCCTCAGATAATACTTACCGGTATTTTAGAATTTATTTCACCAGTCATACACAAATTACTGAAGATCACATATAGGGAATCTATATTTTTAATTTCTGAATGCATTTATTTTGTACAGTACAGTAAAAATTCTAAATGATGTATTCCTTTATTTTAAATCATGCAATTTTACTGTCCCCAGTAGTAATTTGTTTCCACCACTAGAGGGTTTCAGTCTCCCAAGTTGATTGGCACCGATCACTGAGGACATACAGTGAGTGCAGGGCATCATGATCCCACCCCTGAGGGAACATCCACAAGTGCCCTGCATTTACAGTGTAATGATGCAGAGCGTGATGATATCTCCACTGCTCTCTGCATCATTGAGGACTGCCCAGCACCAGAGAAGAGGCCAAGAGGAAGGGAAACCTGCACATCATGTGACCAGCCTAGAAATTTTGGAAAAGGTAAATATAAAAACAAAAAAGTAAAATACACACTGGGGGGGTATGTAGTCTCCAAGGGGCCAAGGGGAGAGGCTTTTGGTGGGGGGGGGTTGCCTAGAATTGGTCTTTAAACAGGAATTCTCTTTTTGAAAGAGCGTTCAGATTTAGCTACAGAAAAGGGATGTAGCAATATGGCTTTATAGTCCTGATTATTTCAACAATGTCAGTCTGAAAAAGTTCTTCACCTTCTCCTCCAACAATGGCCAATAATGGCTGTAATATTAAAAAATACATGCAAATCTGTTTTGTGATAACAAGCGCTTTTAATGACTGCACTCATATTTACTCTGCATGGCTGATTACTAAAAGCAATGCTTCAACTGGTTGCATCACTTGCAAACACTGACACTTCACCTACTTGAACCTTTTATGATCAGGGGAGTATTTACCATAAGTCATTCCTTAGGCATTATGTTTAAAGGAGGGTGCGGCAAACCTCAAAAGTAGAGTTGTGCTATTTTTGTTTCCATCCTCTAGCCACCTTTGAATATCTGTGGCTGCATTTAGCCTGTAGGGATAGGGAAGTGCATGGGATACTAAAGCCAGCCACACATGGACTGAAATTTGGCCAATCGGCAGGGACAGTATGGGCATGGTGGCTGTATGGAGAAAATCTTGGCTCCATCAGCGCTGCTGGCTATTCAACCTGCTGGTTGAATGAAACAAAATTAAACAAAATGAATCATCTATGTGCTGCCTAAGAGGAGTAAGAAGGCTCTTGACAGTTCAGTTGTAAAAGGGCCTCATTGTTGCTGTGTGTTTAGGGAAGCATGGTGCCTTGTTTCTGATTTGCAAAGAGTGATTGGATCTGGTTATAAAAGGTTTGAAATAGTTTGTCTTTTGATAAAACCTGGGTACAGATATGGTCTACTACTAAATCCTGCTCCTATAATGCACTTGATTCTAAAAGAAACTTGGTACCTATAAGAGTTGCTAAATTCCATCCAGGTTTTTCATAAGCGTGCTTTCAGAGTCTGGGACTTTCATGTATATTTGGTGGCCAGAGCCATCTTTAACGCAGGACAAAAGGGGAAGCTGCATTGGGCTCAGTCATTGTTGTGGGGCCCAAAAACAGTGTCCCCTTTAGCTCACACACCCATATATGCCGACTTCTAGGACCATTGGGATGATTTCAGCAACACACACTTAGTCTTGAGGATCCTTTCAGGGTCTGTACTCACAAAATGTCCAGGGACAGCTGGTAGCCTCTTTCCAACTTCCAAGTGACACTCTATACCAGTGACATGAGATTTCCTCCCTCAGTCGGCTTGCACAGGAACTCTGGGTTGTAGCTTTCAGGCTTCAGGCCTTCAGATCTGGCACCTGAGGCCGCATGGCAGCCTTTGCTGGGGAGAGGCAGCCACCTCCTCCCCACCAGAACCTCTCTCCCCAGAGGTGGGCTGGACTGGAACCCCACCATGTGCTCTTGCAATATAAATACAGTCACCAAACATGCAATGGGGCACCTCCCCTGCTAACTGGCCAGGGCTGTATCTACAGCCGTGCTTTCACCTGCCGGGTTTCCTTCCACTGTCTAACATGATTCAGCAACATTGGATCAGTGTGAAATTCTCCAAGACAGCATGAATCAGCATCAGAGCACACTGAGCAGACCTCACTAATCAATCACTTCCCCTTTGTTAGGCAGACAGCACCCAAATTTGCCTGTCTGCTTCTCTGTTAACCACTTCAATACCGGGCCTATTCTGGCACTTCTCTCCTACATGTAAAAATCATCATTTTTTGCTAGAAAATTACTCAGAACCCCCAAACATTATATATGTTTTTTTAGCAGACACCCTAGGGTTAAAAGGTTAAAAAATAACAAAACAGTAAAGTTAGCCCAATTTTTTTGTGAAAGACGATGTTACGCCGAGTAAATAGATACCTAACATGCCACGCTTTAAAATTGCGCACACTCATGGAATGGCGCCAAACTTCGGTACTTAAAAATCTCCATAGGCGACGCTTTGAAACTTTTTACAGGTTACCACTTTACAGTTACAGAGGAGGTCCAGTGCTAGAATTGTTGCACAAGCTCCAATGCACGTGGCGATACCTCACATGTGTGGTTTGAACAGAGTTTACATATGTGGGTGGGACTTACACATGCGTTCACTTCTGAATGCGAGCTACCGGGGACAGGGGTGTTTTAATTTTTTTATTTTTTTATTTTACTTAATTTTTTTTATTTTTACACTTTTTTTTAAATTTTTTTTGTTTGATCACTTTTATTCCTATTACAAGGAATAAACATCCCTTGTAATAGGAATCTATTGTGACAGGTCCTCTTTATGGAGAGATGCGGGGTCAATAAGACCTCACATCTCTCCTCCAGGCTGGAAAGCATGAGATCGAGAAAAAAAATTCACCGATTTCATGCTGACAGCTGCGATCGCGGCTTTGTTTACATCCAGGAACCTGGGCGTGACGTCATAACGTCGCACCCGGGCCTCCGAAGGTCATAGAGATGACTGGTTACCATCTGGTCAACGGAAATCTCTATCGTCGTCATCCAGCATATTCGTTCTCCGGGCCCCCGATGGCACGAGAGAGCCCAGAGAAGCACCGGATGGCGGCGGGAGGGGGGGACATCTCATTCCGTCGCCTATAAGGACGATCAAGCGGCTAAACTGCCGCTATGATCGTTCTTATCATGCACAGAATCGCCGGCTGGAAAGAATGATATCAAATATCCCCTCTCCAAGTCAAGGACGTCATATGACGTCCTTAGGTATTGAAGTGGTTAAGCAGAAAAGCCCAAAACTATATACAATCTCTAGCACCTACATAGGAGGGTGCTACAGAGGTAAGGAGAAAATGCATACAGGTGAGATACAGTAGAACTCACAATCCTTTTTTGCTATTTTTGAGAGTTCTGAATCCATTTTTTGTCTTGTATGAAGCCGCAAGGGTTTAGAAGCCCTGCCAGGTTTTTATTGCTGTCTGTGTCCCTGCATGGAAGATTTGTACAATTTTTGTGATCTTGTACAATTTTCCTTTATATTTACCAAAATCATATACAGCAATATGAGGTCAAACCTAAACACTTTCAACTTGTATGCAATCAGGCAGGCCCTTTCACTATATAGTTGAAAGGTAAATCTAAAGAAAATTGAATAGGAAAATTGTATAATGTATGGCCAGCTTACCTCCACATCAGACAATCTTGGGAGACAGCCTGCCCCTTCTCCAGCACACAGAAAATGATTAACAGCCTCAGCTGTGCATGTTTAGCTATAAGATTGTGTAGGGGTGTGTGTTCATTTCTTCTACTCAGGTCTCAGATTACACTCAGCTCCCTGCTCTATGCTCTATGCTGTGCAGTGTGACATCAGATCCCACCCCCTGCTTTCTGAAGCAGAAAAAAGCCTTTGATCTGTGTGCTTTAGGCCTTATCCACATGACATAAAAAAAACGCAGCTTTAACAGGTGTTTGCTGTTTTTTTCTGCGTTTAAACACCCCTCTATGTTAGCCAATGTGCCCTTGCACACAGGCGTTTACAGGTGTATTTGAAGAGAAGCATTTACAGGCAGTAAAAAACCCTCACTAGCACGTTCAGGAGAAGAGTGTTCGGGCAGAAAAAAAGCAGAACATGCATAAATGCGCCTAAACACTACGTTGCATTAACACATTCTAATGGCCAGAATAAAATATTCTGGCCAATAGAATGCACTGTGCATGCGCGCAATCGTGATTAAATGAGTGTGCAGTATGTGGCATATACCATGTTTTTTTAAAGCTGCTTTTCTCCTGCCAGGAGAAAAGGCTTTCAGAGGAGCATAGAAAACGCTCAGTATGCATGAGGACTTAGAAAGCTGTAGAGGACCAAGAACTGCAGATAAACTTGATTTGTTTAATTTCTGTGTATAACAATTCACTTCCCTGGGTATATGTAAGTGTTGTCAGTCACTTTAAATTGGCCATTTTTGGTAATGTTTTATGCTTTTACATTTATATTTTGAATCCATTTGGAAATCTGCTTTCTACATGTGACTGGTGTGTACCTGTAAATTGTAAGTGCAGGTCCATGATATAGGGCCCCATTATAGACATCATCCGACCCGCCATGTATCAGCCCTGCTCCGGAGCACAATGCAGCTACTCTTCTCTCATTTCCACCGCAGATGGGAAAAAAAACGGAGAGCCGAAATCTCCGGAGAATATTTCTTTCACTGTACAGTATTTTGCCAGGGTCAGGCGGAGGCATGTCTCCTAGCGGCTTTGTATTCTCTCTATGCGGTGTATTTCTGATGCACGGCGTTCCAGAAATAAAAGGTAGAAATGAGGGATTGTAATTCTCTCCCACATTCGCAGTGCCTCCCTTTTCCGCACATTCAAATTTCCTCTGTCCTCGATTCCACGCTAGACACTTGGTCTGATCTTTGACACGTCCCTTTCTGGTTCTATAATAGTGCATAGAGTGTCTTTCTTCAGATGTCTGCCAGCTGCAGAATAAAGCCTCAGCCTTATTATCAATGTGTAAGTACATTTTAGAGTCACCTTATCGAGACTTCTTTTGAAATGCGCCGATTTTCCTGGCCCACACGTTCCCACGTAGTGTTAATTGAAACCAGGTACTTATTATTTCATCCGCAAACTGGGCTTAATGACTTATTATGCGGCTTGATTTCATTTGCCACTTGCATAATTTGATATAAAGCCTCTAAAAATCTTCTGCAAGTTTTATTACCAGTTTACCTATAAAGCGTATGGGAGCAGCAGATGAGTAAAATACCTTACAGCTGAGGTTTAACCTGCTTATATTTTGCCTTCCCTGGTTTCTCCCTACGCTCCCCCCTGAACAATACAGTAATTAAATGATTAAATAAAATCTTTCTCTTGTCATTACTTACCTTATTTGAGACCCAGTGACATGATCACTAGGTCTCTGTGCTCCCCTGTGCAATGCAGGCAGATCATGGCTGGTTGGAGGGGCCGGCATGGCCGTACATAGCTTTCTGAAAACGGGATGCTGTGGTAACACCCAGATGTGATGCTGACCTTCCATGATTGAAAGAAATTAATTACAATGAATAAAGGAGGCGGGCCATGGACAGTAGTGCAGGCTATAGACAGTCCAAATTTCTTTCACGGGTTTACAGGAAAGAAAATTTGCACGATTCCCCCAACACTGACAGGGGAATCCCTCCTGCCGTTGAGTTTTTACGGCGGAGGGGTGTAGCAGGGTACCGGGCGGTGAAAGCTGTGAAGACAGTGATCATTGCTAGTGGCTATAGCAGCACTAGTGATAATCACAGGTAAATCTTGCAGGCTGGTTGTACCCAAGTTGATGGATCGATTTGGTACATCCAGCCTGCCCACACGTGATTCGAATCTTGGCCGGTTCCGACTGTACCGGCCGAGATTCGAACCGTCTATGGCCAGCCTAAGGCTTGGGAGGAAAGGGCTAGATCAGCCTCACTCAACCTTTTTACCCAAGAGGACCACATGAAGTAAATTTCAGGCCCCTTCTACAACCAATTCGTTGGACATCAGTGGGAAAAATTCCCCTTTTGACATAGTGGTTAGAATACCTCCCTTATAGACAGCTAAAAAGACCATTAGTGTCATGAAAATGGCTCTGCCAATTAGCATAGGCTGCAGAATTATGCAAGCACCATCAAATGGGAGGTCAATCAGCCACAGCTCATAGAACCCCTAGCAAACTCTAGAGGACCCCTAATGTTCCAAGGAATCCTGGTTGAGAAAGGGCCGATGCTGGACCTCCTACAGTTAGCAAATGAGGTGGGCTCTATTGGACTTGCTGCAACTTCTAATGAACGTTGTAAGAAGCTCATAATTATTTTTTTAAAACCCTGAATAAGTACACTGTTTAGAAGTTCTGACATCACCTATATTTCACTGGCCACATGCTTGTTCTAGGTCAGGGTTTCAAAGCACTGAAACCAGAATTTTCAGATGAAGGTCAGCAAAGGCAATCTCTATATTTTATTCAGCATAAGATAAAGATTGACCCAAGGATAGGGGTGCAACGGATCATCGCAGATCCGTGATCCGTACGGATCAACCTCCGCGGATCGGCACACCCGCGATCCGCGGAGCACTCTGCGGCCTCGGCCTTAGGAAAGGCCGCGGCTTCGGCCTAGCTCCGGAGTGGCGGCCATCTTGGTACACCCGGAAGCGGCCGCTGTCTCGTCAGGAAGTGACGTTTCGTCGCCGCCATCTTGCTACACCCCACACTCCTGCATAGTACAGTAATGATAGAGTGAAGGGGGCAAGCGGACATCTTGTTACACCCACTGGAGTTTTAGATTTAAAAGCTATTTTCAACACAAAACAGAGCTTATATGCATAAATACAGTATTTGTAGATTGGATAGACTCTTTAGATGTTAGATTTTAAAAGCAGCAGCAAACCTGCTGACCTTACATGGTTGCTAATGTGAAAGAACACCTCTGATTTTCACATCCGATCTACAAATACTGTATTTATGCATATAAGCTCGGTTTTGTGTTTGAAAATAGCTTTTAAATCTAAAACTCCGGTGGGTGTAACAAGATTTGTGTGTTTTTTTTTGTTTTATTTTTGCTGGTCCGAAAATGATCCGATCCGTGACTCTGATCCGAGGATCGATCCGATCCGTGAGTTTTTTGATCCGTTGCACCCCTAACCAAGGATATATGCTGTGCATGTATGGTGAATCCATATGTTCCCTTTTCTCTATAGATAGGGGAATGATCTGCTTTCAGTTGCAAAGAGATTGTCCAACAAGTTTCCAGGTTCTGGCTCCGGTGTGGATCCAGCGGTTGAATTACTGCCTTGTTCTTGGCTAACCATATACTGATAGAGTTTTAAACAAAAATTCTCATCAGTACATTCGATGACATGACAATGTTGTTTGAAATTACTTAAAAAAAAAAAGGCTTTTAACATTTGATTTTTTTCAAATGTTCTCATCACTGCGGTCAAAAATTAACATTGATTTGACCCCACTAATGATTAGAATGTTTTTAATAATGAAACTCTACTAGTGTATGGCCATCTTAATGTTAAAGTGGAATATAAAGTGGTTGTAAAGGCAGAAGGTTTTTTTATCTTAATGTATTTTATACATTAAGATAAAAAGCCTTCTGTGTGCAGCAGCCCCCTAAAAATATTTACCTGAGCCCCATCTAGATCCAGCAATGTTGTAGGAGGGTCTTGACTGCCCGGGACTTCCCTCCTTATTGGCTCAGACAGCAGTGCAGCGCCATTTGCTCCTGCTGCTGTCAATCAAAGTCAGTCAGCCAATGAGGAGAGAAAGGGGACGGGTGAGATTTTGTGTCTGAATGGACAAAGGGAGCTGTGGCTCAGGTGCCCCCATAGCAAGCTGCTTGCTGTGGGGGCACTCAACAGGAGGGAGGAGCCAGGAGCACCGAAGAGGTACCCGAGAAGAGGAGGATCTGGGCTACTATGTGCAAATCTACTGCACAGGGCAGGTAAGTATAACATGTTTGTTATTTTTTTGTTTTTTTGTTATTCTTTAACTGTCTTTGATCTGAGCACCACAAACTGAAAATGCTATTTAATTCATTTTTAATATTCAAAGGAAACTCCACCATCCATCCATGTCTCTGTGGTTTATTTGGTTGGGAAATCACTTTGAAAAACACCCCCATATCATCTCTACCCATGGGTAGAAAGACCCTCATCCCCTCATCCAGATAAAAGACAGAAAATGCCCATGAAGAATCCTGGGATGTATGTCATCATTTTGGCCTAGGCCAGAAACCAGGAAGCAACTAAAGAAATTTTAAAAATAAAAGTTTAAAACAAGTAAATATAATA
Source organism: Lithobates clamitans (assembly GCA_037952925.1). Classification (NCBI taxonomy): domain Eukaryota; kingdom Metazoa; phylum Chordata; class Amphibia; order Anura; family Ranidae; genus Lithobates; species Lithobates clamitans. Next base: position 10,642,899 of record JBBGZY010000292.1, on the reverse strand, counting down.
TTAGTTCCTATCTATTTACTAATGCTAGAAGCATATGGATTAAACATAGTTAATGGGAGAGTTTAGTTCCACTTTAACCTCTTCAGATACCTCTAGACAGCCCAGCTCTGGCTACAGAAATGTTAACACTGGATCCAATACTCCTAAAAATTCCAATCTACCAAGATTACTTTTACTGAGTCTTAGCTCACTATAAAATATACATGACTATTTTTTGGTACTTTGATAAATAAATATGTCCAAATGTACCTTTCAGAGAAAGAATATGGCATACTTAGATGGATAAGTAGTATAATAAACACTTCTATCTTCACATCTTTCCCATTATCAGCCATTATACCTATACGTATAAAGTGTAAGAGTAGGATAAGTGGAGATGTGAGTTCGTATATGGAAGAAGCGCTCCATCATTATCACATCAACTATACATCCAAGAAAGAAAATGCATACAAATGGGACTTTATTCTACCCATTCAGACATATAGGCAGCACAGTGGCTTAGTGGTTGGTGATCCTGCCTGACAGTCCTCAGAATCCCCGCCTGGACACTATCTGCATGGAGTTGGCATGTTCACCCTGTGGCTGTGTAGGTTTCAACCCAAAGACATACAGGTGTAATAATTGGCCCTAATATGTGAACGCATACATCAAAGATATGGACTTTCCCTGATTTAAAAAAAAGAGATAGGGACACAAAGCTGGACATAGATGGGTAGAGCTTCCAATGAAAATTCTTAGCAAAAGAATGTTCCAATAAAGTTTGCTTATTTTTTTGGTCATTACTGGGTCAAATCAACATTCGTTTTCAAACACAGTGATGAGACCATTTAAAAGGAGCAGGATGAAAACATTTTCTTGAAAAAAATTCTAACAATGTATGTGACTTTTTGGTGAAGTCCATTAATTTTAAAATCAAATGTTAAAAGCACAGAAAATCTTTTAAACGACCTTTGAACATTCAGAGAATTCGGAGAAATTCTATCCATCTATGACCAGCTTTAGATTGTGAGCTCGTTGAGGGCAGGGACTGACGTGAACATACCATATATAAAGTGCTGCATAAATTGTTTGCGCTGTATAAATACATCTATGTAAGAACATAAATTGCTATACAAAATGAATTTCCTAGTAATCCACATACAGATTACATAAAAATATAATCTGGTTTGGCTCTCTCTACTACCAGGGATTAGCCCTTTGATTGATCGAGGCTGTGAGCCTTGGTCGTTTCTTTTGTTCAATGGTTTACACTATTGTATGCACATTCATTACCAGTCAGCTCTTTTAATGGCCAAAATGTAATGCCGCGTACACACGAGCGGACTTTTCGTCCGGACTCGTCCGACGGACCAAGTCCGGCGCACCATTCGACCGAGTGTGGGCTTCATCGGACCTGCAGCTGACTTTTTCAGTTGAAAATCTGACGGACTTTAGATTTGGAACATGTTTCAAATCTTTACGTCGGGACTCCGCCGGACCCAGTTCCTATCGAAAAGTCCGCTCGTTTGTATGCTAGTCCGACGGACAAAAACTGACGCTAGGGCAGCTATTGGCTACTGGCTATCAACTTCCTTATTTTAGTCCGGTCGTACGTCATCACGTACGAATCCGTCGGACTTTGGTGTGATCGTGTATAGGCAAGTCCGTTTGTTCGGAAAGTCCGTCGGAAGTCCGCCGAAAGTCCGTCGGATAGACCGTCGGACCAGTCCGGTCGAAAAGTCCGCTCGTGTGTACGCGGCATAAGAGTACTTTGTGTTTTTTCTAGCCCCATATTTCAGTTATTTAGATGGTAACTGGTTGGAATTAAATTTTCACATGTAAGCTACTATGTTGTGCTCACTTACTATTGTTTCTGATAATATGCTTCAGGGCTTTGGCTCTTGTACTGTTTACTATGTTTTCTCTTGACATATAACTTTTCTGTTTCAACTGTTTTTATACATTTTTTTCATTCCAAGATATAAGAAAAAGTACAAAATATAGCAACAACAATAATTTGCTAATGTTACATACACAGCAACATTGATACTCTTAAGGCAACAAGTGACAAAGTTGGACTGCCCATTATTACAACTGAGAGTCTAGGTAGTTGGTGTAGGTAGGCTCACACCAGCTTTATGATGCAAGGGACCCTGTTTGGGAGGGAAACATTGCCTTTCCAAATAGGAAATATAAAACCCCTAAATCTATGAAAAGCTCTATATAACAACAATACCTCTGTCTTATAACCAGTAACATCCTAGGGCCAGGTCCTAACATCTGTTTGACCAGGTACAGTGCCTTGAAAAGTATTCATACCCTTTGAAATTTATGTCATGTTACAACCGAAAATGTAAATGTATTTTATTGGGATTTTATGTGATAGACCAACACAAAGTGATACATAATTTTGAAGTGGAAGGAAAATGATAAATGGTTTTCAACATTTTTTTTTTTTACAAATAAATATCTGAAAAGTGTGGCATGCATTTGTATTCAGCCCCCCTGAGTCAATACTTTGTAGAACCACCTTTCGCTGCAATTACAGCTGCAAGTCTTTTGGGGATGTCTCTACCAGCTTGGCACATCTAGAGGATGACATTTTTGCCCATTGTTCTTTGCAAACTAGCTCAAGCTCTGTCAGATTGGATGGAGAGCATCTGTGAACAGCAATTCAAGTCTTGCCACAGATTCTCAACTGGATTTAGGTCTGGACTTTGACTGGGCCATTCTAACACATGAATATGCTTTGATCTAAACCATTTCGTTGTAGCTCTGGCTGTATTTTTAGGGTTATTGTCCTGCTGGAAGGTGAACCTCCGTCCCAGTCTTTTGCAGACTCTAACAGGTTTTCATCAAAGATTGCCCTGTATTTGGCTCCATCCATCTTCCCATCAACTTCGACCAGCTTCCCTGCCCCTGCTGAAGAAAAGCATCCCCACAACTTGATGCTGCCACCACCATGTTTCATAGTGGGGATGGTGTGTTCAGGGTGATGTGCAGTGTTAATTTTCTGCCACACATAGCGTTTTGCTTTTAGGCCAAAAATTTAAAATTTGGTCAATTTTGATCTGACAAGAGCACCTTCTTCCACATGTGGCTTCTTGCAATCTGCAAATGGGACTTCTTATGGCTTTCTTTCAACAATGGCTTTCTTCTTGCCACCCTTCCATAAAGGCCAGATTTGAGGAGTGCACGACTAATAGTTGTCCTGTGGACAGATTCTCCCACCACTCCCACCTATCTTCAGCTCCTCCAGACTTACCATGGGCCTCTTAGCTTCTTCACTGATGAATGCCCTAATTGCCCGGCCTGTCAGTTTAGGTGGACGGCCATGTGTTGGTAGGTTTGAAGTTGTGCAATACTCTTTTCATTTTCGAATGAAATTAAACAGTGCTCTGTGAGATGTTCAAAGCTTGGGATATTTTTTTATAACCTAACCCTGCTTTAAACTTCTCCACAACTTTATCCCTGACCTGTCTGGTGTGTTCCTTGGCCTTCATGATGCTGTTTGTTCACTGAGGTTCTCTAACAAACCTCTGAGGGTTTCACAGAACAGCTGTATTTATACTGTGATTAAATTATACACAGGTGGACTCTATTAACTAATTGGGTGATTTCTGAAGGCAATTGGTTCCACTAGATTTTAGTTAGGGGTATAAGGGTAAAGGGGGCTGAATACACATGCACGTCACACTTTTCAGATATTTATTTGTAAACAATTGTGAAAACCATTTATCATTTTCCTTCCATTTCAAAATTATGTGTCACTTAGTGTTGGTCTATTACATAAAATCCCCAAAAAATACATTTATGTTTTTGGTTGTAACATGACAAAATGTGGAAAATTTAAAGGGGTATGAACAATGGCATCACTGGGGGGGGCAGAGGGGGCCCTTACCTCCCCAACATTATGCTGTGCCCCAACATGTGCCCCCCCCCCCCCAATTAAAAAAAAAACATTCTTTTTTTTACAAAAAGGCAATGTCTAAGAGGGAGAGCGTCCCCAATCAGCTCCTGAGGGTGATTCCACCCCCCTCCCTCTGCTCGCTGACACTGCATTACGCAAGCGCTCACACAACCACGGCCGCCCGATCTGCTCCTTCCCCTGCATCCTGATTGGCAGGGAGAAGAGCGAGTTGCAGGAAGGACTCCACCAGGACTCTCAGTTACTGAAAAAACAGACTGATTTCTCTCGTCCTTAGGACAGGAGAACCAGCCTGTAAATTCCAAGAGATGCCAGACCAGCGCTGTCAATAGCAGGGGCAGGACAGCAAGAGGAGGCTGGAGAACCCCACAGTGGCAGAACACCAGGGCCCGGTGGCAAGACAACCTTTGCAACCCTGATAGTTCTCCCACTGCTTTGGACCCTTATATTTTCTTGGTATGCTGGTGACATATATCTCTTGCTTTCTGCCATTACAATACAGTAGGAAGGGAGCTCACTGCAGAACATGTGAAAGGGCGGTTGTGGGATCAGAGTAAAGAGCCCCAGGATAAATAAATATTTGCATTTTATAGTTGCCCCCTACTTTTGTCCCTGTCCCCCCATGTGCCCCCCCCTAAATATAAAAGCTGGAGACGCCACTGGGTATGAATACTTTTTCAAGGCACTGTATTTGGGTCCAGGGACTCCTCTACTAGTATCAGGAGTACCATGTATATATAAAAAGATATAGGAAAATCATAGAATAGAAAAATACTGGAGGTAAATGGAAAAAAGAATAGTAGATCTAAGAAGGACCCCGGGGGTCTGACTATCTCGAGCCTGGGGATAAACTCCCTGAGTCTAGTACCTGAAAATAGCTAATCCAGGGGGGACAAACAATTTTTCAAAACGTGATTGCTTGTCCTGTAAGAAACCTACAATCTTTCTGTTCAGCATGATCCAGGTGAGTTTGCGCTTCAACATCTAACTTTTAGATTGAAAGCAAAAATATAATCTTGATCGAACAAATCACCAATAATACTGCAGTCTAAATAGAAGCTGAAATGCAATGTAAATATCACCCAATCTTTAAAGCCCAAAAACAAAAATCCTAGGTAGTGTTGTCAGCCCTGCCCAATTCTTTGCTGCTAGATTACAAAATGCCGCTAACCCCTCATCTTCATAGCATAAGGGAGGTGTTCTAAAGCCCAACATAAATCAGGAAAGGCTGACAACACTACTTGGAGTTTCAGTGCAGCAGAATCAGTGTTGTCAGCTCACTAGTAAAATTTGGAAGCTCACTGGATTTCTTGCAGGACCAACAGGATTTTTTCTGCAAGTTTTTAAAGAGAACATGAGGACATGTGCCTGTAGTTAAGAGATGCACAGACTATGTTTTTTTTTTTTGCCCACATACGCTTCATTGTGGCTGCTCATTTTTTCAGTACAGTTAAACCATTCTTGATTGCAAGCTCTTATTCTAATACATCACATCTGTTTGGCTATGGAGGGGACTGTAAATTGCAAGCTTCTCTGTAGGGGTAAGTACTGATTTGAATGCTTTTATAGGCGTTCTGTAACCACCATTCGGGATTTGTTTGTGCTTTATTAATGAACAAACTAAATAAATAGCGGATGAGGCATTTCATTTATTGCTCCAGGCCCTGTTCAAGTTGCTAACAGAGGTGCTAAGTTCAAACCGAAGTGTTAAGTTTTGCTGCACTCGGTGAATGTCACTTCGAGGAGATTGTTAGTTGCATTTCCCTTCTACTATTAAGGTTACTGAGGGCTGATCAAACATATGACTGCATAGTAATTTCACAGTAATCCCAGAGGACCTATATTTACTGACCCTGACACACACTGCTGCTTAACAAACACTTACTGGCTGCTTACACACTGTGTTTCTCAGACTCTTACTTAATGAATACAGCAAAGTAAGTGTTCCCTACAAGGAATGAATTTATAGTGCAGAATTTGATTGCATTTCAAATACAAGTAATTACTGCAAACAAGATCTTGTGGGAGTTCTCAGAAACCCATCTACTCTATGCTAGACGTTTATTTAAAGGCAATGTCCACTCACAGCTGTTGTTTCAGGTCCTAAGGGAAGCTGCTTGATGGAAAGCCCCTTCATCATTCTGTTGGGCAGTTCTCGATGCTGGAGTACTCAGCTATATCCCCTGCTACAGCCATTGCTGTTTTTCTTAGCAGAAAATGTTGTCACCAAGAATTGGGTTTTATAGTGTGGGTGAATGACACATCGATTTGTAGCACCGCATTCATTGATAGCAAATATTTGAACAGAAAAGTTGATGGGACTTTTAAAGGGTGCTTGAGTTTACACATTGATACGTTAAAAGTTAAAATGTCATTATTTATTAAATTACAATATTAAGAACATTCCATTATAAAAGCATACACATTTATTACATGGCCATTGTTATGTTTATTTGTACAGCAGTATGACAACATGTTTCACCCTGTGAGGCTTCTTCAGTGGGCGACCTATACATTATACAGACACCTTTGCCGTTTGCATAAGGCTAGCTATCACTCCCTCTTTAGGGATTAGGCACCTCCATATGATTTTCTTTTAGAATACTACACATTTCTGGTTCCTTTATACTTCCTGTGGTCACACAAAAATCCATTGTCTGACACCGTGTGGATAAGCCCCCCACTGATTAACAATAGTGTGAAGGCTTTTAGCGCGCTAACAGTTATTAAATACCCTGAAGAAGCCCCACAGGGCGAAATATGTTGGGAGTCTATACTGTCATACTGCTGTACAAATGAACACGACAATGACCATGTAATAAATGTGTATGCTTTTATAATGTAATGTTCCTAATATTGTAAATTAATAGATGATTACATTTTAACTCTTAATGTATCAGTGTGTCTATTCCAGCACACTTTAAAAGTCCCATCAACTTTTCTGTTGAATTGTCCCCGAGAAGTTTAAAGGGAGGAGCTTGAAACTCCATAGATTTATAGATATGAGAAGCTGGCACTGGATTTAATTAGTTGGCTTTTACTCAAAGACGAAACGGCTACTTGTGAGTGATCATCTTAAAGGACTTGCAATCTCTGCTTGGCATGCGCGCCCAAGGTATTTTCTGAACAAAAAACTTCCACATTCAAAAAATATGTTGGATGCGCATGCACAGTTAAATGCGGATGCAACAACCATCATCGTTTGCAAGAGCATGACTGTGTACAGCCATTTACTTGCAATGTAGGCTGTACATGAAACATGCGGCTCCTTGGACACCAGGAATGTGCTAGGCATATAAAATGCCTGTTAAAACCCCATGTGCGCAAACTCTTAAGCCGCGTACACACGAGCGGACGTTTCGACCGGACTGGTCCGACGGACCGAGTCCGGCGCACAATTCGACCGTGTGTGGGCTATATCGGACCTGCAGTAGACTTTTTCGGTCGAAAATCTGACGGACTTTAGATTTGGAACATGCTTTAAATCTTTCCGACTGAATCGAGTCCGGTCAAAAAATCCACTCGTCTGTATGCTAGTCCGACGGACAAAAACCGACGCTAGGGCAGCTATTGGCTACTGGCTATCAACTTCCTTATTTTAGTCCAGTCGTACGTCATCACGTACGAATCCGTCAGACTTTGGTGTGATCGTGTGTAGGCAAGTCCGGTCGTTAGAAAGTCGATCGAAAGTCCGTCGTAACTCCGTCGGAAAGACCGTCGGACCTTTTTTGTCAAAAAGTCCGACCGTGTGTACGCGGCATTAGACTTTCAATAAGTTGTTGCAAGACTACTGCACATCTCAGTTCACAATGTCTCAATGCAAAGAAGCTGGAGCAAAATGTTGGCCAATCTTAGAAGAAAACCTGTTGGAGTCTGCAAAAGACTTGAGACTGGAATGGAGATTCACCTTCCAGCAGGACAATGACCCTAAACAAACAGCTAGAGCTACAATGGAATGGTTAGATCAAAGCATAGACTGGCCAGTCAAAAGTCCAGACCTAAATGAAATTGAGAATCTGTGGAAAGACTTGAAAATTGCTGTTCACAGATGCTCTCCATCCAATCTGACAGAGCTTGAGCTATTTTTCAAAGAAGAATGGGCAAAAATATTACTCTCTAGATGTGCAAAGCTGGTAGAGACATACCCAAAAAGACTTGCAGCTGTAATTGCAGAGAAAGGTGGTTCTACAAAGTATTGACTCAGGGGGGCTGAATACAAATGCACGCCACACTTTTCACGTATTTATTTGTAAAAGATGTTGAAAACTATTTATCATTTTCCTTCCACTTCACAATTATGTGCCACTTTGTGTTGGTCTATCACATAAAATCCCAATAAAATACATTTACGGTTTTGGTTATAACATGACAAAATGTGGAAAATTTCAAGGAGTATGAATACTTTTTCAAAGCACTGTATTGCCAATGGGTGCCTAATAGGGGAAGTGCATATATATGACATCCTTCCTATTTAGGACATAAGAAAGCCCAATAAATACATGCAACACACTAAATTCAAGAGAACGTTATTGTGTATCTATAGACAAAACTTTCGATTTTGGTTGAGCGTAGTAGGGTAATAACATCTGTCAGGTTTTAATTGTTTTGTCTCTGCTGGGAAGAGTCACGCTTTCTATCATGACAATAATACCAGGTCACAGAAAGTGATGGGAAATCCAAAGTGTTATGTTAGTTATCACCAAACAGGGTGTGAATGGAAATCTCCCAACTGAGCACATTTCCCCTCCCTTTGGAAATCATCTTAATGGGTCACAGAAAGCAAAAATAAAAAAATATATAAAACAAAAACTGAGGGGATTTAACCATTCATTACTCTTTCTAAAACTAAAACCTTGGCAACAAATACACCGAAGGCCATTTATAACTTCCCTAGGTGCCATGTCTGGCTTTATGAATGGGCCAGATCCTTCCCTCGTAGGCCTGGTACACACTAGTAGTTTTTTTCGTTCAACCCAGTGGGCTGAACGAAAAAAACTGAAGAGCTCAGAGAAGCCGTTCTACTAACAATCCAATGTTAATACAGCGATCTCCCCTACTGGGCTATAGTGTTCTGACACACCATGGCTAAGGCCTGATGGCCAAAATGAGTTGGCTTTTTGACTGTTGTTCACCTGCAATAATAAACAATGTCTTAGCTGACTTCCATGACATCAGCCTTTCTCCCTTTTTGAATACAACAAAACAAAAACTCTTGTGCATAAGTGTGTAAGCCTGACAGTTCAAAGTTCAAGATGGACGGAAGCTTTCAGCCTTGCTGCCCTCAAGGATAGGGATATCCTAACAATCAGACAAAAAACAGAAAAGAAAGGGCGCACCGGCCTTGTGCATTATCCCTGGCTCTGAAGAAGAAGTTACCACCTTCGAAACGCGTCAGAAAGCAGCTGTCTGCACGCCTTGTCCTTAGGTCTGGAGACTGCAATCAGTGGACTCATCACCAACACCATTTATGCGTGATTTTCATCTACCCTTGTGAGTAGTAGTTTTTATGTGTTCTTTTGTAATAAACTTTTTTAAATATAATGCACAAGGCCGGTGCGCCCTTTCTTTTCTGTTTTTTTTCTCCCTTTTTGGCATGGATTGTACATGCAGAGACTTCCCAGCCTGAGTGATTTGTTCTTGAGGCTCCAGGCATTACACAGGAGGTAGTAGCTCGGATGCACCTGTCCCAGTATTAAACCCAAATGCAAAAATGTATTATTTTGCAGCTTATCAATTCTTAGATGTGATGGCTACAATTATTCCCTTTTTTAGGCTTTCTTCTATTTTCTTCTGGTGATCCAGCCAGTAAGTCTGTTGTTTTACAACAGGAAAGCTCTCTCGCAGTTACTTGAATGTGACAGACCATTTAACACTAATGAGAGTGCTTAAAATGATCAGCTTTTTAAATTTAATGTAAAACCTTTACCCAAAAAAGGAAAAAAACTGTTTTCTCTAACTGCTTATAAAGTGGAGTTCAACTTCAATTTGTTAGTGTAATTAAATCTGCTGGCACTGCTGTCCAAATCTGCCCCCTGTGCTCCTTCATCCAGAGCGGTGTCTTTATAATACAGGAGATTTGTTACTGGCCAGATCACCAGGGGAAAACAGAGGGGAAAAAAGCTTATTACAAAAACGAATGCTTTATTTCTAATGATTGATGAATTGCAATATATTATTTTTTTTGGTTTTGGGTTTAATACTACTTTAAGTTTGTTTGAGGTTTTTCAAAGACTTCTATAAGGTATAGGAGAAAATGTAATTATTAGGCAGACTGATGCTTCATTACAGAGTCCCCAACTCCCCCATATTATCACCATCAATAAATCTAATCCACGGCATGGGTGTAGCACCGGTCACTTGATTTGGACACATTTCCGATCATAACTGATCACAGAGCTGTTAATTCCATTCAAGTCACAGAGCAGATATTAAACGTGATGACTTTCACTGGGCATACTTAATGGCTTCTACCACAACTCTCTGGAATACGTTGACCTCTACCTGACAAGACCATCAATCTCCAGCTGCCATCCAAGCACCAAGTAAATTAGGAAAAGGGTGCCGGTAATTCCAACATGCGCTAACCATTATTCACATTTTGCTATACATTGTGGGCCTTATGTATGAGCTGTGGTCTTGATGCCTATAGTGACCAAGATTTAAGTTTCAGACCTGCACTTGAATAATGCTTGGGAACTTGATTGATAAGAGTAAGAGTTCACTCACCACCCGACAGACAGGTAAGTATTCATCTTCCTGTCACTGGAGAAGCAACGGGTTGACTTTAAGACCAAAAAAAATATAAAATATGAGTTTTGGGTGTACTGGACCTATATCAGTCAGGGTGGCTCACTATATAACTAGTGTGACCTTTTATAAAGTTCTTTTATGGAATTTACACTCTTCATTTAATATACCTCTTTTACAGAGGTAAAAGACTGACTGCATATTAGAGCTCCAATTTTTACTCAGCAAAAGGTTGAATCCAGCACAATCGCAGGCTTGGATATAACATCATCTTCTGGCATCTAATCTCACTATTCATAACAAGTATTAATAATAATTCATTGTCATTGTATAAAAACATACAATGAAATTTCCATTTCCATTCCCCAAATAAATAAATAAAACAATATTAAATAATTAAATACACAATAATAAAAACCTATATAAAGTAAAATAATAATAAAACCTGTTTTAAAAACAACCAATTCATTTTAATTATAGTGACGGATTTGCGGGCACTTATAACATTTTGCTGTGTTGTAGGCGCAGGAAGAGAAACTGGAATTAGTATCTACAATTAGTGTGCTAGGTGTGCACAGTACATGGTGATGAGTGGATCTCTGATAAACCACAAAAAGAAGAAAAAAGTTTTGCCGTTTGAAAATACAAAATATTTAAACAAGACCATATTATAAATGTTGAAAGTTACGAAGACCTAGATGTCCCCTTGAAAAAAGTGGAAACCTGTATGATTGTTGAACAAAATGACACGACTCGAACCAGCAAATTCAAACAAATGTTTTTTTAAACGCAGTGAATCTTCAGATGCTACATGGGAGCTATGAAAAGGAAATAGATCGTTTACCATTTTATCAATATGCCCCATGGAATTTTATCCATTGTCAATACATTTTAAATGTACATTTTTTTCCTGCTAAAGGACAACTCTAGGTGTATGTAAAAGATCATGTAGTCAATATATGCCTGCAGACATCATAAATCTATTTTCTGTTCAGCCTGTGACACGACTCACAGTCATTAGTTCTGTATGTAATTCAGCATATTTCAGAGAGTTTTGGTATTACAACACACCGGATGAAAGCTGATATCAGGCTTGCAGTAGATGTACCAGCTCTGTAAGCTCATGTGGGGGAGGTAAAGGCACTAACAGAAGGAGCATGCTTATCATTGCCAGTATATAGATGGTCTTTGGTAGTCCACAAAATGGCCAGGAGAAGTGGTGGCGACACTGACCCTGCAAAGGCTATAGGTTTGAAATGTGCTGTTACCGTTCTTATCTTGTGCAGCCCTATAGCACACCGTGCATGAATTACTTTACAAATCTTTGGGTAAATGAAGCAGTCCCTACATGTGTGTCGTTTTTGTATTTGGTAGTTTGAAGAGTCACTTTAATGCAAATGGAAGGTCTGCTTTACCTATAGTGCTTTATCCCTCCAAATACAAGTGTAACGCTACCCCCAGAGGAGCCGCTGGCCTGTGTTTTCTAACACAACCTTCCTAATGCCTCAGCCCTACTTACACACCAGGTTACTGGACAAGGGAGTAAACACCCACAGAAACTCCTTAACACCCAACACTCTGGCTATCTTAAGTGAGACCATCTAGCCATGGGTGGAAGTGCAGTTATTGGGTATTTTTAGGAGAGATGATTTATAAATGAATGCAAGTCAGTAACAATTACATGTATACAATTCAGCATACTGGGTAGATTATGATCAGGAGAGAGAAAAAACAAAGAAAACCGACTGGCATATTTGTTATAATAGCCCAAATCAGCATAACCTGTAGCAATAACATCTAGAGTACCAGGCAGGCAAATCTCACTTAATGCTGAGACACTATTGCCCATGGGTCCTGATGGTGGCTGTGCTAAGCTTAGACTGGTTGTGAGGGCACAACCTGCGTAAACAGCATACACTAACTAAAAGAAAAGGAGTTTTAAACTGACAGGATGGGCAATCTCTAGCTAGAACTTCAGCCAGTTAACGTTGGGGCCCTGTAGTTGACCACTGGTGCACTAGAGGTGGCTTTATGTCCTGCAGATGGTAAAGACACAGTTACAACTAAATAGATAAATGTTTGTCAACCCAGGGTGTGAGATAACTATGATGTATGTGCATCTTGTGATGTGAGTAGATGCAAAGTGAAATCAAGCAATAGAAACTCAGCAGGAGGGATATGAGTACAGGAGGATGGGGGGTAGTGAGAGGTAGTACGCCTCCAGCAGTAAGTCTGATATCAAGAGTAGATGGGCCAGCGGCATGCTCACCAACTCCTTGTGAGTTTGCAAAGTCTTGTCGTGACAGGGAGCCCCCTTTCCTTGAGCTGGTTCCTGATGGTGGTGGCTTAAATCATATTTCAGCAGATCAAGAGGATACACAGGTCTCTCAGCAAAAAACTGAGTGAACTGAGTGATGCCAAGCCCAATAATTTGGGCCTACTCCCAGGCCTTCTTGTGTGACTTACTCCAACAGGTCTGTTCTGCTCACACAGCACCAAGATTGCCTCCTGCTGCACACAGGTCACTGGGATAGATTAAAAGTGCAGCATCTCATCAGTATGGCCACTGTCTCGAACTACATCTCCCAGAGTTCCAGGCTTTCTATATTAGTCTTTAAGCTTGGAATGATTTGGCTCTCCCCTGCTGGCCGGAGTTAGAGAAGCAACAGCCCAATAAGTTCAGCGGGACACCTGCATTTTGGAAATAGGTCCTTAACTCGACTGCGGTAGTCCAGTATCTGGCTACAAAAGTGTCTTAAAGGCAGAGTCCACCTTTGGGACCATGTTTTATGTTACACCCATATTTAAGGTTAACACAAACCACAGTTGTATTCTCCAGTCCCCCTCCCTCACACTGGCCTCCACCTACTTTAATTGTAGGGTGCTTCTCCAAGGTGCACCTTGTTGTTATTTTAATTTAGCACGGCTGTGTGTTGCTCTGCCTGTATGATTGCATCATCCATTCACAGATCTATTCTCAGGTATCTGCGAATGGAAAGAATACAAATCCCTTCTGCCACTGAGGGACTCACAAGTCACGCCAGCACAAATGCGGTGCCGTCATGGTAATTTATTGTTTGATTCCGCCAGTCCCGAAACAGAAGTTCTGTACCTCTGCATGGACCAGGTAGTGCAATGCAAACAATGCAAAAGTCTGTGCATTGCATCCACAATGCCCTGATTGTGGTTGCAATGCTCTGTAGGCTTCAATGAAAAAATTTAATAAATGCACTTTTTTTTTTTTAAATTTTGGGTGCATTTGATACGTTTTTGTAAAAAGGTGGTCTAAACCAATGAAAAATAATGGATGATCTAAATCCAAGGAGAATTGGGCATGGGATTTCGAGTAACCAGCACAGTGGTCCTTCAGTAAAACTGAAATTACGAAGGTCCACTTTAATACACTGACCATGTTTTTATTGCTAAAAATAGGAGCTACTTGCTGGCTGCTTGTAGTAGCAGATATAGATGTACTGTATATGTAACGGTTGTAAACAAGGCTCAGTGTCACATTGAGAGTATATACATAACAGCGCACAGTATATATACAGTGTGTGAATCATCTCTGCAATTCAGAACATTTTCACTTTTGTAATTTAAACACTACACAGGATGTGTTGCACTGTTGAATACCCACACGCTATTACTATACCCCAAGGATTAATTATCAGACTCAGTGGAAAACACATTAATATTTGAACATATAGACAAACACATCATAAATTCTGCAGTCATATAAATCTCTGTTAAAGCAGCAAGCAGGCAAAACCAATGTCATCTCATTACAGTAGTATCATTGTGCCATAGGCAGAGGTCATATACCTGTCAGACAAACCCATAACGCGATCTCATGATTGTTTCAGTGTCCATACCAAAAACATATCAGGAAACATGATGATCTCAGACTTTAGTAAGTTCTTAAAAGTTAAACACCAAAATGTACAGCAAGCATTTTTCAAGCGTTTAATGCAAACCATAGTAATGTTAAAAAAAAATTCAAATATATATATATATATATATATATATACATATATATATATATATATATATATATACATATATATATATATATATATATATATATATATATATATATATATATATATATATATATATATATATATATATATATATATACATATATATATAAATATACATACATATATATACATACATATATATACATACATATATATATATATATATAAAATCAACAGCAGAGATCAGATTACAAAGACAGCTAAATGAGCCATGGAACAGACACCACTTTTACTTCCCCCCAGCGCAGAGACAGGACATGTTAATTAGTCAGTCTATGCAGGTTGCCAACTATTGCGAAGGCAGTCAATACTTTGCAAACTCAGTGTCAATAATGAACCATATATTAAAGTGAGAGTAAACACACACACTGTTTAATTTATATTGTCTCTTCTATTTCTGTATATATGGATGATGGTATTGTAATTATTTTAATAGAAAAAAAAAGAAGAGCCCGGAATATGGGCGAAACGTGTTGGGAATTCCATTTCAAATTACTGTATCCATAAAATTGTGTTGAAACGTACTTGCCAAAATGGTTTTTTTTAACAATTTTTTAATTCTGTCTTTGATTAAAACCTTTTATACTACTCCTTGAGATCATTGGACCTTATTTTGCACCCTAAAAATCCCATAAAATTCTTCTATACATATATACACAACCACACCTAATAGAATAATCTATTTAATCAGTGTAAACAAACTAATAAAGGTGAAAAAAAAACCAATTCATGTATCTACATACAATTTATATAATAAATTAATGCGAACACATAAATAATAAATAAAGTGAAAATAGTTAATGCGTCATTATAAAGTGAAAGTTGCATGCATAAACATTCCTTGTATGCTCCGTGCCTAATAGTGATTCCACCTCCACAACCAAAGGCCTCATACACACTGTGAGTTTAAAACGCCGCTTTTAGACGCATCTGTTTTTTTTTCCAGTCTCCAAACACCCCTCCATGTTAGCCTATATGTCCATGCTCACTTAGGAGTTTAGAGGCTGGGGTGTTTAGAGGCAGACAAAGACCCAGGAGCAACAGCATTTTGGCAGAAGAAAAAGTCTAAAAACGCACGTTAAAGCTTGGCGAGTAAAGCGCTTAGGTAATAATTAATTTAAATGGCCAGAATAAATTATTATTTTGGCCAATGAAATGAATTATTGCCCAAGCACTTGATGCGCCTAAATACGTCTAGACGCGTTTATACTCATCCAGCATTTTTTCTGCTAAAACGCTGCTTCCAGTAAGAAAGACTTTTAGGATAGCTGGGCAAATGCCCAGTGTGCATGGGGTCAAAGTGTATGTGAATCCACTCACCTTACTAGTGACCTCCAAACTATAAGAGGTCTTAACAGGCACAGGTAAGTAAAATGATAGTAATGATTGCTTCCAGTTCCAGCAGCACATTTTAGGCAAAGCTTAACCTCCGAGGGGACAGATCCTTATTCTTAGCTCCCTCAGAACAATAAAAACACACAGTGCTCTCCATTTTAGCTAATTTATTAAAAGAAGAAACAATCCAAATGCACTCACATAAACATGAACATTTCCAGCTTATCAAGTATTAAACTTGCGATGACGATTGGTTACAACAGAACCACAGATATTGCAATCACCAGCAATCCCAATGGCCACACAGCTGTACTCACAAACGTGATAGCGTGGTGATGACAGGCTCTACTCTTAGTAAAAACGTCTGTTTTTTCCACCCCCTCAATTTGGACATAGCCTTAAGGTGTATGTATAGCCAAAACATTTGTTTCTGGTTTTAGATATGATAAAGAAGTAACGATCAGAACTCCCGTTAGGTTTTTATTGCTGTCTGTGTCCTCACTGAGGTGATTCCACCCTCTCTATTTGTCCAGGTGTGCTGATGAAATGTTACTGTTGTCACCAGAACAGGAGCTGAGGGAAAGGCTTTCAATGTAGATACCTGCTCTGGTGACATGACTAGGGTACCACAGATGTCTCCAAACCATATACCTTGTCCTACATATACCTCCCCAACTTATCACTAAGAACAAATGACGAACAACACCAATCTGGAGAAAATTTATTAACAAATAAACAAAGATACCATTCCTTAAAACAGAAACAATATACATAATCCAGTACCCATAACATAAAGGTTGGCGGTCTTGGGAGGCACCAAAGAACCAACATCTGGTAATGTATCTGCGTTAGTATTTAACAAACCCCAACCCCGTAACACCAGCTCGGGGACAAACACACTTTTCCACAGATACCTCCTTGTTACCACTTCCCAGTTACAGTATTCCACCATTAACTGGGATCCAACAGAATATGCCACACCTTAGATGGGTCACACTATGAACTGTTCCAAAACTGGTAATGCCTCCAAAGACTCCAACAGCCAAGGCCCTATGTACAACAGTTAAAATCAATGCAACACAGGGTCACAGACTCCTTCACATCCGTTGCTCCAAGGGATTTTCTGCGTTCTAGGATTTCCACCCTGCATACCCCCCAGCAGCCCCACCTACTCTCTGCAAACCAGCCTACAATGGGAGGCGACTACCCACCTAACTGTGTTTAACCGCTTGCTGACCAGCCGCCGCAGTCATACTGTGGCAGGTTGGCACGGCTGCGCAATTCGCCGTAGCTATACGTCGGCTCTTTAAGATGCTATAGCGGGGACCCGCGATCGTTTCTGACAGAATGAGAACAGGCATCTGTGTGTGTAAACACACAAATCCCGGTTCTGTCAGGGGAGTAGAGACAGATCGTGTGTTCCTACTAAGTAGGAACAATGATATGTTTCCTTCCCCAGGCAGTCCCATCCCACCACAGTTAGAAACACACATAGGGAACACAGTTAACCCCTTGATCGCCCGCTAGTGTTATCCCCTTCCCTGCCAGTGACATTTATACAGTAATCAGTGGCTATTTTTAGCTCTGATCGCTGTATAAATGTCAATGGTCCCAAAAAAGTGTCAAAAGTGTCCGATCTGTCTGCTGCAATGTCGCAGTCCTGATAAAAAACGCAGATCGCCACCATTACTAGTAAAAAAAATAATAAAAATGACATTAATCTATCCCCTATTTTATAGACGCTATAGCTTTTGCACAAAACAACCAATTTACGCTTATTGCAATTTTTTTTACCAAAAATATGTAGAAGAATACATATCAGCCGAAACTGATGAAGAAATTTGTTTTTTTACATTTTTATTTTGGATATTTATTATAGCAAAAAGTACAAAATATTGTGTTTTTTTTCAAAATTGTCGCTCTTTTTTTGTTTATAGTGCAACAAATAAAAACCGCAGAGGTGATCAAATACCACCAAAAGAAAGCTCTATTTGTGGGGAAAAAAAGGACATCAAATTTGTTTGGGTACAATGTTGCACGACCGCGCAATTGTCAGTTAAAGCGACGCAGTGCCGTATCGCAAAAAATGGCCTGGTCAGGAAGGGGGCAAATCCTTCCGGGGCTGAAGTGGGTAAATGCAGGGCTTTTTTTCTCAGCGAGAAGGTGCAGGAACCCCCCCTCCTTCTGAGTCACCCCTTGACTCCGCCCTCTACCCACCTCCGAGCACCGTTTTTTGGGTCCAACCCTTACCCACCTCCCAGTACTGCCCCTTTAAGAGAATACAGAACGAAGTATTTTGTATGGAGTTTGTTAATGATAACAAGAAAGGCAATAAAATAGATCTAGCAACAATAGACAGCCCAGCGACAATAGATCCCCTCCAGCAACAATGCATACCCAACAGCCAGCATCAATTGACTCTTCAGCAGCCAGCAACATTAGACCCCTCCCTCAACAGTAGATCCCACCCAGCAACGATTGACCCCCTGCAACATAAGACCCACTCCCAGCAACAATAGATCTCCCTGCAAAAAAAGATTCCACTCAGCAAAAATAGATTCCCCAGCAGCCAGCATCAATAGACCCTCCAGCAGCCAGCTACAAAGACCCCTTCCTCAACAGTAGATTCCTCCAGCAATGATTGACCCCCCTGCAACATAAGACCCACACCCAGCAACAATAGATCCCCCACGATCAACAGAAGTCCTCCCCAGCAACAGTAGACCTCCTTCCTTCCCCAAAATAGATCCCCTCCAGCAACAATAGATTCCTCAACAGCCAGCATCAATAGACTCTCCAGCACACCCCAGCACCCCTTGTCATTCAGTTCTGGAGGTGCCGGAATTGCGTTCCCCCAAGTTCCTGCTGAAAAAAAGCCCTGGGTAAATGTAATCCTATCCTATCCCCCCAGTCATTCAGCCCTTCGCCTATTTTTTATTTGTTTTGCTTCGGGCCTATCTACAGTCTAAAAGGGGAAACCCAACTTTGTTTCACGTCCTGGAACACTGAGTTCCTAATGAAACACTGAGAGCAAAAACAAAATCCGGCAGGAATCAGATCCAATACTAATAGTAAAGGCAGACATTCTTACTTAGCAGTCAGTATCACAAAGGGGATGCCAAGGCATCTACACTGGACTCTTTAGAACATTAAGTGAGAGTTTTCAGTAAAGTTTTTAAAGCGTTTCCAATGTTTTTAGTTTCGCAATTGTACTTTAAGAGCCATTTAAAGCAATGATTGATAGACCTGTAATGCCCTGAAACAAAAACTTCCCTAGTAGCAGGAAATCTTGATAGAACTCGACAGGAAGTGATAAGGAACCCATGATCCCCCGTTGCTTCTTAAAATATCCAAAATTTCTCTCTCTAAAAATAAGTCAGAAAATCTTCATTTGTGAGGACAGTTTGAGCAGAACAGTTATCCCATTTCACGCTTTTAGGAAGCCATTGAGCAGAAAATTGCAAGGATTGACATTTCCCTCCTCTGGCAGTAGATGTCACTGCTAGTCAAAAGCAGATAAGCAAAAATGTAAAGAGCAGTTTGCTTTTTTTTTCTTTTAAATATGCAGTTTATTCAAGCCCCATTTACACTTGTGCAGTCCAGTTAACACATCACAACACCACAGCTGGACCATTTTTACCAATGCTAAAGCATTATCAGGCTTTGCTGTGAAACTGGAACGCAGTTGCATGTTTCTTTAGTGTGTTGGGGTACCATCAAAAGTAAGGACACCGCAATGCACTGCACAAAGGTATTTGTGTTGCCATGCACATTATTTTACGAACGTTGACAGTAAAAGTCAGTTCACAAGGATTATTGCACAGGTTATCACTAGTGCAATAATCTAGCAATTAGTTAGCAAATAGTTTTTCAATACTTATCTGATCTTATCTGATACTTATCTGATCATTTTTTTACTGATGTTGCAGCATCAAATCGAAAGTTAAAAGTGATCAGATGAGTTGTAAAAATAGTATTTTTTCTTACCTGTAAAATGCGTTTCTTGGAGTACAATATAAAACATAGTACAGTATTAACCTCCCTGGCGGTATGATTATTTCATATTTTTGATGCTGAAAGCGGTACAATTATTTTGCATGGAAATTTGGCGTTTTATATTGTAGGCCTGTAATTCTAATGCCGCGTACACATGGTCGGACTTTTCGTCTACAAAAGTCCAACGGACGCCGACGGACTAAAGCCGGCTGACAATCCGATCGTGTGTGGGCTTCCCCGGACTTTCGACTGACTTTTCCAGCCACAAATCTGACAGACTTTAGATTTGGAACATGCTTCAAATCTTTACGTCGTAACTCCGCCGGACTCAGAAATCCGCTTGTCTGTATGCTAGTCCGACGGACAAAAACCCACGCTAGGGCAGCTATTGACTACTGGCTATCAACTTCCTTATTTTAGTCCGGTGTACGTCATCACGTACGAATCCATCTGACTTTTGTGTGATCGTATGTAGGCAAGTCCGTTCGTTAGAAAGTCCGCCGCAAGTCCGCCAAAAGTCCCTTGAAAGTCTGTCGGACGGGCTGTCGGACTTTTGTAGCACAAAAGTCCGACCGTGTGTACGCGGCATTAGGAATAACTCACCTAAATCTGTTCAAACCAGAGTCTAGTAGACATCTCGGGTATGATAAAGTTTGAAACACGAAATCATAAATTATAATACAATAAATAACTATAAATAATTATACCAAATAAAAATATAATAATAATAAAAATTTTTCAATAATGTAATCAAATCAAAAACACTGAAATTTGCTTAGTTGCAGAATTGTCGCTGTCATTACTTTTCAGTGTTTGATGATGGATCTCCCCACAAATCACTATCGCTCAATTCTGCAAGTGATTCTAATTTATTATCACTGTTTTCTAGCTGGTCTAAAACCACTTTTGATGTAAAGGGACAGTTTTGGTTGCTATGGACAATCTCCAGTTTCCAGGCAGAAATAACAGTTTTTATAATATAAAACTGCATGCAGAGCACTGGAGAAAGCACTAGGGACAAAAGGGATGTGAAATAATTTCATACAGTAATGTAATCTGTAAGATTACAGTATACTGTATGTATTGTGTGTTTCCCTTTTTGAATTTGGCATCGTTCCCTGTCCCCGTGCATCGCAATGCTCGCAGGGAACGGAGCCTGGCGCTATGATACATCGAGCGGAGGAGGAGCCACTCACACTGCGGGGAGACATTGCAGGATCCAGGGGACAAGGTAAGTAAGATCTTCCTGGATCCTGCGATGCGATCCCGAGTCTGGCTCGGGGTTACCGCTTTTGGTTCTGAAATTCCACCCCGAGCCAGACTTGGGAATACCGTCAGGGAGGTTAAAGAGGTTCTAAAGGCAGGACATTTTCTACCTTAATGCATACCCTGGCATTAAGGTAAAAAATGTCCCATTGGTTGTATCGCCCCTTCACCTACCTAAATACTTACCTAAGTTCTATCTCAAGCTAGGGCTGTGCCCGAGTGCAGCAGCGCTGTTTTCTCTTCCTCTTCTCACAGGACTTAGTGAGAATAGCAGGAGCCATTGGCTCGTGCTGCTGTCAATCAAATCCTGTTAGGAGGGAGAGGGGGCGGGGCTGAGACACACACAGCCCTTGTTGGGAGGGAACCTGCAGGTGCACCCCTATTAGAAGCAGCTGCCTATGGTGGTGCACAGAGAGGAGGAGGAGCCAAGAGCAGGGAGACCTGAAAAAAGGAGATTTCGGGCCGATCTGTGCGATATAATTGCACAGAGCATGTAAATATAATATGTTTGTTATTTTATTTAAAAAAAAAAAGAAAAATAAACATTTCAGCTTTACAATTACTTTAAGATTCATAGAGTAGTCCAAAAGCAGTCTGACTCAGTTATTGGCAACACAGCAAAAAAGGATAACAGGCCCACAGAAAAAAAGCAACAGGTTTAAAGTGGTGTTTCAACAAAGCTTACAGAGGCGCTTGAAGATTTTTTACAACCGAAAGCTGGCATTAGCAGAGGCCTGAACATCCACCAGGTAAAACTTTACAAAAGTTTGAACAGAAGACCATGTGGCAGCTTTGTGAATATGATAAAAAGAAGCCTGAGACTGAAAAGCTCAAGAAGTGCCAACTGATCTGCTTGATAAAACATTTATAGAGAAAGGACAGTTCTCGCCTTTGAAATCATAAGACTAATCGATATGTTTTTAAATGCACCCGACGATAGTCGATCAAGAGGCAGGCTCTCGCTTAGCAGGACCCTCAGGTATGACAAAGGAAGAGTCATACTCTTAAAAGGGAGGATGTGGACTCAAACAGTGTGCGCTGCATTCAAACAATGGAGGGAGATCCCATTAAAATGTTTTTTTGGAGCAGGAGAGAGAGAGAGATATAAGAACTATGTCCTGGTTAAAGTGGAAGGAAGAAACCAATTTAGAAAGAAAAGAGGCCTTGGGTCTCAAAACAACTGTGTCTTTGTGTAGCACAAAAAAGGGTTTTTCATAAGTTAGGGCCCCAACTCAAAAAGATGTCTTGCTGAAGTGATGGCAATGAGAAAGGCAACCTTATGTGTAAGGCTGGTCAGAAGAATGACCTTCATTAAGGAAGTCCCTGGAAGAGAACCGCCATTGCAGAAACTTGACCCTTGATGGCACTCAAAGCAAAGTGTTGTTCTAGACCAGAGATGGAATTTCCAGTCCTCACACGGCCCTGGATCTGTAAAGCACTCTGTGGCTACCTCACTGTGTGCCCAGTTGAGCATTTCAGGTTGAGTCCAGTGCTGGCAAACACAATAAAGGCTGACCATACATCTTACATCTTCCCCAAGACTATGTCAAGGAAAGCTGCAAAATATGAGCCCCTGTGGCTTTGATGCCACTGAAAAACAACTTGTTAGAAGAAAAAAGATCCTGATAAAAAAAGTGGATAGCTTTTCCTTAGAGCAGAGATACCTCCCCTCTCCTAGGACACTAGTAAAAAATTGAGGCTTGCAGGGAATGTGTGAGGTTATTATACTGCACTGTTCTAACAGCTTTGTTTTGCCGTTTCCCAATCTTTTAAAGACAGCAGCCTAACTCTGTGTTCCAGAATACTGTCCTGTGTCCTGTAATGTGCGATTAAAAATATACATTTTTGAAACTGATTGTGTGGTACACAGAGCAATCTATCAATGATGAAACAATCACTTTAGTACTTTGGCTACTTTTTGACTGTTTATTTGAATAGATTAATGCAGACAGACTTACAGATTGTATTGCATTGTGTGATAATTTGCAACATCCGATCGATTAGGCAAATGGGTAAAACAGCTGCATGTAATTTCAGTGCATATATATTCAGATCAGGATTGAAATGTGCAATACAGTCAGTTTAATACGAGCAGTAACATCAATTTGTCAATTTCAGTGACATTATTGTCAGTGTTTAGCAAGCAACTGAAAACAAGCTGCTGGTATCGGTTTCCATACTCTACGCACATAGCGGCTAATTGATGGCGCCTGCAGCAACACCACAGCTAGCCTTGGATATCAAAGAGCTCCACTGTCTCATAGGGTATTATTCATCGCAGTCATCTGGTCCTCTCGGAGAAGACAGACATTAGCAAAGTGCTGACTGTATAATAGGGATCCATAAACTTGTACCTGCAACTAATGCCAACCTCCCCATAGTGTCAGGTCTCATTATATTAAACAGGGAGAAGTATCAGCATGCTATACATAATTTATCAAAACACTTCGCATAAATCAAGGTATTACATGATGAATCAATGTTTAGGTCCCTAGGAGGGATCTTCATTAAGTTTGTAAAGAGAAAAGTTTGCTTGCACTACTGTGTTGCAGCATGAGGGGGTGGGGGGGTTGAGGGGGTTATTCAAAGCCAATGTGTGTGAGGACAGTAATTTGTACATATAATTCATAGGGTTTGCATTGGATCAAATGAGATACTTTTAAGTTCAAAAGCAAAAACTGAATGACAAAACAGTTGATATGCCATTAATTGGGTGCCAGGTAAGATGGGATGGGGGCACAATCTTTGTCCAGGCTGTAGAATATGGCTCAGCAACTCATGGCATGCCATGTGGTATGCATACCGTTTAAAATTGGACCTTTAGAGGTTACTCCGGTGGGTTCTTCTCCCTAAAAACACAGGTCGTAGTTCTCGGTCTTAGAGGCGGCAGGGGACAGATGAAGCATTGGTCAACCTATGTATGTTTGTATTTTTCAATTCCCATAATTCTCTTTTAAGAAAAAAACATGACGTCTCACACAGTGTTATAGATCCGACTGATTCCCCTCACAGGGTCAGTTACTACCAGCAAGCTGCTCTTAAAGGGCCTACCTCTACTATTGATACTTTAGAATACATGTCCTATTTTCGTGTTATTTTGGGTATCCTGCACCACTAAACTTTCTCTTAAACTGGGTTCAGTAATAAAAGGCATACAGACTAAAGTGACTGGCACCCAATTTATTTTCTGCAGTACTACACTCCAAGGACCAGGCCCTGAGATTAAAATGGTAGCTCACTGAACTGCCTGGGGTACCTCATCCACCACTTAGGAAGGGGGTGCTGCAGAGAAAGAAACTTTTTTGGGTCAAAAGCAACCAAGAATATCACCATTAAAGTGACTCTATTACTGCGTTAAAAATATGTAGTAAAGCAGGACCTGCAATACAAGAGACCTCATAATTGCCTGTCCAAGTGCCCATCAAGTAAGGAAAAGTGCTCAACACTTTTCCTTACTGGCAGATCAACGACCTTTTCACATCCCACACACTTGTAGGTTTGTAGAATGCTTGTCTCCTGCTGCATGCTGTGGTTCATACCACTAGCACCTTTGTTACCACAGAACATAGTAGTAATGCAGGGGACAGTGGGAAGAAATACAGAGTGCAATGGGGGGGACACAAGCATCTGACACTATCGTCTGTGTTGTAGAATCTTTAGGCGACTATGTAACTCTAATGCCGCGTACACACGAGCGGACTTTGCGGCAGACTTTGCCCGGCGGACGGGATTTCGTCGGACAATTCGATGTGTGTAGGCTCCAGTGGACTTTGTTTTCTCAAAAGTTGGACGGACTTAGATTTGAAACATGTTTTAAATCAATCCGTCGAAATCGAGTCCGGTCGAAAAGTCAGCTCGTCTGTATGCTAGTTCGACGGACAAAAAGCCACGCTAGGGCAGCTATTGGCTACTGGCTATGAACTTCCTTGTTTTAGTCCGGTCGTACGTCATCACGTATGAATTCAATGGACTTTGGTGAATTGTGTGTAGGCAAGTCCGTTCATTCAGAAAGTTCGTCGTAAAGTACGTCGAAAAGTCCGCCGGGCAAAGTCTGCCGTAAAGTCCGCTCGTGTGTAAGCGGCATAAAGCCTCGTACACATGATCTGATTTTTCGACGGGAATTGTGCGATGACAGGCTGTTGGTGGAAAACCCGACCGTGTGTACGCTCCATCGGACAATTGTTGTCGGATTTTCCGTGGATAAATGTTGGATGGCAGGCTTTAAAATTTTCCATGGACAAATGTCTGTTGTCGGATTTTCCATGCGTGTGTATACAAGTCCGTTGGACAAAAGTCCAAAGTACAAACACGCATGCTCAGAAGCAAGGACGAGCCAGAAGCGGTCGGTCTTGTAAACTAGCGCTCGTAATGGAGAATTAACATTCATGACGTGGCAAATTATGAAATCTCGAAATGCAGCGCACAATTCTCTTCTTCTTTAATGGGATAATAATGAAGCTTCTTTGCTGGTGATACTGAAGGAGTTATTGCAAACAAATTTTCAAAGGATTTTTTTTTCCTAGTGATATCAAGAATAATATTATTATGCTTGTTATTTTTTTTTTTTTGGTGCAAGCTACCACAACACCATTATCCTGTAGTTTTTTAAGATCAAAGATACAACTATGTTGGTGTCCCTTGTCAATTTTACATTGTATTTTTTAAAATGTAACTGCCTACTCCCAAACTGTCATTTGAAGTAAAACACATAACTAAGTATTATTCTACACAATTTCTTTTTATTGTGCATTAAAAAAAGAAAACAAATAAAATTAGACATGCTATCTGCCAATAGAACTTAACCAAAAAGTGCATTCTATGCATCTAAAAATATAGAAAATATACCAAATCAAATCATTATTCAACCAAAAAATAAAATAAAAGCCTCATGCATGTGTCCTGCTTCTTAATATAGGGGGTCAACAATGCCAAGAGTTGGTGAAAGCAGGGGTCCGTCATCTGGAGATAATTCCGAAAATCATCCGGATTATTCTCCTGGAGCTCCCGCAGCAGAGGCATATGGCATAATTGGTCACGATTAATAAAGCAACCAATTTTTGGTCCAAGAACTCCTCCTCCTCCCGTTCCTGGACTGGACTTGGGTCAAAGCAATAACTCCAAGGCCAATAATAAATAATATGTTATCTCCTCTGATTCCGCAACATGCCTGGTTGACGAATGGCCATTTAGACACAAACTGAAAAGCGCGAAATGAAAAGCACAAATTAACACTCACCAAACTTTCACTAACATGAAATTAGCAGAAGGAGCCCAAAGGGTGGCGCTAAAGAGCTGAAAAATCACATAGAACTTTGTTCGTGTTTGTTGCCCGACAATTCCTTGCCGTTTGTATGCAAGAAAAGTTCCTGGCAAACGCCCTTCGGACAAAAAGTCTGAGGTTTTGTCTGCAGAAAATCCGATCGTGTGTACGAGACTTTACACAAAACCAAGATCAAAGGAATGGACTTCAGGACAGGTGGATATAAAGCGTCTTCTTTTGTAGGTCCTACTTTGCTTCATTTTTTTAACCCAGCAAATCGCTTTAAAGGCAAACTATTATGGAAGGTGCCCTCTATTTCATGGGTTAGCCATAAAACTATTTTCTTTGCACCTCTCTGATTTTGGATTTACTTTGCTTGACTTTGGGGCTTACCCCTAACCCAACCCCCACCCTTCATTCCCCTGTCAAGTAACAGCATCATTATTGTTCCCTAGAATGCGCTCATTAGCCAGTGTCGGCAGGGCATAACTCTGGGTTGATATGAACATTTAAAGTGGTTTACAGGGTCCAGAGAAAGTTCTACTAGCTAACACAGGCCATAACAGGCATCTTGGGGTGCCTGCACACAGACAGAACGTTTAAAAAATTGAAATAGCTCGTTTTTGGCATACCCTGTACCTAAGAAAATAGCAGTGGTACTTCTGCTATTTCTGCCCTGATGGATTACCTTCCATGACTGCTGAGCTAAGTTATGTTTGCATTGTAAAGAGTGTTCATTTACAGTCAGGTCAGACCTGATCCACAGACGTACGCAGAGAGAGGAACAGGAAAACACAGTCATTGTGCATCCCCACTAAGCAGGAAGCACGGCCTGCATATGTAATGTAAATATATGGCTGACCCCATGTACAGACAGTAGTCACAAAAGTAAGTCTAAAGTGCTATTTATGTTTGACCAATAAGGTCAATTGTCACACTTTAGGATTGCTTAACCCCTTCCCACCTCCGCCTCCCGCCCCCTTAAGAGTTCTAAAAGCCGGAAGGCGGAGGCCTTCGGGTCATGTGACTGCTGTGATTGGCTGTCACAGCGGTCACATGATTGGAAAGCTCCGGATTGCAAGCATGCATCTGTAGCTTACATATTCTCACTGGCTACTGTGTTGGGAGCGTGCACTCTCAGCATGGTAAGTTGTTTACACAGGGCTGCATATACTGTATGTAGTCGCTGAACATTAAGGCCCACACGCCGAGAGGCCGCATATATGCGCACAGCTGGTGCCAAGGGGTTAAAGTGACCAAAAAAAGAAGAAAAATAAATATCTATAGAAATGTATATTCTTGACTCAAAAAACCTTCAGTTGTTCTCAGCCTCCTTCAAATCTCCTAATTCCTTTTTCTTTTTTTGCTGCTGTGATCTGGCTTCCAGTTAGATGGTGGCTTTGTTCATTCTCCATGGTCTCTCTCTATGTAGGAATGTAGCCACCCTCTCTTGCTCGCTTCCAAGATGGACTGCATTAGGGGATTGGTAGTGTTTGTTCATAGAGCATTGCACATGACCACAACCAGGTCTGCTGTTAGAAACCACAGGGCCCTATACAGCCAACCTTAACCCCCCCCCCACAACTATACACAGTTTACTATGCTTCAATTATGAAGGAACAGTGAGTGATCTGTACAGATAACTCATTACATATATAGTTACATAGTTACATAGTAGGTGAGGTTGAAAAAAGACACAAGTCCATCAAGTCCAACCTATGTGTGTGATTATGTGTCAGTATTACATTGTATATCCCTGTATGTTGCGGTCATTCAGGTGATTATCTAATAGTTTCTTGAAGCTATCAATGCTCCCCGCTGAGACCACCGCCTGTGGAAGGGAATTCCACATCCTTGCCGCTCTTACAGTAAAGAACCCTCTACGTATTTTAAGGTTAAACCTCTTTTCTTCTAATTGCAATGAGTGGCCATGAGTCTTATTAAACTCTCTTCTGCGAAAAAGTTTTATCCCTATTGTGGGGTCACCAGTACAGTATTTGTAAATTGAAATCATATCCCCTCTCAAGCGTCTCTTCTCCAGAGAGAATAAGTTCAGTGCTCGCAACGTTTCCTCATAACTAAGATCCTCCAGACCCTTTATTAGCTTTGTTGCCCTTCTTTGTACTCGCTCCATTTCCAGTACATCCTTCCTGAGGACTGGTGCCCAGAACTCATTGTATTCATTAAGAAAAGGAAGGGGCTGGTAAATGTGACATATTTACCAGACTCTTTCCCCACTGTCCATCCTGAAGGATCCTATTGTGTGCTTGTAGCAGTCAGTGGGAAGGGGGGGAGGGAAGCTGGCAGCACTGTAGGGGTAGGGAGGCACACAGGGGGGCCTGGACAGCAGGGGGAAACATATTGTGCACAAGGAGGGTGACCAATGAAGCGTGGGGAGGGGGGGGCAATTACTGGAACTGATCCCCTGTATGGCTCAATCCGCGGCAGCTGAAAGCTGGCACGTGGGAGACAAGAAGTTGCCTGCTTTCAGCTGCTGCAGATTGAGCCATACAGGTGATCCGTTCCAGTAATTGCCGTGCTGATCACCCTCCCTGCCCACATCTGATTCACCCAGCTGCCTGGGCCCCATACAGGAAGACCGGCAGCACCGCCTTATCCACGGCCCTGACTACAACTATAGTACACTGCTTGTTCTAAATGGAAGTAAGTGGGAAAAGGGAGCTGCAGGATATGAAGTATATTACAAGGAGGTAGAAAAACACAGTAGACAAGAAACAATTTCAGGGCCATTAAGTAGTGAATGTGTATGGATTATTTTTGGAAAATAAGGGTATTGTTTTGTGTCACTTTTTACACTGACATTAGAACATCTATACAGGCATACCCCACTTTTAAGTACACAATGGGGTTTACTTACTAAAGCTGTAAAGTGCAAAATCAGGCACACTTCTGCATAGAAACCAATGAGCTTCCAGGTTTTATTACCAAATCTTAATTGAAAAAGCTGAGGTTATCTAGCTCTAGACTCAGAACGGATTTCTGCTTGTTGAAGGGTATCTGATGGAAGGGTCTTCTGGCCTCATTAGGGGTCTTTTATCCCCACCTCTAGGGCGGTGGCAGGTCCCCGGGGGTGGGGACAGTAGGTTTTCTGGGTCAGCCTCAATGCTTTCCCTGTGGTGGGTGGAATCCTAACACAGTGTGTTCCCGTTAGAGGTGTTGGGATTGTCAACCCATACCGGGGATATCAACATTAGTTTTACCTACTGTATCAACGGCTATTGTATTCGGTTTTGTACCTATGTTTGCTTGCGCTATACTTGCATAATTACTATCCCATACTTACAAGGGATTCTTCCAATATTCCTATGTATCTTTTGTTCATCAATGTACTGCACTGCTCTTTAATAAAGCTTTAAAATTTAAAAAAAAAAAAAAAAAGAAAAAGCTGAGGTTAGAAGCTCATTGGTTTCTATGCAGAAGTGAGCCTGATTTTTTACTTTACAGCTTTAGTAAATAAACCCCATTGTGTACTTAAAAGTGGGGTATGCCTGTATATACTGTATATGTATTAAATGCTATAGATTTTTGCTCTTTTTTTAACACAAAAATCGCCAAAATACTCTCCTCTTGGTCATGAATGGGTTAATCACCACCGACAATTTCAGACCATATAACTTCTCTCGGATTCAGATATCACACAACCAGAGACTTCATCTTAATCCATTGCAGCATGGAGCTCCTGTTCAGCCGAGCATCCACCAGGATATATGTATCATGTTGATATTTCTGTCTGTCGGCAGGCTCTGCGCTTTGAACTGTCTCCTGCATTCCCAGCACTATGTCTGATCTTCAATACCCTGGCCAATACAGAAAAAAAAATCCAAAGCCCTGGCTTGTATCCAAACGGCATTTTCTCACCTCCTGCAATGGTAATAAGCAGACGATTTGGGGAAGTTACAACTAATGTCTATTCCTATCCGCTGCTCCACCGTATCCGTTGAATGGTAAAAGCTCATCCCCCCCAGTGTAATGTGGCTTCCATGGTCCCTGCTATCTTCTCTCTCCTCTCCATCCAAGGTCAGAAGATGAGTCAGGCACATCATTCATCACGTGCCCAGAGACAGTGCCACTTTGATTCACAGACCGCTCAGGTACCCAGCACTTTGATAAAGGACAATCCTCTGCCTTGTACTTCATACAACCAGAAAGAGCATCACAAGATGAAGGGGCTGCTGGGCTCAGGTGTCTTTGCTAGACTGTAAATCATACTTTGTACAACACTATTCTATAGGCAGGTGCATTGTACTAGAAAATGTGTACCTGTACCCTGAAGAAATTCATTAGGAACAGGTTGCTGGATTAGTCAGATCTCCAGCGAAGATGTTGTCAGAACATGGAAGATTCAAAGTTATATAGGCATTTAGAATGTGAGAACACATCTGATAATACGGCAGAATATAATTTGCTTATATTTGTGGGTTGGGTTTGCAAAGAAATCAGCAATTTATTTTTTAATAAAAAAAAAAAAAATCTTATACTTTGCTTCATTCTCCTACATCGCTATTGTTTTCTGTCTTCATGCACTCCAGCAATGGCTGTGGGGCATTTCTCGAAGTGACTTTCCTGATGGTGGCAACAGAAGATGTGTAGTCTCCATCATCAGCCCATATAGAAGGGAGACAACACAAGATCACAATTGGGAGAAAGGAGAGAGTGTTGTCACCCTTTACCTTGTACATGTGCTGTAAGCAGTGTACACTCTTAAAATTAATAGGGTTTTTAGCAGAATGAACACACATAGGAGTTAAGTTTACTAAAGGCAAATAGACTGCACTGTGCAAGAGCAGTTGCAAAAGAGCTTAGTAAATGAGGGGAAGATCTGCTGACTTCCATCATCCAATCATGTGCTAGCAAAAATGCTGTTTTTTTTTTGTATTTTTCTTGCATGTGATTAGGTATTCTTTGCAAAGTGAAGCTTTGCAGGTGCACTGGAGTGTGCAGTCCCACACAATTTTTGCACATTGTGTGTAGAGCAGCTCATTCATTTGAATGGACTGCTCTATGCACAAGAAACGCACAAAGGAAGGCTCTGGCCCTTTTGCAAAATCGCAAAGAACCGCAAGGAGTGTTAGCAGGTGTGTGGGGTGCCAAAGAGGGGGAAGCTTAAGGACAGCGTGATTGTGCGCACATTCTCAGCACACATGTAGCACTGCCCCCTCATGTTCTCCTGTGCAGCCATAACCCTGTAAAATCTCCAGCCCCCCTGACACTCTAGGTTCAGACATCTTGTGTACACCTTTAAATGACACACAGACACAAAGCAAGTAGTTTCAACTCTCTCTGATTTTACTTATTTGAAAAGAGAGGTTTAAGTAAAGGATTCGTCAGGCAAATCCTGGTTACAGCCAAGGCTAGGTTGAAATAATGCTTGCAGCAATAACAGTTAGTAAAGGCAAATGAATGATAACAATATACACAGTCACAATTGGATACCTCGAGAAAGCTATAAATGCATATAAGGAAATGTTTCTGCCTTAAAGAAGCACCCCGGGCCAGCCTATAAGAGATGATGTACTGTTCTATAGTTACCAATAACGTGTCCCTTTTAAGAGCAATAAACAATGATTTCCTAAATGCAAGGCCTTGCACTGTCTTCACCAGCAAGTTGGAGCTCATAGAACAAAGATTCCTGATTGTGGCAAAGTGATGATAAACAGGCAAGATAGCTGATCCTGGTTTATAGCAATACTATTTGTAATCCAAATGAGTGTCGTCTGTGCACAGTGTTCAGAGTGTGGTACTTAACAAGGTAGTGGGATCTGTGGCCATAAGCCCCCCCACCAATGCTGATAGACCTCGGCAGCCTCCCAGAGGGACAATCAAACGATTCTTCTTACTGCAGATGGGCAGAGATGGCAATCAGTCTGCTAACTCAGCGAACCGGCTGGTTCCGTGGTGTTCAGCGCTGCTGCAGGGCCTCCTTCTGCAAGTGGGCAACGGCTGGACGCGCTGGGACCAAAGCTGTAGGCTGTGTGCCCCATGAGAGGGCCGCAATCTCCTCACACAGCGGCAGGGTGGTGCTCACGTGATGGGATCCAGCAAGAGAAGCATGGGCCTGATCAGCAGATCCCTTTATAGTCTCTCCCACAATTCTCCTGTGGAGCAGATGGTCTGCTGGGAGATGTAGTCCATAGTCAGTTCTGCAATTCAGCAATGTCTATCCAGAAGACTACAGCTCCAACAATGATTTTCTCTGTTCTCAGAATGTGATGTCAGTGATTCGAGTCCAGCACTAGGGAAACATAGGAGCAAGCTGGAATAATAGGAGGCAAGTCTACAGAATCAGATAACCGTAGTCTGCTCCCGGCTACACAGAATGTGAACGTAGCCTCAGTACACCCCAGCAACTGCCGTACAACCTTTCTCTGGGTGGGTTTCTCGGCCCATGCCCTCATTAAGTGTGCTGTCACTTGTAGTCTCTATCAGAAGCTCATGTTAGCAGGTGACAAACCCAGGAGAACAATTGGCAACAGAGACACAGCATTGTCCCTTGTAACAGGAAGTCCCTGAACAAGGACCCTCATGGTAAGATCACCTGGCATTAGTGTATATTTTTTATTTAACATTTCCTATAATTGTATTATTTTATATGAAAAAAAAAGTAAAATATTAAGTATAATTTTTTAAATGATATTCACATATTAAATCTTATAGGAGATTGCAGTGAACGGGTGTAGACGGGTGATCGTCTCTTATACAAGACGGTCAGTAAAATAAGAAAAACCTCTGCATTTTTCCTACATTGCTGCATCCTACTTCTCCCCCTACGCTTTATATATCACTTATGGATGTAAATTTACCAGCAAACATTCAGAGCTGCCGGAATTTGAAGTTAATGAGGCGGCTTTAGCATAGCAAGTGGGTGAAGCCATGTAAACAGACCTGTGTAATTAAACAAGATAAAGATTTGTGCTTGCTGCTTGTTCTTATATAAGCAAATAAGTAGGTTTCACCGAGGTATGTAGAACAAGACCATTTAATATTAGGCTTTGATGGCATTTGCAGTCTCAGAGATCCTAGAGAAGTATTAATGTCTGTAGTTAATGCAAAAAAAACCCCAAAAAAACAAAACATAGCACGACACTTCTATTCACATACAAATTTCCCCATGTTTTATCCCTTTAAAAACACTGCAAGGACAGAAAAATAACATAAAACCCAATGTGCCCTCTACTCACACTACTCTTTTGCTATACTGAAATCCCAATCAATACTGTCAGACCTGCCCAGTTCTCTTCTGCTACAGAAAGGGGAGGTGTTCTGTAGTTCAGAACTGGGCAGGACTGACAACCCTGCTTGGGATTTCAGAAGAGCAGAGGGCACTCTGTTCTCAGCTGAAACAGAAAGTCAGGAGCCTACTGGATTTCTGACAGATCAGCAGGTCATATCCTTTCACTTGAAGCACTTTTAAAGCTCAATTCCAGGAACTAGAAAAAATCTACCAAAGCAATGTCATGCGTTAGGCAACTCCCAACCCCCTACAAGGGGTACATTTTCATACTGTCTAGGGCAGGGGTCTCAAACTGGTAGCCCTCCAGCTGTTGCAAAACTACAAGTCCCATGAGGCATTGCAAGGCTGACAGTTACAAGCATGAATCCCATAGGCAGAGGCATGATGGGACTTGTAGTTTTGCAACAGCTGGAGGGCCGCCAGTTTGAGACCCCTGGTCTAGGGTGTAGAGGAATAGACATGATTACTCACCCTATCCTTCATTACCACGTCTCCCCAAAGCTCTAGCGGCCCATCTGTGTTACTTACAATATATTATACGCAATGGTGAAGCGCTTCCTCTAAACCTTATTAGTAGTACTTAAATAATGATCATTTTTAATATGATGTATTATATCTATAATATAGCACAGGATACCTACAGTATATTGATTCATTGGTGTCATTGCATAAAATATAGGGCTATAAATCTTGAATTGTATGTGGTGGAGTCGAGCATGCGACCACAGCCAAGAGCAACCTAGAGAAGAGGCTGTGGGGGAATCTGCTCTGCTGGGCAGATTCTGCTAGAGTGGGGGAAAAAAAGGTAAGTATCACTCATTATTGTGGGCTTTAAAAAGGCAAAATATGTTGCATCCAAACAAAATCAACGTCCTTTTTTCCCCCACAAATAGAGCTTTCTTTTGGTGGTATTTGATCACCTCTGCCGTTTTTATTTTTTGCGCTATATATAGAAAAAGTGCAACAATTTTGAAAAAAAAAGCAATATTTTTTACTTTTTGCTGTAATAAATATCCCCCAAAAATATATAAAAAAACTAATTTCTTTCTCAGTTTAGGCCGATATGTATTCTTCTACATATCTTTGGTAAAAAAAAAATTGCAATAAGCGTATATTGATTGGTTTGGGCAAAAGTTATAGCGTCTACAAAATAGGGGATATATATTTTTGGCATTTTTATTCTTATTATTTTTTATTAGAAATGGCGGCGATCTGCAATTTTTATCGTGACTGCGACATTATGGTGGACACATTGGACACTTTGACACTATTTTGGGACCATTGTCATTTATACAGCGATCAGTGCTAAAAAATGCACTGATTACTGTGTAAATGACACTGGCAGGGAAGGGGTTAAACACTAGGGGGCGATCAATGGGGTTAAGTGTGTCCTAGGGATTCTATCTGTGGGGGGGATGGGCTCACTACAACATGACAGAGATCACTGCTCCCGATAACAGGGAGCAGTAGATCTCTGTCATGTTGCTAGGCAGAACAGGGAAATGTCTTGTTTACATAGGCATCTCCCCGTTCTGCCGCGCTGTGACGCGATCGTGTGCCCCCGGTGGACATCAAGTCCGCGTGACCCGCAGGCACGATTGCGGAGTACACGGCGCACGTGCACCCACAATGCCGTGATTTAAAGGGGACGTACCTGTACGCCCATTTACCAAGCGGTGCCATTGTGCTGACGTATATTGTCGTGCGCTGGTCAGCAAGGGGTTAAAGGTGCAGTACAGCCAAATCTTTTTTGGCCATACTTCTATGGATCACAGGAGTGCAGTTTGTTCTGCACTTCTGTGACCCATTTTCAACTGACAGCAGGCTGTTGTCTGACGTTGCAGAGTCAGTCCAGGCCCTGAAAAGATCCTGACCATCCAGAAGCCGGGACCGACGCCTGGCTCAGCCTCTCAGCAATCTGCCGAGAACCTGAGCCAACCCCTCCCGCCCCCTCCACAGCCCAGCATTCCAGTGAGTGCTGGAGGGGAGAGCAGAGAGCAGGTAACTGACAGTCACGGCTCTCTGCTCAGCCCGAGAACTGAGCGATCAGCGGTGTTTGATCGCTCAGTTCTCACTATGGAGCCAGCGGGGGGACAGATGCAGCATTGGATCGATAGCGCATCCACCTAAGTTTTTAAAAAAAAGCCATACTTCTCTTTTAAACCCAAAGGCAACCAGACAACTAGTATTCCTAGAAGGAGATGTGTCCACGTTTCAGCAAAAAGTTTCCTTTAGAAGGACTACACATTTATTTTAACCTCGTATCGCAGGATTTTACTCCAGCACTGCCCGTCAACAGATTCTGACACTTTTCCACGAATGTTAAGGAAAATAAATTGCCTTTTAAAAGCAGCACCTTTAAACAAGTCCCATTGTTAACAATAACAACCAATACGCCTGCAAACAATCTGTCTTTTGAACAAAAGGTTCACCTAGAAAGAACATTTCACCAAATTTATTCTTAAATAATAAGGAAAAAACTTTTCTTTATCAGATTGCATACTTCTAAATCCCCAATGAGGAGTTTCATAAGCAGAGGCTGGAGCTGTGCACATATGCCCTAGAGGAAGGTAACAAAGAAAGCAGCCAAAAAGGCTTTTTTATTAGATACAATAACATCTCCAGGTCCCCAATGTTTACCTCCTAATTCAATTTTTCTCCCCTCCACTTCTCATTTTCTTATAACATATCTTGCCGCCGTTTTCCACAATCAAATTGCTCTTATTATTTTCTCGGAGCCGGGAGGGAAGCTTGGACACGGAGGTCTGCTGGCTCTTATGGCTGAAGGCCGCAAGGTGCCTGGGATGAGGCTTTCAGATGACAAAATCTCATATACTTAATGAGAAAAAGCTTCTCTGATCCATTCTGCAAAAGCTTATTACTGCTATGATTACACCTGCAAAGTCTCCCTTTTTCCATCTGGCGCAGGATTTTCAAGGTACGAGTTGCTTGGATGCAATTAAATCTTGTTTCCTGTGCTTGCAGGGGATGTATGGTCTGTTTGATGATTTATTTAGATACAAAAGAACACTAGATCAACATAAATGATGTGATCACGGTGTGTTAAGGTTTTATTAGACTTTGTTCCTATGTATGATTTGTAATAATGTATTACATAGGGGCAGCCATATTTTACCATAACATAAACCGCCCCTATTATGTGTTTTGCATTGCACAATGGTTGTGTTTTACTACTCCTTCTTACAATGCAAGTCTATGTGGGTCATTTACTAAGACTGGAGCATGCAGAATCTGGTGCAGCTGTACATAGAAACCAATCAGCTTCCAGGTTTTATTGTCAAAGCTTAAATGAACAAGCTGGAATTAGAAGCTGATTGGCTACCATACACAGCTGCACTAGATTCTGAGTGCTCCAGTTTTAGTAAATCCCCCCTGAGGGCCCTTTCACACTGGGGCAGTTTTCAGGCTCTATTGTGCTAAAAATAGCGCCTGCAAACCGACCCGAAACAGCTGCTGCTGTGTCTCCAGTGTGAAAGGCCGAGGGCTTTCACACTGGAGCGGTGCACTAGCAGGACGGGAAAAAAAGTCCTGCTAGCAGCATCTTCGGAGCGGTGAAGGAGCGGTGTATACAAATCAATGGGACAGCGCAGCTATACCGCCGGCAAAGCGCCTCTGCAGAGGCGCTTTGCGGTGGTTTTTAACCCTTTCCCGGGCGCTAGCGGAGGGTAAAGCAATAGCGGCCCTTTACCACCGACGCCGCCCCCGCCCCAGTGTGAAAGGGGCCTTATGCCCCGTATACACGGTCGGACATTGATTGGACATTCCGACAACAAAATCCTAGGATTTTTTCCGACGGATGTTGGCTCAAACATGTCTTGCATACACACGGTCACACAAAGTTGTCGGAAAATCCGATCGTTCTGAACGCGGTGAAGTAAAACACGTACGTCAGGACTATAAACGGGGCAGTGGCCAATAGCTTTCATCTCTTTATTTATTCTGAGCATGCGTGGCACTTTGTCCATCGGATTTGTGTACACACAATCGGAATTTCCGACAACGGATTTTGTTGTCGGAAAATTTTATATCCTGCTCTCAAACTTTGTGTGTCGGAAAATCCGATGGAAAATGTGTGATGGAGCCTACACACGGTCGGAATTTCCGACAACAAGGTCCTATCACACATTTTCCGTCGGAAAATCCGACCGTGTGTACGAGGCATAACAGTAAGTCACTGACCTGGAACAAGCATGCAACCAGTGAAGTCAAACTTCTCCCACAGTACATTAGTCCATACAAGCATTTACCGTAGACACAGATAAAAGTTCTCTAGTTCTCGTCTTGCACAGGACCAGGCCAGGTTTGCATTTGAGGCACTCACTATCCAATGTAGTCTTGCTCAAAGTCTTGTAACATTTTACTGACCTCTATTCACTTTGTCATTGGCTGCAAATGACACTGAATTTGTGCCGCTGACAGCAAATTGACAATTTCAACAGATCAGTAAATATGAACTCCAAAAGAGTGAACAATATGGATTCACCAGCATTACTTGTCCTCACCCTCATCAGCAGAGTAATATCTACAGCACCCTTTATGAGCTGATGCCATGTAGTTCCATAAATCCGATTAATTCTCTATAGTGGCGTTAACCGCCAAGACTGCTGTGACATGTGCTAGCAGTCATCTGGCAGTAATAGGTTTGCATTAAATAAAGTAATGAACAGACATTTATCTGACACAACAAGTGATTGGCTGTGAGGAGGTGCAGTCAGGAGATGCTTATTCCCACAGTATTTTTTATTATTCCACGCACCTTCTACAGTCTGATAATCAGTGCTCTGCCTCTTGGTGCACGTACACTGATGTACTGTGCTGGTCAGGTCTGAAAATCTATACAAAGCTTGTTCCTGCAATAGGCCAGTGCATAGTCTCCTAATAATGGATCAGGAAAAGGTAAAATTCAACTCTCCCTCTATCGGTATATATATTTATATATATATATATATATATATATATATATATATATATATATATATATATATATACACACACTATATTGTCAAAAGTATTGTGACACCTGCTTTTACACGCACATGGACTTTAATGACATCCCAGTCTTAGTCTGTAGGGTTCAATTTTGAGCTGGCCCACCCTTTGCAGCTATAACAGCTTCAACTCTTCTGGGAAGGCTGTCCACAAGGTTTAGGAGTGTGTCTATGGGAATGTTTGACCATTCTTCCATAAGCGCATTTGTGAGATCAGGCACTGATGTGGACGAGAATGCCTGGCTCGCAGTCTCTGCTCTAATTTATCCCAAAGGTGTTCTATCGGGTTGAGGTCACCCCAAAACTCCACCCCAAACTCGGTCATCCATGTCTTTATGGACCTTGCTTTGAGCACTGGTGCGCAGTCATGTTGTAACAGGAAGGGGCCATCCCCAAACTGTTCCCACAAAGTTGGGAGCA
Organism: Lithobates clamitans; assembly: GCA_037952925.1. Lineage (NCBI taxonomy): Eukaryota > Metazoa > Chordata > Amphibia > Anura > Ranidae > Lithobates > Lithobates clamitans. The sequence goes on along the minus strand of JBBGZY010000292.1, from coordinate 10,603,667 downwards.
TGAAATTGTCCAGATTGTCTTGGTATGCTGACGTCCTAAGAGCTCCCTTCACTGGAACTAAGGGGGCCAAACCCAACCCCTGAAAAACAACCCCACACCATAATCCCCCCTCCAACAAATGATTTGGACCATTGCACAAGACATAGATGAGTGAGTTTGGGGTGGAGGAACTTGACTGGCCTGCACAGAGTCCTGACCTCGACCCGATAGAACACCTCTGGGATGAATGAGAGAGGAGACTGCGAGCCATGCCTTCTCGTCCAAATCAGTGCCTGACCTCACAAATCTGGAAGAATGGTCAAACATTCCCATAGACACACTGCTAAACCTTGTGGACAGCCTTCCCAGAAGAGTTGAAGCTGTTATAGCTGCAAAGGGTGGGCCAACTCAATATTGAACCCTACGGACTAAGACTGGGATGCCATTAAAGTTTATGTGCGTGTTATGGCAGGCGTCCCAATACTTTTGGTAATATAGTATATGTATGCATATATTTATTGGGGTTGATTGACACCACATTATACCCATAGGTTAAGAAGTTTGTGTATTATATTAACATTTGCATGGAAGTTGGAGTTTATTGAATGGTTTTGTAACTTTTTCATTATAGCTACATTATAGAAGCACTTTATTGAGCCTCATTATTATATTACCAGAAAGTACAGAAAAAAAAAGATATTATGATTTCTTTTAACATAGTGGGGTTGTTGTACTAAAACTGCAGAGTGCAAAAATCTGGTGCAGCTGTACATGATAGCCAATCAGTTTCTAAATTGAGCGGGTTTGGCTGTACTTCTCTTGTGGATCACAGGAGTGCAGTTTGATCTGCACTCCTGTGACCTGTTTTCAGCAGAGAGCGGGATGAAGGTCTGCTGACGTCACAGAGCTGGTCCGGGCTCGGGAAAGATGGCAACCATATGGTCAGGATCCACCCACATGCCTGGCTCGGCACCCGGCTCAGCCTCTCAGTGAGTCACTGAGAGGCTGAGCCTGCTACCCCCCCCCCCACGCTGCATGAACCTATAAATCTACAAAAAAACCATACTCCATACTTCTCTTTTAAGCTTTGACAATAAAACCTGGAAGCTGATTGGTTTCTATGCAGAGCTACACCAGATTTTGCACTTTCCAGTTTTAGTAAAGCAAGCCCATAGTGTACATACTCTTGTACTTCTTGCTCAAAAGTCTTTGTTGAAAGTTTAGTGATGATAGACAAATGGAGTTTCAAGGGATCACACCCTATTGCAGCGGGGGAACCATGGTACAAGTACAATGTTTGTTTAATTCGAAAATTACCAGTCAACCAAGATAGCACCTATACCTATAATTACCCTACAGTATGGAGTAAGTCGTTGCAACACACAAGGAAGGAATTCAAAGAAATACATAGACAAAGATATAGGGAGGTTGGGAAAGAGGGAGAGCTAGATGGAATCAGCAGCTGGGGGTAAGTACTCCTTTTTTCCACAAGATGTCCTCAGTCTCCCAGGCTAAATGACAGCCAAGATCATTCCCCCCCAGTTCCCATGAATCCGTCTGTCATGAACAGTAAAGAAAAAGCAGCACAGCGATAAACTAATTGTCGCTGTCACTTTGCATTCTCCTCCAGTCAGCATGCTCTTTGTCAGCAAATGAACCCATCGGCTCCTTATGCTACTTCTTAACCACTTGCCGACCGTCTAACTGGGAAAATACATCAAAAGTTTAATGTTTAATACCGGGGTTATGGCTGCAGCTAGATGCCATAAGCCTGCTATTACATTTTCCCTCAGGCGCCGGTCTTTCTGATAAAAGTGATCTGAGCGGCTGATTAGCCACTGGATCGCTTTTAGAAGCGGTGGGGTTGCCCCCCTCTCCTCCTGCCACTCTCTGGTGCTTTCTGGGCTTACCTGGTTGATTGGTAAGCCCAGGAACCGATCTGGCGCTGGCGGCCGCTGGTCACAGAGATGAGCAGAGGAAAGATGGTTTCCGTTCATTTCTATGATCTAGGAGGACCGGAGCGACGACATGCCATCACTTCCGGTTCCTGTCCAATGTAAACAAGTAATTTTTTTTAAAGCATTAAACCTTTTTTTTTTTTTTTTTTTAAATATCTAATGCTTTCTATTGTAGAGGAGAGATGCGGGGTCTTATTGACCCCAGATCTCTCTGTAAAGAGAACATGTGACTGCTTATTTCTTTTACAAGGAATGTTTACATTCCTTGTGATAGGAATAAAAGTGATCAAAATTCTTCTAAAGGGACAGTGTAAAAATAAAAAAATGTAATAAAATAAATAATAATAATCTTTTTTTTTTTTAAAGCGTCCCCGTCCCACCGTGCTCGTGCCTAGTGGTGAACGCATACATAGGTCAGGGCAAGATATGTAAACGGTGTTCGGACCACACCTGTGAGGTATCACTGCGAACATCAGAGCAAGAGCAATACTTCTAGCAGTAGACCTCCTCTGTAAGACAGGCCATACATTATATAAATATCATACATTTCTTGTACAATTTTCCCTTAGATTTACTAAAGCCCTATAATATGAGGTGAAAGCTAAACACTTACAACTTGTATGCAATCAGGCAGGTCCTTGCACTACATAGTTGAAGGTTAATCCAAAAGAAAATTGAACATGAAAATTGTATAATGTATGGCCAGCTTAACTCTAATGCCCCGTACACACGGTCGGATTTTCCGACGGAAAATGTGTGATAGGACCTTGTTGTCGGAAATTCCGACCGTGTGTAGGCTCCATCACACATTTTCCATTGGATTTTCCGACACACAAAGTTTGAGAGCAGGCTATAAAATTTTCCGACAACAAAATCCGTTGTCGGAAATTCCGATCGTGTGTACACAAATCCGACGGACAAAGTGCCACGCATGCTCAGAATAAATAAAGAGATGAAAGCTATTGGCCACTGCCCCGTTTATAGTCCCAACGTACGTGTTTTACGTCACCGCGTTTAGAACGATCGGATTTTCCGACAACTTTGTGTGACCGTGTGTATGCAAGACAAGTTTGAGCCAACATCCGTCGGAAAAAATCCTAGGATTTTGTTGTCGGAATGTCCGATCAATGTCCGACCGTGTGTACGGGGCATAAACGGGTAACCTGTAGAAGCATCGCCTATGGAGATTTTTAAGTACCGTAGTCTGGCGCTATATTTTACCAGCGTGTGCAATTTTAAAGCATGATGTGTTAGGTATCTATTTACTCGGTGTAAGATGATCTTTCATATTTTACAAAAAAATTGGGTTATATATTGTGTTTTGTTTTTAATTCATTATCGTGTATTTTTTCCCCCAAAAAATTTGCGTTTGAAAAACCAGTGCGCAAAAACTGTGTGACATAAAAATTTGCAACGACCGCCATTTTATTCTCTAGGGTCTCTGCTAATATATATATATATGTTTGGGGGTTCTAAGGAGTTTTCTAGCAAAAAAATAAGATTTTTTTCATTTCAATTTTGTCAGAAAAAGGCCTGGTCCTTTCTTGCACTGCTGTACGGAGACTGCAGATTTAAGTACTTACACTGCATGCAAATCTATTGTGGGTAGAATACACGACAGTTTACAGAAAATAGCTAGGAGAGAAATATACGCTTCTGTGCAGCTCACAGGAAGTGACAAGGACACTGGTACAGGTACTTTATATATCTGGTAAAAATATTCTTACCCTGAAAAGTAAAAAGATGAATACAGCCACCTCATCTAAGGACTGTAAATTGCAATATACTACATTTTTTATCCTTTAAGTTTACTGAATTGCTGATGATGAGCTGTACTTTAGATAGAGATCCACACATTCCTGTGATAGAATCATTAACATTTGCAGCATGGACACCTTCTAGCCTGTGGGTCCAGTACAGCACCCGTACAGCCACAGCCATTACACCATTAATGGTATCTTATAACCAGAGGACAATTAGGTGCATCTTGGTAAAGGATTAGATGTTCAGTACAAAACTCTTGTTTTTTTGGGCAATAGCATCACTTTAAAACACTTTGATCCTCATGCTCTCAGCTAGTATAACTCAAAGTGAACTCTGCCTGGGGAATGGAGTAAGGTTTTGGAAAAGGCGAGCTTAAATGACATTAGCACATGAAAAAGGCCAGTGCTTTCGTATACAGATTATTTTTAGCATCTGCAATGTCAGAACAATGAAAACTGTGGGACTGTTTAATGGTTTAGATTTAAAGGTTCGCTATAAAGAAAAATATTGCAAGTAGCTGTATGTGGTCAACACTAGTAATGATAGTATTCAGTATATAGATTTCTTTTAATATTCCCAATGCCTTCATGTATTTTTTTTGCAATGTATTTGCATGCAGACCAAGATGCAAAAGTGACAGTTAAAGGGGGCTACTGCAAGCCATACGACATTGCCAGGGCAGCTTAAAACCCTCAGCTTTTATTCGTATGCTTAAAACATCCCCCCCCCCAAAAAAAAAAAAAAAAGCTGTGGTCCACCTAAAACTGCCCACACAGCACAGTGGGTGATGGTTAGCACTTCTGCCCAGCAGCTATAAGGTCATTGGTTCAAATCCCAACCACAGCACCACCTGCATGGAGCTTGCATGTTCTCCCTGTGCCTGCATGAGTTTCCTCTTCCACATCAGTGCCTGACCTCACAAATGCGCTTCTGGAAGAATGGTCATTCCCATAGACACACTCCTAAACCTTGTGGACAGCCTTCCCAGAAGAGTTGAAGCTGTTATAGCGGCAAAGGGTGGGCCAACACAATATTGAACCCTACGGACTAAGGCTGGGATGCCATTAAAGTTATTGTCCTTGTAAAGACTGGCGTCCCAATACTTTTGGCAATATAGTGTATGTCTCTTCACTGAAAATCCTTGTCCACATCTGTCATCCACAATCGGACAGTTTTGTCTCAGCTTTGTTTTTCTTCTAAGGCCGGCCATACACGGTTCAAATCGTTAATGGACAGGCTGAATGTACCAAGTTGATCGATTGATCAACTTGGGTACAACCAGCCTTCCGGATTCTCTTGTGATTATTGCTTGCAGCTGCTATAGCCGCTAGCAATAATCACTGTCTTTTAACGGTGGGGATGACTTACTCCCAACTTCTCTCTGTCACTCCAGTTCCCCTACACTCTCCATTTACAGTACCCCTTTCCTGCAGATCTTCTCCAGACCCCCGTCCCTCCACTCACACCCCAACCACAAGTTCATTCTGCAATCCCTGTCTGCTTTCCTCTGCTTACATTTCCACCTATACTAAAAGCTCCTTCTGCCTTCACCAGTTTATCCACCTCCATCCTCATTATGCCACATTCACAAACCTCCACCGAACCTACAGGTTCCTCCCGCCTCTCCATGTCCATCTACCTTCTGTCCCCGCTAAACTGAAGCCCCATTCTCCCCATTAAGCCATGTAGCTACTGACACTGGTCCAGCGCTCTGATGTAATTAGACCAAAGTTTTCTGGACATACTGTCCGTCCAAAATCAAGGGGACTTTTAAAGTGCATGTATGTCTCTGATAAGATCAAGACATTCACAGTAGACAAAATATTTATAAAAATGTATCAAATTTTATTATACTGTAGACATAGTAAAATAAAATATTTAAAACTACGATATAGATCTTATTTATCGCTACAACTTCCATGTGTTCTCATCTGCCTATCCACCAATAAGCTACTATTCCTGGTAAGCCTTGCAATGCTCAGTTGCCTTCCCTGTCCCTATCTTTATAAACAGCCCTCACCGATCTTCTGTCACTTTCCTCCCCCATCGTACCCTCATAGCTAAAAGCATTAGCTACTTTGGACCTCATTACATTTCCACCCCTCCGTCCGCATAGTGAGCTCTATCCATATCACAAAGAAACCTTATTAAAGCGATCCAATCTGCTCCCCCTGGCTATCCATACTATCCAATTTCCTCTATTTCTTCACACTTATGTATTTTTTTCTTCTCTTATTTCTATTATATCTTATCCCTCCAATACTTATGGCTTCTATTATCTACCACTCATAGCTTCCAATGTACATCATTCTCATCTGCATCACTATTCCAATCACACTGAGTGTTCAAGGTTCTTTCCAATCTCATCCATCATAACAGGATAGTCCTGCCCACTATTTCATATGAAATTATATTTTTTATTTGATTTTAATTTGATTTCATCTGTTTTTTATTGCCCTACATTTAGAAATATTAAATATCAAAGTACTCTACATGACCAGTGATGAGACTATTTGAGCATTTTTTATTTCCATATATATAATACAGACCTTTACACCTCACCTATTACAATAAGTTTAGTTCACCAGTTTTTTTCATTTATGTATCACGTTTATGTTTTACCATAGTGGGCTAGCCATAGGATTGTAAAAGGCACCTTTTGTACACTATATTTTTATACGATTGTACAACTGATAAGATTGTACTAGTGATCTAATGTACATTATATTTTTTTATACTTTCACCGTATGTCCCACTTGAGTGTTATAAACACTATGCCATAAGTTATATATTTATCATTTGTTTTTAATGTCTATTCTTCCACATACTAGCCCTGGTGAAGGGGGAGGCAATTCAACTGAAACGCGTTGACTTGACCTATTACCTGTGCTTTCCTCCAGTTACTTCTCCTACAATCTAAAACAATTGAGTAGTGCCTGTGATATTTTTTATTTTATTTTCACTAACATTCAAATTCTCAGGACAAGCAGTACACCCCAAAAGCTTGTCCAAAAGCTTGTCCTGAGAATCTGGATGTTAGTGAAAATAAAATAAAAAATATCACAGGCACTACTCAATTGTTTTAGATTGTAGGAGAAGTAACTGGAGGAAAGCACAGGTAATAGGTCAAGTCAACGCGTTTCAGTTGAATTGCCTCCCTCTTCACCAGAGCTAGTATGTGGAAGAATAGACATTAAAAACAAATGATAAATATATAACTTATGGCATAGTGTTTATAACTCTCAAGTGGGACATACGGTGAAAGTATACAAAAATTCTCAGGACAAGCAGTACACCCCAAAAGCTTGTCCAAAAGCTTGCCCTGAGAATCTGAATGTTAGTGCAAATACAAAAGTATCACAAACAGTACTAAATTGTTTTCGTTGCAAGTGCAGTAATGCAGCTACACCTCAAAGCTAGGATCTAAAAATACACTGGTAAGTTCAGTTTCTGATTAAAATGATTTGAAGGGGGTGTGGAGTATGACCAGAGTATGGGTATAACTGGATTAATGGTTTGTGTTGACTAAGGACGTACTTACACTAGGCGTGGTTGCCTTGTATCGTGCCTAAGCAGGATTGTCCTACCTTCTCACTCCTCCGCTGGCCTGTGCTCACATTGTGCTGGGCCTGAGCATTCATACATAATCACCTCTTCAGCCAGCCTACAGTGATCCCTGCACCAGGAGTGTTCACACCGATACATAACATGCCCGAATCCAATGGAACCATGTCCAAGCCCACTTCTTCAAGCAGGCTAGGTAGCTGAACCAAGCTAGATTTGCTGAACTTGGCCCAAACATGGTACAGAGCATCACATTTGTCAATTGAACTGGAATTTGAGAGTCAAGCATGCTTAATCACTGTACAGATCGCCACCACAAATTGAGGCAAAGTGGTTAACCTGCAAATTTTTGGATGTTGTGGATTTGGCACAGTAAAATATTGATGCTATCTACTGATGTGGAATACCTTTGTGCAATTCATCAGTAGCGCTTACCCCTGAAGGAGCCGCTACATGTATTGGATTCTTGTTCCTGTGCCCATGACTCGGAAAATAGCTCCAAGCACACTGAAACACCTAGCTGGGTGGGGAATATTTACTACAGATATGGGTATATATTCCCTGATGGCCTAAGGTCTATATAATTCAGTAATGACACAGCAAATGGCTAAACAATAGCAAGAAAGGTACCACAATAAGGTAAGCAGTAGGAGAAATAAACTGAAAATGGGTAAGAAGACATGTACTGCAGAAACTATAAACAGTATGAAGTACAATCCCTCCTAAACCCTATACTGGGGCAATCCTAACTAGGGAAAGTTATACCACTACAACAGTTCAGCAGTCAATATTTACTACTCTATTTCTACAGCTGGCTATCTTGTTGGCACCAGAACGTTCTGGTGGTGTGCTCAGTGTCCCTTTATTAACTGATGCAGGCATTAACACTGTAGTTCTTTTAGACAACTATACAGCAAACTGACAGTCGGGTCCATGATGTTATTCCTCTCCTGCCAGTTCTGCAGACCAGGCTACAACTACATAAAGTTAATATAATCATCGTTAATGTACCTATGGCATGTCAACTGACTACAAGAGACCTGGGAAGCACTTAGAAGGGAAAAAAACGTAGTCTAAGAAAGAAGCGCACAGATCCTGCTGTTGCCTGTAATGTACGGAGCCATAAGCACTCCTCCTGGTATCATGTGCATGGAAATATATAGTGGTTGTACCACAAAAAATACGCACAAAATCAAAACACAAGTATAGCTGTGTTACATATCCATAAGTGTAGAAAACACTGGCTGTATTGAGGTTTCTGGTTTTACTAGAAAGGATGCAGCCATTCTCAGGAACATATTCAGCTTGGCTCTTGTCAAATGCCAAAACAATCATTCTGGGCTTGTGTTATAAGAAGGAAAAACACAAGGGGGGGGAGGCGCCTCTGGGTATAGTATGTAAACCAATTTATTAAAAGACCAATGTGCAAACAACCCACATTTGGATGAATAAAAGACAGCATGTGGTAAAATTGAAAAGATGATCCATCATAAGAGGGGTCCGTCAGATCGGTCACAAGCGTCTCTGCTGGCTGCTGTGCGTGTGGCTTGCTGTACACCGCTAGAGCCGGCCGCGGTGGTGATGGGATTCAAAGCGAGGCCTGGAACGCTGGTGGAAGGCAGGCACGGAGCTGTGACGTCACTGGTAAGCGACGCGTTTCCTGAGTGTACAGGATACGATGTCACGGTAGCCGCGCTCCTTCATCAAGACCGCCTACATATAAAAGGGAAATCAAAGAGGGGGGACCGACACCGCCCACATATAAAAGGGAGATCAAATACTACATACTACACCCAGAGGCGCCTCCCCCCTTGTGTTTTTCCTTCAGATCTTGGAGCTTGGTTTCAGTTCTTTTTGGAAGGCAGCCCTCGGTGTGGATCCTATACCATTGGTCTGCTTCCTCATGTCCCCCACATAGACTGTTATGGACTAAATATATAATTTATATTTATAGTATCTGCCTGCCAATTATGATGGTGATATAGCTTTCCAGTTTTTGCGCCTTTACTTGTGTATTGTGTTATAACCACGGTGTGTAATCATACAATGACACACAAGTGTCTAAACCGTATCAGAAAGGAAATCTCTGTTTGGCGATTTATACAGAAGTAATAATTATCATGGAGTAAGGATGATTTATTGCTTGTGTACCCCACATGACAAATGGTCGACAGTCGCTAACACAATTCCGTTACGTAATAGGCTGTGGAACTAGTTAATGGGCTGCCACATTCTGGTTCCTTCACAAGCACTCTTGATGAGACTCCCCTAAAGCATTTCAGGAGACCTCCTGGTGTTTCTGTGCGTCTGCAGAGACCTCCCACAGTGTCTGCCTGTCTGATGAAATCCACAACATTCTCACAAGATTACCTTCTAATCATGATATGTTATTCAGTTTCAAAAGGACTTTCAGCATATATTGATGAATATTATTAGCTGGGGCTATTGGTTACCCTCTCCTCCAAATATGCTTCTGTAATTGAATCCTCTGTGTACACTAGACCAAGGGGGGCAAGTAAGAAAAGATAAGCAGAGAAGAGGTTACAGAATCCTGATATACAGGAAAATTGACCTTTATACTGTATATGCTAGGTGAGCATTCCATGTTACACCTGCTACACGTTTCTAATTACAAGGAATTATTGGGGCAGCAGGGACACAATGGTTTAATAGCTTTAACTTTCAGGATATTATTTATCCCCAGTTGCAGAATTCCACTAACAGGGAACTACCGGAGAGAATATAGTGATTTGGACATCATGGTTCAGCAACTTTATCAAAAGCACAACATACTAAGTAGTACTGGATGACCACTGCGCTATACAGCACCATCTCCATGTCTTCAGTAGCAGAGGACTATGGAAAGGAATGCTAAACCATCAGACATGATGCGTTAACAAATTTATTTCTGGCTGGGTAGACACTACTTTGATTCTGTGAAACTCTAACCTGTGCAAGGATTGCTGACGTGACAACAGGACACATCAACAACTCTGTAGGGGGTATGTATTATATAGTTGCCCACAGTGGCCATGCACTACTATACTAACTTGCAGAACTGTAGAAACAATAGGTTTGTAGAAGTCATACATAGTCTATAGCTACAGTATATAGTCATTTCTGAATTTAAATGCTATCAGCCAAATTGGAGTTGGCCATCTCCTATCTATAAGTGCCTTACAGTGTACTTGTACCTATAAGAACCTTGAAAGACACCTATCACTGCGCTCTATGTACAATTCACACAAATTACTTCTTGCAAGAGTTTTGGCTTACTGTCCTTTAACTGCAAATCTCGGAACTGTACAATTGGTTATAATATAAGCAGCCTTTCTCAATCTTTTTACCCCAGATGAACCCTTGAAATAATCCTAAGGTCTTGGGAAACCCCTGCTAAAATTAGTTCATTGAGTGTCAATGGGAAAAATGTTTTTTGCATTGATGGTCAGTGGGAAGAATGCCACCCCTACAGACAGCTAGAAAGATCAGTGGTGTTGTGCTGCTGGCTCTGCCAAGTGGATTTAGACCTGAAACTATCCAGGAACCAGCAGATAGGAGGTCAATCAGCCACAGTTCAAGGAACCCTTAGCAACCTCTGGAGAACCATAGGATTCCAAGGAACGCTGGTTGAGAATAGCTGGTAATGAGCAATACTACCAGTTTGTATACAGTATGCAGGGTCAGTAATGCAGTATGAAGGGTCAGTAATACGCACTGCTGTTATCGAACAAGCTCTTATTTAACTGTGTTATAAATACACCAACATAACTTAATAGAGTCCAGCCTGGCCCAGCAACACCACTCCCCTTTGCCTCAACACCCCCCCACACTGTGATGAACAGCCTCTCTGACCAATAGTGCAGAATTGATGCACAATGCATTATTTCAATTAAATTTTTCCTTGGAGCAAAGTTTTAAATTCTTTCCTCTACCAAGACTCCCTCCACTTCGTCTGGTTGAGAAATGTGGAAAGTCACTAGGGTTAACACCCATGTTAAAAAGGCCACCTAGTGTGGGACAAACATTTTTTCCTTGTGTGATTTTTTTTTATTACCTAGTCATATACTCAACTACACTGGTGAATAGTTAAGGGGTGCAAAGGACCCATTTACCAGTTCACAGTAAACTGTAAACATAAACTGTAAACATAAAGGAAAAATGAAAACTAATGAGAACTAACACAGCAGCAGAAGATAGGCCTGTTTCATAAGGCCACCAGGGGTCCTGGCAAGCTTCCCCAAACCAGTGGGGAACCCCCTGGTCCCACCAATACCCATACAGTGGTGCCATATACAGGTCTGAGAAAAGAGGCAAATTGGAACTCAGGAGAAAGTTTAGCAGAAAGGTGGCGTTAAAGAAAGAGGGAGTGCGCACCTGACAGGAAAGGAGCCAAGGAAGGCTAAGGGAAGCAAGAAAGAAGGAGGACCAGAGGGTCAGAGATCGAGAGAAGGGGGAACGGTAAGGGCTCGGGAGCATCGGGACTGTCCGTCATAGATGACCTAAGCTGGCTGGGGGGAGAGTGGGAAAAGCATATGACAGCCATGGTTCCCAAACCTTAGGGAACTTAGCATGGGATAGCATCCAGCATCCATCGGATGCTGAACATATGTTCGCTAAGCATCAACGCGGTCATGCGATCTCTCACCCCTTGAAAGGGAAAGATGTTTTTTTCCAGGCTTGGACAAATGTTCTTTTGGCTGACAAAAATAAGTAAGAAGTGAGCTTCCACTGATGGATGAATAGGCCCAGGATGGGACAATGCAGCAAGGCAAACTTGGCTTCTTTTATTATAGGAAGGTGAAACAAAGTAAATAAGAGGCCAAATACAGAGACCATAAACGAATTAGTCTAGGGCACGTCCACCATGTATGTAGAACATCAACCCGATGGCCACAGCCCCGGAAACAGCGGTCATTGGAGGATGGATTGGCATGGGCAGTGCGGGTCGAAACACAATACCAACATAAAAGCACCTTATACGCTACCTCTAAAGTGAGTGGATGTGTTAATTGAGCATTTGGCTACAGAGGACCAGGCCCCGCTCCAGTCAGCTAACTCAATCTCAGTTGCCAAGTCTTCTTCCCACTGAGCTACATAAGTGAGAGGAGGGGAGGAGGGACAGTTATTCAAAGAGGCATAGAGGGCTGAGATGAGGCCCAGGGATCCTGGAGATATGTTCAAAAGAAGTTTTTTGGAATGGAGACAAAGCAGTTCTGCACAGCGAGGCAAGCCAACAATGAAGCTGGAGGTAGCGGAAGAATTCCATCTCTGGGATATCACAGAACTCCCGTAGCGAGGCCCACGAGGGGAATGATCTGGCGGTAAGAAAGTGTCGGATCTGTGTGAACCCATTAGCAACCCACCAGGAGAATTCCTGAGATTGGTCCAGGCCTGGGGGGAAGAGAGGGTGGTTGGTGATGGGGAGCAGGGGTGAAAAGGGGGACATGAGGCTGGCGGAGTACCACATGGAATCCCAAACTTGTAGGCTAAGATGCATAAGCGGACTCAGTAAAGCTGCGCGAAGATTATGAGGGAGCCAGAGGAGGGATGGCAGGTGATGGGAGGGCAGTTGGGCAGTTCCAGGAGCACCCACAGGGGAACTTCTACCGAGGCATGAAGTAGGGATAATTGGGCAATCTGGGGGGGCCAGATAGTATTTAGCAATGTTCGAGACCCCCCTGTAGCCTATGCGTCAAAGGGTCGCTTTGGAGATCCTAGGGCGTTTGTTAGATCAAATGAACCTCAGAATTCTATTCTGGAACAGGTGTAGAAAAAGTGTCAGAACATGCACCGGAAGGGTACGAAAGTAAGATAAAATTTTGGGCAAAATGGTCATTTTCACAGAGTTAATCCGGCCCATCCAGGACAAGTGTGGGAACTGTCAAGACTGCATAAGTGCCGATAAGGAGCAAAACAAGGGATAGTAATTAGATGAAAATAAAGAGAAACAGGAAGGGGTCAGCTGAATACCAAGGTAGTCAATATGGGAGGAAGTCCATTGGAAGGGAAAGTGGGTCTGTGGGTGACATTAAGGGCAACCGTTTTGTCTAAATTGACACGTAGGCCCGAGATCAATGTGAATTGTGAGAGAATCCGCTGCAGATTGAGCAGGGTGGTAAGGGGGTTGGTCAGAGTCAGAAGGGCGTCATCTGTGAAGAGATTAAGTTTATATTTTTGGCCCGCATAAAGGATTTCCGAGATGTTCTGATCGGCGCATAGGGTCATTGCCAGGGTTCAAGTGCTAGAATAAAAAGAGCTGGAGATAGAGGGCACCCCTGTCTCGTTCCCCTGAAGATCCAGAAGGGAGATGAGAAAAACCCAGTGTATTTCACAGAGGCCGAGGGGGTCGAGTACAATGCCTGAATCCAGGATAAGATGGCCTCTCCAAAACCCCAGCGGGATAGTACGAAGCGCAGGTACTCCCATGAAAGGGAGTCAAAAGCTTTATAGAGATCCACAGGAAGCAGAAACCCTGGAATTTTCCATTGATGTAGAAGATGTATAAGATGGACGGCGTTGCAAACATTGTCTCCAGGTTGTTGTCCGGGAATGAAGCCAACTTGGCCTCTATGGACCAGACGGCGAAAATATTTGTTGATGCGAAGACTTAAGATCTTCCCCAAAATCTTCAGGTCTTCATTTAGTAGGGATTTAGGGCAAAAGGATTGCGGTTCCAGAGTATCTTCTGATGTTATAGGATCATGGGAATGTGCGCTCTGAGTGTGTCCAGGGAGGGCAGCGACCCCTGTTTCAAGTCATAAAAGTAACTGGTTATATAGGGAGCCAGGAGCTCAGAGAACTTCTTGTAATAAAGGCCAGAGAATCCGTCCGGCCCGGGGACCAAGGAAGGCTTCAAAGGCTTGATAGCCCGAAGGACCTCAGCTTCAGTGATGTTGGCATTGATGTGATGGTGTCACGCGTGTCATCTGCTAGTGCGGGAGGGTTCAAATCACAGAAGAATGCTTCTGCATGGTCAGGGGGGGAATGGGTCAGGCTTAGCATAAAGCTTCGATAAAAAGTCAGCAAAGGTGGATGTGATGTTCTGGGGGTTGGAGGTTTGGCCTCCTAAAAGCAATCGCAGCTGAATTGGCCTATAAGGTTTCCCCACTGAATTAGGCTTCCTAGCTAACATCAGACCCAGTTTGTCTGCGCAAGTATAGCATTTGTGTTTAGTCCAGCGGAGGGCCTTTTCGGCCACTGAGGTTGAAACCAAGTCCAGCTCCATGGCCAGGGCATCACGGGCCTTCCTGTGGGCTAGGACAAAGGTACATTTCAAGAGTCTTCACAAAGATTATTTAATAAAGCAGATAATACATCACTATTTGATGGTTATTTTTTGCCCTGTCTTAGATCATCATAGGTGAAACTATCCTTTAATTATTTAGATTGTGCAAAAATCAGTATTCTCAGCGTCAAACACATGCAAGCAGAACATTAACAAAGTTCCAGTTTATAGAAGCAACCTCTATTCACAGAGGTCAAAGCTGTGTTTAATTATCAGATAACAATACTCATTTCTGATATATTTTTTTCTCTTTTGAAGGATTAGCAAATCTTCCCCCCAACTCTGTGCCAGCAAGGATCCAATATTTGCATATTTCTGTCTCCAGATAATGTCCTGTCCCCAATCCAACTGTGCGCAATGCCTTTATCAGCTTCTGTCACATGTTAGACACAAGTTACCTGTATGCTACCTGTTTTACGCTCAGATGCTGTGAAATGAAGGCATGAAGAGGTCAGAAACCCCAGTGGGTAAAGGATACAACAAGGAGATAACGAAGGCCTCTGTCATTTTTTTTTTACCTTTAAAATATTACATGTCACTGAGGATTATTCCCACAATTTCATGGAAAATGTATTAGATGGACAGAAGTTTTAAGTGTGTTTTAATTAAAGGCGATTTATAGTCTTTTTAAAGCTTTTTTTTTTTAAACAAAATTTTACACTAACAAGGTTCACATAAAAAATCTGCAGAAGGTGTCAGTGAGGGGAACCAGAGAGAGCAGCGGGGGACTAGGCATATAACAGTCCTGAAAGTGTGGGATGCAGAAGATTCAGGTGGCGGTTTCTCTTCAGCACAGTAGAGATTGGTGGAGCTATTATTTTCTTATTATTTTAACAAGAGTCATTTGAACAAATCCCTTTTTTTTATTGAGAAGAAGAAAACATAAGCCAGTTTTGACAACTTTATAAATCTCTAATTCTGCTATCCCCTGAGTACGCTATTGTGTGAAATGCGTTGGAACAGAGTCTTGGCAGTGACGTCATCACGCATGGCCGTAGTGCGAAGTGGTGTGCGCTGGATGATTGTTGCACACTGTTTCATGTTTATTGTAGGTGTAATATTTTTTTTAATAAATAAGAGCGTTATTGGGTAATGCACTATAGAGCTCTTTATCTTTTATGTGCACCTCTATTACGAGTCTGGCTGTTGTGGTGTAACGAGCGGCAATAATCAAATGTGTTTGGCTTGTTTTTATGAGGCCTTGGTCTCAGCTAAGCAAGGTTTATGCTCACTGGGTTGGTGGAAGTACACTGAAGTAGCTGTCAATAATCAGCAGAAGATTCACTTTGGTTAATAAGATTTGGATGAATTTTCAATATGTACTTTTAGTTATTTATGGCACAAGTCACTTTTGTTGCACATAGCACGTTTATTATTTATGATTTCTAGCAGCAGTTTTGTACATTCCTTCCTTTATTTATTTTTGATATCAATGAACAAAGGTATTTATTTTCATGAAATTTGCTCATGAATTGTTGTTTATTTATTATTCATAACGCATTTTCCTTGTACTTGATTCCTTGAATGTACTGATATGAGTTGGTAATTTTAAGGGGACAGCGCACCTACCGCATATACTCGAGTATAAGCCGACCCGAATATAAGCCGAGGCACCTAATTTTACCACAAAAAACTGGGAAAACTTATTGACTCGAGTATAAGCCTAGGGTGAGAAATGCGCAGCTACTGTAAGTGGAAAAGAGGATCAACAATGCCCATTTGCAGCCTCACTGTGCCCATTTGCATGCCTCACTGTGCCCATTTGCAGCCATAGGTCCCCCGAAATTCAAACTCGGTAGTTAAGGGTTCCTAGATGCCCCCTAGCTGCAGCCAAAATTTGGGGTCTCTGGACCCAAAGGGTCCCGAAATGACATTGCTGCAGATGGACACAGTTGACCGACTTTGGGGCCCCGTCTCGGGGCCAATTGGTGCTAGGAACCCCAAATTTGTTGTGCACCTCAGTGGAACTATCACTACAACATACCCAAAGCTGGGGTTTCTATCTCCAAGTGGCCCCAAGATACGGGGCCCCAAAGTCAGTTCGGAAAATGTCATTCTCTGCTGCATAAAAGTGCTTTACATTTTCCAAACCAACTTTGGGGCCCCTAATTTCAGGGGCCACTTGGTGCTAGGAACCCCAGCTTTGATTGTTGTAGTGTTAGTTCCACTGGGTTAGCACACCAAATTTGGGGTTCCTAGCACCAGGTGGCCCCGAGATACGGGGCCCCAAAGTCGGTTCGGAAAATGTAATTCTCTGCTGCAGAAAAGTGCTTGACTCGAGTATAAGCCGAGGGGGGCATTTTCAACACAAAAAAATGTGCTGAAAAACTCGGCTTATACTCGAGTATATACGGTAATTGGGTATGAAAATCTCTAGTGACTGAGCATCATTTTGGGCTGTTTGATTCAGGATAAGGCTGGTTTATGGCTACCCTTAGGCTAAGCTCACATGGTTGCAGGATGTGCAGTTTCAACCAGTGTTGCTATCTTTCTGTTAGAGGACCCTAAGCCGGTGATGTAAATGCTATCCTTTCAGTTCCACATCCAATCCCTGTCCAAAATTTGCCGCCTCAACCTACACCCTTTCCTAACTAATGGCACCACTAAGCTTCTAATTCACTCTCTGGTCATCTCTTGCCTCGACTACTGCAACTCCCTCCGCATTGGATTACTTTTACATAGGCTATCTGCCCTTCAATTGATAATGAATGCTTCTGCCAGGCTCATCCACCTCACCAACCGTTCAGTGTCTGCTACCCCTCTCTATTAATCCCTCCACTGGCTTCCGCTCACCCAATTAATTAAGTTCAAAATACTAACAACAACTTACAAAGCCATCCACAACTCAGCCCCCACCTACATCTCTAACCTGGTCTAAAAATACCAACCAAATCATTCTCTTTATACCTTCCATGACCTCCTGCTCTCCAGCTCCCTTGTCACCTCCTCCCATGCTCGCCTTCAGGAGTTTTCCCAAGCCTCTCCCATCCTATGGAACTCTCTACCCAAATCCGTCTGACTATCTCCTACTCTGTTTGCTTTTAGATGATCCCTGAAAACTCATCTCTTCAGAGAAGCCTATTCTGCACCCACCTAACAATTGTACTTTTATTTTCTCCATCAGCCCATTCCCCACAACTATTACTTTTTGTACCACTTGACCCTCCCTCCTAGATTGTAAGCTCTAACAAGCAGGACCTTCTGATTCCTCCTATATTGAATTGTACTGTAACTGTACTCTCAGCCCTCATGTTGTAAAGCACTGCACAAACTGTCGGCGCTATATATATCCTGAATAATAATAATAATGCCTAGCGCAGATACAAAGTTTAGATTGGCATGAAGCATCCCAATGCCCAATAAATGTGGAAAGGTCTATTGAACTGTTTTGGGGTACCAATTCCTCCCTGTTTAGTTTCCTTGGAGTACCTAGCCTTAGCAAGCAGCTTTCAGGATAAAAACTCAAATATTTTCTGATCAATCAACTTTTACAATGAATGCTGTAAAAATGTCTTGTTTCTATAAACCAACCAGTAATTTCATTTTATGGGCCCTTAGAATCCATTACTCATCACCATTTAATGTCCAGTATTTGTACCACCTAAACTTTCATTGTGCAGTTGCCACCACATAGTACTGTTGGCGACATGCTTTCATCTATTTTTTTCTATTTGGCAACTTCTAGCCCCTGAGAATAACATTCATTGTTAGGTGTCCACAATATTTTGAAGACTCATGCTTTTTGTCTGTTTACAATGAAGCCGTATTCTAAAATTTGTTTTGAGTATATACTGAGTGCTGTGAGAAAAGCTTATGCTCAGATTTGTTTTTCATTACCAAACTGCACCACGCCTGACAAAACACTTATCCTCACCGTTGTCAAACTAACTGTGCTTTTGTTATGGAAATTCTTAAGTACTTTTTGGTTTCAGGTAAAAAGGAATACAGATGACTGCAGGTTGATTAACAAAAAAGTCCCCGCTGTGATTTGTCTTACAAAGAGAGAACATCTCAGGCTGGCCGTGGGTTTATTACATGGTGTTAATACTCCTGAGGATAACATCTCATTAGAAGTCCGCTGCTGCTTGTTTTTCTATTCAGGATGGGACTTGTACAACGGCTTGTTGATGAAAAAAGGGTCCTGCACTTACAATGTATCTGGACCCAAGTATTCACAGAGGTATTTGCAGTGTTTATTCCAATCACTCATTTTCTACACTGATGGGTCAATTCTTCCAGAACTGAGTTTTAGAAAATGCCAAAGGGTCGGGATGGCCAAGTGACCTCTAATAGCTTTTGGAATCAGTAAGCTGTCTGCATAAGAGTTACCAGCTGTGCCTCACTGCTGCACTTCTCACAAAGATAACATGATCTGGTTTTCAACCAGTATAGTTTTATCTGTCCTTTTTAAGAGAATGTAGATACCTTCACATGCTTGTTCCAATGGGTACCCCAAATCCTAGGTGCCTGGTGTACGCCAACCACAACTGCAACTCCACATGACCCCTGGCATCCAAAAAAGCAATACAGGCATCCCTCTTCATTTTTCTGTCAAGGGTTCTATTAAAGCATTGACTAGAGTGGACTTAAAAATATATATTTTTTAAACCAAAAGAGATAATGAGACAAAATATTCCCAACAGTAATATAGATATAAACAAAAACCAACAAAGCTTCTGACCCTCTCCCGCTAAAAAAATACTGTGTGTTTGAGTACTTGATTTCTGTGCAGATTTCAATAGGTTTTCACGCTGATCCCAGCACAGAATCGTATAATTTTGGTTATACAGTATACTGTATATAAGGAAAATATAATTTCTCCATTTAAGGCGTTAACATAGTGTTGGCGATTGGGGTTAGAATTCATCAAGATAAAGGCCCCCCCGCACACAGGGTGTTTGTCCAGCTCTCCTAAACATCTTTCCTCCTGGCAGCAACGTTTTGGCAGAAGAAAAACACTTGATGTGTGTAAAAATTGCTTGGGCAATAATTCATTTCATTGGCCAAAATATTCATTTATTTTGGCCTATTGAAATGAATAAATGCTCAAGTGCTTGATGCATCTGCGTTTACACACATTTAGATGCATCAAGTATATTTTCTTCCAAAACGCTGCTGCTACTGGATGTACAATCTTTTTTTTTCTGCATCTAAATGCCCCTGCCTCTAAAATCTATGTGTGCATGGACACATAGGCTAACGTGGAGGGGGGTTTAGAGGCAGAAAAAAAGAGGCAGTCTCCCCTAAAAGCAGAATTTTTCAATATCAGTGTGCATGAAGACTAAAGATTAGAGACATGGTTGTTTTAAGCCTTCATTAACATTTACGATACTTTACTTTAAAGCAGGAGTAGTGTATATGCTCCACCATGGGAAATGCTGCCACACATTTAGCTATAAATATTGCATCAGGCAATCTCTACAGTTTTCCATAGAAAGTTTTGAAACATAAGGGATAATGTACACTCCACATGCTGTAACAACGTACTTGGCCTACAGGTCACATCTGTTTAACCAATCATTGAACTCTGCATTGTACATGTTCTCTTGTCTTACCGATCATTGGTGATTCAATAAAACTCCAGGTATTGGTCTGAGGCACATAGGACTGCAGGACCCCCGCTGCCCTGCCTGCTTCATTAACTCCTCCAAAAACGTAGATCTTCCCTCCACACACAGTGGCTGCCGCAGAGTGAACCGGTTTCGGAAGAGCCGCTACCGTCTCCCACTGGTTGATAATTGTATCATACCTAAAAGGCACAAAATTGTTATTGTTAGCAGTTATTACAGCATTTCTGAAACAACACAAGAATCATAACCAACTACTTTAAAGTGTATCTCTGTCCAAAAATTATAATTTAGGATATAGCTGAGAAGGTTGGAAACTTTGTCAAGTCTTTACTGCTCCCTCTCTTTGCTACTGGTCCCTCCAGGGAGCTCCCCCCTTCTGTTTGTCTATTGGGATGTCTCATGTGAATGCCTTGGCACTGATCTTCACAACCGTTGACATTTGCACTTTTCAGATGAGCAGGTCTGAGGGCTCTGGGGGGAAGATCTGCTGCAGAAAGTCAACAATACCAGCTGACAGCTGGCTGTGCCTATTCTTCAGGTCTTATTTTATTTTTTTTTATTCTTATTTTTATTTTTTTTAGAAATGTATGGCAATCAGCCATAATCTTATGACCACTGACAGTTAAAGTGAATGACATTGATTATCTTAATGCAATGGCATCTAAAAGTTGGTGGGATATATTAGGCAGCAAGTGAATATTTTGTCCCTGAAGTTGATGTTTTAAAAGCAAAAAAAAAATGGGCAAGTGTCAGAATTTTAGTAACTTTGACAAGGGTCAAATTGCAATGGCTTGAGGACTGGGCATTTCCAGAGCATATCCAAAACTGCAGCTTTTGTGGGATGTTCCCGATCTTCAGTGGTCAGGACCTACCAAAAGTGGTCCAAAGAAGGAAACCAAGTTTACCAGTGACAGGACCATGGGTAGCCAAGGCTCATTAATGCATGTGGGGAGCGAAGGCTGGCTGTGTAGTCTGACCCAATAGAAGAGCTACTGTAGCTCATATTTCTGAAAAAGGCAATGCTGGTTCTTATATAAACGTGTCAGAACACACAGTGCAGTTTGTTGTGTATGGGGTTGTGTAGCTGCAGACCGGTTAGGGTGCCAATGCTGATCCATGTCCACAGCTACAATGGGCATGTGAGCATCAGAACTGAACCACACAGCAATGGAAGGAGGTGGCCGGTCTGATGAATCATGTTTTCTTTTACATCATATGGATGGCCAGGTGCGTGTGCGTCATATACCTGGGGAAGAGGTAGCACCAGGATGGGAAGAGGGCAAGATGGCAAAGGCTTAAAGGATCTTCTACTGATGCAACAGTATAGCTTCAGAAGTCTAGTGGAGTCCATGCCTCAATGTGTCAGGGCTGTTTTGGCAGCAAAAAGGGGGACCTACTTAATATTAGGTGGATGGTCATATTATTATGGCTGATTGGTGTATATATATGAGCACAGTATGTACATTAACTGAAACAGTTCACATTTATGTGAATTCCTTCTTTAATGGATATGTAGGAAGAAAAGGCCAGACTTGCAAGGTCAGAGCACTTCAAAATCTCATATTGTTCTCTAGAAACAAGCCTTTTGAACATGTCTTGTATATATGCATGAACCAATAGATACATCCATGTGACATTGTCATATTGCCTCTTTCTCTAATTGTTACATGGAACCACATTCCATGACCATTTATGCCAAAAGAAATAAAGGTTCTATGCAGTAATTCACAGAAACACAATTGCTGACCTGCTCTGCACACATAAAGAGCAATGGCCATTGTTTGCTAAAGTCCAGAAAGAAGAGGAGGTTAACATTCGGATGGATACAATACTATCACAAATCTTCCAAGTGCTGTATTGTGTATTGTCCCTGGAATATAGTTCATTATGTTGATGTAGGAATTGCTGCAATGAAGGTGGGTTTTGTAGAATGCATATCTCGCATCCCAAATACATACTGCTTCTTGTATAAGCTGAGGCCTGCCATTGAGTTTTGCCCAATGTTGATATATTAGCTGTGAGCAAATTAGGTTTGATATTGCCTGAAGTAATGTTGTTGAGAATTTAATTTCTGCCTTTCCCCAAGGATAATCTGTTAGCAATGGCCATAGCAACAGGCCACCTGTATAATGCATCCATTTCCAAACCGGGGGTTCTATGGAACCCAATAAGCCCTCCCTCTTATACTGGCTCATGCCTCACTATTGGTCAGTGTGGTTGCCAATTACAATAATGGGCCAGTGGTGAGGCAAAGGAGACAAGTTGGTCGGCCAGGCTTGAACCAAGCAAATTATGTTGGTGTATATATATTAGAGCTTGTTAAAATAGTGTGTCTTACCGAACTAGAACAGTGCACATAAACTTTGAGTACTGCTCTATACTAGCCACACTAGCCATTTTCAACCAAGGTTCCTTGAAATCCTAGGGTTCCTCCAGAGATTGCTAGGGGTTCTATTGACCTCCTATCTGATGGTACTTGAATAAATCCAGGTCCATTGCCAACTGGCAGAGTCAACAGTATAATATCAATCTTTTTCGCTGTCAGCAAGGGTGGCATTCTGATCATCATTGTAAGCGGGGCATTTTCCCACTGACCCCTGAATTGAATTTTAGCAGGGGAGACTTGAAAAGTAAAAATTTGAAAATTGAAAATTCCAGGGTCCCTCTGGGGTAAAAGGGGATGAGAAAGGCATGCAGTACTATAGTAACTCTTAAAAAGCATTGGGCTTAGATATCCATTTTATTAGTAATAGTAGTAGTTACTACATTTTAATAATTATACGCTGCAGTATATTTCAGGCGTCAAGATTAACCACAGCATGCACCAGGGAAGGAGGTATTTTGTTTGAAAAAAAAAAAGCTGATTTCACCTTTTTTTTTTTTTTTTGCACCTCAGTGCTGCTAATATCCATTGGCCTCTATGGGGCCACTTCCTGCCTACAGGCATGTTCTCCAGCAACAGCTGTATGTCATTGTTCTGTGACAACTGTGGAATGATCCTGCTCAATGGCTTTTGGCATGGCTGCTTATAGTCTTCACAAAAAGCATATCAACCTACAACAAGGCGTGCCATAGGTTGCTGTTAGTATTCTAAATTGCTATTAGTATTCTAATGAGAAAAAATGTGGTGTCTGCACTCCTCTGGAAGTATTTAACCCTTGGGGTGTATCTCACTAAAACTGACATTCCTGTTGCAGGGGGTGCCTAAAAATCTGACTTGTATCTTAGTGCAGACTTCTGGGAAAATCAGTGAGCAATCACACAAACAGAAAATTACATTTCTGAGGGTGTACTGTACACTAACAGTGTACAGAACGTCTACAATGCCATATTGCATTGAATTTTACAGAAAATCACAGCACTGCAGGTTGAAGAGGAAAGGTATAATTTCATAACATGTTATTACAACATGGCTTGTGTAGCAAGTGTGCTATATTACATTTGTAATTACTATAACAAAAATGGAGTTACTCTTTAAGTCAATAATTTTTTTTCACATTAATCCTCGCAGTGCGCATTATTAGAGGTGTGGCAGGAACCTTTCCTTTACCTACATACACTATATTGTCGAAAGTATTGGGACACCTGCCTTTACATGCATATGAACTTTAAGCGTAACCCAGTCTTACTCTGTAGGGTTCAATATTGAGTTGGCCCACCCTTTACAGCTATAACAGCTTCAATTCTTCTGGGAAGGCTGTCCACAAGGTTTAGGAGTGTGTCTATGGGAATGTTTAACCATTCTTCCAGAAGCGCATTTGTGAGGTCAGGCGTTGATGTTGGATGAGAAGGCCTGGCTCGCAGTCTCCGCACAAATTCATCCCAAATGCGTTCTATCGGGTTGAGGTCAAGACTCTGTGTAGGCCAGTCAAGTTCCTCCACCCCAAACTCTCTCATCCATGTCATTATGGACCTTGCTTTGTGCACTGGTAAGCAGTCATGTTGGAACAGGAAGGGGCCATCCCCAAACTGTTCCCACATAGTTGGGAGCATAAAATTGTCCAAAATGTCTTGGTATGCTGGACATCTTAAGAGTTCCTTTCGCTGGAACTAAGGGGCCAAGCCCGACCCCTGAAAAACAACCCCACAACATAATCCCCCCTCCACCAAATGATTTGGACCAGTGCACAAGGCAAGGTCCATAAAGACATGGATGAGCGAGTTTGGGGTGGAGGAACTTATCTGGCCTATACAAAGTCCTGACCTCAACCCAATAGAACACCTTTGGGATGAATTAGAGCGGAGACTGTGAGCCAGGCCTTCTCGTCCTGACCTCACAAATGCACTTCTGGAAGAATGGTCAAACATTTCCATAGACACACTCCTAACTAGTACTTCATGCTATAAGGTGTAAACCTCTTTCCCAACTTACCAGGTTGGGAAGTATAGCTGGACCTCTTGTGTTTATGTTCCTAATAAATCTAAAATTTTGAAACTTTACAATTTACCTCCTTATATATGCATTACATTTTGAAACATTCTATAGCTCATTGTTTCAGAAGATTAATGTGTATTGTTTGATTTAGTCATGTAACAAAGAATTGGTATTGTCATTTCATACTGCAGCATCCTTTCCTTTAATCACAAATTGCCAATAAGACAATTGCACCTCCATGTGATTCTTGTCTCCTTTTTCTACCTTCATGCTTTATTAACCATCGCTTACACAATACATAGAGTGTCTACATGAGTGATTTTTAGAGTCTGTTTATCACAGAATGAGAAACTCCGGCAAGGCACTGGCTTTAAATATAACCGACAGGAGTGGGAATTAAGATGACACGGTGAACTTAAAACTATTGACCTGTCTGACAAAGATTAATAAAGTGACATGGCACAAGGCAGAACTTGTGAGAATGAGTGCAGGTGACAACGCAAATATGTATTTAGATTATAAATGGAGAACGAAATGGAAAAGGTGCTGAGCTAGCCGCAGAGGAATAGATTTTTAAATTTTAGAAAAATGTTATGATTTTTCTTTATTAGAAGACAATTATTGCTTAAGTGCTGGAAAATTGTTTTCTTCTGTGCCACCTGAAGGGATGCTTGAATGGAAACCACAGTGTATTTTCAGTAAGAGTCTTAAAGCATATCTAAAATAAAATAAAAATGTAAACCCTTCCCATCAAGCCTCTGTGTCCCTTTAAGTGGGCCTGTACGCCTGGGGGGCGGGATGGACTTCCCAATCACATGACCACTCTGATTGGCTGTTACAGTACTCACTTGATTGGGAGCCCATGCCACCAGCTCCCTATCATGACAGCTCCATCACTGTGCTAAGAGGGTTCACTCAGCACAGAAACCTCAGCCATCCATGGACGTCCCTGTGAGGGATGTGGGCATTAAGGTCCTCCTTCCTTGCCACCACACATATGCTTGTACATCTACAAGAGGTTCTTATGTTGCAGTTTACGGGTACTTAAATGTGGTGGCTACTCTTGTTTTTTTTCAGGCTTCTTTCCTTTATTTTCACCTGATAATCCTGCCAATAACAGCCTTCTTGTCCTTGGGTGACAACCCACTCTTACTGTACTGCATCTATGGAGAAGCAGCGTTGTCACCCTAGACCAGGGGTAGGCAACCTCGGCTCTCCAGCTGTTTTGAAACTACAAGTCACATGAGACATTGCAAGATTCTAACAATCACAGGCATGACTCCTAGAGGAAGAGTCATGATGGGATTTGTAGTTGTAGTCCACCACAGCTGGAGGGCCGAGGTTGCCTACCCGTGCCCTAGGCTGTTCTCCTGATGTGGACTAAAAACACCTCCTCCTCTCTTCATCTCCATAACATAGAGGGGTACATGTTCTGTAGTTTATAGAAGAGAACTTGTGAGAGCTAATAAGATTGTTGAGATGTTAGTTCAGTTTAGATACATAAACCAGTGAGGTGGTCTTTGAAAAATCCTTAATTGTATTTTAAATAATTCCTCAGTCAGTCTTTATACTGGTCTCTTGTAGTTTTCTTTGCAGCATAATTCAGATTAGGAGAGCAAAGGATTGTCAACCATCAGTATTTTGCTGCTTCTTCACTATCCAATCACAAGCTGGGGTGGTCCCTGACCAGACTGTATGGCTTTAACTGCAGCAAAAAAAAAAAAGTGAGGTCACAGTGTTGTCTAGCAGCGATGTCTGAAATGTAAAACTCCACAACAACGTACTCAAAGAGGAGCAGGGAACTTGCATGTGTAGTCAAACGAAGAAAACCTTCAAACAAAGCTTAATAGCTCTGGCGAGGCGGCTCCTACCCAGCAATGAGCAGCCAACAGTAGCTCAAATCCTAGAAATATAGAATGGAGCACCAGACCAAAACTGGAGGAAAGAGCTCAGGATAATTTTAATTGTTGGTAAAAAATGTAATGTATTTTGGGTGGAATCACCACTCCCCCATCACCAGTGTTCAGCACAGGATAAAACTTGAAAGGACTATGAGAAAACGGTGACTTCACAGATCTATGTTGGAACTCCCCACATAACAACTGGACAGAAGTGCTGAGCAGTAATGGAGGATGGCAGTCCTGGGAAGAGGGAGCTATGCTGCCCCTGTAACATGTTGGATGTTTTTATATTACTTTTTTTTACCAACAATTAAAATTCTTATGGTCTGTTTCATTTGGTTTTGGTCTGACTCTCCTTTCTGTATATCTATGGTTTGCAATTTAAAACTGGCTGGTAGGACACTTCACACAAACAGATTTCATATTGTGAATTTAGCCGTCTGCCCTCTCTTTCACTTAAAGGATCAATAGAAGCACTTCACCCAGTCTGCCAGTGGAGTGCTCATATCAGCTTCTTTTTTTCTCCTGAGAGGTCCGATTTAAAATAAACTTGGATTACACCCATAAACCCATCTATTTACATGTGGCCTGCATACTTAGGGTGCAGTCACCTACTCATTCTATTTTTTGCTATTCCAAATAACTTGTTCAATCCAATCTATGCTCCCTGTAATATCAGCAAGCCAAAACAATGCTGTTTTCTGAAATTAGCCAAGGCACGGCATTCCCAGCACGTCTGCGCTCAGTCCACAGCCTCTCCATGAACACATCTGACCTTTCCCTCTCCCTCCTTGTAAATCAATGAGGCAGCTATCCAACAGCAACTATACAGGGATAAACTGTTATTTTACTTAAACATTTTATTCAGTGGAACTCATCAGATCTGTTAAAATAGTACAACATGATGTCTCTCGTATCCCTCTGTTAATTGGCTCGCCTAAGCCTTCTACTTAAAAGGAGCCTTTGGTCTGGCTCGTGGGGTGAAGCAGTACCTTCCCAATCATCAAGCTCCTCTGCAGTAATTGAACCTTCCTCGTGTGAAGAATTGATAATGCCGCTTATTTAGAAACTAGTTCAAGAAGACCGGTAAGTGGGAGCAACCAATCAGATGCTGCTTGCCATATACTAGAATATGTTATACTGACAATAGCTGATATGCTGTGTGACTGTAAAGGATTCTGTATGCTTGCTATAAGTCATTCTTGCATGTTTGTCTGATATGAAAGAGCAACTTAACTCCCAAAAGAGATTCAGTTCTGTCTAGCTCCTCCCTGCATTTTTTTTTGTGTCTTTTTAAAAAAAACATTTTGTCTGGCCCCCCTGGCCACCATGCTGGCCTAGACCAGAATGACGTGTCCCCTGGTCCTGCAGCCTCCTGGGGTACTAACATCACATCTCCCAAGAGGCTACAGGATCGGTAATATCATCGGTAGCCTGGCTGCCTTCACACGCTGCAACTAGGAAAAGAGGACCAAGATGGCATCACAGGATTTTAGATCTGTCACCTGAACAGCGGATTTCAGTGGGACAACAACAGAGTGCAGCACTACAGGTAAAAAAAAACAACAAAAAAACCCCAAAACATGGGGAGAGTTAGGCACAGCTATAACCACTATAGCTCTGGAAGGTTTTACCCCCTTCATGACCAGGCCGTTTTTTGCACTGCGCTACTTTAACTGGCAATTGCACTGTCATGCAACACTGTACGCAAATGATACTTTTATTTTTTTTTTTTAAACAGAGTTTTCTTTTGGTGGTATTTGATCACCACTGGGTTTTTTGTTTTTTTTTGCAATATAAACACACACACAAAAAAAAAATCAAATACACATATTCGCCAGCGCACCATGAATCGTTAATTATGTCCAAATCTTTATTCAAGAATGATCACATCACAGTAGACATAGGGGGCTATTTACGAAAGGCAAATCCACTTTGCACTACAAGTGCAAACTACAAATGCAAAGTGCACTTGAAATTGCATGTATAATCCTTGCATGTTCCTGACCTACAGCAACTGCTTTCAGTGCAATTTCAAGTGCACTTTGCACTTGTAGTTTGCACTTGTAGTGCAAAGTGGATTTGCCTTTCATAAATAACCCCCTGTGTGCATAGTTTCAGAGCCACGCAGGGCCCCTTCGTCAGGAAGGGGTCCTGCGTGGCTCAATCTGAAACATTGCACTATGTCTTCTGTGATGTGATCATTCTTCAAAAAAATTCGGAATGTAATCGGTGATTAGTGGTGGGCTGGCGAATATGTGCATTTGATTTGTGATGTTTCCAGTTCCAGCTGGTTGTTGCTGCAGCACCCATTACTCCTAAAGCCTTATCTAGGAAAGTGTTCAATAGGAATATCAATACTATAAACAAAACAAAAAAAAGACCCCAAAAGCCCCCGAAATGGCAATATTTGATAGTGTGACAGTGATACCTCTGTGCTGGACTTTACACAGCTCAGCCACACCAGACAGTCCTGTCTGGCAGGACCACATACCTGATTTTTCTCTAAGTTAAAGTAGAACTATGGCTTCCCGTTAAAAAAAAAACAAATATGTGCTGCAGCACTCAATTATAAATGCATCTGCACTTACAGTCTTCTCTTAGCCCCCCTGCAAGACCAGAAGCTTTCAAGATGAATGCTCTGTGGACAAATGATTACAAGATGGCAGCTGCTTCCAGTACAGTACGCAGATCACTGATACGTCACTGGAGCGCTAAATTAGTTTTGCGGTCAATGACATTTGATTTGATTAGCTTGGTGACTGTAAAGATGTACGGTTAATACACGCTCGATGAAGATTTATCCTACATGATGTCAGGAGTTCACTTGCATTTTTATCCCCTTTTGCTTCTTAGATAATGTGGCAGCAATTCAAAAAGCTCTTGTAAAATGAGCTAGGGAGACGGCGGAAAATGATTACACTTTCAGCTGTCAAGTAGATCTGTATAATGGTCTGCTCTTTCAACTCGCACTTCCTGAGAGATGTCTTACATATAAGCAGCATTTCCATGACTTAAAAAGTGTAAGTGGTGAAAAAAACTTTTCTTTTTAGTTTCGGATAGAGTGGAGAGGGATTAGAACACTGGTCGGGTTTTTATTATTGCCTGTGCCCCCATCGGGGAGTTTCATCTTCTCTACTTGTCCTGTTTACTGTTATCACTGAGAATGAAAGTGAAAGAAAATCCCAAATTTTGGGGTGTTACCAGAACAGGAATAGAGTGGAAATTTTCCAGGGGGGACACTAGTTCTGGTGAAATTGAAGCCACGCACTGATGACATCAGTAAACACCTTTATTGGATCACAAACAGAATGAGGTCATAAAGGATATCGCCCGCCTTTTTTTTTTTAATGCATTCCCCCTAATAGGTTTCCTCAGTAATTTATTAAAGTTATTACAGGACCTTGGTGCTTGTAATTATTTTATTTTCACCAATTTAGCATTTTCAATGACTCCATGAAGCTGAATCTTTTTTTAAAATTTGCTCGCTGTGAGCAGGATTTGAACCTGCGCAGGGAAACCCTATTGGATTTCGAGTCCAACGCCTTAACCACTCGGCCATCACAGCTGTACACAGCAGGCTTTCATCTGGTTCCTAAACAGCTAAAGATGAACTAAAGGCAGATATAAAAAACACACTCTAATGCAACTCTATATTCATTCATAAATAATCAATAAATTATTTATATTGAATTAATTATTATTAGGTGTTCTGCATCTACATATGCTGATATACTATAAAGAACCTTGGTGACAGGAGGAGAAAGCAGAGGGAACAGAGATATGACCTGCACAGTATACTGCTGCCCCTTCACTATCCAATCACAGGTTAGGGGTGGGGTGGTGTCACCAATGCCTCTTAAAGCAGAGGCATTGGTGCCAAGGAAGCTGCCATCTTAGCCTGTTTGATCTCCAGTTGACCTGGCGCTGCACATGTTATCAGTTATGACACCAGCCATTTGACAACTTGGCAGTCAGGTTGAGAGTACTAGCAACTGTGACAATTATACAATTATCCATCATGGCATGCTTTGAATGTAACTATTTTGGAAAATAGTTAAATGGATGGGTTGGTTCCGCTTTAACTGTAAACAGAAAAAAAGAGTGCAATGCTTCTGGCCGTGCTTTGTGGCAGTGCTGTTTAAATATCAGGACTGGATGGGTAGAAGTAGAAATACTCATGTATATAAATTTTAAACTGAGCATTTAGTCGTTTGCCTAGAGTAATACTCCCCCCCCCCCCGCGCGCTGTGCCTGGCAATAGAGGTTTATGGGCAGCCTGGAGATTTCCATCGTTCTCTCACCACTCCTCATTTGCTGCCTCCACTGTAGATCTGCAAAGTAGCTTCCAATCAATGACAGAACTCAACTCAAGATGCCCAAAATGCTTCACAGCCTATTCCCCAAATATTTCCTGACCCCATATGCAAATATAGTCCCAAAACTCCAACTTTGCTCCCTTACTCATCCTAACCTCCTAATTTATCATCCTAGTCTCACGTGATGCATGGCTACAAGATATTTCTAACGCACCCCCCACCCTCTAGAACATTCTTCTTTACCAGATCTGCCTTCAATTAAATACAATGTCCATCAAAATCCACTTTTTGAAAGTTGCTTTCCCCAAGATCCTTTGTAGCAGTTCCGGATTTACCATTAGCTACAGTAGGCGTAGGGCTGCAGGTAACAAGGAAGAGCCGACTTTCCTTATAAAGCCACACATACTTTACTATTCACCGGTAGGAATGCAGTCATCTCTATAAGCCTATTTAGACGTTGTTACAATTTTCTAAGTCAAGTTAGGACCATCAAAACAAGAAAATGTTCTTTGCAAAATAGGTGAGCCTTTCCATGCTAATGTTTGTGTGCCTACAGGCTCCAGTGATGGAGATCAACTCTACCTATTCATTAGAGACCATTCAGCTACCACAACCCTCTGCCACTGTCATCCACCTTGCCTGTTAGCTTTATATACACTTTAAGCTACAAGTGTTGTGGTTGTCATCCTTCCTCGTCCTTGTTTGCTACTTAGTGAATCACTCTCCCAGAATACATATGCATCCAGTGCAGTCAGATCTCTTGAACTCCATACTTGTTCAAAGTCAGGAACTTTCAAGTAGTGAAAAAAAGAATGACAGCCACATTTGCCTCTAAAATTTGGAAGCTTTGCCATTTTTATACTGGCAGGTTTGGTATAATCCCCCCTGCTCCCACGCAAATCTGGCCTTTTTCTTTCCTCCCCTTATCTTGAGTAAACTATTAAAATGAGGCACACTTCTTTAGAATTGTCTCCTCCCCATTTGAATCCACAATTTAACCCCAACAATAGACTGTCCTTAGAGGATCATTTCCTGTTTTTATGTGCAATTTTGTCATTCATATTCCCAAGCCTTGGAATTGGAGACTATAAGGAAGAGAGGAAAGATCGCTGGTGACACACATCCACTGAGTCCTATGATGGTAATAAGAGAGACAACCTCAGCCTGGGCTCCAGCCAGGCCATGCCCCAATGCGCTTCACTCCGCCCGCGATAAAACTCAACTTGAAGAATTCATGCCACTCATGCCTTATCATTATACAAGGTCTGCCATTGGTATGATTTAGTGTCTGGGATTGGGCAATAACATAATTTGTGAGGATGTCCAGTGCAGGAGGGCTGCCAATTTTACATAAACCTTTTGCACACCGAGCTTAAAAACGTCACTTTTACAGGCATCTGGTGAGTTCTTTTTTCAGCCTGTTAAAGCATCTCTATTGTATCCTAAGCCTCCATGAACACATAGGTGTTTACAGGTGTATTAAAAGAGGAACATTTACTGAAAGCTGAAAAAAAACATCAAAAGCATGTTCAGGAGAAGAGCTGAACAGCAAAAAAAGCATAGAATGTGTATCTAAACGCATCTGAGCGTTAATGCTTTCTAATGGCCAAAATAAATGAATATCCTGGCCAATGGAATCCATTAATGCTTGACACGTCTAAACGTGTGTGCAATACGCGGCTTAAGGCTGGGTTCACATATATGCGACAGTTCGCATGACATTCAAGTGTGACCAGCTTGTCCGAAGGAGAGAGGAAAAAGGGAGAGAGTGACTGCACTCTTAATAAGCGATGTAATTTGTGAAACGCGTCAACCATGCCCTCCTCCCTGTGTGTCACAATGTTATTGTGTATTTTTTGATCGTTTGATGTTCGATGTTTTCGCGCAATTACATTTTTTCTTGAAACATGGAGTGCGGTCACTCTCTCTCTTCTTCGGACTATTTGGTCAGACCATGGACTGGACCAGCACCCGATCATCAAGGAGAGGATAACTCCAGTTCAGGTGCGAATTCAGGCAAAAATTCGGACCAGAATTGCACCGGACCCCAGGCACGAACCCGCGGCAGCACATATATCAACCCAGCATTAGGCACTTTTTTTAGGCAGCTTTTCTCCTGCCAAGAGTTCTGCCATTCGGAGTAGCAAAGCAAACACATGAGGCCTTAGGGAAAAGCTCTACAGCTATCCCATCCTATCAGAAGCCAGAGATTGCCAGATACATCTGTAGTTCAGAGTTCTCTGCCGCTATATAAATACAAAGCTTACTGAATCATGATGAAACTGGCAAAGAAAAATAATACAACACTGTCATAAGGTCCAGATTAAAAAACAAAACAAAACAAAAAACAAAAAATAAAAGTCTAGCCCTATAAAAGCTTTGTAAGAGTGAGCTATTAAGTTGAAGAACAGAGGACCAATGGAAGTCCTTCATTCCAGTCTTCTGCAGATCATTTACAAAGCTGCCAAACTAACCATCATAATTCTGGGCACATCCGGCATGACCGTCAATGTAACCTTAGCAGAATTGTTTTCAGTGATGCATCAGTGAATTAAGCTGCAGCCATTCTGCACAGTTGATTGTTAAACGACATCACTGTGTGCATGACCGTCTGAAATCTTTAAAGGAAAATTTCACATCTGCAGAATTTCACCACCCACTTTATACAGTTTTAAAAACTTTTTTGCTATGTGATTCTGTTTTTTTGCAAGGATGCTTCAACCTTTCCTGTTCTACAGGCTATGCTGCCTCTTGTCTTGTTAAAGTGATATTAAACCGTATGTTTTTGGCAAAATTATAGTTTTTTGGCAAATTATTGTGTCGCTTGCTGAGTAGGCAGCTTCCTCATCTTTTAATCCTTGCCTATGTTCCAGTTTAAAGGGTAACTCCACTTTGCTGGAAAATATTTCCACAAATATTTTACTAAAAAATATAATATTTCATATAAAATTGTGACATAAGCCATACAGCATTAAAATGTACCATTTAAGCAGCACAGTGGCTAAGTGGTTAGCACTTTGGGCTAGCAGCAAAAGAGTCACTGGTACAAATCCTAATCATGACACTACCTGCCTAGAGTTTGCATGTTCTCTCTGTGCCTGTGTGGGTTTCCTCCCACACTTCAAAGACATGCTGGTAGGTTAATTGGCTCCTATCTAACTTGGCTTAGGGAAATAGACCTATGAGTGCTGCCAACATTGCTTCAGAGGTTGAAGGGGTGTGGGGGGGTCAGCCTGTCAGTGCTCAGACCATATACTGCATCAAATTGGTCTGCATGGCTTTCATCCCAGGAGGAAGCCTCTTCTAAAGATGATGCACATGAAAGCCTGAAAACAGTTTGCTGCAGACTAAGGACATGGATTACTGGAACCATGTCCTGTGGTCTGATGAGACCAAGATAAACTTATTTGGTTCAGATGGTGTCAAGTGTGTGTGGTGGCAACCAGGTGAGGAGTACAAAGACAAGCGTGTCTTGCCTACAGTCAAGCATGGTGGTGGGAGTGTCATGGTCTGGGGCTGCATGAGTGCTGCCGGCACTGGGGAGCTACAGTTCATTGAGGGAACCATGAATGCCAAAATGTACTGTGACATACTGAAGCAGAGTATAATCCCCTCCCTTTGGAGACTGGGCCGCAGGGCAGTATTCCAAGATGATAACGACCCCAAACACACCTCCAAGATAACCACTGCCTTGCTAAAGAAGCTGAGGGTAAAGGTGATGGACTGGCCAAGCATGTCTCCAGCCCTAAACCCTATTAAGCATCTTTGGGGCATCCTCAAATGGAAGTTAGAGGAGCGCAAGGTCTCCAACATCCACCAGCTCTGTGATGTCGTCATGGAGGAGTGGAAGAGGACTCCAGTGGCAACCTGTGAAGCTCTGGTGAGCTCCATGCCCAAGAGGGTTAAAGGGGTTGTAAAGGTAAAAATTTTTTCACCTTAATGCATTCTATGCATTAAGGTGAAAAAACTTTTGACAGTACCGCCGCCCCCAACCCCCCCGTTTTACTTACCTGACGCCTCGAATCTTCGGTCCGCGTCCTCGTCAGCTTCATTGCAGCTCAGCCTGGTCGCTGATTGGCTGCAGTGGATGGATTGAAAGCAGCGCAGCCATTGGCTCGCGCTGCTGTCAATCACATCCGATGACGCGGCGCGCCGGGGGGCGGGGCCGAGTGATACAGCGAGCGGCTATAGCCGCCGGCTGTATCACGGGAGCGCGCCCGCAAGCACTCACCACCATGCGAGCCCTCGCATTAAGGTGGTAAATGCTTGCGGGGAGGAGCTGAAACAGCCGCCGAGGGACCCCAGAAGACCAGGTTCGGGGCCACTCTGTGCAGAACGAGCTGCACAGTGAAGGTAAGTATAACATGTTTGTTATTTAAAAAAAAAAAAAAAAACATCTTTACAACCGCTTTAAGGCAGTGCTGGAAAATAATGGTGGCCACACAAAATATTGATACTTTGGACCCAGTTTGGAACTTTTTTACTTAGGGGTGTACTCACGTTTGTTGCCAGTGGTTTAGACATTAATGGCTGTGTGTTGAGTTATTTTGAGGGGACAGCAAATTTACACTGTTATACAAGCTGTACACTCACTACTTTACATTGTAGCAAAGTGTCATGAAAAGATATAATAAAATATTTACAAAAATGTGAGGGGTGTACTCACTTTTGTGAGATACTGTATATGTAAAGTGCTGCATTAATTGATGGCGCTATAAATGTACCTGAAATAAATAATCTACACTGCTGTAACTTTCTGTAAAATGCAATATGGCATTTTCTCAACAAATGTGGAGTTACTCTTTAAGCTGGTGCCATGATTGCTGTCCCAGGTTTCCTGTTTCAGGGTGGCTCCTTTCTCTTGCAGCTTCCTATGGAACCACCCTTGCATGCAGAGACTAGAGTTGTATCTCCCCACACTGTGTGCATCAATAGAAGCCAAGCATTGCAAGGCACTCCCCTGCACTTTCTCCAAGCTAACAGTCTGGCTGGAGACTGCACTGTCCACTATTAACACTGTGAAGACCAGAAGTCCATGGAATCAGCACTGAGAGAGCAGGAGCAAAGTTGTAAACTGCAAGTGCTGGGGTAAGAATTTTAACAAATAATTTATTGTGGAATGTTTTTTTTTTAACTGTACCTTTTCAATTTAAAGGGGTTTAGTTCTACTTTCAGCAATGTTCAAACCAAACATTAAAGCAGAATTCTACTACTTATTTCTGTGTGATGAAGGGATGTGTACCCCGCCAGATCTTTTTAATACAAGAGATATAGGTAGACATAAGAAAACTTGTAAAATTACGCTTATCAAAATTATGTATTTTTATATATTTATATTAATGTTTGTACAAAATTGTACAAAAGTTCATTACATCTAGCATTAAATGTTTTTTTTTTTTTTTAAAAAGCCCCTTCTCTAACAAGGTTTTTTTCTTTACTCACCTGAGTAAAAAGTTAGTGGAAACTCGCGATCCACTGCCACAATTTGGGTCGTGATATACATATATATATACATGAACTGTTTTATCAGTCAAAGGATTTGTATTTCTGTCCCTGCAGGTCTGAGATTAAACAGCTCTATCACACAGCACAGGCAGGAGGATGACATCACTTACAGATAAGAAATACAGTGGTGCCCTCTCTCCACCCCAAGTCTGCTGACTAGGTACCAGCATGTCCCTCATCAACACTTTTGCATACCCGATTGCCTCCCAATCCTGCCCCTCATTCTGCTGTATAGAGATTCCAAGGAGCTGATATCAAATCAAATTCAGGTACTTACAATAGTTGTAGAAAATGATATATGTAGCACCCTCTAGTGGAGAGTGCTAGTGTAAATAGGGTTTTTTTTGATAGTATAGGTAAATTTAGGCTTGGCTGGGTTGAATCTGGGTCAGGGTAAGTGACTCAGGGAGGCTGGATGACTCATCAGGCAGCACCTCTGGTACCTCCCCCTACTTGTGGAACCTTGGAGAAGCTTCCAGAAGAATGGGAGGGAGGTTAGAAGGAGCTACCTGGAGTAATGATGAGGGCCCCAGCCAATCCCTGGCCAAATGGGCTGGCAGAGGGAGGGAACCTCTTAAATACTCAGAGTCAGGGTAGCAGGGGCAGGAGAGTTTGGGTGGAAGCTGGAGATGGAATGTAGCTGGACACTGGACTTTCTCTACACACCAAAGAGGCCCGCGGTCCCTGCCTGTAAAAGGTTTTTGCTTTAACTGGAGGCCTTGCCAGATCCATCAAACAGTGTTCCAGTTGGGTCTATGTTGTTTCTGCGAGCAAGTGATGTGCTGTAGGAAGAGGAGTGTATACAGATAGTTTATATAGTTGAAGTGTCCCTGAAGAGGCGGGCACCCCATAATCATACTATCCCCATCCAAGTTTATTAACCCCTAAATAAAAACACAAAAAAAACTAAGTTGCTGGACTGTTTTCCTGTCTCAAGCGAGCCTGTGGAAATCCGGTGTGCCTGGCTGTGGAGGGTGGTGGATCCCTTCACCAGCGGCTCCTACGTGGGATGCGCTACATTTATATATATATATATATATATATATATTGTATATATTTAATAACGTATTATTTTTTTCATCTGCCCCGAGTTGATCTTTACACCAGGGGTGACCGCAAAATGTAATATTACATTTAACCAGTTTCTTTATTGTCCACAGATGAATAAAATCAGGCCTTAAGCAGTCATCAAAACCTCCAATCCATTATTGATCCATTGAGACAATAGAGGTATCATTTAAACTGCAATTTTCTCTAAATGCCAGGAAACAGCAACAAAGCAATGAGAATCTTTTTATTTAGGGTCACAGAAACACACAAAATCCTGCTTTTCTGTACAACCTCTGAACAATAGCCTCTGCTGGCATGGTATTGATCTGCGCATTAATGGTTGGTATAAGTGGCACAAGGCAAGATGAAAACTGACCAACCGATCGATCTGTTGAGTGAAATGTTCCTGCGGCTCCAGGTGGGTACTTTTGTTTTTTTTATGTTCGAGTCAATGTGACAATATCATTTATTTTGATATATTATTTGCGGAGTGTGGTATCAATATTTGTTTCTAGTTTGGTTAAATTGAGTTTATGCTGTGAGCTAGGGCATAAATTATGGGGTGCTGAGAGGTCAGCTTCCCTGAGTCTGAGGGGACAGGGGGTGCAAATATAAGTGACATTACCTCTCCCTTTCCTGTTTACCAGCTCACTCCTCTCCTTTTTTTTTTTTACTGTAGCCGGTTTAGAAAAAAAACAAAACACAATAGTACTGTGAGGGGCAAATGTACAGAAACAGAACACACACCAAATGGCAGGGCACTGGTCATGTAGTCTCTGCATAGGCGTGCGCACAGGGTGTGCCAGGTGTGCCCAGGCACACCCTAATCACATTGTGCAGCACAGATCCCCACTACTGCCCTGGCTCCCCCCCCTCCTTCCCCTCGCAGTGCTTCCGGCTTCCCAACTCTCCTCTCCCTCCGGCTGTTGCTGTGGGGATGTTTTAGGATGAGTAGGGGAAGAGGCCGGTAAATATGTAACTTACCAGCCCCTTCCCTTTCATTGTGAGTGATCGGTAGTATGTGTTGGAGCTTTGGGGTGCAAACCCTAATGCAATAGGCTGCGCACACATATCAGTCTTTGCCAATGAAATGATGTGGCTTAGGCAGAGCTGGCAAATCACCAGATCTCTTCTTCTCTTGCTGTGGCATTAAGCTACATTGGCAGCACCTGGAAGCTGTAGAAATAAAAAAGCAGCACACATTGCAATACTTATGCCGTGTACACACGATCGGAATTTTGGCCCGCAAAAGACCAATGAGAGTATTATGCTCCATCGGACTTTTGCTGGCCGAATTCCAGCCAGCAAAAGATTAAGAGCATGCTCTCAATTTTTCAGTTGGAAAAAGTTTCTATCCGAAAATGCGATCGTCTGTAGCAATTCCAACGAGCAAAATTCCTAGGCATGCTCGGGAACAATTTGACGCATGCTCGTAAGCATTGAACTTCATTTTCTCGGCTCGTCATAGTGTTGTACGTCACCGCGTCCTTGACGGTCGTAAGTTCAGCGAACTTTTGCGTGACCGTGTGTATGCAAGGCAAACTTGAGCGGAATCCGTCAGAAAAGCCGTCATATCTTTTTCTGACAAGAAGTCCGATCGTGTGTACGCGGCATAACTTTCAATCCAGAGCAGTAACCTGCAGTACCTATTTTTTACCATAAAGATGTCCCCACTGTTCGGGGTTTAATGACACCCAATGTTACTCAACATGGAAGACTGAGAAAATATAATGAATGCAGGGGGTCATGGACCCACCCACTTAAGGGGCATCAACTCATCATCTTTCATTCACAGTATAAGGATACAGAGAGCTGTGCTAATGTCATTACGTCAGTGCCACTCTTTGCGTCATCTGCACCAGAAGCAGATCAGAAGATCCTGTGCGTCATGTGACTGGCCTTAAGACATTGGAAAATGGTAAGTATAAAATAAAAAAAGGCAAAAATACTTCTATGGTGTTGGGGTTGAATCATGGGCATGGGGCTAAGCCATGATTTGGAATTTAGGTAAATAGCAACTCTAAAGCCGCGTACAAAAGCCCCCTACTCTAACTTCAGGAACACTAATGCCGCGTACACACGATCAGACATTCCGACAACAAAATTTGTCTTGCATACACACGGTCACACAAATGTTGTCGGAAATTCCGAACATCAAGAACGCGGTGACGTACAAGACGTACGACGGGCCGAGAAAAAGGAAGTTCAATAGCCAGTGCGGCTCTTCTGCTTGATTCTGAGCATGCGTGGACTTTTGTGCATCAGAACTGTGTACACACGATCGGAATTTCCAACAACAAAGTTTGTTGTCGGAAAATTTGAGAAATTCCGACAGCAAATGTACGATGGAGTATACACACGGTCAGAATTTCCGACAACGAGCTCGCATCGAACATTTGTTTTTCGGAAATTCCAACCGTGTGTAGACGGCATTAGTGTTTATGAGGTTAGAGTGGGGGGCTTGATTTTAAGGTAGTAAGCAAAGTTTATGAAAGCTGATCTACAGGTATTTATTAAAGACACTTACATTGATGCAGGTCTGTGTTCATTAATACACGGTTAACTGTATTTTCTTAAGGCAATAAGTGTAAATAGGGCTGCCGATAGAGGGGTACAGGTGGCTGTCCCGTCCTGGGCTTGGACCCTTTTGGGTCAGAAAGGGGACCCAGATTAATAAGGAAGCAGGGTGACTCCTCACTCAGGTTCTTTCTCCAAAGCGAAAGCCATGCATCCCAGCCTCCCCTGCTGGCCGCTCAAGCCCTTCTTTGTTATACTTTGGGTGGAGGAAGCCAAGCTCTGGTTGGTTGGGGTTGACTTCTGTCATTCTCCTGCTGGTTCTTTCTGGTAGCTTCCAATATCTCATTAGGTAGCTGATACTAACAAAAAGGTCAGCCTTGGCCAGAGATGTGGGTGTTTCCCCCACAAGTGATAGGAGAGCGCCCCAGATCTCCTACGCTCTGTCATCCTCCGAAACCCCCCTTAGCTGCTGGTACTGTACACTGCCCTGGGGGCTGCCTCACCTTCACTGCCCTATGAATACTGTACAGTTGAATCATTTCTCACATTTACAACTCTCTGAAGGGGACCTTCCAGATGGAAACCATAGACAATGTGTGATGTCTGGGACTCCAGTCTGGGGGTTCTGAATGGCTGGCAAGGTCTCAGTATGTAATGTGGGGAAAATAAGCTCTGTCAGCTAGGCTGTACGGGGTCCGACGATTTCTAATGATAGCCCAGAGTGTAAGTATCTAACTCTGACTTGGTATAAGCCTTTAACAGTCCCTTTACAGCAAAATTCAGACTGGGAGATGGAGAAGTAGTACAATTAACACAAGTTGCACTCTATTACCAAAAGAGTTGGGACACCTGCCTTTACACGCACTTGAACTTTAATGGC
Source organism: Lithobates clamitans (assembly GCA_037952925.1). Taxonomy (NCBI): domain Eukaryota; kingdom Metazoa; phylum Chordata; class Amphibia; order Anura; family Ranidae; genus Lithobates; species Lithobates clamitans. The sequence goes on along the minus strand of JBBGZY010000292.1, from coordinate 10,563,000 downwards.
ATCCCAGTCTTAGTCCATAGGGTTCAATATTGAGTTGGCCCACCCTTTTCAGCTCTAACAGCTTCCACAAGGTTGTCCACAAGGTTTAGGAGTGTGTCTATGGGAATGTTTGACCATTCTTCCAGAAACGCATTTGTGAGGTCAGGCACTGATGTGGACGAGAAGGCCTGGCTCGCAGTCTCTGCTCTAATTAAAAAAGAAAAAAAGGAGACTGTGTTGTGTGGTAGAAGTGCTGCAAGTAAAAACAGTTTTTTTGGCGGAATCAGACACAGGGTCTATTTCCCTGCTAGAAGGGGATATCAAAATGTAGTTAGAGTAGAGTTGCCACCTCATCCCTTTAAAACCGAACACATATTAATTACACGGGTTCTGTGGCTGAATAAGGTGGTAATTAAACTCACTTGGTGCCTTATCTGCATTAAATTAGCCTCAGAACCTGTGTAATTCATATGTGTTCGGGTTTAAAGGGATGAGGTGGCAACCCTTAGTTAGAGGCAGACAAGCCAGCATTTACTTTATACTTGGTGTAGTGCATATATTATTGTCCAATCAAATAAGATTTTTTTTTCTAGTTTCCCTGGGCCACAATTGAATGTTTGAAGGCTCATTTGACCTACAGTGAAAATATCTACTTTAGCACATCAGACCCACAGAGTGTCATTCTCCTCCAAAAAAGGCTGTGATAGAAAGTGCTCGCTACAAGCACCAGAGAGCCCATAGATGTGGAAAAAATTAAGTTCAGTAAATTGTTTTTAATGAAACAGGGACCTCTGAACAAGCTGAAGGGATCTGGGATTTGACTTTTGCTCAGGCTGTTTTTTCCATGGGACCGAAAACCAAATGGACCGGACAATCCATTTCCACATTGTAAAGCAATTTGCAGTATTCTATTTTGCCAGAGCACTTGTAATATCCATTGGAAAAAGAAGACACACAACAGCCTGCAAATCCCATTATGGTTATAGAAGGAAGTACAAAGACCTTTTTTTTTCTTTGCAGAAACAAACCCAGCTTCCTTCTATCCACCCAGGGCCACATTCAATAATACACATCAACAGTTTAAGGCTAGCTAATGAGTCCCATTTCAGCAGCATTAGCACTCTGTTTTGTGCATAATGTCTTGATTGTTTCTGCGAAATTGAAAATCCAAACATCAGAGACGGAATGTTGGGGATGGAATTCTCATAAACACTGATGTGATCCCTAGTTAAATATAATTACTGATTGGAGACAGGCATCAACTGCTGCTTTGAAGGATTAGATTGACAAGCTAATATTAACTACTTCATTACTGCGGAAGCCAAGATGCCACAAAATTATAGTTCAGTAGAGAAACCCTCAGTACACGGTACAAAAAACTTTACTCATAAAATTAAATCTTGAAAATACCATAACATTGACATCTAAAGTCAGCTCACATGCTCAATGTGTCCTGCAGCCTAGGTGGGGGGATCCTTAAATCCTCAAGATTTTTTTGTATGATGTCAAACAGCTCTGAAATGCCAGTTCAGTGCATACTATATACTTCTCTCTGAGCTGGGACAGAGGGCTTTCATTCCTATAGACTGGCTTGTTTGTGCCAATTTTAAGCAAAGCTATAGCTTTATTAGGATGGAAAGAAACAAGATGATCTTTGGGAATGCAGGACCCCCTCCCCAATGACCTCCCCCACTCTTTACCCATATCTAGTATACTCCCCTTCTTATCTAATGACTCCACCAAGACACTTAATTACTCAGTCTTTCGCTTGAGTGCTGCAACTTCCACCTCACTAATCTACCTCTACATAGGCTATCCAATTCAGAGCCTATCAGAGTCATCCACCTTATTAATTACTCATTATCTGCCGCTCTTCATCTGTCAATTCCTTCACTGGCTTCTGCCCCAAACTATATCACCAGTCTCATCTAAAAATATCAACCAAACCATCCTTTTCACTTCCCCCAAGACTTCCTGCTGTTTATAGAGATTTTCTAGAATCTCTGCCATCCTCTGGAACCCCCTACCTCAATCTGTCCAGCTATCCCCTTGTCTGTTCGGTGATTCCCGAAAACTCATGTCTTCAGGGAAGCCTACCCTGTCTGCACCTAAAAACTGAACTTTTACTTTTCCAATCAACTCCCCTTTCCCCCCTAAAGTTACTACCTTTTGTATCAATCCCTCCCTTTTAGGATTGCGAGCTGTCTTGAGCAGGGCCTACCTGACTCTATTGTCTTGCATTATATTGTAACTGTACTGTCTCAGTTTAATCCGTAGTGTAAACTGTTATGTATATTGCGCTATGTAAATTCTGAATAATAATAAAAGCCCTACTTTTCTAAATCAGCGGTCTTATAATGCACTCTTCAATCTTCCATCTTCTGAATTGCAGAGGATCCTTTTGTGGGTGCCCACATTGCTGGCCATTTCCATTGGCAGAGTAGTCTTCGGCTCCAAAATACTCCAACTGCAGTTTGGTGTCACCACAAGGGGATCGGTCTGTGCAGACACAGACTGCAGTGCAGGATATCCTGAAGAGGCACCAGCAACAGACTTGGCAGATTTGTGTATGATGGTTTTTCTTTTTTTATTGTAAATAGTTATGCCTAGACATGTCTAAGTATGGGCTTTAAAATGTGTTAAAGGCAGCAGTCATGAACTTGGGGCTGCAGGAGAACCATTGCCTGGAGAACTCTTCCTTTGAGGGCACTGGGCTGCCTGAGGTGACCATTATCTGTGATAATGTGATTAGATCTACTTTTCTGAGGTGGTCATTGTCTGTGATAATGTGATTAGCTCTTATCTGATGGTCTTCTGTATAAATTCAGTGTGTTTCTCTAATAAAGCAGTTCTTCTGGTTTGCTCCAAAAACTAGTGTTGCCTAGTTCTTTGAGGTAGCTGCAGCTATTTTCACTGGCCTTGTGTTCCAAAGCTTGGGAAGCAGCTTCTTGGTAACCAAACGGGTTGTCAGGGAGTCCGTCATTTCAGGACACAGATATGGAAGCTGCCACTGCTTACGTGCCTTAGAAGGTACAAGGAACTTACCTGGAACAAACATGTGGCCATCAGGCATCCTGACACCTGGTATATATAGGCCTGTTACTGGTACCTGACCCAGCAAGTAAGCAAGAAAGTATAAGGGGACAGCTCCTGGCAGTAGCTACATCCACATTTCTAGCTGCAGTAAGGTAACTAGGAGATTCTGATTCAAAGTGAGCATTAAGGTAAGTTTCCTGTGTTCTTATGTCTTTAGTGAATGTTGAAGTTAAAATAGGAACCCCCTTTTAGGAATACCTTGTCATAGGTAGTTCATGTAAATGAATGCATTTACAATCTTGTAGATGCAGTTATAAAGCTTTATTATAAACCTTAGGACAGGATTTGAGAAGGATATGAGAAGGTGGATCCTACAGCTTCTCTGGCTAATAGTCACTGGATGGGTTTCAACATCCTGGATCTCACACAGCATCCACAGGAGGATCCAGTGTAAGCTCTCCTCTGACCCTCTAGGCACACAGACTGTTGACAAGGGAACCTCAACTCCTCTACAATGCTCTCTCCCCAAAGAGGAGGGCTACCAAAGGACCCTTCCAGAACAGTGCCCCTTTGTTTTATCAAAGCCTGTTTTCCAACCAATGATGAGAAACTCACCAGGTGACAAGACAGACATGACTCTCAGTATACAACCCCTGTCAAAGAACGCTGAAGCTTTCCCAACAGTCTTGCACATGACGCAATATAGATATATGATAATGTGCTCCTTTTTAACAGCCAAATTCCATTGTACTTCCACGCCCTAACCTTGGCCAGCATCCAACCTTGGGCCCTAGGCCATGGAATTGCTTCCTTCCCAGGCAGCAAGGTGGGAGACTATGGGCCCCTTGGATACTTCTCACCTTTTCCAGCCCACATCACAGGCAATAAACCTTCTAGTGATTAGATGAAATGACATATTCAGGACCCACAACACTGTTTCTCATTGGAGAACACTCCCCAGCAAAAGGCAAAAGCAAACAATATCCCAAACCAACAAATGCAGAAACAATAAAAAAACAGAGCTCAGGCTGGCCACAGCTTACTTGCCCACTAGTGACACTTGAACTGAGCAGGTGCTCTACAGATAGATAGCATTGTACACCTAGAACAGATTTCTCCTTCCAATGTTTAGTATAAATCAGAGGTAATTTTGCCCATATAGTATAGCTTATTCAGTATTCTTTGTCTTGAACATGCTTTGTTTCCCTATGTAGAGAGAATTTAGCAACTTAATATATATTTTCTAGATAAGAGATTTTTTTTCACAGTGTTGGTTAGACTAAATTATTTATTTTAAAAATGATTTATTTTAATTGTTACAGACGGCCCAGCACTGTGGGGAAAATAATGAGAGCTTGATAAGACGCCTTTTCTTTGTCGGCGGATCACAGCTCATCTTATTTTTATAACTGGTCTTCAGCACAGAGGCCGATTAATGAAGCAGAATATTCTGTTTAAATCACTTTCTGCCCTGCACATCATATTGCATCATCTTCAATGCTTACTGTGTCACTGTTAGTTTATTTTTCCATTTACTTAATAATTTACCCACTACCCTGAGGTTGCTGGGGTTGCGTGCTCATGTGTGAGTTTAGTTTTGCTCAGGGTGTCAGTTAAAGAAGGTACACTGTTATCATAATAACACGCTAATGCACAGCCTTACAGCACTGTTGTGCCGACTTCTAAAGAGAGTTGTCATGATACAAACTATACTAAAGCCAATGGATGAGCATGACAGTAGGGCACCTAGCATTTCCAGAAGAAGGTCAGCCCATATCTTTATCTCACATCTAGTCTCCTTTAAAGGAAGCAAACTCACATCATATCAGGTTATTGTGCTCAAGTATTGCCTGTACTGAAGTTTGCAAGTCAATGGCCTGCAGCTGATGGTAAGTTTAACAATCTTTGAATATGGAAAATTTAGAATAAAAAATGGTACTAGGTCTTCTATGCAAAAGCCCATTAGTATCACAACAAGTAAAAGCACAATGTTTCTGGCTACAAATGGAGAAGACTGAAGCCTCAAATGTGGTCAAGTTGTGATAAGTAGATGGGATATTCCTGTAAGTGCAGAGAGGGCCCCAGGATCAGTTTTAATGCCCCTCCATTCTAGTTTTGATATACAGGGGAATATATGCGGCTCGTAACAAGACATACTTAGATGCTTATCCTGGCTGCCTGGAATTTAGCTTTAAAGTGTAGCTCCACCCAAAACGGGAAGCTCCGCCTGTTTGCCTCCTCCCTCTGCTGCCACATTTGGCACCTTCAGGGGGAGTGGGTACCTTGTTTTGACAGGTACCCGCTCCCACTTCTGGGTGATCTCGCCACAGCGAACTCAGCCAGAAGTTCAGACCCCATCCTCCTTCCCCTGCCGCCGGGCCATTCACAAAGTGCAGCGCGCTTTGTACCCCCCCGGGATTGGATGAGACTCCATAAATATTCAGGCCTAATCTCTGCTCCTTTTCCCTCTAAGTTCTAGAACCCTCCAGCAGTTCCAGAAGGCAGGGGGAGGGAACAGAGACTCAGCCCTTGGAGCTCTGAACAGCACAATAACAATTAACGGCAGCTCCTCTTCCTACAGGAGCTAAAACAAAATTTTCCTACTCTGTACATCTGACGGTGCTACACATCATTTTGAACTAGGCTAGAAACCAGAAAGTAACCAAGCAAATAGAAAAAAAAAAGCTTAAATCAAATATAATATACCTTCTATTTACTAGCAGCATAAGGTTTCAAAATAGTTAATGTTGATTGAGAGAGTTATTTTTACTTTTATAAAAAAACACCTCTTGAATGACTTGCTATTTATCAGATAAAGTCACCTTTTACTAAATGGTAGTGGTCTTCATGACTTCAATCAATGCAATTGTACTCTTCCTCCCAACATCTTTGTTTTTTGACCATATTGGTGGACAGGCTGGGTCCTCTCTGTGTTATCAGGCCACTACTAGACAGAAGCAAGACATCAAAGATAATGAAGTTATCTTACATGTCATGAATTGGTGGTCTGCTGGTAAATATGCCCACTGAAGCCAGTACAAAACTGCATTGAACAGGTACCCTCAAACCCCTGTTTCAGCCACTCTGGGCCTTACTTATAGTTGAACCTGCAAGGTCTGCAAACACACAGGCAGTGAGCTTGCTGTGTGGGGGCAAAGCGGTCCAGTGGAGGACAGGGGCAGCTGGAGGTCTAGGGCAGTATAGGGGCAGGCTAGAGTAGTATATGGACAGGCTAGGGTAGTATATTGACAGGCTAAGGCAGTATAGGGGCAGGCTATGGTAGTATATGCACCGGCTAGGGTATTATATGAACAGGCTAGGGTAGTATATAGACAGGCTAGGGCAGTATATAGACAGGCTAGGGCAGTATAGGGGACGGCTAGGGTAGTATAGGGGCAGGCTGTGCGGCCCGGGGGGCAGTTGTCATCATGACACACAAAACTCCTGGAAGAAAAATCTTGGTCGTCAATTTGCTGGGTAAATAGAAGAGAAGGAAAGACAATCGTGGTTTCAACTTTCTGCACCTCTCAAAGTGCTGCTTGGGTCCAATGGACCCACTGGGACCCATGGTAGGGCTGGCATCAGCGACACTTCCTGAGCAAGGGCACTGTCTGCATCAATATAAGAGCTCAGCAGGCAAGGGAGATAAGCTGTAGCCAGATATGCTAGAAGTTGCTCCAAAATGGTGGGGGGTAGGTAGATTTCAGCCAGGTGCACCTAGCAGCCAGTTGCAGGCACCACTATTAGTGTCACTAGAATGGTGGATAGGTGGGACCCAGGTGCACTGGAATAGTGTACACACATCGCACCTGGCTCCCACTTATTCGCCATTCCAGTGACATTGACAGTGCACAGTAGACTCTGTAGACCCATACTTTAAACCCCTTTCAATTTTAGCGCAAGCAAAGTTTGGCGCACCATGATTAGCCCAATCTCAGAAATCCCAAGTTCAAGGACAATAAGTCCAGATCTCTAACATATTTACTTGCAAGGTACTGTATCTAAAATTCTTAAGGTGTCTATAAAAAAAATGTCAATGTTCATGTACTGTACATGACTGGTACACAATGTTCCATATAGCAGCGAGTTTACACAAAATTAGTTTTCACCTCCAGAACCAAAAGCTGACTAAATCTTGGGAAGGTGGAAAATTGGGCAGTACATCCAAAGGAAATGAAGGCCAAGAACAAGATGGCTGACAAGGGGACTGTGCACACTGCGGAAATGCTGGACGCAGTACAAACTATTGACCTTCATTCTATAATGCGCACGTTTAAAGAAAATGAATGTTGCAGATTGTGTTTTTCTCCTTGACGGATAGCCATCCAAGCCTTTTTATTACTGCATGTTTGCTTTAGGCTGGCTCATTGTGATATTCACGAGTGAGCAGGGCCAGGGAACTGAAGCAGCTCGAGCCAAGCTCTGCATGGGAGAGAGCCAGGCCGGAGCTGTGCTGGAATCTTGGCCACTAGGTGTCACTTGCTTCCTGCAGAGATGAGCAATGTCAATGGGACAACCAGAGGCTGTTTGATTTACCGTCTACAATGAGATTTCACTCATGATGGGACACAGCTGTCAGGACAGAACTGGCAATTGTTTTAGCAAAAAAAAAAAAAAAATCATGCTGATCATAAACAAACTAATAACTTAAGAGTGTAATTGTCAGCGGAAACATTTTATTTTTTATTTTTTTGTCAGCTGCCCACAATAGAAGCCAAAGGCATGTCACTCTTATTTGGAATAGTGTATTAATTACTCTCACTCATGTAAAACGTCTGCTATGTAAATACCAAGGCAGATGCACATGAGTCCTATGAATATCACTATCTCTCAGAATGGACCTATAATTTTATATTAAGTTATATATATAAAGTTATACTTTTTATGAAGTGCCAGGGCATGTGGCATTATTATCAAATGCCATTAATGTTTTAAGTTCTAAAAAGTACTTGTTTCTTACCATGCATAAAAACTGTCATTCCTGATTCCCTAATGCTTTACAAAAGGTGTGTAAGGAGCGCAAGATCCAAATGGGAAAAGCACATTTGTTCTTCAGTTCATAAGAGGACGCAGTTACAGTATGTGAGGTATTCTTGAAGGTCCTTGAAAAAGTCTAAGCAAAGTGTAAAAGGGCAAGAGAGCCGCAGGATCCCAGATAGCAAGCAATTGTGCTGCAAGTTTGAAAATGACTTGCTAAGCTATTGCTAGACTTGCCAAGCTTCAATAGTTTGTTGCACAATTAGAACAAATTCGCATTGCATGACTCCAGATCAACTTTCTTTGCAAAGATTCTGCTGCAAATTTTAGTTTAGTTATGTTGTACAATAGTCATCCAACCACAGGGGTCACTGTGGCTGAATTTTCATGCTGTAGACTCACCACTGCAACTTTGCTCTTGCTAGAGACTTGCGATGCAAATTTGCTACAAATTGGAAAAGTGTCAGCTAGAACTTGTGCTTCAAGTGCTCTGCAAGTGTACAACCTGCCAGTGAAAATATGCAGCAAGTTAACAGACTTATGCCCCGTACACACGGTCGGACATTGATCGGACATTCCGACAACAAAATCCTAGGATTTTTTTGGACGGATGTTGGCTTAAACTTGTCTTGCATACACACGGTCACATAAAGTTGTCGGAAAATCGGAAGAATGACTCCCAGCATACAGAACAAAAGAAGTGCTACTGTGCAGTATCCGTTCATATAGATAGGAACAGATCGTGATATTGGCAGGAGTGTGTAATGCTCCTGCTCCTTATTCCAGCATCCTAGCTTTGGCTGTGCCATTCTCCTTGTCTGTCTGTCCACCTGCAAGGGGATTGATGTACCCAATCTCTGGGTGGAGACCAAACCTTTTGCGTTTGTTACATGTAATCCAAGCTACCTATTTGTCTGCCCTGCTAGATTAGAGTGCCTCGTTGATGACCTTGGATCGGATATCGACTACTCCTTAACTCTGTGACAAATGAGAAAACTCAAACCTATACGCCCTTCTCGAGTTTTCACCACTGCGCTCAAATGCCAGGCACAGGGGTGCTAACCCCCTACAAAAAAATGTGAACAAACTTCCTAATGAAATTAATGCAAAGCTGCCACTTTAAAAGTAAACTGTACAAATCTTTCTATTGTTTCCAAGAGCCCAAAAGCGGTCCTTGTGAATCAATGAAAGTGGCGCTAAATGACAGTGTATATACTGTCTAATATAAGCTAAAGTGATCTGGTGCTGTAGCACAAAATATATAAATCATACGTGAAACAATCATAAAAAATCTCATAAGTGTACAAGTAAAAGTCGTGACAGTGCCTATGAAGGTGTACCATACACAGAGCAATTTATATCGCAAAATAATAATAACAAAAGTGAGATATGGGTAATTTAGTCCATAAAGAATCCATAGACAGGACACCGTGAAGGAAATGTGCAGTATCTGGAAACAGTCCACCAATTCACTCAGTGTCAGTGATTCCTCTCCCCTTGAATTCAACACTCACCAGCTCAATATGCCTCACACTCTCGTGTTTTGGCAATAAGGCATGGGCATATAGTTGGTCAATTGAAGGTAAAAAGATCCAGATTCCTTATTTATCCAAGTGTCACCTCAATGCATAAGAAAACTCAAAATAGTGTGATACCGTAAAACATATAAAATTTATTCAACTTACAACTTCAATCATTACACTCACAAGAAAAACTCTTGATTCAAGCCAAACTGACACTGCAGATCAAATCCAAAACAAACTCAATCCTCCTCTGTGAAACGCCCAGCACCACTGTGGAAATGAGGGTCACGGCGGACCTCAAAGAACAGCGTTGGATAGGTTCTCACCCCGCTTCGCTGACACTCTGCTGGTGTGGATCTCCTGCTGGCATACAAGCCCAGGGGGCAGCTCCTCTGTCGCCTTCGAAAGCTCCCGCTGGTGAACGGAGATACACAGCCACGTCCCGTCCGTCACTCACTATTACTGGTAGATGCCGTACAGCCACGCCCCGACATGTTTCGTCATACCTGACTTCCTCATGGGATTCTCTTTTTACCTTCAATTGACCAACTATATGCCCATGCCTTATTGCCAAAACACGAGAGTGTGAGGCATATTGAGCTGGTGAGTGTTGAATTCAAGGGGAGAGGAATCACTGACACTGAGTGAATTGGTGGACTGTTTCCAGATACTGCACATTTCCTTCACGGTGTCCTGTCTATGGATTCTTTATGGACTAAATTACCCATATCTTACCCATATCTCACTTTTGTTATTATTATTTTGCGACATAAATTGCTCTGCCCTTCTCTCCCCCCCCTTCCCCCATCTCTTCCCCCCCCCTTCCCCCATCTCTCCCCCCTCCCCTTCCTCCCTTTCCCCCCTTTCCCCCCCCCCCTTCCCCCTTCCCCCCTCCCCCCCCCCAACTTTCCCCCCCTCTTTCCCCCCCTCCTCTCCCCTAGTCCCCTACCCTCAACCTTTCCTTTCCCCTTTTCCCTCCCCCTCCCCCCTCCCCCCCTTCCCCCCCCCTTCCCTCTCCCTTCCCCCCTTTCCCCCCCCCCCGCCTTCCCCCCCCCCCTTCTCCTTTTTCCCCCTTTCTCCCCCCACTACTCTATTTCCAGTCTCTTTTCCTTTGCACAACTGGGCTTCAAACTCAGAGCTATGTTATGGGTACCCCCACACTTTACCACGCTTTATCTTATTGTGTGGTTTAATAACCCACACATAAATCAACTTTTTAAATATTTTACCCACCAGAGGCTGTTCTGTTTTCCCCTGTGTTCGTCGCAGGGAGAGCTATATGGGGCCCCACATATCTACAGAGAATACCTGAACGGGTGAGCCTGCCCTTTCTTATACCCGATTTGTATATTATTGTTTAATGTATTGTGTAATGATCTCGCTGCCACCATTACAAAAAAACTTTTTTTGCATTTGTGAATCTTTGTATACTTATTATCTATTTTTATGCTACATTATAGACTTTACTCTCCTGAGGAAGCGGTGAATACCGCGAAACCGGTCGAGAATCCAAGTCACTGTTGCAATCCTTGTTATTATTGGATGCAATTTATGTGGTTGTAAATATTGCCTTGTTCTGTACTACAACTGTATATGTTATTGTATTATTGAGATATATTTATCTTTTTTAAAAATGGTTTTCTATTAAAAATCTAGTTTTTATCCTATTATTTTTTTCACCTTTTTGTACCTATACCTTGCTACCTCCAGTACCGAAATAGTCCCCTGTGGTTTTCCCTTTGTGTGGGGGGTTGGGATATCTGCCGACAGAAGTAGCGAACTGCGGCCCTCCCTACTCCCTACCTCTTTTTGTAGTAGATTGTCGGGATGATGGTACTTTACACTTGGTAATTTAATTATTTAATGGTAGGCGCTTTTCCTTACTATAAATTGCTCTGTGTATGGTACACCATCATAGGCACTGTCACGACTTTTACTTGTACACTTATGAGATTTTTTATGATTGTTTCACGTATGATTTATATATTTTGTGCTACAGCACCAGATCACTTTAGCTTATATTAGACAGTATATACACTGTCATTTAGCGCCACTTTCATTGATTCACAAGGACCGCTTTTGGGCTCTTGGAAACAATAGAAAGATTTGTACTCCTTAACTCTGCCTGCCTTTTGATTACAGACTTGACCCTGACTATTCTGATCCTTGCCTGCCTTATACCGGCGTGGTAACCAGGCACTATAGCACTGTGTCCTGGGGGCAGCAGAGTTCAGGTAAGCCTGCTTGCCTTATGGGAATGGGGGCTGCTGTAGGTGAAGAACATAGAAGCTAGCTATAGTGTCTGACCACCTATGCTAGGGGTAAGCATGACGGATATTTTCCCCTCGCATACAGAACAAGAGCAGTGCTACTGTGTTAGTCTTACATACTGCGACAGAGTGTGACCCTGTCACTGTTAAAATGAAGGAGAATATGGCACAGGATTTGCATTTAAGGTTAATGCAAGGTTCTGGACTATTGTTTCTAAACAGAGAAAGCTGTGTTTTTGGTGTTCTCTGGATTATCTGGTTCTGGATCAGAACTTTCAATCCTGTGTCAAGATTTTACCAGGGGTACCTGCAGTCTGTCACAGGTGTGAAGGGTCATTATATACTCAAGCCTGAGGATAGCTCTGGCTCTGAGTTTTGGGACAGCTCCCAGTGTGGGAGACAGAACGTCCCACCCAGGGGTCAGAGGAGCCCCAGCCAGGAATCAAGAGACAGGAGGTCTCATCCAGGGGTCAGAGGCGCCCCAGCCAGGAGACAGGAGGTCTCATTCCAGGAGCCAGGTGGGTTCCTATCTGGGTGTCAGGAGAACCCCTATCCAGAGGCCAGGATTGGGCCATTCAGTAGGACTTTGCGACTTAAGACTAAGAGAGCCAAGTGGACTAGTAGATCTGGGCAACATAGTCAGAGGGACTGGTAAGGAGAGCAGAGGTTCAGCCAACAAGGGAGCCAAGGTGGCTTGGTATTTTTGTTTGCTCATATTAATATGGAAGAACCCCTGCGTGGGCAACTGATGTCTATGTGAACTTTCCATTTGTTTAATAAAAATGGGCTGCCATGCCCTAAAATACAGTTTGATCTGGTGCAACTAATTAAAAAAGCACCACAATACATAGAACACTTACAAAGAATTATATCCAGTGTGTATAAAAGTGAAGTAGCACTGCAGAGTCCACATATAAAGGTTTTTAGCCTTTAACAAACAGTGTCCAAAACAGCCATATACACATTATTGATACTTTATACATATGCATTATGGAGGGAAGAGAGTTGGTTAGGTCTATGGTAAAAAAAAAAGAGGTATCAAGAGAGATTTGTACATCATGCTGGTAAAATGGTATAGAGATGCATGTCACATGAAGATCGGCAAAATCCTATTAACTTTAATTGAGTACAGTAGTACACATGCCAGTTCAGAGGCTGTGCTGGGTCTGCTTTGTGTTGCACTGCGTTTCTTTGGACACAGCATGTCATATTAAGATGTGTTTGAACTGCAGACAAAGCAGGTGAAACACAGACTTTACATGTATGCATTTGCATTTGAAAAAGCAGACGCAGCATTTCAAAAGAACGCCTATCAACATGAGTCCTAAGTTAATATTAAAGCATTCATCAGAAAAAATATTTCTATAGTAACTTTCACATTTTTATATTTTGGAAATGCTTCCTCTGCTGGTCTACGGGAATTCTGTGATTAGAATTCCTGCTTAGAAACAATCTGTTACAAGACAAAGTGTCCTACTAGCCCACCCCTGTCTCACTTATACTCACCCTTTTCGCCCTACCCAACCTCTCTGTTGGTTTGCCATTGCAAATACCCAGCACTTTCAAGTACGGGGAGGCAAGTGGCCTTCTTCCAGGATGCCATACTTGGGTCTCAGTGGTCAGTCACCAGCCTCAAACGCTGTCATCTGAAGATTTGACACTTATACATATTTTGACTACTTGTGAAGTATGAGTTTACAAGGTCAGGGGTGGGCTAATAGGAGAGTCTGTCCCCCTGCCCTAAATGGACACAGTGACAAGGTGTCTTTAATGACTGCTGAGATAAGTTGCACTAGCCTCATAAATACATAGCTCCCAACTGTCCCTGATTTCAAGGGATTGTCCATGATTTGGAACAAAGTTCCTCTGTCCCTCTTTCAATTTATCCTCATTTGTCCCTCATTTTGGTCTGATCTATATAGTTGTGTATAAATTGGACTATTTATCTATCAAAAAGTGTTTCCCAGTGATAAACCTTTCATCCAATTTCTAAATTGCTGCATTTGTAAATTTCAAAAGGCAGTATAAAGGAGTAGTAGTGGTGATAACTTGTGGGTTTACCTAATCATTTTTTTTGTATAATTCTCCGTTAAGGGAGCATGACAGGGGGTGTGTCCTATGCCTACATACTTTTTCTAATAGGTGTCCCTCGTTCCCATCTCAAAAAGTTGGGAGGTATGTACATAGTCCACTGTTTTCATTTAGGTCAGACCTAATCCATAAACTTGCACTGAAAGAAAGATGCGAAGGAAGCACCAGCACTGTACAGCACTGCCAAGCAGGAAGCAGAGCCTGCATAACCAATGAGCAAACATGGCTGCCCCTGTGTACATATATAAATAATATAAGCACATTTTTAAACATTAAAATAGCGTGTTCAGTGAAGATAATTTAGCTGGATGTAGGTTGCACAAAAAATGAACCGGGCCTCTGTAACTTACATGAATAAATCTGTGTATTCTCCTCACTGTCGTCTGAAGCCTCCTGCTTTCTGTATATACAGTATCCTAATAAGCGGCTAAAGAAGACAGTGGCCACCGGAGGGAGCTCTATAAAGACTGGCATGGACCTCTGCATTACAGTAAGCGAGCCGACAGCTGAGAATCTGGGAATATGATTAGCACCTCTGCTCAAAAACAGCTAAGATAAGGTCAGCTAACTTTTATTATCTAGAGTTTGAGTTCAGCATTCAAGTCAGACTTGGAGTTCCAGCCTCCAAAGTGGAGTTCCAGCCTCTAAAATAAAATGTAAAATATAAAATGTAAAAGTCAGTAGCTACAAATAATTTAGCTGCTGACTTTTAATATAAAGACACTTACCTGTCCAGGGATCCCACAATGTCGGCCCCCGAAGCTGATTCCTCCATCAGCTCAGGTGCAGGCGCCGCCATTGCTACTAAGGGAAACCGGTAGCGAAGCCTTCAGGCTTCACAGCCAGGTTCCTACTCCACATGCACGAGTCGCTCTGCACTTTCTGAATGGCCCCGTCGTCTTCTGGGACACACGCTTGTTTTATCCAAAAACAAGGGGGGTGGGGTGGTCTTTTGTTTAAGACCTAGTTGTATTTTTGTCTGGAACTCCACTTTAACCACAGACTTGCACTAAAATAGAGAAGCAGTGTATAACTCCTACTGTGCTGTCACTGGTCGATAGAAGGAGCACATGGAAGACTGCAGTGGACCCCTGCATTAGGCTAAGTTATTTGTAGTAACTAAGAGGCTCCCTCTGCTGGCCATCTACATATCTGAAAATTAGCACCCTTGCTGAATGACAGCTAAGATAAGTTCTGTTAGCCTTTAAAAAGCCTAGTGTTTTGTTTTAGCGATCAGGTCAGATTTAACCACAGACTTGCTCTGAAATCAAGAAGCACATTTTATATCCGGCTGTGCTGTTAGTGGTCACTAGAGTGTGCCCTTGGGAGAGTAGAGTGGACTACTGCATTAGGCTAAGTGAGCTGTAGTAGCTAAGAGGCTCCCTCGGCTGGTCATCTGCATAACTTAGAGTGTGATTAGCATCCCTGCATAATGACAGCTAAGGTGAGCTCAGTTAGCCTTGTAAAACATCTACTGTTTTTTATTCAGGTATGACTTAGGGCCTTGTTCACACAGGCATACTTAAGCATACACCTGTGTGAACAGGGTCTTAACCACATACATGCATTGAAATAGAAAAGCAGTGTTTACTGTATATCTGGCTATGCTGCCAGTGGTCAATAGAGGGAGCTCTTGGGAGATTAGAGTGGACCTTTGTATTGGGCAAAATGAGAAGAAGTAGCTGAGAGGCTGAAGGCCACAATAAGGGGATACAATGATCTCTTCAACATTTAGTCAACTCAATTTAGTTCATTAAGTTGTCCAATATAACTGCAAAAACGTTTCCCTTCAATATTGCACATCAGTGCTCACTTGCAGTGCCTTAAGCCTGTTTCTTTTAAAGTGCCACAGCAGAGGGCTGACATTGCACCCTCCTGAATATAGCCACTCCACGATCCACTCCACAATCCAGAAAGCATGCCACCGACAAGAAGGCAGGGCGTGAGCGATTCTCCTTCAGTAATTGCCTCGTGGCATAATTTTGTTCAGAATGTCAATTTTATGGCCGTGGGCACATCAAAAAGTCAGATTAGAAAATCCAATTAACCCCCCTTTTTTCTCTGTAAAAATATTTGATCTCCAAGAATAAACCAGATGGGACGTATAATATTAGTCTGTTTTTTTTCTCCTGCGCTGTCTCCGCTCATAAATCACGGAGAAGATAACTGCAGATTAATTATAACTTCAAGCCTTGCAAATCCCATCAGAAAGGTTTACAGTGTGCCCGTTGAGGACTAGCGAGATACAGAAACCAGGGCTCGGTGGGAGATTATGTAAAAAACGCCCTAATTGGAAACTTTAACTCCTTTGCAGCCTCTTACAGGGCCTGGAGGGGGACGCAGCGGGAGATCTTCAAGAACAAATTCACACACTAACCCAAAGTTTTGATATTAACTAATTAAAATGTTCATTATGGCACAGATGGAACATCTATATTTGCAGGATGTTCACACATAAAATTCTGTGACTGGGTGAGATATTTATAGATGCCGTCAATCTATCAAACCCCGACCTGCTCGAACAATGATCTATTAATGATCTGAAGCCAAAAGGGCAATTAAGGGGAATTTTTCAACACCCCATAAAAATAATTTCTTCCTATGGCAGTCATATTTTCTTTCTTTTAGCATGCTTCTGCATCATTACAGCGATACTGTCTGGATAACATGTGGAAATTTCCCTGAAAAATGCTAGTAAGAAAAAAATGGTGTTGGCAGCAATCCATTTAGGTGATTTGCTACAATGTGAAGAGATGTAAAGTTAGGTGAAGTAAAATGAGCTTGAGCCCGATTTACTAAAGTGAAGTGAAACCAGTTAGACCTACATTATTATGTTAGGTTCACCAGGAGACAATGTAGTAGTTTGTCCCATCAGCCTAGGTGCTTTCTAAGGCTAGCTCAGATAGGGCGCCACCCGTACTCCCCAGCCACCTGATCACACAGGCAAGTGGTTGGAGAAGTGCTACCTGCCAAAGCAGCTGTGTCTTTGCTAGCTGCATGTTCGGACGACGGGGGAGTGGTGGAAGTGGGGTGTCCTGTCTGACCTCACCACCAGTCTTAGACGGCACGTAGGAAGAAGGGAAAAAGTGCTACATTTACTTTGTCCCCCTGGGAACAGAATGCATTATTAATAATCAAAGTAATAGCTTTTCTTTTACCGATTGCCGACTGGCAGCAGTACATTTACTGCTAATGGGCAGCTCTCAAAGGCACTGCCATGTGAACTCATTGGTTTAGAGGTGCGCATGTGCACAGAGGTACGAAAGCCCCCTGCTGTTCTGTGCTGTGGTAAGACACAGCACGAGTTTGTCAGCAGGTTACAGCTTATGATTTTGGCTGTATACCTGCTGATCAGCTCTGGCCAATCACAGCAGAGGGATCTATGTATTTGTAAACACAACACACTGGGTGGATTCTGGGTGGATTTCTCCCTGCTTTCAGTTTAGAACTGAAAGCAAAGAGAGACTCCAACCAGATCTGTAAGTAAAAGCAGCACACATACACTTGCATACATTTGTTAGGCACACAGTGCCTTCCTGATCACTTCATGTCACCCAACCAGCATAATTAGCATACCTCCCAACTTTTGAGATAGAAACTAGGGATGGGTGAACGGTTCGCCCGAGCATAAGTTCGGGCCGAGCTTTCGTTGTTCGGTGCGTTCGGCAAAGAGCCGAACAAACGGGTCGTTCGACCATTTGTTATGGCCCCATGAACCGACCACAATGCATTGTGACGCTGACCAGTGCATTGCAAGCCCCGATTGGCAGAAGCAGTGAAAGCTTCAGCCAATCAGGGCACAGAGCACTGTCAGAGTCATGATTGGACACTGTCATCATGACTTTATCCAAACATGGCTCATTCCCGCCCCACAGTATAAAAGTATTTATTCAATGGCAGCCATTTTCAGTGTGATTTCGGCGTGGAGAGATATAGAACAGGGCTTTGTTCAGTGCTATTAGTTAGTTAGAGTGCTACACTATGCTATTTTGCTTCAATTGTCAGTGTAGAATATTAGTTTAGTCTCAATCTAATGCCCCGTACACATGGTCAGATTTTCCGATGGAAAATGTTTGATGGGAGATTGTTGTTGGAAATTCCGACCGTGTGTAGGCTCCATCTGACATTTTCCATTGGAATTTCCGTCACACAAAATTTGAGATCTGGATCTCAAATTTTCCGACAAATTTTCCGACAAATTTTCCGACAAAAAAATCCAATCGTGTGTACACAATTGCGACGACCAGAGTTCCACGCATGCTCGGAATCAAGCAGAAGAGCTGCACTGGCTATTGAACTTCATTTTTCTTGGCTCGACGTATGTGTTGTACGGCACCGCGTTCTTGACGTTCAGAATTTCCGACATGATTTTTGTGACCGTGTGTATGCTAGACTAGTTTGAGCCAACATCCGTTGGAAAAAATCCATGGATTTTGTTGTCGGAATGTCCGATTGTGTGTACGGGGCATAAGGATAGTGTGAGTGTAGTGAGGAGGACCATCTTTCAGCTTTGCATAGTGTGCAGCTAGAGTAGGGACAGCTCATATAGTTTTAGTGTAGTGTAGTGAGACCGTGTCATTCATACATACATTAGTGTAGAGTAGGAACAGCTCATATAGTTTCAGTGTAGTGTAGTGAGACCGTGTCAGTAATCTTGACATTCGTGTATAGCTATAGTAGGGACAGTTCAGATAGCGTCAGTGTAGTGATGGTTGAACACCGTCTATTTGGTTGCGTTACTACCAGTTTAACGCTATTTACTTCTGTGTGCGTTACTGTCAGTTTAACGCCATATCGTTTTGTGTGCGTTACTGCCAGTTTAACGCCATATAGTTCTGTGTGCGTTACTGCCAGCTTAACTCCATGTAGTTTTGTGCGTTACTACCAGTTTAACGCCATTTACTTCTGTGTGCGTTACTGTCAGTTTAACGCCATATAGTTTTGCGTGCGTTACTGCCAGTTTAACACCATATAGTTCTGTGTGCGTTAGTGCCAGTTGAACGCCATATAGTTTTGTGTGCGTTACTGCCAGTTTAACGCCATATAGTTCTGTGAGTCACTGTACGTTTGGAGCATTATATTGCAGTATATTATAGTGTATCCGTGGAGTGTGTCTGTGTAGTATGAGTACTCAAATTAAAGTGCACCAAACACCTAGCTAGAGTAGGGACAGTTCAGATAGCGTTGTTGTAGTGATGGTTGAACACCGTCTATTTGATTGTGTTACTGCCAGTTTAATGCCATTTACTTCAGTGTACATTACTGCCATTAACTTCATTTACTTCTGTGTGCGTTACTGCCAGTTTAACGCCAAATCATTTTGTGTGCAGTACTGCCAGTTTAACGCCATATCGTTTTCCGTGCATTACTGGCAGTTTAACGCCATATAGTTTTGTGTGCGTTACTGCCAGTTTAACGCCATATAGGTTTGCGTGCATTACTGGCAGTTTAACGCCATATAGTTCTGCGTGCGTTACTGCCAGTTTAACGCCATATTGTTTTGCGTGCGTTATTGCCAGTTTAACTCAATATAGTTTTGCATGCGTTACTGCCAGTTTAATGCCATATAGTTTTGTGTGCGTTACTGCTAGTTTAACGCCATATAGTTTTGTGTGCATTACTGCCAGTTTAACGCCATATAGTTCTTTGTGCGTTACTGCCAGTTTAACGCCATATAGTTCCGTGTGTGTTACTGCCAGTTTAACGCCATATAGTTTTGTGTGCGTTACTGCCAGTTTAACGCCATATAGTTTTGTGTGCATTACTGCCAGTTTAATGCCATATAGTTCTGTGTGCATTACTGCCAGTTTAACGCCATATCGTTTTGTGTGCATTACTGCTAGTTTAACGCCATATAGGTTTGCGTGCACTACTGCCAGTTTAACTCTATATAGTTTTGCGTGTGTTACTGCCAGTTTAACACCATATAGTTCTGTGTATGTTACTGCCACTTTAACACCATATAGTTCTGTGTGCATTACTGCCAGTTTAACACCATATAGGTTTGCGTGCATTACTGCCAGTTTAACACCATATAGTTCTGTGTGCATTACTGCCAGTTCAACACCATATAGTTTTGTGCATTACTGCCAGTTTAACGTCATTTACTTCTGTGTGCGTTACTGCCAGTTTAACAACATATAGTTTTGCGTGCGTTACTGCCAGTTTAACGCCATATAGTTCTGTGCATTACTGCCAGTTTAATACCATACCATATAGTTCTGTGCGCCACTGTACGTTTAGCGCATTATATTGCACTATATTATAATGTATCCGTGGAGTTCGTCTGTGTAGTGTGAGTACTCAAATTAAAGTGCACCAAACACCTAGCTAGAGTAGGGACAGTTCAGATAGCGTCAGTGTAGTGACGGTTAAACACCGTCTATTTGATTGCGTTACTGCCAGTTTAACTCCATTTACTCCTGTGTGCGTTACTGCCAGTTTAACGCCATATCGTTTTGTGTGCGTTACTGCCAGTTTAACGCCATATCGTTTTGTGTGTGTTACTGCCGGTTTAACACCATATCATTTTGCGTGCATTACTGCCAGTTTTACGCCATATCGTTTTGTGCGCATTACTGGCAGTTTGACGCCATGTAGTTTTGCGTGCGTTAGTGCCAGTTTAATGCCATATAGTTCTGTGTGCGTTACTTCCAGTTTAACGCCATATAGTTCTGTGCGTCACTGTACGTTTGGCGCATTATATTGCAGTATATTACAGTGTATCCGTTGAGTGTGTCTGTGTAGTGTGAGTACTCAAATTAAAGTGCACCAAACACCTCTTTACAATGATTAAAGTGTATCTACGTACAGATTTCAATTTCTTCTTTACATTTGCTTATAAGCACCGCCCCCTCCCTCCAAATAATGTCTGGGAGGACAACAAGGAGAGGCAGACGTTCCCTTGGCACTGTAAGGGGACCAGCAACAAATGTGTCCACAAGCAAAGGTGGACATGGTGGTCAGTCCTCAGGCAGGGCATAATTTCCTCTGTTTAGTGAGTTTGCCAGTGCTATCCAGCCACAGCATGCAGAGGAGGTGGTAGACTGGCTTACTAAACCTTCTTCATCCTCCTCATCTTCTGTCACACAAGCAGAGACAAGTGTGCAGCCCCTTGCAGTTGCCAGATTGAAAAAACTCGCCTCCTTGTCCACATCCATTCCTGCCATAGCCCCAACATCAGCCATTGAGGAGTCAGCTGAGTTATTTGACCACAGCGTCAGCCACTTGCTCCTTGATGATGCCCAGCTATTACTGGATTCAGATGCATACATCTCATGTCTTCCATGAGCTGCGGGAGTCTCCACACCCGAAGCGCCTCGCGAACTCCCGGGAATGATCGATGCGGCGGGCAACAGCTGTGAACACTGATCACATTTTAGCTGACAGCCACTTCTCCTTCTCTCCCTCCTGTGGCTGTCAGCTAAAAAAGCTATACAGGGAGATTGATGTTCAGAGCTGTCCCTCCCACTGCACCAATCATTTCTGGCTGTTCTGTGTGCTCCTCCCCTGGCCCCCTCCGTGTCCTTTTCCGCCCCCGTTCTCCTCCGGCCCCCGTGTCTTCTTCCGCCCCTCTGGTCCTCCTCCTCCGCCCCCCCTCCTTCCCTCTCAGCCAGGTCCCCTCCTCTCCTCTTCTGCCGGCTGCAGGGGGGGGGGACTGTCAGGAATAGTACACAGTGAGCTCCTGTGTCCTGTGATAACTGAGCAAACTGTGTTTACTCTGCTTAGTTTATGAATGAACAGGAGCCTCTGTCTCCTGTTCATTCATCTTTAGTGCTGAGAAAGGGACTGGGGAATCTGTGTCCTCAGTCCCTTTGTTAAATAAACTACTGACACCACTCTCCCCTGCCCTACCAACACTGTCCACTGCCCCAACCCCCTCCCCCCAAAAAGCATTGTGAAAAACAATTAAAAAATTAAAAAATTAAATTGTAAAAATATTTTTTATTAAGGATAAAAAAAAACTACTGACACCGTCCATTGCCACATACCCCCCACCCCCTTCCCCAAAAGCACTGTGAAAAAATATAGAAGGCAAGTGCAAACGCGAAACGCCACTACCCTGAAATGAGTTTGCCACCTCCCTGAAATATGTTTTTGTTGGTTCTGAGGTTGAGGATGACAGGAACATGAGCTTAGAGAGAGGGAGGAACACTGGTAGACAAATTGGCATTCATGTTCCCCAAGCCGCAGCGCATTGCCACATTGTCTCCAGTGGTAATGATGAAGATGGAGGAGATGGAGATGATGATGATGACGAGGTCACTGATGTGACTTGGGTGCCAGATAGAGCAGAGGAGGAAACTGAAGGTCAGGCAGCACAACCCCAAGGAGGCCGACATCAAGAAAGACTAGAGAACAGCTACCCTATTCCATCATATTCTGCAGCTGTCAGGGCCTTTTGCAGCACATCTGCAGCAGATCGCACTGTTGCTATCTGCAAACTGTGTCTCAGGCACATCAAACTTGGCAAAAAAACTGACCATTTGGGTACCACATGCTTAACAAGGCATTTAACGTCCAACCACTCAGCCCATTGGCAAGAGCACCTAAAAGCCACACAAAAGGGGCTCAAATCTGTCCCTCCTCCTCCTTACTCACTTCAGTCTGCCCCTGCGATACTGACCTTTCAGCAGCCTCCACTGACAGAGATGATGGTATAGCACAGGGTATCCCAGGTCCTAGCAGTACATCTGCCAGCAGCACACCACCAGCTGTAGAAATTTCCCTGCCCCATCTGCTGCAGCCGAAGAAAAATACAGTCCCTTCCACCCACATGCCCAGTGTCTGAATGCAAGCTTGTCAAAGCTGTTGGCTCTCCAACTTCTGCCTTTTAGCCTGGTGGATTCTGCCCCCTTCTGTGAATTCGCACAATGTGCTGTACCACAATGGCAGGTTCCCAGTCGCTACTACTTTTCACATAAGGCCGTTTCATCTCTCTACCACCACGTGGAAGGGAATGTTCTGACATCATTGGGCAAGGCAGTCAGCCATAAAATCCCCCTTACTGCTGAAGCGTGATCCAGCAAGTATGGGCAGGGACAATACAGTGACACAATCCCTGCTGTGTTCCTGCTGGAGCAGACTCTGCATAGCATTATCGACAGGGCACTGGAGACAGAGCAGCAGGAGGAAGAGGGGGACTTTCTTTCCTCTCAAGGCCCAATTTATCCATACATCATTCTTATGTCAAAGAACACACAGGGGGAGAAAGGCGAGGAGGATGAAGAGGAGGATTCTGGCTCTTTCATAGGCTTCGAAGAAGAGGAAGACATGCGTCAATCCGTAAGCGATGGCTTTCCAACCCCAGGACCCTTGGGAGTAATACGTGGCTGGGAGGAGGAAGTTCCAGATGCTGTCATCCTGAGTGACCCCGAGGAGTCTGCTTCTCAAGCCTCGTTAAATTTGAGGTGCATGGACAACCTCATGCTTCAAAGCCTGTGAAAGGACCCAAGAATACCTGACATAAAGGAGCAGGATGATTACTGGCTGGCAACCCTCCTTGACCACCGTTATAAGGGAAGGTCTTAGAACTCATCCCGTCCCCACAGAGAGTGCAGAAGATAAAATCTCTTGAGGACACGTTAAAGAGGATTTTATTGAACGTTTTTCCTGACTCCAGTAGGTTACAGTGTCGTGGAAAACATCGTTTTAAGTCTTCTGTTGGTCAAGAGAGGAGGCATTTTGGAATTTTTTTAGTCCTCGCCGCCCTGGGCTGTCAGCTTTCACATCCCATCGGCAGCGTCTGCATCACATGGTGGACGAATACCTCGGGGCCAAAACAGAGCTGGAGAACTTTCCAGCTGACGATCCACTGACTTACTGGGTCATGAGAATAGACCACTGGCCAGAACTTGCCCAGTATGCTATAGAGTTGTTGGGCTGCCCTGCATCCAGCGTGCTTTCAGAACGGGCATTCAGTGCTGCAGGAGGTTTCGTCACTGATCATAGATTGAGTCCGTCCGCAGACTGTGTGGACAGTTTGACTTTTATAAAAATGAATCAGCTCTGGATTACCAGCTATGAGGCCCCTGATGCCGATGTCACTGACTTTTTGGGATGTGGAATCTCTGCAGGACTTCGAGGCTGCCTAGCTTTGAGGGTGTTCAATCATTTCATCTGGAAGAATGGTTTTGGTATAGGTTTCATGCGCACAATTAACACCCAAAGACCAATTTTTCTGTACCTGTTTGACAGGTGCATATCATTGCAATTTTTTACAGCAAGGCCAATTCTTGCTTTCATCAAGATTGCCTCTATAGGGTTACGGTGGGAAGGCGCCACGACACCCAAAGACCAATTTTTACGTACCCGTTGCTTCTATCCAAAGTCAAAGTGACACCAGAATGTACTCAAAAAAATCTCTGATCTTGTTCCCAGTGCACTACATTGTGGCCTCATCATACACACTGGCTCCCCAGCTGTTGCTGAGCAAAATAAAGGCAGCTTGCAGGGAAAATGTCATTTTTTTCCCCGTTTTTTTAAATGTAATTATTGCTGCAGCAGATTCTAGATATGGTACAGATCTGCCACTTTACAGGTAGACTAAGGGAACACCCTAGACACTATATTGGAAGGAATTTTTCATTTTTATGCTTTCACTTTAAAAATCAAAAAATCACTGCTCATTTAAAAATGACGTTTTTCACAATCTTTTTTTTTATTGATACATGTTCCCCAGGGCAAAACCCGGACCCCTATAACCATTGTATGTCCAATTACTTGCGTATAAGCCTTCAAAATGGGCACTTTTGATTTTTGACGTTCGGGTCCCATTGACTTTAATGGGGTTCGTAATTCGGGTCCGAACTTTTGCGTTGTTTGAAAGTTCTGGTGTGAACTGAACAGGGGTCCATTCGGCCCATCCCTAATAGGAACGAGGGACACCTGTTAACAATGTTGGCATAGGACACACCCCTGTCACACCCCCTTAAAGAAGAATTATACACAAAAAAAGGATGGGTTAAACCATGGGTGCTCAATCTGTGGCCCTCCAGCTGTTCGGGAACTACAAGTCCCATGAGGCATCGCAAGGCTGACAGTTACAAGCATTACTACCAACTTGTAGTTTCGCAACAGCTGGTGGGCCACAGATTGCACACCCATG
This sequence comes from Lithobates clamitans, assembly GCA_037952925.1. Classification (NCBI taxonomy): domain Eukaryota; kingdom Metazoa; phylum Chordata; class Amphibia; order Anura; family Ranidae; genus Lithobates; species Lithobates clamitans. Next base: position 10,538,017 of record JBBGZY010000292.1, on the reverse strand, counting down.
TATTAAAAACACAAGTACTTTTTTACCACTACTATTCCTTTGTACTAGCTTTTGAAATTGACAAATATAGCAATTTAGAAATTGGATTAAAAGTTTAGCACTGGGAAATACTTTTTGAAACAACTGCATTTTATATACCACTGTATAGATCAGATCAAAATGAGAGACAGATGATGAGGAAATAGGAACTTTGCTCCAAATCAGGGTCAGTCCCTCAAAATCAGGGGGACAGTTGGGAGCTATGCATTGGTACAGTATTATCACGGATCACTGTATTAGTGTCAGCAACAATGTCACTGTCAGTAAGTTAGTGTCCCTCCCAGCCACTAACAGTTAGCACCAGATTATCCACCACACTATCACAGTCACACTATAAGTCCCTGATCACCATCATTACTAGTATAGTGTCTGTATGGATCAGTATTTTGATCATGATCAGAACTATACTAGTACAAAGGAAGTGTCCCCAAAAAAGTAATTTGGTTTTTATGAAAGGCATATAGGAGAATACATTTTGGTCTAAATTTAAGAAGAAAATTGATTTGATTGAATATGTTTTATAACAAAAAGTGGAAAATATAATTTTTTTCCCAAAATTGTTTGGTATTTTTTTGTATATATAATAAAAAAGAAAAAAGTAAGCTCTATTTGTGTGAAAAAAAATGCATATAAATTAAATTTGTGGACAGTGTTGCATGACCGAGCAATTGCCAGTTAAAGCAGCACAGTGCTGAATAGCATAAAATGCCCTGGTCAAGAAGGGGGTAAAACCTTCCGGAGGCCAAGTGGTTAAAATAAAGGAAAAGTAGAGTGAACCCAGGCCTATTTACTAAAGTGTGTATTTACCTCAAACATTTCCTTCCTACACGATTTGTGTGTTTGTGATCACAGGTCCATAGCACTTCTCATGCCAGTAAATTAGGCCCAATCCTAATGATCTCATCTGAGTTTAGTAAATAATACCCAGAAACCCGCAAAAGGACTTTTTATTGTGCGCAGTAAACTATATAAACTTAAATTCTCAAAGTATTACTAGAAATCTTTGGGGTCTTGTCTTAATTTTGTGATAGGGCTTTCCCACGAACATATCGGAGTTCTATGACTTCTACACACAGTCCAATGCAACCAGGAATCATGTACCTTTCTAAATGGACCACAGGCACTTATACTGTTATCATTGCTAACTTCACCTGGTCATACATTTGAATCTTTGCATCAAACACAAACTGTGCTCTTTTAAAAAGAAAAAAAGTGTACTAGCAAATTGTACTTTATTTTAAAAAAATGATATGTCATACATTTCTCATAAAAAAACCCCTAAAAAAACCTATATAATGCCATGTCATTAAACGTTCCATTTCTTGAACATGCTATGGCTTTTTTTAACTGCCAGACAAATTCTAAATCACTTTTCCATTGCTTTAATTTGTTGCACATGAGCCCAAGACACTTCCAAACTCCACAGATGGACTTTAACTATAGTGTTTACACCATGCATTTAGCTTTGCAGGTATGTTTTACAGCTTACCTTTCAACATGGTCAACATTCCCAGCTGCGCCTAGGCCACCGATTGTATAAATTTTGCCATCGAACACCAGACTGTTGTGTCGACACCTTGGAACAATCATCCTGGAGACCAGATTCCAGTTATCAAGTAAAGACATGTAGCACCAGACATCCGCTAAAGCCACACCGGCTTCCATACCCCCTGAAATGAATACAGATAGAAGAATGATGCTTTAGATAATAATTTGCTCAATCAAGGTTGCTTAGTAACTTGAGGAACCCCTAGTTTTGGATTGTCCTGCCTTGTGAAGAAGAAGATGATAAGTGTCTATTATTGTGAGAGTCCAGTGATTAAGTTTAATTGCCAAAGAGCCTTGCAGTACTGGGGTTCTAGACTCATTTCTTACAAGCGATACTTTCTGCATGTAGTCTAGATGTTCTGCAAGTCATTGTGCAAGTTTTCTCTGGGGGTTTCTTTGGTTTCCTCCCATAGTTCCAAAACTAACTTCACTGGCTTCTGTTAAAGTTTGCCCACTTTTAAGCCCATACATGGATTGAATTTCAACTGGTTCAGCAGGGAGCGGCCGAATCTCGATCCATGCATGGGCTAGCTGGTTGCTCACAAGACGATCTAATGATTGATTTGTGTCCAACCAGTCTGTTGGGTTTGTCCTGATTGATCAATGCCTCCGGCTATAGCCGACAACACTGATCTTTGTATTCTGCTGGCGGGGAAGGTTCTGTGACGGTAGAGCACAATAATGCTGCAGGAAGGATTCTCTCATCATCACCAAGTGTGATCTGCCCTTTTTTATTTTTGTTCAGCCCACTGGTAAAATAAAAAAATGTATGATAGATTGAACGATCCCTCAGGGGCAAAGCCTAACATGAACAGGTGATGTGCTCCTTTTACGCATAGCACAGTGTTTAGCAATTCTTGTAACACTAGGATCCTCAGATCGAATCTTGGTCAGGACATTATCTGCATGGAGTTTGCCTGTTCTCTCTATGCTTGCATGGGTTTCCTACAGTTTCCCACTACACTTCAAAGATATACTGGTATGTTAATTGGCTTCTATCTTTAGCAGCCCTAGTATGTGCGGGTATATCATTGGCTAGGGACCTTAGATCGTAAGCTCCTTGAGCGCAGGGACTGATGTCAATGTGCAATATGTAAAGCAATATATATATATATATATATATATATATATATATATATATATATATGTATATATATGTATATATATATATATACACATAAAAAAATGTGCAATAGTATATGCTGGTGTTATTCAACTTAGTAAAATAAATATAATATAAATAACAACGAATACGTTCATCCTGTAAAGGAAATTATGGTTACATTATTTGTCATCATACAGAAAACAGAAAACACGTTGTTACATCATGAGATTGTGGTAGGACCATATATTTTAGCAACAATAATGAAATTCAGGTAATATTTTACAATCCAAAACAAAGAATAATTTAGATGCCTAAAAAGTGCTATTTATGCCTAAGTTGTCCCCTTAACAGACTCCCAGAGCAACAACCCTCTTTGTTTATAAATACATAGGGGTGTAATTATAAAAAAAAAAAACTGCATATCAATTGACCATTAAAAGGGCATGTACATTCATCTAAATGTTTTAATTAATTTAAAACAGAAAAAATAAAAATACTGCATTCGGCCACTAGATGTTGCTAAGTATCAGAAGATGTTCATATGATACCTACCACCATCTAATAGCCAAATTAGATATACAGTATTCAATTTTAATTTCAATAGTTTTTTATTGGGTTTTAACAGATATAACTATTAAAATGTAAACAAGTACATACATGACATCTTAATGGTGCATTAGATTGTAGGACATATAGTACAACACTTTAGATCAGGAAATATCAGGCGCAATAAATGCGTCAATTACAGCTAACGACTATAACATATATGAATACTTAGGATCAAACAAGCCCCTAAGGTTTGGGTTAAGAGTATGACCATCATGTTAGCAGCATTCAATTTTAAATTAATGAAAAACATTCGACCAGCAAAAGAAAATAGCCTAACATTCATTGAATTGCCCCATTCACGCAGAATGAATGCACGTGAACTTTCACTGGATGAATTGCTATGCATTTTTTACAAATACACTCTATAATGTTTTTAGGGAACACACATTTACAAGAAAGTAGCTTTATTCTAAAATCTGCTTTTCTTTCTTCTGAGTCATAAAAAGTATATGAAAAACTACATCTCTTGTCATCCTTGAATGTGAATAGGCTGTTGTTCTCTACTTCACTATATGGAGCTGTACATATAGCAAGTGGATAATCAGCAGCACCAACTTGGACAAGACCTTGTAACGGAGATGCTGAGGATGTAGAACAAACTTGAATTCCAGCCAGCAAAAGATTGAGAGCATGTTCTCAATTTTTCGGTCGGAAAAAGTTCCTATCCAAAAATGAGATCGTCTGTGGCAATTCCGAAGCGCAAAATCCCTATGCATGCTTGGAAACAATTCTATGCATGCTCAGAAGCATTGAACTTCATTTTCTCGGCTCGTCGTAGTGTTGTACGTCACCGGGTTCTTGGCGGTCGTAAGTTCAGCGAACTTTTGCGCGACCGTGTGTATGCAAGGCTAACTTGAGCGGAATCCCGTTGGAAAAGCCATCATATCTTTTTCCGACGAGAAGTCCGATCATGTGTATGCGGCAAAAGAAGAACCATAGAAAAACAAAAAGTCCTGAATTTGCTGCACTCCTTGATATCTTTATTGTAGTATCACAATCACATCACAGGTATAGAAGGAACAATAAAAGTGATGCGTTTCACGCCAAATACAGCATTTACTTAAACCAGACGTTTTGTTCTTCTAGAGTTACGGAGGATGGCAGACTTGACACAACATTCCTCATTCCTTTACTAGGGGACTGGAGATTCATACAGCAAAAATAAATTGTAGTATTTCCATTTGCCAAGGTCAATAATTTGCATATTGCAGTGAATTTATATAAAATTTAGTGTAACAAAGTTGCACATATTTACAGCATGGCAGTTAAAATGTCTTGCATGTTTGGCTGAATCTGGAGTTCTTTAAGTGTTATTTACAGTGTCTGACAATCTAGATGCAAATGCGCTGCCTGGGAATCCTGTGTGACATTAGAAAGGGTTACTCTCTTCCTTCGTCTGAGAATCGGGGATTTTGGAAAATCTTTTATAGAGAGTGAAGAGAGATCCCCGAGGACAGTCTGCCTGCAGCAAGTCATGGCTGCCTCCGACGTGATGTCGCTGAGGATGAGCCCGCCTCGAACTTTCTCATGCTAGCTCTGGTACCTGCGGTGCTGATTAGCATTTCTCATTTTACAAATGTTTCCTCGCTGTCTGAGCTGCCTCTAATGTACTGAATTGGTGTGGGCATCTCCTCATTAGGAAAGCAGAGTAATGCTATTTTAATGCCACCAGACACAAACACAAACACACAAAGAGTGCACTCTCTGCACAGTTATCGACATTCCAAAATCTTTTCCAGGGTCAGCTTCATGCTAAGCTGAGATAGCTGAGGTCAATGTGGACATGCAGGCAAACAGGCCTTGAATACCCAATCATGTGTTCATTAAATTGAAAAATGGGTACTTTTTGCATCTCAAATGCTACTTTACAATATATAACATACATTAACTTTAAATAAATTACTGGAAATTAGTGTAGCACGTAAAGGTGCTTATTACACAAATTGGCCAGGTTTAAAAACCAGAGACATATGTTCAGAACCTAGGACATATCTTCATAACCTGCCATTTCAACTCATAATACATCATACAGTATATTTTAACTGTTTCTACTGGAAGCACTGGCAGTTTACGCAAGTTTACGCCTATACATTCAATGAAGTTTTCAGTGGATAACGGGATATGTAGTTCCTTAAAGTTGCAGTCTAGAATAGATAGTTAGTTAACTTTTAGAGTAAGATATGAATTGCCTTGTGTTTGTGGCAATGCAGCATCCTAAGTTTCTGGCAGCTCTTTTAGGCATAGTTTCCAACAGTCCTTCTTTTGAAAGCACAGTCCATCTCTATTCCCCAAAACTATCTATCCCCTTTTAATCCACAAATGTCCCACTTTTAGATCTGAAGCATAGAAGTAAATAGCTTGTTTAGCTCCTTGAATCGTTTATAAACCTCTAAACCAGTGGCTTCTAGCCAGCTGCAGATCTCCTCATCTCCCAGCTCTCCAACCTTTCATAGTGAAAAAGGGAAAGGAGGGAGGCGCACTTAAGTGTAGTATTACAAAGTTATTTAATAGCACAAAAATTAATGCACTTACACAAGAGAAGACATCAAAGGCGTGTCTTTCATATGGGAGGTCCTCCTCAAGGGGTGCCAGCAATCCGTTTTCCCAGCGTTCGGCGGTGTTTGCGCCTCTACAGGATGCTGATTCCAAAGCAGGAAGTGAAGGGGAAATGACATCACCCAGTGGGCGGACCTCGGTGTAGGAAGGACAGGAAACTAGGCTATGTGCTCGGAGCATACAGCTCCTTCTACTGGCCTATACCGAGGTCCGCCCACCGGGTGACGTCATTTCACTCCGTGCAGTCCACGCCAGGTGTTTCGTCACATATGGCGACCCATCACATTTGGCTACAGAAGTGATGATCCGCTGAGAAATGTTGCACTGCGCATGCGTAACTTGTCGCTATGCGTTCCAAAAGTTTTTACGACAATACGGAGCAGTGAAACCGTCAGATAATGTCACGGAAGTGACGTTACAGTCAAGCTCTTCTTCTGTATAATTATTGATTGTAAGACACCACTTTGCAACAGTGTTGGAACGCATATGGCGGTGTTGCGCATACGCACTCCAGCGAGTAGCCAAATGTGATGGGTCACTGTATGTGACGCTACACAGGCACGAACACCGCCGAATGCTGGGAAACCGGATTGCTGGCACCCCTCAAGGAGGACCTCCCATATGAAAGATATGCCTTTGATGGCTTCTCTTGTGTAAGTGCATTACTTTTGCGCTATTAAATGACTTTGTAATACTACACTTAGGTGCGCCCCCTCCTTTCCTCTTTTGCATTTCTCACAGAGTACTCTGGATACGCTCTAGGGATGGCTTGCACCTGAATTGTTTAGAGTATATATTTATGGAAAAACTCCTACCACTAGGCAATGTTAACTTTATATATATAAAACTGAATTACTATACAGGCTTTCTCACTGTTATGCGCTGGGTACCCCTTTTCTCTACAACCTTTCATAGTGGACAGCAGTGCTCCTTAGCCTCCAAAGCACCCCCAACCTCACACAAAGCTCCCCAACCTTCCACAGTGCCACCCAGCCTACTGTAGAGCCTCTGGAGCCTTAATATGCCTCCTATCTCCAACACTGTCACACACTGTCTTCCAACTTCCCACAGTGTGCCCCAGGCCCTACAGAACCCTCCAGTCTCCCCCAGTGTCTCTGCAAAGTCCCCATCCTTCTGGAAAGACCCCCAGCCCCTCCAGAGACCTCATCTCCCACAGTACGATGTACATATTGCCAGGACACCAGGGATCTTCAAATAACATCCATAAGTTTTATTCAAGATGATCACAACACAGCGGGAGAATGCATTCTTCTGCTGTGATGTGATCTTTTAAAAATAAAAAAAGGCAATTTTTGAAGATTCCTGGTATGCTGGCAATATGTACAGTACATTGTTCCATGATGTTACCTGTTTTCAGCTGGCAGTTGCTGCAGCACCCTCTTACCTCTTAGCCTACCACAGAAAAGTGTGGGATAGCAATATTGTTTGCCATTAGTTTCCTGGACCCCTTTCAAAAATCTCATCTTCTACAAGGCCACCAAATATGCTACAGATCCCCGATTCCCCCCACCCCACCACCACAGTGACACCAATTATTACCCAGGGCTTTACAGCCTTTCCAGACATATTTTGCATTCCTATATTTATAACGTGAGTATAAACTGTTTTTTTACCATTGTGGCATGGGAGGTTTTAAAAGAATTTACCTGGCCCTGGTCTCAATAACGTTAAGAACCACGGTCCTAAACCAGCCTATTTCAACCTTTTTATCTCAAGGGAACTCTTATAACAATTTTCAAGTCACTGGAAACCCCTGGTGATAATTCATTAATTGATGGTCAGTGGAGAATATCCCTTACATTGGTGGCCATTGAAACAAGTGCCCCTCTTACAATGGTGGTCAGAATGGCACAAACAACTAAAAAGATCATTGGCATCATGCCGAGTGGTGTTGGACCAGAAACAATGTAGTCACCACCAGATGGGAGGTCAACCACATCTCAAAAAACTCATAGCAACCTCTGGATGAAACATGTGGGCGGCACAGTCGTGTAGTGGGTAGCACTCTTGCCTAGCAGTAAGAAGGGTCGCTGGTACGAATCACAACCACGACACTACCTGCCTGGAGTTTGCATGTTCTCCCTGTGCCTGCGTGGGTATCCTCCGGGTACTCTGGTTTCCTCCCACACTCCAAAGACATGCTGGTAGGTTAATTGGCTTCTGTCCAAAATTGGCCCTAGTATATGAATCTGAGTTAGGGGCCTTGAAGGGTAGGGACCGATGTGAGTGTGCGATGTATGTGTGGAGCGTTGTGTAAATTGATGGCGCTATAATGGGTACTCTAAATAAATAATAATATAATAGATGAGCATCTTAATGAGACACAATGTACAGGGATAGGGACAATTATAGACACGCACCCACCATCACTCAGGTTGAACTGGATGGACTGGTGTCTTTATTCAACCTTGCTAACAATGTAACCATGTAACCATGTAGATGAAAGAAAGCCGGCAGCTTGATCTTCTGCAATGAATACATTTATGAATCCAGGTGTGGTACAAAATAATACAGCACTTACACGGTTCGACGTGTAGCCTTAATCATAGCCATTGCCTTAATCATTTATTCATTGCGGAAGATGGAGCTGCCGGTTTTCTTTCATCTAAATGTTTGCTCGGGTGCTAGGAGGACACTACAAGTCAGTGTACCGACCACTCACCACCTCAGGGAATTACTACAGGTGTTTTCTACTATATTTAACCTCTGGAGGAAGCCTAAGGTTCCTTGGTACCCTGGCTAAGAATGGTTTTGAACTTTATAATATAGTTTACCCTGTAAATAAAATAATTTATTTTCAACTTATTTACAATATAAGGGAAACGTAACAATGACTAAAAATTATTATTTTAATTTTTAACCCTGTACATAATAAAGAAAAGTATTTTCTGCCATGACGATCCTATTGCAGTTTATGCACTTACCAGTTCACCTTATTGCTGCTTTCTACAAGTCCTGATCCCAAAGAAACAATAAAAATATGCCAGAACCCATTCCACCACAAGATCACATGGTCAGGGTGGTGAACTGCATCAAGCACTCATGAACCCACCTTTCTTTATTATCTATGGGCACCCTGGCTCACTGTACAACTGGCTGGCAATGCATACTAGTACTTTTATTTCCGTCATGGTTGGAGTTTGCCTATTGATCAGTTGGCTGCCAAGGCATGCTGGGAGATGCACAGAGCTAAACCACTTGAATACTAATTAAGCAGGCTGGCAGGATATGTTGTATCTTTGAGCTGTCCAGAGATTTCATGCTGGAGCACCATACAGCATGTTTATATTGGTTTATATTATTATGATATTATATTATACTATACTGTATATCATATCATATTATCTATTTGTTTAACTGGTTGACAGCAGGGCAATTTGTAGCTGCTTGGAGGCTGAATCACAACAGCTTTTCAACCCCTCTGATAACAACACACTGGTTTCAGTAGCTCATTATCAAAAATGTCAGAATTTATCAAAAACCGACTTATTAGTTAGGTAACTGGCAGGGCTTTTTGGAGGTTCTTTCAGTGACTACAGGGCTCTTTCTTTTAAATCACTGGTCAGCTGAGACTCATGTCTGCACATTGCTGCAATCTAACACTGTTTTTTAATGGTTATGTGCTTGAAGAAAGGCAGGCCTGGAGCTATGAATGGAATTAATTGAGCGTAGAGCAGACATGAACCAGGTAGCATGAAGAAAGTAACAGTACTTACTGGATTCGCTGAAGAAGTGGAGTAATGGGGAGGCGTGTAGGAAAGTATTTAGCAAGGAGGAGTTTGACAGATCTAGTCGGAGAGAAGTCATTGAATGAAAGTTCCCTCCCTCCTGCCCTAATGTTTTTTGTAATGTTGAGGGACTACAGTGGTTTTGGAAGATTTTGGCCTTCTTGGGTCCTTGAATGTGGTTGAAATATGGTGTTTTGGGAAAACTTATCTTAGGTATGGTGTCCTCTAGTTCAGTGGTCATCAACCCTGTCCTCAGGGCCCACTAACAGGCCAGGTTTTATGTATTAACTTGGGGAGATGCAGACTAGAATACTGCAATCTCTGAGCAGCAAATCATATCACCTGTGATGAATTTCAGTTATCTTGCAAACCTGGCCTGTTAGTGGGCCCTGAGGACAGGGTTGATGACCACTGCTCTAGTTGGTCTGGTCAACTAACAGTGATCAGAAGTTGTAGACTGCTAAGATGTCTGAGGTCAGTCGGGATAGCCCCCTAGGCAGTGTTTTTGGGGCTGGGGGCATAGCTTAGCTAACTGGTGCCATAGACACAAGCATTTTAGTATATGGTACCTTCAAGGACTTGCAATACCATTGGATCTGTAATTTTATATGTTTGTTATTTATTTTGTACATTGTTTTATAATAAAAAGCCTTACGGCCATTTAACTCGACTCTTGAGCAAAGTGTTTTCTTTGGGGTTAGAGGGAGTGGAGTTAGGAGGAGTAGGCCAGAGGTCATTAACTTGGTGACCTCTAATCTACCCTTCTCAGGGTGATTCCTAAAAGTGCTATGCTGACTGTATGAGTGAGCGGTTAGCAGGAGACATCTATGGACCTGAACTAATACTGTGTTGCCTGTAAATGCATAGGGATGTAATGCAGTAAAGTTATATCATACTATACAATATTAACAGGTCTTATGCACTATTTTAAAACAAATTTTAGAGCTTTGTCTCCTGCTGATGGTTCCTGATTTGCCAGTGGTTTATCTCTCCTTTTAGATACGGTACAGCATAGTTTCTCAGCCTGTTTTCAGCTGTGGCGCCCTGTAGGAGTATGCAAAATGTCAAGGCTCCCCAATCAAAAATTTAAACCTGGGGAAAACCCGAGCCTGAGACATGACACAAAACCACCTTAATGAAATTGATATTTACATCAAATTCCCACTTCACATCAGAGGTTCCCCATCACATCAGAGGTCTACCCATCACATCAGAGCCCCCCTTCACATCAGAGTCCCGTCTTCACATCAGAGGCCCCCTATCATATCAGAGGCCCCCCATCACATCAGAGGCCTCCCCATCAGAGTCACCTCTTCATCACGTTTGAGCCCATCATCACAAGACAGTTGTTCCTATACATCAAAGGCTCCCTGTACATGACCCCCCATCACATTGGCATCCCCAATCACATCAGAGCTTTTCATTTACATCAGAGACTCAACATCACAGAGCCCCCAAGTCACACAGTTCCTTCTTTACAGAGCCATTGGTTGTTATGGTGCTGGTGGTTGGCCCAAATGCACCCTGGCAACTCATGATACTGATCTAGGGCAAGCTGGGTCCCATGCTTGTGGCACTCCATGGGAACCCATACAGCACCCTGGTTGAAACACCACAATACAGTAAAACAGGATATTTACCAAAATCTTGATCTGTTACAGGGGCCCTATGCCCCTGTTGATGTCCTTATTGGACGAAACGCGTCGGGTTATGCTACTTTCTCCCCACATTGCTTTTATTATTGTGATCACTTTTATGTATTATTGGTTTTAATAAACCTATATTATTGACCTGCACTATTGGAGCCCCCCCTCTCTTCTTTTATACATACTTATTTTGGAAAGAGTTGCTGTGGCCTGTTTCCTGGATACACTTTACCTCCAGTCCTGCAGAGCTTCATGAGGCTGTTTGATGACATCTGTGGAGACCCAGACTTCCATTTCCATCCGAGGGAGCCACTGATTCGATTATCCAAGCCTTACTGGCCTAGTGTTGCTGGCATCTAGGTCCACCTTATTCGGTAAGAGTACCTTATCATTTCCATTCCTTGGATTCACCACTGTTGAACTCGCATAAGGTCGTTTACACGATAGAAGATTGACTCTTCATTATCACGGCTTTCCTTTGGACTTTGTTTATTTTTGTACACATTTTGGACTTTGCACATTGGGACTGATTGTCCCCAATTGGGTTTATTCCCCACATTTGTTTCTCTTTTTTCTTTACACTTTAGACAGATCATACATCATGTTAGCGCTACATTTTTTATAATTTTTGGTTTAAAATTTTGGTCACATTTTATGTAGCAGCTGTCACTATATATTGATATTTTTCGCAGTATTTTTCCACTTTTATTGCTTCAGTGTTACCTATAACTCTGTCTCCTCCTCTCCACTGCCTCTTTCTGCAGGGGTCTCCCAAGGCTCTGTTCTTGGACCCCTCCTCTTCTCTATGTACACCTCCTCTCTTGGTCACTTGATAACCTCCCATGGCTTCCAATACCATCTCTACACCGATGACACCTAAATCTATCTCTCTACCCCTCACCTCACTCCTTCAGTCTCCTCTCACATTACTAACTTACTAACTGACATATAAACATGGATGGATGTCACACCACTTCCTCAAACTAAATATTTCTAAAACCGATCTGATAATATTCACCCCTGCCTGTGCCCTTCTCCATGACTTTTCCATAAAGATCAATAATACAACTATCAGTCTCTCCCCTCATTTCAGGGTCCTAGGTGTAATTCTAGACTCCAAACCTGTCCTTTCAGCCCCCAATCCAATCACTGTCAAAAGCATGTAGACTTTGCCTTTGTAATATATCTAAAACTCTCTCCTTTTTTAAACACTTGCCGACCCACTGCAGTACATATACTGCGATGGGGCGGCTCCTGCAGGCACAGCAGTGTGCCTGTATGTTGCTGCCTGTTTCCGAGTGGGCTGTGCGTGTCCTCACCCACTTACTCCCCTGTGACTTGACACAACGGGAGTTTGTCAGCAGATCCCCACCAATGATTCATGACCGGGACATGCTGATCGGCTGTGTTTATTCGCTATTGTCACACAACTGGGTGGGCTCGGAGCGCAGTGATCTGCGCCCCGAGCCCACACTTTTTTGAAGCCTATTAGAGCCTCTGGCTCTAATCATGTGCTTAAAAAAACAACAACTCCCCTTCGGAAACCATGCGTCCGGGTCCCTGCATGTAGAGTGGGGGCCAGACGCATGGATGGGGGGGCGTTGCCACCCACTGTGAAAATGTGCTGCTGTGAAAAAACACACAGGGCTGCCTTTCATTCTGAATAGCACCCTAACACATTCAAAATGACCATGCAATTTCCCTGCGGGCCGCGTTTTGAAAAAGGTGCCTGCGCCTTTTTTCTGCGAAAAATGCAGGCACGGCAGGCCCACAGAAATGCATCGATGTGAACCTAAGGTCCCTCCTTTGCTATCTTTCACCTTGACTTCTCTTAGGCCTACCTCTTTAGCTACCCCCTCTTCAGTCCACCATAAATGCTACTGCTAGACTTATCTACCTTACCAACCATTCAGTGTCTGCCACCCCTCTTTGCCAATCCCTCCATTGGCTTCTGACACATCAGCATATTAAATTTAAAATACTAACAACAACTTGCAAAGCCATCCACAACTCTGCCCTGAGCTACATCACCAATCTTGTCTCAAAATATCACCCAAACCGTCCTCTCCACTTCTCCCAAGACCTCATGCTCTCTAGCTATGGTCTCCTCGATGCTCGTCTTCAGGATTTCTCCAGAGTCTCTCCCATCCTCTGGAACCCTGTACCTCAATCTGTCCAGCTATCTCCTAGTCTGGCTATCTTTAGGCAATTCCTCAAAACTCATCTCTTTAGGGAAGCCTACCCCGCCTCTACCTAACATATTCTTCCATCAGCTCATCCCTCACAGTTATTACCTTTTGTTTCACTTGCCCCACCCTATTAGATTGTAAGCTCTTATGAGCAGAGCCTTTATAACCCTTATGTATTTTATTGCAACTGTACTGTCTTCCTGTATATTGTTAAGCATTGCGCATATGTTTGGCACTAAACAAATATAAATAGATAAATGATAAATCCAGTATAATAATAATGAAAATAATAATATATTGTTTCCTATCTTCTGATTGTACATTGTATGCCATTAGGCATTGGAAATGTGGCACAGCAATTGATGCTCTAGTTAAAGTTTCAGGTTCAGATATAGAAAGAAAAGCTAAAGATAAAAATATAAATTCTTTATAAGTAAGCCTGCAGAAGGCTGCAGATTTTAAATTGGGCTCAGCCTAATACCATCTGCACCCTGGTCCCCACTGACCTACATGAGAAAATGAAGATTTAAAAGCCTGCCCATCAAGGCCTTGGATTTATTGCTCTCCAGGCAAAGGAGATGATTTTCTTTGTTATTTCTACAGAGCTTATTCATCAAACAGCGCTGGGTAATACTATGATACAGTAACATCCTACCAATTTTATCAGCCAGATAAACAGAATGCTCTCATTAAGATGCCCCCTGCAGCTCAGGAGCTGGAAAAACCTCTCCAGCCTTATTTTCTATAACACCCTTCCGAAAAGTTTTAAGAACACTTTAGTGTAGGATTGTGACCTCTGAGGACTTCCTCTAGCAACTTTGCTGCTTCTGCCTACAAATGATGAAATCTAACATTCCCAAAATATATTGCTTCCAATAACTCTCCAATGTACACAGAGTTAATGACAGGTAGAGTCGAACCATGAAATTGAAAGTGTATCTAAACCAAAAAACCAAATGTTAGTGTAATGCCGCGTACACACGAGCGGACTTTACGGCATACTTTGCCCGGCTGACTTTTCGACGGACTTTACGACGGACTTCCCGAATGAACAGACTTGCCTACACACAATCAAGTCCGACGGATTCGTACGTGATGACGTACGACCGGACTAAAACAAGGAAGTTCATAGCCAGTAGCCAATAGCTGCCCTAGCGTCGTTTTTTTGTCCGTCGGATTAGTATACAGACGAGCTGACTTTGAAACATGTTTCATTTCTAGGTCCGTCAAACTTTTGAGAAAAAAAAATCCGCTGGAGCCCACACACGATCTAATTGTCCGACGGACTCAGGTTGGCCGGACCAAGTATGCCGTAAAGTTCGGTCGTGTGTATGCGGCATTACACTCACAGGTGTATAACATGCACCTTAATTTTAAGAGGTGAGTTTCAGGGAAAAAACTTTAATTTTAAATAAAGAACTTTGAAGCAAAATAAGGGTCAGTGCCCATCAATGCAGCCTCACCAGTGCCCATCAATGCATCCTGATCAGTGCCTATCTGCAGCCTCACCATTGCCCATCAATGCAGCCTGATCAGTGTCCATCTGCAGCCTAACCAGTGCCCATCAATACAGCCTCATCTTTGCCCATCAATGCAGACTGATCAGTGCCCATCTGCAGCCTCACCATTGCCCATCAATGCAGCCTGATCAGTGCCCATCTGTAGCCTCACCATTGACCATCAATGCAGCCTGATCAGTGCCAATCTGCAGCTTCACAATTGCCCAATAATGCAGCCTGATCAGTGCCCATCTGCAGCCCAACCAGTGCCCATCAATACAGCCTGGTCAGTGGCCATCAGCACAGCCCTACCAGTGCATGGAGATTAGAGCCGCCGAATTACACAGAGAGGGGATCTCCTGCTTACTCAGCTGCCGAGGTTATACGAAGTCGCGTCTCCCGGACCGGCTCCTATGATAGACGTCACATGTCCCGGCATTGGACCAGTTGGCTGTCTATCAAAAAAACTTTAATTTTAAATAAAGAAATTTGAAGCAAAATAAGGGTCAGTGCCCATCAATGCAGTCTCACCATTGCCCATCAATGCAGCCTAATCAGTGCCCATCTGCAGCCTCACCATTGCCCATCAATGCAGCCTGATCAGTGCCCATCTGCAGCCTCACTATTGCCCATCAATGCAGCCTGATCAGTGCCCATCTGCAGCCTCAGCATTGTTTTCCTCTATTTTCATCTGGTGATTTATCTAGTAATACAATTCCAGTCTTGGGGTGTCTCCTTTATCTATTGAGGAGCAACAGGGACACCCTTGGACAGCAGATTTGTCTGGGGAAAGTACTGTTAGGCTCCATTCACACCTGATTAAGGGCTGAAACACTGCAATACCGCCTGCAATTTCAAATCTCTGCAAAATGCAAGCCGCATTTGCGATGCAATTACTTCTACCCCAATCATACCACAATTTTGCAGTGATTGTCGCGCGGAAAATCGAGCTGTAATCGCAACATGCCTGTGCTTGTCGCTCAAAAAGAACTATGAGCTTCTTTGCGATTTGCTGCGGTTGTGGCAAAATCATGGCGGGATTGGAGTGCCATTAGAAGTAATGGGTACGCAAATGCGTCCCGCATTTTGCAGCCCTTTGAAATTGAGGGGGGAAGCTTAAGGCTCCATTTAAACCTATGCAGTTTTCTTTTGAGTGTCTCTGCAGTGCTTTTTGCTGTACTTTTTGCGTTTTTTTACCAAGATTTGCGTTTTATGTTTTTTTTGTGGCAAATTTGTTGTTGGGCATTTGTTGTTTGTTGTTTCATTAAAAAATGAAAATTGCTGCAAAATCACAGTAAAAACATGCTACATGCTTTTCAGCAGCTTCTCCATTAAAGTCTATTGAACCAAAAAACAAACAAACAAAAAATGCACCATTTAAAAATGTATTAATTTATTTAATACATTTATTAAAAATAATGTCCTGCGTTTCTGCAAAAAGCAAAAAGCATGAAAAAACGCATTGGTGCGAACCATGCCTAAGGCTCTATTCACACCAATCATTTTTTCATTCTTTTTGCAGAAACGCAGGACATTATTTTTAACATGGGTTCCTATGGAACACATTCACATGAATGCATTTTTGTGCCTTTGCGCTTTTGGAAAGGCTCAGGCACCTTTCTGAAATGCAAAACAATGCTTTTTTTGCTTTTTTGATTCAATAGACTTCAATGGAGAAGCTGCATAAAAGCATATAGTGCGTCATTACAGTGTTTTTACTGCGATTTTGCAGCAATTTGCGTTTTGTGTTTTTTAATCTGCTCAAAAAAAAGCAAAAATAACGCAAATCGCGACAAAAACATGCCAAAATCACAGTTAAAAAAAAAACAAAAAAATGCAAAAAGCAAAGCAAAAAACACTGCAGAAAGGCTCAAAAGCAAACTGCATAGGTGTGAATGGAGCCTAATAGCCTGTACACATGATCCGAAAATCAGATGAAAAATACCACTTTCAAAGAGATTGTACGATAATCTGATCGTTAGTACACAGTTTACGAGAGCTGATCATGACTATTTATCTGAAATTATCTGATTGGACAAGCACAGAAATTTTTCTAGTAAGATGCCAGATCGTACAATTTTTTATCAATCAGTACAGCTGTCGTTCGAAAACACATTACAAATACACTACAACACATTACATCACTTCCTATTTTTTTATTCTGTCTTACGAGAGTTTTCATAACTTCGATTTTCGGATCATGTTTACAGGCCATAAGCTGGACTGGTAGAATTAGATGGAATTTACATAAGTGGCTAACAAATTAAAGCCAAGCTCTAGCTAACACTTTTTTAAGCAGCTTTACTTTACAGCATGGTCTATTAAAGGGACAGATTACCAGGTGAAAATAAAGGAAAAAAGGCTTAAAATGAAAACAAATGCAGCCACCATATTTATTGCAAGAAACCTGAACCCATAGCTTCGCTCAAGACTTGCCTGTTTCATCGCACACGGACAACCCTGGTGCTGGCTACCACAGCCTGTCTCCACTTTCAGTCAAAATGATAAAAAATGTAAGCTGCACTCAAAAACGTATCTCTTCTTTCTGTGTTTATAAATTATACAATAATGTCTCCACCCCAAACAAACCTGTTTTGACGCATTTCCCCACTGCTGGCTTGCTCAAAAGGACCCCTTCATCTATCCTTGTGAGCAAGCCAGCAGTGGTGAAACGTGTCAAGAAAGGTTGGCTTCTAGTGGAAACATTTTTGTATGCAGTCTTTTTTGAGAATTATTAAACACTGAAAGAACAGCTAAGTTTTGGAGTTAGGCTAACATTTTTTATATATTTTATAATATATACCTAAATATATATTATATTTTAGATATTTTATATTATATTATATTTTTATATTTTCTCTTTTATTTTTGACCATATTAAAAACGATTGGTAGGCTGCAATATATAAAATGTTTGTTTTTGGGACTAGATACGCTTGAAGTGTGGGAAGGGAAGTGGAAATGGTCTGGACCCCACACAGAGTGGTTAATGGTAGGAAAGCCTGACTTTGGTTACGGTAATTCTTACTCCAAAGATATAATCCCAACTAATACTAAACATACTGAAGCCAGCACAGTGGTGAATTTTACATAAATAACAGAAAGCCCAAAATATTACAAAAAGCATATTGGAGCGAATTCCTGTGTGTACATTGCAGTTATTACAGAATAGGAAATAAAAACTCCCATGCTAATATTGAATAAATTTTCTGCTAGCTTTTTCAATTATCACTAGCCATGCTTGGATTGATCCGATTAATAAGGAATAGTAGACTGTGCAATGACAGATCTTTAAAGCTAATGGAGAACAGTGGTCAGTGAAAGGACGTAATTTTGAAGCTTACCGGGAACAGTGGATTGTAAAATACAAATCATGGAAGCTTATAGGGTATAGTGGATTTGCAAAGTATATATCATGGAAGCTTATAGGGATTAGTGGACTTCAAAAAACATATTTTGAAAGCCTATAATGAACAGTGGACTATAAGGGACAGATCACGGAAGATCATAGGAAACAATGGACTGTAAAGGACATATCATGGAAGATTACAGGGATCAGTGTACTGTAAAGGACATATCATGGAAGATTACAGGGATCAGTGCACTGTAAAGGACATATCATGGAAGATTATGGGAAAGAGTAAACTATAAAGGACATATCATGGAAGATTATATGAATCAGTGGACTCTAAATTACATTTCATGGAGGATTATGGGAAACAGTGGACTGTAAAGGACATATCATGGAAGATTATGGGAAACAATAGACTGTAAAGGACATATTATGGAAGATTATAGAGAACAGCGGATTGTAAAGGACATATCATGGAAGATTATAGGAATCAGTGGACTGTAAAGGACATATCATGGAAGATTATAGGAATCAGCGGACTGTAAAGGACATATCGTGGAAGATTATGGGAAACAGTGGACTGTAAAGGACACATTATGGAAGATTATAGGGAACAGCGGATTGTAAAGGACATACCATGGAGGATTATAGGAAACAGTGGACTGTAAAGGACATATCATGGAGGATTATAGGAAACAGTGGACTGTAAAGGACATATCGTGGAGGATTATAGGAAACAGTGCGCTATAAAGGACGTATCATGGAAGATTATGGGAAACTGAACTGTAAAGGACATATCATGGAATATCATAGGAAACAGTGTATTTTAAAGGACATATAAAGGGAGGTCATAGGAAACAGTGAGCTGTAAAGGACATGTCATGAAAGATTATAGGGAACAGTGGACCGTAAAAGACATATCATGGAGGATTATAAGAAACAGTTGACTACAAAGGACATATCATGGAAGATTATAGAAAACAGTGGATTGTAAAGGACATATTAAGGAAGATTATAGGAAACAGTAAGCTATAAATGACATATTATTAAAGATTTTAGGGAACAGTGGACTGTAAAGAACATATCATTGAAGATTATAGGGCTCAATGGACTGTAAAGGACATATCATGGAAGATTATAGGGAACAGTGGACTGTAAAGGACATATCATGGGGTTTTATTGGAAACAGAGAACTGTAAAGGACATATCATGGAAGATTATAGGAAACATTGTCAGAGACTGTGAGATGTGATATGAGATCTTTCCAGTGTCCTTCAGTGAGAATTTTTGACAGGTCAAATGAGCACCTGGACGAGAACTCTCTTCAGTTCTGATAAATTACTGAAACCTTTGCCTGTTTTTTTTTTTTTTATAAATGTTATTCAATTAATCTGGTCCCAGTTTTAAAGTAATGCAAAGACTGTCAGTCTGAGTGCTGTTTATATTAATATGAGTCACGATAGCATATTGACAAAGGCTGCATGGAAGCCCCAGGGAGTTTTTAGACACTTCTTTGTGCCTGCTGATATATATTTACTTATGTTGCTGAATTACATACATGTGATATGTCTCAGCTGATAAAATATAAACAAATTCTGTTTAACTAGCCTTTCGGTGTACTCCTCAATGAAATACTGTAGACCGTGGGCATTGCTTTTATTTACTGTCTACAGGTCTTTAGCTCCAGCCTCCACGTGTCATCTCTAGTCATCGAAATATGAATTGACATAACACAAAGGAGGTCTCCCCTGGGCTTCATATAAATTGTCTAAACACTTCCCCCTCCAACAGCCCCCTCTTAAAAATGTTAAACTGACACCATTGAGCCATGCAAAAGAGGTTGACTGCTTTAAGGTTCTGTGTGATGTTATTGTCATCACCCCAAATCTTTCTTGTTTAAACCAATAAAAAAAAACCTGGAACAACGATATTAAGCTGGAAGTAGGAGTGCCAGAACTGCAAACCAAAGTTAGTGTATTCCGGTGCACATGATATAGTGTTAGACTTTAAATATTGGGGTGCAGTAGTGACTCCTCAGGCAGTAGGAGAAAGAATGAGTACCTCAGAGCCTTCAAACCATCACAATGTTCTCATAGTGATACAATGAAAGAATTGTGAATTTTGTTAGAGCTAATTACAATTCTGTTCCATTGAATATTGCTGAACAACGCCATCCATTGGTAAGTGATTACGATACCCCAATACGTGAATTCTCAAGCTGTATAGGGTTCACCAGAGTACTCTAGTTTTGATTTGCAGTGTCGGCACTCCTATTTTTAGACTAATATCTGATGTGCCAGGTTGTATAATGTGTTAAACAAGAAAGATTCAGGATAAGTATCCCATCAATTTTTAAAATGCTAAGCATCAATTTCTCCTTTAATTGTTCCATTATGCACACCAGCAAGTAATGTTTGAGATGAAATTTGTCACCTGATAGGTAGATGTTGTCCCCCGCACTGACCACACTGAAGAATTCTCGGTCATAGAAGGGAAGGCTGGCCAGTGGATACCATTTGTTGATTTGTGGATTTAAACACGTCACAGCCGTTAATGTTCTCTGATTCATTCCTATCATCTGCCGACCACCAACCAGTACAATGACTTCTGCTACACCTACATTAAAGAAATTAGAAAAAAACACTCTAAACAGCAGATAGACTGGTGTTAGACAAATCAAGAACCTAGTGACCAATGCTTCCTATCTGGCAATATAATATCCTTTATAAATACCAACTATACTGTATAGTGCAAGGGCCTGCCAGCAACACATGAGTTTAAGGAAAAGCCTTGCACTACATGGTGGTTGGTAAATTTAAAGTAGATGTAGATTCAAATCATAATGTGTGCAGCTTGCAGCCAGCTTTAAGTATATGTAAACCCAATTCCCAAAATCTCATACAAGCTTTAACCTGGTAATGTCTATAAAAGGCATTTTTATTATTATTATTAATTTGTAGCTTTAACTAAAATAATACTTTGTGATCCTGCCATTAAAGTGTTACTAAACCCAAAAAAGTAAACTTAGTCTGTATATGCAGTAAAGCATGCTTGTTATGCTCACTGTGGAACCTAAGGGGTAATCCTCTGCATTGTGTAAAAAGGCTGTTTGATCCTGACTTCTCTGATTCTCCCCTTCTTCCACTGTCCCCAATCTATCCTCTGATAGAACAGAGCCCTAGGAGGCACGCTGCACATGCTCAGTTTGGTGTGTATTGCTAGAGAGGTTCTTTTTTTGGGAGGGTGCATGTGATCAGCACAGGGCCAATCAGCACTGTCCAGACACAAAGTCAGGGGTCTTGCAGCCTCATAGACAGTTGGAGGAATGAAAACGGCTCCTACAAGCTTTGACCAGTGCTCAGCCGCACACTGATAGAACTTACACTGACTGCTATATACTGCTGATGAGAAAAGGTATTTAGCAGTTTATATTTACTAAAATAATTGCATTTCCATGTTCTGTGTACTGTGAGAGACCAGATATAGTGAATGCAGGGTCCTAGATGTATTAATACTTTAAGGTCCTTTTGAAGGCATTTTGTGGTACACGGGTGTTACAGGATGACAATGCTCTGTCCTTATCTATCCGTTGTGCTCCAGTGTTGTCATCCACCCTGCCACTCTTTCAGTGGAGAGAACAGGTGGCTGTGTCTAAGCACTTTGCACAAACATGCTCTATTGTTGCCAACATCAGGAACCATGCCCTGATAAATGCCATGAAGCCACCACTGGAGTACCTATTTGTAGAAAGGAAGTGGCTGCAAATAGGTTGCAGGTGATCAGCAACACTATGGAACAAAGGATGGAAAAGGGTGAAAATACATATTAAAAAACATAGCATCATTTATGATACACAGTGCTTCAAGCAGCTAAATTTCCTTCAGTTAAAGTACAACTAAAAGCAAAACTTTTTTTTTTTTGTTCTGAATAGAGTGGAGAGGGATTACAACATCTGTCAGGTTTTTATTGCTGTCTGTACCGCTGTTAGGGAGATTCACCCTCTCTAAATGTCCTGCTTATCATACTGATCGAATATGAAAAAAAAATCCCACATTTTGGGATGCCCCCAGAAACCTCCCCTACTATCCAAAATAAAAACAAGTTTTGCCTTTACTTTACATTGACTTTATGTCCCTGAACACACAGTAAAAGAAAGGACGTGTCTGCACACAGGTTAAGGGGTCTATTTAAATAAGGCCAAAGCTAGGAATAGTTGCTCGTATTTTGCCGAAAGGACAGTTATTATTTGGAAATAACAGGCTTTGCTTAGTTTGCAACAAACAAAATTGTTGAATCCTATCAGGTTCGATCTGAGATGGAACATTCATTGGTACAATTGTTCTCTAATTAAAGGCAAATTCCACCATTTAATAAATGCACGATCAGTAGATCATGGTTTCAATGCATATAGGCTTGTGTAGACTTTTTTCCTGGCCCCAGGTCTTTACACCCAGGTTTTTACAGAGGTATGGACCCCTTCATTTTTTGGGCTGGAGGAAGTAAACAATAGACTACGAGTGCAGTGACTGACATCACCACATTTGTACTCCATTGAGATCTATGAGTCCCTCTGCTGCAGTGGCATACGGGACTTGAAGTCTCTTAAAGTGGATGTAAACTCAATGTCATCCTTTCTAAACTACTGCCATAGGGGTTATCTATAAGGATATACATGCCTCCTGCATGTATCTTTACCTGTCAAATGTCTCCCCTCTGTCTGTTATGAGACCCGAAAAACTGCAGATTCTGTGGGTGGGTCTGTTGTCTGGAGCTCGGTGGGTGGAGTCGTGATGTCAGTAGACTCCCCACCCACCTCTATACTCCCCTTGTCAATATGCATTTTCTCCTGTGTATTTCTTACACTGAACTTCTGCTATGATCTCTAACATCCAGTGAAAAGACAGGAAAGTAACCACATGACTGCAGCATGCCAAATCATGCTGAGGTGTGGAACAGCCAATCCTTGCAGAGCTGCAGAAGAAAGGAGTGGGAGGGAATTAAAAAATAATGCATGTCTTAGGCTAGTGCATGAGATATGTAAATCACCTGTCACTCACAGCAAGGGGGAGGATTTGACAAAGTTCTTCTCTGTTTGTCAAGTTTTATCTCACTGAACAATAAAAGAGGATTGCTCAGAGCTGGATTAACTCTGTGTGGCAAGACTGGGCTCAAATGATAGGAAATCGTATACTCTACATTATGACATAAAAAAGAGAAAAAAAAATTGGGTTTACATCCACTTGAATCCACAAATTTCTTTGAATTGATAATGCAGCTGTGTGGGTGAAGCCATGTACAGCTGCACTGAATTCAAAACCAGACACAAGCTTCTGGGGGGGGGGGGGGACCCGGCAAGTAGGGTGTGGTTTAGGGTTGGGAAATATTACACCTTAAATATAGTCCCAAAGGTGGAATTAGCCTTCCAAACCCACCGCCCTTGTCCACTTGCCCAAACACTTAGGTTCCTCTTCCACCCAATAATATTGTGCATGGCAGAAGATCTTTGGATCAAGGAGGAAGGTAAGTATTTGAGCAGTTTGTCTGCACTGGAGGGAATTGATCAAAGGACAATTATTTTAAAGCTACAGTCGTCCTTTAAATGACCCAGTCAATGAATAAGTGGGCAATAGGTACCTCTTTATAAACAGACCACAAATATTTCAGTATTAGTATATACTTATCTCACAGTCACTAGTGGGGAGATCTTATAATTTTTGGAACTGTCACCCCTAAGTCAGAATCTCATAATTTACAATTCATCAACCGATTCGGCACTCTGAATTTTAAATACAAGAAAACTCTAATAGGTATAACACCTATTTTTTAATGGCTGTGGCATAGGGCCAATGGATAAAATTAACCAGTGGGCATTTAAACTGCAGCATCTATCAAGAACTGAAATACTATATTTGGGAAGACGGATTCTTTCATTCATGGTAATTTGTCCACCTGTGATACTTAATATGAAAGTAAATTTGGATTTTGTGTGTCTTGGTTCCATTTCTTATGGATACAAGGCAAACTAATGACTGAATTATAATGTAAATCCATGTCCACAGTTAGAAAAGCTTAAGGGAAGACCTTACCATGATTGACTCCATGGCTCGCTTTTAATAATCGTTACATTTATTTAGCAGTAATGATTTCAAGACTCGGTTTTGCAATCTTAACAAGGAGAAATTTTGACAAATGTGTGACATTTGAACAGATTTGGGTGTAGCATAACAGATGACGTATCTATACAAGGATATTGAAATGACCCAGTAAAACAATTATGCAATAGGCTAGTGGTAATTTTTTTACACAGGACCCGAAGGGGCAGTTCTGCATTTTGTTGCGAACCAATAAAATGTAGTTATGAATAGAACATATTGCAAATATGCCAGGCTGGGAAACCCACACAACTGTGGATGCCGTTGTTCCAACAAGTATCGGTAATCTCTCACTAAATTACATTTATTCACACTGTGTGTCATAAACAACATTTGTTTTCACCTTTTTTTCATCTTTTTGTTGCATGTCAGTCCAGTTGACCTCTTGCAGCCCCTTTATAGTCGCTTCCTAGTCATATGCACGACAGTGACTGATGCATAGCATTTCTCAGGGCCGGTTTATTAATGATAACCAAAATTAACCATGCCCATGTAATGTGTGTAAAATGAAAATGAAATGAGCACTTGTAGTCTCTATTTAAAGCCTGTATGAAACAGTGACAGTGTAGAACCAGAATCCTGAGATGGGACAGGGTGTTGTCACCCTATATCAATACATGTCTGAACAAGGATCTTCATATCAGGATCACCAAGTATTATTTTAATGAAATCTGCCAATTTGAAAAAAATGAAATTTACTTTAATATTCAGCAAAATGGCTGCCATATCTATATTGAACTGTATGTAAACGTAAACCACTCATTAAGTAAAAACTGTAGTTGCACCCTTGAGCTTAGACTGGTGCTTCCACTTCTCTATTGTTAGCACCGCAGCCATGGTGAGCCACAATCCCTTTATGACTAGGGTCCATGTTCTCCTTGGTCAAGCAGTGTCATCAACGCTGTGGATGTACTTTGTTTGTATGATTTTTTCTTTATTTCCATTTAGCATTGCCCTGAAACTAGAACTCCAGGTAAAAGTTTTTTGTTTTTTTTTTAAACTGGAAAGGTCAGAACCTCTGTCAGGTCTTTATTGCTGTCTGTGACCTCTGTTATTAGTCTAAGATATTAGGAGGGATTTTCTCAATAGGAACACAAACTGGAAAAAATTGGACTTCATTGAGTCACCTGAAGGACCTTACTGCCAAACCTAGCTTGAGAGGAGGCCTGAACATTCACCTGATAAAACCAGGAAAATTTGTGAACAGAAAACCGGTTGGTAGCCTTGTAAATATGTGAAAGAGATGCCTGATGCAGAAAAGCCCAATAAGCACTTACAGATCTAGTAGAGTGCACATTGACAGGAAAGGGTTAAACCCAATCCTTAAACCAGTGATCAGTGTGAGCTTCCTAGACATGGTGGAGTAAGCAGCTGGTTCCCCTTTACCATCAGGAATGACAAAGAGAGAATCATTCATTCTAATGTAAGCAGCGGCTGTGACTTAGAAAACGCACAACACACACATACAATGAAACTGTTACTAAAAGGCAAAAAAATGTTTTAATTAAAATAATAAACATGTTATACTCACCTTCTTTGTGCAATGCTATCTAACAGAGTGGCCCCGAAACCTTCTCTTCTGGGGTCCCCCTTGGGCGATCTTCCTTCTCTTCATGTGCCTCCATAGCAAGCCACTTGCTATGGGGGCACACAGTGCGTGCTCGCTCCCGAGCTGTGTGTGTCAATGGCACCATGCTCCATAGACACACACAGCGGGGTTTAGCCCTGCATCCTCCTCTGTGCATTTGATTGACAGCACCAATGCAGCCAATGGCTCCCCGTGTGAAGAGGAAAAGAGGGGAGAAGAGATGCAGCCATTTACAGAGCTGGATCTCTTCTCTCCTCTCTTCCCCTTCACACAGGGAAGGGGGGAGGAGAGAAAGCTACAATATGTTTTTTACCTTAATGCAGGGAATGCACTAAGGTAAAAAAAAACATTTTGGCTTTAGAACCACTTTAAAGTAGTTCTCCATATGATGCACTGGCGCCAATCGGGGGGGATAGAAGAACAATAAAGAGAAAGCCCGAAACAGTCTTAGAAAGGAAGGGGGCTCTAGGCCTCCACATCACTTTGTCATTATGTAAGACCATAAATGGTTCGTTTGTAAAGCAACCTTATGAGTAGGAGTAGAAAGGAGAATTTTCAGGCTAGGTTCAAAAGTGTTTTTTGTAGTGCAAAAAGGACTAAATTTGCATGCGACAAAGTCATGAGTGAACACACAGGGGAAGCCACATGAGATACACCCTTAACATAGGTTTTATCAAAGAATGGGAGGCTAGCAATCTATGGAAGAAGTGCCAAGATCTGGCCCTTAAAGAGGAACACCAGGATCCTGCATTTACAGATCACTCTCCCCAGGCTCTACTAAATCTCTAAAAAAGTGCTAATGAAAATGACTCACTTTTCATGTGATGGAGGATTTTCTGTCCCAGTAAAGTCATCATGTCCCTCAAAATAATGAGCTACTTGGGCCCTGGGAGGAGGACTTTCTATTTGTCTGCAAGTCATATCCATCATATAATTCTCAGAGATATATGGCAGTCGAGTGTGCGGGTAAAACTGGGGCTGAGGAGGCCTGTCAATCAGAAGACAGATCAGCAGTGGGCAGTTCAAACCCGGGTGTTTGAATGGCAGTGCCACAAGCAGGATGTGCTGGGGACCCAAAGCATCGGAAGTATGCATCCTTGATGTTCACAGAGGACAGAAAGTCTCCCTGTTGGAGGGAGGCTATGACATGTTCACCAACAGGAGACTTATATTGGACAGGAGATGAAAGGCATCTGCTAACTTGTCCTTGCAGTAGCTTTGAGCTCAAAACACACCCAAAAGAAGAAGATCAGTTTGGAGGGAAACAGGATCTCTTTTGGCCCTAGTCTAGTCCCTAAAGTGTGAAAGACTATCATCACAGACAGAGCAAGCTGCACTGCATGGCCAATCAGCAAAATCAAAGTTTTGAAAGATATCTTCAAGCCTTTGTCAAAGGAATTCCTAAATACAGGCCATTCTCATTGTTAGTGTTTTGTTAGGACAGGATATTGCTAGATCCACTGTGGGAACAGCCCACTGAATGGCGGGTAGAGAAGCACCTAGGGATTTATGTCAGTGCTCAATCTCCCATCATTAACATTTTTCTCAGTGAACCAACAGATATTTTACAAGATAGCTCTGGCCTACTTACAAAGTAAGTCTTCAAAAACTGAATCAGACCAGAAGCCATACCACACTTCTGGACCCAAAAAGTGCTTTGCGACTAACTGAGTTAAATCAAGTTTGGGAAGTGTCACACAGAGCCCAGTCCCCAAACGCTGTCCAGTCATCGTGTACAGCAGTGTATTGTTGAGTATATGCCGAACTGTATAGCTGAGCACAGAAACCAACTGCAGCAGCTTGTAGGAGAAGCTTGATTGAAGAATAAACAATAATTTTGGCTAGCTAAAAACATAGTAAATGGTTCTTGACAGACATAACAAGTCCACTCTCCTAGGACAGTAACAAAAAATGATGGCATGCTGGGAGTGGGAGGAATTAGGCTGGTCACTTTTTTTTTTTCAAGACATTAAAATCCCTGACTGAGGTTCCAACTTTAGTCCACTATCGAAAACAAAAACCTTTAGGCTAGAGTTATGGTTTATTGGGGCAAATTCCCCATACATGGCAACGCTTGGATCATTTTACTATTATGTGTCTTTTTCAAAAGCATAAGTGGACATTTTTAATATAACTTAGAATTTAGAAATGTAGAAAATTTACATTTTAAAAGCTATCCATTAGATTGCATGCAGTTTGGAAGTGTATTCCAAAGACAACAGAGGTGGACTAGGCCTCCCAAATCACTGTTGTCTTGTTGATTTGTCTTGATGACTATTGTTTTTCTTCACAAGAAGCAATTACCAGACTTCTGCTCTGCCCCTTTTCTTCTTCAATGAACCTACTTGTGGGCTTGCCCATACCAAGCTTACAAGTTAGCATGCCTGTAGGTTCTCATGCATTTAGGTTATGATATGTTTGGTAGTAATCACATTTAACTGGACTCGTTTTGTAAAGCTAAAGAAGTTTCCAGATCATCCAGGCCACTTCTTCAGTTCATTAGAGCTGCCAAAATGGTTTGATCAAGCTAGAAAACATCCTTAACATTATAGAACAAGTTTAGACTAACGTGACTAACTAGATAGATATGTTACAAGCTAAGAGAAAGCTCTACAGGAAGTTTGTCCTAAAGCCAGTCCATTTGTGCCTGACCATGTGACCTCCCTGTTAAGTCAAGAGCAGCATCTTGTGTTCACTTTATCATTCTTTCGAATCAATCATTTGTTATGATCTGTTCCATCACCAGCTCTTATACCTGCTGATAGTCTTGGCCTTGTGCGTGGAGTCTGCATTTCCTGACGGGCGTGTGGGAGCATGTGATACCGTTTTGCTTCATTGACTAAATCTCGACAAGCCTCTGATGACTTTATCAACTCTTCATTGTCAACCACATTGAGTAGATAACTTGGATGGATGAAGGGTAGACGGACAACGGCCAACAATTCAGCAGAATGCTGCAAAACGACACAAAAAGACACAAAGCACACAGTGTGTTAAACTTTATCAGAGATAGCAGCTTCTTTTTCTATTCTCATCCCACAACAAAGAATCTGTTAAGGTACAAAGAATTATAAATCTGAATGGATGGTGAAAGTGGGAACCGCACAGCAGGTTTACCAACATGTATTCAAAGAGGACAGACTCTTGTGCAATTCACATTACAGCTCAAATTACATTCAGTTTCAACAATAGGTTCAAGGAAAAGCAAAAGACGATAGAATGTGAATGGTGTTGTCTATGATCTTGAAGACAAAGCATAAAACAGCAGGCATTTTGGTCGTCAGAGGTGGAATCTTGCTTGATTTCAGTCCAAATTAGCACTTCCAAAAATTTTCTCTGCCTTATATAAAAGGTACACTCCAGGCAAGCAGTTAAATGCACAGTTAACATACATAAATACATTCACTTCTTTGCCTGCCAAAATATTTGTGATTTTGCTCACCCATTTTTGTGAGTCGCATACCCCTGCTAAAATGAATAGCCAGGTAGATAACCCATTTGTCTCTATAATAGACAGGTGATATAGCCTGGCCATTATCCCTGCACAGTGATTGCTCTTCTCCAGCTCCCAGCTTCTGCAAACACATTAAAAGTACAATCCCAGGCAATGCAATCGAGCCCTATTGTCTCTCAATACTTACTTTCAGTCTGATTCCTAGTGTGCAAAGTATTATAATAAAGGAGAAGTGTGGCCAAAGCTCTTTTAACCATACTTCTCCTGTGGGTCACAGGAGTTCTGCTCTCATGTGGCCCAGATTCAGCCGAAGTCACAGAGCCTGTCAAGGCTTTGCAGGGATCCTGACAATAATGTCAGGATCCACCCAGATGCCTGTCCAGCAGCTGGCTCAGCCTCTCAGTGCAGCAATAGAGAGCAACTGAGCATGTGCAGGGCAGGGTGAGACATAGTTGCCAACATTGTAAAAAAAATTTTAGGGGCACTTTTTTGGCTGTAGGAGGAGTCTTATTAAAGTTAGGGGGCGGGGCATGCGTTTGTAGGTGTGGCACGGGGGCAAGTAAAAATGTGGCGTGCAGAGCACGAAAAATGGGTGTGGTTTAAGCAAAAGAGTGGGCGTGTCTTAAATGGGCGTGGCTCAAGGGGGTGTGGTTAGAGTCTGAGATGAATAAGGGATGGAGAGGGAAAGGGGGGGAGAGGGATGGAGGGACAGCAGCCCCAGATCCTACACAACAAAAGAAATATGTGTATTACAGAAAGTTTAACAATCAGCAGATAGAGATACTCCCAACACTTCAATCATCCCGGCACCATGGTTGTTATCGTGTCAGGATGATTGAATTGCATTATTTCTATTATTACATTGTAATATAAAATGAAATCATTCAGCTCACCATAATGCCGAATCAGTGGGATCCCTGAGCGTGTCGTCTGCCACGTCGCCTGCCACCAGCCGTCCGTCCTTGCATCAGGTGCCCCCAGCAGAGTCTGCCCTTGCATCAGGTGCTCCCAGCGGAGCCTCCCTTACATCAGATGTACCCAGTGGAGCCCCCCTTACCTCAGATGTCCCCAGCAGGGCCCCCCTTACATCAGATGTCCCCAGCGGAGCCCCCCTTACATCAGATGTCCCCAGCAGAGCCCCCCCTTACATCAGATGTCCCCAGCATAGCCCCGCTTACATCAGGTGTCCCCCGGCGACACAGGAGCTCCGTCTAGCCGCCCAGCCGTGTTCCTGGTGTTCCTGGTCTTCTCAAAAATGGCGGCCAGCGGAGACAATGTCTCCACTGGCTGCGGACCTCTAGCGGCGGCAGCGAAAAATAGTAAAAAAACTAATTTCTCTGGACATTTCCCGGGAAACAATAAAATCGGGAAAATAGTCTAAATCACGGAAATGTCCCGGGAAATTCGGGACAGTTGGTAAGTATGGGTGAGACAGTATATTATTGGATTATAAACAGTATAGGCACTTGATTTTAATGTTTTACATAGCTATACTTGCAAAAAGGGCCAGCCTGAAGTGTCCTAGTAATGAAAGTTCCACTTTAAACTGTGTATTTTGGCAGAACTACAAACACTGTCAGTTTTTAGCTGAGAAGACACTCTGGAAATTTCAGTCCTGGCTTGGATGACCAGGCGCTATAAGGCCAATATATCTACAGCAAAACAAATTCTCCCTACTGCACAACCTGCAAAGGGGATCTGTGACTAGCGACAATGATTCTGAAGTCTTCTCCTATATGTCTGGTGTCAGCTCTTCTTGAATGGAAAGGTCACAGGGGTACAGGGTCAGTGTTAACAGCAACCTCAGCAATCTTTCATAATACAGTGATGAATATATGTTATCTGCACATGCACACAGACCCAATAGCAGCTGCTAGGATGCTATAGCTATTGTAATGCCACTGCCACAAGTGGTAGCAAAGGCTCAAGGTTTTTTAACTTCATGCATGAAGTTAAAAAACCTGTGTGCAGCAGCCCCTTTAGCCTCCCCAATACTCACCTGAGCCCGATCTCGATCCAGCAATGTACAGTACACGAGAGCAGCAGCTCTCCCTGGTCTCTTCCCCCTCATTCCCTGAGACAGCAGCGGGTGCCATTGGCTCCTGCTACTGTCATTTACAGCCAGTGAGCCAATGAGGAGAGAGTGGGGGCGGGGCTGAGCTGCGCTGCGTATGTATGTGTGGAAACACAGAGCAGCGGCTCGGGTGCCCTCCATAGTAAGTAGCCTGCATTCGGCAGGAGGGAGTGTCAGCGGGGGACCCAAGAAGAGGAGGAGCAGGGCTGCTCTGTGCAAAGCCACTTCACAGAGCAGGTAAGTATAACATGTTTGTTATTTTTTTTTTAAAAATCAGCCTTTAATATCACTTTAAGTGAAAGTTAGGCAGTTTCTTCACGTGCACTCCAAGAACTACAGTGGAATGTGATAGGGCAGGGAGGAAGGGTAGAATGCTGGAGGTGTATCTTGCTGAAGTGTACAGAAAGCCATGGAGTATGGAGTGATGAGGCCATACTGCTGCTTTTTTAAATTGGCCCCTTAAGCCTGGTACACACTAGCAGACAGTAGTGTATTTAGGTTTTGTGCTGCCCTAGGCCTGACTAAACCCCATGCACCCCCTAATTTAAATATTACCCACCCCTACCTGTCAAGGCCACACCCCTTGCTGTTTAAGACCCACCCTGAAAATTTCAAGTGGGGACACTAGTTCTGGGGGCCTGGGGGGGGGGGGGAGCAATGGATTCCCTTAATTTGCATAGATTTCCTCTCACTTCCGGTTTGCCTATGGGGCAGGAAGTGAAGGGAAATCTCTGCATTGGGACTTGGATGGTAAAAAAAAACTGACGGGGTTATAACCCTCCCTTACTCTATCCAATGGTGCAGCAGAAAACATAGCACAGTGAGGAAGGTTTGTGGTCCAGGATGAGAGGACAGTCAAAATTAGTAGCGGCTCCCCCCCCCCCCACAGTTGCGGAATGCAGGCCGCCTGCATACCGGAAGCAGTGCGGCCGCTTTATGGGGGCGCTAGACTAATTCGCCTCTCAGCCCAGTCCGCTCCATAAGACTTGCACTACACTAACAGTGTAGTACAAGCCGGCGGGGACTCTTTCCGTACTGCCCCAGTGCAAAGTGCTGCCCTAGGCCTGGGCCTTGTCGGCGTAGGCCAGGATACAGCATTGCTAGCAGAGCTGAAGAGCTCAGGAGGAGCTGCTGTACTGACTAACCCATGTTAGTACACCGATCTCCCCCCCCTGAGCTATTGTGTTCTGTCCCCCCCTGGCTGAGATTGTCTGAGAGTGCTGACAATCAGGAGACCGTTTTTGATCATGCCCCTTTGACAGAAGCC
Source organism: Lithobates clamitans (assembly GCA_037952925.1). Taxonomy (NCBI): domain Eukaryota; kingdom Metazoa; phylum Chordata; class Amphibia; order Anura; family Ranidae; genus Lithobates; species Lithobates clamitans. The sequence continues at coordinate 10,505,191 of JBBGZY010000292.1, read as the reverse complement.
GGTCTTCTGTCGGACCAACTGCCGTACACACGGGCTGAATGTCAGCCGGTTTCTATTGAACCAACCGATACCGCTCAATATTCGGCCCGTGTGTCTGGGGCTTTAGTCTACAAAGGCCAATAGTAAAAAGTTACTCAGCTTCTGTGAAGTAAATTACCAATTAGATTTTGTCTGCTTCTTTTGAGATCTAACACAACAAACTCATCCAATTCTAAAGTCTTTGTCTAAGTTGGTGTCTTTCGTAGCCCTCCTCCTCCTCCCAATCCCCCATTATAAAACCACACATAGAATAAACAAAGATTTCTTTTGAGACAAAGCATTAGTAAGTTAAACTAATTGGTGGACCTTTTGGACTTTATCCGCTATCAACCCTCCATAAAAAAAAAATACTAAAAGAAATGACGTACAAAAACAACAAAGGCTGCCTTTGAATTTACCATCAACTGCTGTATCAATCTTCCAGAATAAGTTTTCCTTCATAATATATTTCCTGATCTCATTCATTATTCTGTACAATCCCCTTAGTATCCAATTGAACAATAATAGCTACAACAAGATGCAAATTAATCTAATTTCACAGGCAAAACTATTACAACAAGGACACATCTCATGAAAAGGAGAATCTTCTCTCTATTCAGACGGCGCTTGCTGGGCCCTCGGGAGCATATGGCAATCTCTGAGGCTTATTTTGTAATAAAGAGACACAGATAACCTTTGGTTCAGGGAGCCTGTCTATTCCGCTACATTGTGAAAGTTTAAAAAAAAAATCAGCAAGTCACAAAGACATTGCAAAGTGTGTGATGAATGCAAATCTATATAAAGTACACTTGTACAAAGAAAAAAAGGAAAGTAGAACCGAAAACAAGACTATGGTCTACTTTAGCTGTTTAATTAGGCTACATTTTGCAGATCATTTACTAGAGAACTATAGCACCGTGGCTTAGTGTTAGCACTTCTGCTTTGCAGTACTGGGGCCCTTGGTTTGCTTCCTAGTCAGGACACTATCTGCATGGAGTTTGCATGTTTTCCCTGAAATTGTATGGGTTTCCTCCTATACTTCATAGACAAGCTAGTAAAATTATACAGTATGTGAACCCTTACCTTGTAAAACAACCTATTCAGTAAATATAATAACCCTTTTTGTTTCTCTTTTTATATAAGTGATCACATAGTCTCTGTTCTCCATTGCATAAGGGGCTTAGAAAGCTAGGGGTGGAGGGCAAGCAGTACACTGATCTTCCCACTGAATGGCTGTGCAGTGGGGGTGTGTCAGCACAAGTCTGACCATTGGAGGACAGGCAGTGTGTGCTCGCAGCACAGCCAGAAAACTGACCACGCTGGGCAGGATGTACTCTCATGCCTAGTGCGGTCAGTTTGAAATAGGAAAGCAGGGGGATCGACAGGATCAATAGGCATTTCACCCAAAGGAAGCAATGCAAAGAGAATGGAATACACACAAGCACATATCAGGCACATATGAGGAATAGGAAATGTTGGGGTAACATATTCTGTAAGGATGAGCTTAGGAGTAAGCAAAACCTGTGGGAAACTGTCACATGACAGACCAATCATCTGTGGCTGTCAAATTCCCTGGTGACAATATTGACCTAATATGGCCATTTGCCTAAGGTCATTGACCATATATAGCCATATTAGGCCATTGATGTCATCAGCCCCTTTGTGACATGCGGCTATGGAGTGGGGAATTCCACAGCCACAGCTGAATAGGCTGGCGGTCTGCTATCATATGACCCATGTAAAACATGCTATCAGATTTCCAACACGTTTAGGCCAAACCAAGTTCAGCTTAAACTTTAGATCATCCCTAATGCAGGTAAAATAATTGGCTCCTGTCTAAAATTGGCCCTAGTGTGGTATTCTACTGAGTGGATCCAAGATGGCTGCCTCACCAACTTCTCCAAAAGTTATTAACACACATTGAGTCCCCAGAGATTAAAGTCCTATAGAAATATAAACTGATAATAACATAAAAGGAAATTGTTTCAAAATTAGGAGATGCTGAAATCACTGAATTCAGTTAGTTAACATTTGAACCTTCTTTCCCCCAGTTAATATGCAGTTCAAGAGTCGATTGTCTGTAAGGTTTTGTGTAAGTACACACCAATTTTTTTTTGCATGACGTTGATTTACACCACTTGCAATGAATACAACTGAAAGTATACTTTGTTATGACCGAGAAAGAAAAGTGGCTAAACTGGCCTTAAAGTTAATCTGTATATGCAGGGCAAAGCAACAGGTTCACTTAAAGCTGAACTCCAGTCAGCTAAAAAGCTAATACGCTAGCCCCCCCCAGCCCACCAAGGGTTAATAGCTAATTTTGTCTGGAGGGTAATGAGTATGGTGAAATACTTCTATTATTCCTTGTTCCCAAAGTTTCCTACAATCAAACCCACTAAACTGCTCCTCTCCAGCATCTCTGAGCAGTAGCTCTGCATTGTACGTGAGGATGTCAGGTGCCCACCCACATACCTTATTAGTTAACCCCTGGACAAAACAAGCTATTAAACACTGCTGTGTTCACACTTTTTCAGTGTATGGACCCCCTAGGTTAGAGCGCTGATTGGCCCACATCTCATATGTTCCCTCATAGTCAGAAGTACCAAATTGATGGAGAATAAAGGAAAGTTTAGTTAATGCTGCATGAAGAAGGGGGATTTAAGCAAATTGCATGAATGGGCATAACACAGATGTGCTTGATTCTGTGTACATAGTAGTGTGCGTAGTCCCTAGTGCGTGTGTATAGACTTTATGTGTAGGTAGACCCTGTGTGTGAGTGTGTGTAGGCCCTGTATGTGTAGACTCAATGTGTAATTGTGTGTGTGTGTGTGTGTATAGCCCATGTGTGTGTAGAACCTCAATGTGTCTGCCTTGTATGTCTGGAGAGCCCATGTTTTGAATATACATAGATCCCATGTATGTCAGTGTGTGTGTGAAGCTCTTGTGTGAGTAGACGCTATGTGTTCAGGCCCTGTGTGTGTCTGTGTCTAGGCCTTGTATGTGTGTCTTTAGAACCCATGTTTTTGGGTATACATAGACCTTATGTGTATCAGTGTGTGAATATCCATATGGTAGTAAACCCCATGTATGTCACTGTGTGTGAACCCCATGTGTGAATAGAACACATGTGTGACAACGTTGACCTATCTTAAGCAGACGATCCATAAGGGTTTCTTTTTTACTATCATAAACATATGAATGTCATTTTACATCCTGAACAGGCCATTTGAACCTATAAACATTGATTAATAATCTCTTTTTATAAGAAGTGACACTTGCCCTAGAGTAAGGAGACTGTCAATATTACGTTGGGATTGTGTCTGTCATTGTCACACATGTGTGAATAGAACACATGTGTGACAACTTTGACCTATCTTGTGCAGACGATCCATAAGGGTTTCTTTTTTACTATCATAAACATATGAATGTCATTTTACATCCTGAACAGGCCATTTGAACCTATAAACATTGATTAATAATCTCTTTTTATAAGAAGTGACACTTGCCCTAGAGTAAGGAGACTGTCAATATTACGTTGGGATTGTGTCTGTCATTGTCACACATGTGTGAATAGAACACATGTGTGACAACTTTGACCTATCTTGTGCAGACGATCCATAAGGGTTTCTTTTTTACTATCATAAACATATGAATGTCATTTTACATCCTGAACAGGCCATTTGAACCTATAAACATTGATTAATAATCTCTTCTTATAAGAAGTGACACTTGCCCTAGAGTAAGGAGACTGTCAATATTACGTTGGGATTGTGTCTGTCATTGTATATAAACATAGATCTTATATTAGCAGGGACACACTCAATGACATGCTTCATTGTCCTCAGTGATTTCTAACCCGCTGCTTGGGCATTATTAACCTGTGACCAATGATCCAAAATATTTGCTGCAATGTAATTTATGGAGGATCGTCAGGTTCTTCTATGTAAAGAGACACATGGCTGAAAATTTCAGAAAGAACTACCGTCTGCAATACCTGTAGCAACCAATCTGACCAAAAATACAAGAAACTGTTAAGCTGATGTTTATTAGAGTGCCAACATGATTTTTCTTTTAGATAGTTTTTTTTCCAATAGTTTTTATTAGTCAGATTTGAAAATACAGAACAAAAGAGGGTACAAATGTTCACAAAATATGCTGGGTTGCACAGTACATAACATTATCAGGATTTCTGGTGAAAAAGATATATTTACTATGTTCCCAATATTGAACAAAAAGGTAGTGGCACCACCAGTATCATATCACGCTATTGGCTTCATTATTGCCTGAGTGTGGTGGGGCCCACCTGGGATAGTACGTGTCTTAGGCTAGCCTGCCGGAGCCTTTCTGTAGGCAATGTTTTGCTCTAGAATAAGAGCAACCAAATGGTAAGAAAGGATAGATAGAGAAATTAAGAAGATTTTTAAGAGAATATTGTGATCCATCCGATTCAGAAGCACCTAGTCTCAAGATGTGAAGCATCACCCATTAAACAATTGATACAGGGCTGTTTTCTCAAATAGATTTATTTTGTCGTTTAGGATTTCTGAGAGATGTTCATTCACCATAATCCACAATAATGTAGACTCAAATGGAATTGTGGGTGTCTTCCAAGATCTGGCTATGGATATGTTCGCTGATACAAACATAAATGCAACAGTCTCCTCTCGTGTGTGCTGAGGCCTCCTCCTCTCTAGATTTTTATTTTTGAATTAAATATGAATTTTGCTAGGTTAGTAATAGTAGTTGACCCTGAAATTCTTTACAAGATTATGCCATCTTCACTAGCTATGAAGGGAAGGGGGTTATTATTACTAATACTCCTTACATCAGCCTTTCTTAAAACTTTTACCCTAGAGGAATACATGTCTCAGGGAATCCCTGCTAAAATAGTTTAGAGTCAGAAGAATAGAAGAAGAGTCAGCGGAAAAATTACCACCTTTACAGAGCTGGTCAGAATGCCACCCTTTAAGACAGCTAAAAAAGATCAATGGCGTCATGCCACTGGCCATGCCAAGTGGTGTTGACCCCTGAACAATGCAACAAAATCAAATGAGAGTTCAATCAGCCACAGCTCTTTGGAGGAACTATAGGGTTCCAGGCAACACTGGTTAAGAATGGCTGCCTAACAGTTTCTCTAATGTTTAGATTACATTCCCACTTTAAAGTGGAGTTCCACCCACTTTTACAACTCTTCAGCATCCCTCACTAAACTGTGCACTGTAAACGAATTGGATATTTTTTTATTTTTTTTTTCTCAGCACCTATTGTATATCTGCTGTATTCATTTTTCACTTCCTCCTCCCTGGTCGCGGCCCATCACATCATTTCCTGTTTGCATTGCCTTCTGGGAAGGGGCGGCAACTTCCTCTGACACTGTTGTTGCTATGGAAACCTGACCTGAAACCTATTACACTGCTTGTGCTGCACTGAGCATGTGCGAGATCTGCAAGGATGAGATCCAGGAAGAAATACAGTCTGGCTTCAGATGCCCAGACTTAAGATGGCCACAGCCTGCGGTAAGTTTATAAAATAACAAACTACTGCTATAAACTAACAAAACAGACCTTAGTTTACAGACTAACTTTACTAGAATACATTAAGCTTGTGTATTATAGGGGTATTTTTATTTAAAAAGTATAATTTTGGCTGGAACACCACTTTAAGCATCTGCCAGTCAGGTGATCTTGTGAGCAGCACCTGTAATTTCTTTACAAATACTTTTAAAAATCTTTCACATAATGTAACACTTTTGTCCTGGGCATATTGGTCTTCTAAAGCAGTGGTCTCCAAACTGTGACCCGCGGGCCAGATGCAGGTCTTTGCTTGTCTTAATCTTGGGGCACTATTCCTCCCACTGATGTGAGGCATTATTCTTCCCACTGACTCCAACAGTGGGGCACTCTTTTTCCCACTGACACCAACGATGAATCGTTATTCCTTCCATTGGTAGCAATGATGGAGCACCATTTTGCCTACTGACAGCAACGACGGGGCACATTCCTCCCACTGACACCAACAATGGGACTCTATTCCTCCCATTGACATAAACAATGTGACACTATTCTTCCCATGAATACCAAAGATGGGGTGCTATTCCTTCTACTGACCACAGGTGCTATGTTTTTTTTTTTTTACTCTCACTGACCCCCAAGCTTGAGACATTGTCTACTCCCACTGATGTTGGGGCATTTTCTACTCCCACCAGCCACAATCCAGCCCCCTAAAGTCTGAAGGACAGTAAACTTGACCTTTGTTAAGTTTGGAGATCCCTGTTCCAAAAGGGTCTACAGTTTTTTACAATTATTTTGTAAATGCATGTGTCCCCTGCGGCATGCTGTGGTTCTATCCACCAGCCACCACATCACCATAGCTCTTTAGGGACACAAAAGTGACATAGCGGCTTGCTGGTGGAACCCTAGTGTGCAGTGGGAGGCGTAGGAATCCAACACTCTCAAAATGATTCCAGATACTGAAGAATCTCATGCCGGTGTAGTTTTGTAAGACAGCAAAGAGTTCTTGTTGTCACGCTGGTATTCTTTAACTTTTCTTTATCTGTCTTTCTTTCCTTTTTTCCTTTCTTTGTTTGGCGACAAAGTCACTTTAATGTTTTGAAAGTCTAAGTCTCTCCCTAAAAGAGAGAATAGGGAAGAATTGGACCCTCTATTAGTGTCTCTATCTGACCATTTTTCCTTGTCCTGTTTTCGCAGAGATAGGATGTGACAGATGTCACAGACAGTAATACAAATACTGGCACATGCTCTATCCCTCCCCACTCTATCAAAGCATTAAAAAAGTTTTGGCTGGAGTTAGGCTTTCCACTGCATATAAATATCCACTTCCGATTAAATAACACGTATCATAAATGTTACATTACAGCAGCCACTCATACAGCATGTTGATGAAAACTGACTGGAGTGTGAGAGCTCAAGGGGTTAACAAAGTAGGTGCTGAATATTCATCTCATGCAAAAAAAATAAAAAGAGCAGCATGTCCTGGATTTGAAATTCACACCATACGCTACAAATGCAATCGCTTTTCATTCGACACATTTAAACAGCCTCCGGGCAAAACTTGTCATGCCGTTTAAGTGTTTTTAAAAGAAAACTGCATCTGCATGTCAAGTCGACCTTTAAATATGGCTCGCTGCTGGCAGAACAAAATTAAGTGCTAAAAAGTGTCCGTCATCTCCTGTGCAGGACTGCTCAGATACAACACACATCATTTAACAAGTACCAGAACATGTCCATGAGTGTCACCGAGACAGAGAACCAAAATCACTGGTGTAACAGAGTACTGGGTGCAGTTAGGGATGTGAGCGCCCTCTGCTGTTAGGTCACCAATGATAGTTATGGTATGCAAAATGCAATTGGATTTCAAGCTGAAATTTATATTTTGCCTTCCCTGGTTCCCCCCCCCCCCTCTTTACTAGTGTAGCACAAGGATTTGCTACCAAAATTATCATGTTAAATAATGTATTGTTTCTTAAGTAAGGGTTTGGCTCCCTCTAGTGACCGCTGAAACTTTATCAGGATCTTTCTTTCATTTAAGAGGCAACAGTTATGCATTGTGGGATATGTGGTTTAATGAGAAAGTGACTCATGTGGTCAACTCAGTTTGGGAACTACTGGACCCACAATGCCAAGTCACAGACCCACAATGCCAAGTCACAGAACAGCCTGCTGGGTAAACAGATAAAAGGGACAGCGCAGCCATCTTTCAACCTCTCAGGATGCCATTCAACAACCAGCAGGGAGGTCTGCGTGTTTGTGATCTAAAGACTGCGGCAAGCGGATCGGTGTGTAGTGCCAAGACATCTGGAAGTTTCCTGCATCCCAGCCATCCGGAGGAGCGGTACAGCAAGGCGGCACCATCTTTCATCAGACTGAGACAGCAAGAGGTGAGAGGGCACCTGCCCATTTCAGTAAAGTACACTGTTTGTTAAGTGAGTTATTTACAGACTGCTGGTGAGACTTGTAGTCCCACAGAAGTGATCCTGCCTATTCACAGGCTGCATACAGCTGAACTCTAGGGTCTGCTATTCCCTGTGCTGTAAAGCCAGTACTGTATTACACTCACAGATAAGGAGGAAGTGTTACAAGTGATCTATTTCTTCAGTTAAACAGTTTGTTTTCTACAGTTTGCTTTCTATCTGTTTCCCTTTTGGAAAACTAAACTACAGGCTAGCTGAAGATATTGGAAGACAAGGAACCCTTATCATTTTCTGCAAAGCGTCACGGTTCTATTTTGTAGTTGGGACACTGAATTCCAACCTAGGGGGAGCCTTTGAGCACAGGTTAAATATTGCATTGTACTGTTGAATGTAAGTAACATTATATTATGACGGTTTGGTGTGTGTGTGTGTGTATTGGGGCTTCAGTGGGAAGGTGTTTAATATAGGTTTTGGAGCATATTAAACGCCTGTCCCATTGTACGCCTGTCTGCATATACTCCCTACTGTGAGTATTTAACCCACCGTCTCACATATACACTAACTGTTATCTACTGTCATTTTTTGTTTCAGATTGATCACATCGTTCATTGTGTTTAATATCCACTTTAGTAAACTTTCTGAGTGGTTAATTGATATTCTGTATGAGTTTCTATTTACTACCACAGCTGGTGAAGTGACAGGATCCAGGGCTATAGTAAATATACTTTATGGTTTATCATTAACGTGTTTCTCTCTATTACTGGGTCCCACACTAATATTACTAAGCAGGTGTGCCAGGGGGGTTGAGACCGTTCTTGGGGTAGAGAAGCAGGGTACAGAATCAAACATTCATTAGCGGCTCCTTCGGGGGTAGCGCTACATTGGCATACTAATGACATTTAAAAAAAAATCTTTCCATTACATACCTTAGACCTAGTGATGTCATTACTGGGTCACTGTGCTTATTTTTGCAATGCACTGGCTCATGATGGTAAGAGGGGCCATCAAAGTACTATAATTATTTGCTGGTGCATTTATTGCATTTTTTTTAAAAATAGGTGTAATACATATCTAATTTTACCCTTCCCATTGAATGCAGTGCATTATTCCATAGCAAAAAAAAAAAAAAAAAGAATTGTAGTTTTGGTCATCCATAGACACAAATTAAAAGTGATTTTGTAACTCCCTGAGACAATATTGTAAGTGCAACGGTATGATACAACTCCTAGGAAATGGCATTAGGGCTCTTGCACATGAGCCCAAAAATGCCTTGTTTTTAGGTGCTCTGGGGTTTTCTGTTTTTTCTTTGCCTTCAATGGGTTTGCATACACAGGCGAGTAAATGTTAGCACCTCCATTTAGATCAGCAAAAAGAAATTACAAAAATCTTCGCTACCGGTCAGTATTTTACACGCAAACACATAAATATGTGCGTACATGCATAAATCACACCCCACTTCAATTCTAGACGCTTGAAGAATAATTCTGCCATTTTTACGAGCATATACATGTATGGACGTTCATGTATCTATACACCTGTAAATCGTGCGCATTGTATGGCCAAATACTAAATTTTTTTTTATGCAGGAACTTTCTACCAGCAAGATCCGGCATAAATACATCAGTACCCTGTACAGGAACTCTTATTTTTCTACAGGTGATAAAGATGTGCGCTGTATATTTCCTGTCTCCAGGGCTGGCCTCATGCTATTTACAGACATCAAAGTCTGGCGGTATAAGGTGCAATAATATGATATTTAGGTCCCGTGTTCCACATTTGATTTCTCTTAGGACTTCCCGTTTGCTGGCATTTTGCTAAGTGCATGTTTATGTCTGGAATGTCTGGAAGGTGAAGTGGACCTCTCTTTCTGAGTATGCTTTCACTGATAAATGCGGTATGAATGCTCGGCACTTTTCATTAATATAACTCGCTCCTTATGTCTGTCCTTTTCCTTTAATCAGTTTCTTTTCAAATAAAACCTAAAACAGGATTTCCATCAAGCTTTTTTTTGTGTTTGATTCCACCAACCTTTCTGTGGTGTGTAAACCACATGGGCACAAATCCTCAATCTCTTTTTTACTGTTTTAGTATAAGGCCCCATGCTAAAAGAATGTTTTGCTAACTCTCTTAAACTCCTTTCCCGATGGCAGCAGTGTTTTGGCAGAAAGAAACACCTGACACTTGAAACCTTGTGTGACGCGTTCAGGCGAGTCAAGCGCTTGGGCGTTAATTCATTTCCGTGGCCAGAATAATTAATTTTGGCCAAGGAAATTAATCAACGCTTAAGCACTAAACGTGCTTAGCCGTCTTTATATGCAATTAGATACGTTTAGGAGCATCAAGTGTTTTTTTCTGCACAAACTCTGCTGCTCCTGGACACACTGGTTGTGGGTTTTTTTCTGCCTCTAGATGCCCCTGCCTCTAAACTCCTTTAAATGTTTATATGTGCATTAACACATAGGCTAACATTTAGAGGAAGGAGAAAAAAAAGCACATCTGACAGCTACAGAAACAATGTATTTACTGCAAAGTCAGATCTGAAAACTTCCTAAAAGGCAGAGGCATGACTAACGCATACCAGAGGTAGTGCATAACCTACCACCATAGACCGTTACGGCCCCCTTGAACCCCATCTGCCACTTACCACTAAAATGATTAGACCGACACACTTTTGGAGTGAAAATTGGCCATAGCGGCCATTTATTAGCAAAAAAAAAAAAAAAAAAAATTAACATTTCTAAACAAAAATATAATAACAATAACTATAATGACCAGGGTTGCCGATCCTTGGAGGCACTAACAAACCAACAACAAATTTGTATCAGCGGAACCACTTAAAGGTCCTCAGCCGCAGAACACCGGCTTAAGGACAATACTAAATTTCCGCTGACCTCCATTTTCACCATCAACCCACTGTTAACTGGAATTACACAGAGGAAGCCATACCATAGATGTGTCCTTATTCTGATGCTACACAGTAAAATTTGGATGCCTCCAAGGACCCCAACTGCCATGCCACGACAAACACCAACAAGTCAACTATCCACAGGGTGGGAGGGTGGGAAGTTTCTTCATCGTCCGTTGCCTTGAAGTGCTCTCAGACCTTGTGTCCCCACCTCTACATTATTGCTGCCCCTCCCTATCCATTAAAGCCTCCAATCAAGGTATGTGCCTCTTACCCTGAACTGTTGACCAAGCTATTTTAATTACCTTCTGACTCCTGGATTCCCTTGCTAGCCCAGTCATGTCTGCCCTTCGCCTATTTTTTTTTCTTTGGGCCTGTCTGAACAACTGGTCACATCCTGCCATCAATGCACTCAGCTTTACTAGTTTATGTTAAAGTTGAACTAAAAGCAAAACCTTTTTTTATTTCATTTTGAACAGTGTAAAGTAGGGCTATAACTCTAGCCAGTTTCTTTTCTTTGCCATTTGTGCCTCATTGAAGAGATTTGCCCTTACTTCCAGACCTATAGCCACAACAGGGAGTAAAAGATAATCCCTTCAAAGTGAGGGAATCACCAGAACTGCCCCCAGGGGAAGATTTCCCCTCTATTTACTAAAAAATTTTAATAAATGCAAGTAATGTTATTTGTATTTAGTTTTTTTTTTTTTTTTTTTTTTAAATAGACTTTAATTACATTTTAACTGTGTTTGCTATTTTATCTAACAGATATTTTCACATTAAAAGTACAGATAATTAGGCTAAATATATCATAGGTGTTTAATTACTTATTATTTATTAGCATAAAAATTTCTAATAAATCATTTTTTTGTTTACACTTCAAATGGCTCTATTGTAAGCTCTCCACACAACACCTCATAGAACCTTAGCAATTTTTTAACGTTACTTAATTATTTAATTAGTTATTCAGGTTAAAAAAGACATAAGTCCATTTAGTTCAACCATAATAAAAAATAAAATAAAAAGAACAAGTAAAAAAAAAACTTTTGAATACACAATCCTATACCTATAGTTGATCCAGGGGAGGGCAAAAAAAAAACAACCCAATAAAGCATGGTCCAGTTTTCTCCCAGGGGGCAATTGGATATTTCCTGGATCAATACCCCTGATGTTATCTATAAATGTTAGTACCCAGTTATATTTTATGCATTTAGGAGCTCTAAATGCTCCAGAGCTCCAGCTCTTTTTAAAACATTCCACTGATCTGACCAGAACTAGTTCTTGAGGGATTCTATTACACATTTTCACAGCTCTTACGGTGAAGAAGCCTTTCCATGTGTGGAGTTAAATCTCTTTCCCTCCAGATGTAAAGAGTGACGCCTTGTCCTCTGTTATGACTTGAAAGTGAATAACTCAACACCAAGTTCACCAAGTGAACCTGTACCATGCTCAGTAAGTACAAAGACACAGAATAATTACATCTATCATCTGTTGGCTCCACTCTCAGTATCACTTGTCCACCAGAACCAAGTAAAAAGAGCTCTCTGTCATACACTGGGTTAAGGACCCTTTTCCTACCCCCACCATCCTGCTCAGACACATGTCCCTCATACCTGACCCTGAATGTAGCTTGGGGGCTCCTGCTCAGTCTCCTGTAAGGTGGATTCTGCTATGAGGGTGTCTTCATGATTAAGCCCCGGGTGTGGAGTGAATTGTGTTGGGGGCGTGGCTTGGATGGAGCGAGCTAAAGCCCTCGGGCGACATCAGCTAGTATAAAAAAAATTGGCTGATCTTTGGCCTGTGCGTAAGGCAGCCAGTCTGACAGAAGCCGGCCATTTGTTTCTGTCAGACAAGCATGCTGGAAAACTAGCAGCTGATCAGCTCCCGATCAATGCTTTCAGCCTTTGGCTGAGAGTGCTGACCGGAGTGTTTTGGCAGGAAGGCTGTCTTCCAGTCAGAACACAAAAGAACAGCAGGGGACATCACTGTACTAACATCGGATCATTAGTAAAGCGGCTCTGACATGAGCTGCCAGTTTTTAATCCGCTCAAAATGCTGGGTTGAATGAAAAAAAACTAGTGGTGTGTACCAGGCTTAAGGCTGCTTTTAATGACACGGCCGGGAAAGGTGTGTGGCTACCGAAACATTGCCTCACTTCCATAGAGTTTATTTCACTTTAGGGAAAATGGACGGTAAATATAAGCAGTTGAATGGAGGCAAGATATTAAAAATCTGCTGACCCCTGCCAAAGAAAACTCAGAATCCATTTACTTCTTTCAGCTAATGCTTACTAACAGAATCTAAAGACCTGTGTCAGTCCCCTTACTTAGTTTCCTGGTGCATGCCGTCTGCCCCTTTCTGATAAAGCTGGCAACATTTTTGCTGTGTCCTGGCACTTGCATCCTTTTTCCTTTCTTCTCAGATGGTAATAGCAAGTGCCTAAGCCTGAGACAGATAAGCACATCATCACAGCGGAGCACTTTGGTCATCTCGGCCTGGCCAAGATGTTGAAAATGGATAGGCAACTGGGCATGCGAAAATGACATCACTAGAAATACTAACAATGATATGTTAAGAACTGAATAGCTCTAAGCATTTCATTGTGATCAACAAGTAGTACATAGTCATATTACAGATGGGAACAAGTGGTTTTCTTGACTTTACATCCATTTTAAGTTAACCTGTTGGTTTGTTGTTAGTTGGTAAAGCACTGGTTACCCCTACCCTACTGCCAGCTAATACATTACTTATTGCCAAATACTTTGGCCTTGACTTACCATTCCTCCTGAAGCTTTACCTACTCATGATACTGCCAAACCTTATAATGGGTAAATACCTTATATAGCCAATATGGTTCCTGCTCTTGTGAGCCAGAAAGGTAATCTTACTAAAGTGGGTGGACACCACGGCTCCGGAGGTAAAGAATTTGATACCTGCCAACACTCTACCTAAATACAAGCCATATTGGTCGACAAGGCCAAATAAGTATGGGGACCATAGTTAACAGCAGTTTCAAACCTGGTATAGGTCTAGCACTAACTTGATAAAGGTTTTGTGCTAAGCCATGTTTATAATGTAAAAGTGTGGCACTCGTGCCTTGGTAGCGTGGAATAATTGTTTAGATCGCTGCTGTGAGTGCTATACCCCTGGAGGGAACAGAGAAGTAATAATAAAAAAACTATACAGCGCCTGCCTCTCCACACCTAATGATCAAATTGGTTAATCTATATGTGATAACTATATCTGTGTTAGAACAAGTGACTTTAAGTGGACCATTCTGTGCCAACCATACCATATCATACCAACCATTTATTATTGATTTTAATCAACTCATTGATTTTTTTTATGAACTTTTTATGGATTCTATATTGGTTTAGTAGTTACACTTTCGATTATAATTACAATAGCACAGAATGTTTATAATGTACTACTGACACTCAGGCTCATGCATATGGATGGGTCATATGGAGGGGATTGGGTTGAAACTGAATGTTAGTGAAAGAGCACAGGAAATTATGGAGATAAAAGTTTGTTTAAAGCTGAACTCTGGAGATTGGACGAAATCAACGCTTGCAATGGGGCCTCCCATTCATTCTCATTTAGGCCTGCTCATTCAATCCAGGAGTGCACAGATAAAATGTAATATTTACTTAATTTCTGGCTCTGGCAGGCTTCCTCCAGCCATAGGACCAGTCAAGCATTACAGCTTCTCTAAGGCGCTCTCAGCCACAGTCACATGCTCACCTCCTTCACATACAATGCAGGGTCAACAGCCCTGCACAGTATGTGATGATGCCAAAGGACTGAGGCCTATCCGGACTGAGGAATAGGGTAAATGATGCACTTTATTCCTGCACCCCTAGAGCATTTGAATACAGGTGCATCTCAGAAAATTAGAATATCATCAAAAAGGTAATTTATTTCAGAAATTCAATTCAAAAAGTGAAACTCATATATTTTATATAGATTCACTACACACAGAGTGATATATTTCAAACATGTCTTTCTTTTAATTTTGATGATTATGGCTTACAGCTAGTAAAAACCCAAAATTCCGTATCTCAGAAAATTTGAATATTACATAAGACCAATAAAAAAAAAAAGGATTTATAATACAGAAATGTTGGCTTACTGAAAATGACGTCCATATACAGTATAGTATGCACTCAATACTTGGTCAGGGCTCCTTTTGCATGAATTACTGCATCAATGCGGCGTGGCATGGAGGCGATCAGCCTGTGGCACTGCTGAGGTGTTATGGAAGCCCCGGTTGCTTTGATAGTGGCTTTCAGCTCATCTTCATTGTTGGGTCTGGTGTCTCTCATCTTCCTCTTGACAATACCACACAGATACTCTATGGGGTTTAGGTCAGGCGAGTTTGCTGGCCAATCAAGCACAGTGATACCATGATCATTAACCACTTCCATACCAGGCCTATTCTGGCACTCCTCTCCTACATGTAAAAATCATAATTTTTTTTCTAGAAAATTACTCAGAACCCCCAAACATTATATATTTTTTAGCAGACACCCTGGGGAATAAAATGGCGGTCATTGCAACTTTTTATCTTGCACGGTATTTGCGCAACAATTTTTCAAACGTGTTTTTTTTAAAAAAAAAACAGTTTCATGATTTAAAAAATAACAAAACAGTAAAGTTAGCCCAATTTTTTTATGTAATGTGAAAGATGATGTTACGCCGAGTAAATAGACACCCAACATGTCACACTTTAAAATCGCGCACACTCAATGAATGACGCCAAAATTCAGTACTTAAAAATCTCCATAGGTGACGCTTTAAAATTTTTAACAGGTTACATGTTTAGAGTTACAGAGGAGATCTAGTACCAGAATTGTTGCTCACGCTCTAACACACGCGGCGATACCTCACATGTGTGGTTTGAACAGCGTTTACATATGTGGGCGGGACTAACGTGTGCATTCGCTTCTGAACGCGAGCTACCAGGAACAGGGGCATTTTAAATTTTTTTTTTATTTTACTTAATTTTTTTTATTTTTACTTTCTTTTACAACATTTTTTTTTATCACTTTTATTCCTATTACAAGGCATGTAAACAAGCCTTGTAATAGGAATCATTCGTGACAGGTCCTCTTTGTGGTGAGATTATGGGTCATTAAGACCCTACATCTCTCCTCCAGGCTGGAAAGCATGAGATCGGAAAAAAAAATCCTCGATTCCATACTTACCAGCCGCGATCGCTGCTTTGTTTACGACCGCAGCCTGGATGTGACGTCATAACGTCGCGCCCGGGCCTCCGATGGTCATAGAGATGACCGGTGACCATCTGGTCACCAGTCATCTCTATGCTCATCATCCAGGCGGTGGGCGATTCTTTCTACGGGTCCCCGATGGCACGGGAGAGCCCGGAGAAGCACCGGATGGCGGCGGGAGGGTGGGATTCCCCTCCCATGTCCTGTAAGAACCATCAAGCGGCAGAACTGCCGATATGATCATTCTTACGGTGCACAGAATCGCCGGCTTCAAACAAGGATATCTGAATGATGCCTATAGCTGCAGGCATTATTCAGATATTCCCACTGAAAGTCCAGGATGTCATATGAGGTCCTTGGGATGGAAATGGTTAAACCAGGTGTTGGTACTTTTGGCAGTGTGGGCAGGTGCCAAGTCCTGCTGTAAAATAAAATCAGCATCTCCATAAAGCTGGTTAGCCAAGGGAGGCCTGAAGTGCTCTAGATATTCCTGGTAGAGCACTGTGCTGACTTTGGACTTGATAAAACACAGTGGACCAACACCAGCAAATGACATGGCCCCCCAAATCATCAGTGACTGTGCAAGCTTCACACTGGACCTCATGCAACTTGGATTCTGTGTCTGTCTCCACTCTTCCTCCAGACTCTGGGACCTTGATTCCAAATGAAATGCAAAATTTTCCACAGTCCATGATGATTTGGGGAGCCATGTCATCTCTGGTGTTGGTCCACTGTGTTTTATCATGGTCAGGGCAGCCCTTTACCAGGAAATTCTATCTTCCCTCTTTTGACCAGCTTTATGGAGATGCGGATTTCATTTTCCAGCAGGGCTTGGCACCTGCCCACACTGCCAAAAGTACCAATACCAGGTTTAATGATCATGGTATCATTGTGCTTGATTGGCCAGCAAGCTCGTCTTACCTAAACCCCATAGAGAATCTGTGGGGTATTGTCAAGAGGAAGATGAGAGACAGAAGACCCATCAATGAAGATGAGCTGAAAGCCGCTATCAAAGCAACCTGGGCTTCCATAACACCTCAGCTGTGCCACAGACAGATCGCCTCCATGCCACGCCACATTGATGCAGTAATTCATGCAAAAGGAGCCCCGACCAAGTATTTTGTGCAAACCATACTGTACATGGACACACTTTTGAGTAAGCCAATATTTCTGTATTAAAAATTATTTTTGTTATTGGTCTTATGTAATATTCTAATTTTCTGAGATACTGAATTTTGGGTTTTCACTAGCTGTAAGCCATAATCATAAAAATGAAAAGAAAGAAATGCTTGAAATAGATTATTCTGTGTGTAACGCATCTATATAAAATGTATGAGTTTCCCTTTTTGATTGCATTATTGAAATTAATTACCTTTTTGATGATATTCTAAATCTATGAGATACACCTGTATAGTGTGAACAGGCCCTAAATCGCAATGGTACAGGTTCACTAAAAGAAGCTAAAACCCAATGTAATCATTTCTGTCAGTTGATATGTACACACATACGGAGCAAATCGAGTAAACGCCTGCAGTAAATAAATCTGCACTGTGAACAAAAACTGAAAATAAAGAGGGAAAATAAGAACAGAAGTGGGACTATGAAACACGGGGCCTAAAGTGGAGTTTTCCTGTAAAGTGTTATAACAAGGGCACTCTCCTGCCCATACTTGGCTGATAAAAACGCAATCTAGCATGGTGAAATCTAGCGTACGCCTCTACCTTGAAGAATTTCTGCTAGAGTGACACCAGAGAGAGACAGTTCCCCCCTGCCATTCCTCCCTCAGATACAGAATTACCTCCTTCCAATCTGCAGGAGAGAGATATCTCTAGCTGGCTAGCAAAGCAAGATTACAATTCTAATTCTTCCCCTCCATACCTTGCCTCGCCTTTCTTCCCAGCAAGAGCTCTGTAACACGGCTCCCGCTGCAAGCTGGGAAATTAACCAAGCTTGTTCCCGCTATCTCTCCTTATTAGATTAGTAAGGAAATATAATTATATTCCTCTACCGCCCGCTCCTCATGAGCTGCTACAGTGGCTCATTGTGAGAGCTAATAACAGTGAAGAGATCTACCTATCTCTTATAAAATCCTGGCTATTAAATCAGTGTCTGTACCACTCACTCCTCTACTCCCGAATTACTCTCGTGCCTCCGGGTGTTAACCCATTCATCCCAGCCTTCTCATGTAGCCCATATTCTGACATGAGACAATAATGCGTAGTTAAAAGACCACTATCATGACAAATGCTGGCCTCGGATAACTATGTGGTTAATCCATGTAATAATAGTTTTCAGTATTTGAATACTGTACTATTCTTTTTGATTTTACATACTTTTAGGATTTTTACATTTACTTGCAGGCCAAGCTGTCCAGAAAAATTGACAGTAACCAGGGTTGGGAAAAACTAGAACGTGGCTAGAGGAGCTTGAGCATTTCCAGCAGCAGATATTTTTTTAAAGAAGATTTAAACCTCCAGCCTAGGGGCCACATGCAGCCCTTAGCCACTTATGGCACAGCCCTTGGGGCCCCTGTCTGTTCTACTTAACTTAGGAAGTTGTTCAGACCAATGAAGCAGACTTTTTTATTGGACTGGGTTCTGGTAGTTAAATGGCTTGGGGTTTTTTTGCCGCCATCTTCCTTTTTGTGCTACCCCTTTTTTATGTTTTTTTCTTCCCCTCCTATCTTTTATAATGGACCTTGTTGATAGAAATATTCAATGTGGCACAAATCATTTTAAGTTTCTGTATGGAGCACAGATATGGAAGCATGGATTATTAAATGAGCTGTAGGAGTGATATTCTCTAGCAGTCTTATGTAATGTTTCTCTTCATCTCCAACAACTCGTATGGCATGTTTGCAGTCTTTGACCATCACTTGTAGCGTGCTGATAGTCTTTGACCGTCTCCTATTCACTGTCCGCAATGTCTGGCAGCTTTCTGTAGCATTATATTCACTGCATGTAATGCGGCCCTTTGGTGTCATCAAGGACCACACTTGAGGCCATCAAGTCAAGAAAGTTTACCACCACTGGTTTAAACCATATGAGTGAGCCTATGCAATAGTTCACAACAAACCCAGTGGGGAGGGTGCCAAACCGGTACACTTACGGTCTTCAGTAATGAGAAGAGAACAGGTATCAGCCGGACTGACTGTGTCTGTTAAGGGATCAGAATGCGGCCTCCTGCCTAAACAGGAAGATGTCCAGAGGAGTTACGACCCTACATCTTTCCCACCTTGTCAGGAACCTCTCTCTCCCACTAGTGCTGTCCCTTTTAGATGGGTACCTGTTCCTATTCTACTAGCTCGCAAAAGCGCGCCAAGCCTGGGAGCCAGGGCCTTAAATAGGCTCTGCCTGATCTAAGATGGCTGCCAGAGTCACATGGGATGGCAGCATCCAACCATGTTGTTTCCCCAGTGACCCAGGAAACCATAGAGGAACTGAATTCCTTTTGGCTTTTTCTCCAGCTACAAGGCCTTTGTGATGAGCGCCACCTGCAGTGGAGAAATTAGGCTACACCTGCCTACATACAGTATAGGTATTGTTCTGCTATTGAACAGTTACAGGTTACTATTGTTCTAAAGTGTGCTGACATTTACTGGCAGTTTAGGGCTTCCTTTAACTTGTTTACTTATGTGATTGGGTAACTCCCTCTGTCCTTCCCTCCTGTTTAATGCTAGTTAGTTCAGTCCTAGCTAGAGCCCCACTATTTATTCTCTGTTCCCCCAGTCAGTGTTAGGTCTTTGCATGGACAGGGCTTATGAAAATCATTGTCTTTTTACATTCCAAAAGACTGAAAAAACAACCTCCACACTGCACTTCTCTGAAAATTGTAAATTGTAAATAAAAATTGTAATAAAACTTCCTGTTACCTGACCGCCATGTCATACTTACTATGTCATCTAGAATAGGCATGCTTAAAGGAAGTCCTAACTGATATTTATATATGTTAACAAACATTATGTATTAAAAAAGATGGTGTCAGTAGGGCGGTGGACAGTGTCCGTAGGGCAGTGGACGGTGTCAGTAGGGCAGTGGGCAGTGTCAGTAGGACAGAGGTTGATGTCAGTAGGATAGTGGATAGTGTCAGTCAGTAGGGCAATGGACACTGTCAGTAGAACAGAGGTTGGTGTCAGTAGGCTAGTGGATGCTGTCAGTCAGTAGGGCAGTGGACAGTGTCAGTAGGACAGAGGTTGGTGTCAGTAGGATGGTGGATAGTGTCACTCAGTAGGGCGGTGGACAGTGTCAGTAGGGCAGAGGTTGGTGTCAGTGGGATGGTGGATGGTGTCAGTCAGTAGGGCAGTGGACAGTGTCAGTAGGACAGAGGTTGGTGTCAGTATTATAGTGGATAGTGTCAGTCAGTAGGGCAGTGGACAGTGTCAGTAGGACAGAGGTTGGTGTCAGTAGGATAGTGGATGATGTCAGTCAGTAGGGCAGTGGACAGTGTCAGTAGGACAGAGGTTGGTGTAAGTAGGATAGTGAATGGTGTCAGTCAGTAGGGCAGTGGACAGTGTCAGTAGGACAGAGGATGGTGTCAGTAGGATAGTGAATGGTGTCAGTCAGTAGGGCAGTGGACAGTGTCAGTAGGACAGAGGTTGGTGTAAGCAGGATAGTGAATGGTGTCAGTCAGTAGGGCAGTGAACAGTGTCAGTAGGACAGAGGATGGTGTCAGTAGGATAGTGAATGGTGTCAGTCAGTAGGGCAGTGGACAGTGTTAGTAGGACAGAGGTTGGTGTCAGTAGGATAGTGGATAGTGTCAGTCAGTAGGGCAATGGACAGCGTCAGTAGAACAGAGGTTGATGTCAGTAGGACAGAGTTGGTGTCAGTAGGGCAGAGGTTGGTGTCAGTAGGGTAGTGAATAGTGTCAGTCAGTAGGGCAGTGGACAGTGTCAGTAGGGCAGTGGTTCGTGTCAGTAGGATAGTGTCAGTCAGTAGGGCAATGGACAGTGACAGTAGAACAAAGGTTGGTATCAGTAGGACAGAGTTGGTGTTAGTAGGACGGAGGGTGGTGTCAGTAGTTAAGTGGATATTATCAGTCAGTAGGGCAGTGGACAGTGTCAGTAGGACAAAGGTTGGTGTCAGTAGGACAGAGGTTGGTGTCAGTAGGATAATGGCAGTCAGTAGGGCAGTGGACAGTGTGAGTAGGGCAGTGGATGGTGTGAGTAGTTTTTTATTTGTATTATTTATCTATTTTATTTTTTTTAGGAGCCCCATAGGTGGGCTTTGGTGAAAGATCAGGGATTTAAACAAGACCCTAATGTCTCATTTTTAAGAGAGAAAAGGGGACTGAGGACAGAGATTCCCCAGTCCCTTTCACTGCATTCTCAGCTGCACTGGACAGTGAATAAGTGTAAAGTGCTCTGAGCTCATTCACAAACTGAAGAAAAGTAAACAGAGAGAGGAGAGGAGGGAAACCAGCAGTGCTGCCAGGTGGTGGGGGGCTGAAGACACATGGGGTCCAAGCAGTAGGGGGAATCTTCTCCAGAAGGGGTCATTAGTGTGTGCCCTGTGCGCATGCTTATGCACTAGGGCTTGGTTTATATGTATGCGTGTGTGCTTGCGCGTCCACGATGCCTGTAGGGCAGCCCATTTATTTCAATGGGCTGCCCTACCCATGAGAAACGCAGGGAGATACAATGCAGTTTGGCACATTGAAAATGTGGGTGGGTAACAATGCGTGGGGGTGCCATTAAAAATGAATGGCACCCCCACATCTTCTAAAGAGCAGCGTGTTTCTGTGTGAGTTGGGAATGCGTGCTTCATTTATGCCATACTGCGATGCAAAGCACTATGGCTGTGGCATGTGTACACCCCTGTCTGATGCCTTTGCAGCTTAAGGGGAAGCGGTTGGGAAGTTTTTACCATCCCTGACTGCAAGTGAAAACCTTAGAAAATCCACAGATAATAAAACCAGGAACAAAAGCAGAGGTATGGACCATAGCGACCAATTAAGTGTCATCTGTATTTTTCAGAAAAAAAACAAAATAAGGTAATAGGTCACTATAAGTAACAATACATCTTTCTTTTACTTGCTTTTATTTCTTCACTTACAAACAGATCTCTTAAAAAAGAAATGTCTTTAGTCACCTCGAGATCCAGCCCTGGTGATTAGACGTGCGCAGGTTACCATGTTCTCTATACTGGCGAGGCATAGAACACAAGGTGAAGGGGGCAACGTGTCTGTTTATGAGAAACTTAAAAAAAGAATCGATGTTCCCGAAAGAGCAGAATATAAAACACATAAATGATTGAGGTGAGATAAAAATGATAGGCTATAAAAGTTATCTGAATCTAAAATATTAAAACTGCAAAACGCTTCTTTGATTCTCCGCTCTTTTCTCTATGAGAGATCCCAGCCACATCAGGAAATACACCTAAAGTCATATTAGACTAAATAGAGGTGGTACCAAAAGGCTGATGAGACGTCTGCTTGGGGAAGTGCAATAAATGTCCACAAATTGAGTCCATTGCTCTGCCACTGCATGCACGTTAAGGTGTAGTATTTGCACACATTAATGTGCATTGTGTTATGGTAGACATTCATTTTGAACAGACTGCCATTGTGTCACAATGCACATAAAACTGAATATGAACAGCTTTTTTTTTTTTTGGTTCTCATTTGCGTGTTGTGGTGCGCTAAAATGCACATGTTTTAGGCGCAATGGGGTACTATTCAAAATGAAGCAACACAGATTTACTACCATAACTTTAAGAATATGTAAACCCAACATTTCATATTCTTGCCTGTCGTACCATGTACCAGTATGAAAAAGTATCCTATTCTCTTTGTATTGCTTATTTTGTGTGAGATACTTGGTGACCACACTAGGCATGAGTGCGAAGCGTGGTCAGTTTTATGGCTGTGTTGTGGGAATTCAGCCTGCTCTCCTCCAATGATCAGGCTTGTGCTGACACACCCACTCCCTGCACAGCCATTCAATTGGAAGACCAGTGTGGTACAGTTTCTCCTCCCCCAGTTTTTATGCAGCTAAGAACAGATGGTTTGTGATCACTTATTAAAAAAAGGTATTTATAATTTTTTTTATATCTATACACAAATGTTTTGCCTCTCATGTCTATTTTAATCTGAATGGGTTGTTTTGCAAGGTGAGGGCTCACATATACTTTCAGGTAACAGATCCATTTTACAGCACATTACTGCCGGCAACACCTGGAGTACGTGCCCCACTTCTCACACTAGGTGCCCCAGGTCCCTGTCATTTTATTGAAGCATTGTGGGCTGTCGTACCTCAACTGAGTCCTCGCCTGCCATAATGATTAAGGGCAGATATGGCCTTTATGTGGGCAATGCTCCTGCCCCCAAGCCCACTTTTATGTGTATTTGAAGCCATGGGCAGGCATGAAAAAAAAATCAAAATTCCAATCAAATTCCACTAGCCACTTCACTATCAGCCTGCCTGCACAGCCTACACCACCAATAACATTATAAATATGCGGCTGCTAATTGTATAAAGGGTGGGGGACAGCCAGAGTGATAATCAATGTAATTGCGCAAACTGGCCACCAGTAACGAGTGATACGCTGACCAGGCACATTGAGCACTGGCCACCAATATAAGGGAGCTTATTGTGCAATGACTATTAATGTAGATGTGATCTCTACATGTTCAGCGCCCACCCCAGCATTCTACGCATGCCACAGAAACCACAAAGTCTCAAAACATTATTCTCTTCAAATACTTTCCGTATTTCACACAGATTATGTTGGCTTATAGCATCTCGGTACAAGTGGTATCTTTGTATCTCTTTCCTAAGGCCAAACAGTTTTCACTCAGCCAGTCACTCACCAATTCTCTGTAAGTGGGGTCAACCACAGGTGCGTCCTCAAGGTCAAAGTACTTACTTTCTATTAGCAGGCCAGCATCTTGCAGTAACCTTCCAGGGGGCAAGCCTTCTCCAACAAAAAAACCCTTGTGGGCCAAAGTCCAGGAGACACTCCGACTGTCACATCTACCCCAACACAGGTGGTCAGACACTATAGCTGACTACTGTGTGCAGCTCCCTTTGCCATAATGCAAGCTTGCCTACTGGTACTCGTTGTCCCCAGGACTTATACACAATGCTTTAGTGCCTGGCTAACACGCCAGGGCAGGCGCAAACTAAACAAAGCAAACAAGTACTTGTGGTTGGCAGACAGGCAGAGTGGTTCTATTACAGTCCAGGTAAAAAGGCAGGCTGAGTTCAGAGAATAGTCCAAAAATCTGGTCCAAGGTCATACACAAGGAAATACAATCTAGCAGAGCAGGGCAGACAGACAGCGAGCTTTATCAGGAACAACACACGTATCACTTTCTATCGCAAGCATCCAAGTGAGGATTTAGCTGGCTTATAACAGGTTTGAGTTTCCACCCAGAGACTGACCACATCATTTATCTTGCAGGTGGACAAAGCAAGGAGAATGCCTTAGCCAAGACCCGGATGCTGGAACGAGGAGCAGGAGCACTAGACGCTCCTGACACCGACTCAGTACACTATTCCCATGGGCAGGAGACTAAGAAATCATGAACAATGGAAGAGTTGTCCTAAATATTTATCACCTCCCCAGCTCACACTACAAGCTCCTCAGTGATGGACTGAGCTGATAAATATTCCTAATTCAGCAGTTAACTCTTCAAAAATAGACTGCTGGAGTATGCCCAACAGCAGCTGCCAGAAGTAGCAGCAGCTTTAGGTTGGAAATTCTCAGTAGTGAAAAAACAATTAAAGCCCAACCTTGCAAAACTTGAAAAATCCTCTGGCAGTGGGGCTGTGCTTGCTTGTTTAAGTCTAGGGGGGAATAGAAAAGAAAATGAAGTAACCTGGTCCTCTGCTCTGCTAGACCCGTCCCTGCAGCATCTTCTCCCCTATTTTTCAGCAGTCTATGGTCCTGACATCATCAAGACCAATGTAGGATCCACAGCTGGATCATGCTAGAGCGCCGTCAGCCAGGGGAACAAAGGATTGGGGAAGTAAAATGTGTTTACTCTCCCCTAGACCCCTGGCCTTATACTGGCCATATACTGTTAGATTTTTGAACAAAAAAATTCCTCCACCTATGCTATACAGAGCTGTGGCTATAAGTGCGAATGGACAAATCCCCTGCTGGGCTATTGTACCTTGACAGACAAATTTTACAGCAGAATATCTGAACAGTGTCTTCATCTGAATGGATGCAGCTGCTGTTCAACCAACAGATTTCTACCCCACTCCATCAGTGTTTCAGTCTTGGGATGTTGGGTGGGATGGAGCTGCCTGGGTCACTCACTAAGCAAATTTCGGTTGGTTTATCGAAAAATGGCCAAAATTCAAATAGTGTATAGCCATATTTAATTTGCCTGCAGCCTTACTGCTTCAGTGCTTCCTACAAACCAGAAAAAAATAAAAGCTTACATTAAACAACAGAACTATGATCCTGCTAATCAGGCAGCTGTGCAAGGCAGGGGT
Organism: Lithobates clamitans; assembly: GCA_037952925.1. Taxonomy (NCBI): domain Eukaryota; kingdom Metazoa; phylum Chordata; class Amphibia; order Anura; family Ranidae; genus Lithobates; species Lithobates clamitans. Next base: position 10,479,668 of record JBBGZY010000292.1, on the reverse strand, counting down.
ACAATATATATTTTTTGTCTTGGAGTATCTCATTAAAGGAGAATGCAGCTTCCTGGCAGTCTAAACATTGATTCAGCGTCAAATGGGAAATTGAGATCCGACTGTTAGAGAATTGGAGAAACAGTTTGGAAATAAGCAGAGGTTACTTTAGATAATATATTCCCTCTAAGTTGATTAAAGTTGGCCATACTGCATCAATGAATCCAGAGTCTTGATGGGTACATGCCTGGGGGAAGATTGTCTCTGATAAATGTCAAATAAGCTCCTTATTTTCATCCACCTCCCAGGCTCATTATATCTGCAGAATAAGCACACGCTGGGACTAAGGCGATCATCGTACAAAGTGCTACAGTATTCCATGCTGACCAGTCTGGCATCATTATTGCTTTAGCTGCTCCAGACTGATTGGTTGATGTAGGTTATTGAACTTCCCATATCATCAATGCATTCATTACATTAAAGAAGCCCAGTGGTCCCTGGATCCTATAATACCTCACATGCAGAACTGACAATGTCTGAAAGGATGGATCATTTGACTGGGGCAGTGACTTTCAAACAACATTTAATTTGGTAAGTTGGCCCCAAAACTCCCATGGCATTTATTTATCATAGAGGATGATATTTTTAGTGTGATAGCTTTTTCCACTTCTATTGCCAAAAGACTATTTATCATTATGATGATATAGGGGGACATTTACTAAAATATGGACCACACAGAATCTGGTGCAACTGTGCATACTAGCCAATCAGCCTCTAATATCAGCTTGTTCAGTTAAGCTTTCACAATAAAACCTGGAAGCTGATTGGTTACTATGCACAGCTGCAACACATTTTGCACTCTCCAGTTTTAGTAAATCCCCCCTAAAGTATTCATCACCATAAGGGCCTCATGCACACTGGGTGTTAAAAAAATGTCAGTAGCTTTAGCTGTTGAATGTCGTGTTACAAACGTGAGTTTTGCAGCTTTTTAGCATTATCGTTTTTCAGAGTAATGCCGCGTACACACGAGTGGAATTTCCATTTGAAAAATCTTGGATGGTTTTTCCGCTCAAGTTTGCCTTGCATATACACGGTCACGCAAAAGTTCGTTGAAATTACGACCGCCAAGAACGCGGTGACGTACAACACTACGACGAGCCGAAAAAATGACGTTCAATGCTTCCGAGCATGCGTCAAATTGTTTCCGAGCATGCGTAGGGATTTTGCGTGTCGGAATTGCCACAGACGTGCCACAGACGATCTCATTTTTGGATAGGAACTTTTTCCGACCGAAAAATTAAGAACATGCTCTCAATCTTTTGCTGGCTGGAATTCAGGCCAGCAAAAGTCCAATGGAGCATACACACGGTCGCTTTTTCCGACGAAAAAAATCTCATCGGTCTTTTGCGGCCCGAAAATTCAACCGTATGTACGTGGCATTAGAGTGTTTTTACAGCGAAAAACCCATCCTCTTCAAACCCACCAGTTCTGGGGGTTTTTTTTCCAGGCAGAAAACAACCCTGCCAAAAAACGCTGTTAAAAGCCTATATGTGCATGGACACATAGGATAACATGCTGGGGAGTTTACTGGCTGTAGAAAATAATGCCTGAAGTCAAAAACAGCAACTGTAAAAACGTCCAGTGTGCATGAGGTCTAATAGTAGAAATTTCCCCCTAAGTTTTAGCAAAGGTTAGCAGTTATATTGAATTTTACAGGCTAAAGTAAATCTAAATCCAATCTGTAAAATCACATAAAAACTTTATTGTGTTAAACTTCACAAATTTGAAAAAAAGTTTGTATACATCTAATAGCTAAAAATGGATCATTTTGGGGGTTTTTCTATAGTTCTGGCATTTTTGTTGGATATTTTATTACAGAACAAAAGTTGTTTTTTTTTAAGGTTTGTTGTTTTTTCCTATTTATAGTAAAAAATAAAAAGTGGTTATTAAATATCACCAAAAGAAGGATCTATAAGTCTCAAACAAAATGATAAATGGTCAGTTAAAGGTGTTGTAAACCAGGGCCGGATTAACATAGGGGCTGGTGGAGCTGCAGCTCCAGGCCCCTCCCTCAATATAGGCCCATGGCAGTGGCTTCTGAATATCTGTGTGCCTGAAGGAAGAGGAGCCCTCTGTGTACACATGCAGGAGACAAGAGTCAGTGCAGCCGAGTCCTGTCTCTGTCGATGTCTCCTGACTCCTATCACAGGATCTGTTCACTCACACAGATCCTCCTCAGTGTCTGGGAGCTGTCTGGGGGAGGGGCGCTGATGTTCTCCTAACAAGCAGGAGCCCTGGACGAAGGACATCTCCCATACTGTTGTTGAGATAAGGTTAGTACATTTGTTAGGGAGGTGTTTTATTGTGCTAGGGGAGAGACTGCTGCTTCCCCCCATGTAATGTACCCAGTGCCCACCATGTCATGTGCATTGCAGTGCCCCCATGTAATGTGCTGTGCCCACCATGTCATGTGCATTGCAGTGCCCCCCATGTAATGTGCAGTGCCCACCATGTCATGTCATGTGCTGTGCCCACCATGTCATGTGCATTGCAGTGCCCCCATGTAATGTGCTGTGCCCACTATGCCATGTCATATGCATTGCAGTGGCCCCATGTAATGTGCTGTGCCCACTATGTCATGTGCTGTGCATTGCAGTGCCCCCCATGTAATGTGCTGTGCCCAGTATGTAATTTGCTGTGCATTGCAGTGCTCACTATGTATTGTGCAGTGCCCACCATGTCATGTGCTGTACATTGCAGTGCCCACCATGTAATGTGCTGTGCCATGCAGTGATCCCACCAAGTAATGTACAGTGCCCACCATGTAATGTGATGTGCCATGCAGTGCCCACCATGTCATGTGCTGTGCCCACCCTGCCATGTGTTGTGCCCAGCATGTAGTGTGTTGTGCCCACTGTGCAAAGTGCTGGGCTGTTCAGCAGTGCCCACCATGTCATGTGCAGTTCCTAACATGTAATGTGCAGTTGCATTGCCCACAATGAAATGTGCTATGCCTTGCAGTGCCCACCATGTAATGTGTTGTGCCATTCAGTGCCCACCATGTAATGCGCTGTGCCCACCACATTATGTGCTGTGCCATGCAGTGCCCACCATGTAATGCGCTGTACTCACCATGTAATGTGCTGTGCCATGCAGTGCCAACCGTGTCATGTGCAGTGCCCACCATGTAAATTACTGTGCAGTGCCCACCCTGTCGTGCTGTGTTGTGCCCACCATGTCATGTGCTGCGCCATGCAGTGCTTACCATGTAATCTGCTGTACCCAGCATGTAATGTGCTGTACATTGTCCACCATGGCATGTGCCGCGCAGTACCCACAGTGGAATGCGCTATGCAGGGCTCACCATGTCATGTGCGGTGTCCACCAATTAATGTGCTGTGCTCACATTGTAATGTGCTGTGCTGTGTCATGCAGTGCCCACCATGTCATGTGCTGTGCAGTGCCCACCATGCCATGTGCAGTACCCACCATATAATATGCTGTGCCCACCATATAATGTGCTGTGCAGTGCCCACTTGTAATGTGCAATGCCCAACATGTAATGTGCTCAGCTGTGCCCACCATGTCATGTGCTGTGCCCACCATATAAGGTCCTGTGCCCATCTTGTGCATGTGCTGTGTTGTGCCCACCATGCAATGTGCTGTGTTGTGCCCACCATGCAATGTGCTGTGTTGTGCAGTACCAACCATGTCATGTACTGTGCCTACCTTGTAATGTGCTGTACTGGGCAGTGCCAACAGTGTAATGTGCTGTGCCCGCTATGTAATGTGCTGTGCTTCACCCACCATTAAATGTGCTGTATCCATGTATCCACCATGTAATGTGTAGTGTCAACCATGTAATGTACTGTGCTATTCCCCCCCCCCGGTGTAATGTACTATGCTGTGCCCCCCACAGACTCACCCCCTCACTCTCACACCCCCTCTCTCTCTCTCTTTCACCCCCGCTCTCTCATCCCCTCTCTTTCACCCTGTTCTCTCTCTCACCCCCTTCATCCCCCATTCTCTCTCTCTTGCCCCCTTCAACCCCCTCTTTCCTACCACCCTCTCTCTCTTTCACCCTCTCTCTATTCCCCTTTTTCTCACCTCCTCTCTCTCGTCCCCATCTCTCTCATTCAACACCTTTCTCTCTCTTTTCCCCTCCCTCTCATCCCCTATTTTTCAGCCCCTTATCTCGCTATCACCCCCCCCTCTCTCTCTCTCTCTCTCTCTCTCTCTCTCTCTCTCTCTCTCTCTCTCTCTCTCTCTCTTTAATTTAATTCAACAAAAAATTGTTTGTGTTTTCATTTTATTTATTTTCATAAAAAGGCCCACCAAAATCCTTAGCACCAGGCCCATGTTGCTCTTAATCTGGCCCTGTTGTAAACCCTCAAGGTTTATGCATAGAATGCATTAAGGTGAAAAACCTCCTGTAATGCAGCAGCCCCCCAACGCCCCCCCTTTTACTTATCTGAACTCAGTCTTTCCAGAGACAGGGACGAGCACACCAGCTCCAGCCGGTGTCTCGGATCCTGATTGGATAGATTAATAGAAGCGCAGCTATTGGCTCCCGCTGCTGTCAATCAAATCCAATGATGCAGAAGACGGGGGCGGGGCCAAGTCCTGCTGTCTGTGTAAATAGACTAGGCAGCAGGACACGGGAGCGTGCCCACATGAGTGCCCCGAGGGAGAGCAGCTCTCCAACGGGGCACTCGAGAAGAGGAGCCAGGAGCGGCACTGAGGGACCCCAGAAGAGGACGAACCTTTAGTTATGCTTTAATGAAGGGGTAGCCTAGTCTAGTACTGAGATGGTTATAGTATATCTAAACCCAAAACCAAAACTTGAAAAACTTGCAGTTACCAGTTACTGATGCAGCTACATTAGTTGCTCTTTTATTTAGGCTTTAGGCTTTACACTCACTTCTCCACATTATCTATGGAAGGAGCCATGGATGCTGGGTTGCCAACCATTCTTTAACCACTTGAGCTCTCTAAGGTTTTAACCCCTTCATGACCAGGCCATTTTCTTTACTATTCAGCACTGGGCTGCTTTAACTGGTAAAGGCGCAGTCATGAAACGATGTATCCAAATGAAATTTATGTCTTTGTTTTTCATAAAAATAGCGCTTTCTTTTGCTGGTATTTGATCACCACTGGGTTTTAATTTTTTTTTATTATATAAACGAAAAAAGAACATTTTTGTAAAGAAAAAAATTGAAAAATGAAAAAACATTTTTTTCTTTCTGCTATAAAACATATCCGATAAAAATTAAAAAAAGATATAATTCCTTTATAAATTTAAGCCGAAATGTATTCTGCTACATGTCTTTGGTGAAAAAAAATCCCAATAAGTGTATATTGATTGGTTTGTTATAGTGTCTACAAACTATGGTGCATATACTGGATTCTTTATTTTTTTAATTTTTTTATAGTAGTAATCAGCGACCTTATAGTGGGACTGTGGGACTCGGTGGAACTGTGATAGTGTGGCGTGCATCTGACACTATTTGACACTGAGTTGGAACTGACTGACACTGACATCATCAGTGATGCTAATACAGTGATTAATAATAATACTATACACTGTCACTGTACTAATGACATTGGCTGAAAAGGATCTAACATCTCAGGGTAATCAAGGGGATAAACGTGTGCTTGACAAGTGTTAATGTGTCTATTATGTGCTGCTCTTTACTAAAAATCTATCTGTTCCTTCTCCCTGCGTGCCCTGTACCCAGAAGAGGCTGTGCCTGTAGGAGCCACCTGTTTGCAGTACAGTAAGGGCGGGTGGTCCTAAAGAGGTCCATTTACAGACAGTTTGTGTGATAGACTAAAGAAGAAGCACATGCTCCGCAAACAAGTCACCAACATTCTTGCATCACATCCAGCCAGTGAAGTCACATCTGCCAGGCCATGTGCTCCACAGATCCAGGGATTGCCAAGAGCCACTGGAGTGGCCGACAGCTGGAGCCCCACTTTGCTTTGGACCAAGACCTGTGCTGATAAGGACCCTCTTTTCACACCGCTATATGCTCGTTCTCATACTCCCATTGTGAGTAATATTCTTTTTAACTGCCATTAAAGTTACTCACATACCTACACTTAGTAGATGCTTGGTCTTTTCTTCTTCTTGTTCCTTAGAGGTGCTTCTTGCTTCTACATCGAGCTGCCACTATAGTGAGCTTGTTTTAACCATGGACTCCCTATCAATGGACTTTTTATTAGTAGACTTTTTACATATATATTTACATATATAGAAACTGTGAACCTAAACTCCATCCAGGTCCCCATAGTTGCGCCAATATCTGTTTTTATCGTTTTGTAAAAAAAAAATAAAAAAGTATTGTTTCACTCACATTCGTAATTACTTGTGGAAGAGAGCAAGCACCAGTAAAAATGTTTCTTCTGTTAGTAAATGAATATTGCACATGCGCATTTCTGGAGCCAGCTGATTCAATATCGACTGAGCTTGGACCTATTCATTATTTTCAACTCCTACAATTTATAAGAGTCAATAATGTTTCTTTCTTTAGAAGGTAAAAGTCTGTAGCGGTATGCACAGTTATGTGAAAAATCATCATCCTTTACTTATTATGAAAGAAGACCATTTGTGGAAGGAAACCTGACAAGGCTAGGGGTATTATTACTTAGTAGTCTTCTGACATACCAAATGGATGTCTCAAACATGCATCAATTTTATGTTTAGTGGACAAGGTCAGTGAATTAATAAAGCTCTCCCAGATTTATATGGATTTCTTTGTATTGTCCTCCTTATTTAAAAAGGTTTTCAGCCCAGTCTCGATCAGAAAAATGCACAGTACTTTTTTCTCAGAATTATTTGAATTACGGTGGATTGGATCGAATCCAGTTTCACAAATAGACTACTTTACAATGGCTGATAATAGAAATGCAAGTTTTCTGCCCCACCTTAACTCCTCTGTCTACAATTTCCTATATGACATTCTCTGCTATGAGTGGTGGACTGGTCAATAGTTTTTTTTCCATGCACAAGCTGCCATTTGTTTCCAAAATACATTAATATGAACACAAATTAAGAAACATATTGACCTGTTTTCTGCATTTCAAGTATCTGAGTCTAAAGGGCCTAACAGATAACTTTAACCACTTACCAATCGCAATACGTATATATATATATGTTGTGGTTTGCAAGTGGTTTACCGGGACTATGGCTGGAGCTATCAGCCATAACCTCGGTATCGTTGTTTGCAGTCGGCTTTCTCATGAAACCGGTCCGCAGGGCTCATGAGGGGACATCCCCTCCCGCCCACTCGCCGGTGTTTCTCGGGCTGACTTTTTCCAACGGTTCGCCCGAGAAATGATCCGACACGGCTGCTCCCATAGGCGATCAAAGAATTAATACTCTTTGATTGCCTCTATGGCATTGGAGGTCATGACATCACATCCAGTCCAGGCTGGAAGTAAATCATTTTTGTTTATTTTTTGATCTTTTACTTTTAAAGTGGTTGTAAACCCTTACACACCACTTTTACCTACAGTTAAGCTTATAATAAGGCTTACCTCTAGGTACTGGAAATATCTCCTAAACCTGCACGGTTTAGGAGATAATGCTTGCGCCTACATCATTGGCGCATGCACACTAAAGAAACGGCACAATCGTGCTGTTTCTATAGTGCCCTTGTCGTGACTGTTGGCTCCCGCGCACGCGAATCCGGCCAGTCACGGAGCCGGAGTCCACGGTCCCGGAAGGAAGAGGGGTGAAGATGGACCAGTGGGGACCCTGGGGACATTGCAGGCTTCGTTTGCAGGTAAGTGCAACATAATGGGCTAGTATTATGCTTTTACTTTGCAGGGGAATAAAGAGGAAGTAAAACCCATCAGGGTTTACTTCCTCTTTAAAGGTAAAGAAGTCTGGGGTCTTTTTGACCCCAGATCTCTCAATAAAAAGGACCTGCCATCCTTATTTCTATTACAAGGGATGTTTACATTCCTTGTAAAAAGGCAAAAAAGTGGTAAAAAAAAATAAATTAAAGGGACTGTGTAAAAAAAATAAAAATAAATAATAGTAAGTCGGGCACACATATGTAATGTTTGCACCACTCATGAGGTATCGCTGCGAAGAGCGAGAGCAATAATTCTAGCACTATACCTCCTCTGTTACCCTAAACAGGTAACCTGTAAAGGCATTTAAAGCGTCACCTATGGAGATTTTTAAATACAATGGTTTGTCACCATTCAACAAGTGTGCACAATTTCAAAGCGTGACATGTTAGGTAACTGTTTACTTGGCGTAGCATCATCTTTCACATTATACAAAAAAATGTAGGTAAATATTATGTTTTTTTTTTGTTTATTCATAAATTGTATTTTTTCCCCAAAAACTGTGTTTGCAAAACCGCTGCGCAAATACGTGTTTTTGATTGCAACAGCCATTTTATTCCCTAGTGTCTCTGCTAAAAAAATGTATAATGTTTGGGGGGGTTATAAGTAACTTTTTAGCAAAAAATACCGATTTAAACTTGTAAACAAAAAGCGTCAGAAAAAGCCTGGTTGGCAAGTGGTTAAAAAATATATTGGTTTTGGCTTACTTTTATCTATTCTTTTATGTTTACAACTTTTTAAGACAGCTGATTGGAGGAAAGCACACACCCCCTCTCCTCATAAGTAGAGACTTTCAGCTCTGTTTGTTGAATAGTTCAGCACACTGCTAATCTTTTTATAGCACCCTCCCCAACACAAAACTCAGGCTGCTTTTATCAAAGTTAACAGAGAACTTGTCAGAAGTTATCATGCTGATAACAGAAGAACGGTGCAGGAGAAAGCTACGGGACATGGTGATTTGAAGAGAGATGAGAAAACACTGCAGATATGTGTGCCCAGCCTACTGTAGTCTACCTTAAGCTGAACTCTGTAAAGGTATCTAAATACACAGTTGATGTTGGAGCAGTAAACCTTTCCAAAGGATTTGGATTTCTGTCCAGCAGTCGAAGGCTTATACATATACAAACAGCACAGCTAGGCTGGTGACCTGACGATTAAGGAACAGAGAGCTAGGTCACCTACATGTCTATGATTGACTAATGAGAGAGCAGCACCAGTCTAACAAGGTCATCTCTTCTCACATGTGCATGGTTCACACCTGATTGACTCCTAGTGCTTTCCCTCCTTCTCCTGGTCACACTGTACAGGAAAGAAGATACCAAGTCAGATTCAGATACTTATACTAATGCAATGGAAATATTTTTAATTATTTTTTTATTGATTACATAACTGCATTTAATTGTGTTTTTATATCTACCTGGAGTTCAGCTTCCTATAGTACTTTTAGGTCAACTAGCCTTACCAGACCTTCAAATGTTTCCCTGAAGTCACAAAACATAAGATATTCTAGACTTTATACCCATTTAAACATTGGCTTTTGGAATGCCGAAGTTCAAGTTTTTCATGTGAAGACTCAATCAAAAAGATTTCATAAATCGAAATATATGCATTGCTAAAGCATTACTTTGGTAATATTAGGTCTTAAACTAATACAAAATGGAAGGTAATATGCTTTGAATATGATAGACTGGGTTGAATTCAAGACTCTTGGTTAGTAATACATCATAAATTTAATACAAACACACATTTACTGAAGCTCGAGCGCCTCTGGATAGTTAACTTTAAATGCAGACCAGAGCTAATCACATCAGAAAGACTCAAAGAGAAAAAAATCTAGCAAAACAGCATTTGACATTCACAGTAATGAAATGCGCTTGATGCATGTAAAAGCCAAAAGGTTTCAGGCAGCCGAGAGATTCTCAGAGAGAACAGCACAGGGTGCTCCTGCAGCTGGAAATGGGTCAATGGAGGTTTGCTATATATAAAATTATAAAATAATATATTGGACAAGCTGTTTTACACATTCCACAGATTAGTGGTGTGTAGACTTGGACATCATGAAGTTCTTCCATCCTTGGCATCATTTATGCAGCTGAAAAAATGGTTGTTAATGGTCCAGAATATCTAGCCTTTAATATGGAGTGCGTTTTCAGTGGATACACTTGAGCACCTGAGTCATTCTTTCAGTCATTGCCTGAAAGTAATCTGACGTGATGGTCAATGTTTTATCTGCCAGTACATTTGTTGTAAGCACCTTCGATTTTGGCGCAGTAGATTTGATGCCAGCACTCTCTGCCACAAACAACTTTTTCTCCTAAGTACTATATACTCAACAAATTCAATAATTTGACATTTCCTTGCTTTTAGCCTCGAGGTAACCACCAAACCTAACCCTAACCCTATAGCCACTTCCCGCCCACGCTGTGTTCAATATATGGCCATTCTCCCATTTTGGGGGGTGGTCCCCGGGCATCCTCCCATGTGTACGATTCCTGCACACCCCCTGGGGTGTACCTTGGGAACTCTTTGTGACTGCTGTGTGCCTTGGACATAGTGCATCACAGATCAGGGTAAAGGGTCAATTACAGCAGCGATTTACCACGCGATCGCTGTGTCCAATCACAAGCAATCACAGATGTAAACACAACAGGTCTTTGACTGTTAAAGGCTCTCCTTACCCCACACAGAGACTGAGTGTGTGGGAGAGCCTAGTCTGTGAGGGGAGCAGTAAATACAGTGTTTTACAGTGCTACACGGTGCCCTCTTTATCAGTGCCGATTATCAGTGCCGCCTCCTCAGTACAGCCTCATCAGTGACCATTAGTGCAGCCTCATCAGTGCCAATCAGTGCAACATCATCAGTACATGTTGGTGCAGCCTCATCAGTGCCCTTCAGTGCAACCTCATCAGTGCACAGCAGTGCAGCCTCTTTAGTGCCCTTCAGTGCAGAATCATCAGTGCACATCAGTGCACATCAGTGCAGCCCCATCAGCGCACATCAGTGCAGCCCCATCAGCGCTCATCAGTGCAGCCCCATCAGCGCACATCAGGGCAGCCTCATCAGTGCCCATCATTGCAACCTCTTTTTTTTTTAATTTTCTGTCTTTTTTTCATTTATTTAGCAAAAAAATAAAAAAAAGCACAGTGGTGATTAAATACCACCAAAAGAAAGCTCTATCTGCCTCAAAAAAATTAACCCAGCCTGGGCAGGAAGGGGGTGAAAGTGTCTGGTATTGAAGTGGTTAAACATAAATGCAATTCTCTAACTCAAATAAACCCACAAACCTAAACCCTTGAAGCCCAACTCCAGTTTTAACTACAATTGGCTACAATACTCACTTCTTTTCCAGTGACTCGCTGACCCACTGTGCAGTTCAGCAGTTCCGGGCCCCACCTGATCCAGTGCCATTCATCACACTTTCTGTTGGCCCTGGATCTCAAGCCCTCCCTCCCAAGCACTTGCCATTGTGGGCATTATGATGGATACTCACTTCAGGCCTGTGTATTATAGTGTATGTTGTACAGACCACTGCAGCAGCAGCATGGGGCATCATGACATCATCATAGGGTCTAGAGGATTGGCTATTGGCCAAGATATTTGGAGTTGGTCCACCTTTTAATATTTCATAAAATTGGGAAGGTAGCCTTTAAATAAAATTTATACCGCACAGTGAAACATACTATACTGTCATTATGATAAATCACTTCTGCCAGCCAGAGCAATGGTCACAGAAATTCCTTTACTATCCTGTACTATCTGCGGACCTATGTGTATGCATTATTATGCAGTGTATTTGGTGCATTATGTATATCATCATTTCTTCTATGAATACCTCAACGCACATTGACAAAAAAAAAAGTACCTAATCTTTTGTACAGTGCATATCAAACCACCAACTAGCACCAGATAAAATAATGGTAAACATCCACACATGCGTTGTCATAAGTGTCAAGAATTCCTTAACAAATTAACACGTAAAATACCATATTTTAGTAATCTATTTTACTAATGCTGTGGCATTTCCTGGGAGTTTTATTGAAACACTTTGAATGCTTTATATGAAATACACAAGTAAACTAGTAGATATTTTCTACAGCATCAAGAACTTATTTTATAATTGCATGGGACAGGAATGAAAATTGCAGGATGACGTTTTTTCAATCATGGCTCCGCCATCAATAGAATGACAATGAATCTCATCAAGGCGATGGCTATGACGGAATCCAATCTTGGTCAATAAACTATTTAGACATCAATTTGTGTACATCAATTGAAGATAAGGCTCAGCTTGCTTCATTTAGGAAATTGACTGCTGAAAATACCATTTCAAGAGCTTCGGGGATCAGAATATCAGATGAGTGTGATTAAAGGCGCAGGTTGAGGTGAAAGCACTCGTCTTGGATGAAATTATACTGATTGCACTAATTTGCTGGAGCGAGAGGCATATGGCCAAAGTGGTCAGTAACGAGCAGTCAAGACCCCAGATAAGAGCTGTATTAAAATACAGAGAATGATGTAACAAGGATTTAAAATAGTTTCACAGCAAAACATGGTAGTGGAAAAAAGGATTTGTGGATGGATCAGTAAAATTTTTTATTTTGGCCATACATTAGATCATCTTGCTACACACATTGATCATCTGTTGGCTGGTAATCCTCACCTGACACAGACAACCACTATTTTTATATGGCGGGTGATACCCTTGGAGGCGTTAACATGGCACCTTATCATTATTCATCTCAACACACATCAACTGAAGTTGACAGAATTTTAGCTGTAAAATTCCAACTCACCCGACAGAGTCATCATTAGAGTCCTGTGATCCGACGATAATATAAACTACATAACTGTGTTAAACCATTTGTACAATATACATAGCCAGCTTAGTCTTTGTTTAGATGAAATTAAATGCACAAGTGTACCCAACATCCATGTTTAATTGGGTGGTGGTCTGCCAAGGCTGCAAGCCCTTTTTAGAAAGGGACCCTTAGAAGTCATAGACCAGAAATGTCTGAAATATATAGTTTCCAACATCAGTCTGGTCTGGTGAATGCAGAAATGTGTTCTGTAAGCCCTGGTGGTTAGAGGGGCTTAATAGGAATAAGAATTGCTTAGCAAATGCCTCTTCAATCTTTTGTCTGAGGTTGAACATTCCCTTAAAGTGAACCTGTCAGCATTCACAGCAATGCAGTTTGGGGGCAGATACCAGAGGGTTGCTACATGTATTATCTGAAATACTGAGAAGCTCTCCTTATCCTTTCAGCATACACTGAATAGAGAGTTCGATAAAGTCTTGTTTATATTCACCTGTTCCACCATCTGTTGCTGGAATCTTGAATCTTTGCTCTCTTGCAGAGTCACAGGCGTAGATCAAGTACAAGTCAGGACCCTTTATCTGCATATTTGTTCTGGGTCAGTGACTATTGAATCTGGAGAGTTAGCAAGACATCATAGCAACTATGGCAGCGTTCGTTTTTTTTGGGGGGAAAGGTTTCCGTCAAAGATTTTCCAAAGTAATTTTTTTTAGTTTTGAGAGAACAGAGAATGGATAAAACCATTTTTTTAAAATTTCTTTCCTGGGTCCCTTTGTGGAGTTTTTCCTTCAAAGCTTGATACAAAACACAACAGGAAATGAGAGGAGATTTCTTCGAAGTAAGGGAAATCTTCTCTTACACAGCTATCACCAGAATAACTGTACCTATTGGCTGAATTCCCCTCCATTCTGTCCTAATGACAACTAAATATCTTGTATAGAAGAAAGATTTTGACTACGAAGCCACATCCAAAAAAGAAAATGCAAAAAAGTTCAGGGCTGGCAGATCTGGTTACCGGAAGCATACAGTTTCTACCTTCATCTTATGCTACCTTTAAATAAATTATACATTAATAGTTTTCCGATGCCAAAAGTAGAGTTTTCTTTGTAACATTATTATGTGGATTGTTTGGAGGCTGATAGGCCTATGTTTTTATGGATTCTATTTTAATGTTTATTAATAAAGATACTATGTTTTATCATTTTGTTTGGTCCCCAATGCTGAGCCTCTAAAGTCCAGTTATTTAGACGATTCTAGGTTATCCAGCCACTTTTTTTGCATTAAATATCCTGTATTTTCTCTTTCATTCATTGGTCAACAGGAGGAAGACAGAGGATAAATCCCCCAGCAGAGACCCAGACAACTCTTAAAAACCTGAACAAGGTTTTTCCCAACCTTTCCCAACTTACACCAAAACAATGTTGACCTTAGATACATTTTAAGTAATGAAATAGCACAATGACAGCAGTGGGTTTCCTTATTAGATAGACCTGCATGCTTTTAAGAAAGTGAATTGAAGGCGCTGGAACCCTGGAGACAAATTGTACATGGTTGTTATCATCCAATGGTATGATGGTGCTATAATCATAGATGATTTATATATTAGGCTAGCAACTTCTATGCCCCAAAGAATTTCCACAGTAACCTTGGGTTGTGAATAGGAATGGTATTGGGTTTGGTCCAAAATTTATGTATGGCTGAACCAAGAAAAAAATTGTTAGTGCCGGCCCAATCAGCTGTGGCCAGGACAGTCCCCGCCCCACAACTGCACGTACACAGGGCAGGGATGCTCATCACATCATTGACCTAATATAGCCACATGGCCATATAAGGTCAATGTCATTGTATCAATATGGCCAATTGGCCATTTTAGATCAAGGATATCATTATATATGTCACCCTTCCATTGCTCCTTGCTGCAAAGACCAGTTATAGGTGGGGACAGTGGCCACTTGTTTGTATTTTTGATTATATTGGTCAGGCAACGCACTGACATCTTTGCTGCCATAGTGGTAAGTGCTGGGTGTCCAGTGCACCCCTGTACCTTTAAGGAGGGGTGGGCTTCTTCCAGACTCACCTGCCCTCTGCCTATCCATTAAAATGCATGTGCTCCCATTGTGGAGACTCAGAAGTTAGAGTTAAGAACTACAGAAAACAGGGCGCCTTGACGGGGCCTGTAGTTTACGCATGTATTTGCAAATATGTGCAGACTAAACCCCTGGTCTTAAAGAATATTGTTAGACAGGTCAGTTTGGTTGGTCGCTGGCTGATTGGTAAGCTTGAGCTTGGAAATCTCTTTGTATTTGCTTGACTTACGTCGCCCTTCCAGGGCGCCTTGCTGCAAAGACCAGTTATAGGTGGGGGTTCGTGGCCAATTGAACCTCCCCACTCTGCAGAATCGCCATGCCCCCGCCAAAGCTGATTGGGCTGGCATAGCTTTCTTCTAGGTTCGACTGAACATGGATTTAGACTGAACCATGGTTGAATTAGCATAGTATTCATCAGAAGCTGGTTCAAGCAACCAGGAATAAACTTGAATATTATGGTGTGGCACTTTAATTCAAGAGCCAATCATCTGCATGCTTTTAAAACAGATTGGCATAATTACATCTTTTGATATAAAGATAACTCTTGAATACATTTGTTCTATAATAAAATAAACTTTTAATTAATATACAAAAAAAATAATTTAACATAGGAATCTGAAAACCATGTCAACTTAAAGATATACAGTAATGTAAATACAAGGAAACCTTTCTAGTTTTCTTTGAACCAGAGGAGTACATGGTACGTTGCTATGAATCACGCCTAACAGGAAGCTTTATATTGTAAACATGACAGAAGACATTATCATGTGTGAACCGAGGAATCTTTGTATTGCCTTGGCACAGAGGACAGAGCGAACACCACTAACGGATTATCTGCTCTCCTCACACAGCAGGGGAGGATTACTAAAAAATGTCAAGGAAATAAAATGAAATCACTACAATGTTTTCAGCTGTAATAACAATGCCGCAAAGAGGATGCGATTGTCACAGCTTTATGAAAGTGCAGATAAGATGCAGCCTGAAATGCTCACAGCATCTCTATATCACACAAGGATCAGATGCTACCTGCCATGGAAGTCAATGAACGGATAGATAAGAGAGAGAGAGAGAAAGATCACCACAGCCCAGATGTGGAGTAGATCAATGTAAATTGGTCCATATCAGGTCAGTGAATACGCTCGCCTATAATGAGTCACGGGAGGAAAGTCGAGGGAGCACTGATTACAACAAGCTTTTATAGAAACAAATATTAAATAAGAACAAAGTGAATAAACATGTCATGTGGGAAGCTCTCTTGGCTTCTTCTGTTTCTACAAAATGGTAACTACAAAAATGAAAAGTACCATTCAGGAGAATGAGATCCCTGCAATTATTGTGGTATATTTCCTAATTTCTGGTCAAGGAATACACTTTAAAGTTGAACTCCAAACAGCCAGATACATGGATGAAATACATATACATTATGTGGGCTTTTATATCTGTCCATCCAGCCCTGAGATTTATAAAGTGCTGGCACACAGTACAACCCTATGTGGCAGGGCAAAAGACCTGATTTTTTTTTTCTACTGCATGCCACCTGCATGCCACCCGGTACCTGCATGCCATTCTACTTTTCAGTATCTTTGGCATCAGGCCTCACTGTATAGAATTTACCAAAGCATTTTTACATTACATTAGTGTTTTAATGGATACACAAAGCCCTGGCTGGGAGCGCATGCACATGGGTGTCTCCTTAGCAGATGTCTAGCTAAAGGTAACACCTACAAACAGGAGGGGCAGCAGCAGTTTGGAGACTGGCTGGGAGAAAAAGGGGCACATTTTAAAGGACTATGTAAGTCTAGACTTCAACTGGAAATAAAAAAAAAATTGGTTTAGTATAACTTCAGGCAAAAAACACACACGAGCTCCTCATGC
This sequence comes from Lithobates clamitans, assembly GCA_037952925.1. Lineage (NCBI taxonomy): Eukaryota > Metazoa > Chordata > Amphibia > Anura > Ranidae > Lithobates > Lithobates clamitans. The sequence goes on along the minus strand of JBBGZY010000292.1, from coordinate 10,463,053 downwards.
ATTACAACCAAACAATTAATTATATTAACGCCACAGCCAAATGGCCAAATGGATACTCACAAACAAATAAATACAGCAGACATGTAATATAGATGCTTCAGCCATGGATGATTCATTCCATCATTAAACCATCTGGTTGGAAACTGACGCGTTTCAGGACACTCACTCCCTTCCTCAGAACTGAACCAACACAGTGTTAAGTCACCCTTTAAATGGTCACAGATCAGAAGTGGCCCTCCCACCATCTGAAGAGTCCATGGGCTATGTAGTCCCTTGCAGACAAAAACAACCATCCCAGTAGCATGGCCACCCACCACTACTTAGAGGTGGTACCCCCCAGCAAGTGTTGAATGTATAAATTAATAGCTATGGTGTTAAAGCGTAGCCTTTGTTTGTAAAAAAAAAACATTACCTTCTGGGTGATCTATGTACATTGCAATTATTTTAACAAACTTTTTGCAGATTCCTTCCTTTTGTTATTCAGAAGAAATCACTGTGTGTTCCTCTGTGCCCTAGTGCTTAGTGAGTCTAATGGGAGTGATTTCATAATTATCAATCAGCTGTACACCTGCAGGGCACTAATGAGGAAAGCTGCTGGACCTGCATCTCTTTAGCCGTAATTTCCTATTGGAAGTATCTCACCAAAAATGACATTTTTGTTGCAGGGGATGCCAGAAATCTGACTTGTATCTTAGTGCAGACTTCTGGGAAAATTGATGAGCCAATCACATAAGCAGAAAATTATGTTTCTTGGGGGAGGGGGGCGTTCTGTACACACTTTGTGTACAGAACACCTCCAGGCAGCCATATTGCATTTAATTTTCAGAAAATTACAGAGCTGCAGATTGAAAAGGAAAGGTCATTTTTAATACCATTCAAGTACAATATGACTTGTGTCGCAATTGTATACGTTATATTATTTTTCCTATATTTGCTATTTTTTTTCCCCGCGAAAGTGGAGTTACCCTTTAATCATTATATGTCCTATATATCAAACCTCTCCCAATCTCCATAATTGTGTTCCAGCACAATGTACTACAGTAAGATAGCTGCACATTACACCATATACATGTGTGCCAAGATGGGGCGGACATAGAGCATGACATAGAGCGTGCATTCTAACGGCAGCTGTCTGGCCGATATTGGGTACAGGGTGCTGGCTAGGGATGAGCCGAACACCCCTGGTTCGGCTCGCACCAGAACATGCGAACAGACAAAATTTGTGCGAATACCATTAAAGTCTATGGGACACGAAAGTGAAAAATCAAAAGTGTTCATTTTAAAAGCTTATATGCTAGTTGTTGCCATAAAAAGTGTATGGGGACCTAGGTACTGCCCCAGAGGACATGTATCAATGCAAAAAAAGTTTTTAAAACGGCTATTTTTTCAGGAGCAGTGATTTTAATAATGCTTAAAGTGAAACAATAAAAATGAAATATTCCTTTAAATATCGTGCCTGGGGGGTCCTCTTAGTCTGCCTGTAAAGTAGCACATCTTTCCCATGTTTATAACAGTACCGCAGCAAAATTACATTTCCAAAGTAAAAATGTAATCGGGGGGAGAGAGTACCCCCCCTCCTGAACTGTACCAGGCCACATGCTGTCAACATGGAGGGTGCTTTGGGGTCCACCCACAACACTTGCCCAGTGGTTGTGGGAGTCTGCGGGCAGGGGGCTTATCGGAATCTGGAAGCCCCCTTTAACAAGGGGGCCCCCAGATCCCACCCCCCCATGTGAATGGGTATCAGGTACATTGTACCCTTACCCTTTCACCAAAAAAGTGTCAAATAAAAGTAAAAATGACAGTAGACAATTCCCTTGTTAAAAAAAAAATGTCCCTCAATGTAAAGCCATCGTCAATCATGGCGCCGATGGTCCAGAGAAAAAAAAATGAAAAAGAATTGGAAAATCTCCGCCTCCGCAGGAGGCAACCCGCCGATTGCCATCTTTTCATTTTGACACCTGAGATATAGCCAAGGGCGGGGCCACCCAGTGACATAAATGTCAGAAGGGGGCGTCAAGACGTCAGAAGGGGGTGGGGTCATCCGGTTACATCACCGGGTGGCCCCGCCCTTGGCTATATAACAGCTGTCACCGCAAAAAGACTGCAGTCGGCGGGACGCCTCCCATGGATGCAGAGTTTTTTTTCTCTGGACCATCTGCGCCGTGACTGAACATGGATGGACATAGCGGTACACTTTTTTTTATAAAGGAATTGTCAAAAACTGTAGCCTGTCGTTTTTACTTTTTTGACATTTGTTTGGTGAATGGGTAGGGGTACAAAGAACCTCATACCCATTCACATGGGGGGTAGGATCTGGGGGGCCCCTTGTTAAAGGGGGCTTCCAGATTCCGATAACCCCCCGCAGACCCCCACAACTACCGGGCAAGGGTTGTGGGGATGAGGCCATTGTTTCCATCAACATGGGGACAAGGTGCTTTGAGGGGGGACCCCAAAGCACCCTCCCCATGTTGAGGGCATGTGGCCTGGTATGGTTCAGGAGGGGGGCGCTCTCTCGGTTGCATGCTCAAATAAGGGTCTGGTATGGATTTTGGGGGGGGGGACCCCACACCATTTTTTTTTAATTTTGGCGTGGGGTTCCCCTTAAAATCCAATGCCAGACCTGAAGGGCCTGGTATGGATTTTGGGGGGACCCCCATGCCATTTTTTATTATTTTGGTATAGGGTTCCCTTTAAAATCCATACTAGACCTGAAGGGCCTGGTATGGATTTTGGGGGGGGGGGGCACGCCATTTTTTTTTCATTTTGGCGCAGGGTTCCCCTTAACCACTTCAATACACTGTGTTATATAAACTGCATTGCCTGCATTGACTGAATATAGAGTATACACTGAATATATAGGCTACACTGAATGCAGAGTATATATATATATATATATATATATATCTATATCTATATCTATATCTATATATAGATATAGATATATATATATATATATATATCTATCTATATCTATATCTATATCTATATCTATATATATATATATAGATATATATATATATATATATATATATATATACACTAGACTGTATATATATATATATATATATATATATATATATATATATATATATCAAATACACTGCCACTAACTGACTTGCCTGCCTAATCTAGCTCAATCTATCTCTGTCCACACATTATACATGGCCGCTTTGTAAGCAACCTTATATAGTGTGTGGCATGGAATTAGTCACCCTGAGCCATGATTGGCCAAAGGCACCCCTGCCTTTGGCCAATTCTGGCTCTCTCAGCAGAGCATCCTGCAATTGGTCAAAGCATGCAGGTCAGGTGCATGCTTTGGCCAATCATCATACAGCAATGCACTGCAATCTTGACTTAAACTGCAGGCTTATCTCTAGTGCTGGCTGTGTTCCAGGACATAGAGCATGCAATCTGATGGCACCTGTCTGGCCGATGCTGGGTATAGCTGGTAAGAATGCTATTGCACTACTGACATTTAGAGCGACCATACATCTTGACATCCTGTTCCTTAAAACTTTTTTACTATGGTCAAAAACAAACCTTGATTTGATCCCATTACTTATTAGAAAACTCAAAGAACGTTCCTAAATTGAAACATTTTTAACAAAATTCTACTATCGTATGAGCAACTTTAGCCACAGCCTCATTATTAACAGATTCTGCGGCGAGAGCTCTCTGAACATTGGTCCAATCCTCTGATAGATCTCACAAGCAACCCAATGACCAACTGAAGGAGTGTGCATGGTGGGTTACTGTTGCTAATTGAGAGGCAGTGGATTATCATTCTGCACAGAACTATAAATTAGCTTTGGTAGGTAAAACAGTCTACATAAACAAATTTCAACTGTGTTTTCAGCTATTTGCCTGGTGTTCTCCTTTAAGACCCTGCTACCCTTATTAGATCACCGGAGAGAAGAATTTCTTAATCACCACTTGAAAATAAAGAAGAGTTGTGATGTATACTCTATCACTGCTATTTTTCCCTGGCCCACAAAAAAACAACTAATAATTCCTCCAGAAATCCTCTTGATACACACTTCACAAAGCCTAATCTTCCCTGGCCTAACAGCAGCATTTGCCAGGGAGGAGAGCTGTCCTCTGACATTAACGGATCACCACACCGACTGATCTAATAATGGCGTGTTCCCAGCTAGCTTGCCGCAGTTATTAAACTGTTTATCATGTCTCTAACTAATAAAACAGAAGTAATAACACCAAAGACAGTTAAGATTAAAAAAAAAAAGTTTCAGACATACCCTGAGAGCAAAAAACAAACTTCGTCTGCAAAAGTCAACTCCATGAGACGACTCCAAAGTTTTCGCTGACTCTTTCTTTTGAAACTCCAGAGCCAATTCATTTATAGGGGGATTAGGATGCGGAATGTCAATAAACTATCTATTTAAGAGCACATTAACTAATCTTGTTAATAAAAGGAGCTTTGTAGCCGTAGACAGCAATACACATTTGTCAACTTGCGCCCCTTCGATCAGATGACAGCCAATGCTTGGGCTCACGCTGGGACCATACGCCAGGCAAAAAATAAATGTGTGCAAAATGAAATAAAAAACAACAAAAGGATGGAGAAACAATGCTGATAATCAGTAAGTGGCCCCCTGTGGGTCTAAACGCCAGGAAAGAAATCTTGTAGCTTTTTGAATAGTTTTACATCTCGACTCCGCTCAATAAATTTACCTCGGAGTGACCCAGCAGAGAGAAAAAAAATTGAGTTTGGTGGGTTTTTTTTCCTTACTTCGCAGTTCCCAGGGATTTCCTGAATAGCTGAAAATGAAAGCTATTGTAGGTGCCATGTCAAAAACCTAGTAAACAGTATTAGTGAGAATGCGGGGAAACGAGACGGGAATGGTAGCAGCTTTTAGATTTTAATTCCCCCTGTGTTATGAGCGCTAAGCCCAGCTTCCATCCGTCAACGCTGTGTAAACAATGCAGTCTCTCAGTAACTGATGTTTAGTAACCGAAGCTGTTTTGTGATTAGAAACATGCAGAAATTCTGGGGAAGTGTGAACCAGAGAGAAAACGGTGCTGACTTTGTTATAATATAACAATATTATATACCGTATTTATCGGCGTATAACACGCGCCGGCGTGTAACACGCATCCCAAGTTTAGGAGGGTATTTTAAGGAAAAAAACTTTTAGGAGGGAAGTTTAAGGAAAAAAAACTTACATTTAAATGCCCATCAATGCAGCCTTCTCAGTGTCCATCTGCATCCTTGTCAGTGTCATTGCAGCCTTGTCAGTGCAGTCTTGCCCCAGTGCAGCCTTGCCCCAGTGTCCATTGCAGCCTTGTCATTGCAGCCTTGTCAGTGCAGCCTTGCCCCAGTGTCCATTGCAGCCTTGTCATTGCAGCCTTGTCAGGGCAGCCTTGCCCCAGTGCAGCCTTGCCCCAGTGTCCATTGCAGCCTTGTCATTGCAGCCTTGTCAGTGCAGCCTTGCCCCAGTGCAGCCTTGCCCCAGTGTCCATTGCAGCCTTGTCAGTGCAGCCTTGCCCCAGTGTCCATTGCAGCCTTGTCATTGCAGCCTTGTCAGGGCAGCCTTGCCCCAGTGCTGCCTTGCCCCAGTGTCCATTGCAGCCTTGTCATTGCAGCCTTGTCAGTGCAGCCTTGCCCCAGTGCAGCCTTGCTCCACTGTCCATTGCAGCCTTGTCAGTGCAGCCTTGCCCCGTGCAGCCTTGCTCCAGTGTCCATTGCAGCCTTGTCAGTGCAGCCTTGCCCCCAGTGTCCATTGCAGCCTTGTCATTACAGCCTTGGACAGATTTAAATATGGCGCCGCCGAGATCGCGGGGACTCGGCTGAGCGGAACGAGTGCCGCCGAGATTGCAGGAACTGGGTGGAGCCGAGATACACATAGCCGAGTGTACTCGGCTCTTCTCGGCTCCGCTCACAGTCACGCCCAGTCCCGCCCTATGATGGACATAACACAGGTCCAATGGCGGGACTGGGCATGATTGTGAGCGGAGCCGAGAAGAGCCGAGTACACTCAGCGGCGATCGCTCCGCTCCGCTCCGCTCACAATCAGCGGAGATCGACGGGGATCGCCGTATAACACGCACCCACGATTTTCCCCTGATTTTAAGGGGAAAAAAGTGCGTGTTATACGCCGATAAATACGGTAAATCAATATAAATATAAAGGTATGTGGCGCTAATTTAAAGTGATGAATAATAAAAATTGTGAACAAAATAAGTGTGATAAACACACTCAATGAATAGCACTTCCAAGACCATGCTAAAGCTAATATGCAGGGTAATCAAGTGCAAGTAATCTTCAACATAGTACATGGTAATAAACATTCATAATGTCAAAAATTTTAATAAAGTGCAGACAAAGCAATAAAGTGCAAAAGTACTGTGCAAAAATACTCCAAAAGTGCTGATCATAGTACAATAAAGAGGAAAAAATTTCCTAGTGACAGTTCATACAGTAGGTGACCGTGATATTGTGTCAATCTCGCCACATTTCTCAGCGAGATTTGACACCTGCGAAAACTTTGTTTTCCTCCCGCGATGAGTGACAGGCAGTGCTGACAGCTGTCTGGTATGAATCCTGAGGCGGAAACACCGCGCCAAATTTTTAATGAAAAAAACGGCGTGGGTTCCCCCCCCAGGATCATACCAGGCCCTTAGGTCTGGTATGGATTGTAAGGGGAACCCCCCTACGCCGAAAAGTTGGCATGGGGGTCCCCCCAATCCATACCAGACCCTTATCCGTGGGGGTCCCCCCCAATCCATACCAGACCCTTATCCGTGCATGCAGCCCGGCCGGCCAGGAAAGGGGTGGGGACGAGCGAGCGCCCCCCCCCCTTCTGAGCCGTACCAGGCCGCATGCCCTTAACATGGGGGGGTGGGTGCCTTGGGGGAGGGGGGCGCCCTGCGGGGCCCTCCCACCCCAAAGCACCTTGTCCCCATATTGATGAGGACAAGGGCCTCTTCCCGACAACCCTGGCCGTTGGTTGTTGGGGTCTGCGGGCGGGGGGCTTATCGGAATCCGGGAGCCCCCTTTAATAAGGGGGCCCCCAGATCCCGGCCCCCCACCCTGTGTGAATGAGTTTGGGGTACATGGTACCCCTACCCATTCACCTATGGAAAAGTGTCAATATAAAAAAAAAAACAGTACACAGGTTTTAAGAGTAATTTATTAGTCAGCTCCAGGGTCTTCTTCCAACTTTGGGGGGTCTCCTTCCGACTTCTCCCGGTGTTCGGCCTCTTCTCCCGGTGTTCGGCCTCTTCTCTTCTCCCGGTGTTCGGCCTCTTCTCCCGGGCCCCGCCGCTATCTTCTTCCAGCTCTATTGCCAGCGAGGGGCCCGGTCTGCTGCCGCTGTCTTGTCGCCGCTGTCTCGCTGCCGCTGTCTGGCCGCCGCTGTCTGGCCGCCGCTGCCTCACCGCTTTTTCTCTTCTTCCCCGATGTTGACACGACGCTCTCTCCGGCGCGAATGCTGTGTGCGAGCTGCGGAGCCATTTATATAGGCGGTGACCCCGCCGCCTTATGACGTCATGGTCCCAGCATGCGCAGGGACTCTGGCGTCATAAGGGGGCGTGGCCCCAGAGTCCCTGCGCATGCTGGGACCATGACGTCGTAAGGGGGCGGGGTCACCGCCTATATAAATGGCTCCGCAGCTCGCACACACCATTCGAGCCGGAGAGAGCGTCGTGTCAACATCGGGGAAGAAGAGAAGAAGCGGCGAGACAGCCGCGGCGAGACAGCCGCGGCGAGACAGCCGCGACAAGACAGCGGCAGCAGACCGGGCCCCTCGCTGGCAATAGAGTTGGAAGAAGATAGAGGCGGGGCCCGGGAGAAGAGGCCGAACACCGGGAGAAGAGAAGAGGCCGAACACCGGGAGAAGAGGCCGAACACCGGGAGAAGTCAGAAGGAGATCCCCCGAAGTCGGAAGAAGACCCTGGAGCTGACTAATAAATTACTCTTAAAACCTGTGTACTGTGTTTTTTTTATATTGACACTTTTCCATAGGTGAATGGGTAGGGGTACCATGCACCCCAAACTCATTCACATAGGGTGGGGGGCCGGGATCTGGGGGCCCCCTTATTAAAGGGGGCTCCCGGATTCCGATAAGCCCCCCGCCCGCAGACCCAGACAACCAACGGCCAGGGTTGTCGGGAAGAGGCCCTTGTCCTCATCAACATGGGGACAAGGTGCTTTGGGGTGGGGGGGCCCCCGCAGGGCGCCCCCCTCCCCCAAGGCACCCACCCCCCATGTTGAGGGCATGCGTGCGGCCTGGTACGGCTCAGGAGGGGGGGCGCTCGCTCGTCCCCACCCCTTTCCTGGCCGGCCAGGCTGCGTGCTCGGATAAGGGTCTGGTATGGATTGGGGGGACCCCCACGCCAATTTTTCAGCGTAGGGGGGGTTCCCCTTACAATCCATACCAGACCTAAGGGCCTGGTATGCTCCTGGGGGGGAACCCATGCCGGTTTTTTCATTTAAAATTTGGCGCAGTGTTCCCGCCTCAGGATTCATACCAGACAGCTGTCAGCGCTGCCTGTCACTCATCGCGGGAGGAAAACAAAGTTTTCCTTTCCCGATGAGTAAGCCAGCACGACATGCACAGTACCCTGTCGCCGAGAACCAGCGCAATGGTATCGCGCTGGAAACACAATCTCGCGGTCAGGTACTGTATAAAAAGAAAATAGTGCATCTGCACTATTGCACTAACCACTTAAAGTGGTTCCAAAGGCTGAAGGTTTTTTACCTTCATGCATTCTATGCATGAAGGTAAAAAAACCTTCAGTGTGCAGTTCCCCCCTCAGCCCCCCCTAAGACTCACCTAACCCTGATCTTGATTTAGCGATCTGCGCAAGAACAGCAGCTTTCCTGGGTCTCTACCTCCTCATTGGCTGAGATTGCTGTCAATCACAGCCAGTGAGGAGATAGCGGGGGGGGGGGGGGGCAGGGCTGAGCTGCTTTCTCTGTCTCTAATGGACACAGAGAGCGGGGCTCAAGAGCGAGCAAACACGAATGCACCAAAGCAAGCGACTTGCTATGGGGGCACTTGGCAGGGCTGTCTCAATGACCACCAGAATTTAAGCCTAGGAACAAAAAAGTAATATATAGCAGCTTACTAGCCCTGTGCACTGAACTGAAATCACAAATAATGTTATCTTCATTCCAAGCTACAAATGATTCCAGCCCCATATAATGGAGATGACAAAAGGAACATGTGTTCTAGCCCATATCAAGAGAGCAGCCTAGGGTGACAACACTGCTTCTCCAAAGATACAGTGGTGTGAGTGAGCGTAGCCACCCTAGGATGCTGTTACCAGATTGGCAGGATTAAAACAAATGAAAAGTACAAACTAATGCAGCTACCGCATCTAAGGACTGGTAAACTGCAATTGATTACATTTTTGGTTTTAGGTTTGTGATTTAAAATGCTTTCAGCATCGTCTTTTGGCTGCTGCACAAGTCTTGATCTCAACTCTGCCTGCAACTCTGTAAACTATCCTTTCGCAACCAGGGTTCCATGTAACCCTTGGTTCCTCCAGAGGTTGCTAGGGGTTCCTTGAGCAAGGTGAATTCTTCCCATTGACCTCAAATGTCAGGAGCATTCTTCCCTGCTAATGTACCATGAGATGTAGATATGGTAATTATTAACAGGGGTTCCCTAAAACCAGAAAGTTATTTCAAGGGTTCCCCAAGGTAAATAGGTTGAGAAAGACTGCTCTAAGTCAATGGGACTGTTTCCCTCTAGCACTTTTGAACACCCATCTTCAACCTGTCCAACTCCCACATTTTTTAGACGAGAAAGGAAGGCACCTTCTTTCATCAAAATATGTAGGACTCACCATAATGATACCCCCCAGTTGTGTGTACACGAGAATGCCAAAGTATCCTCAGCATACTCCTGAAGAAACACACAGCCTGTACAATTGTAACAAAGTTTATGGTTGTCCTGGAAATTTTTTTAGTTCTAATCTTTTTACTTTAAAAAACTCTAATACAATGTTGAAATATTTGTCTTATTTTATCACAGAGAGAAACACTCTCAACAAACATTAATAGCACTGAACGCTTCAAAATGTCACACCCCACCGAAAACGCTAACCTTTTCCATCTAGCACTGCGGCGTGTCAGCACGCTCAGTGCGATAACATCAAAGCTAATGCCGTTCCCCTTTTAGTCAAACAAGTGAAACAATGAATAGCAAATGGAATTTTCAAAAGAGCTTTTTTTTTTTTTGGCCTGCTCCACAGATACAAAGACAGATAGCAACATTCCCCCCTTGAAAAACTTTGCATAAAGCACAGGCAGAAAGTCATTTTCTATCTGCACCATTAAACACTGATAATGTTGAATCTACTTTAATAAAAACACTTTTTATGCATGAAGGATCTTTGCCCAGTACGAGCCTAAAAGAGGCTCTCTGCAGGCACATGCCAGGGAGACAAAACAGCCTCAGAGGCACTCTAGGCTGACCTCTGCGAAGTGGTTATGCAGACCACATTTCCAGTTGTGCGTGCTTGCTCAGCCACCAAGGAACAAGTGATGTGTGTCAGGTGTCCTTTCTCAGCTTTCATTTTATTTGCAGTGTACTTTCAGAGGAAAGACTTTCAATAAAGCCTGCACTACAGAAATTGAAATAACCTGTTTGCAGAGGGAGTTATTCAGAACTGCGCTACAATATGAAGCGATAGAAATGTAAATTCAGAGCACTGGAAAATGAAGTATCACTTCATCCTTCATTGCACTTTGTAAATCCTATTTCTCTCACAATATATCATGTCACCACTAGATATTCAGGCATATTTGCAAATGGCAATTTGGAGACTCTCAATGTGAATTTAATAGGGCAGAAACGTGCCTCTTCAGAACTGGTGTCACACCACTACACCATCCAGAGACAAGCTGCTCTAACCTGCTGCTCTGCAGCCTCTGACAAGCTAGGGAAATTAAAGTGATCCTGCGGTGATATTAAAGTTAACAATCTGCCATCTGCATGCAAACGCAAGTGTCTGACCGTAGTTTCAGAAAAAGCATAGCATCCTGAGAGCCATAAAACCCAGTTCACCCTATGATGACCTTTTGTGGGAAAAAATATATATAAGTATAGCATATAGAATGCAGTGGCAGCCCGTCCATTAAGGGACGCATGGGCGCCGGCCCCCCTATCCATGCGTCTGGCCCTCTAAACTACATGCAGGGCGCTGGACGCATGGATTCCAGTGTTTTTTTTTACTCTAATAGGCTTCAGAGCACTGCGCCCTGAGCCCACCCAATTGTACGACAATAGCGAATGAATTTTCGCTATTGTCACACTAATTCTCCTCCCAGCCAACCAGGAAGCAGGTCCTGAGACCCATTTCCCAATTGGCCGAAAGGAGAAGCAAGCCCGTTGGCCTAGGAGGAGGAGGGAGAAGGAGGGAGTAGACGCACGGCCGCTGTTATGCCGAGGAGGAAGACAAGACTTCCAAGATGCAGGGGAAGCTGCTACCCGCACCATAGATGGGGTAAGTGCAGGACTTGGATCCGACCGACCGGATCTAATAGGCTTCAGAGCACTGCACCCTGAGCCCACCCAATTGTATGACAATAGTGAATGAATATTCGTTATTGTCACACTGATTCTCCTCCCAGCCAACCAGGAAGCAGGTCCTGAGACAGATTACCCAATTGGCCGAGAGGAGAAGCGAGCCCATTGGCCTAGGAGGAGGAGGAAGAAGGAGGGAGTAGACGCACGGCTGCTGTTATGCCGAGGAGGAAGACAAGACTTCCAAAATGCAGGGGAAGCTGCTACCTGCGCCATAGATGGGGTAAGTGCAGGACTTGGATCCGACTGGGGGTGGGGGGGACCTGACCGACCCACGAAGGGGGGGGGGGGCGGGAGGTGACCCGACCAACAGCCAATGATATAATGGATGCACAAGCCATATTGTGATCTAAAGTGGACCTTTCCCCCTTTCCCTAAAACTCACATCAGCATGCATCTTTAAATTTCCAGCAGAGGTAAAGAGACAGTCAACAGTAAATGACTTTAACGTGCTTGGGACAGACATAGATCTATACTTGGACACTCGAAAAAAAAAAACGGCAGACTCAGTGGACTACTCAGTCTTTTTTCTGCCATCACTTTTCTATGTTTCTATGAAGCACATCAGGTGCCTCATTTTGCACATGTGCTGTTTGAAATGACATTCATTTGCTGGTAAAAAAAACAAAAAAACTTCATCTAATATCATGCATGATCTCAGGAAAAGTTTAAAAAAAAAAAAATTGCAACAGATGCATGTAGTGCTGTGCGAGACGTGAAGCGCATGGCATTGTGCATGCGCAGTGTAAAGTTTTCAAAATAGTGGCATGGGAACGAAGAGTGTCATGCCTGTGATAGTGATTGCAACCGATGCTTCAAGCTCTCCTTTTCCCTGCCTTGTTTCTGTGCCTTGACCTTTGCCTTCACCAGATTCCCGCCCTGCCAGCTAGTTTGGATTCCCTTATTATCAACCTCGGATTGGACTTTGGACTCCTCTCTGAGCTCAGCCTACCTTTTGACCATGGATTTTATCCTGACTACTCTCTGAATGTTGCCTGTTCTGAATCTGGACTGCCATTGGACCACTCTGTCTGTCTGTCAACCGCAAGTACCTGTTTGCTGTGCTTTAGCTTGCACCTGCACCAGCACAGTAGGCAGGCACTATACCATTGTGTATAAGACCAGGGGGGACAGAGTACTGGAAGGCCTGCTTGACTTATGGGAAAGGGGACCGCTATAGGTGAAAAATACAGAGCCAGCTATAGTGCCTGACTATCAATGCTAGGTATATACATGACAGAAACAAGTAGCAATCTGCAACAATGTTTGGTAAAATCCTTGCAATGTACAGAAGGGGTTGTTTTCTCTCAACAAAAGTGGAGTTACTCTTTAATATTGACATCAGCTTGGATGTTGACATCACATCCCATGCGTTACTACTGGTCAATAACACAATTACAATAATATGTGGGAGGGGTAGGCCAAAGTGCCAACAGTTAAAGTGAATATCACTAGAATTGTTTTAAAATGTGCCCTTTTAAGAAAAGATGCCTAATATTTACCTCAGACTTGAAAAAGCAGCAGAGTCTTCACATCTAACACTAGTGGGAGTGATGTATGACTTGGTCCCCTGTTGAGCGTTGTAGCTCCATCTGTCAGCCTCTGCATCACTGCATGACACAGTAATGACACAGGGGCCTTTGGGAGGAACCACAGCGGGCAGCAGGAGAACCAGGCATATGACACACAAGTATTGTGTCGGATGCAGAGGTTTGTTTGCTGACAGCAAGCATCTAATGCCGCGTACACACGAGCCGAATTTTCGACCGGACTGGTCCGACGGTCTACCCGACGGACTTTCGGCGGACTTCTGATGGACTTTCCGAACAAACGGACTTGCCTACACACGATCACACCAAAGTCCAACGGATTCCTACGTGATGATGTACGACCGGACTAAAATAAGGAAGTTCATAGCCAGTAGCCAATAGTTGCCATCGGACTAGCATACAGACGAGCAGACTTTTCGATAGGAACTGGGTCCAGCGGAGTTCCAGCATAAAGATTTGAACCATATTCCAAATCTAAAGTCCGTCAGATTTTCGACCGAAAAAGTCTGCTGCAGGTCCGATGAAGCCCACACACGGTCAAATTGTCCACCGGACTCGGTCCGTTGGATCAGTCCGGTCGAAAAGTCTGCTCGTGTGTGCGCGGCATAAGGCATTTCCCACATGAGAGCTAAGTATTAAAGTGTATGTATAGCCAAAACATTTTTGTTTGCATAGATTAGTAGGGAGGGATTAAACTTCCTGTTGAGTCATTTTTTTCGCAGTCTGTGAAACAGGAAGTGAGAAGAACTCTCACCAAAATAAAGTGTATTTCCCTCTCAGACAGCTGACATCAACACAGGTGTCCTCATTGGTAGATTTTTTCCACACTTGTCCTTGTGACAGCTCTAAAATTTTGGATTTCCCCTCATCTTCAGTTCATCTTTTGTGATGTGATTCCACTTTTCAAGAAAGATCTGTGCTTACAGAATATAGTACAAATTGTATGAGATTGGCAGACTGGCCCCATCCTTCAGTGAGATAATCCTCTTTTCCCACATCCTTTTTAATGACAATTATGCAGGCTGCATTCATTACCTGGATTCAGAGACATACAGTTATGGTACTTTTACTTCTACACAGTTGATGGTAATTAGAAAGGATGTGAAGAAAAACAGGAGCACTCTAGGATCTCACTGTGGGAAGGAGCAGGCTGACAAATACGCAAACATTGTATCCAGCTGATGAGATCAGAAAAGTGGGGAGCTCACGGTCTTCATAGCAATCTTTATTGTGGCAAGATGAAAAGTACAAGGTAAAAGGCAGCAGAAGAAAGTCTGGCCAATGGCTGTTTCACGTGGATGCCCAAGTTTTCTCAAAGTGTACCAATGTACTTAGCCCACTACAGCCTGAGACCATGTGAACTTCGATGTGAAACAGCCAATGGCCAGGCTTTCATCTATAGGTTTGATTTTTTTTTAATACAGAAGTGTAGGTAGATACAAAATACCTCCACTCAATGTATTTATTTGGTACTTTTACTTCTACCCAGTTGATGGTAATTAGAAAGGATGTGAAGAAAAACAGGAGCACATTAGGATCTCACTGTGGGAAAGAGCAGGCTGACAAAGGTAAAGTGTAGGTAGATACAAAATGCCATCACTTAATGTATTTATTTGGTACTTTTAGTATTTAGTATTTTTGGTACTTTACAGCCAATGGCTGCTTCACGTGGATGCCCAAGTTTTCTCAAAGTGTACCAATGTACTTAGCCCACTACAGCCGGAGACCATGTGAACTTCGATGTGAAACAGCCAATGGCCAGGCTTTCATTTATAGGTTTGATTCATTTTTTTTAATACAGAAGTGTAGGTAGACTCGAAATACCTCCACTTAATGTATTTATTTTAAAAATCCTTAAATATAATAATACATATTACCTAAGTCTGATATTGTATTAGCCTCCTGTATAGCAGAACTCAAATTGGGAGAGGAAGGGGTAGCTTTGAAAGCCAATAAGACACAGTGCACATGAAGCTGGATAATACGAAGGGGGAGCACAAGGCTGACCTCACCAGTGTTTTGCTAATCCTTTAGTATCCAGTTACAGGCTAGGACAGTCCTTTACCGAGCAGGGGTGGTTCTTGGCATTTTATTAGCCTCCTGTACAGCACAACTCAGATTGGGAAAGGAAGGAGAAGCTCAGTAAGCCATTAAGATACAGTGCACAAGGCTGACCTCACACGTGTGTTGCTGCTCCTTTACTATCCAATTACAGGCCAGGTCAGTCTTTCACCAAGCCAGGGCAGTCCTTGGCATTGTAATTACCTCCTGTACAGCAGAACTCAGATTAGGAGAGGAAATGGCAGTTTTGTAAGCCAATAAGACACAGTGCACACAAAGCTGGATGAGAGGAAGGGGGTGCAAAAGGCTTACCTCACCACTGTGTTGCTACTCCTTTATTATCCAATTACAGGCCAGGACAGTCTTTCACCAAGCCAGGGAAGTCCTTGGCATTGTATTACCCTCCTGTACAGCAGAACTCAGATTGGGAGAGGAAAGGGCAGTTTGGTAAGCTATTAAGACACAGTGCAAACAAAACTAGATGAGAAGAAGGGGGAGCAAAAAGCTGACCTCACCACTGTGTTGCTAATCCTTTATTATCCAAATACAGGCCTGGGTGGTCTTTGACCAAGCCGGGGCAGTCCTTAGCATTGCATTAGCCTTGTGTGCATCTAAGTTCAGACTGGGAGAGGAAGGGGCAGCTCTGTAAGCCAATAAGTGCACATGAATCTGACTGATAGGAAGCAAAAGCACAAGGCTCACCTCACCAGTGTATTGCTACTCCTTTACTATCTAATTACAGGCCAGGGTGGTCCTTAACAAAGCTCCATTGCTTTAACAGAAATTGAGAAAGAAGAGGTCAAAATCTGGCTGTGCTGTGTGACGGCGATGTATGCTTAAAAAAACTGGCTTAGCAAAATTTCTATAGCAGGTAAGGTGGTTCACATTTATTTACTTAAACTGCGAAATTGCTGTTTGGCTGTTCAATGCAGTTTTGCTGCAATATAGATTGCTAAGAAAACTGTTGGGTTGATGTCCTAAAACGGGAGAGTGCAAAATCTGGTGCAGCTCTGCATAGAAACCAATCAGCTTCCAGGTTTTATTTAGTCAAAACTGAAGTTAGAAGCTGATTGGTTACCACAGCTGCACCAGATTTTGCACCCTCCCATTCTAGTCAATTAAACCCTCTGAGTCTTCCTTTCCTGACCACATCAGCAGATGTCAGATATTTAGATTGTGTTAGAGAAAGTTTATTGTGCCATCGTTGGACAGAGTCCCCCGATTATCCCCATTCAATAAAGCTTGTCCAGAGAAGGGTTTCCCATTGCTCCCATTTATTGATGGGATTTTAGGCCTGGTATTTATAGTTTTTATACTAACTGTGCATATTTAGGAAAATAGAAAAAAGACTTAACAGCGGCCCTGTAAAAACAAAACAAAAAAACAAAGCTGGCAAACCAACAAAAGAAGAGACTGAATTATCTGCAGGAGTGTCAATCTCCTTGGCCCCCCGTGCCGCTCAGGGGTTCCTCCCGCTGACCTTTACGTCATTAAAGTGCACAGAAGATTCATTACCAACCGCAGCGTAAGGGACCTCAAGCTGATAGAACATCCTGTTCTCGTATTGTTCCAATTTCCTGAGTGCATCCAGCTAAACACAACTGCATAAGGATGTCTGTGTTCCCTTGAATAGGTACTGAAATGCAATTTAAATTGACTTTGCTGCCACGTTAACAGTAATTCTACTTTTTTGAACTGTTCGTGGTTCTGACAAACGCCACAAAAACAAATTGGATATCATATATATTGCTTATGTATCCATGTACAAAGAACTGTCCTATTATACCACAAACATTTATCAAATTCAACCATTCAGGTCCCAACTGTTATTTTTTTTTTTGGCCACTGAATCTGATTGAGTGCTATAAGGCATCATAGACATTTCTTAATACTAATGCCCCGTGCACACGGTCGGATTTTCCGATGGAAAATGTCCGATCGGAGCATGTTGTCGGAAATTCCAACCGTGTGTGGGCTCCATCAGACATTTTCCATCGGATTTTCCGACACACAAAGTTGGAGAGCAGGAGATAAAATTTTCCGACAACAAAATCCGTTGTCGGAAATTCCGATCGTGTGTACACAAATCCGACGGACAAAGTACCACGCATGCTCAGAATAAAGAGATGAAAGCTATTGGCCACTGCCCCATTTATAGTCCCGACGTACGTGTTTTACGTCACCGCGTTTAGAACGATCGGATTTTCCGACAACTTTGTGTGACCATGTGTAGACAAAACAAGTTTGAGCCAACATCCGTCGGAAAAATCCTAGGATTTTGTTGTTGGAATGTCCGAACAAAGTCCGACTGTGTGTACGCCCTATAACGCATTAAAGCGCATCTAGCATGGTGGCTGCATTAGTTATCTTTTTCAGACCTTTCTTTATTTAATCCTGCAAATAACAAACTTTCTGTCCTGAAGTGGCTATGCTCCCTAATCCACTTTATCTATGAAGTTAGCCAAGGTTGTCACCCAGGCTGGACTTTAAGCATGTCTTCTTGTCTTCATATTCATTACATAAAGGGTGGGAGATTAGTGGTTTACAGTGGGAAGAGAACATTGTTTGCGCTTTCAGCTCAGCTCACAGGAAGTGACAAGGTCACAGGATTTTGGCAGGAACAACAGCTATTTTCTGCACTTTGAGAAAATTTTCTTAACCTGAAAAAAATAATGCATGCAGCCACCATATCTAAGGACTGCAAAGTCGCAATATATTTAACCACTTCCACGGGGTAGATGTCATATGTAGTCATTTACTTTGAGTGAAGATACAGTATCTGGATGATGTCTGCAGCTACAGGCATCATCCAGATATCTTTTTTCAGCTGGCGATTCCCTACTTTGTAAAAGCCATCATAACTTGATGGCTTTTACAGGCAACGGTAGGGGAGGCCCCCCTCCGGGCGCCCATCGGTGCTTCTCCAGACTCTCCCGTGCGATCGTTGAGCTGGAGAATGAGTCCGCTGGTGGTGGTGGTTTACCATAGAGCTGACCGGGGATCATTTCTCTATGACCCTCGGAGGCCGAACGCGATGTCATGACATCACTTCCGGCGCCGGTGTTCTGTCGATTTGTGCCCTCCGCAGAAAAGTACCTGAGCCTGCGCAGAACAGAAGAGCACTCCAGCTGACTTCCCGATCAACTGGCGTGACGTCACCATAGCGCATGCGCACATCGTAGGAGGCAGTTTTCGATGGGAGATACCATTTCATGGGCACAATTGAATGCTATACAAACAAGCCTCCTATGATGTGCATATGCGCTATGGTGACGTCACACCAGCTGATCAGGAAAACAGCTGGAGTGCCCTCCCGTCCTGTGCATGCGCGGGCAGGCAGTATTTGATAGAACACCGGCAGATGTAAACACTGCCGGTTTTTTTTTTTTGATGGAAAGCCTGAGATCTATTTTTTTTTCTTTTTTTGATCTCAGGCTTTCCAGCATAGAGGAGAGATGTGGGCACTTATAGATCCTGGATATCTCCGTAAAGAGGACCTGTCGTGGCCGATTCCTATTACAAGGGATGTTTACATTCCTTGTAATGGGAATAAAAGTGATCAAAAAAGAAAAATTTCAAAGGAAAGTGTAAAATAAATAAATAAATAAATAAATAAATAAATAAAATAAACAATTAAAAAAAATTTGGAAACTGGAAGAAAGGTGTCCATGTGGCCCATAAAAAACAGTCCTGTTCCAGTTGACTTTTTAACCAGTACAGGCCACAAAATTAACTAAAAAATCTGACTTGGCTGCAGTGGGAATATCTTAGTAACATTTGTTTTTGTAGTTGCAAAGTGGTGACATCATCACTCTAATGAAATAGAGGATCTTAATATTATGCAACCTTTCAAAAAGTATAATACTGCCATTGCTGACTTGTTTTTAAAGGTTTATGCTATTAAGCCTGAAATCTTGATAACAAATAAAATTATATAATATTAGTTTCAAAAAGTATAAAACATTAATATCATAAAATAGATAAAAGCCTTTTAGTGTCTTTTTAACAGAAAATATCGCCATTCTTGTAAGTAAAGGTTTCACATATTTGATAATTACCTCTAGCATTCTCTAGACGTGTTACATATACAGTATCTCACAAAAGTGAGTACACCCCTCACATTTTTGTAAATATGTTATTATATCTTTTCATGTGACAACACTGAAGAAATGACACTTTGCTACAATGTAAAGTAGTGAGTGTACAGCTTGTATAACAGTGTAAATTTGCTGTCCCCTCAAAATAACTCAACACACAGCCATTAATGTCTAAACCACTGGTAGCAGAAGTGAATACACCCCTAAGTGAAAATGTCCAAATCGGGCTCAAAGTGTCAATATTTTGTGTGGCCACCATTATTTTCCAGCACTGCCTTAACCCTCTTGTTCACCAGAGCTTTACAGGTTGCCACTGGAGTCCTCTTCCACTCCTCCATGAGGACATCACGGAGCTGGTGGATGTTAGAGAACTTGCGCTCCTCCACCTTCCATTTGAGGATGCCCCACAGATGCTTAATAGGGTTTAGGTCTGAAGACATGCTTGGCCAGTCCATCACCTTTACCCTCAGCTTCTGTAGCAAGACAGTGGTTGTCTTGGAGGTGAGTTTGGGGTCATTAACATTTTAGAATACAGCCCTGTGGCCCAGTCCCTGAAGGGAGGGGATCATGCTCTGCTTCAGTATGTCACAGTACATGTTGGCATTCATGGTTCCCTCAATGAATTGTAGCTCCCGTGTGCCGGCAGCACTAATGCAGCCCCAGACCATGACACTCCCACCACTATGCTTGACTGTAGGCAAGACACACTTGTCTGTACTCCTCACCTGGTTGCCGCCACACACGCTTGACATCATCTGAACCAAATACGTTTATCTTGGTCTCATCAAACCACAGGACATGGTTCCAGTAATCCATGCCCTTAGCCTGCTTGTCTTACGGCAAATTGTTTGCAGGCTTTTCTGCGCATCATCTTTAGAAGAGGCTTCCTTCTATGATGACAGCCATGCAGACCAATTTGATGCAGTGTGCGGCGTATGGTTTAAGCACTGACAGGCTGACCCCCCACCCCTTCAACCTCTGAAGCAATGCTGGCATCAATCATGCGTCTATTTCCCAAAGACAACCTCTGGATATGACGCTGAGCATGTGCACTCAACTACTTAGGTTGACCATGGCGAGGGCTGTTCTGAGTGGAACCTTTCCTGTTTCCTGTGGTCTTGGCCACCGAGCTGCAGCTCAGTTTCAGGGTCTTGGCAATTTTCTTATAGCCTTGGCAATCTTTATGTAGAGCAACAATTATGATCCTCAGAGAGTTCTTTGCCATGAGGTGCCAAGTTGAACTTCCAGTGGCCAGTATAAGAGAGTGAGAGCGATAACACATATTAACAAATATTCTTTTTTTTTTAGACATGATATGTGAATGGGAACACATAAACATGTGCAAAAGTGGAAAAACGGACAGCCCCGTGTGAAAGGGGCCTAACAGTTTTTAACATGTTAAAACGGTGGGCTCCTTATTGATCGGCTGCCTGAGACTCTGATTTGCTGTTGTTAACGTTTCTACTTTTTGTACTTAATATTTTTAATAAAAATATTGGAAACATAAATGTTATAATAATTAAAAATACACTATAGCTTATTTGTAATCTCTCTCTTTCTTTCTCTGGAATATATATCCATGGTTTATTTTTTGTAGAATAACATTTAATGTGATGTAATATGAATAACGTCAAAGCTAGCCATGACCTTTAGTCATAAAGGGAATGCACTGTGCAAACTGGTGGTGCCATATAAACCTGTATACTAATAAAGGGAAATGAATCTGCCTGGGAGCAAGAGATTCACATTGAATGAGGAGCCTTGGCACTGCAAGTATGTGTTATTGTAACAGGTGAATGTCTACATATTTACACAGCACAAGTGATAAATTCCTTTGTATATGCCTATTACAGCATAATAATACAGCGGCGGGCACACAGCCAACTCCCTGTCTGCTCTCACCAAACAACATAATACATAAGTCCCTTTATTTATTAATTTATACCTTGTACTGGAATGCTTTCTACTGGCACTGGAATGCTTTCTGACCCAGCAGACTGCAATATGTGGATACACAGGTGATCACTTTAAAATGATTAGTTACATTGGCTAACTGGAGTACATCCACTTGTAGTCAACAATAATGGCTGCCACACCAGAAAAATGTTGGAAGTGCTCAGGGCCATTAGGATACAGCAATGTAAGGAATGACAAGAAAGGAGAAAAAAAAGTAATGAAATACAAGTGAAAAGAATGAAGAATGACAGAAAAGATGCCACAGGGGACGCCAGGCTTTAACCGCAAACGCACATAACAGGCATAGTTTTATTGCCTATAAATGACATCTTATGTCTCTTTCAAATATATTGAAATAATATTACAATTATATATACTAAAATTATATATATACTGAATATAATATTACAACTCTATACGACAGCACCATGTAACACCCCAGAAAGCTCAGGAATGTTCATTTCATTTCATCTCATTATCTTGAAGAATATGTCAGGAAACTCTGACTGGAGTATTATAACGCCAAAGATAAGATGTGTGGGTGGATGAGAGATTTCATATCCACAAGCTCATTTGCAGAATGTAAATGTATCAGCCAGCCATTTTGCTATTTTATTAAGGGGTAGAACACAAACCATCGTCTTTAAAACATACAATTTGTGGCTGTACATGAACTAGATTCCAGCAATCGTATTCAGCTTGGAAGATGAGGTAAAATCGAACTGTTTGCTGTTCAATACCTCCAGGGCGCAAGCTTGAGCCTTCAACCCCATGTAAGATCTCAAACCATCAGAGAGCTTACACAGGGTTGACTCTCAGAGCAATGGTATGGCAGGGGGCGTGGGGTAGGTGAATATATGTGAGTTGGGTGGGTGAGCCTTCAACCCCATGTAAGATCTCAAACCAGAGAGTTTACACAGGGTTGACCCTCAGAGCAATGGTATGGCAGGGGAGCGTGGGGTAGGCGAATATATGCGAGTTGGGTGGGTTTTTGAGACTCTGTTACAATGTATGTAAAGCATATGAAAAAGAGCAAGAGCTCTTGAGGGGATATGATTTCAATGTACAAATACCATACTGGTGACCCCACAATAGGGATAAAACTTTTTCTCGGAAGGGAGTTTAACAAGACTCGTGGGCACTCATTAAAATTAGAAGAAAAGAGGTTTAACATTAAACTACGTAGAGGGTTGTTTACTGTAAGAGCGAATGTGGAATTCCCTTCCACAGGCGGTGGTCTCAGTGGGGGGCATCGATAGTTTTAAGAAACTATTAGATAAGCACCTGAACGACTGCGACATACAGGGATATACAATGTAATACTGACATATAATCACACACATAGGTTGGACTTGATGGACTTGTGTTTTTTTTCGACCTCACCTACTATGTAACTATGTAACTATGTAGCTTTACCTACTGGCTAAACAATATTAATATGCAATATGTAATATTTACTCCACTAAACAAAAAACAATATTTTTAATATATATATATATTTTTTTAGTTCTAAATAATAATAAATGAAGAAAGCAAGTACGTACAAACTGCTATGTTTCCAATAAACATTAAAATTATTATTAACTCTTAACAACACCCCACAACTAAACTTAACGCAGCCCCCAAATCTCTAGCCTAAACCCCTAAGTTAAAATAATAATAATGTTAGCAAAAAAAAATAACAACAATAGTATAATATGGCCTCTGCTGTAGTATGCTGGAAAATGCAGCCCCTCAGCTCCCTGAGGACTCCAAGTTGTCTACAAATAGCTTAGCCTTCTGTTCCAAGTTTAGTAACTCTCTAGTGCTCTTGCCCCTTGTTTTATTTCTCTATGTGGTTGATCTCATGCAACTGCTCATGAAGCTCCTGACATATTTCTCTAATTAGGAACATCTGTACTTCTGTACTGTAAAACTAAAGTACCAGTGAAAATGCTCTCTGCAAAATATTAAGTAGATGGCTCGTATCACCAGTGCACCTACTGAACGTTTAAATAGGATGTGACTTTCCGGTGGCCGATCTTCAGAGCAGCAATAAGAACAACTTGCAAGCAAAAAAGCTTTAACCTCTTTGCTGCCACACCGATATACAATGGCAATAAAAAGCAGATGAGTGTGGAAGCATACTGCCCTCACCTAAAGCTAGGCACAGACATCATGACCATCTGTTTTACACTATATACTCACACAAGGTAAGTGGTATGGTGAAAGGGTAAAATTAGCAAACAAGGATCTCAGCAAATTAGCTGATCTAAACCTCACACCCAGAATAATTATTTTTCTTTACCCTCCCTTCTTTACAACCATCAAGAATTAGTGATTGTTCAAGATGGTAGGATGGGGAATTACAATTTCAGTTCCATTTAGATATGAATAATAAACTCAAAGGTTACACTGTATTCCATTGTTATCTTGCTCTGTCCATGGTGCTGAACCTGATACTATTCCAAAGAAATAACTTTAGTTTAGAACTTCGGACATTGTTATACACTATATTGTCAAAAGCATTGGGACACCTGCCTTTACACGCACATGAATTTTAATGGCATCCCAGTCTTAATCCGTAGGGTCCAATATTGTGTTGGCCCACCCTTTGCAGCTAGAACAGCTTCAACTCTTCTGGGAAGGCTGTCCACAAGGTTTAGGAGCAGTGGTGGCCGTCCATAGGGAGCGCACGGGCGCCGCCCCCCAGCAGTCACAAAAAAAAAATTTAAAAAATTTAAAAAAGGCCATTTAAAAAAAAAATTCAAAAAATATCCTTTAACCACTTGCTTAATGGGCACCTAAACCCCCCTCCTGCCCAGACCAACTTTCAGCTTTTTAGTGCTGTCACTCTTTGAATGACAATTGCGCGGTCATACAACACTGTTCCCAAATGACATTTTTTCCCCCACAAATAGAGCTTTCTTTTGGTGGTATTTGATCACCTCTGGGTTTTTTATTTTTTGTTAAATTTTTTTTTAAACGACCAAATTAAAAAAAAAAAAAAATACAAAACCATTTTATATTTTGTTAATAAATTTTGCAAACAGGTAGTTTTTCTCCTTCATTGATGTATGCTGATAAGGCTACAATGATGGGCAATGATAGGCTGCACAGATGGGCACCGATAGGCTGTATTGATGGGCACTGATAAGGCGACACCGATGGGCACTGATGGGCACTAATAGGCAGCACTGGTGGGCACTGATGAGGTGGCACTGGTGGGCACTGATAGGTGGTACTGATGGGTGGCACTGATGGGTGGCTCTGATGGGCGGCACTGAGGGGCATTGATAGGTGGCACTGAAGGGCACTAATAGGTGGCACTGATAGGTGGCACTGATAGTTGGCACTGATGGGTGGCAGTGATGGGCACTGATGGGTGGCAATGATGGGCACTGGTAGGTGACACTGATAGGCAGCACTGCTAGGTGGCACTGATAAGGCACTGATTGGCACCACTGGTGGGCATTGATAGGTGGCACTTGTGGGCACTGATAGGTGGCACTGATTGCTGGCACTTACATACTGTAAGCACTGTGGGCACTGATTGATGGGCATTGTGGGCACTGATTTGTGGCACTGGCAGGCGGTACTGGAGGGCACATATGAGGCTCTTCCTCTTCGGGACCAATGCCCCTTCAAACAGAAGCCAGTGATCGGCTTTTTTCTCCTCACGCTGTCAGCGTGAGAAGAAAATAAAAACAATTACCAATCCACTGTTTACACCATGTGATCAGCTGTCATTGGCTAACAGCTGATCACGTGGTAAAGGGCTCATTGACATGGGTGATCACAGCGCGCGCCGCACGCGCCCTTCAGGGGGGCGTGGCGAGCCTGCAAGGGGGAGGATGTCAATAGAGATAATCCCAGCAAAGCAGATCCGCGCTGTTGCCGTCATTCGGCTATAGCGTGGATCTGAAGCAGTTAAGTGCACTGTGTTTGGGCGCTGGACACAGTGCACAATAATAAGCGCCACATCTATGCAATCACGAGATTGCAGACAAGATGCTTCATTTGCAGAGATTTGAATTGTGGCAAGTCCATCGCGCCGGACAACTTCTGACAAACTTCGGACAAACTTTGTTCTCTAAGTTAAGATGTCACTTCCGGTTTCCCTGTGCCAGTGGTAAACCGGAAGTGACATCAGCAGCTCCATGAAATGCTGACAATTATTGGTTGTTAAGGAACGGGGCCGCAGAGTCCTTAACAACAAATCACGTGTCCTCGGGATTTCCCTCCATGCCTCCTCCCCCCCTCTCGCCAGCTATCACCAGGTTCAGGACCGCATGTCTGTGGAAACTTCCTGCATTAGCTGATTTATGAAATGCCACTTGACATTGTCAACATGCTAGAAAAAGGGGCAGTGCTGATGGTTACATGTGTGAATGCTGGTTGAAGCCCTTTGTAGTTCAGCTTATAAAACCCAATACTTACATGTCTTTACCTAGGTGTCTATTAACTAGAAGAGGCTTTAATGCTCTTGTTCATATTTTTTTGTGTGTGTGTATGGCAGATGTATTAATAAAGAGGGAATTTCATGTGTTTTTTTATGCATTTTATTATTGGGATCTAGAGGAATTAAGCTGATCCCCTGCCCACAGCAACCAATCGCATTTCATCAAAAGCTGTCAGAAAAATAAAACATGATTGGCTTCCTAGGGCGAGCTGTGCTGTGCACATTGCTTCAGTGCCCTCTGCCTCCCCAAATAGCCCAGAATTGTCTTGTACATTATAAACTTGCTGTGAAATAAAACATTTCTACCCTGAAGTCATGCATAATTATAAGAACAGGGACTGTATAACATCTTAATAAAGGAGTTAAAATTGCTGTTTGAAGAACAATTTCCAAAGAATGTCCAGAGAAGAGCATAACTCAATTTCTAGACCAGCTAGATAGATTTCCATGCCTTCCTCTGGTTAAATAACAGAGCACATAAGAAGCTTACGTAACGCCGGGAGCAGTAGGAATCTTTGGCTGGGAGCTGCCATAATAGCCCATACATTAAATCCTGGAGGCCTCTGACAGCAAGCCCTAAAGTAGGAAGAGTAGGAATTGTTAGTCTAAACATTATTATGAAAGCCATTCCTCTGTCTGTGCTGCAGCTAGGCATAGGATTTCACACTGGCTTTACCGCCAGAGGTGGAACTGGGAGGTTTAAATTTCATTTCTTGGAATTGTTAAGAATTAACCTTTCATAGACTGAGCTAAACTCAGCATTGCATTTCCTCTAGAAGCATAGCATAACATTAGCATTACTGTACCTATTAACGTGTCCTACAGAAGCCAATCAAATTGCAGATTGTGCACCTAGGTGAGACGCTATTTGTTGCTTGCCATCGATTTAAAAGAAAATTGCATTATGCATAACTGTACATTGCTTTCTCTTTTTTTACAATCAAAATGGTGTTTTTAGCCTACCGGTACTACCTTCAGCTGGACAATGAATGCAAGAGAACATCTTGCACCTATTTTGTTTCCATCTCCTTTTGGTCTGCACAACTACAGCTATTATGGTGGGGTAGGGGAAGATGTTGATGTGGATGGCCTGAACATTGCACGCAAAGTTTAGGTCTTAACAGAGCAATGAAATTGACTCAGAAATCCTTTCAGAACTGGTAGTTGGGGCTGCACCCCATTTCATTTTCCATGTCCACCGTTGCGTTCATCACCTGCACATATATTACGTTCCATATATCAACTGCAAAAATCTATATGTGATAAAGTCAATTAACAAAGATTATCGCAAAGGTTTCTACTCTATCAGTGATAACTTTCAGAATAATAATCTTTTATACTGAGAGCACCACCAATGGTACATGTCCTGCTACAGTGATAAAGGGTACCACACGTGTCTAACCTACAGTGATAAAAAAACTACTGCCAGTGGTACATGTCCCATCTATAATTCGGGTATCACCAGTGGTACATATTGCATTAATTTTGGTGGAGAGTACCACCAGTGGTACATGTCACATCTATAGGTGATTACCACCAGTGGTACATGTCCCATCTATAGGAAAATACCACCAGTGTTACATGTCTCATCTATAGGAGAGCACCACCAGTGGTACATGTCCCATCTATAGGAGAGCACCACAAGTGGTACATGTCCCATCTATAGGAGAGTACCACCAGTGGTACATGTCCCATCTATAGGAGAGCACCACAAGTGGTACATGTCCCATCTATAGGAGAGTACCACCAGTGGTACATGTCGCATCTATAGGAGAGTACCACCAGTGGTACATGTCACATCTGTAGGTGATTACCACCAGTGGTACATGTCACATCTATAGGAGAGTACCACCAGTGGTACATGTCCCACCTATAGGAGAGAACCACCAGTGGTACATGTCACATCTATAGGTGAGTACCACCAGTGGTACATGTGTTGCCTATAATTAGAAAGAGAACCACCAGTGGTTAAAGTCCCACCTATAGTAATGGAGAGTACCACAAGTGGTATATTTCCCATCTATAGTGAGAGTGGGCCACCAGTGGTACATGTCCCATCAATAATTATAGAGAGTGCTGCCAGTTGGACATATCCCACCTATAGGAAAATTCCACCAGTGGTACATATGCTATATATAGTTATAAAGAGCACCACCGAAGGCGTATGTCCCATCTATAGTAACAAAGAGCACCACCAGTTGTATATGACCGACTTATAGTGGTTGAGAGCACCATCAGTGGTGCATATCAATTACCTTAAAAGTGATATTAAAGGCAATTTTTTTTTTTTTTTTAACAAACATGTCATAATTATCTGTTCTGTGCAGCGGTTTTGCACAGAGCAGCCCGATCCTCCACTTCTCAGGTACCCTCCCTCCTATTAAGTGCCCCAGAGCAAGCAGCTTGCAATATGGGCACCCAAGCAGGTGCGCTCCCGAGCCCCGGTTCGGCCCTGCCCCCTCTCTCTCCTCATTGGCTGTGATTGAGAGCCATGGGAGCCAATGGCTCCTACTGCTGTCTCAGCCAATGAGGAGGGAGAGTTCCCAGAAGGCCGTTGCTCTTGTGCACATCGCTGGATCGAGCGGCAGCTCAGTTAAGTACTTTGGCTAGAAAAAATGGTAGTTGATTTCTATGGTTCTTTGGTTTCTATGCAGAGCAGCTGCACCAGATTTTGCACGCTCCAGTTTTTGTAAGTCAACCCTTATATCAACTAGATAAGAACTGAGGATATACCTGAAATTCTACAGACCTGGAACCCCTATGATGCTCACTTTATGAGTGAAGTGGAAGTGCTTTGCAACGTCTTTACAAAGCCAAAAGTTGTATATCCTTTTTCGCAGGTGGAGCCCAAAAAGTGGTTAATGAGGGGCACGGTGGATTATTTCATACCTAAATGTTTTAAATATAAGCTTTTTTTTTACCATCACTGTTTTTTCAAGCATTGTTTTTACTGTAGTGTAGCCTTTATGGAGAAGCTAAATTTCCTTAAATTAGTTCTCATTAAAATCAGCAATAAACTTATGCCCCATACACAGCATCAGAAATTCCGTCAGAAAAAACTTGGATTGTTTTTCCGACGGATTTCTGCTCAAGCTTGCCTTGCATATACACAGTCACACAAAAGTTCTCTGAACTTTCGACCGTCAAGAACGCGGTGACGTACAACACTATGACGAGCCGAGAAAATGAAGTTCAATGCTTCCGAGCATGCGTCAAATTGTTTCCGAGCATGCGTGATTTTTTGCACGTCTGAATTGCATACAGACGAACGCATTTTCGGATAGGAACTTGCTCTCAATCTTTTGCTGGCTGGAAATCTGCCGAAGTCCGATGAAGCATATACATGGTCGTAATTTCTGACCAAAAGCTCTCATCGGACTTTTGCTGGCAGAATTTCTGATTGTGTGTATAGGGCATAAGAAGTATATATGAGGTTGTAATTGCTTATGAACACGTGAAGTTTTTCCTTGACCGATATGCAAAAAGTCAGACACTGGTTATCATGCAAAGTTACAGTAAGTGAAAATTACAGAGGAAAAACTCTTCAGTTTATCAGCTTTTATTGTCTATCCGGCAACCAATATTCACTTACTGTTCACTTCAACAGCTAAATGTCGCTACCAAAACACTAATAAAATCCAGTAACACAAAACTTGAAGAATATGTGATTTTCTATTTTGTGAATGACTGTGATTGCTCACATCAACGTACCGTTCAGGTTACTATGGTGTTCCAGATGTCATTAATGCTATATTTAAAGGGGTCACAAGTAATCCTATAATAGCAAATTAAATATTGTGGTTACCATGGCAATGTGGCAAAAGTTCTAAGAAAATAATTGCCGGTTTTCAGGTAATAACGGTGTTTAAATCATGTTTTTTTTTTAACAATGCTTGGATAGGGACAACTGGTAATTACAGTATTATAATTTGCATTTTTATGGTGCTGTTGATTGAAGTAGAGTTTTATATCATTTTAGGATTATATTTCAACATGTCCACAATCCAGACAACTTTCAAGTGGAAAAGTAGGAAGTTACATTTTGTATTATAGTCATTACAACAACCCGGCCTGTATCGGCCTGGAAAATCACAGATGTTTGTTTTAAAGTGTGTTTCCACTTTTGCAGTCAAATTGCAATAATATCTACTTTATTTTTGCCAGCTATTCCCATTTAGGGCTTATGCACACAGGACGTTTTTACAGCTGCTGTTAGGGGCGTCTGAATTTTTTTTAACTGCTTTTAAAAGCCCCTCCATGACATGCACACATAAACTGTCACAGGCATTTGGAGGCATAAGCGTTAAGGGGCAGTAGAAAAAAACGACAGCCTATGCGTTCAGGAGCAAAGGCTGTTGAGCTGTAAAAACATCTAACATCTGCTAAACGCAGCTTAACACTGTTTTTTTTTTTTTACATGTTAAAATCAATGGTTCCCTATCAATGGACCCCATTGATTTGAATAGAAGTCGCACCAGAAGTCGGACCATGATGATCCAACTTGCAGTGTGACTTGTGCACTGAGGATCTTGAAGAGGAACCCCATGCCAAAATGAAAAAAACACCGGTGTAGAGACCCCCCTAAGATCCATACCAGACCGAAGACCAGACCAAAAACAGCATGGGGGTCCCCCCAAAATCCATACCAAAACCTTATCAGAGCTTGCAGCACGGCAGGTCAGGAAAGGGGGGTACGAGCATCCCCCCCTCCTGGACCATACTAGGCTTGTGCGCTGAGGATCTTGAAGAGGAACCCCATGCCAAAATGAAAAAAACACCGGTGTAGAGACCCCCCCAAGATCCATACCAGACCGAAGACCAGACCAAAAACGGCATGGGGGTCCCCCCAAAATCCATACCAAAACCTTATCAGAGCATGCAGCACGGCAGGTCAGGAAAGGTCCTGGACCATACTAGGCCACATGCCCTCAACATGGGGGGGGGTTAGGTGCTTTGAAGCGGGGGGCCTGCACCCCCCACCCCAAAGCAACTTGTTCCCATGTTGATGGGGACAAGGGCCTCTATTCGACAACCCTGGCCGTTAGTTGTCGGGGTCTGCGGGCGGGGGGGCTTATCGGAATCTGGAATCTAGTATGGATTTTGGGGGCAAACACTTTTTTGGGCATGGGGGTTCCCCTTAAAATCCATACCAGACCCTTTAGTCTGGTATGGATCTTGGGGGGGACCCTACGCCAGTTTTTTTCCATTTTGGCGTGGGGTTCCTCTACAAGATTCTCAGCGCACAAGTCGCACCGCAAGTTGGATCATCATGATCCAACTTCTGGTGCAACTTCTATTCAAATCAATGGGATCCATTAGGGAGCCACTGATTTTGAACAGAGGCAGAGAAACACCGCTAAAAGCTAACGTGGCTAAACGTGCATTAACGCCAATACTATAAGCTACTAAAAGCACGTTTTTACAGCTGCTTTTTCCTGGCATTGGTAGTGGCTTTGCAGCTCGTTTTTTCTAACGCCCTGTGTGCATGAGCTCTTACATAGCATAACGACATTTAAAAAAAATTCTGCTTACCTTTTTCTTACCCTTTGTTGAAAACTCCCAAACTGAAGTTTTCATGAAAGAGTAGATACCCCCCAAGGTAAGTATTAGAGACTTTGTAGGTAACAAGGGAAAGGATATAAACAAAATTTGTATAAATGATATTTATTTATAGAGAATATAAAATTATTCAGGTGCAAACATCACCAAGGATAGAATTGATAAAAACAGCAAGTTACAAATCGTTCAAGGCAAGATGAGACTACCATAGCACATTAGTCTCATCTTGCCTTGAACGCCCCTGATGAAAGGACCCCACAATTGTCCTGAAACGTGTCGGGCCGAATATCCACAATTACCACGCACTAACTATTGTAACTTGCTGTTTTTATCAATTCTATTCTTGGTGATGTTTGCACCTGAATAATTTTATATTTTCTATAAATAAATAAATAAATATAATTTATACAATTTCTGTTTATATCAGTTCCCTTGTCGCCTACAAAGTCCCTAATGCTTACCTTGGGGGGTATCTGCTCTTTCATACTCACTTTGGGATTGGCAACCCACAGCCCCCATTGGTGGATCCCATTGGTGGATCTATTACTCAAACTGAAATTTTTCTCTGCTCTGCAAAGGGGGCTGTGGAGTTGATGTTTGCCATAATTAACT
This sequence comes from Lithobates clamitans, assembly GCA_037952925.1. NCBI lineage: Eukaryota > Metazoa > Chordata > Amphibia > Anura > Ranidae > Lithobates > Lithobates clamitans. The sequence continues at coordinate 10,431,219 of JBBGZY010000292.1, read as the reverse complement.
TGTTTGCACTGTGCTGGCAGATCTTATTATCAGTTGTAAACTAGATTTGAACAGTCTGTCCTAACAAAGAGTTAAAGATCTAGACACTTGCCTGTGTTGCATGTTAATGAGGGGAAACCCAATGTGTCCCGCTTTGTCAGTAGGGACAGACTGAGTTTCCTCTCATTTCAAATTGTTTAGAGTAGCTTGGAGTCAGCCTGAGGCCTGCTCCAAATAAACACCTAGAAAGGTAAGAAATATATTTATATAACTATTTTTAGGTAAACTGTGTGAATAGGAAAACATAACAAACATACAAGTGGATTTTCTCAAAGTTGACTGAAAACATGGAAATAAAATAGTTTTAGACAATGAGCCTAGTTATCAATGGGCTTGATTTCCTAAAGGCAAAAGGACTGTGCACTCATCAGGTGCAGTTGCACTCATTTTCCCCAGAGCTTAAAGCAGAGCTCCAGCCCCCCCACCATAAAATTATAAGTGGGCAGCTACAAATACTGTAGCTGCTGACTTTTAATATTAGGACACTTACCTGTCCGGGGATCCCGTGCTGTCTTTACCCCAGATGATTTTTCAATCGGCTCTCGGGTGCTGCCGCCTCCATTCCTTGTAAGGTAAACCGGCAGTGAATCCTTGCGGCTTCACAGCGTCCCCTACTTCGCATGCGGAAAACGCGATGCGCTCTCTGAATGGCCCAGCGGCGGTGGAAAGAAGGAGGAGTGCAGGTCCTGTATTTGTGTGTTGAGGTGCCATTCTAAATTAATGGAGCTGCAAAGTCCAGAAACTTACCTGCTGCTTCAGGAAAACACGCATTGTAAAAACATTACCAAAACATATAAGCGTATAAGGGGTGTAGGTGTATTACTAATTATATGTAAAGACTGAAAAATAATTAAACGTGGAGGAAAGAAGAACAGGCCGACTCCAAAATATTAACTATGGGTATTCTGCTAATATACCACCTATCAATTGTGAATAGCGGTAGATGGCGTTCAAGACTGTGCTACATGACTGTTGGCATCTTAAAAATTTTGTCCTAGCTTCAAACTATTTTGATGCAAATACCCCAGCCAGTAGTAGTAAAAAGGCTGTGGTAAAGTAATTCCCTGTACACGCGGTCGGATTTTCCGACGGAAAATGTGTGATAGGACCTTATTGTTGGAAATTCCGAACGATTGTGGGCTCCATCACACATTTTCCATCGGAATTTCCGACACACAAAGTTTGAGAGCTTGCTATAAAATTTTCCGACAACAAAATCCGTTGTCGGAAATTCCGATCGTGTGTACACAAATCCGACGCACAAAGTGCCACGCATGCTCAGAATAAATAAAGAGATGAAAGCTATTGGCTACTGCCCTGTTTATAGTCCCGGCGTACGTGTTTTACGTCACCCCGTTCAGAACGATCGGATTTTCCGACAACTTTGTGTGACCGTGTGTATGCAAGACAAGTTTGAGCCAACATCCGTCGGAAAAAATCCATGGATTTTGTTGTAGGAATGTCCAATCAATGTCCGACCGTGTGTACGGGGCATAAAGGGTAACACCTGTAATAAGTGTCTAGTTGGTTCTGCAGGAAGATGTGTTTGCTCCGGACATAATGATAAATGTCTGAGAATACACAATTTAGGATGTTTTTTACCGGGGGCTCATGAGTTACAGGCAAAAGAGTAGAGCAGCAATTTTTTTAACACTACAATAAAGCAGGAGTTATAGAACCTTTTGCAAAAAATATGGGAGATATATTTTACAATGAAAGAAAGTTTAGAAGGTTGGATAAAACTACAAGTAGTTTGATTTTTTTTTTTCATCCAGTTTCTTGAGATGCAATACAAGAAGAAAATATGCTTTTGAATGACCGCTCCTGTTGCTCGGGTCAGTGTAAGTGGTAATGAGCGCACCGAGAACTGACCGTTTCTGCACAATGGACAGAGTGGAACCTGTCAGATTGAGACTGTCATTTCATTTATCTACACAGTGCACTTGAACTTTTATACTCATAACTGCCCAAATTAGAATTCCCATGATCCTCTGTTCTGCTGCTGGGCTTGTCAATATCAAACTTTTATGTATAGGTAAACCACAGTGCTAGCCACAATAACCATAAACAGCACTGAAACATTTAGTTAGCTAAAGCACTGTGTCATATACAACTGCTGTGTTTTTTTTCCCCATAAACTACTGTTTTCACCTTTTTCCCATTATTTGCAGCCTCTCGGTGTTGCTGATCTCCTCCAGCCTTTTCAGACACTTCCTGTGTATGTGCTCTTGGTCCAGGGTCAGCTGCACATCATTGCTCTACACTGGCTTCAGAACAGTGACATTGAATGGGCAATGCCTGTGAAACTTTACGTAGAGCTCAACTCCATGCAAAATGTGTGTTTAAGTATGGCCGCTTCTAGTCTCAATGAGGGATGCAGGAGACAACATTGAATAACTGGGTACCAAATTGACACCACATAACAGAAAGTGTTTGAACAAAGAGTTTTACCAGATAATATTTTAATGAAAGCTGCAGCTATAAAAAGACAGAAAACAACTTTTGTAATGAAATTATCATAGGACTGGCACCAAATATGGGTCAACTTATCTAAAGGTTTTTCCAACATCAGCCCTGTACACATGACCAGTTTTGCCATCGGAATAAACTCCGAAGGTTTCTCTGACGGAACTCAGACGGAATTCCGCTCAAGCGGTCTTGCCTACACATGGCCATACCAAAGTCCGACCGTCTAGAACGGGGTGACGTACAACACGTACGACGGGACTAGAAAAAGGAAGTGCAATAGCCAGTAGCCAATAGCTTCCGTCTCGTACTTGCTTCAGAGCATGCGTCGTTTTTGGTACGTCGGAACAGCATACAGATGAGCGGTTTTCCCAATAGGAATTGGTTTATATTTAGAACATGTTCCATAGGTCTGTCAGAATTTTCGGAAAAAAAAAGTCAGATGAGGCATACACACGATCGGAATAGACGATGAAAAGCTTCCGTCTGACTTTTTCTGTCGGACATTCCGCTCGTGTGTACGTGGCATAACGCATTTCAAGGGTGACCCCTCTTCATCAGGGTCTCCTTGAAAACGCATTAGCATCTGTAGTACTGTGTGACATCTGTCTAGTTCATCTGGAAGGCGTGCACATCGATTCTGGTTGTTGCTTTGGAGATTTGTGACGAACATGTTGTGTTCTACCGATTGTGAGTATGTTACCCTGGAAATAATTAGTGATTTGGTTAATGCTCAAGGCTGATGTACCCTCTTTTTGTTTATTTACATATAGTGTCTATTGATTCCCTAGTCTGAGGGGGGGCAGCAAGGCCAAATGGAACCCTGTGGACCAAGACCTGGTTTAACTTTTAGATACGTCTGAGACTTCTTCCACAATGCTGGTGTCATTCTTGAGTGCGGAAGATTTTTACTATATTGTATGACATTATACTGCTAATGCTGCCCAGGAGAAAATGTAACTTTATGTAAATTCCAACTCCATGCATGTTTTAATTTAAGAATAGAGTGGGAAGGGTTTGAGTTAGCTGTTTTTTTGTGCCTGTAGTTGAGACTGGCTCCAAAAAAAACATCTGTCTGCAAATCTTGCTGGACCCAGTAGGTTATGTTAACCTGCTTCACTCTGCATTTGCATTCACTTTGATTTTTTAAGGGAGAGAAGCAGTTCTCATGCTTCTAATGCAATTCAAAAACCAGTTGACACAAAATCTTAACTGCCTGTTGCCCAGCGTACGTTTATAAACTCCCTGTGCAGCAAGCAACTATACCAGGATCATGGCTGCAGCAGTGACTTTCCTGTAAAAGTGATCGACTTTCCGGTAAAAGTGATCCAAGTGGCTTTACAGTCGCCTGATCACTTTTACAGTGCTTGGAAGGGGCCCCTGTCCCGCCACCGCCTGCCACAATTCCGGGGCTCTACCATTCCACTACAGAGAAGATGGAGGAACATCTGTTGCCCAATATCCTCTGTGACAAGTGAAGCTGGAAGTGAAAAGGATTTAGTAGCTTCCAGTTTTAGTGAGGTCATTCCCTTGCTAGCACAGGCAAGAAAGCATCTGATCAAACACAATCTGTGTTTGATCAGATGCTTTGAAGGGCAGAGGAGACATCAACAAAAAGTACCTGTCACTGCCTAAAGTTATCACAAGGGGCTTATTCATCCCTTAATTTGATGTTAAGCAGGTTTGGGGAAAAGAGGAGGGGCTAGTATATTACCTAGAGCTCCACTTGTTGGTGCAAATGGTAAACATAAAATATGAATATGTGATATTTACCTAATACATTTTTCTACTTTATTTTTTAAAGTAACAAACTAAAAATATATATTGAGCATAAAAAAATAACTAAAGAAAACACATAAAAAAACAAGCTAAAGATTTAAGAAAGATTGGTCATCAAGAATTTGACTGATTCACTTTGCATAAAAAAGACAGGCTGTAGCCTAGATTAACAGATGTTTCAGCCCTTTTTAGGGCAGTTTTATGCCTTATATGTTAAATGTATCAATGTTTTTGATCAATTCTATTTTTTTTTTTTTTTTATTAAGGTTCACAGATGTATCAGTAAAAATTGACACAGTTTGCATATATTATACCAGGCCATTTTTATCAACACAGCACACCATATAAAGAAATTGTACATTCAAAGTGCACCCGGAATAAAAGGAACAGAGAGAGATTGTATAATTATAAATGCCATGACTTAGTCATTGAAACTACATTTCTATAACTCGTAACAAAACAAGTATAGATGAAATAAAGCAGAATATAATTATATTAACCAAAGGTGATCAGTCAGGAAAATTCCTGGGTCTAGTGACTTCTGCATTTATAAAGGGAGCACGGGAAAGGGAGGAGGGATGAAGTGCCCCCAATTGGTGGAAAAAGAACAATGGTGATTGAGGGGGAAGGTAAAGAAAAAAACAGAGGGGAGTGAAAGTTAAAGTGGTTCTAAAGGCAGAAGTTTTTTTTTTATCTTAATGCATTTTATGCATTAAGAAAAAAAAACCTTCTGTATGCAGCAGCCCCCCTAAGCCCCCTAATACTTCCCTGAGCCCATTTCAATCTAGTAATGTTGCATGAGAGATTCAGCTGCCCAGGACCCTCCCTCCTGATTGGCTGAGACACACAGCGGGCACCATTGGCTCCCCCTGGTGTCAACTACAGTCAGATTGTAAATAAGGAGAGAGCGGGGGCAGGGCTGAGCTGCTGCTCCATATCTGAATGGACACACAGAGCTGCGGCTCGCCTTGGGTACCCCCGTAGCAAGCTTCTTGCTTTGTGGTGCATGCAGTAAGAGGTAGGGGCCAGGAGTGCCAGCGAGGAACCCGAGAAGAGGAGGATCTGGGCTGCTCCGTGCAAAATCACTGCACAGAGCAGGTAAGTATGACATGTTTGTTATCTTTAAACAAATAAAAACAAGACTTTAGTATCACTTTAAGGCCCCTTTCACATGGGCTGTCCAATCAGGTCCGCTGTCAGTTTTTCTGGCAGACCTGACTGGACCTTGCACTCTCCCCTATGGATCAGCGGATGTCATTAGTGACATGTCCACTGACATCTGCTGCTATTCAGTCCGATCCTGTTTGCAAAATCTAGACAGATGGTGGTTCTATTTTCCATCCGTCTGGCGGATCGAATATGATTGGATGAAAACAGACAAGTGATCCATTTTCACTTGATTTTCTCATAGAGGAGAGCAGGACCTGGTCAGTCTCGGCTCTGCACAGTGAGCGGAGACAGACGTGTCAGCTCAGCGGGGATCAGCGCAGCGATCCCCCGTTGAGCAAGTGGAGTCCATCAGGTGGAGGCACCCATGTGAAAGGGGCCTAAGTGATCTTGATTTAGAAAGAGATAAACAAATATTCGGTTGTTAAGGTAGGCAAGACACGACTCCTGCTAACAGGTGTTTCCCTTCTTCTGAGAATATGAACATGTGCCAAAGTCTCCATGTTTTGTGAAAAGCCTTCCGGGTATCTTTTTGTGAATGGAGTAGGTCTGCCATCCTATTTACATTTATTGAGTCACATCTGGATGGACAGAGGAGAGTCTTCTCGCCAGCAGGCAGGAATTACATGCCTTGACTTCATTTGTAAAGTGTCTTAGGATCGATAAACGGTATATTTTTGGGGCTATGGAGTTGTGGTGAAGGAGAGAAAGGCACAATTCGGCAAAACAGTGTACGTAGTATGTACGTTTTTGGGATATTAGTCTGATTTTCTTCCAGAAATCTGTGTTTACTACATTCCCAAATCCAGGGATCTCTTTTCTGATCCACATCGCCAGCAGCGGTCTGGTGCAGAGGGCATAAACTTGAAGAACTACTGTATGATGGTGTTCTATACAACCTTGTCATGACCTTGTAATTGCATTCCCGAGTTCTGTATCATTAGAGGTTGATGATTTTAGTAAGAAAATATATTTTCTGGAGATGTTCCATTGTAAAGATAATAAAATTACTAAAGCGCTGAAGTGGAAAACAAGTTATGTGAGAATATATTAAAAGATGCCCAAATAATAAAGCTGCAATCAATATGTGAACTACACAAAAATGCATAAATAAATAAATAAATGATGCGCTAATATTAACCAATTAATATCACACACAAGTGCTAAACGTGCAAAATTAAATTCAAGTGTAAGAATAAAGTATATACATAAACCTCTGTGTATAGATATAGTGAATAAATAATGGTAAATTATGATAAAGTCCAAAACACACACAGGATTCCTCTTAACATGGAAAAACCGAACCTGTTTAAACCAACTGATAATATATCAATAAACAGACCTCCTGTGCGTAAATAAAGTATATATGTGGTTTAAAATACAAAATAAATTCAAAAATAGTCCACTGATTTAAGACACAGGGATAACTCCTCTTCACTTAAAAACCGGAGCCTTGTAAAGCAAGCTTGGATGAATTGACGGTGGGTTGAATACTACCGTTCACCTGCAATGTGTGGAGTTGTAGGTCTAGGAAAAAAAAGTCACGTGTCTAGTGATGCAACGCGTCGGGAGGAGGAGCCTGTGACGCTCTCAGCAGTGTGTACACTGGAGGTGAATGAGGAGGCAGCAGCACGGAGCTGAAAGTAGCTGACCATTTGTTCTAATGCAATCTATCTAAATGGGGATATGTGAGTGAGATTACTTTGTTCGTTTATATATGCACTTGTGTTTAATTTCTGCGCAATGGTTTTGTTTCCCAATTTTGTTTTTTATACTGGGGATGGCCGTTGAGACCTGAGAACTTCACTAGCCAGCACCGGCAGGTGAACGGTAGTATTCAACCCGCCGTCAATTCATCCAAGCTTGCTTTACAAGGCTCCTGTTTTTAAGTGAAGAGGAGTTATCCCTGTGTCTTAAATCAGTGGACTATTTTTTTAATTTATTTTGTATTTTAAACCACATATATACTTTATTTTCGCACATGAGGTCTGTTTATTGATATATTATCAGTTGGTTTAAACAGGTTCGGTTTTTCCATATTAAGAGGAATCCTGTGTGTGTTTTGGACTTTCATAATTTACCATTATTTATTCACTATATCTATACACAGAGGTTTATGTATATACTTTATTCATACACTTGAATTTAATTTTGCAGGTTTAGCACTTAGTGTGATATTAATTGGTTAATATTAGCGCATCATTTATTTATTTATTTATTTATCCATTGAAAAGGTAGTGTTCAAGTCCTTCTTCCATGCTGCAATGAATGGTTAAGGATCCAATTTTGGGGTAATAAGAGAGGCATATATCAATGACAGGGAGTGTCTAAGTGGGCCATTGTTTGAACACAATGTTTCGAATGCTGTGAGTTTGCAGAGAACTTTGTGGGGTATAGGAAGAGGTAAAAAATGTACAAATTTGAAAAGCATTTAAAATAGGTAGATGAAAGGGACCTCCATTAGATGTCAGTTGGGTCAAAGATGGCCAGTTTGTCTCTGTCAGGTCATCCACCCCCTGAGAGAGTGCTTTCTCTTTAAGTTTCAAGAAATGAGATTCAGAATAACCCGGGGGGAACGTCAGGGTTCCCACATGTTAGGAAAAGAGGAGATGGGTAGGTGCTAGTGCATGGTACAGATTTTTTTTTCAATTCCATTCTCTTTCTTTGAAATAAAACACTTAGTCTTCAAGCAGGAGGTAAATAGCATTTAAACAACAACAGAAAAATCAATAATAACTGCAACAGCAGAAGTATAAACTAAAGACTTGTAAGCAAAATTATATCTTAGCTGAAATGCATTTGGATTTTGGAACAGTCAGGACAAATGGAAATGTTTCAAAACTGTATCTATTAGCAATACAGTCAAGACTGAAAAATAAAGCAGAACTCCAGCCAAAATTATCAAGATTAAAAATGAATAGCCCATTAAAAAGTAAAATCACAAAACAAGTTTTTGCTGAAATAGTCAGCTTCGCCTGCACTGCAGTACTATTTCCTGCTGCTAGAGGTCCTCAGTTTGACATATTTCAACCCCCCTCCACTGAGCAAAGACCATCCTGGACCCGCCTGGACAGGAGAAGTATCATAGTGAAGAGCTCATCTCTCTGTCACTCTGTTCTCTCCTGTCAGTACATGAACTGAACCACTCTTTGTACTGCTTCTACTTCTCAAACACCAGCTCTGATGTACAGGGACTGCAAAAGGGCCACTGGGACAGGAATGAGATACAAATCTCCCAAACAGGGACAAAAACAATAAAAATCTGAAAGAGGTTCTAACCCCCCCCCCTTTTACACAAGCCAAAACAAGGAAAAATTGTCTTGCTTGCTATCGCTGAGGCTCTGATGAAGAGGGTACTTCCTCGTAACGCGTCAGCCGCTTGCGATGCCATCTGGTTCCTCCTAACATCCGGTCCAGGTTGCAGATGTCTAGAAGACATGGTTCCGAACTTTTGGAGCAATATTAAGCCTTTTTAACTTTTGTTTGTGAGTATGACTTTTGTTTTTACTATTTAAATAAATTGTATCTTTGGTAATGCACAAGGTCGTTGCGCCCTCCCTGTTTTTCTATATGTTTCAGCTCTAAGGACACCCATTGTTCTAAGGAGGGCAGCAAGACCTTTGACATTCCATATTCTATCCAAAGGGTTGGCTACACCACTTACACATGGACTAAGCTCCTGAGCGCAGGAGATTGTATTGTGCTATATTATTATGCCCAGTGTATGGCTTCACACTGACCTGAAGGTCTTTTTTCTTGCTGCTGGCACCACTCTGGAGACCGCTAGCCAGGATAAGAGATGGAGTGCAGTTGGTGTCACTCCACATGGGACAGAGGCCAGAACTACAGAGGAGGCATCAGTTTATGCGGCTCTTGCTCCCTACTACAGCTCCAATTTTACAAGTAGTCCCTCTGCATTGCACTCTGTTTGATGATCTGGAATGGCGGGTCAGTAAGCCCAAACCGCGATCGACCATTCACCTGTCCACGATCTACCGGTAGATCGCAATCTACAGGTTGCTGACCGCCGAATTAGAAAAATAGGAGAAGGCTGTGGGAATCTTGTGTGAAACCCTTTATAGACACAATTTGTTGCTTAACTGCAACAGAGGAAAATTAGGTTTTCTTTTCTGTCCGACAGGGCTGTGTAAGTTTCAGGACTGGATGGATACAAATACAATTCTTTGTATGTATCTTTCTAATGTGTTTTACTGATCTGTGGATTCTGGATTCTTTAAATAAAGACTTTGCCAAAAAGAAAGAAAGAAATACAATTCCTTTGGTAGGTAAAATAATACCCATATTTGTATTTCATCTGTGTACTACGCGGTTCGTCTGGAGTTTAACTTAAAACATATTGTATAACTGGCAGAAGCTTGGTGGAGATGACAAAACAGAACAAGAATTCCTAACACAAAATTAAGAAAATCAGCACTATCAAACTAAAATAATCAAATAAAAGTAAAACTACCACTTACAGTGTTCCACTCAACGCTATTTAATACCATCAGTTTAATAATGTAGTATAGCGCAACTTGTTAACAAATATATGAATCTCATTAAGTGCAATAAAAACAATTACATATGACATAAAGTGCAATAGTGCAACACAGTGCAAAATTATGCAATCCCGTAGTTCATTCAAAATGCAAAATAGTCCAATATTCGATCTACAAAGTCCAATAATCCATAGTAAGATAGATCAAAGTAGGAAAAACACCCAGAGTGTCTTCATATATATTTCATCCTATAGTGCTCATCCTTCACCAGGTGAAAAACGTGCTCACCTCAAACATGAATAGAAATTGCCTGTGTTATAATATGTTCTGTGTACAAGTCCGCAGAGACCAGCTCCTTGGTCCTCTTCACTGAGCTCCCGATGGCTCTATCCTTTAACTCCACCAGTATGGGTCACACTTCCCCGTGTATGTCTGTATATGTCCCACATATACAGACATACACTTACTAAAAACAGAGCTCGGTAAAAGCATTTAGTATCATCAGTCTAATGGCGGCTCAACTCCCGGGCAAGTGCATGGTGTGACGTCACGGGCTCGGATCTTCCCTTCATGCATTGCGCCCCTTGTGATTTGGCTTCCTCAGTAAGTATTCCTAACAGGACATCTCTTCCCTCTTCCCTTGCTCCTAGCACCCTTCAGCCTTATGGATGTTTTGGATCATGGGCTTAGCCAATGCAGTTTTCAATTACCTGTTTATCCACTTACAGTATAGATTAGCTCTCTTTTTATTATCTACTTTGACAACCTCAGCACTAATTACGAAAGCTGGCTATGCAGTAGAATTTTACTCAAAATGTACATTTGTTTGATTTTCTAATCTTTAGTGGAGTCAAATCGACATTAATTTTCTACCACAATGATGCCGCATACACACGGCCGGACTTTGCATTGGGCAAAAGTCTGTCGGCATCTCCGACAGAAAAATTTAAAACAGGCTCTATATCTAAGTTCGTCGGAAATGCCGACAGAAAAAGTCAGATGGGGCATACACATGGTCGGAATGTCCGATGATAAGCCCCCATCGGACTTTTTCTGCCGGAAAGTCCGACCGTGTGTACATGGCATGAAAAGAAAAATCATAGAATCAGGGTGCAAAATTTTCCTCAAACAAATACATTTCTAACCATATACTGTACGTGGATTTCATTCTGGAAATTACATTCATTCCAAAATCAAATGTTGAATTAAATGAGATTTTGAAATACTTTTGCACGGCACCTATCCAGTTATCAAATGTCAATAGAGTTTTCAGATGAACGTTTGTTCTAAAATATACAAATGTATAGTTAACTTTATTTGTAATTGTTTCTGTCTGTGGATGTTTATGTAAATGTGAACCTAACGAAAAAAGTTGAATAAAAATTATTAATTTAAATTAAAAACATTTATTATAATAAAATCAAACTGATTTTTTCATGTTTTAATAAAGCTTAAAATGCTGTGCCAGGAGTGTATTTTAAAGCATACTTTCTTTTTTCTTTTTTTTCTTTTCTTTTTCTGTGTGTTTTTGTATTTGACAAAATGGAAACAGCTTACAAAAAGTAGTTTATCTCTCCTACCTGTGCTCTGTTTGTCGGATCTTTCTTTATCCATTTTAGCACTGTCTCGTATACCAGCTCCTCAGCTTTGGTGTTCAGGCTGTCATTAGAAGTGTATGATACGAAATCATCCTTTGAAATATTCAGGATCTCATCCTGGTTTGCTACCTCAGGGAAGTTTTGCAAGGCGTACGCTTTGGCCATGTTGTACAACTCCACACATTGCATGGCTTCTGCCATGGCCAGGATGCCCAGGCAATTGTTGGCAGTCAGCTGTTTCTCTGCAGAAATACAAACACAACATATAATTTTACCATTGTCCACCAATCCATATAAACTACCTGACTTAAAGGGAAACCGTAATGGTTCTAGATTTTATTTTAAAGCTTTTTCTTTTTTAAACTGAAATGTTATAGCTGTATTGTTTTTTTTCAAATGTATACAAAGGTATACTAATAAACATTTATCATAGTTGTCAACACATGACAAAGTATACCAAAGAGCACTACAGGTTTTTTTTTAAGATGTTAAAGGGATTGTCTCCTTTTAGACCCAATATGGTTAATTTACTAAAGAAGTAGCGTCTGCTTACCTAGCTAAGGTAATATTGGTTGAACTAGATGGACTTGGGATTAACTATGTAACTATGTAATATTGACTTTGTAAAAGTGTATGTTCACGTTATAAAATAAATGTTAGTAAACAGTGTAAAACTATGTTCACTTTGACTACCTAATCGTGTGTGAGGCAATTAAGAAGAAATATAATCCTTGGTAGTTCATGAAAATTGTAAATAAAAATGTAGTTTGCCTTAAGCAAATAGTCTCTGTTTAGTATAGATTAATTTGAAACATCTAAAATTCAGCTTGAGCCACTGAGCCAAGTAAACAACAGGTTTCTTTTTATAAACAGAGGAGCTAAGAAGAGCCTGGAAACCATGTGAAAAAAACAAAAACAAAATATGCCTATGCAGTAATTAATATTTACTGCACTAAAAGAAAAAGAAAATAGAATATACATTTTATTTTACTTTTTAGTCCTGATCATCATAAAAATAAAATACATTGTATATATACAGTATATATACTATATAATAATTTTATATATATGTCACTTTACATTCCCTTTACAGATATATACTATGGGGTTGATTTACTAAAACTGGAGAGTGCAAAATCTGGTACAGCTCTGCATAGAAACCAATCAGCATCCAGTTTTTTTTGTCAAAACTTAATTAATCAAGCTGAAGTATGATGCTGATTGGCTACCACACAGAGCTGCACAGATTTTCCACTCTTTAGTTTAGTAAATCAGCCCCTATAAACAGTATCTCACAAAAGTGAGTACATCCCTCACATTTTTGTAAATATTTATTTTAAATATCTTTTCATGTAACAACACTGAAGAAATTACACTTTGCTACAATGTAAAGTAGTGAGTATACAGCTTGTGTAAATTTGCTGTATAAATTTGTGTAAATTTGCTCACCCCTCAAAATAACTCAACACACAGCCATTAATGTCTAAACCACTGGCAACAAAAGTGAGTACACCCCTAAGTGAAAATATCCAAATTGGACCCAATGTGCCATTTTCCCTCCCCGATGTCATGTGACTCATTAGTGTTACAAGGTCTCAGGTGTGAATTGGGAGCAGGTGTGTTAAATTTGGTGTTATCGCTCTCACTCTCTCATACTGGTCACTGGAAGTTCAACATGGCACCTCATGGCAAAGAACTCTCTGAGGGTCTGAAAAAAAGAATTGTTGCTCTACATAAAGATGGCCTAGCCTACAAGGAGATTGCCAAGACCCTGAAACTGAGCTGCAGCACGGTGGCCAAAACCATACAAGTGGTTTAACAGGACATATTCCACTCAGAAAAGGCCTCGCCATGGGAAACCAAAGAAGTTGAGTGCTTGTGCTCAGCATCATATCCAAAGGTTGTCTTTGGGAAATAGATGTATGAGTGCTGCCAGCATTGCTGCAGAGGTTGAAGGGGTGGGGGGGTCAGCCTGTCGGTGCTCAGACCATACGCCGCACACTGCATCAAATTGGTCTGCATGGATGTCGTCCCACAAGGAAGTCTCTTCTAAAGGTGATTCACAAGAAAGCCCGCAAACAGTTTGCTGAAGACAAGCAGACATGAATTACTGGAACCATGATGAGACCAAGATAAACTTATTTGGTTTAGATGGTGTCAAGTGTGTGTGGCAGCAACCAGGTGAGGAGTACAAAGACAAGTGTGTCTTGCCTGCAGTCAAGCATGGTGGTGGGAGTGTCATGGTCTGGGGCTGCATGAGTGCTGCCAGCACTGGGGAGCTACAATTCATTGAGGAAACCACGAATGCCAACATGTACTGTGACATACTGAAGCAGAGCATGATCCCCTCCCTTCAGAGACTGGGCCGCAGGGCAGTATTTCAACATGATAACGACCCCAAACACACTTCCAAGATGGCCACTGCCTTGCTAAAGAAGCTGAGGGTAAAGGTCAAGCATGTCTCCAGACCTAAACGCCAGTGCCAACCTGTGAAGCTCTGGTGAACTCCGTGCCTAAGAGGGTTAAGGCAGTGCTGGAAAATAATGGTGGCCACACAAAATATTGACACTTTGACCCCAATTCGGACATTTTCACTTAGGGGTGTACTCACGTTTGTTGCCAGCGGTTTAGACATTAATGGCTGTGTGTTGAGTTATTTTGAGGGGACAGCAAATTTACACTGTTATACAAGCTGTACACTCACTACTTTACATTGTAGCAAAGTGCAATTTCTTCATTTACAAAAATGTGAGGGGTGTACTCATTTTTGTGAGATACTGTATATCTATATATACTATATACTATCTATCTGACTTTCGTTTTACATTATATGGCCAAAAATTTGTGGACACCTGACAATCACACCTATATAAGCCTGTTGGACATCTAATTCCTTTGTGGCTACAACAGCCACTGCTCTTCTGGGAAGACTTTCGACAAGATGTTTGAACTTGTCTGAGGGAATTTGTGCCCATTCAGCCAAAACAGCATTTATGTGGTCAGGTACTAATGTTGGATGAGAAGATCCGTATCACAATCAGTATTCCAATTCATCCCTAAGGTGTTCAGTAAGGTTGAGGGCTCAGGGTTCTGTGTAGGCCACTCGAGTTCTTCCACACCAAATTCATCAAACCATGTCTTTGGAGTTATGCACAAGGACAAGGTCATGGTGTAACAGGCAATCCCCACACTGTTGTCACAAGGTTGGTAGCACACAACAAAATGTCTTTGTATGTTGAGGCATTAACAATGCCCTATAAAAAAAATGAATAATTTAGAGGGGTTTCCACACAGTTTTGGCCATATAGTACACCAATGGTATGGCATATTAGATATTCGTGTCTAGGACAATACCGAGTGCACTTTGGGCAATTTGTATTTAAACCTAATGTTATAATATGGGAATATGACCTAGACCTGCCCCTACTCTAGTACAAGTCCAGGTCTATGCTAATGTGTATTTTCAAAACGTGCCTCCTACCTAAGAAGGATACGCAGACTTTACAGAAGGTGTGGAACTGAAACTTGCTGGCTGCCTCAAGGAGGATTTTGGCATTGGCTGAATCTATGATCAGGGAACCTGTATAGACAAATTCCAGCAACAGTTCCAAGACTTCAGCATTGATATTGGACATAGTCAGCTCCAGTTTCTCTCCATTCTTAACCTGCTCCCGCGACGACCTGGCAAATACAACAACATTCTTAGAATGGACACGGGTCATTTGGTAAATCAGAACCCAACAATACTTTTCATTAGCTTTTTAGGCATAAAGCATTTTGTCTGTCATACTAAAATAACTCATCTTTTCCTGGAGCTGGAAGAAAATGGTCTTTAAATTCATACAATGGAATAGAAAATAAATAAATAAAACCCAAACAAACAAAAAGGTTTTATTGCTGTGATTATTTGCATTCTCATGCATAAAAGGTTGCAAACGCAAGGAAGATGAGGCAACGTTAATGAAAATGGATACAATGTTAGTTTTCAAAGGGAAACAATACATTTTAATGAGATCATTAATTACTGAGTGTAAGAAAGGCTTTAAAATTGCTCAGCTGAAGCAGATTGTTGATGTATCTGAATATGCATTTGTAACAAGTAATGAAAAGTTAAGCGACACTTAAAAAACTTTTCTGTTTTAGTTATTGGTTTATTTTATTTTATTTATTTTTTTCATTTGTATTCTTTTTTAGTTTCAATGCATAAAAATGGGCTACCTTTTTTGAAAAGGGTGCAAGTCATCCCTTGACAACTGCTTCTACAATATAATTGTAGAACTTCTCTACCACCTTACAGGATTATCAATGCCTGTCAACTATTTAACTATCTCAGAAGTCTGTTAACTGAACTAACCAATCAAAAAGAAAAAACTGCACGGAGTACATGAGCAGTATGGAAAAAGTTGACTTGTATCTGTTTTTCAAGAGACTCTTTGGCTGATAAAAGAAAAGTAATTAATCAGAGATGAGTGGACATCCCCTTTTAGTCTGGCAGCTACTGAGATCCTGGATAGGTTTTAAACTTGTATTTAATGAAAACATTTAACTATACTATTTTTTTTATTAACATGTGGCGGAATGTAAGCAAATTTTTTTTTTAAAGGCCATAACATTTTGCTGGAAGCATTAGCTTTTTTAGCCTCTTAATCATCCTGTTTACATGAAAATACATAGCACTTACTTAAAAAGATATTAACAGAGAGTAATAGAGCATGCATATGTACATATTTTGCTGTGTAAAATGGAAATTATGCCCCACGTATCTTCAAGCAGGTGTATGCAACTATTTACATTACTGCATTTTGCCTATAGACACAGAAATGGAAGAAATGGACCTAGTACATCTAGCAGACATTTATCTTCCTTGCTGCATTTTCCCAAACATCTAGTGAAATTGTACTTGCTGTTTTGGGAATGGCTCTATCAAAAAATCTTTACTATACGGTAACAAAATAAGGAAAATGTGATACAGTCACAAAAAAAGAGATTTAAGCAAGAGTACACATTTTCCGTAGTTCTGTAGTATATATTTATAGAAGATTGTATTTCCTAGAACTATGATATAACCATAGTGTCTAACCTAATAACAACAGCTGATATCCAGTTGGGAACAGGAGTTGCACCACTACTCATGTAATTATTAAACATCGGGGTTGATTTACTTAAAACTGTAGAGTGCAAAATCTGGTGCAGCTGTGCATGGTAGCCAATCACCTTCCAGGTTTTTTTTTCTCAAAGCCTAATTGAACAAGCTGAAATTTGAAGCCGATTGGCTACAATGCACAGCCGCACCAGGATTTGCACTCTCCAGTTTAATCAATCCCAATGTCTAAATGTTTAGACCTTTTTATCTCAGAAATATTTAACTAGTTAAGGACTTTGGGTGTACAGTGCAAACCCTAAAACATCAACAAAGTAATCTGGGCACACGCTGTATGCCCTGTTCGCGCAACGCCACTGCTCCCCGACAACTTGTTCTTGCTGACAACAGCTCTGTATCAAAGCAGTGTCTGCAACTACTACTGTAAAAATAAAACTTCTGAACAGCATTCCGAAGAGTCTTCAGATGCTTATTTGGGAAATACAATGTAATAACATTGTTGCACAGTATTTATTCTATTTCATACAAGTGCCGACCACAGGGAGGACTTTTTGTCTGCATGTGATGTTAGATAAAGCAACTTTAGGTTAAATAAAGTTTTTTTTTTAAATAAAAATAGTTCCTATTTTAACTTTTATTAATTGTTAGTTGCCACATACCCTTTCTCTCTTTATGCTATTATTTTTCTGATGATTTTTAAAATTTATTTCTATGATGTTAATGATTATCATTTAAGCGTTTTTATTTTTATATTTATATTTTATGGATCGCAATAAAAAAATTATTGACAAAAAACAACAAACACATCTTTTACTTCACTTGTGAAAACCTTCACAATACTTTGAACCATAGTTGTAATTTTAGTGATAATTTATAGAATATAATGTATACATTTTATATAAAGTAACTCTATTTGTTTTAAAACTAACACTAACACATATTGGAAAAAAATATATTTTTTAGTTGTGCTACAAACTTGTATTTATAGTGTGCATAAAAAATAAAATAATTTTTTTGCAAGACAATATCACCAAAAGTAAGTGGTGTTTGTCCTGAAAAAAAACTATTTAAGTATTACTTTGTTATTCCAAGTAATGGCAACGTTTTTGCTGACTGAATGTGCTCTGGTCCATCAGGGGTATTCATGCGTTATTAATTATAATAAACTTTTGAGGGATGTTAGGAAATACCAAGGAAGAATTAAATCGCAGGAGGGTTTTTATTCAAAAGTTAACTTCAAATCTAATTAAAACTATTTTTTTATTTTGGACATAGTAAAGGATGGTTAAACCCCCTGACAGTTTTGTTTTTTTCTATTCGGTGTCTAGAATATTCCTAAAAATACAATTACATTCCATCTTCCAGGTATAAAAAAAATCTGATTTGTTTTAAAAAAAGCTGTGTATTAATGCACAGCAAAGAAAAATAACGGTATGCAAAATGCAATAGCTAAACTGATTTCTAATTGCTGCAGTCAGATTGTAGAAGGATTCATTCTGATTGGTTTCTATAGGTTATTGCACTGTGCATATTGCTAATAGTCTTTCTTAATGAGTACAATACTGTATTATTGATCAAAACAGAGAAAAAAACATCTAGGCTTGTCCAATAAAACAATGGAAGAAACAAAATGCAGGGTGCACTGCTCAGAGCAACCAGTTAGGATGCATTGTAAACTAAAGTAAGGTCAAACTGTTATGTTTTAAAGCTAAATGTAATCTTTTTTTTATGTTTTCATTTTTGGAGAGGAGAAATATTTGAACCACTGTCAGATTTTTAATTGTGGTCCATGTTTTCACTGGGGAGATTTCTCCTTACATCCTGTCGGAAAAAGAAGTCATGGGAAATCTTCCCAGTGTGGACACAGACTGCATCAAAACATTTTTCCAAGCAGAAGGGGGAAGGGTTAAAAACTCTGTTGGGTTATTATCCCTGCCTTTGTCCCAGGACACCCTTTCATCTAATTTCTAATGCTGTTGTCAAAAGGACAGGAAGTGATGAAACCTCCCCAATTTAGAAATATTTACTGTTCTAAAGTGTTAAACCTACAAAAAGTTATGATATAAGATGCAATTGAAAGGTTATTCGATTTAATTTTATTTAGTTCACAGGTGGTAGTGATTCAAGTGCAGAGTGGGGAGAGGAATTTTTTTGACTATTAAAAAAAGTTGTGCTTGGTACTGGGCTTTAATGGTCAGGTTCACCTTAGTTTTCTAATTGCACTGTTTTTACCGCTTCTATGCAGTAATCTTGACTGCCCTGATTTTTTGATGCTTCTGCAATGCTTCGTTGGTGCTTTGATGAGGCTTTTTGGTGCTTTTTTGAAGCTTTAATGAAGCTTGGCAGATGCTCTGTGTGTGCGGATATCTCATACCTGCAATTTCTCCAAAACAAAGCGAAGGGAAAGCGGAATTAAAGCCTCTCAAAAGCTTTAGGTGCTTCAAGCGAGATTTGTCATAGACTTCTATGGAGGTTTTGAAGATGCTTTGAAGCACCACTAAAGTGACATGGGGTATAATTGTTGAAGCAAAGTAAACACATGGTGTAAACAGGACTGTAAGTTAACTGTTTTATTTAGTTTGGAGGGCTTTGACTGGCATTCAGAGAGCTTTAAAAAAGCGTGTCCGAATCCATGTATTGAAGCAAGTGTAGACAAACCCTTACTGTACAGTCAGCTTGGAAAAAGAAACTGTAAACATCACAAAAAGCCGTTTCTTTTAGAAAAAGTTACCTGGGTTAGGGGCTTTAGCTTAGGGGGCAGTGAAGGGAAGTAGGAAGTAGGGAGGTGTGCCTTCTAAAGTGGACCTGTCCTTTAAAGTGAAATTCCAGGCTAAACCTAACTCATCTTAACCCCCCCCCCCCCGTAACACCTATGCTGACCAACCTCTGTAGGAAAAATGAATATACTTACCTATTTTAAGGCTAATCTGGTCCGGTCACAAAGGGCAGAGGAGGAAGCGCTGACAAGGGATGGGCCATAAAGTCTATGGGTGATGTCACTCACTGCTCTCAGGCATTCTCAGTTGCTGTTGAATGCTCTCTCCCCTGCAGCTGCCATTGCTGACACAGGAGATCACATGACTGGACCAGAGAGGGTCTGTATATACATCTTTATTACACAGGTTAGCCAGCATAGGTATTAGGAATAGCTGGGTGTAACCTGAAATTCCATTTTAGGGTATATTTCTCCTTGCACTGCTTATTGAACAAGCCCATTGCATCTCTGTTTATTCAGTTCCAAATAACATTAAACACCTATATGTTTTATATTTGGCACCCTATAATGATTTGTATGATTTGTATAATTTTCTAATGCTACGTGTCACTGTCATTGTTCTTTTTTTTTCTGGCTCTCTGTCCTCCATCTTGAGCTCCTGCTATCTCCTACTTGGGCAAAGTTTGCCCTACCAGGAGTTTGAAAGAAGAAAAGAGCTATATAAAAATAAATAAAATACACCGCTGAGGGAAATATAAAGATAGCATAAAGGATAGCCAATCAATCAAACTGCGAGCAAAGCACTACAAGGGGACTGTTTCTAGGCCCCGGCTGGCACATGAAGGAATCCTAGCCGCTCTGGGCTCTACCTTAGATAGAGAGAAAGTAATATAGTTTCAGCTTTCCTTCTTTTTTTTTTTTTTTTTAAATCAACTCACTTTGACCTGTGATCTTTAAACAGGCTCTGATATACCATGAAGAAAAATAAAAAGCACTGTCCTTTTATCAGGCTATTTGATCTTTTTTCCAAGGTTATATGTTAAAAAAGAGAGTTTTGTTCTAAAAATATATTGTTCCCTTCAGGCACTAAAAGGAAGACCTCAGTGACATCGCTTTGAAAACAGAATACAAGACAAGATAGACAGACAAAATGGTTAGAGCGTAAAGGAAGGAGGTGGGTGGGGGGGCCTCCAGATCTTGCGCACGAAGCCAGCAGCCATCCTTAAGGAGTTTTCCTGTGTAAAGTGCTAAATAACTTAAGAATCAAGATATTGCCTGCATTGGGAAGTGTGAATTAGTGCTCGTGTGAGCTTTTTTAAAGCCTCAGATCATTATGTGTGACTGTCAGCATCAGACACGCCTGAAAGAGTAAACAAATAGTAAGAGAATTTGGTCATGAGGAGAAAAAAAAAAAGATAGGAGTAAAAAAAAGAATTATGTTATTTTGAAAAAAATATATATTATTTTCAACAAACTTTATATATAAAGACACTGAGATGTTTAAAGCGGTGGGCCTCATTTCAAAAAGTGCCTGAAAGGCAAAATATGTGTCACCCAGAGTGGCCAGTCAGAGTCTTGCTATAATTTTTTAGCCCATACTGTAAAAAATAAAGCTGTAGTCTGATTGGCGGCAAAGGGCTACCAACCTTGAGATGGTTTTGAGACACTTTTTTCGAATGAGCTCCATTGACATCACACCTGATGAAATAATTTCAGCCTTATTTAACAGCAAAGAGCAAAGAAGAATGACGGGCAGGTAATAGCAACCAATCATATTTCAGCTTCTATTAGTCTGACCAATCTAAACTTAAGGAAGCTGATTTGTGGTTGGTTATTGCACAGCAATACCCTCTGCTATTTATGACAGCAGCCCAGCTAGTTAATGTTCTATATAATCTAGTTTTTTGGAAGTCTAAATTGAATATACTGAAAATTATCTTCACCACAGCTCTTTACAGAGAACACTGAATAAATCACATCATCAATTTAAAGTTGTTACACTTTGACGAGCCC
This sequence comes from Lithobates clamitans, assembly GCA_037952925.1. Lineage (NCBI taxonomy): Eukaryota > Metazoa > Chordata > Amphibia > Anura > Ranidae > Lithobates > Lithobates clamitans. The sequence goes on along the minus strand of JBBGZY010000292.1, from coordinate 10,409,841 downwards.
CTAAAAAGTATTTAAAACCTAGGATATGAAAGAGAGTTGTATTACAATTGACTAATATGCAAAAGTTTCAAACCTAACAGAAGATATAGCTATACATAAAGCAAATAGACACATGAAAACATACATACAATGAAGCTTGTAGACTAGGGAATCTCAAACACACACTAATCTTCCTATCTAGTAATGCCACGGGAGGATACTGTTTTCTTCCACCTACCCTAAAATGATAGCTTACTGTTTCTGCATGTGTGCACTTTTACAAACCTATTTTTTGTATTACATAGCTAATCTGGTTGGAAAAGATACAAGTCCATCCAGTTCATCCGAGAAAAAACAAAACAAAAACAGAACACACACAAATCCAAAACCCCCATATACACAATACACATCATATACCCATAGTTGATCCAGTAAAAGGCAAAAAAAACCCAATAAAGCGTGATCCAATATGCTCCAAATTCCTTCCTGATCCCTCAAGAGCCAATTAGATATTCCCTGGATCAACTTTACCTATAAATGTTAGTATCCTAAAGTTCTATAATGTGCATTTAGGAAAAAATCCAGTCCTTTTTTAAAGCAATATACTGAGCTGCCAGAACCAGCTCTTGAGGGAGTCTATTCCACATTTTCACAGCTCATACTGTGAAGAAGCCTTTCTGTATTTGGAGGTTAAATCTCTTTTCCTTCAGACATAAAGAGTCCCCTCTTGTCCTCTGTGATGTCTTTAAAGTGAATAACTCAACACCAAGTTCACGATATGGACCCCTTATATATTTATACATGTTTATCACATCCCCCAATAATCTCCTCTTCTCAAGAGAGAATAAATTCAGTTCCTCTAATCTTCCCTCATAGCTGAGTTCCTCTATGCCTATTATCAGTTTGGTTGGCCTTCTCTGCACTTTCTCCAATTCCCCGATATCCTTTTGGTGAACTGGTGCCCAAAACTGAACTGTATATTACAGATGAGGTCTTACTAATGATATGTACAGGGACAAAATGATCTCTCTCTCTAGAGTCTATACCTCTTTTAATTTGCATTTCTCTAGCTAATGGGATTTCTTTAACATATTGCAGATTTTTCATTTTAAAAAGGTGTTAAACCCAAAACCAAAAATGTGTTATGTTGCAGCTTACCATTGTAATGCCCCGTACACACGGTCGGATTTTCCGACGGAAAATGTGTGATAGGACCTTGTTGTTGGAAATTCCGACCGTGTGTGGGCTCCATCACACATTTTCCATCGGATTTTCTGACACACAAAGTTTGAGAGCAGGATATAAAATTTTCCGACAACAAAATCCATTGTCGGAAATTCCGATCATGTGTACACAAATCCGACGGACAAAATGCCACACATGCTCAGAATAAATAAAGAGATGAAAGCTATTGGCCACTGCCCCGTTTATAGTCCCGACGTACGTGTTTTACATCACCACGTTCAGAACAATCGGATTTTCCGACAACTTTGTGTGACCGTGTGTATGCAAGACAAGTTTGAGCCAACATCCGTCGGAAAAAATCCTAGGATTTTGTTGTCAGAATGTCCAAACAAAGTCCGACCGTGTGTACAGGGCATTAGATGTAGTGCTGCATCAGCATTCTATTTTTCACACTCTTTTTCCTGCAATTTTACCTATTGATACTGTTATTTTGCAACTTTTTTTAACAGACCAAGAAGGCCAGCAAAAGTGTCAGTTGAAGGGTTGGGACAAACAATTTACTACTGATGGGGGGCTTACAATGATCAGCTATTGTTCATTTTTATAAAACCTTTATGCCAAAAGGAAAAAACTGTTGCTGTAACTACTTAAAAAGTTAATCAAGTCCATCTAAATCTGCTAGTATATCTAAGACTATGCTCTCCCCAGATTAACAATGTTGCTGTCCCTGTTGCTCCTCCATCCACAGTGCAGACACCCGAGGACAAGAAGTGTGTTACTGGTTGGATCACCAGATAAAAAAAGGGAAAAAAAGTCTAAAAAAAAGAGGACTAATGCAGCCAACCATATTTATTGATTGGTAAGATACAATGTAATACATTTTAGGTTGTGGGTTTACTACCACTTTAAGCTTAGTGGTTCTATAAAGACAACTAAAACAAAAAAACACAGCGTTCCAAAATGAAAACTGCAACTGGCACGATAACTTACTGGAAAAAAAAAATTGTTGGTTACATATGTTTTTTTTAGCAGATAACTGTTTTTTGGCTCTTATTTTGGAAGAATCTCTTTAGTTGCTGGGAAGAACAAGTATTTATATCCACCTATAATTTTAATTTGCAGATAATATTACCATTTTATAAGAGGAAGTTGACTATCCAAGAATCTAAAATATCTAAACCTAAATGAAAAAACAAGTTCAAAGGTTTACTTTATTAATTAAAAAATGTAGATGTTTTGCTAAATGCAGGCAATCATGGAAATCAAGTGAGATATTTACATGAAACACATTATGCAGGTCAATGTCCCTCAAGGTAGGTGGATTGGCAGCATTCACATTAACATGACAGATGGCACCTGCTTAGCAAATTCATCGTTGTCACATCTAATGGAAGCCCTTATGTTGATTCTCTACCAGCATCACATAATGGTGCTTCCCCCTCTCACAACTCAGATTTGAGCTAGTGGTTAGAAAAGCCTGTGTAACCTTCTTCACTGATGTAGAACAATAAATCTCCATGTATCCTTACATAAAGTATACTGACATCTGCAACACAACATTAAAAAAAAGGCCTCATATAAAAAATCCAGCAATGTATATGGGGATCAGCTATTAAAGAAAACTAAAGTACCATTTCACTAAGGTCACATTTATAGTAATATGTGACCTGCTCACTTTTTTATCTATTTTCTGTTTCATATTATTTCTTAGAATGATAATGAAAGCAAGGCTAGCTGGGATTGGCTGTTTGATTAAAAGGACAGGAGATGAGGGCAAGTCTCACAGAAGTTCTAATCCATCTCTAAACAATCTTAAAGGACAAAAAAAACATTTGGCTGAAGTTCCACTTTAAAGCGGAATACCAAGTAGGTATAAAAGACACAAATTAATGTGGCTTTGCATTCATTATTGAGTCATTAAATGCATTTTTTAAATACATACAGCATAAAGACCTGAATATAACCCAGTATCAGCCTTCTGCATATCAATATTAGGTTGACAGAAGGAGAAACAGAACAAGGAGCCAATCAGGTGTGCCGCAGTGCTTATGTGCTAACAAGGGACAGGCTGACAGAAGGAGAGAGCAGAGTGTCAGAGAGGTGAGCTCATCAGTCTTCTGCTTCTCCTTCACTGTCCGGTTACAAGCTGGGAAAGGATAAAACTGGTAAATGTTACTTAACTGCAACAAAGGAAAGTAAATTATCTGCCTGGTCAGACAGGGCTGGGCTATGTAATAGGGACTAGACAGAAATGCACAAGCTTTGCTATGTATTTTATCTGTGCATTTACCTGTTTGCCTGGAGTCCAGCTTTAAACCATCTAACACATGAATCCTAACATTGACCGTTACATTCAGAGATATCTAATAAAATTACTTCCTAGTTTTCCCACTCTGTAGTCCATTGAAAAATTCATACCCAGCAAGCAAAGCTCATGTCTTCGGATAACATCTGTCAACTCAATAATCTTTATTTTTTAAACAGAGCATCCAGGAAACATTATAATCATTCTCCTTGTATTTGATTTTGTTGTAACCTGAAACGTCTGCTTGCTTTTATTCCAGCAATGATAAATGCATTATTCGGCCTCTGCGAGATGGGTCTAGCTTTTAAGAGGGCAGAGTTCGTCAGAACCGCTGTGAAGTCAGCAAGCAACTACGGGAAAGTATACTTCATGGGAAACACTCTGCCTGCCCTGGGAAAGACAATATCTGAGCATTAAATTGGTTCTAGTTAATTAGAGCAGCTAATTACCAGAATTTGAGAAGTGCTTTTCTGTAAGTAGGTACTACTGAATCAGCTGCTATATTCTTATTATGGTAGTGGATTCCTGTACAAAACACTTCAAATCTGCATTAAACTTCATCCGGAAAGATTCATCTGCATAAGTAAACAGCTGAGATCTAGATAATACAATTATTTCTTAAGTATAGTAGCTTTTAGAGGTTACTTTTTTTCTTTAGCTAAAGGAAGAGTCCCCAGCATGCTAATAGCGCAACAGAAAAAACATCTTTCCACACGGTTAGGACAACACATTGAAGAATCTTAGAAGCTCTGGATTGAGTGATTCACTATGAATTTAGAATTTGTGATAACTAATGGTTTTTCAAGAGTATTAAAAGGGTTAGACTCCAAGGTGATTTATAGGTCATATTCCTATGGATCTAGAATCTATCCACAAAAATGGTTTCCTTAGTACCATGAAATGCCACTAACTGCTAGTAAAATGGCAAGTTGCAATCTAGTGTACAGTGTTAGAGCCTGTGTCATCAAGCTTTGGGCTTGTGCCAAAGGCATTAGTTTGACATCAGTTTGAAATACTTCTGAGATCATTCAAAATTCATTAACAATTTCAGTTAATCTCTTTTTGAGTTGAATTTGACCACTGCTTCAAGTGGTTTTTAACCTCCCTGGCGGTATGATTATTTCGGATTTTAGGTGCTGAAAGCGGTACCATTATTTTGCATGGAAATTTGGCGTTTTATATTGTAGGTCTGTAATTCTTAACAATAACACACTTAAATCTGTCCAAACAAGTGTCTAGTAGATATCCCGGGTATGATAAAGTTTGAAACACAAAAACATAAATTATAATATAATAAATAAAAATAAATAATTTAAAAAATTAAAAATAAATACTACTAAAATAAATTTCCCCATGATTCACTATCGCTCAATTCTGCAAGTGTTCTAATTTACTATCGCTGTTTTCTAGCTGGTCTAAAGCCATTTTTGACGTAAAGGGACACTTTTTGGTTGCTATGGACAATCTCCAGTTTCCAGGCAGAAAGAACAGTATATATCACATAAAAGTGCATGCAGGGCATTGGCCAAAGCACTGGGGACAAAAGGGATGTGAAATTATTTCATACAGTACTGTAATCTGTAAGATTACAGTACTGTATGTGTCATGATTTAGACATTTTTTGAATTTGCCGCCAGGCTCTGCCCCCGTGCGTCGCGACGCTCGCAGGGAACGGAGCCTGGCACAGAGAGGCTTCGGGCAGAGGACAGAGCCCGCAGACACAGCGGGGGACATCGCAGGATCCCGGGGACAAGGTAAGTAATGCCACACCAGGATCCTGCGATGCAATCCCGAGTGTGGCTCGGGGTTACCGCTAATGGTCCTGATTTTTAACCCCGAGCCACACTCGGGAAAACCGCCAGGGAGGCTACATTCCCATAGACATAGCCCATAACCCAAAGACACACATCATTACTTTTACAAAAATGGTTTCCTTTCCGTTTATGATATCATTAGCCCATAGAAAACTGTTATGCTGCTTTGTAACAAATAAACCAAAATTGGGTGAGGTGTTAATGTCATTATATTCATGTTAAATCATTGGCTTTTTGGCTTATTAACTGAAACAAACAGACAAAACTGATTTTTTTTTCCTTTACCACTACTGTTGTAAGTTTACCCATTCTGTTCTATATGCCTGCACAGGTAAGGAGGGCAAAGACACTTTTGTAAGTCTACCTATTTTTAGACACCATTTCCCTAATATAGCTCCAGTATATCAGTTTTTTGGTGTTGGCACTATTTTATCCTGGCGTAAGAGTGTTACATTTTGGCACCATCACTTCTGGGCTTTGATAAAGAAAGGAGGGGTTATATTAGTGTTGGGGGTTAGTGAAGGGTCAGGTGAGGATCAATGATTAAGTTCATAAGATTAGGGTTACTGGGGTATTTTAGAGTTAAGAGATAGATTGTGTAGGCATTTAGGTTAAGGGTTCATTTTCAAAATTGGGTTAGAGTGAAGGTTGAGTGTTAATGTTGTTTAATTATATAGGTTAAATATGATATTTCATGCGAGGGTTAGGATTAGGTGTTAAGGTCAGGTTAGGAATAGGTAAAAGATCTGGGTAAATTTGTTACCCAATATAATTTTAACTTAATCAGTGCCAGGCTGCTGATGCCAAAAACCAAAGCACAGCAATCCCTGCTTGTGCTCGTGCTTTGGACAAACACTGAGCAAGTGGCACCCTCACCGAGGGAACTCTTTATCTGCTCTAAGGTTTGCTAAGTATCTTCCCTTTGCTCAAAAATGTACACACTAACAATTTCCATTCCAAGTTTAATCTCAGCTATCAGATATACTATGGCAAATTAACATAAAGACAGATTTCGGGTAATTACCCTGGCTGAACAAAGAATATTTCATGATGTTTAATGGAATAAATAAGTGAATAAACTGGGCTTGAAGACCTTTGCCCAATGTTTTCTAAATTTTAGTCCACAATATGGCTGCCCTGATTAGTACCTAAGCCTAGTAATGCTATTGCAGCCTAAAATGTGCAGAAGATAACACCACCGAAATGGCAGCACCTGTTGTAATCTTCTAATCAATCCCTGTGGAGCTCTTTGAATCGTGGGCCCTACCCAATGTTGTTCAACTGTCAAATGGTAAAGACTCTACTTCCACATGAGCCTCCATTTTGTGGAGTTTAGCATTGGGGGCAGGGCTTAATGTCAAGTCAATAATGTGGTCTTAGCCATTACCCTATTATAGTAAAGGGTCAGGTTAGGGTCAAGGATTTGACAAGTTGATAAGATAAGGGTTTACAGGGTATTTTAGTTTTAACAGATAGGTTGTAAGGGCACTTAGGTTAAGGGTTCATTTTTAAGATGGGTAATGGGTGGAGTTTAGCATTGGGAGGGGTAGGGCTTAATTTCAAGTCAATAGTGGGGTCTTAGCCAAGGTACCCCAAAGGGATACAGGTTGATCTACCCTAGGCACTCTGCAGACCAGGACAGGTGTACTTTATGTGAGACAAAATAAATTATTTTTTGTGAAATAATCTGGCTTATGAACTTTGTTTCTATCATCGCTATTTAAATAAACAGTGAGCGTCTCTCTCTTTTCAGCATGATTTTGTAATACTGTTATTTTCTTGAGTAGATGGTGCATAAGTGAAGGTTAGAACAAGAATTAACTGACTGACTGAACTGATAAATCCCATTCCGCTATTGCTGTAGTGTCACAACATTCCGCGGCATCAAGCCATCTATAAAATTAAATTCTTTTATTCTCTTTCAACCAGGTTTGTTCTAGCCCACAGCCGATGTGCCCAGTGTGGAAAGTGTCTTTGTTATCTCAAATTACATTTATAAACAATTTAAGCCCTATGAGGCATAGTTGCATTGCCTTCTAAATCCCTCACACTGAGCCCAGAGCAATATCTTCTAAGAGAGAACAGGCAGAAACTTTTTATGGAAAGAGTAAGAGGGCCGAGGGATTCTACTTCTCTTCATTCCAGTTATAATTTGCTTTTTCGTAAATTAAATATACTGTTGCTCTTAGTCCTTAATACATGTGTCTGTGTCCTGTCTGGCCATTAAAATAACTTAATTTTTTAAAAAATATTTTCTGCATTTCTTCTGGAGCAATTTAGCTTGTCATTGCTAGAGCGGCCATGGATTTTAGAAGCATAAACATCATGTCCTAAGGGACATATCATACATAATCATGAGGTGAGTTTTACCTTTCTCTTGTTTTTGGCCTCTGCAAGTTTAAAAGAGTTGGCTTGTGTACGTTTGCACAAAATGGCTGCCAGCAACATATAAAAGAAGAGACATCAGTGATGTAAGCTCTTCATAACTGTTCCACATTCCAGTACTCATATAATGTGGCTAATCAAGCACAACTAGAGATAAGGAAATGAACAAAAACTGTAGTTACTGGCCAACTAATTTGTTTTTGCATTTTACTTTTAAGGAAAATTTAAAGAAATCAGGCTTGAAGAATCAATCCAAAGGCAAAACTAGTAGAGCCAAGCTGTGGAAAGACGACAACCTCCTATTCTACTGTGTGCCAAGTGTGTCAACCCTTTAACCTCCCTGGCGGTATGATTATTTCAGATTTTTGTGTCTCAAAGCGGTACAATTATTTTGCATAGAAATTTGGCGTTTTATATTGTAGGCCTGAAATTCTTAGCAATAACACACTTATATCTGTCCACCAAGAGTCTAATAGATATCCCGGGTATGATGAAGGTTGAAACACAAAATCATAAATTATAATATAATAAATAAATAAATACATATAATTATAAAAAATAATAATATAATAATAATAAAATAAATTTCCCCACGATTCAATATCGCTCAAATTCGGCAAGTGTTCTAATTTACTATAGTTGTTTTCTAGCTGGTCTAAAACCACTTTTGTCGTAAAGGGACACTTTTTGGTTGCTATGGACAATCTCTAGTTTCCAGGCAGAAAGAACATAGAGCATATAAAACTGCATGCAGGGCATTGGAAAAAGCACTGGGAACAAAAGGGATGTGAAATGATTTCATACAGTAATGCAATCTGTAAGATGCGTTATGAATTTTCACTTTTTTGAATTTGCCACCAGGCTCCGCCCCCATGCGTCGCAACGCTCGTAGGGAATGGAGCCCGGCACGCAGGACATCGGGGCGGAGGACAGAGCCCACGGACACACGGGGGGGGACATTGCAGGATCCTGGGGACAAGGTAAGTAACTTCTTCCAGGATCCTGCAATGCAATCCCGAGTGTGGCTCAGGGTTACCACTAATGGTACTGAAATTTAACCCCGTGCCACACTCGGGAAAACCGACAGGAAGGCTCCACCACTTCAGCTACATCATCACATCTTCTGTCATGTCTTATTGATTCACAATATACCAAACCTTTAGAAATAAGTAGATAGGCAGTACCAAGGAGACCACAGCAAATATTATGGGGTTGATTTTTTTAAAGGGAATTCACTGCTGTTCACTTTGCAAGGGAATTTTCACTTGCCCTAATCTGGTGAAAATTCACTTTGCAAATAACCAATTACGTGCAAGGAAAAAAAGGTTTGTGATGGCACATGATTGGAAGACAGAAGTCAGCACAACTTCACTTCATTCACTAAGCTAAAGGAAAATCCCCTTGCAAAGTGAAGAGCCTAGTTGCCTTCGGTAAATCAACCCCTATAGCACTGGCTAATTCTTCTTCTTAAAACGAATGTGCTATACATTGACAGAAAACCATCAAGCTGGAAAAAACGGTATGAATCAAAAAATCACTGCCAGGAGCAAAGGCTGTCTTACTGCTGCTTCTCTTCCCTTTAGCACACCTACGGTATCACTTTGGTTCAGCTGCTCCCTCTTTTTCTGACAGATACTGACAATTAACATGTACCAATGCAAATAGAACATTAGTACATGGTAATTGTCTTCAAATATCCCTATCTATCAATGCCATGTCACCAAATTGATGCAATGGGGGAGACACTGACACTGGCAATGGCCATGGGAACAACAGTCTACCTACAGCAATTGCTATGATCATGGAACATATTAAATGTAGGCATATACATGCTACATCTTATGTAAAAAAACGAAAATAGTTTTCCTTTGGTTTTTCCATAATTTAACTATCTCTTTAAGGCTATTTTATGCCCAAAATTTGCTGGACATTTAATCATCACATCTATATGAGATTGTTGGACATTCCTTTTCAAAATCTCACTCAAAATAAATATCTTGGATATTTGTGGGTTTTCTATAACTGCCTGTCAGTTCATAGTAGCTGGAAAATTGAAACAAAGCAAGCCTATGAGTCACGTTTGGGTATTTTTCATCAGCTACAAAGTTTCTCAAGGATACTCCTAGACTAGTTTTAAGGGTTTTTATAAAAATATAATCATAAATCACCTCTTTATTTGTCTGATAACAGTAATCTGAAAACCATGATTGATTACTATGGCTTACCACACTGAATGCTTGTTTGGATGAGCCTTTTAAGGCAGTGCATGATTAAAAAAAAGGTGCAATGTATTCAAAATCACAGCGCAGTTAGCTAAGTACTAAGTACAATGGGCAGTATTCACAGCATCCAATCGGAGTTATTCAGTGCTCTAAAGTTACTCGAAAAGTCACTTGGAGACTTGGAGTTTTGCTTCTTGCACTGTTTACAGAATAATTATAGAAAACCCACAAATATCCAAGATATTTATTTTGAGTGAGATTTTGAAAAGGAATGCCCAACAATCCCATATAGATGTGATGATTAAATGTCCAGCAAATTTTGGGCATAAAATAGCCTTAAAGAGATATGCCATACTTATTTCATATAGAAATATAAAGTACAAGATGACAGGTTCTCTCTAAAAGAGTTAACAGAACCTAAAGGATTTTGAGAATTTTCTAAACTTTTAGATCTCTCCCAAGAAAATGTTCCTTTTATTCACACACAGACATGATAAATCTTAATGAATGGATAAGGAAACAAGAACAAAAATAAAAAAATTAAAAACTGTACAGAGATGGTAGAAAATTGGATGTGGGATAAAAAGAGCTCGTAAAGTAAACTTTGTCAGAAACCTCCATCAAACATTTCATTATAAATCAAAAGACCTCTCTATCTCTTTCTCTTTGAGCGTGAGGAATAAAACACAAATTCAAAATTTCATTCAGTTTTTTTCTTCTTTCAGGATAAAGCTTTGCAAGGCAGACAGATGTGACAGCTTACTGAATATGCTAAAATTTACTTTCATATGTAACTGAACTTAGTTTTCATCTAAAAAGCTTTATACTGTAAGCTGTATCAGCTACAACAAACAATAAAAGTATACTGTGCAAATAAAATGAGATTCATTCTATCTATCTATCTATCTATCTATCTATCTATCTATCTATCTATCTATCTATCTATCTATCTATCTATCTATCTATCTATCTATCTACATTTCTGCTTATTTCATATCTGTCTGTCTATGAACGTTGCTAGACCCAAGTACCTAAACACGTTCTCTCCTGCTTGGTAATTCTGGGTCTGTCGACATCCAGCAGATGCAAAAGCAGCGATAGAGAAACTGGTCTTCCATCAGACATTGCCTACATGGATTTGGTGCTATCACGCAGGGGACACTACACTAACCCAACAATGTAAAGGGGCACCTCTACAATATCCACCAATGAAAGGTGGCAAAATGCCACTGGCCACCAATGTAAGGGAGCACTTCACCACTGACAAATAATGTCAGGAGGCACTCCTCCAGTAAGAAATGTAAGGGGGCACTGTGCCACAGGTCACCATTGTAAGGGGATACTTCTTCCTTGACCACAAATGGAATTGGGTACTTTTACACAGACCATTAATGTAAAAGGACACTTCACCTATCACAAATATTAGGAGGTTCTCATTGACCACTAATCTAAGGGGTATTTCTTTACTGACTACAAATGTAGTGAGACACTTCTTCACTGACCAAATGTAGAGGGAAGCTTTCCCATGGACCAACACTGTAAAGGGGCTCTTCTCCACTGACCACCAATTTAATGGGCCACGTCTCCACTTACCTTCAGAGTAATGTGGTAACTTTCCACTGGCTACAAATGTATGCATCCACTCTAAACAGGACTACCAATGCAAGGGACATTTTTCCACTGGCCACTTTGCACCGTGCATAGCTCAGACATAATTCCAGTTGCATCACTTTGCTGTGTGTTACAAACTCCTAACTAAACTGCTCTTTTGCCTCAACAGTTGCTGCTAAGCGGTCCCTATCTATATAAAGTTCCTATGCAAAAAGCACACACAATGAAAAACAGTTTGTTCCTCAAAGAATGATAATTTGTCCTGATGTTTATGTGTGTCTGTAAGACTCTCACTTAGTGCACAGTAAAACAAAAAAAAACATTTGTGGGAACAAGGACTGTGGCAAACATGTGCACTATACACAGCAAGTTGGCTCTTTAGTCATGTCCACAATTCACTTTCAGTGTGCCCAAAGGTGCTCCAGGTCTTTCACAATCCTAGCAACATTCCTGTGTCTTTCTATCCCTTCTCATCTATATACATACGTTTTCAGATGGCCAACTTAGTGTTTTCAAATGATTGATGGAACTGGCACATGACAGGGCTTGAGAGCAACAACTGATCAAGTTAATAAATCCTGCCCTCATCACTACAGCTGCATCAACTGCACCAGCAAATGCCAGTACATTGTTTTCCCCCGTCTCTTAGCTTACAATAGCCAAACTGTCATATTCGTGTACCTTACATCTAAGAGCAGTGCCAGAAAGCACATCTGACCACCTCTGAAATGCTATTTTCAGGCTTTGGGTACTGTGGTCACCCTAAGGACATGTGTTGTTTTTCAGTCAATTAAAACCAATTAAAACCACTTTTGATCTACCCAGAATCACAAATATGATCTAAAGGGATCGCCAGAAACTAAGCAATTTATCACCTTTGAGTTTGCTTGACCATCAGAATTTAAAAGATTGTGAAATTGACATTGAAATTGTGTTTAAAAAAAAAAAATGTGATCACTTTTATTGCTGTCACAAGGAATGTAAACATTCCTTGTGACAGTAATAGGTGGTGACAGGTACTCTTTATGGTCTTTGACCCCCGATCCCTCCTTTGCACTTCAAAGTATTCAGATCGCCATTTTTGGCGATTCTGACTACTGTATATTTTTTTAAAACCGGCGCCATTGGCAGCCGAGTAAATGGGAAGTGACGTCATGACGTTGCTTCCGCGTTTACAATTAGGAGGCTGCTTACGGCTTTGTACCAGACTGTTACTAGCTGCCGGAGGCGGCAGATTGGTGATCGGGCCTCCCGGTGGATCAGAAGGCCCGGTAAGAGTGGCGGGAGGCGGCGGGAAGGGGGGACGTCCCCTCCTACTGCTCCGGTATAACAGCTGAGCGGCTATTAGCCACATCGGTTGTTATACCTGGAAAGCCGATCGCTGGCTCTAAAAAACAGTACTGGGATGATGCCTGCATCTGCGGGTATCATCCCGGTATAACCTCCGAAAGCCGAGTATGCATATCTGTGTACGCTCGGCGGGAAGGGGTTAACAATTTTATCAAAAGCAATCTGATATTTTTTTTACCAGGTTTCTATCAGGGCAATTTCTCATTTCCATCTAGACAATCGAAACCACCATTTTATGTGTTTGTTTGCTTTGGAATTTCTGCATTAAATTGCCATGTGTATGACCAGCTTAAAGCATGATATAGCTGCTGTAAGCCAGCTGCCTGGATAGCTGCATCAATAAATCCTACTCATTTTGCATAACTGGAAAGAAAGGAAAATAAAAACTTTGATGGATTTTTCATGCTAAGTGATAAAATACATTGAATTTCAAAAGCCTAAACACATAAGAGTAGAAGACTTTCCTTAAAACAGACTAGAGGGTTTCAACCATATTATCAGAGAAGCAAGTAGCCTCTCTACTTGTGTTAAGTGATAATGGCCATCAGACAATGAGGTAAATGCCTATACGGTTTCTAATGAAAATAAACCAGAAATAACACAAAACACTGCACTAAGCTCTGAATTCCTATTACAGCAGATCTATCACATACATATAAAATTCTATAAAAACACAAAAAGCCTCTCAATAAATCTAAAGAAAACACTGTTGCCTGTAGCAAACAATTATTCTTTCTTTTGATTTCCTATAATACACTGTGATAAACCTGGCTCACTGACAGGAAAGAAGGTTCTTCCTTAAGACACCAGATCAAGGCCCATAGAGTAATGATTTGTTAAATTACTCGCTGTATTAATACACAAAATAAGGAACATCTACAGAACTAGACTTGGATTCTAAAAGTGCAAAACTGTGTGTTTTTTCCCAAAGGGGATAATTCTCCAGTTCCCAGGGTCCAAGCTGCTTTGGTTTTCCTATCTCTCCCATTGTAATAATGTGCCAAAGTCTAACCCAACAGCATGACCTGAATCCATTTTGAACCACCTTAACATCTTATGAGGGCAATGCTGGCTATGTACAACCCCTGGCAAAAATTATGGAATCAGCAGTCCCTGAGGATGTTCCTTCAGTTGTTTATTGTTGTAGAAAAAAAGCAGATCACAGACATGGCCAAAAACTAAAGGCATTTCAAATGGCAACTTTCTGGCTTTAAGAAACACTAAAAGAAATCAAGAAAAATAATTGTGGTGGCCAGTAACAGTTAGATTTATAGAACAAGCACAGGGACTGGTGATTCCATAATTTTTGAGGTTGTATTACAACTATATAACTGCTTCTACAATGTCCTTTTAAACATTTTTGAGTAGTTATCTTCTAGAACCATCATTCCCAACCAGGATTCTGTGGGACCCTAGGATTCCTCCAGAGGCCACAAGGGGTTCCTTGAGCTGTGGATGATTAACCTTTCATCTGATGGTGCCTGAATAATTCATGGGCCAGTGTCACTTAGCAGAGCCAGATGCATGACATTATTGATCTTTTTTAGCTCTCTGAAAGGGTGGCATTTCAACCACCCCTGTAAAGGGGAAGATTCTTTCCACTTGTCACCAATGTAACGGGCATTTTTCTCACTGGCCCCCAATAATATTGGTTCAGCAGGTATTCACAGAGACCAGAAAATTAATATGGCTTCTTTTTGGGTGAAATGGTTGCGAAGTAGTGTAAACAGCCAGTTTACTGGTATACAACAGTCATAATATGCTCCTAACAACACACTTTTGTCAAATATGTTCCACCATGCACCAGAGGCCCCTGCCTGGCTTCTAACAACCACATGCCAATTAGTGTGATAGCTCTTGCCTGGCTATATTTTATTCTGGGAAAGAGGTGGAGTGTTTTACAGCTGACATTCCTAATAAAACAAACAACACAGAAAAACTAGGCATCTCAATTAAGCTTTTACGTGTAGTGTATTATTAATGAGAGTTGTATCTGCATTGCATGAAGACCTGAAGACCAAAAAATCTCATTCTGATTGCACCTTAGGTGTCTTCTGCTGCTAGGTTCTCTATGAAAATAACACAGATTCAACCTGTAAGAAGTCTCCTCAGGGACATAGTAGTATTGCCGCATTAACACTGAGATGCTAGGGTGCAGTACAAGTGCTTTTTCAAAGAGCATTTAAAGCTGAACTCCAATCAAATAGATAAATACACCATTGAAATACATATACAATAACTGGCAAAGTATTTCTATTTATATTCACCCAGTCAGATTTACACAACCCGACCAGATACCAAAGCAAGGTACCTACCCCCCACTTATTCTACTCTATTTAGGCAATGAAGCTTAGTAACCTTCATGCCCCAGTCTGTGAATGGACATGAAAGAACATCAACAGGCTGATTCATTCATCTCTGTATTAGCTCAGAGTCCTGGCCTCCCTCTCCCCAGAAGTGCTACTGTACAAAGTACTACAAAAGGCCGTTCTTATGACAGGTTCATGTGCTTAAATTAGCTGCCCTTATAATACATCTAATATTTTTTTATGTGATTATTTTGATTTATTATCTGCCTGGAGTTCAACTTTAAAGTCTTAGGCTTTCTGATGGTAGGTTTAATTCAGCACCCCTGGGCCAAAGGCGTGCGTTATTGCTAAACAATCAACACAGCAAGCAAGTCATCATGGTACATTACAGGATAAAACACAAGCTCTTGGCAGCAACAAAGAAAACAAAAACGAGTAACAAGATAGGACCGGTCCCATCAACGCCCTGAAAGAAAAATGTCACTGCCACAGTGTTAGTTTTGACAGTATTTCTGGTAAAATTCAGTAATTCTCATAGCAAGCAAAAAAAAAAAAAAAAAGAAAATTGACGTCTCCAACAGCTAGCACACTCCTGCTCTGGGACTCTGCTCGGGGCTCAGGCTGCAAAGCAAAGAATGCACGAAGATTAATTTAATGGACGTTAGTAGAAATAGGTGCTACCCAAAGACCAGTTTCCTGGTTGGGTTTGCTACTCTGTGGCTTTCGTGCCAAAACCTCATTTATTTAAAGTGACTAACTTGCAAGAAAGTATAGGGGATGCCATTGCTTACCTCTCTTTTGAGCATGTTAAGAGAAAACTAGGCAAACTAGACAAAACCAAGAAACTATCATTTTCAAAAAAGCCCAGCAATTGAAGCCCCCATACTTTTCACACGAAAAAGTCACCTTAACAGAAATTTAAATCTAACACATGGTGTTTTGTATAAAAACGGTAATAATACATATGACAGAGATATGTAAAAGTTTCAGTAACTTACCAAAACTGAATATTAGTGAAGCAAGTGTCAGAGGGGACAATGGGCCTGATTTACTAAAGCAAATAAACCACAGAAGGGATAGATGGTTATGATACACTTGCATCACGCCCACACATTTAATAGAAGAAAACAGACTGTACACTTTGTAAGCCCCGTTGCTCCAGAGCTTAGTAAGTGAGGATAAGCTCTTCTAACTTCCATCATCCAATCATGTGCAAACAAAAATGGTGTTTTCTTATTTTCCTTGAGTGTGATTGGGTATTCTTAGCAAAGTGAGGCTTCGCATCATTTACCATGCTTTGGAGCAACTACACCTGCACAGTCTATTTGCCTATAGTAAATCACCTCCATAGCATTCATACCCCCGAACATAGTTTGCAAATCATACACTGATGTCCAAGGCCTACTCAACAATGCTAGCTTGCGATATACGTTGTAGATTTAAATAATGCTTCTTTTGTGCCTTGCCTTGGAAACAAAAAGGTACTCTATGCAATGTGCACCTCAACAATTTTCTAACAAAATTAATTAAATAATAAAAAAAACTAATGTGAGTGGCTCACTAAGAAAATAAAACATGCACGTGCCAAGCTTGACAGCGTGTCAAAAAAAAAACATGTAGGCTATGCTGTCATAGGAGAAAGCCAGTGTACAAATGGATATTTATCACTGAAATCTCCACTCCAAGCACCAGCATACGCATTCTAGTGCTTGAATTACACATACGCACCATGATTTGCTTAGGATGCATGCCTCTTTATGTGGGGTGCATTGAGGCTACTTACAAATTTGTGTTTTTTTTCTTTTTCTTTTTACAGTGGTGATGTATTGATGACAGCCGTAAGCACTTGAGAATGATTTAATCCTACATGGTATGCACATTGAAAAAATGTAACATAGATTAGATAGATCCAAAAATATTAGGCAAAAATCGAATTTTTATTTTAGGCACACTGTGGCTCAGTTGTACATTTGTATGCTGGAGCATATATTTCAAACCAAAGCACACCTGTTAGTAAATTCAACATATAAACAATGTAGCCTGTGCAGGGGTGTCTGCATGCATGGCAGGTGTATAATAAATTTTGTAAGCATGCAATTTGTTTGTTCATTTGATCAATGCGTCACTGTAGGGACATATCCTTTAGTAAATCAGGCTTAATATCTTCCGTGCATAACACAGAATTCTTGTTGAATATTCAATATATAGGAAAGATGATCTGCACTCCGATTGTTGCTCTTAAAAAAATCTTCATTTTATTGAAAAGCTATAGTGCACAAACGCAGATAAAAACAGTTGATGCGTTTCAGCCTATAAGGCCTTAGTCATAAGTAGTGGTTATGACTAAGGCCTTATAGGCTGAATGGCGTCAACTGTTTTTGTCTGCATTTCTGCAATATGGCTTTTCAATAAAATTAAGATTTTTTAAGAGCAACAACCAGAGTGCGGATCATCTTTCCTACATTACTCTACTCAGCCAATGACTGTGGATCGAGCACCCGGGAGGCCTGCTATCTATATGTTGTATGGGTAGTAACACTGACTTTTCTGTTTATACTTTGAATATTCAATATACCAATCAGCCTGTCTTAGCATAAAAAGACAGAAAAGACAAACGGCCCAGTCAAACTTTTCCATTCGAATGCACTATTCATTAATGTGCATTGCATTATGGCAGCCTGTTCATTTGAATGGCCAGCCAACAAACCAAAACAGACCAGAAAATAAACATGCACTTTTTTGCAATGCAAGGTAGTGTGTTACAATGAGCTGAAGTGCCCTGAAAGGTGGGTTGCCTTAGAGCATTGGGCTACCATTGAAAACGAATGGTACTACGACCAAAATTGCAATGCATATGTGTGTGATTGGGCATCACACCACACAGCTTTAAAAAAAGAAAAAAAAGTTACCAGGGTATGTAAAATCCACAGTCCTGGTAAAACACAAAACTTAAAATGTAAAACTGTGATTTTTTTTACTATATTTTTTAACCATATTTTAAAATTTTCCCTGATAAAAAAAGTTCCGGAAAATGCGAAAAAAATTTAAAAAAGAAAAAAAAAAAAGGAAGATATTATACACCCTAGTATTCATGGATTTAAGAGAATAAAAGCTAAATATAGCGACATAGTAAAGAACTCTCACTGCAAAAACGGATCTTACTGTCAAACTGTTCCATTTAGGCAGATATTACATTTAATTAAGGGAACGTGCAATTGATTTCTGATGCAAACTGTATTTCAGCTAAAAACAATTAAGAGGATATGTCATGACTGTGCTAAGCTTAGCTCTAAATTACTGACAGCTGAATTATCTTATAAACTGGCTACAAAGTCAATTAGCTGAGAACCTATGAAATACCATAGTAGATGGAAACATATGTTACCATGGGCTTTTTAATATCTCTGATAGTTAATGCTGATATTGCGCTATATCTATTGGTTTGATACTGACAGAGACACATCTCTCTCATGAATGTTGTCATTTCAGGCTTGCGTTGTATTCTCAGTGTATCTGCAGCCCTGTACACAGTGGAGGCAACCATTCTTTGAGGAAAATGAATAATCAAGAGGATGTAGCCTAGTCATTAATGCTGCAACCGAGGCTAAATTTTTATTTGCAATTAAGTGGCCTTGGCCTTTATTTAAGCCAAATTATTATTAGCTGGGTGTGTGCCAGGCATCTCCTGGGTTGACAAATTATGCCTATAGATGACTTAGCCATAACAGGCCCCATGTATGAAATGTCTAAATAGGGACGGTTTCTAATTCCCTCCTTTCAACCAATTAGACCTTCCTTTTCTTGTTTCTAGGGCATATTTGATTATGTAGGAGAGACACTGACTGGTTCATAGGAGACAACATACACTTCATAATTTATATGATAAAATTGGTGGCCATTTTGTTCTTTTTGATATTTTATTTCCACACTCAGAAAACATGCTAAAAATATAATTTGCAGAGTGGACCATATTCGCAAAGCTATGTTCAATTCCCTATCCAGATCTTAAGCATGTCCCTGAAGGCACTATCACTAGCTCATAAGCTGAAAAGTGATTAATATATGGCTGCCTCCATCCTATAAAGTCAGCAGGCACACTTCAATAAAACTACACCAAAAAGCCTGTGTATGGGTAGTAGAGAGGCTAAACCAGGACACCAGAAAACAATACAAACACAGTAGTCCCATATGCATTACACGTCTCTGAGGGTTCGATTTGAGAGTACATTCAAGAAAACGGGAAAGAATGGCTACTGGCTCTGTGACAAGGAGATTCAGTCTTCACAGACCTGCAAGAAATGGGAAGAAAAGAAAAATAAAATAAAATGAAATAATAAAAAGCCACACATATGCGCCCTACAAAAGAACAGACCAGATCACAGCTGGAAGGGAGGCAAACCTTTTAATCAGGTCCTTGAAATACAAGCTGCAGGAAGCTAGAATATTTTGATGGACTTCAAACTCTTTGCCTTCAACAATAATTTTCAGGTCTGTAAACTCTTTCGCTCTACGCTGCTGGTTCAGCTCCTTCAACATTTCTGCAGAACAGAAAAGACAGACATTGCCAGGGTTCCAATTAAGAATTAGTTTTTCTCTTTTTTTTGTTTTCTCTTTTTTTTGTTTTGTTTTATTGAACTGAAGATGATGTGAGAGCATTTGGGGGCATCAGCAACACTGGCACAAAGTAAAAAAATACTATAATGAATGGCATCAGACATTTGTTCATTCTTTCTTTTATCCCAAGATTCCCCATAAAAAATAGTACCTAGTTTAGCTCCATTCTGTGTGATGCAGTGCATTTGCCAGAAAAAGGGCAATCAAAGGGAACAGGTAAAAACAGTGATCGGTGATATGCTAAAGCAATTCAGAATCCAGTGTAATTGTGGTAAAGTCGGAGAGTGCGTTTCACCGACTTCAGTGAGATTTCAGAGAGAACCTCACATGTGGGCTGAGTCTGCTTCTTGAAGAGCATGCTGTGCAGTGTCCTCTCACGGTTTGTTGTATTACCAAGTAGGTTTGAATTTGAATGGTGTCTATGGGAACATTTGAGTTTACCTTTACACTTGTCCATCTGCTTTTTTTTTTTTCTTACACTTGGCCAATGACAAGCAATATCTCTTGTCTGTCTAGGGAATGAACCCTGTTGTTATGGCCAGGAAATTCCATCAAAATCCATGGGGCAAAAATTAAACCAAGTTGCACCAATGAGGAACATACAGCACAATCAAAAATGGATGTGTAAACACCACATAGAAACCTCACAACAAAAGGAATTACAAATAGGTATGCAAAAGAGATTATGGGGTTCCCAGATCACCAAAATACCCAGAAACAGGAGCAGGATGCACTGGTGTACTACAGCTATATCTGGATATACATCTGAGACTTGTGGACTCTATTTGATTTTTATTGATGATTGTGCTCCATCAGGGGGTGATTTCTCCTTACCTCCAGTGTGGACAGAAAGTTTTTGAAAATCTCACCAAGGTGAACACTGACAAAAACACATTTTTAGCAGAGTGGGCAAGAATATTTTTTATTGTTGTCTGTGCCTTCCTACATCAGTGACACCCGCACATTCCATTTTTTGTATGGGCGTCAGAGGGACTAAATTTGGTCTGGGCATTTAGGCTCCAATGACCTCTTGACACGTTGGGGGTTACAATAATTTCAAAGAAAGCTTATGACTTGAATTTATTATACGATCTTGTACTTATGTTTTCCTTTTCTCGAGTCTTACACAGGCAAGTCTTAACATAGAAAAAAAAACAGTATTCCGTGTTCCCTGCATGCACCATTTCATTCCTGCAATTGATTGAAAATAAAGTTCTTTATCCTTGTATTAAAGCTTTAAAGTACTTTGTCTGAGCTTAGTCCTCTGTACCAGTGCTGCTAATGCCCCCAATGCACCATATAGATAAATCTAATTGGAATAATGCACACCATACTGTAAAATAAAAAGATGTATCGGATCACTGAGGTGTTCTATAGATTCTCAAAAGCACAGATCTGCAGACCAAGTGTCTTTATACAGATCATGGAACTCCTCTGTGACCTAGTAGGTCTTGATTATGTCACAGTACGAAGGGGATACATTAAACCTTATATTACACAAGTTACAGTTTAGAGCTTGTAGGGGTTGACCCTTGTGTGAGTTTTCTGTCTCAGTTGCATTGTGGAACACCTTCAAAATAAGTCATGTGATGTAATATACTGTATATTTATATGTGATCTTGCTCCAAACATATTGTATAATGTGCAGGTCTGATCTCATCACTTATAATTCACAAGGATGTCATCACTGCTCCCCAAATACAGGCAATGCCGTTACTAAACCCATTGATCTTCTATGTCACTTGTGTAATATATATATATTATTACAATCATTTGTTTTTACCATTTAGAGTAAGAGTGGTTAGGTTTTGAGGTTACAACCCGAAGGCAACATGCACAAATATAATGTCATAATAAAAAAAAAATAACAAAAGGGAATAAAATTAATTTGGCAAGTAAACGCAACATCATTGTAATAAAAAGGGTATAACAATACATACCAGCAGGATATAAACACGTTGTACCATTGTGTAAATACGCTATTGTTAATAACAACAGAAGGTAAGAGAAAAGAATTGTGGCAATATTTGAAACTACTGGCCCACTTGCAAACTGTACTAACCGTGCTTCAGACTCACCAGGTAAACATTACATTATGAAACACAGTATGAATAGTTTTGTGAGTCGAAAGGATTTAAGACCTGTGGGAACAATGCATCTTGGCTTTTGTGCATTTGCAAGAAAGTTAATATTCAGCGTACATCAATGCAGGCAATTATATTTAATAGAAACAATTATTCATAAACAAATCAATTACAGTTTGTGTAATTAATTTCTGGGAACAAACAGCCCACACAACTAAATGAGATAAACAGGAGACAGTAATCACCAAAGTATAGACCCTGCTTTTTAACGGCTTAAAGGGGAATTCTAGCTTTTGCCATGTTGTTTGAGAACAATACAAAAGCAACAGAATTGCCTCCTTTCAAATACATATTTTGAAGCTCTCAAAATGCAATAATTTACCCAACTGATACCGATTTGTTATTATTATTTACAGATTAGGAAACCAAACAGAATGGTGCCATCAAACCCTCGAGTTTCTCAATCCTAGAAGCAAGAGGTATTTTACATTTTCCAGAAAAAGGTCTGTGAGAGCTTGCAGAGTAATTAGAAAAAAACTTTTTGGTAATATTTTTGTAGATATGGAAGGAAAACTTGAACCTGACAAACATTTTTAATTTTGGCGAATAAGAGCTCTCTTCACACTCAGTGGATGTTGTATATTCCATGACATGCAAGGTTCAAACTTCCTTCAGTTACTAAACAATATGAACAAAAAGAGTGGGCCTACAGTCAGGGTTGTCAACAGCATAAAAACCTCAATGTTGCAGAAATCAGGCATATTTATCTTTTAAATATTTAGAGGTTATAAGGAGAAGGATTTGATTATTTTATATAATACATACCAAAGTACCAACTTGAAGAAAGACCTACCTGTCAGACAGCATCCCATCTTCATGATTGTGTATGGTCCATCAGCAGGATACCTGTTCAAAAGTGCTATTTGCATAGCAAGCAGTTAAGGTTACCAGGAATGCTACACTTTGATCTTTTAGATACCTTCTCAGCTACGGTCTGCTCATTCTTTTTTCACTTTCTTCTATTATTTAAATGTCAAAACTCCAATTTGTCATAGAAACCATCAAATGCATATCATAGTCAATTTATTTTAACCTTCTCGTTTTCACAGGGAAATGCTCAGCGATGGTCATGAGCTAATGATCTTCAGCAGATCTCAGTTGTACAATTTGCGAAGTCTATCAGCTACAAGCAAAATTTAAACAAACCTAATTTAAAGGGAAAGTGGGGAGTAAAAGAAGATTTTACTAGTGGAATTGCAGTCCTTTTATTAAGGGTACACATGGATGATCAGAACACATTGGGCACGTTATCCACCATTTCAAGTGACACCAGAATGGCCAGAAAAAAAAAAGTCTGGAAAAAAATTGCTGTACTGTACTTAATGTAGACTTGACAATATCGGAATCTAAGGATGGGTGAAAATGGGAGTGAGCGATAACAGGAACATTTTGGCAAAAAGCACTGGAATCAATGAGGAACACAAAATTGGGACGTCTCATACTGATTCCAAAAGCAAGCCTGACGACACTTGCCCTAATGCTGAACCTAACCAACCTAACCTAAACCAAGTCATGAAATTGCCAAGTTAACAGTGACAGGGTGACTACATAAATTGATCAGAAAAGCAAATTGATCAACATTTCTGCGTTGACATGTGGCCCACATGGCTTTCTTAATAAACAAAGCTGTGTCACTAACACTGTATTGTTTATTAACAAAGCTATGTCATGCACTAATGTATAATTTTGAGCATCTACCAAGTTGTCCTTTACTAAAGAGTTCGCCATTGATGAGCTCATCCTGAAAATGCTAGATGCCTGGCTGCCTTTGGTTTGGTACTTTTAGGCCTTATGCACACTAAGCATTTGCTCAGATCCTCTGAACACCTCCTGGCAAGAGAAAAACGACTTAAAAAATGCGGCAAAATCCGTGTATTGAACAAACGTTTATGTGTGTTCGTGTGTATCAGCATTAATGCAATCTGTTCGCCGGAATATTAATTTATATAGCGTCTAGCTTTTAGGTGTGTTCATGCATGTTCTGCATTTCTTGTGCCAAAATGCTTCTCTCCTAAATGCATGGTGATTTTTTTTCCTCCTGTAAACGTTCCTCTTCAAAATCCGCCTGCAAACCCCTAGGTGTGCATGGCCACATAGGCTAACATAGAGGTCCAGTTACAGTTTTTTATGTCCTGTGTGCAAGAGGCCCAAGGAACTGACCTGAGACAAGCATTTCAGTAAAGTCAAACTCCTAATCCATATACTTGGAAGCCTCTATATTTCCTTACTATAGGTTTCCTTTACACTCCAGAAACACTCCTGTAACAAGTTTTTTTAATACAACATTGTGGTTACGTTGTATCTGATGTTTACCAAATAAATCAGAACAATGTTATTTTAATGTTTTGCATTAGATCAATGTCTTAATCACGAGGGAGTGAAATATGAGAAAAATAGCCAGAAAACCATCAATATAAACTAATGCTGCTACACATTTTTACTAAATACTACTAACTACTATTGCAGAATTTCTTCTATAGCTCCCAATATATTGAAACCTTAAAATAGTACAATGTACTCCACCAAATCACCAGATCCATCCACCCATGGCTAGATCTATGGAAAACTTAAAATGCCCCGTGAACACTAGATTTTCACCCATTCCAGGCACTTTTTAGCTGGATAAAAAGACTGTCATCCAATGTCTATACGAACCATAGGAATAGATTTAAAAAAGAAGTATGGAGTTCGTGGTTTTGGCAGATTTATACTTACCTTACCGGTCCAATGCTGCATCTGTCCCCCGCCGACTCTAACACTGAGAAACAAGTGATCTAACACCCCAGATCGCTCTGTTTTCACAGATTCCCAAGCAGAGAGCTGGTCACTGTCAGTCACCGCTCTCTGCTCTGCCTCCTCCTTACTCACTGGAGCACTGGGCTGTGGAAGGGGCAGGGGTGGCCAGTTCAGGCTCTTAGTGGCTTGCTGAGAAGCTGAGCTGGGTGCCGTTCCAGACATGTGGGTGAATCCCGACTCCAGTGTCATGATCTTGCCCAAGCCTGGGCCGGCTTTGTGATGTCAGCAGACAGCAGACTTCAGCCCAGTGTCTGCTGACAACGGGTCACAGGAGTGCAAAACAAACTGCACTCCTGTGATCCACAGGGGAAGTACAGCCAAACGAGCTTTAGCCATAGGTTTGCAGCTTTTGAACATCACACTCAGAGACTATTGCACAACAATTAACAATCACTATGGTACACAGGACAAATAAGCAGGCTTTGGAAATTTGTAGAATTAGCCCAAAGATTTAGATGAATAAAACTGGACAATTCCCCAGAGGGTAGAATTGGGAGGAAGCATGGACTTTGCTCTTTCCTTTGTCTACACATTGCCGCCATTGCAGGTTTGTTGCACAAAACTGCCTTTTTTGCACATTGTCATTTGTTTCCCCTGTATTGTAAAGAAAGCCAGTTTGTTGCTTACGTATTGCCATTGCTACTGCTATGACACCATCATGCTGCTATGACACTATCATGGTTGCCGGTCGTTGCTTATATATTGCTGTGTTTGATACCAACTGTGCAAATACAGAACCAAGTCAGGTCTGTGTGTCTTGAGGACTATGGTTTATCAAATCCGGGTCTGTCATTATCACCCATGCACCTACAAAGTTTAATATTTCTGTGACACCCTCCAATTTCAGCAGTGGCATAATCCCCAACCACAGATTTCCAGGCTTGATAGTTACAAAGTTTCCAGGTATATAAATTGGCATAAATAACTACAAATGGTTGCATTAAAATTGTTGTTGCTACTCCAAACTACTACACATACATAGTACACACACACTTTTACTGCTGGCTCAGGATAAGTGGTAGACATATTGGTAGAGGGATGTTCAGCATCTGCAGGAATGTAAATGAAAGAAAGAAAGTATGGAAGAAAGAAAGTAAATCAGAGGCATATTTAACATAGGTAGCCATGGAAAGATAGATAGATAGATAGATAGATAGATAGATAGATAGATAGATAGATAGATAGATAGATAGATAGATAGATAGATAGATAGATAGATAGATAGATAGATAGATAGATAGATAGATAGATAGATAGATAGATAACATTATATTCCACTGGAAATCTATGTCAAGGTTAATCAAAAATGTATGTGACAGAGATAGAAGGGAGTGTATATTACTATTTCCAGCCACCACTGGGTTAATTACCAGAAATAAATGAATGTCTTCGTTTGTGTTGTAGTAGGAAAAAAAAGAAGCACCAGCAATCTCCCAGAGCCTTATTACAAAGCCTGGGCAAGAAAATGTCACCCTGCAAGCTTATATATATTTAATGGAAACACGGCGGCAGTGCCTGAAAGGCTAATTATTCCGAGCTAAAATGGGTCAGTGTACTCGGGGGAGCAAGAAGATGATTAGGAGCACTTGTGAAATAACATCAGCTATTGTCATGCAGGCCACTACTTTGTCTTATGGGGTGTGTACATTTTCCTCATTTATATTCAGGGGAAGAAAAATCATCTCAAATCCTGTGTGAAATCGGAGGACGCTTTGGCTCAGCGAAAGCCACGATTCACATTTCACTAAGGGAGCACGCAAGAGAGTCCCTAGGCAAACAATGAAAAAGCAACCAAGCTCCGCAGCGTTTCCCAACTCTCAGTTTCCAAGTTATTCTGCTTTGTATGGGAAAAGGAATGCTGTACTGATTTTCAGATTCTGCATCCTGCACTGTATCCAAAGCAGCCAACCAATTAGGAAGCAGTCATGGGGGCATAGGGCAAAGTGATGACTTTCTTATTCCCTCAAGGGTCATTGCCAAGGCTAAAGTTCTTACCCTACTTCATGACAGAAATTAACTTATGAGGGCATGGCTACATTTTGTTACTTAGCAAGTATTTGTTTATATTTAAAGGTATGTAAAGCCAATACTTTTTTTTTTTGTTTTAAATAGCATGTGGAAGGGTTGGAACCGCTCTCAGGTTTTTATTTTTGTCTTTGTTCCTGCTGGGGTTTCCACCTTCATTTGTACTGTTGACTAGTGGCTCTGGTACAAAAAGTGATACAAAATACATATTTTCAAGTTGCCAATAAGGAAACAACTTTCAAAGTAAGGCTATTCCTTTACTTTTGAGAGATCTTATCTTTTTTTCCAGCTGTGTTTCTGGTACTGGAAGTGAAGGGAAAAAAAAAAACAACTTTACAGGTGTCCTAATCATTCCCTACTTTATCCAAGACTAAAGAAAAAAGTTTTGACTTTATATACACTTTCAAGATTTACTAAAAGTGGAGCACTCAGAATCTGGTGAAGCTGTGCATAGTAGCCAATGAGCTTCTAACTTCAGGTTGTTCAATTAAGCTTTGACAATGAGCTCACGTTCACATTGGGCCGACTTGGCATGCGATTTGACATGTCAAATCGCATGCCAAATTGGTGCCTATTGCCAGCAAAGGCACTGTCTGAATAGGTGTCACGCCGACTTTGTGGCACCACACCGATACCCAAAAGTGGTTCCTGTACTACTTTTGGTGACTTTGGGGGCGATTTGAATAGACATCTGTGCAGGAACCCACACAGATGTCTGTCAACTCGCCCCCGAAGTCGGATTGCATTGCCGGTTTTAAATCGTGTGAGTTCAGCTGAACTCGCACAATTCTGAACCCGCAGCAGTGTGAACCAAGGCTGAAACCCCTAAGATGATTGGTTTCTACGCACAGCTGCACTAGTTTTGCACTCTCCAGTTTTAGTAAACCAACCCCTTTAAGTCTGCTATGTACAATACTGAATTGAAGAACCTCAAAACACTTTATATCTAATTTTAACGTCTACTAAAAAAGATTAAAAGCAACTTAAAAATCCCATTCATCAATAAATATTAAACCAATAAGCCATATTTGGAAATCCGTGGCACAGTTATCATAATAAAGAAGCCGATAAGGTGCCTACCATCATCATGTAAAAAATAATTTTGTGGATTTTTGGAAAAACGCCATTGTTCAGGGATATAAATGAGATTTTAGAGAAAGTGGCATAGCTGAGCACCCCCCCCCCCCCCCAACAAGCTCACATCATGTGTTCCATACCTTCAGGTTGGATAACATGCCAGCTATCTATATCTCTCTGGCACTCAAGATCAACCTATATACCTGCTACTCAGTTTCCCAAATTGATTATTTGACACTGTATAGAATGCACTATATCTGATTGCCTCTTGGGGGATCAGGAAGGATTTTTCTCCCCTGCTGGAGCAAATTGGAACATACCTTGCTGGGTTTTTTTTGCTTTCCTCTGGATCGACTGTGGGTATAGGACTGCAATTTTTTCCCCCCCTTTATTGGTTGAAGTGGATGACCTGTCATTTATCAATCAGACTAACTTTGTAACTTTGTAGGACTATTTTCCTTGGCAAATTTTGCAGATAATGTCCTTGGCATTTGAGCATGAGACAGGAGAGCTGCAGAGCCATATCATATACCACTTACCCACTATGGTGTCCAGGCTGTAAAGAACTACTGAATAGGTATACCTTATATAAATTAACACACTAAATAAATACAGTTACAGAAATCTAATAGTGAGACTTATCAGTAAAAAAAAAAAAAAAAAGTTCAGTAACATTGCAAAGGGAGCTTCTGGAGTTTATTAGTAATATGTTTGTACTAATAAAAACAGGGGTGTTGGAAAGAGTCTGCAGTTATGACTGCCGGAAGGGCACCTCCAGGCTATGAAACAGATTATAACTGCAGTCAGTCAATATGGAGAATGGCACATAGGGAGCAGGACTTTGCAAAGAATAAATGACTTGTGTCAAAGGTTGAGGCAAAAGCCCCAACGGATCCGGCAAACACAGCAGAAGCCGAAGAGCCCCAGAGTTATTGACTTTCCTCCAAGTATATAATGATCTATAAGAAGCTTTAACTCCCAGAATACCCCAATGAGCTGTCACATTTCCCCAAGCCTTCATCTATTTTGGATGGTATAACAAGCACTTATAGACGTCTCTCTCTACATAAATCTTAAATGAACTGCTCTGCAGAAATGAAAGAGGAATACGTTCTCTTGCCAGGTAAAAACAGACTGGAGCATCTAGAATAATTATTACAGACATCTAATTCTAGGTGTAAATTTCCTGTGTTATAGGCCTCATTGACAGGCTTCAGAATCGGAAGACCAGCAAAAGGCTCCTAAAACATCTCCACTACCCAGAATAACAATTTATGAGCAGGAATTCATATTAAGGACACCCTCAGGCAACGACTGAAAACATCCTTTTGCTTAGGAATGTTTTCCTTTAGAAGCCCATGAATCATTATTCAGGTCTGCTGCTGAAATTTCCTAAACTTTGTCTTTATAATGCATTACTAATGCCAGCTGAGAATTTAAATTTGTCTTGCAGTGGGAATGTAAACTGATGGGTGAGAGGTACTAGGAAGAGGTTTTGAATACAACCTAATTCAGTGATGGTCAATCTACTAAATAGGGGGCCTCAAATCTGTCCCTTGACATTACAAAATGGCCACTCGTAATATTCAATAAATGTAATGTAGAGGCTACAGATATGGAACAGAATATGGTAAGGGACAACAAACATGCAATAGGATAGACTTGGGACATGCTTCATAAGACAGTAATAGACTGGAGACTTGTTATAGGAGACTGTTAGAAATCAATGCTTTTAAAGCCCTTATACACATCAGTGTTCCCACATGTGTGCTCTCTACAGCACACTTTAAAACAAAGATACGAGAAAAAAACATAACAGGCGAAAAAGGGATGGACAGCACAAAAAAAGTAAGATAGTATGAAAGAAACCACAGCTAAACTCTCTCAAACAAACATTAACTATTTTTAGTCTCTATACTTCTCTATACTGCTAGTCTAAGTAAATACCGGTAGTTAGAAAGTTATATTATATTTACATTTCTTCATGTGCTTATAGGCCATAATGATGTCATATATCTCAGGAGTCTTCATGGGCAATTGTGTTTCTTTCTTCTGGAGAAGGAGAGGAGGGGCTTCCCCAGCTAACCACAGGACTCAAGATGACCATGACTCAAGATGGCCATGACTAGAAATGCTAAGGGGGGTGTTTTTCAAAGTGATTTTCAAAGTGATTTCTTAACAAAATAAAGCATGGTGACATGGATGCATGGGTGAGTTTGCTTTAAATATTACAAATTAAATAAATAGCATTTTCGTTACTAAACTCGAGATGCCCCAATCTGAGCAATTTAGTTTTTTCAAATTTCTAAAGATCAGGGTGTAAGGGGGCATCTCTTTGATTTATGAGCTACTACTTACCTCCTCTCAAAAGTTGCCATACATGTTAGCTTGGGAAAAGTACCTTGGTATGGACCTTGAGCTGAACTCTTGGTGGTCCCAGGTCCACTGCTCTTTTAAAGGGATTTTAAATGTCTCCTTTATAGAAGCCAGTCTCAAGGTCCTAACTAGGTATTATTTAGTTCCCTCTTGCCTTGCCACATTATATCCAAATACATCTCCTGATTGTTTTAGAGGATGCACCATGGGAAGCACCATGCTACATATATGGTGGGACTACTCTAAGATCAGGGGTTTTTGGAACAGAGTTTTTTTTTCTCTGCTTCACCGAGTCACGGCATCTCTATCCTGCAACAGTCTTGAATAGCACTACTAAATGAACCCCTAACGGGAATTCCCCATA
The DNA here is from genome assembly GCA_037952925.1 of Lithobates clamitans. Lineage (NCBI taxonomy): Eukaryota > Metazoa > Chordata > Amphibia > Anura > Ranidae > Lithobates > Lithobates clamitans. Next base: position 10,379,285 of record JBBGZY010000292.1, on the reverse strand, counting down.
GTTCTCAACGGTTGCTCTTTTTTGTTCTATTGGCTGCCAAAATATCACCAACAGAAGCATGGAAAAATACCCTTGGTTTCTACAAAAAAGTAAAGCACAAGATTTCCTGGATTATGGTTCATAAGAAAACTGCGTACCATTAACGAAAAGTTGCAACAATTCAAGCAGATCTGGGAACCGTGGGCTAAGCATGTGAATATTCCGATAATCTCCCCTCAGGCGACATATTAAAATGGTTGTAAAGGCAGAAACTTTATTATCTTAATGCATTCTATGTATTAAGATAAAAAGCCTTTTGTGTGCAGCGCCCCCCCTAATACTTACTGAGGTCCATCTAGATCCAGCAATGTTGCACGGGAGACTCGGCTGTGCGGGACTCCCCTCCTCATTGGCTGAGACATCAGCGGAGCGCCGTTGGCTCCCACTGCTGTCAATCAAAGTCAGTGAGGGAAAATGAGGAGAGAATAGGGCGGGGCCGGGCAGCGGCTCCATGTCTGAATGGACACAGGGAGCTGTGGCTCAGCTCGGGTGCCCCATAGCAAGCTGCTTGCTGTGGGGGCACTCAACGGGAGGGAGGGGCCAGGATCACAGAAGAGGGATCCGAGAAGAGGAGGATCTGGGCTGCTCTGTGTAAAACCACTGCACAGAGCAGGTAAGTGTAACATGTTTGTTATTTGTAACGAAAAAAACAAGACTTTAGTATCACTTTATGTGTTTTATCGAGGATCCCGGGTCCACTTTTCTTCTTTCTCTTCCTGCTACTATTCTTTCTCTTTTCTTGTTCTTGATCTAATTCTCTTCTTTACTGTTTTTTGACACTTTATGGCTGTTTAGTTTGCACCAGAATTTGAATGTGAATGGACGGCCAGATCTACAGTATGCCATGTTGAGACTGATTTCTTAAAGTATAACTAAAGGCAAAACTTTTGTTTTTAAGTTCTGGATGGAGTGGAAAGGGATTAGAACACATGTCCATTTTTATTGCTGTCTGTGCCCCTGTTAGGGAGATTCATCCTCTCTATTGGTCCTGTTTACTATTATCATTGAAAGTGAGAGTAAAATAAAATTCCAAATTTTGAGTTGCCTCCAGAAAAGTAGAGGGGAAATCTTCCAATGGGGTCACTAGTTCTGGGGATCTAGGGGTCCCCAAGGAATTCCCTTCATTTGCAGGGATTTCCTTTCACTTCCTGTTTTGGCTATGGAATAGGAAGTGAAGGGAAATCTCTGCAATGGGACACAGATGGCGAAAAATTATCTCACAGGGGTTATAACCCTCCCTTAATCTATCCAAAAAAACAAACAAATTGCCTCTAGTTCTACTTTAATGGAAACTGTTTTGGTACCTGATACAATGTGCCTTAAATTAATATAATCAGTCCTTTTGGCATATGTATGTATATGTCCGTTTTACTCCTAATAAAAATGATTGAACGTAAATAACATTTTTGGTTTTTGGTGCTCAGATACAGTTTTGTTCCGCTTTAAATATTAGAATCCAGTCTAAAGAAACTTTTTCTTTTTTTTGGCCAGAGTAAAAATCAAATCAAAGATTGCTGTCTGCATGGGCCCTGGTGGCCACCCAGCAAGTGTCAAAGGGCACCAGGATCATATTTACTTTTTTAGAGCACTGTGTATCATGAATAATTGCCTTAAAAAAAATTTGTGTTCACCACGTCTGTAATATGTGCTGAAATGGCCACTTTTACTTTCCACTGGAAGCCAATGTGACTGCACAGAAGAACAATTTTGAAACTACAATAAAGTGGAGTTCCAGCCATTTCTGTTTTTATTAAAATTCGCGCTGCGCGTCCTGAATGGCCGGACAATCTTCTGGGACCTGTGACGTGTCCCAGAAGATTGCAGGGAGGGAGGGGCCACCTAGGTGGCCCGAGCAGAAGTGGGAGCTGGGAACTTGTTAAAACTACCTGCTTCCCGCCCCCAAAAAAATGACATGCCAAATGTGGCGTGTCAGGGGGTCAGGAGTCCTTAAAGCAGAAGCTCCATTTTTGGGTGGAACTCCGCTTTAAGTTAAAATTTTGAGGTTTTAGATTTAGATTAACCTTAAAGTGTCTGTCACATGACCCAGCTCTTTCCCAGCCTGTCTGCAGAGAAACATAAGCAGGAGGAGCTTCTAGTCCTCTGCTGCTGGTCACATGTTCAAAATAAAAAAATAGCCTTTGCTATACAGAGTAAAAATAAATATTATCAATAAACTGCTTAAACCCCCCTGGCGGTATTCCCGAGTCTGGCTCGGGTTGGAGTTTTTATACAAAAAGCGGTATCCCCGAGCCAGACTCGGGCTTGCATCGCAGGATCCAGGAAGAGTATACTTACCTTGTCCCCTGGATCCTGCGATGTCTCCCCGCTGTGATCGGCGAGCCGCCGTGTCTCGCTCGATTCACAGTGCCGAGCTCCGTTCCCTGCGAGCGGTGCGACGCACGGGGACGGAGTTCGGCGGTAAATTCAAAAGTAAAACACACAGTATAGATACAGCATACTGTAATCTTACAGATTACAGTAATGTATCAAATAACTACACATCCCCTTTGTCCCTAGTGGTTTGCCCAGTGTCCTGCATGCAGTTTTATATATATAAAACTGTTCTTTCTGCCAGGAAACTGGAGATTGCCCATAGCAACCAAAACTGTCCCTTTACATCAAAAGTGGTTTTAGAGCAGCTAGAAAAAAGCGATAATAAATTAGAATCACTCGCAGAATTGAGCGATAGTGATTTGTGGGGAGATCCGTCATCAAACACTAAAAGTAACAAAAGCTAAAATTCTGCAACTGAGCAAATTTCAGTGTTTTTGATTTGATTACATTATTATATAATTTTTATTATTATTATATTATTATTTGTTATAATTATTTATTGTTATTTATTATATTATAATTTTTTATTTAGTTTTTCAAACTTTATCATACCCGGGATGTCTACTAGACTCTTGTTTGGACAGATTTAAGTGAACTATTCCTAAGAATTACAGGCCTACAATATAAAACGCCAAATTTCTGTGCAAAATAATTGTACCGCTTTCAGCACCTAAAATCAGAAATAATCATACCGCCAGGGAGGTTAAATTGTCATACAAATATATATTTGAAATCAAATCTTTATTATTTTGTGGAAATAATATGGTGTGGGTGGATTTCTGTTAGTCACAGGCTGTATCACGCACCTTCAGTCTGTGCCTCAGAATAACAGGGAAGGGATTCCTCCATTAAAGTTGGCGTAAACTCCCATCTCTGACTTTTACCTATAGGTGAGCCTATAATAAGGTTTACCTATGAGTACTGTAAATATCTCCTAAACATGCGCCGTTTAAGAGATACTTACTGTACATTCAGGCAGTGACGTCACCAAGCATGCACTCTGAAGGAACGGCCACCCGGGCCATTTCTTCAGAGTCCTGTGCCATAAGCGGTGGCTCCCACACGCATGCGTGCTAGTGATATCATCACGGCTCCGGCCACTCACACAGCCGGACTCCGCGAACCCAGAAGGAAGACTGGGTGAAGATGTTAGTTTCACATAATGTGCTAGTATGTGATGCATACTACCACATTATGGCTTTACCTTGCAGGTTGAATAAAAAAAAAAAAAAACACACAGCGGTTTACTACCGCTTTAATCTACATGTAATGTCCGCCCCCATTGTGTTTAGCTAATTAGTGGGCATGGAGCAAGAGGGAGGTAGTGGGCCGTCATTAATACTGTGTATATGTTCACATGTGTGACTCTATAGTCACATGAGCTGCTCAGATGTGATAGGGAGGAAATGGTCAACATAGAAACTCACTGAAAATTGAGCATGTGCAGAGTTGCCACCACAGCTGCAAAATCCCTAGCTGAATAGGGGACATGAACAGAAGGGGGAGATAGAGAGCAGCAGGATTAAACAGGTATTTTGCAGAATACAGAAAACTAATCTCATAGTGACTGAGTATGACTGAGTATGAACAGCATGTAATACACCATTTATGTATATTTTTATGATGTGGTTTTAGTGACGCTTTAACCACTTCACGCCAAACAACGTACCCGTATGTCGGTACTTTGACGCTAAATACCGTTGTTATGGCAGCAGCTAGCTGGCTTAACCCCGGTATTTTCGGGAACGCCGTGCGTTTCTCTTTCAGATAAAAGTGGTCTCCGTGGCTGAGTTTCCGCAAGATCACATTTAACTGTGGCAGGAGAGGTGGCCACCCCCTCCCGCCGCGTTCCAGTCCTCGTCGTTCGAGACGATCGCGTCCTGTCACCCCACTGCCTGGATGCCGAGTGAGGGAGTCTCCTCCATAGCGAGAGTGAGGGCGAAAGCGACATCAAACGTTACTTCAGCCCAATGCTCTTAAAGGAGCAACTTTTTTAAAAAATTTTTCAAATGATATATTTTTCATTAATGAATTTATTTTTATTGCATTTTAGTGTAAATATGAGATCTGAGGTCTTTTTGACCCCATATCTCATATTTAAGAGGTCCTGTCATGCTTTTTTATATTACAATGGATGTTTACATTCCTTGTAAAAGGAATAAAAGTGACCCAATTTTTTCTTTTTTAAAAGGACAGTGTCAAAATAAAAAATGAATAGTAAAATAAATAAGAAAAAAAAAAGGTAGCGACTGTGAGTAGTGCCTACATATGAAAACGGTGTGCGAACCACACATGAGAGGGATCGCCGCGATCGTTAGAGCGAGAGCAATGATTCTAGCCTAATGCCGCGTACACACGAGCGGACTTTCTATCCTACTTGGTCCGGCACACTTTCCGACGGACTTTGTCCGCCAGGTGCGCCGGACTTTAAAACGAACGGACTTGCCCACACACGCCGGGACTTTCCGGCGGGCTAAGTCCGCCCGTCTTTCCGACGGACTTTCGCCGGAGTTCCGGCGGACTTTCAGAATGAACGGACTTGCCCACACACGGACAAGTCCGTTCATTGTGAACGTGACTCAGGTGCGACGGGACTAGAAAAGGATGTCAATCTTGCCGCTTTTATCGGCAAAATTGACACCTTGCGAGCCCCGTCGCGGGGCATACCAGGCCCTTAGGTCTGGTATGGATTATAAAGGGGAACCCCTACGCCGAAAAAACGGCGTGGGTCCCCCCCTAAAATCCATACCAGACCCCGATCCGAGCACGCAGCCTGGCCGGTCAGGAAAGGGGGTGGGGACGAGCGAGCGCCCCCCCCCCCCTCCTGAACCGTACCAGGCCGCATGCCCTCAACATGGGGGGGTGGGTGCTTTGGGGGAGGGGGGCGCCCTGCGCCCCCCCCAAAGCACCTTGTCCCCATGTTGATGAGGACAAGGGCCTCTTCCCGACAACCCTGGCCGTTGGTTGTCGGGGTCTGCGGGCGGGGGCTTATCGGAATCTGGGAGCCCCCTTTAATAAGGGGGCCCCCAGATCCCGGCCCCCCACCCTATGTAAATGAGTATGGGGTACATGGTACCCCTACCCATTTACCTAGGAAAAAAGTGTAAGTAATAAAACACACAACACAGGTTTTTAAAATAATTTATTAAACAGCTCCGGGGGGGTCTTCTTCCGTCTTCGGGGGTCCCTCCGGTTCATCTTCTCCCGGCGTCCGGTTGGTTCTTCTCCGCTCTCCGGCCTCTTCTCCCGGTGTCGCAGGTCTTCGGCCGGCCCCCTCCGCTGTCTTCATGTAGCTCTATTGCAAGCGGAGGTCCGGACTTCTTGGCTTCTTGGCTTCTTGGCTTCTCTTCTCTTCTCTTCCCCCAGATGTTGACACGACGCTCTCTCCGGCTGGACTGGTCTCTGAGGGCTGCGTTGTGACTTATATAGGCGGAGACCCCGCCCCCATATGATGTCACAGTCCCTGGGCATGCTGGGACTGTGACGTTTTAGGGGGCGTGGTCGACCACGCCCCCTAAAACGTCACAGTCCCAGCATGCCCAGGGACTGTGACATCATATGGGGGCGGGGTCTCCGCCTATATAAGTCACAACGCAGCCCTCAGAGACCAGTCCAGCCGGAGAGAGCGTCGTGTCAACATCTGGGGGAAGAGAAGAGAAGAGAAGCCAAGAAGCCAAGAAGCCAAGAAGCCAAGAAGCCAAGAAGTCCGGACCTCCGCTTGCAATAGAGCTACATGAAGACAGCGGAGGGGGCCGGCCGAAGACCTGCGACACCGGGAGAAGAGGCCGGAGAGCGGAGAAGAACCAGCCGGGAGAAGATGAACCGGAGGGACCCCCGAAGACGGAAGAAGACCCCCCCGGAGCTGTTTAATAAATTATTTTAAAAACCTGTGTTGTGTGTTTTATTACTTCCACTTTTTTCCTAGGTAAATGGGTAGGGGTACCATGTACCCCATACTCATTTACATAGGGTGGGGGGCCGGGATCTGGGGGCCCCCTTATTAAAGGGGGCTCCCAGATTCCGATAAGCCCCCGCCCGCAGACCCCGACAACCAACGGCCAGGGTTGTCGGGAAGAGGCCCTTGTCCTCATCAACATGGGGACAAGGTGCTTTGGGGGGGGGGGGCGCAGGGCGCCCCCCTCCCCCAAAGCACCCACCCCCCCATGTTGAGGGCATGCGGCCTGGTACGGTTCAGGAGGGGGGGGGGCGCTCGCTCGTCCCCACCCCCTTTCCTGACCGGCCAGGCTGCGTGCTCGGATCGGGGTCTGGTATGGATTTTAGGGGGGGGCCCCACGCCGTTTTTTCGGCGTAGGGGTTCCCCTTTATAATCCATACCAGACCTAAGGGCCTGGTATGCCCCGCGCTCGCCGCAATAGGAAGATTTGTTTTTCCTATTGCAGCGAGCGCGAGATGCAATACCATCCCCTCGTGTCTTATTTGGTCTGTCGGACCAGCCTACACACGAGCGGGCTTTCCGTCGGACCAGCACACACACGGGCGGACTTTCCGCCCGAAACTGAGTCCGACGGAAAGATTTGAAACTTTCTTTAAATCTAGGTCCGGCGGGCTTTTGGGAAGAAGTCCGCCGGAAAAGTCCGCCGCCGCCCACACACGGGCGGATTGTCCGGCACACTCTGGTCCGCCGGACCAAGTATGCCGGAAAGTCCGACCGTGTGTACGCGGCATTAGACCTCCTCTGAACTCAAAACTGGTAACCTGCAGACATTTTTTAATGTCGCCTATGGAGATTTTTAAGGGTAAAAGTTTGTCGCCCTTCCATGAGCGGGCGCAATTTTGAAGCATGACATGTCGGGTATCAATTTACTCGGCATAACATTACCTTTCACAATATTAAAAAAAAATTGGGCTAACTTTACTGTTGTTTTATTTTTTAATTAAAAAAAGTGTGTTTAAAAAAAAAAGTGCTCTTGTAAGACCGCTGCGCAAATACGGTGTGACAGAAAGTATTGCAACGACAGCCATTTTATTCTCTAGGGCAGTGATGGCGAACCTTGGCACCCCAGATGTTTTGGAACTACATTTCCCATGATGCTCATGCACTCTGCATTGTAGCCGAGCATCATGGAAAATGTAGTTCCAAAACATCAGGGGTGCCAAGGTTCGCCATCACTGCTCTAGGGTGTTAGGAAAAAAAAAAAAAATATATATATATATATATAATGTTTGGGGGTTCTAAGTAATTTTCTCGCAAAATTAACAGATTTTAACTTGTAAACACAGAGTCTGAAAAATGGGCCCGGTCCTTAAGTGATTAAGTAAAAAAGTATGCAAAACTTTTTTGAATTTCATGTTTCGTGGCAGACACTCGGCCCAGCCCTGGTGCAGGCACTGACACAAAGCAGAGGGGAAAGGAGGAGACTGTAGTAGCAGTCTATTACTGAGAGAGGAGTGACATATGTACTGACCAATTGAATGTGAGCAACAGAGTCGAAGTTCATTCTTTGCAAGTATTTTCTGTGTCTGGCAGTTCTATAATCTGGTAAAGCTTTCAACAAACGAATACAATTATGTGTCTGTTCTTTTTCTAACACTTTGCATGGCACAAACTCATTAAAAGTCTGTTTTCATTATGTCTAAGATCTTTTTTGTGTTGTATTCTCCTTTGCAATGGCCTGAGCACCAGAAGAGTAAAAACATCTAATACAAGTTGCTAACTGTGTGTAAAAAAGTGATATTTTAAAGTATAAGTCCAAGAAAACATTTTTTTTGGTGAGAGTGGAAAATGGTTCGAATTTCCATCCAGCTGTTATTGCTATCCATGACCCCATTGGGGAGATTTTCTGGTAATAAGCTAAAACCTCTGACAGTTTATATTTTTTGCTCGCTGTGAACCCATTCAAGACCTTTTTCACTTCCTGCTGTGGTGACAACATTGTCACTGTGACAGACAGCAAAAGGAAATCTTTGCAAGCAGGGGCATTTCTTGGATCCTAATAGACCAGGAGCACCTCTGGGTGCACAGATTACAATGTTGAGGGGCTGGTAGGATACCAGGAAGACCCTCTTGGGTCAAATCTAAGAATATTTTAGTCTAAAAACTGTAATATCACATAATATGATGACAAAATAAATAACACGTGCATTGAAAAGTAGACAGCAGTGTTAACTTGTCAAAAGGCAGCTGTAATGTTTTGTAAAATGTTGGCCATTAGAAACATACAGGAAAGTATAATAATTTTATTGGCTGCACTAAAATAATAACTTGCGCTAAAATAATAATTTGTTAAACTATGTTATGAATGGAGCTCCCCCTCCCGCAGGAGCAACTCGGTCATAGTGCTGTGTACACTGTATGTCTCCAGTGACTTATAACCTGCAAAGGACTTTCTGATCCTCTACCATGGAGTAGTAGGGCAGCAAAAGGAAGATGAGTAATTGATATGTGTCTGTGGAGGTCTGTATTAAAGTGTTACTAAATCCAGGACCCTGGATTCATTTTATCTGGTCTCCCACAGTACACCGAACATGGAAATGCAATTATTTTAGTAAATATAAACTGCTAAATAGCTCTTCTCATCAGCAGTATATAGCAGTCCTGTGATTTCTATTAGTTCCTGTTAAAGCTTGTAGGAGGAGTTTTCATACTGCACTGAGCCATCCTATCAGGATGCAGAGCTCCTGACCCTCTGTCTGGACATGTCTGTACAGTGCTGATTGGCCCTGTGCTGATCACATGCACTCTCCCAAAAAAAAACCTCTCTAGCAATACACACCAAACTGAGCATGTGCAGCCTGACTCCAATGGCTCTGTCTTATCCGGACTTGTCCAGGGGGTCAGTGCAGGGAGGGGAGGATCTGTGCATACAAAATCCAGCAGCTTTTTCACACAATGCAGAGCATTAACTCCTTAGGTTCCACAGTGAGTATAACAAGCATGCTTTACTGCAGATACAGACTGATTTTACTGTTGCTGGTTGAGTAACACTTTAAATTAAGCTTTAAAATAACTTGGTCCTGCATTAGTAAAGCACTGGATCACTTTAATGTGTCTGTCCATCTATGTCATGAACATTTGAAGGAAAAGTTGGCTGAACCCCTAGACAACTATCCCCACTTTTCAACATAGATAAAAGTCCTATTGTTATACTGGTCAAAAAAGTGGTGCATGCACAAACAGCAAAATTCCCTAGCTGCTCCCTAGCTGCTTTATGCTGCAAGTTCAGCGAACTAAAAGCAGATGCTGCACAGATTCTGGATGTGTTATCCATGGGTGCTTTCTTACATTGCAGATCTTTGCAAAAAGCCATTGGAAAAATCCCTTGTTATTTCTTGCAAGCCTCTTTCCAGCTTTTTCTGGTAGGGTTGCGGAAAGTTAATTTAGAGCAGTTAATGTTTCAGAGCGTTAGGAGATGTTCCTCTATGGAGACAAAGCAGAGGAATTTGTTCATTCAAGATGATACTTCTCTCAGCACCACAAGTTTACAGTGATTGAATTTCACTCAGGGTCAAAGAAAGAAGAATTTGAATAGAACTGAACAGGAAAACGCGAGCGGAAATAAAATGCTAAGTTTACTAACAAAGACAACCTGCGGTTTAAACATAATCCTTTAGATTTTCTCTTTACGTAAAATGGAACCTCTGCCAAATCAAAGGCACAAACAAATCCTCGATGGCAAAGCAAAGAGAGAGCTGATTTCGTTTGCCTATAAATACTTTTAGATTTGTCCTAATCGGAGCATGGAAGAAGCAGAATTCTAAATGAGTCTTTAAGAAAAAACAGTCTTTGCAAGACAATTAAGCTACCGTTTTATTAAAGATTCCACACATAAGATGAGTAGAAGACTATACTAAAAGAAGAACCTTTGGGACATGAATAAAAAAAAAAATCAGCGTTTTACTTGAGATGACTGTAAATGCATTGAGGTATCTAAAAACTGCAAGGTCTTAAAGAGTCCCTTAAACTGTATGTATGCATGCAATGCTGTATACACTCATCTTTTATGGAGATACAATAAATCTGGGCTGATTTAAGAGCATGTATGGAGTTGCGGATTGTCTTTCATCCATGCATGTAATGTATATATATATATATATATATATATATATATATATATATTGAGAGAGAGAGAAAGATACAGATACAGATCTTTTACAGATAAACAATTTTGTGTATAGGATACACCCATGACATTGGACTCCAAAACCACTATGGGCACCTTCCTTTTAGACACTCTGTTTCTCCCAAACCATTATGGACTCCTTTCCTTTTAGGAGCTCCCCTCGGGGGGGGGGGGGGGGATTTGCTAAAACTGGTACTCTCAGAATCAGGTGCAGCTGTGAATGGTAGCCAATCAGCTTCTAACTTCAGCTTGTTTAATTTGGCTTTGGCAATAAGACCTGAAAGCTGATTGGTTTCCAGTTTTAGTAAATAACCCCTCTGTCTCCAACGCCCATGGACCAAAGCCAAGGAGAGAAGATTAGGAATCAAAGCAATGACTCATTCACTTGGAGGTATAAAGTCAGCTTGAACTACTGAGCTTTGTAAACCACAGGCTTTTTTTTTTCAACAGAAGGTAGGTAGGAGCTGGAAAGTGTAAAAATGATCCAAAAACCTTTTTTGCTGGCTAAAAATTAGAGTACAAACTCTAAATATTCAGTTTCTTAAATGTGCCTGAAAGAAAAACTATTTAATACAATTTAAATTAACTCTTAGAAGAGAGAAATACAGAGTAGAAAAATCACTACATATTCCCTTTTTTGTTCAGATAGTGAATAGAAACCTCATTGATTCGTTATGAAAAAAGTATTGTGATCATGTAACCAGCTGTGCCCACTGCAGTATTGTAATAGGATCATACCCAGACAGCTGTAGCTTTAAGCACTAGCCTGTAGTAGATACTGATGTAGATTACTGCAGTGCTTTGTTTTCACTGTGGCTTGCAACCCTATGAATGCATGGCCTACCCAAAGAGAAATGCTACTTTTCCCATGTTGAAATCTTAACATTTTCAATTTTATGTGTGAGAACGAGTCTGCAATGGAGATCCCTTCAGCCCTTCAATTGTTCTACTCTCAGGCACTGCCATGAGAGTCAGTAATGTCACAATTGTGTCCTCAACAAGGACACAGACAACAATAAGAATATGTTCTAATCCAGCCTTTTTCAACCAGGGTACCCAGGCACCCTGGCGTGCCTTGAGGTTTCTTCAGGGGTGCCTTGGCAAAATGCCTAAAAATTGCCCAAAAATTGTATACAAGCCGGTGGGTGGATGAAGGCTGCCTTTTAGTTACACAAAGTCACAGATTTTCACTGTGCACCATTACAATCTTCTAGCTGCCGGCGTCCTAACAATCAGTGGTGTCATCAGTTGATAAGGATGATGACAGTCGACTGCATAGCATCCTTGTTTGCCCCTCTATCATCGGCGGGGTCACATCAGCTGAGTGATGGAGAAACATTGGAATACTACTCAGTACCAGTTGGCAAAAGTGTATTTGCTTTGGAAGAATAAATCACCTCGAACGTTGGGTGTCCTACTTGGACTTGTGGCTGTTGCTGCATTATGTAAAACTATTAGAATCATTTTTACATTTTAGAATGAAGTGCCTCATAATTTTTAAAGGGTGCCTCGAGATTGTCCATAATTTTTAAAGGGTGCCTCGAGATTGTCCATAATTTTTAAAGGGTGCCTCGAGATTGTCCATCATTTTTAAAGGGTGCCTTGACTGAAAAAAGTTTGATAAACACTGCTCTAATCCTTCTCTACTCTATAAAATATCTGTATACATTTTAAGGGCACATTTCCCCCACGCAATGTTATGCACCCCAGGTAAATTTTGCAAAAATCCAACGGTTATAACAATTTTTTTTAAGTGGATCTTGCACTACATGCCTGTAGGTGAAAAAAAAAAAAGATATATTCATCTTTCCTTCTGCTGCCTTCCTTCTGAAAAAATGTTCTTACGGCTTGTAGCTTGTATCAACAAACCACTTTCTCCCTTTTTTTTCTCCCAAGAGAATGGGGGGGGGGATTATATTAACCAAATGTGATTGGTTGCTGCAGGTCACATGAACAGGTATTCTTTCAGATACTTCAGTCCGTCAGCAAAAATCGCAAAGAACATATTTTATTTAGTCATGTTTCTAGGAGACCAATTTTTTTTAAAGAGCATTTGAAAGTGGCTTCCAATTGGCATCTGTGCAAGCTGCAGAAATCAAAGCACCCTAGCCTTGTCTAATGAATTTCAGCACACACATACACACATACAAATAGAACTTCAATAGAACTTCTTTGCACATACGTTGAGATACATATGGGACATGAGATAATTCATCATATACACTGAATTTCCAGAGTGGCAGAAAATGACTTGTATAAGGAGGATCGTCCTGTTCCCTTGTGATAAAGACTATTTAATAAGTATTGGCTGGTAAGTGGTGGAATAATTACACGTTACTTACCAACATCAGCTTCCTTTAGATTGGTCACACTATGACATACAGTTATGTGGTTACAGTGATATCACACTGAAGGAAAAGGCTAAGCAGTCCAATTTCTAATACTACCCAGAAGGCTCAAACTGTATTACAGTACAGGCATGAAAAGCTAGGTTTTAGTAAAGCTATTAAACATAGATATATATCATTGCTAACAACACCTTTAAAATGTATGTCAAAGGCAACAAAATATGCAGTACATTTTTGTTCCTTTTCCAGTGTTTTATCCCTTCAAAGCCCCTGAAAGTACAGAAAACTACCAGTTGATCTTCCAGGAAAGCACTCAGTACCTAGGTCTTGCTGATACGCTGACAACATACAGCATTTTTGGTGTCCTCCCTCACAGTTTTCTTTTGCTAAACTACCCAACCACTCCCACTCACAGATCTCTACAACATAAATTATTAATCATTCTGTAGTCCATTCTGTAGTCCATGATAAGAATTAGGAGGACTAAAGAGACTCTTTGAGATAACACAGGAAGTGTGCAGAGGACAACGGACAGTTGTGAATTTCTGACATACTCAATAGGTATCAATAATATATGAGATGACACATTTATTTAAAAAAAAAACATCCACTCTTAGGTAGTTATCAACAAAGCAGATATCGCCACTGGAAGATTTTCCCTATAATTTGAGGCTTCTGGCAAAGGCTGGAAATGTGATTTTACCCAGTCCATCACTATACAGTGGCTAAGCAGTTAGCATTTCTGCCAAGCAGCACTAGGGTCCATAAAGATGATGGATGAGTGAGTTTGGGGTGGAGGAACTTGACTGGCCTGCACAGAGTACTGACCTCAACTTGATAGAACACCTGTGGAATGAATTAGAGCGGAAACTGCAAGCCAGGCCTTCACGTCCACATCAGTGCCTGACCTCACAAATGCGCTTCTGGAAGAATGGTCAAACATTCCCATAGACACACTCCTAAACCTTGCGGACAGCTGTCTCAGAAGAGTTGAAGCTGTTATAGCTAGAAAGGGAGGGCAAACTCATTATTGAACCCTACGGACTAAGACAGGGATGCCATTCATGTGCGTGTAAAGGCAGGTATCCCAATACTTTTGGTTATATGGTGTATATGCTAATTGTCAATGCTACATAAATACCTGGAATAAATAAAAAACTGCACATTTATCTTATGTTTGTGATGTGGGTTAATTCAAACTTACTTTTTTTTCACATAAAGGGGAATGCCAGATTACGCCAGGCTGCTTTCAAGAAATAATACAATTCTAACAGTACATGGTAAGTTGTGTGAAGATTAAAGATTAACTACACTCATTAATAAGTCTACTTTTAATTATTAACTCACTAATGAGTCCATCGCCGCCTTTCTCAATCTTTTTACACTAGAGAAACCTTTAAAATAATGTCCAGGTCTTGGGGAACCCTTACTAAAACCAATTTATCAGAGGTCAATAAGAACATTTCCACCGACATTGGTGGTCATTGTGAAGAATGCAAACCTTACAGTGGTGGAAAGAATGTCACCCCTACATACAGTTAAAAGTCGTTTGGGGTCATGCTGCCATCTTTACTAAGTGGCATTGGCCCTGGAACTATGCAGGCACCACCAATTGGGAGGTCAATCAGCACCAGCTTAAGGAACACCTAGAAACCTGTGGAGGATCTCTGGTTGAGAATGGCTGGTCTATTGGACGGACAATAGGTTGATTATCTAATGGCCATCTCTTCTTCTAGGGGAAAACTCACAAACCATCAATACAGATGACTTGTGTTTTTCCAGCACAGGCTGGAGGGGCATCTGTTTAAAGTGTTACTAAACCCAGGACCCTGCATTCACTATATCTGGTCTCCCACACGGAAATGCAATTAATTTAGTAAATATGAACTTCTAAAATACCTTTTCTCATCAGCAGTATATAGCAGTTTTGTGACTGGCCGAGCACTGGTTAAAGCTTGTAGGGGGGGGGGGGTTCATTCTCCTCTGACTGTCCTATGAGGCTGCATGACCCCTAACTTTCTGTCTGCACAGTACTGATTGGCCCTGAGCTGATCACATGCACCCTCCCCGGAGAAAAACAAAAACTTTCTAGCAATACACACCAAAATTCAAGCCCGTGAGAGACTGGACCAACTAGCCGATCTGATTTACACATGTTTTACTCAGCTGGACTTCTCAAACTTATATGTATATCTTTGTATGTGCAGAGTGCCTTTTAGGGCTCTGTTCTATCAGCACATGGATTGGGGACAGTGGAAGAAGGGAGGATCAGAAAAGACAGGATCAAACAGCCTTTTTACACTTTGCGGAGAATTAACCCTTTAGGTTCCACTGTGAGTATAACAAGCATGTTTTAATGCATATACAGACTGATTTTACCGTTGTGGGTTTAGTAACACTTTAAAGTGGTTGTAAACCTCACTTTGTGATTTTTACCTATAGGTAAGCCTATGCGGATGCATACTAGCACATAATGCTTTTGTCTTGCAGATTATTTTTTTTCCCCTAGGTTTACAACCACTTTAAGTGAATAATAACCTGAAAATCTGCATTCATTCACAAGAGTATGGATAAATCTCCTAGTGAAGAAAAAAGTTTTTGGAACTAAGTTGTGGGCTTTCTTCTTTAGAGAATCAACTCAGTCTTAAGGTCTCACTAACCCGAGGCCTGGTCAGACACACCAGAAGTTTGCCTACCCCTGAGACGAACCATGAAATCCTCTGACTGAGCAAATCTAGATGTATAAATGAATATTTTCTTTCCCGAAGCTAGCATGGGCAGCTAAGCATGAACATCAGAAATGCAGGACTGACAGATGCTCAGTTTTTGTTGTGTGTGTCCGTGTGTACGCATGCAACACAGCCACAGTATTCTCAATTGAATTTAATTAAATGGAAATCTTTACAATATTTTGAGAGCGAGAAAGAACTTCAGAGCTCCCAGAACTGCACAAAATATAATTCTGCTAATCTGTCGTTTAAATTAAAAATGCACAATAGCTGCATACCAAATGCAGTGAAGGTCTTTCTGCTTTATAAGTGCGGCAAGAAAAGTTAATTGGCAATTCTTTAAAATTCTTTGGCAGACTGGATGCTGACACTACACAGAAAATTCACACGGAAGCCCGTGAGAGACTGGACCAACTAGCCAATCTGATTTACAAATGTTTTACTCAGCCGGACTTCTCAAACTTATATGTATAGCTTAGTAGTATGTTTATTTCCAATAATACAGTTAACTTTCTATTTTATATTGTTAACACATTTTAGATTATCTCATCTAAATGTAAAAAAAACTACAAAAAGGGCCCCTTCTCTAACTGAGAATGCATCCTGATTGTTAAACTACAGCCTACATTTTACAGCCCATTTATAAAATACAGGCATCAGTGTGTTTAAAGAAGAATTAAACTGTATCCGAACACCACTGAAAACTGAAAAAAATATTTTTAAGTGGTTGTAAAGGAAGAAGGTTTTTTTTATATCTTAATGCATTCTATGCATTAAGATAAAAAGGCTTCAGTGTGTAGCAGCCCCCCCTAATACTCACCTGAGCCCCATCTCTGTCCAGGGATGTGCGCGAGTGCCTCAGCCGTCCGGGACTCTCCCTCCTGATTGGCTGAGACACAGCAACGGTGCCATTGGCTCCCGCTCCTGTCTATCAAATAATTGTACAGAGCTCTTTTTTTTTTTTTAAGGCGCAGTATGACCGTGATAAGGCTTTGTGAAAAGAACCCTAAGTGCAGGCAGACACTGTATAAAATATGTATTCATTGGAAATATCATGTACTGTATTTTTAAATAGTTCCTTAAGTAGTTTTAAAGGCTCTATAGGCATTCTATGCATGAAGGTAAAAAAATCTTCTGTGTGCAGCAGCCCCCGACCCTCCCTAATACTTACCTGAGTCCCATCTCGATCCAGCGATGTGCATGGGAGCCTTGGCTCTTCGGGACTGTCCCTTCTTATTGGCGGAGACAGCAGCGGAAGCCATTGGCAATCACAGCCAGTGAGCCAATGAGAAGAGGATGGGGTCAAGCCATGGCTCTATGACTGAAAGAGAATAGTTAGACCCTCTGTCAAGTTTTCATTGCGGGCTGTGTCCCTATTGGAGAGATTTCCCACCCTGTTTGCCCTGAGGGCTAAAGACATCAAACAAAAAGGGAGGGTAAATCCAAAACTTTGCACTTGTCCCCAGAAAAAGGTGAGGAGAAATGGGGAAAATGTCTCAAGGACATATGTCTTGAGAGATTTCCTTGAACTTCCTGTTACCTGAGTTTCATCTCAATCCAGTGATGTGCAGGAGAGCCTCAGCTCTCCAGGGACTCTCCTCCTCATTGGCTAAAACAGCAGTGGCAGCCATTGGCTCCTGCTGCTGTCATTCACAGCCAATGAGCCAGTGCGTGGGGCTGAGCAATGGCTCTGTGTCTGAATGGACATGCAGAGCAGCGGCTCAGGAGCAAGCCCGCTTGGGTGCCCCTACAGCAAGCTGTTTGCTTTGGGGGCACTTGGCAGGGGGAGGGGCCAGGAGCACCAGTGGGGGACCCGAGAAGAGGAGGATCTGGGCTGCTTTGTGCAAAACCACTGCACAGAGCAGGCAAATATAATGTTTGTTATTTTTAAACAAAAATAAAATTGCCTTTATGAACACTTTAGTCTGTCTTTATATTAGTCTCCTATATTAGTTTCTTGCACAGCAGGTTCCAGCAAGGAGAGGGGCAAGACTGTAACCAGTTACCAGTTACTGGTTGGACATATGTGGGATAAGACCCCAACCCAGTGCTTCGGATGTGGATATGGCTGTGTATGGCCTCAGTCAATGCTGCTCTGGCGACACCCCCTGACATGTTTCGCCCTGCCTGCTGGGGCTTGGTCACAGAGTAAGGTAGGTGGGGCAAAACATGTCAGGGGGTGTCGCCAGAGCAGCGTTGACTGAGGCCATACACAGCCATATCCACATCTGAAGCACTGGGTCGGTTTTGAGTGGGGTCCTACCCCACATATGTCCACACTTCTGAACTAGTACCTGATGCCTGCTTTTACTTTCTGAATACCGGTACAAACACCTGTTATCCTCCAGCTTTGAGCAGTGCTCCGAATCCACATGTGATCACAGTTGTTACTGGTTAGTTGCTTTACTATATTGCGCAGGAAGCTGGCTTACAGGGAAGGATAGCACAGGGTTAGCCCAATAAGTGTTTTGCTACTCCACTGTTCAGTCACAGGCTGGGGAGATCATGGACCAAGCTGTATTGCTTTAACTGCAGTAGAGGAAAGTGATTAGAAAACTATATAAAAAATGAACAAACCTTCTTAGTATGCATTATCCCTTTTAAAGACAATTACCTTGCTTGAAATGACCATTGCCATACCATCCATGGGTACACCTGTGCACAGAGCGTAGTTAGACAGATAATAGGATAATAATGTTAAGATAAAAATTTATATCCCATTTAGTACATCTGTTCCTCGGTTGGATGCCCTCAGTCTGACAGCCAGCATTATTCAACACACTTCCTTTGAGCCCTGATCATGGACCAGCTTCTTGCCTGTGACTGGACAGTGATGCAGAAGCAGCACAAAGGTGAGCCCATCTTACTGCTCTACCCTTCTATCAGCATACTTCTTGCCAGCACATAAACTGCTTCTTTCTTCCACACACTGAGCTCTACTGTATACTGGATTGCAAGAAGCTGATACCAGATCAAACCCAGGTACTTACACTGCTTGCATTTAAAAAAATACATTGAAATTTTATATTTAGGCAAAAGTTTCGTTTTTTGGGGGGGTGGCATGGAGAATAGTCCACAGGTGTCAAACTGGCAGCCCTCCAGCTGTTACAAAACTACAAGTCCCATGAGGCATTGCAAGGCTGACATTTACAAGGGACTTGTAGTTCCACAGCAGCTTGATAGCCGCCAGTTTGACACCCCCAAGTTAGACCCTCTGTCAAGTTTTCATTGCGGACTGTGTCCCCATTGGGGAGATTTCCCACTCTGTTTGCCCTGAGGACTATTGCCATCACACAGAAAGCGAGGGTAAATCCAAAACTTTAGACTTGTCGGCAGAACAAAAGGTGAGGAGAAATCTTCCAATGGGGCAAATCTCTCAAGGACAACTGTTCAAGTTGGGAATTACCCTAACTTTGAGAGATTTCCTCGAACTTCCTGTTACGTCTTTAGTATGGTAAATTTCCCCAACCATACATAGATGGCAAAAAATAAACTGGCAGGGGTTTTTAACCTTTCCTTACACTATCCAATTTTTTTGGATAGTCTCCAATCTATGGCCCTCCAGATGTTTAGGAATTACAATTCCCATCATGCCTAATCATGTCTGCGAAAGTCAGTTTTACAACGCCTCATGGGACGTGTAGTTCCGAAACAGCTAGAGGGCCGTAGTTTGGAGTTCCCTGCACTACAGGAACCTGACTTCAATGTTGGGATCCACCCAGATGCCTGAGGGGCAGAGCAGAGCAGAGCAGAATGCTGGTGACTGATAGTGACATCTCTCTGCTTCTCTGCTCACTGAACTTAGAGATGAGCAATTCGTGGTCTTTGGTTGCTCAGTTCTCAGCCTAATGCCCTGTACACACGAGTGGAATGTCCGACAGACAGGAGCTTTTCATCGTCTATTCTGATCGTGTGTAGGCCTCATCGGACTTCTTTTTTCGAAAATTCTGACGGACCTAGAAATGGAACATGTTCTATATATTTCCAACGGAACCAATTCCTATCGGGAAAACCGATCGTCTGTATGCTGTTCTGACGGACCAAAAACAACGCATGCTGTGAAGCAAGTACGAGACAGAAACTATTGGCTACTGGCTATTTAACTTCCTTTTTCTAGTCGCGTCGTAAGTGTTGTACGTCACTGCGTTCTGGACGGTCGGACTTTGCTCGGACTTTGGGTTGACCGTGAGTAGGCAAGACCGCTTGAATGGAATTCCGTCAGAGAAACCTTCGGAGTTTATTCCGACGGCAAAACTGGTACGTGGCATTAGAGGCAGTGGGGGACCAATACTGCATCCACCTAGGGGAGCATGTATGTTTATTTTTTTTTAAAACCCGCACTTCTCTTTTAAAGTAGTAGTAAACCACAGCTAAAAAAAAATAAAAATCCCCTGCAAGGCAAAGTCATGTGCAAGTATGCACCTTTAAAATGAAGCCCTCCAGCGGCACGCTGTCACTGTTGACAGGGCTTCCATCTTCACCCGGTCTTCCTTCCGGGTTCACGGCTACATGAGTGGCCGAAGCCACGATGACGTCACTGGTGGCGGGAGCTCTAGTTTATGGCATGAGCGCTGAAGGTTCGGCATGGTATGCTGGACCTTCAGAGTGCATGTTCCGGTGATGTCAGCGGCTGCATGCAGTGTGAATATCTTCTAAACAGTGCAAGTTCAGGAGATATTCACTGTACCTACAGGTAAGCCTTAGGTACAAGTCAAAAAAGTGAGTTTACTACCACTTTAAAGATGTATTAATAAATACATTGCTGCATTGATTTTTGATTTTGTATTTGCTTAGATTTCAGCTTTAGATAGTAGGTGAGGTTGAAAAAAGACACAAGTTCATCATCATCCAACCTATGTGTGTGATTATATGTCAGTATTACATTGTATATCCCTGTATGTTGCAGTCATTCAGGTGCTTATCTAATAGTTTTTTGAAACCATCGATGCTCCCCGCTGAGACCACTGCCTGTGGAAGGGAATTCCACATCCTTGCTGCTCTTACAGTAAAGAACCCTCTACGTAGTTTAAGGTTAAACCTCTTTTCTTCTAATTTTAATGAGTGGCCACGAGTCTTGTTAAACTCCCTTCCACAAAAAAGTTTTATCCCTAATCTATGTAACAAAAACTCCAACTTGTTCTAAAGATAAAATGTGTAGTTCTAGGTACATAATAGAATGGCCACTGAGTATATATCATGCTGTAGATTATTAGCGATGAGTGCATGTCCCCATCAGTGGCATTTGGCTGGCTGCTCCTCTGTATGTCAGATCTTTCAAAATCTCTGCCTTGAAGGTCATATAGCGAGAAAGGCAGTTTTACTATGTCATCTGGAGAGGCTCTTATAACATGGATTAAATCTCTGCACTTTCCTGCAGCTGAAGTGATTTATTCACAAATTGTCAGCGAAAGGGGATTCTACTGAGCCAGAGTCCCTGAAAAGATAAATGAATCCTGATAAGGAAAATGTATCAATCCACCAGGGCTGTAGTGTGAATGAAAAATATTCAGTACGTGCTTAATTGTTATTTGTAGCAGGGAGGGCTGCGGTATTGTTTTGCCTTTCACAATTTCTCCAGAAACACCGCTGCCTATGAGGATTTCAACAGCCACAGGCTTCTGTAGAGGATTTATGTCAGGTACAAGCACTGGAATAGGAAAACTCTGAATTGGGGCATGTAGAAAAAAAAAATTTAAGAGAAAGAACAAACAAAAAAACGAAGTGTGTGTGTTTTAAAGCTGTTTAGCACTTTTTAAATAATATCTTTTAATTTGAAATAAACAAATGCATGGCATACACCAATGGCACATAACTCACTACAGGTTTTCTAAAGAGAGCACACAACAGCTGTTTAATTTCAGACTGGCTCTCTTTAATTGAAACTCCATAACAGCTCTCTGAACAAAGCAGGGAAAGGGAGGAGCTACTCCCCTCATTTAGTTTTGTGGATGAGCTTGAGCTACAGAGTTCTGTAAACAAAAGTCTTGTTTCCAACAAAGCAAGTAAGAATAGAGTAAAAAGTCACATGGATCTGACTGAAAATTAAAATAGAAGTTGCAATATTTTATATATGAAACCTAAAATGATTCAACCCGATAGAACACCTTTGGGAGGAATTAGAGCAGAGACTGTGAGCCAGGCCTTCTCGTCCAAAATCAGTTCCTGACCTTTCAAATGAGCTACTGGAAGAATGGTCAAACATTCCCATAGACACACTTCTAAACCTTGTTGACAGCCTTCCCAGAAGAGTTGAAGCTGTTATAGCTGGAAAGGGTGGGCCAACTCAATATTGAACCCTACAGACTAAGACTGGGATGCCATTAAAGTTCATGTGCGTGTACAGGCAGACGTCCCAATACTTTTGGTAATATAGTGTATATGCTAATTGTTGATGCTATGTAAATACCTGGAATAAATAAAAAAACTTCACATTTATCTTATGTTTGTGATGTGGGTTACTTCAGACTTACTTTTTTTATTTCACATGAAGGGGAAGGCCAGATTACACCAGGCTGCTTTCAAGAAATAATACAATTCTAACAGTACATGGTAAGTTGTGTGAAGATGAGTGAAGATTAAAGGTTAACCACACTCATTAATAAGTCTACTTTCAATAGACTCACTAATGAGTCCATTGCTGCCTTTCTCAATCTTTTTACACTAGAGGAACCTCTAAAATAATGTCCAGGTCTTGGGGAACCCGTACTAAAACCAATTTATCAGAGGTCAATAAAAACATTTCCACCTACATTGGTGGTCATTGGGAAGAATACAAAATACAGTGGTGGAAAGAATGTCACCCCTAAAGACAGTTGAAAGTCTTTTGGGGTTATGCTGCTATCTTTGCCAAGTGGTACTGGAACTATGCAGGCACCAACAATTGGGATCCCATGATTAAGTCAACTTATGACGAAACATGTCGGGGGGGTGGCTGTGAGATGTGACGCATAGTGCTGTAAGCCACACTGAAGGAGAGGATTACTGTTTACACGGAGGAACGGAGGACAATCAAGGGAGGGGTGAGATTGGGAGCTCGGCACCAGCACACCTCGGGTCCGCCGTGACCGCTTGTTACATTTGGTTTCACTGAATTGAGGTTGATGTGAACTGCACTTTACTTTGGCTGATTTTGATCGTTTTAAATGTGAGTGTATTGATAGAAGATTGCAGTGTTTTTAATAAATGTGCTATACTGGTTTACACCATTGGAGCACTTATTATTTCTTTCATGTGGACCTTATTTATAACATTCACTGTGGAACATCGATTGATCCAATTACCCTTGTGTGTGGTAAACAAGTGATTATTGCCTTGCATGAAAGTGCTGGCAAATCAAGTCGGTGAGTGTATTTCTTGAGGGAGTGGAAGCACTGATCACGAGGGGAGAGGTGGAAGAGACACAGAATCACCTTTGTTTATTTATCAAGATTTATTACTACCCTCTTGGACACTTTTTTGTCACGTTTGATTTATAATGAATGCTTTATTTGGACTGATTTTTTTCAAAGTTATGTTATGCAGTATGGTTTTGTGCATGTACAGCATGGAATGAAGTGATTGCACAAAATATGTCACTGGATATTTAATTGTTATA
The DNA here is from genome assembly GCA_037952925.1 of Lithobates clamitans. Lineage (NCBI taxonomy): Eukaryota > Metazoa > Chordata > Amphibia > Anura > Ranidae > Lithobates > Lithobates clamitans. Next base: position 10,356,160 of record JBBGZY010000292.1, on the reverse strand, counting down.
TTTGTTTATGGTAAGATTACACCTTGTGTGAGTGCTTAGTACACATTAAGAGGGTCACACCATCATTGTGCTAAAGACGCTTGGACACTTTTTTAGTTTGTATATCTTTTTTAATTTGTATATCTGTTTATGGTAAGATCATACTTTGGGTGAGTGCTTAGTACACATTTAGAGGGTCACACCATCATTGTGTTTAAGACACTTGGACACGTTTGTAGTTTGCAGTTTAGAGCGCCTCCTATTTCTTCCTGGATGCCTGTAGGAGGATTGTGGAAATTACAGGCATTTTGGATCTAATATTTAGTATGTGTATTATAATTTAAAGGGGCGGCTTAACACTATTTACGGGTAGTAATTTTATCACGTATTTTGTTATATTCACATATAATTTGTGGATTATAGGGGGCGCGGTGGAGGTATGTTTTGTTTGAAGGGCGGTTTATTATTCAGAATACCTTGATATATAAACCCCATTGTATACTTAAAAGTGGGGTATGCCTGTATCTATATATACACAGTATACATACACACACAAAACATGTAACTCATATCATGTGACATTGCTGGGCCAGTCAGTTCTGTGACACGATTAGTCTATAGCTCCATATAAGCTATGACTCTAGCGACTCATGGCTTATACAGGGCTTGCTTTTTGCTCCCAGTCGCTAAACAAGGTAGAAAAGGAAGGTAAGTATATACTGTAGTGGTGGATACTGTTAGTAAATGGCCCCTGTGCAAGAAAATTCCTAGGCCCCCTAAATTAGGAGAAAGGATTAGGGCATCATTAAAAATGCCTTCCACTTCCCACTAGTCCTAGAAGTGGTAAGAGTCCACTCCTACATGGCAGTGGGAGGAGATACCAGCACCTGCACGACCTATTCCATGGTCCATGTTAATGGACCTAAATCCCGGATGGTTCTTGTGCCATTGCAAAGTCTGCAAAAATGGTATGTCCATCTCTGTCAGGGCAAAGCACAGGTACACTTTAAAACAAAGAGCACCCTAACATTAGCCTGTCATGGTAGATGTGTGGAAGCTTCTTACTTCCTACAATAATATATAATATAATATAATTAAAATTAATATAATAAAATTAATATTAGCATTCTGAAATAAAAAGGGGGGGGGGGCACCTGTTCCTTTTCTATGAGTTGACTGGTCTGCATATTTCGTTATCATGGTCAAAACCTCAGAATTACAATAATTTATTTAAAGAAAATATGAAATATTGCATATGAATATGTTTTTGGAGCCAGACAGTATGAGGAGCTCTTGACTCTGTTCAATTTCCCCTGTTTCTCTTCACCATCTGCAGTAAAGAGTATGTAATTTACAGACTCGGTGGAATGATACATACCTTATTGGATGGCTCCAATAGAGATTTTAAAGGGAGGCAGCATGCCTAAAAAGAAAATTTAGTCTTTTCAGATAACCTATAGTGCTCTGGGTGTCCTTTATTATGAATTAAATAATTATTTGTAATATATATATATATATCACACAAATTAATTTACAATTTTTTTAACTAAAACACAAAATATGATCTCAAACCATAGGGCTTCTAAAATAAATTAAAATCTTCTAATTTTATCTATGGTAATTGTTGTCCCTTACAGCATTTCTACAGACAGACAGTACATGTCCTCCCTTTGCACATTTGAAGAATGACATTTCAAATAAGAATATAATGGATATAGAGAATCAGGAAGAAATGTGAGCTTTTTCAAGTGGCTCATCAACCTCTCCAGCTAGATAATCGAAAGAGATACAGTAACCCTATGTGCTATCACCCAGAATACTGTACGATAAATAGAGTTAGAAACAAGATATTTTAATAAGATTCTTATTAACAAAAAAATGCACATATTTTAATAATTTATATTATTGATTAGATAGCTATAGCTGGAAACAAAACAAGAAAATTACATATTTTCCTTTCCTTACTATTCTTGGTAAGTAGTTTCCATTAAAATAGATGTAGCCTGATCCACAAGACCTACTTAAAAGTTTTACAAAGTCACCAAATTCCACAGAATCTGCTTTGAGTTTGACATTTGACTTTTAAAACTTTGTGCAGCGTGTTTAACAAGAACACCAAAACGACATTCTATTATTAAGAGTAATATGGAAGCTGCTGGGAATATTGCATAAAAGGCTGAGCTCAACACAGTGCAGCACACGTAGTGTGTGAGTCAGGGGAGATGACCTCCCTAACCGGAGCACACGGAAATGCAACTGTTACCCGTAGCAACCAAGAAGATAACCCATCTTCTAATTTAAAAGAGCAGGTTTGATAATAAAAGCTGTTACTGGTAATGACCTAGATTTTCATCTTCTCCAGTTTGCAGATTTTTATTTCTGTAATGAAATAAAATTGTATGCAGATATCTGGTATACATTTATAGAACCACAAATCCAAAAAAGTGGGACAGAAGGACATACCCATTTCTATGCTTAAATGTAGATTGAAAAAAAAAACACCAGTAAAGAACTTCCCTTTTATAAGAAGGCTAGCATAATTTTATGAAGCAATGCTCTAATCAGCAGGAAGAGGTAAAGTGATTGTAAAGCTTAGATTTTTTTTTAAATTAAAATAACAAACATGTTATACTTACCTGCTCTGTGCAATGGTTTTGCACAGAGCAGCCCCAAACCTCCTATTCTGCCCCCTGCTGGTGCTCTGTGTGTCCCCAAAGCAAACTATTTGCTATGGGGGCACACCTGTAGGCTTGCCTCTGAGCCGTATTGTTGTGTCCATTGACACACACAGTGCAGCTGGGACATGCCCCCCCATCCCTCCTCACACTATTTAACTGACAGCAGCAGGAGCCAAAGGCTGCCCAACTTCCTGTGAGAAGAGGAAGAGAGGGGAGAGAAGACTGCAGCCGGGCACTGCACTGGATCACTGTCAGGCTTAGATAAGTGTTTGGGGGGGGGATAGATAGTGGAGTTTCTTTTTAGCTTAAAGCGATATTAAAGCCTTGTTTTTTTTTTTGTTTTTTGTTTTTTTTAAACAAACATGTTATACTTACCTGCTCTGTGTAATGGTTTTGCACAGAGCAGCCCTGATCCTCCTCTTCTCGGGTCCCCCACCGGCGCCTCCTGGCTCCTCCCTGCTGAGCACTCAAGCAGGCGCGCTCCCGAGCAATATGCATGTCAGTTGAGAGTGCGCAGGGCCATTAGAGCTGGCCTGTTGATGGACTGAGTGACAATTCCTTTGACTTAACTATGTCCCTGCCCCATTCTTTACCCTTTCACTGTTGACCTCATCATCCCTTCAGATATTGCTCCTTTGGCTTCACTTCTTCTCTGTATATTGTAATTGCTTTCACCAGAGCAATGCAGGTAGTCACAGCTACAAGGGGTTGTAAGCCCTCACGTTTTTTCACCTTAATGCATTCTATACATTAAGGTGAAAAACATTTTGTACTGCAGCAGCCCCCCAGACCCCCCCTTTTTTCTCACCTGAACCCAATCGTTCCAGCGATGAGGAGGAGCACAGCAGCTCCAGCAGCTGCCTCGGGTCCTCATTGGATAGATTGATAGTAGCAGGGAATAAAAGCCACTGGGGGACCCCAGAAAAGGAGGATCAGGGCCAATCTGTGCAAAACCCTTGCACAGAGGAGGTAAGTATAAAATGTTTGTTAATATAATCAGGTATTTTAGATTGATAAACCGCCCTTCAAACCAAAACACCTCCACCGCGCTCCCTATCCTCCACAGATAAAAGTAAAAATAATGTGAATATAGTAAACCGTGTGGTGAAAAATCTCTCCACAATCAATGTGAAGCGGCCCCTTTAAATTTATGGTGCAACAACTAAATATTTGATCAAGGGTGCCTGTGACTACCACACTCCACACACAGGCATCCAGGAAAAACAAAGAGGCGCTTTGATAAAGTGTACTAGTGCCTTTAACACAGTGATGGTGTGACCCTCTATATGTGTTCTATACACTATCCCAGAGTTATCTGATCTCACTCTGAACAAATCTATAACTATAAATGATAAGCGTACATATCATAACCCTATAAGTTATGGGGGCGTGGCTGTGAGACGTGACGCACAGCGCTGTTAACTACACTATAGGAAAGGAGCATTGTTTGCACAGCAGCACGGAGGACCATCAACGGAGGGGTGAGATTGAGAATCGGCATCAGCACACCTCGGGTCCGCCGTGACCATTTGTTATGTTTGGTTTCACTGGATTTGGTCTGATGTGATCTGCACTTTACTCTGGCTGAATTTAGTTGTTATAAAATGTTTGTTGTTAAAAAAATAAAAATAAACTAAGCTTTATAATCACTTTATGACCGTCTATCTCAACCAGGGGTCTGTGGAACTCTATGGTACCTCCAGAGGTTGCTAGGGCTTCCTCGAGCAATGATAAATTTCTGCCTCTTAGTTAATAACCACTGACAGCATTGATTTTTTTTAGCTATCTGTGCGTGTGTATGGGGGATTCTTCCCAATGACCAAAAATGTAAAGCCTAGTACACACTAGTAGTTTTTTTGTTTTGTTTAACCCAGCAGAGCTGAACAAAAAAACCCCTGAAAGCTCAGGAGGAGCCACCGTACAGGTAGTCCCCAAGTTACAAACATCCGACTTACAAACAGAGCGAAACAACAGGAAGTGAGAGGAAATCTACCCCTTGGAAGGGAAACTTACTCCTATAAGAGTTATCAGGGGAAAAAAGGTGTCTCCACTGATGGTTCATTACCAAATCTTGTTTCCACAACAACCCAAAATTTTCAAAATGCAATTGTCACAGGGGCAGAAAGTGAGGGGACATCTTCAGAACAGGTACACAGACAGCAAAACCAGCATTACAGGGGTGTTAACCCTTCCCCATGCTATCCAAAAAGCTTTTTTGGCCTGGAGTTACACTTAAAAAATGTACCTGCTCCAACTTGCATACAAATTCAACTTATGTGCAAACCTAAAGAACCTTGTTTGTAACCTGGGGACTGCCTGTGCTAACTATCCAATGTTAGTAAAGCAATCATCCCTTCTGTTCTATTGTGTTCTGACAGGGCCCCCCCCCCCCCCCCCGCCAGAACACTCTGGTCGGTGCTCTCAGCCATTGGCTGAGAACACTGATCGGAAGCCGGTTGGCAGCCCTTTTTCGGTCATGCCCCTTTTGACAGAAGCCGGCTTCTGTTGGACTGACTATAGTACACATGGGCCAAATGTCGTCCGGTTTCTATTAAAACCAGGCAATACCGCCCAACATTCAGCCTTCTTTCCATTCTTTCCAGTAATCATCACATTAATATATTATGATCTGTAGTTATTAGCAGGGGTTTCCTGAGACTGGAAAGTTATTTCAAGTTTTCCTTCATGTTAAGGTTCAAAGGTTGAGAAAGGATAGTCTAGGAGTTAGCCAGCATACAAGTGAATCGTTTCTAGTGAGGATCAAGAGTAAAGACCCATTAACTTTAGACATTGCTCCCCAAAATAAGCCATGCATCACACAATAGAGTTCAGGTACTGACTTGCCTACCCTAAATCCCCCTTATGCCGCGTACACACAAGCGGACTTGCGAACGGGCTAAACTCCGTCGGCATTTCCGATGGAAAGATTTAGAACATGTTCTATATCTGAGTCTGTCGGAAATGCCGACAGAAAAAGTCAGACGGGGCATACACACGGTCGGAATGTCTGACCAAAAGCTCCCATCAGACTTTTTCTGACGGGAAGTCTGGCCGTGTACGCGGCATAACTCTTTCACTCATCTGGATTTTGGGTCTGCTGACATTTTTGGCTTCCTTTATGAATAGCTCCACTATCTTTACCTTTAACGATAAGTGTCAACCTGCAATCTAAGGGTTGTCTAACTCATCACATGTTATGTTACAGTATTAATTCTCCTTTTGCTCGGCAAATGAATAATCTCTCGGCAACTGCAGAAACACCAGGGCACCTATCAGGAACATACTGGGGTTGATTTAGTAAAAGAAAATAGGCTGTTCGCTTTGCAAGGGAATTTACTCTAGATGTTGGTGAATGAGGTGAAGCTCTGCTGACTTCCATCATCCAATCATGTACAAGCAAAAGTTCCGTTTTTTTTATTGTCCTTGCACGTGATTGGGTAATCTTTGCAAAGTGAAATTTCACCACATTTACTAAGCTCTGGGGAAAATTCCCTTGCAAAGTGCAACTTCTCTTGCCAAGTGTATGGTCATTTGCTTTCATAAATCAACCCCAATGTGTCAAATATATGGTAATTAATATCCAGATTCTTTCTTAAAATTCTACTCTCTTATTAAGCCTGGAAAGCTGTCCACAAGAACTTGATGCGCATCTACCCATTAAGGATATGCACCATTAACAGCTCAATCTGCATTCTCTGCAACTTTCTAAACTAGTGTCTAAAGTTCTTGGATAGTTTAATTGGCTAAAAACAAAGTATGGTAATAAGAGGCCATTAATGTCATTGTTTAACTCTGTGATGTGTTACCTCGGAGAGCTCATTAAAAGGAAGGGAATATTAACAACCGACACTTGCCACGGCAAGGCATTAGTCTGTGCCAATAGCTATAAATGTTTTACCAACTGACTTCCTTTGCCAATGATGTAATTATTAGCTGTAAAAGCCTTCACAATATATTAAGATGACACTAATGTAATTCTTTTCAATGCCGTCATCTGACTTCACCTATTATAAATTTTCCAGTTTGGTGCTCTTGTTTAGCATTGTCAAGAACACTGATAGGCAAGATTAGTCCTTGTAGCATTTCATTATCTTAGGGTAGTAAAAGAACACAACAGTTTAATGGGATGTTGGAATAAAAGACGCAAATACTGTGCTCAGGACTATTTTTAGAATAACTTGTGCTGAGAGAAATATAAAGGCTGCTATTGATGACCACCTTAACTTTGTTCCCAGCTCTCTCTGTGGACTACAAACCACTCTATATTATGGAGATGAGGAGAGGGGGTGGTACAATTCCTGTTCAAAAGTGACAATGCTGCTCCTCCTGAGTGCGAGTTGTCACCCAGGAAGCAAGTTACTGGCAGGATTAGACACGTGCAATTCGTTTTGGTCCGAATATAAATTCAGACAAATTTTTGGTTATTCGGAGAACTGGATGTATCCAAATCTCAGAATTAAATAGTAATGAATTTAGTTGAAATTCATTTAATTTTGTTAGGTATAACCGCTTTCTAGCGAATTGCAAATGATCGACCGATTCGAATTCTGGGTGAAGAATAGCTGGTTGTTAAGGAGTAGGTTGGGATGCCAGCTGCTGCTTCCTTAACAACCGATGACTCATCAGCCGTCAGCGGGCTTCCCCACTGACAGCTGAACTGTAAACAAAAGAATGCCAGCAATAAAAAAAATGGAGTGCCCCCCCCAAATCCATACCATGCCAAAATTTAAAAAAACGGCATACCAGACCGTTATCCGAGAATGCAGCCCGGCACGCCCTTCCCCCCGAAACATACTAGGCCACATGCCCTCAACATGGGGGGGGTGCCACCCCAAATCACCTTGCCCCATGTTGATGGCAACAAGGGCCTCTTCCCTTCTTGGTTGTGGGGGTTTGTGGGCGGGGGGCTTTAACAAGGGGGCCCCCATATCCCGCGCCCCCCATGGGAATGCGTATGGGGTACATAGTATTCCTACCCATTCATCAAAAAAGTGTTAACAATGAGTAAAGACACAATACAGGTTTTTGACAAGTCCTGAAGGGCCTGGTATGGATGGGGGGGGGGGGGCATGCTGTTTTATTCTGCATTTTTCTTTGCCAGTATTCTTTTGTTTACAATTCAGTTATCAGTGGATGATGCCGCTGACAGCTGATAAATCATCGATTGTTAAGTATGCAGTAGCCAGCTTCCCGGGCCGCTCCTTAACAACAAGCTATTCTTCACACAGAATTCGAAACGGTCGATCATTTTTCAAGCGATCCGAATTTGAATTGTTGCGAAAATTTGGAATTCATGAGAAAATTAATAAATGAAACGAAATTTAACGAAACTAAACTAATTCCAAAACGAATCAACAAAACGAAATTAGTAGCATAATGAACCTATCCGAAACTAAATGAAACTAATTTTTCCGTTCTGCACAGGCAGGATCACCAGCTGAAAAAAAAAAGGCGAAATGACGGAAAAGTAAACAAATGCAGCAAGCATATCCAAGGTCTGGTAAGCTGCACTATATTACATTTTTTGTTCTTGGAATTAGATACACGATAACTTCAATGCACTTGTGGTTATGGCCATATTAAAGTGGATCTTCACTCAAAAAGTGAAGTCCCTCTGGTTACAGGTCCCTCTGAGTTACAGGTTTTATTTTTTTTAATCGGTACCAGCTCCTACTTCCATAATTCTTGCCTAGGCAAGGATGATGCCCCTTGCCCCACCCCCTCCAGTAGTCTCCTGGTGCATGTGACATGTCCCAGGAGGCTGTAGGACCATCTATTAAGCGCCACCCAAACTCACACATACACAGTGGTGAGCCATCTGTGGTTCACCAGGAAGCCACAGCGAGCTTCCATATCAAAGATGGCAGCACTGGGGACTAGCAGCTGTAAGAACAACGGGCTGCGGGAAGACAGCACTGTACCCAAGGCACTGATAATTAACTGATTTTTAAAAGTCAGCAGCTACAGTTTTTGTAGCCTCTGACTTGTAAAAAAAATATATAAAACAAACTGAAGTTCCTCTTTAAGTTAAAGGTTCCATTTTAGGGTGCCTTCAGGTTGAGGGTTATATTTACTGGTTAGGTTGTTATATTTAAAGTTTAGGTTATGGCTTTTAGGCTTCAATAATTTATGTCTTAGTATGACATTTTAATTTTATTTTTAAAGGTCTGGTCATTTACTTTTTCACTTTTCAAACTACCTGGTGATTGTGCCCCACGTGTAATCTTTCCGATTACATTGAGATATATGAAATATATTTCTAAACGAGGGTAGGATTATGACAAATCTGAGATGAATTGGCTGTGAAGCAGAGATGAGAATTAACTTCACAGACTGACCTGTACTGAACTGCGTAGAATCAATCTATAGCCTTAATACAGAGCCAGAGACAGAAGTGAAAGTCTGATAAGACTGTAATGAATGCTGGGTAGAAAGCAAAGGCCTGATAAGAGGACACTTACAATGGCTACTCTACAGCTAATGCAACATAGGTGACAAATAACTGGACTAGACCAGGCTACTATATCACAAAGAGGGGTATCAAATGATGCTTGTTTTTACTGCATGGAACAGCAAAATATATCAGATTAGCTTATGAAGATCAGGCGCAGGGAACCTTTTTTTAAGAACATGTAGACCACACATTCATAGAAACAAAATATATGTATATTAAAAAAAATCATTTAAAAAAATATATACTGTAAATAAAAAATAAATAAATAGTAGCTAACATCTTACAAGTAAAAAGAAAATGGTTTAAAGGTGCTGTCAAACCTGAAATGTATCTTGGAAATGTAGTGTGTTTTTGTATATATTTTATCATGTTGAGGACTAAAATATTTTATTTCTGTTTAATTGGTAAATACAGTATAAAATATTTTCAATGCGTATTTTGTTTACCATTTGCAGCCACCAGGTTGCGAACTTTGAGCCAGAACTTTCTTATTTATTGCTATGTTGTTAATATGTTGGACAGTCTTTCTTCAGAATAGATCTACAGAACCAGAAGTATCAGATTACAGTAACAAGCCAGCTGGCTTAGTCAATTATACAAAGACTGCTAATAAGAATGCAAGCTTGAGAAAATACAGGTAATGAAAAAATAATGAAAAAAAAAATATATATATATATATATATATATATATATATATATATATATATTTTTTTTTTTTTTTTTTGGCTAGCAGGGATGGGATAGCACTATCAGGTTGTTATTACTGTCTATGTATCTGTTATTTTCTGTCCTGAAAAAACACCGGGCCTAAAAGGAAAACTTCCCATAGTGACAGTTTTTTCAGTCTCAGGAAACTCCTGGTAATGGAGGTAATGGTGTACAAAAACAAAACACCAAATGAACAATAAAAGTGTATGTGAACAAACACACACACACAAAAGGACTTAGGGCTTGTCATATGGCCTCTCACAAACAGGAAAGACCCTTCCTTGGCCTCCAAGGGTGCAAGACTCCTGACAGGGGGAAAGGCACACTCAGGTCCACCTAGCCTAAATGTCCAGCAGAGGCCACTACTCATAGTCAGCTGAAGCTGACCAACAAGTACTAGGGGAGAGACTCTCCTGAATAGAACCCCCCCAAGGCGAAGGGGGAGGAAGGAACCAAAGGGCCACACATCCTCCCGTAGACTTCAGGGTAGGCTTGAAGACCCACACCCTACTTTCCAAGTGAAAAAACACACATATAAATGACATACATGTTAGAAAAATAACTGGGAGACAATAAAAAAGGTGCCAGTGCAGATGCTTTGGTGAGGCCTTGCAGCCTGGTAATACAAATTGCCCTGGTTTTGCCCAAAAGGCTTATCCCATGAGGCATGATGCAGAAAAAAAAAGCTTCTATGACTTGCCCGAGTACTGTTTCACACAGTGGGGTCCCAAACCCATAGTGCTACTTCGGAACCCTCAGGATACCAGCCCAATGGAGCGCTTGACACCGTGGGCTCTTTGCCCACTCAATCCCTGACAGACAAGGTAGCACAGTCAAATCAGGAGGCACTGGGCCTCTCAAAATCCTCCATGAGGGAATTACTCCCAGTCCCCACCTCACCAGTGGGTGCTCCGGTTTCTGTTTCCAGGGAAAGATACCTCAGGACCTTCACCATAACAGCAGGTATACTATACAGCCAACCATCCCGGCCATGGGGCCAGAATGATGGTGGTGCACCCCTACTGAACACTGATAAGAACAGATACTGCATTTGATGTTAGCCAAAAGGCTGAGAAGCAATCCTCTTCCTGCTATTAAATACTATATCTACAGCTTAGGGCACATTAGCATGATGTTCATTGGGAAGAATGATCCTTCAATTTGAAGTCAGTGGGATGAATCCCACCCATACAGAGAGCTGAAAAGATCATTGACAAAATGGTTTACCATATATACTCGAGTATAAGCCGAGTTTTTCAGCCCATTTTTTAGGCTGAAAACCCCCGCTCGGCTTATACTCGAGTGAGCCGTACAGCAGCCGTACCTTTGATTACTAAAACAGCGGGGGTCTCCCGCTGTGTTATGCAGTCGGTTCGGCCATCCATTGTAACAAAGCTCTGCCTCCTCCTCATCCATGGGAAACTGTATCAGTGTTCCGTCTATCATGGACGAGGAGGAGGCGGGGCTTTGTTACAATGGACGGCCGAACAGACTGCATAGCACAGCGGGAGACACCCGCTGTTTTAGTAATCAAAGGTACGGCTGCAGATGGGCACAGTGAGGCTACAAATGGGCACAATGAGGCTGCAAATGGGCACAATGAGGCTGCAAATGGGCACAGTGAGGCTGCAAATGGGCACAGTAAGGCTGCAGATGGGCATTATTTACCCAGTAGCTGCCGCATTTTCCCACCCTAGGCTTATACTTGAGTAAATACGTTTTCCCAGTTTTTTTTGGTAAAATTATGTGCCTCAGCTTATATTCGGGTCGGCCTATACTCGAGTATATACAATACTTATCTCAAATGCAGAAATTGCTCAAAGAACCCCTTACAACATCTGGAGGAACCACAGTTGAGAAAGGCAGGTCTAAAGGCTCCAATGATGGTGATCTTGCCCTGCGTTTATATGATGATAAAAACTTAATGTCTCCTTCTGATTTCCTGTAATTCCCAGAAAACAAAAATATTTTGCTCCAGTAGATGTTTTCAAAGAAGAATTACATATGCAAAGAAATGCATAATTCATGTAAATAATTCCACTATTACTGAGGCTAGGGCTCTATTCATATACCTGTATTTTTAATGGATGGGGAATTATGCTAAATGCGCAGAACTCTGAACTATACAAAACTATTCATACTGGAAACTTTTTTCGGCAGGCACTTCAGTCTTTAGGGATTTGTAACAACAATGTGAGCACAGAAATCATTTCTCACTGTTACCTTACACCAAGAGCAATGGGAATTGTCGAAGAAACTAATTACAGTTCTATAGAGCAGTTTTAATTCCAGAGATGTTACACAATTCTAATAGTTAAGAGATAATGGCATGCAAAAATATCTCCTAGCTGTGTAATTGCTGGTTCTGGCTTTATTTATGAATGAGTTTTAAGGCGACTCCAGAAGGACTTTTATATTTTAACTGTTTCTGCAGGAATTCATTGTGGTACTGTATTTGCCAGGTTTAAATATTAAAGGATAAGCCTACAAATATTTTCTTTTCTCTAGGACATTATAGTTGTGAAGCTCTTTTCTTTCTTAAGTCACCCATAGATGCAAAAGGACATGTATTCATGCAGGTGCAATCTGAGCACACTTCAGGCAAGCTCTCCACAAAGCCTTCGATAGTCCTGTTGGGTCAGCTAGTTTACTTAAATAGGGGGAGAGGATTATCTGTGATAAATCTGACAGTACAGTAGTTTGAAGGTATAGCCTAGTAGCAGTTCATATGTGGGACACCACTAGAGATATGGCATTACCTCAACAGCAAGCTCCATAAAATACGGAAATCTAGAGCAGAGAAAACAGATATGATCACAATTAAAACGTGCAAAGGGGTGATAAAAAAAAACTTAATAGTATATATTCTATTAACTAGGTGCAATTAAACAAGAAAATCAATGCACTTTGATGGAGCCATTACATGGGTTTTTTTTAACTCAACAGTCACTAAAGGTGGCAACACACATATTGATATTATCATTCAGTTGATCATCTGATGCAACCAAAATGATTGTGTAATAAGAATTGAAAACCAAAGAACCTCCTTTTAACCATCTTAAAGAATACAACATACAGGGATATGGGAAAGCATTATAGACATGGATACACATGCACCCACACAGGTTGAACTAGATGGACTATTGTCTTTTTATCCAGCCTTACCTATTATGTAACTAGGTAACTATGTATTGAGCTTTTGAACAATTTCATCGCTGACAAGCTGATCGGCTATCGTAGAATTTTATTGGTTGTTCTTGATCAATCAATTGAATATCTGTGCATGTCAGAAAATGGATCATAGTGAAAATTGTTTAAATTATCATTTTTAATAGATCATTTCTGGTAGATTGTATGTTCAACTGATGCTATATGTGTTGCATCACTCTATATTTTAGATGATGAAGAAACAATAACGTGAATGCCTCCGTAAGAGTCAGTATAAAATGACTTGAAGGCAACTCCCTTAAGTGGAATGTTTGGGTTTTCTGCTAGTTTTAGGAAGGGCTTTTTTTCTCAGAGAATAGGTGCAGGTACCACTAGCCACTTCTAAGGACTGTCCCTTGGTTCCACTCCCTACCCACCTTCCAGTACTGCCCTTTTTAGAGAATATAGAACCAATTATTTTGTGGTGCTAAGTGATTTGTACATAATGTGTTTAAGAGGTAGTAAACTTGAACAACAACAAAAATAAAAAAACTTTCCCTGTAAGGTAAAGGGATAATGTGCATCGCATACTAGCACATTATGAAAGATTTACCTTGAAACTAAGTCCTTCGGCAGTGCGCTGTTGCAGCCGCAGAGGCCTCCATCTTCACCCAGTCTTCCTTCCAGGTTCGTGGGCTGCAGCCTCTTGAATGGCCAAGCTGCGGTGATGTCACTCCCGCACATGTTGCACACAGCAACACAGAGCTCTGAAGGAACAGCACGTGTATGCTATTCCTTCAGAGTGCATGCACGGGTGGCATCACCGGCTGCTGCTCATTAGAATATCTCCTAAACGGTGCAAGTTTAGGAGATATTCATTTATACTACAGGTAAGCTTTATTATAAGCTTACCTGTAGGTAAAAATAAAAACAGAGACTATACTACCACTTTAATGAATGATAACAAGAAAAGCATTAAAAGCAACAATAGACCCAACTGCAACAATAGATTTCCTTCCAGCAACAATAGATATTCCCCTGCAACAACAGACCCGTGCCAGCAACAATAGATTTTCCAGCAGCCAGCATTAGGAGACCCCTCTTTCAACAGTAGATCCCTCTCAGCAACAACTGACCTCCCTTCCCCAGCAACACAAGACCCTCCAGCAACAAAAGATCCCCCACAAGCAGCAATAGACCCCCCACAACACTAGATCCCCTAGCAACCAGCATTAATGGGCACCCCATCATCCCTTGCCATTACATGCATTCAGTGCTGGAGGTGCCAAAACTGTGTTCTCCTGCATTCCCACTGAAAAAAAGCCCTGGTTTTAGGTATAGCTAGGAGCAATTCATATCTTTAGATATTTTTATTGCTTTCTTTGTCCAAATTCAGAACCACTAAATCCAGGACAATTAGTAAGTGCAATCTAAAATGTTATACCCCGAACAGCTATAACATTATGATCATCCACAATAACCCATTGAGGCTTGGACTCCACTAGACTTCTGAAGGCATGCTGTAGTACCTGGCACCAAGCCATCAGTAGCAGATCCTTTAAGTCCAGCTCTGAAACATTGCCCTTGGTCCTTTGTGATGTGATTTGCGTTGTGCTGGCGAATAAATGCGTTGGCACTGTGTGTTCTGCCAACTTTCTATAGGAACCAGCATTAACTTTTTCAGCAGTTTGAGCAACAGTAGTACTTCTATTAAATTGGACTACATATGTCAGCCTTCACTCCCCAAGTACATCAGTGAGCCTTCTCCACCCATGACCCTGTCGCCAGATCACCAGTTTTCCTTTCTTGGACCACTTTTAGTAGGCCCTGATTAGTGCAGCCTGGGAAAATCCCACAAAAGCTGAATTTTGGAGATGTAGTCAAGCCATTACAATTTAGGTCTTGTCAAAGTTTCTCAAAACTTTGCGCTTGCCCATTTCTTTTCTGCTTTCCACGCATCAACTCTAAAAACAATATGTTCACTTGCTGCCTATAATATCCCACCCACTTTCAGATGCCATTGTCATGAGATAAACAATATTATTCACTTTGACTGTCAGTGGTCATAATGCTATGTCTGATTGGTGTATATGTCCCTGGAACGGGAGAAGAGGAGAAATTGGGGACCCCTGGTGCAGTAACAGCTGTCAAAGGTGGGATTTCCTCTCACTTTCTGTTGTATTTCCAGGACAGGAAGTGTAAGGAAATCTTTCCAGTGCAGATACAGGGAGCAATAAAAACTTGCAACATATCCCAAAAATTAGAAAAAGGTTTTGGCTGGTGTTCCACTTTCACTGACTTTGCAGGCTTCATGTAGACCAGAGTTTCTCAAACTTTTTTGTCTTGCGGCGCACCAAAAAGGTCTAAAAATGTTCACGCCACACCTGAAAAGATTTAAAATTTTTTTGGTGGTGAAGAACTTATTTATTTTTACATATATATTTAATTTTAAATTTAATGTGAAGGATGTGCCTGCTTTTGAGAGCAAATCAGATTGAAACGAGGCTCCAAAGTCGACAAACGGAACAAACAAATGGAACGGTCTCTATTATAATTTAATTGGAGCGATCCAGTTCTCCAGAGATCTCGCACAAGTCTCCCGTTACAAAAGGAACCAATGAATGACAGACTGACAAAGATTGCGTTTTTATATACCGGTATGTTACTTTTTTAACTTTTGTGACATTGATTCACCATTGAATTTTTCAAGGTTTTCAAACGCTAGCAATTTTAAGAATTTTTCAAAACTCCCACGACACACCCGCAAATCTCAGTGTGCTGCGGCACACAGTTTGAGAATCATTGATGTAGAAACTAGTAAAATGTTTAAGGTTTCCTTCGATGATCTGGCAGAGTGAATGGCAGCAATGCTCGGTGTATGGCCAGCTTTGCAAATCTCTAAAAAGATCATTGGTACCAGTGGTTGTTAATTGAAGGGACAGAAACTGCTCAGTGCTCAAGGAACCCCTAGCAACCTCTGGATGAACCCTAGGGTTGCAAGGAACCCTTGTTGAGAAAGGCTTAAAGGTTCCCTCATTATTGCCCATAAGACAGATTAGCCTCCCTGTAGCTTTTGCTTTGTAGATGCAAACTGTTTCAAAACACCCGGGAGAGCTCATCTAGTTTCATATGCAAAAATGAGGCACTGTAGCTACACAGATAACCTTGGAAATATTATACAGCCCATTTATAGACACCCAGCAAAGTTCAAGCATGTTTCCAAGGGAGACGAAAGAGAAAACAGAAGTTGATTACTGTTATACTTTTTGCAGCTATTTGCTATCTGAAAGCACAAACATCATATGAACTTAAACAAACTTTATGGCTCTTGAAAAGACGTAGAAAAAGTTATAACAAACCTAGGAACCGTTCTTTTAAAATACGGTGTATAAACCATGCCTAATCTATATAAGGTATAATCTATATAAAGTATATAAACCATGTCTAATCTAAATAAGCTTTTAAGAGTCTAGTAACTAAAGTGTGAATAGTGTAAACCGTATCTAATCCCTTGCTGCAAGCTGGTAAAATCCTAAAGTTTCAAGTAGAAGGCATAAGGCAAGTTAAAAAGACAACTCGCCTGTGAAAATTGAGTGGATCAAAAAAGTTACCAGCTTAAGGTATGTCTAAAGCCAAGTCTTTAGGATGGTTATAACCCGGTCAGATTTTTCTTTCTTTCTGTGTCAAGTGAGAGCAAATGTCCCCAAAGTAAGTGAAATAGTCTGTTAGGGTGCATTCGCCAACTGTATGCAAGAAACCCAGTGGGGGTTCCCAACGATTGACTGCTGGAGGCAGCCCTATTGAAAGAAATGGGAGGCTACCGGCTTCCACAGCTAAGTGCGGCCACTTGAATGTAATCGCACATGCATCAATCACATAGAAGTGATTGTCCCTGGACACAGACTGCCTGCGTTCAGGGCCGATCACTCACATGTGATCACTGCATGAGTGTTACATGTGAGTGGCCGTAATTAGCTGCAGGAGTCGGCAGCCTCCCATTTCTTTCAATGGGGGTGCTTCCCTCAGCTAATCACCTGGAACTCCAGCTGCTAATTGCGGAAGAGAGACGGAACGGACAGCACTGGCGAGGGACTCCAGGAGGCAAGGGGTTGCTCTGTGTAATGATGTTACACAAAGCAAGTAAGTGGAACATCTTTTTTTTTTTTTTTAGCTTAAAAGAAGACTTTAATGTCACTTTAAGGTCTCCTCCTGAGTCCTACCGATTCACTGCAAACAATGCAGTTTCACATTACAGCATAATTATTATATCAGCAGGAAGTGCAAGCTGATTTTTTTAATTTATTTTTTTGCAAAACTTGTCAGTGACATATCAGAAGGCTTTTTGCTTGCATCTGGATAGGCATAATCAGTAACAGGGTCCCTTAAATAGAGATGTAAAGGCAAATACACAATAAACAAGGCTGACATTCTGTGCCAAACTAGCAGCCGTGCTGTTTATTAAAAAGGAGAACCAAACATTGAGTTGGTCCACCCTTTGCAGCTATAACAGCTTCAGCTCTTCTGGGAAAGCTGTCCACAAGGTTTAGAAGTGTGTCTATGGGATTGTTTGACCATTCTTCCAGAAACACATTTATGAGGTTGGGTACACTGTAGTTGGAAAGAAGGACTGCCTCCCAGTGTGCACTCTAATTCATTCCAAAGGTGTTCTATTGGGTTGAGGTCAGGACTCTGTGCAGGCCAGTCAAGTTCCTCCACCCCAAACGTGCTCATCCATGTCTTTATGGACCTTGCTTTGTGCACTGGTGTGTAGTCATGTTGGAATAGGAAGGGCCAACCCCCAACTGTTCCCACAAAGTTGGGAGCATGAAATTGTCCAAAATTTCTTGGTATGCTGATGTCTTAACCAAGCCCAACCCCTGAAAAACAACCCTACACCATAAGTCCCCCTCCCCAAATGATTTGGACCAGTTCATAAAGCAAGGTCCATAAAGACAAGGGTGAGCCAGTTTGGGGTGGAGGAACTTGACTGGCCTGCACATAGCCCTGACGTCAACCTGACAGAACACCTTTGGGATCAATTAGAGCACAGACTGCAAGCCAAGCTTTCTCTCCAACATCAGTGCCTGACCTCACAAATGCGTTTCTAGAACAATGGTCAAACATTCCCATAGACACACTCCTAAACCTTGTGGACAGCCTTCCCAGAAGAGTTGAAGCTGTTATAGCTGGGGAGGGTGGGCCATCTCAATAGATGGCATTAAAGTTCATGTGCGTGGAAAGGCAGGCGTCCCAATACTTTTGGTAATACATTGTATATGTTTGGCGGAAAAGGACATAGCCAAACATATTGTGAGTGGAGAAAAAAGTCCGGACAGCCGCACACCAGGAAAATATAATCCAACGAAATTTCTTTATTGTAAAATCAGGATGAAATCATAGTACAAGACACCATGGATAGAATGTACAGGTAATCAGCTGACGCGTTTCACGTCTTGTGGAGCGCTTACTCATAGCTCTGAGTAAGGACCTTTTTCCTCCACTCACAGCATGGATTAGCATTAGCCAGCACCTGGGGCTTTTTATCTCTGGAGAGTAACATCCATTTCATACCCGGTTTGGATCCAACCTTGTGCGGGGAAAATACTTGTGCTGTATTTGCATTCCGGACTATAGCCAAACATATACTGAGGGGGGGGGATTTACTAAAACTGGAAAGTGCAAAATCTGGTGCAGCTCTGCACAGAAACCAATCAGCTTCCGGGTTTTATTGTCAAAGCTTAATTTAACAAGCTGAAGTTAGAAGCTGATTGGCTACCATGCACAGCTGCACCAGATTCTGAGTGCTCTAGTTTTAGCAATGTACATGTGTGTTTGGCTTAAAAGGACATAGCCAAACACATACTGTATATGTGCAGTTTTAACACTAGCCAAGGACATGGCCAAACACATACTGTATATACACAGTTCTAATCCTAATAAGGACACGACCAAACACATATATGTGCAGTCCTAATACTTACAAGAACATGGCCAAACACAGATAGGGATTTAGGTTTACAGGCACTTCAGTCTTGCACAGGCCTCTTTAAATGGACAATAAAAACTTCCGTATTTTTATTTTCCTCATTGTAACTTCACCAAGTTTTACTGACTGCACACAGCAGGGCTGTTCTAATCATTTCCTTATTTTCCAGTTCTCTAATTTACTATTGACTGCTAAAGACCCACAGTAAAGGCCTCAGTGGGGTCACTCACAGAATTGTCTTGTACTGCTTTCCCATACAATACACTTTGCTTTTCATTAATCCAAGCATTGATTCCAGGTTAACAGATCCATCTAGACTCCCTTATGTTCATCTTGGGAAATTACTGAAGGCCTTAATGCGAATGCATTTACTATTGTAGTCTCAGAGATTTTAACAGAACCGGAGAATATTACTGGCGGTGAGTGCAGTTCGGAAAGACTCCGGCTTTGATACATCGGCGTTGTAATGTAGACAGGGTAATTAAGTCTCCAGAACACTGAGTACTGTGAGCAATTTAATTGAAAAGGAACCCAGACTGTTTTCCTCAGAAATGAGTTAACAAGGACAAACTTCACGCATTCCCGGCTGCAAAGCCTACTCTGGACAAAGCTACTGCGTTTATAATATAAAGAACTGGATCACTACTGAGAGCCATGCCAGACACCAATTTGATAGAACAAAAAATAATGACATCTATATTTATATCTCTTGGGGATCAAATCTATAGTTTTAGATATAGATGTAAGTGTGATTAAAGGAAATAACGGTATGAATGTATGTTAATATTTTAAAAATCCACCTTTTTAAAACCCTTTTTCTATTTCATATTTAAAAACTCCAGAAAGGTATAATACCATTTAAAGATGCAGTTCTGTATTCATTAAAAAATCAGTAAGGGATAAATCTGACCTTTGTAATGAACTTATGCCCCTAGCTAGGTCCATATTTCTTTTTCTATTATTCCATTCACTAATAAATACCAGGAAGCTCGATACAAACTGGTCGCCAAATGGTATCATACCTCAAAACTTTTACATTCCATGTAACCAAACATTCCAGACTCTTGTTGGCGATGTGATGCACCCCAGGCAAATACAATTAAATACATTTTGGACTTAGGTACATACCCTAACCCAAAAGTTCACTGACGCAACATCCCTAGAGACCCAGTATTTTTTCTTCTTCACCATAATGATTATTCTTTCAAACCATATAAGAGTCATTATTCATTTGGTCAGTGCAGCCCGACTGTCCATCCTAGCCTTGTGAAAATCCCTTTTGCTGCCCATGATTCGGCAATGGTTCCATCACATTGAAGATATCCATCACAGGGAAGATTTAACCAGCTCTCTAAAAGTAACTTCTGGAAGATTCAACAAAACATGGTTCTAATGGTTTGACTTCTCTTATATGGAAGAGTATAAGGAAATAATGACCAACCTCTCTCCCACAGTGCCAAAAAGCCCGTAGTCAGTCCCCACTTGGCCAACATTACATTGTGCTCCCCTGTTTCCCTGTGTATAAAGGGCCCATTGCCTGTCCCAGATTTAGTGTTCCCCACCGGTCCAGTGCAGTTTCTTATTCCCCTCCAACCCCCCAAACCCCGTTCTTTTTTATGCTCCTCTCTGCATATATTTCTGTATTTCCCTTCATACCCGAATACAGCACAGTGACTATGGTACGCTCAGGTTACAGTACGCTAGCTTAGCTCATGGGGGTTAGCTTTATGAGCTTTGCTTTTGTTGTTTCTTGTCACGACACACACTTTCCATAAACAAGCATGTCTGTGACTGGCTCAAACATTGGCCTAGCATTTGCTCCTGTGGGTTCACCTTAGGGGCTTGGAGAGTATGTCATCACTGTTCAGATCCATCCTCATGCGCTGTACACAAGGTTGCTCTTTGTAAGAAATCTCTATGTGTTGTTTACATATGCCTGATAACTATGTCTTTTGTTGATTGTATTGATATTTATATCTTTTGTAAAACCCCTTTCTAAAAAAAGAATGCATTAAAACAATCAATAAGGGATGTATTTATCAATCATTCACTGGTGAACTTCACAAAGAGAAAAATAGCTAAATTTGCCCAAGTAAGAGCAAATGGGATTTACAGTAGCTTTTTTTTTTTCAGGTTGCGTCCTATGTATTATATGACATTCACTGGGCGAGTTTTTTTAATGTGAATTTTGTCAGGATGAGTTTGGATAATGCAGCAGCTGCTATTTGGTTGAATCTGTGTGGTAATGTTTTAGGTGAATCCCAAGTTCAATGCTGACCTGCATCGCCTGTCTGACATCAGCCTAAGTTAAAATGGAATAATGCATTTTCTCTTGCCCACGTGCACAAGTTGACTAGTTAGGGGTCCAGGACACCCCTAAGACCACTTTACCAAGGAGGGGGGCGACCACCCATTTGCCCCCTTTATTTCTTTTTTTTACAGCAAAAAAAATTGAAAACAAAAATAACTCAAAAAATAACCACAGAAGTGCTGAACTCCCACACATTTATAAAGTACAGCATTGTGCATAAAAAATATGCATTGCACTTCACTTGCTTCAGGACTCTGAGACAAGTGGAGCACAATTAAAATGAAAAAAAAAGGAGAAAAGAAAGCCAAGAGGACAGCATGGTAAACATAGTTACATAGTTAGGTTGAAAAAAAAGACACAAGTCCATCTAGTTTAACTAATAAAAGAGGAAAAAATACATACAATGCCATATACACAATCCTAATACCCACAGTTGATCTCTAGAGGAAGGCAAAAAAACTCAGCAAAGCATGATCCAATTTGTTCCAGCAGGGGAAAAAATTCCTTCCTGAACCTGAAAGGCAAGCGGATATTCCCTGGATCAACTTTATCTATAATTGTTAGTATCCAGTAATATTATATAAATTTAGGAAAGAATCCAGGCCTTTTTTAAAGCACTCTTCTGAGCCGGCCAGAACCAGCTATTGAGGGAGTCTATTTCAAAGCTCTTACTGTGAAGGAAACTTTTCGTATTTGGAGATGAAATCTCTTTTCCTCCAAACCTAAAGAGTACCTCCGTGTCCCGTGTACCTCCATGTCCTCTGTGATGACCATAAAGTGAATAACTCAACACCAAGCTCACTATATGGAACCCTTATGTATTTATACATGTTGATCACACCCTCCCTTAATCTCCTCTTTAGGATAAATCCAGTTCCTCCAATATTAGCTCATAGCTAAGCTCGTCCACGCCTTTTAACAGTTTGGTTGGCCTTCTCTGTACTTTCTCCAGTTCCCCAATATCCTTTTTGTGAACTGGTGCCCAAAACTGAACTGCATATTCCAGATGAGGTCTTACTAATTATTTTGTAGAGGGGCAAAATAATCTCTCTCTCTCCCCGGAGTCCATACCTCTCTTAATACAAGAAAGGACTTTGCTCGCTCTGGAAACTGCAGCTTGGCATTGCATGCTATTATGATTCCCCCAATTGTACTCCCCCTAGTATGTATTAAGCATGCATATTCTTAGCCCCCAAGTGCATAACTTGGGACACACAATTTGATACCCATGTGGGTGCAATACAGACAATACTGAATACAGACAGTGGGGTTGATTTACTAAAGGTAAATAGACTATGCACTCTGCAAGTGCAGTTGCCACAGAGCTTAGTAAATGAGGGGAAACTCTGCTGACTTCCACCATCCAACAGGGGTGGATCCAGAGTCTAGTCTCAGGAGGGGCACTGCCCAAAAATAAGGTGTTGCTTACAGAACTGAATTTAACGTATCATACAGTGTACAGAGGTCAGTAGTATGTAGGGTAGTGTCCAGAGGTCAGTAGGATGTAGGGCAGTGTACAGAGGTCAGTAGGATGTAAGGAAGTGTACAGAGGTCAGTAGGATGTAGGGCAGTGTACAGAGGTCAGTAGTATGTAGAGCAGTGTACAGAGGTCAGTAGTATGTAGGGCAGTGTACAGAGGTCAGTAGGATGTAGGGCAGTGTACAGAGGTCAGTAGTATGTAGAGCAGTGTACAGAGGTCAGTAGTATGTTGGGCAGTGTACAGGGGTCAGTAGTAGGTAGGGCAGTGTACAGAGGCCAGTAGTAGTTAGGGCAGTGTACAGAGGTAAGTAGGATGTAGGGCAGTGTACAGAGGTCAGTAGGATGTAGGGCAGTGTAAAGTGATCAGTAGGATAGTGTACAGAGGTCAGAGGATAGGGGGTAAGTAGGGTGGAGGACAGGGGGCAACAGGACAATGTACAGGGGTCAGTAGAATGAAGAGCAGTGTACAGAGATCATTAGAATGTAGGACGGTTTACAGGGATCAGTAGAGCAAAGGACTAGGTGTCACCAGGGGGGTCAGAGCGGCACACACTGGGGGGGGGGGGTTGGAAGGGCACAAACCAGGGGGCTGGGAGGACACACACCAGGGGGCTGGGAGGACACACACCAGGGGGCTGGGAGGGCACACACCAGGGGGTTGGAAGGGCAGGAGGACACGCCAGGGGAGGGTCAGGAGGGCATACACTGGGGGTATCGGGAGAGCACACACCAGGGGGCTGAGAGGGCACACACCAGGGGGCTTGGAGGGGAGGGGGACACACCAGTGGAGGGTCAGGAGGGCATACACTGGGGGGATCGGGAGGGCACACACCAGGGGGCTGGGAGGGCACACATCAGGGGGCTGGGAGGGCAGGAGAACACACCAGGGGAGGGTCCGGAGGACACACATCAGGGGGTCAGGAGGGCATACACTGGGGGGATCGGGAGGGCACACACCAGGGGGCAGTCACGATGGTTTAATGAGCCCAATTTCTTACTGTGCTAGGAGATGCAACCTCTATGATAAGCTGCAGTATCTCAGCAGACTTAGCATGGAGGTGTCTGGAAACTAATCCATGATATACTGCTAGATGATTTTTACCACCAGGCAGGCACATTCGCTTGATCCCTCTGTTTGGCTGCTCACACCTCCCTTTTCCAGACGGGCACAATCTCGGGGGTCAAGCACATCCCCATCCCGCCCACTCAAGCAGCAGAAACCAGGAGGATCACGCCCACTCAAGCAGCAGCCTGCAGGAGAGAGGCTGGAAAACTGCTGGGGGAGGTACAGGGGGCGGAGACTCCAGAGCCGATTTTTAATGGCTGTGAGTTGTCCTGACCGCAGCTCTGTCATATCCTGGAGCGCGCTCGGCCTTGGAGACGTAGTTAGTAATGTTTTCTCAGGGGAGCGATTGCATCCACCACATCAATGAATTGGTAGACTGCAATATATTACATGTTTGGGCTTAGATATGCTTTAACTGTAGTACCAGTCTGCGTTCACTGATGTTAGCTCAGTATATGATGGTTTCTGGTTGCAACAGGCTGTGAATCAGCATAGCGCTTTATACCGCTTTATTGAAGAAGACAGTGCTCTACTTTGAAAAGTGTAGCCCTACTAGAAACAATTTTGTAACATTTGGAACAAGTACTACTTTAGTTCACAAAAAATAGAAACAGCAAGAGCACACAATCTGATGTTATATATTTACCGCCAGCCCTTTACCCTGCTAAGAGTATTCTTCTAACGTTTCCAGGTAACAGCTGTATAGTTTTCGTCCTGTTGTTAGACAAGCAGATCACAGAGTATAAATCCTTTAACTAGAGTCTGAAAGTGCTGGCTTCTTTCTCCTTACTGCTGCAAAACCTTTTGAACCACCATTGATTTGTGCCTTGATATGTGAATTACTTGTACAGCAGATATAAGATGACATTAGGAAGCTCGAAAATCGAATATGGTTACCATTGTTGATGGAAGCTAATGCATTTGTAACCCAATAAAAAAAAAAAAAAAAAACAGTTTTGCTTTTTCTTTACAGGGCTATTTACAGTATTTCTGTAGGCAAAGCCAGTTTTTAAATGGACAAAATGTCAACACTTACTTAAGACAATTTTTACGATTTGTGTTAAGCTGGCCTTAAAAGACCATTGACGGCTTTAGCCATTTTAACAAGATATGGTGGTAATCACATCAGTATGGTACCAGCAGATGCCTTTCATTGAATATTTATTTTTGAAAAAGAAGATTGATCAGGCAGTTCCTAATGCCTCATTTGAGGCTTCTTCTGTCTACACCAGCGGTCACCAACCAGTGGTCCATGGTCCATGAGAAAAGTTTGGTGGTCCCCAGTCCTGCCGCAAATCAACATTGTGGCAGATGAATAACGCCCAAAGTTGTTTCCAGTGTTGTTCTCAATGTGCGCCGACAATATTGACTGGCATATATAATACCTGATGCCTCCCCTGTAGTTTCAGCTCCTGTGAACTCAGAGGGAGGCAAAGGGAGTAGTGCAGAGAGTGGGAGGTGAAGAAGGAGGGGACTTCCAATGGCAGGGCTGATCACAGATTGTGGGAGTCTGGATAAGGAGGTGAAATCCAATGATGAGTCTGTGTAAGGCAGCAGAGTGATGCAGAGTGCGAGGGGGAGGGGGGGGGGCAAAGCATTGTGTGTATAAGGCAGCAGTGTGATCCAGGGGGAGGGAGGCAGAGAGCCAGAGAATTGTGTGGATTAGGCATGTAAAATGAATGTTAGTGGTCTGCAGGATTCAATATTGTGAGTTTATTGGTCCATGAGGCCCAAAAGGTTGCCGATCACTGGTCTACACCAAACATTTTCAACCAGGGTTTCATGGAACCCTAAGGCTCCTGGGTGGCTAGGGGTTCCTTGAGCTGTGGGTAACTGACCTCCCATCTGATGGTACTTGCATAGTTCCAGGTCCAGCAAACAGCATGAATGAAAGGGTGTAAGGGTGGCGTTCTTCCGACTTACCACCACCAATGTAAGAGGCATGTTCCCAATTAACTCATTTTACTAGGGGTTCCCTGAGATCTGAAAATAATTTCAAAGGTTTCTCTGGGGTAAAAAAGTTGAGAAAGGCTGGTGTACACCATTAATACATTCCCTAGTGGCCATAAGTATATTACTTAACATAATTTGCATCTCCACTTAAAGTGAATGTCACTTTATCAAAAACAAGAAAAAGGTTTTGATAAAGGTCACTTTATCAAAAAAAAAAAAAGGTTTTAAGTACCTGTACATACCTCCAGGGGGTTTTAGTGCATCCGCTCTGACTTAAAGTGGTTGTAAACCTCCATTTTCAATTTGTACTTATAGTTAAGCCTATAATAAGACTTACCTATAGGTACAGTAAATATCTCCTAAACGTGCACTGTTCGGGAGATATTTACTCTGTACTGCGCCGATGATGTAATCCGCGCATGCGCTGTATAGAAACGGCCTTCCGTGCCGTTTCTTCACTAGCGAGTGCCATGACTGACGGCTCCGGTGCGCATGTGCGGGATTGACGTCACGCGACTCCGGCCAGTCACAGAGCCCCCGGAAGGAAGAGGGGCGAAGATGGATACGGCCTTCAGCGGGCTGTGTTTACAGGTAAGTGCCACATAATGGGCTAGTATGAGATGCATACTAGCCCATTATGCTTTTGATTTGCAGGGAACAAAAGAGGAAGTAAAACCCATCAGGGTTTACTTCCTCTTTAATGCTGTGCCATTCTGATTAAAGAGGAGTTCCACCCAGGGGGTCCATTAAAAAAAAAATATTAAAAGTCAGCAGCTACAAATACTGCAGCTGCTGACTTTAAATTGGACACTTACCTGTCCCTGAGTCCAGCGATGCGGGGGATCGAAGCCCCGCTCGTCCCCCCCCTCCGCTCGTCGGCGCAGGCATTTCAACTGTGGGCACCGGGCTGTGGCTTCACAGCCTGGCACCCACTGCACATGCGCGAGCAGCGCCGCGCCGTGATTGGCCGCTCAATCACCTGGGAACTGTAATGGGTCCCAGATGATTGACAGGAGGGAGGGAGCAGAGCCGAGCCCTTCCTGTGCCGAGGGGGAAGTAATGTCACCAGCCCAGGCAAAGGAAGAGGCAGACTACGAGGGACCACCTAGCAACAGGCATTTAGACGTAAGTAAAAAAAAAAAATATCCTAATTTTTTTTGTTTTTTTAGAATTTTTAAGGGATTTTTGTTTTTTTGGGTGGAAGCTCCATCACTTTATAGTAGTGTTAGAACTTGTCTGCTCTCCATGTATTCAAACGGACCAATTACTATGATGGACAGCCTCACTGGCCAATAGGAATGTGTGGGAGGTGAAAGAAGATGGGCAAGCCTTGAAATTTTCCTAAAGCTTCTGACTAGAATTCCCTGGCTTTTGGGCAGAGTGGCGTTACAGAAAGCTGGCAGCTTATCGCAAACCATCAAAAAAAAAAAAAATCTGTGTAATTAAAACCCAACTCTGGCATAATTTTTATATCACCCCACAGAAGCTTAAACAACTAAAACTATTACTCTCTGGCACTGTTACCACCAGCAATTTCTCTTTAAATATAGGGTGGTGGTGGTGGTGGTGGTGGTGTTGTCAGTGTAACGGCACACAGAGCAACACTGACATCATCAATAAGGGGCTGACCAGCACTGTTAAAGATCCAAAAGAATCCTGCTCACCAAGTGACAAAAAAGCAAAAAATACACAATGGGGGTCTCTGTGGTGGGAGAGGGGGTGTTGAGGTTGATGGGTTTGGCTTTAAAATACAATCTTTAGACCTTTTCACAAGCTCATCTGTATCCTAACTTTTTATTATTATTATTGTCACCAAGTATTCGATTTTCACCGATCTATTCTCTATTCATAAAACACTGTAAAGACCTAAGCAAGCATGCATTTATAGTAATTGATTCGGAGCGGTTTAAGTAATAATGTACACCAGTAAATGTTGACTTTATGTAACATATATCATATAGCAAAGTGTCAGGTCATTTTTCCTCTACCTGAATCAGCAGCATAAAATTCAGACGCAGCAGTTCAAGCCACGATTGGCAAAGAATTTAAGTCCAGGCATATAATCCCTTCTATGATTTTCTTCCTCTTTTTTTTTTTACCTGCTCACTCAGTAGCAGAAAAGTATTTATTTTACAGATTTCTTAAGTCAGCACATTTGGAAAACATCAATCATACAGCCAATAAAAAAAAAAACACACAAAATAACAGCTAACGAATATGTAACATCACCTAGACCTCAAATAAATTAATCACACGCTGGGGAAATATACGCCTTAGTTGGCTGTTTTTTGATAGGAACTGTAAAATGTAGATTGTTTTATTGACTTCGTGAAAAGAATAGGTCAAAGGAAACAAACAGTGGGAGGTGGTCTTCAATACATGTAGCATGAAGTTAGAATGTTGTCCTGTCATTGACAACATATTTGTTACATATGCAAAAAAAGTGTGTGTGTATATATATATATATATATATATATATATATATATATATATATATATATATATATTCTTTTTTTGTATTTATACAATGACATCAAGTTCAGAATGAAACATGTCAATTGCTAGCTTCTCCTCTGCTTAGTGGTATATATATATTTCTATATAGATTAGGGCTAGGGTTAATGGGCTTTTGTTCCCTACATATCTGCTTCATATCTGCTTCTCTTCCCATGATTATGACATTGTGCTCCCCTATGCTAACAGCTACAGTAGCTAGAATCACGAGTTATCAGTGCTGCACAACCTGTGTAATTGAAAACCAATCTCATCTTCCTTTCACGACTATGATAGCAGGTCAAAAGCTGCAGTAAGAGGGATCCCTAGCATCCTCAAAATACACCTGCATACATAGAATACATACACTCATGGTTGCTGATAATGCAGTACAGCGAGCCCTCCTGTACTGGGCCCAGGCCTCATCAGTTCAAAAGGGGGGGCCCGGGCACCTGCCGAGCAGGAGGGCCAGCAGTACTGCCTTATTGCTGACACGTGTGACTCTTTTGCAGTGCTGTCAGCTTCTACTTTTCTTTTCTTCCTCTGGCTGCACTGCAGGAGAATCAGTTCAAGTATCTGCAACCCCCTTCCCCCTGCTGTCTGAGAACCCTGTGTGCCCCTTTCCCCTGCAGGGCTGCCGTTTTCCCTCCTCTTCTGCCAGCAGCTGCTGAGGGCACACAGTCAGGTTATTTCAGGATGGTGAGTGGGGGGCTCACCATCCTGAATGAACACACTAGGGATAGACCGATATAATTTTTTCGATGCCAATACGATACCAATATTTCGCCCACCTCTCTTGCCGATAGCCGATATTTTTTGCCGATATTTTCTACATTTAAAATTTTTTTTTTACACTGTCGTTTTACTTTTTTTGTTTTTTATCACTGTTATTGCTGTCACAAGGAATGTAAACATCCCTGGTGACAGTAGTAGGCATGTGGAGAGATCGGGGGTCTATAAGACCCCAAACCTCTCCTCTGCACAAAGTATTTAAAAACGTCAAGATCGGAGTTTTTAAAACGGCACCTTTAAGATGCCAGAAATCCGGGAATTGATGTCATGACTTAGTTTCCAGATTACTAGATCCGAGATGCTTCGTTCGGGTCTTCGGCCAGCAGGCTGAGCCGCATCGGTTGTTATTACAATAATGAGGACCGTCTGCTCTAGAGAATGGTACAGGGGTGATGCATGCAGCTGCATGTATCACCCCGGTAAAACCCCTTGAAGCAATATCAGTAAAATCGGTCGGTATTGTACTGTATATATGCTCGTAAATATACACATATACACAATCACACTAATACATGCCCTCATTCACACATAGGCAAACACACACACTTGCATACACGCACATATGTTGGCTCCCAGAAGTTGTTCAGCAAAGATGGTGAGTGCACTATCTTTCAAAGAGAAAGGACGCTAAATCTGTATAGTTTTTCCTTATAATATGTCAGTTTACAATAATATTAATACCTAACAAACCCAACAGCTTCCCCTACATTGCCATTTTTTCCTTCTGAAAATGCTGTTATGTCTGACTCTGAAACTCTGGATGACATATGGTCACCGACCTGGAACAAGCAAGCAGATTGAGACGTTCCTGACCTCCACACTTGTTTCTGATCAGTGACTTAGGAAGTATCAAAGTCAGAGGGTCAGCATGACAGATAGAGAACTGGCATTCTCACACAGAGAAAGATCATCAGTTGCATTGTCAGTGCTTTAGGCTTCTGGCAACATAATGACGTGCATTACCAGGGTTACTGCCAAAATTTCTGATGCCCCTACTTCCAGCTGTGTTGGATCCCTTCCCTACCCATTCCCTCATTAAAGAATTGATAAAATCACAGTGTGAAGAAAGACCCCCAACAGTATGCATTGATGTGTCTTCATGAGTAGATAGATATCTCTCGCCAGCATGAAGAAAAACTTTCAGAAGGTGCAAAGTGAAGATCTTGTGTAGTTCACAAAACATATTATCCATTTCCTACTAGAACAGTGGTTCTCAACCTTTCTGGTGCCGTGACCCCTTGATAAAATGTCCCAAGTTGTGGGCACCCCTAACAGTAAAATTATTTTCGTAGTGTGGGTTGTCAGCACCCAAGACAAGACAAGACAAGTAATTTGCGCCCCTAACCCACGGACATTTAGCGCTCCCTGAGTCCCTTCCATGGTACATTTTAGTATGTAACACTCTCTCTTTGTTCTTCTTTCCCTTTTATCCCTCTCTATCCTAATTTCTTGTTTTTTTCCCCCATCCCTCTCTCTAGCCGTCTTTCTTGTTCTTTCTCTTATTCTTTCCTCTCTCTTTTTCTTTGTTCCTTCCCCTCTTTTGCTCTCCCTTCCATGTATTCTCTATTTTTATTCCTTCTCTTACTCCTTAGTGGGTGGGGGTAATGGGATGAGTGGCATTGCTGGCGGGGAGATGGGATAAGTGGCATTGCTGGCGGGGAGTTGGGATGAGTGGCAGTGCTAGTGGGGGGTGGGATGAGTGGCAGTGCTGGTGGGGAGTTGGGATGAGTGGCAGTGCTGGGGAGTTCTGATCTGCCAACTTAGGTGCTCTTGATCAAGGTCATCTGCTGATCTGAGAACTGTAGTGGGGACTTTTAATGGCAACTATAATCACAGGTAGTGTTACTCACTGTGTCTCCGACTTTGTGGTGTTTCGTAGCAGTGACACCTATGCCAAAATCAGGAGATAGGGTTTCCTCCAGCCCCTCCCACTTCACATTCCTCACTAGTCAGCTGACCTCTAGTCTCTGCCTCCCAGCCATGCCGTGAACTGAATGAGTGGCTGTGAAAAGGCTGAGTGGGCGGCCACGGGCTCCAAGAACAGCCCAGCTGAACGGCCACGAAAAGGCTGGGAGAGCGGTGCGGGCTTCAGGAACAGACCTGGTGACCCCTGGCAAATTGTCATTCGACCCCCGAGGGGGTCCCGACCCCCAGGTTGAGAACCACTGTACTAGAAGCTGAAAACCCTCACTTTTGTTGTTACTACCCCCGGAGATGTTACTGAGCACACTCTAGTGGAAATTATGAGGCTTCATCTAACTACTCTCTTGCCAAGACCCCTAAAAAGCTAGGTCGCCATGTCTTTTTTTCAACCTTCCCCAATTTTTTAGCTTGGGACTGGCACACAGGCTGTCATAATACGTGTTCATAGCCAATTTGTTTAGACGGGAGACAATTAACCTACTACGCCTTTGGAGCATGGGACGAAATCTGAATATCCAGAGGAAACCTGCATGAACACAAGGAGAACATGCAAACTGCATGACTCGAGATTCAGACCAAGGACCCTGTTGTTGCAAGGCAAAATTGCTAAACATTAGGCCACTGTACCAACCAAGCCGTAAAGTACAGCTACAGTAACAGCAACAGTAACATTAAAAAGCAGTCCCTGAGCTTTAGCCATTGAGAGTTTGCCTAAGACACAGCAGAAAGCATTAGGTCTACTCTCCCCCTAAATATCTCAGACTAATTATGTAGCAAGTCACAAGCAGTGATGATCTTAGACGTGTTCGGACACATGTCCAAACCTGCCTGAGCTATCCCACCGGGAAGTTGTCAAAGCCAACAGCCAATCATAGCCAGCAAAGAAATTCCCTGCCCCACAGCCAATGTATATATGCCCCCTGAATGCGAACGGCTGCTAGGCAGGCAATGCCTCAGCTGCCTATGATTGGTTGTTGGCTTTCACAGCTTTCCGGCATGACAGCTCATGCAGGTTCCGAAGGCATTGTCCGGGGGACTACCTTGATCTCTGTAAAAAGGAATAAATACCTAGAAGCACTGCACTTCCATATCATGCACTTAACATTTAATAATATATCTGATGCTAGTTTCACTTTAAATTTATAGACCGACCATACTGCAAAAAAAAAAAAAAAAAGAATCCCTCCTCTGGAGAAGTGGCCATTGGTATTGCTTTTATTGAAGTTGGAAAATAAATTTGATTGAATTTAAGCAGGAAGTAAATGTAATTTCATATCAGCGGGACATGTTGCTCCCTGTCATTTTCGCTTGGTGAGTGTATCTGTAGAAGCATGCCGCGCGTGGCCCTGAGCTTGCACAGAACATCACACACCTTCCAAATTGCTTCTGCTGTTCGGGCCTAGCCCAGTAAAATTGTACCATGACATCAAAGACCCAGAGAAACACAGGAAAACGCTTACTAAACAAGAGTTGACAAGAAAGATATTGAACATGACAAAAGCCAAACCTTGGTGAAACAGAAAAAGTAAAGTAGAAGAAATACATGAAGTGAGGATAAAGACAATTTCCTTTGGCCTGCCTTTGTGACAAGCCTCAAGAAACTCAATATGTCAAAGACTGACTCGAAAAACCATTCCATAGTGCTTGTTTTTTGTGTCACACTATTGCAGAAAATACAGTGAGATACGATTTTTTCATATACAATTTTTTTGCAACTACAGAATTCTTGCACTATAAGGGCCTAGTTATGAACAATTTGCTATACAAATGTATCATAATTTGTTCAAAAGTTAAGCATAATACCCGTAATGTTTTTAATATGTGCAAAATCTGATTTTCTGAGGCTTACATTGTCTTTCACAGGGTAAATGTAACATTCCATCCTAGGAAAAAATGGACTAAGTACATTCAACCAGAAGAGGAAACAGTTTAAAACAATAGCTCAAGAACATGCAACCAATAGGATAAATAGCCTAACAGCATTGGATAGAGAAAATAGCATAAAACAATAGCCTAAGAACATGCAACCAATACAGTAAATAGCCTAAAACAATAGCCTACGAACATGCGACCAATAGAACATATAGCCTAAAACAACAGACACAACCTGGGCACAGAACCATCAAGACAGAGATGCAGAGATGCATCGACATTCAGAGAGCCACCGTGGGTGTAGTAGCTGCCTGAATACATTAGCTAGTGGTGCAGGTTCCTCCTGACTTGCTGTTTAAGGAGATGGGGGAATCTACTGATTTTCTCTTTAATTCAGCCTACACTTATCTAGGTGTTTATAGCTAGCCAAAAGGCTGCTGGCCAACCCACACCCACAGAATGTCAAATAAAAGTGGGTCCACTTAGGTGCAAAAGCATGATCCCTGCACATACTGGCACCCTTATCTTTCCATGGTCTGTGAGAACGGGATGAATATATATTTATGGAAGGAAGAAAACTTCTTTGCAGTTACATTTTGTGGCAACCTGCATTAGGGACATTTCATATCTTAGTCCACTTACACCCACAGGCTATGAAAACATAATAACCCAAATATTTTAGAAGGGCTGCATAACAGTTCAATAACTCTAAATAAATCTATGTGTTCCTTTAATAAAATAAACTACACAGCTCATTTCATAGGGAAAAGAACAGAGAAGGCCTCAAGGCCTAAAGAGCCACAAATGTTACCATTAACTCTAATTTAGGGCAAACCATATCACTTTTAGCTATATTACTCTATTATTCATGAATGAGAAAATTTTCCTTCCAGCGATAATGTTTGGTGAAATTGATAAAGAAGTCCCCAGCTACCGGGGAAAAGAATGCAAGGCAAAGTAAACTTCTGTGTCTGATTCTTTAAGATACAAGATAGGTCTTGTCTAAAATCTACAAGAAGTGAAAGATTTAGCACTAAACCCCAAAAACAGTGATAATTACCAGAAACATAGAAAAGTGACGGCATAAAAAAGACCAAGTAGTCCATTGAGTCTTTTGGTTTTTTTAATACGTTTTGTTTATTTTTTTGTTTCCGTAACTTTTTTGTCTGAGTATAGATCTATGTTTGTCCCATGCATGTTTGAAGCTATTGACTGCTGACTGGCTCACTACCACTGCTGGAAGTTTATTCCAAGCATCAACTACCCCTTCAGTGAAATAATACTTTCTAAGATTAGTTTTGAACCTTCCTCCAGTTAGTTTGAGGTCATGTACCGTGTTCTTGATTTTGGTTTCATATTTAAAATCCTGCCCTCCTGAACCTTATTGATGTAATTAACTGCTTCAGCCCCAGAAGATTTTACCCCCTTCCTGACCAGAGCACTTTTTGCAATTCGGCACTGCTTCGCTTTTAACTGACAATTGCGCGTTTGTGCGACGTTACACCCAACCAGAATGGTGTCCTTTTTTTCCCACAAATAGAGCTTTCTTTTGGTGGTATTTGATCACCTCTGTGGATTTTATTTTTTGCGCTATAAACAAAAAAAGATTTTGAAAAAAATGCAATATTTTTTACTTTTTGCGATAAAAAATATCCCCCAAAGGTATCTAAAAAAACAATTATGTTCCTCAGTTTAGGCCGATATGTATTCTTCTACATATTTTTGGTAAAAAAAATCGCAATAAGCGTATAATGATTGGTTTGCGTAAAAGTTATAGCGTCTACAAAATAGGGGATAGTTTTATGGCACTTTTATTATTAATTTTTTTTTACTAGTAATGGCGGCGATTTTTATCAGGACTGTGACATTATGGCGGACTCATCGGACAATTTTGACACATTTTTGGGACCAATGGCATTTATACAGCGATCAGTGCTATAAAAATGCATTGATTACTGTAAAAATGTCACTGGCAGGGAAGGGGTTAACTCAAGGGGTTAATTGTGCTCCCTAGTGTGTGTTCTAAATTAAGGGGGGGGGGACTGACTAGGGGAGATGACAGATCGCTGTCCATACTCTGTATGAACAGCGATCTGTCACTTCTCCCTTCAGAGAACCAGAAACTGTGTGTTTACACACACAGATCCCGGTATTCCGTGTGTCAGCAGCGATCGCGGGAGCCCGGCGGTGATTGTGACCGCCAGGCATTCGCATCGTCTCCGGGGGCGAGCAGCGTGGGCGCGCGCACCCCTAGTGGCCATAGGGCGAAGCACCGTAACATAACCTCGTTTTGCCCAGCCGTGTCATTCTGCCGCAGTACAACTGCGGCGGCTGGTCGGCAAGTGGTAAAGGTTTCAATCATGTCTCCCCTTTCACTTTTTTCTTCCAGACTGTACATATTACACATTAACCTTCATTTATACATCAGAATGCAATACAGCTGATTTTTATAAAATTTGAAAACGTTCAGGCCACCTTTTACCATGTACGTTAGCATGCAGCATTCTAAATTCTGAATAGCACTCCACAACACCCACAGAGTGCACCACAATGTGCAAGCTATTTAGCACACTGTGCCCTGCATTAAAGGTGGTTATGTTTAATAAAATATGCATCGGCACAATCCATAGGGACTGATTTGAGAATTAAGAGTGCAAAATCTGGTGCAGCTGTGCATGGTAGCCAATCGGCTTCTAACTTCAGCTTGTTCAGTTAAACTTTGACAAAAAAAATGGAAGTCAATTGGTTTCTACGCAGAGCTGCACCAGATTTTGCACTCTCCAGTTTTAGTAAATCAACCCCATAGTGTCTTCAAGGAGCCAAAAGGCACTGCCTTTGCATTAAAAATGCCTTCCCAAGCAATTGTGAAAATATAATTGCCAAACTACAAGATCACGGAGTGTTCTGCCTGACATCAGGAAACTTTAAAAAAATCAACAATCCGTGGCAATTAATAATGAAAACAGTAGGTATACAAGATTTATATGCATAGGATAAAAAAAACAATACAAATTTTCATGACAGTTTTCCTTTTAACACACATGCTGGGGGAGGAAGATGGAAGAGGATGGAAATGGCAGTTAATAAAGGCTGGCTTTGCACGTGTTGCATTTTACAGCATGCTACTGCAACACGCGTTAAAGCCAAAGTTTAGCTCAAAATTTTTTTATTTCTCTACAGCTTTAGTTACATTACTTACCCGTAATGAAGTATGTCCCATGTGTACATGCTACTGGATTCTTTACTGGGCTGGGCTGGGCCGGGCGGAGGGGGCAGGTATCTGGGCTGATCCCGCTAACACTGCGTTTTTGGGAACCCTAAACTGCTGGGGACGCTAGTATAGATATGATCGGATCAGATATTGATCCGTTCAGATACTATACCACTAAGGGAGGCGTATGCTGCGTGCGTGGGTGTTAGCGGTACTGGCGCTAACCTGACGCTGCCTGGGGCTGGTGCTTGCCAGTTCACCATAATGCTACCAAAAAAACTGTTAGCGATCGCAGGGATCAGGCCTGACTCTGCGAATGCTGCAGTTATGTAAGTGACAGTGATCGATCGATACTGCACTTGGGTGGGCTAGGCTGGGCCAGGCGGAGGGGGCAAAACGCAGGTGCTAGCAGGTATCTGGGCTGACCCCACTAACACTGCATTTTTGGGAACCCTAAACTGCTGGGGACGCTAGTATAGATCTGATCAGATCAGATATTGATGCGTTCAGATACTATACCACTAAGGGAGGCATATGCTGCGTGCGTGGGTGTTAGCGGTACTGGCGCTAATCTGACGCTGCCTGGGGCGACACTTATTACCGCCGGGCGATCAGGGGGCTAAACCTTTATTAGGTAATAAACGGCGGGTGCCCTGACACTATAAAAAATAAACGAACTAACCAGCGTCACCCGTAATGGTTATACGGTGATCAGTAGTGAAAGGGTTAACTAGGGGACAATCAAGGGGTTAAAACATTTATTAGATAGTATATGGGGGTCCCTGACGCTATAAAACGCTGACGGCGAACCTAAATATTTACGTCCCTAACTAGCGTCACCAGCGACACTAATACAGCGATCAGAAAAATGATCGCTTAGTGACACTGGCGACAGGGGGTGATCAAGGGGTTAAAACTTTATTAGGGGGGGTTAGGGGGGTACCCTAGACCTACAGTGGGCTAATACTAACTGCCCTACCACAGTAACTGGCACAAACTGACACCATGCAGTAATCAGAAAAAAAAAAAAAACTGCTTGGTGTCAGTGTGACAGGAGGGGGGAGGGGTGATTAGGGGGTGATCGGGGGGTCGGGGGGTAAAGGGGGGTGTTATGTGTGCCTGGCATGTTCTACTGTGATGTTTGTGTGTTGTGCACTCACATTTCAGTCTTCTCTCCTCGGCGCCGGAACGGAAACTGCCGAGCCGAGGAGAGATGACATCACATGCCCTGCCTCTGTGTACTACACAGAGGCAGGGGAAGAATCTCATTGGCTGGGAGCGATCGCGAGGGGGGAGCCATGATTGGATGGCCTCCCCCTCATCTCTGATCGCTGGCAGACCAAAGGCGACTGCCTCAGGCACCGGGGTACGTGATTTTGCCTGCCCGTGCCATTCTGCTGACGTATATCAGTGGGAGACGGTCGTCAAGTGGTTAAAGCCCTGTTCAGGGGCCGTGACTTTTGCACGCATGCGCAGGAGTGACATCATCGCGGCCCAGCCATTCAAGCGGCACGAACTGGCGAATCTGGAAGGAAGACCGGGTGAAGATGGAGCCTCTACACTGGTGACAGCGCGCGGGGCTTCATTTCAAGGTAAGTCTTTCATGATGCATATTAGCACATTATGCCTTTACCATGCAGGGTTTGTTTGTTCTTTTTAAAGCCTTTACTATCGCTTTAAATGCAGGATTACTAAGTAAAAATAAAGGGGGAAAAAGCCTGAAAAAAATCTCATCTAAGGAATGGCAATCTGTCATATATAAATTTTCTTTTATGTTTAGATGTGCTTTAATCAAAAAACACTTGAGATTTGGTATCAACAACATAAGAAATGGTGAAGCCAACATCAATACAGTGATAAAAGTTTTTGGGCCTACCAGAACTTCATTTTCATCATTATGATACTTATGTTGAAGTGAATTGTAGGACACAAATGAAAATTGTTCGTGTTGTGAAGTTGGCATATTGACACCGTCAAAGGCAATATATGCAAAATGTTTCCAGCCTTTGAAATATGCTTTGCAGTCAAAGTCCTGCATCTCTTCTGATGTACGAGACA
The DNA here is from genome assembly GCA_037952925.1 of Lithobates clamitans. NCBI lineage: Eukaryota > Metazoa > Chordata > Amphibia > Anura > Ranidae > Lithobates > Lithobates clamitans. Next base: position 10,318,050 of record JBBGZY010000292.1, on the reverse strand, counting down.
AAAAAGGCCTAATTTGATTTGAAGTGTATTCCTGATTATCAGGGGTCAAGTGCTGGCATCTGTGACTAGCTTCTGAGGGGTCTGTTGACAGACCTCTTGGATTCCCTTAAGGTCTATTGACAAATCTGGAATACCTTCAAACGAACCTCGCTACATCTTAGCTGGATCTTGTGTCGCAAGTAAACCTTTTATAAAGTCCGGCTTTGGTTTTCCTTAAATTGTACCATTTTGCCTACATGTGTTTAGCAGATGGTGAGTGATTGCATGTACTTGTCTACTCTGCTTCCAACAAAATGATCCAATTTGGCTTCAAATAAATCTAAGCTTTGTAGTAACACCTGAAAACGAAACTGGGAGAACGCTTTAAAGCTGAACTCTGGGCAGGTTTGAAACAACAATTCATGAAGATATGAATTTATTAAACTTTTTTCTAAATGCATCTTGTATATACAATATGTATATATATTTTAAATATTATATTTTATATATATAGGCATGTCACATTCATAGCCTAGCCTGTGACGATATCTGGAGGGAAAGCACTGGGAGCCAATCAGACTCTGTCTGGATAGTAAGCTTGGCCGTACAAAACTAGAAATCCTTTGGTAGGTAAAACTTTTTTATGTGCAGTCTGGCTTTAAAATCAATTTACTAGGACAGTAATATGTGAGTGTCTATTGCTAATAACAAACCTCACTTTTCTAATAATGCTGTAAACGCCTATTGTGTATTGTGGACTGCTTATTTTTTCAGCATACTTGCACAACTTTGCGCTGGCAGACTCGCCTTTAAATTTGCCCTCCTTCAGCACTGATAGCGCTGAGATCCCAGTCACCTCCACATCTTCTTGACCGGCGTCTTCTCTATTTGCCCACTGGGTGGCCACTAATCATATAATTCCCACATCCGTGTGCTGAAATTACACTTTCTTAGCCCCAGGCTCCATTCCCTGCATCTTACAGATTTTGGGACTGGGTTGGGAGTAAACACTGCACTGCTTGTGCGCCAAAGCATAGATTTTCGGCAGAACTGATCTACAAAGTCTCATTTACCACAGAAGTCTACTTTTCAGCTATTTATTTATTTTGCCACTTTTGCTATAGGGCCGGTTCACTCGCACAGGAAATAAATGGTTTTCTGGCTAATGTAAAGGTACCACATCCATATTGTCTATTTACTACAAAAAACTCTATGTTGGACTTTACTGGTACCAGAGAGGGACACTCACAAGAAAATATAAAAAATAAATCTTATTACAAATATTAAAAATACATGTTTAAAATCATTAAACAGTAACCACTAATGTATGATATAGGCCAGCTCTGCTGTTTTTGCATGTTTAGCTTTGCTGTGTCATCCAAGATGTTAACGCGTTTCACATCATTAAGCTTCATCAGGACCTCATTATCTTGGCAGCAAAAAGAAATGGCACATCACTTGAACAATATAGCAAGAAGGTGGTGGCGAGGTGTCGGGTGTCAGCGGTAGGTCTGCGTGGTTTAGAGGGCAGTATTTGAAAAAATGTAATACTTGGTGATGAGGGTAATAATCAAACTTCCCAATGGTTCACAAATAGAATCCACTCCATATAGATAGGAGGCAGCACCAAATCACGTACTGAAATATTTATCTTCCACCAGAACCAACAATAGTATATACTTGCAATCAGAGCAGCCCCCCCCATCCAATCCTAGTAGAATAGGTAAGTATTCCTTATATATTCCTTAGTATGTCTGTTAAATCAAACCATGCCAATGCCAAACGATCTAAAGCACCTCTACAACAGCATTCCACCAGTTGTCAGGTATTTTTGCTGTCTGTACTGATTAGAGATATTCACCCTTTCTATTTGCCCTGTTTACCATTATCACTGAGAATGAAAGTAAAAGAAAACTCCAAATTCTGGGTTGTCACCAGAACATGACTAGAGGGGAAATCTTCCAATATGTACAGTAGTTCTGGTGACAATCAGGTATACCCTCACTTTGGAGGGATTTCCTGTCATTTCCTCTTTTGGCGGTGGAACAGGAAGTAAAGGGAAATCTCCCCAGTGGGGCAAAGATCACAAAAAAAACTGACTTATAACCCTCCCTTACTCTATCCAAAATGAAAAAAGCTTTGCCTTTAGTTTTGATTTAAAGTGTTACTAAACCCACAACAGTAAAATCAGTCTGTATATGCAGTAAAGCACACTTGTTATACTCACTGTGGAACCTAAGGGGTTAATCCTCTGCATTGTGTATAAAGGCTGTTTGATCCTGCCTTCTCTGATCCTCCTCTTCTTTCACTGTCTCCAAAAAAATACCCTGATATTTACAGAGCCAGGGGACGGGCTGCACATGCTCATTTTGGGGTGTATTGCTAGAGAGTTTTTTTTTTTTTTTCTTAGGAGAGTGCATGTGATCAGCACAGGGCCAATCAGCACTGTACAGGCATGTCCAGACAAAGGATCAAGGGAGAATAAAAACTCCTCCTACAAGCTTTACTAGGAACTGATACAAGTCATAAGACTGCTACTGTATATACTGCTGATGAGAAAAGGTATTTATCCATTTATATTTACTAAAATAATTTCATTTCCATGTTCTGTGTACTGTTGGAAACCAGATAAATGAATGCAGGGTCCTGGATTTAGTAACACTTTAAATATAAAAAAAGGACTGCATTGGACTGCTTCTATTTTGAGGTTGATGTGAACTTTGCCTGATGGGTAGGTTTAGGGTCATTCCAGAAGCTATTTGTATCTGGGCTTTATACACATCTCTATTTACAACGAGTAAACTCTGAAAAAGTAGTCAGGTCCAGAGGGGCACAACAAAGTAGATAATCCAGAAAAAGGCTAAATAGAGGTAACTGAAGAAAAGAATATTGTTATGAGTGAACGTGGGCTTTAAATAATTTATTTTATTTAAATATTTTATTTTTCTTACTTTTTCCCCAGAATGAATGTTGAAGTGTTGTGTTGAATTAACCTTTAAATACTCTGATCAAGCCTTTTTTTTACTGCCATTTTTTATTGAAAGCTCAGGCATATTCTGCACTGTTTCCAGAATCAGTTGATTGCTGATTAAGAGACGGAAGAACGACTGAACTCTTTCCTAAAACATGTCAGAAATAATTTCTAGCACTCCACTGTGTGATGGGGTAATGGCTCTAGGAAGAGAGAAACCTACAACTTCAATTACAACGATCACAGGAAATGTAGAGAAATGTCTCACCTAGGCAGGGACAGATTGTTTCACAGTTCTAATGCTTGGATAGAAATCGGGAACATTTTTAGAGACATCCTATGTAGTAATTACTCTGCTGTAGTTCATAGAAACTTTCAGTGCCAAAACTTTGTGGATGATTTATTAAGGCAAATAGGCTGTTCGCTTTGCAAGAGAATTTTCCCCAGAGCTTAGTGAATGAGGTGAGGCTCTGCTGACTTCCACCATCCAATCATGTACAAGCAAAAATACAGTTTGTTTTTTAATTTTCTTGATTGACGTGTTTGGGTAATTTTTGCAAAGTGTATTTTCAGCAAAAAAACGCAACTTCTGTAAAAGGAACAAGCGAATACCCTCCAGAAAAAGGGACTATTATAGGCACGTCAGACAAATAACCTCCAAAGGCACAGAGGTAAATATATATAAAAAAATGAATTTTATTAAACATCAAGATAAAAATAATATTAAAAGAAGGGCTTATACACGTATAGAATGGAAGCACAACATGGGGCTACCAAAAACCTTGAACATAGACTGAGAAATGAGACATTCAATGTTTTTTAATATTATTTTATCTTGATGTTTATTGTTTAATAAAATTCTATTTTTTATATATTTACATCTGTGCCTTTGGCAGTTATTTGTCTGACGTGCCTATAATAGTCCCTTTTTCTGGAGGGTATTCTCTTGTTCTATTTATACCGGGATGATGGTACCCTCACAGCTCTCCACCATATATTTTTCCAACTTCTGTAAAAATATCTACTTTTAGAGGACTTCCATGGAAACCATGATATATATTTATAGAAAAAGTCTTCAGATTTTCTTCTGCGGGCTCCAGATTTATTATTCATTTTTGGTTAAATATGCAAGGTGTGGGCTTTGAGGTCTGTTTTCAAATTTGGTTGTTGTTCTGAATTTTCACCACATTTACTAAGCCCAGGAAAAATGTTATTGCATAGTGAATGGCACATTTGCCTTTAGTAAATCAACCCCTTTGTCTTAAAGCGATACTAAAGGCTTTTTTTTTTTTTTTAAACAACAAAGAGGTTATACTTACTTGCTCTGTCCCCCACTGATGCTGTCAGTTTTTCCCTTCTCTGGGTGCCTCCTATAGCAATCTAGTTGCTAAGAAGGCACCTGTGTGTGCATTCTCAAGCCAGGCTGTGTGCGTCCATAGGCACACACAGAGCAGGTAAGTCCCCAGCCCCTCTCCTTCCTCACAGGAGTTTAACTGACAACAGTCCACTTCTCTTCTCCTACAGTAAGCCATGTGCTGAGGGGGCACCCATGCAGGTACACTCCCGAGCTGGGCTGTATCCATAGACACACACAGTGACGCTCAGCTATGCGTCCTGCTCCCTCCTCACAGGATTTGACTGTTAGCAGCAGGAGCCAATGTCCAGTGACTTCTTCTGCTCTCAGAATCTTCCATGAGAGCAGGACTTCATGTCCCATCATGCCTCTGCCTCTGGGAGTAACCTTCAGTCTCCTCATCATGGAAGCCTCTGGAAGCCATGCTTGTAACTGTCAGTCTTGCAATGCCTCAAGGGACATGGAGCCCCACAACAGATGGAGGGCTGCAGTTGCCCACCCTTGGTGTACGGTGTTAGCTCATTTGTTTCTGAAAAGGTCAACTTATAGTTTAAACTAAACCCAAAACTAAGGTCCTAGCACTTAGCAACCTAAAACCCTGGCACTTAGGTTGGATATCCACTATAATGAGGACCATCAAAAGCAACAGCCAACCTCTAAGCATGTGTCAATGTACATAGGTGTGGATGAGCCCTCAAAGTGCTCACTTTTATTATGCATGTCCAGCCCTTGGATCATTAATGAGCCAACAAGCACTGTACATACACCTGATCCTCCGGTTGATACCCCTGGCAACTATTTTAGGAGAAACAGTAGTGGTTTGAAAAATATTTACCCCAGCCAAACAATTCCCTGCCTGAGAAGGTTCGGGGATGTCAAGAAAGGCCAACAGTCAACCATCAACCATTCCCTGATATAATAAATGGTTTGGGCAACTGTTTTTTTAATGTCTCTAGGTACTTTAACACTGAGCTAACCTTGGACATAAGGAATATATTTTTATTCACTGCAATTACAGAAAAATGAATAATAGGAATTAACTTCTTCCCAAACATATCGAAAAAACAAAGCGCTTTTTTAGGTTAAACACTTTGTAAATAGATTAGAGTTTCAGCTGAATACAAAGTGACGGGCTATATGGATCTTTACAAACACTTTTCAGAGTAATAAATCCAGTCATTGGCATGACTGCAAGGAAACAGATCTTTAGAAAGTAATGTAATTTGCGCCGTTCCATGATTAGACTTGCCAATCAATACGCTTTTTAAGAGTGTCTGCCTCGGGGTGATGCAACTCCCCAGAATCCAGGTCAAAACACGGAACCCTATTAAATCTATTAGCATTTTTTCCATTCACTTTGCTTGACACAGAAAGCAGGCAAAAGAAGCAGTCTGGTGCCAATTACTACTGCAGCTGCTAATGCACTAAAATAACATATGGAAATGATAAGATAAAAACCAACATGCGTCGCAGGAGGAAATAAATTATTATCTACCAGTCAGATCTGACTGTAGAAAGTAACACAAATAGCAGCCATATTCATTCTTTCTGTCTTTCTCTTCCCTCCTTTCTCTTCCGTCTTTCTTTCCCTTCCTTCCTTTCTTTCTCTTCCCTCCTTTCTCTTCCCTCCTTTCTCTTCCTTCCTTTCTCTTCCCTCCTTTCTCTTTGTTCCTTTCTCTTCCCTCCTATCTCTTCCGTCTTTCTTTCTCTTCCCTCCTTTCTCTTCCCTCCTTCCTTTCTCCTTTCTTCCTCTTCCCTTCATTCTCTTCATTCTTTCTTTCTTTCTCTTCCCTGCTCTTTGTTCTTTCCTTTCTCTTCTCTGTCTTCATTTCTCATTCTTCTTTCTCTTTTCTCTCTTCTTTTTTTTTCTTTCTCTTCCTTCCCTCCTTTCCTTCTCTCCCTTCTTTCCTTTCTATCTAATCCTTCATTTTTCTTCCTTCCTTCTTTACTTTCTTTTCCTTCCTTCCTTCCTTCCTTCCTTCCTTCCTTCCTTCCTTCCTTCCTTCCTTCCTTCCTTCCTTCCTTCCTTCCTTCCTTCCTCTTTCTATATATATTTTCTAATAGAATTTTAACTTTCTGGATCTTACAGAAAATAACATAAAAAGGGAAGCTGCAAATCTTAAATGTTTTTTTCTTGGTTATGAATATCATATCATAATAGCAGAAAAATGAAGCAATCAAGCTGTATACATGGTCTCTATATATGTTTTTAACAATGACATACAATGTACAATGATGACACAATGATGTAAAATGTGCAATGATAAAAAACTGTCTTGAATAAATATGTCAGTTTTATATATCTATATGTATTGGGTGTCTTGAAAGACCCTATTAGTCTTTTCTTTGGCATACATGGCATCATTGAGATATGGCACCTTATTTTGGAGCTATAAAGACTTTATATATTTTTTAAAGTTCTGCTATGTGAATGGGGATATCTATTCAAGACAAAGTAAGTGGATATGAGTCTTTATGTGAAGAGTTGTAGTACTCTTTGTTCATCTACAGGGGGAGCTGTGTGACACTAACATCCACACCTGGCAAGCAGTACAGCCATAAATGAATTTCCAGTAAGATTCTAATAAACTCTCAATAGATTGGAGTCCAGCAGCATAATACAGAGCTCCAGATGAAGCGTTTGCTGTGAAGGGCTCGATATCATTTGACGGCTGTGTGAAGTGTACGAAAACCCCTCATACAGCGGCATTTCAATTCCTCACGTTAGATTAACAAAAGTGCAATGGTGACTGCTGAAAGGCACACTGGGGCTTGTATCTCTTCCACGATTCCATAAAATGCACACAGGAAGAGGCACAGGATGATAGTCACTGTCACACCTTTAAATGTCTTCAGCAGAGTTATTTTGTCATTTCTCTGGTGGATGAGATTCCGGCTCCTGTGCGGGATTCAGCGGCTTTAAAGCTATTTTCCTCCTGTATCCCCACTTCATATCAGTGTTGTCAAAGAACAGACGTTCTCTTTCTCTGCCTTTGCAGTTGGCGGTTTAATTACTATATTTATTTTCAATGCAGGTAAAGGCTGTCTCTCACTTTTACTTCTTTCTTGTTTTTTTTCTTCCCTATCCAGGTGCATTGCATGAATGAATAAATTAAAGAATAGAGTTCATCACTGCAATAAATAAGTAAAACTCAATTTATGCACTCTTTCGTACCTGGCTTCTAAAAGTCCTAAAATCATCACTGATATACAGTGTACGCCTTTAATGAACTGCCTGAAAGCATGCAAAAGAAGGAATTGTGCTGAGGGATGGAAAGAGGAGATAGGAAATGTCTGCCAGCCGATTGTGTCCTAGTCTCAAGAGGACAACAAGAGAAAGGAAGAAATCTGGGAAGTTACATCTGCAGACTTGCTTGGTTCTTTGAGATAGTTTAGAAAGTGTTTAAACACATATTAGGACAATACATGACAGTGACCTAAAGGCACCATGTGAGATTTATATTTTCACATGGTGAGTCCAATGATTTATATCACTTTATCGGAGCTCACTTCAATTAAAGATTAAAAATATTAATTCTGAACTTAAAGTTGACCTTCACTTTCTTTCCTCATTTCCCTAATAATGAAGTGACACTAAACTTTGGTTTAAAAAATAAAAAACAATTCTATCTAAGTATGTATCCTTAACAGTAAAAAAGTAAGGTCGGAGCACATTGCCCACATAAAAGACAATGATGGGAGGATGGTGACTGATGACGCAGAGAAGGCAACTGAACTAAATACTTTCTTCTCCTCAGTTTTTACACTGGAAAAGCAGGGGTATACTGACCATGACTGTATTGTTAGTAACACATCACAGGATGTAGCCTTGTGGCTAACAGAGGCCGGGGTCAAGAAATGACTAGATAAGCATAACGCAAATAAAGCCCCAGGACCAGATGGCTTACACTCGAGAGTCCGCAAAGAATTTAGTTGGGTCATAGCTAGACCATTGTTCCTAATCTGCATGGACAGCATACTGACATGAATTGTACCAGCTGATTGGGGAAAAACCAATATGGCACCAATATTCAAAAAAGGACAGAGACAAATTCCTGGAAACTACAGGCCAGTCAGCCTAACATTAATAGTAGGTAAAGTATTGGAGGGGATGGTAAGGGACTATATCCAAAAATTTGCTGAAGAAAACACTATCATTAGTAGTAATCAGCATGGGTTTACGAAAGGTCGTTCCTGCCAGACCAATCTGTTAACATTCTTTGAGGAACAGAGCTGCCATCTGTATAGGGGGAGGCCTGTGGATATGGTGTATCTGAATTGTGCAGAAGCATTCGATACAGTTCCCCATAAATGCTTAATCTACCATCTGTGGTCTGCAGGCGTGGACCATAAGGTTTGTTCTTGGATAGAAAACTCATTACAAGGTCCAAAGGGTAGTGATAAATACCGTGTACTGTGGGCTGGTCTGGAGTGGTAGGTGGGGTACCCCAAGGTTCTGTCTTGGGACCAACTTTGTTTAATTTATTCATAAATTATATAGAGGATGGGATACATAGCTCAATCTCAGTTTTTGCGGATGACACAAAAATAAGCAGGGCAATAACTTCACAGCAGGATATAGAAATTTTACAGGAAGACCTGAATACAATAATGGGGTGGCAACTACTTTGGAGGACCTCAATTACGAGGAACAACTAGAAGCGCTACATTTATTCTTGCTGGAGAAGAGAAGCTTGAGAGGGGACATGATAGTGATTTACAAATACCTCAATGGTGATCCCAGCATAGGAAAAAAACTATGTGTAAGAGTGTAAGAAAACAAGAGCCACACAATGAGATTTGAGGTGAAGCGCTTTAACCTTATGCTGCACAGGGGGTTCTTCACTGGTAGGGCGACAAGTATGTGGAACTCTCTTCCACAAGTGGTGGTCTCAGCAGGGAGTATTGATATTTTTTAAAGACTCTTGGACGTGCATCTTTAAGAACACAACATACAGAGATACGGGAAATGATATCGACACACACACACCTACACGGGTTGAACTGGATGGACTATAGTCTTTATTCAACCTCACCAACTATGTAACTATGGAACTCAAAAACAGAACCTCCTATTGTTCTCAGTCTCCTCCAAATATCCCAATTTTTTTTTTTTGCTGCTGTGATCTGACTTGCTGTTAGAGGGTGGCTAAGCTTGTTCTCCATGGTCCACTGTATGTAGGAATGTAGTCACCCTCGCTTACTCACTCCTAAGATGAACTACAGACTATGGGATTTGTAGCGTGCATTAAGTAGTGCACACGACCAGGCCCGTCTCAGTGCATGGACACCCCAGGTAAATGGGGCTCCCATGTTAATCTTGCATTATATCATACTTGCCAACTGTCCTGGATTTTCTGGGCTGTAACACTTTTTACTAAGCTGTCCTGGGCAGCGTTCCAAAACCTGTACTGATCCCCCATGTACTGTGCATTTCTGCCCACCCCCCCTTTCCCGTATTGTGCCCTTTGTGTTGATTAGTCTTTGATTTATGACATGTTTTCTTATTGTTTAAAATTAATTTTATTGACATGTATAATATAACAAATATATGTTTAATTCTAAAACTATTAATACTTTAATTCTTGAAAGTAGGTGCAATAATTGGGGCAAGCTGGTAGGGGCCCCAGTGCATTACTTTGCCCAGTAATGTGCAGTGATTATTCCAAAGGGAAGTGAGGGGGGCATTATAAGTAGGCAAAAACATTAATGAAAAATTAGATTTCAGGGCCATTCAGCAGTGGATTTACATTATTATTATTTTTGGAGACTAAGGATATAATGGGGGAGGTTGCTAAAGGTGGAAAGTGCAAAATCTGGTGCACAGAGACCAATCAGCTTCCAGGGTTTTTTTGTCGAAGCTTAATTGAACAAACTAAAGTTAGAAGCTGATTGGCTACCATGCAGAGCTGCACCAGATTTTGCACTCTCCAGTTTTAGTGAATCAACCTTATAGTGTCACATTAATCCAGGATTACCCAACTAAAGTTCCTCCAGAGAATACTAGAGGTTGCTTGAGCAATGAGCATTTTTTACCTCTCAGATAAATTCCTAGTGACACTGTTGACCTTTTTAGCTATTTACAAGGGGGTAATTCTTCCGAATAAACACAAGTGTAAGGAGAATTCTTCCCACTAATTATCACACTAATGTATCATGAGTTGAAGATATCATTTTTAGCAGGGGGTTCCCCTGAGACTGGAATGTCAAGGATTTCAAGTGTTCCTCTGTGTTGAAAAGGTTGAGAAAGGCTACATAAATCCTTTCCCCCTCCCATCACACATTTACAAAAAAGGTATTTTTTTAAAATACTTTTTTCATTGTAAGGGCACTTCACTTCCAGATTTATCATCTGGGCGAGAAGGACAAACCCCACAGAATCCTGGAATACCCATGTCACACATATGAGAAAAAAATTCAGGGCAATCTAGCAAAATGCACATGCACTGCAGCGTGTCATATGGGGGCTGGCTGTCTCTTACAAACTCTTGCAACCAGCTCCCTGGTGACAATCCATGGCACAAGTTTGCCATCAGGGGACCCTCAAAAAGAACCAAGAACAGACAGATCCCAATGACATCAGTGAGGATGATGACAGCATGGGACTAGGAGTACAGCGGTGGAGCTACAGAACGCTGCTTAACGTGCTGGGAGTATCAGTATTTTTTTGTGGATGCCACAGCATAGAAAGGTAAGGGGAATTGAAAAAAAACAAAACTGAGGGAAGTTCCTCTTTATATTCATACATTTACATTTGAAATATAAATTTAAGCTCCTCGGAGGCAGGGCAGTCAAACAGTAATGATAAAATTCTGTATAAAATTCAGTATAAAAGAATATAAAAAGTAGAGTCAAGTAATGGGTTTTGGTCAAGTTTTTATTTGAATTCATAATATTTCTTGTCACATTTGTGATTTGTTATCTGATCTAACCCTTTCATTTTGTATGACTGAATTCCACCTCGATTTTCCAGCTAGGTTGACCCTGTTTCACTTAATTTGTTCGGTAAACAATTCATTCTGTACTCTGTGGGCCTGTTCCCAACTACATATTTAAATTAAATAATTGTGACTTGTTTTTCTCTTTCAAATATAAATTAAAGCATTTTGCAGTTTTATTTTTCTTTTCATTGCACTGATTACATTTTCATGTTGGATTATCTCCAAAGCTGATTTTTTTCAGTATTTATCATTAGCTATTGGGACATTCAAGCTCCACCTCAATATACTAGAGCTCTACCTCAAAGTAAATAACTTTTGATCAAAGCCACATCTATTTTATAAGTCCCACCCTTTTTGACTCTCATACAAACCCCATGGATGTCCTATAAAAACACAGAGAGGTAGCAATTATTTTTTCCTTAATTTCTTTCCATTATACCTTTACATAATGTTAAAGTGTTACTAACCCCAGGACCCTGCATTCACTATATCTGGTCTCCCGCAGTACACAGAACATGGAAACGCAATTATTTTAGAAAATATATACTGCTAAATACCTTTTCTCATCAGCAGTATATAGCAGTCTTGTGACTTCTATCAGTGTCTTGTTAAAACTTGTAGGAGGAGGTTTCATTCTACACTGACTGTCCTATGAGGCTACAGGTTCCCTGACCCTCTAAAACTATCTAGCAATACACACCAAACTAAGCATGTGCAGCATGCCCCCAAGGCTCTATTCTATCAGGAAATGGATTGGGGACTGTGGAAAAGGGGAGGATCAGAAAAAGACAGGATCAAACATCCTTGTAAGATGTTTGAAAGATTGGAAGATTAACCCCTTAGGTTCCACATTGAGTATAACAAGCATGCTTTACTGCATATACAGACTGATTTTACTGTTATGGGTTTAGTAACACTTTGGTGGATTGGCCTCTGATCACAAGTGCATGTGGCTGTGGACAGACAGGCTAAAACTGGTCATACAGACGTAGAAATTTTATTTTATGAACATTTGTTCACTTTTCTTATTGTTAGTGAATCAAGTCGACATTCATTTTCGAGCGCAGTGGGGAGAAAATTCAAAAGGTGCATTACAGACAAATTTTCTTTAATAAACAATTTTTTAACAATGAATGTGGTTTTCATTTGGTAAAGTTCATTCACCCCGAAAGCGAATATTAAAAGCAAACAATCATGTTATCAAATGTACTGCTGATATTTTTTGTACAAATTTTCGTATGAATGTTCATATGAACGTTTGTTCCAAACTCCACTAGTGTATGGCTGGTTTTAGGCTTCAGACTCCTACTGTGCTACTTGTGGCAACCAACTACTGGTACTGGAGGCCAAGGGATACATGGCATGGTTAAATACTAGCAGATTGGGGTGGTTGTTCTATATATAATGGTACTTTGTAGCATTAACGAACTGATTTACAATACCACATTTTCACTACTAGAAGCTATCAGAATATAAGGTTAGTGACAGTAGAGTAAACCAGGCAGGTTATGTCTATGAAGGTTCTCATTCATCTAAGTTATGGTATAGCGGAGTAGTAGTTAGTCACATTCAACTGGACTTGTTCTGTAATGTTGACGACATTTCTGAGCTTCTCCAAGATATTTCTTCAGTTCAGTCCTTCTGTTGAAACTAAAGAAATGGTTTGGATAAACTACAAAGATCTTCAGCATTATGGAAAATGTTCAGTTGAATGTGACTACTACTAGACCTATGGAGGTTTTAGCAGCTAACCGGATGGAGGTCATATCTAAAAAGCTTAACACTTGGCCTATGCGAATAGTATTTGGCCAGTAATACTCCATATTCCCATCGCACACGTTCCTGGTATAAGTTCTCAAGATTTGGGTGCTGCAGCAACAACCTGCTGGATACTGGTTCAAGTCACAAAGTAGATATTTGCCAGCACACCATGGATCGGCACAAAGTGGCGTCCAAGCGGGTAGTTTATTGCATGATCACAACACAATAGAGGTGCAACGTTTCGGAGTCACGCAGGACCCATTCATCAGGCATGTGATGCAAGACGAAGGGGTCCTGCGTGACTCCGAAAAGTTGCACCTTTCTTGTGTTGTGATCATGCAATAATCTACCCGCTTGGACGCCACTTTGTGTCGATACTTGGTGTGCTGGCAAATTTCTACTTAGTATTTGGCCAGTTCACAAATCAAAATCTGATACCTTTATGTCAACAAACAATAGAAGGTCACCGAAAACTATGTGCACGTGCGTTGTGGTGCCACTCATTTTTTTTATTGCAACACAAAGATCAGATGTAAACTATTTATGCATTGTAGTGTGCTGCATTAAAAAAAAAATCTGAAGGTCCATCAAAAACCTGCATTGTGATGCATTAGCAGACCAGTCAAAATAAATGAGCTGATTTACAGCACTTGCAGAATAGAGCAAAAACAAGCTTTAAAGCTGAACAGTATGTAACAATAAAAGACAAATGTATACAGCTCTGTTAATATATAATTAAATGTATTTTTTTTAAATAAAAGCAGTTTAAGTACCTGAATTCAACCTGCTATAATTTTCTTTTAGTCCCTGTACAAGAGGTGTGGAGAGTGAGAGGAAGGAGTAGTAAAAGGAGCCCATTAGTTTATGTGCTGACAAGAGGCATTGTGATAGCAGGTGTGAGCAGAGTGACAGAGAGATGAGCTCATCACTTGGCTGTTTTTACTTTTATCGGGTCCAGAACAATCTGAACCCAGAGGAAGCGGCATGAATGATTTTGGCCATCAGAGTTGGAACATCTAATGGTAGAAAAAAAGTACTGCAGGGGACATCTCAGGATAAGATTGCAGCAAAAGTTGGTTTTGACATTTTTTCCTTTACTGGGCTATTCATTTTTATCTTTTTATTTTCACCTGGAGTTCTGCTTTAGAGTAATAAATAAACTCCCATCCACTCCCTTCATTTATCTAGACCAGGCAACAATATTACTCTATCTATGTACATTGAAATGCTATGTATACATGTATATATGATGCTGTTTTAATTGTAAAAGATGCCATATATTTATACACTTGTTTGATTTTCACACTTTGTAACAGCACCCACACAACCAGTCCTGAGGAAGGGAAAAATCTTTGTGAAACGCGTTGACTTTCCAGCACAGGAGTAACTATGGACATTCTACTTGTTTTTGATGACTACACTATCAGCAATATAGTGTTTTATGCAGTGGCAGCCTGTCCATATGGGGCAACCCCCCTATCCATGCGTCCAGTCCCCTAATCTACATGCGGCGCGCCGGACGCATGGATTCCAATGTTTTTTTTTTTTTGCACATAATTAGAGCCTGAGGCTCTAATTGTCTTCAAAAAAATGTGGGCGTAGAGCACTGCACCCTGAGCCCACCCAGTTGTGTGACAATAGCGAATAAATATTCGCTATTGTCACACTGATTCTCCTCCCGGCCAATCAGGAAGCGGGTCATGAGACCCGTCACCCGAGTGGCCGAAACGAGAGGCGATCCAATTGTCCGCCTAGGAGAAGAAGGGAGGAGATGCATGGTGCACGAAGGAGAGAAGGGAAGAGACGCACAACGTGATGCAGGGGAGGAGGAGGAGATGCAGGGGGAGCAGCCAGCCCATCGCCCGAAGCCGTCGTAACCTATATGGGGTAAGTACGGGGCCAGTGACCTGACTGACTGGGGGGGTTGGGGGTGGCTGGAGGATACTTGGCGACCGACCTGGGGGGGGAAGAATATATACCACCACCCGCCACTGGTTTTTATACATTGTCCAGTATTACCTTAAGCTAACTGCATTTCTCCATTTCTGGGTTGGGTATCGCTTCTGTGTTGATTTCTCTATAGAATGTGGTGTAACTTGTTTTTAATATGTAAATTGTAACTGTTGGAGAAATAAAAGCATATTTTTAACACTAGTTGCCTTATGTTGTGCCGATAAAGTCTGCCTTGTTTCAGCCAATAGGGGTCCTATTGTTTGTTTTTTTTTGTATAAGTATTAAATAAAAAAATAAAAAAAAAGTAGCACATCATCTTCTTTGCAGTTGTCTTGTCATGTAGCTACATTGTTCTAGAGAAATAAACTTGCTGAAGAATCCTCAGAATCTGGAAACACTTTTAGGTGTGTTAGATGACAGATCCCCTGCTAAGTGCTGTGGTTCCTTCCACTAGCCCCTATGTCACTAATGTGTCCTGAAGTGACAGGCGGGGCCAGTGGATGAAACCACAGAGTGCAGAGGGGAACCAGGCAACTGAACTACCATCTTCTGCAGACAGCCATGATGAGCAGCAGGGCAGGCAAATGCTTCTTTTTTTCTAAATAGCGACAGCTTGTATAATACGTGATAAATTCTTGCTGAAGTTGATGTTTTTTAGATTAGCATTTACAAACTACGAAATGTTCAATAAAGAGGTTCTTATGGGCATGAGGTACCTGTGCAATGAAATACTCAGTTCTATAAAGACGGAGTAAAATGGAGCTATTATGAAAGCAATCACTTGCAAAGGTTTCCAGGATGGCCGTGAACTGCATATGTTCCAATACTGGATAGATCTAGAAAATGCTTTGTGAAAGTCATATCAAAAATGACTTAATGGTAAATACTGCAATAGCGATTCAGAATATGTGCTTACTGAAAATACACTCTGCTTCCCTTAACAAAGCAATTGAATCAGACTTTCTTCATGGCAGAAATATTTAAGTTTCTTTGTAAAGCAAACAAAATGTGCCCACTATCTTCCACATAAAGATGGAAAGGAGAAATCGGGACACAAGTCTGCGATGAGAAGCAGTATTGATGAAGTAAGAATGTTTCTGCTATAACAAGAACCAGATGCCCCTAAGCAAAGCTGGCAATACAGTTGTAAACTACACTCCAGGTCGTACCTCTCTCCAAAGAAGCCCAAAGTAGAATTACAGGCAAATTGAATATAATCAGTATGCAAACAGAACTACAGTTAATAGGAACCAGTTAAAAATGAATAGTCAAATTCTAAAAAAAACGTCCGTTGCAATAGTCATTCCAGAGCTTTCCCCTGCAGTACTTCTTCTCCACCACAAGATGCCCTTAGACTGATAGCCAGCATCATTCAACCCACTTCCTCTGAGCCGAGACTATCTTGACACACCCCAACCTGTGACTGGACAGTGAAAAGAGAAGCAGCACAGAGATGAGATCATTGCTCCATCACTCTGCTCTCTCCTCCTACCACCCTTCTATTTGTCAGCATGTGCACTGATTGGCTCTTTGTGCTGCTTCCTCCTCTCACACTAAAGCTCTGTTGTACAGGGACTGCAATAGGCTGATCTCAGGGCTTAATTAAAGTGCATACACTACTTTCATTTAAAATACAATTGAATCCTAGGTGTGCGCACAGGGTGTGCCGGGTGTGTCTCGGCACACCCTAATCACTCAATGCCTATTAGCATTATCCCTCTGTGTGCCGGCAGGAAGATGGGAAAGCTCTCCCTCGTACTGGCTCTGCCATAAGAGAAGTGTTTACGCATTTCTCTTTCACTTTGCCGGTGTACTGCCGAGAAATGCCCCCCATCGGATAGTGCCCGGGCTGAAGGGCGCATGCACAGTATGTAACAGCAAAACAGCTGATTTTAACATCAGCTGTTGTGATGGCACAGGTGCACAATAGCCAACAGAATTTTTATTTCCTCTCAGATTGTGCCCCACTCTCCCCCGTGCTCCTGTGGCGAGTTCATGTCCATGATGGGCGGATTTCTACACCTTGTGGGCGGATTGTGGGCGGATTGTGGGCGGAATTAGATGGCCAGTGCTGCAAAATAATATAACTTTGTGATGGGCAGATTTTTTAATTTCTTGTGGGTGGAATTACACCACTGGCCAGTGCAGCAAAAAAGTCTGCCCATCACAAAGTTATATTTTGTTGCTGCACTGCCCATCTAATTGTGCCCACAATCCGCCCACAACGTGTAGAAATCCGCCCATCATGGAAATGAACTCGGCACGGGAGAGCGGGGCACAATCTGACAAAAAATAAATATTCTGTCGGCTATTGTGCGCCTGTGCCGTCTCGCCGTTACAACAGCTGATGTTAAAATCAGCTATTGTGCTGTTACGTAGGGTGCAGTTTAGCTTTAACCATGTTATAAAAGTGTGCAAAAGTCAATATTGTCTAATAAATGTTATTCAATTCCTAAATGAATAAATACTTGGGAATCCTTCCAGTTAAAGGGCTTTCCTCTGACCGAGTGACAGAGCCAATTCCTCTGCATTGAAATCAAAGCAGCACTGTCACTATGCACAGGTGCCGGTGTCTTGCCGAATAAGTTCCTTCGGCGGATAGGTTCCCCCCCTGTACTGCGCAGGCGCAGCGCCTGCGCAGTACGTACTACTGTTGGCCGCCGGAGATAGCCGAAGCTCAAACGCTTCGATCAGCTGTACACGGCGCCTGCGCTCTGGGTCCAGATTCCTTCCCCTCTATCCAAGTGGACCTAGAGGGGGAATCTAAAAGTGCCGAGCGCAGCGAGGCCGTGCCCGAAGCGTGGCGAGCGAAGCGAGCCCACGAGGGGCCCTCTTACAGGCGCCGTGTACAGCTGATTTTCAGCTGTTCCGCTTCGGCTATTTCCGCCGGCTTCTACTGCGCATGCGCAGTAGAGGGGGGAACTAATCCGCCGAGCGGAACTTTCTCGGCAGAACACCGGGACTACAGGGCTGTGTGGTTATTCACATTGAGAAAGGTTACCAACAATGTTAACACTGAAAATCCTCCCTTTAAGTTTTTGCAACCATTGGTCCTCTTGTTATTTTTTTAGCTTCCTTTAACAGACCAAGCCGTCCTGTAAAAGTGTCAGTTGAGACAAACCATTTAACACTGACAGGGGTGCTTACAATGATCAGCTTTTCTTTGTAAATCTTTTATCCCAAAAGAAAAAAAAATGTTTTCATAACTGTTTATAAAGTGTTAGCTGGAGCTTTAATTTGTTGGTCGCTTATGTAAAGTCCATCTAAATCCACTACTTTATCTAACACTACCCAATCCAGACAATTCTGGTATCCAAGGGTGGTTCTGTTGCCCCTTTACTGCCAGAATCACCAGGCAAAAATAAAGGCAAAGTATTGGTCAAGTAGAATATATTGCATTTTTTATATAAAATAGATAGATAGATAGATAGATAGATAGATAGATAGATAGATAGATAGATAGAGAGAGAGAGAGAGAGAGAGAGAGAGAGATAGATAGATAGATAGATAGATAGATAGATAGATAGATAGATAGATAGATAGATAGATAGAGACGAGCCCGTGCCACAGTTTGTTTTGGCACTTTGGGCCTGACTTTGCAGGAAACAGGCACACTAATGATCAGTGGCGGCTGGTGTTTTTTTTTGGGGGGGGGGGGCGGCAAACAACCACCCATCCCCCCCACCCGAGTGGCACCCCCCCCGCTGTTTGCGGTCGGTCCGGCATTTACCCCATCAAGGTGGGTGGCAAGTAGCGTAGTGCAGCAGCTCGGCTCTGAGTCCTCTCCTCCATGGTGGCTTCAAGCTCCCCCCTCCTCCTCCTAGGTGTCCAATAGGATCGCTTGTCCTTTCAGCTAATCAGGTAACCGGTGTCAACACCTGCTTCATGATTGGCTGAGGGGAGGATCAATATTACAAGAGCGAATATTAATTTGCTCTTGTAACACACCTGGGTGGCCTCAGAGCACACTCCCTGCGACCCAAGCCCACCCTATATTGAAGCCTATTAGAGCCTCAAGCTCTAATCGATGCTTCAAAAAAACTGCACCTTCGCATTGGAATCCATGCGCCGGTGTCCTGAAAGCAGCTGAATGCATGGATGGGGGGAGATAGCAATGGACAGGGGGTGGTGGCCCTGCGCCCTTTATGGACGGACCGCCCCTGCTAATGATAAAGGTGTGTGCTGGTGTTATATTTAAGCTGGGATTAGAGGTCAGTGGCCCACCCTCCTGAAAGAGTCAGTATGTGAAGGGGGCTGTGAGGAGCACACTGCTCCATACTGTCCAGGTTGGGACAGACAAAGGCTGAGCCTGTGTGGATGCAGGAGAAACAGTCAGAGCTGATAAGGGTACAGCACAAAACGTGCACGAGCACCGGGACTGTGTGCTTGACGGTCTGGAGGACCGAGGCAGGAGGCCTGAAAAGTGAAACTGCAAAGAAGAGCCACAATGGTGAGAAGCCCTGCAAGGGAAACTATTCTAATGTGAACTTTTTCTATAAAAGTGGGCAGAAAAAGCCCTAAAACTGACTTTTGGCGTGGAGTAAACTCACACGTTGGCGCTACCAAATAACTAAAAAAAAAAAAAAATCACAATATAAAAAAATATATATTTATGAATAATATATATTTTTATTTATACTTATTTTTTAATACAGTATAAAAACAAATTGTTAACAAGATTTCACTGAGCTTACAAGAGATTGCAATCATAAGGGCAGAGAAATACGAAACGTGTTTTGTTCATACTGGAAGGGGTCATGTTGGAGCATCTGCTACCAGGGGCGGACTGATAACTCATGGGGCCCCCGGGCAATAGGAGATTATGGGGCCCCCAGGCAATCAGAGATTATGGGGCCACACAGTATACACACACACAGTATACAATCACACAGTATACACATACATGTACACACAGTATACACAGACAGATGTAAAAAAACACAGATTTATACATACTGTCCCTGGTTTTACTGAGGCTGGCAACCCTGATGGGGCCCCCTAGTGGCCCAGGGCCCTCGGGCAGTGCCCGAGTGGCTCATTGGTCAGTCCGCCCCTGTCTGCTACTATCGCTATCTGGCGGTATTGCGACCAAACTTTTTTGGGATATTGACGTTAGGACCTCTCTTGGATTCTTATTGCTGTCTGTGTCCCTATTAGGAAGATTTCCCTTCACTTCCTGTTTTGGTTGCTGCAAATGATGGGAAATTTCCCAAGTGGGGACACTTCCTGTCCCGGTGTCACAAGAATAAGAAGTTAGGGGGAACAAAGACAGCAATGAAAAATGTGACAGGTTATAACCCTTCCCTTGTCTGTGCAAAAATCTACGAGTTTAGGTTCACTTAGGTAATACAATGCAGTCTGCAGCACCTCTATGGGGGGAAGGAGAAATATGAGTGTCCTTATTTTATCTCTGACAGGAGCATTCTCTTCACAATAATAATGTTCCTAGTAAAAAATTGACACTGCATTCTTGAGCGGTAAATTAGAAGCAATTTATCCTTTGTCGGAAGTGACTATAAAAAAAATGTAAAATTCACAGGTGCATAATTACAAATGTTATTCATAGACCAGTCTGAAGAAGAAGAAAAAACTATGCAATCTGAAATATTCATTAGTGTACAGAGTACTGAGCTCTAAAACCTTTAAAGGGACCGCGCAAGCTAAAGGCTAACAATATCGTTGAATAAAAAAAACAAAAAAAACATAGGAACTGTTTTATCATTCGATCCTCATGTTTTACCAGCCAACTGTTGTTATAGGGATGCATATATAGTACTGCCATATGGCTGAATAGCAAAACAAGAGTGAGACTCCCCATCTGTCTGTAATTTAGTAGACTGTGTGCCACTGCCCCGCCTACTACCTGATATCTGGCTGATATTAAACATCACCACAATGGTGCTGCTCATCATCATGATGCTCTATTCTTCTTGTGGACAAAGTTAAGCATTTCCCCCTCCAGCCTACTTAAAGTGGAGTTCCACCTACTTTTACAACTCTTCACCATCCCTCACTAAACTGTGCACTGTAAACAAATTGGATATTTTTTTATTTTTTTTTCTCAGTACCTACTGTATACCTGCTGTATTCATTTTTCACTTCCTCCTCCCTGGCCGCGGCCCATCGCATTTCCTGTTTGCGATGCCTTCTGGGAAGGGGAGGCAACTTCCTCTGAAACTGCCGTTGCTGTGGAAACCTGACCTGAAACCTATTACACTGCTTGTGCTGCACTGAGCATGTGCGAGATCTGCAAGGATGAGATCCAGGAAGAAATACAGTCTGGCTTCAGATGCCCACACTTAAGATGGCCACGGCCTGCTGTAATTTTATAAAATAACAAACTACTGCTATAAATTAACAAAACAGACCTTCGTTTACAGACTATCTTTACTAGAATACATTAAGCTTGTGTATTATAGGGGTATTTTTATTTAAAAAGTATAATTTCGGCCGGAACACCACTTTAACCACTTGCTTACTGGGCACTTAAACCCTCTTCCTGCCCAGACCAATTTTCAGCTTTTAGCGCTGTCACACTTTGAATGACAATTGCGTGGTCATGCTACAGTTTACTCAAATTACATTTTTATCATTTTTTTTCACACAAATAGAGCTTTCTTTTTGGTGGTATTTAATTGCTGCTTGGTTTTTTATTTTTTGCTAAATAAAACAAAAATTTTGAAAAAAAAAAAAAAGAAAAACTGTTTCATAGTTTGTTATAAAATGTTGGAAACAGGTAATTTTTCTCCTTCAGTGATGTGCGCTGATGAGGCTGCGCTAATGGGCACTGATAGGCGGCACTGATGGGCACAGATAGGCAGCACTGATAAGGCGGCACTAATGGGCACTGATAGGTGGCACTGATAAGCACTGATGAGGCGGCACTGATAGGTGGCACTGAGAGGTGGCACTGATGGTTGGCACTGAAGGGCACTGATAGATGGTACTAATAAGCAGCACTGATGGGTGGCACTGATGGGCACTGGTGGGTGACACTGATAGACAGCACTGATCTGTGGCACTGATTATAAGACACTGATGGGCATTCATTGTCAGCACTGGTGGGCTTTGATGGGTGGCACTGTGGGCACTGGTGGGCACTGGCAGCTGACACTGGTGGGCACAGAAAATGCAGCCACTGATTTCTGTGTGAGGGACCGATGTCCCTCTGACAGAAGCCGGTGATCGGCTTTTTTTCCCCCTCACGCTGACAGCCTCATCTTTCTACAGAAAGATGAGGCCAGGGCAGAGCTTGCCAATCAGAGTAGCAAACCTTCAACATGACTGTACCCCTCACTGACGACTCACAGACCTGGCACAGGACATGTCAAATGTGACCCCCGGAAACTAGCAGACAGATTCCTGCAGTGATTACTATATTTTTTAACCTGCTATTCAATGAACATAACATTTGACTTAGAGCAGCAAATAACACTCCAAAAATTATGTAAGTGCATATTTAGTCACCTCCTTCCATGCTCGCCTTCAGGACCTCTCCAGAACCTCTCTGCAACTCCCTACCCCAGTATGTGTGGTTAGCTCCCACCATGTCTGTCTTTAGGTGATTCTTTAAAACTCATTTATTCAGGGAAGCCTACCCCACCTCCTAAAAACTACTTTGGTCACCTACATCAGATCATCCCCTACAGCTATTACCGTTTGTACGCCTACCCCTCCCTTTAGATTGTAAGCTCCATGACCAGGGCCCTTCTATTCCTCTGTATTGCACTGTATTGTAATTGTACTGTCTCCCTTTATATTATAAAGCTCTACGCAAACGGTTGGCGCTATATAAATCCTGTATAATAATGCTGGCTGTGGTATAAAATAGGATTCCTGCCTAAAAGGTTGCGTTATACTTTAAGATCAGTGAAGCATACAAATCGGTGACATGTGAGCAGGTAAGCTACTGCTCCGCGGTACTTCTTTATCGAAGAAACAGTTTTGCTACCATAAAATCTGAATATGAAAACCTGCGAGTCGATATTTTTCTACAAACTGTAGGCCGAGATATTTTTAAAATGGAACAACACAAATTGCATATGAACAGTATATCACAAACAGTTTCCACCTACTGCAGTACTTAAGGATTAGTGTGCTCTGAAATTTAGAACAAGATAATCTTTTCCATTCTCTAGGCAATTTTAGCTGTCAGATTGAAGACATAAGCATCAGAATTGTGTACCTGGGAATATGCAGCTGGAGGGAAAGGAAGCCTTACTGTAAGCAGTGAAGTCACCGGTAAAACTCTTTAAAGCTAAAGGAAAGAATAATATTCTCTAAATAACTGATGGTTACAATGGCATGCTATAAGTATTGGCAGATTTCTGAAGGGTACCAGCACAGGGGATCTTCAACAGCTAGTGAAATCAGTCAGTGAAACGAATTTCATCTAGGAATATCTGCTACTGTGCTGGAAGCGGAAAAAAAACTGGCAAAAAAGCACAAAGTCTTTTTTTTTAATGCAAACACTCAGAAATTGTAAGTTTAAAGCTAAGGGCGATTCAGAAAGTTATTTATGACTAATTTCAGGCAGTGTGTATGTAGTCAAGTGCCTTGGACCAAATTCATGAAAACCTTCTCAAAATTTCATTATAAGGTCTGACATGTGACAAATACAAGTAGTTCTTCATACATTTTTTATTTATTTTTTGCTCTATTGTTGCAAAAAATTCACAAAGAAAGTGTCGGAGGAAAACAGAGTACCCGGAGAAAACCCACACGGGCACAGGGAGAACATGGCGTGATTTGGATTGGAACCAACAGTCCTAGCACTGCTAGGCAGAAGTACTAAACATTTAGCCTCAGTGTCGTCTCACCCTAATCTAGCACAGATATCAAAACAAAGAAATAAAATCAGCGCTAGTAAAAATTGGAGCTTCTAGCAAGAGAGGAAAAACACAACAACCTCTAATCAACAATAAAATTTAAAAAATGCAGCGCTAATAAGTAATGTCCAATGCAAAACATTTAACCTTTATTGTAAATCATCAAAAGTATGTAAATAACCATATCATCCTATATACCTATAGGATGAGGTCAATAACATTATATATAAAAATCAACGTTCTATCTCTATGTGGTAATATTAACATCTACCATGTTTAAATAGTGAAAACTTCTCTTGAATATATATACGTATAGACAATATGAGGGTTATAGTTATTGTCTATACGTATATATTCAAGAGGAGTTTTCACCATTTAAACATGGAAGATTTTAATATTACCACACAGAGATAGACCGTTGATTTTTATATATAATGGCATTGACCTCATCCTACACCTGATATGGTTATTTACAAACTTTTTATGATTTACGATAAAGGTTAAGTTTTAGTTAATTGGCCTTTTGGTGCATAGGGACACCTCGTCTAGTTTTAGTCTAATTTTGCCACAGTAAAGTATTATCAATATCACAGGCTTTTGAATATATCCAATGCAAAATATGCTGAATCAGTCCAAAATCTGTAAAACATGAAGTAGTCAGTGTAGTAAATAATGGCAGAAATGGCCCCTCACCAGACATACGAAACAAATCGCATGTAAATCACATTCAAGGTGCTGAGTTGGCTCTTCTAAAGGAACCACTGTTGTAGATGAAGTCTTAGGCCTTTTTGCCAGACAAAAGATCATTTAAAATATGCCCAATCAAGGATATCCAGATCGGTCACAGCATTGACAGTACTCAAGAGCTCAGTAGAAGATGTTGGGGGACATTCAATTGCTCTAACCACCACATGATACCATATAAATAGAACAGGGCATCATAGTGCAATACCGTTTATTAAAATAAATAATAAAAGCATGATACAAAGACCCAAATCGCAATAATGCAATAACGGCACTCACATGCAAACGCCACCACGATGGGCAATTGTGGCAACGTGACGTCATGTGAGTAGCAACGCTCAACGCATTTCTAGCCAGTGCTCGTCCTCAGAGGCTGAGGATTGGCTGGAAAAACGTTGGGCGATGCTGATCGCATGACATCACGTTGCTGTAATTGCCAATCGTGGCAACGTTTTGCATGTGAGTGGCGTTATTGCGATTTGCGTCTTTGTATCATGCTTTTATAACTTATTTTAATAAACGGTATTGCACTATGATGCCCTGTTCTATGTATATGGTATTATGTGGTGGTTGGAGCAATTAAATGTCCCCCATCACCTGCTGCTGAGATTCTGAGTAAACGCTGTGACAGATCTGGATATCGTTGATTGGGCATATTGAATGATCTTTTGGCGTGTTATTACTTGTGGTCTGGAAATGAGGCCTAATACTTTATCTACAACAGTGGGTTCCTTTAGAAGAGCCACATCATCACCTTGAATGTGATTTACATGCATGTTGTTTCTTATTTCTGGTAAGTGGCCATTTCTACCATTATTTACTACATGGACTACTTCATGTTTAGACAGATTTTGGACTGATTCAGCACATTTTGCATTGGACATTACTTATCAGTGCTGCAAAAAAAAAAAAAAAATACACACACAAACATATATATATATATATATATATATATATATATATATATATATATATATATATATATATATATATATATATATATTTTATAATCTAGCACAGAGGCTGGAGGGGATTGTACATATGTCATTGTGCAATTCAAGTTCATAGCTCTCAACTGTCCCCGATTTCAAGGAACTGTCACTGATATGGAACAAAGTCCGTCTGTCCTTCATTCCCCCTCATTTGTTCCTCATTTTGATCTGATCTATATACAGTAGTTGTATATAAAAAGCACGTTATTTTTCAAAAAGTGTTTCCCAGTGCTAAACCTTTCATCCAATTTCTACATTGCTGCATTTGTAAATTTTAGAAGCCAATATAAAGGAATAGTAGTGGTAAAAAAAAAAAGCACCTGTGGGTTTAACTAATACTTTTTTTTGGATAGTTCTCTTTTAGGGGGGAGTGTCAGGGGGTGTGCCCTATGCCTGCATACTTTTGTTAAAAGGTGTCCCTCGTTCACATCTCAAAAAGTTGGGAGGTATGCATGTTCATCTAGTCACATACCAACTATCCTGCAACCATGTGCAAAACACGCGGTTATGGTGCAGGCTTTTCTTAGTTGAATGTGGTGAGGAGGTGACATATTGCCTCCCAGCTGTCTGTCAACCACCCTCTGAAAAGCATTTCACCACAAATTGCTTTTAAGGAAGGCTGAAAGGGCTGCTGCTAGCGTAAATGAACTCTTCCTTGAAACTATTTTTTACGTTTCAATTACCCTATTTCTCCTAATAAATTATCTGCCTGTAAAACTCCTCCACCTAAACAGTATCTACGACAATCTTTTTGAATTAAAGGATATGTATCTTGTGGCTTTTCAAGGAGGTCTCATTGCTGTGGTGGAGGACTAACAATGACCTCTTGGTTTCACCTCTGCTAGCTGCACAGCCCAGAGGTCATAGGCTTTCCACACACACCATACTAATGCGCACAGAAAACTGTTGTAAGTTCCACCATTTGTCGCACTACCACAAGATGGATTTTTAAGAGTATCTGTAACAATATTTATGAGAAACAGGATGTGCCTTATGGATTTTCGAGAAAGTCTCCAAACTGCTGTGCAGGGAAAGTTTAGGAACCAGGAATTTCTATGACCCCTTGGTTTCACCTATGCTAGCTGCACAGCCCAGAGGTCATAGGCTTTCCACACACACCGTATCAACGTGTACAGGAAACTGTTCCAAGTTCCACCATTTGTGGCACTACTGAGAGATGGATTTCTAAATTATATCTACGACAATCTTACAGAATTACTGGGTATGTGTCTTGTGGCTTTTCCAGACGGTTTCTCAACAGTGGTGTAGGCACAGTTCAGGACCTCTTGGTTTCACCTCTGCTAGCTGCACAGCTCAGAGGTCTTAGGCATTCCACACATATCATAACAACTCATACAGGTAACTGTTGCTAGTTCCGCTATTTGTCTAACTACCACAAGATGGATTTTAAAAGAGTATCTATGACAATCTTTATAATTTTCAAGGTGCGTGTCTTGTGCCTTTTCAGAAACTCTCCCAACTTCAATGCAGGCAAAGTTCAGGACCTGGGAATCTCTATGACCTCTTGGTTTCACCTCTGCTAGCTGCTCACCCCTGTGGTCTTGACTTTACACACTTCCCTCTTAGTATGTTACTATGCTCCTGTATTTTAATAAACGGAAGTCCATCACTGCACAGAACAGTGTGATTTCCCCCCAGTTCTGCCCTATATTCACCCTTCTCAGTTAACTGACAGCTGAAGGTCAGGGAAGTCACAGACTCAGTTACATATGTGCCAGGAACTGGTAGGCCCACTGGGAATCTGCATTGCAATAAACGGAGTTGCATGCACCATGAGGTGTGCACAGTCTGGCAGATCTGACAGGTTTGTACAGCAAAGATACCGATTCCACTGCCTGGCATATATACAGACAATGGAGAAAGTGCATAAAAATCTGCATGAGAAAAACTAGCTCAGCAAACGTGAAAATATATTCAAAACATAACTTCCAGAGAGACTTCATTATTATAACTCAAGTACTTCATAAAATACAGCTCCCCTTTAAATCTTTTTTTTTTTTTTTACTTTTTAATTCTTGGCAATGAAACAGAGCCACGTCTGCAAAAAAATAAAACTCCATCGGCACAATTAAATTAATATCACATTCACCCTAATTACTGTGGCTGGATTGCGGTGTAAAAACATTACTGGGGAGCAAATTTAAAACTCATTTTAGTGTTTTTTTTCCCCAAAGATGGGACTTGTGTTATTGTATTTTACGACTTCACATCATTACTTCATGATCTCTCCTTCCCTTCAGAGCTGCAGCAGCCTATTTCACAAATAATTAACGCCCCAGAAGCAGAGAATAGGCAGGCTGACAGTCTCATTATTCTGGCGTGCATTAAAATACATTCCGAAGCAGCGCTTCCCAACCTGTGTACCAGGAGCCGCCATGTGTCTGTGTCTAGAGGCTGTGCTTTGAAATCACGCTGAAATCCCTGGGCTGCCACACTGCTCCAACTCTGCGAAACTTACTTTTACGGCATGGGGCTGGTTCTAATACCAATCCGTTCGCTTGTGGCAAAAACATAGCACTGCCTGTTTACCGTGAAATATTAACCGCAAGAGTACGAGCTAAAAAACTGAAATTAAATAGAAGAAATAGAAGGGTTACAGAGGCAATGCCACATAAACAAAGCAGTGCCACATTTTCAAATTGTTACTTAAATTTCTGCTTGTAATTATTAATTTTAAATATAATTATATATACATATATTTAGTTAAATATATTTGTTTAAATGTATATATATATATATATATATATATATATATATATATATACATCAGTAACAATGTTCAGGTAGGTAGTGCTTGCCAAAGCTACATCTCATTTGCATGATGGTGGGACCCAAGGTTTCCCAGCAGAACATTGCCCAAAGCATTTCACTGCTTCTCCCAGCTTGCCTTCATTCCATACTACATCCTGGTGTCATCTATTCCCCAGGTAACACGCACACACACCTGGCCATCCAAATGATGTTAAAGAAAATGTGATTCATCAGACCAGGCCACCTTCTTCCATTGCTCCGTGGTCCAGTTCTGATGCTCACGTGCCCATCCATATCCACAGTATCTCGCCAAAATTGAGTACACCCCTCACATTTTTGTAAATATTTACACCATCATGTTCCCACCTCCAAACTTCACTGTTGGTATTGGGGTGTTTTTGGGGTGATGTGCAGTGCCATTTGACCTCCAAACATGGTGTGTATTATGGCATCCAAAGAGTTCCATTTTGGTCTCATCTGACCAGACTATATTCTTCCAGTATTTCACAGGCTTGTCTAAATGTTGTGCAGGAAACTTTAAATGAGCTTCAACATGTTTTTTCTTCAGCAATGGAGTCTTGTGTGGTGAGCATGTATACAGGCCATGGCGGTTGAGTGCATTACTAATGCCGCGTACACACGAGCGGACTTTACGGCAGACTTTGCCTGGCGGACGGGATTTGGTCGGACAATTCGATCGTGTGTGGGCACTTTGTTTTCTCAAAAGTTAGACTTAGATTTGAAACATGTTTTAAATTAATCCGTTGAAATCGAGTCCGGTCGAAAAGTCCGCCGTCTGTATGCTAGTTCGACGGACAAAAAGCTACGCTAGGGCAGCTATTGGCTACTGGCTATGAGCTTCCTTGTTTTAGTCCGGTCGTACGTCATCACGTACGAATTCGACGGACTTTGGTGGATTGTGTGTAGGCAAGTCCATTCATTTAGAAAGTCCGTCATAAAGTCCGTCGAAAAGTCCGCCGGGCAAAGTCTGCCGTAAAGTCCGCTCGTGTGTACGCGGCATTATTGTTTTCTTTGAAACAATTGTACCTGCTAATACCAGGTCTTTCTGAAGCTCTCCACAAGTGGCCTTTGGCTCTTGGAGAACTATTCTGATAATTCTTTTCACTCGTCTGTCAGAAATCTTGTGAGGAGCACCTGGTCGTGGCCTGTTTATGGTGAAATGATGTTCTTTCCACTTTTGGATTATGGCCCTAACAGTGCTCACTGGAACATTCTGAAGTTTAGAAATCCTTCTATAACCAATGCCATCAGTATGTTTTGCAACAATAAGATTGTGAGGGTCTTGAGAGAGCTCTTTGCTTTTATCCATCATGAGATGTTTCCTGTGTGACACCTTGGTAATGAGAAACCTTTTTATAGGCCATCAGTTGAGACAGAACCAGCTGATATTAATTTGCAATGACAAGGAGCAGGATTGCTTTCTAATTATTGATAGATTTCAGCTGGGGGGGTCTTGGCTTTTCATGCCCTTTTGCACCTCTCTTTCTTCATGTGTTTAATACTTATTTTATATATATATCTATATATAGATATATAGATATATATAAATATATATATATAATTTTGTTTAATCTGTGTTTGTGTTTCATTGGTACATTATTTATTTTGTTCTCTGCATTTTCTATTTGGTCTCGCTCTAGCAGGGTGTCACTCCAGAGCATTGGTAAAACAATTACAATAAAACACCCCTGCTGTTTCTCTGGTTTCGATTAAAGTTGTTAATTGGGTTAGAAAAGGATATAAGGAATAGTAAGCTATTGAGGAAGCCCATCACACTCAGTTGCGCTCTGTGACATCAGGCTTCAGTGACTGAGGTCCCACAGAGAACAAGGTAAACTTTGATAACAGGAGGAGCTGCACATCAAGGGTTTACAGATATGCAGCCAGGAGTAAATAGGCAGGAATGACAAGATTTCCCGCAGGAAGTGCAATATATGAGAGAGGTAGAATAAATCCCTATAGAATAATATACATGTATAGAAAAATATATTTAAAAAATACTAACATCAATAATGAAAACAATTAGCACCAGTGCGCTTAAAAGCAGAATTCCGTCCAAAAACAAGATACAAACAAATAGCTTATCTATCATGCTGCACATACATTGTTGTTTTTTTGCCTTTAAATTATTTTGTCCCTACCTAACTCCACAGCTAGGGGATGTGCTATGCAATTATTCCCACCTTTCTTCTTCATGATTTAGCCTCCATTCACCCCATGTATTGTATTCTGCTGGAGGTACAGTAGTCTCTCTGGGGTTGATTTACTAAAACTGGAGAGTGCAGAATCTGGTACAGCTATGCATGGTAGCCAATAAGCTTCTAACTTCACCTCGTTCATCTAAGCTTTGGCAAAAAAAACAAAAAAAGAAAAACAAATGGAAACTGGCTTCTATGCAGAGCTACACCAGATTTTGTACTTTCTTGTTTTAGCAGATCAACTCCACTATGGTTTTTTTGACCTATCTGATGTTTATCTGTTATGATCTGCACAAGTTTGTGGATTAAACAGCTTTCTGTGATCAGCAGGATGTCATTTGGATGGAGTCATTGTCTGAGACCGTCAGTTACAGCTATCTTGCCACAATTGGATCAGTTATAGAGATCACACTTGCAGTGCTTAGTTTGGAGCGGCACATTATTGAACAATAAAATAATAAAACCAGCTTTTGCTGTAGTATTCACCTTCAATTCAGAGATTACCCTTGCACTATTTTTTTTCTGCCTCTAGATGCCCTCAGCCTGATGGCCAGCATCATTCAACACACTTCCTCTGAGCCCTAGTTGTATTGGACCCACCCCAGCCCATGAATGGACAGTCATAGGAGAAGTAACAGAGTGATGTATTCATTTCTCTATCACTCTGCTTTCTACTCCAATCAGCATGCTTGTTTTCAGCACATGAACTGCCTAGGCTCTTTGTACTACTTTTTCATTTCACACTGCAAGAGAAGAAGATAGAACCACAGTGCGGCAGCACAGGTGGGGGGGGGGGCATAGCCATGCAAAGCCTTAGGCCTCTTTCACATGGACGATCCGTATGTCCGTTTTTCATCCTTCCGTTTTCGGATGAAAAACGGACATACAGTCATCCCTATGGAGCGTCGGATGTCAGCGGTGACATGTCCGCTGACATCCGACCTGCTCCGATCCGAAAAGTGTAACGGAGGAAAAACCTACTTTTCCATCCGTTTTTCGGATCGGATCGGATGACGACGGACACTACGGACCGTCATCATCCGATCCCCCATAGGGGAGAGCGGCGCTCTGACAGGTCCGTCGCTGCACAGCGTGCAGCGATGGACCTGTCATCTTCCTGCTCAGCGGGGATCGGCGGAGCGATCCCCGCTGAGCCAGCGGATGTTCACGGGGCGGATCATGACTGATCTGCCCCGTGTGAAAGAGGCCTTAGAATGGTCAAATGCCTAAATGACAGGCAGAGACTGCAATGTGGGAAAGGAGGAAAGGTAGAATGCATGGTCTACCATACAGTTGAGCATAATACCCCTTCTTTAGCGGAAAGCTTCATTTTTATTTCTTTAGAGACCTGAAAGGGCCTCTTTAACCGTTTGCCGACCAGTCACCGTCATTATACTGCGGCAGGTCAGCACAATCCTGCGAGCCGTCATAGCTATACGTCGGCTCCTTTAAGCAAGATAGGCGGGGCTGCTGATGCTTGTTGCCGATGGTCGCGATGACCGCTGGCCATGAGCGATCGCGGGCACGAGAGGCAGAACAGAGATGTATGTGTATAAACACACACATCCCTGTTCTTTTCTGTGCGGAGAGACAGATCGTGAGTTCTTAATAGCTAGGAACCATGATCTGTCATTTCCTCTAGGTCAGTCCCCTCCCCCTACAGTTAGAAACACAGGGAACACAGTTAACTCCTTGATTGCCCCCTAGTGTTAACCCCTTCCCTGCCAGTGACATTTTTACAATAATCAATGCATTTTTTTAGCACCGATCACTGTATAAATGCCAATGGTCCCAAAAATGTGTCAAAAGTGTCCGATGTGTCCACCATAATGTCACAGTCCTGATAAAAATCACAGATCACCGTCATTACTAGTAAAAAAAAAAATAATAAAAATGCTATAAATCTATCCCCTATTTTGTAGATGGTATAACTTTTGCGCAAACCAATCAATATACGCTTAATGTGATTTTTTTTTTACCAAAAATATGTAGAAGAATACATATCGGCCTAAACTGAGAAAAAAAATAGCTTTTTTCTAAAAAAAATGGGGATATTTATAATAGAAAAAAGTACAAAATATTGTGTTTTTTTCAAAATTGTTGCTCTTTTTTTGTTTATAGCAGAAAAAAATTTAAACCGCAGAGATGATCAAATACCACCAAAAGAACGCTCTATTTGTGGGAAAAAAAGGACATCAATTTTGTTTGGGTGCCACGTCACACGGCCGCGCAATTGTCAGTTAAAGTGACGCAGTGCCAAATCACAAAAAATGGCCTGGTCATTCAGCAGCCAAATATTCCGGGGCTGAAGTGGTTAAAGGACCATAAACCTAAAATTGCTGCACATAAAAATTAAACATTTACATCTGAACTTTGCTATGCTTCCTTTTTCTTTATGTTGACCATCATGTTAAGCAAAAGGAGATAGCAAGAAATAATTGAAGTATTCAGTGGTCCTACAGGCAGGGCCCGGCTAAAAGTAAAAATACAAGCCTGGCATACACAGCCCCATAGTCTGCATGGCCAAACACCATAGCTCCAAAGTGTCTTGTGTGGAAGGACAGCACCTCTTTCTGAAACAAATTCTTTCCTCCTTCATTTCTCCATGTACTCTGAGGTACAGATCTGTATAAGTACATTTCCAACCTGCACATAATTCAAATGCTTATTTTTAAATGCTATTTAGGAGTGACAAAAGTGCCAATATCAACAACCTCCATTTCCCTGAACATGGGAACCTAAAGTAGAACTAAAGGCACAATTTTTCTTGCATTTTTAGATAGAGTAAAAGAGGTAGGATTATAACCTTATATTGTATATATATATATATATATAAATATATATGTATTTAACCCCTTCTTGCCGTCTTGAGGAGATTGCCCTTCACTTCTTTTCCCTTAGCCAAAACAGGAAGTCAGAGGAAATCCCTCCAAAATCAGGGAATCCTGATTGTTACCAGAACTAGAAGATTTCCCCAATACACCCGTCCTGGTGACAACAATAGTAAAAACCGGACAAGTGCTTTAATCCTACTCTACTCTATGAAAACAAAGGCAAAGACTATGTGTTTGTTATGTGTTCCCAATTACATAGCATGTTATAAAGAATATACAAAAAACATACAATGGAGAAGCCCATCTGCAACATCATTAACTCTTTTTAGATCAGACAGTGTTCAAATCTAGATATCAACTGATAATAAGATCTGCCAGCACAATACAGACAGGGTTAACCATGGCAAACACAGCTCCCAGCTCACACCCAAACAAAGATAACTAAGGCCAGCCATAGATGGTTCGAACCTGATGGTTCAGTAGGAACTGGCTGAGATTCAAACCATGCATGGGCAGGCTGAATGTACCAAGTTGATTGATCGATCAACATGGGTACAACCAGCCTGCCAGATTTTGCATGTGGTTTTTGCTAGCGGTATTATGGCTAGGTGGGGATGGCTTCCCCCATCCAGAGAATATAATGTCCCGGCCGGAGGGATTCCCCTTTCAACACTGTCTGTGTAGATGGGGAAATTTGCTCCATGTATGGGCTGCTTGAAGGTGACCTTACACTGGACCCCCTCCCCATCCCATTGTACCACGACCCCCCACTGTCAGACACCGAAAAGCCATCGGCTTTCTCTAGTTGCAGTCCTGACAGCACGGGCTAGATGGCTTCTGGTTGGTCAGCACCATTAATGTGACCATGTGATAGTGCTGACCAATTAAAATCCCTGTAATCTGTACTGGCTAAGCAATATGGACATGAGATTAAGCCACGGAGGTTTCACATCCCCAGGCAGGTGAATTGGCTTTCTGACAGCGGGAGATCGCGACAATCTGGTACCGCGGGACCAGGTGGCATGGGGAGGGGGCCAGTGTAAGGTCACCTTACATATTTTATGTAAAGGTGAACTTACACTTTAAGTAGTATTTATCAGAGTTGGGGTTATCATAAAAGAACATTTAAAATGGTACTCAGCAATTTTCAAATATTTTTTTTTTTAGCTATGCTATGTGAATGAGAACATGTAACAAACAAGTAAAGTAAGTATCAAACACATGCATGTAACAAACAAGTAAAGTGAGTATCAATCACATGATGGTAACAAACAAGTAAAGTGAGTATCAATCACATGATGGTAACAAACAAGTAAAGTGAGTATCAATCACATGATGGTAACAAACAAGTAAAGTGAGTATCAATCACATGATGGTAACAAACAAGTAAAGTAAGTATCAATCACATGATGGTAACAAACAAGTAAAGTGAGTATCAAACACATGAATGTAACAAACAAGTAAAGTAAGTATCAAACACATGCATATAACAATCAAGTAAAGTGAGTATCAATCACATGATGGTAACAAACAAGTAAAGTGAGTATCAAACACATGAATGTAACAAACAAGTAAAGTAAGTATCAAACACATGCATATAACAAACAAGTAAAATGAGTATCAAACACACGAATGTAACAAACAAGTAAAGTAAGTATCAAACACACAAATGCAACAAACAAGTAAAGTAAGTATCAAACACATGCATATAACAATCAAGTAAAGTAAGTATCAAACACATGCATGTAACAAACAAGCAAAGTGAGTATCAAACACATGAATGTAACAAACAAGTAAAGCATCAAACACATGCATATAACAAATAAGTAAAGTAAGTATCAAACACATGCATATAACAAACAAGTAAAGTAAGTATCAAACACACGAATGTAACAAACAAGTAAAGTAAGTATCAAACACATGAATGTAACAAACAAGTAAAGTGAGTATCAAACACATGAATGTAACAAACAAGTAAAGTGAGTATCAAACACATGCATATAACAAACAAGTAAAGTAAGTATCAAACACATGCATATAACAAACAAGTAAAGTAAGTATCAAACACACGAATGTAACAAACAAGTAAAGTGAGTATCAAACACATGCATATAACAAACAAGTAAAGCAAGTATCAAACACATTCTTGTAACAAACACATAAGTGTTATCCTAATTTGGCTACTCAGGTGGAAATGGCCCTTAGAGAGGGTGGGCAGTACTATAAACCAGGCTCTGCTGCAATACATATTACAGTCCATCTAACATTGAGAGCTGCCTGAGCAGAGTGATGATCTCTTCAGTGTGCTCCTTCATTGACCAATCACAGACTTGGTCAGGTCTTATGTGGTATTGTTTAACTGTAGTCTAGTCTGGAGTGGAAGGCAACACCTGTCTGTGCTGCCTGGCAGATGTGGCTGGATCAAAATACTGGATGGACAGGATCACAAATCCTTTGGCAGCTTATGAATTCCCACCGTACATTTATCTTTCTGACTGTGGGGCCTAAAAGCAGGATGTTTAGTAAAGCATTGACAGCTAATGCTGAACAGCCTATAGAAGCTCGTGCCAGACCCCCCCCCCCCCCCCCAGACCTCCCAGATCCACCAGCTCTTCTGGCACATGTACTGTCACTTTGCCAGCAAAGGCTTGGCCTTCATAAATGACTTTTATGAAATAACGATACGAAGATTGTGCAGTGACTGTAACATCGAGCGTTTAGGACTCGCCGCATTACGAGCCGTATAAAGAAAAATAGCAATGTGTAAAGAGTTGAAATAATCCATTACTGGCGGCACAGTAACTCACGACTGTCATTTATATCAAGCCCGCCGGGAATTCCAAAGTAAACAGCCAAGCAAGGTCAATTCAGTCATTCAATTCAGATAAAAGACCCAATATGCTAAAAAGGCCATGATAATGCAAAAACAACAGTAAGAGAAAATGCTCGCTCTCTATACACAGAGATAAGACACACACAGATAAAGCAAATTATGATAATGGACGGGACTGCTTGATATACTGATATATTGGCTTTATTAATAAAACCTGGGTATACGGCAAGGAGATATATATATAGGGGATTACGCAGGAACTTATCTCTGCCGTCTTATGTTTGGTCTTACAAATTAGCCATCTTCCCTGTGAAAAGAAATTGCATTCTGTAACCTGTCACACAGTGATGTATAATGGAACATTCCCAGGTTCATTACACATTTTCACACTTTGTAAAGATGCATGTGATCCGCTCAGCCATAGAGAGACATGGAACAATCATCCTTCTCAGCACAGGGAGTTGGCTATATCTCTATAATCTTTATTGCCAAGTGCCGCGCATGTGCAGATATGGCATTGGGGGGACCAGGGGGTGAAAGAGCTGCCTGATCCAGACAAGCCATTAAAAATTACGGGGCCCTATACAGCCGGTTTGACAAGACCGCCCCCCCCCCCCAATAAAGCCTGCCTAAAAGATCCGGACCCCCTTCACCGCACACAGTAAAGGAACTTAGCTTAGGGTGCTTGCACTCTTCCTCCGCCGCGGTTTGGCGCGGGTTTTCGTGTTGGTTAGCTGTGATTCCCAAGACTTCCAATATGTCTTGCGGTTTTGATGCACTTTCTGAAAGTGCACCAAAACTACAGGACATAACACAAGTTTAATCTGCACTGCACTGCGGCCAAAGCACCGCATATCAGTGTGAAGCCATCCTGCAGGCACAGTAATCCCACCAGCTATGGTTCCCAGCAATGACATGAAACTTCCCTGGGCCCTATCAGTTCAGGGGCAGGGGCTAAGACTAGAGATTGGACTTCTTAGTTATTTTTGAGATCAGGTGGAATAATCCTCTGTGCTAAAGCTCACAATGATTAATTACATTGATATAGAAGAACCTTAACCACTTGATTACTGGGCACTTTTACCCCCTTCCTGCCCAGGCAAATTTTCAGCTTTCAGCGATGTCACAATTTGAATGACAATTACACGGTCATGCTACACTCTACCCATATCACATTTTTATCATTTTTTTTTCTCAAAAATAGAGCTTTCTTTTGGTTGAATTTAACCACATGCCGACCGGGCCATAGTCGAAAGACGGCTACAGCGCGGTCGGCTTATCCTGGGAGGGCGTCCATGGACGTCCTCCCAGAATACTGCTCTCGCGCGCCCCCTGGGGCGCGCACCCAAGAACTTCTGTGTCCGCCGGGTCCTGCATCACGGATCACGGTGAACGGCCACTAGTCGCGGTCGTTTACCATGTGATCGCTCCATCAAATGACAGAGCGATCACATGTAAACAAACCGGCGTCATGTCATGACGCCGGTTCCTCCCTCCCCTCTGTGTACCGATCAGTACAGAGGGGGAGGAGCGGGGGAGGGATCGGATGGTAGCAGCGTTGTGGGCTGCATGTGTAGTGCCCACAACGCTGCTCTGTGACAAATACAGTCGCATCCAGCCATCCATCCATCCATGCTCAGCCATCCCTCCATACTATAATACCCTGCAATACCCAGCACTACCCTGCAATACTCTGCAATACCCCACAATACTCTGCAATACCCCACAATACTCTGCAATACTCTGCACTACTCCGCACTACTCCGTAATACTCCGCAATACCCCGCAAT
The DNA here is from genome assembly GCA_037952925.1 of Lithobates clamitans. Classification (NCBI taxonomy): domain Eukaryota; kingdom Metazoa; phylum Chordata; class Amphibia; order Anura; family Ranidae; genus Lithobates; species Lithobates clamitans. The sequence continues at coordinate 10,280,079 of JBBGZY010000292.1, read as the reverse complement.
ACTCTGCAATACCCCGCAATACTCTGCAATACTCTGCACTACTCCGCAATACCCTGCAATACCCCGCAATACTCTGCAATACCCCGCAATACTCTGCAATACTCTGCACTACTCCGCAATACCCTGCAATACTCCGCAATACCCCGCAATACTCTGCAATAATCCCGCAATACTCTGCAATACCCCACAATACTCTGCAATACTCTGCACTACTCCGCAATACCCCGCAATACTCTGCAATACCCCGCAATACTCCGCAATACCCCGCAATACTCTGCAATACCCCGCAATACTCTGCAATATGCCGCAATACTCTGCAATAATCCCGCAATACTCTGCAATACCCCACAATACTCTGCAATACTCTGCACTACTCCGCAATACCCCGCAATACTCTGCAATACCCCGCAATACTCCGCAATACCCCGCAATACTCTGCAATACCCCGCAATACTCTGCAATATGCCGCAATACTCTGCAATACGCCGCAATACTCCGCAATACCCCACAATACTCCACAATACTCTGCAATACCCGCAATGCTCTGCAATACCCTGCAATACTCTGCACTACTCCGCAACACCCCACAATACTCTGCAATACCCCGCAATATTCTTCAATACCCCACAATACTCTGCAATAACCCACAATACTCTGCAATACCCGCAATACTCTGCAATACTCCGCAACACCCCGCAATACTCTGCACTACTCCGCAACACCCCGCAATACTCTGCACTACTCCGCAACACCCCGCAATACTCTGCACTACTCCGCAACACCCTGCAATACTCTGCAATACCCCGCAATACTCTGCAATACCCCACAATACTCTGCAATACCCCGCAATACTCTGCAACACCCCGCAATACTCCGCAACACCCCGCAATACTCTGCAATACCCCGCAATACCCAGTCATACCCAGTCATACTCTGCAATACCCAGCCATACTCTGCAATACCCATCCATACCCAGCCATACTCTGCAATACCCAGCCATACTCGGCGATACCCTGCCATGCGCAGCCATACCCGGCCATGCACAGCCATACTCGGCCATACTCGGCTGTACTCGGCCTCTGTATGTGGCCAGGCTGTGGAAGTCTCACACATGTGGTATTGCCGTACTCAGGAGGAGTAGGAGAATCTATTTTAGGGTATCATTTTTGGTATGTACATGCTATGTGTTAGAAATATTGTATAAATGGACAACTTTGTGTTAAAATTTTTTTTTATTTTAACCACTTCCTGCCTGCCGGCCGTCATACGACGTCCTTGACTTTGTGCGGGGATATCTGAATGATGCCTGCAGCTACAGGCATCATTCAGATATCAGCTTTTTCAGCCAGCGATTCCCTACACCATAGGAATTATCATAGCGGCTGTTCCACTGCTTGATCGTTCTTATGGGAGGCGAGAGGGGACCTCCCCCCCTTCCCGCCGCCCTCCGGTGCTTCTACCGACTCACCGCTACGATCGAAGCCAGGATCGTTTTTTAAAATTTTTTTATTTCAGGCTTCCCAGCCTAGAGGTGAGATGTGGGGTCTTATTGACCCCATATCTCACTGTAAAGAGGACCTGTCATGCCAAATTCCTATTACAAGGGATATTTACATTCTTTGTAATAGGAATAAAAGTGATCAAAAAAGATTTTTTTTTTCTAAAAAAGTGTCAAACTAAAATAAATAAAGTAAAATAAACAATAAAAAGAAAACAACATTTTTTTAAAGCGCCCCTGTCCGTGTGCTCGCATGCAGATGAGAATGCACACATAAGTCCCGCCCACATATGAAAAAGGTATTCAAACCACACATGTGAGGTATCACTGCGATCGGTAGAGCGAGAGCAATAATTTTGGCCCTAGACCTCCTCTGTAACTCAAAACATGTAACCAGTAAAAAATTTTAAAGCATTTTTAAGTAGCGAAGTTTGGCGCCATTCCACGAGCGTGTGCAATTTTGAAGGGTGACATGTTAGGTATCTATTTACTCGGTGTAACTTCATCTTTCACATTATGCAAAAACATTGGGCCAACTTTACTGTTTTGTTTTTTTTTTTAAGCACAAAACTGTTTTTTTCCCCCAAAAAATCGTTCAAAAAATTGCTGCTCAAATACCGTGCGAGATAAAAAGTTGCAACAACCGCCATTGTATTCTCTAGGGTCTTTGCTAAAAAAACATATATAATGTTTTGGGGTTCTATGTAATTTTCTAGCAAATAAATGATGATTTTTACATGTAGGAGAGAAATGTCAGAATTGGCCTGGGTGCTCCAGAACGCCTGAAGGTGCTCCATGCATGTTGGGCCTCTGTATGTGGCCACGCTGTGTAAAAGTCTCACACATGTGGTATCGCCATACTCAGGAGTAATAGCAAAATGTGTTTTGGGGTGTAATTTGTGGTATACATATGCTGTGTGTGAGAAATAACCTGCTAATATGACATTTTTGTGGAAAAAAAAAGGAAAAAAAAATCTTGATTTTGCAAAGAATTGTGGGAAAAAATGACAACTTCAAAAAACTCACCATGCCTCTTACTAAATACCTTGGAATGTCTTCTTTCCAAAAAGGGGTCATTTGGGGGGTATTTGTACTTTTCTGGCATGTTAGGGTCTCAAGAATATAGATAGGCCGTCAGTAATTCAGGTGTGATCAATTTTCAGATATTGGCACCATAGCTTTTGGACTCTATAACTTTCAGAAAGACCAAATAATATACACCGATTTGTACTTATTTTTACCAAAGATATGTAGCAGTATAAATTGTGGCCAAAATTTACGCAGAAAAATTACTAATTTGCTAAATTTTATAACAGAAACTAAGAAAATTTCATTTTTTTACCGAATTTTCAGTTTTTTTTCTTTTATAGCGCAAAAAATAAAAAACCCAACGGTGATTAAATACCACCAAAAGAAAGCTCTATTTGTGTGAAAAAAAGGACAAAAATTTCATATGGATACAGTGTTGCATGACTGAGTAATTGTCATTCAAAATGTGAGAGGACCAAAAGCTGAAACTTGGTCTGGTTAGGAAGGGGGTTTAAGTGCCCAGTTGTCAAGTGGTTAATCACTGCTGTTTTTTTTTTAGTTTTTGCTAAACAAATGAAAAAAGACTGAAAATTTTTAAAACAAACATTTTTCATGGTTATAAAATTTTGCAAACAAATAATTTTTCTCCTTCACTGATTTGCACTGATGAGACTGCACTAATAGGCTGCAGTGATGGGCACTGATAGATGGCACTAATGGACACTGATGAGCTGGCACTGGTGGGCACTGATGAGGATACACTTATAGGCGGCACTGATGGGCACTGATAGGTGGCATTGATAGGCGGCACTTATGGGCACTGATAGGCACTGGTAGGTGGCACTAATGGGCACTTATAGGCAAAACTGATAGGTGACACTGATGAGGAGGCACTGATGGGCACTAATTGGCAGCATTGATGGTCACTTAGTCCGTGATCAGTATGATCACAGAGCGCACTGCCCGCACGCTGCAGGGGGCGCGTGGGCAGCACGATCACGGTAAGATGTCCACCTATGCCCTCCCGGTAAAGTAAGCGGGCATCAAGGGGTTAAAGTGGTTGTAAACTTCAGACATAAAATATGAACAATGCATATCCTTCGATAGTGTGTACTTGTCTCAGTCCAGAGCACTAAGTGTCATTTTTGTCTGCTGCCTGATTCCTCTGCTATCAGCATGAGTCACTTCTGGCAGGTTTTCCTGACACCAAGAGAAATATAAGTAACAGGGGAGGGAGCTCCAATACACAGCCTGTGATTGACAGCCTCAGGAGGATTTGTTTTATCTCTGTGTATCACCTGAGGCTGGGTACAGTATATTTTAGGGTTTACTACCATTAGCTTTTTTTATTGTTAGCTGTGTTCCTATTGCAGATTTTCTATCACTTCCTATCTGGTGAAACTGTTGTCACTATGATAGTTAATGAAAAATTCTCTAACAAAGGCCCAGATAACAGTACTGTTAACAAAAAAATACTATGCTATGACACACCTAACAGTAGGGGTGTAAAATAATCACCATGATTAGAAGAATTATTCAGATGGAATTTGCATCCTATTCTATATAAGAGTGGATGTTGATAGTACAAATCCGTCACTTGTTCCTCATGACTGGGGAAGAATGAAAACTGAGAGATTTCATTTTCTCAACATTTTAGCAACAACTGTGAGAATGTGATTAAATGATGCCATTTTACCAAAATGCATTGGAGTCAGCGGGAAAGGTGAAAACAAAGCGTCTCTAAACTCAAAAACAAAACTGTAATATATACTTACCTGCTCTGTGCAATGATTTTACATAGAGCAGCCCCAATCCTCCCCTGCCAGCGCTCCTGGGACCTCCCCCTCAACCAGTGCCTCCAATACAAGCCACTTGCTATGGGGGCACTGGTGCATGCTCGCTCCCGAGCCCAGCTCTATGTGTCCATAAGACACATAGAGCTGCGGTTTAGCCCTGCCCCCCACTCTCTCTTCATTCGCTCACTGGCTGTGCCTAACAGCAGTGAGAGCCAATGGCTCCCACTGCTGTCTCAGCCAATGAGGAGAGAGAGGCCCGGGGCAGCCGAGGCTCCTGTGAACATCGCTGGATTGAGAGAGGGATCAGGTGAGTATTAGGACGGGCTGTGAGGGAGCAGCACACAGCAAGTTTTTTACCTTCATGCATAGAACGTAAAAAACCTTCAGCCTTTGTAACCACTTTAACATTACTTAAAGGACCAAATAAAAGAGCTGTATAAATCTCAGGACTCAATGAGGGGAAATACAAATCCTTGGTAGGTAAAACAGCCCTCATATATATATATATATATATATAAAGTAGAAGTCCAGGCTAGTACTAACTAAGCTTAAAACTGCTCCCACACCCATTCTAACACCTATACTAACTACCCCGGTCCAGTCACATGATCGGCTCCCAGCATCCAGCTTCAGGGGAGAGGAAGGACAGCCGGCAACAGATGCCGCATAGTGAGCTAATGGGTGATGTTAGTGCCCAGGCATTTCATCGGTTGACAGTGCTCTCTCCTCTCCCCTGTAATTGGCTGCTGGGGAGATCACATGACTGGACCAGAGCACCCTGGGAATAGATAAGTATAATCATCTTACTTTTACAGGGTAGTTAGTGTAGGAGTTAGAAGGGGCGTGAGAGCAGGTTTAAGCTTAGCCGGTACTAGTTTTGAGTTCCATTAAAACTGGATCCACACATTGGCAAATAATGGGAAAATGAATGTAGCATTAGAAATCCCCTGATCCCACTTCCCATAAGGAATGGGTACAGAGCATTGGTGAAACGTTCAGGTTGGAGAAGTACATCTACCAGCATTGGGGATGCCCCTGTAAACATGATCATCTTTGGGGCCCATGGTTGGATACCCCAAGCCTGAGCCTGCTTGATCTTGTCATAGACAGGCCCATAGTAGGTTCATGTGTACCCCTTTGGTTGCTGGTCTTAGACGAGCATTCGGATAATTAGGGATGGTGCTATAGCTGTAAACCGTCTTTTGCCAATTTTGTGGTTTGCAAAATATATGCTCGGTTTTTCTCTCTTTTTTTTGTGTTCTTATTTGGTTTTGCCCAGTTTGTATCACTAACCGAATCTATCATTGTACATGACACAGATTGTAACTGTTATGATTGGGAATATGTTCTGGAATTGCTGTATGTAAAATTCTCTATTTCCAATAAAACTTCTCTTGATTTAAAAATTAAAAGATAATCGGAAGACTAAGCATGAATCTGCTATCTAATTTCCCATACATTGGTACATATCTGGGAAAAATAAATCCATTTCCTACCAGACAATAGCAATGACAGGCAAGCCAAGGGGGCAACCACACCAAACATACAAGACAATTAACCAAACTAGAAGAATTTAATTCCAACGGGCTTGGCTCACATACAATGATATGATAATCAAACAATATCATGGCCTGCAGAATGCATTAAATCAAGCCGTCACCCAGATGAGGAGACGACATGACCTGTTGCAAATGGAAAATTTCTAAAAATTCTCAAGTTCTTGTGGATCAAGCAGAGGTTAATAAGGAACACACAGTACATTTTCACATGCAAATTAAAATTTCTCCCTTTGGAACGCATGGCAGATCTGTAATTAAAAAACAAATACAGAATTTTAAATCAATGCACTAACGAACGCTAAAAGTATATTTTTCTGTTCTGTAGCCGATAGGCCTGGGCTGCCCTTTCTTGCTGGACACCGTACAATAACCGCTCGTGAACTTTGGCAAGACTTGCATGTTAAGCCAGAAAACAAATTTTAGAGTCTTAGGGATTTAATGAGATGGAACCTCCAGCCTTTTACAAAAGATCTGGTTTTAATTGAGGACTCTGGAAGACATACAGGATGACAGTGGGAAAAGCAGTCTCAGTATCACTGAGCTGTCAAGAGCTTCCTATTATATTACCTGTTTATGACCAAGGCTGGGCCAAAAGGAATGGTAAGACAATTGGATTGTGTGTGCACATCTGATCACTCTCTGATTTCTTTAGACAGCCTAAAGTAGATCCCTGCACAATGTGTGTTGGCACAGCTACTTGTACTCTCAAACAGAAGCATGTGTTATAGAATGACAACATAGGAGCACCATTAGGTTTCATTTATACCAGGAAGTACATGAACAATAACTTGTATTAAATGAGCATCATGTTTTATTGTGATAGAAGATACATATTAAAAAAGATTGAAAACTATTTTGAAATTATATAATTGAAATTATATACCTTCCTACTCATGGCTTGTTTTTTTTTTCACCTGCATTGATCATATATTTTTATGGTGTCCTTTGTTGTCCTGTCTGTACAGCCTATATTAGAGAAAATCTTCGCATTCCAATATCAACCGTTTCTCTCTGTGTTTAAATATGTATCCTGTGACATGGCACTGCACATTTTAATGCATGACCTTTGTCTGTAGTCTAAGAACTGACACTTTCGGTGAAGGAACTAAATATCCCACAATCCCTCAGCCTTTCAGTGTAGTGTTCTGCAGGTGAAACATTTGTAATTAGATCTAAGTAATTGGATTACCGTATTTATCGGCGTATAACACGCACTTTTTTCCCCTTAAAATCAGGAAAATCGTGGGTGCATGTTATACACCGATCCCCACTGTCTGTGTGCCAAAAAAGAGCGAGCGCTGCCGAAAAAGACAGAGTGTCGCTGAAAAAAAGCGAGTGCCACTGAAAAAGACCGAGCGCCGCCAAAAAAGACCGAGCCGAGTGCTCAGCTCTGCTCGCAGTCCCGCCTCCCTGCTGTCTCTGAGAGGACGAGGAGCGAGAGCTGCCGAAAAAGGCCGAGCCGAGTGCTCGGCTCCGCTCCCAGTCCCGCCTAGCTTCTATGATGGACATAACACTCCGTCCAATGACGGGACTGGGCGGTACACTCGGCTCTGTCTCTTTTGGCAGCGCTCGCTCCTCATCCTCTGAGACAGCAGGGAAGTGGGGCGGCGTGATGAGCCGAGTACACAGGCTCTGTCTATCTCTGCGGCAAATTTAAACAATTAAATGCTGCAAACGGCACACGGCACTGGGCAAGGCTGCGTATGACAATGGGCAAGGCTTCATATGACAATTCGGCAAGGCTGCACTGGGCAAGGCTGCATATGACAATGAGCAAGGCTGCACTGGGGAAGGCTGCATATAACAATGGGCAAGGCTGCATATGACAATGGGCAAGGCTGCAAATGGCACTTAGCAAGGCTGCAAACGGCACTGGGCAAGGCTGCAAATGGACACTGATCATTCTGCAATGATGGAGAAGGCTGCAGATGGACACAGATGAGGCTGCATTGATTGGCATTTCAATGTAAGTTGTTTCCATAAACTTCCCTCCTAAAAGTTTTATTCCTAAAATGCACTCCTAAACTTGGGGTGCGTGTTATACGCCGACGCGTGTTATACGCCGACGTGTGTTATACACCGATAAATACGGTAATTAGAATGTCATGACCCATCAAGTCCACCTTCTTACTGCTGTCAAATAAAACTGGAAAAAAATGAGCAAAGTGTCTGTGTTTTTTATTCTCCTTGTCAGAGGCAAACTTTTTGCATTCAAATAATAGTACAATTTAAAGCAGACCATCAGCTTCTTTAATCACTATTGCTAATTTCTGCCTCCCTCTCCTGTTACACAATTGGACATTTTTTTTGCCTAAAATACCTTTCTTATGAGACTATGCCTCACACTTCTAGCTTTCTCGCCTAAGCCAGAATAATGTCACATCATGCATCCCAGGAGGCTACGGGGCAATCCCTAGCACACTGCACACACGCAGCTGCACATCATCAGGGCCGGGTACAAGAACTCAGAAGAAACAGTTGGCCTCCTAATGAGATAAGAAGAGAAGATAGTAACGTGGGACTAGGTGCACAGACAGTGTTGGATTTACTGCGTGCAAGAGTATGCTTTTGAGGACATGCCAGTGTTAAGGGGAAGAGAAAAAATGTAAAGGGGGTGAATGAAGTTCCTGTTTAAGGTACTGCTGTTTTGCTACAAAAACTCTAAGACCCGCTTTCTAGTCCCTCAGGCCCCTTTCACACGGGCACCTCCGTGAAGCAGGATCCGCTTGCTCAGTGGATCCTTCTGTTGACCCCTGCTGAGCAGACGGATGACAGGTCCGTGTCCGCTCCGCTATGCAGAGAAGACACAGCTCACTCTTGTCTATGGGGCAATTAGATGGAAACGGACCGTCTGTCCATTTCCATCCGATGCCATCCGATCTGATCCGCCAGAAGGGTTGGGAATAGGATATGTGTCTGCTGACATCCGCCGCTCTATAGAAGAGACTGTGTAAAAGGGGCCTCAAGCTAATCTTATTTAGGACCCTTCTTACACACACACTTAGATGCATACTTTGTCTCAGTGGTGATCTCCTGTAGTATATATATTACCAGCAAAGTATGGAATAATGTCAGTCTAAAGAAAGCCTAGGAATCACATAGAATACGTGTTTTTTTTTTGGCAAAGTATGAAAAGTCTGTGTATTTTTCATTTTGTTAAATACAGAACTTTACCTAGGAATTATATAGAATACCTAGGCCAGTGATGGTGAACCTTAGCACTCCAGATGTTTTGGAACTACATTTCCCATGATGCTCATGCACTCTGCAGTGTAGTTGAGCATAATGGGAAATGTAGTTCCAAAACATCTGGGGTTCCAAGGTTCGCCATCACTGACCTAGGCATTATGCAGAATGACAGGCACTCTTTGGACAAAGTATTAAAAGAGTCGTGAAAACGTGGAATGTCTGTGGTTTTTTAATGTGCTGTATATTTTACCTAGGTATTGCAAAGAATACCTAGACATTATACAGAATGGCAAATACCACTTAGGCATTGGCATTGCATAGAATGCATAGGAGATGATTGCTTTTCATACTTTGACGTTAACATTTTCCCCATTCTATATATTGCACAGGCATTCTTTGGAATGCCTAACTTCAAACATACATTTCCTGGGCATCTGGACAACAAAACCTGAAGGTGCAGGCTAGAAATTTTTGAGTTGAGTAACCTTGTCATTTACAATATGAGACTAGCATGCAAAAAAAAAACCCAGATGATTAGTCGTCTGATAATCTCATTGTACATACCAGGTTTAAGTTTAGGGAGAGAACTGCAGACTGCAGTTGAAATTTAGGAAGGGAGAGTACTGCCTAATTATAGTCCTGGCCCAGTTTCTGTTCCCCAACAGATACAAGGCTTCCAATAATGTCAGCTTGGTGGGAAGATCTGGATGGAACTGGTGGGGAGCAGGGCCGATGCTAGACTATATTGTGCCCTAGGCAAGGCCAGTTACACCCCCCCCCCCCCAAAGAAGCATGGGAAATAAAGTGGCTTGCCTTAAAGTATGCTAAATATTGGCCGTGGCTTAAAGGGGGTGTGGTTAAATAGAGTCTGGGATGACTTACATAGTGCAGAATGTGGCGTGCAGGATGGAGATGAAAGGATGGTGATGAGTGTGTGTACAGGATGGCGATGACATGGTAGATGGCTGTGTGCAGGATGGAGATGACATGGAGATAACTGTGTGCAGGATGGAGATGACATGGAGATAACTGTGTGCAGGATGGAGATGACATGGTAGATGGCTGTGTGCAGGATGAAGATAACATGGTAGATGACTGTGTGTAGGATGGAGATGAAAACCTCTGTTGAGTCTGCCTGCTGCTGCCTGTGTCCTGCCTAGGGGAGGTTCCCCCCACAGCAACATGAAGTGAAGTGAAATCTCTCCAACAAAGATACAGACATCAGTTAGAACAACCTTTTTGGTAACATGGTGAAGGGGTAGAACCTCTGTCTCCAAACTTCATTGGAGAGATATTTTATCTCAAGGACACCCTGTTTGTCAGTCTACTAGGACAAGAAGGATAAATCTTTCTAAATGTACCTTTAAATGCTCCTCCTGCTTCCTACTTACTGACCCTTTCTCCTCCTCTTTGCAGGAGATCTCCATTAATTCCTATCGAGAGACCATTTAGGTGCCAAATGGCACTCTCTATAGCACTGAAAAGCGAAGCCCGGCCAGGAGACATCTGCAGCAAAAGGCTCAAGGAACTGGGACAGGTAAGTATAAGACCTGGGAAATTGGTGGGGAAGCAGATTACTAGGGTGGGAATGGCAGTCAATTTCATATCCTCTATGAAATTGACTGCAATTTCATAGAGGGTGCCTGAACAATAGGTAGTATATATTTATTTTTTCCAAAATATTCAATAATATATCGTTGCTGGTTGGAGAATAGTCAATAATACTTGTTGCTTGGAGAAACCATTATGCAGTTGGATTAAACTGTCCCTAATTGTTGTGGGTCCTGTTGTCATTATAGTCTGCCATAGCTTTAGTCACCTTTAAAGCTGAAATCCAGGCAGATATAAAAGGCACAGATGAACACAGCTCTGTACTCAATTATACATCATTATATATTTTTTCTGAATTTGCCTTGGCATCAGCCTCTTGCATTCCTGTACATAAGGAGCTCTGAACAGGGAGTGGAGGCAGTACAAGTAGCCAATCAGGTGTGCTGCAAAGTAAGAAGTATGCTAATAAGAAGAAAAAGTAGAGTGACAGAAAGATGAACTCATCAGATTACTGCTTCCTCTTTCACTGTCCAGTCACAGGGTGGGGAGGAAACCTGCAAGTGAAAGGGAAACTGCAGCAGTAAAAGGTCAGGTTTCCACTCCTGCCAGGCAGGACTGTAAAAAAAAAAAAAAAATTAGAACCGGATGTACAGAAATGCAAATTATTTTAAAGGTAAAAAAAAGCTCTCCTATATACTGTATTTCTGGAGTTCAGCTTCAATTCTTATTCTGTGTGCAATTGTATTTTTAAGTCAATAAAATCCACTGCACACCAACCAAACATCTTGTTGATCTTGGTGACTACTGTTTACTCTTTGAATTGTCTTGACTGACTGCAATGGAATAGTAAATACACAGAACCCCACCGAGGAGCTGTAACAGACAACTCTCACCAGGATCACCATGCGGTGAGAATAAAAACTTGATCTATGTTCCATGACAGTGTGTATTTCCATTAGTTGGCTTAACACGTCACCCGCAGCGATAGAGGGGTGATAAATCAGGGGGAAGATGAGGAAAGATGAGGCCCTCGTTACTGTAAATTTAATTCCACCAGAAAGCCTGAGTCATGTGAAAAAGAGGCTTTTGTATTATGCATTTGGACTGTTGACTCGTTAACGCAGCGGCGAGTCCCCGGCCCTTGTTTCACAGCTTGTTCTGGAAAAGGCACATTTGACGATCATGCATTATTGAAAAAGTCAGGGGCTTGGGGACGCTAAGCATTGTTCGAGTTAAGGAAAAAAAAAAAAACAAGACCCTTGCTTTTCAAAGCGCAAACTGATGGATTTCAGCGGGATGCTGGGAGTGCACGTCAAACCTAGTTCTATAAAATCAGACTTTAGGAATTCAAGCCATTCTGGCGGGTTCAGTAGGTGTCAGTTGGTATGAAGAAGGAATGTGTGTTTTGTTTCAGTCTGGAGAATTGGCTTCTTTTTTTTTTTTTGTTCATATTTAATTCATAAATGCTTCTGCAGGGCACAGAAGAGGAAAATGATGCAGACTTCTAGGATAAAAGATCTGATTTCATGACCTTCGGCTGAGCCCATAACTTGGTGTCAATTGTTTATCACAGGGTGTTCAACTAGCATTACATCAATAAGAAAGAAACAGCAAAAGAACAAAGCCGGCATAGCTTACCTTTAGGATACCAGGGATCTGTGAATTCATACTTTCCCATGCCGATTGTCCTTAGCATTTGAACTCCATTCGGGTTGTCGGGGGTTATGGTTTGATTGTGCGGAATCTGGGGGCCAGTTTGGCCATTCGTGGCAGGAACGCTGTTGGGCAGTGCCGCAGAAGGCAGCGCAGGCGGCGGGGGAGGAAGGATGGGGCAAGTCATGTGACCATTGCCAATGGCAGCATGGCCGGGATGAGGGACCTGACCAACTCCGGTCAAAGAGGACATAGCCATGGGCTGACTGTGCCTGTACATGGACTGGCTCTGTAAATTCACCACCATGTTGTTTAGAGGTTGTGCGGGCTGCTGGTGCTGTTGCAGTTGGTAATGTGCGGTCATTAGCGGCAGTTGAGGGGCAACATGAGGAGGGAGAGTGGGAGTCACCCCTATGATGGGAGCCTGGACATTGGCTGCTTGGCTGTATATAGGTGGCTGAGTCATTCCATAAGTATGGGCTATCAGGGTTCCCTGGGTGCACGCAGAGACCGTTGTCGCCCATGGTGGAGTGGCTGAAAAAGAAATATAATAAGTGTTATTATGGAAAATCTTTGCATGTTTCTACAATTTACGATTTTCTGGTAAGCGGAATCGCCATGTGAAATGTGAAAATATCTTATTAAAACTGCAAATGAACAAGCTGAGTTGTCCTATATATTTACTGCCAATCATAACCAATCCAATCAAACACCACTGTTCACGGAATAGAGACAGCAATAAATTCCTGAAAAAGGTTCTAACCCTTTCTTGCTCAATCCAAAATTAGAATAAAAAGTTTTGACTGGAGCTAGGCTTTTATACAGGCTTACATGAAGAAATTCCAAATGCACTCAATAACTGGAAATTCATTTTATAGGCGCCTAAATAGGTTATTGCCTTAAATGCTTTTGTCAATCAAACCTGCACAAAGAAGCAAGCATATTACTGATTGCAGAAATGGATGTGAAATAAACATAGTGAATGTGTATATTCCTCATTTAAATCCTAACTAACAAGCGGTGCATTTCAAAGGCATGAACATTTTACCTCGGCTCTGTCAACTGTATACCGAAATGACTACCCACTGTGCCATGATTTACACATTAAAAGCATCACTGGCACTCATTGTTTCTCTAAACCAGCATCTGTTACCTGGAAGACAGCTGAGACTTCACTACCAGTCCCTGTACACCTCCTTGCCACAACCTGTCATACTGCTAAAAAAATATGATTGTGCTATATACTACTTTAAATTGATAGCCACCTAGAATGTAAAGTGGTGTATGATGTATATGTTTTATTAATTTTTTTTTTTCGTCAGACTAAGAAAAAGAAACTGATCTGTTTTTTAGTCTAGCACATCTGACATATTGCATATGATTAATTTGTCGTTTTATTGCCAACAGTGGACCTCTGCTCCTTTTTATTTTTTCAGGGTCACCTTAGCCCCTTTTTGTTTGAACAAAGTCTGTTGTTTATATAGCTCAACAACACATGCTGAAATTTGCTCATTCAAGTTAATGATTTAGAGCAATCACTCCTCATATCTTCCCCTTTTTCCATACTGTGCTGTTTGAGAGTTCCTGTTATGCCGCGTACACACGAGCGGACTTTACGGCAGACTTTGCCCGGCGGACTTTTCGACGTACTTTACGACAGACTTTCTGAATGAATGGACTTGCCTACACACAATCCACCAAAGTCCGATGAATTCGTACGTGATGACGTACGACCGGACTAAAACAAGGAAGTTCATAGCCAGTAGCCAATAGCTCCCCTAGCGTGGCTTTTTGTCCGTCGAACTAGCATACAGACGAGCGGACTTTTCGACCGGACTCGATTTCAACGGATTGATTTAAAACATGTTTCAAATCTAAGTCCGTCCAACTTTTAAGCAAACAAAGTCCGCTGGAGCCCACACACGATCGAATTATCCGACGAAATCCAGTACGCCGGACCAAGTCTGCCGTAAAGTCCGCTCGTGTGTACGCAGCATTAGAGACACAGAGGCAATCAATCAAACAACTGCTGCGCTCTCTTTTTAGACAATCTTTAGTGCACTGGGGATCCTTTGTCACGAGGACATTCTGCATCAAAGTAACTAAAAGGAGAAAAATTGATATTGCATATTTAATGTATTGTACTTTTTGCCATGGTTTTTATTTAAGGCTTCATGTACCCATTGCCTACATTTACCACGGGAAAGCGCAAAACACTGAAAAATCGCAGCAAGTTTTTGCCTTGGTTTTGCGTTTTCCGGCGGTCAAACAAAACATTGATATCCGGAACGCGATTCTTCTGAGGGAGGTTGAGGGAAGTTGAAGCTCACCTAAACGCAGCAGCTCCTAAACTCTGCTAAAAGCCTATGTGTACATGGAAACATAGGCTTTTATGGAATTGAGTTTAGGAGCTTTGACAAAAAGCTGATCATTGTCCTCTGACCATTGTACCAACAGTGTGATGTACACTCCTAGCAATTCAGAAAGTGAAGATCTTTCTACAAACTATTCTGTCTGATTAGTTCTCACCATACTTTTGAACAACTTAAACCAACCCCCAAAAAACCGCTGCACTCTAATGAGTTTTGGACCACTCAGACAGCGGTATACTTACCCCAGTGGAGAAACAGTCTTTGACCTGTAGCTACTTTTGAATTTAACTGCTAAAAAATGCATGGACAATGTGAATCACTCAATCTACAACTCCCCTGTGCTCTAGCCTGATCGACCCCCGTGACTCATAGATTGGACCTCTGGTCCCTATAATCCTTGAGTGATGTTTGGAGGACAATATGTCTATGACGTCTTTTACTTTTAATGATGGCTATCTTTCTAACACCCAAGTATCTTTAGACAGAAAGTAACTCCTTTTTCCAAATGTTTATACACCCCTGATTAAGAATTAAAAAAAGTGAATTTTGAAACGTGTTGGGTGTTCACCATCTGCAGTGCCCTGTCTGGGGATCTTTACTGGAAATCTGAGTAGAATATGTATACATATACCTTAGGATTATAGCCTTTCCTCCCTTTTAAACATTGTGTAATGTGTTGTTTATACTCTATGATGTGAATAAAGTTTTTCTGTTAAATTTTAGATTTTATCTTAAGACACACATTATTTTTCTACTGCTCATTGCCATTGAAAGTCCCATATATGAGGGTTCCCTTTTCCTAGTTATTTCAGGGATGTTTGCAATTACCAGCTATATTCTTCATATGCTGAACTCAAGTTTAGGAGCTGCTAATGTACACAAAGCCTAATTACCATTTATTTATTACAGGTATTTATATAGCACTATAGCACAATTTGTGCGGTGCTTTTACATATTCTGTATAGTGTAAATTCACATCAGTCCCTGTCTTCAAGGAGCTTATAATCTAAGGTCCCCAACTCACATTCATACACATATATACTAGGGCCAATTTAAACAGGAGACAACTAACCTACCAGCAGTGCCGGGACAAGGGCAAGGATGCCCAACTGCACCCCCCCCTCATTAACCATTGGGTTACGGTTAGGGTCAGGGTGCCGCCCATCCCTGCAATAAACCATTGCGCCCAGGGCAGCCGCCCCTCCTGCCCACCCTTTCCCCCGCCTTACCTACCAGCATGCCTTTGGAGTCTGGGAGGAAACCAGAGTACACAGAGGAAACCCACACAAATAAATGGAGAACCTGCAAACTTCAGGCAGGTAGTGCCATGGCTGGGATTCAAACGGACAACACTAGGTCTGCTGGGTTGAAGTGCTAACCAATTAGCCATTGTCCTCTACTACTTTGTTTACAAAAAGCAGCTAGCACATTGCAAAGGCTATGGCACACAGCTGCAGCTGCAAGATCGTGCATCATACCTGTGAGGTCACGGCCCAAAGACCCTCTGTGAATAACTGGACACCTCTCTGTCTTGCTTTGGGTCAGAACATCAGTATGTAGATTTTATGAGTGGGCAACAGGCTTCCCTGCTCCCCCCTGCACTTTTTACTTATGTTACTTTGGGGATTAGAAGAGTAGAAGACTGCTGAGTTACTGCTGAGAGAGGGAGCAGAAGGAGCTGAGCTGCTGAGTC
Source organism: Lithobates clamitans (assembly GCA_037952925.1). NCBI lineage: Eukaryota > Metazoa > Chordata > Amphibia > Anura > Ranidae > Lithobates > Lithobates clamitans. Next base: position 10,263,739 of record JBBGZY010000292.1, on the reverse strand, counting down.
TCTGATCGGAGGGGGGAGAGGGGGAGCTAAGTTACAGCTAGAAAGGGAGTGTGGGGAGAGTTGAGCTGCTGAATCACTGCTGGAAAGGGGAAGTTCAGCTGCTGAGTCACTGCTGGGATAGAGTAAGAAGAGAAAGATGAGCCCTTGAGAGAAGTACTTGGGGGATTTCAGTATATTGTTGTAATTTTGAGGATGGATCGCTCCACACCGCCTGCAGCTACAAAGGTCAGTGAGGGCTAGTTTTAAAGCTCACTTACTGCTTGGTAAATATCTGAATGCCAAAAGCCTTAGCAGAGATTCACTTTAAAGTCTCAAGAGCCTTCAATCACACAGGACCCACGCTCTGGAATTCAAACTTCACTGTTCAGAAGGCATCATATCTTAATGCTTTTAAAACTAGAATGTTGCTTGGCTTGAGTGTTGAAAGATATGTAAGCTTTAAGTTATGTGCCTGTAGTTAACCTAAACATAAGACTAGTGAAATCTGCTACCAAATTCATGAAATTGGGATTCACATGACTGAGTGATATTCAGGAGGCTCATCCATGACATATTCAGATGAATCAGAAAATCACAGCTCATCTGGAATGTATCAGATTCGCTGATCCTGCCAATTAGCAGTAAATTGCAAGTCAGTTTGTTTCTAAAGATAAACCAATGACAAGAGGTTCTTGAATACAAGCCTTTATCAAAGTTTATGTCATATATTTTGCTTTTCTGGTTACAAGCCAAGTTCACTTTATACAATGGACTTACTGCCTGCCCAATAAGCAGATTTATAATTAGTATACTGCTACAGAAGAAGTATGCAAGCTGGGATCAACCTGGGTTATTGTGGATCAATTGTCACAGGGAGATTACTTTGTGCTTTCACAACAAATAAATTGGGCACTAAACGAGTACAAGGAAATCCATGTATGCTAGTCAGCATTAAACAAAGCTGTTCATAACCCTGACTTTCAAATGGGAAATAAAAATGAATGCAGGAATTTACACAAATTAATAATTTTGTGGCTGGGTCAGCATCATAAAGAAGGATATCAAATAAGGGACCTTAATGTCATTCCGCCATCGTGGACCAGAGCAATTTTTACATTTGCCTTATTGATCCATCAATTTGGCAGTAATGTCATTACATTTTATACCCCAAAAATTTTTTAGGACACATTTTTTCGGGTGATATTGTATTAAAAAAAAATTGTTATTTTATAAGCATATCTAAACATAACAAAAACGTAAAACATGTTTTTGTTCAACTTTGATGAGTAATATTTTGAATATAGCTAAAGTGTTACTGCAAATAAAAAGTGTCAATTTTATTCTATAATCTGCCCCATTTATAATAAAAAAAAAATTAAGTGAACAGTTTAATTTTATTTGTGTAGGCTACACTGACAACAAAAAAAGAAAAAGGAAATAAACATAAGTTGCTGTTATCTTTTGTTTCTTTTTTTGCTTTTGTTCATGATCTCTCTAGGCTGTATAGTTGAATAAAAGAAATTCCAAGGAGCGTTCTCCACTGATCCAAACAAAATGTGGCTGGCTCTGTAATGGCGGGATACGCCATTTGCGGCTCTAAGGGATCTGGCTGCTTCCTCTGGGAGTAGAAATACACATTTCTGTGAATACATAGATTGGTGGTGCTGTATTCATTACTATTGTACTTTATTACAGACCTTGCTTTCTAGCCATCACGTGTAATTCCTCAGGACAAGCTGTTTTATTTATAAAAGGTCACTGGAGTAGTGAAGGTTCATAGGTTCATGCAAAAGACATAGACTTATTGGATGCTCCATGTGCCTGGAGTAACACCATTCATCAAAAATGCTACCAAAATCAAGGTATATGCTGTATGTATTTGATTACGTTAAGTGTATGTACAGATTTTTACAGCAAATAATATATTTTTTTACCAATAAATGACAATTTTTTCTAAATATTGCAATTTTGATTATTGCATATGGTTGCTTGTATTGTTGTGGAAATTTTATTATGTGTGTTTTATAGATTGTTGTCATCTGTCTCCTTGTGTCTGATTTAACCGAGGAGCGCTTTAGCAGAGGGCACTTGGGTTGAATCCGGACCAGCGGTAAAACCGTCAGTATGAAAACCTTATCATAGGCTTGGAGACGTGTTGTCTGTGTGTGGGGGCATTTGCAGGTTTGTAAGTATCAAGCGCAATGCGCTGGGCTTCTTGCCTTCAAATGTCTATGCACATTACAGAAGAGGAGTCCGCATAACGAGAGAAACATATTATTATATCTCTGTTGTGGCTACGCTATCCCTTTTGGATACATATCTGCTTTTATAAGAGGACATTGATATCTGCCTTGTTGGTATACTCATATCGTATATTGACAACAGCAGTAGCAATGTCCCTGCAGATTTTCTCAAGCCTGTAAGAACAAGTAGAATGATCTTACTAGATACTGGTTACACTGAGCAGTATTGAGTGGGCTCCATGCTGACCAACAAGGTGGATGTGGCTGGGTGGAGAGCAGTGTACATGCCTCAAGTGGATGGGACATGTGCACTTCTCCCTCCCACTCCTGTGGATGCCCTCCCCTTTAGTGTAATTTCCTGTGTGGTCATTTCCTGTGTGGTCATTTCCTGTGATGCCATTTTGTATAAAGGAAGTGATTGGCTGTTGGGGCCATGACTTCCTGTTTGCCACTGCCTTTTGTTGCCGATGAATAATAGGTGCCTGTGCCTGTAAGTGATGGAGCTAAGATGGTGACTATGTCTGAGACACGGGCAGTTTAAAGATGCATTATACCGGCTGAAAGGGCGCTTAATAGCGCAGGAGTATAGTGGAATTTCCACGACAGTTAGATGGCGGGCCAGTTTAGGCGTGAACGGAACCTCCTTTACATCGGATCAATCTCTGACTGATGCTTTAGGTAGGTTCTGCTTTGCAAAAGAACACATTTTTAATCTTTTGGTATAATGGAGGAATTTTAATTGTATGTTTGTCAGTAATGATAGGTCTATTGTCTGGGACACGGATCTCCTCTATAGGACCCATTTGATACAACCTAAGATGTTTGTGTAAGTAACTGTATGTTGTGTAATAAGTATATGAGAAATAGGAATGTATGAATTGTGATTATTACATTTGTATGAGACCAAGCCAGTAGTGTATATTGTTTCAAGACACATGTCCTTATAAGAGTAATAATATTTTTTTAGTAAAGGATTTGTTTTGAAGTTGCCTCTGAAAATGTTTGCCACATATTCAAGTGGCCATGTGGCTGAGAGGGGGAAGGGCGGCCATGCATTGCTGGAAGCACTTACAGTGGGAGCTGTTTCTTGAATGGGCTACGCCCTGTGGGTGGTCTCAGGTTTCTGGGCAATAGCATGGAAGAGCTCTATTGTTTGCTGTTTGTATTTCTCAACGTCTTGTTCCTGTGGAAGCTGACATGATCTTTATTTGGGAACAAGAGTGTAAGTTTGAATCCGTGTTATTTTGTGTTTTATGTAACGTTGGCGGATAGGGATGTGTGGTTTCATTGGATAGCATGTGTTCCTATGGGCCCTGGTTGATGTAGCCTAAAGTGTGTGTCTACATCTCGGTTTGTGCTGGTTTTGGTGGGATCAGCAACTGCATTTCATGTGTTAATATCACCAAGTGGTCCGATTATGGTCAGCCATTTTGCTATCTACCATGCAGTCCGATTGTCATTGACCATTTTCTTGTAGTGACCATGTGGCCCAGCTTTCGTCGGCCATTTTCTTGTAGTCACCATGTAGCCATGGCTTGATTTTCGTTTGTTGCAACTGCCATTTCCTATCTGCTGTGTTTTGGTTCTGGTGAAATTGCTCTGCTTTTGAGTCAGGTTTCTAAGTTTAGTGTGAGTAGTACGGTCTGTTCTGTGTTAAAAAGGTGATTTTGGTTTGTAGAGGTGCAGTTTTGGTCTTGTTATACGAGAGAAACCACATTTGAAGGATTTTATACTGTTTAGCCTGTAAATCATCCCAGAGTGGAAATTGCTATGATTTCAGTTGTGAGACACCGCAAACTGAGAAACTGTTTTGTTTAATGTTAAACTCACTGGTTTAAATTGTTTTTCCACTGTTGGATTTCAAAGACACCGTTTTGTCATTGTAAATGGTGTAGGCACCATTTCCTTTTAAGTGAATTCAATCTTTTCAAGTTTAGCAATTTTTGCACTTTTTACATACTTTTCAGTAAAACGATTGCATTTTTTTGTATTAAATTTTGGTTTTAAGTGAAATCACTACTTCGCACTGAATTTCAATAGATAGTAAGACTAACTTTAACTGAGTTTTTGTACTTTTAGCGGTGTGTGTTATTTTTAATTTTAATTGTTTGGGCATTTTCTTTGAGTTTCTCAGAGGGCAATTCATGCCCCCGCCGCAACCCCCCCCCCCCCCATTGTTTTGGGTTTTATCTCTTTTAGCTGAGTTTTGTATTTTATAGCCTGCAGTAGAAAAGAAAGGCTTTGGCTGACCTCCTTGAGTCATCTTTTTGCAGGGTTTCAGTTTTTGATTTTAGTTGCGTTGTTGTATTGTGGTATTTCGGTCTCAAAACTTGTGGTCTGACTGCCCAGGAGATATGTGAGTCGAGGGGGATTCCCTCCCATTTGCAATATGGGGGGTTTATTCCACCCTTTCCTGGACAAAAGGTTTTTAAAATTATTGAAGTTTCCTATATATGTTAGCCGTAGATTTTTTTAATGTCTTGATAGACATAATATGAAGCCATTCCAGGCTTCCCCTCCCCCTTCCTGTTCATTGATATGATGCATCAACAGGAAGTTGGTGGGAGGAGCTTGGGGTCTTTTGAAACAAACATGTGGACAAAGGGACTTGTGTTTGGAAGGACGAAATCACGTTGGTTTTTAAATGTAATTCCAGTTGTTTTGCGAAGTTTTATACTGTAATACAGTTTTGGATAGAGAGTAAACGAGAGGCATCCACGGTATTGTTGTAACATCTAGGTACAGATAGAAGCCATAATATTGTTTTGAATAGTGCAGGATTTCATGGTGCTTTGTAGTTATTTGACGAACGCATTCAGAAGGCTGTATATCGTGAGACCCGTCGGGCCGTGTATAATAATCGGAATTCCGGTGCGCGATTGTATTAGCATAAACGTGAGGAGTAGTTCGCTAGCATACCGGGAGGCCATGTATAATAATCGGAATACGCTGGTGCCAGTACTGTAAAAATAGTCACTAGGCAGTACTGCTCCGAAAGTTAGTGCAAGGGTGCCCTGGATGCAGGGACACGTCATAAGCAATTCAAATCAACATGGGTAATGTTGACCGTCCATGCGTTGGAGGAAAAAAATGAGGCTCCACACCAGTCAGACAGCTGCATAGTACATGAGGTCTGGGTTTGGGGCTCCGTACATGAGACCCCTTAAAGATTGGCATATATGGTCAGAGGGTACAGTAAGGTGTACTCCTTTGGAAGGTACTTTTGATCTCTGGAGGTATGAGACCCCAGAATAAAAATACCTTGGAAGTAGTTCAGCTGTGGCTTCATAAATCTGTAATGCTGAGTGGGTTGATGGATGTGTAGTTCACGCTTGTGTGATTAAAATTCCCATGCCTGTTTTTGAACTTTGTGTTTCTGGCCCATGCAAGGTTTCAAACTGCTCTCGTGTTTTTCCCATTGTATTTTTTTCTATCGCTAAAAGAGTGAAGGCAGCATTCCGTCTGGTTGTTGTGTATTTTCATTTTTGTTTTGGGAATTATGAAATATCTCCCCCACATTTGTATCTAAATGTTTGTTTCATGTTTTATTGTTTGTATGTAGTAACATGAATATGTTTGAACCTACCACCGTGGCCCTCCTATGCGTCGCGTCTGATGTATTTTTGTAGGAACCTGAAAGTAAAGGTTACAGAGGGTTTTATTGTTGTTGGTTTTGAGGAATGTCAGTGACAATTCACCAATGTACATGAATGTTGTATTGTTTACCATTCTTTGCAGGTTAAATATGAAGGATAGAGTAATAACTTTTGTTTATAAGTATCTTTCCAGGTCCAAGGAGTTTCTGAAAGTGTGTGTACATAGAAAGCAGGTTTGTAGATAGCTGTACACATGCATAAATACACATGCCTAATAAGGTAAAAGTATCATAGGCTATTTCACTGTTTTTTCTGCACCATTCTAAACCCTGCATGTCTTCCTCCAGTTTGTAATGAGGAAGAAAATGGGGACATAATGGTGAAAATGACAATTTTCAAACCAATAATACTAACCACTCTAATTCTAGCCAAGTTTGTGACCTAGTAGGATGACATGTTCCATGACTGTCTTTCTTTGATGGAATTTGAATCAGCAAGCAACATTCCGGTGAAGGAGGCACCCATCCCAGATGCTAAGAACCTTTTTGTCAATGGGTGCAGGTATTTCACCCCAGATGTGAGTCACGCACAGGTTATGCAGTGACCACAGTCATTGAGTTAGGTTAGTTTAAAACAGGGTTGTACTTTCCTCAGCAGCTGTCGACATTCTCAGCTGATGAGGTGGGTGCAGTCACTGTAATATGAACTTCAAAAAGGTCCACCACAGGGCTCATGAGTCCCTCCTGAACCCTGACACAATAACCAGTTTACATTCTTTCCAACCAGGTGACTGGGTCCTTGTAAAGAAGCTTGATGGATGAGACAACTGGATCCACGCCAGCCACTGCAAGAAGCTGCTGAACTACAAGAAAGGATGAGGAGTATCTTTGTTTATTTATATTTTTTAGTTTAGTGTATTTTGGCAAGGGTAACGATGAAAAGCATCCCGACTTATTGTTTAAAGTGTATTCTCCAACTAGCTAAGAAAGCGAACAGGACCAATTGTTGGGTCTATTCTGAATCTCCATCAAGCTTTAGTACCCCAGCGATGACAGCGGTACATGATATATAGGATGTTCATATTGGTATGAGGAGTTTTGACAAACTAGTAAAAAGTCCAAACAGACACTTGTACGATACATTTCTAGAGGGTAAAATTAGTTATAGTTTTAACAATAGCTCTGGTTCTTGCCAGTTTTTGTATCGGGACAACTAGGTAGCCCACAAGTGTGCTTCAACTTTAGTTTGGTATTTATACAGGTCTTCAGCTTAAAAGGTAACGCCCCCTAATCCAAGAGGTGAAACTCGCCCCAGCATCTTATGTTGTGGCCGATCGTGAGGATCTGATGGCACAACAGAAGGTAAGAATGGCAGGGACAGCTAGAAGGGAATTGTTCACCAACCCCGACCAGGTCTGGGCATGTTTTCCTACTTGTACACGGTGGGGGCTTGAGCTTATGAAACGATTGAACAATTTCTCATCCATTGTGGATGGGATGTTTAATGTAACTGTTGAAACTACAAGGAAGTTCTCACAGGAATAACGGCAAATCGAGACATTTCTAGTAAAAGATGGCCCATGGTTATCTGTTGGCATCCAAGGGAGGTTTCTGTGAATTCATAGGTAAAGTACGTTGTACCTGGATCGGGGATACTAGTGACAAAGTTCAGGCCCATATGGATAAGGTTTAGATCCCTGCAAGGCAAAGCCAGAGCTATAGCTAGTGAAGGTTGAAGTTCTTTTAAGGGTCAGGGAATCTTTGGGGATTTTTTTATTTTTCAGCGGATCATGGTTGTAGGAAGTAGGGGTATATATACTCATGTTGTTTTTGTTTCTATTCCTTCTATATGCCTTGATGAGGTGCTACTGTTGCCTGATTGGACGAGTGAACAGAGCCCGAGCAGATGACCACAACTTCCTCTGAGATGAGACACCCCGAAGCCCAACCCACGTACAAGACACAGAGGATCCCAGACCGACCGGCCTTCATGTCCTCCTCTAAGTCATCCCTCCTGAAGAACAGAGTCTACAAGTCAAGCCGTGTTTTCCTTTTTATGGACTTAAGGACTGATTAAGAAGAAGATCAAGATTCACTGAGGGACACATGGGAGCACATGACAAAGAGGAGAAACTGTTGTGGAAATTTTATTATGTGTGTTTTATAGATTGTTGTCATCTGTCTCCCTGTGTCTGATTTAACCGAGGCGCGCTCTAGCAGAGCGCACTTCAGTTGAATCGGGACACGTCTCTCATGGGCTTGGAGACGTGTGGTCTGTGTGTGTGGGCGTTTTCCGGTTTGTAAGTATCAAGCGCAATGCGCTGGGCTTCTTGCCTTCAAATGTCTATGCACATTAGAGAAGTGGAGTCCGCATAACAAGAGAAACATATTATTATATCTCTGTTGTGGCTACGCTATCCCTTTTGGATACATATCTGCTTTTGAAAGAGGACATTGATATCTGCCTTGTTGGTATACTCGTACTGTATATTGACAATAGCAGTAGCAATGTCCCCGCAGATCTTCTCAAGCCTGTAAGAACAAGTAGAATGATCTTACTACATACTGATTACTCTGAGCAGTATTGAATGGGCTCCATGCTGACCAAGAAGGTGGATTTGGCTGGGCGGAGAGCAGTGTACATGCCTCAAGTGGATGAGACATGTGCACGTCTCCCTCCCGCTCCTGTGGATGCCCTACACTTTAGTGTCATTTCCTGTGTGGTCATTTCCTGTGATGTCATTTTGTATGGAGGAAAAGATTGGTTGTTGGGGCCATGACTTCCTGTTTGTCACTTCCTTTTGTTGCTGATGAATAAAAGGTGCCTGTGACCCGTGAGGCAGAGGCAAGGCAGAGGAGTGATGGAGCTAAGATGGTGACTGTCTGTTTACTTAGGGAAATGCAGGAGACAGGGGTGGTTTAAAGATGCATTATACCAAAAGGCTGAAAGGGCGCTTAATAGAGCAAGAGTATAGTGGAATTTCCACGACAGTGCTGACATAAAAAAAAAAACCTTGAAACTTCTATTTTTTTTTTAAACTATGTAGATGTTGTGCGGTGGTCAACCTGGTAATCTTAATAACTCCCACTCAACTTTATACTTTATTTGTCTCTACATTGTATTCCAGTGTATTACAAGTTCTGTTTGGCACGAGTTAGTACCATTGGTCAGAAACAAGGAGGACAAATAGTTGGTGTCAATTCAGCTGGAGCATCTTTAATGGTAAAGCAAATTTAAGCTAAGCTAAGCAAATCACCAATGGGAAAGGCTATATGGCCTTCAGAGAACTAATGCTTTTAAATCCAACTTTCATGGGTTATGAAGATTTGGTATGAAAGGTGCCATTAGAAGCTAGCACTGGGAGACTGTGCACATTAAGACACATTAACCCCTTCGCACCTAAGAGTAAAAAAAATCTTAACCACTAAGCACAATTTTGCATCTTTGACATATGTTATATCACAACTACTTTGTGCATCCAGGTGGATTATACTGTGTTTTTTTTCCAGGACAAATTGGGCTTTCTTTTGGTGGTAAATGGTAATGGATATCTCCTGATTTCTTTTTATTATCAAAGAAAAACTGACCCAAAATAGTAATAAAAAAATCATGTTTTTTTAAATTTAGCTGTATATTTCTTGTTACTACCATAACCTTCCACCAAATAAACAACCCAAATTAAATTTTCCTGCTCGAGATGATCGCAGTGATACCACATATGTGTATGTTACTTGTTATTCGTACCCATAGTACAGACACTGACACAAACTCAGACTGATACTGATTTAAAAAATAAATACATCTTGCCCAAAAAAATACTGACCCTGACCTTTGACCCTGACCTTGACCTTTGACTCTGACATTGACCCAAACACTAACCCTGGCACTGACCTAGATCAAATCTTGATCTAGGTATTTTTTTGTATTTTTTTTTATATACCGTATATACTCGAGTATAAGTCGAATTTTTCAGCACATTTTTTTGTGCTGAAAGTGCCCCCCTCGACTTATACTCGAGTCAAGCACTTTTCTGCAGCAAAAAAATCCATTTTCCGAACTGATTTTGGGGCCCCGTATCTCAGGGCCACTTGGTGCTAGGAACCCCAAATTTTGTGTGCAAACCCAGTGGAACTGGTACCACAACATATCCAAAGCTGAAGTTCCTAGCACTAAGTGGCCCTGAGATACGGGGCCCCAAATTCGGTTCAGAAAATGTCATTCTCTGCTGCAGAAAAGTGCTTGACATTTTCTGAACCGATTTTGGGGCCCCATATCTCAGGGCCACTTGGTGCTAGGAACCCCAAGTTTGGTGTGCAAACCCAGTGGAACTGGTACCATAACATATCCAAAGCTGGGGTTCCTAGCACCAAGTGGCCCTGAGATACGGGGCCCGAAAATCGGCTCATGTCATTCTCTGCTGCAGAAAAGTGCTTGACATTTTCTGAACTGATTTTTGGGGCCCTGTATCTCGGGGCCACTTGGAGCTAGAAACCCCAGCTTTGGAAATTTTATGGTGCTAGTTCCACTGGGTTTGAACACCAAATTTGGGGTTCCTAGCACTAAGTGGCCCCGAGATACGGAGCCCCAAATTCGGTCAACTGTGTCCATCTGCAGCAATGTCATTTCGGGACCCTTTGGGTTCAGAGACCCCAAATTTTGGCTGCAGCTAGGGGGCATCTAGGAACCCTTAACTACCAAGTTTGAAGTTCAGGGGACCTATGGCTGCAAATGGGCACAGTGAGGCATGCAAATGGGCACAGTGATGCTGCAAAATGGGCATTGTTGACCCTCTTTTCCACTTACAGTAGCTGTGCATTTCTCACCCTCGTCTTATACTCGGGTCAATAAGTTTTTCCCATTTTTTTGTGGTAAATTAGGGCCTCGACTTATACTCGGAACGACTTATACTCGAGTATATACGGTATATATATATTTTTTTTACACACTTTTTTTTCTGCAATGAAAGAGAGATACACTGCATCTCTCGCCTCCATTCACAGAGAAAGAAAACACGGGTGTAGGCTTCACAGTGACTGATCACTGTGATAGCCAATCAGAGGCTATTACAGCCATCAGGTGACCTGGAATCTGGGAATCTTAGTCTCTGTGCTGGGAGCATGTCGTGTGGCGTGCTCCCAGCACAAAGGGAGATATGTGAGATATATATTGCAAATATGCGGCACCACGGAAAAAAGCCAAGTCCAGTGGGGCTGAATATTTGCATACGCTCGGTGCAAAGGGGTTAATGCACAGGGGTTAAAGCGGATTTTAAAACTTGCATAAAAAAGTGTATGTGAATGCTAGTTTCCTAAAGTATATGTAAACCCAATCAATAAAATCTCAATTAAGCTTGAACACGTTAATAAAAATTAAGTCAATGTTATTTATTTTTTAAATCGGTAGCTTTCAGTAAAATAACACCTGTTGATCCAGTCATGATGGTCTTTGTTTAAGCACTTCCTGTAGTAGGGTGACAACAATGTGACCCTGTTTTCCAACTGAACACCTACTGTACATTGTCACCCCGTCACTCGGGCTTCCAATGTAGACTGGAAGTGACCATTTTAACACGTATTATGCAGGCATGATCCACAGTTGTCACTGTTAAAAAGTCTGACCTGAGAAATGTCAATCATTGTGTATGTAGTGGGGAAATATGCTGCAAAGAGGCTGGTGAAGCAGCACTGAGATGCAACCAAGGATAAGAAAAATTGTCAAAACATCTATATATCTATATCATGGCTTCTAATTGTTACATTACATATTGCTCCATTTTCAGAGTCCGTCTGTATCTCATGCTTTAATTAGTAGAAGGATCAAATGGTTGAACAGACACGTAGAAAGGACATTCTCAGAGCTGGTGACAATGAGTTGGCGCACACATCTTAAAGCACAACATAATAATATAAAGCCAGGTCTTTGCAGCGGGGATTTTGGAGTGCAATCACACACTGCACTGTGCTCATTACCCAGGATTGATGTTCTAGGACTCGGTGTGTTTTATGAAACGCATAGCTCTGAAAATCCTTGTCAGGAACAAGCAGTTTGGTCTATCTATAACCTCGGTGGGAGGGGATCCCACAGTTGTGCCAATCACAATCGCTACGTTTCTATTTCTGGGAAGGGGTCTTAGTGGCACTGAAAGAATGGGAGCACTCATTAATAATGCACCGTTTATTTTAATTACTAGCCTATATAATTGTATAATTGTAAGCTGCCATTCTTCTTTGCTGCTGGTGAACAAAGTTATGAAATTCTCTTAGCTCTCCATTGTAATATTATATGGTTTAAGGTTTTATTACAAATAAATCCTGTACAATTTTATATTCATATTAACTGTTAGTGGGCTGGGGGAAAACGGGGTAAAAAGAGAAATTAGGACTTATACACATTAGGTCAAATGTCCTCCAGGGGGTGGAGTCAGCTGAATCATGCATGGTCATACACTTCAGGCAATGCAGCTTACAGAAGGTGACTATAGGATCTTAAAATTTATGCCAGTGACTCTTACACCAAATTTCTCAAGGTGAGGGCCCCATGGTGGTCTTACGCTCTCCCTACTCTGCACCCGACCACCCTGGGCCTGTTTAATTGACCCCACCCATCTTCCATCTCCTCCTGTCTCTTTCTTTTCTCTCCTTCCATCTTCTTCCTTTTCATCTCTCTCCCCCCCTGCTCCTTGCCCCCCCCCCCCACTTTTTATTTTTTTATCTCATTAAATGACCAGTTTAAGTTTATTTCCATATATTCATGTGAATTGTTCCACACTCCAGCCCCTGTACCTTAAGGTTCAGGCACCCTGTGTTGACCCCCAGCCTTGGCCGGAGGGTCCCTGTTGATCGACAGTTCATTCTTTAAAAAAAAGGAAAAAAAAACACATCCCATAGGTGTATATATACACGTTGTTTTGTCTTGAGCCTACTGTTGATATCCCCTGTGTGGGAATGTTGCATCTGTATCCTTCTTTTGCTATATTTCAATAAAAAAAATATTGTACCAGAAAATTTATATTTAAATTTAAATTGCAAGGCTTCGTGTCAGCCCTGCCAGTTGTCAGTGGTTAAAGTACAAAATCCCTAATTCTACTCCTCTCAACAATATCTCAACAACATAGTGACTCAATTGTTCTGTAGTGCAAGTTAAGAACCTGGAGGACTCCTTGGGGTAATAAAGGAAATCTCTGAATTTCTGACACATAGTTACATAGTTACATAGTAGGCGAGGTTGAAAAAAGACACAAGTCCATCAAGTTCAACAAATGTGAGTGATTTTATATCAGTATTACATTGTATATCCCTGTATGTTGTGGTTGTTCATGTGCCTGTCTAATAGTTTTTTGAAATTATCGATGCTCCCCGCTGAGACAACCGCCTGTGGAAGAGAATTCCACATCCTAACCGCTCTTACAGTAAAGAACCCTCTACGCAGTTTAAAGTTAAACTGCTTTTCTTCTAATTTTAGTGAATGGCCGCGTGTCTCATTAAATTCCCTTTAGTGGAAAAGCTTTATCACTATTGTGGGGTCACCAGTACCGTATTTGTACTATAAAATCATATCCCCTATCAAGCGTCTCTTCTCGAGTGATAATTATTGTTTTATCTCTGGAGTTAATCCCCTTTTTAATGCATGCCATATTCTGTTTGCTTTGCTTGCAGCAGCTTGGCATTGCATGCCATTGCTGAGCCTGTCATCTCCTCGATTCCCCCAGAGGTTCACCCCCTAGTGAGTAGATTGCATTCAAATCTTTGCCACTCAAATGCATTATTTTACATTTTTCTACATTAAACCTCATTTGCCATGTAGTTGCCCACCCCATTAAATTTATGCCTATCTTCTTACAAAGTTTCCATATCCTGCAGAGAAGTTATTGCCCTGCTTAGCTTAGTATTGTCTGCAAATACAGAGACTGAGCTGTTTATCCCATCCTCCAGGTCTTTTATGAATAAATTAAATAGGATTGGTCCCAGCACAGAACCCCGGGGGGGCCCCACTTTCCACCCCGGACCATTCTGAGTACTCCCCATTTATCACTACTCTCTGAACTCACCCCTGTAGCCAGTTTTCAATCCATGTACTCACCCTATGGTCCATGCCAACAGACCTTACTTTGTACAGTAAACGTTTATGGGGAACTGCATCAAATGCTTTTGCAAAATCCAAATACAACACGTCTACGGGCCTTCCTTTATCTAGATGGCAGCTCACCTCCTCATAGAAAGTTAATAGATTGGTTTGGCAAGAACGATTCTTCATGATTCCATGCTGATTACTGCTAATGATACAGTTTTCATGACTAAAATATTGTATATAGTCCCTTATCATCCCCTCCAAGAGCTTGCATACTATTGATATTAGGCTAACTGGTCTGTAATTCCCAGGGATGTATTTTGGCCCTTTTTTAAATATTGGTGCAACATCGGCTTTTCTCCAGTCAGCTGGTACCATTCCAGTCAGTAGACTGTCAGTAAAAATTAGGAACAATGGTCTGGCAATTACTTGACTGAGTTCCCTAAGTACCCGAAGGTGCAAGCCATCTGGTCCCGGTGATTTAATAATGTTACGTTTAGTATATTTCTAATATTTGCCCCGTATTTCTACATACGTGATCAGGTCTGTATTGTTGGTAATCAGTGTATCAAGTAACGCCTTGTTTATAGTTGGTGCGTCTACCATCTGACCCATGAAATTGTCCTGCAAGACATTTAGGAACTGGCGAGCTTAGATGAATGTGTGGTTCCCTCCGCCCAGTCTATGTCTGCATAATTAAAATCCCCCATTATGTTAATACTTCCCATCCCTGCTGCTAATCCAAATTGTGATAGGAGGTCCATTTCCCCCTCCTCCCTCAGGTTCAGGGGCCTATAGCATACTCCCAGTATTATTTCCCCCTTAGCTTCATCCCTTTGGAGCTCTACTCATAAGGATTCCACCTCCTCCCTAGCTCCCTTATTGATGTCATCTCTCACATTCACGTGTACATTATTCTTGATATATATAGGCATACCCCTTTCCCTTTGTTAGCCTCTCTATACCCTGTGATAAAGAGAATACCCTTCAATGGTTGCCAGCCAATCATGAGAGCTGTTGAACCAGGTCTCTGAAATTCCCACAAAATCGAAATCCACCTCGTCCGTCTCCCCCTCCCCCCTCAGGTTTGGGGGCCTATAGCATACTCCCAGTATTATTTTCCCCTTAGATTCATCCCTTTGGAGCTCTACTCATAAGGATTCCACCTCCTCCCTAGCTCCCTTATTCATCTCTCACATTCACTTGTACATTATTCTTGTTATATAGGCATACCCCTCCCCCTTTTTTACCCTCTCTATGCCTGTGATAAAGGGGCGGCATAGTGGTGTAGTGGATAGCACTTTCGCCTAGCAGTAAGAAGGGTCGCTGGTTCGAATCCCAACCACGACACTACCTTCTTGACCCCTTACAGTCTGGCTTTCGCTCGCAGCACTCCACGGAAACTACCTTACTAAAACTCACTAACGATTTACTAACTGCTAAAACCAACAGCCAGTACTCCATACTCCTACTACTTGACCTCTCTGCGGCCTTTGATACTGTTGACCACCCGCTCCTTCTCAATAAACTACATTCTCTTGGCCTCCGAGATTCTGCTCTCTCCTGGTTCTCTGGCTATTTATCACAGCGCTCCTTTGGTGTCACCTACAACTCTGTCTCCTCCTCTCCATTGGCCCTTTCTGTGGGGGTCCCCCAAGGCTCGGTTCTTGGACCCCTTCTCTTCTCTATCTACACCTCCTCCCTTGGTCACTTAATAACTGCCCACGGCTTCCAATACCACTTATACGCTGATGACACCCAAATCTATCTGTCTACTCCTCACCTCACTCCTTCAGTCTCCTCTCGCATTACTAACTTACTAACTGACATATCAGCATGGATGTCGCACCACTTCCTTAAACTAAATCTCTCTAAAACTGAGCTATTAATATTCCCCCCCGCCCGTGCCCCCCTCCATGACTTTTCCATCAAAATCAACAATGAAACCATCAGTCCCTCCCCTCACGCCAGGGTACTAGGTGTAATCCTAGACTCTGACTTCTCATTTCAGCCTCAAATCCAATCGCTGTCAAAAGTTTGTAGAATTCACCTCCGTAACATCTCTAAAATTCGCCCTTTTTTAACAGATAAAACCACCAAGCTCCTCATTCACTCCCTTGTTATCTCCCGCCTTGACTATTGCAACTCCCTTCTCATTGGCCTACCTCTCCATAGGCTATCCCCTCTTCAGTCTATCATGAATGCTGCTGCCAGACTTATCCACCTTACCAACCGCTCAGTGTCTGCCAACCCTCTACTTCAATCCCTACACTGGCTCCCAATCACCCAGCGAATTAAATTCAAAATTCTAAACACAACATACAAAGCCATTCACAACTCTGCCCCAAGCTACATCACTAATCTTGTCTCCAAATATCACCCAAATCGACCTCTCCGCTCTTCTCAAGACCTCCTGCTTTCAAGCTCTCTCATTTCCTCCTCCCATGCTCGTCTCCAGGATTTCTCCAGAGCCTCTCCCATCCTCTGGAACTCGCTACCTCCATCTATCCGGCTATCCCCTACTCTTGCTACCTTCAGGCAATCCCTGAAAACTCATCTCTTCAGGAAAGCCTATCACGTCTCCAACTAATCTCCTACCACTTCCACCAGCTCATTCCCCACAGTTACAACCTTTTGTACCACCTGCCCCACCCTATTAGATTGTAAGCTCTTCTGAGCAGGGCCCTCTTAATCCTATTGTATTGTATTGTATTATAACTGTATTGTCTCCCTTTTATATTGTAAAGCGCTGCGTAAACTGTTGGCGCTATATAAATCCTGAATAATAATAATACCTGCCTGGAGTTTGCATGTTCTTCCTGTGCCTGCGTGGGTTTCCTCCGGGTACTCCGGTTTCCTCCCACACTCCAAAGACATGCTGGTAGGTTAATTGAATCCTGCCTAAATTGTCCCTAGTATGTATGAATGTGAGTTAAGGACCTTAGATTGTAAGCTCCTTGAGGGTAGGGACTGATGTGAATGTACAATGTATATGAAAAGTGCTGCGTAAATTGACGGCGCTATATAAGTAACTGAAATAATAAAAAAAAATAATAATAAATAAAGGGAATACCCTTGAATGGTTGCCAGACAATCATGATAGCTGTTGAACCAGGTCTCTGAAATTCCCACAAAATTGAAATCCTCCTAGTTCAACAGTATCTCTAGTTCACCCATCTTGTCTGTCAGGCTCCTGGCATTGGTGAACATGCCACGTAGTTTAGACCGGTCGCATACTGTCCTCATTTTGTGTTTTCCAAGATTGCAAATAGGACTTGTTACTATACTTACCTCAGGTTTATATGCTTTAGTCAACCTACCACTAATGCCCCCAATACTATCCTCTGGAATGTGTTCATTGCTGACCATTTCTACCTCTGGACTCCCCCCCCCAATCGCCTAGTTTAAAAACGCCTTTAACTTTTCGGCCAACTTTACTCCCAGCAGAACATACAGTATGTTGCTGGGGAAGGAGAAGGAGCTGAGTCATTGGTTCCAAACCTCAGTTCTTAAATACCTGCAACAGGTCATGTTTTCGAGATTTTCTTCACTTGGTTTGGTATTTATAACAGCTAATTTATCTAAAGAAAATTCCCAGAATGTGGTCTGTTGGGAGTACTTAAAGCGGAGTTCCACACAAAAATGGAACTTCCGCTTTTCGGAACCCTCCCCCCCTCCGGTATCACATTTGGCACCTTTCAGGGGGGAGGGGGGTGCAGATACCTGTCTAAGACAGGTATTTGTATCCACTTCCGGCATAGACTCCCATGGGAGTCTATGCCTCTTCCTGTCCCTCCGCGCTGTCTCCTGGGAAACACACAGGTCCCAGGAGATAGCAGGGACCAGTTACGATGCGCAGCGCGACTCGAGCATGCGCAGTAGGGAACCGGGAAGTGAAGCCGCAATGCTTCACTTCCTGATTCCCTCACCTAGGATGGCGGCGGCAGCTGCCGAGAATCGAGCGGGTTATCGGCGTCAGCTGCCGACATCGCTGGACCCTGGGACAGGTAAGTGGCCATGTATTAAAAGTCAGCAGCTGCAGTATTTGTAGCTGCTGGCTTTTAATATTTTTTTTTTCAGATTGATGTAGGTGGACTCCCTCTTTAAGGAGTGAGGCTGGGAAACTTTGGGCTAGGTGAACCTTTTTTCATTTGCCCTATATGGACAAAGGATAGGTTTGGTGTGAGGTATAAGAGATATACAGTATGTTTAACTTGTAGCTTTAAAAGAGTGTCCACTCACCAGGATTCTCCCCTTTCCTCATCTGCTTAGATGGTGGCTCTTCCGTATCCCATGGTGTAGACTGGTTGATTGGAGTCTGCCCCCACCTCACGCTGGTAGCCAGTAGCTGACCTTGAGTTTGTTTCTCAGCCTTGGAAAGCAGAGGGGTCTGAAAGGAACCAAAAAATTCAGTTATATTGACGGCAAAGGACTGCATGTTTTTTTTCTTATTAAAGGTGCAGTGTATTTCCAGGATGGATACTGACTTACTATGTGTAAAGCAATGTTAGTGAATAGAGTGAAGTTGTGCTTATTTTGAATACTCGTTCAAAAATCCAACGTTTCCCCTCCAATATATTCATAGGGAACACAGGTTATTCGTAGTTCTTTACATTATCTTGCAAATTAAACATTATATTTGGCAGGAGAGCAGTCTCTGCTCCTTTAGTAAATCAACCCAACTGATGTGCATTGTGAGCAGTAAAGCACAACTATTGTGTAATACTGCAATGCAGGAAGCAAGGGCAAAGAATGTGCAGATATGACTGCCTCAGAGAAATAATATACAATACACACAGAAAAAAGTTCAACATGGCACCTCATGGCAAAGAACTCTCTGTGGATCTGAAAAAAAAGTATTGTTGCTCTACAAAAAGATGGCCTAGGCTATAAGAAGATTGCCAAGACCCTGAAACTGAGCTGCACCACGATGGTCATGACCATTCAGAGGTTTAACAGGACATGTTTCACTCAGAACAGGCCTCGCCATGGTCGACCAAATAAGTTGTGTGCACTTGCTCAGTGTCATATCCAGAGGTTGTCTTTGGGAAATAGATGTGTGAGTACTTCCAGCATTGCTGCAGAGGTTGAAGGGGTGGGGGGGTCAGCCTGTCAGTGTTCAGACCATACGCCACACACTGCATCAAATTGGTCTGCATGGCTGTCGTCCCCGAAGGAAGCCTCTTCTAAAGATGATGCACAAGAAAGCCCACAAACAGTTTGCTAAAGACAAGCAGACTAAGGACATGGATTACTGGAACCACGTCCTGTAGTCTGATGAGACCAATATAAACATTTTTGGTTCAGATGGTGTCAAGCATGTGTGGCGGCAACCAGATGAGGAGTACAAAGACAAGTGTATCTTGCCAACAGTCAAGCATGGTGGTGGGAGTGTCATGGTCTGGGGCTGCATGAGTGATGCCGGCACTGGGGAGCTACAGTCCATTGAGGGAACCATGAATACAAACATGTGCTGTGACATACTGAAGCAGAGCATAATCCCCTCCCTTCGGAGACCCCAAACACACCTCCAAGAGGACCACTGCCTTGCTAAAGAAGCTGAGGGTAAAGGCGATGGACTGGTCAAGCATGTCTCCAGACCTAAACCCTATTGAGCATCTGTGGGGCATCCTCAAATGGAAGGTGTAGGAGCGGACGGTCTCTAACATCCACCAGCTCCATGATGCCATCATGGAGGAGTGGAAGAGGATTCCAGTGGCAACCTGTGAAGCTCTGGTGAACTCCATGCTCCAGAGGGTTAAGGCAGTGCTGGAAAATAATGGTGGCAACACAAAATATTGACACTTTGGGCCCAATTTGTCAGAGGTTTACACATTAATGGCTGTGTGTTATATATATATATATAGATATATATATATATATATATATATATATATCTATATATATATACAGTATCTAACAAAAGTGAGTACACCCCTCACATTTTTGTAAATATTTTATTATATCTTTTCATGTGACAACACTGAAGAAATGACACTAATGGCTGTGTGTTGAGTTATTTTGAGGGGACAGCAAATTTACAGTGTTATACAAGCTGTACACTCACTACTTTACATTGTAAAAAGTGTCATTTCTTCAGTGTTGTCACATGAAAATATATAATAAAATATTTGCAAAGGTGTGAGGGGTGTACTCACTTTTGTGAGATACTGTAGGTTTAGGAGCTCACTGGGGACATTATAAGAAGGCAGAAAAACACAGTAAGAAACTATTTAACTAACAACAGATTACATGGCCATTATGGTGTAACTAAAGGCAAGACTTTTTTTCTAGTGATAGAGTGGAGAGAAATTAGGACACCTATTAGATTGGTATTGCTGTTTGGGCCCCCGTTAGAGAGATTCACCCTTTGTCCTGTTTACCGTTATCATTGAAAGTGAAAGAAAACCCTAAATTAATATACAGGGAATCTTAGGCCCCTTTCACATGTGCAGATCCGTATTCAGCCATCCGCTTGCTCAGCAGGGATCGCTCCGTTGATCCCCGCTGAGCCGGTGGATGACAAGTCCGTCTCTGCACACTGTGCAGGGACGGACCTGTCAGATCTCCGCTCTCCTCTATGGGGGGATCGGATGATTACGGACCGCCTCTCTGTTTTAATTCGATCCGATCCGCCAGACAGATGGAAAATAGGCTTTCCATCCATATGGATTTTGCGGATCGGATCGGGGGGATCGGATGTCAGCGGACATGTCACCGCTGACATCCGTCACTCCGTAGAGATGTATGGAATGACTGTTCAGATCCGCTTAAAAAACTGGCAGGCGGTTCTGAACGGTCCGCACGTGTGAAAGAGCCTTTACAATGGGGAAACTAATTCTCTAATTCCGGTGACATGGGGGGTCTCCATTAATTCCCTTAATTTGCAGGGATTTTTTCTCACTACCTGTTTTGGCTATAAGACATGAAAATGAAATGAAGGGAAATCTCCCTAATGGGACACAGATGGCAAAAAAAAAAGAAACTGACAGGGGTTATAACCAACCCTTACTCTATCCAAAAAAAAAAAAATGCCTATAATTATACATTAAGAAGCAAAAGCGTATTGATTATATTTGGGGAAAAGAAGGAACATTTAGTGTCACTTTAATTACCAAGCTACTAAAAATTTAAAAGAAGCAACAGTTGAAATCACTGAATTAACATTTTCACATCTCTTTCTAGGAACTGGACAGTAGTCGGGATGCAAACCCACTACCCAACATCCCTACATATACCTCAGGGCCCTCTGATTCCTCTTGTATTGAATTGTATTCTAAAAGTACTGTCTACCCTCATGTTGTAAAGCACTGCGCAAACTGTTGGCGCTATATAAATCCTGTATAATAACAATAATGTCCATGCTTTCTGTTACATCATACTCAAAACACAACAGGTCCAAGGTCAATGCAAGTAATGATCTCACAAAATGATGGGAACAAAGTCTTTTTTCCTGGTACTCACAGAAGAATGGTGAGCATATATGTCAATACATATGCACCGCTCCTCTCCCTCCTGCAGTGCTGCTCCTCACTGTCTGACCCTGTTCACTGCAGTAATACGTCACTGTTGTAACTGTGTACATTTTAGAACAATTTTTAAGAACATTGGCGCAAGTGCTTTATAACTTTGGTGCAGAATATTGGACATTAAGAGAAACTGTCACATAACGCTTTTCATGTGATTTGGCAGTCTAGCGCAATGTCATATAGAATTTGTGTATTGGCATTCTTGATTTAAAAATGCATTGATGTTTATACTATTATTACACTACTACACCATTATGTTATGTGTTATGTTTTCCTCCTACATTCCTTATTATACAATCAGAGATTGAAGAAAAAACATTTTCCCTAAATGTTAAAAACCGGGAGCAGTGCCATGTCAAGCTGGCCAAAATTTCCCATAGACGCCAATGTTAAAAACCAGGAGCAGTGCTATGTCAAGCTGACCGAGATTTCCCATAGACACCAATGTTAAAAACCAGGAGCAGTGCCATGTCAAGCTGACCAAGATTTCCCATAGACGCTAATGTTAAAAACCAGGAGCAGTGCCATGTCAAGCTGACCAAGATTTACAATAGACGCCAATGTTAAAAACCAGGAGCAGTGTCATGTCAAGCTGACCAAGATTTACCATTGACGCCAATGTTAAAAACCAGGAGCAGTGCCATGTCAAGCTGACCAAGATTTCCTATAAATGCCAATGTGTCCATACTCGTGTAAAGTGAGGGTACGTAAAGTGGAGTATGGCTGTATTGACCAAAAAAAAAAAGAGAAAGAAAAAAAATTACTTTTTTGGGCACAGCAATAAATATGGCACTGGTTCTTATCCCTTATTGCTCTATCCAAAAAGATAAAAATATATTTAGACTGGAGTTCTTCTTAAATGATAGTCAAGTGCACATTAGCATAATCCCATATAATAACAGCATAAACAGAGGCTGTTTGAAGCTAAAGTGCTCTGAGTGGGCTGTATTGTGCTTCTCACCTCCAAATCGAACATGAAATTATTACATTAGCAACTGCAGAGATGTTTTTCTCATCACTTACTGACAATGAGTTATTGCAGAGAGCAATGATGTATTTTACAGAAGAGATGCGGCAACAATAAAATAAAACGCTTAGAACTTACTCCTGAGCTGGTATCACGGCATCTTGGAAAGTACCATCAACATTCAAATGCCTTATGAGCTGTTTTGTATGAATAGCTGTTTAAATAATCCTTTTTATTTAGGAAACAAAGCCCGTTCTTCACCTTTCAATATTTCTATTTTGCCTTAGGATTTTTTTTTTGCTTTAAAATTTAAATTTGAACAGACTGATAAGAGTGAAACACCAGAGGATTTGGGAGTGCTCTTGCGGTGTATTTAACTGAGATGGAAGAGGCGTAAATACTATACAGAAATTACAGGATTTGGTATGCCTTTTTTATACACAAGATGCATGTCATTAGTTGCATTGCATACTTTTCAATTCCATTTACTCAAATTTTATCCCTAAATCCGAACACCAAAACAGATATAAAAAGACACCATTTATTGCAGTTAAAGAGACTCTGCCAGATCTCCAAATGTTTTAATCCACCAGGTCCATGCAAATTAGAACCTCTCCAGTGGCCTTTTTCCCCCAGCTCTCCTTGGTTCTAGTGCTGCAGCCCCTGAAGGCCTCTAAGGAAACTGACACTTCCAGGGGTGTCAGATAACAGTGGGGGTTATTTACTAAAGGCAAATCCACTTTGCACTACAAGTGCAAACTACAAGTGCAAAGTACACTTGAAATTGCACTGAAAGTGCACTTGGAAGTACAGTTGCTGTAGATCTGAGGGGGACATGCAAGGAAAATAAAAAACGGCATTTTAGCTTGCACATGATTAGATAATAAAATCAGCAGAGCTTCCCCTCATTTCAGAACTACACTCAGATTTACAGCGCCTGCACTTCCAAATGCACTTTCAGTGCAATTTCAAGTGCACTTTGCACTTGGAGTTTGCACTTGTAGGGCAAAGTGGATTTGCCTTTCGTAAATAACCCCCACTGTCCCTTGCCTCATGCTAGTTCCTTTCTCCGACCCCTACATCACTGTTGTGGCCTGTAGTATCAAATTCATACCTCCCATCTTTTTGAGATGGGAACGAGGAAAACTTATTAGCAAAAGTATGTAGGAATAGGAGACATCCCCTGCCATGCCTCCTTAACGAGTTCCAAACTGCCCACCGCACATTTACTGCGGCAGGGCAGCCCGGCTGCGTGAAACAATGTACCTGTATATTGTTTCCCGTCAGATCACAGCAGGAGCCAATCAGTGGGTTTGGCGGGCCGTGATGGGCGCCAGCCACCCATGATCGTTCGGGGGAATGACAGAACGGCGGTCTGCCTATGTAAACAAGGCAGACGGTCGTTTTTGTCACAATCGCGCAAAAAATTTTTGCTGATCGCCGCCATTACTAGTAAAATAAATAAATAAAAGATCCCTAAATCTATCCCATAGTTTGTAGACGCGATAACTTTTGCGCAAACCAATATACGCTAATTGGGATTTTTTAACCAAAAATATGAAGCAGAATACAAACTGGCCTAGATTGATAAAAAATTTGATTGTTTACAGATTTTTATTGGATGTGTTTTATAGCAAAAAGTAAAAAATAATGTTTTTCTTTTTTTTTTTCAAAATTGTTGCTCTTTTTTTGTTTATAGTGCAAAAAATAAAAACCGCAGAAGTGATCAAATACCACCAAAAGAAAGCTCTATTTGTGGGGAAAAAGGACATTAATTACGTTTGGGTACAACGTCGCAGTTCCATGCAATTGTCAGTTAAAATATTGCAAAAAATAGCCTGGTCATGAACGGGGTAAATCTTTCCAGGGCTGACGTGGTTAAAGGAGAATTATACAAAAAATAAATAAAAATGAGTTATACCCACACGTTTTCTTTTTTACCACTACTATTCCATTATATTGGCTTCTGAAATTTACAAATGAAGCAATTTAGAAATTTGATGAAAGGTTTAGCCCTGGAAAACAGTTTTTGAAAGATAAAAAGTGCATTTTTTATATAGTACAAATATACAGATCAGACCAAAATTAAGGGCAAATGAGGAGGAAAGAGGGACAGAGGGACTTTTTTCCAAATCAGGGACAGTCTTTCAAAAACAGGGACACTTGGGAGCTATGCAAATGCCAAAGAAGGTTTGCAAGGCTGCAGCAATGGAGAAGAAACAAGCCAATCTCTGTTGCAGTGTACCCAGAACATAGTGGCAGGTGGTGAAAGTGGTGACCTCATCAGTCTGCTGCTGCTCATTCACTTTCTAATTACAGGCTCAGGGCAAGCTGGCGTCCAAGCCTAGTAGTGCTTAACAGGAATAAACAAAAGTGAGGACATCAACTTGGATATGCTGTCTGGCTGGACTGTGCAAACCTCAGAAATGGGCTCACTGGACTTGGGGCAGATGAGAGAGAGAAAATGATCAGGGAGTTTTGTGCCAGTACCGGATAGTATTTTGTGCAAGGGTGGGTCATTCTGTGCGTATGGTGGTCTGTTGGTGGTGATACTCTATGGGGGAGATTTAAAACTGGTACACACAGAATCTGGTGCATAGTAGCCATTTAGCTTCTAGGTTTTATTGTCAAAGCTGAAGTTAGAAGCTGATTGGTTACTATGCACAAATGCACCAGATTATGTGTGCACCATTTTTACTAAATCTCGTATGTGTTAATGATGGCCAACAATCATTACATGTGGCATCATCTGTGTGTGACCCAGTCTTTGGATAGTCCATTCTGCTTATTTGTTATATATCAATGGGAATGTGCAGCATGCCAGCTTAGAATTGATAGGTGATAGCTCAATTCTATTTGTACCTTGTTGCTCTCAGGATGAAACCAGTCTAGTACCCCTGAGAGAATAGCTGCTGTATAGTACATCTCAGAGTCAGGAAGACTAAATCTTCCCTTTTCATTCTATCTGATAGGGTTTTATAGGTCAGTCTGGAATGGGATTTATTCCAAATGAAACTAGAGAACTATTTGGAAGGAAGGTGGGATAGGAGTGGTAATGGTTTTGGAACACGTATAGGACTTTTGGTATAATAACTAATTTTGGTATAACTAATATAGTTTTGAGAACATTAATGCCCCATACCATGATAGGGGAAGGGCTGTCCTATTTTTCAAATCTATTTTGGATTTTAGCCAAAACAAGAAGCGAGAGGAAATTCCTGCAAATTAAGGGAATTCCTTGGGGCCCCCCTAGGTCACCAGAACTAGTGTCCCCGTTAGAAGATGTCCCCTCTATTACTTTTCTGGTGGCAACCCAAAATTTGAGATTTTCTTTTACTTTCAATGAAACAATGGACTAATAGAGAGAGTGAACTGCCCTAATGGGGACACAGACAGCAATAAAAACTGACAGGTGTTCTAATCCCTCTCTATCCAAAACTAAAAAAAAGTGTTGCCTTTAGTTATCCTTTAACTTTAAAGTTACTACGCCAAAACCCCTTAATTATTTCATAATTAAAAGGTGGGCCACTTCTCGGGGTAGTAATGTAGAACACAAGATCATCATCTAGAGGGACAATTTATACTCCCCCGATCTATGTGAATTACTTTCATTGATGGATTCTGATGTAAGACATTTTTGAGGTCTTCCATAGTAATTACATAGAGGATTGGGGATAACAGGCATCCCTGTCTAGTGCCATTAGATACAAAGAAAGAGTTAGAAAGTTGGCTGTAAGACCTAATTTTCAGAGAGGGAGGAGATATAAAGCCATAACAGGTACTCTTTAGGTATCTCTTTTAATAGCAATCTGGCCCACTGTTCATAACTAATAAGCCTTTATATTTTAAAGCCCCAAAAATCCTTGACTCAAAATGCGTCAGGCTAAAATGGTCTGTAAGCAAAGCAGAGTGAACCATTATATTTGCCAAAAGCTTGGATTTATTGCCGACTATAATACTTTTCAAGGCCTCGTGAGGACATCATATCTGCGCTAAAGTCAAGCAGGTAATATTAGGATCCATATAAATAAACTTCACAATACACCGCAGGGAGATGCAGGCGACTCGGAACGCCAGCAATTAATCAAATCCATGTTGTGATAACTCTGCCACTCGCAATCAAAATATTTTTTTTCCCTTTTTCTTTGCTGGTCCTGTTCCCTATTTTATTGGCATTAAAGGAAGACAATATGAAGCGCATTGGATAGATAATGAGAAAATCTCTTTCCTGACAGTCTATCTTCCGCAGGAATAAAAAAAAAGCAGAATGATGTTTGCACCACAGCTAACCGAATGTGTTGGTAATCTATCACAATTGTTAAACTCACTGGGGAAATAATTAGTGAAGAGAGGATTGCATGCAAGCCAGAGACAGATCGGGAGAGAGAGAGAAAGTGAGAGCATAAGAAGTAAATAAATAATATAAAATAATGATATGACTGCTATGGGCCAGAAATCTCACAGGAAGGAATGTGCAGATAACAGTCACATTTACACAAAGCAATGCGGACTGAAAGCAACCAGGTCCCCCTAAGGAACATCCTTCAAGGGCAAATGTCACTGAAGGTCATTGACTGGCAGCAGCAAAACACGAGCAGAAAGGACCGCAATCATAAACATTTCCACTGTAGATAAATCATGTATCTAACACAAGTCGACAGAAAATAATTAAAATAAAAATAATTGTTAATAGTAATACTCGAAATAGATAAGCTTGTATTAAGGGGATGAAATCTGAGAACCTAAATATTGTGCAAAATACATAGTTTAGCAAAGAAATATCACCCACAGTAAAATAATGTGTATAAGTCAACACTTTAATTAAAATAATTTATTTAAAATATGTACTTTTAGGCTCCATGCACACTAGCTCATAGAAGCTGTTATTAGTATTTTTCTTCTGCTCCTAGAAGCTAAATAGTGTTATCCTATGTATCCATGCACACTACTTTAGGCTATTAGCGTATTTTGAGCTTCAGCGTCTAGGAGCAGAAAAAAAAAAATGTTTTTGTAGAGTTTCTTTTTTCCAGCAGAAACGATCCTAAACGCTCTTAAATTCTCCTAAACGCTCCTAAAATGCTGCTAAAATGCTACTACAATAAGTTATAATGAGTGTTTTTTAGCCATCATTTTTTAGCTTAAGAAGAATAAAACGTTAGTGTGCATGGAGCCTTAAAGATAAGGTAAATCAAGGTAAAAATTATATACCGGTATATTATATAATATAAATATATATATTGCATAACTCAGTGTCTTCTGAAAAAAATAAAACGGCAGTATGTACAGTATATATATATATATATATATATATGGGCTGTGGAGGTATTCCAATGTTCTATTGTGTCTGTCTGCCTTGGATATTATGGGATGCGTATGTAGATTAGCTGTGAGTTGGGGGGGAGAATTCCTCCAACAGCTCTCACTGCTGATTGGACAGTCTACCCCGCCTGGAATGCAGGCGGGGGGGGGGGGGGATTATCCAGAGTATTACCTGTGTACATGTGTTTTCAAAAAACAGTGCATGTGAGGGGTGTACTCACTTTTGTGAGATACTGTATATACACAGAAAGTTGTCAATGAGAAGAAGGTTTACCTTCCAACATGACAATGACCCAAGGCACACAGCAAAAAGGACCACACAGTGGTTGAAGGAGAAGAAGGTGAATGTCCTCGCATGGCCTAGTCAGAGCCCAGACTTAAACCCCATTGACAATCTGTGGAACGACTTGAAGACTGCAGTCCACAAATGGTCATCATCAAATTTAACTGCTCATGAGCAGTCCTGCAAAGAAGAGTTGGCAAATATTGCAAACTCTAGATGTACAAAGTTAGAGACATATCCCAACAGACGAATGGCTCCAATTAAAGCAAAAGGTGGTTCAACAAAATACTGACACAAGGGGGTGATCCTTTTTCCAACTCAGTGATTATGTTTTTGATTTCTTCATCTTTTTTACTGACATATTGGTGTTATATCTTTCACTTGGATGATATAAGTTGCACTGAGCAAATACAGCTGGATAAAAAAAAACTGCACCTGTCTTCATTTCAGGCTGCAAAGCAACAAAATGTGATTATTTTAAAGGGGGGCAATTCTTTTCTACATCCACTGTATATACACAAATCTTGCATATGCATATGCAGACCAAAGGTTTTATAATCAGCAATGCTTAAAATTGATATGCAGACCCAAGGTTTTATAATCAGCACTTCTAAGTCTTCCTGCTGATCGGAGAGCTCTAGCTCAGCAGGTGATGTGTTGGACCTCTGCAAAGAAGCCACTGCTTCCAATCAGAGAGCAAGGGTCATTCTATGCAGCATTCTGGCAGGGGACAGGCCTTTTTTACTTAAAGTGGATGTAAACCCAATCTCATCCTTTCTAAACTACTGCCACAGGGGTTATCTATAAGGATATACATGCCTCCTGCATGTATCTTTACCTGTCAAATGTCTCCCCTCTGTCTGTTATGAGACCCGAAAAACTGCATATTCTGTGGGTGGGTCTGTTGTCTGGAGCTCGGTGGGTGGAGTCATGATGTCAGTAGACTCCCCGCCCACCTCTACACTCCCCTTGTCAATATGCATTTTCTCCTGTGTATTTCTTACACTGAACTTCTGCTATGATCTCTAACATCCAGTGAAAAGACAGGAAAGTAACCACATGACTTCAGCATGCCAAATCATGCCGAAGTGTGGAACAGCCAATCCTTGCAGAGCTGCTGAAGAAAGGAGTGGGGGAGGGAATTAAAAAATAATACATGTCTTAGGCTAGTGCACGAGATATGTAAATCACCTCTCACTCACAGCAAGGGGGAGGATTTGACAAAGTTTTTCTCAGTTTGTCAAGATTTTTCTCACTGAACAATAAAAGAGGATTGCTCAGAGATGGATTACCTCTGTGTGGCAAGACTGGGCTCAAATGAAAGGAAATCTTATACTCTACAGTATGATAAAAAAAAAAATTCGGGTTTACATCCACTTTAAAGTGGAGTTCCGCCCGCCCCAGCAAAAAATTTAAAGTCAGCAGCTACACATACTATAGCTGCTGACTTTTAATATTAGGACACCTACCTGTTCTGGAATCCAGCGAGGTCGGCACCCCAGCCGATGTTTCCATCGGCTCTCGGTGCTGCCGCCACCATTTGTGGTAAGGGAAACTGGCAATGAAGCCCTTCGGCTTCACAGCTAGTTCCCTACCGAGCATGCGCGCTGCACTTTCTAAATGGCCCGGCGTGGGGTGGAGGAAGGGGGCTGAATTCTTGAGTGATCTCGCAGCAGTGAGATCTCTCGGAAGTGGGGATGGGTACCTGTCAAAAACAGGTACACGCTGCCCCTTCCCCCCCAAAAGGTGCCAAATGTGGCACTAGAGGGGGGAGGAGGGATATAAGCGGAGCTTCCACTTTTGGGTGGAACTCCACTTTAATCTGTACAAATCTGTTCTTCCAAAGAATATGAATTTTGATTTGAATGCATTAGGCCAATTTAAATGAAAAGTTAAACAGGCTTTTAACCTCCCTGGCGGTATGATTCTTTCTGATTTTAGGTGCTGAAAGCGGTACAATTATTTTGCACAGAAATTTGGCGTTTTATATTGTAGGCCTGTAATTCTTAGGAATAGTTCACTTAAATCTGTCCAAACAAGAGTCTAGTAGACATCCCGGGTATGATAAAGTTTGAAAAACGAAATAAAAAATTATAATATAATAAATAACTATAAATAATTATAACAAATAATAATATAATAATAATAAAAATTATATAATAATGTAATCAAATCAAAAACACTGAAATTTGCTCAGTTGCAGAATTGTCGCTTTTGTTACTTTTAGTGTTTGGTGACGGATTTCCCCACAAATCACTATCGATCAATTCTGCGAGTGATTCTAATTTATTATCGCTTTTTTCTAGCTGGTCTAAAAGCACTTTTGATGTAAAGAGACAGTTTTGGTTGCTATGGACAATCTCCAGTTTCCTGGCAGAAAGAACAGTTTTATATATATAAAACTGCATGCAGGACACTGGGCAGACCACTAGGGACCAAGGGGGATGTGTAGTTATTTGATACAGTACTGTAATCTGTAAGATTACAGTATGCTGTATCTATACTATGTGTTTCACTTTTGAATTTACCGCCGAACTCCGTCCCCGTGCGTCGCAACGCTCGCAGGGAACGGAGCTCGGCACTGTGAATCGAGCGAGACACAGCGGCTCGCCGATCACAGCGGGGAGACATCGCAGGATCCAGGGGACAAGGTAAGTATGCTCTTCCTGGATCCTGCGATGCAAGCCCGAGTCTGGCTCGGGGATACCGCTTTTGGTATGAAAAATCCAACCCGAGCCAGACTCGGGAATACCGCCAGGGAGGTTAAGTATAAGAACACCTGTAAAGTTTTGTATTGTTGTCTGTGACCCTATTAGGAATATTCACCTTTTCTATTTGTCGTGTTGACCATTATCACCAAAAGTGAAAGAAAATCCCAAATTTTGAGTGGAATAGGAATAGAGGAGAAATCTTCCAATGAAGACACTAGTTCTGGTGACTACTAAGGATTTTCCTTACTTTGGAGGGATGACCTTGCACTTCCTGTTTTGGCTATGAGACATGAAGTGAAGGGTAATCTCCTCAATGGGACAAAGATGAAAAATCCCCCCGCCAAAAAAAAACAAAAAAACGGAAAACAAAGGGCGGGGGTTTACTAAAACTGGTGCACACAGACTCTGGTGTAGCTGGGCATAGTAACCAATCAGCTTCTAGGTTTTTTTTGTCAAAGCTTAATTGAACAAGCTGAAGTTAGAAACTGATTGGCTACCATGCACAGCTGCATCAGATTCTGTGTGCACCCATTTTAGTAAATCCCCCCTTTGATTTCCATTCTGTTTTGGGGTTTTTTTTGGGGGGGGGGTTGCCATTTTTGTCCAGTTGAGAATATCACCCTTCACTCCATGTCTCGTAGCCAAAACAGGGAATGCAAGGAAATCCCTCCAAAGTAAGAAATATCCTTAGTAGTCACCAGAGCTAGTGTCTTCATTGGAAGATTTCTCCTTTAATCCTTCTATTCCCATTACACTAAAAATGTGGGATTTTATTTCACTTTTGGTGATAATGGTCAACAGGACACATTTAGTAAATCCCCCCTAAAGTGTGCCTTCAGTTCTACTTAAAGCCACATGGTCACCATAACAGCCATGCAAATAGCATTTTGAGAAGGAGAAACGTACACTCTTATGGCATACAGTATTTACTTTACAAATTAAAAGATAGGATCAATGTACAACCCTAAACAGTGCCTCTCACAGTCTAATTTATAATATGCAAGCTTTTAATATTAGAAAAATGGATACCCACATACAAGATTTGCAACACAAAATGCTCTGCTGCAGTTTTCTTCCATCGCATTCAGCATTTGTAATATGTATATCCTCACCGTAATAAGTTTGACGAGTATATCTGGCGCTGTCAAGCCACAACAGCTTACATAGGATTGATCGAAGTGATAGTTTGTTTTTCTGCTTGAAGTATCCGGAGGGATTTCATTACAATTAGATTGTCAGGGTAGATGGATAATGTTCGCAACACATAATCAGAGGCCACATATGAAATCAATGAGCCTGTGGACTGGATAATGTTTTAAGGGACAATGAGTCTGAGTCAGATAAAGAGACCCTGTAGCACTTTGAAGGATTGTAGAGCCCATGCATGTGTGTATAATGATCTAGTATTTAATTTATATTGAAATAACTAGGTTACGCTTGTTTTGCTGCTTAAGGGCTTTGCATTTAGTGGTCAATAGTTGCCTCCTATAGAATGTTTATTTTTTTTTCGATGGAAGAAAGGATTAATAGCCCAGGCAGCATTTGCTGTCACGTCCTTTAGTTTTCCTATTAAGATAAACTGAAATGTGGATGTATTCTTAGCCATTTGTTTATAGAAGCAGATTTTTTTTTTCCTCTTAAGATTATTTTGCATAAATCACTTTATTTTCGAAGTCAAAAGGTTAGGAGCGGAATTAAATAATCATGTTCATTCATATTAGAGGTGACTAGACCACTTAGTATTCAATAAGGCTTGAATATAGGTCACTGCTATATAAGTAAATAGAAAGAAGATAGAAATAAAGCAGAACACCAGGCCAAATGCAACAAGAAATCTGCTCATAATAGCGTTTACCATTTGGGAAAAAATTCCAAGAACCCATCATAGCTGATGAGTAGGTGTCATAGCCCTGGACTAATTGGAGTGAGGTCCTAACATTACTGGATATATCATAGAATTTGGTCCTCCTTTACAGGGGCTGATGTGCAGTAAAGGTTCCGTGTAGATGGACCTTGTTCTGGTCTCCGGCTGCTCCCTCTCTGATGGTCTCTAGGAGAACACCCAGTGGATGGAAAACTCTGAGTGGGTATTAAGGAGTGCCCAGTACAAAAATTCCAAACTGTCAAACCTGCAACTATTCCAGGTTTGACAGTTTGGATCAAAATTTTACATAAGTCTCCTAATAGTAACTCATTGTGAGTCCATTCATATCCATGGTTTCAACCCTGAGGGAAGTGAGGTATTTCCAAAAGGCCTTGGCTGTATCTGATACCTTTGTTCAGTAAACACTGATTTGACTTTTCATGTCATGAATTTTTGTTCTGAGCACTCCTCAATACCTACCCTGTTTGGCAAGACTCTATCATAAATCTGCAACTATGATGGACAGGAACTAAAGGTACCTTAAAACCCAGGACAATCGCTCAGCTGATGCATATACATTAATGCTCAGCTCGACCATTTGATAGTACACTTGTTTTCCAACCCACAGAATTTCTTAACAGAAATGTGTCCTAATTTGAGGGGGGATGATTTATAAGTAGGAGAGGTCTGGCCCTTGGGAGAAGTTATCTTAATTGATTGACAGGCTAGTCAGTGGCTTTTTAAGCATTGACAGGGATGTGGAGAACTCCCCTGTCTTCGTTATAGCATTTTCCGTATGTGATGTAGGGCTGTAGTGAATGGCAGAGCTGATATCCAAACCAATAAAAAGGCAGGTCACTGACAGCCGGGCAGGAGAGAAAGGGACAGGAAGACCCTGCTGCCGCAAAGTTGGGAGCATGAAATTGTCCAAAATGTCTTGATATGCTGCCCCTTAAGATTTCTCTTTACTGGAACTAAGGAGCCAAACCCAACCCCTGAAAAAAAAAAAGCCCACACCATAATCCCCCCTCCACCAAATGATTTGGACCAGTGCACAAAACAAGGTCCATAAAGACATGGATGAGCGAGTTTGGGGTGGAGGAATATGACTGGCCTGCACAGTCCTGACCTCAATCCGACAGAACACCTTTGGGATGAATTAAAGCGGAGACTGCGAGCCAGGCCTTCTTGTCCAACATCAATGCCTGACCTCACAAATGCGCTTCTGGAAGAACAATGCTCCTTAGTTCCAGTGAAGGGAACTCTTAAGGCGTCAGCATACCAAGATATTTTGGACAATTTCATGCTCTCAACTTTGTGGTAACAGTTTGGGGATGGCCCTTACCTGTTGCAACATGATTGCACACCAGTGCACAAAGCAAGGTCCATAAAGACATGGATGAGCGAGTTTGGGCTGGAGGAACTTGACTGGCCGTCAAAAAGTCCTGACCTCAACCCAATAGAACACTTTTGGGATGAATTAGAGCAGAGACTGCGAGCCAGGTCCAACATCAGTGCCTGACCTCATTAATACACTTATGGAAGAATGGTCAAACATTCCCATAGCCACAGTCCTAAACCTTGTGGACAGCCTTCCCAGAAGAGTTGAAGCTGTTATAGCTGCAAAGGGTGGGCCAACTCAATATTAACTATGGACTAAGACTGGGAGGCCCATAAAGTTCATGTGAGTGTAAAGGCAGGCATCCCAATACTTTTGACAATCTAGTATATATATATATATAGATATATATATATATATATCTATATATATATCTATATATATATAGATATATATATATATACTCAATTCTTTTATTTTCACATTATATCTTCTGAAAAATGTACACTACATGTCATGATATAGTATTATATATACTATTTGTGATCTGCACCAATGCATCAATTTTCCGTGGATTTGTTTTCATTCTCCTCCAATTTCTATCTTCTTTTCTTTAGTTGTTGCCATACACATTTTCTA
Source organism: Lithobates clamitans (assembly GCA_037952925.1). Taxonomy (NCBI): domain Eukaryota; kingdom Metazoa; phylum Chordata; class Amphibia; order Anura; family Ranidae; genus Lithobates; species Lithobates clamitans. Next base: position 10,229,203 of record JBBGZY010000292.1, on the reverse strand, counting down.
TTTTATTTGCTCAAATTACAGTCAAGATTACATCCATCTCCTGCAGGAATTTTCTATTGATTTTTGTATAAACGTAACGATCAAAATGAAAATCTTTTGATTATACCACACACACACTACAACCCCATCAACAATTTGCCAACCTGTGTGATCCTTTTGAATTTGGCCTAACAAGGAATTTATTTGAAAGAGATAGAAACCTGTTGGTTTGATTATTTTTGTAGATGTGATCTGAATATTGAAAGAATAGGAGTATATTCTGTGTGGGCACCAGATTTATTAGCAACAATGGTACACAGTGACCTGGTGTCATTTTTTTGTATTTTTATCTCACTAAACTGAACATTATTCTTTTATTATGTGCACACATATTTATTCTTAAAGGGGCAGTTCACCCAATACTAAGGAGTGTATGTTAAAAAAAATTGCAAAGGTATTTGTCTTGGAAAACTGCATGTAACATTTGTTCAGTGTGAATAGGGGCGACATTGAATAATGTTACCCGGCTATTTTCTCTTCCGGTGGAATATGTGAATCAGGAAAACACAGCATTATGGCCACTAGATGGTGATGATGATCCATTAAGTCTCAGCACCATCTGGTGGTTATAATGCAGTATTCTCCTGATATACACATTTAGGCTTAACGTACACAGGAAGTTTTACAACCTCTCCTGAATGTTTTAACTTGACAGATAGTAACCGACGTTCAAAAACATTAATTTTGCAGCGTTTACATGCCGTGTTTAGCGTTTTTTTTTTTTTAAATAGTCAAAAATTAAAAACGCCTGTAAACAAAACGCGCTGAAAAAAACGCCCAACTTCTCCAAAACGTCTGTTTACCAGCAGCAGTGTACATGAGGTCTTACATGGAGAAAAAAAAAAAGCTCAATAACATTTTTCAATTTGACCCTAATGTACATGCTGTTTCACAAGATGAAGCTCTGAATGTTCTAAAAAAACACCCCTTATATTTTAGTTACATTATTTAATTTATGTTATAGAGAATATAATGGGTGGAGCTAGAACACGCAAATATAAGAATACACAAAATGTCCAGGTGGACAGAACAGAGTCAGGAATTATAGCAGGGGGGATGGGGGTCCCACTTTAGGAGTATCAAAGACATATAAGGAGTCGGGCTGATTCAGCTATTACCTAAAACTTAAATTGTTACTAAACCCACAACAGTAAAATCAGTCTGTATATACTGTGAAGCATGCTTGTTATACTCACTGTGGAATCTAAGGGGTTAATTCTCTGCATTGTGTAAAAAAGCTGTATGCACAGATCCTCCCTTTCTTGCATTGCCCCCAAAACATGGCTGGATAAGACAAAGTAAATGGAGTCAGGCTGCACATGCTCAGTTTGGTGTGTATTGCTAGAGAGTTTTTTTTCTTCCTTGGGAGAGTACATGTGATCAGCACAGGGCCAATCAGTACTGTCCAGACAGAGGGTCAGGGGTCCTGCATCCTGATAGGACAACCAGTGCAGTAGGAAAACTCCTCCTACAAGCTTTAACCAGGCACTGATAGAAGTCACAAGGCTGCTATACACTGCTCATTAGAAACGGTATTTAGCAGTTTATATTTACTAAAATAATTGTATGTCCATGTTCTGTGTACTGTGGGAGACCATTTATTTTAAATGTAGGCTCCTGGGTTAAGTAACACTTTAACGACTTGTTTTGGGTGGAAAGACCCTTTAAAATTATCCAGAGTTTTAAAAAAATCTATGTAAAGAACATTAAAAAAAATATTTTTGAGCCTAAAAAGTCAGTAAAAGGCTAAATAATTAGAACCAATTATTTTCAGGGAATTCTCTTTCTAACTGACTAATTTGTCTTACTATTTCTTTCTATTTTTTTTTATTTAGATAAGACACCTAAAGACAGTGTTTAGAAAAGGATCTCTGAAATTAAATAAAAATTAGTAAATTAGTCATGCTTTCTTAAGCAGCTGCCACACAGCATGGCAAAAGCCAAGAACAACATTAAGTTTTTTGACAAATTTTTATAGCCCTGTCTCTTTTTCAGCAATGCTTTACAAAGAAAGTGAACCCTCAAAGAAACCCACAAAGACATTTACAATCTTTTACATTTAACCTTCTAGAATCATACATTCAGAACATGACTTGGTGGAAGCTAATTAAGACCCAACTGTGTTTCTGGACTGTACAGGAAAACACACGGGAAGATCATAGAAACGCCATGAAAGCAAAGACATGCTGGGAATCAAGTCACTGGCACTGCAAGACTACTACTAATCATATTCTAAATCCAATGTAACAAATCACAGCTTACTACTTAGATGTGGTGACTGAAATAGTTTTCATTTTTAAACTTGATATTTTTTTGCAAGTCCCAAAAAATACCTGTTGATTCTGCCAGAAATTCAGTGTCCTTGTAACTTTCTGCACATTGAATTTAAGTTTTAAATATTCAAGTGTCAAGTTCTCTTCTGGGGACTACAGAACATCTCCCATTTTATTATGGCGATGAGGAGGGAGGGGTGTTATGTAGTCCTAACACACTTCCTGACCTAAGGTAACAAAGCTGCTCCTCCATAGACACTGCTTCTTCACGAATACAGTTGTAGCCAAGTCCTGGGCCTCTCCAAGCCTAATGGTGGTCTCCAGAGTTAGGGACAGCTGACATCCTTCTGTGTAGAGTGGGTTACGAGGCATGGTGGGTGCAATGTAAGGTAGATTAATGGGCGCCAGACAATTCTTGAAAGCAAAGAGATTTATTTATCTCTTAAACAGAACTGAGAGAGAGGGGGTTAGGGCCAGGACACCCTTTAGTAGTTGCAATGTTAATTAGCAGACTCCGAGACTTCTATAGGTAGACACCCATGCAGGGAAAGGCACCCAGCCAGATACCACATCTGCATGTGTAGACACGCTGTCTCCTATGGCAACAATCTTGAACTGTTTCCAACAAAGGTTGCAATGAACTCTTTCACTTCCTCCACAATCTCCCTTTTTGATCTTCACTCATCTGAGCTCCCAGTCTATCACCTAGACTTGCTGATCCACTGCCACTGGATCTCCTGAGCTCTTCCAATGTTCTCACTGAGTATCTTCATCAAGCGTCACCCACGTGTCCCTGCTGGGTCCCTAGCTTGGCACTCACAGATACTCCTCAAGCGTCATCCCACTGGCCTGCTCAGTGCCTGATATGGCACACAAGACTGCTCTGCAAGCGCCACCTCCGCTGGCTGGGTCCCTTGCTTGATACCTGCTTGCTTGACACCAAGAAAGTTTCCCAATTCGTCCCCCGGTTGGCGAGAATACAGCACTGGTATTTGCTTCAGCTACTCAATGTGGTCCCTGCTAACAAGGTGGACGGTCCCTCAGGGGCGACAGCTTCCCCTCTACCTCCAACCACGATAGGTTCTCCGGCCAGCAGAACCGTCACTTTTGGTTGGACTGCAAGCCGCAATCCCAGGTGGCGCAAAACCTCGACCACCTGACCTCACCCAAATAAATAGGCTCTCCCAGCAGGCCAAGGGACCTAAGAAAATCCCTGCCCATTGGCTGAGACACTCCATCTATTCCTAATCTGTCCTTGCAATGTCTTATCCAATGCCACCAGATACCTGGCCATCTAGTGACAAGAGAAAAGTGCAGCAATTCCAGAATTAGGGTGGAATCAATTGATCTATCAATTGGCCAAGGTAACTTGGCAGGTAAATTTACTAGCAACCCTGCCTAAACATTAGAGTTCTACACAGTACTGCGATTGAACGTGTCATCCAAGGGCAGGAAGTGTATTAGTGGCAAGATCACAAGTTGGAATGAAACAGGGAAAAAACTATGACACTCCCGGCCTCTTTGACTTTAGAGTCAAAATAGGACGCATAGATTATATAAATACATTCTCTTATTCATACAAAAAAAAAAAAAAAAGCATGCGAAAGCATACATCAGTAAAAACGTGTATCGACATACGAAAAAAAAAAAAAAAAAAAGGCCACATTGAGCCAACAATTAAACAATAGTGATGTTTACACATTATTAGGTGAACTGAACCTTCTTCTTATATATAGGAGCCTATGGGGGGATTGAGGGACAACTGGGGTATGTACAGTATGGGTGAGTGCATAAAACAATAGTAGTACAAAATATCAATATTTATGTTACCATGTTTTGTTTTTGTTTTTTTAATTGTCTAGACTGCAAAAATGACGTAAATAAAATCTATATGCTTTAAGGATGCAGGGAAACGAATTACCAACATCAAAACGATATCCAGGGAGCATTGTCCCGTGCAATGAATCAAACAGGAAAGGCCTCAAGTACATAGGACTTTGATGCCAACCGGGAACTCGTATGTGTACACAAATTACCAAATCATAATAAAAACTTTTTATTTTATAATCACATAACCCATAAAACTTGTGGCCCACGAAGGATTATAATATGTACAATGAACACAATAATGTGAAAAGCTTAAAATCGTGGTTAATTGCATCCTTCAAATATACATAATATTCACAAATGAGAAGAATAGAAAAATCACTTTCCTCTCTATGCCCTAGAATTTGCAAACCTTGTAGATTATAATATGTTCTTATCTTCTTTCTGCAATAAAATAGTGTACAATAAGAAATGGTGACTTGCAAAATGCAGTAATGTAAGGCAATCAATCAGATTTTAGTTTTGAATGGTTGCCGTTGATTACTACACTTTGCTCTTTGCTCTATCTTATTGCATAAACTGATTTGACAGTAGGGTGGGATGTTACATTCTACTACATAGGGCAAAATTAAGAAACAGCTACGGGGTGGCTAACCTGACACCCACAGAAAAGACAGACAAGCGGCGGTGCCGTTAATTCTAAAAGTTATCCCCACACATCTGCTAATGCACGCATTTTTGTGCGTGCAAAAAGTATGCTGCTGCAGCACCATCCATTCAGGTGCGGCACACGTTCACAAAAGGCTAAGGGACTTCGTTTGCACGTCTTCTGTGTGTAGGGCATCCCATTGAAATTAATAGGATGCCCTACATGCATTGTGCAAGAATGCGCAGAAAATGTATGCGATCTGTTATCAGTTCTTAACTGCTCTACATTAACAATACCGGTGCACTGACAGATATATTCTGCAAGTCCCTGGTGATTTAGGTAAATGTTTCCTGAGAGAAACATGTAGGCTATCACTGCAATCACGTACACCAGGGCTGGAGGTTAATACTGCTGCTAATGATACCAATGCAGTGCTCCCACACTTCAAGCCACCCACTTCATTGGCCACACCCAAGGCTGTCGATAAGGTGGTACCACCGGGCCTCCTGTAGGGGGCCCGGGCCCCATCACTTTAACGAGAGGCCTTCTTTTACCAGCACAGAGATGCATAAAGTTCTGCATGCATCTCCGTGCCAATTTTCCACTCGTTTCTATTGGGACACAGCCACTGTGTCCCAATTTGTATTGTAGGTGTAGCTGGGTCCCTGGTTGTGGCTGCCTACAAGGCAGTGAGCGGGGTCAGCGGGCATAGTCTGGGATAGAGGCTGGGTCAGGGGGGGCCCTGTCAGATAGGGTTTAGCAGGCCCCATGATTTCTAACAGTGGCCCTGGCCACACCTAAAGGTGTTAGGCAGGCAGAATGCAAATTTCTTTTTGATAGTTAGGAAGGATGCCTTGAGCCTATGTATTCATATCTTGGTGCCTCGTATTTAAAGTCCAATTCTGGGAAATTTGAAAATTCTCCCTTTCAGTGGGGCTACGTCTAGGCTGATCCTCTTCTCCTCCAACAGATGGTGCTTCCCCGTGCTCTGGTGGTGGATCGTCTCTCAGTGTCATCACATCCAATGCATGGCTATAGACCCTTGACCACTGAAGCATGGGGAGAAGACACTATGGGGACCCGTCTTGCAGCCTGGAGGAGACAAGGATCAGGTAAGTAAATCTTCTTTTCTATGCCCCTAAGAGAGAAGAATTTTCTGATTTCCCAGAGTTGGGCTTTCACATTTTTATGTTGTCTTTATACCGTAAATGTTCCCTCATGTTCCAAAAGTCTGTGACCAATTGCTTAAACGGAGGTGTGAGCTTTTGGGTGTGGCTACAAATGGGGGTGTATGTAAAGGGGGCACAGTCAGTAGGGTGTCCCCGGATTTTACATATAAAATCAGCATCATAAATGTGTCTCAAGTTGTGTGACCCCACCAATAGACAGAAGTCCCTAGAAGGGGCGGCTGGTGCTCAAAATGTTTGGGGGGGGGGGGGGATGTGCGCAAACAAACTGAAAAATACTGAAAAAGAAATTCAACTGCAGCCACTGTGCCATCAAACGCAGCCACTGTGCCCATCAATTGCAGCCACTGTGCCTATCAAATGCAGCCACTGTGCCCATCAAAGGCTGCCACTGTGCCCATCAAATGCTGCCACTGTGCCCATCAAACGCAGTGACTATGCCCATCATATGCTGCCACTGTTCCATCTAATACCGCCACTGTACTCCCCCACCTGCTCGCCGTCTGCCCGGAACTTACCCTGTCTTGGTGGGGCAGCGGCTGACGGCGAGCAGTGTCCTTCATGTATCTCCTCCCGTCAGGCGTCCAATCACAACCAATGTCGTTTCAACCAATCAGAGGACAGGTAACAGACCTGAGCACCTGATTGGTGGAGAGGCGGTTCAGTGTTAGCGAATAAATATTCATTTGCTGTTCTAACACACCTGGGTGGAATGGGAGCGCCAAGCATGGCGCTCTCAGGTCACCTTTTTTGACGCCTATTAGAGCCTATGGCTCTAATCAGGTGCTTCAAAAACACCCCTGCCACTGTAATGTGGGGTGGCAGCGGCATCCATGGATAGATTCATGCTATGCATGAATCTTTCCATTGGTCATATACGGGTGGCTGGAGAGAGGGGGCGGCGCCCGTATGCTCTTATGGATGCACTGCCATGGGTCCCTAACCAACTACCCCATATAAATAGTCTGGTATGAGGCAGGGTTAGCTAAATGCACTATTTTCTGGCACTCGCTTAGCCTGCATGTTTGAACCGGCAAATATCAATTTTTGGAGCATTCAATAAGTGGTTTTAGGTCATCCCAGAACTGTGAATTTTTCTAAACAGTGAACTGTGGCTGAGAATAGCAAACTTTTATTGAATCCCTTGGTATATTTTCAAACAGCATACCAAAAAGTATAGATACAGTATAATGTTAATAACACTCTCATTCATAATACATTACTTCAACTCATAAAAGATATTACGCTTATTGACTTTCCCAGAGCCTCCCGCTTTGCTGGGACTTGCCACTGGAATTGAAAAAATAAAGACAAGACTTACACTTATTAACAAATCTCCATGATGATGGCAGATTGTCAATAAATCTGAGCCCTCTTTTCTCTTCTAGAATTGACACTGTTGCCTTTGAATTAAAATAAAAAACAACAAAGGGAATGATTTTAACATCACAATCTACCGCCGCTCGGAGCTACAAGCTCTCTGCTGGATGCTCACTTGCCATGCTTTTGCCATTCATCTCCCGAGAAATTATTATTGACTGGCTGGATATAAAAATACACATATATTTATAATGACCCCGAAGTGATAATGATTACGCTTCCAAGTCTCACAGGTCAACGCAAAAGTTCAAATTAAAAGCATTATTGTTGATTATCACACAAATGAGGTGGTAGGTGAACAAGTCATGATCAGTTTACTTGGCTAGGAATAAATGACCTGCCCTGTGTTTAGAGGAAGGTTAAAGAACATCTGACATTAACAAGTGAAATCAATCAGTGTATGTGAACAATATCCAGGAAATACGGAACCTGTACTAAAGGCAGAACATACATTCGATTTCCCTAAAGTGAAATTAATTGCAAAACTTTTTTTTTGTTTTGGATAGGGTAAGAGAGGGTTATAACGCTTCAAGTTTTTTGCCATCTGTGTCTCATTGGGGAGGTTTCCCTTCACTTTCTGTCCCATAGTCAAAATAGGAAGTGAGGCAAAATCCCTTCAATGAGAGTAAATCCCTAGTTGTCACCAGAGGAAGTCTTCTGGGGACAAACCAAAATTTAGAACTTTCTTTCACTTTCCTCTTCAATGATAATGGTAAACAGGACAAATAGAGGGTGAATCTCCCAAACAGGGGCGCAGATTGCAATAAAAACCAGTAAGTGGTGTAATCTCTCTACACTCTAACCAAGTGTAGCAAGGTCCCCGGCCTCCTTCAGTCTAATGAGAACCTCCAGGGCCAGACATAGCTGACATCTTTCTGTATATGGTGGGTTGCAAGGCATAGTGGGTGTAATGCAAGGTAGATTCATGGGCACCAGACACTTCTTGAATGCGAAGAGATTTTATTTCTCTTAACAGAACCTTGGGAGAGAGGGTTAGGGCCAGGACACCCTTAGGTAGTGGCAATATTATTGTCAGACTCCGACACTTCTACAGGTAGACAGCCCTACAGGGAAAGGCATCCAGCAAAATGCCACATCTGCATGTGTAGGAATGCTGTCTCTTATGGCAACAGTCTTTAACAGTTTCTAACACAAAGTGTAACAGTTCCTTCACTTCCACTTCAATCACTTCTTGTAGTTCTTCAGCCCACTGAGCTCCAGATCTCTCTCACTAGATTAGATGATTCACTGCCACTGAATCCCGTGAGCTCCTCCAATCTTCACTGTAGTATCTTCCTCAAACGTCACCCCCGCTTCTCTGGTGGGTCCCCAGCTTGGCACTCCAGATACTTCTCAAGCTTCACCCCACTGGCCTGCTCAGTCCCTGGCTTGACACACACAAGGCTGCTCTGTAAGCGTCACCTCCGCTGGCTGGGTCTCTGGCTTGATACCTTCTGAAGTTTCCAGATTCTTCACCATCCCCGGTTGGTGAGAATTCTGCTCTGGTACTTGCTTCAGCTACACACTGTGGTCCCTGGTAATAAGGTGGATGGTCCCTTAGTGGCGACAGCTTTCCCTTCTACCTCTGACCATGACAGGCAGAACTGTTACTTATGGTTGGACTGCAAGCTGCAATCCCAACCCTGCGCTGCTTCTGGATAGGCCCTTAGACAGCCTAGCAGTCAGATGTGCCCGGGATAGGCCCAAACTCTGGCCTAGCAGCTCGGGCAGTACAGCACACGTCAACCCAGACAGCCGTCCAGGTGGCACAGAACTGTGATCACCTGACTCCATCCAAATATACAGGCTCTCCCAGCAGGCCAAGGGATTTAAGAAAACCCCTGCCCATTGGTCGAGACACCCTATATACCCGTAATATGACCTTGCAATGCCTTTGTCTTATCTAATGCCACCAAGTGCCTGGCCACCTAGCGGCAAAAGAGAGAAGTGCAGCAATTACAGACGTATGCCGTGTACACATGAGCGGACTTTTCGGCACCAAACGGACTTGCCTACACACAATCACATCAAAGTCCGACGGATTCATACGTGATGATGTACGACCGGACTAAAATAAGGAAGTCAGTAGCCAATAGCTGCCCTAGCGTCGGTTTTCGTCAGTCGGACTAGCATACAGACGAGCGGATTTTTCGACCGGACTCGAGTCCATCGGAAAGATTTGAAAGATGTTTCAAATCTAAAGTCCGTCTGATTTTTGCCCGAAAAAGTCCACTGCAGATCCGATGAAGCCCACACACGGTCGGATTGTCCGACGGTTTCGTCCCATCGGACCAGTCCGGTCGAAAAGTCCGCCCGTGTGTACACGGCATTAGAGTTGAATCAACTGATCAGAGTGAAATCAATTGATCCTCAACAATTAGCCAATTGGTACCTGGCAGGTAAATTTAGGAGCAACCCTGCCTAAACACCAGGGTACTACACAAGAATAATAAAAAAAAAGTTTCCTTTAGTTATATTTTAAAGTAAATCTCAAGCCAAAACTTGCTTCCACTTTTCCATAGAGTATTGAAGTTAGAAAGTCTGCCATGTTTTACTCTTGTGTCCTTGTTGGAGAGATTTCCTCCAATACCCTTTCCTAATTTATCCCCAGTTAGTTTTCCCACTTGGGACACAGACAGCAGCAGAAACCTAAGGAAAGGTGGACGCAGGGTACTGGAAAGACGCTTCAATAGGTAAACTAAGTCATCAGTTAGGTCTGATGGTTCACGTTCAGCAGCTCCCCACAAAGCATGGGGCCACTTAGAAAAGCAGGAAAGCAAATGCATTTGGGGGGCAGCAAATCCCCCTTCATCAGGGTCATATAGAAGGAAATAAATATTTGGAATGACAAGTATAAGAACTACTGGATGAAAGGAACCTGACAGAGGTAGTCAGAGTATGTATATCATTTACGTACAGTATGTGAACCCTTACCTTGTAAAACAACCCATTCAGCTTAGAATAGAAATAAAAGTATATACATATAGCTGTGCAGGTGGGGCATTTTAGCATAAGTCTACTCCAGAAAACTGACCACACTTGATTGGATGTGCTTCTACGCCTACTATGCTCAGTTTGAAATAGGAAAGCAGAGAAACTGACAGGATCACCAGGGATTTCACACAAAGGAAGCAATACATAGAGAACAGGATACTTTTTAACACAAGTACATGATACAGCAGGCACATATCAGGAATATGAAATAATGGGGTAACATATTCTTTAAAGTATATGTAAATCCTGGCCCTAAACTTCTCTTAGCAAGAGAAAAACTCACCCAAGCTCTACTGCTATATAGTATAATTGGTGTGTAGAGTAGTGGGTGCTCTGGCTAATTAAGCTCACAAAAGATCCATAGAAAGTACAGGCCGGCAACTCGACAGCTTCTCCATAGAAAATATTTATTTGAGCATTACATCAATAACATCATCCAAAAATGCTGACGCGTTTCAGCCTTAGGCCTTCATCAAAAGCTAAACTTCTCTTATTTGCTCCATATTTGTCTGGTAATTATACCACTGAAAGCATTTTGCTATATCTACTTAATAAGTGCAAAAAACTCCTGTTGATCCTGCCAGAAATCCTGCCAGTAATATTGTGAGCTGTAAACTTTGCATGCCCTCAGCCTGTGCTGACTGTTACTGCTCACTGCTCCCAACAATCTGCATGGACTACATAAAACTTCCCCCCCCAAGATATGGAGGGGTGGGGAGAGGATGTGTTCTGTAGTCCCAATGTTCTGTCTCTTCTATAGTGACAACATTGCTTTTTCATAGATAAAGTAGTGAGAAAGCGTTGTTACCCTAGAACAGTGATGGCGAACCTTGGCACCCCAGATGTTTTGGAACTACATTTCCCATGATGCTCAACTACACTGCAGAGTGCATGCGCATCATGGGAAATGTAGTTCCAAAACATCTGGGGTGCCAAGGTTCACCATCACTGCCCTAGAACATTAAGTGTGTAATTTTTAAAATCGTGAATGAAAAAAAAAGGAAAAAGAAACTGCGCTCTGGTGAATAAATAAAATAAAAACCTATGTACCCAAACCCTAAGGGTAATGATAAATACCTTGAAATACTATGAAGCAGCGATTCTCCTGTGCAACATAAACACAGTATATAGTAAAAATATAGAATTGCGCTAAATATGAACAATAATTATGCACACATACATATACTTGATAATATGGTGATGTGTCCATATATGAATATCACATCTAATGTGAGCAGATTGTGGAAAATGTCATAGCACCAAAATTGAATAAACAATAATTAGTACAATCAAATATGAAATTTTGTTGAAGGTGAGTCCAAAACATATAGTGACTATATCACCCGTGAAAATGCAATTGGATGATAAATTATCCTAAAGAGTCCATCCAAAAAATTGTGGAATCCTTGATAGTAGAGAGAAGGATAGTGCCTGATCCACTATCAAAGAATATAGGTTTGCCGCTTACTAGAGACCCATGATCCCCCACTACAGAGGATCAGGGAAAGCCTGTATTGGAAGCCGTCCTCCGGGGGATGACAGATACAGCCAAAACCTGGATTCGTTAATGGTGTAAGTGTGGTATCCAAAACCCAACCAACGGAGCTTATATAACTTCAGATCTCAACGTGACATCCCCAGCTCGCAAGTGGATAAGTGTACCATGTAAAATATAAAAGGCTCCAATAGTGTAAAACCTTTAAGACTTTATTAAAGATTAAAAACGCAAAGTTACACTCACATTGTTTTAGTAGAAAAAGCGCCTGTATGTCTGGTGCACCGGCCGGTAAGCACTCAGTTGGCCCGTCCTACTGGAAACAGCAATAGCGATGAGAGGTGATGCCAGTGCGTCGCTCCGTCCTACGCGTTTCGTACTAGAATGTATTTATTGGCGTATAACACGCACTTTTTTCCCCTTAAAATCAGGGGGAAATTGTGGGTGCGTGCTATACGCCGAACCCCCGCTGTGGGCAAGAGGAGTGCCACCGACATTGAACGAGCCGAGTATACTGTGTACTCGGCTCCGCTCGCAGTCGCGCCCAGTCCCGCCTCCTACGACCCGCCATTGGACCGGTGTTGTGTCCATCATAGGAGCTGGGCCAAGGGGTGGGACGGGGGCGTGACTGCGAGCAGAGCCGAGTAGCTGAGCACACAGCGCACTCGGCTCGGCTCGCTCTGTGTCAGCGGCGAGAGGAGCCGAATATCGCGGCGGTGGCAGCAAATTTAAAAACCAACCATGCTGCAAGGCTGCAGATGGACAATGGACAAGGCTGCAGGTGGACACTGGATAAGGTTGCAGATGGTTGCTGGACAAGGCTGCAGGTGGACACTGGACAAGGCTGCAGATGGTTGCTGTGCAAGGCTGCAGGTGGACACTGGACAAGGCTGCAGGTGGACACTGGACAAGGCTGCAGGTGGACACTGGACAAGGCTGCAGGTGGACACTGGACAAGGCTGCAGGTGGACACTGGACAAGGCTGCAGGTGGACACTAGACAAGGCTGTAGGTGGACACTGGACAAGGCTGCAGGTGGACACTGGACAAGGCTGCAGGTGGACACTGGACAAGGCTGCAGGTGGACACTGGACAAGGCTGCAGATGGACACTGGACAAGGCTGTAGGTGGACACTAGACAAGGCTGTAGGTGGACACTGGACAAGGCTGCAGGTGGACACTGGACAAGGCTGCAGATGGACACTGGACAAGGCTGTAGGTGGACACTAGACAAGGCTGTAGGTGGACACTGGACAAGGCTGCAGGTGGACACTAGACAAGGCTGTAGGTGGACACTGGACAAGGCTGCAGGTGGACACTAGACAAGGCTGTAGGTGGACACTGGACAAGGCTGCAGATGGTCGCTGTGCAAGGCTGCAGATGGACACTGCAAGGCTGCAGATGGTCGCTGTGCAAGGCTGCATTGATGGGCATTTAAAATGTAAGTTTTTTTCCTTAAACTTCCCTCCTAAAAGTTTTTTCCTTAAACTTCCCTCCTAAACTTGAGGTGCGTGTTAAACGCCGATAAATACGGTACGTCGTCCAGGGGCACTCATTTTTTGATTTTTAAAATCACCTGATTAAACTTCATTAAAAAAAAACAAAAAACCAATGAAGCCAGCACATCTAATGGACTGGTAGGCTCTCACTTCTTGTTGTGTCTCTGGGACAGGAAGCGAAAGGAAATAACCTCAATGGGAAACAGACAGTGCCCCAATTTCAAAGGTTTTGACTTTAACTTTTTTGACTTTGACTGCTCTTACTGTAAAGAACCCCTCCTTAAACTGACAGGAGCTTCTTTATCGACTACTTGGTGAACTGCATATTTGTCTTTGAAATTTCTAAGCTCATTACAAGACAAACGCTGGATAAGATATAGCTGTCTTGAGAGTTCTGATATCAACTGCCCTTTATCACACAGATGCATAACCACCTGGACAAAAACAAACCACGACAACCGTTTTTTATGATGTTAGCAACATTTGAGGGGGCGAGTGCAGGCTGCAGATCTAAAGATAATAAATACCTAGATAAAAGCAGCTGTCAAAGTACGCCTCATAGAAGTCAGGTTTATTCATTCAACTTTATCAAAGACACTTAGCCTTGAGCGTATTGAAACCACCAGACAAAGCGCAGAATATGAGACTCTACTTCATCCCACTATACAGAAGGCTCTTTTGAACTTTAAACTTTGATTTATTTTCATCTGTGGAACATCTTATAGCAGGTTTAAAGTGAATGACTCAGTTTTACCAAACATGAAACAGTCTATCAAAAACTTTTAATAGCAGAACAGTGACCCGGCCATGGACATTTAGATGTTTACAGTAGCAGTAAATTAGCTGTAAATGAGCTTTGAAACAAACCCATAATGATTACGGTAGCTGCACTCATTGTACAGAAATTATCCTCAAATTCTAGGGCAAAAACACTTTCACTTTTAGCAGCTCAGCTCCCCCCTCCCAGCAGTGACATGGCAGCCTTCCAGCCTTTTAAGTAAACACAGGTCAGGCATACAAGAGGGGAAGGCAGAGTGCTGTATCCAGACCTAATCAACTTCATTGCATCTCCTGTAAACTTTAACCCTAGTTAACTAGTTTAGTGCATGTAAAACATTTGTTTCCCACCACAAGCGCCATTTATTGGTAATGGAATCACAAAGCAAGAAGCATGTTTTCAGTGTGTATGAGAACGTTCAAAATGTGTAGAAAAATGCGTAGTTAAAGGAGAAATATGGCCAAAGCTGTGGGTCACAGGAGTGCACTTGGTTCTGCATACCAGTGACCCAGATTTAGGCAACAATGGGGTAAAGTCCACTGTTGGCTGACGTCACAGAGCCGTTCCAGGCCGTTCCAGGCTCTGCAGCGATCCCGACCATAATGTAGACATCCGCCCAGATGCCTGACTGGCAGGAGGCTCAGCCTCTCAGTGTTCCACTGGAAGACTGAGCCAGCCGCTCCCGCCCCCTCCACAGCTTAGTGCTCCATTGAGCGATAGAGGGGCAGAGCACAGAGTGGCGACTTACTGTCACTACTCTGTGCTCAGAGTGAATCCAAGAACCGAGTGATCAGTAGTCTTTGATTCACTATATTACCAAAAGTATTGGGACACATGCCTTTACACGCACATGAACTTTAATGGCATCCCAGTCTTAGTCCGTAGGGTTCAATATTGAGTTGGCCCACCCTTTGCAGCTATAACAGCTTCAACTCTTCTGGGAAGGCTGTCCACAAGGTTTAGGAGTGTGTCTATGGGAATGTTTGACCATTCTTCCAGAAGTGCATTGGTGAGGTCAGGCACTGATGTTAAACGAGAGGGCCTGGCTCACAGTCTCCGCTCTAATTTATCCCAAAGTTGTTCTATCGGGTTGAGGTCAGGACTCTGTGCAGGCCAGTCAAGTTCCTCCACCCCAAACTCACTCATCCATGTCTTTATGGACCTTACTTTGTGCACTGGTGTGCAGTCATGTTGGAACAAGAAGGGGCCATCCCCAAACTGTTCCCACAAAGTTGGGAGCATGAAATTGTCCAAAATGTCTTGTATGCTGATGCCTTACTAGTTCCCTTCACTGGAACTAAGGAGCCAAGCCCAACCCCTGAAAAACAACCCCACACCATAATCCCCTTTCCACTAAACAGGGGCTTTGCTAGGTCTACAAAAGATCTGGGGCTGGAGCCCATAGCAGCGTAGTAAAGAAAGTCAAACACTTGGGTGGGCTTACACATGTTTATACAGTAATATACGTGTGTGTGTATATCCCCAGAGAGCCCCCCACTTACATCAGAGTCCCCAGAGAGCCCCCCCTTACATCATGGTCCCCAGAGAGCTTCCCCCTTTACATCAGGGTTCCCAGAGAGCCCCCCTTACATTAGGGTCCCCAGAATGCCTCCCCCTTAAAATTGGGGTCTCCAGAGAGCCTCTACCTTGCAATCAGGGTCCCCAGAGAGCCCCCCACTTACACCGGGGTCCCCAGAGAGCCTCCCTGCCCTTTGGGGATCCCTGCAGAGACTCAGGGCTATGGGCCCCAGATTCGGGGCTATAGCCCCAAAAGCCACCCCCTAGTGACGCCACTGCCACTAAATGATTTGGACCAGTGCACAAAGCAAGGTCCATAAAGACATGGATGAGCCAGTTTGGGGTGGAGGAACTTGACTGGCCTGCACAGAGTCCTGACTTCAACCCGATAGAACACTTTTGGGATGAATTAGAGCGGAAACTGTGAGCCAGGCCTTCTCGTCCAAAATCAGTGCCTGACCTCACAAATGCGCTTCTGAAAGAATGGTCAAACATTCCCATAGACACACTCCTAAACCTTGGGGACAGCCGTCCCAGAAGAGTTGAAGCTGTTATAGCTGCAAAGGGTGGCCCAACTCAATATTGAACCCTACGGACTAAGACTGGGATGCCATTAAAGTTAATCTCTGTGTAAAGGCAGGCGTCCCAATACTTTTGGTAATATAGGGTATGTTTGTTTTGTTTGATTCCAACATTTCAAAACTCAAAAAAGTGCATGACCCTCTTTACCGCGTTTTATTAGTATAGGGCGGCCCACTGAAATGAATGGGCTGCCCTATGCACAAAGCACTCAGTAGGTGGTGTTTTGGACCTCAGCAGAGAGACCAATGCTTCCCCACAGAGGTCCTTCTCTGCAGCTGATTGGGAGAGGACAGGCTTTTCTACTCAGGCTATGTGTATGTGTATTGAGGAATTACAGACCAGACTGTCATCCCTGAGTTTTGTGCCAAAGAGTTTGATGGAATAGTCAAATGCCCTAAGTGATTCGCCTAACATTTCTGGGTTCTGGGCACCAGAACAGCCTAATCTGTCATTTTACAACAAGCCTGTATTACCATCACGCTATATATGTCTTTGATCAATGCATAACAAAGCCATTGTGATCTGGGTACAAGACATGCTGCAGTATGATATCATAGTGAGTATAGAGCTTTAGATAGCAGGGCAGCCAGGTGCAGAGAGCAGGCCAAGCAGAGACTGTAGTTTGTCTTTCTGCTTTTAAAGATTATTCATTCAAATTGTGTCTATATTGGCCACTAGCCTTTATATAAAATGTAATCCACCTTTACTATAATTCCCGCATTCATACGAGCACATTGTATTTATGAAATCCCTTCCGCCCTCTATTTTCCTCTTCATCCTTCAATTGAAGTCCTCTGTGTATAAAGCCTCTTTTTAATGCTCCTCTGCTCAGGTCTACCAGCATTTATCTGGCCCATATATTATTTATGGCTATGGCTGCTGTGTAGTAGTTTCAGCATATTAAAGAAGAAAACATTCCTGCGAAGTGCATTCAGATCTAAACTCATACTACCGAGCAGCTTAGCCCTAAAGCACGCACAGCATTTTTTTAAGCATCTAAAGTTTAATACAAATTCTAATGGGTTTTATTATTAATGTTCAAGGTTCTTTATTGGCATGCTGCTTTTTTTTTCCATTTTATTTTTTTCATTTTTTTTCACTTACCCCAGTACCAGATGAACAAAGCCATGGAATGGATTAAAGGATTGCACCGTTGCCTTGCCTTGCAAGGCTATGGGTTCAAGTCCCCCTTGGGGTGTTATTTAAATGCACACCATATACTGTATACCTCCGTTTGGACAATAACAGCGTTCTCCCGTTACCTACAACATACCTGGAGCGGTGACATTGTCTGTAGGCTAGCCCATCCTTTTTAAGCATTCCCTCATCTCCCCTGCAGCTGCACTGGCTGACACAGGGAAGCTGGATTATGTGGCCAGACCAAAATGGCCAGAAAATAGGCAAGTATATACATCTTTCTTACACAGGTTAGGAGGGGGGCAGGGACATTTTTAAGAGTATTTAACCAGTTCCGGACCAGCCGCCGCAGGTTGGCTCAGCTGGTAGAAGCATCGTAGCTGTATGTCGGGGGCTGATTGGATTCGCTCCAGAACCGAACAGTCCCCAGGCTCAGGCCAATGATTTCTGGCCTGGACCTGGTGATCGGTTCTGGCGAATGAAATGTAAGTGTAAACACAGGCAGGGGAAGTGATGTCATCTCCCCTCGTGGAACTCTTTTCCGTTCCAGAGAGAGGAGAGATTACATCTCAGAGTAAGTTGCACCAACACTACACTGACACAGTACACATAGGCACACTTGTCACCCCCCGATTGCCCCCCCCCCAGTTAATCCCTTCACTCCCTGTCACTGTGTCACCCAGTGCAGTGTTCATATTTTTTTTTTGATCACTGTACTGGTGTAATTTGTGACAATAATCAGTGTTAGGGTACTTAGTGGTAGGCCCAGGTAGGTCTAGGGACCCCTCCTAACCCCCCTAATAAAGGTTTAACCCCATTGATCACCCCCTGTCACCAGTGATCACCGTATTAGTGTCACGGGTGATGCTGGTTAACTAGTTATTTTTTTTATAGCGTCATGGCAACGCCGTATATATTACCTACATAAAGGTTTAACCCCCTGATCACCTGGCGGGTGATATCAGTTTTAGCCTCAATCAGGGTCTGTGTCGCCCCAGGCAGCGTCAGATCAGTGCCAGTACCGCTAACACCCAGGCACGCAACATACACCTCCCTTAGTAGTATAGTGTCTGAACGGATCAATATCTGATCTTATCAGATCTATACTAGTGTCCCAAGTAGTGTTAGTGGGGTCAGCCCAGATACCTGCTAGCACCTGCGTTTAGCCCCTCTGCCCAGCCCAGCCCAGCCCATCCAAGTGCAGTATCAATCGATCACTGTCACTTAAAAAACACTAAACACATAACTGCAGCATTCGCAGAGTCAGGCCTGATCCCTGTGAACGCTAACAGTTTTTTTGGTAGCGTTAGAAGCAGTCACTGACAGTCGGGTGCTCTTTTTTCCTGTGAGTCTCACTAGTTGTACCAGTAAATTTATAGGATAAAATGTTCAATCGAACGGACACAAGGGAAGAGGCCTTCACGTTTCTGAGCCTGACAGATGAGAATGAAGAGCAAGTCACCCATCTGTCCGATTCTGGCTCAGAATAAGAACCTGGAGACAGCAGCAGCACCCTGACAGATAGCTCTGACGATGGAGTAGTGGTCCCTGCCAAGATCAGGCGTACCCAACCCCGTTCTGCTGTCGTTGAGATGCAAGAACCGCAGGTCTCTCGTATGGAGCAGAGAGCCAGTACTAGTGCCGCTCATCCTTCTGGTGAACTGGCAAGCACTAGCGGCCTAGTACATCCTGGTTGTACATCAAGCACTGCAGTAACACTTGGTGACGTGACGAGTCCCATAAGTGCAGTTCAAACTTGTGAGGTGGCAAGCACAAGTAGTGTCCCGCAGCCACCAAGAAAAAGACAAACACAGGCCCATCGAGCCCATAGTGCCCTTTCTGCTGCATTTGCCAATCCAAATTGGGAGCCCACCACTTCTGCAGCACCCGTACTTCCCCCATTCACTGGCCAACCAGAAGTCAGGTGGAAACAGTTGATTTTACGTCACTTGATTTTTTTTCGCTGTTTTTCACTGAAGATCTCTATAGATCTATTGTGGACCAAAGCAATTTGTATGATGGTCTATTCATCGCCGCTAATCCCCAGTTGACCCTTGCCAGAGATTGAAAACCTATTACGGTTTCCACATTTAAGACCTTTCTGGGCCTATCCCTCCTCATGGGCATAGTTAAAAAAAGTGAGTTGCGGTTCATGAATTTCAATGACAATGAAGTCTGTTGTCCTCAGGGTGACGCTGGCATAAAAAAGTGTCTGTATATTTATTCCAATTGGCTCTGCTGAATGCTTTTGTGCTATGCAAAGCTTCAGGACTAACTGGATCCTTCCTAAAATTCTAGGAAGAGATTGTCACATCCCTTCTGTTTCCAGATGGTTCTATGGCCCACCTTCCCAATGTAAATGCAGTGAGCCGGCTGCATGAGAGGCATTTTCCGCATGTCCTCCCTGGTACCCCTGCCCACAGAATACCCCAAAGAAGATGTCGTGTCTGCAGAAAATGCAGATGTAGGTGTGACACCCGCTTTTATTGTCCCTCCTGTCCTGACCAACCTGGTCTCTGCATCAGTGACTGTTTCAAACGCTACCACACACTAGTGGGGTATTAGTGTAGGGTACAGAACTACACAGTCCTAGGGCACACTTACACAGGGTTTTGAAAGATAAGATGGGCATCACATTTTGAGAGACCCTAATCTGGAACGTTTACAGTTTATATAAAAGTGCAAAAAAAAACAAACCACAAAAACACAAAACAATAAAAAAGCCAAAAATAGTTGTGGTTTTATTTTTCTTCTCTCTCTATTGTTCTCTCTCTTATGTCCGCTCTCTATTGTCTGCTCTATTGTTTGATCTCTATTGTTCTATATCTATGGTTCTCTCTCTATTGTTCCTGTATTTTAGAACTGTAATGTTTTATTTTTACTATGTTTTATTGTATTTGCTTTGCGGGTATGGTATGTCTTACTGTTATACTGTAATGTTACTTTGTTTTATTGTTACCAACATTTGCTTAGCAGGTATGCCGTTAAGCTGCAGCACTGAATTATCTATCTTGACAGCAACAGCGTTTGCTCTCACGATACGTAAATCAGCGACTCCAGCGCTGTAGGAGGTGATTTCACCAGCACAGTTAAAAACAAAATGGTGCATGTATGTCCATCATTATAAGTGGGTGGATGAAGGGCTGTATTCTAATGGTGGGCATACCCACAGGCTGCATGAAAGAAGGAACATTACAATATATGCCCAACAAGGACCAGCAATGTACTGGTATGTTGCTGGACTTTGAGTGGTTATACCAGTATGATACCTGCAGGTTTAGGTATCATCTTGGTACCATTTTTTTCAGCCAGCGGTCTTTCATGTAAAAGCAATCCTAGTGGCTAATTAGCCTGTAGACTGCTTTTAAAAGCAGTGGGAGGGAACGTCCTCCCACCGTCTTCCATGGTTTTCTCAGGCTCTCCTGTCCCAACAGGGAACCCAAGAATGCAGACGGTGGTTCCGCCAGCTGACCATAGAGCTGATCAGAGACCAGAATGGCTCCAATCATCTCTATGGCCTAAGAAACCGGAAGCTAGAATTATTTCAATTATTTTGCCGGATATAGACGGCGCC
This sequence comes from Lithobates clamitans, assembly GCA_037952925.1. Classification (NCBI taxonomy): domain Eukaryota; kingdom Metazoa; phylum Chordata; class Amphibia; order Anura; family Ranidae; genus Lithobates; species Lithobates clamitans. The sequence continues at coordinate 10,208,272 of JBBGZY010000292.1, read as the reverse complement.
ATTGGGAAATTGGGAAAGCATTTTATTACGCTGATCTTGGTGTGGTCAGATGCTTTGAGGGCAGAGTAGAGATCTAGGGTCTAATAGACCCCAATTTTTTCAAAAAAAAGAGTACCTGTCACTACCTATTGCTACCATAGGAGATATTTACATTCACTGAGATAACAATATAAATGATAAAAAATAAAAATAAAAATGAAAGGAACAGTTTAAAAATAAAATAAAAAAGCAAAATTAATAATTAAAAAAAAAAAAAAGCACCCCTGTCCCCCCCCGTGCTCACGCACAAAAGGTGAACGGTCTGGTGTCATATGTAAACAGCAATTGCACCATGCATATGAGGTATCACCGCAAAGGTCAGATCAAGGGAAGTAATTTTAGCAATAGACCTTCTCTGTAAATCTAAAGTAGTAACCAGTAAAGGATTTTAAAGGCTTTTAAAAATGTATGTAGCTTGTCGCCGCTGCACGTTTGTGCACAATTTTAAAGCATGTCGTGTTTGGTATCCATGTACTCAGCATAAGATTAACTTTTTTATTTCATCAAACAATTGGGCAATATAGTGTGTTTTAATGCATTAAAATAAAAAAAAAAGTGTTTTTTTCCACAAAGATTGCGTTTGAAAAATTGCTGCGCAAATACTGTGTGAAAAAAAAATTGCAACACCCACCATTTTAATCTGTAGGGCCTTTGCTTTAAAAATATATAATGTTTGGGGGTTCAAAGTAGTTTTCTAGCAAAAAAAAAAATGTTTTTCAAAGAGTACAAAAAGTGTCAGAAAGGGCTTTGTCTTCAAGTGGTTAGAAGAGTGGGTGGTGTGTGACATAAGCTTCTAATGTTGTGCATAAAATGCCAGGACAGTTCAATCCCCCCCCCCCCCAAATGACCCCTTTTTGGAAAGTAGACACCCCAAGCTATTTGCTTATAGGCATGTTGAGTCCATGGAATATTTTATATTTTGCCACAAGTTTCGGGAAAATTACAAACTTTTCTTTATTTTGCACAAAGCTGTCACTAAATGATATATTGCTCAAACATGCCATGGGCATATGTGGAATTACACCACAAAATACATTCTGCTGCTTCTCCTGAGTACGGGGATACCACATGTGTGGGACTTTTTGGGAGCCTAGCCGCGCACGGGACCCCGAAAACCAAGCACCGCCTTCAGGCTTTCTAAGGGCGTAAAATGGAGATTTCACTTCCTCACTACCTAACCCCCACAAATTATCCCATTTTGGAAAGTAGACACCCCAAGGTATTTGCTAACAGGCAAAGTATTTGCAGCGCTCTGGTGAGTATTTTGCAGCTCTCATTTGTTTTTGAAAATGAAGAAAGAAAAGAAAAATGTATTTTTATTTTTTATTTTTTCAATTTTTATTTTTTCAATTTTCAAAACTTTGTGACAAAAAGCGAGATCTGCAAAATACTCAACATGCCTCTCAGCAAATAGCTTGGGGTGTCTACTTTCCAAAATGGGGTCATTTAGGGCGGTGGGGGGGTTTGTGCTATCTGGGCATTTCATGGCCTCGGAAACTGTGATAGGTAGTGAGGAGTGAAATCAAAAATGTATCCCCTTAGAAATCCTGAAGGCGGTGCTTGGTTTTCGGGGCCCTGTACACGGCTAGGCTCCCAAAAAGTATCACACATGTGGTATCCCCGTACTCTGGAGAAGCAGCAGAATGTATTGTGGGGTGTAATACCTTATATGCACATGGCATGTTTGAGCAATATATCATTTAGTGACAACTTTGTGCAAAAAAAAAAAGAAAAAGGTTTGTAATTTTCCCGCAACTTCTGGCAAAATATAAAATATTCCATTGACTCAATATGCCTCTCAGCAAATAGCTTGTGGTATCTACATTCCAAAATGGGGTAATTTGGGGGGGGGGGGTTGTGCTATCTTGGCATTTTATGGCCTTCGAAACTGTCATAGGTAGTGAGGAGTGAAATCAAAAATTTACGCCCTAAGAAATACTGGGTCCTTTACGTGGCTAGGCTCCCAAAGTCTCACACATGTGGTATCCCCGTACTCAGGAGAAGCAGCAGAATGTATTTTGGGGTGTAATTCCACATATAACCATGGCATGTTTGAGCAAGATATCATTTAGTGACAACTTTGTGTAATTTTTTTGTGATTTTTCAATCAATGGGCTCAACATGCCTCTTAGCAATTTCCTTGGGGTGTCTACTTTCCAAAATGGGGTCATTTGGGGGAGGGTTGTACTGCCCTGCTATTTTAGCACCTCAAGAAATGAGATAGGCAGTCATAAACTAAAAGCTGCGTAAATTCCAGAAAATGTTCCCTAGTTTGTAGATGCTATAACTTTTGCGCATACCAATAATTATACCCTTATTGACATTTTTTTTTACCAAAGACATGTGGCTGAATACATTTTGGTCTAAATGTATGACTAAAATTGAAAATTGAGTTTACTGGATTTTTTTATAACAAAAAGTAGTTTACTGTTCAATCAGCAGGCTGAGGATGGTAAGAGTTTTGGTTGAGGTTTGAATTCAACTGGAACCTCTCAACATGAATAAGCAAAAGCTCCATAAAAAAACGCTATGTGGATGGCCATAGTCTTCACCCTACAAAACAAAATAGGCAAAGTGGAATACTGTTGAAACATCTATCTTCTCTTACTTGCTTCTTTTGGACATTGTCCTATTTAGCTATCAATCCTAGTCAGGAAAAAAAAAGTAAATCCTAGTCAAGAAAAAAAAAATGTACAAAAAAACTGAAAAAAAACAAAAACGTTTTAACTATATAAAGGTTTGATGAACCCTTACAGTTTGCCATTGATTTCTAGGCTTGAAAATAGAAATTGCCTAGAATTAATCAGATCTTCTCCGGCATGCCAAATGTATTTTCGTCCTCCGTAATCTTGGCCAAAACTGGCATGCCCCCTTCTTATCTCGGCAGGGTGGTGACTTCGACATGTGCCATCAAGCTGGCAGGTTGATATTATGGATAATTTGAGTCACTGCTTTACAAGACACCCTTTTTTCCTGTAACCATTGAAATGTGGCAGGATTATACCATCCATTTACATTGGCTTGTTCTCAACCGACTTGTACTTTATAAAGACAACACACTGTATTACTATGTTTGAAGAAACTAGAATGACTTACATAAGATGGGTATCTCACAGTACTTTAGATGTAGGCCTTATGGCTCCTTTTGTTAAAGTGGACCTTCCCCCCCTTTCCCTAAATTTCACATTAGCTTGCATCTTTGTATCTGTCTGCTGATGTGAAATTGACCAACACTTTTTTTTATGTTTTTTCGCTTTAGCTATCATTTTTTTTTATTCCACCTTCTGGGTTTTCTGAAGGCAGTGGTGATGTAGTCCTGGCTGAGGAGATGCCCCCTGCAATGTCACCATAGCCTTCAGGGAAATTCCGTACCTTAAACAGGACACAGAGAAAAACAAAAAACTGACTAACCAGACCCTACTCTATCCAAAATGTGAGAAACGTTTTTGGCTTTAGATAGGGGTTGCACTTCTGCCTTAGTTGTTTGCAGCACTAGGGTCACCAGTATAAATCTCAAGCAATATCTGCATGGAGTTTACATGTTCTCCCTGTAATTGTTTCCTCCAGGTACTCTAGTTTCCAAAGACATGCTGGTAAGTTTATTGGCCCTAGTGCATATGTGATAGAGCTGCACGATTAATTGTTAAAAAAATTTGATCTCGATTCAACCCTCCTCACGATCTTAAAGGGGTTATAAAGGTTAGTTTTGTTTTTAAATAACAAACATGTTATACTTACCTCCTCTGTGCAAGGGTTTTTCACAGAGTGCCCCCAATCCTCCTCCTCTGGGGTCCCCCAGTGACGCTCCTGGCTCCTCCTCTTCCCGAGTTCCTCCCCGGAGAGCCGCTTTCCATGGGGGCACTCGTGTGGGCAAGCTCCTGAGTCCCGCTGCTGCATCCATTGATACAGACAGCAAGACTCGGCCCCACTCCCCATGCTCCCGTGTCACTGGATTTGATTGACAGTAGAGAGAGCCAACTGCTATCAATCTATCCAATGAGGACCCAAGACAGCGGCCGGAGCTGCTGTGCTGCCCGCATTGCTGGAACAATTGGGTTCAGGTAAGAAAAAGGGGGACTCTGTGGGGCAGCTGCACTTCCGAAGGTTTTTCACCTTAATGCATAAAATGGATTAAGGTAACAACCCTTGAGGGTTTACAACCCCTTTAATCCGACATTTCCTCAATTCTATGTAACAAGTTCTCTGCTCATAGCTGTCAAAAAAAAAAAAGCTGGCAAAAGTTTATCAACATTTTTCAGCGCTGGGAGATAAAGAGAAACATTGTGACATTTTGTTCTTTTAGATCAAAGGGAAGAGCTTCTGTCTGTAAATAAGGGCAGTCTAACCAGTTAAAGTCCAAGCCTTTTACTGACACGTTTTCCCTAGAAAATTACTTAGGACCCAGAGGTCTTTCAAATTAAATTTTTTGGGAAAAAATGCACTTCAATGAATTAAAGAAAAACTAAACCGTAAAGTTAGCCCAATTTTTTGTACAATGTGAAAGATGATGTTACGCCATGAGAATCGTGATCTTTATTCTAAGTAAAAAAATCGTGTATCTCATTTTAGCCAGAATTGTGCAGCTCTAGTATGTGAGATAGGGACCTTAGATTCTAAGCTCCTAGGGGGCAAAGACTGATATGCATTATGTAAAGTGATGTGAAAACTGTTGGCACTATATAAATACATGTAATAAATAAATAAAATATACTTAAATTCCGCTGCAGTAGGAAGATTTATGGTGAATACATTTCATAGACTCCTGAATGAGAAAAGGGACAGATTTACAGATTTTCCCATGATGAGCCCCACCGAGTCACTATAATTTAATCAGACCCTATCACTTAGCGGTCAGCGGCCCTGATTCACCAATCTGCAATAGCACTTAAGATGCACTAAAGTAGCCTCTCAATGCATATTATGACATGTGATGATATGGCTTGAGAGGCTACTTTAGCATGTCTTAAGTGCTATCACAGCTTGATGAATCAATCACTGTTTGATAAAAGTTCTAGCAAGGTCTACAGCAATATCTCAAGAGCAGAGAAAGAAACTGCAATAAAGTTTGCTATCTTTCCAGTAAATACAATACATGTTTACCTGGAGGGGGTTCATATTTCTTCAACAACTCTAGAGTATCACTTTAAGGGCTTACTTGTCGCATTCAGTGTGTGATTTCACATGTGCAAACTGCATAAGTTTGTAATGTGTTTGTGGTGTATTTGAAGTGCGTTTTTGATGTGTTTATTTATATTTATTTTTTACTGAGTTACATTTACAGGTATTTGTGGAGCATTCATGTGCATTCCATTGCAACAAAAAAATCAGTGCCCCCCCGAAAGCACTGCATGGTGTAAAATAGGCCCATTGAAATACATTAATTTTTCCTGCATGTGCTTTTGTACTGCATTTAAAAATACAGTGGACTGCATATGCTGTAAACAAGCCCTAAAGTGAATCTATAGTCTTCAGTTTAACAGATAGATGTGTGAATGTGATAAACCTTCAAAAAGTGTTCTTTATCAAGGTTTATTTATCACATTAATCTCCTTCTGCTGCCCCTGTGCTTTATTCCTTTTAGGAATTGTAAGAACTATCAGCCTTTTAGCTAAAGCTTAATCAATTTTCTCCCTATCATTTCCTCTTTTTTGGAGCATATAACTAATTCTTTCACATGAAAAAATTGCTACGGTCTGATTACTTTTAAACATCATTATCTGCTTACTTTAAATATTATATATCATTTTTTCTTGCTATATAAGATATTATCCGGATCAGTTTTATTTTATTTTTTTTTTATACACATTAATAATTTGGTCACAATTTCTCTGCATCATATTTAGTGTTTATACTATGATATATGGGGAAACATTTTCTTGAATTAACATTATATAATGCAATATATTCACTTTAATTATATAATTCTGTTGAATAATATATACATCCTCTTGAATAACATTATTTATTGCAATATATATAGATTCTCTTGAACATTATATTTTTATACTATGATATATGGGTAACATTTACTTGCATTATCATTATTTATTGCAATGTATATATTCTCTTGAATTATATAATTCTCTTGAATAATATATATATTCTTTTGAATTAACATTATTTATAGCACAATATATACTGTACGTATATAATTTATTATTCATTTTTTTGTTTATTCATTTCTTTGAGAATGTTAAGGGCTAGCCATGCAACTTCCTACTGGACACAACTGAACCAATAAAGTATTGCAGAGGGCAGACCAGTCCTCAACTGGCTTAGCAAAAGTTGAGATTTGAGGGCCCCATTGATGTTCCTGAAGATAATATGAAGCTGTGTGCAGTTTTATATAGACTGAAACTTTGGTGAAATTTTTTCAACCAAAATATGTAATTTATTTAAAAATCTCCATAGGCGATGCTTTAAAGATTTCTACAGGTAACCAGTTTAGAGTTACAGAGTAGGTCTAGTGCTAGAATGATTGCTCTCGCTCAGAAGTTTGCTGCGATACCTCACTTGTGTGGTGCAAACACAGTGTATTTATGTGGGAGTGACCTTCATATGTGTTCACTATTGCGTGTGACGGGGCGCTTTACTTTTTTTAATTTTTTTTTATTACATCCTTTTCATTTTTACACTGTCTCTTTAAAAAAGAAATGTGATCACTTTTATTGCTATCACATGGAATGTAAACATCCCTTGTGATAACAATACAGCATGACAGGTCCTCTTTATGGAGAGATCTGGGGTCTAAAAGGCTAAAAGGCCCCAAATCTTGCCTCTACCCTTAAAAGCAAAAGATCACAAAAAATAAATAAATAAATATATATATTATCTTTTGCCTTTAAGAAAAAAAAGCCATGTTTACATGGCCTGAGCACCGGAAGTGACATCGCTCTGGTCCTCCAAGGGCATAGAGATGACTGGCGGATCACTTTTATCTGAAAGTCCGACGCCTGAGGGAAAAGAAAATACAGAGGTTATGACATCTAGCTGCAGGCATAACACTGGTATTTAACGTCAAACAAATAACGTATTTTCCCAATTAGGTGGTCGGTAAGTGGCTAATACATCGTTGGATCTGTATATTTAACAGTTTGCCTGGAGTTCAGCTTCAAGCTTGCTGTAGATACAAGTGTATAATTATCTGATCCAATGGGATTGGGCAAAATTTGCTATGTCAATAGGTAGTGGCAGTCACCTCATACAGTCCTTCTAGGAGACCAGGTTGAATGTTTTGGATGAGAATTATAGTCAACTCAAAGAAAAGACTGGAACCATGGTTGTCTATTCCCCCTCCCTCCTATGCATATAAGAGGCCCAAGTATGTAGGTTTTATTATTAAGATAATCCATAGAAATGATTGTTTGGCATTTGGGGCTTTATATTACAGACATGCCTAATGAAGGAGCACGCATGCTCCGAGCATGAACTCTACCACGTCCCCTGTCTGTCAAGGCTGATGTGCTTGCTGTGCTGATCTCATCCAGCCTCAGAGCCTTGGATACCACCGGAGTGGCTGGGACTGCTGATGCACAAATGTCTGATTACTTCTACTCAAACCTGAGTTGAATATAATTAAATAAACTTGATGGTTCTTAATAAAATACTATACTCAGAGTGGCGCCGCTCTCTCTTCCTCTCTCATTGCATGCAGAGTCTCCTTCTGTTCTAACAGATGGCTACCGACAATGATGCTGGTCCGAACATAAGTCTGGCTTCAGTAGCATATGGACTTTGCTCTTTAGAACACTTGTTGGACTATTGGAGTTTTTATTTTACTTCTTCTTCGCTACTCCTGATTACACTACACTAGCTGCTTATCTAGCGCTCCATATTTACCTTATTCCTGGAGCTTTATATTGGCTATATTGTTGGTCTATGGGATGCAAGAATGTAACTTTTCCCCATCCATACATGGAATGATTATCACACTGTTGCTTCAAAAACTTAGCAGGGTTCAAACCTAGGGCCCTACCCGAGGGAACTAATAATGAAGCCACTCTGCTACCCATATAAAGTGTTTATGATTTCACTGGCTGCTTGCTGAAAATGTTTGCAAGACCAGAGTGACAATATAAATACTTCAAAGTTGCAATCATACATGACTAAGTGCATAAGTAGATGTTTGCATACTGCCTGTAGGGAAAAATTTTAATGCCACACAAATCTAATATTGTCATTAAGATATCTGCCTTGTGCATGGAAATTATTGCTCAACCCCACAATTTAATAAAGCAAAGCGTGAACATTTAATATTACATTAGCACCTGAATTGCTATTTCTCGTGCCTGTTCATAAAAGTAAAAAGGACGGCTAAGGCTGCTAGCGAGTGGAAATATTAGATCAGTTGGGGATTAATAACTAAAAACAAGTAAAAGAGGGCGCAATACCATATACCTTGTATACTGTAGCCTATACGCACAAAGGCAGGGTCCATACAAACATATACATAAGCTGTATATGTAAGTATAAAAAGAGTCTTTCAAGGCAGCCACCGAAAGGAACCAAAGCCAGATCCAATGTACTAAGATAAAAACAAGGAAAAGGGGGCGCCACTGAATATATATCAAATAAAATTTATTATTAAAAATAGCATCCACTCACATGTGGGACTGGAGAGTAGATCACAGGTACATCTCGTGGCACACAATGGAGGGAAGGACTACAAATGTCAGCAAGTCCAATAGCACTGGCATCACTCTGATGGGCTAAAGATGAGCTGCGCTGAGTCAGACGTAGTAAATGGGCACACCACGGACAGGAGGGCAGAAGAGCCGTATGAAGTAGTGTGGGTTCCTGGAGTGGAGGATATGAGGGCGTCCAGCCCGTTGCTGTCAGTGTAAATCGAAAGTCCCCTTTTTTTTTCTGTCTTTTTCCTTCCTCTTCCCCCCCCCCCCCCCCTCCTCCCCTTCCCTTCCCCCTTTCTCCCCCTCATTTTTTCTAAAAAAAAAGGGGACTTTCGATTTACACTGACAGCAACGGGCTGGACGCCCTCATATCCTCCACTCCAGGAACCCACACTACTTCATACGGCTCTTCTGCCCTCCTGTCCGTGGTGTGCCCATTTACTACGTCTGACTCAGCGCAGCTCATCTTTAGCCCATCAGAGTGATGCCAGTGCTATTGGACTTGCTGACATTTGTAGTCCTTCCCTCCATTGTGTGCCACGAGATGTACCTGTGATCTACTCTCCAGTCCCACATGTGAGTGGATGCTATTTTTAATAATAAATTTTATTTGATATATATTCAGTGGCGCCCCCTTTTCCTTGTTTTTATCTGGGGATTAATAACTGTACCCGCTCTCTCCTCATATAAACAGCTGATGCCCAACGCCACACTGTGAGATAACGCTTTCTCCGTGCCTATACACAGACAACAATGGAACAGCAATGTAGCCAAGCAATTCATAACCACTTTGGCCCTGTACATCCACACAGAGCGTGATTAGATATTAATTCACTGCAGTCTGTTATGACAATCCCTCACGCTGAGGATACTGTACAAAACAGACTGATCTTATCACATTTACTGCTGTATGGAGTTCCTTTTCCCTTTCACTAAGCTATCTAGAAATAATAGCATTAAAAAAGAAAAAAAATTCAGACCTGTAGGCGGAAGCATTCAAAGAGAGTGCAAGACCAAAAATCACATGTAAGCGTGGACTTGGGTGAAGGTACCTTAGGCCAGATGTGCTCAACCTTCTTTTGAGTGAATAGATGTGCAGTGAGAAAATTCAAGTAATACAAAAATGGCCTTGAGCAGTGTAAAAGAAAAAAAAAGAAAAAAGTTAACTATGGGCAAAACTTAAAACCATGGTTACATGGCTTATAATACCAGCAGATGCAATAGTTATAGATTTAAAGGTACACTACAATCATAATTTAAAGGGATGTCCCAAAGTGTAAATATGGAGCATGCCTGGCATTAATTTTAAAGCTATACCCCAGGAATACAGCCACTTTTTAAAATGTGCAGGCATACTATGAGTTAAACAAACATGTTATACTCACCTGCTCTGTGCAATGGAATTGCACAGAGCAGCCCCAAAACTCTTCTTCTGGAGTCCCCCGCTGGTGCTCTTGGCTCCTCCTCTGTGTCTGCCCCATAGCTAGTGCCTGCTATAGGGGCATACCTGTGGCCTCACTCCGAAGTTGGGCTCCGTGTATTCATAGACACACACAGCATGGCTCTACCCTGTCCCCCAGCTTCCTATCTCACAGGATTGGATTGACAGCAGCAGAAGCCAATGGTTCCCACTGCTGCCTCTGTGCCTGTGAGGAGAGAGAGAACAGCGATGCTGCTCTTGGGCATAGCGATGGATGGAAACAGGAGCCAGGTTAGTAACTGGGGGAGCTGATACTAGAAGATTTTTTTTACCTTAAAGTAATTGTAAAGTCTGTTTTTTTTTTTTTAATAACAAACATCTTATACTTAACTGCTCTGTGCAGTTGGTTTTGCACATCGGTTTTGCACATTGGTTTTTCCCAGATCCTCCTCTTCTCGGGTCCCTCTTTGCTGCTCCTGGCTCCTCCCTCCTATTGAGTGCCCCCAAAGTCAGCAGCTTCCTATGGAGCTGAGTCACGGCTCTGTGTGTCCGTTTAGACATGGAGCGCCAACCTGGCCCCACCCCCTTTCCCCTGATTGGCTGACTGACTTTGATTGACAGCCGCAGAAGCCAATGGCACCACTGCTGTGTCTCAGACAATCAGAAGGAGTGTCCCGGACGGTGTAGACATTAGTGGACATCGCTGGAGAGAGATAGGGGCTCAGGTAAGTCCAGGAGGTGGCACGAACCATAACTCATAATATGCTTGCATATTTTTACAAATTCGCTGAATTCCTGGAGTTCAGCTTTAATTGTGCAATGTAGCACCCTGTCTTAAACAGGGGCTATTGCCTAAATATAGTTTTTGGCTGGGTGGTAGTTAGACTAATTGTATAGTTTTTCACTTGGTCTTTCCTTAAGCTCAGTTGGGTTGTGATTTGTCACTGCTACCAGTAGGTGTTACAGGTATCACTGGCAATAGTATGAGATTTCATAACAAGACTGAGTTATGAATATTAATATTTCCTTCAGCCAACCCAGTAGCATGCTTATGGCCACTGGTGCATGCTGGGGAGGATATACATTTTTGGGACAGGCCTCGTGAACTCCCTCTTTCACCGGGCCTGGGGAGATGCTGCTGGACTGAGCTCTGCTTTTAGGCCCCATAGCTTGTGCGGGGCCTAACGTGCTTAATGTGGACAGAGGTCTGAAGTGGTCCTGAAGCTGTCCTGCCTGTCTCAGGGGAAACTGTGCCAAGGAGGAGACCCAGGGGAAGACCCCTGTTGTCGCAAGGTCCTGGTGACTCACTTGGAGGAGGCCACACTAAGCCTAAGAAACGGAGAGAGGAGTCTGTGAATCAGTCATGTTACTGCCTTTAGTGTTGCCAGGCTGGCTTAAAGGTTCTGAAACTGTGAAGCTGCATATGGATCTGAACAGTCTGCAAGTGATCTGATTGGTTTCTGGGGCCCCTTAATCCTAACCTCCTTGACTGTTCTAGAATAAATCTTTAACAAAGCAAAAATGACTGGCGCCCAGTGTTCTTTCTGGTCCCCCATTTTAGCCATGGACTCAGCCCTGGGGTAAAATGCTGGCCTATCCCTACCTATGGCAGTGCCACCATGCCTCCGAGGTTTTAGGAGGGTGCTAAAGGAATAGGACTTACTTTATGTTTAATATAGGAGAAAGTATTCAGTTGGATGTATTATAAGGGGGTATGGGTTTAAATGTTTATGAGGTTTCCCGCTTTAGAAAAGTCTTTGAATAATGCTTCCAGGTGCAGGACATTTATACCGCCAGTTTTTTGTGCACCTGTTGTTATTGTAGGGTGTTAGGATTTGAGCACATTTTTGAATATTTTGTTGTATGCATTTTGTATTCCTGAGGTTTATCTTTATTGGGTCTGAAAGTGATAGAAAATCTATCACTTGTGAAGAGAACAGGAATAGAGGGGAGATATGGACATCTGTTCTGGTGATAAGGGTCTAAAAGGGGCTTTACGTTACTGAAGAGATTTTTCTCTCACTTCCTGTCGTATCTACCACACAGTCCCCCCAATGGGACATATGACAGGGTTTTCTTCCAATGTTTACTCATCCAAAATAAAAAATAAAATATGGATTTAATTATACTTATACTGTTTTATTTTTATGCTTTTTCATACATATAAATCCACCGCCTCTCAAGAGGCTCATACAATGCAGAAACATTTTGTCAACCATATTTACATCACCTCATCAATTCTCGAAATTGGTTACCTATGTATACCTTATTGTAAGCCATTACTATTTGCCTAACCTCTTTCAAAAGATGGAGGGAGCGATTTATTATACAACATATCAGGAAATGGTCCCCTAGAAAGGGACAATGAAAAATGTATGTGCTACCCTGATCGTGACTCCATTCCCTCTGTTAGTACCATTTCCCCTTTTTTTAAAAGAAAAATCAAACGTACTTTTCTAAAGTTAACTTTCTATATACCATTCACTCTGGCACATTCCATGATACTATGGTATTTGAATGGGTTGCCCATGTGACTATAATTTCTGAGGTATGTTCCCAACACTCAAGTGAACTCAGGAAGCCATGTGGATGAGTGGTGAAACTTCTTCAACTTTACAGACCAAGTCCAGTTGAGTGTAACCATCTACTACTAGCTATACCATGACCTGGATAAATTTGAACCTTCATATAATCTTGAACATAATGAACTGCACGCACATACAAATTGGATTCACAAAAAATGTCTTCAAGCTAAGTATTACATTAATAACTCCAAATGTGCATATAAAATGATATAGTTTTCCATTAAACCACAGAAAAAAAGTGCATGACTATTCAATGAAAGGAAAATCATTTAAAAAGACGCTAGCACGCATTCGCAGTCTTTAGAAAATGCTCAAATGAACAGCAAATATTTTATCGGACTTCTTTCATTTCTGCAGCAAAGCAGAACAGAACATTTTCTGGATGGAACGGTAAGAAAAGAGCCAGATCTAGATGCTGACAATAAAGCGTGGAGGACATTAAGGGTCACATCCTCGTAAACTTTATAAACAACAACAGTTAGACAGACAGAAAGCGATCTATAAAAAAAAATTTATACTTTTGTTCTCAAAACTACGAAACTGTTTTTATTAGCGGCTCATTCGCATACAGCGATAGGCCGAGCAGGCTTCTCTCCTTTTCAATTATGCTGTGCTGTTTATGATTGGCAGGTTAATGTGGTAATATAGCGTGAGTGTCGTCTTGTCATCCTGCTATCTTTTGTCTTTTCTTTAACAACCTTGAAATCCTGCACAGGAGTTTAAGCAGTAAATTCAGATTTTCCCTGTGAAGTTTAGTGTTTGCTGAAATGAAGGCTTGTTACAAATACCTAGACAAACCTTGTGACTTTGCTCAAATATAGGCCGCATTCACACTTGTGTGCTTATAGTGTATTGCCATTCAATTTCAAAGGCTCCCCAACAACAGAGACAACAAATGCACATGACCCTCAGATAAATAGAAAATAAATAGAAAATAAAGATAAGTGCACTTTTTTTTGTGGTCTGTGGATGCATTACATTGAAAATGAATGGGTATGCTCACTGCAATGTTAAGTGGATGTGTCTACAAACATGTGAAAGAGGTCTGGTCTATCAGCAGGGAGAAAAAGAGAAGAATTATTAGAGCACCGTAGAAAATCCTATTCTTCTTTCTGCTCATTTGGAAGTCTTTTTGGATTCAGGATGTAATGCAATACATACCAAACTGCATCTTTATAATAAACATGTGAATGAGCCCTAAAAGAAGATCTGCAGTATACTCCGACCTTAGATTAAAAAGATTTAATTTCTCACTGGAATGTATTGATAAAAAATAATAAAAGGTCTGAAATCATTACATTCTTGAAGAAAATCTAAGAAAAGCTAAGACAAGGGGTATAAACCACTCATTACTTATTCAAAGAAAAAGGGTTGGCTTTAGATATACATTAATTTAAAAAACAAAAACACTTAAATTCACACTTCTAAAGTCAGCCTCCTATGAGCCATTCACACATTTCATGACACAAAGGGATTTGGATAAGGCGAGTTGTGGCTAGAAATGTGTTCCCAACACTCACATGAACTCAGGAAGCCACTTCATAAGTAGTGAAATGTCTATCAAAGTCAAGTTGAATGTAACCAGCTAGTACTAGTTCTACAACAACCTAGTTAAGTTCAAATCATAAGACTATAACAAAAATACTGTAACAGCTTGTAGGTGGGATGCAGCACGGTCCCAGTCACAGGACTCAGTCCCAGTACAGTAAAAGAAGTGGTATTGAAATAATGCAGAGACAGTTCACAAATAACCCGATGGGGAAGCAGCCCATACCAGGAATATTGCAGCCTGGTCATCTTGTGCCCAACAGCAGGTGTCCAGTGAAGTTGCGAACTCTATACTTTCATGGATCTTTCCCTTCCGCTAGTTCTGTCCCTATCAGGCAGCGTACCAGTCCCTACTCTACCAATTCACAATTGGTCACCAAACCTGGGAGGGCGTAAAATAGACTCTTCCTGACCCAAGATGGCTGCCAAAGTCACATGGGGCAGCAGCATCCAATTGGATGCTTCCCCAGTGACACAGGAAACCATAGAGGAACTATTTTCCTCTTGACTTCCCCTCCAACTGCAGTGCTGCTGCGGAGAGTGCCACCTACAGCGGAGAAGATAGACTGCACCTGCCTACACACAAGTGCATACAAATAGGATTCTCATGCAAATGGTGACTTGAAGTTAACTATTAAAATGTCTCTAAATGTGTATTGGCTAAAAAAAAAAATATATAAAAAAAACTCTGCTCCAGGCTCTCCCCAAAGCTGATGACAGGACCAAACACCTAACCATATGGTCACAAGATCTTTGTTGAAGGGGAGACTCAAATTTCAGATTGGATGATGCTCCCCAAAGCTAATCACACATCTAATAAAAATAAAAAAATCACAGTACTCTACTACTACTAATTTACTACAATAGCTATTTAACTATAAATAGTAATATTTTGTAACACCTTGTTTTGGTGAACAATGAAACCATTTCATCACATGGAAATGTCTAAAGTAAAAGCCATATGCTGGGGGTGTCAATCTTAATACAGTGCCTTGCAAAAGTATTCACACCCCTTGGAATTTTTCATGTTATGTTGCCTCACAACCTGGAATTAAGGTGAATTGTTTGAGGATTTGCATCATTTAATTCACAGAACATGCCCACAACTTTTAAGATGTATTTTTTTTTTTTATTGTGAAGCAAGCAACAAATAGGACAAAATAACAGAAAAAGTCAATGTGCATAACCATTCACCCCCCTTAAGTCAATACTTTATAGAGCCACCTTTTGCGGTTATCACAGCTCCAAGTTGCGTTGGATAAGTCTCTATGAGCTTGCCACATCTTACCACAGGGATTTTTGGCCATTCCCCCTTGCAAAACTGCTCCAGCTCCTTCAAGTTGAATGGTTTGTGCTTGTGAACAGCAATCTTTAAGACCCCAGATTTCCTATTGGATTAAGGTCTGGGCTTTGACTAGGCCATTCCAACACATTTATATGTTTCCCCTTAAACCACTCAAGTGTTGCTTTAGCAGTGTGTTTGGGGTCATTGTCCTGCTAGAAGGTGAACCTTCATCCTAGCCTCAAATCACACACAGAGTGGTACAGGTTTTGCTCAAGAATATCCCTGTATTTAGCACCATCCATGTTTCCCTCAACTCTGACCAGTTTCCCAGTCCCAACTGCTGAAAAACATCCCCACAGCATGATGTTGCCACCACCATGTTTCACTGATGGTGTTCTTTGGGTGATGTGATGTGTTGGGTTTGCGCCAGATAGCGTTTTCTTTGATGGCTAAAAAGTTCAATTTTAGACTCATCAGACCAGAGCACCTTCCTCCATGCATTTTCGGAGTCCCCCACATGCCTTTTCACAAACTTAAAATGTACCATTTTGTTTTTTGCTGAAAGTAATAGCTTTCTTCTGGTCACTCTGCCATAAAGCCCAACTCTATAAGCCCAAACTCTATAAGCCCAACGGCTTATTGTCGTCCTATGTACAGATACTTCAGTCTCTGCTGTGGAGCTCTGCAGATCCTCCAGGGTTACCCTAGGTCTCTGTGCTGCCTCTGATTAATGCCCTCCTTGCCCGGTCCGTGAGTTTTGGTATGCGGCCGTCTCTTGCCAGGTTTGCTGTTGTGCCATGTTCTTTCCATTTGGTTATGATAGATTGGATGGTGCTCCTAGGGATTATCAAAGATTTGGATATTTTTTTAAAACCTAACCCTGACTTGTATTTCTCGACAACATTGTCCCTTACTTGTTTGGAGAGTTCCTTGGTCTTCATGGCAGTGTTTGGTGAGTGGTGCCTCTTGCTTAGGTGTTGCAGCCTCTGGGGCTTTTCAAAAAGGTGTGTATATGTAATGACAGATCATGTGACACTTATATTACACACAGGTGGACATCATTTCACTAATTATGTGACTACTGAAAGTAATTGGTTGCACAAGAGCTTTTTATGGGCTTTATAACAAAGGGGGTGAATACATACGCTCGTGCTAATTATCATTTTTTTTATTTCTGAAAAATAGTTTTATGTATTTATTTTTCTAATTTTACTTCACCAACTTAGACTATTGTGTTCTGATCCATCACATATAATTCAGATTAAAAAACACTGAACTAAAGGCTGTAATGTAACAAAATAGGTAAAAATCCAAGGGGGTGAATACTTTTGCAAGGCACTGTATATGCAATATGCAAGTTACAATACAATAAAGGTTATATAACAATCCTATACTTCACATTTTACTGACACAGGATGTAGGAAATCACCTCTGTAGAAAACTGTGCACATTGGGGATCTCTTCCTCCTTCCCAGTTCAATTGAAAAGCTACAAACACATATGAGAAGGTTTCAAAGGCCAAGGATTTAATCCCAAGACAGCTGCTTTGCCACTTGTATTGCCAAACGTTGCTGTAACACTGTCTTCTTTTGACACCAACCAGATAAATCACAAAGATGTACTGTTATGTAGGTACATAGTGCCTGAATGGCAGGACCTGCTTGTTCGCGATCCTACCACATTGGAGCAGCACAAACACCTCCTGATGGAAGTGGTGTGACTGACAGCGTCCTGACCTGCTGCCACCTCTTCCAAATCATACTGCAGACATGTGCAGTGCCATTCCATATTATTGTGGGAGCAGAGGGCAGAACTACATGCTGCCAGCACAATGGCTGTGAATGAGTTTATTGCACACCTGAGATATTGACACAGGAGACATCCTGCCCCACCATATGCTTTATGAACATATCTTGAGGTCCACTTGACTCAGCCATATTATGACTGGGAAATATGAGGGCTGCCATTGCTGACCTTCTTCTGCAAATGCTAGTTGCCTGGCTGTAACGCTGAACCTCTGGCTTTAAAGTGGACCTTGCCCCCTTTCACTAAACATGCAAGTGCAACATGCTGTTATGAAAACATCCTTCATTCATTAGTTAAAGGAGAAGTGTGGGATATGTAAAAAAACAAACCTACATGCAGTACAGTACTCACCTCCATGCTCCAGCATCAGTGTCAAGACCCAGCTGACACTAAGACCAGGAAATGGGCAGTCACATGACCGCCGATGGCTCAGCTCTCAGTTTACTGTCAGTCACTGCTCTCCACTCTGCTCCTCCAGTGCTCACTGGAGTGCCAAACCAAGCAGGGGACAGGCACAACTTGGCCCAGCTCTCAGCATGTGCTGAAAGGCAGAACCAGCTGTCAGTCAGGCAGCTAAGGTGGATCCTGACAATATTGTCAGAATTCTTCCCATGTCTGGCACGGGTCAGCCCTGTCAGCTTATATCAGGCACTAGCCCACTACCAGCTGACTCTGTATCATAGAAGAACAAACGTAAGTGTACTCCTGTGACCATACTTCTCGTCTACACAAACATTTCTTGTGTAGAAGAGCAATTACTGTTTTTTAACTTCTTGCTTTAGTGAGGCCCTGGTGATATAACCCTGGCCTTACAGATGCATCCTGGGAAGTTCCTTTCTCATGTTCCAGGAGGCAGACCCTAAGTTTCAGGCAGAGTGCCAGGAAGTAAATAGAGATGAATTCATCTGTCCTTAATAAAAATGGCCACCATGAGAAGAATGGGGAGGACAAGAATAATAAAGTAGGCAAAGAATAAAACGCTTGCAACTACCTGTTTGTAGATTGCTCTTAATAAACATTTCCAAAGGTGAATTTATTGCAATTTTTATGATAAGTTTCTCTTTAATACTTCATTCTTTCTTCATATTCGCTTTGGGTTTGTGACTCAAATCACAGAAAGAAGAGAGTCAACATTAGAGGCAGGAAAATAGGGGGTTCTGACTGGTTGCATGGACAACACAGCCAACATCCTTGCACTCACATTTATGCACTATTCTCATTTGCATGGGGATTGGAAATCCCATCAGTCTGGAGACTCACTGTAGCAACAGGGAGGTGGCTCCCATCTGGGAACTCCCCAGTTTTTCATGGAAAAGATCATCTTACCTGCCCTGCCTTCTGCTGGAGGTATCTGGTATATCAACACAACCTGAAAATACATTTCCTTGCAGGAACAATTGTATTTTTAAGGTCTTCAGTCTTCTTGAAGCCCAGGAGGCCATGCTAGCGTCTGGCGGGCAAAGTTGCCCCAATCAGACACATGCTTTTTATTTTTACTATAAATTACCTTTGAACAAGCCTATCAATTTCTAAAAGTGAGGTCAACAACAACCCCATTATTTGGTACGCAGACTACTTTAGGAAAACCGAAAGGAAAAAAGATCTGACGGCTTGTGTTGCAGTAGTAATACATGAAAATCCAATTTAGTAATTATGCAAATCAGCCCCGTCAAAATATACAAATTTCCAGCCTTGTAATAGTCTCGGTGGACTGTTCCTTCCTGCGAGTGGTAAAGAAGATTCGGTCCTGACACAAAAGCTGAGTGCCAGCATAAATAAAGCAGTATCTAATTGCTTTATATTCCCAGACAAAACAACAGTTCGACTGCAGCGGCGCCATTGCTCATGTCTTACATGAGGAAAACACCGGGGCCTCCCAGCCTGCTACAGGCCTGGGGACATTTTGGAAAAAGTTCTGCCTGCAGCACACACTAGCTTGTTATGAACTAACTGCTACACACGTTTATAGTGCTCATTAGGGATAGATACAAATGCCTTGTCAAATATTGAACATTTAAGAAGCTGGAAAAACAAACTATAACAAAGCATTACACACTGGGTTCTGATTTATAAGTGTATTCCAGTGAAAATTAAACAATTAAATACATACAACCTGGGAGTATCGGGTGGCTGCCTCCTCCGCCACATGGTTTGGGTTCCATCCTCTGTGTTCTGTAGTAGGTTGGCAGATGGAACCACAGGATGCGGTGCAGGACTAGTATGGTGGATGTGAAGATCCACCAAGAGATCATAGATCCAAGGAACAAGTGTCATGATAGGTACGTGTTAACAGTCTTCTTTTATGTGTTTTGGCACTTTTTTGTAGCTATAAAGAACCACTCCAAAAAAAAAATATTTTTATTTTTTAATAGAGTGAGAAAGTACATTTTAAATTTTTTTTTTATGTCTGTTTTCCATTTTTGGATATTTCTCTTCACTCCCTGTCTATTGATGGGTGCCAGACAGAACAAGAAGTGAGGGTAGATGTCTCTGATTTAGGTCTACAGCAGAAAGGATTTCCTTGTCATCCAATCAGAAGAGAGAGACAGGGCTTCCTTTTCAATGCTTAGTTTCCAGGTGGCTGGGGGCATTTGTGAACAGAGCCACTTGGTTGCCATGGCTGAAAAAAAGCCAAATTTGACAGTAAGACCCCTTTCTCACTGGGGCAGTTTTCAGGCGCTTTAGTGCTAGAAATAGCCTCTGCTAAGCACATGAAAACCGCCTATCATTCATTCCAGTGTGCCTTTTCATAGTGGGGCGGTGCGCTTGCGGGACAGGAAAAAAAGTCCTGCAAGCAGCATCTATGGGGTGGGTTGGGAGCGCTGTATACAGCGCTCCCAAAACACCCCTGCCCATTGGAATGAATGGGAAGCGCTTTCAAAGCGACTTAAAAGCTTAAAAGCGGGAGTTTTTAACCCCTTTTTTGGGGTTAGAAGTACCCCGCTAACGGCCGAAACAGCGATAAAGCGCCACTAATAGGAGTGCCGCTTTACCACAGAAGCAGCCACAGCCCGAGTGTGAAAGGGGTCTTAAAGCAGAACTAAAGGCAAAATGACAACGCTTAGGAGCAGACAGGCTATTTATCGCTGAAACGACATGCAAAGTCTCTTCTGTACCATGCACAGTGGATGACTGACTTGTGCATGCAGTTTGGGACAGAAAGGTTATCTTTATGGTCATACTTGTAGGTCATTTGAGTTGACCCAGATGCCTGGATAAAAAACTCCCAGTTAGCAACCCCTAAATCCCGCCTTGTTGCTAGGGCACAAAACTGTGTTCTGTACTAGGATTGAGTGCCCAATGTTTTTTTCATGTCCTAGCAGCAAATCAGGATGTGGGGGGTTGCCAACTGGTGCCCTTTCAGCTTGGCTTCTGGGGGAACCAAAATGGCTGACAAGTATGACAATAACATAACAAAAACATTTTACAAACTTTGCAGTTTTTCTACAATCTACTGGGGCCCCTTGACTGCATAGGCTATTTTCTGAAATAGATTAAATAAGCCTTTAAAGAAGTAGGGCTTTTAGCCCTACTTCTCCCTGTTTTCAGCTGACAGTGGGCCACTGACATCACTCAGCTGGCTCTGGACTTTACAGTTGGGATTCACCCAGATGGCAGGACTGGCAGCTGGCTTAGCCTCTCAGCAAGCCACTGGCAGACTGAGCCAGCTGCTCCCGCCCCCTCCACAGACCAGTGCTCCAGTTAACACTGGAGGGGCAGAGCAGAGAGCAAGTGACTGACAGTTACCAACTCTCTGCTCATTGAAGACTGAGAGCTGAACGATCAGCAGTCTTTGATTGCTTAGTTCTCAGTCTTAGAAGCAGCGGGGAACAGATGCAGCATCGGACTGACGCTGCATCCACCTAGGTGAGTATATATATATTTTTTTTAAGAGCCCCCTACTTCTCTTTTAAGGGACATATGAGCAGTGTTAATTTAGTCGACCAAATTATTTTCATCAACTAAATTAACACTATTTTAGTCAATTCAGATGACTAACAAACAACCTAAACTAAAATGTAATTTTAGTCAAAAGACTATGACTAAAACTAAATCAAAATTTGATGTCAAAATTAACACTGCATATGAATATAGTAATTGTTAATCATTGAGTTATACTGCCGCCTTCAAAAAAAAAAAAACTTTTTAGTTTCAGCATACTTCAGTTTTGTATACAAGTAGTATTAGGAGTAAATCAATAGGAGTGGTGTCTCTTTATGAACTTCAATTGTCATGTGTAAGGAATCGGCTTCAGCTTGTCTCCTCCCAAGCCTCACCTCTATGACTAAACCCGTGTGAGGGTGAAACGCGTCAGAGGGCATAGCTTTGGAGGAGACAAGCTGAAGCCGATTCCTTACACAGGATGACTGGGATGATAGCCAGTATGCAGCTCCTTTTCCTTTTAACAGCTAGCTTTCAGAGTGGGCGAGCCTTATTGGATAGTACTGGAGTCACCGGGTTGTCGGATGATTGTGCTTTGAGCAGCGCTATACACTTTTTTTTTTAAAAAGGTCACAAATTTCCAAGAATTACTATATTCCTGTATCTCTAATAGGAAAGTCAGTTTGCCTTTAAACACAACTGACTGCAACCAGTGAAATTACCGTATTTATGGACGTATAACATGCACTTTTTTTCTGAAAATAGGGGGCAAATCACGGATACAATAGTGTAGAGGAAGGAGGGGGACAAGCGCCGCGAGCCGTCATCTCCTGTTTACTCGGCTCTAACTCGGTTCACACGTCACACACACAGTCCCGCTTCTGCCACCGGCATTGGTCCAATGTTCTGTCTATCACAGGAGCTGGTCCAATGCCGATGGCGGAGGCGGGACTGTGTGTGTGTGACTGCCGACTGAGAGCCAAGTAAACAGGAGATGACGGCTCTGTGATTTCCTGCACTGTTCAGGCTGCATTGATAAAAGATGGTGAGGCTGCAGATGAGCATTGAGGCTAAAAATGGGCATTAATCATGCTGCATTGATGAGATGGGCTGCAGATGGGCATTGATCGGGCTGAATTGATGGGATGAGCTGCCGATGGGCATTGATCAGGCTGCATTGATGAGATGGGATGCAGATGGGCATTGATCAGACTGCATTGATGAGATGCGCTGCAGATGGGCATTGATCAGGCTGCATTGATGAGATGGGATGCAGATGGGCATTGATCAGACTGCATTGATGAGATGCGCTGCAGATGGGCATTGATCAGGCTGTAGATTGGCATTGATCAGGTTACATTGAGGCTGCAGATGGGCATTGATCAGGCTGTAGATTGGCATTGATCAGGTTACATTGAGGCTGCAGATGGGCATTGATCAGGCTGCATTGATGAGATGGGCTGCAGATGGGCATTGATCAGGCTGCATTGAGGCTGCTATTGGGCACTAATCAGGCTGCATTGATGGGCACTGACCCTTATTTTAATTCAAAGTTGTTTATTTAAAAAAATATGTTTTTTTCCTGAAACTTCCATCTTAAAATGAAGGTGCGTGTTATACGCCTGTGCGTGTTATACACCGATAAATACGGTACATCTGCTGGTTTGGGACTGATCTTGTCTATATCTGCTGCTAACGTTCTACCCCAAGAAAAGTCATCTTTTCGTTTTCCTTTTTTCCTTTACACTGTTTGCCAGAACATTCAGTTAACTGAGCAGAACTTTTGTATAATTACCCTACCGAACCAGCCAAAACATGAGTGGCGCCTTGGACACAGCATACCAACACTTACCATACACTAAACTCTACTGCAGCAGTCCCTCTACAAAGGAGACAGGTAACGACATGTACTTTGAATACTCTTACCCGTCGCCACGAATCGGAGTCTCCTCCACGCCAAGCTTTGAAAGCCTGTATCTGGATGTCACGCTCTCTGGTGTAATGTTAAAACACTTTGATAAAAGCCAGTCGATGTGAAGCACATACTACACAACTACATATTTCCCTTCCATGATCTTATAAACGGATTAGTGCCTTCTAGGAGCCTTGGAAGACACTTGAGTAAGATGAGGCACAATGCTAATACCTCAAAATCCAGGTTTTTATAAAAAATCTTTAAAAAATACTTGCAGGGGAAAAAAAAGTGCAGAATATTGTTCACGTTTCTATAACAAGATGAAATTAGCCAATCGCCTTCTCCAGGATTAACACAGCAGCAGGGGTTGCTGTAGATTTGCGTTGTCGATCGCAAGATAAAAATAATGTTTACTGTCTGCTCTGCACTGTGACAGCTCATGCTGAGCCCACAAAACAGAATTCTTCCCCAATGAAGCCTGCGGACTAATTTTTAACACCTCCGGCGTGCTGAGATAAATTGACATGTTTGAAGCAAACTGAGCAAAGCCTGAATTTTGCTTTTAACCCTGCAGCTGTCAGAGGGACCCGCAACATCAGACCAGTTCCCCAAAATATCATTGCTGTATAATGAGCACACACCTGGAGTGGTACTGTAAAAATATTGCAAAAATAAATACAGAAAGGCTGAGTAAAATACATTGCTGCTTTTTTTTTCCATTTTAAAGGGCACCTTGGCCTTATCAACTGGTGCCTCCTCTGTCTCTTCCTGTGCCCCAAAGTGTACAATGAACTGTCCCCCATCCGTACTTTTGATTGTTTGACTGGTTAGCTGATTATTTTACTGGCTGATCCTTCTAGCAACTACTGGATTTAAAGTGTTACTAACTCCACAACCGTAAAATCAGTCCTTATATGCAGTAAAGCGTGCTTGCTATACTCACTGTGGAACCTAACGAGTTGATCCTCTGCATTGTGTATAAAGGCTGTGTGATCCTGTCCCTTTAATCCTCTCCTTTTTCACTTCCTCCAAAAAAAATAACCTGATATTTACAGAGCTAGCAGATGGGCTGCACATGCTCAGTTTGGTATGTATTGCTAAAGAGTTTTTTTTTTTTGGAAGAGTGCATGTGATCAGCACAGGGCCAATCAGCGCTGTTCAGACAGAGGATCAGGGGAGAATGAAAACTCCTCCTACAAGCTTTACCAGGAACTGATACAAGTGACAAGACTGCTATATACTGCTGATGAGAAAATGTATTTATCTGTTTATATTTACTAAAATGATTGCATTTCCATGTTCTGTGTACTGTGGCAGACCAGATATAGTGAATGCAGGGTCCTGGGTTTAGTAACACTTTAATGCCATTAGCTTGACTCTCCTTTATACTGTTATATGAACATTTATCTGTGTTACTTTATCCTTGTCAACTGGATTCTCACTTGAAACATAAAGGAAAAAAAAAGGCACCATGGTAAGTTTGGTCCAATGAGTAAAAAAAGATGGCCAGGAACAGAAAAAATGGTCATACGCTGTTTGAATTTGGACCAGTTTCTAATGAACCAGGTGAAATTTACTCACCCCTTCAGCTGCCTCTCATCCAACATCTCCCCTGCAGCTGCCACTGTCTGATACAGAGAAGCCAGATCATACAACCAGACCGGGTTGAAAAAAAGGTAAGTATACTCATCTTTTTTTACAAAGGTTAGCCAGAATAGGTGTTAGGAGAGGGAAGGGAACATTTTTAACACTAGATAGGTTTATGCTTGAATTCTACTTTAAGAATGACTGATATGGGGTTTTTTCTTTAACCTGTTGGCACTGGCCACACGCAAATATGTAGCCTCTTGGCGGGTGGACCTTGGCGCTGAGCGGCCACATATTTGCGTACACTGGTGTGAATACAGATGAGCGAGGGCGCGTGTCCTGCATGCTCCCAGGGCAGTTACAGGCAGCTTACGGAAAGCTCTTGATCGCTATTTGCATTCGGGAGCTTTTCGATCATTTGACGGCAGTCACATGATCATAAACTCCACCCCGCCTCCTGGCCTCCTAAACCCCCTAAAGGGCCAGAAGGCGTGGGCTTCAAGGGGTTAAAGTAGATCTTAGCCCTTACTGAGTAGCATTTAGTTTACTAAAACTAGTGTGCTTATAATCTGGTGCAACTGTGCATAGTAACCAATCAGCTTCTAGGTTTTATTTTCAAAGCTTAATTGGACAAGCTGAAGTTAGCAGCTGATTGGTTACTATGCACAGCTCAAGTTTCAGTAAATCTTCAGTTTCAGTAAATCTCCCCCACTGTATTATAAACACCTCCATCATAAGGTATCACTTAAACTAAAAACATTCTGCATTTTTTTTAAATAAAATACAATTTTCACTTTTTTTCATGCAAGCCCGAACTACTATGCATTATTTCTCATTGTAGGTTTACTTATAGGTGTAAACAGAGGACTGTTTCGTGCAATGTGTATTGGAATGGACACATGTTGCCTTCGCTGGGAGCTTACATGGCAGGGTGCCAAAGCGGGAGCACAATTACAAAACAGGGACATAGTACTGTAACCTTATAACATGAAGTGCCTGAATATGGACCTTTATGACCATATTACCAAGTATTATTAAAAACAAAAAACTGCACATTTAATGCTAGCTTTCAAAATGTTATTAAGAGCTTATATGAGATTGTAATGATTGGGTATACATATGAACCTCTTATGACAGACCACCTGATATTTTGTCATCATAATCTGCGCAGACCTTTTTTCTATTCATTTGACAAAGCACATGGGTCCCCGCTGCATACAGATACGGTACTGCAGTACAGAGGACTGAGTCAGTCTAATAGGCAGGTTATTAAAAGCTGACAATGTCACCGGATGTCATAAAAGATATATGGGCATCAAGCTACCCGACTGACCAGCGAAGTACCGGAATGACCAATCTCTGGATGTCGCCTGGCAGTGCCCTGACACGCAGGGAATAGATCATGCTGGCAGATATACTTCCCTTCTGCATTTGGAAGTCTCTCCCTTCATTGCAGAAGCATATTTCCTGCTTTGACTAAATGGAGAAATAAAATATGATTTCACAATGCCGGTGAAAGAAGAAGGAAAAAAATCTTGCTTTTTTTTTTTTTTTTTTACATTACTGCTTTTGTCAAGTCATATATCAGAAGCATGGCTTGGAGAATGTAAGGAAGACAGCATCATTGTAGACCTGGTGTGATGTTAATGTGTTGCAGTCACTCTGGTGCAATCCCATATGTCATTCCTGGACACTGATGCTTAGGTTGTGGCAGAATTCCCAATTTCCCCTCCCTAGACATGGAATACAGTAATATATACTGACCTGTTCAGCAATGGAATCAGTTTTCTTTCCTGCTACTTGCAATTACTACCATAGTGACACTCCTGGTGTATACAATAGTGTAATCCTAAAAATAAAATGTAGGCATGCATGCATGCCATACATAAAAATATTTTGTGACCATCAGATTCATTGTGTGTGATATGTGTTAATGGATACACTATATTGAACCAATATAAATGCTGGATTGCTGCCCCCCCAAATGCCAGTAGATCAGGACTTCATAAAGTGAAAAAGAGAAACACACTAAAACATTCTAGTACGGTATTCTCTACCTTTGTACTCCAGGGAAATCCATGAAATAATTTTTAGTACTCGGGAGAACCACTGCTAAAACCAGTTCATTGGAGGTCATTGGGGAAAAATAGCCCCTTACATTTATGTCCAACCTTACAAGCATCTAAATAGATCATTGGTGTCTCAGCTGTCTCTGCCATGTGGTGTTGGCTCCGGAATTATGCAGGCACCATTAAATGGGGGATCAATCAGCCACTACTCACTGAACCCCTAGCAACCTCTGGAGGGAGCCCACCCATTGTCTTATGCTGTGTACGGGGATAGCTCCACTCGTGTCCCTTCGTCTCTAGGCTGGATCTGATCACGCCATCAGCCTAGTCTGGGCTCTGCTACCCTGCCTGTTTTTTTCTTTCTCTGCCTGACTCAAGCCTATGTGGCAGGGGAAAGCCACTGCTATTCCTGAGCTGGGGGACAACCCTGGGGCCACACAGCACTGCTCACTACTGACAATGGCTCGCCAAATGAGCACTGCATTCTACAGTAATAGCCCCACCACTTTAAGTACCCATGTCCCACCCCCTCTCTCCCCCTCTCTCTCACCTCCCCTCTCTCTCTCTCTTTCACCCCCCAATCTCTCTCCTCCCTCCCTCTCTCACCTCCCTTCTCTCTCCCCTCTCTCACCTCCTCCCTCTCTCACCCCCTCTTTTTAAACCCCTTACTTTCTCAACCCACCCCACCCCCTCTCTCTCTTTCCCTTCTTCTCTCTCATCCCCTCTCTCTCTCTCTCACTCCCTTCCTCTCTCACCCCCCCTCTCTCCCTTCTATTCCTATCTCTCCTTCCTCCCCCGTTTTGTTTCTATCCCTCCACCCCTTCTTCCTCTCTTAGTTTATAATAGGAGTTTCATTCATATTACAGGTTCTCAGCAAAAAATGTGTTCTTTTCAGTAGATTTTTCATGTTTTCTCAGTGTAAAAAAAAAAAAAAAAAGTTGTGGGGGTTGTGGGGACACTTCTCTAGCATTGGGGCCCAAATTATGATCTTGCACATAGGCCCACTGCTTTCATAAATTGCCTCTGGTTACATCATAAAGATGCCGTGCAGCAGCCATCCTTAAACCTGGAAGTACCTATGGCTTCTACAAAAAGAAGCCAAGTTTTCACCCAACTGTAGTGGATAGAGGGCCTAACTGGAGTGGGGAGAGACCTAACTATTAAATCAACACCACAAAAGCTACATTTCTCTATATCATTATGATCTAAGATGTTCCTCAGATTTAGCACCAACCCCAATCAAACTCTTGAGTGCAAAAATAAGCATCAGTGTGCTTCCACTCACTTGCAACCAGGTGGGATGAATCTAAAGGTCTGTGAGAGGTCTGACGGTTTTAAATTACCTCTAAGCAAGGTTCACTGTAAAGCTGCAGGCAGCTTGATAGCAATAGCTCCACTTAACCATAAAAGGAAACTTAATTTGTTAACAATTTCATTTTACTTTAGGCTTATAAACTTTTGTTTTATATCCTTTCTTTATATGTATAAAATATGGCTTTCTAATAAGAACACCTGACACTAGCTTTGTCTTTGCTGACTGCTCCAGCAAATCTAAGAAATGTGCTTGTCCACCCCCTTTGCGCACATAAAATTTTCCTGTTTGCTGAGCTGCTAAGCCAGAGTGTAGAGTTCAAGCGTGGCCTTTGGCGAATGTCCTGATGGCAAAGGTGCCTGTCTGCAAGCCTTCAGAGAGAGATGGCTTCTACAGCAGGGCCTATGGAGAAAAAGTTTTATAAACGGCAATATGCCTAGACCTTCTAGACCCCCTGACTTAGTGAAGAAAGAGAACTGGAGCTTCCTGAGTCAACATAGACTGCAACTGATGGAGATGGCAACTGGGGAGTCTGTAGTGTGGTGGTATATATGGCAAGGATAAGGATAAAGGGAGGGCAACTAGTTCAAACATTTTGAAAGTGGAGCTGTACTGTAAAGATTGGGATGTGGCAATTGCGCCAACCCCACCACAGCATCGCTACAATATACCACTTGCTACCAGTAGTGCTACCTGCCCCAAGAGGCGAACAGATGAACTGGAACAAGATAGTAAGCATAATTCTTTTCTAGATTTTACTAATGGAGCAACATTAGAAATTTAGAGGGCCTGTAAAGAAAAGGCCTATCTGTGCTTTCAATTTATAAATAGAATTTGCTCATTTTCACAGCTGCAAAACCGAGCTTTGCCAAAATTCACCGTGCTGGGGGGGGAGTCAAAGCCTGACAGATTCTTGAGGAATTGCTGAATTCTAGCATGATGCCAGAGTGAATTTTTGTTACATTTTGAAATGTGATCCACATCAATAATAAATATAGGTGCTGCATGCCTCTTGGCGAAACAAGTAAATGCCAGATTTGATTCTGACGAGAAAGTGAGGTATGCCTGGCTGAGGATGGAAATGGAGAGGCAATTTTAAATAACAATAATTAAAAGCAACTGTAGATGTTTTAAATAAAAGGCAAGCTATATTAATATACCAGGTCAATTTTTAAGTTAGTATTCTTTTAAACTGATAATTTATCACTATATGTTTACAATTTACAAATTTATATATATATATATATATATATATATATATATATATATATATATATATATACACACACACACACACATAGAATTTTACTTCAAAAACATAAGATTTTTTCCCCAAAGATTTACACATTTTTCTGATTGCATTCTGGGCAAAAAAAAAAAAGCTTCATGACCTTATAATAAATAGGTCCCCTTTTGCTGCCAAAACAGCCCTGACCCATCGAGGCATGGACACCACTAGGTACAGTATTCTGCGGTATCTAGCAGCAAGCCATCAGTAGCAGATACTTTAAGTCCTATAAGTTGTGAGGTGGGTTCTCCATGGATCGGACTTGTTTTTCCAGCACATCTCACAAATGCTCCATGGATTGAGATCTGGAGAATTTGGAGCCCAAGTCGGCACCACAAACTCGTTGTTGTCTTCCTCAAGCCAATCTTGAACCATTTTGCAGTGTGGCAGAGTGCATTATTCTGTTGAAAGAGGCCACTGCCATCAGGGAATACTGTTTCCATGAGGGGTGTACTTGCTCAGCAACAATGTTTATGTCCAATAAAGCAATAAGCAATAATTTATTACAGGACTAATGCCCTGTACACGCGGTCGGATTTTCCGGCGGAAAAAGTGCGATCGGATTGTGTTGTCGGAAATTCCGATCGTGTGTGGGCTCCATCGGACTTTTTCCATTGGAATTTCCGACACGCACAAAGTTTGAGAGCAGGATATATAATTTTACGACAACAAAATCCGATCGGTTAAATTCCAATCGTGTGTACACAAATCCGACGCACAAAGTGCCACGCATGCTGAGAATAAATTAAGAGACGAAAGCCATTGGCTACTGCCCCGTTTATTGTCCCGACATACGTGTTTTACGTCACCGCGTTCAGAATGAACGGATTTTACGACAACTTTGTGCGACCGTGTGTATGCAAGACAGGTTTCAGCCAACATCCGTCGGAAAATATCCATGGATTTTGTTGTCGGAATTTCCGATCAATGTCCGATCGTGTGTACAGGGCATAAGGGTTTCCAAGGATAGTGGGTTAGCTAAAAAAAGAATAAAGCAAAACTGCTTGCTCTACGGGTACAATATGTCTGATTGGAAACTCAGGCTGAGCGGTACAATAAGGAATTGGCCACAGGCAACTGATGGGGATATAGATTTCCTAAAAAAAAATAATATACCTGTTGATCTGACATAAATCTGTTATGCTCCTAACTTCTTGTTGGAACTGAGGACACAACCCCACTGTACAGGGAAAGAGCTCTTTGTAGGTGCCTAGGCCTCTAGGAACTAACCTCCCTGAAACTGCCCTGCAAGAATTTTCTAAGCCTGGTATGATGTCACAAAGCGCTACAGGAACAAGGAAAAACAAGAAAAATACATAAGTTCTAGACATGATCGAGAGCAAGGGTCTCCAAATGTTCTAAACAAAGGACCAGTTTACTGTCCTTTAGACTTTGGGGGGGGGGGGGCAAGACTGTGTCCTGTCAGCAGGAAAAAATAATGCCCTATCATTTGTTTCAGTGGGAGTAATTGTGCCTAATCATTGGTGTCAGTGAGAGAAATTGTGCCCCATCATTGGTGTCGACAAGACAGAGAAAATAAATCACCGCTCAGGAGAACTTGCTTTCAGGTGTGTATTAGTGAATCCTTCAGAGGAGAGGACTCCCAGTGACATCATTGGTGTCACTGGGAGAAATAGTGCCCCATGATTGGTGTTATTTTGCCCCATTGTTGGTGTCATTGGGAAAAAATGTGCCCCATCGTGGTGTCATTGGGAGGAATAATGCTTCTTCATTGGTGTCAGTGGAGGGAACTATGCACCATTATTGGTATCAGTGGATGAAATAGTGCCCCAAGGGCCAGATAACAGTGAGTAAAGGGCCACATCTGGCTCCTAGGCTGCAGTTTGGAGACTACTGATCTAGGGGAAAAGAGGGAGGTTTGGGGTTACATTTGGGTACTGCCTAGACATACCCTCTAAATATGAGGGTTATCATTGATGATCTTATGAAAATGCTAATTGGCTGGCTGTCTGTCTTTGGATTTAGCACTTTTTGAATCAGTGCCGCAGAACGTTAAGATGGAAAGCTTCTGATCATCATACTTGTTGATAACTAGTAACACAAATGTTCAAGCCAGAGGAGTGCCATGACAGCCTGGTAACTTCAGAAGGACACCAACAATGGTAACTTACCATTTCTCTCATGTCAGGTTTCTTTTAAAAAGAACAATATAAAATTTACTCGCTACAGTGTATTTTTCTAAATGTCTAATACACAGAACCTGTAATAAAAAAGGCATTCAATCAGTCTTTGCAGCAATAAATCCCTGTGAAACTTTACAAAGACTCTTTGATTCGGTCTCCTACAGCCATATACTCACTCACCGTGACGAGCTGGCAAGTAAAGCATTTCTGTAGAAAAAAGACAAATATTGTGCTACTTTCTGTCTAGACCCTCCTCCAGCAAACCAGCAGGACTATCATTTGTACACTAAGTTTTAACTGTGCGGAACCAGCAGATGTATGGGATGGTATCACATGCATGCATGGTTTCACTGGACCACCATTGGAATGCAGTAAACATTCTTCAATGGCTGTTAGTACTTTCTAAGTCATACATTTAAAATATTGATAGAGCGGCTGGCTACATGGGGAGACCTGGCCATCAGGCACAACTCTCGTGCCACTGCTACAACACATAGGCATTAGAAAGGATTATAAATACAATTTTCTTTTTCATTACAGCTTATACATTTTCTTTTTCATTACAGCTTATAAATCTCTGAAGGGTTCACATTTTGGAATTTTATGGCGTATTCAATATTTTAACAGTAGATGCAGGACACATTTAAAGAATGAAAGCTAGACACACCAATAATATAAGTGTTTAGATGGGTGCATTGTGTTTACGGCTTTATTGAAGAGGATTGTTGGCAACCGGCAAGTGGAAAATGTTATTGCATTTATTTTGCTTCCTAGAGAAAAACATAGGCTTTACACTTTTTAAGTAATGTGAGATGTAGCCTGCCGTCATCCATTTTATGAGCATAGCAATAATACCCTACAATTTATTAGCCAAGTCAAAAGGAAGAGGGTGCCATTGTTCTGTTTTCCTTCACAATAACTTGAACATACGCTCAACAGTAGGTGTGGGTCCTTGCTGATATTAGCAGACCCTTAGCTCTTCTCAATGACAAGTTAAACATATGTGTGATGCCTCAGTCTATCAGGCAAGCCACACAACAAAAAGAGATACATCAGAGTAGCTCATCTCGAGAGTGAGCAAGAGAGGGTGGCTACGTTCCTACATACAGTGGGACCATGGACAACAAATGTAACCACCCTCTAACAGGAAGTCAGATCACAACAGTAAAAAAAAGGAATCTGGAGATTTGGATGAGGCTGAGCACAATAAAAGGGACTTTTTGAGTTAAAGTGGTTGAAAGAGGCTGAAGGGTTTTTTTTTTTACCCTGATGCCTTAGGCTATGCATTAAGGCAGGGGTCTCCAAACTTTCTTAAAAAAGGGCCAGTTTACTGTTCTTCAGACATTAGGGGGGCCGGACTGTGGCCAGTGGGAGTAGAAAATGCCCCAAGCACCAGTGAAAGTAAATAATGCCCCATCATTGGTTTTAGTGGAAGGAATAGTGCCCTATTCTTAATATCAGTGGGAGGTATAGCACACCATCTTCGGTGTCAGTGGGAAGAATGGTGCCCCATCATTAATGTCAGTTGTGGATGCAATAGTGCCCCAAGGGCTGGATAGAGGCAGGCAAAGGACCACATCGGACTCCAGGGCCACATTTTGGAGACCACTGCATTAAGGTAAAAAACCTGAGTTCAGCTCAGGTTTATAAACACAAAAATGCAGCTCCCCAGTCACCCCTATACTCAAATGAGCCTGATCTCGATCCAGCAATGTGCACAAGAGCAGATGCTCTCTCCTCTCTCTCTCCCCATTGGTTCAGGGATAGCAGCAGGGGCCATTGACTCCTACTGGTGTCAATCACAGCCAATGACAAGGGAGGAGGGGGTCGGGCCGAGCCACACTCTGAACACACAGAGTCGGCTCAGGAGTGAGCCTGCATGAGTTCCTCCATAGCAAGTGGATTGCTGAGGTGGGCACTTGGCAGGGGTGAGGAGCCAGGAGAGCCGGCGGGGGACCCCAAAAGAGGAGGATCATCAAAACCATTACACAGAGTAGGTAATTATATGTTTTTTTTATTTTTTTTAAATAAATGATATCCTTTACAATCACTTTAATAATACATATTTTGATAGAATTTTGTTTAATCAGAGTTTAGTGTCACTGTAAAGGTATGTGCAGCTAATACAGGAAAATAAGGGATAAAATACTAGAGACAATTTAAAATCCCTGCACAATCTGGCTGAAAGGATTAATGAGGTTTAAACCTTTTAAAAGTCTTTCTGACTTTTACCAGTTAGTTACAAATTACGGTAACATCAAACCTGAATATTGAAGAAAGTAAAAGTAATGTTTTGGCTTTCTTAGGAGAATATCTATGTGTGCACAATTATTGGGCAACTATTAGTGTACAGAATCATTATGCAACTAAATGAAAAATGAAAATGTTTCCATCTCATTTGTTTATTTTTATCTGTTAACTTTTTTCTTTAGTCGCGCTGAACGGTTTCATTGCCGTTAATAGGGTGCGACTTGTACTGGGGCTTTGAACTTTCAAATCACATGCAGTGTGAACTAGGCCTTAAGTGTATGTACAGCCAAAAGTCTTTTTTTATTTTAATTTTTGATAGAGTAGGAAAGGGTTGTTTTTGCTTTCTGTGTCTAGCAAGGAGATGTTAGCACAGCAGGGAATAAGTGGACATCTTATTAAGGTAAGAGGAATTTATATTCAGTGAGAGGTGGAACATTTGTCCCCATTGGTTGATTTTCCCTCACCTTTTGCTATGAGGACAACTCAAAATTGTTGGACTTCCTTCCACTTTTTCCCTTTGGTGACAGTGGTCACCAGGACAAATAGAGGGGTGGATGGCAACAGCTGGGAAACAGAGAGCAATACAAATTTAAACAAAGGGTCTCACCATTCTCTACACAATCCAAAAATCTAAAAAATGCCTTTACATACACTTTCACAACTGAAAATAAACTTCTCCCAAGAGTGGCTCTGTAAGCATAAGGTTCATAAGAATGCTTACTATGTGTTCCTCAGCACACAGCGAAAAACACTGAAGCTCTAGTTTTATGGATTCTACACAGGTATGTAGCTATAATGGTCAATGCATTTACTAATAAATTAGATTTCTCTAGCAGAGAAAAAAAGCAGAAAAACTTGAACAGCAGGGATTGTAAGAGGGAATTAATGGCAAGCTACTCAGGAGCTGCGTGTCTTACCGAACGCTGCCCGGGAACATCCTGAGACTAGGTATTTTAAATTTTGGAGTATGACTATAATACGCTCCACAACACAATGAAATTTCTAATAATAGTAAGCAATGATGTGTTAAATTGAGACACTTCCAGCCAGAATACGAGGAACTTTACAATGGATTTAAGGTCTGAGCCTACTTTATCTCTTTAGTGTCAGCTTATTGCTTTTAGCTGCGATTTCCAAAATGTCATTTTTTTTAAAATTACACAGCAGCATTTTTACTGTAATTCATAAATCATAAAAAAATAGAATAAGAAAACGTCAATATTTTTACAGAGAGGTGATAACTTAAAAGTGATAGAGAAAGGATAAAAGCAATTCATGAGTTTATAGACAGTTTTTAAGAAAAAAACATTTTGGAGCCATCTATACCAGAGGTTCTCAACCAGGGTATCTTTAGTCCTTGGGAGTATAGGAATTAAATAATGGGGGTTAGGGACAGGGACTGGATCACTGGAAATAATTAAAAAAAAATTTGAAACAAGATTCTTTGCATTATTGAACCAAGTAAAGAAATCGACTTGATGTGTCAGATGTTTAATGAGTAAAGTTATCAGTAGCTGTACCTTTATTCCAATTTTGAATGTGCTGATCTTTCCTGCTACTAAGAACACCATCCTGCCAATCATCTAGAGGTGGGGAGAGACTGGTCCCACATCCTTCCAAAATCCTTATACCAGGCAGTTCTTACACAAATATAAAGGTGCTGCTGGTAGTGGGGGCATGGGCATAACAGAGGCTACCTCAGATCCTCCACATCACACCGATGTGAACTATGCGTGACGCAGGGAGTGCCATCAACCTGAGACTTCTGTTGGATGTTGCTTCTTAGTGGGATACATTTAGAGGGGGAATACAATCCAAGTCATGGCTTGGTCAACTCAAGTTAAGCTTGTCTCTCAAAAAATTGTGGGAGTTGGATCGTGAGCTCCCGGATGGGCCAATGGGGGTAGTATGTAGGTGGTCCCATGATTTATAATAGTGGCACTGATGATAATTAACATGTAGGGCATGTAAAAGCCAGACTACACATAGGTAAGGTGTTGGGATGACCAGTCCTAATAATAAACAGATTACTAGAAGGAGTTTCCTTTCTTTTGGGACACAGAGATGCACAGAATAGTGATTGGGCACTTTATTGCAGGTAACAGTGTTCATATTATGCATAGAGAGAAAGAGAGAGAGAGAGAGAGAGAGAGAGATATGTATTTATTTTTTTCATTCAGACCGGAGCCATTTTCCATTTGGAACCATGGGAACTGGAAGGAGCTGTAGTTAGGAGCAAGGAGGCCATGTCAAGGACCTTGCTGAGAATCTGCAAGTCAAAGGACTGATCTACAATCATCTTGATCTAAGCACTTGTGGGGAGTAAACTAACCAATGGGCAGAAATTAGGTTTCATAGAGTTACAGAATTAAATGTTGATGTGGCTACGTTTTACATCAGAAATGCACATTATCGAAACCCAGGAGTAGGTAAAAAAAAAGGCTGCAGCCAAACGTAAAGGAGGAAAAGAATGATAAAATGATTGAATAGTAGACGTCAAATATTATAAATGTGCGTATCTGCTCACAGATACTTTTTTTATTTTTTTATTTAGCTTTACTTTGCCAGCAAGTCAGGCTGACAGCTGATGCCCACATTGTTTCCTAACTTCTGAATGTGTAGTGAATAGGGTCAGTGAGTTGACAGGGCAGCAGCCGCCAGACTCAGCAGACCTCTGACCTCCTGAGCAGACACAAAGTAAAGAAAACGAAGTGAGAAAGCCAACTATATACAGTATGTTTCATAAGGTTGCGTAAATAAAAAAGTTTTAGCTGAATATTCAGATTCTTGAGTAAACCAGTTGTGACTGGTCTTCTTTAATTCCATAATGTGTAGTTTTGATGGTAGTGCACGTGTCGCTAATTTCATTGTATAAATGAGTCCAATAACGGAGCAATTTGTGTTTCCCACGAGGCTGCTTTGCCCCCTAGCCTTGTTTTTCATGTGAGCGCTCTTGAGTGTTTGATACCTGCGCGGATAACTGCATGAAGCCTAATCCCGCCACTTCTAATTACCTCTAATCTCCTAATTAATATTTAATAAATTCCTGCCATGTGCCAGGTAATCAAATAATTGCACATTCAGAGGACCACAAACAAACGCTATTTCGTCAGTCCCTCTAATGAATAAGTATGTATAATTTGCATGAAATGTACAAAAATGTTAAGCTGGAATGAGGTTAATTAGCATATGGTAGATGGAGGGATGCATGAGAGTGGGCTGTGAGCTTCTCAAGGCTTTCATCTACTCATCTTAAAAGTACATTAGGGCAACTTTAGTTTTAGTAAACATGTGTTTACTAAGATCCCC
The DNA here is from genome assembly GCA_037952925.1 of Lithobates clamitans. Lineage (NCBI taxonomy): Eukaryota > Metazoa > Chordata > Amphibia > Anura > Ranidae > Lithobates > Lithobates clamitans. The sequence goes on along the minus strand of JBBGZY010000292.1, from coordinate 10,171,206 downwards.
CTAGTAGAAGAGAGGGCACATGTAGCGATCACTACTGATTGCTGCTATGTGCCCACTGACACTGACAGCTGATATATTGTAACCGTGAGTGTTACAATGTATCCGACTGTCATTTTCTGAATGAACGGAATCTCTATACAGATTCTCATTCATTCAAGTAAAGTGATACAGTGAAAGGGACTATCTTCAGTCCCTTTCTCTGTCTCAAAAAAAGAGATATGCATTTAACCCCCGCTAGCGGCCGAATAAAGGGTTAAAAGTGCCAAACTCGCTTTGGAGGTGCTTCGGCGGCGCTGCCCATTGATTTCAAAGGGCAGGGGTGCTTTAGGAGTGGTGTGGTGTATACACCACTCCTAAAGCGCCCCTCCACGGATACCTCAATAATTCGCTATTGTCACAACTCACAACTGAGTGGGCTCGGGGTGCAATGCTATGCGCCCAATCCCAACCTTTTTCACGCCAATTAGAGCCTCAGGCTCTAATCATGTGGCCTGAAAAAAAAAACTCTACAAACGTATGAGTTCTGCGCCCTGCAGGGGAGCGGCGCCCCAGCGCCCCTAACGGACCGGCTGCTCCTGGTATGACTCCTTTCACATGGAGCGGACTCTGAAAAAGCAGATCCGCCTACTCAGCGGAGGATCTGGCTGCTGATCCCCACTGAGCAGGCGGATCACAGGTCCATGTCTGCTCCTCTAATGCAGAGTGGACACGGACACAGCTCGCTATTCTCTATGCGACGGTCGGATGGAAACGGACCGCTTGTCCATTTCCATCGGATGCCATCCAATCCGATCTGCTAGATGTATGGGGATTGGAATCCCCATCCATCTGTTTTTAGCGGACTGGATCAGATGCAGGCGGGTGTAAACAGACACTTTACATCAGTCTCTCCATAGAAAACAATGGGTGGTTTGATTGGGCCCGCTTGAAAAATGGACAGGCAGACCTGATCGGTGTTCTTGTGTGAAAGGGGCCTAAGGCCTTGTTCACACAGGGCATACACAGCGTACCTTTACAGCAGCGGTTCTCAACCTGGGGGTCACGACCCCCTGGGGGGTCAATTACCGATTTGCCAGGGGGTCGTGACTGCTGGCCGAGACGGACCCGAAGTTACTGTGTTACGCCGGAGTCTGTCCGTCTCGGCCAGTGACATGTTACTTCTGGGAGAGGAGAGACCGCATGGAAGTGACGTTCCGTCACCGCCATCTTGGTACTCTCGTCCACAGTAAGGCTACACTTAGAAGTCGGCAAGCGGACATCTTTTTACACCTACCGAAGTCCGCTTGCTGAGGACGAGTCTACCAAGATGGCGGCGACGAAACGTCACTTCCAGTTAACACAGACGGCTTGCTGATTCTGACAGAACACCAGTAACTTTGGTAAGTCAGAGATACTAATTAATAAAAGCATTTTTGTAAATCAATTGCCGCCACTGTGCCATCAAACTCCGCCACTGTGCCATCAAACTCCTCCACTGTGCCATCAAATGCAGCCACTGTGCCATCAAACGCCGCCACTGTGCCATCAAACGCCGCCACTGTGCCCATCAATTACCGCCACTGTGCCATCAAACGCAGCCACTGTGTCCATCAATTACCGCCACTGTGCCATCAAACGCAGCCACTGTGCCCATCAATTGCCGCCACTGTGCTATTAAACGCAGCCACTGTGCCATCAAACGCAGCCACTGTGCCATCAAACGCCGCCACTGTGCCATCAAATGCTGCCACCAGCCACTGTGTCCATCAATTGCCGCCACTGTGCTATTAAACGCAGCCACTGTGCCATCAAACGCAGCCACTGTGCCATCAAACGCAGCCACTGTGCCATCAAACGCAGCCACTGTGCCATCAAACACCACCACTGTGCCATCAAATGCCGCCACTGTGCCCCCCTGCCGTCTACCCGGCACTTACCCTGTCTCTCGGTGGGGCATTTTATTCATTTTTTAACTTATATGCTAATATTAAATAAATATTTTGTGCTGTATATTACAGATTGTTTTTGTGATTAATTACTATGCTTTAAGATGTTAAATTTGTAAGAATGAAAATACATCCTGCATATCAGATATTTATATTTCAATTCATAACAGATGCAAAATTACAGCAATGAAATGACCAACGAAAATAATTTTACTGTTAGGGGTCTCCACAACTTGGGAAATTTTATCAAGGGGGCACTAGAAAGGTTTAGAACCACTGCTTACAGGGATGCACAGGTGTTTTGTGCATCTCTGTGCAGGCAGTTGCATTGATGTCAATTGGGATGTAGCAACTGCACGAACAGAGCTGTTGCCCCCAATTTTACATCCATGTAGGTCTGCATGCATGTCCCTGAACTTACACTGCCTGTGTTCAGGGTCATGTACCCACACCCACATGGATGTCAGATTGGGAACAGCAGCTATGCCTGTGCAGCCGTTGCATCCCAATTGACATAAATAGGACCGCCCATACAGGGATGCACAGAACACCTGTGCATCCCTTTGCAGGTAAACATAGCCACCCATGGGCATACACTTTAGTATACCACATGTGAACGAGGCTTTAGTACTAATTTAGCAGGAATGTTGTAAGTTATGTTGTGTTTATGTGCAGTATTAATGATTTTAGTGTATTTTTAGTGAAAATAGCGATATGATGAACATTTGCGCAATTATTGCGGGGCCCAAAAAATCAATAGCACTTTTTAAAATTCTACTGGCCATGTGCGTTTAGAAAATGTCTAGTTTGAGGGGTCTTTTCAAATTCTGAAAGCTGTAAGTGAAAACTGAAAAAACTTGCAAAAAGGCGCAATTTAAAATTTATAAACTCCATACAGGTTAAGATTTTATATTTAGTAGGGATTTAGCAGGAATTGTGTAACATTAGCCGTGTTTTTATCTGCTGATAATGATTTTAGTGTACTTTTTGCCAATATATTGGTTCGATAAACATTTGCGCAAATACCGCAGGGTCTAAAAAATCTGTAGCACCTTCTTTTTATTCTAGAGGTCATATGCTTTCAGAAAATATATGGTTTTGGGGGTCTTTCACAAATTCTGATAGTTATAAGGCAAAGATGAAAACCTTCAAAATTTTAGAAAAATTTAGATATTTACACTTATGCGTCTGTTCAATTTTCACAATTTTTCGCAAAAAGGCGCAATTTAAAATGTACAAATATTTGTTATTTATTCACTCAATACAGGTTAAGCTTTTATATTTAGTAGGAATTTTGTAAAATTTGCTGTGTTTTTATCTGCTAATAATGGTTTTAGTGTATTTTTTGCAAATATATTGGTTCGATAAACATTTGCGCAAATACCGCGGGGTATAAAAAATCAGTAGCACCTTCTTTTTATTCTACTTATCATGTGCTTTCAGAAAATATATGGTTTGGCGATCTTTCACAAATTCTGAAAGCTATAAGTGAAAAATAAAAAACAAAGGAAAAATTGCAAAAATGATCTGGCCACCTGAGTGTACAAAATGGAGCACAGGCCCTGGCAGCGAAAGTGTTAAATATGGCCAATGTTTTTGTTTTTTTTTATCCTAGAAGCAGTTTACAGTCTTAAAAAATGCATTCAGTTTATGTAGTACTTTCTGCCACATTAAATATTTCTTATATTTGATTTCTGTAATGACATAAACACCCATCCCCATTGCCATTATTAAGAACACCTGAACTATTTCATTTGGATGGAGCCTTCTTTTATTTCCTCTAAGTCTGCACAAATGAAAACAAGTCATTCAAAAATGATGTGCCTGCCACAGCCTTTAATGACACCCCAAATGGGCATTGCAACTTGTAATGAGCTTGAAAGCTCCAGATTGTGTCTAAACTATAACCTGAAAGCACAAAATTATATTACACCTTTTATTACCGTCATTTTGGGAGTCAGTCATTATTTATAACAAGGGAGGGAGGTTTCTCCTCTCACACAGATAGCTCGGGCACCATCATACTATTTTGCACATTTCTCTGGTTCTTGGCCTTTATTTTTCATGACTGGTATGAAAATGGAAGAGAAGTGTTATTAAAGGGACTCTGCCATTACCAAAACAATCAAACCGATTGTTCCCTGTGATTATATTCACCTTTACTGTGTTTTGTCTCCTACTCCCCCCACCCCCCAGCCCCTCTGTAACAATGCTGCAGCCTCTGATGGCCACCTACCACTATGTCGCACCCGCTGGAAGGAGCCACAGCGCACAACGGGGACACTAGCATCTGACACTCCCAAAAGGTTTGAATTCTCACCAAGGGAACATAGTGAAGGTAGAAGATAGAAGGGTATATCAGCTTCAATTATTTTTACAGTTTGACAAAGATCCTTTAAAGGGCCAGGATGCCTAAAGCTAACATTACAACCTCGTGTAGCTGCTGGCTGGCTGATTCACTCTTTAAATTTCTTATATTCCCTAAGACTCCGGTGTTCACATTAAGTAGGGGACCACTGAACTGACTTGCTTGGCTTCGTAATAGCTGTGCCACAAAAAAGCATGATGAAGCATGTCGAGGTGTTGTGGGGCATATGGTAATCAAGCTTTTTTGTGGCACTGGGGCAATAAAGGCTTTTTTCTGGCAACTCGACAATGCACTTATTTTTGTTCAAGTATCGTTGTATTGTACTCCTTGAAAACGACCACACTGACTTTTTCCAGAGCAGCCTATATTTCTCCTGAGCAATTCTTCTGGCAGTTGTGGCTGCCATCTTTCCTGGTCTACCTGACCTTGGCTAGGTATCAAGAGATCTCTGAATTTCCACTTCTTAATAAGTGATTGAACAATACTGACTGGCATATTCAAGGCTTTTCCATCTTTATAAAGTTCCATTACCTTGTTACACAGGTTTTTGACAGTTCTTTTCTGCTCCCCATGGCTCAGTATCTAGCCTGCTCCGGGCATGCTCGTGAGAGCTAACAAATTAATTGACTATTTATACACAGACACTAATTACAATTTAAAAAGCCACTGAAGTGGGAAATTAACCTTTAATTTAAATTTTAACCTGTTTGTGTCACCTTGTGTGTCTGTATCATGGCCAAACATTCCAGGAGATGGAAACTTTTGAGTCATTTGGGTCATTATGACTTAAAAAGGAGCCAAACAACTAGTTACATAGTTACATATAGTATCTCACAAAAGTGAGGTTTGACTTGATGGACTTGTGTCTTTTTTCAACCTCACCTACTACGATATCTCACAAAAGTGAGTACACCCCTCACATTTAGTAAATAATGTGTTATATCTTTTCATTTGACAAGACTGAAGAAATGACACTTCGCTACAATGTAAAGCTTGTATAACAGTGTATATTTGCTGTCCCCTCAAAATAACTCAACACACAGCAATTAATGTCTAAACCGCTGGCAACGAAAGTGAGTATACCCCTAAGTGAAAATGTCCAAATTGGGCCCAATTAGCCATTTTCCCTTCCCGGTGTCATGTGACTCATTAGTGTTACAAGGCCTCAGGTGTGAACGGGGAGCAGGTGTGTTAAATTTGGTGTTATCGCTCTCACTCTCTTATACTGGTCACTGGAAGTTTAACATGGCACCTCATGGCAAAGAACTCTCTGAGGATCTGAAAAAAATAATTTTTCCTCTACATAATGATGGGCTAGGCTATAAGATTACAAAGACCCTGAAACTGAGCTGCAGCACGGTGACCAAGACCATACAGCAGTTTAACGGGACAGGTTCCACTCAGAACAGGCCTCACCATGGTCACCAAAGAAGTTGAGTGCATGTGCTCAGCGTCATATCCAGAGGTTGTCTTTGGGAAACAGATGTATGAATGCTACCAGCATTGATGCAGAGTTTGAAGGGGTGGGGGGGGGTCAGCTTCTCAGTGCTCAGACCATACACCACACACTGCACCAAATTAGTCTACATGTCTGTTGTCCCAGAAGGAAGCCTCTTCTGAAGATGGTGCAAAAGAAAGCCCACAAACAATTTGCTGAAGACAAGCAGGCTAAGGACATAGATTACTGGAACAATGTCCTGTGGTCTCATGAGACTAAGATAAACTTATTTGGTTCAGCTGGTGTCAAACGTGTGTGGCGGCAACCAGGTGAGGAGTACAAAGACAAGTGTGTCTTGCCTACAGTCAAGCATGATGATGGGAGTGTCATAGTCTGGGGCTGCATGAGTGCTCCAGCCACTGGGGAGCTACGGTTCATTGAGGGAACCATGAATGCCAACATGTACTGTGACATACTGAAGAAGAGCATTATCCCCCCCCTTCGGAGACTGGGCCACAGGGCAGTTCACCTCCAAGACGACCACTGCCTTGCTAAAGAAGCTAAGAGTAAAGGTGATGGCCTGGCCAAGCATGTCTCCAGACCTAAACCCTACTGAGCATCAGTGGGGCATCTTCAAACGGAAGGTGGAGGAGCGCAAGGTCTCTAACATCCACCAGCTTCATGATGTTGTCATTGAGGAGTGGAAGAGGACTCCAGTGGCAACTTGTGACGCTCTGGGGAACTCCATGCCCAAGAGGGTTAAGGCAGTGCTGGAAAATAATGATGGCCACACAAAATATTGACACTTTGGGCGCAATTTGGACATTTTTAGTTAGGGGTGTACTCACTTCCGTTGCCAGCAGTTTAGACATCAATGGTTGTGTGGAGACAGCAAATTTACACTGTTATACAAGCTGTACACTCACTATTTTACATTGTAGCAAAGTGTAATTTCTTCAGTGTTGTCACATGAAAAGATATAATAAAATATTTACAAAAATGTGAGGGGTGTACTCACTTTTGTGAGATATTGTAGTTGGTGACGTTGAAAAAAGACACATGTCCATCAAGTCAAACCTATGTGTGTGATTATATGTCAGTATTACATTGTATATCCCGGTATGTTGCGGTCGTTGCAGGTGCTTATCTAATCGATGCCCCCAGCTGAGACCACCGCCCGTGGAAGGGAATTCCACATCCTTGCCGCTCTTACACTAAAGAACCCTCTATGTAGTTTAAGGTTAAACCTCTTTTCTTCTAATTTTAATGAGTGGCCATGTGTCTTGTTAAACTCCCTTCCGCAAAAAAGTTTTATCCCTATTGTGGGGTCACCAGTATGATATTTGTAAATTTAAATCATATCTCCTCTCAAGCGTCTCTTCTCCAGAGAGAATAAGTTCAGTGCTCGCAACCTTTCTTCATAACTAATGTCCCCCAGACCCTCTATTAGCTTTGTTGCCCTTCTTTGTACTCGCTTAATTTCCAGTACATCCTTCCTGAAGACTGGTGCACAGAACTGGACAGCATACTCCAGGTGAGGCAGGACCACAGTTATGTAGAGTGGGAGATTTATCGCTTTATCTCTGAAATTAATCTCTTTTTTTAATGCATGCCAATATTCTGTTTGCTTTGTTAGCAGCAGCTTGGCATTGCATGCCATTGCTGAGCCTATCATCTACTAGGACACCCAGGTCCTTTTCCATCCTAGATTCCCCCAGAGGTTCTCCCCCTAGTGTATAGATTGCATTCATATTTTTGCCACCCAAATGCATTATTTTACATTTTTCTACATTAAACCTCATTTGCCATGTAGTTGCCCACCCCATTAATTTGTTCAGATCTTCTTGCAAGGTTTTCACATCCCGCAAATACAGAGATTGAACTGTTTACCCCATCCTCCAGGTCATTTATGAACAAATTAAATAGGATTGGTCCCAGCACAGAACCCTGGGGGACCCCACTACCCATCCCTGACCATTCCGAGTATTCCCCATTTATCACCACCCTCTGAACTCGCCCTTGTAGTCAGTTTTCAATCCATGTACTCACCCTATGGTCCATGCCAATGGACCTTATTTTGTACAGTAAATGTTTATGGGGAACTGTGTCAAATGCTTTTGCAAAATCCAGATACACCACGTCTACGGGCCTTCCTTTATCTCAATGGCAACTTACCTCCTCATAGAAGACTAATAGATTGGTTTGGCAAGAACAATTCTTCATGAATCCATGCTGATTACTGCTAATGATACTGTTTTCAGAACTAAAATCTTGTATATAGTCATTTATCATCCCCTCCAAGAGCCTGCATACTCTTGATGTTAGGCTAACTGGTCTGTAATTGCCAGGGATGTATTTTGGGTCCTTTTTAAATATTGGTGCTACATTGGCTTTTCTCCAATCCTCTGGTACCATTCCAGTCAGTAGACTGTCAGTAAAAATTAGGAATAATGGTCTGGCAATTACTTGACTGAGTTCCCTAAGTACCCTCGGGTGCAAGCCATCCGGTCCAGGTGATTTATTAATGTTAAGTTTCCTAGAAGTCTAATTCTAATTCTGTCCTAATTTAGGGATATGATCACTGTCCCTAAATAAAAGACAGTTTTTTGGCATTATCAGTCATATTTTGAATATCAATGCCAAAACGTCACCATTTCTGCCAGGGTAAGCAAACTTTTGAGCACAACTGTATAAAAAACAACTATCTGCTCAGATAGGGTACGCAGACATTGGTTCTAACCCCTTACCACAATTCAAAACTAAAAAGAGAAGTATGGGGTTTTTTCTTTTTTATGGTCTTATACTTACCTAGGTGGATGCAGCATCGGTCGGATGCTGCAACTGTTCCCCAGCGCCTCTACACTGACAACCGAGCGATTGAACACCACCAATGTCAGTCACCACTCTCTGCTCTGCCCACTGCTAGCTCACTGGAGCACTGGGCTGTGGAGGGGGCGGCCGGTTCAGGCTCTCAGTGGTTTGCTGAGACGGGTGTGGGTCCCAAGATTTGGAGGATCCCCACTCCGTGGCCGTGATGACGCAGAGCCTGGACCGACTTCTGTGACGTCAGCAGAGAGTGGACTGCAGCCCACTCTCTGCTGAAAACGGGTCACAGGAGTGCAAAACGGACTGCACTCCTGTGATCCATAGGAGAAGTACAGCCAAACAAGCTTTTGGTGTACTTCTCCTTTTAAAAAGCTTGGGCTTTGGATACATTTCAATAGCTGTAAGCTATGTTCATAGCACTTGATTAACAAATATCTTATTTATCGTACAGACCGAGTCCGGCAGACAATTCGACCATGTGTGGGCTTCATCGGACCTGCAGCGGACTTTTTCGGTGGAAAATCTGACGGACTTCAGATTTGGAACATGTTTCAAATCTTTCTGACGGATTCGAGTCCGGTCGAAATGTCCGCTCGTCTGTATGCTAGTCCGACGAACAAAAACCGACGCTAGGGCAGCTATTGGCTACTGCCTATCAACGTCCTTATTTTAGTCCAGTCGTACTTCATCCTGTACAAATCCGTCGGACTTTGGTGTGATCATGTGTAGGCAAGTCCGTTCGTTGGGAAAGTCTGTCGGAAGTCCGCCGAAAGTCCGTCGGATAGATCGTCGGACCAGTCCGGTCGAAAAGTCCGCTCGTGTGTACAGGGCATTAGCGATTGGAGATGATAAAACAATAACTACACTACTTTTATTAGCAGCACATGAACAGTAGTAACCTTTTTACCACAGAGGAACCCTTAAAATACAATCTAGGTCTAAGGGATCAACTGCTAAACTAAATACATCATAGGTTTAGAATGATGGCCAATGGAAAGAATGCCCTCCCCCTTACAATGGTATCCAGAATACCACCCTTACATATGGCTAAAAATATCATCTCACTGGCTCTGCCAAGTGAAGTTAGAGCTGGAACAATATAGATACCATCAGATGGGAGGTCAATGATCCATGGCTTAAAGGTTAAGTTCACCTTTACAGAAAAATCTGTAAGGTGAACTTACACAGGACCCCCTCCTCATCCCCCCCCCCCCCGGTCCTGATGACCTGGAGCCGGGGATCTCTCCCTATGAGACCTCGAATAGCCGCCCCACCGATCCGGGACTTAGAAATCCCCTCTGCTTAATCTTCAAAATGTACCTCGTCAGGAGGTACGTTTAGGAGCATTCTAATTGGTCAGCGCTGTCACATGGGTGGTGCAGACCAATCAGAACCACATAGCCCATCCTGTCACCACGGGCGAAGATGAGAGAAAGCCACAGGGATTTCAAATCCCCTTACTGGTAAAACGGCGACACGATGTGTCAGAACAGACGATTGTCGCTCTCCAGGTTAGTGGGACCAGGTGCGATGGGGACAAAGTCCAGTGTAAGATCACCTTACAGATTTTCTGTAAAGGTGAACTTAAACTTTAAGGAACCCCTAGCAACCTCTGGAGGAATACTAGCGTCCCACGGAATCCAGGTTGAGAATGCCTGTTCTAATCTTTCTCAACTCTCTTGAGAACTAAAGTCTTGAAACTCTTTAAATTTCACTATAACTAAAAATAAATAGTTTGTTCAAGCTACATTGTTGCCTTTAATATATGCCTTCTGATGACCTAAATGAATCTGCCAGACCTGCAGGAAAAGGAAGAGAAAGAAAAGTCTTTTACGGAATTAGTGGATTTAGACCCCGGCTCAGGTCTGCACGGGTCACTAAAGTTCACAGTCCAGTAATCTACTTTCTCGGCTCCTTCAGATACCATTAAAAGTCAAGTTACACTTGGCTCTGAAATATTCATTTCTGAGGTTTTTTCTTCCATTCTTAACTGACACTCTCAACCTCAAGTTGACTGCATTAACCTCTCGTCTAATGCAATATTTAATTATCTTTCCATTTGCAAGTTTAAATCCAGCAGTTATTATCCCGTGGCAGGTATTTTCCAGGTTGAGAAGAGCAGGAGTTTGCAAAAAAAAAAAAAAAATTAAAAGAAACTGGGTCTTATGTATGAAATAGAAGAAAAGAGAGCCTGTCCTAGACACATGTATTGTGCATGTAAATAGGTGAACTGCTCTAGGGCCCAAAAAAAACCTGCACGTTCCCCATGTCTTATTCTGGTGACGTTTTCACCAGAAGGATGAGGGAAAATCAGCTACAGAGAGAACAGCAGCAATAAAAAGTTGACAAGGCTTCTAGGCTGTCCCCTACTTTACTTAAGGTGGTAGTAAAGTTTTGTTTTGGAATTGTACCTACAGGTAAGCCTATAATAGGGCCACTGGAGGGCTTTGTTCTAAGGTAAGTATTGCATAATGAGCTAGTATACGATGCATACTAGCGAATTATGCCATTGTCTTTGCAGGGGATTTTTTTTTTTGCAAGCTGCATTTTAATACCACTTTAAAGTTGTCATAAACCCAAAACTAAAAATGTAGTATATTGCAGCTCACCAATCATTAGTGGTGGTTGCTCCATTATTTTTCTATTTTAGGTCTTTTCCCCCCCTCTGTTTTCACTTGTTGATCTGGCCGATAACATACCTCCTGTATTATGCTGCGTACACACGATCGGACATTCCAATAACGAAATCCTGGATTTATTTCTGACGGATGTTGGCACAAACTTGTCTTGCATACACACGGTCGCACAAATGTTGTCAGAAATGCCGAACGTCAAGAACGCGGTGACGTACAATACGTACGACGAGCCGAGAAAAATGGAGTTTAATAGCCAGTGCGGCTCTTCAGCTTGATTCCGAGCATGCGCTGAATTTTGTGCGTCGGAATTGTCTACACACGATCGGAATTTACAACGGATTTTGTTGTCGGAAAATTTGAGAACCAGCTCTCAAATTTTGTTTGTTGGAAATTCCGACAAAAAATGTCCGATGAAGCCTACACATCGAGCATTTGTTTTTGGAAATTCTGATCGTCTGTACGTGGCATTAGAGTGCCTCTACTCTGGATGATGGAGCACAGGGGGCACCTCTAGACAGCAGCATTGCCAGTCTAGGGGGAGGGAAGTGTTAGATGTACTAGATTTAGATACATTAACAAATTGAAGCTAAACTTAAGCTAACATTTTATAAGCAGTTACAGCAACAGTTTTGTTGCTACATCTGCAGGACAGCTTGTTCTGTTAAAATAAAACAGCAGACTTACTGGCCAGATCAGCAGGTGAAAAAGCCTAAAAAAAAAAATGCAGCCATTATGCCTAAGAATTGCTAGGCTACAATATGATAAATGTTTGCTTTTGGGTTTAATACTGTGTTCATATTGCATGCCCAACAGCGTCAGGTCCTGTAGCCGGCTGTGAGGAGAATGGGTAGGGGGAGCACTGGCAAGGTGATTATAAGTGAAATAAGGGCCCGTTGCAGGGATACTGTCACTTTTTCCTGTATGGCTCCCTAAACTATGAATGTTTAGGGCACTAGAATTGGTTATAAGCAAACACACAAACTAAAGTCCAAAGTAATCTGGGTAAAGTCCATACACTTGTGTTAGCTTGGATTCCAGAGCAGGTGCTTGGGTCTGTTACCTGTCACCTGATTGGCTGAAATGACAGGCACTGTGATTGAATGCCTATCAGGCATCCAATCGCCTATAAGAGAGGAAGGGAGAAGACATGGAGGAGCATGGAGTAGCATGTCCATGGAGGAGCATGGAGGACACCGCTCACTGCCGTCACCCGCTGCCCCATCGAGAAAGGATAAGTGCCGGGCAGACGGAGAGCGGGCAAGGGGGGTCACAGTGGCAGCATTCGATGGGCACAGTGGCAGAATTTGATGGCACAGTGGCAGCTTGTGATGGGCACAGTGGGAGCATTTGATGGCACAGTGGTAGCATTTGATGGGCATTGTGGCTGCGTTTGATGGCACTGTGGCTGCAATTAATGGGCACAGTGGCTGCAACTGATGGGCACAGTGGCTGAGTTTGATGGCACGGTGCCTGCGTTTGATGGGCACAGTGGCTGCGTTTGATGGGCACAGTGAGGCTGCAATTGATGTTTTTTTCTTCAGAATTTTTCAGTTTGCGCCCCCCCAAATATTTTGAGCACCAGCCACCACTGCTGCCTATATCTTGTGAGTAGCCCATTATGCTTAATTAAACTGCATATAATCTACTACACTTAGTGGTGCTTTCTTATTTTCTTGAACAAATGTTTAGGGGGTTGTGGAAGGGTAATATACTAGTATTCCTGTACTCTGCCTTCCATATTTCTAAGCTACCTTTCCTGTGCTATTAGGCCTATGCCTTTGTACTGTAAGCAGATGATTTATTTGTATGGAAATTGAACATAGGTCTTGGAGCTTATAACCCCTGTATTTCAGATAAGAATCAATCTGATTCCAGTTGTTTGTTTTTGCTGGAATGGCACCTAAAATGTGTCTGATTTGCTCCACACATGCACATTTCTACATTTGTGGAAAAATCAGCCTTGTATGAAGCACTCTTCATTACTTTTTAACAGCAGGCACAGGAAAATAACACAAAATACTATATAATCAAAGCCACTCCATGAAAGTTTTGTATTTAGACTTGCTCAGCGGTCACGGTCTACTTGTGATATGGCTCTCGTTTACATCCTGGCTTTCATCTTCTGCAGCTGCTTACCCCTCTCACTAAATCCATGTGGCTGCCAATAGACTTGTTTTCTTACAGAGAACCTTCAGTTTGCCAATTTAAATTAAAAAAAAAAAAACGGTTTGCTGGTAGCCTGCACCCTTTGCAACTACTGTTTATCATATTTGTGCTCCCCCATCACAGATATCAAGTAATGTGGGAGAGAAAGTATTTGTATCTTCAGGGGCAGGCTATCAAACATCTTAAATCAGAACCCCGTGAGGAGGTGTATGATTATGATAGCCTCAGCCCAGCTCTGACCAGGCCTGGTTGGAGCCCGAGCTGAGACTCTTATACACCTCCTAGCAGGGTTTTGCTGTAATGTGTGACTTTTAGGACTTTCTTTCCCTACTGGATGTTTTAAGCTGGGACAAGCTCTGTCTTTGTCGGCACTCTTAGTGGTTTGTCATGCAAGGGGACCCAGTGGAGCCTTAAGCGTGCCCGCTGCACGGCGGGAGACCTGATGCGCGTAGCTGGCGGCCACGATTTCCGCCGGCCACGTGCGATCGCGTGCAAGAGCGCTAACACATGGATTTGTGTGTGCAAACACACAAATCTCTGTGCTGTCAGGGGAGAGGAGACATATCATTGTTCCTACTAAGTAGGAACAACGATATGTCTCCTCTACTAGTCAATCCTATCCCCATACAGTTAGAACATGCTGAGGAAACACATAATTAACCCCTTGATCGCCCCCTAGTGTTAACCCCTTCACTACCAGTGACATTTACACAGTATCTGTGCATTTTTATAGCAGTGATCGCTGTGTAAATGTCAATGGCCCCAAAAATGTGTCAAAAGTGTCCGATCTGTCCGTCGCAATGTCGCAGTACTGCTAAAAGCCGCAGATCATCACCATTACTAGTTAAAAAAAATATATAATAAATATGCCATAAATCTTTCCCATAGTTTGTAGACACTATAACTTTTGCGCAAACCAATCAATATACGCTTATTGTGATTTTTTTTACCAAAAATATGTATAAGAATATATATTGGCCTAAACTGATGAAGAAGTTTGTTTTGTTTTTTTAATTGGGGGTATTTATTTTAGCAAAAAGTAAAATATATTGTTTTTTTTTTTTTCAAAATTGTCACTATTTTTTTGTTTATAGCGCAAGAAATAAAAACCGCAAATACCACCAAAAGAAAGCTCTATTTGTGGGAAAAAAGGACGCAAATTTGGTTTGGGTAGAGCACTGCATGACCGCGCAATTGTCAGTTAAATCGACGCAGTGCCAAATTGTAAAAAGTGCTCTGGTCAGGAAGGGGGTAAAATCATCCGGGGCTGAAGTGGTTAATCAGAGTGGATAAAAAAGAAAGTGGTTTTATTTTTGATAATATAATATTATTCCTCTAAAAAGTCAATGTTTGTTCTACACTTACAATAATTTTTTTTATGAAGTCTCAAATCAGAAGCCATTTTTTTCCTCTGCTGGATTTAGCTACCTGTATTCAGAAGCTGCTAAGTTATCAGGGCTCCAGAGCCTCAGGTTAGCCTTTTGAAAGCCACTAAGAATTACTTTTTGGAAGGAATGGAAACAGGAAAGAAAGGATAAAAAAGAAATGATGTACAAAACCACTATACATTACTTTTAAGGGCTAATTTGCATCTATGCGCCATGGCAGTGCTTGCGTTACTACAGTACATGTTGCCATAGTGGCAATATAAATGTGTTGTAATGCAATGTAATGCATGATGACACACCATAATGCAATACAGCAACAGGTCCAATAATTAGAATTTTTTTGTGCATCAAAAGCTCATTGATTTTAAGGGTTGCCTTAATGCAATGCATGTTAATGCAAGGGAAAAAAAACAAAAACGCATTTTTGCTTGCACATGATTGGATGATAGACGTCAGCAGAGCTTTGCCTCATTCACTAGACTCTGGGGATAATTCCCTTGTAAAGTATAAAATGTGCCTTTACTAAATAAACCCCAAATAATCAAGTTATGACCTAAGTTTCATGTCCCACTTTATGCTCATAGTAATAATACTAATTCGCTAAAAAAAAAAAGAACAAAACAAAAAAAACGCCCAATTTTAAGTTGGGCACCTACTTGCTCTTCATTCCTATAAGACAGTTCTTAGTTTTACATTTACAGCTCAAGCAATTTTTACTGAAGTTGTTCAATAAAACTTGTGAGATAAAAAAAGTTTGATATTATTGCCATCATTTTACATTAGAATCATACACCCCTAATCTCATTGGTGGACCATGAAAAAGACTATATCACATTGGACATTTAATTGATCCTAAGGGCATCTACAAACCAGACCAATTTCCATACTCGTGCCCACCTCTGAACCTTTTCTATCAAGTCAAACCCTACATTTCCTCCACACTTACCTTGATACGACAAATTATATTATATTGTCACTTTTTTTGTCAGGGCAAGTCACCCTTTCGTGATTATGGAATGACCAGGAACCATGTTTCGGGTGTGGTAGCCATGTCCCAAGGTAGCAAGATTTTGGAACAAAAATATTTTTTTTTTCTTATGCAAGGTCTTGGACCTTAAAATTAATATAGATCCACATGTGTCCCTTCTTCTGTATGCAACCTTCCTAAACACTCAATATACTCTATAACTCTGCTGGCTAATATATCAATAGCACAATCCTGGAAGACATCTTTAATTTCCATTAAAGATTAAAATTTCATGGATCATGGCTCATGAAAAATTAGCCAGCATTCTAAAGGATAAGGAAGGAATATTTCACTAAGTCTAGAATTCTTGGATCTACTTAATAAATTCACAATTTAATTCTTCATAAGTTATTTTACAATTGCTATTGAATCCTAATGCTTAAGATGTTCCCCCTTCCTTTTTCTTCTTTTTTCTCTTTCTTTTCACTCTTCGCATTATTCATCTACATAGACACTATACTGTTATATCTGTACTTACATAATGAAAAATTAATATGATAAAATGAAATATACTATTTTCATTTTATCTCTTTAACCAGTCTCTGTACCAGCTAAAATTCTAATATGAAATATCTTTTTTTTTTTTAAAATTAATGCATACCCAGGCTTTTTTATACTTCCTTCAGTTCCACTGTAATACAACTTTCTGCCACGGACATATTATATTTCTCACGGTAACAAATTGGAAAATGCTTAGGATGTAAAATATAAAAGACAGACGTGTATCAAAGCTGCAGAGACAAGGTTTTTTTTATCTACAAGAGAAAATCTCACATTCCATCAATCTACTTTGTCCTCAGTGTCTTCTAAATCCTCAGATGCTTGTTGTGAACTTTCCTGTTAAGATGTGAAAACTGACTGATCTCCCAAAATGTTCAATAAAATAATTTCGTTTCAGCAAACACTAGATCAAATGTAGCTACATTCAAAGGGAACGATATTTTAATACCTTAGTCCAGCATGTTAGCTCAGTAGCAATATACCTGTTATTATGAAGGCATTTATTCACTGACAATTCCTTTTCGGTTTGCTTACCACCCAGAGACACTTTCATATTTCTTCCTAGGTCTGTTGTGAGGTTACAAGTCCCAGCTCATACTAAACGCACACTAGCAACACATATGGAATGCTTAAATCACCTGCCAAGTGGTGTGTACTATGTCGATTTTGATAAAAAGAAATGAAAAAATAGTTCATCCAACAGAAGGTCTAGTAGATTTTAAAATATTTCAGATCTCCTGTCATGAAAAACGCACAGCAACAAATTAAAAGAAATATATGAAAGGGAAATATGAAAATGTTTAGACTTAGAACCCCTACAATTTTTTTTTTTGGGGGGGAGGGGGTAGAAATAGATCATTGGTGAAGTTTTTATGGTTCTCTCCCCTTGGAACACAAAAAGCAGCAAAAAATATGATAGCGGTTCAAATCCTGTTCACATTGCTGTCGGTGTTCCCGCTGAAGAAATCTACTCATTCTGGTAAACGCACAGAAAGTAAAGTGAAATCTCCCCAACAAGGGCACAGGCAATAATACACTCTTGACAGGGTTATAAATATTTCTGAGCTATATGAAATAAAAACAAGGGACATGTTTTAAAGTGGGCCTTGATTTCCCAGCTACACTTTAGCTCTCTGCCTCCCTACTATAATTTATTCATCCAAGGAGGTTGCAGGAGCAGGGATTTACATCGGGCATTGGGCAGACCAAGCTGTACGTCATCGGAGGCCAGCATCAGAACCTGGAAGAGACAGCCAGCCTCTGATGATGTCAACGTGGGACCTGGGTAGAGGCAGTGGATCACAGAATGCTGGATTCACTGGGCAGGTGAGTACATTTTTTTGAAGAACCCAGCATAACAGGTAAGAGGTTATAGGGAAAAAAACAGGGGGGTGGATGAAATTTCCCTTTAAGCTAGTGTTTTACTTTAACAGAGAATACACAGGCTATCTACTAAATGATAGTCCAATTTTTAGTACAAGAATATCCTCATCTACAAAGTTTCTTAATCCCCAATCCTCTTTAAGTGATCTTCCTACCAATATCTTAATTGCTCACCAGATAGTGAGACCCCTTTTGTATAATGGGTCAAATCACACTTCACAACAACAATCCAGTGTCACTCTCTCCTCTTCATTCCACTGTTTGTCACCCCTTCTGTTCTATAGTCCCTCATGGACATAGAAAAAAAAAACAATAAAAAAAACAACATAGCTTGATACTGTCAAACCAAAACTGTGCTTCCCACACTTTATTTATTGTGCTCACATAAACATGTAGTGAGCTAACACTATACCAGCAACAATCTTCCACTATCAGGTGTCCACTCATGCAATTGAGCCTCACCAGAGCTTTGTGACCACAGTCCGTCTATAGTACACACAATCTCCCCTCTTCTCCACTACCCTCTCCAGAATCACCAATCCACCTCATTAAAAAGAGCTTCCAATAGTGTAGTATTTATAAGTAAATATATATATTTATCTTCCAATATGCTTACATATCCAAGGTAAAGATCACACATCCATTCACATATAGCTGCACCACAACTTCCTGTTACGTACTTCTGGATCCTGTGATGACATGACTTCATTGACATGTTTTGTCACATTGGACTTTATCAACAAGGGCAAAGTGTCAAAAACCATGAATCAGACCGAGACAGAAGTACAGTTAAAGCGGGGGTCCACCTATCTATCGTTTTTTTTTTTTTGAGTTCATTCACAAACTTTTCTTCTCAGCATTACATACTCACATATTGTGTGTAATATGTCCGCCTGTGTCAAATTTCGTCGGAAAGAATAACTTATATTATTCACTGCAGGCGGTTTCCATCTTCATTGTGGGCATTTGAAGCCCACAAGCATTTGTTTCCTGGATGTGGTGAATGCTGTGCTCCCAGCATTCACCGCTCGTTCCCGCACATGCTCAGTGGCATCCTGGGAAGCCTGAGACTAGCCCCCAGGAGTCTGGGAGAGGCTAGAAACACGCCTACTCCCACGGGAGGAGAACCAGGAAGTGCAAAGAAGAATAGAAAAATAAAAGGTAATTACGGCGATTTAAATTTTTTTAAACAGCATGTCAGCATCTAGGCAAGGAAGAGAATACATACAGATATTGTTCAAAATTTGGGTGGAACCCCGCTTTAAGTCACACTTGTTTAATAAATAAGGTAAATAGAACAAACAAAGTCAAAACAGCCAAGTTCGGTAACCGGAACGGATAGTCAGCCGAGCCAGAAAGTCAGGGATCAGTGTAGTGGAACAGCATGCAGGATCTGGAGCCAGAAGGAATGTCAGCCAAGCAAGTCTTTATGATAGTCTCTGTGATGTTGACCAAGGCGAAGGCAGAGATCCTCTGGGCTGGATGGATTAAGTAGGCGGAACTGATAAGCAGGAAATCATCAACAGGTGAGTAACTGTGGAGAGATAGGAGCTGGCAATTAGCCGACAGCTGAGCTGCCAGCTCAGAGAAGGAAGGGCTGGGCCCAGTCCTGACACAAAGGAGGATTCCAGTAGCTGGGATAATACTATTTTTGGGGACATTAAAATTTTTTCATATATCCCAAGCACTGATTTGCACGTGGTTATCTATTAAATGGTTCTAGATTGTTTTGTATTCACCTTCAAAGCCTAACTGGCCCATTACCAAAACCGCTACTGTTACTAGCATTCAAATGTTTGACCTTGAATGTGACTGAAAAAAAAAAACAGACCCAGTGTGCCTTTTGATTCCTGGCACAACCCTCTCTGCGATAACGGGCTGAATAAGGAATAGGGCATGTTTACCAAGCATCCCCAACTGGCAGGTAAGCAAGTGAACTACCAAATTAAAATGCCCCATTTATATTGAGTAGTACGGCACACAGCCTCATGAGTATATCACATCATCAGTATATGGACCAAAGAGGAAATTAATATTTCCCACCTATGGGAATAAAAACATAATGATAATGTAAGACACCAGAAGTGTATACCATGTCCATTGTTACAAATAAGGCATTTCATTGGGTAGTCAGTAAGTAAGGGCTGAAAGACCAAGGTGCAGAAGTGAATTATTACAAATAAACTGCCCATGAAACATATTGCAGAGCTAGATGCAGTATACTGCCATAGGCACAGCTTTTTATACCACTAACTAGGAACGAACAGGGAATAGAAGATATAGATCTTTTTTTTTTTTAATTGGCTTTTCCACTTAATGGTGCTATCAAATCGTAGGAAGTAAAATAAGCAGTGGTTGAGGGAAAAATGGAAGACTGGGCACAAGATGAACAGTAATCAGTTGCATGATTGCAGCCACACAGAGAAAGAGGTCTAGCTTAGCTCCCTGTATCTAAGCCCTGGAGAAGAATGTATAATTCCTCTTAGGTTGAGCCTAATGACCCTAGTAATACCCAGTCCCTAGTAATTATAGCAAACTTTGCCAGAGGAGAGTTGGATATGTACCTACCACAATACCAGCATATGTGATCGTCACAGAGATGCCTGGTTTTCTTGGTATTTTGGATTTATCCCCTCTGTCTTAAATAGCTATTGGGATTCACATCGAGTATATTGCTATACACCAGATCCCCCCCCCCTTTTGGATATTTATGTTTACTTCTGCCTTACTAGGTCCAGACTATATCCTATGGGTTGGTAGGCAAAACATCTGAGACAGGCCCTGTATTTCTTTCCTCTGTTGTTTTGATGATTTATGATATTGAGTAAGAAACTCTGTATATAACACACTTGCAATATATGTATGGTCCTGAAGAAGTGGGGAATCCCACGTAACGAGTAGACTAGCTACAAGTACATGTATCCATCAGATTTACATATTTTTGTATTTATCGCAAACTTTCTTTATGCATTACTATGTTTTTAATATTGTGTTTATGACAATGTTTTATGTGTAATACAATTTATATAGATTTTTATTCTGACTCAGTACAAAAGCAAAAACTAATAAAATTCACAACCCTAATGCACCCCACCACAGCTGTTTACATTATTACATGCTAAATCAGATAGCACCCGACAAGGGACTAATGGAAACTTTGTATCCCCTATTTCTACAAATTGGGTGATTGCAAATCTGGATCCAAAGAATATGCTGTGGGTGAGTTTTAGAGTATCAACGCATTTCACCCGAAGGCTTCTTCTAGGGAGGGGTGTTCAAAATGATGTAAAGGTATGGTGACCTGATAATTCTCAAATGCAAGCCAGCCTGGGAATCACACCACCCAGGATACACTGAATTGATCCCCTCAAAATAGAAATAGAAAAAAAGTATGGTCTCAGGCCAGTACATGGAATGCATTCTGACAGGGTCTCCATCATTAAATACCCTGTGACTTTATCAACAGCTGTATGATATCCCCATGCAGGGACCTTTGATGGACAAACAGTTTTGTGTTAAGGGAATAGCAGTAACCCTCCAGTTATCTGTTGAGGAGTTTCAATCTACATAAAGTATCCTGTAGCATGGTCTGAGCGGTCACTACTTTAAAAATTTTTTTGCTTTTAACATTTGATTTTGAAACAAATGGACTTTCCTGATCCAAAACCAAATTTACCATTAGAAAATAGTTTATTGACCGTCACTGTGGTTCAAAAGAACATACATTTGACCTCACTAACCATTAGAAAATCGAACAAATGTTCATAAAACTGAAAAATTCGAATGAAATTGCACTAGTGTATGGCCAGCTTTAAAAGTGTGTGTCCCTGAAGGCTTATGCCGCGTACACACAAGCGGACATTACGGCAGACTTTGCCCGGCGGACTTTTCGATGGACTTTATGACGGACTTTCCGAATGAACGGACTTGCCTACACACAATCCACCAAAGTCCGTCGAATTCGTACGTGATGACGTACGACCGGACTAAAACAAGGAAGTTCATAGCTAGTAACCAATAGCTGCCCTAGCGTGGCTTTTTGTCCGTCGAACTAGCATACAGACGAGCGGACTTTTCGACCAGACTCGAGTTTGATGGATAGATTTAAAACATGGTTCAAATCTAAGTCCGTCCAACTTTTGAGAAAACAAAGTCCGCTGGAGCCCACACACGATCGAATTGTCCGACGAAATCCAGTCCGCCGGGCAAAGTCTGCCGTAAAGTCCGCTCGTGTGTATGCGGCATTACAGTGATAACAGTGGTCTTAGTTCAGACTAGGGTTGCCAACTCATCCCTTTAAAACTGAACACATGTTAAATGCACAGGTTCTGTGGCTGATTAAGGTGGTAATTAACCACTTGCTGCCTGCCCGCCGTCATATGACGGCGGGACGGTGCAGCTGTTATTCTGGGCCGCCGTCATATGACGGCGCAGCCTTTCAGGCAGCCCAGGGGGCGCGCGCCCGCCGCATCGCTCGGGTCCCGGTGCGCGTGCCCGGCGGCCGCGATGTCCGCCGGGCACCCGCGATTGCCCGGTAACCGAGCAGGACCATGGATCTGTGTGTGTAAACACACAGATCCACGTCCTGTCAGATGGGAGAAGACCGATGGTGTGTTCCTTGTACAGAGGAACACCGATTGGTCTCCTCCCCTTGTGAATCCCCACCCCCCACAGTTAGAATCACTCCCTAGCAACACATTAACCCCTACAGCGCCCCCTCCTGGTTAACCCCTTCATTGCCAGTCACATTTATACAGTAATCAATGCATTTTTATAGCACGGATCGCTGTATAAATGTGAATGGTCCCAAAAATGTGTCAAAATTGTCCGATGTGTCCGCCGCAATATCGCAGTCTCGATAAAAATCACAGATCGCCGCCATTACTAGTAAAAAAAAAATAATAATAAAAATGCTATAAACCTATCCCCTTATTTTGTAGACGCTATAACTTTTGCGCAAAACAATAAATATACGCTTATTGCAATATTTTTTACCAAAAATATGTAGAAGAATACATATCGGCCTAAAATGAGGAAAAAATTTGTTTAAAAAAAAAAAAAAAAATTGGATACTTATTATAGCAAAAAGTTAAAAATATTGTGTTTTTTCAAACTTGTCACTTTTGTTTTGTTTATAGCACAAGAAATTAAAATCGCAGGGGTGATCAAATACCACCAAAAGAAAGCTCTATTAGTAGGGAAAAAATGATAAAAATTTCATTTGGGTACAACGTAGTATGACCGCGCAATTGTTATTCAAATTGCGACAGCGCTGAAAGCTGAAAATTGGCTTGGGCAGGAAGGGGGTGAAAATGCCCTGTATGGAAGTAGTTAAACTTACTTGGCGCCTCAACTGCATTAAATTAGCCTCAGAACTTGTGTCATTCATATGTGTCTGGCTTTAAAGGGATGAGGTGGCAACCCTAGTTAAGACTGTGTGTGACGACTCCTCTCTCTCTTTGATCCATCTCAGATGATAGGCCCTCCAGGATGCACTATTTATTGCACTACTGGTATCTTGCCTCCGCACACTGAAGAGGAGATAAACTCAGAATAAACGGACGGCATATGCTTTTCTCCTAGTGCAGGTAACTCACTAATGGCATTCCTTTTTGTGACTCACACATCACAGTGTAATATCTCTCTCGGGGGTCCCCCTGGTTGTGTTACAGAGTACCAGGTGAGTGCACTGATTGACAGGTTTGGTGAGTGGCGTTAAGAGTAATAAAAGAACACCAGTAATTGAAACTCATGTCTCAGACTATAGTGCTAACCTTAGTAATCTCCAATGCAAGTGCTTTTAATATCCTGCCTACACAGCCCATGAACAAACTTCATTTTCAGAGCCTGAATTTCATTCTTAATTTTTGTAGCCCAGTGGACAAAGTTCTGCATTAGTTCTGCTCAGAAGGGTTTGTTAATTTTTTTTCCCCGACGCATCTGAAAAAGTCTAGAGAGCCAATGAGGTACGGTAGATTAGAGCAGCTGTCAGATCCCGTGTAATGAGTTAACGTGCTGTTTGTGTGGCTCCATCTCCCTCAAGGTTTGCAAATGTAATCAGTGTCTGGATTCACATGACTTGTAGCCGGAATATGTGGAACACTAGAGACTTGCTGACATATTTCTCAAGAATCTGCTCCAAGCCATTAAGTGCATTCACACCAGAGCTGCCTCTTTCCCTAAACGCTTTTAAATATCCTAGAATGCTATAATATTAGCAGCTAAAACATGTCTTTTAAAACAGAAAACATTAATAGTGGTGTCATTTATTTGTAAAAACAAAGACAAAAGGATATGCTTATACATTTATTTACCTAAAAGAAGTTTGACTTTTTCTAAAGCAAAACCCTGATGTAGCTTACTCTACCAACGACACTGGTACCCGTTAAAAGGGGTGACATGGCAATACCAGAATTCACCAACAGAGGCACTGCTCCTTAAAGGATGCATGGGAAGTAAAACTCCCACCATGCTATTAGATTTGAGGAGTCTCAAGCAGATATAAATTAAAGTGATTGCAAACAATCACCTTGTAAAACAACTCGTTCAGTTTAAAAAAGCAATGAAAGGCAAAACATTTGCGTATAGATATTTAAAAAAATTATAAATACTCTTTTTTTCCATTTTTTTTTATACGTGATCACATTCCCTCTGTTTATTCTGTTCTCAGCCACATAAGAGCTGAGGGAGGAGAAGCAACAGTACGCTGATCTTCCCAGTGAAAGGCTGTACATACAAGTACATGGATAGCAGACACATATCAGGAACATGAAATGTTGGGTTTACATAATGTTTAAACTGAAAAATGCCCAAAATTATAGTCTAGATCAGGGTATTTAAACCATTTAACCCCAGAGGAAGTGTTGACATAATTTCAGGTCATGGGGAACCCCAGCTAAAACCAACTCATTGGTGGTCAGTGGGAAGAATGCCCCCCTTACAGTGGTGGTCAGAATGCAACCTTAAAAGACAGCTAAACAGATCCATTGGGTTTATGCAGCTGGCTCTGCCAAGTGGTGCTGACCCATAAGCTATCCAGATAACATCAAATAGGAGGTCAATCAGCCATAGCTCAAGCAACCAGCTATGAGGCTGTAGTTACAGGAGTGCCTAGGCACACTCTCATACCAGGAAGTGCACTGCTTTTCTTCTGGAAGAATTCAAGACAAAAAGGTAGAATTTCTAGGGTATTGCTTAGATAGAATTAAAGTAGTACTCAAGGCTCCCCTTCTTAAAGTGGAAATTTATGGCCAATATTAAAAATGAGGATTTTTAATGTATAATGCTATGTCTCTTCTGCATTATAGTTACTTACCTGCCTGTCGCCCCTGTACAGTGAGCTGTGCACGCACAGCTTATTGTATGAATTCAGCAATGCCGAGCTGACTGAACTCTTGGCCATGCATGGGAGTGATGTAATCTCGGCCTGGCAAACGAAAATGACCGGTACCTGGAAGTTGGCCACCCAAAGATGTCAGTGGCCAGCAGAGAGTTCCAGAACACCGCATCGCTTAACTGAAGGTGAGTATAGTTCCACTTTATTGTAATGCATCCAAGAAAGCCTGTAAAACAGCCTACATATTTTATCTGTGTGCCAAAATTAGTTACATTCTGCCTTCACCACTAGATCTGAGAGCGCCGCTACTCTGAACTTCTGTGTAGGTGAGTGCGTGTCCCGAATACAGTACATAACAGCATCCCTTTACTAGGGACAACACATGCTGGATCACTCATTGGGAAGAGCAGCTTGCTGATGGGGAGTCGCACAAAGCTATGCAGAGCGGACATGGACACGGCTCGCTGTTCTGTATGAGGTGGTCTGGTGGAAAAGGGCTGGCTATCCTTTTTCATCCGATGCGCAGATGGGGAACTAATACCCATCTGTCTGTTTTTAGCAGACCGGATCAGATACTGGCAGGTGTCAGCGGGTGTCCACTGACATCCGCTGCTCCATAGAGAACAATGTGTGGTCCGATCGGGTCTGCCTGAAAAAACAGACAGATGGACCCAATCAATCCACTGGTGTGAAAGGGGCCTAATTTTTGTATTTTAACCTAATATTTACTTTTTAAGTACAGGACCACTTTTTTTTTTTTTTTGGTGTGAGAATGCAGCTGACAACTGTGGCTGCAACATTTTGCCGATAGAATGCTTCACGAATAACATTATTTATTGTAAGGCCTCTTTCACATGGCTCTTTAGCCCCATACATATAGTAGCAAGAATCAGCAGATTCTTGTGGCTGGAATGACAGGTGCATTATATAGGCCGTTCAACCTAGGTAAACGAATGAGAGGCTGACAGCAGCCGCCGCCGTCTGTATGTAGTCGTAAAGCAAGCGGTTACCTGTGGTTAGGGACAGATGTCGGAGCCTGGATGCAGCTGAATGTGACACTATCCTCATTCATCTGTCATTCAAACTGGAAGAATACGCTGATTCTTGCTGTTGGTATCCAGTGTATGTAGCTAAATGGCCTTGTGAAGGAGACCTAATTGTAAATTTTAAGGTTGGAGTAGTGGTACTGGGTCGATGGATGGCGGTTGGTTTGCTATCTGACAACTGGAGGAAAGGAGGAAGGCCTCAGCTAATAGAATGTAATATATATATATATATATATATATATATATATATATATATATTTGGGTGGGATTTCGAAGATCGATTGGAGGGTCATCAGTTAACTGCTTGGCTTATAACCAAGTATACTGGAAACATTGTACTATGGACTGTTGGGTATCAGTAGACAAGGTTTAAAATAAACATTTCCATTTATCAAAAAAAATTATGAACCCGTCTTTCCTAATGTAAGGAGGCCTCCACCTATTCCATCCAGAAAAACATAAACCAGCTTTGAGTTCAGGTCCACTTTAAAAAAAAAGAAAGTGATTCTGTGCAATCGTTCCCTAAATAACACTGAGCCATTTTGGGAAATGTACCTCAAGGATACTGTCATTTGCTATTGAACTATAAAGCTGAAAGCAGTCACACTCCATAAAATGCTCAGCTCCACCGAGTGCAGTCTATTTATACAGCACCTAATTAAGCGTAAAACTATAGAAAATGACAAATATTTGTACCCTGTGAAAAACAGCAAACCTGTTCTCGCAGTATTAGACAAAATAATACATTGACTTAATGAATGAGCTTCTGCTTCCTTATTTGCATCAAGGTTCCTGTAATTTAAGGGTTGGATTCCCTGTAGAACGGCAGAAAAGTTGGTGCTCCGTTCTGTGCATTAGTCATGTGTAGTGCTGATTTCGCTGGTGGAGACTGAGGTAGGTTTTCTAAGCACAAATTTATAAAGCCGCAATCCCAGGTGAGTAACTCCGCTCTGAAAAGCAGCATGTCAGGGGTCTCCCGAGGAATTACTGAAGCTCTAAATTAATAACAGGAACTGATATGCAACCTCACCATTCGCTTATCTCCCAAAACACTGACAGTGCTAACATGATATGGTTCCAAAAGGAGCGCTTAAAGGAAAACTCCTCTCAAGATGCAAGCTGCTAATTAATGTATTATCAGGTAATGTGCACTTGGATTTTTTTTTTTTCCTAAAAGATTTATAGACAGGATGAAATAAGACTTTTGCTATTTTATCTCCTAATAAATGTCAGTACCATGATGAAAGCCAGTAGGGGGCGGCGGGCTGTAGACAGGCGCTTTGGATGCATCTGCGGTAAAGCGTCATTATTTTTTGCGGCGCTTGACCGTTGTTTTAGCGCTGTTTTCTGGCTGCTAGTGGGGTGCTTTTAACCCCCGTTATCGGTTGAAAAAGGGTTAAAAGCGCCCGCAAAGCACCGCTGCTGAGGAGCTTTGCAGTCGCTTCGGCGGCGCTGCCCATTGAGTTCAATGGGCAGGGGCACTTTAGGAGCGGTGTAGACACTGTTACTAAAGCGCAGCAAAGATGCTGCTTGGACGTCTTTTTTAAACGTCCCGCAAGCGCATCGCTCCAGTGTGAAAGCCCTCGGGAGTGACAGGAGAGGCACTTTGCAGGAGCTTTGCAGGCGCTATTTTTAGTGGTTAAGTGGTTTTAAAGCCTTAAGGTTTTTCACCTTAATGCATTCAATGCATTAAGGTGAAAAACCTTCTGTGCTGCAGCTCCCCCCAGACCCCCCCCCTTTTTTCTTACCTGAGCCTGATCCGATCCAGCGATGTGCACCAGCACAGCAGCTCCAGCCACTGTCTCTCTCCTCATTGGACAGATTAATAGCAGCAGAAGCCACTGGCTCAAAATGCTGTCAATCAAAACCAGTGACGCGGGAGCGGGGGGGGCGGAGCCGAGTACCGCTGTCTGTGTCAATGGATGCAGCAGTGGGACTCGGGAGCAATGAAGAAAAAGAAGAACGTCTGCACATCCAAAGGTTCCAAATGCCTTTATTGAAATCACTGTTATGACTCCAAGGACACCAGAAAGCAGTCACGTAGATGCGTTTCACACGTACATCTTGTGCTTAATCATTACCTAATCGTAATGATTAAGCACAAGATGTACGTGTGAAACGCATCTACATGACTGCTTTCTGGTGTCCCTGGTGTCATCACGGTGATTTCAATAAAGGCATTTGGATCCTTTGGATTTGATACCGTTCTCCTTTTTCCTCAAGTATCCCACGGAGGCGGGACAGGGCTGGCACTCCTCATCAGGTTCTATTTGGGTTATCATATACACCTGGAGCAGCGGGTCCTTCTTCCTGGGACTCGGGAGCAAGCCCACATGGGTGCCCCCAGGGAAAGCAGCTTTCCGTGGGGGCACCTGATGAAAGGGTCTGGAGTACGAGCAGGGGACCCCAGAAAAAGAGAATCAGGGCTGCTCTGTGCAAAACCATTGCACAGAGCAGGTAAGTATAGGCATGTTTGTTATTTTTATAAAAAAATAAATGAGGGTTCACAACCCCTTAAAGTCCTGTCCCTCCGTAAAGAGGGAGAGACAGGACTTAAAGCCAAGGTATGCTTCATACAAATGTACTGACAAGGAACATGCTGATAAGAGGAGAGAACAGTATTAGCAGAGGCATGACTTCATGAGTCTACTTGGGCTCAATGAGCAGGCTGGGGTTGGAGGGAGTACACACTACTGTGTTCTTTAAAGATGTATTAAACCCAAAAATATAATATTTTGTAGCTTGCCAATAATTAGATTAAAGACATTGTAAAGGTTTAAATAGCTTTTTTTAAAATAAAAATAACAAACATGTTATACTTACCTGCTCTGTGCAAGGGTTTTTCACAGAGCAGCCCTGATCTTCCTCTTCTGGGGTTCCCCGCTAACGCTCCTCCCCTTCATTGGGTGCCCCCCTGGAGAGCCGCTTTCCATGGGGGCACCCGTGCGAGCACAATCCTGACTCCCGCTGCTGCGTCTATTGACAAAGACAGCGGGACTCGACCTCGTCCCCAATCTATCCAGTGAGGACAGAGACAGCGGCTGGAGCCGCTGGGCTCATGCTCATCTCTGGAATGGATGGGCTCAGGTAGCTCAGGAATGCATTAAGGTGAAAAAATATGAGACTCAACTTTAAAAAAAGCTTTTTCCCTCTGTTGTCATCTGGTGATCTGAGCAGTAACACACCTCCTGTATTAGAGTATTATATTAAGGCGCACAGGGGCACCTTTGGACAGCAGAGTTGACAGTCTGGGGGGAGGGGAGTGTTAGATGGACTAGCATATTTAGGTAATTTGGAATCTAGGGCAGAATCGCAGTAATTCTGCCCACGATTCCAAATCATGGCAAAACATGCAACGTGCATTTGGGTACCATTATTTTTCAGCCCTGTGTATGTTAAGCCCCTGAGCCACAAAGCAGCTATACTGACCAAAGACGCTCTGCAGTCCAGCTGCCAGCATCCTAGCAACCAAAGACACGGTGCAGCCTGGGCCGCCAGCATCCTGGCAACCAATGAACATGCTATATGGCGGATGAGAGATACATAGGAGTTGATTTACTAAAACTGAAAAGTGCAAAATCTGGTGCAGCTGTACATGGTAGCCAATCAGCTTCTAACTTCAGCTTGTTTAATTAAGCTTTCACAATAAAAAATGGAAACTGATTGGTTTCTATGCAGAGCTGCACCAGATTTTGCACTCTCCACTATTAATAAATCAACCCCACTGTCTCTTCTACAATAAATTGCTATCTACTAGCAATGCTTTAAATATTGACTTCACTTCCGCTTGAAAAGAGCAAATGCATTGTGTTAATATGTACGCCTGTGCGCTCAATACTTTATCTCAAACTAACTCTAACTGTAGATTATGCCAAGATCCAACCCACTCTTTGCAGATCATGGTTCGCCTAGTTACTCCTAAACCCTCCCTAGATCCAACTCTAGGAAAGAAAAGCCCCAGTCGCTTCTTGGTTCTCCCTCCAGCGAACGCTAACATTTATATCGACACAATAGAAACTACGTATTGGCTTGCAGAAAAAAAAGAAGTTGTGTGTTATGAAACGTTATGTCTAATGCTTACCTCCGGATCCTTCAGTGCTAGATTTTTCAGTTTCAGAGCTTGGATGAGTTGTGGTACAGAAAATAAAAATAAAATCAAAGGCCCTTTGAAACAGAACAGATCATAAAACCTGACATTCTTGAAGCCATTATTTACATTGAATACAGCATCCGATTTAACATTTCTTCCTCTTTCCCGAAGCTTCTTCATAGTAGTTCAATCACTGTTTGCTTTGTTGCATCTCCATCTCTTACATCCACTAACAATTTTCAATGCCTGTAGCTGAGAGCCAGGTAAACCTGCAGTTAGCATGAAAATAAAAGGTGCTGTGGTTGGTCTGTTTCAACGCACAGTGTATTCTTAATCCTCATTATTTTCTCAGACAAGCACAAGGGATGTTTTAAATTGTCTGAACGCAGGGAATTTGTAAAATTGGAATTCTCTGCAGTATCTAGGTGGTGGTAATCATTTCTGAAGATCCACATAAACCGTGAGATTAGGCTCACGCCAGGCTGTCATCCAATTACATCAGGAATCCAAGTGGCTTTGAGATGTCTTATAAAAACCTTACGTGTCAAAGTCACTAAGCAGAAACTGACCGTCTATTACGAGAACACAGGTTACATTGTTGTGTTGGTCATAGAATTGTACAGCTGGTGGAAGGTCTTCTGCTTAATTGGTGTGTCACATGACATTTCTGTTACATGTCACACAAGCTATCCCTGGGGCACATTGTAAAGGGATTTAACAAATGTTATTCTGCCAAGGAAGTAATGTCACTGCAGCAAAAGGGGGAAAGTTGGATATATCCTTTAAGGCTTCCTTCACGGAGGACATATGACCTGCCTGTTTGTCAGCACTGTCGTAGACTGTTCATTAGAATCCTACCAGTACTGATCCCACTGCAATTTTTGTGAATTTGCTTTAAAGTATAAGTTCAACTTTAGTAATGGAAATTCCCTCTATGTAGTTCTAGATCTTTTAAATAGAATATACCTGCGGTCCTCATTTTTAAATGCTTCTCCTGCTTTTCTTTATGTATGCAGCCATGGGGGGCCTCTCCACAGACACTGTGAGTTTACTAAACCACTGTGCATGGTCAATAAGTGCTATTTTTTAATAAAATATTTGTTTCAACTTTTTTCCATCCTTTGTTGCATCTTTGTTGCCTCTATTCAGTCATTTTCTGTCTATGGGTACTCCAGCTGAACTGGCATTATGACAGGGGCATCAAACTCAATTTCATTGCGGGCCACATCACCAGTATGGCTGACCTCCAAGGGCTGGCTGTAGCTGTAAGTTCATGTAGCTACCCTTTTTTTAGAGGTGTGCTATGTGCAGAGTGCAGGAGTGCGTTACGTAAAGAGTGCAGGGTTTAGGAGTGCACCGTGTATAGAGTGCAGAGTTTAGGGGTGCACTATGTACAGAGTGCAGTGTTCAGGGGTGCACTACATACAGACTGCAGAGTTCGGGGGTGCACTGTGTATAGAGTGCAGAGTTCAGGGGTGTGCTGTGTACAGCACGCAGGGTTTATGGGTGTGCTCTGCATTGTATATGTAACACCAACCCCCTCCCCACCCCACCCAAATCTTTGTTGAAATCTCTAGTCACTCCTACCTCTCCCTATGCAGGCACCGCTAGTACCACTCTGTGTAGGTGGCTCTCTCTACTGCACATATATTTGGCTCTGTTATACCTCCCTGTGTAGGCAGCGCTGCCTTAAAGATCATTCTCGCTCCCACATTTAGGAAAGCTGTCCCCACTGTGCCCCGTTGTAAGGGATCTGTTACATCTGGAAGCCGCTGAAAGCAAAGCTGTCTCTTCTAAACACAGAAGGATTCTGTGATTAAAAGTGACAGCGGGGAGCGGACAGTGAGAGCCAGAGGTGGTGGAATAGAGTTCCGCCATGATCCAGCTGTAAAACAGGGTGGGTGAAAGGGCCACATGACAAGGCCTAGAGGGCCAGATTCGGCCCACAGGCCTTGTGTTTGACATATGTGCTGTATGGCATTTTTCGGGGTGGTTATCCTGATGGTGACAACAGTAGCCCATGTCTGTGTAATATGTGTTGAAACAGGCACTTGTAATCTCCATTGGAAGTCCATGTGATGGATGCAGAAGCACAGTTGGGAGGCAGGGATAGAGTACGGTCACCCTATAACAGGAATTGCCTGAGACTTTCATCTCTTTTATTTCCACCTGGTTATCTTGCCAGTTGCCCATTGTTCGGAGCAAAATGTGTTGTTGGTATGGCGTGGCTGGAGTCCAGCCTGAGGCTGCCATTCACTCCATGCACATGGGTCTGCTTCATGATGTGCAGCTTATGGATCTTTTCCTTATCCTGCCAGCAACACATCTACTGCTCTAGGGTGATGACATTTTCTCAACTATATCTATCCAGGAGTAAGCAATGTCACCCCAGGCTGCGCTCCTGATTTGGACTACAGAACACATACTCCTCTCATTATCTACACAACAGAGAAGGAAGGTGTTTTGTAGTCCACTGGGAAGAATTGGATGCACAGCAAGCTCACTGAATTAGTACAAACATGGCTTAACTGCACATTTTTACTGTCCATAACCGCAAGTTTATACCTAGCCTATGTCTCATGTCAGCTGGAGTGTACAGCTTTTAAATCCCTGATTCACCCCAAATTTCTTTAGTTCAGGAACCTAAACCAGTACCTGAAACATATTTATTTGTGAATGTTATTAACGTGAACCTATGAGGTTCAAAAAAAGGGAGTCTCTGCTAAATTCTATTAAAAGGAATAGGCTCTGGTGCTGTCATCCTCCACGTAGGCTAACTGATTAGTAAGTCACTATCCTGTAACAATCACGTAGCCAGTGAAATCTGAAAAAGTTTTTTTTCAGTTCAATGACTGACTAGGTAAAGAAACCAGGGTCAAGATGACAGCCCTGAATCCTGCATCCTTTATGTCAGCAATGGCAGATGCCACATTTTTAACCTTACCAGATCACTTTAAAACTTCTTTCATGTAATGTATGTTTACTAGGCCTTTAACTATAATTCTGGCTTCATGTTTCTTTTTCCTTCCAGAATCTAAAAGAAAAATAGATTCTTTGCCTGAACCTTGACAAATTTGTATGTCTTCTCCATTTCTTGTCATTGAACTCCTCGAAGGGAATTATAAATGATACCAAGTCAAGAACCAGTTGCCTTTTCGGTGATTTGACATTCGGCTGTCAACTCAAAGCGATTCAAGTAGCCGGTATGATTTCTCTCCTGGCTTTTTATCTCTTTGGGAAGGAAAATTAGAACTGTAAGAGGAGAGGATTCTTGCAAAAGAAGCCTTAGAAGCTGTGCCGGAATAAAACCTTCATTCTGCAATCGACTGAGGCAGAAACTCCCAATGGGGATTCAGACTCAAGTACAATGTTTTGTAATGACTGACTCCATGTTGTTTGATAGCTGTTCCATATTGGTGCCCATGTCAGGTTCACCAAGCCCCTGACGCATCTGATCTTTAGGGCTTGTTAAAGGTGGTTAAAGGCTGGAGATCTGTTTCTGGAGATTCTGTGTGACTCTCAAAGTTAGTTCTTGGGGTTGACTGGTACTGCATTATTTATTGACTAGTTTTTGATGCATGGAGGAGATTTCTGTTTTGGGGAACTAGCAACATAAACTGAATCTGTTCTTTGCCCATGGAGAAAAAAGCAACATATTTACGTAATGTAGCACTCCACTAATGCACGCACTCGCCTTCCTTTCAATGCTCCACTGTGATAAGATCACAGATTTATTCATTAGCTCCTCCCTTATCCATTTGAGGGTAGTATTGTGCCAATAAAACATATCCATGACAAATTCTTAAACATGTATCCGACTATAAGTGATTCCATGGTCCAGCTCTCTGGCACCATGACTGAAACACTTTGAAACACTTGAAAGCTTTTTTTCTCCAGGATTTTCTTGGCATTTTTTTCACAAGGTAGGTCATCAGGTCTTTCCTCCATTCTCCCCTATTGCTCAACTTGGCACTGACATGCAGAATTTTAATTTGCACACACATAATAGGGCCAATTTCAACAGGAGCCGATTAATCTGTCAGCATGTCTCTGGAGTGTGGGAAAAAAATGGAGTACCCAGAGGAAATCCAGATAAACAAAGAAAGAACATGCAAACTCCATGCAGAGTCAAATATATAAACAAAAGTTTGAGCTGGTAGATGTAGGGCATGAGAGTGTTCCAGTCCTAATAGTGTAAATACAAAGAAAGAAATGCTCAAGGGACTTTACGTAACATAAACCAAAGATATAAAATGTACAAAATTTATTATTTAAATATTTAAAAAGAGGATTTTTATACACATTTAAAAATCGTTCTATTAAACATAATTATAAACATATGTACTTGGATATCCATGGTCATATAGATCAAGATATGGCTGATAATCCAAGATGTAGATGGTTATGTATTAGATCTGTACAAGTTTTGTGAGATAGCACTCACTTTCCCAGGAGAAATATATATAGATGTAATTGGGTAAAATAGTCCTGTTATAGCTCCAAAAATGGTTAGCAATCATGCAGATTAGTGGTTCTCGTGAGTCTCCCAAAGAGGGGTGTGAGGGACAACTGGATACAAACCCCCATAGGTCCACATGGTTCTCCCTGAAAGTTGTGGAGGGGAAAGGGACCAGCCAGAACAGGACAGGGGCCTGAGGTAACACCATGAATAATGATATCAAGGTGTGGGCACATACTGAAAACTTTCAGGGATATGCCAATAGATATAAGCATCAAAAAATCTGATTAAGATCTCGCCTAAATGAATGATATAGATATATATATATATATATATATATATATATATATATATATATATATAAACCTTTATGAAAATACACTAAACCACCAAGAGTGTTGCACTGCACCATAACTTTCATCCAACCTGTACATTTTTTGCATGCTTTTTGCAAAAACAGGGGTGCTTAAACATTTTTATGATTACAGACCCCCAATGGATCACCCAATATGTCCCTATGACCTACACCAGTCCTATTATGTACCTGTATTCCTTCAAATATATCACTAGCTCGGTTTTCCTTTACATATGAATAGCTAGAAGCAGTCAGCTGATAGAAAATTACCAAATCAGAAATACACAAACCAACTACAAATACTGAGATTTGTGCTGTTTTTCTGCAGTGAAAACATAGAAAGGAGTTACAACTACTGACAATGTTACTCACATGTCACATTAGTCAATTTTTCCACTTGGGTTTCAGGTTCAATAATGCAGAGAATCCTGTTACAATATGTTATAAATTATTCAGAGATCCAGTTCCAGACCCTCATTATCTGGTTCTCATACCCCAGGTATGAACCCATGCACCTCTTTTTTTATCTCAGAAAGTTGGACGTTTGAGAACAGCAGCTAATGTGTTCCACATAAATACTAAATTGTCAGCAGTGGCTTGATTTGCTCTAATTCTGCACCTCATTCTGATGCTAACATCATCAATAAAGCTCCCTCACAGTACTTGCTGTAGGTATTAACATTTCCTTTAACCTTCCTCTGTGCCTGTTACTGTTCTCAGCCTGTGGTGTGTTAGCTGATTTCTCCATTTCCCGGCAGCCCTCACCTCCCTCTATCACCAACAGCTTGGGATCGTGTCAGTGTGTAGCAGCATGACACAGGCCATTTAGCGCAGGTCTCCTATTGTGTCTAAATGAGTAGTTAAAAGTAAGGATAGCCGCCCATACAAGGAAGGTTAACGAAACAAGATTACCAGTGAGCGGTTATTAGGCGTTCCTGCATTCACCGGCGGCTGTCACGATTCCCCTAGAGCCTGCAACTGTAAATGTGGAAGTTACAGGATGGTTACACTCCCGTATTGCTGGAATCTCAGAAGGCCTGGGCAAATAAAAGAGCCCAGCTGTAACTGAATCACGCAGTGGATTAG
This sequence comes from Lithobates clamitans, assembly GCA_037952925.1. Classification (NCBI taxonomy): domain Eukaryota; kingdom Metazoa; phylum Chordata; class Amphibia; order Anura; family Ranidae; genus Lithobates; species Lithobates clamitans. The sequence continues at coordinate 10,135,176 of JBBGZY010000292.1, read as the reverse complement.
TTTAGGTGAGAATGAAGGAAAAAAAAAAATTTGAAATGGCCAGCTGGCTGCTGAGGACATGACGGATGGAAACCATTTTGTTTCAGAGAAATAGACTGAGGGAGACAATATTATTCTACTTCAACTTGTTGTTAACACCACTCACTGTCACTTCTGTTATCCCGGTGTACAGAGCCTGCCCGGTTATTGATAGTTTGGTATTTTCGATGCCTGATAAATGAGGTCTTGAGGACTGCTAAGCTTAGATACAAGAAAGTAATCACGGCCACTACAGCAAAGAAAGATGGCAGAGGGTGCCACTGCCCTTTAAAGATGTAGCCCAAGGCTGAAGTGGCCTTTTCAATATCCCCCCATGTCTACATTTAAAGTATATCTAAACTCAAAAGCAAAAACGTATTATACTACAGCTTCCCAGTCCTTAAATGTGATGATTGCATTCATTTTCTTTTTTCAAGCATTTTCCCCCATGTTTTGATGCAATGTTCCTGCCGGTAACACACTTCCTGTCCAAATGTGACAACATTTACTCACCATATTGTATCAATGGAGAAGCAGCGTTGTCCCCATAGGATATGATTACATAACACCTCCCCCTCTCCTCTTCTCCATAACCTAGAGGAGAAGGGTTCTGAAGACATCTGAAATAACTGGGAACTGGAAACATCAAGTTCTTTCTTAGCAGAAAACCTTTCATCTGGGAAGGGAGTTGAGGTGGAGTGGTGTATACATGATTTTAGTCTCCTGGCTAACAGTATGCCTATGACTCTGTTCCTTCAGGTTGCTCTGATAGGTTCAGCATCTCAAAACACTTTAAAGTGGCCCCAAAATCAAAGTTTAGGTCTGATTTCAAGCTGAACACTAGGGGTATTGAAAACCCTTTACTCTTGTAGGCAGGTGCAGTCTGTACTCCCCACTATAGGTTGCCCTAAAGCGAAGCAGCGATACAGGAAGGAAAGGAAGTTTTGGGGAACTTAGTTCCTCTATGACTTCCTGTGGTCATTAGGAACTGTCAGCGGTCACTGTCTGACTGAATGCTGGGGCCCCACGTGACCTGCGAAGCCACCTTGGGTGAGGTTAGAGCTTATTTAAGCCCCTGGCCCCCTGACTTGGCACGTATTATGTGAGTGGTTAGTGTAAGGACAGGTTTCCCATCTGTCAAGCACAACACATAGCGGCAGAAAGAGGTTCCAGAGGGTTAGGGAGAGGACTACGCTATCTCCACTCAGGAATCCTTCCTTTTGGGTTGAACCATCAAGGTCGCATTCTCACTCCTCACGGCAGAAGCTGACAGCTTCTCTTCATGTACACAACTGCTGGCTCCAGATGGATGTGCTCTCCTGTTGGGCCTGGTCGTACCCAATTGTGACATTCTACAATATACAGTTCATAATAGTGGACTTCTGTGTTATCCTGCCACCAGCTCACCACGCTGCACTTTACTTACACTCTTGCAGTGGGTCCCCCTCCCCATTGCAAGGGTTAACTGCTTATTTTGCCATGGGGTTAATGAATACGGTAATATGCCTACCCTACTCCTCACTTTCACAGGCTTCTTCCTCTTCATGCAACTCATCTAGCTTTTGCATTGTTACCAAGACACAGAGTATGCGTCAGATCATGCTAAAAAAAGTAAAGCCATGTCTTGGGCTAAAAGGTGTCTATACACGGTGGATATTCAAACTAATGTTCGTACAAATTCTTTGTTCGATGACTGGAAGAATGTTGCTTAAAAGTACTTCGAACTTTAATTTGCTCTCAACATTTGATTTTGGAATGAATGTAATTTCCTTAATGAAACCCACATACTCTGATCCTTCAAATTTCCTCATCACAGTGGCCAAAAATGAACGTTGATTTGACTGCACTGATGATCAGAAAATCAAAACGAATGACTTTAAGACGAAAAATCTCAAACTAAATTCTACTAGTGTATAACCAGCTTTATTCTGCTCCGTCAGCCTTCCAGCTGCCTATATCACAAACAGAACAGCCCAAGGGGGTGGGTGGGAGGTTTGAATGATGGTGGCTCTAGGGAGTCTTGCTGTCATTGCCATTCAAGGCAGGGGAAAATAGCGTTTGAGGATCTAGTAAGAAAGGATCATCCAACTGCAGGCAATTTTTGAAAATATTTATTACCACACTATTTATCATCACATATGTTACCTAATAATTGTATTGCGCAACATGCTAAGTATAGCTTGTTCCCCACCCACCTGCATGTTCCGTAGGAGCAAACTTTTTTATACTGCAAGGATGGATTTTTTCATTTTCATGGATTGAAACGCATTAGAAAATACAATATGATACTGATATAAATATAGATAAAAAAGTGTGTGTAGGGCACTCCGAATAACAAGGCTGAGCAGAAAGTGGTCTGTAATATGAATGGATGCAGTTCAAGCAAAGTGGTGTCCTTGTACACTAGGGCAGTGCTCAATGAGGGAAGCAATCTCTAGTGAAAACAAAAGCAGAAAGAGGCGCCTCTAAGTGCAGTATTAAAAAAACTTACAAGACATCAGATGTAAGAAAGCTCTTCATGGTACTGTGTGGGGGCTGGTGGTCGGCATCAGGGTGGTCCCAGTGGTGGAGGTCCCGGAAGTGGTCCAATCTGCAACAAGAAGTCCCGACCTGGCCAGCAGAGAGAAGCCTCAGCAGTGGAGGCATCTAAGGAATCAGCCGCGCTGCTGGGATCGGCGAGGAACGCAAGTCCCAGAAGTGACGTCAGCGGGTGGAGACCAACAACCAGCTTGGACCGTAAACCGGTACATCCTCTATTCATGGATGCCGCCTACTGGACAACATTACAATAGGCACTTGTTTAATAATTGGGCACTCCACCACTTGGACCACCCTGATGCCGACCACCATCCCCCCACACAGTACCATGATGAGCTTTCATACATCTAATGTCTTGTAAATTTTTAACTTCTTGAGCTAGTAAAGTCTTTTTAATACTGCACTTAGAGGCGCCTCTTTCTGTTTTTGATGATACTGATATAGCCCTAGCTCATCCATATCTGAACTAGGGGGTACATTTTCATTGACCAAAAGTAAAGGCTGCTCTAAGCAGAGGTTGTCAGTGCATGCTGGGATAAAAAAAAGACTGGAAGCTTTTTGCTTGGAAGCCAACATAAACAACTGATCATTTCATGGTAGAGATTAACTTAAATAAACCACACAAAGAGGTGCATTTAGATAAAAAAAGAAAAATGTACAGCTATTCATCCATCCAAACTGCATTAAAAAATGTTCTGTGTGAACAAGCCAAAATCGAATGCAGATCGAGGATGTGGAAATAGGAAAGATTGCATTTTGGCCACTAGAAGGCACTGGCTATTATAGGAAATAAGTATGCTTCCCAGCTCCATCTAGTGGCCATAATGCAGAATTTTATGCTTTTATACATTCGGTCTGCTGCGTATATAGCCCGAGAACATTTGATTTTGCCCAATTTGCACAGAAGGAGTTCACAAGCAGTTTGGATGGACAAACAGCTTTGCACATTTTTTTTTTATAATATACTCTAAAGTGTGTCAGGGTGATTTCTGACCATGACAAAAGGTAGGGGTTTTCATAAGGAACATGGTTTTATTTAACAAACCTTTTCACATAAATATGTATGCTAAAAAAAACAAAAAACTGGGATTGCAAGGGATAAATTGTAAATAAGAGAGTAATTTAGCAGCTGACCAAGATGACTGCTGTGGTCTGAATGGGGCAGTATGTCCACTAAGGGCAACCAGCCCAACATATATTTTTATACTGGCCCAGGGGAGGGCCAATGTCCCACTGCCCACCCCCCAACCCAGGCCTCCCCTGCTGAGATTTGTAGTACTACAGCTGACGAGCCTACGCTAGAGAAGAAGTACTCACCACTAATAAAAGTCACTTGTTTGCATTAGCTTTATATCTTTCACAAAGCCGCCTCTGACCACTAATTCCGCCGCAAGAAAAATCAACGTGTGAGAAAGAATGAGCTTGTCAGACATGGCGGAAAAATGAGATAAACTACAGCCGGCCGATATAAACTAAATGATATTGATTGTATTGTGGTACGCATCATAAATTTACATGCATACGCTTTACACTTTTCTCTCCCCAGCTGCGGCCAACACCAAGGTTACAAAATAAAATTTATGCAAATATCCCGTGGTTACTGAAGATTATCATTAGTTTCATTAGGACGGTGTAAATTTTCATGCTCCTCCCTAGGGACAAGGTTGTGCTCTGAAATCTATCAAGAAAATAGAAATAGAAACTGCAGCCAGAAATATATATTTACCTGATTATTTTACTCTTCTGGAGAACATGAGCTGTCCTATACAGCTGCCCACCCACTGGGCAGAGTGCTAACTTTACAGGTAATATGTGGACCATGTCTCTCTTTCAGCACTAAAGAGGACCTGCCCACCATCCTCACACATTCCTGAACTTGGATGCATCCAACGAACCCCTTGGAATACAAAGCAAGTGAAGGCTTGCAGTACAATTTTTAGAGGGCTCTCACACCGAGGCTTCCCGGGCGTCGGCGGTAAAGCGGTGCTATTTTTAGCGCCACTTTACCGTCATTTTAGCTGTGCTATTCGGCTGCTAGTGGGGCAGTTTTAACCCCCAGATAGCGGCCGAAAAGAAGTTAAATCTGCCCGCAAAATGCCGCCGGAGCCGCGTTTTGCCAGCGGTATCGCAGCGCTGTCCCATTGATTTCAATGTGGAGCAGCGGTGGAGGAGCGGTGAGTTCACCGCTCCTAAGAAGCTGCTGGCAGGACTTTTTGTGACTCGGGCTTTTACACTGGAGTGAATGGAGCCGCTTTTTTCAGGCACTATACAGGTGCTATTTTTATTATTATTTTATTATTATTATTCAGGATTTATATAGCGCAATATAAAAGGGAGACAATACAGTTATAATACAATAAAATACAATAGGATTAAGAGGGCCCTGCTCAGAAGAGCTTACAATCTAAAAGGGTGGGGCAGGTGGTACAAAAGGTTGTAACTGTGGGGAATGAGCTGGTGGAAGTGGTAGGAGATTAGTTGGAGACGTGATAGGCTTTCCTGAAGAGATGAGTTTTCAGGGATCGCCTGAAGGTAGCAAGAGTAGGGGATAGCCGGATAGATGGAGGTAGCGAGTTCCAGAGGATGGGAGAGGCTCTGGAGAAATCCTGGAGACGAGCATGGGAGGAGGAGATGAGAGAGCTTAAAAGCAGGAGGTCTTGAGAGGAGCAGAGAGGTCGATTTGGATGATATTTGGAGACAAGATTAGTGATGTAGCTTGGGGCAGAGTTGTGAATGGCTTTGTATGTTGTGGTTAGTATTTTGAATTTAATTTGCTGGGTGATTGGAAGCCAGTGCAGGGAGTGCAATCACACGCACTCTCCCAAGAAAAAAAAACAAACTCTCTAGCAATACACACAAAACTGAGCATGTGCAGAGTGCGCCCAAGGCTCTGTTCTATCAGGAGATGAATTTGGGACAGTGGAAAAAGGGGAGAATCAGAGAAGACAGGATCAAGCAGCCTTTTTACACAATGCAGAGGATTAACCCCTTAGGTTCCACAATGAGTATAACAAGCATGCTTTACTGCACATACAGACTGATTCAACTGTTTTGGGAAGGCTGTCCACAAGGTTTAGGAGTGTGTCTATGGGAATGTTTGCCCATTCTTTCAGAAGCGTATTTGTTAAAGCTGAGTTCCACCCAACTTTAGAACTTGTTCTTAAAGGAAAGACCACCCCTCCACCCCTCGTTTTTGGATTTTTTTTCTCACTTACTTTAGTAGTTTAACAGTGAACTTCTGTCCCAGCCTCGCCACAGTGAATTACATCATGTCCTCTTCTGGCTCAGTCCCTCACCCCCCCCCCCCCCGCTGCCTTCTGGGACCTGTGTGTGTCCCAAAAGACAATGGGGCCATTCAGAAAGCGCAGCGCGACTCGCGCATGTGCAGTAGGAAACCGGCTGTGAAGGCTCCACTGCTGGTTTCCCTTAGCTACTATGGCGGTGCCTGCACCCAATCTGATGGATGGATCGGCCTCGGGTGGGGGGGGGGCGACATCGCAGGCTCCCTGGACAGGTAAGTGTCCTTATTAAAGGTCAGCAGCTAGAGTGTCTGTGTTTTTCAGGGTGGAACTCCACTTTACATCAGACACTGATGTGGACGAAGAGGCCTGGCTCACTATTTCCACTCTAATTCGTCCCAAAGGTGTTCTACCAGGTTGAAGTCAGGACTCTGTGCAGGCCAGTCAAGTTTCTCTACCCCAAACTTGCTCATCTATGTCTTTATAGACCTTGTTTTGAAAAAACTGGCTGTCTATGTGACTTTTCCTGTAATTGGTTGTAAGACAGCAAAGATGTAGACTGCACTGTCTGCCATGCAGATGACTACTAGAGAACGAATATTCAAGTCTGCATTTTTTTAGTTTTTCATAATATAGATCTATACATAATAACATCTGTCAGATGGGATTCACTGTTCTCGCACCTCCATCATCTGATCGTCTCCTGCTAACCAGACCCGACAAGCCAATGCATCGCTTAATTCTCCTCCTTCTCTTCAACCACCAACCCCCCGTTCCTCTTAATCTTCTTTCATTCCCTTTTATTTTTTTTTCTTCAATTACTTTACCATCCATGTAATATAATTTAAAGTGCTGAAGAGATCTTATAAAAAAAAATAATACCAAATAAAATTATAGAGCTTTCATTGTGAGCATTCAGCACTGACACATTTAGTGCGGTTCAGTCAATCAGCTTCACGGGTTGTCATTGACTTTCTCGTTATTATGTGATTAAGTAATTTAAACAATCGGTATAAAACTCAGACGGCAAAAGTAACATTAAAATACTTCCTTGGGTCTTTTTTTTTTTTTGGCTTATAAAAGCTTTAATCGGAGGGGATAAAAAAGAAAGTGGATTTTTAAAAAAAAATTTTATGATGAAACATTATTCCTCTAAAAAGTCACTTTTTGTTCTACGTTTGTTACACTAAATTTTTATAAAGACACAAAGAAGAAGCCAATTTCCTCCTGTAGTGGGTTTACCTAGCTGTGTTCCATAGCTGCTGAAATGTCAGGGCTTTTGATTGTTAAAAGTGTCCACCAAAACAGAACAGCAACTATTCACACACTGTACAATAGCTAGAAGGAAAAAGAAACAAAGGGACTTTATTCTTAACTAGAAAGTCATGGTTCAAAGTCTCAGATTAGCTTTACTTTTTGGAAGGAATAGAAAACAAGAAGAACAAAGGAGGAGGGGCCGAGGAAAAAAAGAAAAAATGAAGGATCTGGACCCAAGAAAGAAATTGTGGTTCCATTCCTCTAATTAGCTTTTTTGAAAGCCCCAAGTAAGAATGACTTTTGTAAAGGGAGAGAAAAAGAAAAATAAGAAAGGAAAGGGAAAAAAAGAAAAGGAAAGGTAAAAGGGGAAAAGTAAGGGGAAAGGGAAAGGGAAGGGGAAATTAAACAAAAGGAATGGGAAAGAGAAGGGAAAGGAAAGGGGAAAAGATGAGGGAAAGGAAATGGAAAGATAGAGGGAGAGGTTTCCATAAATGGGCAGAAATATAGATCATTTGGCAGGGAAACAGCTCCTTTATCGAGTTCCATCTGCATATTTAGCTGATACTTTACAGGAGGGAACCTATGGAATTATTTTTTACCTGCTCTGCACCCCCAACCGCCTTAAAACTTAGCAAGTTCACAAAGGGATCCAATGCAGTTTGCCAGTAAAACTAGAGGATGCAGGGAAGGTGTGATGGACCACATGGCACCCCGCCTAGGTGCCTCCGACCAAACAGTGCGTCATGCCCTCCAAACCCTTCCATCAGACTGAGAGCTAAAACTCGCCCTTTACCCCAAGTATTGTTCACAGACAAGATGATGAGGTAAAACCAAAGGTATGACTCTTTATTAAAACTCGGACACATACCTTATACCCCACAGGAGGACATTCCCCTCTTGGGGATATGAGCATGACAAGGCAACCTTCAAACAGCAGTCCAATTAACAGCTAACAGTGATCAACTTAAACAGTGATCTAATTAACAGTAAGCTAATCAACTGTTTAGACACCCAGACTTTGATTAGCCAGGGAGTGTCCACCCTAGACAACCCAGAAACAAGATACACAAAGTACATTACACATTCTCTCTTTCAGGTGTTTAGCTTCCACATGTGTAATCTGTCCATCATCATAAGACAAAACTCATACAATGTTCCAGCAGTCTGAGAAAGTGAAATTAATTTATCTTCATAGATTTATTGAGGGGGATTGTTGATAAATATTTCAGTTTCAAGTGGAGGAGCTTCTCCAACCCAGTCTGCAGGAGGGGCACCATATTTCCTTTGACCTCCAACCTGCACAAGATTAATATTACACCTTTCCATCCACTTCAGAAGGGAAGCTTTATTGTCTTTATTCAGAGAATTAATCCAAGGCTCGCTCTCAGCATTCATCACAAATTTTTGTTCATCATTAGAGAATGATCTGCTCTCTCCATAGGATCAGAGGCTGAACTGAGCTCTTTTCCATGCTCCGACCAGGAGAAGCAGACAGAATGCCTATTCGCCTCCATGGGCCATAATCAGTGGGTACGAAACTAGCCCCTAGTCCCCTTCATAAGCCCCTGTCCCATTTGGGTCTGTCACAGAAGGTAAGTACACCCTCCTGTAAAGTCAACATGTTACTTTTCTTAATAAAGGAAAGTATAGGTTCACACTAAAAGCTTACAGTGATATTAGCAGCATTGATAGTTTATAGTTACAAATACATTATAGTTACAAAAACTATACACATAGTTTACAGGGAAATGTATATTTTATTGAGCATTATCTGTTAAAGTGGATGTAAACCCAATGTCATCCTTTCTAAACTACTGCCATAGGGGTGATCTATAAGGATATACACGCCTCCTGCATGTATCTTTACCTGTGAAATGTCTCCCCTCTGTCTGTTATGAGACCCGAAAAACTGCAGATTCTGTGGGTGGGTCTGTTGTCTGGAGCTCGTGGGTGGAGTCGTGATGTCAGTAGACTCCCCGCCCACCTCTACACTCCCCTTGTCAATATGCATTTTCTCCTGTGTATTTCTTACACTGAACTTCTGCTATGATCTCTAACATCCAGTGAAAAGACAGGAAAGTAACCACATGACTTCAGCATGCCAAATCATGGTGAGGTGTGGAACAGCCAATCCTTGCAGAGCTGCTGAAGAAAGGAGTGGGGGAGGGAATTTAAAAATACTGCATGTCTCTTAGGCTAATGCACGAGATGTAAATCACCTGTCACTCACAGCAAGGGGGAGGATTTGACAAAGTTTTTCTCAGTTTGTCAAGAATTGTCTCACTGAACAATAAAAGAGGATTGCTCAGAGATGGATTAACTCTGTGTGGCAAGACTGGGCTCAAATGATAGCAAATCTTATACTCTACAGTATGATATATATATATATATATATATATATATATATATATATATACATATAAAAAATTCGGGTTTACATCCACTTTAAGCTAAAAAAAACACTTAGGGTATACTACTACTTTATAGTGTATAGTGTACCACTACAATAACATAATTAGAATATTAGAACAAATGTGTATGTATCAATAATGAATGAGAAATAAATATTTAATCTTATTAATTATTATAATCAGCAATAATAATATAGCTGTACAATCACCTGGAAAACTATCATGTAATAACAACAGATAATTACAATGTAAAGCAATAATCGGTAGCAGTTATATTACTCCTAGGTATATAGTAAGACAAATAATAACAAACACTCCCGATAATTATGCCTTCATGCTCCTCTGGTTTTAGAGATTAGTATGCAGATATTTGTTTGCTACAAAAAGCTTTCTCTCACTCTGACAATATGATGATCTCTAATGAGAAAGGAAAGTTGGTTTCTCTAACGTTTTAATAATCTGACCCCACAGGTATTAATAAGAAGGTGGTGGGAGGAGGCAGCTAACACATCTTTGGGACTTATTAAAAAGTGTCCTCAAGTGCAGGGAAGGATAGTGTCCAAGATGCACATGGCAACATATTCCTGCAAGCTTTTCTAAAATTATTTAAAGCGGAGTTCCACACAAAAATGGAACTTCCGCTTTTCGGAACCCTCCCCCCCTCCGGTGTCACATTTGGCACCTTTCAGGGGGGAGGGGGGTGCAGATACCTGTCTAAGACAGGTATTTGCACCCACTTCCGGTATAGACTCCCATGGGAGTCTATGCCTCTTCCTGTCAGTCCGCGCTGTCTCCTGGGAAACACATAGCTCCCAGGAGATAGCAGGGACCAGTTACGATGCGCAGCGCGACTCGCGCATGCGCAGTAGGGAACCAGGAAGTGAAGCCGCAACGCTTCACTTCCTGATTCCCTCACCTTGGATGGTGGCGGCAGCTGCCGAGAACCGAGCGGGTTCTCGGCGTCGCCTGCCGACACCGCTGGACCCTGGGACAGGTAAGTGGCCATGTATTAAAAGTCAGCAGCTGCAGTATTTGTAGCTGCTGGCTTTTAATATTTTTTTTTTTTTGGCGGTTTAGGTGGACCCCCGCTTTAACAATAGGGATAAAAGCAAATAACTTGTGGAAAAGGTGGAAAGCCCTGCCTAAAAGAGCTCACAATTGTCTTCAATATTTTCAAGCCACCTAGGTTACGTGGAACCCTATGGTTGATATGGCTTCCTTGAGTAGTGACTAATTAATTTCCCATAAGATAGTTTCAGGGCCAATGCCACTCATCAGAGCCAGTTGCATGATACCTATTATCTTTTTAGCTGTCAGTAAGGGTGGCATTCTGACTACCACCATGTGAAGGGCTTTCTTCCCACTAGCTACTGAAGTATAAAGCATTTTTCCTATTGACCCCCAATGAATTGGTTTTATTATTATTATTATTATACAGGATTTATAGAGAGCCAACAGTTTGCATAGCGCTTTACAATATAAAGGGAGACAATACACCAACAGTACAATTCAATACAAGAGGGTTAGAAGGGCCCTTCTCTTGCGAGCTTACAATCTAATTTATCAAGGGTTTCCAAGGTCTGAAAATAAATTCAACAGTTCCTTGAATTCCTTCAATGCAATATGCGCACCTGACCTTAGAGTATTATGTTTCCTTTTTGGTAAATATGCCCATAAGCTGTTCTGGGAAATTTCTCCACTAATTAATACTTATATTAAGTCATCTATTTTGCAAATACTCTGTCAATTTGTAAAGACCTTTTCATTTTATTTCCACCAACAAAGGCAAATAATTTAGTTAAATATCAGTGGAGGTAAGCTAGCAAAATAAGCCCTCATCAAGTGTAAGGTTGAGATCACACTGCCGTACGGAGCGGCTCACAGCAGGAGTCCGGTGCGTCCCTGTTCACCATTTCAGGTCAGATTCCAAATTTCTGTCTGAATTCGGACCTGAAACGGACCAGAAGACGTACAGGACTCCTGTGCAATTCACTCTGGAGCAACTCCGGAGATGTGTGAACCGTCTCCATAGAGAGCCGCTCACAATCTCCTGACATGCAAATTGGATGCGGGGAAACTGCGGGGAAAATTGTTACCTCGCCTCAGGCCCCATTATGCCTTAATCTGTCTTCGCATAAACCACAATAAGTTTGCCAACCTTCATTGAAGGGTAGCATAAAAACCTAAACCAAAGGACCAGCCCATACGTACCTCACTACATATCAAAGCATATCAGAGGTTTGCATAAGCCGCATAGCTGAAACTGTCAAGAAACTGGTAGAAATCTGAGAGCAGATTTGATTTTTAATATCAAGATCAAAGTCTTTGGAAGTCAAAGAATAACTCAACCTGGTATTAAACCCAAAACCCCAAAAAAGTTTTACTTCTGTTTTCACCTTAACACCTCTTACCTGTTTCCCCAAAAATAAGACCTAGCGTGATTGTCGGTGATGGCTGCAATATAAGCCCTATCACCCAAATAAGCCCTAGTTAAAGTCCTTGTAGGTCTTATTTTCAGGATAGGGCTTATTTTTGGGGAAACAGGGTAGGGCTTATATTGCAGCCATCCCCGACAATCACGCTAGGTCTTATTTTCAGAAAAACAGGGTAGATGAAGGAGCACAGGGGCCACATTTGGACAGCAGCATCGTCAGTCTTAGGGGGAGGAGAGTGATAGCTGTACTAGCGCATTTGGATATACTAACAAATTGAAGCTAAACTCCAGCTAACCATTTTTGTTCCTTTTGGGATAAATGTTTTACATAACTAAGTAAAAGCTCAATGCTAGCGTTGAATGGTTTGTCTCGACCCTGTAACTGATACATTCTGCTGGAGAGCTTGTTCTTTTGAAAAACAGACTTACTGGCCAGATCACCAGGTGAAAATAAAAGAAAGAAAGAAAGTTTAAAAAAAGAAAAACAAATGCAGCCATCACATTTAAGAACTGGTAAGCTGCAATATAATAAATGTTTGCTTTTGGGTTTATTACCGCGTGAACCTTTGCAAAAGAAAAAAAGGTACTACAATCCAGCATAAGTGTAAACAACCCCAAGTGACAGATTGAAACCTGTCTTTTTCCACCACCCATCATTCTTATTGGACTCTGTACATCCCATTATTTTGGCGATATATATATAATGTATTTTTTTTTTTTTTTTACTGCTAATACACAAAAAAAAATCTGACACTGTATATGAACAAAACAAACTTTAATAAACAATAAATAAATACTTTCAAAAGCCCCACCACAGTAAATTTATAGCAAATTCTCATTTGCGTGGATTAAAAAAAAAGGAAATATTTGAAATATTTAAAAATTGAAGCTCTTTGCTATTTTTGCAGTATTAGAGTGACATTAAAAAAACAGAGCTGCTTAGATAATGGGACACAGCTTTGCCCTAAGCTATTGTATTCCTCTCTTATTATAGCTTCTATAATGGGTACCATCTGCGTTCTTGTTTTTTTGTTTTTGTTCCCAATGTCAAAATTCTGCAAAACTTAAGCCCAATTCGGAAATTGTCTGAAAAGAGAACATTAGAAGCTTTCAGTTTTGTTTTATGCAGTTCTTTTGTCTCGTTCTTCATTTTGTTAGACTGTGATTTGTTTTTTTGTGTTATTTTATTTTTATTTTTTTACAGGAAACAGCAGACAAAATAACACATGCTATAGATTTAACTTGGACAGGAGAATGACGCTTATGAATTATATTTGTGTTTATTTGTAACCATATGTTCTGCAGGATTTTTTTTAATGAATTCTGCCATAAATCTTGGCATTCTCACATAAAAACACAGCCAAACCTGTAATGAGCATTTATAAACATACTGCTGGTGTTTGTTTTACTTTATTCTTACTGCCACTGACCCCTGGGTGTTTTGCCTAAGCTTTGGACATATTATTAATGCATAAAAGAGCGCAGATGACATATTTGCAGTTTTATTTATGGGACTTAGTGAGAGAATTACAGAATCTGCCATTACAGTTTTAAAAAATAAAAAAATACTCACCTTCAATCTAAAGCTGTCCCTCAGGGGCCTGCCCCCTTAAGGAGCTAAAACATACAGCCAATCAGAGTGGTTCTCCATCATGTGATTATCATGTCAACTGTGACATAGCGCTCACATGCAGGCTGGTGGCCTCATTGACAAAATAAGTCTTTAACCCCATTCCACCCAGGATCTTCACACTGGGGCGGTGGCAAGGATCAGCTGATCATAATGATTGGCTGTTGCAGTAATCACATGACTAGTAGTCTTCCCATTCCTCTTTTTTGCGCGGGGGGGGGGGGGTCGCCACCTTCCCGTTCGTCTCCTGAGGGGGAGGGGTGGTGTTGGTTTGACCCCCCCAAAATATAGCTACCACTGGTGGGAGGAAATCAGAGTACCCAAAGGAAACCTATGCAGGCACAGCGAGAACATGCAAACGCCAGGCAGGTAGTGCTGTGGCTGGGATTCAAACCGATTACCCTAGTGCTTTCAGGCAGAAGAGCTATCCACTTAACCACTGTGATGCCCCTGCTGTATGCAGAGAAATTCTGCTGCCCATGTATGCATATGTACAGCGTGTGGGCGTTAGAGCCAACATTATTTGCCACACATATGCTTTACGTGAGTGGCAAGAGGTTACTCTGCAGATGGCACTGTAGTTTGAAGGTAGTTGTGTTTATCTATTTAAAAATGTAATTGTCATATACAGTTACAGTATTAGAAAAAAATAATACAGTTAATTAAAAAAACATAGCAGGAATTTAATTAAAACAGCATACAGATAAAAAATGTAACTGTCTTTAAAGTAAATAACATTTATTTAGGTATACACATTGGTCACAGACTTAATGTCAAGTTGTCAAGTTAACCGATGCATGCAGACGCTGTAAAATATGGTTTGAGCATCTAGACATCAATGATCTTTGGACATAAAAGGGGTTGACCACTGCTATATTTTTTAATAGTTGCTAAAACTCTAATCTGCTATGGTGAGATTATCATAAGAAGCAGATGAATTCTCTGATCCCATCAGAAGACCCCGCTGGAGCACAGATACCTCTGGTTGAGAACCATCCTCATAGACATCTCCTCCTTGCTTATTATCAGCTTATTGACAGCCATTCTCTGGCATCCTCCCAGTAATATGATTATTCCTGATATAATTAGAGCTTGTTGGCTTCCTCAATGACACAGAACGACTTTGATGCACCACAAGCTCTCTGGCTTGGTTGGACTGCGTACGTGGAAGGCTCTGTGAAGTTTGGGCCGGTATGGGACATGTGCTTTTCTCTCAGGAGATAAAAAAAAAAAGAAACCAGCTGCTTATAACAGCAAATTACGAGTAGTTTTCCCTGTGGGAAAACATAAGCCTGTTATAATTGGATGATAAAGTACCACAACCACATATTAAAAGTCTGGTGAACCAGCATTTTCACCCATCAACCTTCACAGATATAATTCCCTTTACAAGCTGAAATATGACTCTTGCTGTTCAAATCCTGTATGATAAGAGAAAACATAAGTAGGACAAATAGCAATCCGGTCACCTTCCTGACAGCATTATCAGCGGATATGAGGTTTTTTTTTCTCTCATTCTTTTCAAAGGTGCGCTTTATTAAAATAGAATACTTAGCATTAAATACATCAGGGGTCCACAGCCTAGCTTCCAAGGGAATTTCCTTTCCATCCACCGCATCCCCCTGTGCCAAATCCTTCAGTAAAGCTGACCATACATTATACAATTTTCTTAAAGCGGAAGTAAAACCGTGCATTTACCAGCTTCAAAAAAGTTTCATTTCCAGGCACGTGCTAGAAATGTAACACTCCTATTGGTTGTGCTCTCAACCAAACTGTCAAACCATCCAATGGCTGGTGTCATAACTGATCACATGTGCAGAATCATGGCAGTTGTAGATTAAACAGAGGCAAAGATGGCAGCTTCCTTGGCTGAAAACGATAGGGGGGTTTACTTACACTTTAATCAATTCTCTTTAGAATTACCTTAAACTATGCAATATGAGGGCCTGCCTGTCTGCATACAATTTGAAAGTGTTTAGGATTGAACTCATATTATATGGTTTTTGTATATCTAAAGGAAATTTGTACAAGAAAATTGTATAATGTATGGCCAGCCTAACTTGGTGCTGTGGGAATGTCTAAGGCTGACCATACATTATTCAATTTTCCTGTACGGTTTTCCTTTAGATTTACCAAAAACATAGAATATGAGGTCAAACCTAAACACTTTCAATTTGTATGCAATCAGGCAGGCCCTTGTACTACATAGTTGAAGGTAAATCTAAAGGAAATTGGACAAGAAAAGTATATAATGTATGGCCAGCTTTACCCCAAGCCTTTTGTTTTGCTGGGGTTCCAACTCCACCCATTGTGCAAATTATTTATCTACAACCAAATCAAATTGGTCTGCATAGCTGTCATCCCAGAAGGAAGCCTCTTATAAAGATGATGCACAAGAAAGCCTGCAAACAGTTTGCTGAAGACAAGCAGACTAAGGACATGGATTACTAGAACCATGTCCAGTAATGGTCCCAGAGACCAAGATAAACTTAATTGGTTCAGATGGTGTCAAATGTGTGTAGCCGGCAACCAAGTGAGGAGTACAAAGCCAAGTGTGTCTTGCCTACAGTCAAGCATGGTGGTGGGAGTGTCATGGTCTGGGGCTGCATGAGTGCTGCTGGCATTGGGGAGCTACAGTTCATTGAGGGAACCATGAATGCCAACATGTACTGTGACATACTGAAGCAGAGCATGATCCACTCCCTTCGGAGACTGGGCAGCAGGGCAGTATTCCAACATGATAACGACCCCAAACTCACCTCCAAGACGACCACTGTCTTGCTAAAGAAGCTGAGGGCAAAGGTGATGGACTGGCCAAGCAGGTCTCCAGACCTAAACCCTATTAAGCATCTGTGGGGCATCCTCAAACGGAAGTTGGAGGAGAGCAAGGGCTCTAACATCCACCAGCTCCATAATGTTGTCATGGAGGAGTGGAAGAGGACTCCAGTGGAAACCTGTGAAGCTCTGGTGAACTCCATGCCCAAGAGGGTGAAGGCAGTGCTGGAAAATAATGGTAGCCACACAAAATATTGACACTTTGGGCCCAGTTTGGACAATTTCACTTAGGGGTGTACACACTTTTGTTGCCAGCGGTTTAGACATTAATGGCTGTGTGTTGAGTTATTTTGAGGGGACAGCAAATTTTCACTGTTATACAAGCTGTGCACTCACTACTTTACATTCTAGCAAAGTGTCATTTCTTCAGTGCTGTCACATCAAAAGATATAATAAAATAGTTACAAAAATGTGAGGGGTGTACTCACTTTTGTAAGATACTGTATATCATTATACCTTCTTTCTTACCCTAAAATGCCAGGACAGTACAAATACACCCCCCCCCCCCTCCAGAAATTTTTTTTTTTAAAAATCCTACAAGCTACTAAAATAAATATTGTTCCTCAGCAGCATAGGGCATCATCAAGGAAGGTGTTAAAGACGCCTGTTGTAATACTATTGGTAAAACCTTCAAATGCCAACAGGCCCAACACCATTGCTGTGAATCTGAGTTTTTTTCATCCCCTCTCATTTCCAATATCTTACTATTATTACAACAAGCAATGAGAAAAGTTGGCAAATAATCATCCTCCATACATTACAGAAGATCGGGGCGTACATGTTTAATACACAGCACCACACAGGAGATCTTAATAATGATGCTGCAACAAGGTCAATTTTAAAGATTTTACATTAAGTGAGAACATGGGAAAGCTGCAGTAAATCAAGTCACAGAGGAAAAACATGTGTTATTTAAGTCACATTATAGAGCTGCTACACACGGAACAATTAAGAGATTTGTACAGTAAATCTAGCATTTACAAAGAGCTACTGACAACCTGGGAACTGCAATTAACTGCAAAAATCAGCTTCAAAGAAAAGGAAGTCTTATAAATCTGTGCAGAGAGGTGAATGTATAACGAACCAAAAGGGCCTGGTACAAAATCGGAACAGGTGCCCACATTACAACCTATGCTCTGGCCATAAGCTGCGATTCTGCAGCATCTCAGATTGGATACCAGTGGTTTTCAATGTACAAAGTTTAAGGGGCCTAAACTGTGGCCCATGAAACCACTAAAGAGCCGTATATGTAATGCTAGAGAGGACAGTCAGAGACTGCAAAAGTACTAGGAGGATGGGATGATCAGAGACTCTAAATATCTTACAGGTTTGGTTGGAGACAACCATAGACTGGGACCAAGTTACATAAATCTAGAGAGCACAACTATTAGCCCTTTAGGAATCTGAACCTTCATCCCTGCAAGTACAGGGTCCCACCACCTAGCACAGGGTCCTACCACTCAGTACAGTGTTCAGGTAGTCCAGCCGCACCAGAAACTTTGATAGGCTGCCTGCAGTGGGACGTGGATTCTGCATCTATTCCTCCAGGGAGCTCTAAAACATTGAAAGGGACACATTGCTCCTAGATAGTCCCTATATGCAAAGGGACATTAAAGGGTTAGTCCATCTTTTTAGAAAAATTAAAAGGTTAACTAACACCCTGTCCCCGTTGTGCTTACCTCCGTGGGTGATGAGCTGTCAGTGCTAACGCAGCCAATGTAGTGGCCCAGGGATATGAAATCCCTGCTCTTTTCCCTCTTCTTTCTTCAGGGCTTTTAGGAAGGTTAAGAGTGGTTCTGCGCTGGTGTTGGCCAATCAGAATCACTCTGATCTGTCCTGGAAGCCCAACAGAAAAAAGGGGGAGGAAAGTGGGGATATTAAATAAACAGTCTGGTACACCAGCTGCATAGGCACTGACAGCTCATCACCCACAGAGGTAAGTACAGCGGTGACCAGGGAGGTGGAGTGAGTTTAGGGTGTTAGTGCCCTTTTTTTTTTTTTTTTTTGAAAAGGTAAACTTACAATTTAAGCAGAAAAGGAGAAGCTTCTCTTGCAATGGAGAAACATTTTTTTCCCTGTTCACCTACAACATGCT
Source organism: Lithobates clamitans (assembly GCA_037952925.1). NCBI lineage: Eukaryota > Metazoa > Chordata > Amphibia > Anura > Ranidae > Lithobates > Lithobates clamitans. The sequence continues at coordinate 10,116,719 of JBBGZY010000292.1, read as the reverse complement.
GAAGAGAAGATGCCATCACACCAAGGAACTTTAAATCCTTGCATGTGCGGGAAAAAAACCCCATATTTTTACGGAGACGGGTGTAACATTCAAAATAAAAATGGACTGAGCAATTTTAGCTACAAATGGTTCTTACCTGATTTGTGCTCTAAGCTTTGTATACTTGTCATAACTATAAGCTTACTTAAATCTGCAAGTCATAAGAATGCACCTGCCTCATGGCTTTCATCACCACAGCCCTCGTCTAATGAGAATTTTGATGAGATTTATAATTACCTATTAATCATGAAGGATCAGAATTTTAGTAATCTGCTCCTGGCAGAGAATGATTTTATCATCTGTACTTGCGGTGGCGTTGACTTGCACATTGGCCCTAAATTTTATATCAGCATGTAAATCTGATGAACAGGTGGTGGATTGATAATGACACTGTTTCTAAAATACAAGACAAGGTGCCGAATGCCTTGTGGCAGAGAAGACAATGTCATCAATTTTACCTAAGAGCTTGGAGAGCTATCAGCTGCACACTTCTATGGTGTTAAGAGGCTCATAGATTTTAGATGTCCATCTTATGCTTCCTTTGCTTCTGACTGCATCAAAAGACAGGTAGGCGTACTATGGGCCAGAGCAGACCATAGCAAATACCTTTAGATCACCACTGTTGATCCGGATTACACAATATACCGTATAATCTCATTAGGTGGACATGAGGATTATACCTTCTTCATGTGTTTGCACAGGTTTTCTTCCAGGGTCCTAACCACGTCATAACCAGTCTGCATGTTCTCCCTGTGTCCGCATGGATTTCCTCCGAGTACTCTGGTTTCCTCTCACACTTCAAAGAAATGCTGGTAGGTTAATTGGATCCTGTCTAAACTGGCTCTAGTATGTGTATGTATGAATGTGAGTTAGGAACATTAGACTGTAAGCTCCTTGAGGGCAGGGACTGATGTGAATATACAATATACACTTTACATACACATGAACTTTTATGGCATCCCAATCTTAGTCCGTAGGCTTCAATATTATGTTGGCCCACCCTTTGCAGCTATACCAGCTTCAACTTTTTTGGGAAGGCTGTCCACAAGGTTTAGGAGTGTGTCTATGGGAATGTTTGACCATTCTTCCAGAAGCGCATTTGTGGGGTCAGGCACTGATGTTAGACTAGAAGGCCTGGCTTGCAGTCTCTACTCTAATTCATCCCAAAGGTGTTCTATCGGGTTGAGGTCAAACATCCAAATAGACACACTCCTAAACCTTGTGGACAGCCTTCCCAGAAGAGTTGAAGCTGTTATAGCTGCAAAGGGTGGGCCAATGCAATATTGAATCCTACGGACTAATGCCCTGTAAACATGATCGGACATTGATCGGACATTCCTAAGACAAAATCTGTCTAATTTTTTCCGACGGATTTTGGGCCAAACTTGTCTTGCATACACACGGTCGCACAAAGTTGTTGGAAAATCCGATCGTTCTGAACGCAGTGACGTAAAACACGTATGTCGGGACTATAAACAGGGCAGTAGCCAATAGCTTTTGTCTCTTAATTTATTCTGAGCATGCGTGGCACTTTGTGCGTCAGATTTGTGTACACACGATTGGAATTTAAACGATTGGATTTTGTTGTCGGAAAATTTTATATCCTGCTCTCAAACTTTGTGTGTCGGAAATTCCGACTGAAAAAGTCCAATGGAGCCCACACACGATCGGAATTTCCGACAACACAATCCGATCGCACTTTTTCCGTCGGAAAATCCAACCGTGTGTACAGGGCATAAGACTGGGATGCCATAAAAGTTTGTGTGCGTGTGAAGGTAGGTGTCCCAATACGTTTGACAATATAATGTATATGTAAACTACTACATAAATGGTCAGCAATATATACAGTTAGTACCATTAAAAATAAAAAATAACTAATTTTAATCTATAATTCTGTGTGACTGTGGTGGGGGCATCAAAGCTGACCATACATGTGGCTATTTGAAAGAACATTGAACTTAGAGGTTGCACTTTCAATGAAATTTTTTACAAAATTGCAAAGCATGCGAATACATAAAATGGTGGTTCGATCTACAGTAAATAGTTGGAATTGAATTTGCCCCATACCTGAAAGAAAATCAAATTACTTTCGACTAAAGTGCCATTTCTTCAGTTTTAATTGAATCTTTCAATAAACTGTAATTAAGCTGTAAATTTATTGCCCAGTTTCACGTCACATTTGACCAAATTCTGGTGAATGATCAAACTTGAGGGAGGTAAATTGCTTAGTTGCTCTTCATTTCTTGTGGTCCTATTTATTTCCTGAAGGATGGAAAGTGGTTAAAATTGACTACAGTTTGCCACGTGCATGGTCAGCTTAAGACCATAATTAATAAAGAGGTCTTACTTAAAAGTTTTCTTTATTATGGTCAACCACCATTCAGAAACTACTTCTGTATTCAGACAAGGACTAAATAAGACTTGACAGATGTTCTAATCCATCTCCACTCTCTAGTTATACTTTAACGATAAAATAATGTTAAATGGTTGTTCAGAAAAATGATAACGATTGAATATGTTTTCTTACAGAAAAGTAGGTTCTGTTAAACTAAATATAGTTCTAAGAGTTTTAAAATTTGGCACCCCACTGCAGTGCAGATGGAAAAATGCCAATGATATGATGTTGTACTTGTTAGCAAAGTATCAACAAGCTGTCACTTATTCATAAGAGCTACAAGCCTCAACTTGTAATATTGGAAGATAAGATCTCACGGAAAGTGCTGCAATCACAAATCAAATAGGTCAGGAATTTGGAGTTCTCACGACAGGCCTGACTAGTGTTAATTAATGTATTAAGCCAGCCAACAGTGAACAAAATAACTATTTGTAACTTAAAACTTAAAATTCAAACTCGTATTACTGGACCACATGAGATATATCAGAGATGTGCTCTCCATACACAACCTCCTCTCCTTCATAACAGTTACCTCTTCACCCTCTCGCCTTGAGGCCTTGTCATGTGTGTTTCCCCATTTCTTTAGATCTCTGCCACATGACATACAACATTCTTCAACACTTATTATTCTTCACATACTAAAAATGACCCCGTCACTGCAGCTGGATTTTTACATAATATTCCACCTGTAAATGAGCAATGGACATATTTATCTTTCCGGTGGCACATGTGTTATGAAGTCACCACTTCTCTGCTCCTCAGCTAAAACCATAGCATAGACCATGGACTTCCCCTATCCTTGTAAATAAGCCAGCAGTGGTAGCATGCTACAAGGAAGGTTGGTGTTTGGTGGAGACATGAATGTATGCATTCTTTTGCCACTACAGGACATAGGAGCCCTTGCTGGAACCACTGCGTGCTTCAGGGGCAAGTATTCAACCCATTCAACCCAGCAATTTTTTGCAGGAGCTGGGTATCAGAGATGCAGTAGCTTTTTAATACATGGGCTGCAAAGAAGGTAAGTATATTCTATCTTCTTTTACAGATACCGTATATACTCGAGTATAAGTCGTTCCGAGTATAAGTCGAGGCCCTAATTTACCACAAAAAAAATGGGAAAAACTTATTGACCCGAGTATAAGACGAGGGTGAGAAATGCACAGCTACTGTAAGTGGAAAAGAGGGTCAACAATGCCCATTTCCAGCATCACTGTGCCCATTTGCATGCCTCACTGTGCCCATTTGCAGCCATAGGTCCCCTGGACTTCAAACTCGGTAGTTAAGGGTTCCTGGATGCCCCCTAGCTGCAGCAAAAATTTGGGGTCTCTGAACCCAAAGGGTCCCGAAATGACATTGCTGCAGATGGACACAGTTGACCAAATTTGGGGCCCCGTATATCAGGGCCACTTAGTGCTAAGAACCCCAAATTTGGTGTGCAAACCCAGTGGAACCAGCATAAAATTTCCAAAGCTGGGGTTTCTAGCACCAAGTGGTCCCGAGATACAGGGCCCCAAAAATCAGTTCAGAAAATGTCAAGCACTTTTCTGCAGGAGAATGACATTTTCCAAACCGGTTTTGGGGCCCCATATCTCAGGGCCACTTGGTGCTAGGAACTTCAGCTTTGGATATGTTATGTTACCAGTTCCAGTGGGTTTGCACACCAAATTTGGGGTTCCTAGCATCAAGTGTCCCTGAGATACGGGCCCCAAAGTTGGTTCGGAAAATAACATTTTTTGCTGCAGAAAAGCGCTTGACTCGAGTATAAGTCGAGGGGGGCACTTTCAGCACAAAAAAATGTGCTGAAAAATTCGACTTATACTCGAGTATATACGGTACTCTATTGAGTATACGTGACGTTGTGGTGACAGGGTCACTTTTAAAAATCCACTTCTTCACAGAGACCTTGTCACCAGATCATTAATTTCAACAACAATCCTTCCATAAGATTATATGCGCATTTAACATATTTTAAGCATGTAAATAACCTGTATAAAGCCTCCTTGTGTGTAGACATTAACAAGCCCTGAAACTACGGCTGGGTGCCGTCATCTTGCATATGATTGTTAGCAGCCCCAGCAGACTCAGAGCTGTCACTCAAATGACACTCTATATCAGTGATGGCAAACCTTGGCACCCCAGATGTTTTGGAACTACATTTCCCATGATGCTCATGCACTGCAGTGTAGTTGCGCATGATGGGAAATGTAGTTCCAAAACATCTGGTGTGCCAAGGTTTACCATCACTGTTCTATAGTATTCCCCTTCACTTCTCCCCTGACAGCAACATAAAAGGTAAGGAAAAGGCAGGGCGAGGGGCTGTGCTAGGGAATTGACTTTCCTGAAGTATTGGAAACTACTAGTAAGCACAGAGGCACATGCAAGTAAATAAATTTTTTTTTTTTTTAAAATAAGCTTTTAAAATACTTGATTTGGTGACAGGTTTCCTTTAAAGCCCAACTCCCCGGTCCCCCAACCAGGAGTTTAAAGCAAAAAACAAAAGTAGCTCTGGCTGCAATAGTCACCTCCTATCCGGTGATAATACAATGCAGCCACTAGATGCCCTCAGTCTTCCAAATTGAATGACAGGGTCATTCAATCCAGAAGATGACATCCTGGGAGTGCAAGGCTTCATGGAGTGGGCGTCACCCCACTGCAACACATTCACATACAATGACTGAGCAAGTGGCACTGTCACAATGATGTTAGCGCCACTCCCTGCATCATTGAAGCCAGCCTGCTGTCAATCCAAAGAGGATCCAAAGAGAATCGAAAGCGGAAGAGAACCTACAGTGAGGGGTAGGGGAGGTGTTGGGTTTGATTTTTCTAAAGGAGTGAGCCCAGAGTTAGGTTTCATAATATTCTTTTTAATCAGTGACATGACACTTCTTCCTCTTCTATCTGACAAGGCACACATTATTAGTTTATAAAAGTAATAATGATCTTTTTTAGCTGTGTGAAGGAGGGGGGGGGGGGTTTCCCCACTGTTCAACAATGTATTGTTATCCTTCCCCCACTCAATAATATAAGGGGTTCTCACATTGGCCACCAATGTGTGGCACCACTACCCTGACTACCAGTATAAGAAGGTACTTTTCTACTGACCACCAATGTAAGGGGCACTGCAATTTTAGATTTTGTTGTTTCTTTTCTGGACATTATTATTATTTGTACCCTTTTTGTATTTGTCATTAAATCATTTTTTGTTCAAATATGCTAGATACACTACATTTTTTATTATTTTTATATTTACAACTTACTGACCATGCATCTGTGCTGTGAGCTAGAGATGCAATCATTTAGTAGGATTTCCCCAAGACATAACAATCACTTGAATGGTTCCTTTGTATTAAAAAGGTTGGAATGGCATGACATGGTATTATATACAGTAAGTTATTATTAATTACAATAATTTTTATTCCCTTACCTCTTCTTTCTATCCATTAATCTTCCCTAGATTCTTTTTATATAGTGCTTTTATCATATGTACTGATATGTTACTCACCCAAAGGGGTTGTTGGCATGATACTATATAACTTATTAATTACAATCATTTTTATTCCCTTATCTTTTTTCTATCCCTTATTCCTTCCTAGATACCTGGGGCTCTAATTCTTATTATGTAGCGCTTTTTTATATGTACTGGTTTATTACTCACTCATGTTTGTACTCCTTACCTCACACAGAGCGCCATGTGAGGTGATGGTATGGTACTACATATATTATTATTAATTACAATCATAGTTAAAAGGAATTATAAATATTCTGCATGATCCCATGTGCCATCAATACTTACAGCATTAAATGAGTTGATCTAATTAGGGTCTGGAGTGCATGCTGGGAATCTTCTGTCGCTGTGCAGCAGAATGTCTATGTAACGGTATAAAGTTTTTCAGCAAAGGTTTGCTGATTTATGCATCCATGTAAAAAACAATGAAGACTTTCCACACAGTGCTCTCCCTGTGTAGCAATATATTTTGGATTAACTCAACAGAAGAGTTGGTGTGTGTGGTCTGGAGCCGTACATAGGTGCTCTTTTCAGTATACTGTGGTTGAAAGATGGACATATGGGAAATCACTCAAAGCCAGTCTTCTGTATTAAAGCTGAACTTCAGGCAGATATAAAAACACACACATACCGTGTGTAATGCAGTTGTGTATCCTTTAAAAAGATGTTACATAGTTACATAGTAGGTGAGGTTGAAAAAAAAGACACAAATCCATCAAGTCCAACCCATGTGTGTGATTATATGTCAGTATTACATTGTATATCCCTGTATGTTGCGGTTGTTTAGGTGCTTATCTAATAGTTTCTTTTTAAACTATCGATGCTCCCCGCTGAGACCGCCGCCTGTAGAAGGGAATTCCACATCCTTGCTGCTTTTACAGTAAAGAACCCTCTACACAGTCTAAGGTAAATCTCTTTTCTTCTAATTTTAATGAGTGGCCATGTGTCTTATTAAACTCCCTTCCATGGAAAAGTTTTATCCCTATTGTAGGGTCACCAGTAAGGTATCTGTAAATTGAAATCACATCCCCTTTCAAGCGTCTCTTCTCCAGAGAGAATAAGTTCAGTGCTCGTAACCTTTCTTCATAACTAATATCCTCTGGTCACTTTATTGGGTTTGTTGCCCTTTTCTGTACTCGGTCCATTTCCAGCACATCCTTCCTGAGGACTGGTGCATACTCCAGGTGAGGCTAGACTAGAGTCTTGTAGAGTAGGAGAATTATCGTTTTATTTCTTGAGTTAATCCCCTTTTTAATGCATGCCAATATTCTGTTTGCTTTGTTAGCAGCAGCTTGGCATTGCATGCCATTGCTAGGCCTATCATCTACTAGGACCCCCAGGTCCTTTTCCATCCTTGATTCCCCCAGAGGTTCTCTCCCCAGTGAGTAAATTGCATTCATATTTTACATTTTTCTACATTAAACCTCATTTGCCATGTAGTTGCCCACCCCATTAATTTGTTCAGATCTTCTTGCAAGGTTTCCACATCCTGCGGAGAAGTTATTGCCCTGCTTAGCTTAGTATCGTCCACAAATACAGAGATTGAACTGTTTACCCCATCCTCCAGGTCGTTTATAATCACAGGAGCAACCAGGCCACACAAGGCACTCCATGCAAGGTCTCCTTATTCTTAATCCACTGCAGAAAATTGTAAAACAAAACTCCTCTGGGGAGAAAAAAAAATAATATACTTACTTCCCCCCTGGCTTCTTTACTACAGGTGGTAACATCACCATCCTTCTGACAAAAGCTTGGGGAAAATGTTGTGAGATGACACTATAAAGCACAGCGCAGTAGCTACTTGGCATTGCCTGGGATCTTGTCGGAAGAATAATGATGTCACCCAGGCCTAGCCACCATGGGCAGAAGCTGGGGGAATTGTAAGTAGATTATCTAACTTTTTAACCTTAATTTTTTTTCTTTACATTCCTGTATGCCCTCACTAAACAAAATTAACTTGCTTTTTGATGCCATTATGGGAGATTAACAACATCCCTTTAAGAACCCCCACACAGTAAAATGTGGGTTTAATTTCATATGCTGTTTGTTTATCCATAGAACTGTTGCATGCTTTCCCATAGCAGCTATGGAGCTTCTCTGAAGGGTATAGCGATACTGTTGCTTAAACTTCACAACTGAACATTTTTAACTCTTTCGCTAAAACAATAAAGATAGAAAACCAGGAGGACTTGTAATTTCAAAACTTAAATATTAAATCAAAGTCCCAGTACTGTAATCAGCAAAACCAAAACTATTCAACAGTAATAATTCCCTTCAGAGCTTGTCCTACCATTCTTACTTAATGAGATGTTTTTTACATGTCCGGATAGCTTCTGCAAAGTAACATCACCTATGAAGGGAAGGCGCTATCTGGAAATGTGACAGCACTTATCAACTTCTACATTCAAAGGCTGTGAAGACAGAATCAGTGGATTATTTTTTGATCTTGCCCTTGCATTAAAAGAAAGCATATTTTAATGGGACCTGAAACAAAAGGAAGAAGAGAAATTTTCTGAACACAAAGGCTTGTGCAAAATGTTAGATAAATTTAAATAATTGGAGCCAAGGTGATGACTGATAATAATCCTCATGCAAATGAAAGAAAAATGGCGTTCGGGTATATCCAAGTATGCAATTTGAGCCTTTGATCTGTGAGTGCACATAACATTCCCCACCTACTATGATACTAATTATTGGAAAAGACGGAAAGAATAGAGCTGGGAGGCTGTGGGACTGGTTTGAAATGATGCTGTGAATAGCTGATCTGACCTCTCACATTCTATCACAGGGCTGTTGAAGGATTGGGCAGGACAAAGCCTTGGAAGGGGATTGGGTTTAATGTCAAAATAAAACTCAAAATACTTAAAAATGAAATCAATTTCAAAATACTAACAAAAACAAAGTACAAAGCCATCCACAACTCTGCCCCCAGCTACATAACTTACCTAACATCTCAAAATTCCAACCAAAAGGTTCTCTACACTCCTCCCAACACCTTGTGTTTCCTAGCTTCCTCATCACCTCCCCCCATGTTCACCTCTAGGACTTCTCCTGAGCCTTTCCCATCCTCTGATCCTTCCCATCCAATGTGCCCAACTATCTCCAACTCTATCCACCTTTAGGCAATCTCTGAAAACAAATTTCTTTAGAGAAGCCTATCCTGCCCCAACCTAACAACTATTTTTTTTCTTCCTCAGCTCATCCCCCACAGTTATTACCTTTTGTATCACTTGACCCTCCCTTTTACATTGTAAGCGCTAAGGAACAGTGCCCTCTGTGTCCTCTTGTATTGAATTGTTTTGTAACTGTACTGTCTTCTTTCATTTTGTAAAGCGCTGTAAAAGCTGCTGGCGCTATATAAATCCTGTATATTAATAATATTAATTTAAACATAATTTGGGGCCCTGAAGAGGGGTCCCACATGTCTTGATTTACAGGTACTTGAAGCCTACACATCTGTAAGACTATTAGTTTAGCCAGTTTCACTTTAAGCCCTTGCTGACCTTGAGCAGAATTTTCCATTGGGTATTGTATGGATGGCCACTGCAAGTGACTTCACAAATGAGCAAAAGTAGAAAAGGATGAAAGGCCTATGAGCATAATACATCTCGGTAAGATGCAATGTGAAAAACACAATGAATACTGGCAGCACACAGCAAATTAAAAGGTTATGAGAAAAGGCTACATTACAGATGTACTTTCTTTTTATCATTACAGGGCTGCACTATACCATTTGCAAAATTGGTTATGCTTCCACGCTCCCTGCACACACAGGCTCAGATTTCCCCATGGCGGTGAAGAATAGGGAGATTATATAATGCATACATTAACCGGTCTCAAAGCTGTTCTCTGTGGTGTCTATGCTTATTTTTCTCCATGTTTTTACATACCTTTCAATCTTTCGGCCCCAGTCCCGTTATCTATTATTTCATTTACAGAAATGCACTGCAAGATAAGGCATAATGAGTCTTTTTTTACATTTATGTTTAAATAGACCCTTTCCTTTCCTAAACCAGCATACATTAAGCTAGGCAAATACAGCTCGAATTTTGGCCAACCCTTGCAGAGATTCAAGCTGTGGCCATGTCAGCACCACCCTCAACAAAAGTAAATTTTACAATTGGCTAGAAAATTATCACCCAAACATTCAATGCATCTTATCAGATGACCGTAGAAAGTGTTGTTCTGGAGTCCTATCTGCTGATGTCACTATTCAGGTATTTAGGCAGCCGGGTGTTACAGTTGTTTGAATACAATAGCTGGCAGTGGAGACTCCTCAATTCATGCTGTTTGTGGGTAAGTCTACTGATTTTCTTTATCTAACAGTGTATGGCTAGCCTTAATAACAATGCAGTGACGCCTTAGGTGCCTGCACACACCATTGCTCAGCAACGTCCAGCATCTTTAAACTTTTGCTGCAGGCTGGTCCCAAAACTGAGCACTCTTACAGAGTACAGTGTGATGAAACCTAGAGAAAACTTTTACAAAAAGTTATAAAATGATCACAGTGATTGGTTAATCTGGATCACATGATCAGAAATCACACTTAGCAATCGTGCATCGGTCCTGCAGCTTTCAATTAAAAAAAGATGTTGACGACAACCTATCAGACTATAAAAGAAAACCTAACTGGTTATCTGCGAAAGGAGAGTACTCATCATCCTTCCTTTATTCTGTTCCAGGGCTGCAGTTTTTGGCATTGTAGACTTTCTAGGAGTGTGAGATGCCTGTGTCACCAACGTGTGCCCTGATTCAAACCTCTGACCCCCAAGTCACTAAAGAAAACAGGAGTAGGGATTGGAGGAAGGAACCATATCACATAGTGGGTTAACACAGGCATCCAACACTCCCAGAAGTGTTCATTGCTAAAGAGGCTGCATCTCCTCTAGTGTAGGGAACTTCAGGACTTTTTTTTGGGACTGACTGGCTCTTATTAAAGGGGATCTAGCATCATGGCCATGCCCAGTAGGCACACAGTGGGGGCAGCCCTGAGACCAAAGTGTCTATACATAAAATCAATCCTCAGTGCATATTGAGTTCTGTGTATATTTAGGCATGCACAGCATACGTAGTTGGCATGGTGCAGGTGGATGCAGCCGATGATGCCATGAGGCTTTCAAGCAACCGATGGCGCTGTGCAGCCTGGCCAACCTCGTCCTAACAACAAATAACAGGGGCTGCTGATTGGAAAAACCTAAAACATACAGGTTTTTATTACCTCTCACAGAGATCACAGTACTAATACCTTCATCTAATTTTGTATCCAGAAAGATATGCCATCCATCTCTGCCATTTTTGGCTGTCTTGGCAAATATCTGGCACATATTATCCTCCTGGTGCAGCCTCTCATTGCTACAAAGTTAAAATGATGCACTCTATGGCTGCATATACATCTGCACGTTCTGTTATGCATGCAAAAACACATATTTTCATGCACATTCATAGAAAGAAGCATGTTGCGCTTGCGTACATTGTCAATGGCACCCCAGATACGGCTAGCAGACTTGTTTTTGCACATGGCAAAAAGTGGAACAAACACATACAATTTTTCATTAAAAAACATGCAAGGTTCAATGCCCTAAAAAAAATGCAAGAGCATTTTTGGCACATTTGTTGCGCATAGGTCAGCCTATTCAAATAGTTGGGCTACCCTATTCATGTTGCACGAAAACACACAAAAAAGCATTAAAAAAAAAAACAGAGCTCATGAAAAAAGCAGATGTGAATGGGGCCTAAATGATCATTAGGGGAGAAGAGACTAAGTCAATTCTTCTTTCCTTTGGCAAAGCAAAATAGCTTTTTTCCAGAGATTTAGGTAGAGTTGTTGACCAGCATTAAACCTTCTTCTCTTTTTAACTTTGAAGTATTCACTTACACCAAGGCAAGCTACATCATCACCTTTTAGAATGCTTCTCCAGTCTCTAACTTTCTCACTTGCTCTTTATGGATCTATGATGATGGTTTAAACTACTGATCAAGGAGGACCGGGAGAGCAAGGTGCAAGCACTGTTGAGGCACATGACCACTCATGTACTCAAAGCTTTATTCCTCATTCTATTGATCCATCCCAGGGCTGCCCACCTCAGCTTAACTTAGTCCCTCTTCCTTTTTAATAAAACAGCACATGTGTGCCCTGTCCTGGGTTAAAGCTTGTAAAATGTAGTCACATCACATGACTGCCTTCAACCCCAGTGCAAGGAAAACAAGGCTCATGCATGCCCATTACAGGCTCAAGCCTGCACATTAGGGTGACTCTGTGGCACTCCGCAAGATAGTGGAGCCACCCTCAGGATTAAAATAGGGCACAGGGGAACTTCAGAATGCAAACAAGTGACAGGCTGCAGACAGAAAGTAAAACACAAACATGGTCCCATAGTATGTTTCTATAATTCACCTTTCACATTGATGGTTTAGAATAGAAGTATGGCCAAAGCTTTTTTTGGCCATACTTATTTTCTGGGTACACTTACTTGTGGGCTAAAGCCCACCGTCGGCTGACATCACAGGGCTGCTTCAGGCTCTGGAAAGATCCCGACAATAATGTCAGGATCCACCTAGATACCTCAAAAACTGAGAGCCTCAGCCAGCTGCTCCTGCCACCTCCCCAACCTGGTGCTCCAGTGAGCATGGAGGGACAGAACAGAGAGCATTGAGCTGCACCACAATGGTGATAATGTGTGTTTATTTTTTATATTCCCATACTTCTCCTTTAATAACCCTTAATCATGGGTAGGAAGGGATTAGGTTTGTAGCAGAGTGAAAGGAGCTTAAAGTGTGTCTAAACTCAGAGTAAAGTCAGTCTGTATATGTAAAGCATGCTTTTTAATCTCACTGTGAAACCTAAGGGGTTAATCCTCAGCATTGTGCAAAAAGGTGGTTTGATCCTTCGTTCTCTGATCCTCCCCTTCTTCCACTGTCCCCAATACATCTCCTGATAAGACAGAACCCTTGGAGTCACTCTGCACATGCTCAATTTGCTGTGTATTGCTATTTTTTCTTGGAAGGGTGCATATGATTGGCACAGGGCCAATCAACACTATCCAGACAGAGGGTTAGGGGTCCTGCAGCCTCATAGGACATTTTTTGTTTGTTTTTGTTTTGTTTTTGTTTTAGAAATATTATTACCTATATCAAAATGATTGATGAATAGGATTTTACAAATCTTCTTTACCATAATCAGGCTACTTCCATACAACCTACCACCACCTAGTACATCTACACCAATACAACACAACCTGTGGCTTGTAAATTCCTAAATAACTACACATACAACACTGGCTTAGCATTAACAACCAGACAATATAGCTTGCCATGCCAAATCTAAAACAAAGGCTGGTAATGAATAGAATTTCACATGGCAATACATATTAAAGGCAGCAGTCCGGAACTTATTAAACTGCAAAGCCCTGGAATGTATCTCATGAAACAGTAATGTATAGAAGGTCTTTTGCTGGTTACTTACTGCTTAATTTTTCAGTTTCTCGCCTCAGAGAGAGAAAACTGAGAAATCTCTCATCTAACAATGACTAATGATTTGCACCGGGGCAAATCTGTCTCTACTAGTCGCTTTAAATAACCTAAACATCTATACACAACCCTGCAGAGCCTGCTTAATCTTCTAATAAGCCTATTCTCTGGGTGGAAAGCTATGAGACTACCGTTTTTTACATACTGTATGTTACTAAAATTGATCATCTTGAAAGTCAAAAACAAAAATGTAAATAGGTTGCATAGCTGAAATATACAGAATATATGGGAAATGTGTTACCGGTTAGGAATCGCATACAGGTTGGAGACATTGAAACCAAAAATCATTGTTCTAAGTATCAAAAGCTGCATACAGGAAGCAACTGCATAAGAATAAGTGTTGAAAGCAAACCTGCACTTTGCCCATTCAGCAGTTACGGTATATAGAGTGGCAGGGGAGCAAAGGAAATTTGTGCAGCTAGGGAATGGGTATTGGTTTATGATGCAAATACACCTACTGGATATGACAACACCCGCCTCTACGATTAAGCCCTATAAGGGTGAAATGCGTGAGAGGGGTGTATCCTGATGGGTGGAGAGCCGTGAATTTGTGAATGTGAATTTTTGTTTTGTGGTGTAAATTAATGGTCTGCGGTTCTATAAAATACTTGTGGCCTTACTGTCAAACTAGAAGTGCTCTTATTGGCAGACCAGCACCCAGCAGCAGTGTTTTCTGAACCAGCCGGTACATCTTACAAAAGCATGTGAGCGGTGCTTTCTTTCATTTCTTTCATAGGGAAAGGGAATTAAAGTCAAACTGATCCTTTGGACTCCATGGTTCTGCCCTGAGCCAATATGAAAAAAAGACAGGTTCAGCAAAATGGGAAAGGAGGCTCTGTAGATTCAACATGTTAATTGATTTTTATACAGAGTTTTCACAGCTGCCATCTAGGATTTGCTTTAAAGCTGTAACATGAGAAAAAGAGCTCTAAATAGCTAACAACAGTCTTTATGAACAGATACTGTTAAATGGCGTATCAAAAGGAACATCAAGGTTTACTTTAGGGATCATCTATATAGTATACCTTAGCCCTAGTTTCTCAGGATGGAGGTCATAATGTTCCACTTACAAATAAAACTGTTAAATACTTTCAGCAAATTATCTTCATTAAAGAAGACTTATAGACAGCTAGCAAACAGTAACATGTTATGAGTCACATCTGAAGCATTTACATTTTGAAACGAATGATTGCTCCTATAATCATAAAGCAAATACCTGGTGATCTTTCTATTGAAATGAACTTCCTAAAAAGGTGACAACATTAATGTTGCAGAAGTGAAATTACTATTGTGGTATCACCCTGCTAAATCACTGTAGCCACCAAAACTACAGGGCTGCATACTGCGCAGCAAGGTTATCTGAATTTCCACCAATCTAAAACCTCCTTCACACTGCCAGATGGTGGCCAGTGTAGGGAAAAAGGAAAAAAAAACGAAACACACTTGTGTCAGTTCGGCATGGTGTGGGGCATTGGTGCTTAGTGAGGGGTGAAGTGAACAATAGTGCCCAGCGGGGATGGGAGATATCAACAGTGCCCAGCAAGGGGGTGCGGGAGAGTGATAATGCCCTGTAGGGAGAGGGGAGGATCAGTGGTGCCCAGCCGGGGATGGGGGAGAACAATTGTGCCCAGCAAGGGGTAGGGAGAAACAATAATGCCCAGTTAGTGGTGGGGAGCAATGATAATTACAGTGGTGTCAGTAAAAGTTTCCATCCTCCTCTCTCCCAGGATTATACAGATTCAAGGTGATCGCTCCACTGCACAGAGTATCTACAGAGAGCTGAAGCCGGGTACTGAAACATTGCCACCAGCACTTGGCTCCAGGACACAATCCAGACCGGTGGGAGGCTGGGCTTCTTTAAATTCCTAATAGAATTCAGGACAGCTAGGAGAGGTGACGTTACAGCCAGGAGTGGAGCCTAAAACAGCCTGTATTTCCAAGCTTCAATGTAGTACACAGAGAGGTCCAGTACCTGGCTTGGTTATCTGATATGGACGCTGAGATCACAAGATTGCCTGAACAGAGTTATCAACCATTTTAAAAGTAATACATTGATCTGCATGTTTGTCTTCCCAGAAGGAAGCTTCTTCTAAAGATGATGCACAAGAAAACCTGCAAACAATTTGCTGAAGACAAGCAGACTAAGGACATAGATTACTGGAACCATGTCCTGTGGTCTGATGATACCAAGATAAACTTACTTGGTTCAGATGGTGTTAAGTGTGTGTGGCGGCAGCCAGGTGAGGTGTACAAAGACAAATGTGTCTTGCATACAGTAAAGCATGGTGGTGGGAGTGTCATGGTCTGGGGCTGCATGAGTGCTGCCTGCACTGGGGAGCTACAGTTCATTGAGGGAACCATGAATGCCAACATGTACTGTGACATACTGAAGCAGAGCATGATCCACTCCCTTCGGAGACTGGGCCACAGGGCAGTATTCCAACATGATAATGACCTCAAACACACCTCCAAGACGACCACTGCCTTGCTAAAGAAGCAGAGGGTAAAGGTGATGGACTGGCCAAGCATGTCTCCAGACCTAAACCCTATTGAGCATCTGTGGGGCATCCTCAAATGAAAGGTGGAGGAGCACAAGGTCTCTCACATCCACCAACTCCATGTTGTCGTCAAGGAGGAGTGGAAGAGGACTCCAGTGGCAAACTGTGAAGCTCCAGTGAACTCCATGCCCAAGAGGGTTAAGGCAGTGCTGGAAAATAATGGTGGCCACATAAAATATTGACACTTTGGGCCCAATTTGGACATTTTCACTTAGGGGGCGTACTCACTTTTGCTGCCAGCGGTTTAGACATTAATGGCTGTGTGTTGAGTTATTTTGAGGGGACAGCAAATTTACACTGTTATACAAGCTGTACGCTCACTACTTTACATTGTAGCAAAGTGTCATTTCTTCAGTGTTGTCACATTATTATTATTATTATTATACATGATTTATATAGCGCCAACAGTTTACACAGCACTTTACAATGTAGAGGGGGGACAGCACAATTAAAGTACAGTTTAATATAGAAGGGACAGGAGGGCCCTGCTCATAGAGCTTACATTCTAAAGGGAGGGGGTGGTGGTACAAAGAGTAATAGCTGCAGGGGAAGATTTGATTGGGGTGGCTCAGGTACAGTTCTTACCTGAATAAATGAGTTTTCAGTGATCTCCTAAAGTTGGGCAGGGTAGGGGCTGATCGGACATACCAGGGCAGGGAGTTCTAGAGGATGGGAGAGGCATTGGAGAAGTCCTGAAGGTAAGCATGGGAGGAGGTAACAAGGGAGCTAGAGAGCAGGAGGTCCTGGGAGGAGCAGGGGGGACGATTTGGGCAAAATCTGCAGATGAGGTTGGTGATGTAGCTGGGGGCGATGTTGTGCATGGCCTTGCATGTTCTGGTATTTTGAATTTTATACGGTGGGGTATCGGAAGCCAGTGAAGGGATTGGCAGAGAGGAGCAGCAGTCACGGATGAGTCAGTGAGGTGTATTAGTCTAGCAGCAGCATTCATAATAGACTGAAGGGGGGTTATCCTGCGTAAGGGTAGGCCATTAAGGAAGAGTTGCAGTAGTCAAGGCAGGAAATAACCAAGGAGTGAATGTTGTGATGTTGTTAGTCAGGAAGGGTCAAATCCTGGAGATGTTGTGGGGGCTGAAGGAGAGGTCATAGTCACGGAGTACATTGTCACAGTCATGGTGGGACAGGGACCGGGAAGGAGGAAATATAACAAGCTCAGTTTTAGAAAGATTGAGTTTGAGAAAGTGGTGTGACATCCATACCGATATGTCATTCAGTAAGTTTCAGACCCCTGAGGAGATCGAGGGGGTGAGTTGAGGAGTGGAGCGATAGATCTGGGTGTCGTTGGCGTAGAGGTGGTATTGGAAGCCATTGGAGGTTATCAACTGGCCCAGGGAAGAGGTATAGAGAGAGAATAAGAGGGGCCCAAGGACGGAGCCTTGGGGTACCCCAACAGAAAGAGGAAGAAGAGCGGATGAGATGGAATTGTAAATGACACTGAAAAGTCACATGAAAAGATATAATATAATATTTACAAAAATGTGAGGGGTGTACTCACTTTTGTGAGATACTGTGCATTTAGCTGCTTGCCTGGAGTTCAGCTTTAAAGGACTAATGCAGACCACTTGTAGAAAATAGTATCATCTCCCCCTCAATCTGGCTACAGACCAAGCCAGAGTCATGTTTATTCATAGACACAAAGTTGCCCTGAAATTCCCCTCATACTTCAATAAAGTACAATGCAAATAAGTTCTTTGTAGATTAATTCCATATTTTGAAATTCTTGTAGTCTAATTAAACTGTTTATGTTTCATGTGGTCTTACAAGGCTATGAAATTAATTTTGTAAATGGAATAA
The DNA here is from genome assembly GCA_037952925.1 of Lithobates clamitans. Lineage (NCBI taxonomy): Eukaryota > Metazoa > Chordata > Amphibia > Anura > Ranidae > Lithobates > Lithobates clamitans. The sequence goes on along the minus strand of JBBGZY010000292.1, from coordinate 10,098,883 downwards.
CCAGAAAAAAATAAGATTTTTCAGTCTAAGCTATTAGCTTTTCTTTCTGGCTATAATTCAACTATATAGCTTTGATTTGCTCGTAAACATTACTGCATAATAAAAATTATTAGGCAGAAAATTGTCTTCAAATACCCTGGGTTAATTTGTCTTTTAAATTAAGTAAAAAAAATAAAAATACGGGACATGGCAATAGGAGAATATATTGCAGCTAATGCTTGGTTTTATATACAATATATATATAGATATATATATATAGAAATAAAGGTATGTTACATTGGAACATTAAATATTCATGAATGTGACATCTGCCAAAAGTCTATGGTATAAAGCTTTACTGGTATGTTCGTGTGAACGTGAATGCTCTTTGAAGGAAACTTGTAAGGATACACACACATGGAGGCTGCCACTTGGACCCATCACTAACGTGCATGAATACATTCCTGTCATGTCACAGTATACAGCAACTGCAGCAAAAGAGCTGTAGCTTTAATAATTGCCAAGCCCTTGTGAAAGGGGTGACATGTATAAATTAAACAGTTTTGCTTAAACCGATCCTTTAGAACAAAACTTCCATCCATTTTACATATTTAAAACAACCAACAACAGCTAAATAGCCAGATGAAAAACAAACATTGGAATTGTTTTGCCTACCAAAGTATTTGTATACCTGTCCATCCAGTCCTGAGATAAAACAGCTCTGACACACAGCATAGTCAAGTGCACCAGTTAAGGAATACAGTGGTGTCTGCTCTCCACTATCATTATTTTGATAGGACATTGAAAGAGCAGCAAAAGAGTGATGATGTCTTCCCTATGCTCACTCTGCATTCCAATCAGAATGTTCCATGTCAACAGATTTGTACGCAGCACATCTGGTTGGCTACCAGTCCTTTCCCATCCCCTTTTGAAAAAAATGTGTAAGAACATAAAAGGCTGTATAAAAAGAAGAGCTGTTTTTTATTTTTATTATTATAAGCTGATGAATTATATATATATATATATATATATATATATATATATAATTTATCTCCTGATAACATGCACACAAAGGGGTTTGAATGGCTATTAGAGGTAACCATCCTCACCTGTGATCTGTTTGCTTGTAATTAGTGTGTGTGTATAAAAGCTCAATGAGTTTCTGGACTCCTGACAGACCCTTGCATCTTTCATCCAGTGCTGCAATGACGTTTCTGGATTCTGAGTCATGGGGAAAGCAAAATAACTGTAAAAGGATCTGCAGGTGAAGGTAGTTGAACTGTATAAAACAGGAAAGGGATATAAAAGGATATCCAAGGAATTGTGAATGCCAATCAGCAGTGTTCAAACTCTAATCAAGAAGTGGAAAATGAGGGGTTCTGTTAAAATCAAACCACGGTCAGGTAGACAAACTAAAATTTTAGCTACTGCCAGGAAAATTGTTCGGTATGCAAAGAAAAACCCACAAATAACTTCAGGTGAAATACAGGACTCTGAAAACATGTGGTGTGGCCGTTTCAAGATGCACAATAAGGAGGCACTTGAAGAAAGATGGGCTGCATGGTCGAGTCACCAGAAGAAAGCCATTACTACGCAAATGCCACAAAGTATCCCACCTACAATATGCCAAACAGCACAGAGACAAGCCTCAAACCTTCTGGCACAAAGTCATTTGGAGTGATGAGACCAAAATTGAGCTTTTTGGCCACAACCATAAACACTACATTTGGAGAAGAGTCAACAAGGCCTATGATGAAAGGTACATCATAGGCCCACTGTGAAACACAGAGGTGGATCGCTGATGTTTTGGGGATGTGTGAGCTACAAAGGCACAGGAAATTTGGTCAAAACTGATGGCACGAATGCAGTATGTTTTCAAAAACTACTAGAGGAACATTTGCATTCATCAGCCAGGAAGCTGCACATGGGACGTACTTGGACATTCCAACATGACAATGAAATATATATATATATATATATATATATATATATATATATACAGTATAATTTTTTTATAGCTCAAAAAAGTTTTCCCATGCTCCCATACAGTGCACTGCATGGGTTAACTGGTCATTTTTGTCTAGGCCGGATTGGAGAGTGGAGATATACTTCTCCTCCGAACCTCCCCGCGCAAGACTGGTCCCTGTGGCTCCTGCCCCCTGTGGTCTAGCGGTCTTATACAGTATACTGTCCCTGTCGTCATCACACACATAGACCTGCTCTGGACATGAGGACGTCAGGAAAAGCCCACTGCTAAATAATGGGGGAACGCCGTTTGCCAGTGAAGAGGAGGATCGGGTGAGTATACAGCTTTCTCCTCTCCCCTGGACAAAACAAGCAGTTTACACGTGCAGTGTGGGTGCAGCCCCGCTGCATGTGAAAACTTTTTTTTGCCCAGAGTTGGGCTTTAATATAGTCTAATTACATGGTACTGTAGATGAACAAAGCTTGAAGGTTGCCGTGCTCATATGCAGGCTGAAGGCTTCTATTTTCTCAATAAAGCCATTCTGCAACTGATTGTTATGTCATATCTGACACAATGGTCACATGATTAGGAACCATGCTGATTGGTTACCAATGTCAGTGGAGACCGGCACTGACAGTGACAGCTGTGATTAAGAGCCACCAGCTGCACTGTTGGCTGATGGCTCTGAAGGTGGAGAATATGTATCAATGTATTGCTAGCATAGGGCATTGTGCAGTGGAACATTTATACACACAGGGTTGGCAGGAAGAGTCTAATGAATAGATAGCTGGCATAATTTGTGTATTTTCTATCTGCTGGAGCTCAGATTTAAAAGTAAAAGTTATAAAGCTGGTGCTCCTTTTTGCTGTATTGCTGAGGTCTCCAAAATGTGGCCCGAGGGCTAGCCTTTTTTTGGCCCTTGGAGAACTATTCCTCCCACTGACACCAGCAATGGGGCACTATTTCTTCCACTGATACCAATGATAGTGTGCTATTACACCCACTAATATCAATGATGGGGCACCACTCCTCTCCATACTGACCACAAACCCTGAGGCCATGTTTATTCTCTCTGATGCTGGGCCACATTTTCTACCCTTACTGACCACAATCTGGCCCCCCTAAAGTCTGAAGGGCAGTAAAGTGGCCCTTTGTTTGAAAATTTTGGAGACCCCTGCTGTATTGTACTGTGAGCCCAGGCTGACACGGAAATGCATCAACTGGGGGGTGTGCCCATGACAGCCTGGGCTCACAGAAAGTGGGGATAAGTGTTATTCAACCTGGAAGACAACCTACGCTTGACCTTACAGTGATCTGCTGAGAACAGTTGTTTAGTGGCATGCTGAGATATATATATATATTATTTATTTAAACAGGAGCTTCATTAAATTGTCTCTGATTGGACAGAAAAATCAATTTTCCATTTTTGCTTTGGCTGCAGTGCTGTTTTTATTTTCTATTATGACAGGTCCTCCTTAAGGTTGTACATTATATAATGCTACGGCTCACTATGCGTGCAAGGCTGGCACATGAGAGGAAGCCTAGCCGTGTTCAATAAACTTCGCTCCAAATGAAAATGAGAAATTGTGCAGAAAACAAGATCAGGGTTTAAGCAGGAAATTTCCCCCGACTCCTCCACTGAAATAGTGGCCACAAGTGTTATTTGTCAAGGATAAAAAGTGACATTTCCTTATTTATAACAACTGCAAATCTGCCTTATTGACATACATAGCGGCAGAACAGGCTGGCGCCAGCGGCGATGTGTATACAAGCGTCTCTTTTTTCCTTTTCTTTTCCAAGACTGGATTTGTATTTAGAAGACATTGATGTATTTGCACTATATGTACTCTGCTCACAATAATGTTTCAATTGCAGGGAGATCTTATGAAAGTCAAAGCTGACCTTTTACGTTATGTATATATTCTTGCCTTTGTCTCTGAAGTGCTAAATATTACTTTAGGTGAATAGGTTATTTTTTCCCACCAATAGTTTTATTGCATTGTAAATAGCATTTCTCAGGCAATATGTAAAATTCCTAATGTGATCAGGAAACGCTGTAACTGTGCTGAAGTCAGAACATTCACTCCATTTATCCATTTTTATTCATAAAATATGAGCAGGCTTATCACACTGCTCCTGGGTAGGACTGCAGCCTCATGCCAAACTGTGCTGTCTTAGATCTTTCTCCTATTCAGATTATCGTATGATCGAAGCGATCATACGATAATCTGATCGTTAGTACAGAGCTTTTAAGAGCCGAGAACAGTTCATCTGATATTATTTGATCGGACATGCACAAAAAATGTTTTCGGACGATGCCAGATCATACAATTTTCGTTTAATCAGTACAGCTGTTGTTAGAAAATGCACTACAAATGCATTACAACACATGACATCACTTACGAATTTTTATTCTGTCATACGCAAAAGGCCTATTTCACATGTTTCAGCTTGTATACAGTATAAGCAGTGTGAACAGCAAACTTTGAAAAAGCATTTGCAGAGCTTTCATCAAACATTCTGAAGCTTTTGAAGTACCATTCATCTCCAGTTTGTAAACACAGATCCTAATAAGAGTGTTGATTGCCACTTTAACCACCTCCCGCCAGCTCTAAAGAAAGACGGCTACATTGTGGGCTAACATTTTTGGAAGGGTGTCTATGGATGTCCTCCCGTGACCGCGCCTCCCGCATGACCCCTGCAGCGCGCATCAGAATGGATCTGTGATCGAAGTGTCCTTGGGACACAGCTGATCACAGATCGGGGTACAGAGACAATCACAGCAGCTCTTTATCATGTGACCAGCTGTGTCCAATCACAGCTGATCACAGTTTAAACAGGATTGTGTAAACAAGTGCTGTCAATCAGTGCCCATCAGTGCAGCCAATCAGTGCCATCAATGCTGCCAGTCAGTGCCCATCAGTGCTGCCTGTCAGTGCCCATCAGTAATGCCTGCCAGTGCCTATCAGTAATGCCATCAGTGCCACCTATCCGTGCTTATCAGTGACTCCTATCAGTGCCCATCAGTGCCACCTATCAATGCCACCTAACAGTGCCCATCAGTGCCATGTACCAGTGCAGGCTCATCAGTGCCCATCAGTGCTGCTTCATCAGTGCCCATCAGTGCTGCCTCAGTTCCCATTAGTGCAGCCTATCAGTGATCATCAGTGCAGCCTATCAGGGCAGCCTCACCACCGCACATCAGTGAAGACAAAAATGTACTTATTTAGAAAATTTTATAACAGAAACAAAGAAAAACTTTTTTTTATTATTTTCAAACTTTTTGGTCTTTTTTCGTTTTTTTAGCAAAAGAAAAAAGAAAAAAAGTGGTGATTAAATAACAGCAAAAGAAAGCTCTATCTGTCTCAAAAAAATAAGAAAAAATAAGTTTGGGTACAGCAGTGGCGGAATTGCCAGGGTCGCAGCAGTCTCACTTGCGACGGGGCCCTGGCATTCCATCACTGTTGGGGGGCCCCAGCGGGGTTGCTATTCACACAGCTCTGATCGGAGAGCGTGTCTCTCATGGAACAGCAGCACAGAGCCAGGATTGACAGTTCTATCTCCCCCTCCGTCCATCCTCTCTCGCACGGGATGACAGAGGACACAGCTCACAGCTGATCTGCTCCTCCTTCTCCCCCCTCCCCTCTCCTGTGTGTGCTCTGTGGGAAATGTGAGCTTGTTAGCTTCGCACTTGGCTGAAAAATAAATAAATGAGATTAGTGTAAAAATGTATTTAATGAGCTTAATATTAAAAAGAGAGACGCTCAAACAAAATGTGATAGCTTGACTGTGAGTTGAGTATAAAAAGTTAATGTAATATGGTGCATGTGCTTCGCGTGGTCTCCCACGCGAGGGCATTAATGAGCACTGATAGGTGGAGCTGATAGGCAGAATTGATGGGCACTAATAGGCGGCATTAATGGGCACTGATGGGTAACACTTGTAGGCGGAATTGATGGGCACTGATAGGCAGCATTGATGGGCACTAATAGGTGGCATTGATGAGCACTGATAGATGGCACTGATGATTGGGGCACTGATTATCAGTGTAAACAATTTACTGGCATTCTTGACAGTTAACGGCAGTCCTTTCCTCACACAGAGACAGCGTGGGAGGAAAGGGCTGTGGATAACCAGCAAGTCTGTTTACATGTGATCAGCTGATCACATGGTAAAGGGCTGCTGTGATTGCGCTGGATGCACGTCCCAGGGGGCATGCGGGAAGCAGGGTTCTGGGAGGATGTCCATGGGCACCCTCCCAAAATTGGAAGCCCGGGGCTCAGATAGAAGGGAGGTAGGGGGGCCCACCAGGGTTCCTTGCACTGGGGCCCTGAAGGTTCTAGTTACGCCTCTGGGGTACAGTGTTGCATGATCGCGCAATTGTCATTCAAAGTGTGACAGCGCTGAAATCTGAAAATTGGCCTGGGCAGGAAGTGGGTGAGAGTGCCCAGTAGGCAAGTGGTAAGCAAGCTGCTAGTAGGCTTCAGCAGGCTTTTTACAAGCTTCAAGACATTTTGAAGCCTGCTAGCAGCTTGTTTAAAGTGGCTTGTTTAAAGCTGAAGCCCATGTAAAAGCATGCCTAAATGAAGGTAAATTTTTCTAACGTAGCCCTTATTGCAATAAAAATGCATCAGTGGTTCTAATTATTTACCAGTAAAAAATAAAGAAATAAAAGAAAACTCAAAACACTTTAAAAAAAAAAAAAGGACATACACTTAATAAAAAAAGGGACATAAATTCCATCTCTATGTCGCACCCTTCTGGTTAGATGTGGTACTACATGCTGTTCTCAGACCTGCACAGAAGATTCAGAATCTTCGAAAACCGTGTTTCTTGAAACAGGCAGGAAAAAAAATGAAGCCGGCAGAACATAAAATAAATCATACACCGTTCTGGCTGAATACGTATTGGTTTGTTCTCCATTCTGGTTTCGTTCCAGGGTTAAGACTATTCCGAGCACTTTATAATCAAGATGTCATTATCCAAGCCCTATGCTGTTTATTGATTTTCTGCCAGGCTCAGGAAGTTATCCCTCTTTGTTCTGAGCTCTGGCAGTGTAGCAATATTCTTAGCCCCCCATCTCTCCCTCTCTCTCTCTCTGCCGCTCTCTGGCGCTCTCTCCGTCCAGGTTATCTGTCTGTCTGCACGTGTCCTATCTGCATTTTAAATGTGTTGATTCTTCACAATAATGATGTGGCCTAGTGGAAAATAAATGACTAGACAGCTGGAAGTGGAGCTGGCATTGAGAGCATGATGTGATTTAATCATGCCGCGCACTAACGATAATACAGTTGCACCACGCTGCTATTAGAGATGGATGAAGCCGAATGGTTATAATGAGACAGAATAAACGTATGTAGGCACCTCTCCACTCCCTTCTCCCTTCTCACAATGAGAAATTATATTATTGGGACATAATGTTCTGTGGTTGACAGTGCTGGAGGGATTACTGGAGGGTAAGCTTATTTTAGTCCAATAATCCCATCCATGCAGAGTTTGTTGCAGAATTTCCATTATGATTTTTTGTTGTTATCATTGGTTATTTACATATATATATCTAAAAGTAGCTCCTGCTATGTAATTGACCAGGAAACAAGCCAATAAATAAATAGCTAATACAATTGTAAGGAATCCACCCATGGGTATCTAGAAGTCCCCTACCTGCTGTTGCAATAGAAGATTTGCAAGCAGGATGATGGTCACCTATGGGAGTATATGAGCTAGGCTTCAGTGCTGCTACTATTGGCATGGTATGGTATGGTACTTCCAGTAATCAACATTATTTTTAAAGCTGAACAGTGAGTTTTAGGCTGGGCTCACACCAGTGCGAATTGGATGCGGGTCTCTATGGGAGCCGGTTCACATATCTCCGGAGCGACTCCAGTGCAAATTGCACAGGAGTCCTGTGCTTCTTCTGGTCCATTCCAGGTCCGAATTCAGCCAAACATTAGGGCTGAAATTGGACCTGAACCAGTGAATGGAAACGCACCGGACCCCTGCTGTGAGCTGCTCCGTTCCTCAGTGTGAACCCAGCCCTAATGTACTGGGTCCTAAGTCTGCATGGTCACAAAGGTCTGCCAAAGGTGAACTTAGCCTTTAAAGTGATTGTAAACCTGTGAAATTAAAAATGAACAAAGCTTATCCCTCTATAGTGTGTACTTGGCACAATTGAAAATCCCTAGTGTGAATCATATCTGCTTTCTCTTCCCTATACTATCTATATGAGTCACTTAAGACAGGTTATGCTGACCCCAAGGAATCCTAGCCCCCCCCCCCCGCCCAGCACACAGAAGGTGACTGACAGCCCCAGTTGTGCATGTTTCCCTATGAAACTGTGTAGATGGCGTGTGTCCTTTTCCTCCACTCATGGCTCAGATTACACTCAGCTCTCTTCTCTATGCTGTGTAGGGTGTGATGAACAACGCACATCCCTCTATAGTGGGTACTTGGCTCAATCTAAAGTACCTATTATGAATCTTATCTGCTCTCTCTTCCCTATGCTATCTGTATGAGTCACTTCTGACAGGTTATGCTGACCCCAAAGAATCCTAGCCCCCCCCCCCCCCAGCACACAGAAGGTGATTGACAGCCCCATGTTTCCCTATTAAACTGTGTAGATGGGGATTGTTCTTTCCCTCCACTCAGGGCTCAGATTACACTCCCTTCTCTATGCTGTGTGGGGTGTGATGTCAGATTCCCGCCCCCTGCCTGCTAGAGCTCACAAATGCTGTGTAAATTGTGTGCTTTCAGAGGTTGTAGAGGAGAGAGGGCTGTAGATAAACAAGCACAACTTATGTAGGAGAATGTGTATCATCTGATGCCAGTCACTTCACTAGATATATGTAAGGTTTATAACTTTAGCGCTAACCTAAGCCCTAATGCTAACTATAAAATGAACATGTGCATTGCCATGCAGAAATAAGCAAAAGGTTCACCTTATTGCCCCCAGTTCTGCTGCTAAAACTCATCTACTCTTCACACCCCTGCTGTTCCATTTGCCTTGTTAGATACTTTATGGTATGGAAAACCACATATACTTCTCACCTTCTTCCTATGATGCACCGATGGGTGTCTGAATCACCATTCACCAGACCCCAGCTTGTCATATGGGGGCAAAGAGAAGTCCTGTGTAAGCTCTGACTGGATTAAATTAGAGCTTATACATGACTTGCTGTGGGTGAAGTATCATCATCTGTATGGGCAAAGCACAGGTTCATTTTAACCCCCTAAAAAACCCGCAACATTATTCTATGCCAGAAGTATTGCCACCGATCTATGCAGTCTCCCTGCTACTTACTGCTACTCGCTCACAGTTCCTTGCATCAAAAGCTGCCTTGTTAATTTAGGTAAGAATATTTAAAGCTAAACTTAAGGAAGTAATAAAAAAAAAATCAATGCAGCTCTGAATTCATTAATTCACACTTATTTTATTATTTTTTTTCTTAAATGCAAGCAATCTAAGTAACAACATTTGACTTATCAGCCATGTACAGCAGTACTCGACTAGAGACTAGAGGAGAGCCAATTAGCACAAAGAACCAATCAGTTGAGCTGCAGTGCAAGGAGCATGCTGAGCACAGAGGGACCAAGAGTTCTCCCAGAGAGGGCTGTGTAGTGTCCTTTGGCAAGTAATGGGCATTCAGGTCATGTGACTGCTGTGATTGGCTGTCAAAGTGGTCAGATGATTGGAAAGCTCCTGATCGCAAGTACAGTATGCATCGGGAGCTTACCGATCCCCGCTGGCTACTGTGCTGGGAGCGTGCAGGGAGAGCGCTCACATCGTGGTTAGTAGTTTGCCCAGGACTGCATATATGCGTCCATTCAGTGTTAAGGCCAACCCCCGAGAGGCCGCATATATGCGTACTGTTGGTACCAAGGAGTTACCCTTGAAAGTGGACCTTCATTTCTATTAATACGTTTACTTATTTTACTCAACCCCCTCAGGAAATCACAATAATATTTTTTGGTTAATACATTTTTTAGTAGAGTGCAACCCCGCTTCCCCTTCCCCAGCTTGGTGAGAATGACTGCCCCTCCTATCCCCTCTGGTGGGAATCCTCCTGGGATAGTAGGCACATCACATATCTCAGGAGGCTTCGGGGCTATGTAAAATACACTGAGGTGGAGTGAAGGGTCCCCAGGGGCTGGCTGCAAGGACCAAAAAGGGCCCCCTGATGACATTAGCAAAGAAGATGGTGGTGCAGGACCAGAGCATGGTGGTTTTTAGTGTACTAATGTAGGACATATTGCTGGATTTGCTGGGCGGCTGAGTATGTTATGTGCACTGAACCCAGCAAAACAGGCAAAAGGGGATAAAGAGAAAAATTAACCCCAGGGTAGGTGATGTTCCCCTTTAAATATATTTTTAAGCAACATGATATTACAAAGGATGTTAGTAAAATAATATCACGTGTAAATAAATAAGCATGTATTGCCTATCTTGCCACACTGGGGATTGTAGTTCCACTTGAGAGGGTTGCAGCGTGCCCATACCTGCCCTCCATCTTCAGAAGGGAACATAATGTATTTCCCGATGGCGCTCCAGCCCTTATTCGGCCCAGTATCCAGTACAGCAATATGAGAGAAGTAAGTGGTGCGTGTCATTGTGATACTCTACGGCTGTTAGCAGGTGCAGTCTGCATTAGGAATGCATTAATCTGGTGCCGGAAGAGGGTCAACAGCTCTGTTTTATCTATTAGCTTTCTGCCAATAACCTGAGCTTTCAAATGTACCTGCAGACTGCGATGTCTCAACCTCACATGCACTGAATTAATCTTTTGGGCAGCTTACCAACTGTATAGCAAAAGTTGAGGCGCAGAGGATAGGCGAGCAGGTTCTGCTTTTAATGTGTCCTCATGGTACAATTTGAAACGTCATGTTCTTTCTGCAAATTATGGAAACAGTAACATGGAAACATTGTCCTCACTGGGCAGAGAAGGGCAAGGGTTCCTGTATTTTCTTAAACTTAGAGCTCTAAATATACAGTATCTCAAAAAAGTGAGTACATCCCTCACATTTTTGTAAATATTTTATTATATCTTTTCATGTGACAACACTGAAGAAATGACACTTTGCTACAATGTAAAGTAGTGAGTGTACAGCTTGTATAACAGTGTCAATTTGCTGTCCCCTCAAAATAACTCAACACAGCCATTAATGTCTAAACCGCTGGCAACAAAAGTGAGTACACCCCTAAGTGAAAATGTCCAAAATGGGTACAATTTGGCATTTTCCCTCCCCGATGTCATGTGACTCGTTAGTGTTACAAGATCTCAGGTGTGAATGGGGAGCAGGTGTGTTAAATTTGGTGTTATCGCTTTCACTCTCTCATACTGGTCATTGGAAGTTCAATATGGCACCTCATGGCAAAGAATTCTCTGAGGATCTGAAAAAAAAAGAACTGTTGCACTACATAAAGATGGCCTTGGCTATAAGAAGATTGCAAAGACCCTGAAACTGAGCTGCAGCACGGTGGCCAAGACAATACAGTGATTTAGCAGGACAGGTTCCACTCAGAACAGGCCTCGCCATGGTCGATTAAAGAAGTTGAGTGCACGTGCTCAGCATCATATCCAAAGGTTGTCTTTGGGAAATAGAGGTATGAGTGCTGCCAACATTCCTGCAGAGGTTGAAGGGGTGGGGGGGGGGGTCAGCCTGTCAGTGCTCAGACCATACGCCGCACACTGCATTAAATTTGTCTGCATGACTGTCATCCCAGAAGGAAACCTCTTGAAAGGTGATGCACAAGAAAGACCGCAAACAGTTTGCTGAAGACAAGCAGACTAAGGACATGGATTACTGGAACCATGTCCTGTGGCTGGATGAGACCAAGATAAACTTATTTGGTTCAGATGGTGTCAAGCGAGTGTAATGGCAACCAGGTGAGGAGTACAAAGACAAGTGTGTCTTGCCTACAGTCAAGCATGGTGGTGGGAATGTCATGGTCTGGGGCTGCATGAGTGCTGCTGGGACTGGGGAGCTACAGTTCATTGAGGGAACCATGAATGCCAACATGTGACATACTGAAGCAGAGCATGATCACCTCCCTTCTGGGAGACTGGGCTGCAGGGCAGTATTCCAACATGATAACGACCCCAAACACACCTCCAAGACGACCACTGCCTTGCTAAATAAGCTGAAAGAAAAGGTGATGGACTGGCCAAGCATGTCTCCAGACTTAAACCATATTGAGAATCTGTGGGGCATCCTCAAATGGAAGGTGGAGGAGCACAAGGTCTCTAACATCCACCAGCTCAGTGATGTCATAATGGAGGAGTGGAATGGAACTCCAGTGGAAACCTGTGAGGCTCTGGTGAACTCCATGCTCAAGGGGGTTAAGGCAGTTCTGAAAAATAATGGTGGCCACACAAAATATTGACACGTTGGGTCCAATTTGGACATTTTCACTTAGGGGTGTACTCACTTTTGTTGCCAGCGTTTTAGACATTAATGGCTGTGTGTTGAGTTGTTTTGAGGGGACAGCAAATTTACACTATTATACAAGCTGTACACTCACTACTTTACATTGTAGCAAAGTGTCATTTCTTCAGTGCTGTCACATGAAAAGATATAATAAAATATTTACAAAAATGTGAGGGGTGTACTCACTTTTGTGAGATACTGTATGTTTTTTACAAAACAAACATTTTATTTTTCTGTAATACGTGGCACTATGGCTAATATGAAATAAATAACCATTAAAATGTTTTTTCTGTCTTTTTGCTCACAATGGCCTTTGTTAAGGTGGCATGATGAAAAAGTAGTAATGCCGGCTTGCCTGACAATCACTGAAGTCCAGTCCTATTAGATTTCAGCACAGGGATTTTAGCATAAAAAATGCATCCCGAAGCCCAGTCCTGTTAGATTTCAGCACAGGGATTTTAGCATAAAATACTGTCCCCATAAGGGTGGCAAACAAAATGAGAATCAGTACAAAAATACAACAAATTTTTTTTTTTTGGTTTTCCAACATATTTTCTGGTGCCAACACAAATCAACACGTGCCAAATCTACAAAATACCGAGGAATTCATAAAGCATGTCCAAAATTCTGTCATGCCTTCACACAACAAATGTTGATGCAGGTGAGAGAATGATAAATTTGGGGCAAGCACCATGGGTGGAGGTGCACTGATGCCGGAATGTCCATAAGACACGCCATCCTCAGTGCAGCTGAGCTCCCTCCCCGTGGCTGTTACACAGACAGCACAGCAGCTGATGAGTTTTGTAGTTGAGTGGGTGGAGACTGATAGGAATTCAAAGACAATAGTTCCCGATCAGTCCGATCCCCTGTTTCCTAGAGGTGCAAATTAATCTAAGCAGTTCACACTCATGTGTCTATAGCCTCACCACTGTATATCTGCACTATACAGTGATGACAATAATTATTTGATCCCCTACAGGTTTTGTAGGTTTGCCCACTTACAAAGAAATGAAAGGTCTATAATAGTTATCGTAGATGTATTTTAATGATAGGTCAAAAATCCAGAAAAAAACATGATACAAATGTTATAAATTGGAGTTGCAGTTCAGTGAGTACAATAAGCGCCGGTTCACACAGGGGCGACTTGTCAGGCGACCTAGCCGCCTGACAAGTCGCCTCCCGTTCTGTACTACGGAACCGTTCTAATAGGAGCGATGCAAGTCGCTCCGACTTAGAAAAAGGTTCCTGTAGTATTTTTGGGGTGACTTCAGGCGACTTGCATTGACTTCTATACAGAAGTCGTTTTGCAAGTCGCCGCTGAAGTCGTGTGCAGGTCGCCTCGGTGAGGCGACCTGCAAGTCGCGTCACCCCTGTGTGAACCGGCACTTAGTATTTGATCCCCTTCCAACCAACAATAATTCTGGCTCCCACAGACTGGGTACAGTAGGTGCTCATGTGGTACCCAGATTAGACCTGTCAATTTAAGAAGGTGCTCCTAACGACAACTCGTTATGTGTATAAAAGACACCTGTCCACAAAATCTCTTTCTTCCATTCAAACCTCACCATTATGGGCAAGACCAAAAAGCTGTCAAAGGACATCAGGGACAATATTATAGACCTGCACAAGGCAGGAATAGGTTTTAAGACCATCAGCAAGAAGCTTGGTGAGAAGGAGACAACTGTTGGAGTGATTATTCACAAATGGAAGAAATACAAAATAACCATCAATCACCCTCGGTCTGGAGCTCCATGTAAGATTTTGCCTCATGGGGTAAGGATAATCATGAGAAAAGTGAAGGATCAGCCCGGAACTACACAGGAGGAGATTTGGAATAGGGATGGTCCCGGTGTTTGAGTCGTTTTTTGTTTTCCTTGATTTTTATCTATATTACCGGGAGCCGGCAATACATTACAGCCTCAAGCAATTTTAAATGACTTTTTTTTCCTTTAGAAATGTCATTTTGCTGCAGGAATATAAAACACATCAGACAGATGCGCCACTTTACAGACAGACTAAGGGGACCCCCAGGCACGATATTTAAAGGAATACCTGTATTTGATTTTTATTGTTTCACTTTAAGCATTTTTAAAATCACTGCTCATGAAAAAACAGCTGTTTTAAAAACGTTTTTTTTGCATTGGTACATGTCCACTGGGGCAGGACCCAGGTCCCCATAAACTTTTTATGGCAATAACTTACATAGTTACATAGTAGGTGAGGTTGAAAAAAGACATCAAGACCAACCTATGTGAGTGATTATATGTCAGTATTACATTGTATATCCTTATATGTTGTGGTCGTTCAGGTGCTTATCTAATAGTTTTTTGAAATTATGGATGCTCCCTGCTGAAAACACTGCCTGTGGAAGAGAATTCCACATCCTTACCGCTCTTACAGTAAAGAACCCTCTACACAAGTCAAGGTTAAACTGCTTTTCTTCTAATTTTAGTCTTATTAAATTCCCCTAAATCTAACTTGCATATAAGCCTTTAAAATTAGCACTTTCGATTTTTCATGTTCGTGTCCTATAGACTTTATTAGGGTTCGCATGTTCGCACAAATTTTCTGCCTGTTCGCATGTTCTGGTGCAAAGGAAACCCAGGACATCCCTACTTGTGAAAGAACTCAAGGTAGTTGGGACCACAGTCACCAAGCAAACCATTGGTAACACAATACGCCGCCATGGATGGAAATCCTGCACCGCCCGCAAGGTCCCCCTCCTCAAGAAGGCACATGTACAAGCCCATCTGAAGTTTGCCAATGAACATCTAAATGATTCAGGGGAGGGTTGGAAGAAAGTGCTGTGGTTAAATGAGACCAAAATTTTGCTCTTTGGCATTGACTCGACTCGCTTTGTTTGGAGGAAGAAAAATGCTGACTATGACCCCAAAAACACCATCCCTGCAGTCAAGCACGCAGGTGGCAACATTATGCTTTGGGGCTGTTTCTCTGCTAAAGGTACAGGCCGACTTTGCCACATTGAGGGGCCAATGGACGGGGCCATGTATTGTAAAATCTTGGATTAGAACCTTCTTCCCTCAGCCAGAACACTGAAGACGGGTTGTGGATGGGTCTCCCAGCATAAAAATGACTCAAAACATACTGCCAAGGCAACAAAAGAGTGGCTGAAGAAGAAGCACATTAGGGCATGGAGTGGCCTAGCCAGTCTCCAGACCTTAATCCTATAGAAAATGTATGGAGGGAACTGACAAGCCACAGCCAAGAGACCTTAAGGATTTAGAAAACATCTGAAAAGAAGAGTGGGCCAAAATCCCTCCTGACATTTGTTTAAACCTGGTAATCAACTACAAGAAACGTCTTACCTCTGTGCTTGTCAACAAGGGTTTCTCCATCAAGCGCTAAGTCATGTTTTACTTGGGGATCAAATACTTATTTTACTCACTGTACTGCAACTCAATTTTTAACATCTGTATCATGTGTTTTTTCTGGATTTTTGGTTGATATTCTGTCGCTATCATTTAAAATAGGAAAAGAAAAGAAAAACCTGCGCTACCAAGCAATAAAAATTATAAGAAATTAACTGCAGCTGGAACAAATACCACAAATACCAATGAGGTGAAAACAAATTAAAAAAGAAAAAATGTGCGCTTGCATTACATAATATATCCTTTGCGGACTACAAATAAAACTATGCTTCACAGCAAAATATAATGAAGATTGTGAAGAGTTAGTTTCTATATTGGTTACTTACAACATTCAATATATAATGATAAATAAAGTGTCACAAAATTAGTGATCAAATACAGTCCACCCAAGTGCAAAAAATGAATGAAATTGTGTGCGACTTCACAAATCGCATAGGTAGCAAAAATGTTTGCAATGTCCACAGTTCATCAATCGCATCCCATATGAATGTAGAAAGGAATAGAAAGACATGAAGGGAATTCAGCCACCAGTGGGTCCAAGGGGTAATAGCAGATGTATCCTTACCGTACGCGTTTGACCTCCTTTATAGCAAGGTCATAGATGCATGCAGATTTAGCCCTCTGCAGGGACATGAGATGACAGCTCAACCCGCAGCAGGAGATGCTTCCGACACTTCCGCGTTGAGACACACACTCCCTCGTCACAGGAACCATGGATGGAAAGGGAGGGAGAGGGGAGAAAAAACTCCAATAGTGTAATAGGTTTAAAAAAAGAATTTATTGCCTCGATCCACCAGGCAGTATATTACACAAAAAACGAAGAGAAAATATTAAAAAGCCGGCAAAATTTTAAACAAACAGAACGCCCGTGGACAATTACATGGGGCTCTATGGCGTACACTGCGTAGCCACGCCCTACATGTTTCGTCATACATGACGTCAGAGGGCTAAATCTGCATGCATCTATGACCTTGCTATAAAGGAGTTCAAACGCGTACGGTAAGGATACATCTGCTATTACCCCTTGGACCCACTGGTGGCTGAATTCCCTTCACGTCTTTCTATTCCTTTCTACATTCATATGGGATGCGATTGATGAACTGTGGACATTGCAAACATTTTTGCTACCTATGCGATTTGTGAAGTCGCACACAATTTCATTCATTTTTGCACTTGGGTGGACTGTATTTGATCACTAATTTTGTGACACTTTATTTATCATTATATATTGAATGTTGTAATTAACCAATATAGAAACTAACTCTTCACAATCTTCATTATATTTTGCTGTGAAGCATAGTTTTATTTGTAGTCCGCAAAGGATATATTATGTAATGCAAGCGCACATTTTTTCTTTTTTAATTTTATCATTTAAAATACCCTTATAGTAAAAATTATAGACCCTTAATTTCTTTGTAAGTGGGAAAACTTACAAAATCTGTAGAGGATCAAATTATTATTTTCCCCACTGTATCTATTGCTCTCAGTTTCCTCCAAATCTCCATATACTTTTTTTGGTGACTGCTGTGACTTCCTTTTTAGAGGGTGGCTACATTCCTTCTCCATGTTCCCACTGTATATAGGAATGTAGCCACCCTCTCTTGTGCACTCTCGAGATGGACTAGGGACTATGGACTATGGGATGTGTAGTGTGCATAGAGCAGTGCACATGACTGCAACCAAGAAGCACTACTCAGTCTAAACAAATAGACGTGAGAAGGGAAAAGGAGTGGTTTGGGAGCTCATGGAGTATAGTACAGAGGCCATAAAGTAGTGGATGTGTATGAATTATTTTTGGAGAATAAGGATACTGATTAGTGTCACTTTAAGACAAATCTTTTATTCTAAAACAATTTTTCCCCAACCTGCACATAATCCATCAGTTAAAATCCTCTAATCACAATAAAATAAGGAATAACATTAAGGTTGCTGGCCTTTTCTATTATACAGCCACATCTTTGCAACAAAGCAGAGTTGCAAGCAGTGTTTTAGTACAAGTCTTATTTAGCAAGCCAGATGGCTGGGCAATTGAATTCAAGAAAGGAGAGGAGACGATAGCAGACACAAGCACTTCACCAGCTACACAAATGAATCTCTTCTGCAAGCGCTGGCTAATATAATGAGAGGCTGGCAAGACACTCGCACTGAGTCTGGGACAAGAAGGGGAAAAATATAACAAAGGAGCGGGACTGTATCTGGTGGGTCTCAGAAATTATACACACCAATCTGCTAGTGTTATGATTTGAGAGCCACTAACAAAATTAACAATATATTTCCAATGCAGGCCTGCCATCTGTTCTACGTGTGTTACCATAGATTTTACTACTTGGCTGTCTAAGGCGGAAATTGAATTTTTTTTTTTTGGGAAGAAAAACAGAATTGTTGGAGAAAACATAGCCTTAATACCTTTGACTGTTGCTAAAAGTTACTCTCCAAGAATTCGCATCTTGGTGGGATTGTGACAATTTTCCACTCCAGAAAAGTCAAATGCTTTTGTGATTAATATGGTAAGTTTCAGGAATGTTTTGGATGGGTTTGTAGAGGGGCCTGTTAGGGTCTTTTCATTTTGATACTAATACTGTGGAATATGGTTTAATGTAGAGGCAATACTGCACATATCTATAGCTATCAGCCTCATTGAGAGCTTGCATACCAAACACTTGACTGCCAAAAGTTGGTATATAATAATGGCACCATTTCATTTTGAGTTTGTAAACACAGTCTTCAGTTTGTTTGCAACGTGTATTTTGTAACAGTAACGTATGCAGCTTTGGGCAGTACAGTGGCTTAGTGGTTAGAATGTATGCCTTGCAGCAACAGCGTCCTTGGTTTGAATCTCTGCCAAGACACTACGTACATCAGTGGTGTATTTAGGTTATGTGCTGCCCTAGGCCTGACTAAACTTATGCACCCCCTAATTTAAATATGACCCACCCCTTCCCATCAAGGTAAAACCCCTTCCTGTTTAAGACCTGCCATATCATCTGTAAACCACACCCCTTCCTCTTTAGGCTCCACGTTTTCCTCTTAGAGCTCCACCTCTTCCTCTCTGTACATTAGGAAAGCAGTGGGGACAGAGAGGGAAACCGGGGACAGAGAGGGATGCTGGGGACAGACAAAGAGAGACGCAGTGCGATGAGGACAGAGAGGGACGCTGGGGACAGACAGAGAGGGATGCAGTGCGATGAGGACAGAGAGGGATGATGGGGACTAACAGAGAGGGACGCAGTGTGACGAGGACAGAGAGGGATGCTGGGGACAGACAGAGAGGGACGCAGTGTGACGAGGACAGAGAGGGATGCTGGGGACAGACAGAGAGGGATGCAGTGCGATGAGGACAGAGAGGGGCACTGGGGACAGACAGAGGGATGCAGTGTGATAAGGACAGAGAGGGATGCAGTGCGGACAGGGGACACAGGGGGATGCCGGGGGGACACCATGTGGGGACACCGTGTGGGGGTGGGGACACCATGTGGGGGTGGGGACACAAGGGGACACCATGTGTGGGTGGGGACACAGGGGGACACCATGGGGGGTAACCAGGAAAGTATCATGGGGCCTCCTGCGGTCCTGTTGGGGCCCCCCACATCTATACTGGCTGCCCCTCCCCGATGGTGGCGGCCCTGATGTCTCTAGACTCCTGTAAAAAATGAAAAGTACTCAGCCTCACTTGATGCCTGTAATAATAAGACCTCTCACAGGGCACTGCTCCCCGCCGGCCCCTCCTCTCTTCTCGTCCATCCCAGGTGATGTCATGTCCAAGCACCTGGGGTGGATGGGAGGGAGGGGTTGGCGGGTAGCAGCGTGCCATAAGAGGTCTCATTACATCCGCTGCCTGTGCTAGACTGTATGTGTTGCAGTCTTGCAGAGCCTCTCATGGGGCCCCCCTAATGGCCCCGGGCCCTCGGGCAGTGCCAATGGGTCAGTCCACCCCTGCTCATTAAACAGTTCACATTCAGTGATAGTTCATGTACTGCAAAGTTTATGTGGACTGTTTCATGAGCTTGTTGCACAAATCACTTTTAATGCATATTGAACAATGAGCATTATATGGCTGCTTGGCACACGCACATGATGACTTAAAAGTAATACTACTTAATTGTACCTGCTATCCTGGTCACTGCCTGGGGTTTCCTGTCATCCTCCTCTCTCTCTCGCCTCCTCCTATCGTCACAAACTTCACACTCTCCCGGGCCGGGAGAAGATGCAGTGTTGATGCGGCACAGAGGAGGGTAGGTGGAGCATTAGGCTTTGCCTCCACCAGTTACCTTACGTGCACCCGGTCTGGCTAGTCATCGGCCGTCTTATGGGGCGGCAGTCACTCCCCTCCCCCGGCCAAGTACACTAAAAGACTGCCTATAGTATTAGCAAGTGCTGCAGTGTAACAGGCCGGGGGGGGGGGGGCTATATTTGTGCGGGAGGCAGCCGTGGGAGTCGGGACTCGGGAAGACGGGTGGAGGGATTTTTATTGCCCTCTCCCCACAAAGTGCCACCCTAGGCCTGGGCCTTGTCGGCCTAGGCCAAGAAATAGCACTGACGTACATGGATTTTGTGTGAGTTAAAGCCCACATTTCAAAGACATGCTGGTAAGTTTATTGGCTTCTGTCTAAATCGGCCCTTGTATTTGTGTAGGAATTGCCTATGCATGTGTGTTATTACATTTTACATGCTGGTCCCAAGTCCAAGAAATTGGGGAGGGTTGAGGAATGCCTGGCAATTGACTCTCAAGTGTATTAGACATGGTGCCCAGAGAGCTGGCTCACAGAATTGGCAAGAGTCAGATATTACTTTATAGATGTATACATACATGCAATTTCACTGAGAGATAACCTGGTATTTGCTCCACCCTCCATCCCCACCTGGGTGCTTACTACTGTCACTTTCGGTAGTGCAGCATAACACTGGGGCCATTGCTAGTTATTTATCATCCCCATATATGGCCAGTATGTGCTCCCTTACCTGTTAGCCCCACCAACCAAGCTTATTCTGACCACCAGTGCCCCTTGTCAGTATTGCCAGTTCCACGACTCAGTATTGAGCCCCTGCCCCCTGAACTGTGAATGCCCAAGTCATACTAATGTACTGTGGCGGGCTGCTTTCTGTTTTCAGCTGCTTTATGGCTAGCGGTAGGAAGGATATTCTTTACTCTCTGGTTCGGTATGCGGACACTTAGCATTAATATAACCCCTGTTTAAAGCTACTTAACGTGTTCAACCCAGAGCTACCCTTAAATCATTATATAGGGAAGGGGACTCCTGAAGCGCGTTGGTTGTATGCAATGCCTTTGTTTATTAAATACTACTATTATCAAATTGACAAGCTTGATGACCACATTTAGTAGGTGCTTCCAACTCCAATGAGCGATGTCTCCATCATGATTAGAGAGGCAGCAGACTAGGATCTTAATGAGGTCTAAACAGCATACTTTCACAATAGGTTTACCTATTCTAGGGAGAACAACTTGTCTTTTAGATTTAAGATAAAACTAGTACCTGTTAGTCCAGTGGTAAGACATACTGTATTTACCAGATCTTGATGGACAGGACATTTCTCCTACAAGGTCAGGACACCGGTAGCTCTCTTAGGTCCCTCAACCCTTCATATGCTGAGATTATGCACACTTGTTCTGCTGCCTGTTTAATGCACCCCACTGGTTTATGTCTGTCTGGAGTCCCCAAACTCCGGATGCACCACACCCATATTTATGAAATTATTAGGCTTTTTAACTGTTTAAGATTGAAATGACCCCTATAAAATCAGGTCTCCTGGAAGGCATACAAAAAAAAACACCTAGACGGAGCTTATATGCCTACTTTTATTAGCTACTTATAGATGCACATAAATGTATACTAAACTATGCAAATGCTAGCTGCTTTCTAAGCACTAAAGATATGACGACAAGATGTAAAAATCCTCCAGGATTAATGGGGGAGAGAAAAAAGTAAATCTCCATTATCAAAAGAAAAAAAAAGAAAATTAATGAATATCATGTGGCTGTGAAATGGGTAAATGTTTTATTTATAACACAAAGCATTGGTGCGGCTTATCATCCTCTACAGCAGATAGAATCTTCCCGCATTCTATAAAACAGGCGCTTTCTCCTCTCTAGGCCCTGAATATAGACTCAGTAGGGAGGCTGTACTGATTCCTGCACAGTTTGTCTTTTTTCAGTGTGGGAAAAAAATTACTTCATTTTAACTTTATTGTGCTTTTTAAAATGCAAGACATGTTGCGAATTTGTGTTATATGCTGTGCATCTTGAAAAAAAAAAAAATAAAAAAGACAAAGGAAATATTTTTCATTATTTTAGGTCTAGAGATGGGAAGGCTTACAAAAAAACTGAAAAATTTGAAAAAAAAATGTTTTTTGGGGTTTTTTTTAAGCCGTTTTTTTCTGCAAAAAGTGGAAAAAAAAAAGAATGGTGGAATATGTTCTTTTACAATGATACATAATATATCTATGACACAGTATCCAAACTATATAACGACACATGTGATGAGGTATTTTTGAGACTATGTAAAGTCTTAAATTATTGTAAGTTCTCACAGCAGAAGACAAGCAAATCCTGGAATACAATTCCAGTAACACTGTACTTCTCAATGCAGTTCTCAAACAGGATAACTATACATTTCTGCTACTAGGAGGCACTGCAGGGGAAGGCTTCAGTTTAGTTTCCCTACAGTTGGGTAAACTGTACCTCCTACAATTGGGTGATTGTTGGGATACAGTAGATGAACGTTACTGTCCTCTCAGGCCTTAATTGAAAGATAAGAGGGTACATTTGTCTTAAAAATTAGTTTATCTTTATAACCTTTAATAATTCTTATTAATGTTCTCCACCATCACAGCATAATGTTTACCTATAATCTGGTCAGTAAATTGTTTTTCTTTTCCTCCTCCCAGTAAAATGGCGAGACCAACATCTAGAGTTTGGAAACATTTCCACAGTGCAATTTCAGCTGAGAGCAAAGCTGCAATTTGCAAATATTGTGAGAAGAAATATTCTTTGCCAAATGCTACAGGGATGACAAAACACATACTGGCATGCAAGAGTTGCCCTAAAGACAGAAACAAATACTTTATGGAATGAGATGGTGAGGACCAGAATGAAAGTGCAAGAAGCTTTTCCCTCCAGAGTTCTCATTCCAGAAACACCATGCTACTTCTGGATCATCACAAAGTTTTTCTTCACCAGCAGCATCTTTAAGTAGGGGGTGTTACAAACCAGGCCTCCCAAAAATACACAATCCCTTCATTTATAGACAAAATTATTATTATTATTATTAATATACGAGATTTATATAGCGCCAACAGTTTACTCAGCGCTTTACAATGTATAAGGGGGACAACACAATTACAGTACAGTTCAATACAAAAGGTACAGGAGGGCCCTGCTCGTAGAGCTTACATTCTAAAGGGAGGGGGTGGTGGTACAAAAGGTAATAGCTGCAAAGAATGATTTGATGGGGGTGGCTCAGGGACAGTTATGTGGGTGTGGGACAAAATGACACCTACCCTGTTTCCCCGAAAATAAGACCTAGCGTGATTGTCGGTGATGGCTGCAATATAAGCCCTACCCCCCAAATAAGCCCTAGTTAAAGTCCTTGTAGGTCTTATTTTCAGGGTAGGGATTATTTTTGGGGTAACAGGGTAGGGCTTATTTGGGGGGTAGGGCTTATATTGTAGCCATCACTGACAATCACGCTAGGTCTTATTTTCGGGGAAACGGTAGAACTCAAATCAGCTCTTTATAGAGTAATATATGTTGCTGGATCTGCATTGTCAATTACTGCATATTGTCAGGATTAAATGAGGAAAAGGGGGCTGGTTACCTGTTTTCATGTATAGTTGAAATGTTCTCAAAATATATAGTTCTTGTTATTCCATTTGTAGTAAAAAAAATAAAAATTGAAAAAGCAAGTTTAGTTTATTTACTGAATAAGCTGTACTATTATTTCAAGCATAATACTTTCATATACCCTGCATTTCACCTTCTCAGTGTAACAAAATGACTTTCAATTTGTAAAACTACTTCACACTGATTTCTTTTCTTTTTAATTTCTCTGAAAATTTCAATTTTTACCAAAAAACAGAGAAACATTTTTTTTACCCATGGCTTCAACATTTCCAGAAATTATACATCTCTATTTAGGTCTGAAGTATAAAGTTACAAATGTACACTATATTGTCAAAAGTTTTGGGACACCTGCCTTTACACGCACATGAACTTTAATGGCATCCCAGTCTTAGTCCGTAGGGTTCAATATTGCATTGGCCCACACTTTGCAGCTATAACAGCTTCAACTCTTCTGGGAAGGCTGTCCACAAGGTTTAGGAGTGTGTCTATGGGAATGTTTGACCATTCTTCCAGAAGTGCATTTGTGAGGTCAGGCATTGATGTTGGACAAGAAGGCCTGGCTCACAGTCTCAGCACTAATACATCCCAAAGGTGTTCTATCGGGTTGAGGTCAGGACTCTGTGCAGGCCAGTCAAGTTTCTCCACCCCAAACTCTCTCATCCTTGTCTTTATGGACCTTGCTTTGTGCACTGGTCCAAATCATTTGGTGGAGGGGGGATTATGGTGTGGGGTTGTTTTTCAGGGGTTGGGCTTGTCCCCTTAGTTCCAATGAAGGGAACTATTAAGACTTCAGCATACAAGACATTTTGGACAATTTCATGCTCCCAACTTTGTTGGAACAGTTTGGGGATGGTCCCTTCCTGTTCCAACATGACTGCGCATTATTGCACAAAGTAAGACCCCCTCCCATGTCCAGAGCTTTTGGATTGGTAATTTTAATGTTATGGGCAGCTTCAATGACCAATAGGAAGTCTCAAGAAGTGGAAGGGGGTAGTCAAACTCAACTTTTACAGAAAAAAATGATTCTTGCATGTACAGTACCTTTAGCAATCTATATTTACTTATGATTATATTTACTGATGATTCTGACATGGGGTTTTTATTGAAGGTTATGTGGATCATGACGAGTGGTGAAATATGCTTTACAGTAGACTCTTCCAAAGAGAAATGCTATTTAACTTACCTTTGCCTATGTTTCTGAACACTGCACCGATCACTAGAGCTCATCCCCCACAAGTCCACTGGGAAACCGACACTTTCTGGAGTGTCAGCCATTGTGGAAGGAATACCATACTCAGTGGTGTAACAAGAACCTGCAGGGCTCCGGTGCAAGAAACCATAAAGGGCCCCCATGACCCCCGACTGGGGCCCTTCCCTCTGAGCCAGGTGGCTCAGTGGCATGCACACACACATATAAACACACACACTCACACAAACACAGACACACATATAAGCATACACACGCACACACATATAAACACACATGCACACACATATAAACACACACATGCATACACATATATACACACACCCGCACACACATATAAACACACACAGACGCACACACATTAAAACATACGCTTACACACACACATATATAAACACACACACATGCACACACATATAAACACACACATGCACAGACACACATATAAACACACACACACACACAAACATGCAGACACATATAAACACACACAAACAAACATGCAGACACATATAAACACACACGCAAACATGGAGACACATATAAACACACACACAAACATGCAGACACACACATGCCCACACACAGACACACATATAAACACACACTCACACAAACATGCAGACACACACATGCATACATAGACAGCCTTTTTAAAAATCGGCAGCACTGTACCTTCACTCTCCATGCTGGGTACTGCACTATAGGGGGAGGCAGAGAGCACAGCACACACTATGCAAGACACCTCTCCTTTGCTTTAACTTTCAGTGTAAATGCAGTGGGACCGAGCTCCTGCACTGCCGATTTACGCATTGGCAAATGACCGGGGAGCTCGGTCCCATATGCAGCCACCACTACAACAATTCAGGCACACAGGGGGGCCACACAACCCCCCTGCAGCATGGGGCCCAGTTGCAATGGCGACTTCAGCAACCTTTGTTGGTCCGCCCCGGACCGTACTTAAAAACTTAGATTAAGCTTATATGACTTTTTTTAATAACTACTCAAAGATTTACATAAATGTATACTAAATTATGTGAAATGGCAGCTCTCAATTGTTCCTCTGCAGAAAAGAATAATGGGGTGAAGGCCAAGAGGGGGACCCAGTGAGCATGGAGCACAAGTGGCCGGCATTTGAGGCCATTCGTAAGGAGGAGTGGTTCGTAACTCGGGGACTGTCTGTATATTTTAGTGGGTGACAGAGTCATTTTAACAGTATTATTTGAAACAACACATTTATAATGAGTAAACAAAAGGCAAAACTTAATGAAGATTTTACTGAATGGAAATGTAATTACTAACAATAAAGCAAAACAGAACATACATACAAGTTATTAAAATGACAACTGCATGTGAATTTATAGCATCTAATGGAGACAGTTAAAAATAAAGCAATAATAGTGTCCGTGGAAAGTAATTACTAGCAGTATTGTAGGCAGTTTCAAGTTACATCATGCAATAAGTATTAGTAATGCCTAAAGCTGAACTCTAGGCAGATATAAAAGACACAAATTATTGTCGCTCTGTACACGTTAATACATCAATCAATGTATTTTTGTAAATACAAGCAGTGTATGTATCTGAATATAACTTGGTATCAGCATCTTGCACTCCCTGTACAGCAGAGCTGGAATGTGCAAGGAAAATAAGTATAATAAGTCAAACAGTTCAGTACAAGAAGAAAGTTGAATGGAGGAGAGAGCAGAGTAAGAGAGTGATCAGCTCATCACTGGACTGCTTCTCCTTTCACTCTTCACCGGCTGAGACCAGTCCAGGATGAGGAAGTTGGTTCAACAATGCTTGCTGTCAAACTAAGGACATCCAGTGGTAGAAAACAGTACTGCAAGGGAAATCTCTTAATTGAAAATGAATATTTCCGTAAAGGCCGGTTTTCTGATTGTGTCCTTTAATGGGCTACTCATTTTCTTCTTGTTATTTTTGACTGGAGTTCTGCTTTAAAAAAAAAACAAAAACACAGCTATATGCTGCCAGGTCATCCTAAAAAAAAAAAAAACAGAGCTGACAGTGTTCTCTTACTGGATCAAAAATACTTCTCTTTTTCATGTATTACCTTCTCCACTAGAAGAAATATGTGCTGGGAGAAATAAGTAGGCTGCCATTGCTGATCTTCTCCCAAAGATTACAGTTTTTGCAGATTGAATGGCTTTAATACTTTCTGAGTCACAGAACTGGAGCAAGCATGGACAAATTCTTAGAGCTCATGCACAAGGACATAGGGGTTGATTTACTAAAGGCAAATAGACTGAGCACTTTGCAAAATGCAATTGCACTCTACAAGTGCAGTTGCTCCAGAGTTTAGGAAACTAGGCAAAGCAAAGTGCACAGTGTATTCGCCTTTAGTAAATCAACTCAATAGCGTCCATATTCTATAAGTATGTAACATTTATATATGTATATGAATATGTACCCTGAATGCATGTAAACATTGGTAAAAAACAAAACATAAGCATAGTGTAAAATACGTTCCATAATCAGGACCACAAATGCAGATTCTTCTACTTTTGGCTTACGCAGTGTAAAGGACTAGCGTATGTAAATGTAAAGCTTTAAGGACACCGCCACTCGCTGGTTCTTCTTTTTAAGGGCTTTGTTTGCCCATTTTTATTAAAAGCAAGTTTAGCAAACAAACATAGATTTTCCTCGCAGGGGGTTTCAGCATTCTTTTTTCCATCAACAAAATGACATTCAGCCTAGTTGGCTCTCACTTGCAGCACTGCTGCTCTGGCCTTACACTCCAGGCCCTTGTCTGTCTCCTACAGACTGTTTCACCGATCAACTTGGTGCCCACAGCTAGCAGCCCCTTGTTGCACTGGCTCCCCCGTGGAGCCCTCCTGACTCCTGGCCAGACTTCCTATCTGCCGGGGTGGAGCCCAGAACCATGGTCAGGTTACTATTAACCTCCCTGGCGGTATGATTATTTCGGATGTTAGGTGCTGAAAGCGGTACAATTATTTTGCTTGGAAATTTGGCGTTTTATATTGTAGGTCTGTAATTCTTAACAATAACGCACTTAAATCTGTCCAAACAAGAGTCTAGTAGATATCCCGGGTATGATAAAGTTTGAAACACAAAAACATAAATTATAATATAATAAATAAAAATAAATAATTAAAAAAAAAATAATAATAAAATAAATTTCCCCACGATTCACTATCGCTCAATTCTGCAAGTGTTCTAATTTACTATCGCTGTTTTCTAGCTGATCTAAAGCCACTTTTGATGTAAAGGGACACTTTTTGGTTGCTATGGACAATCTCCAGTTTCCAGGCAGAAAGAACAGTATATATAACATAAAACTGCATGCAGGGCAAAGCACTGGGGACAAAAGGGATGTGAAATAATTTCATACAGTACTGTAATCTGTAAGATTACAGTACTGTATGTGTTATGATTTTACACTTTTTTGAATTTGCCGCCAGGCTTGCCCCCCGTGCGTCACGACGCTCGCAGGGAACGGAGCTTGGCACGGAGAGGCTTCGGAGGAGGACAGACCCTGCAGACACAGCGGGGGACATCGCAGGATCCCGGGGACAAGGTAAGTAAAGCCACACCAGGATCCTGCGATGTAATCCCGAGTGTGGCTCGGGGTTACCGCTAATGGTCCTGAATTTTAACCCCGAGCCACACTCGGGAGGCTACAGCCCAGCACACACCTGACCAATCAGTACGCTGGCTGTTCTCAAAATCAGGACCCAGGACTAGGGATTTCATCCCACCCTGATCTCTCAAAAATCACCGAGGTCCAGGTCCCAAAGCGGTCTTTGCAAAACACTGAGGAAACTGAAAGGCCAGTTTCCACTTCATGTTACAAGCTCCCTGGAGCCCCTCAACCCGTCCGGTTGAGAATTCTGGGTCACATCCTCCTTCTAGACACTGTAGACCAAAACCAAGCAATTAGCATGGGTCCATAGCATACAATAATGGATCTGCACACAGCAAATTGTATGCCCATGTGCATGAGCCCTTACAGTTTTTTCTTTACAAAAATCCTGTCCCCTGCCAGTGTGAATCAGAGAAGGACCTATGCTTTCTGTACGGAAGCAGTGGTCTTTTTGCAGAGGTCTGAAACAACTGTTGCTGAGCTAGAGCTCTCCAATCAGCATATCTTGTGCTTCCTGCTAATTGTATAGTTCTAGATGTAAATTAGCAAGAGCATGTTGGACCTCCCCTTGTTGAACCATCAACCAATTAGTGGGGTTGTGGATAGGAAGTCCACCTACAATCAGTATTTGTGCCACGAGGACGCATTTTTCACTTGCTCCCAAAGAGCTGAATGTCTCTTTAAAAAAGTTAGCGATATTTTCCGAACAAATTGTGCATAGAGGCTGAGCATATCTTCCCCTCCCCGTCTTCCATGCCTGTAGACAAAATGACTGCATTCAGTACACAAGTAAAAAGCGTGACACAACATTTGCTGCGCTGTCTGTTTCTTTCTGATTAAGCAAATTGTTGAAGCAAGACCATTTTGGCGGGTAAGCACGTTCTCATTGCACAACCTTTCCCATTGTTTGGCAGGTAGGCTTCTGCCATCAAAGGGAATTTTAGCAAACTTTAGGGAAAAAAGTAACAAAAGTTACAGAAGAAAAATGTTTCTGCTTTGCTGCTTTTATGTAGAAGTCTATGTTTAGTCCTTCACGCCTGCACAGTTACTAAGCAAATCTACATAATACAAACGGAACCAGATATAGAGTATGTGTTGGAGTTAGAGTTTGTGTGATATTGTGTTATTTATAAAAAGAAAAGAAAAACAG
This sequence comes from Lithobates clamitans, assembly GCA_037952925.1. Taxonomy (NCBI): domain Eukaryota; kingdom Metazoa; phylum Chordata; class Amphibia; order Anura; family Ranidae; genus Lithobates; species Lithobates clamitans. The sequence goes on along the minus strand of JBBGZY010000292.1, from coordinate 10,069,290 downwards.
GAAATGTGTTACAGGGCCCGGAAAGATCGATTACAAGTTCTAACAAAAAATACATTTCAAATAAGTTCATATATTAAAAATAAGCACATTTCATCAAACTGGGTTCTGACAACTTATTGAAGGTGAACAATTTAAAGTGAAAAAAAATGGCATAAATGATACATTCATTCACTAGCATTAAAGTATAACTAAATTCAATTACTGGATAGAGTGGAGAGGGATTAGAACCCATGTCAAGTTTGTATTGCTGTCTGTGTCTGGGTTAGGGCAATTAACCCTCTCTGTTTGTTCTGTTGCCCATTATCATTGAAAGTTAAAGAAAATCCCAAAGAATATTGGGGAAATCTTCCAATAGGGACACTTTGAAGGATATTCTCTCACTTCCTGTGTGGGACAGAAAGAAAAGGGAAATCTTCCCAATCCAGCACACATGGACAATGGAAATCTCCCCAATGAAAAAAAAATATATATATATATATACAGTCTGGTCCATAAATATTGGGACATCGACACAATTCTAATCTTTTTGGCTCTATACACCACCACAGTGGATTTGAAATGAAACGAACAAGATGTGCTTTAACTGCAGACATTCAGCTTTAATCTGAGGGTATTTACATCCAAATCAGGTGAAGGGTGTAGGAATTACAACAGTTTGTATAAGTGCCTCCCACTTTTTGAGGGACCAAAAGTAATGGGACAATTGGCTGCTCAGCTGTTCCATGGCCAGGTGTGTGTTATTCCCTCATTATCCCATTTACAAGGAGCAGATAAAAGGTCCAGAGTTCATTTCAAGTGTGCTATTTGCATTTGGAATCTGTTGCTGTCAACTCTCAATATGAGATCCAAAGAGCTGTCACTATCGGTGAAGCAAGCCATCATTAGGCTGAAAAAACAAAACAAACCCATCAGAGAGATAGCAAAAACATTAGGTGTGGCCAAATCAACTGTTTGGAACATCCTTAAAAAGAAAGAACGCTCCGGTGAGCTCAGCATCACCAAAAGACCCAGAAGACCACGGAAAACAACTGTGGTGGATGACCGAAGAATTCTTTCCCTGGTGAAGAAAACACCCTTCACAACAGTTGGCCAGATCAAGAACACTCTCCAGGAGGTAGGTGTATGTGTGTCAAAGTCAACAATCAAGAGAAGACTTCACCAGAGTGAATACAGAGGGTTCACCACAAGATGTAAACCATTGGTGAGCCTCAAAAACAGGAAGGACAGATTAGAGTTTGCCAAACAACATCTAAAAAAGCCTTCACAGTTCTGGAACAACATCCTATGGACAGAAGAGACCAAGATCAACTTGTACCAGAGTGATGGGAAGAGAAGAGTATGGAGAAGGAAAGGAACTGCTCATGATCCAAAGCATACCACCTCATCAGTAAAGCATGGTGGTGGTAGTGTCATGGCGTGGGTATGTATGGCTGCCAATGGAACTGGTTCTTTTGTATTTATTGATGATGTGACTGCTGACAAAAGCAGCAGGATGAATTCTGAAGTGTTTCGGGCAATATTATCTGCTCATATTCAGCAAAATGCTTCAGAACAAATTGGACGGCGCTTCACAGTGCAGATGGACAATGACCCGAAGCATACTGCGAAAGCAAACAAAGAGTTTTTTTCAGGGAAAGAAGTGGAATGTTATGCAATGGCCAAGTCACTCACCTGACCTGAATCCGATTGAGCATGAATTTCACTTGCTGAAGACAAAACTGAAGGGAAAATGCCCCAAGAACAAGCAGGAACTGAAGACGGTTGCATTAGAGGCCTGGCAGAGCATCACCAGGGATGAAACCCAGTGTCTGGTGATGTCTATGCGTTCCAGACTTCAGGCTGTAATTGACTGCAAAGAATTTGCAACCAATTATGAAAAAGAGAAAGTTTGATGGATGATTGTTAATCTGTCCCATTACTTTTGGTCCCTTAAAAAGTGGGAGGCACATATACAAACTGTTGTAATTCCTACACTGTTCACCTGATTTGGATGAAAATACCATCAAATTAAAGCTGAAAGTCTGCAGTTAAAGCACATCTTGTTCGTTTCATTTAAAATCCATTGTGGTGGTGTATAGAGCAAAAAAAGTTTAGAATTGTGTCGATGTCCCAATATTTATGGACCTGACTATATATATACATATATATATATATATATATATATATATATATATATATATATATATATATATATATTTATTTATTATAACCCTCCCAGTGCTCTCCAAGCTATGGCCCGAGGGCCAGATTCTATCTGACCCTCTGAAGTAAGAGGGGACTCTGATGGGGACTCTCATATAAGATGGGAGTTCTGATGTACAACCCCAACTTTTTTGAGATTTTTTTTTTTAATAAAATGGTACATTTTCTTAGTTACTTATTTTGTTTTTTATGATCCACGACTTAGGACTAACGTCTGAAATGAATAAACGAGGAGGTGTCGACAGCCTCGAGGTCTAAGCATCGAGCAGAGCTGTTATGTGGGAAGGTTGTAATGCCCACACAACAAACCCTAAACATTTGAAATGTTTTCTATGTCCTATTATGAAAAAAATATGGGTTATCAGATTTGCAAATCATTGTATTCTGCTTTTATGTCGATTTTACACAGCATCCTAACTTTTTTTGGAACTGGGGTTATAAGAGGGACCCTACGTAAGGGGGCTCTAATAGGAACTCTGATATAAGAGGGGACCCTGATATAAGGGGGGACTCTAATGTAAGGAGGACATTGATGGGGACTCTGATTTAAGGGTGCTTTGGTGGGGATCCTGATGTAAGAGGGGACTCTGATGTAAGGGGGGCTCTGGGGTGACTCTGACATAGGAGAGGGGGGTCTGATGTAAGGGGGACTTTGATGGGGACCCCATTGTAAAGGGGGATTCTGATGGGCTCAAGTTTATTTGGAATTTCTTTGCTTTCGTTTACTGAAGTTTTTTTTCCTGGTATTCTAAATCCTATCATGCTGATTACAAAAAAAATGCTAGAAATTATTTTTTTTAATCACTTACATTTGATTTGTTCATTTATAAAACTGATTTTCTTTTTCATACGTAAAAGGTTGGAGACCCCTGATCAATCCAAAAAAAAAAAAAATGTTTTGCCCTAAGCTCTACTTTAACACAACAGTTTTTGTTTTTCTAAGTGTGTAACATAGTTTTACTATTGGTTGATCTTGCGGGAAAATCCATTTCTGTAATAGACCGGCAACGCTGTTTATTCCGAGTAAAATCCCACAGCACTCTAGCTGTACAAACGACCCCTTGTGGTCACTATGCAGCAGGGCAGTTGCTCAGCATGGGACCAGGAAGACAGCAAGGATCACTGTAGTAGCAGGGACTACTACAGAGATTCTCCCTTCCTCAGCAGTCCCCCGATATGGCACATGCATACTTGCATTAGTCCAAGCTGGACCAATGTTACTATACAAGAAAACGCATTAGTGGAATTCAGCTTGAAAAATAAATGGAAGTGATTTTCTTTACATTAACCACTGTGAGGTCATGAAGGCAATGGTTGCTGCATCGCTCACTTTAAAAACCTTGTTTCTATGTACAGTTTGTAATTATCTAGCTAAACAGTGAGTAACAATTTCTGAAACAAGGAAGTGAATTACATTTCTAATTATCTGTGTACATAGGGTCATTTTTTTTGATCCTCATATATCACTGCTGATTGAACACAATAGACATATGCAGTAAGAATGACCAAGGCTGCAAAAAGGCTGGGAGCTGAGAATCAACAGCTATATATTTATAGTATGAAAGTGCTTTTTTTTTTTGCTAAGGCTGACATATGCACATCAAGCAAGAAATGTACATCCCCTTTAAGCTACAGTATTTTATATGAACATCTTTAAAATAAAAATTCCCTGTAAAGTGAAACACCGCATATGATTTAAAGACAAAAATGTAATAAATAAGCCCACATTAATGAAATAAAAAGTGCATTTATAACGTTTTTGCATTGAAGTCTGCAGAGCGTTGCAACTGCGATTAGTGTGCTGCAGGGAAGAAGCACAGGCCAATTCCGTGCAACAAAAAAATGAATTGCTCGTTCATGTCTAAGGGAACAGTAAAAGAAGATTTGTATACCCGATCCTCTGCTCCTCCACCCACAACACCTGCAGGCCTAGGCTCCATCCGTCTAGGATTCTGACGTCTTTAAGACCAGAACAGGGCCCATCGCCCTGCACTGGACATGAGGACACCGACTGACAGTCCACTGCCAGATTGTGGGGGAGCACAGCCTGCTGAGGGAGCAGAGGATCAGGGAAGTTAAAGGGTTTTATCTGTCCCCTAGACAAAACAAGTGATTAACCCTTGCAGTATGGGCACAGCCTTACTGTGAGGGATAATTATTTAGTTGCCCAAAATTGGGCTTTAGAAGTAAAATGCAGAATTTGAAAAAGTTTTGAAAAAAAACAAATATACTCACCTAGATGGCTGCAGCATTGATCACTGTCCCCTGCTGGCTCTACACCAAGAACTGAGCGATCAAAGACTGCTGATCACTCAGTTCTTTGTTATGCTCTGAGCACAGAGCAATGCCTGGCAATCACTAGCTTTCTGCTCTGCCCCTTTAGTGCTCACTGGAATGCTGGGCTGGGGAGGGAGCAGCTGGCTCACGCTCTTAGTGGCGCACTGAGAAGCTGGGCTAGCTGCTGGTCAGGCATGTGGGCGGATCCTCACATTATTGGGCAGCACAGTGGTGTAGTGGTTAGCACTTTCACCTAGCAGCAAAAATGGTCACTAGGTTGAATCCTGACCAGGACACCATCTGCCTGGAGTTTGCATGTTCTCCCTGGGCCTGTGTGGGTTTCTTCCGGGTACTCCGGTTTCCTCCCACACTCTAAAGACATGCTGGTAGGTTAATCAGATGCTGTTTAAATTGGCCCTATTATGTATGAATGTGTGTTAGGGACCTTAGGTTGTAAGTTCCTTGAGGACAGGGACTAATGTGAATGTACAATGTATATGTAAAGCGCTGCGTAAATTGACAGTGCTATATAAGTACCTGAAATAAATATAATAAATAAATATCCTGGACCGGCTCTGTGACATCAGATGTCAGCAAAACTAAGTGCACTCTTGTCACCTATGAGAGAAGTATGGCCAAATGAGTTATGACCATACTTCTCTTTGAAAAACCCAAGACTGTATGGAGGCTCTGACCTTCTGCTATGGGAAGACTTCATAGGGCAGAGCTTACCCCATGAGTCTGATAAAGGTAGGGGGGTTTCTTGTGGGATTTTAGGGAATACAATCATGTCTCTTCCTAACTTTGGTTGTAACATAGTCTCAAAGGTGAACTATGCCTTTAATTAACTGGTTATTACATCTTATCTAAACCCAAGAACAAAAATGTAATACATTGGTAGTGTACCAGTCCTGAGATGTAGTTGCATTCATTTTATGCTTTTATACTACCAAGCATGTATTCCTTTATTTTCATCTGGTGATCCAGCTAATAATACACTTCCTGTCCTAAGGCGACAACACCCGTTCACTATATCGATGGAGGAGCATTATTGTTGTCACCCTAGCACAGCACTACTGAACATCTTCTTCTCTCCCCATCTCCATAACATGGAATGTGAAACAATGCTAACATATAACAACCAGAACACAGGAACTCATCAGCTCACAAGATGGTATTTATTGCACTTATTGAACAGATACAACAAAACGCTTTCATTGGTATAGTTAACAGACCAAAAGGGAGCAAATACGAGAAGCTGATTGTTAGGGCTTAACTTGACTTTATTACATGTAAAAAAAAAAAATCCCAGACTTTTCTAACAAATAAACACAAATAATTCCCTTTTCCCAATCTCTAGTGGCACTGATGTCCGTTCCTCCCAATCACCTAATCGTAAACCATTTTTCCTGCCTCCATCTCCACTGCAAAGCACATTACAAGGTCTGATAAGGGTCTAATTTAGCAGCAGCTGAACAGAGTCCAGAGATATTAACTCCCGGGCCTATGTATTTTTTACACTGTCCAACGGCAAGCACGCATCCCTGCTCTTAAAGTCCTTTTGTCAACAGCAAATTAGTTCAATATCTAGTGCACGACGCCGGATGTTTCGGGAGCTCGTGGTCTTCTGGCACATAATGAATCAAAGTGGATTCGACAAGCCATTGCCTTGAATAACTGGTAGGCCTTACACTGGAAACATCTCAGCGACAAAAGCAAGTCCTCCTTTAATCTAGGAGGCTCAATTGATTCTTTTGATGAAGGGAGGAAATGAAAAAGGGAGCAATTTGTAGGCTCTTTCAATAATGCAGACCTCTTTAGCAGAGAACATTATTATATCCTTTCAGTTCTGGTGCCTGTCTACTTTTTTTTTTATTACCAAGGCAAGAATACAAAAAAGTGAAAAGACAACACCATGGTAACCTAATAAAGCATGTGTTACATAATACATAGCCATGCTTGCCTGTATTGAGAGGCAAGCTCATATAGATGTTGTTTTATACTTAGTTAAAGCCCCACTCTGGGCTGAATCTACGTTCAAGTAGTCTGTTAGGTGGATATCTACCATGTAATAATGCTAAGCTCCATTTACCTTGCAGCAGCAGTATTTTCATCTGATCTTCTAAAGAGTTCTTTCAGACGGGGGTGCGCCACTCAATACACAGGGGATCCATAAACAGATTTCCTGCTGATTCAGAGGAGAATTCTTATGTGACATCTGTGCCTTTTCAGTTATTATCCACATTTTGACAGTGGACTATGGTGGGCCCATATTCGAACTATGGGTAGGCAGATGTTAACAAACTTGCAGCCATTTATATCAGGCTACCTTTCGATCCGTCATGTTTAGGTCCGAAAAACAGAACAGGTCACAGTCTTTTTCTGTTTTTTTTTCTGGACCTGGACTAATACATAGGTAGGCGGATATAAACAGATACCAGGTTTATTTACATCCGCCTACCCATAGACCTGTGTGGAGCTTCTGATCGGGTCCATCTAAAAAACTGGTTGGCCTGATCGGAAAGCCAGCAGTAGCGCGAGAGGTCCCCTCAACGCCTCTGTACAGTCTGGGTGGCATTCAACACATTTCCCTGATCTATGGATTTGCTTTATCAGGAGCACATATACAGTATATACTCTGATCCGCCATAACTTCATAACCACCCATCTAAAATTAAATAGGTCCCACTTCTGCCACCAAAAAGGCCAGTTTTTCTGCCAAAACAGCCCTTACCCATCAAGGCATGGATGCCACTAGATCTCTGAAGGTATGCTGTGGTATCTGGAACCAAGCTGTCAGTAGAAGATCATTTAAGTCCTGTAAGTTGTGAGGTGGATCCTCCATGGATCAAACTTGTTTTTCCAGCACATCACACTGATGCTCAATTGAATTGAGATCTGGAGAATCTGGAGGCTGAGTCAACACCTCAAACTCGTTGTCGTGTTCTTCAAAACCATTCTTGCAGTGTGGAAGGGTGCATTATCCTGCTGAAAGAGGCCACTGTCCTAAAATATATCCCTTTAACTTTCAGATGCCAATTGTAAGAAGAAAATCTATGTTATTCACTTTACCTGTCAGTGGTCATAAAATTATGGCTGACTGGCGTATGAATATGTATAAAGCCAGATGAGTCAACCAGTCCTGTTTTCACTCACAGGGAAAAGATAAAGAAACAGCTGGGGATGCACCAAGGTGCTGGATTTAGTTTGTTTGCTCACAAAGATTTGATAGTAAAGGACTTCCATAGATCATCCGCATCTTTGTGTTTCTGTATCAGTTCAGAAGTTACAGACGAATGAATTCCGCCATTGCATTAACTCTTTCCCCTTACCTGGGTCTTAACGACAGGAGGCGGGATGGACTTCCCAATCATATGATCACTGTAATTGTCTCCCACAGTGGTCCCATGCTCAGGAGCCTGTCTTGTTCGATGCACCGAGGGGTACTAAAATTTAGGTCAGTATGCACACACAGATGATTGCCCAGAATGCAAGAAGTCTGCATTCCAGGTAGTTGTCTTTAGGTGCATGTTGCCCTAAATGTTAGTACCAGCCTCAGTAGCTTTCAGCCTCTCATAGAGTATTACAGGCTGCTGGCAGCAGGGCTGGACAGTGCACCGGTGCCTCCTACTCACACAAAATCTAATTTGCATGTCAAATGTGCATGAGGCCTAAAACAACCCATTTCAAGGTCTTAAAGCTCCCCCTTCATCAGGGCTTGTGTGTAGCCAGTGTGTTTGAAATTATGTTCTGGCAACCCAACTCCTGGTACTATTAATTTCACTCTACAAAGACAACCATCCAGTACTAATTTAAAATCACTGCCAGCATACAAGTCCTGATGAAGAGGGAGTTTTGAGCCCCTGAAACGAGTTTTCTGTTTTGCATGTCTTGATGAATAAAAATCTTACTGAACTTGTGTAAACATTGTGGCACTCTCATCCTTTCAATACCCTAAACCAAGGTTTCTCAACCAGGGTTCCATTGAACCCCAGGGTTCCTCCAGAGGTTGCTAGGGGTTCCTTGAGCAATGAGCAATTCCCAACTCTCAGATAAGTTTCCAGTGACACCCTTGATCTTTTTAGCTATCTGTAAGGGGGTAATTCTTCCCAATGTCCATGTGTGTAAGGAGCATTCTTCCCACTGACCATCACACTTATGTATCATGAGTTGTAGATATAGTAATTTTTTAGCAGGGGTTCCCTGAGACCAGAATATTTTTTCAAGGGTTCCTACATGTGGAAAAGGTTGAAAAAGGCTGCCCTAAATAATAGGACTGTTCAACCAAATTATTATACAAAATCCCTGCAGAAATAAAACTGTTTAAATAACTTTTATGCAAGTTGTCTATTTAAAATATAAAGCATTTATACATGAATATAAAGGATTTTCTACATCACCCCTTTAATAATAAAGTAACATGGCCTCTTTCCACTTTTCCAAACTATAGAAGAGAAATGATATAGAATCCTCGGTAACTGTTCAAGGAAAGCATGGCATGACCATGTTCATTTTTTTTTTTGGCCCAGGGCTGGGAGAGGGAACACGCTCCTTGTCAGGATTAATTTGGAACAATAAACATTATGCCGCTCATTTTGCTCAAATCAGTAAATTGAGCTGCACTTTCCTCAAAGACATGTTTTGTAATTATTTCTTTTTCTCCCTATCTTTATGAAAACTGGGAAATTAAAAAGACCTCACATGAAAATCTGGAATAGTATTGACTGTGGAAAACATTAGTAAATGCCGTTTAGAAGGCAAAGCGTGTATGTATACTATTTAAATGGGTTGCTACAATAACGAAAATAGGGGCTTACTTCTAAAAAAGGAAATTGGAGATTTGTATAGCTAATCTGCCCTATATTTTGAAATAATGCCCATCAAACCAGCAAAATCCATTTTAGCTACCAGCGCTGACTGTTGTTTATAACATCCTCTGCCTGTAGACCAGGCTGCTTAGGAATACTTCTGAGTCCATTAAACATTCTACCATTTCACCCAGCCCTGGTAAAAGGGGATTGTGTGACCCTTGAAACATGTTGACTGTCCTATGCCCTGCTTGCTCTGCGCCCCGAGCACGACGTTAAACAAGCCATATAGAGCCTCAGGTTCTAATCACGTGCTTGTTAAACATTGATGGACCTTATAGACTTCTATTAGTCCGGCACCCCACAGTGCACTGCACACACATAGAACAATTTATTTTAAAAAATAAATCTTTCTATTAATCGCTTTCCTATTGGTCAAAACTTTTGGGGGGCCGTCCTAATGGACCATCAGCGCCATCTTTAAAAATATAAAGCATTCCAAAATACAGATCTTGATGTTTTGAATTCTTTTAAGGACAGAGGATGGATTTGGTGTCTTATAAACTCTTATTGTCACCACTCCAGTAGGAGTGGTCACAGCTCAGCGCAGGAGGGTTTTGTTTCACAGATAAGTCTGTCATATTGTACTAATATGTGGTGCATACTAGCACATTTTGTCTTAAACCACCTGAAGCCCCATTTAAAAAAAAAAAAGTGGAGTTTAATACCACTTTAACAATGTTGCTGTCCAAGGGGGGTGTTGGAATTACCAAAGAACTGTTTGTGCCTGTTCTCCATATCTTATAGGTTTAATTAAGGACACCTAAGAAGTATTGCAAGATGGCGATTATATCCTTCACAAACACAAGCGTTGTTTTTCTTTCTTATAACTGCAGTGGGGACGGAAAGTATTCAGACCCCCCTTAAATTTTTCACTCTTTGTTATATTGCAGCCATTTGCTTAAATCATTAAAGTTCATTTTTTTTCCTCATTAATGTACACACAGCACCTCATATTGACAGAAAAACACAGAATTGTTGACATTTTTGCAGATTTATTAAAAAAGAAAAACTGAAATATCACATGGTCCTAAGTATTCAGACCCTTTGCTCAGTATTTAGTAGAAGCACCCTTTTGAACTAATACAGCCATGAGTCTTTTTGGGAAAGATGCAACAAGTTTTTCACACCTGGATTTGGGGATCCTCTGCCATTCCTCCTTGCAGATCCTCTCCAGTTCTGTCAGGTTGGATGGTAAACGTTGGTGGACAGCCATTTTTAGGTCTCTCCAGAGATGCTCAATTGGGTTTAAGTCAGGGTTCTGGCTGGGCCATTCAAGAACACTAACAGAGTTGTTGTGAAGCCACTCCTTCGTTATTTTAGCTGTGTGCTTAGGGTCATTGTCTTGTTGGAAGGTAAACCTTCGGCCCAGTCTGAGGACCTGAGCACTCTGGAGAAGGTTTTCATCCAGGATATCCCTGTAATTCATCTTTCCCTCAATTGCAACCAGTCGTCCTGTCCCTGGTTAATGAGGAAAAAAAATGAACTTTTTGATTTTAGCAAATGGCTGCAATATAACAAAGAGTGAAAAATTTAGGGGGTCTGAATACTTTCCGTCCCCACTGTATATATGGTAATATTCTAAGATTGTAAGGTTTGCTGAAGCAGACACTAAAGTTATGTCTAATGAGCCCAGAGACTTATGACTTCTGTAACTTCCTCTTTTTACTACTTTTAAAGGCTAAGTTTGTTGTCACTGGGTGTGACTCCTCTCTTGAATCTATGCATGTAAGGACCTCACCCATACGTATCGATACCTATGAATAAAGCTTCTTCCTTGCTACGGATCGGGTGTCTTGATTGATCTAAGGTGACCAGGAGATTTTCCTGACAGGGGGCACCATTGCTCTACCATAGATTCAGTGAGGGGCTGAGTGTAGCCACCACAAAACAGGAAATTTGTTACTTCCCAGGTTGCCAGGGGAAAATTGGCATCAAAGAATGAAAACTAATATAGACACCTTTTTTAAGGTCTGATAAGCTGCAATATATTAAACTTTAGTGTTTTGGATTACATAGAATTTAAACCAGAAAATAAGCTGTCCATGCAGTCTTCGGTGACCCAGGCCAGGGATTACCATGTGCCGTACACAGAGTCACACTTGCTGCTCCAGAATGTACTTATATTAAATGTCACAGAATCATCCAGGTACAAATTCTGCCAATTTCACGCACACGTACCCTTAAAGCTGAGCAAAGTTTAAGCCAACCCTGTCCTGGTAATCCTAGCACAAGCAGACATACGAAACAGAAAAGTTCATGGCTTTGACCCAGACAGGTCCTTCATTCATCCTGTTTGGCCTGCAGGTGTTATGAGCCATTCGGCTTCATATCTCTTTCATAGACGGGCCTGTCATTCACAGGAATCTACTATCAGTGAGACATTTTCAAAAGTGACACTCTGTACATGGGAACAGAAGATGCTAATCTTCCGAATGAATGCTCCCATCTTGTCATACATAAATAATACATCAGCATCCTGTTCCCACTGAGACGCACACAGTTCGGTCTGGTCAGGGAAAGATATGGGACACCGGCGTCGGAGCAGCTGAGGTGTTTAACTGTTGCTACGATACGCTCAGTTGTGTTTTTCAATTTTAGTTTGTTTTGCGCTCAGGCTCGCATACACAGATATGGAAATAGGTATCTATAAAGTGTAAATGGCAGTTGTTTTTAAATCAGGCCTGTGCTGAGAAATAACTCAGCCGACTGTTCTGAACGTTGAATCAAGTCCCTAGTGAATCCAGATTTACCTCTAAAAGTGTCAGGCCTCATTCAGACGAGTGGATGTGGGCGGATAGGCTAAATTCCATTTCTGGATGCAACAGAACTTTTTGCTTTGGCAGCTTACAATATGGTGAATTAGCTGCAGCCTGTTTATGTGTGGCCCTCCCTGGATAAAAACAGTCTGCGCCTAGGGCCACTCATAAGCCTCGTATACACGATCGGATTTTCCGCAGACAAAGCCTCTGACTTTTGTCCAGAGGGCGTGGCCAGGAACTTGTCTTGAATACAAACGGCACACAATTGTCGGCCAACAAACACGAATGTAATGACATGCTAGACGTACTACGAGCCGTTAGAGAGGAAGTTCAATTGTCAGGTGCCACCCTTTGGGCTCCTTCTGCTAATTTTGTGTTAGTAGAAGTTTGGTGAGTGATGATTCATGCTTTTCATTTTGCGCTTTTTATTTCGTGATTTTCAGTTCGTTCCCGAACGGCCGTTCATCAACCACACATGTTGCGGAATTGGAGGAGATAAAGGGATTGATTTACTAAAGGCAAATGAACTGTGCACTTTGCAAAGTGCAGTTGCACTGACTTCCATCATCCAAGAATGTGCAAGCAAAAATTTGTTTTTTTTATTTCCCTTGCACGTGATTGGGTATTCTTTGCAAAGTGAATCTTTACCTAATTCACTAAGCTCTGGAGCAACTGCTCTTGCAGAGTGCAACTTCTCTTTGCAAAGTGCACACAGTCTATTTTCCTTTAGTAAATCAACCCTATAGATCACATAAAAAGATAGATAAAAAGATAGATTAAAGATCCTGATGATGCTAGCAATCACATTTCTCTCAATCCTGGGTCTTTTCTCTAGTGCTAAAAGTGGCCTATTGGTCTTCTTTTTACTCGCTACCAGAATTCCTATGGCCTTCCTAGGCACTGAACGTCAAACCTCTTCCCCTCTACTAAAGAATGGATCACCAAAATTCCCTATCTACAACACATGGAAGAACTGACAGCCCTGTTGATAATTAGAACAATATAGCGCCACCTAAAATGTCTGGATCACTTCCTGCTTAATTCAAGAGCTTCTTTCTATAACAATATTCAGTAACCTTGTTGACCAGGATTGAATACTTCTCTCCCCCACACCCCAATGTACAGTACATTCATTCCCCCCCTTACACCACTTTTCTGTCCCTTGGTCCCTTTTCTATCTCTTCTTCTGGGTGAACCTGCTTGCCCACTTTACTGTAAACTCACATTTCTTATGTCAACGGGACACACACCCCCTAAGTCATATACATTCTGGCCATTAACAGAGTTGGGACTTCATATATAACTTTTTATCTGGGGCAAATATAGAGTAGCTTTGATCCCTAATACGTGTGCCACTCTATGATACTATGTTGGAGGACGGTAATCAGGAGCTGGCTGCAGCCACCAACTACCTACATTGAAGGAGGAAGTTACCTTGGATTGAGCAGCGGTAAATGTGTTGTTGTATACACCCCGGCCATTAAACAGGCTTTGGGTTTTGAGGAGAACATAATCGTTTTATGTGGACTTTATCTCCAGTAGGGAAAGAAAGTCCTAAAAGTCACATATCACAGCAAAACCCTGTGAGGAGGTGTATGACAGCCTCAGCCTGGGCTCCAACCAGGCCACGCCCTCCAATGCGTTTCACTCCGCCCCAGAGTTTAATCATGGGGATCATGGGATTTTGCTGTGATTGTGGACTTTTAGGACTTCCTTTCCCTACTGGATGTTTTGAGCTGGCACTAGCTCTGTCCTTCTTGGTACTCCTAGCGGTTTGTTATGCAAGAGGACCTGGTGGAACCTTGAGCAGCACCAGTAATTTTTGTTGTGGGTCACAGTGTGTACTTAATGACCATATCTCACTGTACACTTGAACTCTCTGCAATATGTCTTTAATTTGAAATTGCCAAATAAATATTTATTGTTTAAAAAAAACAAAAAAAAAAAAACGGTAGATTTAGTTGACTTTTTACTTTGTTTCCTGGACCTTTTGTATTTCAAGCCATTCTCCATAAAGCAGAGGTATAAAAAACTACAGTAGTTGACGCATTTTACATTTTGGTTCTCAACCACGCCATGGCTAAAAACCATACAGTTTGAAACTTGGCAGCTACTGTAGCATCTTAAATCACTGCTAACAAAATATGGTACCGTATGTTAAAGGATAAGGGTGCCCTGTCTTGCAGGAAACAGGTTTTCATGCTATCAATCACTTCCCAGCATTTCATTATTTTTTGTAGATTGCTATGATACACACTAAGTGGAGCAATGCCTCTTAACTTATTATACTACAGTATTATCTCATAGCCACCAGCAAAAATAAGTATTGATAGGCCAGATTAGTTGTTACAGTCTTAGTATAGCTTATGCCTTAGAATGGAGGTGAACAGTTTGAAGGCTGCAGATCCATTAACAAATAGGTCTCAGTGTCATTAATAAACCCATAAGTTACAAATTGATGATTTTAGCTGACTTGTACTGTTACCACGTAATATGGGGTGTAGTTCTCTTCCACCTTGCTGTAATAAATAATCTCAGTGCACCTGCTAGACAATTTGCATGTGAGGATCCATTCATTTGCTGCTCGAATCCCGGTAGGCTTTACTTGGTATCCTACAACTGTCAGTGCTATGTGACTCACATGTACTGTTATGTTCCACAGATTTAAAAGTAATGCTTGACTAATCTACATGTAAACCCCTATGGATTTATCTGTAGATTTCTATGGATTTATGGAGGAATCCTTGTGGTTTACACGCGGGTTATGTGTAACCTCTCCGATATGAGTCGGTATTTACAAGTCTCTCTGCCCTACATGTAGAATCCCACATGCTTTAGAATCTAAAGGGTTTCGGGTTACAGACGTCAAGTCTATCTTTTTTTAAATGTTATATATACAGTGCATCCAGGAAGTATTCACAGCGCTTCACTTTTTCCACATTTTGTTATGTTACAAATTGATTAAATTCATTATTTTCCTCAAAATTCTACAAACAATACCCCATAATAACAATGTGAAATAAGTTTGTTTGAAATCTTTGCAAATTTATTAAAAATAAAACTCAAAAAAACACATGTACATAAATATTCACAACCTTTGCTCAATACTTTGTTGAAGAACCTTTGGCACCAATTACAGCCTCAAGTCTTTTTGAGTATGACAATACACACTTGGCACACCTATTTATAGGCAATTTCTCTAATTTTTCCTAGCAGAACCTCTCAAGCTCCATCAGGTTGGATGGGGAGCGTCGTGCACAGCCATTTTCCAATATCTTCAGAGATGTTCAATTGGATTCAAGTCTGGGCTCTGGCTGGGCCACTCAAGGACATTCACAGAATTGTCCCGTAGCCATTCCTTTGTTATCTTGGCGTTGTTGTCCTGTTGGAAGATGAACCTTTGCCGCACTCTGAGGTTCAGAGCGCTCTGGAGCAGGTTTTCATCAAGGATGTCTCTGTACATTGCTGAAGTCATCTTTCCCTTGATCCTGACTAGTTTACAAGTTCCTGCAGCTGAAAAACATCCCCACAGCATGATGTTGCCACCACCATGCTTCACAGTAGGGATGGTATTGGCCAGGTGATGAGCGGTGCCTGGATTCCTCCAGACATGATGCTTGCCATTCAGGCCCAAGAGTTCATACTGTGTTTGAACAGACCAGAGAATTTTGTTTCTCATAGTCTGCAAGTGCTTCAGGTGCCTTTTGGCAAACTCCAGGTGGGCTGTCATGTGTCTTTCACTGAGGAGTGGCTTCCGTCTGTCCACTCTACCATACAGTCTTGATTGGTGGAGTGCTGCAGAGACGGTTGTTCTTCTGGTAGGTTCTCCTCTCTCCACAGTAAAACACTGGAGCTCTGTCAGAGTGACCATTGGGTTCTTGGTCACCTCCCTGATTAAGGCCCTTCTCCCCCAATCACTCAGTTTGGCCGGGTGGGTGGCACACTCTAGGAAGAGTCCTGGTGGTTCCAAACTTCTTCCATTTACGGATCATGGAGGCCACTGTGTTCATTCAATTTGCTCACTCAATGCCTCTATATAATCCTGTCTCAGAGGTCTATAGACAGTTAATTGGACTTCATGGCTTGGTTTTTGCTCTGACATGCACTGTTAACTGTGTGACCTTATATAGACAGGCGTGTGCCTTTCCAAATCATGCCCAATCAACTGGATTTACCACAGGTGGACTTCAAGTAAGTTGTAGAAATATCTCAAGGATGATCAATGGAAACAGGATGCATCTGAGCTCAATTTTGAGTGTCATGGCAAGGGCTGTGAATACTTATGTACATGTGTTTTTTTTTTTTTGTTTTTTTTTTTTTAAATTTGATTTAGAAAAAAAATTCTTTCACGTTGTCATTATGGGGTATTGCTTGTATTTATTTTAATGTAGTTCTTAGCTCTGTTAGTGGCTATAACCTTAGAACCATGGAAACTTGTATATATACTGTACAACAAACTTGCGCATGATTGAGTATGTTAAGTAAACTTAGCTTCACGTTAAGTTCCATTTCCATTTCCAAGTGTTGGTACACTTTCCAAAGTGAACACGCATTTTACTAAGTAAATAGTTTTCTATTATTTTAGTCAATCATCCCTATTATCTTCTACAGTAAGATTTTAAAGTCTAAAAAGTTTTCTCTTTTGCCAGTCTAAAAAAACTTTTGACATGTTAATATGTCAGGGTTGATATAAGTCCTGTTCTGCATCTAATACCCATGCGCCCAACAAATCCTTGTTTGATATCTTGAGTTCCTGACCCCACTCTAAAAAATCTTTATTATTCCAGGAGGATGCCGGTTCTTTCTGCATTGCAAATGTGACACATTCTTCTCAAGTGTCTAACAAGGGTTGACGACCGACACTTGCCTGTCTACCTTCTTCTAAGAACAGTTTAGAATTTATACAAAAGGAGAAATCGAACATCGAGGACATTTATAAAAAAAAAAAAAAGTAAACTATTACATCCAGATTGACAGGAGCTAAGTGACTGCAGCGTATTGTGCTTTAGGTCTATGTTCTAATCCCCGTTTCCTTCTCAGCGCTCTTCTGTATACAAAAGTGAGTCCACAAGACATCAACATTCTGCTGTCAGCTCCTAACAATGCTGTTTTTTTTAAGCACATTCTAATAAGCCTGCCTCCCCCTTTTCTCCCTGATATGCTTTTATAAAGCAGCTTATGTTACACAAGCTGCCTATAATTCTCTGTTCTGATTTCCCCTCCATCTGGAAGCTCCTGCCAGCGCTGCCGAGCTGTCATTTTAGCCTACTTTATCCATAACCTTTCATGAACCATTGCTGCCGCAGCATGTCACACTTCTTCCTTGTTTTTTTTTTTTTTGTTTTTACCTTTTTCCCTTTGCCATTTCTTAACTCCTATCCGATGAACCTTTCAATACGCCATTGTGGCCTCCCATCCTTCTTTCCTTCCCTTGTTTAATTATCTCACTTAGCCTTTGATGGTGGGCGAAGAGAAGCACAATGGAAAAAGCGCTAACTTCTCAAACCTTATGAAATGAAGGGTTAGGCTTTGCCGCTTGAAAAGTTGTATTAACGAGAAGGGAAATCTTCATATTGGAAAAGAACCTGGCAGCTGAGGGGTTTTATAAAGCACAAATAAAAGGGCTTTAGTCAAGTGTAATGTTTGTTGGATAGAATGGGATGGAGTTAGACAAAATAATCTAATTCTCTACGGTCTCATGAAACAACGTATGGCTTAGAATGTTCTCTGGACCAAAGGAGTGGATTGCCTGAGCATGGTTGTTTCACAATGGTAGTGCTCTGCTCTTCTTGTACCACTAGGGTCCCGGGTTCAATTCAGTCCAAGGACATGTTCGTCTAGTTTTCCACAGGTTCATCCTTAACCCTTTCATGCCCAAGCCTGACATTTGTTGCTTGCAGGCTAAAATCCATATTTTTTGCTAGAAAATTACTTAGAACCCCCAAACATTATACATATACATTTTTTAGCAGAGACCCTATAGAATAAAATGGTGATCATTTCAATATTTTTATGTCACTCGGTATTTGCGCAGCGGTCTTTCAAATGCAATTTTTTTGAGGAAAAAACACTTTCATAAATTAAAAAAAGTAAAGTTCGCCTAATTTTTTTGTATAATGTGAAAGATGATGTTATGCTGAGTAAATAGATACCTAACACGTCATGCTTTGAAACTGCGCACACTCGTAGCATGGCGACAAACTACGGTACCTGAAAATCTTCATAGGAGATGCTTTAAAAATATATAGCGGTTACCAGGTTAGAGTTACAGAGGTGGTCTATAATTATTGCTCTCACTCTGATACCTCACATATGTGATTTAAACACTGTTTGTTGGCGCGACTTACGTATGTGTTTTCTTTGCTGCCCAAGCACGTGGGGACAGGGGGGGCTTTTAAATTATTATTTTTTTATTATTATTTTTATTTTTTTACATTGTCCCTTTAAAAAAAAAAACATAAAAAAACTGATCACTTTTATTGCTGTCACAAGGAATGTAAACATCCTTTGTGACAGTAATAGGCAGCGACAGGTACTCTTTATGGAGGGATCAGGGGTCTAAAAGACCCCAAATCCTTTCTTTGCACTTAAAAGTATTCAGATCGCCAAAATTGGCGATTCTGAATACAGTAATTTTTTTAAATGGGCGCCATTGGCAGCCGAGTAAACCGAAAGTGACGTTGTGATGTCGCTTCCAGGATTTTACATCTGAGACCCGATCAAAGCCGAATACGGCTTTGTTCGGGTCTCAGCCTAGGCGGCGGACCCTTTAATAAAGCTGCTCCTGGTTAGACTCTTGACAGTGTCAAAGGGGCTTGTTATCCAAGATGTAATGGAAGGATAATGAAACAACAGATTTATAATGGAAACTGGCAATCACTATCCTGCTTAATAACAGAAGGTGCAAGAGAAGTGTGAAGATCCCCATGTCTTTTTCAGAAATATGTACAAAAGCTGCAAAATGACTTGTACATTCTAGATAGACAGATGGAGCATAACGAATTATTGTAAAATCATCCTGAAAGAAGACTATATTCACAGATTTTAATGACAGCTCCCAGTTCACATATCCCTAACCCTAGACCCCCCATCAGTAATGATCAAGGTTGGACTTCTGCATAGGTTTTATAGGTTACGGCCTAAGCAGCAGGGACACTGGTGTGACCACGAGGTGGCTGTCAGGAGCGTGTAAATGCTCCTGTTCTTTCACAGCTGTTGGTCTTATTCCAGCATCCTGGTTTTGGTTGTGATACAATCTCTCTGTCTACCTGTAAGATGATTGATGTGGTCAATCTCTGGGTGGAGTCAAAACCTGATTAAAGCTAGCTGGCCTGCAGTCTCATGCTTGTGATAGCGTGTGTAAATACCTGGTCAAGCTGCCTGTTTGTTTGCCCTGCTCTGCTAGATTGGATTTCCCTGTGTATGACCACGGATTGGATATCAACTATTCTCTGAACCCTGCCTGCCTTTTACCTGGACTGTCATTAAACCAACCGCAAGTACTTGTTTGCTTTGCTCAGTTCAGCCATGCCCTGGCGTGGTCGCTAGGCACTATAGCAGTGTGTATAAGTCCTGGGGGCAACGAGTATTGGTAGGCCTGCTTGCCTCATGGGAAAGGGGGCTGCTATAGGTGAAGAACACAGTAGCCAGCTATAGTGTCTGATCACCTACGTTTGGGGTAAACGTGACATTGCCCATGCACTGTTTGCTGACAGTAATGCATTGTGTATAAGAGGTTACAGCTTGCCAGTCAGTGACATTCAGCTAGTTATTCCTTGCATCCTATACAAATATGTATGTTGGTGGAACAGAGAACTATGTACTAGGTGCACCAAGAGAGATCCAACAAACTCTCTCTTTCAAGCCTTTTTCCTCAGCCCTGGTGAGCCTTGTGTAATTATGACATTTAATTTGGTCAATGTGATACATAGACTGGCTAGTCAACATTTCAGTTGAACAATTATTGAGGAAACGCTCCTCTAGTTGATTAGCAGTGCATTTATTGGGCTGGCTGTATACATTAGATGTCTTCTGCTTGGGTGGAAACCTCATGCCTATGGGCTGTAGTAGACAGTTGTGGCAAACTGATGTTAACGGGAAAAATTGACTGAATAGTCCTAAAATGTGTAATCACTACCATCTCCCATCAATAGGCTAAAATTAGAATGTGTCTGACTGTTTGCCCTCTTGACTGATCCCTAGGCTAGATGGAGCCTGGCTGTACTTGAACTTCCTCTACTGTGATATTTGAGAATATGTCTTTAGCAATGGAGGTTACCAAGGGCTTGTTTTAAAGTAAATTGCTTGTTGAAAATATGCTTGGCCACAGGACCACTTTAAAGTCTACGACCACCTTTGAGCTCTTAAAGAGTAACTGGTTATCCATATATATATATTTTTCACTGGTGTGTACTGAGGTGAAGTGAGGTGACGGCTGCTTTTATTATAAAGTATAAACCATTATGATCAGATGCAAAGTCACTGAACAGGAAAACAGGTGTTCGGTAATTTTAATATTGTGTGGGCCCTGTTGTTTTAAATGCTAATACTGTACTTTCTGCTGATTTATGTTTCTTGAGCCATTGTAAAAGAGCCATGGACCTGTAATAGTGCTTTAAAATCTATTGTATTGTTCCCTTATTGCCTTCATTATTTTGTACCATTGACTCACCCCCACTAATTATCCTTTTCTTTGTTGTTACCTGATTAAGGGCTCTTAGTGCTCAGAAAGTTTGCATCATAATTTTTTTATTTAATTAGCCATTCAAAGCTAAGACTTTGACAATACTTTTTGCTTTTTATCTAGATCCTTGACAAGGTTTTTTCCTTTGCTTTGTTATTATAGTAAAACCCAACAATAACTAATCTGCCTGCAATTCAAAAGATTCCTCCACATAACCTTTCTAAGTTTTCTAAAGGTAAGAGATTGCAAAAATATATTAATTGTATCATGGCTGTAACAAAAGGACCATATTTATACAAAGCAGTAATTGTTTTCATTTTTCAATTACATAATTAAAAGAACTCCAGGAAGATGAAGACTCCATTGTTGGCTTCCTTCACTTTCAACATTACTGAAAAATGTCCTTTCTCTATGCCAGACATTATCATCCAGGGTTCTGTGGAAACCTAGGGTTTCTTCAGAGATTGCTAGGGGTTCCTTGAGCCGACTGACCTCCCATCTGATGGTGCCTACATAATTTCAAGTCCAATGCCACATGGCAGAGCCAACTGTATGACACCAATGATCTTTTTAGCTATGACACCAATGATCTTTTTAGCTATTTGTTAGGCCCCTTACATATGGGGCGGGCTCCGATGGAGTCCACCTGCTTAGGGGGGAATCTGTCCGCTGATCCCCGCTGACCAGGCTGATGGCTGGTCCGTGTCTGCTTTGCTTATGCAGAGCAAACACAGACACAGCCAGCTCTTCTCCAAAGGCAATCAGATGTAAACGGACTGCCTGTCTGTTTACACTCGACTGCCATCCGATTCGATCCACTAGATGGATGGGGAATGGATCCCCATCTGTCTGTTTTTAGCAGATAGGGTCAAATCAGATGTCGGTGTGTGTCAACGAACATGTCTGCTGCTCCATAGAGGGGACTGGAGGTTGTGATCGGGTCCACCTGAAAAACTGACAGACGGACCCGATTGGTCCGCTAGTGTGAAAGGGGCCTAGGGGTGGGCTTCTGACCACTACTGTAAAAGGGGCATCCTTTCCATTGGTCATACAATGTAAGTGTCATTCTTCCCAATTAATTCATTTTATCAGGGATTTCCCAAGATCTGAAATGAATTTCAAGGGTTTCATGAATGGTAAAAAAGGCTGATCTATGGTATTAATATGCATGGTTTCAGTGATGGTGCTCTGCCCTGCATCACTTGAACTGGCCCAACAGACTTCTGTTCACATGAACTGTTCTGTTCTGTGCTTCACATGATGTGAGGACATCATGTGAAGCACTAGAAATTCTGGATGAAGCCAAAAAAGGAAGGGACTCTTTAGCAACAATTTCATTGAAAGGACAGATTACACGAGATGCTAGGTTTGAATAGAGCCTTAAAGATGAACTGTGAGCTGACACAAAAAACAAAAAAATTAATGCAGCTTGGTATTCATTATTACATCACAAGATGCAAGCAGTAACTGAATTTGACTTACAAGAGTAGTATGTTTTTTTTTTTTTTTTTTCAGAATCATACTTAGGTGGATGCAGCATCAGCCTGATGCTGCATTTATCCCCCGCCGGCTCTAAGACCTGAGAACTGAGCGATCAAAGACCACAGATTGCTCGGTTCTCATGGCTCTGTGAGCAGAGAGCTGGTGACTGTCAGTCCCCGCTCTCTGCTCTGCCCCCCCCCCTCGCTCACTGAAGAACAGGGCTGTGGAGGGTGTGGGAGCTGCCAACTCAAGTTCTCAGTGGCTCGCTAAGAGGCTGAGTCGGGTGGCGGTCCAGGCATGTGGGTGGATCCTGACTTCATTGTCGCAATCTTGCCCCAGCCTGGACAGGCTTTGTTGACGTCAGCTGATAGCGAGCTTCAGATCAAACTGCACTCCTGTGATCCACTGAAGAAGTACAGCCAAACAAGCTTTGGCTGTACTTCACCTTTAATATCAGCTTCTTGCAATGCAGCAGACTTAGGCTGATAGATGGAAAAGAAGCATAAGGAGCCAATCAGTTGTGTTGCATGCAAATGTACTGGCACATACTGATAAGAGGAGATAGCAGAATGACAGAGAGATGAGCTAACTGAACTTGTCAGACTGATGCCGCGTACACACGATCGGACATTCCGACAACAAAATCCTGGACTTATTTCCGACGGATGTTGGCACAAACTTGTCTTGCATACACACGGTCGCACAAATGTTGTCGGAAATTCCAAACGTCAAGAACGCGGTGACGTACAACACATATGACAAGCCGAGAAAAATGAAGTTCAATAGCCAGTGCGGCTCTCAAATTTTTGTTGTCGGAAATTTCAACAACAAATGTCCGATGGAGCCTACACGCGGTCGGAATTTCCGACAACATGCTCACATCGAACATTTGTTGTCGGAAATTCCGTCCATGTGTACGTGGCATTAGTGTGACAAAAAAACAAGCTACACCTGCTGTGCTGTCTCTTTAGCTAACCCATTGTGGTCTGGGAATCCTTTGTCGTTAAATATTAATTTGCAAAACAACATTTTATGATTCTACATATAAAATAAATAAATAAATAAAAGCTGAAATAACCCTCAAATCATGATGTTTCTCTTTACTGAAAGTTATACAAAAATAAATGTATTTAGAAAGGCAAATGGTGTACAAAGAGAAGTAACAACCAAATTTATTGTCAACAGTACAGCTGAAGATGAATTATAATTTGGTGCTGTGGTTTATGCGCTTTAAGGAGTGTATCATACATGTACTAAGGGGGTAGAGTTTTTGAAGCACATGGACATATATGTGGATTAGAGAAGGCCTTTAAGGAATTGTAAAGGCAGAAGGTTTTTATCTTAATGCATTCTGTGTGTAGCACCCTCTCCAGCACCCCCTAATTTACTTACCTGAGCCCCATCTCTCTCCAGCGATGTTGACAAGTGTCTTAGCCATCCGGAACTTTCCTCCTTGTTGGCTGAGGCACAGCAGCGGCGCCACTGGTTCCCGCGGCTGTCATCAAAGTCAGTTAGCCAATCAGGGGAGAGAGGGGACAGGGCCGGGTAAGGCCTCCATGTCTGAATGTATATACAGAGCCGTGACTTGACTGGGGTGTCCCCCATAGCAAGCTGCTGGCTGTGGGGGCACTTGATAGGAGGGAGGGGCCAGGAGCAGCAAAGAGGGACCCGAGAAGAGGAAGATCTGGGCTCTAATAAATAAATAAACATGTTATACTTACCTGTTCAGTTGGTTTTGCACAGAGCAGGTAAGTATAACATGTTTTTTTGTTTAATGAGACTTTACTATCACTTAAGTATAACAAACGCACTCCGAAATATTTTTTTTCTCCCTGGATCAGATCTAGCAGAAGGAGGCACTACACAAAGGTCCCAAGGTCTTTTATTTAATCAAGGAGACCAGATGAATAGACCTAGGGTGACATGGGGGTTGATTAGTACTCTGTTCAGTTATGATATTTTTCAGTGGCCAGTTTAGATATAAATAGAGGCTTGTTGGCGTGGCGGCAGTGTATTTTTAACAAATATATTAACGTCAAAATGTATTTTTGTTGATTCCGCTGTAATCTGGGACTAAAGCCAAAGTCTAGCATTTCAAACACCATAGTTTAATTAATACTGAGTCACGCAGCTCCATATAGTTTAATTTCTTCATAAGTTCATGAGCACCTGGGACTTGTATTAAAGTGTTTTTTTTTTCCCTTTTAAGCTACACTTGATATACGTTAATTTCCCCTGTGCAAGGTGCTGCCTGCTATGTATTATAATAATCATCACTCATGTTCTGTGCACAGAGGAAAAAAAGTCTCCTTTTCAGGGTTATTTCATAATGGAATGTACTGCACTATACTGCGCTGGTATGACAAGGACCCGGATCCTTGCCTCGGCTGTTAATAATTACTGACTGCTCAGTCATATGAAGAGCATACCTCAGGGACCTTAAATGAAAGTTTAAATATTGAAGTCATTTTTTCACCTGTTTCAGAGACACTTTGAAATTACCAACTCAAAACAGAGCAGTCCGGATCTACAAATGTATGAGGGTTCTATAAAGTCCCATTCCAGACAAAATATTTTTTTTCAGTTTTTTGTTATTATGGGGAAGAGTTAGAACTCTATTCACGTTTTATTGCTTTTTATGTCCTCATTGGGGAGATTTTACCTCCTAAGTTCTCTGCAGTGGGGACAAAGACAATAAAAACCTGTTTTACTATTCTCTGTGTACCATTAGAGATAATTGGGCCATTTTTTGTTGTGTTGACCACACAGGAAGTGAGAAAAAATCTGTCAAATACAGAAATGATAATACCTGATAAGGGTTCTAACCCTTCACCACGCTTTAAAAAAAAAAAAGGAAAAAAACTATAGAAAACAAAATAGAAACCGTTTGGATGGAATTGTGCTTTAATGGGCAGAAGTCAGAACTGAAATACATATCTAGGCAAAGGCACATTAAATATTGTAGATCCACTAACTACTTCTGGGTTACATGGCTGTCTAGCACATAGCATAACAATGCTTCTTGAGCCTTAAATTCTGCAGACACCCAGTAATGACTAAGGCTGGCCATACACGGTTCAAATTGTTAATGGGCAGGCTGAATGTACCAAGTTGATCGATTGATCATCTTGGGTACAACCAACCTACTGGATTGTCTTGCGATTATCGCTAGCAGCTGTTATAGCCAATAGCAATTGTCACTGTGTTTTCCCGGCAGGGGTGGCTTCCCCATACCGCCCCTGCTAAGAGAAGACAGTTGCTGATTTCCCTGTCAACACTGTCTGTGTTGATTGGGAAAGCGCGCAAATTTCCTTCCTGCAACCTGTGGTTGCAGGAAAGAAAATTGCACCGTGTATGGCCAGTCTAACACTGGTTGTAGCAGGTATAGGCGCTAGTGTTCTTGGATATGCAAATGATGATGGATGAATGATGGATCTTCTTATAGAAAGTTGGTGGGCTCTGTAGGTAAAGCCGGTTATAGGCAGTTCGAATCTCGGCCAGTTCAGCAGGGACGAGATTCGAACCATGTATAGGCAGGCTGAATGTACCCAAGGTGATCGATCAAAACTGGTGTCCCCATTGAAGGATTTGCCCTCTATTTAGGTTCCTATGACAACTATACATTTTGGATTTCTCATTACTTTCTGTAGCAGAGACAATGTTCATCAGGAAAGGAAAATTGAGACAGCAAATCTTTCTAGCATGGAAACAGTCAACGATAAAAACATAAGAAGACAACCAGCATGCCAATTTATAGGCCAGATGGAAAAATGTACTGGTGCCCTATATCATTTGAACAAATACAAGATTGTAAGCTCTAACGAGCAGGGCCCTCTGATTCCTCCTTGTACTGTCTGCCCTAATGTTATAAAGCGCTGCGTAAACTGTCGGCGCTATATAAATCCTGTATAATAATAATTGATATTTCTGGGGCATCGCCGCCCCCTTTACCAAGGTGACAAACAGAGGCATCTGGCTGTCTTCTTCTACTGGATTTATATGATAGCACCAACCCTTCTATAAGGGGTTGTCTGGAAGTTTGTGTGATGTAGTTCGATGTATTTTCTGAAAAAAAATGTAAAAAAAGATGCCAATCCCAAGCCTTCCACATTCTATTCAAAACTAAGGTTTGGGTTTTACATACTCTGTGTGTGACATACCATGTAAAACTCAAAACAACATTTTAAAACATCATAAACTGTGGAAAGCAAAAACAAGAAACAAGTTCAGTTTCAACAATGTTATGGTGTGTGGACTGGGTTTGAAGAGATAGCCAAAGATAGGACTTCCATATGAAAAAAAAATGAAAATAAGTAATATTAATCAAGTTGATTTTACTGACTCAAAATGTTCCCATGATACCCTTGCCCATATAAGTATGCTCACCAGTTTTATAGGTCAGTTCACAAAAACTGACGGTCCAGTTATGAACACACCTTGGCGAGCATCTTCCTCCATTAGCTTCACATGTCAATCTACTCTTTTAAAATCTCTGTATTATAAACAAAGAGAAAGAGCCAAGGGTAGAAGTGACTAGTGGGCACTTCTTGCAACTCAGGTAATCAAATTATCTTTCTACTCAAAGTTAAAAAATGTAGAATAAGCCTGTGAATGGAATGTTAGTTTTGGTTATATTGACCTTTTGAAATCTAACCCCATTCAACCCCAACAACAACTTACAAAGCCACACACAACTCTGCCCCCCCCAGCTACATCACTAACCTTGTCTCCAAATACCAACCAACCTCTTCACTCTTTCTAAGATCCCCTGCTCTCTATCTCCCTAGTCACCTCCTCCCATGCTCACCTCCAGGACTTCTCCAGAGCCTTCCCTATGCTCTGAAACCCATTACCCCAATCTGTTCAACTATCTCCCACTCTATCTACTTTAGGCGATTCCTGACAATCCATCTCTTTAGAGAAGCCTATCTTGCCTTCACCTAATAACCACATTTTCTTCATCAGCTCAAACCCCACAGTTATTATTACTATTATTATTTATATCCCTTGACCTTCCATTTTAGATTGTAAGCTCTAACGAGCAGGGCCCTCTGATTTCTCTTGTATTATAACTGTACCGTCTGCCTTCCTTTTGTACAGTGCTGGGCAAGTTGTTGGCGCTATATAAAGCTGAAGCTTCTTACTCTCCTCAACTCTATTCAAAACTAAAAACGTTTTGTCTAGAGTTTGGTTTCAAGAATTATTTCCAAACTCCTGTCCAATTATACGTAGGGAAAATACATTTTCACTATCTGTTAACAATGAAATCTCCTCTAACTGACTTTAAACTGGACAGGCTGGCGAGGTGTGAATTTTCCCAGCATTCTTGTGTTTTCTTTGTGGTCTGATACTTCTACATCAGATGTCAGCTGTAATCATATCTCATTGTTTCACCTGAGAAAGGAAGGATTACAAGAAGGATTTCTCTGGAGGATGTCCCTGGTCTGCTTCATTACCCTCATTCTTCATCTCTTTACTCTGCACTCCCGAGTATATGACCTCCATTATAGTATCCCTCTGCCAATTAACATGTTCCTGACCAGGGAAAGTCTAACTACTCATTTCATAGGAAAATGCAGCTAAAAACTACCAGATACAGTAAAATTTTATTTTAATTTTATCACGAAATATCTGCATTTTGCTGCTTGTGACGCTCTTGGTAGATAACTCGATATAAGAGAAATAAAACAAAATTGCAAAAGGCAATACATAGCCATGCACAATGCATTATGTATTGCAAGGGGAAGGATGTGCATCTAATTTACTACTTGAGGGCTTAGATAACTACCAGGGCTAAAATAACCTTTAGACAACCAATAGATTTTTTTGGCAACACTGGTAAAATATAGATACCCATTATGAGCCTACACAGTCACAATTGTCAAAGCCAGGTTAATTAAGGGCTCATTTAGATCAATATATGTGCGTAGAGGTGCGTTATTTTGTAGCATCAGATAGGTGTGTCAACGTGTTTTCTGTGGATAGGGTAAGCAGGCATTGGCCAAGCCATTTACATGTGTTTTAGCATTGCTATTGACTTCTATGGGCCCCCCAATGCAGAAAAAAGGACAGATTCAATGTTCAACTTTTTTATTATAGGGAAGTTGTACAACTTCCCTATCACTTTACTCCAACATGCAAGTGATCCTGCCTTAGCTGCCAGCTGACAGAAAACACTGCCTCAAATATTGGGGAGGATTTGACCATCTCCCACTGGCAGTGCACAGTTTTAGCATCCATTTGCTGGGTCCTAGGACTATCGCTTTACATCGCTGCTCCTCCTAGTCTCTGACATAGGCAGCACATTGGATTCCAGTTTTACAGAGGCAGCTAATAAAGTAACTATAAGGGTTAATTCTCACATGGGGCTAAACACCCAGCAGCTCTCTGCTATGGCTGCATACAAACTGGTTAAATGACTATATCAAGTTTGTGTGCAGCCAAACCCTGGATTCTCAATGTAAACTGTCCGCATCCTGGGCTGACCAGAGCCCAGGATGCGGACTTTATCCATAATATATCCATAATATATTGCAGACATCGCCAGTGCCAACCATTGATTTATACAGGCTACAAATTTTGTTGCGGCTGTTCGCACACAACTTGCATGGGGCTACTTTCTCCACCAGCAAGAATCATGGAATCTTACCTGGGGCCACTCGTATGATTGAGGCCTAACGGAGCAAGAGGGGAAACTTTTAGAAACACAGTGTCATTTTTTTCCTGAATTGGCACAATGGGGCTTATTTACTAAAGGCAAACAGGCTGGGCACTTTGTAAGGGAATTTTCCCAAGAGCTTAGTGATTTTAGTCACATATTACTTTGCAAAGAATACCCAATCACATGTAAGGAAACAAAAAAAAATAATAACTTTTGCTTGCACATGTTGGAAGTGAGCAGAGCCTTATCTTATTCATTAAGCTCTAAGGAAAATTCCTATGCAAAGTTCAATTTCTCTTTCAAAATGAACTGTCTCTTTGGGTTTAGTAAATCAATACTAATGTCTCTTTAAGCCTAGCTAAAGCTGATTATGCACATAATGACTGTTTTGGGCTAATAAACTAGAAGAATGGAAAGTTACGATCACATTGTAATATTATCTTACACACTTGCTTACATTCAATTGATTTTCTTTAAAAATAGCCAATCCATTCGAACTGATGCTTGTCAGCCTGGCTTTTCCCCAAGCTACAGCAGTGAACAGAGTATCAGACAAATGAAGGAAAGGTAGGGGGCAAATTGGGGGTATTAATTATGTATACTTGTTGCTTTTTGATACATAGTGGGAAGCACAGGTTCTTACCATGACAATAATAATAACAATAATTATTACTATTATAAGAAATATCATGCTTCCCTTTAGATAGGATGGTGCCACCTTGCTGGCCATGTGTCCAGGCTGGCAGGTTTTACAGACAGTAGATGCCCATTCTGCTATTGTTACAGTACTACATTCTGCAATTCTATGCAGCATATTCCTCATTACTCAACACAGTTCCAGCTTTGGACACGTAATGCTAAGTAATTAATAAGGAAAGGTCATGCTAATTTAACATTCAATTAAAAAGCCCTTAGTGGATCTATTTTGGGTAACCAATACATTTCTATCAAATTAAATATGCAACACATTTATTTTTCTACTTTTACCCTCCTCTCTACACAATCTTTTTTCTGGCAGCTGAAGAGACTGGCTTTAATTAGATTTCTCTTATTTAATTGTATGGCTTGGGCTAAATCAGATCAAGCCCATAATAAGAACAGCAGTTGTTAACTTAATGCAACAGACAAAATAAAATATTTTCATTCAGATTTGCTGTTGTGACTGCGGGGAGGGTAAGTTGGCAAAGCTGCTACTTTTTAAATGACCCTACCATGAAACAGGACCAAAAGGTATAAAAACCATAATAAATGAAAGTATTTTGTTTTATCTGTTCAATCTGTTATCTGTTTATCTGAGTCACCCCCCCCCCCACCACAAAAGAACCAAAAACAAAACAGAACAAAAAAAAACACACAATAATGCTGCTTGAAATCTAATTATCTGATAATTTCTTTTGCTGTCTGCCTTTGCTGTGCTCTTATTAGTTACGGCCCATTTAGATATGGACAGAGAAATCTGGACAGCCGCACACCGGAATAAATTATATTTGCCTTTATTCATAGAACAGGATCATGGAGTACACAGGGCACCACTGTGGGGTGGTACAGAAAAACAGCTGACGCGTTTCACACTTGCATTAAGTGCTTACTCATAGCTGACAAACATGGGAATAAAAAACACATATACACGCAGGGACATGTACCATGTAATGGTGGAAAGATTCAAAACAGCTGGGAACCAACCGTATGAGATCTCCACATCTGTTGTAATAAATTTGTTAAAAGTGGGAACACCCATGGTTAATAGGTGTATATAAGCAACGGATGACATGAAATAAGAAATAAATGATGAAAAATGAAAGATAAAAAATGAAATGTAAAAGTGACCAAATCGCCGTGTATAGATGTCATATTCGTGTAGTAAAAGTATGCTGTGAAATAGGTGAGGTAATAGGACAGAAAAAAGAGAGAGATGTGTGAGTGTGAAAATGAAAATAAAAATGTAAAAATAGAAAAATAGAAAATGTGAGAATGGTTTTACATGGGAAATGCAAAAATGATGTTATAAGGAACAATCAGTCCCCAAAGTGGTCTTAAGTGGTAAAACATTAAAAAACATATATATATATATATATATATATATACTAGAACGTAATCAAATAAAACACCTCGCCCCCAAGAAAACAAGGGTGGGGCAAAGAATACAAGAAGTGAGTAATATAGCCACTGCGAGAAAGTGTAAATGATGATAAAAAATGTAAATATGCATAATGGCATGTATATTCAAAAATGTGAGCTAATTCTGTGTCAATAAGTGTTCATATATAGAAAATGGGCACAAAAACATTTGTAGGATAACAGATTTGTATAGTTACGGCCCATTCACACATTTCCAGTAAGGTGTGTTGCAGAAAATTTTGAATGCACAGCTCCAATGCACTATGCATTGTGGTGTGTTGCATTGCCAAAAATGATGAATGCCCATTTTTTGGTTGTTTTGGTGCATTGCCAGTCCATTAATTCGATTTTTATGCATTGGTGTGATGTGGTGCCATTCATTTCATTGGCACCCCAACACATCTTGCACACAGCCGTGCCTTTTTTTTTTAACAGTGTGTAATATGTAAGATCATCAAATCCTCTGAAAGACAATAAAGTGTTAGCAGGTATATAACCTTTACAATCGTGCACGTAGGTACCAAGTGACTACTGCACCCATGAACTTTAAAAGTTTTTAAGGAAACATATTTTCTCAGAAAAAGTTGAAGGCTGGTTCTCCCCCTTACTCAGCTTTTTACAGGATAAACAGAGCCTGTTCACAAAATGCCTTGTGGTAACGTACGTCACCGTGCACTTTACTGCAAAACCTTGGTGCAATGGCACCCCAATGTACCTTCTGACAGACCGTGTTGCAGAGTGGCAACGCACTAGTGTGCATCACCATATTTTGGCAGTCGGCATTGCAGAGTGGCAGTACACTACTGTGCATCACTATATTTTGGCAGCATACTACAACACAAAGTAGGGAGTTGCAACACAGTCCAGCATAAGATTCCTTGGGGTGCCATTTAGAATTAATGGCACCGCATTGCACGAAGGCACTTAACATGTGTTGCAATAAAGTGCACATTTTGTGAGTGGGCCCTCATTCTCAAGTAAGGAGCTGAGTAAGGTGAAGTACTCATTCTCACGTTACAAAATAATGACTTGTATGTGGCCAGTTATCCTCTTGTATATAAATGTCACTAGCAGAGATGGGCACAGACACAGCAGTGTCTCGCAGTTACAGACACAAATTATTCTGTCTGAGTTTAGACCACATTGTTTATATATTACTAACACTACACTCAGACAAAATTGGTTATAATCAAAGATCCAACCAGCTCTCTTATTTAAAGTAAGAAAAAATAAATAAAAATTAAGTTATTATATAACATAAGCTATGGCAAGGGGCAATGTCAGAAAAAAATAGCAGTGTTCCTAGAATAAACCGAAGATTAGAGCTGGAAATGCACTGGTTAATTAGCAACCAACATGCCGGAGATCTCCCAAGAGAAGTAAGATCAGCCTTCCAATTGGAACGGTATTCATTGGCTGGATTATGCAGAGTATCAAATGCTGCTTTAGATCGAACGGAGCATGACTCGAGATCAAACAGATCATGTCAGATTAGTTTTATTATCCTTCACGATAAGGCGGCAACTTTGCACGACCTGCAAGATGATAAAGCCCTACTTAGATTGAATCTGCAATTCTTAGTTCAGCTTTTTTTAACACTGATGGACTAAATTTACCATTTTCCTTCACAATATCAATTACACTATGTTCTATGATTTTGATATCAAACCAGATAAAGCCTGCCAGATGTTTACATTTCATATAATGAAAGTGAAAGTGACTCTGTTTACATGAGGAGAACAAGAAGGGTAAAGATGCATGACCATACTATGGACTTTCAGATGTTTACATTCTTTTAACACGCCAGTAATAAAACAAGCTCTCACTGAACTCTGTAGCAACAATCAGTGTGGAGCAGTTCATACTAAGTGTTTACAACCGAAGAATTTAAGACGTTCAAGTCATTCGAACAATAGTTTAGCCCCCCATTCCTTGTACCAGCAGTGACTCAGTAGCTCAGCTACGACCGCTTCCCATTCCACCAGTGTACAGTAACAGAAATAGATATGAAGTCAAATAGATGTTATACCATCAACCTCCATTTTTAGTAGGTGTGCAGGGCATCTAAATATGATTGTGCAGTCCAATAGGCACCAGAGTTAGACCTAGCGCACATAGTGATCAGCATCCCCTCTCTGTTCCTCTCCTATATAAGTCATTGTGAGGACATTTGTGAAAACGTGTGTGGCTGTTACTCAGCTCTGCCAGCATAGGACACTGGGCAAAAAAGTAAGAAGCAGCATTTTCACTGCGAGAAAAACACAGTTTAAGCAAAAATCAGGTGTGAGTTGGGCTTTAATATTTTGAGGTTTTAAACAATTCTCAGTAAACATTTATTATACATATATATTATGTCTGTTGGGTGTTATTGTACGTTA
Organism: Lithobates clamitans; assembly: GCA_037952925.1. Lineage (NCBI taxonomy): Eukaryota > Metazoa > Chordata > Amphibia > Anura > Ranidae > Lithobates > Lithobates clamitans. The sequence continues at coordinate 10,035,859 of JBBGZY010000292.1, read as the reverse complement.
AAAAATAGGCAGAAGCACAAGGATATTTAAAGTGCAGATGATCAGATTCCTTTCATTCCAGGGTCTGACTGTCCATAGGATTCAGCTGGAAAAAATGTCAGTGGAATTCAATGTAGAAGTAGGAAGAGGTAGCCCAGCCACCGCACACTTCGCCCAGCACTAGTGGTTCGTAAGTAAAAGCAGCCTCAGCTAGAATCATCAAAGCCATGCCCCCAATATGTTTTGCCCTGCCACTCAGGCTTAATCCCGGCGGTCCTCCATGATTAATCTCTTCCTACTTCTACAGTGTGCTTTGGGTCTGGACAAACCTTTCCCCAGCCTGCACCCTCACTAGTCAGCGGCATCCAATTCATCGGACCGTAACCTGAGCAGGGGCCACTCATCATTTATCAAGGGTCACAGTGGAATTCAATTATGAAAATGGATGCAATCTAGAGATATCTGAAGCCAGTGTGTGACTCAACAAAGCTTACAAAACTTGCTCGATTTCAGTTTTAATTTGTAAGGTGAGATGGACTTTTAGTCTATCTAGCAAACCTACAAAAGTCAGTGCCTGTGGCACTGCTTCTAGAGGACCCAGCAGTTTGAAGCTGAACATTTTAAAATGCTGCCTTAACATGTAAACGTGGTGCACAGCCAACCTCAGCGCTTCAGTTGTTCATCCAGGCATGGCCATTCTGTACCAGTCCACCCCAGTTCTTTTTGTTAGTAATCTGGGAACTTTACCAGTTTCTGATGCAAGAGAGATAACTCAAAACATGTCCTTTGTAGCCTCAAAGCTGGCTCTTACACACAGAAACCTGATTATCAAAGTATCACATCTAAAAAAAATCTCTAAACCACCAAGAAGATTCAAACCTGCCTTGAAAGGTTGAATCTGGTTGATGAAGCATCAAGAAGACATATAGAAATCTGAACATTACATATTTCAAGAAGCAGGCCCTCCCATCCCTCATGGTGGTATTCATTTGGAATCCAGCTTCACTGGAATATTCAGATCTCAGAATAAATTATTTCTCTAGCCAAAAGGTTATTCTTGTTTTGGATAAAGCAAGAAAGGGGAAAACCTATCAGGTCTTTATTGCTGTCTAGGTTCCCACTTGAGAGATTCCCTCTCAATATTTGTCTATGTTACCATTTCCATCTGGACAAAAATTGATGGCAAATTAAAAATGATTTTATTGTCACTGCAACTGAAGGTAAGGGAAAATTGTCTCATTATTTTTGAGAGATTTTTTCTCCCTTCTTTTGGTGTCTGTAACAGAAAGTTACAGATCATAAGCAAAGACATGAAACTCAGGGTACAGATGGAGGTGGTAGACCAGCAACATTTCAGGGAGAAGATTCCCTTTCTCAAGCCAAGTTCCAAGCTGGTCTGCTGTCTTTGCTTATGGTCTGTCTTTTTCAATTACTGTCTATCATTCTATTTGTTTTGGATGCTCCTCACAAATGTCTTTCATGACACTGCTATATTGCCAGTATCCTATGTCTAGCTTAAAAAAATAAAATAAAAATGCAGGGTAAATCATACATAACTCTATCCAAAACAAAAAGTTTTATCTAAAGATAAGTTTTAAGTTATATTGGGTGAATTTCAAATGTTGGTATATTCGTGTTTTTTTTACTAAATGGCAAAAACAGATAATTGTTTTTAATTGAAAGAACCAAATTAAAACCATAAGTATTATTATTATTAGTATTATTATTCTTGTTACTGTTGTTGATCTGGTTACCATTGTTTATTTTCTGTCTTACAATCAAATATCAGTCCACTACCAAGTCAACACAACTAAATTTATTAAGGATTGTCGATGTTGGATGCTTATTCTTCTTCTCGCTACTTCCTGTACATTTATTTCTTTACCATTTACATTGCAGGTTGAAATTTCATCCCGGAGATCTTTTAATATATCTGGGATAACCCACGGCAGCCAAACAGCAAGAAGATTCGCCCACGTGTTTGCTTATAGCGGATATTAGCTACAAAAGCCAAGGATTACATTTGCCTGTAAAGGAGAAGAAAAAAAACCCCCTATGTCTAGCACTTTGTAGTCCATTAAAAATGATTGAATAATTCTCTGTACAGATCACTCTGCAGAGTTCAAACTCTACGTTCTTTCCGGAAAAAAAAAACATTTCACCTCTAAGTTTAGTGAACTGGGATCATGTAGCGGCTATCACAAATCAGGCTGACAGATTAATGCAGGCTGTATAGTTTATTTATCCTTTAGAGTGTACAGGGAGAGAAAGGGGGTGCTGGGATTGAAATGGCGTCCCCGTGGCAAAGGAATGTGACAGTGAGCAGTTGATAGTTTTCTGAACAGCTCCATAAACATTAGGCGCTGATGCGTGAAGGCTGGCACTGCATACAAAACAAGCACAAGCCCTTTTCAATGGGCTGCACTTCAGACCCTGCCAGCAGCAAAGGGCTCAGCGGGGTTAAAAAAGGCCCGATTTTCCAGTTAATTGACTTCAGTTAGCAAAATGATAAGTGGCCTTTATACAAGAAAGTCTAGCAGATGAATTATAAGTGGAGGACAACAGCAGCGCCGGCACTTACAGATGAAAACACTTCACAGCGTAATTGCTTGAAAGGACATTAAAATGGGAACTCTAGGCAGCACTCAAAAGAACACTGGTATCAATATGTAAAAGGTGAAGCTATTTACCTGTCTCAACTTTTACTTTTTGGAGGCACCATCTGGAAGAGAACATGATGTACCACAACTATTAGGGCCTAGAGCAGTGGTTTAAGCTGCCCATGCAGGGCCCAAATTTTGGCCAGTTTCTCATCCCATTGCTGGCCCTGATGGAGTTGGGTGAAAAATTATTGGCCAAACAGTGATTGTAAAAATAAAATCAGTTGTAGTAACTCTGGTTGGGTATTCAGGCAGTCAGAGGTTCTGAAGCTTCCTTAATACAACTGCCGGCAGTGGAGATTCCTCCACTCACACTGTTGAACATCTATGGAGGATTCTACTGATTTTCTCTCATAAATCCATGAGTTAAATGAGAAAATAAGAAACATGTATGGCTAGTCTTACTTTCTCTGCCTTATTGCAGCCTGCCACTTATCAAAGGCTGCTGCCTCCTGCCCGGTGTTGACAACCTCCCGCTGAATTTTTTTACTGACAAACATATGAAATTTACTGACGGAGCACTTTTTTTTTTTTTTACTGACAACCCAAAAACTGGCAGAACTCCTATTAAAAACTAAGACAACCGATATTTAAAAAGTATAAACACAATAGCGAGACACTGACAATGCCCATAACAAGCAATTTGTCTGATCACTGATTTTTACACACTGTCCGTAAATTTACTGCCTTTTGGCAACCCTGCTCCTGCCTTTCTATGTATAGGGTAAAGTGGCTAGTTAATAGGAAATATGTCTATAAATAGATGTAAACTCAAACCCAAAAATATAATAGAAGCTTAACCATGTTAAAGTAATTTCAAACATTTTCAAAAACTTTACATTTCACTAAAATAATACCAAGTGAAGTAGCTTATATTAGAAAAATATTCTGTGATTCTTCCATTTTCAAGCAAATCCTGTTTTAGGTGACAATGCTCCATCTTCCAGTTGTTCTTCTGCATTGCACAAATTGCACAGGCATGTTCCACTTTTTTCACCATCAGGAAACCCATTCTGAGAAATGACATGCAGTATTAGCTGGAGTTCATGCATGTAGACAGGAAGTGGATGCAAAGGGGCTACGTGACATCAATCAGTTGCATGTACTTTGAAGGGGGAACTACAGTCATAGCCATTTTTTTATACACCGGTAAAAACTAAATTTCCGTGTACAGAATACCCTCAGAAATGTCATTTTCTGCTTGTATGATTGGCTCAATGATTTTCCCAGAGTTCTGTACAAACAAGTCCAATTTCAGGCATCCTCTGCAACAGAGATTACTGTATATTTTTGGTGAGATACTCCCTAAGGGTTAATTGCTTGTAAAGGGATGAAGACATTGCAACTTCCCTCATTAAAACACTGCAAGTGTATCAGCTGATTAGAATGATCACAGACACTCCCAATCAGGAATCAGTCTCCCAAGGACAAAGTAAAACATAGAGCTTTTTTAAGAACAGAAACAGGTAGGACTGGGGAGGGGGGAAGAGTGGATTGTTTTTTTTATCTTGGATAGAGTGGGGAAGGGTTTTAGAACCACTGGTATCTTTTTATCCCTGTCGTCTTTTTGCTAATGATGTGGAGTACTAACAAAGCTCCTGGAACTCAGGGACCTTGTGATCTTTGCCTAGTCTTTAGGTCTCCAAACTAGGCCCACGGGCCATATCCGGTCAACTACAAGATTTTATCTGGCCCACAGCCAGGGTCACTGGTGTATCCTTAGACTGTAGTGCACAAACTGAACAATAAGAACAGTTGGTCTCCACTTCTGATGGGGGCTCTGATATATATAAGGAGGGACTCTGATGGGGGCCCTAATGTACGGGGGAACTTCTGATACGTAAGGGAGCTCTGAAGTGGTGGTGGAACATCTGATGTGAAAGGGAGATTCTGATGTGATGGAAAGCTTCTGATGTAAGGTTGAGTACTTTTTATGTTATGGGGGGCTTCCATTATGAAATTATTTCTTGTAGTGTACTTATTAATTCACTTAAATTGATAAAATTATACTTTTTTTTTTTTGACTCAAGAACATTTCTAAAATAGACAATGTGACTCTTGCACTGAAAAGCTTGGAGACCCCTACTTTAGATCATGTGAGAGAGCTTATAACAGGGAATTTTTTTTATTCACAACAGGAAAGAGCTGCTATTTAAAATATCAATTTGATTTTGTAATGTAGATCTATGCCATACTAATTCATGATTTAAAATGACACTACACAAAATCCTTATTCTCTAAATACAATCCATTCACATCTACTACTTAATGGTCCTGTAATCTGTTTTTCATTAAATTGTTTCTTTCCTGTGTTTTTCTGTCTCCTTTTACTGTCCTCCGGTAGCCTGGAACCCCTCCTTTCCCTCCTCACTTCCATTTTTTTAAAGATAAGTAGTGCACATTAGTTGTGGTTATGTACACTGCTATATACACACTATACATCCCGTAGTCCAAATCTTGGGAGCGAGCAGGAGAGGGTAGCTACATTCCTACATACAATGGAACCATGGAGAACCAATGTAGCCACTCTAAGATCACAGCAGCAAAAAAAAAATAAATAAATAAAAAAAAGGAATTTGGAGATTTGGAAGAAGCAAAGACTAATAGAAGGTACTTGTGTGGGTTAAAAATAAATACCTTTTTTTTTTAAACCAAAGTTTAGCGTCAATTTAACTGACAGGTCCACTATTTATCAAAAGCATATTGTTTAACATGCTACTGCATGCTATTGTGTATGTTTGTTTATGGGAAATCTAAATTCTTAAAAAAGACAAAAAAAAAAAAACAACAAAAAAAAACAGCAATTTAGTGAAACACTCACATAACACATTCTTAAACAGACTTATAATGTATACAACAGACATAATGGTTCACAAAACACATAGTTGGTTCCCCAGACTCAGCTATTATAGATTTTATAATGATAAGTGTGTGCAGGGAATGTAAATATCACTGTGTAGGTTGAAGCATTTTGCTATAATGTATACTTACACATAAGTACGCGACCCCCTGTATGCACCTCAGAGGGAATAGAGACGTGCGGAATACTAAATGAATAGATAGGCCTAAAGCAGTTGGTGTTTAGGCAATAAGGGATACATTTACACAGGTTTATTTTTTTATCACGCTGTTGACAGCGGTGGGTTAAGCCTAATTTGTCATATATTTTAAGTGAGGGATACAGGTTATCATTTCTAAGTATATTTTTTTTGCGGTAACAATAGATGGACTGTAGTGTAGAGTAAATGATATCTCAAGGCACAGTGTATCAAACAATTACCATTTTTCCTTTTTGAAAATATGTTGTTTTCACCTTTTTATTCCTTTTTATTGCGTGTCATGGATGCTGATCTCTTACAGCCTCCATGCAGGGAATTCCTGTCTATATATTCACCCCAGCGTTGGCTGCATTGGTAAGTTCATCTGTTGCATTAATCATTGGTCAGAGCTGGGTTCCTAATGATGACAATGGCGGATCATGCTTTATGCTAAGCTATGAGTAAGCACTTTTAGTTTAAGTGTGAAACGCGTCAGCTGTTACTCTGTACCACCTTGCCGTGGTGCCCTGTGTACTTTATGATCCTGTTCTACGAATAAAAGGCATATGAAATTTCTTCCGGTGTGCGGCTGTCCAGACTTTTTCGTTCACCTCTACCTATACAAGCATTAGCCAGCACCTGGGGCTCTCCTCTTCCTGGAGGTTTAGGACGCATGCATTTTGGCTTGGATTTACCTGAGCGGTGGAGTTCGAATTGTGGATCACGCTTGTGCCATGCTTGGTTTTCTACTGGAAGCACATGTGACAGGGTGACAATCCAGGAAACAGGGAGTCACCCCATAGCAGAAAGTGTATAAACCTTTAGGGCAGGATCACCAGGTATTATTTTACTGAAAATGCAAGTTTCCAAATTGAGAATGTCTTTTAAAATGGTTTTAACATGTTAAAGATTATATGAAAAATTGATGATTGGGTTTAAATGAAATGTATTTTTATTTTCCCAGGTACAAGTCTATGAACGTATTATTTATTAAAATGTTATAGCATGTGCCAGGGTACTAGATGTAATCCTAGACTCTGACCTGTCCTTTCAGCCCCAAATCTAATCACTGCCAAAAACTTGTAGACTTCACCTCCGTAACATCTCTAAACTTCTCCCCTTTGTTAACTAATGAAACCACTAAGCTACTCAATCCTAATTCCTAACCTTGCTATCTCTCATCTTGACTATTGCAACTCTCTTCTCATAGGCCTACCTCTCCATAGGCTATCTCCTCTTCAGTCTATCAAGAATGCTGCCAGACTCGTCTACATTACCAATCGTTACGTGTCCGCCACCCCTCTCCAGTCCCTCCAATGGCTTCCAATTGCCCAGAAAATTACATTCAAAATACTAACAACAACATACAAAGCCACTCACCATGCTGCCCTGAGCTACGCCATCAATCTTGTCTCCAAATATCACTCAAGCCGTCCTCTCCGCTCCTCTCAAGGCCTGCTGCTCCCAAGCTTCCTTGTCTCCTCCTTCCATGCCCATCTCCATCCCTACTTGGTTAGCCATTTTACAGTTTGGATAATCTGATTTCCCTGCTCTTCAGGTCCCTATTTGTAGCAGATGCTGCCTTTTGAGCTACAAGAGAGCCCCTGCTATTGCTTGGAGCTGCAGACTATAAGTGGTAAATATATATATATATATATATATATATATAAAAACCTCATTTTCTTTTTTTAACTGGGCACTCTCTTGATTTACCAATCTTTTGATTTAGAGCACTAGTTTCTTATTTCCCTAGTAAGAAAAATATAAAATATTTACGGTATATCCTGCATTTTATATTTACCTATTTAACAATGCATAACAAAATCAACACTTTATTGTCAGTGCTGAAATTAATTAAGACAATTAAATGCACTATACGTTCCCTTAAGGCCCCTTTCACACTTATACGACTTGTCCCACGATTTTGTACTGCAAAATCGTATGACAAGTCATTCTCCATGATTTTCAATGACTACCATTCATATTGACACGACTTTAAGTCGTGCCGACTTCAAAGTAGTCCCTGCACTACTTTGGTCCAACTTCCATACGATTTCTACTCCATAGACCTCAATGCTAAACCCTCAAGTAGCATGCAAATCGTACCTGAATAATATAGACACGATTTCAGCACTACTTTGGTCCAACTTCCATACGATTTGTACTCCATAGACCTCAATGTTAAACCCTTAGGCCCCTTTCACACTTATACGACTTCAAAGTCGCACGATTTTACCGCGATTTTGCGGCCGCGATTTTGCCGCTATTTTACCGCGATTTTACCGCGATTTGGGAGCAGTACTACTTTGCCACGTTTTTGGCATTAACAAATTAAAACATACAGTAGTTGGTATGAATCATAAGGGGAAACTCCACGCCAAGTTTTAAATGAAAAAACCGGCGTGGGTTCCCCCCCAGGGGCATACCAGGCCCTTAGGTCTGGTATGGATCTAAGGGGAACCCCCTACGCCGAAAAATCGGCGTGGGGTCCCCCCCAAAATCCATACCAGACCCTTATCCGAGCACGCAGCCCGGCCGGTCAGGAATGGGGGTGGGGACGAGCTAGCGGCCCCCCCCCTCCTGGACCGTACCAGGCCGCATGCCCTCAACATGGGGGGGGTGCTTTGGGGCATGGGGGGCACCCTGCGGGCCCCCCCTCACCCCAAAGCACCTTGTCCCCATGTTGATGAGGACAAGGGCCTCTTCCCGACAACCCTGGCCGTTGGTTGTCGGGGTCTGCGGGCGGGGGGCTTATCGGAATCTGGGAGCCCCCTTTAATAAGGGGGCCCCCACATCCCGGCCCCCCACCCTATGTGAATGAGTATGGGGTACATGGTACCCCTACCCATTCACCTAGGGAAAAAAAGCATCAATAAAAAACACAGTACACAGGTTTTTAAAATAATTTATTAGGCAGCTCCGGGATCTTCTTCCGACTTCGGGGGTCCTCTTCTGACTTCGGGGGTCTCTCCGGCGTCCGCATCTTCTGCCGGCTCCACCGCTATCTTCTGGCGCTCTTTTGCCAGCGGTGGTCCGGACCTCTGGATCGTCTTCTTCCCTCTTCTCTTCCAGAGATGTTGACACGACGCTCTCTCCAGCCAGAATGGTCTCTGTGCGCTCCGCAACTGACTTATATAGGCGGTGGCCCCGCCCCCTATGAGGTCACTGTCCCGGGGCATGCTGGGACTGTGCCGTCATAAGGGGGCGTGGTCCTCACCCAATGACCACGCCTCCTAAAACGTCACAGTCCCAGCATGCCCAGGGACTGTGACGGCATAAGGGGGCGGGGCCACCGCCTATATAAGTCAGTTGCGGAGCGCACAGAGACCATTCTGGCTGGAGAGAGCGTCGTGTCAACATCTCTGGAAGAGAAGAGGGGAGAAGACGATCCAGAGGTCCGGACCACCGCTGGCAAAAGAGCGCCAGAAGATAGCGGTGGAGCCGGCAGAAGATGCGGACGCCGGAGAGACCCCCGAAGTCAGAAGAGGACCCCCGAAGTCGGAAGAAGATCCCGGAGCTGCCTAATAAATTATTTTAAAAACCTGTGTACTGTGTTTTTTATTGATGCTTTTTTTCCCTAGGTGAATGGGTAGGGGTACCATGTACCCCATACTCATTCACATAGGGTGGGGGGCCGGGATGTGGGGGCCCCCTTATTAAAGGGGGCTCCCAGATTCCGATAAGCCCCCCGCCCGCAGACCCCGACAACCAACGGCCAGGGTTGTCGGGAAGAGGCCCTTGTCCTCATCAACATGGGGACAAGGTGCTTTGGGGTGGGGGGGCCCGCAGGGTGCCCCCCATGCCCCAAAGCACCCCCCCCATGTTGAGGGCATGCGGCCTGGTACGGTCCAGGAGGGGGGGGGCCGCTAGCTCGTCCCCACCCCCATTCCTGACCGGCCGGGCTGCGTGCTCGGATAAGGGTCTGGTATGGATTTTGGGGGGGACCCCACGCCGATTTTTCGGCGTAGGGGGTTCCCCTTAGATCCATACCAGACCTAAGGGCCTGGTATGCCCCTGGGGGGGAACCCACGCCGGTTTTTTCATTTAAAACTTGGCGCGGCGTTCCCCCTCTGGATTCATACCAGACAGCTGTCAGCACTGCCTGTCGCTCATCGGGAAAGGAAAGAAAAGTTTTCCTTTCCCGAATAGCGAGGCCAGGCTTGTGCTTACAAAGTCGTGCTGAAGTCGTGTCTATATAATATTCAGGCACGACTTGCATGCTACTTCAGGGTTTAACATTGAGGTCTATGGAGTACAACTCGCATAGAAGTTGGACCAAAGTAGTGCAGGGACTACTTTCAAGTCGGCACGACTTAAAGTCGTGCCAATATGAATGGTAGTCATTGCAAATCATGGAGAATGACTTGTCATACGATTTTGCAGTACAAAATCGTGGGACAAGTCGTATAAGTGTGAAAGGGGCCTTAAGTAGCATGCAAATCGTACCTGAATAATTCAGCACTACTTTGTAAGCATAAGCTGAGAATGGTTAATGCCAAAGTTGTGGCAAAGTCGTACAAAGTAGTACTGCTCCCAAATCGCAGCAAAATCGTGGCAAAATAGCAGCCCCGAAATTGCGGTAAAATCGCGCCACTTTGAAGTTGTATAAGTGTGAAAGGGGCCTTACAATGTTCTGGAAACTCGTCAAAGGAGTTAAAAGAAACCTACACATATAAAGAATAATTGGGCAATGCAATCTTAGTGTGACAATTGTTTTTTTTAAACCTTACTAATTATGTTTACACATAATACAAAAAATACTGTTTTGACATGTAACAAGCTTCGGTCTACTCTGTGAGCCAGGATATTGTTGGAGAGATTTTAAAATCGTTAAATACATCCAATTATCGTATTTTGCTATTTCCTTGCAAAAGGAGACCAAGTAATTAGTTTAATACTTGACACCCTACAAAACGACAGGTTTGCTTTCTTAAAGTCAAGGCCATGACATCGTGTGAGCAATGTTCACCCTTCCTCACCGGGAAAAGAATTTTGCTTGCTTGTGAATCCCAGGGCACATTTCATTTACATTCACCTAGGTGAACACTGCTGTGCTCAGTGGACGATCTGAAGGGTGTAATTTTATTATGGGTGATAAAATTAATGACATAAGGGTCAATAGACAGAAACATAATGCACGCAGGATTGTTAGCATGAATTATTTTCTATGTTTTACAATTGAAAATTATTTTTCCATTACAGGTTTTATCGCACAAATCAGCTGAATTTACCGCATGCATGTTATATTATCTATTTCCATTTTTTTAATGTAGTAAATGACAAAAATTATTACTGTGCTTTTCCCTGCTTAAAATATTGCTAGCATCTGACTGGCATTTAATTAGATGTTTAGTGGTTTCATTTAGTGTATATTTTTTCCTGTATAACGGCCAGAACTGAAAAAATAGAAATGTACAAATATTTTAGTTTTTTGGTGGATAAATTATTATTATACAGGATTTATATAGCGCCAACAGTTTGCGCTATTTTCCAATTTTCCAATGGGGACAGGATTCTTCCTGTTTTGGCTGTGGGACAGGAAGTTAAGGGAGATCTCCCCAATGGGACACAGATGGCAAAAAAGTGACAGGAGTTAAAACTCTCCCTTACTCTATCCAAAATGAAAAAGAGACATTTAATGATACAGTGAAACCTTAGTTAACGTGTAACACTGTTAACGAGCGTTTTGAAAGACGAGCAACTTTTTAAAAATAATCCTGACTCAGTTTGCGAGTGTTGTCTCACAAAATGAGCAGAATTCAAGCTAATGTGGTGTGCAGTACGAGAGATGCGGGGGCGCCGGTGACACTTGGAACGGTTCGGAGCCGTTTGGAAATACTCGGAATCACTCGGAAATACTCGGAAACACTCGGAAATACTCCGTTCCCGAGTGTTTCCAAGCCTTTCCGAGGGTTTCCAAGTTCAGCCGAGCTGTCCCCAAGTATTTCCGAGGCTCTCCGGTGCCCCCCACCTCTGGACACATGCAGTATTGCATGCAATAGAATCCAATGAGGAACAAATTATCTTCTTTTTCATTGACTTCTATGGGGAGACTCGCTTTGATATGCGAGTGCTTTGGATTACAAGCGTTCTCCTGGAACGGATTATGCTCGTAATCCAAGGTTTCACTGTGGTTTTACTTTAAAGAGGATTTAATCTTCTATCTTTGAATTTTACCTATAGGTAACTCTATAATAAGGCTTACCTATAGGTAGTTTAAATATCTTCTTAACGTGCGCCGTTTAGGGGATATTTACTGGACATTCAGCCAGTGACATCTGAAGGAAACGGACACCCGTACCATTCCATCAGAGTCCTAAGCCGTGACCGGCAGGTCCCACGCGCATGCACGGGAGTGACGTCATTGTGGCTCCGGCCAGTCACGGAACCGGAGTCTGTGAACCCGGAAGCAAGACGGGTGAAGATAAATAAATTATTCAAATTCAAACTCAGTTATTCAAATGAATACACTCCCTGCAAAAGAAATATTGAATATGCCCAACTGCCTATGCTGGAGATATTTCCTCTCTTAAAGAGCTGTGCTTTGGGAAAAATCTTTTCCATATGATAGTACCAGTTCGATGCCTGCTCCCCCCTGTGTGTTGTGGTTTCTTCTGCCAGTCTCTATGCCACTATGAATGCTTGCAGCACATAATAGGACACTAAATAGATTTGGGGTCAATTATATTATCTTTCAAAATAATATTTAAAGCTTAAAGTGACACTATGGCCAAAATAAAAAATGACATTAATGATGCAGCATGCCAGTAGCATTAAGGCCACATTCATAAAGGAGTATCTAAACGTACATCCGTGCAAAGGGCAGGATTTCCCTGCATGAGATGAACAGGTGTTCTGTGCATTCACATGCAGGCCGTCCTATTCATGTCTTTTGGGATGCAGTGGCTGCACGGACACAGCCACTGGTCCCAATCTGACAATTGTGCAGATGTGGGTGCATGTTCCCAGACAATGCACATTCGGGGTCATGCACCCCAACCTGCATGGTTCCGTAGATACAGTGGAGGAGTGAGTGTAGCCACCCTATGACAGGAGGTGTGTCACTGGCCAATCACCATAAATGAATAAAAGTTTGAATAAAAAGGAAACTAATGCAACATCCAATGACTGGTAAGCCACAATATACTACATGTTTGTTTTTGAGTTTCGTTAAACTTTAAACTGTTGTTTTCTACCCTTTTTATGTAAACAATATTTTTGCTGCAATTCTTATACAAATAATTGAATAAATAATTTTATACTTCCTAATTGACAAAGAATTCTCAGAGCACTATTCATCTAATCCTAAATGCACAAAATATAACTGGATATGAATATTTATAGGTAATCACACTAGGAACTTTTGATCCAGAGAATATCTAAATGGCTCTTGGGGGATCAGGAAGAATAATTTCCCCCACTGGAGCAAACTGGACCATTCTTTATTGAGGCTTTTTTGCCTTCCTCTGGATCAACTCTTGGTATACACTATATTACCAAAAGTATTGGGACATCTGCCTTTACACACACATGAACTTTAATGGCATCCCAGTCTTAGTCCGTAGGGTTCAATATTGAGTTGGCCCACCCTTTGCAGCTATAACAGCTTCAACTCTTCTGGGAAGGCTGTCCACAAGATTTAGGAGTGTGTCTATGGGAATGTTTTACCATTCTTCCAGAAGCGCATTTGTGAGGTCAGGCACTGATGTTGGACAAGAAGGCCTGGCTCGCAGTCTCCACTCTAAATCATCTTAAAAGTTTTCTATTGGGTTGAGGTCAGGACTCTGTGTCGGCCAGTCAAGTTCCTCCACCCCAAACTCGCTCGTCCATGTCTTTATGGACCTTGCTTTGTGCACTGGTGCGCAGTCATTTTGAAACAGGAAGGGGCCATTCCCAAACTGTTACCACAAAGTTGGGAGCATGAAATTGTTCAAAATGTCTTGGTGTGCTGACGCCTTAAGAGTTCCCTTCACTGGAACTAAGGGGCCAAGTCCAACCCCTGAAAAACAACCCCACACCATAATCCCCCCTCCACCAAATGATTTTGATCAGTGCACAAAGCAAGGTCCATAAAGACATGGATGAGCAAGTGTGGGGTGGAGGAACTTGACTGGTCTGCACAGAATCCTGACCTCAACCCGATGGAAAACCTTTGTGATGAATTAAAGCACAGACTGCGAGCCAGGCCTTCTTGTTAACATCAGTGCCTGACTGCACAAATTGTCAAACATTCCCATAAACACACTCCTAAAACAAACGCAAATGTCCCAATACTTTTGGTAATATAGTGTAGGCTTTAATATGGAGGTTTTCTAGTTATTTATTTTTCTCTGTTGGTTGAACAAGATGGACTTTTTTGCAAACTTTTTTTTTCAAACTGGCTAACTATGTAACGGTCGGTGCTTCATTGAGCTGTGTACACAACAAGTTTCTTTCATCAAAAAAATCAATTTTTCTTTGCACCATCACATTTATTTTGTTCACTCTTTCACCTCATTCAATTTTTTACATCATTTTCACTTTTTTGATCTTTCTCCACCACACCATTCACCATTTTCACTATTCTTTCACCAGTCCAGCACTTTTTGGCCTTGTCACTTCACAATATACCTAGCCTTCATTTTATTTTATTTATCCAGAATCCAGCCCATGCAATTCTTAGCTCCCCCGAGTCACCGCGGGGGGACCCCCCCACTCGTGGCGCCCTGCATTCAGTGCCTGCTGGGACACGGGTAAGCAGCATTGCTCCCTAACCTCTTTTTTCTCCTTTTTATGTATTAAAATACATTATACCATATTAAAAGTTTTTTCATTGTTCATGCTTTTGTGCAATTACATTGTGTTTTGATTACTTGTTAACTAATTCGCAGATACCTTCCTGATGAAGCGGCCACCGTCCGCGAGACTAGTCGAGGTGCTATCTGCTTTCAAATTGTCCCACTGATTTTCCCCCCCTACCCGGGGTTCATTATGTTGGTAATATATATGAATTGTCATCATTTTTAACGTGTAACTGATTATTTATTTGCATGAATAAAACTTTTTACATTTTTACTTTTATAATTTTTTCATATTTATATCTCTTATTTTACTTTCTTACTGTACTGTGATAGTCCAATTGACCCCATGTTTCTTTGGTTGGGGACCAGGCTCCCAACCCTCTATTCATAGATTTCTGGATGATGGTACAAGTTCCTCAATCTCTATACATAGTAACTAATTCTAGAGGCCACACCCATTTTCTTATCAAAATTAGCAAGCTTTAATTACTACACACCAAAGAAAAAGGATGCCACGTATGGGTTGTTATAAAAGGATTATATTGTTATAAAAGGTTCTTTTTCTCCCCAAAATTTACACAATGTTGTGTGCCCATTTCAGATCTAAATAGGTCAAAGTACATTTTTTTAAATTGGTAAAAATTCATGTTTTTATAAGAATCCTTGTCCTTCAGAGTGTGACTTATAAAAAGTGCAAAACAGTTCTTTGTGGAAGTGAATAACCCATGCATACAAAGTAAAATCAGGAACTCAACGTGTGAAAGTTCATTATTTAACATTCAGGAACATTTAGATGCTGACGGGTTGAAACAGGCAAGTCTCTGATAGAGAGAAGGCTGGAAGCACAGGCGTTTGGTGGAGGGGTGGAAAGCATGTCAGAAATGATCCATATCGGGAAAGATGGGTGAGGGTTTGATAGAAGCTCAGAAGTAATTGGATAAAACTCTGTATGAAAGGGAAGACATTTCTCGGGGAAAATGATTGAAAATGCAAAAAGTAAAAAAAAAGGGCTTCTGGCTCACAGCAATTTAATGCAGGTTACAAGGGTGATCGGAGAGACTAAAACGCAATATTGCAGAATAATCTCTGAGAGATTTCTGCACCAGCCAGTTACGTGTTTGTATTTTTTGACATTAACATTTGGGACAAGGAAAACAACATTCAATCTTAGTCAGTCACAAGGTCAGGTAAGTAAAAGCAAAGCTGAATTTACACATAGACATAAAAATAATGGCTACCTTTTCACCATACAAAATTAAAAAAAAAAGGGGGGGGGGGGGCTTTTGTGTATATGTTTTTTTTTTATATGTTTTTTTGTTTTTGTTTATATTACCTCAGTCTTTCATGGTGGGCCTGTACTTTACCCATAATAGACAGCATTATAGGTGAGCGTTGCAGTGTTACCTTCTTTGTGCCCCACTGCCCCGATCTGCTGGTAGAGCCCCTAGAAACTCTTTTTTAAGTTCCAACCTCCTGAAGTGTGAACCTACTCAAGGCTATTGCCCATTACCCACCACCAGCCCTCATTGATAGCATTCAGACCTTCTGATTGACTGTACTGTGTAGGGCGGGCATGTTCCCCTTCCCATATCCAGAACTACTGACTATTTCTTGGGGCTTCGACAGTGAATTGGGCCTACTGTCTACAAATAAAAAGTAGGTAGGGTGTCAAATGATACTATCATGTTTTTTTTTTTTTTTTGCTGTGTTTATACTTGTTTTAGATTTTAGTATGATGCATCCGTTTTTGTACTCTTGAAAGTGGTAGCATAGATTTCACCAGATAGTAAGATTACATATTTTAGCCAAAATACAAACTACAGGCAGTCCCCAAGTTACAAACATCTGACTTACATACGACTAACATTTAAGAACGGAGGCAGCGTGACGTCACGCTGCTCCCAGAAACTGTCAGGCGGCCATCTTGCTGCTCACTGCATGCTGCCACCTACTGTCCGGTGGACCTGTCAGCAATCCCACATCTTTTCCCTATGCTATCAAAAACTTAAAAATATTTCTTTGGTTGGAGTTACACTTAAAAAATATACCTGTTCCAACTTACCGTATATACTTGAGTATAAGCCGAGTTTTTCAGCACATTTTTTTATACTCCAGTCAAGCACTTTTCTGGTGCAAAGAATGACATTTTCTGAACCGAATTTGGGGCCCGTATCTCGGGACCACTTGGTGCTAGGAATTTGGTGTGCAAACCAAGTTGATCTAGCCCTACAACATATCCAAAGCTGGAGTTCCTAGCACCAAGTGGCCCCGAGATATGGGGCCCCAAAGTCGGTTTGGAAAATGTCATTCTCTGCTGCAGAAAAGTGCTTGACATTTTCCAAACCGACTTTGGGGCCCTATATCTCAGGGCCACCTGGTGCTAGGAACTCTAGCTTTGGATATGTTGTAGGGCTAGATCAACTGGGTTTGCATGCCAATTTGGGGTTCCTAGTACCACGTGGCCCTGCGATACGGGGGGCCCAAATTTGGTCAACTGTGTCCATCTACAGCAATGTCATTTCGGGACCCTTTGGGTCCAGAGACCACAAATTTTGGCTGCAGCTAGGGGGCATCTAGGAACCCTTAACTACTGAGTTTGAAGTTCAGGGGACCTATGGCTGCAAATGGGCACAGTGAGGCATGCAAATGGGCATTGTTGACCCTCTTTTCCACTTACAGTAGCTGCACATTTCTCACCCTAGGCTTATACTCGATTCAATAAGTTTTCCCAGTTTTTTGTGGTAAAATTAGGTGCCTCGGCTTATATTCGGGTCGACTTATACTCGAGTATATACGGTACATACAAATTCAACCTAAGAACAAACCTACAGAATCTATCTTGTTCGTAACCCGAGGACTACCGGTAATACATCTTGATCTGTGTGTTTTTGTCTTTTGGGGAGCAAGTTGGAAGATGTGTTTGAAATGCATATCAGCCTGCCTGGTAACTAAATGTATATAGACTAAGATACCAAGAGGCTGGTTTGCAAGCATTGTGCATCCTAATTTGAATTCCTTATTTTTAAATTTTAGCTTGTTGCTGCAAAAGCTCAGGTAACCCATAAATAAGCACAAGCTTTTTTTGTACTCTGTGTACCTCCATGAGAGATTTCATTTCACTTTCTGTCTTAATTACCATTGACATTTGTCCCCATACCAAAAGTAGAGGAGAAATTTCCCAAAGGGGGCACCTTTTCTCACCAACTGTCCTAGGTAAAATTTCCTCCTTCTATCAGTTGATTTCCTCTTAATTCCTATTTTCTGTGGGACAGGAAGGGAAAAAAACCCCAACAGGACAATATATGTATATTTATATACATATATATTCATTATATATATATATATATATTATATATATGTTCAGTCCTATCCAACTTCCTGAGATTCTATGGGCCAGCTCTTGGGGCACCATGTCTGGTTTAAATAAGTACTTACCTGTCCTGGGTGCCCACGATGCCGGCCGCCCTCGGCCGACCCGTCCCTCGGCCCTCGGGTCCCGGCACCGCCATCCTAAGTAAGGGAAACAGGGAGTTTCCTACTGCGCATGCACACGCGAGCGGCGCTCCGTTCTGTGAATGGCCCCGTGGTGTTCTGGGAACACACACAGTTCCCAGAAGACAACGGGGCTGCTCACCGAGGAGCAGAACACACCGTGGAAGAGGAAGAGGCAGATTAGGAAGATTGCCTAGCAACAAGGGTTTAGGTAAGTTTAAATATTTTTTTTTCAAATGTTTTTTTTAATTTTATTTAGGATTTTTGGTGATTTTTTTTTTTTCAGGGTGGCCCCCCACTTTAAAAGGCTTTTGCAACATTTTTTACAACCAGGTCATTCTTTAACCCTCCCTAATTGCTTGGCCTGGAACTGACATGCAGAAATATTTCAATTTGTACATACACACACTAGGGCCAACTAACCTACTACATGGGAGAACATATAAACTAATTGCAGATAGTGTCCTCAGCCAAGATGTGAACTAAAGACCCTAGGGGGTTATTTACTAAAATTGAAGTGTGCAAAATCTGGCGCAGCTTTGCATAGAAACCAATCAGCTTCCAGGTTATATTGCCAAAGCTTTATTGAACAAGCTGAGGTTAGAAGCTGATTGGCTACCATGCACCAGATTCTGAGTGTACCAGTTTTAGTAAATCTCTAGTGTTGCAGGGCTGACTACTAAGTCATTGTGCTCCCAACAGGGCAATGAAAATCTAACAGCAGTTCTGCAAGAATACTTTCTCACAAATTATATCCCTATGGTGGCTGAACTGCTACTTTGCAATTTGTAACATGTTCCCTAGTTATGTTACTTTGTTTCTTCACTTTTGCATAATTTGTCGCAAAAAAAAAATTAAAAGAAAAAAATCTGACAGAAGTTCTATGCCTTTTCTACTGTAGAAAAAAAACGTTTGGCTGCATATTCACTGTGGAAAACAATGCTCATGTAAAACATACGTTAAACTTTTCCTAATTAGCTATGTTTCTAATTAATTGGTACCTCTCACACTATATTATCATCACAGCATGAGGACAGCACTGAATGTAAGTGCTGAATATCATCTTATGTATATCACACAGACACGTGTACAAGGTGAAAACATAGCTGTCCTGCTTCTCATCTACTGCTTCATTATTAGCAAGGGAAGTGGCTGGAAGATGGAAGCAGAGGACCCCATAAACACATCACAATTAAAGAAAGTGAAGAATACTAGGAGCTTTCTCTTCAACTTGAGTCCTACTAAAAACCTTCACCTCATTATCAGACTCACACAAGTAGGCTGCACACACATAATCAGAGGCGACTCTTAAAACTGCTAAATTCCAACTTCTTAGAGCAAATTACACCTAGAAATTAGAGACATTCAGACAAATTTACACAGACAGGGCTGGAAGCTTTTCACTGATTACTCATTCTAACATATTACCACATTGGTGTCATTGTCACATTTATTGCACCCTAGTTATGTCAGCTTTTCAGGATATCATGGAAGCTGGCCAGTATTAACAAGTATATGTAAGCTCCAGACCTCCCAAAGGCCTGATCTCACAGTTTTGTACTGAGCGCTGGCCATGCCAGTCTATCCACAACCACGAGCTGCAACAATCCCTATAAAAACATACTACTGGAATGCCCAGTGTGTGTTGTGACTTGTAAGGACTAACCAGTATAAGAGTTTCTTCTTACATGTGGGCTCCTATACTGGTCAGTCTATAAAAAAAACTCTGCATATTAAGGTAGTCTGAATGCTAATGTGCTTTTTTGGCCATACTTCTTTTGTGGGTCACAGGAGTACACTTACTTGTGCTCTCCTGTTATCCGAAATCAGCCGACAGCGGGCTAAAGCCTACCATTGGCTGACATCACAGAGCTGCTCCAGTCCCTAGATGGATCCTGACCATATTGTCAGGCTCCACCCAGAGCCCTGATTGACAGCTGGCTCTGACTCACAGCACACGGGGAGGTGAGCATGTATTTTTTTTTTGTACCCCAAACTTCCCCTTTAAGTAAAAAAATGCCAAAATACACAGGCAGGGGTGACAAACTGGTGCCTTTATCTACCGCCAAACCTATCAAGACCTTCTACACAGCAATTAAATCTTTCGTCATGCAAAGAATTATTAATATTACTATATAGCACCAGCATCTTTCCGTTACAAAATAAAGGGTGATAGTACAGTTTCAAAACAATTCAAGACAAGAAGGTTACCGGGGCCATGCTTGTGAGAGTGTACCATCTAAAAGGTAAGGGGAAGTGATGCAATAAGTGATAATTGTGAGAGAACGACTTAATGGAAAAAGTAAAAGTTACATTTTTAGGTGAAGGTGTTAAAGGCTTTCCTGAAGAGATGAGTTTTCGGGGATTGTCTTAAGTCGGACAGAATAGGAGATAGCTGAGAGATAGGATGTTCCAGAATATCGGAGAGGCTCCAGAGAAGTCCTGGAGGTGACCATGGGAAGAGGTGACAAGGGATCTAGAGAGAAGGCTATCCTGAAGGTGTAGAGTAGACGATTTGGATGATATTTGGAGACAAGCTTGGTGATGGAACTTGGGGCATAATTGTGGATGGTTTTGTATGCTGCATTGTATTTGTTGGGCATTCAGAAGCCAGTGGAGGGATGGTAGACACTTAGTGGTTGGTAAGGTGGACGAGTCTGGCATTAGCATTCCAGATGCTGAAGGGCATAGCCTGTGTAGAGGTAGGCCAGCGAGTAGGGGGTTCAAACAGTTGAGACCTTGGTTAACCTCTGTAGGCTATTTGCTACTTTTAGGAAACCATATTTACCTACGCAGGGGCTGCGAAAAAATTTGAAAAGGTGTGGGGACCATGGCTTGATACCCCTGGACTTAGCCAAAGGGAGCTTGTATGCCAGAGACTATTTCTAGGCCATAGAAATATGACTCGTATTCAATTACGTTAGACCTCTGAGATAATACTTTTTTCTGAGTGGGTAACGTTACTGATTCATTGTGCAGATGGTATGCTGGAGATGGGTTAAATGGCACTTCTCATATCTATGTTTGACTATCTGTACAAATATATTTTGTTTCTCTCTTGTGCAAGATGTTCTGTACCACCTTGTCCTGGATTGTCAAACTGTTTGTCTTTAACCTCCCAAATGTGGCTCAGGGTTAAATTTCAGTACCATTAGTGGTAACCCCAAGCCACACTCGGGATTGCATTGTAGGATCCTGGTGCAGGTTACTTACCTTGTCCCCAGGATCCTGCGATGTTCCCCGGCTGTGTCTGCGGGCTGTGTCCTCCGCCCAATGCCTCTGTGTGCCGGGCTCCTTTCCCTGCGAGCATCGCGAGCATGGGGGGCAGCAAATTCAAAAAGTACTAAATTCATAACACATACAGTACACTCTCATCTTACAGATTACATTACTGTATAAAATCATTTCACATCCATTTTGTCCCTAGTGCTTTGTCCAGTGCCCTACATGCAGTTTTATATTATATATACTGTTCTTTCTGCCTGGAAACTTGAGATTGTCCATAGCAACCAAAAAGTTTCCTTTTATGTCAAAAGTGGTTTCAGACCAGCTAGAAAACAGCGATAGTAAATTAGAACACTTGCAGAATTGAGCGATAGTGAATCGTGGGGAAATTCATTTAATTATTATTATATTATTATTTTTTATAATTATTTATAGTTAAATATTATATTATAATTTATGATTTTGTGTTTCAAACTTTATCATACCCGGGATGTCTACCAGACTCGTGGTGGACAGATTTAAGTGTGTTATTACCAAGAATTACAGGCCTACAATATAAAACGCCAAATTTCTATGCAAAACAATTGTACCGCGTTGAGTCTCAAAAATCTGACATAATCATACTGCCAGGGTGGCTACTAAACATTTTTCTGATTAAAAAAAACAGTTCAGACAAGGCATTACCAAGGAGGAGTGAACTAGAACCTTGGTGGTGTCATTGGTTAGGTAGGGGCAAGTTTTGGAAATGTTTTGGAGCTGCAGGCAGCAAGATTTGGACAGTGATTGGATATGGATCAGGAGGAGAGGTTGGATTTCAATATTACACCTAGCACCCTGGCATGACTGGAGAGAAGGATAGTTGTGTTATTATTTTGATGGAAAAGTTGGGGATGGGGAAAATGAACACAGGCATGACATTTTCAGAAGAAAACACTAGTCCAGCTGTGTTACATGGCATTATCTACGGGGCTGCAGTTCAGCTGTGAACCTCAACGCACTGAAAAAAGTGTAATTAAGCCAAGAATTATACAGAAGATCATTAAATAAGCATAATAGATGTCTAAAAAAGGGCAACCTTTGATATTTGCATTCAGTTTAATTTTAATCAGGTGTGACAGATGCATCAGAACCACTTGATGGTACAGTGCAAATCCTACAAAAAAGAACAGCAGACGCCGTGTTGTCATCACTTTCCGTAGAGCGCTGCAGAATATTTTCCTTGCCCCGCTGTCCCCAGAGAGAACGACTCGGAGGCCTCACATCCCATTACGGATAAGTCTGTTTGCTCCTTTGTCTCTGGCTCGCCCGTACATACAGTGGGTTTATTATGCATCTTTATTTAGCATATTTCCATAATGGAACTCCAGAGCACGGAGCAATCAGCTTAAGACTCTGAAAAGAATAACTTAAATGCAATCACTCATCCATTCTTGCATCCTTGGAACAAGCGATTGTTAAGAGTAGCAAGGTTCTCTAACAGTAACATTTCTCAGATAAAAGCACATTATTTTACACCATAAAAAAAAAAAGAAAACTTAGAAAGAAATTACTGATATAACAAGTTCTTGTATGAAAATAAAGTGAAGACAATAGTTTTCTTTCTTTTTTTAATGCTAACATCTGTGTCCTTGAAGTTGGGATTTTTTAAAGTGTATCTAAACTGAAGAACAAAAAATGAATGTTCTACAACTTACCTGTCCTTGGTTGTGGTGGCTGAATTCATTTTCTTTTCTCACACTTTTTTTTCTTCTCTATATTCACCTGTTCATCCTGCCAGATCACGCTTCCTAATCTAGGGTAACAACTATCTGTATCTTGGGGGGAGCACCATTGTCACCTTAAGAATGGAGTGTGTCCGGACTATATAATACCTTCCCCCCCTCCATAACATAGGGGGAAGGCTTAGCTCCCAACTGTCCCTGATTTTGAGGAACTGTCCCTGATTTAGAACATTTTTAGAAGTCCCTCTGTCCTTCTTTCCTCCTCATTTGTCCCTTATTTTTGTCTGATCTATATACCGTATATGCTCGAGTATAAGCTGAGTTTTTCAGCACATTTTTTTGTGCTGAAAGTGCCCCCCTCGGCTTATACTCGAGCCAAGCACTTTTCTGCAGCAAAAATTGTCATTTTCCGAACCGAATTTGGGGCCCCGTATCTCGGAGACACTTGGTACTAGGAACCCCAAATTTGGTGTGCAAACCCAAAACATATCCAAAACGGGTTCCTAGTACCAAGTGGCCCCGAGATACGGGTCCCCAAAGTCGGTTCGGAAAATGTCATTCTCTGCAGCAGAAAAGTGCTTGACATTTTCTGAACCGATTTTTGGGGCCCTGTACCTCGGGGCCACTTGGTGCTAGGAACCCCAGCTTTGGATATCTTGTGGTGCTAGTTCCACTGATTTTGGACACCACATTTGGGGTGTCTAGCACTAAGTGGCCCCGAGATATGGGCCCCAAAGTCGGTCAACTGTGTCCATCTGCACCAATGTCATTTCGGGACCCTTTGGGTCCAGAGACTCCAAATTTTGGCTGCAGCTAGGGGGCATCTAGGAACCCTTAACTACCGAGTTTGAAGTTCGGAGGACCTATGGCTGCAAATGGGCACAGTGAGGCATGCAAATGGGCACAGTGAGGCTGCAAATGGGCATTGTTGACCCTCTTTTCCACTTACAGTAGCTGCACATTTCTCACCCTAGGCTTATACTTGAGTCAATAGGTTTTCCCAGTTTTTTGTGGTAAAATTATGCTCGAGTATATATGGTAACTGTGTATATAAAATGTACTTTTTACCTTTCAAAAAGTGTTTCCCAGTGCTAAACCTTTCATCCAATTTCTAAATTGCTGCATTTGTAAATGTCAATAGCCAATATAAAGGAAAAGTTGTAGTAAAAAAAAACACTTGTGGGTTTAACTAATCATTTTTTTAATATAATCCTCCTTTAAGGGGACGTGGCAGGGGGTGTGTCCTATGCCTACATACTTTTGCTAATAGCTGTCCCTCATTCCCTTCTCAAAATGTTGGGAGGTATAAGGGTTTTGTAACCCCAGGGTCCCTTTAGACAGTTTGGAATGCCCGAGGTGCAGAAAGAATCAGTGATCATGTGACCACTGAGACAGTGGTCACATGATTGGAAACCAGTCCCACCAGCTACAGATCTTTAGCCCGGACCAAGAGCTGTCTTCCATAGCTTAGTCTTTGTGCTGGAAGTGCACAGAGAATGTGCTCTCAGCACATATACATCGGCCAACCCAGAGATGTATATGTGCGAAGTGTGGGTGTTAAAGCCCCCCTTTTTGCAGCTGTTCTCGGCTCATAAAGTGGTTAAAGAATAATTCTACCAAAGTAAAGCTACTAATGCAACATAATCACGAAAACGTTATCTCATACTGTGTGGATAAAAGTTTACGGTGTGTTGGTTCTTTTTTTTTACATTTAGATATCTCTTCTATTACATTTTTATTTTTGTAAAAAGAATATACATATATATCTATGTATATATATATATATATATCTATTATATATATGGTCTGATAAGCTAAAAGTAAGGCCCCTTTCACATAGGTGGACCGATCGGGTCCACCTGTCAGTATTTAGGTGGACCCGATCGGACCAACCATTACCCTCTATGGAGCAGCGTGTGTCAGCGGACATGTGCTCTTTGATACCCTCCGAAATCTGATTCTGCCCGCTAAAAACAGACAGATTGGATCGGAGGACAGTTGGATGTGAAAAGACAGGCAGTCCGTTTGCATCTGACCACCCATAGAAGAAAGTGGGTTGTGTCCATGTCCACTCTGCATCAGCGGAGCGGACACAGACCTGTCATTTGCCTGCTCAGTGGAGGGTCAGCGGAGAGATCCCACACAAAGCAGGTGGATCTGCTGGCAGACTATGCCAGTGTGAAAGGGGCCTTACTGGAAAAGGCCTCTGTCTAATAGCTGAACTCCAGGCAAACAGCTAAATGCACAAATGAATTACATCTAGGGGAGCTGTACCCACTGGATAAGGTAGGGAATACCCACCACAGGATTTGCATTTCTGTCCATTTCATCTTGAGAGTTACACATCTCAACCATAAAGCATAGTCCTATCTGGCAGGATGTGAGACCTGATTTTCCTCTGCTGCTGTTAAGTAAAATTTACAGGTCTTGTCGTCATCCCCCCCCCCCCCCCCCCACCAGTCTATAACTGGACAGTAAAAGGAGAGGTGGCAGACTGATATGCTGATCTCTCCTTCACTATGGTCTCTCCTCCTATCAGCATGCTCCATGTTAGCACATGAGCGCTGCCACACAGTTAGCTGACACCTTGTACTGCTTCTCTTCGAGTCTGAGCTCTGCTGTGCAGGGTATTGCAATTAAATGTCAAGTACTCGACAAAAAAGAATAACTAACTGATTATTATTATACAGGATTTATATACTGTAGTGCCAACAGTTTGGGCAGCACTTTACAAAATGAGGGCAGACAGTACATTTACAATACAATTCAATACAGGAGGGATCAGAGGGGCCTGCTTGTTAGAGCTTACAATCTATGAGGGAGGGTCAAGTGATACAAAAGGTCATAGCTGTGAGATATGAGCTGATGGAGAAAATAAAAGTACAGTTGTTAGGTGGATGTGGAATAGGCTTTTTTTTAACAGAGGGGTTTTTAGGGATCACCTAAAAGTGGACAGACTATGAGATAGTTGGACAGATGGGGCTAGGAACCTCAAGAGGATGGGAGAGGCTTAGGAGAAGTCCTGGAGTTGAGCATAGGAGGAGGTGACAAGGGAGTTATACAGCGTACAGATGAGCGGACTTTTCGACTGGACTGGTCCAACGGACCGAGTCCGGCGGACAATCCGATCGTGTGCGGGCTTCATCGGACCTTCAGCAGACTTTTCCAGTCGAAAATCTGACGGACTTTAAATTTGAAACATGCTTCAAATCTTTCCGACGGACTCGAGTCCGGTCAAAAATTCCGCTCTTCTGTATGCTAGTCCGACGGACGAAAATGGACGCTAGGGTAGCTATTGGCTACTGGCTATCAACTTCCTTATTTCAGTCCGGTCATATGTCATCACGTAGGAATCTATCGGACTTTGGTATGATCGTGTGTAGGCAAGTCCGTTCGTTGAAAAGTCCGCCGGAATGGCCGTCTGACTTTTGTTGCCGAAAAGTCAGCTCGTGTGTACACGGCCTTAGAGAGCAAGAGGTCTAGGAAGGAACGAAAAGAACGAGTTGGAAAAATATGAAAAATAGGGAAAAGAAATGCTAAATGGAGCTGTATCCGAAGCACAGCCCCCAAAAGCTGCAATTCTCGTGTAAACATAAATACAAGAAAACAATCAGAAAAAAAAAAAACAGAATCGCGCTATCAAAAATTGATATCAATAATAAAAATAAATCTCATACATTCATCTATTAATAATGAACGTCAAGGGTACATTTAAATGGAAACCCAAACATCTACATGTGCATATACAAATTGGTGATAAGACCATTAATAAATGCGTGCTTTGTAGATAAATTGTGGTACACAAATGTGAATATGAGTCAATGGTTCATGAAAAAATCCCATAAAAAATGTGATATATAAAAAATTCAGTGAATAAAAATTATTAATAAACAAAGATAAACATCTACAGACAAGACAGCAAAAAAACACCCATGCAAAAATATATGAATGAAAAGTCCATAAGATGCAAGCTGAATATCATCGGAAAGATGTTGAGTAAAGGTTTTAGTCGAATCCACCACCAAAACAACAGAAATGGACTCTTACCAGAGCTCCATGATCCCCCATAACAGAGGATCTAGGAATGCATGTATAAAGGTACTGGATGGCTTCAGGATAAACAGAAAACCTCAAAATCGGGCAGTCCCCTCCCGACCAATCAGATCACGTTGGAACTGTGTGGTCTGACGTGGAGAAAATCCGATGCTGGTGGCCGTGCGTTTAAGATGGAGACTGAGAAGCTGTTCAACCTTCTGGAACCAGCTCTAAAATGGCCGAAAACAGGAAAAGAAAAGAACGAGTTGGCTGGTATTTTGCACTTCACGCATAGGGCAGCCCCATGGGTGTGCACAGCCTATTGCATTAGGGTGTGCACCTCAAAGTTCAAACACATATGTGTGTGTGTGTGCATGTGTATGGCAGTAGGGGAGGGATTGGTGTCAGTGGGGCAGTGGATGGTGTCAGTAGTTCTTATTTTTTATTAGTTTTTACAATTTAATTTTATTTATTTTTTTTTTTTTTATACACATTTTTTAGGAGGGTTTTGGTGAAATATCAGCATTTAAACAGGGGGTATCTGTACCACACAGGGCGAATAGTGTGTGCCCGGGCACATTCATTTCAATCACTCAACAAAAGCAGCAAGGAAGCTAAGGCAACTTTTTAAACTCCAAGCTTCTCGCATTATTAAGCTACGTGTTTTTCTGCATGGCTTTTCGCCCGTAAGAACGTACGTCTTGCTAGCCCCATTTGTCATTAACAATGAACTCCAAGAGTTCATGTGATATGCCAGTATGAATGATATAAATGTAGTTTTAAAATTAGTGTCACGTCTACAGATTGGGCTATGTAGAAAACGCGGTGCTAAGTCAGTTAAGTTATTTAAAATGCTCAGCTTTCCCAATAGATGGCTGTATTGGCAACCAGCCTGCCAGAATGGCAATACAAAGTGCTGGACAGGTAGTGTGTGCCCAGTGTGAATGTTATCCATGTCAGGTTGGGGTGCCCTTTTAAAGGCAGAGCTTTTCTTTTGATAATTTAAATTTTTGCAAGATTTATTTGAACAGATATCCCCAGCTGCAGCCCACGCTGATCCTTAACATTGTATTAGATTACACTAAGATTGCGATTTACATGATCTCAGAGGTCTAGCACGGCTAATTATAGGCTCTCTGTAATTACATCTCTCCGGCCTCATCTCAGACTTTTTTTTTTTCTTTCTAGACATCCCCAAAAGTCCCAGTACACAAACAAATCATAAGGAATGTGAAATATTAATATGTTCTGTGGTTGATAATTAAATTATGCACCTTTAGTATTAGAATGCAATGCAAGTTCTGTTTTCAGGAGCAAATGTCATTTTAATATTCCAATGTCTTGATTAATCAGTACTTTATGATGGTGAGATAAAATTTGCATTTGTACCAAAATGGCACGGAGTCACGGCAGAATGCGTAGTAAATAATATGCCATGAATGGGAATGGAATGTGATCCCCACTGGGAACACCTCGGTATAACAATTCTTTACCAGGAGCGGGAGTTTTTACTTTTCATATCACCTGCAGCATCACCTGTTGGCGAAATCAGGTATTACAGCCTGGAATAGGATTTTGAATATGTAGGCTACATTTATTGCAGCAACCCCTAAGTACACATATGTTTATGGATATGCAGTTCTGTACATAAATGTAATTTAGACTCAATTTAAATGGCATAAAAGTTTGACATTTTTTCTAAGTTCTAATTGAAAGGCATTTCGTTTCTTGAAGCACTGCGTATTATAAACGTTGCCTTATTTTTTATAAACTATTCAAATGATAAACAGTGATTCATCAAACTAAATGACATTCATTTTTTTTTTAAATCTTTTGCTGCATTTCAGCTAAGCTGATCTCCCACAGGCTCTTTGCAGTCACTTCATGTCTATGTGCACTCCAGCTATGGCTGTATGGGCATTTTTTGTAGGGCCAGATCACACCAGGAATGTGTGATTCACATGCGGTGCAGTGCAGTGAGATCTGAGCCCATGCATTTTGAATGGGCTGAATCGCACTGGATCGCACCATAAGAAATGAATTCATTACTTTAAAAAACATACTGCAACCTGATCACATGGTACTTCTGTTCCGTGGATCCGGTGCAGGGAAATGCACTGCGTTTACGACCTACACTTGGGGTATCATTCACGTGACATTGACAGCCACTGAAGATCGCATTTTGAACACGGTGCAGGAACTGCTTGTGGAACACAGGTTTCATGGGTGTTATAATGACCATTTGTTGTCTCCATTGGAAGCCCTTGCGATAAGGTGACATCACAGGGACATAACTGCCAAACAGGTGTTGTCACACTATAACAGGAAGTGCCCGGACAAGCACATTTGTGGCAGGATCACTAGGTGTTATGCTTTTACCTGCTCTGTGCAGTGATTTTGCACAGAGCAGCCCCACTCTGTCTCTTCTGGGGTCCCCTGCTGGCACTCCTGGCTCCTCCCTCCTGCCAAGTGCCCCCATAGCAAACAGCTTGCTCTGGGGGCATGCAAATTAGGCTTGCTGCCAAGCTGCTGCTTTGCATGTCTATTCACATGCAGAGCCATGGCTCGGCCCCACCCCCTTTCTCTTCTCAATGGCTCACTGGCTGTGATTGACAGCAGCAGGAGCCAATGAAACCCACTGCTGTTTTAGCCAATGAGGAGGGAGGGTCCCAAGAGAGCCTGAGAGTAAAAAAAAAAAACCTTGATCCTTTAGAACCATGTTAACCTTTGAGGTGCAATGGTCCCAGTTCCAACACTTCTGTATTTGCGGTGGCACTTATTATATACTATATTGTCAAAAGTATTGGGACATCTTCCTTTACACACATAAACTTTAATGGCATCCCAGTCTTATAGGGTGTACACACGGTTGGACTTTGTTCCTAGGATTTTTTCCGACGGATGTTGGCTCAAACTTGTTTTGTCTACACACGGTCGCACAAAGTTGTCGGAAAATCCGATTGTTTAAACGCGGTGACGTAAAACATGTACGTCGGGACTATAAACGGGGCAGTGGCCAATAGCTTTCATCTCTTTATTTATTCTGAGCATGCGTGGCACTTTGTCCGTCGGATTTGTGTACACACGATCAGAATTTCCGACAACGGATTTTGTTGTCGGAAAATTTTATCTCCTGCTCTCCAACTTTGTGTGTCGGAAAATCCGATGGAAAATGTCCGATGGAGCCCACACACGGTCGGAATTTCCGACATCACGCTCCGATCGGACATTTTCCATCGGAAAATCCGGCCGTGTGTACGGGGCATTAGTGTGTAGGGTTCAATATTGAGTTGGCCCACTCTTTGCAGCTGAAACAGCTTTAACTCCTTTGGGAAGGCTGTCCACAAGGTTTAGGAGAGTGTCTATTAGAATGTTTGGCCAATGGCCATTCTTTCAGAAACGCATTTGTGAGGTCAGGCACTGATGTGGATGAGACGACCTGGCTCGCAATCTCCGTTCTAATTTATCCCAAAGGTGTTCTATCAGGTTGAGGTCAGGACTCAGTGCAGGCCAGTCAAGTTCTTCCACCCCAAACTAGCATATCTATCTTAGGCCTTCATGGGTGCCATACAGCAAAGTTTTTACAGCATCAAACATGGAGGTCTCTTCCTCGAAGCCTAAAAAGCCTGAATTCTGAAACTCTACAATTAGTAGTGGAGTAGTTATGATTGTCTACAAAAAAATGTTTAAAAAAGATTTGTGTGCCGTTCATGGCAACCACTTTGCCTTAGCTCATCTCATTTGAGAGCAAATTTGAATCTGAAAGGGAAGAGCAGATAGATTGTTCGACAGAGCCATGAAATACCATATAAAGTGGAAGGGACTTAGGTATATGTAAGTCATATTTGAATATCTATGAGTTGTGGACAATTTTAGATAGAGCTCATTTTACCTGAACTCCAGATATACAGCAGCATATGAGAGGTGAACATGCAATGTCTCTGATTGTTAGTATGTATGCCATTATTTCCACAACAATCAAATGATTTTCTTCCATCCCAGGAACCATGCACATGAGTGCCAGAAAATAAGATAACAAAATTGCTGGTTTACAAGATCTAATTTTCTACAACAGGTTAGACATTCTCTTTCATAAGCACCACACTGCAAAGGGCTAGGCCTTTTTTTCTGCTTAGTTCCCATAATTCTCCCCTCCCATAAATCATGGCACGTTTGCTCTGTTCATTACCATACAAATGAAAATTCTGACCCACTGTATCCATTTAGAGTTGACCTGTGCGGCATTCCATATGGGTGTATCATTTTATCACTGAACATTACAGGGCTCAGACAAGATCAAGTGATAATGCTGGAAATAGTGTGTTGTGACAGCTCGCCAGAGGACATTGATAACCCCCCTATGTTCTCAGCCCTTATCTCTCACTCGCTATTACATGATACCATTTCATCTGATTTGCAATTGAATCTCGGAAGCTGTCACGGTGACATCAGCCTGATGGAGTAGGCTATTCCCAAGCCATGCCTTATTAGACTGTATCAGCAAACAAACCTAATCAAATTTAAAGGGGTAAATGTACCTAAAGAGTAGATGACATACCTCCCAACTTTAGGAAAGAAGAAAAATGCCATTTAGTGACAACTTTTTTGCAAAACACATGTTTGTAGTACTACAGCCACTGCCTATCAATTTTTTCATATGTAGCAGGTGTTATGGTCTGCAGATTCATCTTATTGGCATGGGATTGCTGATGTCAATAGGAGAGGGTCTTCCTTGACATTCTAAAGCCCTGACTGCAGTGTCTACATTTGTCCCAGCAGCTGCTATGGGAGTGGGCCAAGGTTTTAGTTATGGGTTGGGGCAGAATTTGGCGCATGTCTGTGTGATTAAAAAACCAAGCTGCTGACTTCTTTTTAAGTCATACTGGTCTGGTGAAGCGACTATGGAGTCATGCTATTCAATCCAATCTAAAATAATTTCCAAAAGAAAAATCCAAAGAACCCCTGTGTTAGAGGTTAAATGACCCTATCTTTTTAGGACCCAGCTCCCAATAGTAAACATTTTACTATTAGGCTATGCTTGGCTAAACCATGACCTCTGTGGATCTTCTCAATGTGGCCTCGCACAGCATTTTTTTCAAAACTGATCTACTTGACCAGCGCACCCCCTAGGCATACACACCATAGAAAACCACACATAGAAGATCAGGTAGATATAGCCTAATAATGAAATGTTCACTATGTGGGGGGGACTGGAGAATGCAAAAATAGCAGAACACTTATTGTGTGCCTAGATACTCTTGTGCCTGCAGCTCCTTAGCCATATATTTGCAGTGTGAGATCATCTTCAAGGCAGTGGTTGCCAACTTTTCCGACCTAATGGACCACTAAACTCACAAATTTTGAATCCGGCATGACACTGACATGAATTTGACATGCCTTATACACACAATGCTCTGTCTTTCTGCCCTGTGTAACCCCCCCCCATCAAACTGCTGCCTTACACAGATTTATCATTGGATCTCATCCCTTTATCCAGCCATGTGCTCGAGCCCTTTTCTCCCTCCCATAATCTGTGATCAGCACTGCCATTGGAAGTCTCCTTCTTTACCTTCTACTCTCAGCACTACTCCCGGCGCCTCCCTCTGAGTTCACAGGAACTGGAACTACAGAGGAGGCATTGGGTATCATGGAGCTGACAGTATTGACTGTCAGTGCGCATTGAAAACACCCCTTTAAACAACACTAGGCGGTATACATCCGCCACAATGTTGATTTGTGGCAGAACCCCTGGAGGCCACCAAAATTTTCTTGTGGACCATCAGTGGTCCACGAACCACTGGTTGGCAACCACCGATCTAAGGCACTGCTACCTCTCACGAGATTTGGTGATATCACTAGCATACTAGAAAGGAAGCCATACCTGAGGTGGACCTGCAGTGCAAGGGTCTCCCTTCTTCTACTTCATTCATTCTCTGGATCTGTGCTAACTTCACCTTTCCTCATTGAGGGGATGAGGGGGGGCATGTTGACATGAAGAAGCAAAGCCCTGCTCCTGTATCAAGATGGCCACCTCCACTCAGAGACACATTAGTTTATTTACTAAAACTGGAGATTACAATATCTGGTGCAGCTATGCATGGTAGCCAATCAGCTTAAAACTTCAGCTTGTTCAATTAAGCTATGAAAAAAGAAAAAAAACCTGGAAGCTGATTGGTTGCATCTGATTTTGCACTCTCCAATGTCAGTAATGTGGAAAAGATCAGCCACAGGGAGACCACAGGCAATACTGTTGACTCGTCTTATGCCCTCTGCCTGGCTTTCCACAGCTTCCACAGTACAGGTCGTCTTTAATGCAGAACTCCACTCAAAAGGGGAAGCTCCGCTTGTTTGCACCCTCTCCCCCTCCAATACCACATTTGGCACTTTTTGGGAGGGAGGGGCGGGAGTGGGTACCTGGTTTTGACAGGTACCTGTTCCCACTTCCAGGTAAGATCGCCTGATCGGCGATCTACGACATTTCTGGCCCCTCCACCTGCCCCCCCCCCGTGCCTTCTGGGACACACAGGTACCAGAAGACGACGGGACCATTAAGTAGGAAACAGGCTGTGAAGCCGCAACTCTTCACTTCCAGTTTCCTTTATTACGGATGCCGGTGCCTGCCGGGGACAGGTAAGTGTCCTTATATTGAAAGTCAGTAGCTACTGTATTTGTAGTTGCTCACTTTTAATTTATTTTCTGAAGGAGCTTGGAGCTCCTCTTTAAGGACTCTCTCCTTGTTGCAGCAAAGTTCTTAAATTCTTTACATCTGTCTTGAATAATTGTCGTAAGGATTCTGTTGTTCCAATCTTTTCTTTCTCTCCCCTCCTCTGCATGTTTTAATTTCTCCTGATCGAGGTGGGG
Source organism: Lithobates clamitans (assembly GCA_037952925.1). Lineage (NCBI taxonomy): Eukaryota > Metazoa > Chordata > Amphibia > Anura > Ranidae > Lithobates > Lithobates clamitans. Next base: position 10,002,068 of record JBBGZY010000292.1, on the reverse strand, counting down.
GTTGCTTAGCGCTGCAAAACTATTTTCTATCACCGTAATATACCGCAGCTGTTTTCTCGCTTTGTTTTCACTCTATCTACATAGATGTTGATTGCTGGAAAAAAGATAAAAATACACAGTGAAATAAAACAAAAATAAAAAATAAAAAGAGCAACAGCAATAACAGTCAAGCACTCAAGATGTTTATTCTGTAATTGTCGTGTACCATATCCTCCTGCTATACCACTTATCTGACTTGAAAAGTTCACAATGAGCCATTAGATGCACATCATAGCTACCATATGGAATATATTCTCAGGGTGGCTCTGTGATCAACGCTGCCCTACAACAGTGGAATCCTGGGTTCATATATCATGAGGGTATCCTCTACAAAGGGGTTCTTCTCACTTTTCTTTTAATGGGGTCAATCTGGTTTTCTAATAATTATTATAACTAATAGAGTACTTTAAAAAAGTTGAATAGACTCCCTCACAAACTAGTTCTGGCCACCTCAGTAGATTGTTTTATAAGCTGGATGCATTTCTAAATGCACAAAATATAATTGGATAATAACATTAATAAGTAGTAACACCAGGGCTTGCTGATCCAGAGAATATCTAGATGCCTCCTGGGGGATCAAGAAGAATTCTCCCCTCCCCCCACGCTGGAGCAAATTGGATCATGCTTCATAGGGGTTTTTTTTTGCCTTCCTCTGGATCAAATGTGGGTATAGAATTGTGTATACGGAAGTTTCCTATTTTAATTTTTTCTATTCGTTGAACTGGATGAACTTGTGTATTTTTCCAACCTGACTAACCCAGGCTACTATGTAATTATGTAAAGTATGGCTTAAAATGCCATGTATTCAATTCTCTCATAAACAGCCATGAAAGCAAGCAAAACTGTCAGCATAAAATGTTAACAATTATGCCTAGTACACACAATAAAAAAATTGGATGAAAAATACCGCTCTCAAAGTGATCGCATTGTAATCTGATTGTTAGTACACAGCTTTCGAGAGCCCATCACAACAGGTAAAATTATCCAAAGGGACAAACCAAAAAATTGTTCTCATACAATATCAGAATGTACAATATTCGTTTAATCAGTACTCGTACAAAAAAATTTGGAAAACCATGACCACGTATGCTCAGAAACGACAGAATACATTACAATACAAAACTAATTACTAAACATCACTTCCAAAGTTGTATTCTGTCCTACAAGAATTTTTTAAACTTTAGAAACCTCATCATTTTCGATATGAGACTAGCATGCAAAAAAAAAAAAATCACGGACGATCATTCATCTGATATTCTCATCATGTGTACGGGGCTTAAAGAAGAACTCCAGCTTTTCCTCCACAATACAATAGATGCATTGTGCATGTGAATGAATCACAACCCTTCTGTCAGTTTGTGTGCAACTTACCTCTTTTAGCTGTATACAGCAAGTTTTTGTGTCTGTGATGTCACTCCTCCTCCTGGCCTTTTCCAGTCCTGATACTACATGTCCCATAATCCTTTGGGCCTCTGAAGTTTCAGGGCAGGCTATGGGAATAACTTCTAGCAGTTCTGGGAGTTGATATGGGTGGGTCCTAGGGTTACTGTAGGTGTTTTTGGGCCTTCACGTAGGTGGTGAAAGGTGTAAATATGTCATACCTCCTCCTGTGTCATTCCTATCTTGCAGCATGCCAAAGAATATAACCTTACTGCAAGACTACAGAGGAAGGGCCATGGGAGGTTATTATGAAGATGATTCCTTCATATGTAAATCACTTCACAGAGAGCATGGCACTAGGAGGGTGGGATCTGAGGGGTGGGACTCTCCCTGTTAACAATGGTCAGCATATTTACTTGGGCAGGATTGAATTCTAAGTACTAACTTTCAGAACAGGCTGTGTATGAAGGGGTTTCTGCCTTGAATAATGCTGTGATCTGTGAGGTGGGACTTGGGAGGTTTGGACTCTTCCTGTAGGTGTGACTGTGCGGGATTGAATGCTAATTAGGATGTATTTAATCCCACTCCCAAGACTACAGAGGGGGGTGTTACAGACGGCTGTGGAAGGCACTCAGTCTATCAGCAGGATATACAGAGTGTCACATGGTACAAAGCCACAACTAAACCCAGAATATCAAGGGATCTGCAGACAACAGAGCAACATAGTACAGAGGTAGGATCTATGCTGGGATTGATTATTTCATTCAGTTCTAGTCAGAAGAAAGTTGGAACTCAGCTTTAACCCCCCTAGCGGTATTCTGGCTCGGGGTGGATTTTCAGTACCAAAAGCGGTAACCCCGAGCCAGACCCGGGATCGCAGCGGGGAGACATCGCAGGATCCTGGGGACAAGGTAAGTAACCTCTACATGGATCCTGCGATGTCTCCCCGCTGTGATCTGCGAGCCGCTGTGTCTCGCTCGATTCACAGTGCCGAGCTCTGTTCCCTGCGAGCGTTGCGACGCACGGGGACGGAGTTCGGCGTCAAATTCAAAAAGTAAAACACACAGTATAGATACAGTATACTCTAATCTTACAGATTACAGTACTGTATCAAATAATTACACATCCCCTTTGTCCCTAGTGGTTTGTCCAGTCCCCTGCATGCAGTTTTATATTATAAAAACTGTTCTTTCTGTCTGGAAACTGGAGCTTGTCCATAGCAACCAAAACTGTCCCTTTATATCAAAAGTGGTTTTAGACCAGCTAGAAAACAGCAATAATAAATTAGAATCACTCGCAGAATTGAGCAATAGTGATTTGTGGGGAAATTCGTCATCAAACACTGAAAAGTAATGACAGCGACAATTCTGCAACTGAGCAAATTTCAGTGTTTTTGATTTGATTACATTATTGAATATTTTTTAATTTTTATTATATTATTATTTGGTATAATTATTTATAGTTATTTATTATATTATAAGTTATGATTTCGTTTTTCAAACTTTATCATACCCGGGATGTCTACTAGACTCTGGTTTGGACAGATTTAAGTGAATTATTCCTAAGAATTACAGGCCTACAATATAAAACGCCAAATTTCCATGCAAAATAACTGTACCACTTTCAGCACCTAAAATCTGAAATAATCATACCGCCAGGGAGGTTAATGCCCTTTTCACCCCTAAGCATTGTGCTTAGTACAATATGAGCATTATCTCATATTACTGCAATGCATGTAGAATGCTACTATGTGTGGTGCAATGCTGTTCATTCAAAAAAGCACCTCAATGTATTTCCGCAGCCCATAGATGTGTTTAGGTGGCTTTACAACTGCATAAAAGCCCAGAGACCTCACTGAAAATTTGCAAGCATACTTTGGGGAACCACTTTAAGTGATTGGGAATCAGCATTCAGTGGTGTGGGTGGCAGAAGAGGTAAGTATTAAGTCGCTTCTTTATAGGTATGGACGTCACTAAAAATAACAGAATTATTATATATATATATATATATATATATATATATATATATATATATATATATATATATATATATAATAAATATAAAAAATTAATTGGTATTTAGACACTTTTGCACTGTGCTGAGATTCGGAGTGCTTGCATTCCCTGGGATCTTGTTGGAGGGATGGTGACACCACCTCCTGCACTATACGAAAGTCTGGAGAAATGTTTAGTACATTTATTAACTAACATTTTTTTCTTCTTTTTCTTCTTCTTCTTTTTTTTTCAAAAGTTTAGGATAGGTTAGGAAGCCTCTTTAAAATGGGCTTACACTCCATGCAAGGCCTTCTTTAAAGCTGAACCACAGGCAGATATGAAGGGCACAAATTAATGCAGCTCAGAATGAATTAATATGTCTGTAAATGTAGAGCAGAGGGTAGAGGGATGAGCTCATTATTCTTCTGTTTCTCCTTTCCCTGTCCAGCCACAAGCTGAGGGAGGGACAAGACCTGCACATGGTATTGAACTACAACAGAAAAAAATCAAGTCTCCTGCCCTGCCAGACAGGGCTCTACTGTGTGACAAACCTGTATAAACATTATGACTGGATGGACAGAAAATCAAATCCTTTGGTGGGTAAAAAATCCTTTACGGCTGTTTATTTAGCCCCTTGCCTGAAGCTTAGCAGTTAAAATGCTGCCTCAGCAACATTAGCAGTACACTGACTGAGTTGCTCTTTAATTGCCATCCTATTTGCCTACTTGGCAAACAAACAAGTAAAAATGCTTGCCCCTGCTAAGATTAAAAAGAGAAAACAGTGAATAACTTCTGCATAATAACGATCCTACAGGCACTTATGTTGTTCTTATGGCAGTGCAGATTCCCAGCATCATATTAATTAAAGGCACTTTAATAAGCATATTTATTGTATCTGCAGTTGTAGTAATATATGATTTTTTTTTCCAACAGTGCCATTGCAATTAGTTCATTTTTTATCTCTCCTATAAAACATGGCAAGGTATTTCCCGCAGAACAGACGGTTCCTGTTTATATAGCGCGGTCGTCATTTCACGACTCCCTCCTTGCCCGTCATTTTTATGCTCTCCCTTTCATCTGCCGACTTGGCGCATCTCTATTTATACACGGAGACGATAAGTAGCCTGTCTTGCCGCAATGTGTTTTCCTTCTATTCTCCCCCAGGTGATCGCTGTTTTTTTACTCTCAGGGAATGGCAAGGCGCATAGTAAATACTTCATTCCTACGACACGCAGTGCTAAAATATCTTAATGGCATTGTCATAATTTGGAGCAATTATCACTGCTCCTGAAAAGCCAAAGATGACTTGATGGACCATATGTCCTGTGTTCCAGTTTATGTTTTGTTCTTTCTTTTTCATTATGGACTTTATGCTTTTCATGAGCTTTTAAAGGTCCACTCCAGTCAACACTGAGAATAAACTCTTGAACTACATACAGAGAACACAGCCTACATCCTCATGGCTTTGGTATTCAATCAGCTATTGCCCTCAAGCAGCTTACTCCCTTTTATGTGTAATCTGGGAAACGCTTTTTGCTACCCATTTGTAAATGCAGTTTTAGTATCCCCATCATTAATGTATCAGAGTGTCAGTAAACAGAAGACACAGTAAGAAATCAGATCCCCATCTGCCCTATAGGGTAAAATCTGACTGGTGAAGCAGCAAGCACAGAGAGAGGACATTTTGCAAGCCCTTAAGACCTGTATTAATAGATAAACGAAAAAAGAAAATAAAAACTGCGCTAAGATCAATAAAAAACAATTGAACACATATACCCAATCCCAAAGATTACCAGTGGAATGACATGTGAAAAATAAGTACAGCAGCAATTCTCCTGCACAACATAAATACAGTAATCAAAAATGGAAAAACATAGAATCGCGCTAAACATAACTAAAACATAGCTGAACATAGCTAAACCCGATAACTAAATGGTCATATGTCCACATATGTGCACCATAAAAATAGTGAAAGAAAAACCTAAATGTCAAATTGACATGGTACTCATGGGTGGCCTTGCATAGCATGTGAAGATATAAGTGCTCCAATAGTGTAAAACCTCCTCTGCTGCCAATTGCAGCAATGTCTAAGACGTTGCTGCAAGTGGCAGCAGAGGAGGTTTTACACTATTGGAGCACTTATATCTTCACATGCTATGCACGTCCACCCATGAGTTGGGAATGAAACGAGGAGATTTGAGGTGTCATGAGTTCCGTTTGGTGTCTCTGGAGACCGCATCATCATCACAAACCTATCGAGGATATTAGATGTATCTGATATGCCCTGGAGGGTTTTTCTCTATACAGGCTTCCCTTGATCCTCTGTAGCGGGGGATCATGGGCTTCTGGTAAGCAGTTACGCTCTACTTATTGGTGGTGGACTTTTGCACTAGTTCTTCATATAACTGCGAAGATTCCACTATCCATGGATGGACATTATATTATATTATTATTTACAGTTGTCTTTGTTACGCAATTACTTTTGGGCAATATATATATATATATATATATATATATATACCCGAGCCTAGCCGAGTACACTTGGCTATGTATGTATATCGGCGGACGGTGCTTGCTCCGCTCACAATCAGCGGGGGATCGGTGGGGGTCGGCATATAACACGCACCCACGATTTCCCCCTGATTTTAAAGGGAAAAAAGTGTGTGTTATACGCCAATAAATACTGTATATATATATCTTTTTTTTCTTCAGGTACCATGTCAATTTGACATTTAGGTTTTTCTTTGACTATTTAGTTATCGGGTTGGTGTATGAGAGTACACTTACTCTATGCAAATTATTTTCATATGTTTAGCATGATTCTATGTTTTTCCATTCCTGTATTAATAGCCATCAGAACTGCTTCTCTCCCCATACAAGGTCATGGGAATGCAAAAACTGTCTGAAGAAGGATGATGCAGCTTAGAAGGAGGTAAACCAGGAGGAGATCCGATGGAGATCTGAAGAAGGTCCAATTCAGTTTAGAAGGAGGTCCAGTGCAGGTCAAAAGGAGGTTCAATGAAGCTCAGGAGGTCCAATGCAGGTTAAAAGGATTTCCAAATGCAGGTCAGAAAATAGCAAATTGCAGGTCAAATGTATATGTCAATAAACTCTATATGGTCTCAAAAGTATTTCAAATTGAACTCCAATGAAAGCAGAAAATCTTAAAGCAAGCTGCATTTGCCCATTGAGACTGTTCTTTCTTTTATTGAGTGACTGTCCCTCTTTTGAAATGAAATCCCACTTTTTTAATCTTTTAGGTCTAATGCATATACAGATCTCAAAAAATGTACTGTTTAACTATTAAAGGTATTATATAGCAGTACACTTTCTGGCCCAGTTTTGAATTATTGCATTTATTTCCAAACTTTAGCTTAATCAAAAATTGCAATAATTAAAAAAAAAATAAGTGGGTTAAAGTGATTTTATTTGTATATAAATTCTATATGATTACCCTTAACTCAAGGCTTGTTAGGGGTATATCCCTTGTCCCCTGCATACATACTTCATCATTAAAGTTGTTTATTTTTCACATCTTAGGAAGTTGGGAGGTATGGTTCGACTATGGGCAGACTTACATCATTGCTGCCCAAAGCAGTTCTGACACACAAGGGGGTGATTTTTTAAAGGCAAATAGGCTGTGCACTTTGCAGAGTGCATTCTCCATGTGCAGTTGCCCCAGAGATTAGTAAACAAGGCAAAGCTTCACTTTGCAAAGAGTACCCAATCACATGCAAGGAAAAAACAAAACAAAAAAAAAAACAGCATTTTTGCTTGCACATGATTGAATGATAGAAGTCAACAGAGCTTCTGCTCATTTACTAAGCTCTCGGCATGCAACTGCACTTTGCAAAGTGCACAGCCTATTTGACTTTAGTAAATCAACCCCATAGACAAGCCAGTTTACATTGTGTCTGGTAGTTTCAGTTCACACTATGGGCTACGGGCTATGGTGTGCATTGAAAAAAGAAAGACAGGATGCATTTTTTACACAACGCGGTGCACTGTGACGCTCTGCACCAACTGCAATGCGCTTTAGTGCATAAAGTTGAACAAAATATCATTTTATCACAAAGAAAAGAAAGAGTGCAATGTGTTGTAACAATTAATTACACTGCCCCTACCAGCAGGTCTAAGTTATACAGAGCATAACAATCACCTATTGGTGTGAATGGGTCCGAAAGAAAATAGGAGTACCAGGACGGCTACAACTGAGGAGCTAAAAACACAGATGAAACATAAATAGAAACTGTTTTAGCTCACAAAAAAACAAGTAACGTAATGTACAGTACGTACCTCCAACATCTCTGCTGTGTTATATGGCTGAACAAAAAAAAGAAAACACAGCCTTTCTTTCCAAGGTCTCCAGTTCTTCAGGCTCAGTGTCCCTTGCTTTGCCCATTACCTGCTCTTTTGGTTAGGGTCAAGTTATGAGCTAAAGTCTTCCTTTATCATATATATATATATCCTTCTCTATCTGACACCTGCTGGCTGTGTGGTGCAGGAGGGGGAGGCATGTTACATGTTTTCTGGTCTCGTCTGGCACACATTCTGGAAACAAGTTCATAATATTACCCAGAAATTAACTTACCTATACCCATACCATACCCACCAACATTATTCCTTGTAAATCATGTTTATCGGGGAAGATAAATAAACAATCTTTTGTTAGGCATTTGGCCAATGTGGCCTGTTCTTGTATTCCCACACTATAAAAATTGCGTATGCCCCCCACCATTTCTCTTTGGTTTTATAATATTGAGGACAAGAGGAACATGGAGAGCCTGACTAGTGTATTGAAAGGAATGTAGGAGAAAATCCAGAAAATGTGGTTCAATTGAACTGCATACTCCTGTACACCTTAGTTTCAGAAAATTTTCACAGGTTAGTAGGCCAGCCATGGCTCACCTACTACCCTATGTGGCACAAGGGGCACTCTGTAACAGTGCTCATCGTTAACACAGATGGAAATTTACATGGGAGTTCTGGAACCAGATTGCTTGTTGGCACGTGTGTCTTGTTTCAGGCGGGGCAGATGGGTAACCTTTTTCCCTCCCCTTTTTTTTTTTTTCGCAGCACGCAACTTTGACATATTCATGTTCAATAGCCTCTGGTTTACACTTCTCTGGAGCCACTTCCTTTGTGGAGTTTCATCAAATCTATGTAATGAACCTTGCGATATGTGCTATCAGGCACCTCACATTATTGTCGAGGACCCTATTTGACACCATTTAGCCTTACAGGTACTGTAGCCTGAAATATTCTTTCTTGACTATTTTTATTTTGCCAGTTGTTCTTTGTACAATTTGAATTTTTCTATGTCTGATGTAGGCTTTTGATAAAAAAAACAAATATAATATAATGCAAAAAAAAAAAGTTAGGAGCAAAAATGAGAGTATTTCCCTGAAATTTTTGTGAACTTTAAGAATAGATTGTGAAATTAAAGTAATTTGTAAGGGTGCAATGGCTTTAAATGGCTCCTAAAGATTACAGAAGTTCCTTTTTATTTATCAGTGGGTCTCTTGTTGGAGGTACTTTTTGATGACAGAGCCAATTTTCCATCTATGCGACCAGAACTAAAGGAATACTATTGCATGGATAAATAATATCTGACACTGACACTGTGCTTGTCATCTTGGTCATGGATGTTTGTCTTAGCAGTGTACTCCATAATTTGAATTGACACCATTTCTTAGTATCTCTACTTACCCATCTGCCCACCACTAGAACCCCTGAAGAAGCCGACAAGGCGAAACACGTTGGTTTGTGTCTGCATACTTGGTTTATATTTCCCTCGACTGATGTATTTCTTGCTATCCGTGCTGTATCTGATCAGTTATCAGAGGGTATAATACCCATTGGAGACTAGGAGGATTGTATGGGGATGAGTAGTTTGATGCTGTTACATTGTCTTTTAGTGTGGTGTCTTATATCTTATGAGACACACTTTTTGTCTATTAATGAAAATAATATTTTTATTCTATATGGTGTACGACTAGTTATTCCAAAGTCCCAACTTTCTTTCTTTCTTTTGTATTGTCTATTACCCTGGGATGTGGTGCTGATTTTCAACTGAAATACATTTCTATGTAGAAAAATCCTTTTTCTTTATCCTTGATCTATTTTTGGCACACAAAAAACAGCTCCTTGATAGCCTTTTTAATAGAAATAAAATCACAGTAAATAACCCAAAAACAATCAATGAAACAGCACACAAATAATGACTACATACACATGAAAAATATACAAAAAACAAACAGTACTATTGTAATAACATTCCCCACCCCTCCAAAATAAAAGAGAAATCTAAATGAAGAAAAAAGTAGTATTTTTTCCTAAGCAGCTCAAAATTTTGAGTTTCCACTTCAAAAAAAGTTCACCAACTGCAAAATCAGTAGTTTTACTGAAATCCCTCCACTCGCCCCTTATGAACATCACTGGTGATTTCTAAGTACCTCCTTCCATATCCACCAGCTTTATCACAATTTCATCTGTAAGTCTCCTTTTTTAGGTAAGTAAAAGGTAGAAAAAAAAATCACCACATTTAAAGGAATATAAAATCAAACCAAAGACTACTTTCATATATTCAGCCAAATAAGCTGTTTTTTTTTTTTTGTTGTTGTTTTTTTGGACTGGGATATAGAGTCTTAGCACTGGAGTGCAGCACTAGGTATGAGCAATGCTGACGGCCACAATATTCAAATGATATTTAAATGCAGGCAGTAGATAGAAGTCATAAATAGTGAGAAGGACCATGGCTTGTAATTTACTGTCCTACTGTTCACCTTAATCAACTTCAGCTCTGGAATTTGTTAATGGGATAATTAATATGCATTTCATCTTCATGACTGGCCACCCAGCAGCCTATTAAATATTCAGCATATTCTCATCCATAATAAAACACACAGCCGTAGGTCTCGGTGAATATTCATACTGTTATACTACAGTGCATGCTTGTTTTTTTTTCTAGATGCACATGGTATGCAAAAAGTAGCTTATTAGTTACAGTGTCTTAAAGGGGGCATCGTGAGCCGTGTAACTCTCTCAAAAGCAGCTTAAGTGTCCTCATGCTGGCAGTCACCTCCAATGTTTAAGTCAATTCCTGGGACTCTTTGCCGTAGGTGGTTATACATTTGTGACCAGGGCTGGTGCAAGGATTTTTGGCACCCTAGATGAAACCTTATTTTGCCCCCCCTCCTGACTCCACCCTCTTTTGCCTGCCCATATATACCCCACCTTTTTAATGAAGTCCCAATCAAATGCAGCCTTACCAGCGCCCATCAAATGCAGCCTCATCAGCGCCCATCAAATGCAGCCTACCAGCACCCATTAATGAACGGAATGGTGGTTGCCTGCTGATGCTGAGACTAGGTTGCTTGCTGCAGAGAGAAGAGAGTAGGAACACCAATGGCCGGACACCCTAGGCAGCAGTGCGCCCTAGGCGGCTGCCTAGTTTGCCTAGTGGTAGTGGCCCTGCTTGTGACATGAGAGATCATGGGGCACTTTCAGTCTTATTTAAAAGTGTTAAAGCTGACCAGCAGGTAGACATAAAAGATAGATATAATAATGCAGCTCTGTATTCATTAAAAAATCATTATAGTACAAGTTCACTTCTTTGTGCTGTCTGTAGCCCAACCGGTAAAAATCGAGTGCTTTATTTAAAAAAAAAAAAAAAAAAAAATTAAAATACAAGTTCACCTTTTTAAAAATTCCCTCAGCCCCCTAGCTCCCTAGTGTCCTGATTCCCTAGCAGGTCCTTCTTTCCTTCTTTTCCCAGAGCTCTAGACTCCCACTCTGTCTGCAGCCAGATAATCCAGTGTTGGACTGAAAGCACCCATGTCCCATTGACTTGGATAGGATATACCCGTACTGCAAAAGGAATGACCAAGCAGTGGGCAGCCTGGCACTGGATTTTTAGCAGCCAGGCTATAGCCTTGGGAGGAGAAGGATTGTAGAAAGGTGAACTTATACTTTAAATAATTTTTTTTAATAAAGATAGTGCAAGTGCCCGAATCACACTTAAGCCTAGTACAGGAGGGCGGAATGTCGGGTGGCATCAGCTGGTTCAATAGAAATGGCTGACATTCGGCCTATGTGTACTGCAGCTGGTCTGACAGAAGCCAACCGTTCAGCCGGCTTTCTGTTGATGGAGCATGACCTAAAAAGGTCTGCCGTTAGGCTCCTGATCAGCGCTCTCAGGCCCCTGTCAGAACACAGGACAGCAGGGGAGATTGCTGCACTAACATTGAATAGTTAGTACAGCGGTTCCTCCTGAGCTGTCAGTTTTTTTTCATTCAGCCCTGCTGGGTTGAGCAAAAATAAAAAACTACCAGGGTTAAATAAGTAAAAATATTACCAGGCTTAAGAGGATGATACTTGGGTACCAGGCTTAAGTATCATCCTCTTTAAATTCTGTGTACTCCAGGAGCCAATCGAATAAGCTGCATGTAAATGTGCAGTAAGGGAGCAAGCTGATAAGAGGAGAAAGCACACTGAGCAGAGGGATGACCCCCGAAGTTTGGTACTGTTCTTTTGCTCCCCAGCCTGGGGGTAGGGAGATAGTACCCCTGTATTACATTTTGTATCAGAGAAATGAATGCACTCATCCTTGCTGTGCTCTGTGGCAGAGCCATGTAAATCTCAGAACTGAATGGATAAAAAAGTGAATCATTTGAAAAGTACATTCCATAAAGATGCAGGAGAGGATTTCAGAAGGTATGATGATGGCAGTATATGCAGGGGAGGAGTGCAGAGGGTATGGTTGTGGGTGGTGTGTGCAGGATAGGAGTGCAGAGGGTATGGTTGCGGGTGGTGTGTGCAGGGGAGGAGTGCAGAGGATATGGTTGTGGGTAGTGTGTGCAGGAGAGGAGTGCAGATGGTATGGTGGTGGACAGTGTGTGCAGGAGAGGAGTTCAGAGGGTATGGTGGTGACCAGTGTGTGCAGGGGAGGAATGCAGAGGATGTGGTGGTGGGAAGAGTGTGTGGGAGAGGAGTTCAGAGGGTATGATGGGGGGCAGTGTGTGCAGAAGAGGAGTGCAGAGAGAATGGTGGTAGGCAGTGTGTGCAGGAGAGGAGTTCAGAGGGTATGGTGGTGACCAGTGTGTGCAGGTGGGGGATTCAGAAGGTATGGTAGTGGCCAGTGTGTGCGGGGGAGGAGTGTAGAGGGTATGGCCGTAGGCTGTATGTGCAGAGGAGGAGTGCAGAGGGTATGGTGGTGGGCAGTGTGTGCAGGAGAAGAGTGCAGAGGGTATGGCGGTGGGCAGTATGTGCAGGGGAGGAGTTCAGAGGGTATGGTGGTGGGCAGTGTGTGCTGGAGAGGCGTGCAGAGGGTATGACGGTGGGCAGTATGTGTAGGAAAAGAGCGCAGAGGGTATGACAATGGACAGTGTGTGCAGAAGAGGAGTGCAGGGGTAATGCATCTGGCAGTGTGTGCAGGAGAAGAGTGCAGAGGGTATGGCGGTGGGCAGTATGTGTAGGAGAGGAGTTCAGAGTGCATGGTGGTGGGCAGTGTGTGCAGGGGAGAAGTGCAGAGGGTATGATGGTGGTCAGAGTGTGCAGGAGAGGCATGTGGAGGGTATGGCGGTTGGCAGTGTGTGCAGAAGAGGAGTGCAGACGGTATGGTGGTGGGCAGTGTGTGTGGGACAGAAGTGTAGAGGTAATGACAGCAGGCAGAATGGGCTAGAAAAAGTGTAGAGGGTATGATAATGGACAGTGGCAGAATATCTATTATTCTATCAAAATCTCCACCTATCTAGTCTATAGCTCTAAAAAATAAAAAATCAGAGTGAGAACACCTTAAGGTGGGCAGGAAAATCCAATTCTACAAGGAAGGTATAAAAAGGGCCACACTGGAATCAGTGGATGTCTCAGTGCACCACTGTCCACCTGTAGCTAAATAATCACTTATAAATAGACAGACCCTTTAAATTGTGTTACCTTTGCTTATTGATCTTTTCATAAATATGATTTTGCTGGGCTCCCCGACATAAAAAAGCTCTCAACAACTCCGCAACAGCCAACTGAAAGACGCAAGGATCTGCAGACACTGCACCTCGCCGAAGACAAAAGAGTTTGATATAGCAGAAGGTACCTAATGGCAGTATTCCGAATTAGCAGAACAGCATAATGTTCCAGGATATAAATGGCCCTGCCATGCATCACCGTCCGCCGAAAGAAAAATATTACAAACAGGAAGTTGTTAGGATGAATAGCAGAAGAAAGTTATTAAAATCTAATGTTTAAAATGTATAAGAGTTCATTACTGTTTGAAGGGAAGCCATTTATCACCAGCACTGTTTAAAAAGTCATAGCGTAGTAATAAGCTCATTCATTTAGCAGACGATTGCATTTATGAAAGCCATAAGTCAGATCAATGATGCAGAGTCAGCGGGAGAAGCGACTGTCAGGGACCGTCGCGGACGGACACCGCGAGGCACCGGCCCTCCGACTCGCTCAGCTTAAATTATTTTTGTTGGAAATCCACTGTGAGGTGCAATTGAATCTAATTTGCTAATGTCTTTTTAATGCGTTTAGAACACAACGGTCTTCGCCCACTTCTAATCTCAGAAAGCAACACATGGCGGATATTGAATTCCCATTACTATGAATTATTGCTACAATATATTTCACCCAATATCATCTAGCTGGAGGCTAGCATTATTCGTGAAGGTGTTGGAGCAGTCAGCACATTTGTGAAACACGAGACAATAAGAGTCGTTCTAATTTAGCTGCTTCTTGATAACAATGCAACACTTTTGACCTTAGATTGTTCAGGGTTGGTTTTGCATTTATATTGCAGGCTGGCTTACTGCGTTTTATAGAAACGCAGTTACGACCTCTCGGTCGGCAATAAGCTTCACTCTGATTTTTCGCAAAGGAACAAATGTAAGTGGGATGAAAGCATGAAATATATGGACAAAGAACCAGCAAACTTTGGGCTTATGTAAAAAAAAAACTCCCAAAAAACACATTTTTATTATGTTTTAAAAAGTTGTGCGGCTTTACTTGTAAACAATTTATTTTAGAACTCTCGGTAGGTTTTTTGCTTTTTTTTTACTAATGGATGTGAAGCTAAACCCCAGCATTGGGATATAACTGAGGTCCAACAGTTGCTATCCAAATGCCTGACTTATGATACTGATAACACAGTGTTTGTCAACTTACAAGGTATAGGGGGGCTCAAATGTGGCCCCTAATGTCTCAAACAATGGCCACATATAGCATTTATTATATGCAATGCTACCAAAGGCTGGTATAGGCTGAATTCCCATTCAAGTAATGGAATTGAATATTATTCACCATGTGTTGGCTTCTGAATTAGCAAGTGGGCGAAGAGTGTTCTGACTTACTAGAAGAATTGGTCAGAGACTGTTCTATAGAAGTGGTTGGAGTCTGGAGTCATACTGTAGGAGACGGACTAGGGGCATGTTACATGACACTGCAAGAGATCGAATCCCAACCATGACACTACCTGCCTGGAGTTTGCATGTTTTCCCTGTGCCTGCGTGGGTTTCCTCCGGGTACTCCGGTTTCCTCCCACACTCCAAAGACATGCTGGTAGGTTAATTGGATGCTGACTAAATTGTCCCTAGTATGTATGAATGTGAGTTAGGGACCTTAGATTGTAAGCTCCTTGAGGGTAGGGACTGATGTAAATGTACAATGTATATGTAAAGCGCTGCGTAAATTGACGGCGCTATATAAGTAACTGAAATAAATAAATAATGTTATTACCGCTTGCCGACCGTATAACATATACGGCGGCTCGGCTGCAACAGATCATGTACCTAGTACGCAATCTGACACTTCCGGGTAGGGGGCAGGAGGGAAGTGCCGCCGGAAACACGGACATGCTGTGATTAAACAAAGCAGATGTTGATCACGGTTAATCCATTGGCCAACACTCGCCGAATGTCATGATTTTACACAGGACCGAGCCCTGCCTATGTAAACAAGGCAGAGTCCTGTCCTGTCAGTGGGGAAGTAATAGATTTTCTTTCCCACAAAGCAGGGAATACAACCTATTACTTCCCCATGTAAAAGCAACTCCCATAGTACATAAAAACACTGACTAGGCACACATTTATTCCTTTGACTGCCCTAGATGTTTAACCCTTTCCCAGCCAGTGTTATTAGTATAGCGACAGTGCATATTTTTAGCACCGATCACTGTATTAGTGTCACTGATTCCCACAAAGTGTCAGTTAGGGGTTTATTTACTAAAGCTAGAGAGGGCAAAATTAGTCACAATTCTGCAGAGAAACCAATCAGCTTCTAACCTCAGCTTGTTTAACCTCTTGCCGACCAGCCGCCATCATTTTACTGTAGCAGGTCGGCACGATACTGCGAGCCGCCGTATCTATACGTTGGCTCGTGGGATTGGCATAGCAGGCGCGCGTGTCCGTTGCACAGCGGTTGAGCCGATGCTCGTGGCCGACGGTCGCGATGGCCGCCGGCCATGAGCGATCGCGGCAACGAGAGGCAGAACAGGGACGAGTAGGGGTGCAACGGATCAAAAATCTCACGGATCGGATCGATCCTCGGATCAGAGTCACGGATCGGATCGATCCTCGGATCAGCATAAAAAAAAACAAAACACACAAATCTTGTTACACCCACCGGAGTTTTAGATTTAAAAGCCATTTTCAACACAAAACCGAGCTTATATGCATAAATACAGTATTTGTGCATATAAGCTCAGTTTTGTGTTGAAAATGGCTTTTAAATTTAAAACTCCGGTGGGTGTAACAAGATGTCCGCTTGCCCCCTTCTCACTCTATCATTATTGTACTGTGCAGGAGTGTGGGGTGTAGCAAGATGGCGGCGACGAAATGTCACTTCCTGTCGAGACAGCGGCCACTTCCGGGTGTACCAAGATGGCAGCCGCTCCGGAGCTAGGCCGAAACCGGGGCCTTTCCTATGGCTGAGGCCCGAAAAGTGCTCCGCGGATCGCGGGTGTGCCGATCCGCGGAGGGTGATCCGTACGGATCACGGATCGGCAACGATCCATTGCACCCCTAGGGACGAGTGAGTGTAAACACACAAATCCCTGTTCCTTTCTGTGAGGTGTGACAGATCGTAAGTTTCTATTAGCTAGGAACCACGATCTGTCACTTCCTCTAGGTCAGTCCCCTCCCCCTACAGTTAGAAACACACACAGGGAACACAGTTAACACCTTGATCCCCCCTAGTGTTAACCCCTTCCCTGCCAGTGACATTTTTACAGTAATCAGTGCATTTTTATAGCACTGATCGCTGTATAAATGCCAATGGTCCCAAAAATATGTCAAACGTGTCCGATGTGTCTGCCATAATGTCGCAGTCCCAATAAAAATCGCAGATCGCTGCCATTACTAGTAAAAAAATAATAATAATAAAAACGCTATAAATCTATCCCCATTTTGTAGACGCTATAACTTTTGCACAAACCAATCAATATACGCTTTAGCAAAAATATGTAGAAGAATACATATCGGCCTAAACTGAGAAAAAATTAGCTTTTTAAAAAAAATGGGGATATTTAATATAGCAAAAAACACAAAATATTGTGTTTTTTTTCAAAATTGTCGCCCTCTTTTTGTTCATAGCGCAAAAAATAAAAACCGCAGAGGTGATCAAATACCACCAAAAGAAAGCTCTATTTGTGGGAAAAAAGGACGTCAATTTTGTTTGGGTGCAGCGTCGCAAGACTGCGCAATTGTCAGTTAAAGCGACACAGTGCCAAAGTGCCAAAAATGGCCTGGTCATTGAGCAGCCAAATCTTCAGGGGCCGAAGTGGTTAATTAACCTTTAGCAATAAAACCTGCAAGCTGATTGGTTTCTCTGCAGAATTATGACTAATTTTGCCCTCTCTAACTTTAGTAAATAAAACCCTTAGTGTCCGAATGTTTGCCGCAATATCACAGTTGCGCTATAAGTTTCTAATCGCCGCCTTTACTAGTAAAAAAAAAAATACAAATTTCAGTATATATCCCATAGTTTGTAGACACCATAGCTTTTGCGCAAACCTATCAATATATGCTTTATGGGATTTGTGTTACCAAAAACATGTAGCAAAATACATATCGGCCTAAATTTATGAAAAAATGTGATTCTTTCCATTTTTTATTGGATAGGTTTTATAGCAAAGAGTACATTTTTTTTTTTAATCAAAGTTGTGGGTCTTATTTTGTTTATAGCACAAAAAATAAAAAACACAATGGTGATCAAAGACCACCAAAAGAAAGCTCTATTTGTGGGGAAAAAAGGACACCATTTTTGTATGTGTACAGTGTCGCACGACTGTCCAATTGTCAATTAAAGTAACACAGTGCCGTATCGCAAAAAATGGCTTGGTCATGAAGGGGATTAAATCTTCTGGTCAAGTGGTTATAGCCCCTTTACAAATCATTGCTCTCACTTCTGACTGCTAGGACCCAAGGGGCTCATTCCAGACACCACATATGACCCTTGGGCTGCAGGGTGAGCACCAACACATGCTGTCTCCTAGCTTCTTAGTGTGCATAACAGTATTAAGTAAAAGAACCACCTCATTAAAGCCAAAACGTTATTTTCACCCTTAAATAGAGTGTAGTAACGATGTACAAAAGTACACCTACTACCAGCTTGAAAGAGGTGTATACTTATGCAGTTCTAGATAAAAATTAGATTGCAGTTTTTTCAAAGGGACTATCATTTTCTCCCACATATCACTTTAAGGTCTTTGATACACTTTGTGATGTAAACAGATTTGATAGAAATATGGTTTTAAGAAAACATTTTTCAGAGAATAATGCTGATGTTGACAACTCCAATTTAGAAATAGCCTTACAAAGTTCTGAAAAGCACTGTGCACCATATCTGCATTAGATCAGATGCACTCTGAATCTGTCCCGGAATACAGTCTGTCTTCTTCCAGGATTATTTATGGGGTGACAGATATTTCTACTCAGTTCAGCCGAGGAGTCCATCGTTGGATTCTTTTCATGAAATAGTGAAAAAAGAACTGATACAATTGAAGAGTATCTTTGTCTCTAAGGGACAGAATATTACTACAGTTGAACGAGCAGTTATTAATTCTTTGAGAGGTAAGACTGAGATCGTAATGAGGAATGCTGATAAGCTAGGGGACAGTTGTAATGAATTCATGTAAAGATGAAGCTCTAAAGCAGGTGCAGGACCCTACCACTTATCTAATACTTGATTCTGATCCAACTTCTCTTTTTGAGAAGAAACATTATAATTACATACAACCAGGTGAACAAATTGCTATTTTTAAATAAAAAAAACAGAGTTTTGATGGTGTCTTCATAGACTTCCATCAACAGCTTGGACCTTGAAGAAGGGGACATACCCCGAAAGCTTGTCCTGAAAAATTGTATGTTAGTGCAAATAAAAAAAGTATCACGGACAGTACTCAATTTTCTCTGTCACAATTGCACTAATACGGCTACAATCAAATCAAGTATCAACTTCCTAAAATTCCTAAGCTAGGGAATTTTCCTGAAGGATGCTGCATAGTTGCGGTCAAAGGTTCTCTCTCTTGGAGAGTGTATGCAGATGCCCATCTCCAACCTTTAGTCCAACATTTACTGGGGTACAGTAGAGATACACAGCCCGTTTTGGGCCCCTTGTCAAAATTATCTTAGAAACACGTCCATTTATGGGTAACTTTGGATATAAAAGTTCATTACACCTCTATACCCCACAGCCTTGCACTTCAAGCTCTGCAACTTATTTGAGTTAGTACAGCGGTTAGTGAGACGGTACAATATTTTTGGAATTTTGGTTAATCCATAATTATTTTCTATGTGATGGTACTTATAACCTGCAGAGATGTGGAGCTTTGATGGGGTCAACATTTTTGCACTCAGTCAAAGCCAGATTTAGACCTTGGGGGGCGCAGGGCACTTCAGGTTGTGGGGCCCTTTGACACAGTTCTTTATTACATTCTAACTGACAGTCAGACATTTTAAAAATGCATGGCACAACATCACATATGCCCACACATACGCAGTCATAGTACTCTATGTGTGGCTTGCTTGAGCCGCTAAAATTCATTTTTGATAAACGATACAACATACCAGTCCAGAGTTTTACTGAAGATGGCTGGCTAAATATTACTTCCCAAGATATATTTAATAAAAGAAAATATGTTTTTTATAGGACATTTTATATTGCGGCGACTCTCCTCATCTCTCCCACCCCTACTTTCTCTCTCCTTCTACTCTTCTTTTGTTTTCCTCTTCCATTGTTCCTGAACTTATCGCTAGACAACACCCACTAATTGTATTCCACCAGACCTTGCAACTCATCTAACCTGGCACTCCCTGTAATTAGCCCTCACTTACAGGAGTCGATTACAAATTGTCCCTCATCTGTAGCCTGCGGCTGATTAATTTTGTAATTTCAGTCATATACATACACCGAGTTGCTTCTCATTACTTCATTATCTTATTATTGTTACTTGGGTTTTATCAAAGTGGGCTGCGTCCTTACTTTTCAATCAGAACGTTGTGTAACCTCCATCCCCTTCTGTACACTTCATGTACCCTTTGTTCTTTATTCTTTAATAAAATATTTGAAAAAGGAAGACATTTTATATTGTATTATTATTTTTTTTTTTTACAAATATATATATATATATATATATATATATATATATATATATATATATATATATATATATATTTTTTTTTTATATTGTTTTATTATATAATTTCTGTATAGAGAGGGCTCCTTCTAGGGGGGCTCAAGGCAATTGCCCCTTTTGCCTTCTTATAAATCCAGCCCTGCCCTTAGTTGCCAAGCTTTATATATGTTTGTGGGAAGGACTGCAATTTGCAGGTAATAATCCTTTTGGAGATATAATGCTGAGTTATGTTCATTTCAATGGCAACCTTCTGATGATCTAGAGTGGTTCAGATGATCTCCAGCAATTTCTGCTATACAGTTCATTGATGATAATATTTTGAATTTGTCATTCATGCATAATTGGAGTAATTTTACTATTACATTTCCTGGACCTTACCTTAACAAGTGATACCAGTGATACCATCTCTGGGTTCGTTAACACCTCTACCTATCAAAAGTCAATGTCTGGCATTTCCATTTTGAGAGCCAATAGTTGTCATCCAAACCATATAATTAAGGCTATCCTTAAACTGGAATTTTTCTTTAGAGCTCTCTGACATTGTTCTTCTACTAAAAAAGTTGAGAAGGAGGCCGATACCATCACTTTACACTTAAAAGCCAGAGGATATCCTAGCTGGTTAGCAGAAATGGGGAAGTAACAAGCAACATCTAGATCTAGGAAGGAGCTAATCTAGTTTAATGTTAACCCCAACAAAACTAAGCAGAATTAAATAAGTGCACCTACCTTTGTTACTACATACCCAAATGAATATAATGAATTGGTTGGTGTTTTAAAGATAAACTTCCTTATATTATATGTGGATCCACAAATGAAAGGCTGTAGGTTTTCAGTCGCAGAGCTCCAACTTTAGGATCCATATTTACTGATGTAAATGTTAAAATAAAAGTAGAACTTGACTGTCAACTAAAGGTTCCTATAGATCAGTTCCCTGCAGGCACTGCCGATGTCATAGGAAAATGAAAGAGGTCTTTTCATGTGCTTCAGGCAGAGTGGATAAAAATCAATGATTTATAATATAAAAACAATAATAATAATAATAATAATAATAATAATAATGATTTAAAAAAAAAAAAAAAATCGTATTTTTGGGGGATTTAAATCAGATTTTTTAAATTTTTTATCAAATTTATTTTTATAAAATGCTTTTGGAGTAAAAATATATCTAAAGATAGTTTTCTATTTAAGATACATTAATAATTTTGTTTATTCAGCATGAAATGGAGCTTAGTTATGTAGCATAAGGCTGTATATTCTGCAATATTTACATTTTTGGTAAACTCATTCAATAAAGCCAGGCTCTGCAAGCTGAGATAACATGCACTGCATTGATGCATTCACACAATTTCACAGTAACCATGAGATAAAACAAAGGAATATTTCTGTATCCCATTGTTTTGCAAATCTATGTACACTAAAAACTGTATGATTGAAGAGAAATGCATCTGTACCAGGCTATAAGTGTGAGGAGGAACGGCAAGCAGTAAAAATGAAAGTGAAACTTTCTAAGCAGGTTATAAACCTTGTAATCTTTCTGCACATAGCTTGAAGTGCTTTATTCCTCCCTTAAAGTGCAAAATAGCAGCAGGCCTTAAAAGAGGCCAAGTTTGGGAATATTTACTAACCTGGCAGCTTATTATTCTAAAAAAGGAAACCTTCATTTTGTGTGTAAATATTAAAGATTCCAACTACCAGCAAGACTGTCCTTACATTTAAAGAGCACCTGTCATTTCAGATCCATCATGGCATGGTTAGCCGGCATCCACTCACCTGCTGCCGCCACGTCCCTCACCTTGTTGTGTCACTGCCGCATCACCAGCCGCCCCATTAAAGTGAATAGAACTGTCGAGTCAACAGCGGGTCAGAAGAGGAGCCGCTGTGGGACAGAGATGACAGTTGCTCTTTAAAAACTATGATTTAAATCAAGTTGATTTAAATGAAGCCCAGTGATTTAGTGTTGAAAATATGTTTATTAACATTTTCATAGAAAACACAGTGAACAAAATAACGTTTCATAATCCAAGGACAGTCACAAGCAAATATGTGGTCAGCCCAATGACTATCGCCCACAGCTTGGCTCACGTTCTCTGGTAGCGTTAAGCTAAAGTGAAGGACGGTCATTTGGTACAAGAGGTGGTTCTGGCTAGTAAGCCTTGAAGTTCATGGTATAGGTGAACACATATAGATTGTAGAGAGTAAAAGAGAAAAACTCAGTTCGGAGAAAGGAGGGAGAGAGAGAGAGGGGAAGAGGAAAAAGGGGGAGAGATGGGATGGGTCGGGGAGAGACGGGGAATATGCTAGGGAGAGGGAGAAGTATCCCAAATCATGATTTAAATTGACTTGATTTAAATCAAATCCACCCTGGCTTCAGGTGAGAGATTTCCTATTGATCAATGTATTATTTGAGGGACTAAAAATGTGATCTATGTCATCTTATGTTTGCAGTGTAATCTGCAATATGGCAGATGAGCACTACTGTGAAAGTCGGACACATCGCTGTTGAAAATTTCCAATGTGTCCCTACATTATAGGGTCATGCACAATGGCGATATGACTTCCTTTTTAATTCACAGTCTGGAATGGGCGCTGCCGAATCCAAGAGGTGGCAATGTCCATAGCACGTTATTGCAGAGGGAAACCCAGGGGATTTCACATTTACAGACAAAACTTCCACTAGGTCTTAACTACAGGTGGGACATGAATTTATTTTTGAAAATGTTTTGGTCTTGTTGTCACTTACTAATGGTAGTCTCTCTGTGCTTTATTTTCTTGGTTTAACATTGCTTATTGAGAGTTACTTAATGCATGCGAGTAGTTAAGGTTTGTTTCCACTCATAACAGGTGCTTACTTTTAAAAGGAGTCACAATTTTTTTTTTACTTTTAACTTAAAAATCATATTTCTGCTAATCAATGCAAAAAAAAAAGCAAAGACAAAAAGCAAAAAGTTAAATTCATGGTGATTCAATATTTTCTGACAAAGAAGGCAAATACTTTTTCGGAGCACTATATACACATATTTTTAGTAGTATGCCAGCATCTGAAGGTTTATATGTAAATTATATAATCCTGGGTCAGTGCAAGCAAACGCCCTCTAGATAACCTAATAATAACTGCCAGGGTTTCTGCATGGCATTAACTACATGACATCCAGGAACCAGCTGTGGAGTGTGTAATCATGACAACCAACTGCAGATCTATTCTTGAACATACTAAACTAGGCTTTCGTGGCTATTGTGTTAAAAATAACATTTTGCTATCCGTTTTTAGGAACCCCTTGCTGATTTGTATAAAGAAGGGGTAATTATTCCTATAGCAGTATTTTTATCAATAGAAACAAAAGCAGAATTTCACATTTGTCTAATTCCCCGAAATTAGGGCTTTCCCTTTGTTCTTCGAATTCTACGCTCTACTGGCTCTATAGGAGCTGTGTTATTAAACTAGGCTGCTGGGTAAAAGGGAGCAGCCTCACCAGCCCAAAATATATATATATATATATATATATTAATGGACAGCTGGTCAAAATTTTTATAAAGAGCCCAAAATCTTTACATACCTAGTGCCATAATAATACTTCAAAGCCAAAAGTTCTATTTTTTTGGGATAGCATGGGGAAGTGTTGAAACCCTTGCCAGCTTTTTTTTTTCTCCTCAAAAAGTGTTTTATTAGAAAAATCCAGACTTTTTTGAGCAGTGGAATTATTTAGTTCCAACAGGTTTCAAAGGTCACACGGTACATCCAGCAGTGTAATATTTAAATTCTCAATGAACCTTATACTTCCCTTTGGTGCTTAAGACAGCATGGTAATAATGTTTTTTCCTCCCCAATGGTGGGGTGTTTTGACATAATTAAGGTGAGATAGTGGTAGATTCACTTGTTTCCCTGTCAAGTTTTGATTGCTGTCTATGTCCCCATTGGGTAGAAGGATGGAGAAAGGCCGTGACAGTGAAAGGCTAGTCTTTTTTCACGCTTACTGCAATGTCACTGGCATTGGGCATGCAACTATTTTAAGAATATTGCTTTTGAGGTATGGTATGACTTTTTGTACCCGCTGGCAAGATTCACCCCCTCCAAATGTTTAGGTGACAACTGTCTAAGACGCATGTGTCAAACACAAGACCATGGGGCAAATCCGGCCCACCAGGCCATTTCCTGTGGCCCTCGCACCCATGGCTTTTTTTAAGCTGGAACATGGAAGCTCTGGCCCTCCGCTCCCCACTGCCACTTGTAGACAGGAGCCTTCTATGTTTACAAGGACAGCTTTCCTCTCGGTGGCTCTCACAGATCCCTGCCTGCCCTGCACTCATGGTGGGAACAAGGAGATGCAGATACAGTGTGGGTTGGGGCATCACATAGTAAGCTGCACTGTGATCCCCATCTGTCCCCCCGGTACACAGATGCCGACCATCAAGCTCCCTGCAAAGTACCTATTCTCTGAAAAAAAAAAGCCCTGGATAAACTTATATAGTCTCACAGATACAACTGGCCCTTTGAGGGCAACTGTAATGCTTATGTGGCCCGCAGTGAAATTGAGTTTGACACCCCTGGTCTAAGAGATTTCTCCTAGCATTGGAAAAATATCTCTCACTTGTGTCTCTAGGATTCAATAGATAACACACGAAAAAGAAAAGATAAATTAAAAATGACAGACTTTAACCATTCCCAACTCTATCAAAATTAAATATACGTACTGCATTACTTTTTTCATTGACGTTACATAAAACAATTACTGTATTTGTCTGAATTTTCTCCTGGTTGCCAGTTTATTACTAAATAGTATCCCAATGGGGACAAGAAGGCTCAGTTAATGTACAATTTAATTTCCTGTAACTCATAGGCTTGCTTTGAAGGTGACTAGGTTAGGTTCAAGACTGCAAATAACAGTAGCAAATTGGCGCTTGGTGTGAAGTTCAGTTTTAAATATATATATAATACACTAAATAGCATAACATTATATTGCATAAAGCAATCACCTCAGTTTACTCCAAAATGAAAAGCATTTTTAGCATTTACTGTACAGGGTATCCCATGTGAAAACCAGACAGGTAGATCCCCATGAGACAATAATATCTGCTTGTGGCAATTTCGGTGAAAAATATTGCTTTAATAAAGAGATATTGAGCAGCTACTGTAACAAACAGAAATAAAATACAGAAACACTCGCAGCTCTCATAAAGGCTTATCCACATTTGATTGAATTTATAAAGCAGAACCAGCTCAATACTTTAATGTTATGTTTTTCCTTCTTGCTGAACGGTCGATCACAATACACAAAGTATGTCTGCAAAAACAGCTAATGTTTGTTCTTTGGTTGAAGTGAGATGGGCCGTTGCAGGTGTGGATATGGAACTTTTGGTGTATCGGTGTTCTCTTTGCGCAGAGAGGGGAAGAGCATGTGGTCATACTCTACCATCAGGTCTGTTGCCTGTGGGTTCCAAAATCAGTTTAAAGCAGGGCTTTTTTTCAGCAGGAACCCAGAGGAACGCAGTTCCGGCACCTCCAGCACTGATTATATGCAATGGCAAGGAGTGCTGGGATGTGTTGGAGGGTCTATTAATGTTGGCTGCGGGGGGAGCTATTGTTGTTTGGGTAGAAGAAATCTACTGTTGAGGGAGGGAGTCTATTGTTGCTGGCTGCTGGAGAGTTTATTGATGCTGGCTGCTTGGAGATCTGTTGTTGCTGATGAGGTGGTATTTTGTTGTGGGAGTCCATTGTTGCTGGGGGCGGATCTATTGTTTCTGGGTGAATCTACTGTTGCTGGGAGGAAGGTCTACTGTTACTGGCTACTGAGGATCTATTTTCTTTACTTTTTATTTACAAATTCCATAAAAATTATTCAGCACTACCAAATGATACTTGGTTCTGTATTCTCTAAAAGAGGTGCTACTGGGAGGTGGGTAGAGGGTGGAGCCAAGGAACGGTGCTCAGAGGTGGGTAGGGGGCGGAGACAAAGAGTGACTCAGATAGGGGGAGTTCCTGCACATATTCTCTGAGAAAAAAAGCCCTGGTTTAAAGGATTTGTAAAGACATGATCCAAATTTACCCCCGAACCTCCATTTCCTCAACTAGAGCAGCATTCCTCAACCTTTTTAACATGGAGAGACCCTTGACATAAATGTCCGGTCTCAGGCAACCCCTGCTGATAAATACTACAGTATATTTACAGCTCACTTGATGGTCACTTGGAAGAATGCTCCTTACATTTAGGGAAATCAGGTAGAATGCCCTTGTACAGATAGCTAAAAAGATCATTGGTGTCAGTGGTTATTATCTAAGAGTCAGAAATTGCTGGCCAGAAAATATGGCAACTACAACCCATTAACAGAGCAGCATATTATGTCACATGGTGACTCACTAGTACTGTAGAGTAGTCACTAAAGCTTTTGCTCTAAAATAAAGAAATACTAATACTTTTATAGCAAATATTTAGAAACAATATTTTACAGCACATTTGATTCAAATTGACTACAAATGTTTGAGGATAACAAAAGTGCCTTCTGTTCCTGCAAATTGGGGACTTGTTAACGTTCTTGTATGATAATAATAAAATAAATGCACTGTTATCAAAAAACAAGTGAATTAGTGAATGGATAAAAAATGATTGTGCTATTTTTTAGAAGGCCAAGCCGCAACTTCCTGGTGGATACACACAAGATAAACCTATAAGTCACACTAAACCTTCATATATGTGAATTTACATTACATCAAACGCCTATAGCGCTAAACTTTGATATATAAAGTGACTCCATGCAAAGACCAAAAAAATCATAAATTGATTATCACATTATGTCATATTAATAGATAGTCCAATATGTTGAAATAATTTCCAGATGTGAGACTAGCACACGATACACCCAAAAGTCGTGATTTTAGAAAGATGAGACCTCAACCTCTACACACACTCCGACTCCAAATAATCTTCTATTTCAGGAGATCACACGCGCTTGTGGCTTCATACCCAGCTCAGGCCTTTAGGAAATGTGTGACAATCCCAGCGTCCTCCAGGGTGTTGTCCTTCAAAGGCACGTATTGCCAATTGTTCCCCATAAAAGACCTGGCTGGTGGGACAGACTTGGTTCATAATAGAGAAGCTGCAGGACGAGCATGTTTGGGGCGGATGACTCTGCGTTTTAAGGCTTGTATCTCTCCTCTCCTTCTCTGAAATACATTCTGGGAATTTAGGTCTTCCCTTCTTGGAGCAATTTGCGAAATGAGACAACAATTATAAGTTACATAAGATTTTACATCATCTTTTTATGGGGATCAATTGGCAATACGTGCCTTTGAAGGACAATACCCTGGAGGACGCTGGGATTGTCACTGCATTTCCTGAAGGCCCAGGCTGGGTATTAAGCCACAAGCGCGTGTGATCTCCTGTAATAGGAGATCATTTGGAGTCGGTAAGCGGCAGTGTGTGTATAGGTGGAGGTCTCATCTTTCTAAAATCACGACTTTTGGGTGTATCGTGTGCCAGTCTCACATCTGGAAATTATTTCAACATATTGGACTATCTATTAATATGACATAATGTGATAATCAATTTATGATTGTTTTGGTCTTTGCACAGAGTCACTTTATATATCAAAGTTTAGCGCTATAGGCATTTGTTGTACAAGTTCTTGTATAATACCATCAACCCAACCATCTCCATTAGTAGTGATTAGTGAGCTATCAGCATTGCATACTGTATTTTCTGAGGTTTTGCTCTGTAAGTTATCCAGGGCATCCCTTCACCCTCTACACAGATGATGATGAGAATCATAGCCAGCTGAGCCATAGAACAAAGTGCTGAGATTTCTCTGCTGCACCGCTAATTGCTGAGCATTTGAAGGTTTACAGGTCTCCTTAGGGACTGATACTAGAGCAGCACACAGGCTGATCAGTGAAGATAGCAGAATGGCAGGGTTCAGGGTACACCGTGTATTTTACAATTCAGCTGCTTCCACATTATGTTAGCCTCTACATGGGTCTGTTATGTGTCAGACGGATCTATACACCGACTCAAAGGTGTAAAGTGAACCCAATCCACAGGCAGACAGAATAACCTTAAAGGCAGGTCACAGACTTTTGACTTTTTTTTAAGATATATGCGTCAATGTAATCAGAAGAATGGAAATAATCTTATCAATGGGTGTAAATGATTCTATTTATAGTTTTTAAGTACATATGTACATGGGGTCACCATATTAGTCTTTACACATGCAGGTTCTGCTTCCTCTGAATAGTGCTGCACAGCGATCGTCTTTGCTTTTTCTCATTCTCAGTACAATTCATCAGCTCAGACTAACTAAAAGCAATGGAGTTGATTTACTGAAACCGGAGAGTGCAAAATGCGGTGCAGCTGTATGTGGAAACCAATCAGCTACCAGTATTTTTTTGTCAAAGCTTTAAGTGTAAAGCCTCGTACACACGATCAGATTGTTGGCCAACAAAACCATGGAATGTTGTCTGAAGGGCGTTGCCCCAAACGTGTCTTGCATACACACAATACAAACAATGACGAACATAGTGACGTGCTACGTCGTTTTTCAGCTCTTTAGCGCCACCCTTTGGGCTCCTTCTGCTAATTTTGTGTTAGTAGAAGTTTGGTGAGTATCGATTCACGCTTTTCATTTTGCACTTTTCATTTTGCGCTTTTCAGTTAGTTTCTCAACGGCCGTTCGTCAACCAGCCATCAGAGGAGATAACGTGTAATTTATTATTGGCCTTGGAGTTATTGCTTTGACATTATTTTTTTGGTTGAATAATGATTTGATTTGTTATATTTTCTATATTTTTGGATGCATAGAATGAACTTTTTGGTTACGTTCTATTGGCAGATAGCATGTCTAATTTTATTTGTTTTCTTTTTTTAATGCACAATAAAAAAAAATGTGGAGAATAATACTTGGCTGTGTTTTACTTCAAATGACAGTTTGGGAGTAGGCACTTACATTTTAAAAAATACAATGTAAAAATGAACAAGGGACACCAACATAGTTGTATCTTTGATTTTAAAAATGACGGCATAATGGTGTTGTGGTAACTTGCCCAAATAAAAAAAAAAAGAAGCATAATAATATTATTCTTGATATCACTAGAAAAAAAAAGCCTTTGAAAATTTGTTTGCAATAATTCCATCAGTATCACCAGCAAAGCAGCTTCATTATTATCCTATTAAAGAAGAAGAGAATTGTGCGCTGCATTGGGAGATTTCATAATTTGCCACTTAACAAATGTTAATTCTCCATTACAAATGCTAGTTTACAAGACACTTCTGGCTCGTCCCGTACTTTGGACTTTTGTACACACGCTCGGAAAATCTGACAACACACATTTATTAGCGGAAAATTTTAATCCCCATCCCGATGACCTGGAGCGCAGTGATCTCCTGCTCTGAGCCCTGCTATAGCCACGTCACTGGTCTGGGGCTTAGAAATCCCCCCAGCTTTCACTCTTCTTCTTCCCCACTGACAGAAAGGGCTTTGCAGGATCTGATTGGTCTGCACCACCCATGTGATGGCGGCAACCAATTAGAATGCTCCCAAACATATCTCCTGATGAAGTACGTTTTGGAGATTAAGCTGCGGGGATTTCTAAGCCACGGACCTGTGACGTGGCTATAGCAGGGCTCAGAACGGAAGATCGCCGCGCTCCGGGTCAGCGGGCTGGGGGGCGGTGGAGGGGGTCCTGTGTAAGTTCACCTTACAGATTTTTCTGTAAAGGTGAACTTACACTTTAACTGAACAAGCTGGTGTTAGAGGTTGATTGGCCACCATGGACAACAACCAGATTTTGCTCTCTCCAGTTTTAGTAAGTCAATCCCAATGTGATGGAGTTGATTTTTACTAAAGGTATAGAGGCTGTTCACTTGGCAAGGTGGTATGAATACTTTTTCGAGGCACTGTATACCCAAATAAATTTTTTATCATTTTTTTGAGACAGAGAGAGCTTTTTTTTCTGTGGTATTTAATCACCATTGGGTTTTTATTTTTTGCTACATAAACATAAAAATACCAAACATTTTCACAAAAAAAAACAAAAAACAAGTTTTTCTTTGTTACTTTTACTGTTGCTGTCTTTGTCTGGATAGAATGCTTACTGGGATATTGTTTTGGCTTTTCAAGTTGAAATTTTCAAAGTAGTTTTCCTGCCAGCAGAATGTCTGGTTGATGTATAAATCACGTGACCACAGGCCCCTCCACCTTTTTCAAAACACAACCCATCAGGCAGTTACTGAAACAATTTAAAGTATAACTAAAGTATACCGGTAACTTTTAAAAAAAATTGTGGATAAAGTGAAGAGGAATTAGAACACTTATCAGTTTGTATTGCTGTCAGTACCCCTGTTAGGGAGATTCGCCCTCTCTAGTTGTCCTGTTTATCATTATCGTTAAAAGTTAAAGTATAAGAAAATACCAAATTGTGGGTTGTACCCAAAAAAGTAATAGAGGGAAAATCTTCCAATGGGGATACTAGTTCTGGTGACCTGGGGGTCCCCAATGAATTCCCTTAATTTGTAGGGATTTCCTTTCACTTCCTGTTTGGCTCTGGGGCACAGATGAATGAAAAAAAAAAAAAGTTTTACGTATAGTTCAACTTTAACATGGGATCTAAATATGATCTTCCATTATGCTCACATAAACTAGCTGAGATGCCACATTTTATCTTATCTAACAGTGTCCCTGTCTAGTCTACATCATTTACGCATTTTTCATGATATAATCTGTATTTTAGAGATGCCATATTTATGTCAGATTGTCCAAACAGCATTGACAAATCTTACTTTCAATGTGCCTTAACAAGCAGATTTTAGACAAGGAGACATCTGTGGCTAAGTAGTAGAAACTCTGCCAGGTCTGGGAGGTCTTACCAGTCTGATATCCTCTGAATGTCGAAACAAATAGGCACTACGGGGTTTTGTTCATGTCAATTGCTTTGCAGAGCTGAGAAGGTAGCAGTGGCGGTCCACCCATAAGGGGCGCCCGAGCGCCGCCCCTTCTCCCCACTCCACCCCCTATATACAATGGCCGCCGCTGCCACCTTCTATTCATGCGTTCAGTCCCTTTCAGGGCACCGGGTGCATGAATTACAGTGACAAGGTTTTTATTTTAAGCACCTGATTAGAGCCAGAGGCGCTAATAGGCTTCAAAATCGGGTGGGCTCGGGTCGCAGAGGATGCGTCCGGAGCCCACCCAGGTGTGTTACAACAGTGAATGAATATTCGCTGTTGAAACAATGATCCTCAATCCGGCCAATCAGAAGCGGATGTGAGACCCATTTTCCAATTGGCCAAAAAGAGAATACTTCCGATTGCCCGCTGAGGAAGAGGGAGGAAACGGAAGTTGCCACCGCTGCCGCCGTGATGACGTGGAGAACGGGAGGCCGCAGGAGAACAGCAGAATAACGGTAGGCCGCAGCGCAGGGGAAGCCTTCGGTGATGGGGTAAGTGCCGACCGACGGGGGTGGCATACTGTCCCCCCCCCACCAAAAAAAAAAAATTTCCACCGGCCACCACTAGTGGGTAGTATAGATTGTCTGAATATATTTCTTTTCAGGCTAGATTAGTTGAAAGATTTGAAAAGTCCCAAAAAAGCAATATTGCAGAAAAAACTCTATCCAAACTTGTGCAATGCTCTTAAAATTTTCCCCAGCTCAGAAATGCAGCAAGCCAAGAACTATAAAATATTATCCATATTTGAGGATTTGGAATAGAAATATAAAGAGCTTAAAAGATATCAGTTTGTAACCACAAATGTGAATACTGTTCAGTGTGGTTTCCCCCCACTGTTCAGTAGCTGTAATGTAGAGGAGACCGCACCGCTCTGAGCTGTGAGTCACGTTTTGCCACATCAAAGCATGCGGTACCCAGCCACGGCCTCTATGAGAGTTTTATTCACGTCATTCTCTACACATGGCAGACTTCTAATAATCATAATTTATACAATACGATGTATAAGATTCCAGGAGCAAACACACTGTCTGTACAAGAGGCCAAGAATGTCCGTCAGACAGGGAATTATTTACCGCAAGACACTAAGGTCAGCAGGGTAGACTCACAGCACAGACAGATACAGAAGAAAACCATGTCATTAAGTCATCTTGATTCAGTCATCTTTTCAGTCAGTCTTCTTGAGATAAATATAAGGTGTGAGCCAGTCAGGCTCTAATGTCACCCCAACATTGGGAGCTTGCTGACAGGAGGAGGATGCAGAGTGATTATATCACAGTAGAGATACTCCTTTACTGTCCAATCAGCAGGCTGAGGAAAGACTGCTACCCGAGTTTTTATTCTTAGAAAAATAAGGTCAGTAACCTGGCTATGCTGTGGGTGCATAAAACACAAAACAGGAAGAACATCTAAAATGTGCTATAAATGCTATAGGTGCTGTTAAGGTGTGGTTACAGAGCATTACCATTTAAATCAGGGCCGGGACAAGGGGCGGGCAGAAGGGGAGGCTTCCCTGGGCACTGTGCTATCATGTGAGGTGAGGGGCACCACAAGGAGGGGGTTTCTATTGGAAGGGAGAATTTGGGGGTGGGGGGGTGTCAGGGGATAAGTACTGTTCTAGAAGTGGGAAATATGGGGGGGGTGCTAACAGTGTGATCTAGGGGGATTTATGTTGGGAGAGGGAGTGGGGAGAATATTTGTGATGGGGGGGGGGTTGAAGTGGGGGGGGGGGAAATGTGCACTGGGAGGGTATATTTTAAGGGTAAAGGGTTTGTGCTAGGAGGGGTGAATGTTTTTTTTTTTGGGGGAGGGTAATGGAGCTAGGGGGAATTGGGGGATGGGGGGCAAAGATTTGTGCTGAGAGGGGAGATTTAAGTAAGGGGGTAGATTTATTCTGGGAGGAGGGGGAGTTTATGCTTAGGGGGTAAACATGCAGATTAGTGTTCACTGTCTTTGTGGAAGGTATTTTGGTGACACATAATGTTCATACATCTTGGGGTGGGGGGGCAGTTTGGCATGTTTGCCCAGGGCTCTAGATGTCCTTGTCCCAGTACTGATTGAAATGACAAGCGTTGATGCCTCAAGAAAGTGTCATGCTGCTTAATTCTTAACACAACACTAGGCAACCGCTATTGTGTGTACTGCACTGTTTGGTGCCCATAGTAAAATTCATGGCAGGTGTTGATGGGTGGTTATGAGACTTTAAAAATGCTGAATAAATGCCACTTAAACACATAATAAATTAGCCCTTTCTGACATTCTTTTTAATAAAAGTCTTGGTGTGTTAGTTTTGTAAGTTGAGCTTAATGGCCATTAAAAGAACACTCCAGTCAAACTGCAAGATTTAGGATTGATGTTCATGTAGGGATATACATGTAGGGATATAAGCCTGCCCAATAAGGGACTGAATTCTCCAGGTTAACCCACCATGTAAAATCTTCTAGCCAAGGGTAACTGTCCATAATGGGAATTCACTCTGACTCTATAATTCTGTAGGGGAAATCCAATTCCACCCATTAGAGTGTCTCAGCAGGCCAATTACCTGCACCTTATCATACTACAGCTCCACCCCGTGTACTTCCGCAAGGGGCTGGAATTACCCGGAGGCCCTGCTGGATCTGGCTGTGGGATCCGGGAACATTATTACATAAAATTTGGGTTAAAAGCTTATTGCTATTTGAATGATTCTCTCACAATGATACGTCCAAGACACCTGTCCAGAACAAATTCATTTATACTTCATTGAAAGCAGAGAAAAGAGCACATGCATGGAGAAGCCTCACTGACTGCAGTGACTGAATCATTTGACTTCTTTATTGAAACTGATTAGGAAAATTCTCACAAAAGGAGTATTCAATGCTGCCTTCCCACAAGATACGTACATTTTGTTTAGTTGTGGACAATTTAGACCCCTTTCACACTGGGGCCGCCCGTGCGTTTGCGGTAAAGCCCCGCTCATTTTAGCGGCGCTTTAACGCTGTTTAAGTGCCGCTTTTCGGCCGGTAGCGGGGCGCTTTTAAACCCCAAAAAGGGGTTAAAAACTCCCATTTTGTGGTGCTTCTGAAGCGTTTTTTAGGCGCAATGGGCAGGGCATTTTGGGAGTGCTGTATGCAGCGCTCCCAAGCCGCCCCAAAGATGCTGCTTGCAGGATTTTTTCTTACGTCCCACAAGTGCACCGCCCGGATCCCATTGCAATGAATGGGAGGCAGTTTTCAGGCGCTTTACAGATGCTATTTCTAGCACCAAAGTGACTGAAAGAGACCTCAGTGTAAAAGGGGTCTTAACCACTTCAATACCAGGCACTTTCCCTCCTTCCTGCCCAAGCCAGCGCTGCCGCTTTTTAAATGACAATTGCACGGTCATGCTACACTGTACCCAAACAAAATGTTTTCATCATTTTGTTCCCACAAATAGAGCTTCCCTTTGGTGGTATTTGATCACCACTGTTTTTTTTTTTTTTTTGCTAAACACACAAAAAATAATGTAAATTTTGGAACAAAAAAAAAAAAAAAGTTTTTTTTCGTTTCTGTTATAAAATTTTGTAAATAAGTACGTTTTCTCCATCACTGAAGGGCACTGATGAGGCTGCACTGATGGGCACCGATAAGGCGGCACTGATGAGGTGGCACAAATAAGGTGGCACTGATGAGGTGGCACTAAAGGGCACTAATGATGGGCACTGATATACAGCACTGATGGGCACTCATATGTGGTACTGATAGGCGACACTGATGGGCACTGAAAGGCTGCACTGATGGGTATTTATGGGTGACACTGATGTGCACTAATAGGTGGCACTGATGAGCACTTATAGGTGGCACTGATGCTTGGCACTGATGGGCATCACTGATATGGAGGCACTGGCAGGCATTGCTGATGGGCACTGATTGGCATCATATGTGGGCACACATTGGCATCCCTGGTGGCCATGGGTGGCATACCTGGTGGTCATCAGTGGTGGCCATTCCTGGTGGTCCTGGTGGCATCCCTGGTGGTCCTGGGTGGGCATCCTCGGGGTGTCTGTGCTGATAATCAATCAGCACAGACATGCCCCTGTCAGGAGAGCCGCCGATCAGCTCTCCTCTACTCGCGTCTTTCAGATGCGAGTGAGGAAAAGCCGATACACAGAATTTCCTGTTTACATCATGATCAGCTGTGATTGGACACAGCTGATCATGTGGTAAAGAGCCTCCTTCAGAGGCTCTTTACCGAGATCAGTGTTGCGGTGTGTCAGACTGACTCACAGCACTACCGATCACCCACGCCGGCCTGTTATCCTGATCACGTCATATGACTTCTGGTCAGGATAACAGAACCACTTTGCGCATGTCATATTGCTGTATGGCAGGCGGGAAGTGGTTAAAGTCCAACTTAAAGCGTAACTTCACTTTTGTTGAGAAAAAAACATTCCCCTCTAGGTGACCTATGTACATTTCAAGGATTGTAACAACCTTTGTTGCAGATTCCTACCCTTTGTTATTCTGAAGAAATCACTGTGTTCTGTCTGTACCTCTGTGCTGAGAAGGAATCCATGTGTGTTTGTCTGTGCCTCTGTGTGGAGTGGGTCTAATGGGAGTGGTTTCATAATTATCAGTCAGCTGTGGAACCTGCAGAGCACTAATGAGGAAAGCTGCTGAGCCTGCATCCCTTTAGACATGTTCCTATTAGAAATATCTCACCAAAAATGAAATTTTTGTTGCAGGAGATGCCTGAAATCTGACTTGTATCTTAGGCAGACTTCTGGGAAAATTGTAGATTGAAAAGGAAAGGTAATTTTTAATAACATTCAATTACAATATGACTTGTATCGCAATTTTACACGCTATATTATTTTGTCTTCATTTGCTATTTTTTCCCCCACTAAAGTGGAGTTACCCTTTAACCTTCAGTTTGAATGAGCTAAATACATTCAGGTGCATCCAACCAAAAGGTGTGCCAAGTCTTAAGCCAGCCATACATGGATTGAATCCCGAACAAATTATGATTGTTAATTATGAATGTTCATTTGGATTTTCGCAGCAACAGTCAGTTTTCGTGCCACCGTTGAATTTGAGTGATCGGACATGTTTGAAATTCTTAGGAAAATTAACAAATTTCTAATCAATGATGGGAGAATTGTGCAAGAAATATCATCGAAAAAGAAATGCGCATGAGCTGAGCTGTGACCTGGAAAGAAGAGAAGGTTCCCAGCCATTCTGTAGCAACATGAGGTGAAACTGAAGGCTTGGTTGGTTGAATTTTGAAATCAACGGTGGCACCATCAGATCACAAAACACATGAAATTTCTTGATTTTGGAAAGAAAATTTGTTCAGAATTAGACCCATGTATGGCCTGCATTACAGTTTGCTTTACCAAGAAGACAGCCACAGCCTGAGTAGAAAAAACTGTCCTCTGCCAGTATGCTGCAGAGAAGGACCCTTGCTCTCTGTGGGGAAGCAGTGTTGTGCAGAGATCGGACATGCCCCTTCTAAGTATAACCTATTCCTCTGCACTCAGCAGAGCTAACACTCCCTACTGACTGGAGAGCTCTGGCTCAACAGGTGGTATGTCCTCGGCTTCCATACAGAGAGTATGCAGCCTGCTGGCAGGGGACAGTCTTTTCTACTCCGTACACACGATCAGACTTTCCAACAACAAAACCGTGGACTTTTGTTCGAAGGGTGTTGGCTCAAACTTGTCTTGCATACACACGGTCACACAAATGTTGGCCAACAATTATGAACGTAGTGGCATACTCAACGTACGACGTGGTTTTTCAGCTCTTTAGCGCCACCCTTTGGGCTCCTTCTGCTAATTTCGTGTTAGTAGAAGTTTGGTGAGTGTTGATTTGCGCTTTTCTTTTCATGTTTTTCATTTCGTGCTTTTCAGTTCACCAGACATGTTGCGGAAACGGAGGAGAT
Source organism: Lithobates clamitans (assembly GCA_037952925.1). Lineage (NCBI taxonomy): Eukaryota > Metazoa > Chordata > Amphibia > Anura > Ranidae > Lithobates > Lithobates clamitans. The sequence continues at coordinate 9,965,196 of JBBGZY010000292.1, read as the reverse complement.
AACGTGTTATTTATTATTGGCCTTGGAGTTATTGCTTTGGCATTATTTTTTTGGTTGAATAATGATTTGATTTGGTATATTTTCTATATTTTTGGATGCATAGAATGCACTTTTTGGTTCTATTGGCAGATAGCATGTCTAATTTTTTTTTTTTAATGCACAAATAAAAAAAAAAAAAAACTATAATAATATAAATTCTTGATATCACTAGAAAAAAAAGCCTTTGAAAATTTGTTTGCAATAACTCCATCAGTATCACCAGCAAAGCAGCTTCATTATTATCCCATTAAAGAAGAAGAGAATTGTGCGCTGCATTTGGAGATTTCATTATTTGCCACGTCACGAATGTTAATTCTCCATTACGAATGCTAGTTTACAAGACCGACCACTTCTGCTTCCGAGCATGCGTTTCTGTACTTTGGACTTTTGTCCAACGGACTTGTGTACACACGATCAGAAAGTCACACATTTGTTGGTGGAAAATTTGAGAACATGCTAGCCAACATTTTTTGGCGGAAAGTCCGACAACAATTGTCCGATGGAGCATACACACGGTCGGATTTTCCGCCAACAAGCTTACATCCAACATTTCCCATCGGAAAATCCGATCGTGTGTACGCGGCATTAGACTGCACACATTTTGTTCTGATGCACCTGCAATGTATTAGGCTCATTTAAACGGAAGGTTCAGTTTGGCTTTACACCACATATTCTCATAACTCTAAGCACAGAATAAATAATAGTGGAATCCAGCTGAAAGAGAATGGCACTTTCATTGTAGTCTAGTGGAATAAGGTAAAGAAGACACAACCTACGGCAGGGAAATCTTGCCACTGGGATCTCAAAGAGATAAAACTGGGCCATTTAATCCAGCAATGACCACTGAAGTTTAATGTTTTAGTTTTAGGGGTAGATGGCTTTCAATTAACTCTTTGCAGTCTACTGAGCATTGCTGTTCAAGTTACTGAAAAGAAGCAGGTCTCTTTAACATAAGGACCTATCTTCTATAAATTAAAATTTGTTAAGCCTACAACAAGACCACAATGACATACAGATTTCTGGTTTTGCGGAAAAGCAGGCTTGATTGAAAACGGTGAGCAGCTTCCATTTATGATCTTCATGAATGAATGAATTCTCTTTGTCGAACAAAGGAAAGTGATTACATACAGCCAGTAAAGGCTAAATATTGTGTTCAGTGCGTTCCTCTGACTTTGAGGGGTCAAGGTAGGCTCTATCATCCAGACACAATAGGATTATAATGAACGTATGAGTATAGAAATATTATAGCTACCTTCTATAACCTTTATTTCCAAAAAGAACAGGTTCCAGGCTGTCATCCAGATCATGGTGTTAGTATCTAGTGAGTTGCTGCCCTGGAACAAGCACCCAACCAGTAAAAGTTGAAAAGTGTAAATTCCTTCCCTCCATACTTTTTCTTAGTTGGGACAGTTCTTGAACCATGGAGTACACTTCACAAATTCAATTTATGTACACAGAAGGCCCATTCAGACTTGAGTGTTGCAGTGTTAATGCAATGAATGGTAACGCTTTGTGTGGTGCATTGAGGTGCTATTCATTTAGAATGGAACACAAAAGCACAATTAAAGTAACAGGCAAAGCACCAACGCTGCAGCATACATATTGTGCATTGTGGTGAGATGATAAGGGGTCATTTACATTTTCTTCTAGTTCATTACCATGCATTGGCAGCTGATTCAAAATTAAGAGGCTGTCTTATTTCAATGCAGAGTAATGCGAGACACAGTGAGGTTGATTTACAAAAACTGGAGTGTGCAAAATCTGGTGCAGCTCGGCATAGAAATCAATCAGCTTCCAGGTTTATTTGTCAAAGCTTACCCAGATAGCGAGCAATTAAGCCGCAAGTTTGAAAATTACTTTCTAAGCTTTTTCTAGACTTGCCAGGCTTCACAAGTTTGTTGCACAATTGCAGCAAGTCCGCATTGCATGACTTCAGATCAACTTTCTTTGCAAACATTCTGCAAGTGTGCTGCAAGTTCTGATTCAGTTGTGCAATAGTCATCCCACCACAGGGGGTCACTGTGACTTGCAGAGCTCTTGGTGTAGACTCATCACTGCAACACTGCTCTTGCTGGAGACTTGCCACGCAATTTTGGAATTATAATCACAAATTAGAAAAGTGTCAACTAGAACTTGTGCTTCAAGTGCTCTGTAATGCCGCGTACACACAAGTGGACTTTCTGGCAGACTTGGTCCGGCGGACCGGACTCCATCAGACAATTCCATCGTGTGTGAGCTCCAGCTGACTTTTTTTCCCCAAAAGTCAGACGGACCTAGAAATAAAACATGTTTCAAATCTTTCCGACGGACTCGAATCCGGTCGAAAAATCCGCTCGCCTGTATGCTAGTCCGACGGACTAAAACCAACGCTAGGGCAGCTATTGGCTACTGGCTATCAACTTCCTTATTTTAGTCCGGTCGTACGTCATCACGTACGAATCCGTCGGACTTTGGTGTGATTGTGTGTAGGCAAGTCCGTTCGTTGGGAAAGTCAGTTGAAAGTCCGCCGAAAATCCGTCGGATAGTCCGTCGGACCAGTCCGGTCGAAAAGTCCGCTCGTGTGTACGCGACATAAGTGTACAACATGCCAGTGAAAATGTGAAGCAAGTTAACAGACTTATAATTCAACACTGCTACACATTTATGGCAAGTTATTCTTGCTATCTGGGTAACTGAACAAGCTGAACTTAGAAGCTGATTGGCTACCATACACAGCTGCATCAGATTTTGCACTCTCCAGTTTTAGTAAATCAACCCCAATGTGTGTGTTTAATGCACTACAACAATTATGCAGGGCACTTTGTGCACTTAAAGGGGTTGTAAAGGTTCACTTTTTTTCACCTTAATGCGTCCTATGCATTAAGGTGAAAAAACATCCGACAATGCCGCCCACCCCCCCCATCCCCCCATTTTACTTAACTGACCCCTCAAAAGTCCCGCGCTCGCTCCCGACATCCTCTTCGCCGCTCAGCCTGGCCGTTGATTGGCTACAGTGGATAGATTAAAAGCAGCGCAGCCATTGGCTTGTGCTGCTGTCAATCACATCCAATGATACGGCGCCACGGGGGGCGGGGCCGAGTTATACAGTCAGCGGCTATAGCTGTATCACAGGAGTGCGCCGGCAAGAACTAAACACCATGTGAGAGAGCTCGCATCAAGGTGTTTAGTTCTTGCGGGGAGGAGCTGAGACAGCCACCGAGGGACCCCAGAAGACCAGGTTTGGGGCCACTCTGTGCAAAACGAGCTGCACAGTGGAGGTAAGTATAACATGTTTGTTATTTAAAAAAAAAAAAAACCTTTACAACCCCTTTAATTGTGGTTCTATTCATCAAAACAGGAGTGTAGTAGGAATTGCAAAAATGCTGCACCTCACATCCCATGCATTGTTGCATGCTGCATTATAAAAAAAGGTCACATATGCTTTCTGACTCATTTCTGTGTGTTAGCAGCCCATTCATTATAAATGTATTGCCTTGATCAAACAAACAATAATGTGCAACATAATCCGTATGTTTTCAAAGTGTATCTATGGCCCAAACTTTTTTAACTTTTGGATAGAGAATGAAAGAAAAAATTTGTGTGCTGTCTGTATACCATTGGGGAAATTTCACTCTACGTCCTGTCCCAGTTATGCAACAGGAAGTAAGAAGTCTCCCCAAGTGAGGAGAATTCACCTCTTAGACATCTGGCCCAGGACAGGTATTCCCTATTGGAAGATTTCCCCTGACCTCTCGTGTTGGGGACAACTTTCAATTTTTGGACTTCCCTTCACTTTCTCTCTCAGTGGCAATGGTCACCAGCTCAAACGGCTGCTCAAACCAGCTGCTGAACATTGCTAGCCAATTCAGTCATTGTTTAAAAATTCTCACTATCGCCTGAGTGTACAGACTTTGTACCTCTATTTCTTCAAGCCCTGATGAAGGGGGTGGTGTACAGCCCCCCAAATGCATTGGTTTATATATAATTTCTGTTTGGAATAAATCCATTTTTAGATTAGAACCTGTATGGTGTGGTGTTTCAATTCCAGATTTTCCTATCCCCATCACATCCTAAAGTGACTATTAAAATCCTTTGGTATTCACATATCCCATAGTTATACTATCATTATAGTATATGGATAATAGTAAAAATACAAAACCATTCTTTAAACAAACTTCAGGCACCCAGAACAGTTAATTATTAGAGAATTAACAAGATAAGAAATCCAATACATTTTGGGAGCTCACAAAATTCTGCATAATCAGGGAGATTTCATATCCATTATTAGTAATATTAATGGTTTACCTAGTGGTGCTAATATTGGATGCAAAATCTTCCTGATGATGGCGGATGGGCCCCCAAAACACGTTGGATTTCCTACGTTGTTAATCCTCTATTAATAAACAATTATGGGCTCTATCCTAATTGATGTGGCTAACTTATGGCTACCTACTGGATTTACTTAAAGGGGGTTCTTCGTTTTATTGAAGCATCCTCACCAAAGTGAATGCGCTCTACTATTAAAGCAGAATTGGATCCATCGATTTAACTTTTTCTCAAAACAGATACATTCAAGGCATGCCGTGAATGTTAATTGTCACAGTTGTTTGTGCTCTCAACTGAACTGTCAAGCCATCAAATGGCTGGTGTCATAACCAATCACATGTGCAGCACAATAACAACTGCAGATCACACACAGGCCAAGATGGCAGCTTCCTTGGCTGTAACAGTTTAGACACTAATGCCGCGTACACACGAGTGGACTTTACGGCAGACTTTGCTCGGCGGACTTTACGCCGGACTTTATGACGGACTTTCCAAATGAACGGACTTGCCTACACACAATCCACCAAAGTCCGTCGAATTTGTACGTGATGACGTACGACCGGACATAAACAAGGGAGTTCATAGCCAGTAGCCAATAGCTGCCCTAGCATGGCTTTTTGTCCATCGTTCTAGCATACAGACGAGCGGACTTTTCGACCGGACTCGAGTTTGACGGATAGATTTAAAACATGTTTCAAATCTAAGTCCGTCCAACTTTTGAGCAAACAAAGTCCGCTGGAGCCCACACACGATCGAATTGTCCGACGAAATCCCGTCCGTCGGGCAAAGTCTGCCGCAAAGTCCGCTTGTGTGTACGCGGCATAAGAGATTGGACATTAGGAGATCTCAGCTCCTCTTATCTATGCACAACAATAAAAACTTGATAGAGGGCCAGACCCTTCCACACACTTCCAAAAACAAGGTTTTGCCTAGAGATACACTTTAACGTACCAGCAGTTATAGCCATTTCTAGACAAGGCATCCAGATACAAAAAATGAAGTCCAAAAAACAAACCAACGCCACTCAACAGGTACAAGAAGCAGGAACTTACCCAGCTGTGCCCCTGAGTTAGCGTAAAAGTGAAATATTTATGATTGACTGAACCATACCTTTTAAAACCCACCCGTTCTGACAATAACACACTCCTAATTGGCCTCCCAGAAAAGGTTACAAAGCTGTACAAATGTTTATATTACCTCTGAAGGTGGAATGTATTTTTCCACAAAAGCAAGCAAAGCTATTTAGCCATGTAAGCCAGCACTTTACATTCTTTTGTTGCAGGGAAAAGATGAAAAAAAAATTCTTCGGGTCAAATGGGCTCCTCTAAAACTAGACACAGAAACAGCAGCAATAAACTTCCAGAAAAAAGAGACAATTGAGAGCTCAGTCTGGAGAGGTTTGCTTCTGTATATTGCATTTCACTGCAGATTTAATGAAAATACCAGGACTTTTATAAGGGAAAAAGGTAGAACATCAATGGTAGCTCAACATTGATCAAAAGATCAGATGTGACAACTCAGGGATACAAAGAGAAAAAAAAAAGAAGAAGAAAAATATAGAAGAAGATTAAAAATAAACTACATGCAGATGTAACATAATTTATATTGGTTATAGATTATAGTGGTTGTAAACGCAATATGAACAAAACATACCCTTCTATACAGGCATACCCCACTTTTAAGTACACAATGGGGTTTATTTACTAAAGCTGGAAAGTGCAAAATCAGGATCACTTCTGCATAGAAACCAATGAGCTTCTAACCTCAGCTTTTTCAATTAGCTTTGGTAATAAAACCTGGAAGCTTATTGGTTTCTATGCAGAAGTGACCCTGATTTTGCACTCTCCAGCATCAATTTATAGCGATCAGTGTGATTTCTGTCTTCTCTTTCCTTCCTTTTCTACCTGCATGAGTCACTTCTGACAGTTTATCCTGACACCAGGCAATCCTGGGAGGCAGCCCCACCTACCTCCAGAAACAGAAGGTGATTGTCCGCTTCAGCTGTGCATGTTTCCCTATGAGACTATTTAGGGGGGGTCCATTCCTTCCACTCAGGTCTAAGATTACACTCAGCTCCATGTAGTGTGTGACATCAGAACCAAGCCCCTGCCTCTTGTGAGCTCAGAAACACCCTTTGATCTATATGTACTTTAGAAGGCTGTAGACAAAGGAAGACTGAAGAAAAACAGGTAAAGCCTCTGTAGGAGGCTAGTCACTTTGGTGGGTATATGTAGGGGTTTAATATTACTTTAATTTTTTTAAAAAGTGTTTTTTTTGTTTTTTTTTTAATTACAGCTAGTATAAGTATTCTATGCTATTGATTTACTAAAAATGAAAGTGCAAAATCTGGTGCAGCTCAATTAGCTTCAATGTTTTTTTTTTGTCAAAGCTTAACTGAACAAGCTGAAGTTAGAAGCTGATTTGCTACTATACACAGCTGCACCAGATTTTGCACTCTTCAGTTTTAGTAAATCAACCCCTATGCATTCTTCACAATGTATACTTTCATGACAGGTGGACTTTAAACTCTCAGCCCCACCATGTGCCCCCCCAATAAGAAAAAAAAAATCAATGTCTAAGAGGGAGAGAGTCCCCAGTCAGCTCCTGCTGGTGATTCCTCCCCCCTCCCTCTGCTTGCTGACTCTGCATTACGCGAGCGCTCACACAACCACGGCCACCCGATCTGCTCCTTCCCCTGCATCCTCATTGGCAGGGAGAAGAGCGAGTTGCAGGAAGGACTCCACCAGGACTCTCAGTTACTGAAAAACAGACTGATTTCTCCCATCCTTAGGACAGGAGAACCAGCCTGTAAATTCCAAGAGATGCCAGACCAGCGCTGTCAAAAGCAGGGGCAGGACAGCAAGAGGAGGCTGGGAAACCCCACAGTGGCAGAACACCAGGGCCCGGAGGCAAGACAACCTTTGCAACCCTGATAGTTCTCCCACTGCTTTGGATCCTTATATTTTCTTGGTATGCTGGTGACATATATATCTTGTTTTCTGCCACCCTGGGGGACCCCAATACAGTAGGAAGGGAGCTCACTGCAGAACATGTGAAAGGGCCGTTGTGGGGTCGTAGTAAAGGGCCCCAGTATATATTTATATATCTATATATCTATATATATAGATATAGATATAGATATATCTATATCTATATATATACTATATATATATATATATATATATATATATATATATATATATATATATATATATATATGCATTTTATAGTTGCCCCCTACTTTTGTCCCTGTCCCCCCATGTGCCCCCCCTAAATATGAAAACTGGAGATGCCACTGATTATATGTCCCATCATTACAAAGACACGGCTGCCTGCATACGTCATTTGTGATGTGTGTTGGAAATTCTAGAGAGACCAATAGACTACAAACAATATCATGTATAGACTAGATCATTAAAGGTACTTTGACCTTGGCATATATAAAAACACCATTCAATACAGTTACGGTATGTACTCATTCAAAAATTATTAAAGTGCATCTCTAGTAAAAACATTTTAGACTTTTTTTTTGTCACCTGTTGGGATGACTTTTTACTTTCTGTCCTGGAGACCCAACAAGAAGTAAGTGGAAATCTTCCAAAATTGAGGGAAATCCCTAAGTAGTTATCATTAGAAGATGTGTCCCTTTTAGAAGATATTTTAGAAGATATCCCCTTTTATTTCTTTTTCATTGACAACTGCAACATTTTCTATTTCCCATCACTACTTGTAACATCTCCACAGCAGGAACAAAGATGGCAATAGAAACCCAAACAAGATTCCAAGCATCCCCTACTCGATGCACTACTAAACTAAAAAAATCCTGGCTAGAGATACACTTTAAATGTAGCTTAGAGACTCAGCACCCTTTCAATCAAGGCTCTAAAACTTTCTATACTTCTGTCAGGCCAACATGCTTAGGAAAGAGCACAAGAATGACCTCACCATTGTACTAATTCTCCTTTAATATCCAGTCTAGGACCTGGCTGCAGTGGCGTTGGTAGGGGGTGGCTTTTGGGGCTATAGCCCCGAATCTGGGGCCCATAGCCCCGAGTCTCTGCAGGGGTCCCCAAGGGGAGGGGGGGCTCTCTGGGGTTCCCTGATGTAAAGGGAGCTCTCCAGGGACCCTGATGTAAGTGGGGGGGGGGCTCTCTGGGGATATATATACACACACACTTACGTACCTATATTATATACATGTGTATGCCCGCCCAAGCATATGTCTTTCTTTACTACGCTGCTATGGGCTCTAGCCCCAGATCTTTTGTAGACCTAGCAATGCCCCTGCCTGGTTGTATTGCTTAACTGCACAATTGGATCACAAGACTGGCTGAACTTAAATAAAAGTTCCTATGTATTTCAACTATATATTGTGCTATTTGATGTGAAGCCAGCTGCAAAGGACAGATGTTCTGTCCACATCTGCCCTTTTGTGGTACGTTGCCGGAATGCTGCTTTGTCCTGTAAAACACATAATATGCACAATGTCCCACAATACACCTTAAATGCACAGATGTGAAAAGGGCCCTACGGGGCCCAAAATGTTTCAGCGGAAGGTCCTAGACTGGGGACATGAAAGCAAGAGTCATTATCGTTATTTTAGGTTCCAAACGCTCTTTCTAAGGTCACGCAAAAAAGTTGGGTGGGGAGGCACCTTGAGAAATATACACAAGATGGGAAAGGGAGGGAGTGCCCTTATAGAGTGGTATATATCTGATATCAAATAATGGTGTTGTGGGCTGGTTTTGACTTACATTTGGTCAGGTTATTCTAACTGCAAAACAGACACAAACATTGCCGATGCTTCTAGTGTTCGGCAGGCTGTTCAGTTCAAAGCTGGTCCCATTATACAGTGCAATTTACCAATCAGCATCAGCCGTACATAATATGTCCGTCACTCCTTATATCCTCGGGCATGACAAGCTCATCTGATTGACAGACAAATTCTTTGGGGGTCCATGGTGACTGTTTTACCGCCAAAGCTTACTTGTTTATTTGGAATCACAGCGTGGCCCTGACAGGCATAAAGCAACCAGATGGAGTCAGGAGGTTGGAAGTAACGTTCATATCTCTCCGAGCTGAAGAAAGAACAGAGATGTGTCATCACTTTGGGTGAAGACTGAACCATCTGACCGAATGATTGACGCCTTGATTGCTGCAAAACGCGACAATTTAGACACAATTTCATCTTGTAAAAATGCGCAGTATGAACTATTCTGGGTGTTACTTACGTTACACTGACTCTTTTCTTGCACTGACTTTTTTTTCTGCTTTTGCCTTCATGAGTATAGGTATTGTAAGTATTAAAAATAAATTGCATACATTTGTATCTGTATATTGTACCATTTGTGGGGACAGGAAACTTAAACTCCAGGCAGATATAAAAGTTAGACATTAAAGCAGCTCTGTAATCGATAATACACCACTGCGATGAAAGCAGTTTAAGTATCTGCATTTTACAAGGGATTTATTTCTTGCAATCCCTGTACAACAGAGCTCAGACCGGGGGAAGGAGAAGCAGCACAACTAGTCAACTAAAATGTACTGGAGATTTAGTCGACTAAATACGACTAATAAAAAAAGGGGGAACAATCAGCGCAAACTCAAGAACTCAAAACATGCAAGCTGAACACTATAGGAAATCACCAAGCCTAAATAAATAATGCAAAAACAGAATTAGTGCAGCGCATAAATATCAGTCTATGTAAATAAAAAGGGAGAGAAAATCCCTTGTGGCATGAAGAAGAGAATAATTCTTCTGTACACAATGATGTAAACCTCCACCTCAGACATGCGAATCTGCTTACCGGATAGGGTGGACCTCTTGTTACAGGTCAAACTTGCGTATAATCAAGAAATCCACGACCACTACATGGCCCCGCAGATGAACGCTCCAATGTGTTGGCAAGGGGGATGTCAGCCAGTATCATTGGAAAAGGCATGCAGCAATGCAGATGAGGGAAGGGAAAACTAAGTTCTAAGTGCACTCCGTTTGAGTAAAGGATAAATCCAATAAATGCTTTATTGATGAAAAATATAAACAAGCGCTGAAAGCATATTAATTTAAAACTGTGGCTCAAACCGCACACATTACAAACAACTTGCTCACACCGAACAGCTGAGATGGCAGCGGGTGACGTGTGGAAAAAAAAAAATACTAAATACGACTATAACTAAAACAATTGCAGAAGAAAATGGGACTAAAACTAAAATGCCATTTAAGTCAAAAGACTAATGCCGCGTACACACGATCAGAATTTCGACCAGCAAAAGACCGATGAGAGCTTTTCATCGGACTTTTGCTGGCCGAACTCCAGCCAGCAAAAGATTGAGAGCATGCTCTTAATTTTTCGGTCAGAAAAAGTTTCTATCTGAAAATGCGATCGTCTGTGGCGATTCCAACGCGCAAAATTCCTACTCATGCTCGGAAACAATTCGACGCATGCTCGGAAGCATTGAACTTCATTTACTCAGCTTGTCGTAGTGTTGTACGTCACCGCGTTCTTGACGGTCGTAAGTTCAGCGAACTTTTGCGTGACCGTGTGTATGCAAGGCAAACTTGAGCGAATCCCGTTGGAAAAGCCATCATATCTTTTTCCGACGAGAATTCCGATCATGTGCACACGGCATTAGAACTAAGACTAAAACTAAATCGAAATTTGCTACCAAAATTAACACTGTTTAGAACTGTCAAGGCTGGGCTCAGCCCTTCCTTCTCTGAGCTGGCCGCTCAGCTGTCAGCGAATTGCCTGCTCCTATTTCTCCACAGGTACTCAGCTGTTGATGATATCCTGCTCGTCAGTCCTGCCTACTTAAGCCGTCCAGCCCAGAGGATCTCTGCCTTCGTCTTGGTCAACATCACAGAGACGCTCTCCTGCATTCCTGTTAAAAGACTTGCTTGGCTGACATCCCTTCTGGCTCCAGATCCTGCTTGCTGTTTTACTACACTCATCTCCCTGACGTCTGGCTTGTCTGGCTATCTGTGTCTTGTTTCCTGAAGTCTGGCTGTTTTGACCACGTTTGTTCTATTTACTTTTATTATTCAACAAGTGTGATTTAACCGTACTTCTGTCTCGGTCTGATTTCATGGTTTCTGACAATAACTCACGTTTATGGGGCACATTCATGTTGTAATTTCCACACGTTGTGTGTTATTTAGTAATTGGTTTGTTGATGCTATCCCAAGTATATATTGTGACATCACATATAATTTCCAGCGCGCAGGATATTACATATCATTTTCAGCACGTACGATATGTTTTTGCTCACATTGTTTATTGTGATTGATATGTAATAGCTACTGTATATTTTGTATGGTTTAAAGAGTGAAAGGAGCTGCACAGCACTACACAACTATTATAAATAATCTGCAACAAAGGACTTCAATGAGAAGTGGAGCTAGTGGTAGTGGCACAGAATACCACAACACCACCAATGTCCGAGACGTGAAAATGGCTGGAAACAAACATAAAAGAAGTAAAAGCAGCTATCGGCTGACCTTGCTGTAGTTATTGTCACATAATGTCACCTATTAGCTTCCATGGCTACAGTATGATTTTCTCATACTGTGTAGAAGGGGTAAAAACACTTCATGAGCTAAAGCGTAGGCTGTTCTGCATTAACCACTTACTTGTATTACATAAAAAAAAGCATTAAGAATCTTTAGAACATGTTACAAAAGAGTATTTGAAAGGTACAATTACAGAAGGATTATTTTCCCCCATACATAGAAGGCTTTCTGTGTTCAAAACAAATTATCTGTCTCTGTTTCGAGATTCAGTTCCCCCCTCTGGGTTTTCCACGCTGTTCAGGAGCATGGTACTGGGCTGGGTTTAGCAATCTTTTCAGCCAAGCTTGTGCTGACACAAATGACAGTTGGCATAGCTCCCAACTGTCCCTGATTTCGAGGGACTGTCCCTGATTTGGAGCAATGCCCCTCTGTCCCTCATTCCTCCTCATTTGTCCCTCATTTTGGTCTGATCTATATAGATGTATATGAAATGCACTTTTTATCTTTTAAAAATGTGTTATCCAGCGCTAAACCTTTCATCTGATTTCTAAATTTCTGCATTTATAAATTCCAAAAGCCAATATAAAGGAATAGTAGTGGTTAAAAAAGCACTTGTGGGCTTAACCAATCTTGGTTTTTTGTAAGGGGGTGTGGCAAGGGGTGTGTCCTATGCCTACATACTTTTGCTGATAGGTGTCCCTCATTACCATCTCAAAAAGTTGGGAGGTATGCAGTTGGAAATACAGAGGAAATCTTCCTGTCAGGGTTGTTCATGGCATTGACACCAGGAGTGGGGGTCAAACCCAGCCTAACTGCACGCAAAAACACCACTTTGGGGTAAGGTCACCGTTGCCAGAATTTAAGAAAAGCCACCCTGTAATTATTTACCAGTCTGGTGGGTGGTGGCTCTTTACTGGCTTGAGGAGCTTCACCTGTGTACAGTGGAACCTCGGTTTGCGAGTAACGCAGTTAACGAGCGTTTCGCAAACCGAGCACTGTATTTCTAAAATTCCTAACTCGGTTTGTGAGTGTTGTCTCGCAAAACGAGCAGGATTCAGGCCAAAAGCGATGTGCAGTACCGCTTTTGGCCTGAGGTGGGGGGCGCTGGAGCCGAGCAGAGCCGAAAGTCGCCGATCTGCGCCGTTCGGAAGTGCACGGAAAGGCCCGAGGACAGTTCGGCTGACCTCGGCAAACCTCAGAAAGGTTTGTGAACGGAGTCTTTCCGAGGTTTGCCGAGGTCCGCCAAAGTGTCCCTCGGGCCTTTTCTGCCGTTTCCGAGGCTCTCCGGCGGCCCTCGCCTCTAGCCGCATGCGGTATTGCATCCCATTGAAGTCAATGCGCAACAAATTATTTTCGTTTCCATTGACTTCAATGGGAAAACTCGCTTTGATATGCGATTACATTGGATTACGAGCATAGTCCTGGAACGGATTATGCTCGTAATCCGAGGTTCCACTGTATCTGAATCTGTAGGGTGAGGAGTACCTTGCACAGAAAATAATACACCTTGGTGGTTTGGTTCAAATCCTTATTAATATTCATAGAATAATACAACCAATGCATTTCAGGGGTTCGGGGCTCCCCTTCTTTAGAGCTAACACAGAAATTAAACAATATACAACATCCAACGCACTACTGGATACGTTGGATGGAAAAATTCTCCAAAAAACCGGAGAAAGAGAAAAAGAAAAGGAGAGGCTCTGACGTAAATTAAACTGGTAAAACAGCTAAATGCAAGGGCATTAAGTTCATTTTTCACACCAGACAGAATCCCAATGAATAAACCAGATCCTATCATAACAAGATAATTTTGCAACTTGCATATTTGCATATAAACCTGTATAAAGCTTTAGGTCTCCACTCAAGCTTCTGCAACCATGCCCGATGGGCTCCGCAATGGGTGCAGGCTGGGTAAAGAGTCCATGATGACTCTATGTAGTCTATAGGCAAAGAAGGTATCATGATCGCCCCACACCGTGCAAGCCCGTTCATCACAAGTAGTAGCAACATCAGCCCAGTTCTGTCTAGGCCTGATATATTTCATCCCACCCATGTGGCTTAGTCATGACTAAGCCCTGTGGGTGGGGTGAAACACGTTGGGGGTGTTGCATATTTGAATATTACATTTGCCTCCATTGGCTTTTGCTAAATTACATTTTGCTTCCCCCTTCCATGCGTCTCTTGACGTCAGCAGTTTCATAACTTGACAGGAAAGCCACCTGCAGGTGAAATTTTGGATTGTAAAATTATGTGGTTGAGCAATATTATATTCCAAGGCACAGTAAACAACATGAATAAAGCAAAAGAACAACGGGAAATGAAAATCGCTTATTAGTCCTATGCGGGAGGAGGAGTGATAGACCAAATTAAATTACATTTCTTATAACTGCAAGTTGTGTTACCGGATTTGACATGGTATCAGCCTCTTGCAGTCCCTGTATAGCAGAGCTCAAAGCAGTACAAAGAGCCAATCATATGCTAACAAGGAGCATGCTAAGAAAAGGAGAGAGCAGAGTAGCACAAAGAAGCTCATCAGTCTGCTGTTCCTCCCCTTACTGTCCAGTCACAGGCTAAAAATCAATATATTAGCATCTGGAGTAATGTTATAGAGTAATAAAACTGTTCATGACCATTGTTAATACAGAGGTTTTTAGACTCCGTATGATCTTCTCTATGAAGTGAAAAAAGTAAAGCCTAATTAAAGTCCCACACCTCCTTATCTTTTTATAGCCTACATATGTTATGATGTTAGATTTAATTTTTGCTTGAAAATGCCTTAGACTACACTCCCCTCTCCAATGCGCTAAGCTGGCAGAGCTGAGTAACAGTCACACCCCTCTGCATAAGTGTGCTCATACAGAGGAAGAGAGGAGGGGTGTCATACTTGGTCTTTTACTGACTGCTGATTCCTATTTTCACCGAGTCTACCTGCACATATCTAGACATCCTGCACAACAGGAAAGCAGAGATAAGAAGATGAAAATGAAGGTCATTAGTACAATGTCTATGACTGCACATCTATTTCTGTGACTTCAGTTTGGCTTTACATAAGAGGAACCAAAACCAATAAATCCCAATGGCTTGGCAATGGCAACATTTTAAATTAAAATTAGTTTTACATAGTTTCAATCACTTCTACAACAACATGATATTGCTTCATATGAGACAAACATGCTTAAAATGTAATATAGTATCCACGCTAAGTAAATCTTGGATTTTAATTTCCCAGCCTATCAAATTAAATGTTTCTGCTTTAATCATTTCAGGTTATACTCAGCATTTCCTATCAAGCAAGTACAACATGATTGCTTTTTCACAATCAAAACCAACTCTAAAGAAATAAATGTAGCGGTACGTTCCTAACACTCATTAGAAATGAAAAAGCAGCTACGAAACATCTTCCAAATTACAGAACAAGTCCAGTTAAATTTTACTAACTAACTACTGGATATACCCTGAGCTGGATAAGTGAGAACCTCCACAGACAACTCTAAGGAAACACTAAGTTTCTTAATGACTGCCACTTAAATGATCTCTTACCAAAATGTGCCAAAATGTCACCATAATATTACACAGACTTTTATCTTAATTATTTAAGTTTGCTTTTTTTTTTTTTGGCTCAAACAACATTTGGCAGTCCAAAAGATAATATAAAGCGGGCCATAGATGGATCGAGATTTGGCTGGTTCAGTAGGAACCGGACACATTTTGATCCGTCTATGGGCAGGCTGGTTGTACTGAAGTCAATCCATCGTTTGACTTCAGTACAACCAGACTGTCAGGTTTTTTCACCAGATCACTGACAGTGGATATAGCCATAATCGTTGTATTCTGCCAATGAGGAAGGCCTCCCGCGCTATCCACCGGCAGAACAAAGTGGCGTACTAACTGTGTTGATGGGGAAATCGAGCAATTTTCTTTCCTTCAATCTGTGGTTGAAGTACAGAAAATTGCATAATGTTTGGCCTGCCTAACTCTGTACACCAAACTGGATCTTTAAACGTTTGTTGAAGTGCAATTTAACTCAGTATATGGTTTTTTCCACGGTGTAAAGATAAAGGTAGCATTTAGCCGTCAACTATTTACAAAGCTTGATTTCCCAAAGACAAGACAAACCAACTTCAGAATCAGAGTAATATTACAGGATAAGCCCTCTGAAAGCTTCAAATTCAGTTTTAGATAAATGCTGGCAAACGGGGTGCCTTTACCTCTTGGGGACTGTAGAGTCATCTTTCCACCTCTTCCATTCCCAGCTCCACCCTCCCTGTTTTTTACAAGATAATTCCACTACAGAGCTGATAACCCCTTTTCAAGAACTCGGGGTCCACATGATATATAAAAAGGTAGTAAATGATTCAGTCTACCAGGATCCACATATAAGTCATAGCGTTTTAGGCAGAATCACTCCTAAATAGGAAAAAGTGACAGGGTCTCCTAAATTCAAACTCCCAACCCAATTCTACCCTTCTCGTGCAGTAATTTGAAAGAAACTCTTACTTTGGATGCAGAAGCAGAAGCTGGATTGCTAGCATTGCTCGTCACCGCATCGCTGCCAACCGTGGTAGCAGCAGTAGATGTTGGTGTAGGAAGACGGGATGGTACAATGGGCAGAGGCAGTAGTCCAGGCCTGTTGTTGCCATTTCCATTGACCGTACCGTTGACGTTACTCGTGTTCATGTGGTTGCCGTTTGAACTCCACTCCCATCTCTCCCAGCCACCGCAAAAGTCCCTTTCGAAACGGCTGTGCCGCGACATCCTCACCACCGACTCGTGGGCAGCTGCCTCCCTCTTCAGTCCTTTTTCTTCAAAGAGCACCTGAAATGTTAAAAGGAGGATTATATAAACCCGAACAGTTTAAATGAGAAGGCTTATTTATAGGTGAGTTCTATATGATAATTGATATGAAATCGCAGTATGCCCACTGAGTATAATGAGGGGGAAAAACTCTTATTTCCTTTACTATATAGCTGTGTAATTATTATAAAATGAAAGTTCGCTCTTTGAAAAGCGAAAAAAGAAAAAGTTCAGAAAGCAACTTGCGGCAATTCCTGCTGTTTTCATTTAGAAAATAATAAATCCTGAACCAATTACTCTTTGGTTGTCTTTTATAGCAGAATTGTAAACCACTAGATTAACCGCGTCGCTGGTATCGAGAGACAAAAGAGTCAGTGATAGAACCCCGGTTACATTTAGTAAATACAATTACGGTATGGATTGGCTTCCACGGCATAACGAAGGGGCATTCAGCACCATAATATGGTAATGGCTCTATTTTGTTATCACCGCAATGTGGTCATTAACGGTCTGCATACTACCGTATATATTTAATCATTCTCACAGCCACTGTGACGTTCATTTAAAATTAACTGTGAGACGAGACATCTGGTTTATTTTAGCTCATTTGTAACAGGAACAGCAAGGCAGACATCGTAACTACTGTTTATTAAAACACAATTATCACTTAAAGGGTCAGTCTGCTAAAAAGGCAGATTTTGGTCATAGCTAAGGCCTGGGGAGATTAGTCACCTGTTGGCCTATTAAATGCCTTGATGTCTGGCTGCTCCGATTCCACTCACTGGACTTACTCCCAGTAACACGGGGTGATCCCACTCTTGTAGCTGTATTCCCAAAAAATTGAAGGAAAAATATAATCAAAGACAGTGGAAACACCTGTTATGTAGAGTGTATCTAAAGCTCAAACGGTGATAGGGAATAAGAGCCTCTCAGCTTTTTATTGCTGTCTGTGTCCCCATGGTATCCATCTATTCACATCTATCTCCTTGTCTATCCATCCCTAAAATAATTGTAACAACTTCTCTCTTTTTATTTTGTAATTCTTGGAAAATAAAAGTTCTCAGACAGAGTTATAAAAATCCATTTATTTCTAAAATAAAATAGCATTTTTAGTATCTATTTATCTATCTATCTATCTATCTATCTATCTATCTATCTATCTATCTATCTATCTATCTATCTATCTATCTATCTATCTATCTATCTATCTATCTATCTATCTATCTATATCTATCCCAGGCTTCTTTTCTCCGAAAATAGGTACTGTAACTCAATTACGACCCCCCAAACTGCCCCCCCCCACACCCTCCAAACAGCATAAAATAGTGGGTGTGGTCAAATTTCACTAACAGTGGCAGAGTCTGATCTCAACCTCCCCCCCCCCCCTCCACTGCCCCCATCTTCTCCCAGACTCCATAAAAGCTCCACCATCTTACACATGTCTTACTTTTGTTTCTGTATTAAGCTGAAGCATCCAGTTGGCTCTAGGACATCCCCGAACACTGTAGTTGGCTCCGCCTCTCTCAAAAGCTGTCACTTGTAAACACAGAAGCCGGACTTCTGTGTTCACAAGTGATAGTGGTGAGCAGGGAGCAGAGGGACTGAGGTGGTGGACCTGAATTCCACCATGTTCCAGCTGCAAAAAAGCCCTGAATCTAGCTTAGAGCTGGGCGATTTTCTCCCAAAAAAAAATCAGCGATTTAAAAAAAAAAAAAACTTGATTCACAATTCGAATCAAGTTTTTTTTTTTTTGATGGACACCGCGCCGGTCCTGAGGAGCTGTGGGCAGGAGTTTTTAGGCGAGGCCGCGGCTTCGGCCTAGTCCGCGGCACCTGGCGTGAGAATTTATATTCGCTATTGTCTTCCTGATTCTCCTCCCGACCAATCAGGGAGCGTGTCCTGAGACCTGATTGGCCAGGGGTCTCAGGACCCACTTCCTGTTCAGCCGGGAGGAGAAGCAACAGCTCCAGAGCGAGGTCTCCAGGGACGGCTCACCTGCAGTCACAGTGGAGGGAGGAGGAGGGGAGATCAGAGTGTCATCCTGGATGGATAGACAAGATGTAGATAGAGAGATACACAGGCAGACATGAATGATAGCTATTGTTGCTAAGATAGATAGATAAGGACCGGCGGGGTGTCAGTACCGGTCCTGGTGAAAAAAAACAAAAAACTAAAAAATCGAGAAGAATCTATCTATCTATCTATCTATCTATCTATCTATCTATCTATCTATCTATCTATCTATCTATCTATCTATCTATCTATCTATCTATCTATCTATCTATCTATCTATCTATCTCTATCTGTCCCAGGCTTCTTTTCTCCGAAAATAGGTACTGGAACTCAACCACGACCCCCCAAACTGCCCCCCCCCCCTCCAAACAGCATAAAATAGTGGGTGTGGTCAAATTTCACTAACAGTGGCAGAGTCTGATCTCAACCCCCTCCCCCCCCCCCACTGCCCCCATCTTCTCCCAGACTCCTTAAAAGCTCCACCATCTTACACATGTCTTACTTTTGTTTCTGTATTAAGCTGAAGCATCCAGTTGGCTCAAGGACCTCCCCGAACACTGTAGTTGGCTCAGCCTCTCTCAAAAGCTGTCACTTGTAAACACAGAAGCCGGACTTCTGTGTTCACAAGTGATAGTGGTGAGCAGGGAGCAGAGGGACTGAGGTGGTGGACCTGAATTCCACCATTTTCCAGCTGCAAAAAAACCCTGTATCTAGCTTAGAGCTAGACGATTTTCTCCCCAAAAAAATATGCGATTTTTAAAAAAAAAAACTTGATTCACAATTCAAATCGAGTTTTTTTTTTTTTTTGATGGACACCGCGCCGGTCCTGAGGAGCTGTGGGCAGGAGTTTTTAGGCGAGGCCGCGGCTTCGGCCTAGTCCGCGGCACCTGGCGTGAGAATTTATATTCGCTATTGTCTTCCTGATTCTCCTCCCGACCAATCAGGGAGCGTGTCCTGAGACCTGATTGGCCAGGGGTCTCAGGACCCACTTCCTGTTCAGCCGGGAGGAGAAGCAACAGCTCCAGAGCGAGGTCTCCAGGGACGGCTCACCTGCAGTCACAGTGGAGGGAGGAGGAGGGGAGATCAGAGTGTCATCCTGGATGGATAGACAAGATGTAGATAGAGAGATACACAGGCAGACATGAATGATAGCTATTGTTGCTAAGATAGATAGATAAGGACCGGCGGGGTGTCAGTACCGGTCCTGGTGAAAAAAAACAAAAAACTAAAAAATCGAGAAGAATCTATCTATCTATCTATCTATCTATCTATCTATCTATCTATCTATCTATCTATCTATCTATCTATCTATCTATCTATCTATCTATCTATCTATCTATCTCTATCTGTCCCAGGCTTCTTTTCTCCGAAAATAGGTACTGGAACTCAACCACGACCCCCCAAACTGCCCCCCCCCCCTCCAAACAGCATAAAATAGTGGGTGTGGTCAAATTTCACTAACAGTGGCAGAGTCTGATCTCAACCCCCTCCCCCCCCCCCACTGCCCCCATCTTCTCCCAGACTCCTTAAAAGCTCCACCATCTTACACATGTCTTACTTTTGTTTCTGTATTAAGCTGAAGCATCCAGTTGGCTCAAGGACCTCCCCGAACACTGTAGTTGGCTCAGCCTCTCTCAAAAGCTGTCACTTGTAAACACAGAAGCCGGACTTCTGTGTTCACAAGTGATAGTGGTGAGCAGGGAGCAGAGGGACTGAGGTGGTGGACCTGAATTCCACCATTTTCCAGCTGCAAAAAAACCCTGTATCTAGCTTAGAGCTAGACGATTTTCTCCCCAAAAAAATATGCGATTTTTAAAAAAAAAAACTTGATTCACAATTCAAATCGAGTTTTTTTTTTTTTTTGATGGACACCGCGCCGGTCCTGAGGAGCTGTGGGCAGGAGTTTTTAGGCGAGGCCGCGGCTTCGGCCTAGTCCGCGGCACCTGGCGTGAGAATTTATATTCGCTATTGTTTTCCTGATTCTCCTCCCGACCAATCAGGGAGCGTGTCCTGAGACCTGATTGGCCAGGGGTCTCAGGACCCACTTCCTGTTCAGCCGGGAGGAGAAGCAACGGCTCCAGAGCGAGGTCTCCAGGGACGGCTCACCTGCAGTCACAGTGGAGGGAGGAGGAGGGGAGATCAGAGTGTCATCCTGGATGGATAGACAAGATGTAGATAGAGAGATACACAGGCAGACATGAATGATAGCTATTGTTGCTGAGATAGATAGATAAGGACCGGCGCGGTGTCAGTACCGGTCCTGGTGAAAAAAAAAAAAAAAACTAAAAAATCGAGAAGAATCTATCTATCTATCTATCTATCTATCTATCTATCTATCTATCTATCTATCTATCTATCTATCTATCTATCTATCTATCTATCTATCTATCTATCTATCTCAGAAATAATAGCTATCATTCATGTCTGTGTATCTCATAATAGCTATCATTCATGTCTGTGTATCTCTCTATCTACATCTTTTCTATCCATCCATAAAATATTCATAACATTTTTTTGCTTTATTCTTGAAGAAGAAAAGTTCTCAGACAAAGTTGTAAACAGGAATAAAATCTATCCATTTCTAGAATAAAATTTCATTTGTAGTATGTTTAAATAGAACAGATGTCTCCACCCCATGCTTCCCATATGTACAAGTGAGACTGCTGAGAATTTGGACATGATCTATACCCGGTATCTTGTGTACAAGCCCTGAGGTGGACTGTCTTAGCGCAGTCGTTGCTTCTGCTCAGGGCATAAATTGCCGAACGTATTTCGAGCCCAATGAGAGCGGCAGAACCACACAACAAATTGCAAACTTAATTTAGCTCTAACGTCCCCATCCTAGTTACAAGGATCATAAAAAAAAGAATTCGACTTTAAGTGCCTGCAGACCCTGAACTATTTCTGTGAAAAACACTGCACATTTATAAAGGATTTCTATGACTTCTATTCTTATGAAGTTGTATAATGACATTGAATTTATTTTTTTCTTTTTCAAGGATGCAAAACACTCTTAATAGCAAATGAATTGTCAGTGGAAACAAATGCGATTCGCCGACTGAAACCCCCTGAAATTAATAAAGCACACTCTGCAATAATACATCCTATTGTCACTTTTCATAGGAATGTGAGTTCTTTATAGAGACATTTGCTGTGATGTAAATGAAAACAAAAGCAGTTGCTCTCAAATCCTGCCATTGTTCCTTCTCCATCTTTCACACTCTCTGCCTGGATAATATTTGCTTTGCTTTTCTTAGTGATCCTCCACTATTTTCATGAATCTTCGCGCTGTTTTGTCCTCGCCCGCTTCTTCTTCTTATTATTATTATTATTATTATACAGGATTTATATAGCGCCAACAGTTTACGCAGCGCTTTACAACATGAGGGCAGACAGTACACTTACAATACAAATCAATACAGGAGGGATCAGAGGGCCCTGCTCGTTAGAGCTTACAATCTACAAGGGAGGGTCAAGTGGAAACAAAAGGTAATAACTGTGGGGGATGAGCTGATGGAAAAAAATGAAAATACAGTTGTTAAGTGTGGGTAGGATAGGCTTCTCTGAAGAGAAGGGTTTTCAGGGATCGTCTAAAAGTTAATAGAGTAGGAGATAAGCGGACAGATTGGGGTAGGGCATTCCATAGGATTGGAGAGGCTTTGGAAAAGTCCTGGAGGCGAGCGTGGGAGGAGGTGACAAGGGAGCTAGAGAGCAGGAGGTCTTGAGAGGAATGAAGAGAACGAGTAGGTTGGTATTTAGAGACTAGTGATGTAGCCGGGGGGCGAAATTGTGGATGGCTTTGTACGTAGTTGTTAGAATTTTGAATTCAATTCTTTGGCCGAGCGGAAGCCAGTGGAGGGATTGACAGAGAGGAGTGGCAGACACAGAGCAATTGGTAAGGTGGATGAGTCTGGCAGCGGCATTCATGATGGATTGAAGAGGTGATAGACTATGTAGAGGTAAGCCAATGAGAAGGGAGTTGCAGAGTGCAGAGGGAGTGATTGGATGTGTTGCTTGAAGGAGAGTTCAGAGTCCATGACTACACCTAGAACCTTGGCATGTGGGGATGGGCTTATAGTTGTGCCATTGATTTTGACAGAGAGATCATGGGAAGGGGCATATGGGAGGAGGAAAAATTATAAGTTCGGTTTTGGATAGATTGAGTTTGAGGAAGTGGTGTGACTGATATATCTGATAGTAAATTAGTGATATGTGAGGAGACAGAGGGACTGAGGGGTAGAGAAATAGATTTGGGTGTTGTCAGCATAGAGGTGGTATTGGAAGCCATGGGAGGCTATCAGTTGACCCACGGAGGCGGTGTAGATTGAAAATAGGAGAGGTCTAAGAACAGAACCCTGGGGGACCCCAACAGAGAAAGGAAGAGGAGAGGAGGAAGTAGAGTTGTAAGAAACACCAAAGGTGCGGTTGGATAAGTAGGAAGAGAACCAGCGAAGTGTACAGTCATGGAGACCAAAGGCGTGTGTAGTTTTTTGAGGAGGAGGGGGTGGTCAATCGTATCAAAGGCAGCAGAGAGGTCCAGGAGTAGGAGTACAGAATAGTGTCGATTGGTTTTGGCCGTTAGTAGATCGTTTGTTAGTTTTAGGAGAGCAGTTTCAGTGGAGTGTTGAGAACGAAATCCAGACTGAAGGGGATCAAGAAGGTTATTATCAGCGAGGTGGACGCTCAGTCGGTTGTAGACCAGACGTTCAAGGAGTTTGGATAAGAAGGGGAGCAAGGAGATGGGGCGTAGGTTGTTAAGATTGGATGGGTCCAGTCAGGGCTTTTTAAGTATGGGTCTGACAAATGCATGTTTTAGAGAGTTGGGGAAGATGCCAAAAGAGAGGGAGAGATTGAAGATGTGGGTTAGAGACTGTAGCATAGGGCCAGACGGTGAACGTAGCATTTGTGAGGGAATGGGATCCAGAGGGCAGGTGGTAAGGTGGACATTAGCAAGTAGTTTAGCAACTTCGTCTGTAGTGGTGGGGTTGAAAGAGGGAAGTAATGATTGTGCCTGTGGGTATGAAGTGTAAAGCGTGGAGTGTATCGGAACAGTAGAGATCTCCGCGCGAATTGTATTAATCTTCTGTTTGAAGTGATTGGCGATCTCCTGGGCAGTGAGTGAGTTGGCGAGTGGAGGCGGTGGAGGATCAAGTAGAGAGTTGAAGGTGGAGAAGAGTTGATGGGGACGGGATGATAAGTTGCTAATGAGAGTGGAAAAATAAGTCTGCTTGGCAGAGAGGTGGCTGGAATTATATTTTTAGAGGGCAGATTTATATTGGTTGAAATCTCTCTGAGACTTAGTCTTACGCCACAGGCACTCAAGAGCACGACTACGTTTTTTCAGACTTCTAGTATCATCTGTTTGCCAAGGTTGAAGGGGTCGGGGCTTGATTCTGTGTGTAGTGAGGGGGGCCAGTGAGTCCAGTGAGGCTAGAAGTGAAGCATTGTAGACAGAAGTGGCTAGGTTGGTGCAGGATAGGGGTGAGATTTTGTAGAGGTTGTTGATAGCAGAGTAGCGAAGAGAAGGGTTGAGATGACGTAGGTTTCTGCGGGTAACTTTAAGGCGGTTGGAGGGAGAGGAGGTGAAGGAAAGGGAGAGAGTGAAACTAATAAGGTGGTTCTTATGTGTTTATCATCGGTTGTGTGTCTATTAGGGATGAGCCCATAGTTTGAGTCGAATGTAAGTTTGGCTCGAACATCGGAGGTTCGTTTGTTCTAAAACGAACTGAACATATGGGTCGGAAAATTTGAGTGCCGCGGAACGTCCCATAATGCACTGCAAGATCGCAGTGCATTGCTGTATGATGATTGGCCAAAGCATGCACTTGACCTGCATGCTTTGGCCAATCACAGCGCACTCTGCTGAGAGAGCCATAATTGGCCAAAGGCAGAGTGCCTTTGGCCAATCATAGCTCAGGGGGACTAAATCCACGCCTCACACTATATAAGGCTGCTTACATAGCGGCCGTGTGTACAATGCTGTATCCTGGCCTAGGCCAACAAGGCCCAGGCCTAGGGCAGCACTTTGCAGGAGGGCAGCACAGAAAGAGTCCCCGCCAGCTTGCGCTACACTGTTAGTGTAGCACAAGTCTTATGGATAGAACTGGGCTGAGAGGCAAATTAGGCTAGTGCCCCCATAAAGCGGCCACATTGCTTCCGGTATAGCCAAACAGGAAGTGAGAGGAAATCTATGCAAATTAAGGGAATTCATTGCCCCCCCCCACTCCCCCCAGGCCCCCAGAACTAGTGTCCCCACTCGAAAATTTCAGGGCGGGTCTTAAACAGCAAGGAGTGTGGCCTTGACAAGAAGGGGTGGGTCATATTTAAATTAGGGGGTGCACAAGTTTAGTCAGGCCTAGGGCAGCACAAAACCTAAATACACTACTGCGTGTGTAGTGTTGTTGGCGTAGACAGAGAGATAGCTTGAGTTAGATTAGGCAGGCAGGTTATTCAGTTAGTGGCAGTGTATTTGATATATATATATATATATATATATATATATATATACAGTCATTCTAGTATATATATATATATATATATATATAGATATATATATAGATATATATTTATATATATATATATATCTATATATATATATGTATATATATATATATATATATATATATATATATATATATATATATATATAGATATATATATATATATATACTCTGCATTTAGCATAGACTATATATTCACTGTTTACTTGATATTCAGTCAGTGCAGGCAGTGTATTAATATATATATATACAGTCTTGTAAATACGGTATTATATGAGTACAGAAATATGAGTACATCCCTCATTAAGATAAAAAAAAAACCTTCTGCCTTTACAACTCCTTTAAGAGCATAAATTCAAGTTGTGGACTGGCATCTGGGTAGGATACTGTCCACACCTAGCTCACCCATCAGCAACTCCAAAACTGCAGATGTTGTGGGATGTACCTAGTCTGCATTGACTCAACAGGCCAGGGCTGTTTTGGTAGCAAAAGGGGGACCTACTCAATATTAGGTGGGTGGTTAATGTTATAGCTGATTGGTGCATATGCAAATAGAAGGTGGCACAGTGAGGGTGGCTTAGCAAGTTTCCCAGTCCAAAACTTGTCCTGGGGCTCATACAGCTATAGCTATGGCACTGTTTATAAATTATATGAATCCTGTACTTCGCA
Organism: Lithobates clamitans; assembly: GCA_037952925.1. Lineage (NCBI taxonomy): Eukaryota > Metazoa > Chordata > Amphibia > Anura > Ranidae > Lithobates > Lithobates clamitans. The sequence goes on along the minus strand of JBBGZY010000292.1, from coordinate 9,939,366 downwards.
TTGTAGCACACCACAAATCTTTCAGAATCAAATAACAAAAAGTAGAATTCATCTTATAAGTAATGATAGTGATTAAGGATTTTGTATTACGCACATAAAAAAAAAAAACCTTGGCAAAAAATGACAAATATTCACATTCACAACTTGTAAACAGCACCCTGTGTGAAGGACGATGACATAATAGCATGCTGTAAGACCATCAACATTCCCTCTAATTAACACTCCTGAATTTCAGCCGCACAGTGCCATCTCTGTATTTCATCTAAACGAAAATAACTCTTGAAAAACAGACGGTCACGTTCTGTATTTCTTTATATGTTCACATTTTAGGTACGCATTATTTATAGCCGAGAAAGAAATAAAATTAACCAAGCTGAAATGTAATTCTAGATGTAATAAGAGAAAGTGCACACGACAGAAGGAAAGAAGGAGGTAGGAGATAAGGTCTTCTCTTTACATAATGCCATATGCTACACTTTTTTTTCTTTTTTTAATCTAAAAAAAATAGTAGGAGTATAAATATTGCATGTAAACATGCCAGAGCTCTGTTATGGTGTGGTGGGAATTACCATTTCTGCCAATCTACCTTCCATCCGAGCATCAAACCATGTATAGTTTACGTACACAATTAATTACATGGAAATTTAAGAACTTTGTTTTATTATTTGAGGCAAAATATTGTATTATCTTTGTTTTCAAACATATGTGACTAATATTTACTTTTTATAGTACTGATATATCAGTATAAGTGTGCCAATATACTTGTTTTAGGCCCGAGAGACGGTTGCTGTTAGTTTTTGCCAGAAGGCACTATCATTATGTTAAGACCTGCCACTCCCCCAAGAGTTAAAAAAGTATCCCCTACACCAGGGGTCTCCAAATTCTTCAACTCAGTAACCCCTTCATGAAGTTTTTCACATTTTTCATTGACCCCCCAAACATTTATTACGTGGAAATGGTGTATTATTTTATTTTTAAATAATAGTCATACAAATAATAGATACTATTAAAAATAATATTCTTGTAAATACTGTGGACACTTCCTCACGGTATCAACAGATGTCATTATGGCTGATAAAATGCTGGAATTGCACTAAATGCATCACAAATCAGTTATTTGGCACCATACCTATGCTTATGGGTGTACTCACTGGCTCTTCAACAATGTTTAAGGTGGGGACACTTACTGGCTTTCAAACAGAGTTGAGGTGGTATACTCACTGCCTGGCTCTCCAACAGAATTAAGTTGGGTGTATTCAGTGGCTCTCCAACAGATTTTGAGGTATGTGTACTCGCTGGTTCTCCAGCAGAGTTGATGTTGTTGCACACAGGCTTTCCAACAGAGTTGAGTTAGGTGCACTCACTGGGTGGCTCTCCAACAGAGTTAATGTGGTTGCACTCATTGGCTCTCCAACAGAGTTAAGGTGGGCGTACTCACTAGCTCTACAACAGATTTGATGTGGTTGCACTCATTGGCTCTCCAAAAGAATTAATGGGGATGTACTCACTGTCTCTTCAACAGAATTGATGCAGTTGCACTCACTGGCTCTTCAGCAGAGTTGCAGTGGTGGCATTCATTGGCTCTCCAACAAGATTGCTGTAGTTGCACTCACTGGCTCTCCAACAGAATTGATGTGGTTGCACTCACTGGCTCTCCAACAGAGTTGCTGTGGTAGCACTCATTGGCTCTCCAACAGAATTGATGTGGTTGCACTCACTGGCTCTCCAACAGAATTGATGTGGTGGCACTCACTGGCTCTCCAACAGAATTGATGTGTTGGCACTCACTGGCTCTCCAAAAGAGTTGATATGGGTATGTATACTTTCTTAAAGGGGAGGTGGGGAGTACACTCAAAACAAGAAGTAAACAGGTACATACTGTATATCCTTCTCAAGGGGGAGAGTGAAAGGTCACAGACAAAACAAAGCACACTGGTAATCGAGGCCAGTAAAGACATACAGCCGATGTCCAAACCCTGATCATCTGAACCCCAGATAACACTAACTCTCTACTAGCCACCTCGACTTCAAGACAATGAACTGGGTGGATCTTTACAGAGACCTCAAAAGACCAAGTGACCAAATCAACTTTCCATTATTTATTGATCACCTATGGATCCCCAGCCATTTACTGAGTATGTTTGACTGAGTGGCTGAGTATATGCACACTTGTACTACAGCAGAGGAGGTGGCTGCCAATCTCTTGTAGAAGGCCCTGTGGGCTTGTGTAAAATTGTCCCGTGGCAGTCTCTCTCATCACATTAGACTTTAGTAACATAATATCTGTTTTGTCCCCAATATCTTATAATATAACAGCCTTAGGCAACAAAACAATCTCTGGATCAATGACAGCCTCCAAAAACACTGCAGTTATTTGCAGTAGCTGTATCATGAAAGTCTCTATTTACAGCCTATTCTCCAATACCGTGACAGTTTCTTCTGACAGCACTCTCTGGTAAGTTGATGGCACTTTTTTGTAATAAAAACATGGAAACCTTGACGGTTCTGATTTTCAGGCTCTTGTCACTAATCAGAAACATGGATTGACTCTAGTACCTGTAACAAGACATCTATTGAATATATTTGTCAACATGTCACAATTATTATAAGAAACACTTAGCTGTTGAAGTGGTGCACCACTTGTATATCATATGGGTTCTGTTGGGAAGCTATCACTTTAAAGCTTTATTCCCTGCAATTTAGTTTTGCTATTGGTGGAAAAGCACATTGCAAAGTTGGCCTAAACTCAAAAGTGAAGATTTCCTATGTTATAAGGAACATCTGGAGCTGGCCAATGTGCCTAAGCAGTACTCTGAAAATGTACCTTTTGTCTTGATTTCCTCCGGGAAAACAGCTGTGAACTTCCTAGTATGTGAAGGTGCCTGGGCATTCCTGTGCCTTCAACCCCATAGCTATATATACCTGCAGTGCTGTCTTCCGCCCCTAATCTCAAAAGATGTCATGATGTCACTACTGTGCTACTAACTGTTCTCCTCGCTGGAGGCTCTGGCATGGGGAAGCAAAGTCCTGTGTCCACCAGAATGGTCACCTTCACACAGAGACATAGTGCAGAACACGGCATGGTAAGTCAATAACAGTGAAAATATGAGCAGCTTGGAGGCCACAGGAAATACTGCTGACTAGTCCTTTGTCATCTGCCTGGTGTTTTTTGGGCACAGCTTCAGTTCCTCTTTATTACCAAACCCCTATAAAATAAAGTAACTACCGCTACTGAATGGTTTTTAAAGGTAGTCGAAGGTTGCCTTTCTTCACTACTTCATGTGCTACTGACCTAAAGCTAGAATACTGGTCAAGTTTTTCAAATTCACTGGAAGCATGCTTGCTCCTGATAGTAATGAAACCAGTCATAGTAACACATCTCCAACAATATATACAGTTTGTTCTCACCAGGACCATGTGCTGTTATAATAATTTTCACCATTCATCCATTCTACCAGGTGCATAAATGTCTCAAAAAGTGCTGATGTTGCGTATACTAACAGAACAACTGTCACTTTTCTTGTGCGATTGGAAAATGAAGGATCTGATTGGTTGTAACAATGCAGACGCTTTGCATTCCTTTACATTAGTATTTCCAAACAAATGGTTGACATCTTATACTTATGAGAATCTTAGGTTGCATTTCCACACATGACCTGCAAATGATCTGTCTATAGCAACTGTAGCTGGAAACACTTGCGTCTGTATGTATAGTACAGTCATCCGTGCTTATTTGACCCTCTCACTATTCAATGCATCTGAATGTTTAGTAACAGATACTTAGAATAATAATGTAAGGGGAAGGAAGCTAGGAGCCTCTTATGTCCAGGTACCAAGTGAAAAGACTCAGTGAAGTGCTAGTTCTAGTTAGGAGACGCTGAAAGGCTAGGGTCACACTGGAGATGTCTCTAAAAAGGGCAAGGGCAGCTAATTAGTGGCTTCCAGGCATTCAGGAAATACCTCCTTAAAGGGTTTGTAAACCCTTGTTTAAAAATAAAAATAACAAGCATGCCATACTTATCTCCACTGTGCAGTTCGTTTTGCACAGAGTGGCCCCGGTCGTCCTCTTCTGGGGTCCCCCAGCGGAGCTGGTAGTTCCCCCCCGACACAGATGTCCACGTTGGAGAAGCGCTCTCCTTGGTGGTGCTCCCGGGTCCTGGTTCTACGTGCATTCACACAGAAAGCGGGACTCGGCCCCACCGTCACTGGATTTGATTGTTGACAGCAGTGGGAGCAAATGGCTACGCTGCTATCAATCTATCCAATCAAGAGCCGAGACAACGGGCAGAGAGGAAGAGCGCGTCTCTGCCGAGGGAACGAACAGGCTCAGGTGAGTAAAACTGGGGGGCTGGTGGACTGGGGGGCTGGTCAGTGTCAGAAGTTTTTCACCTTAATACATAGGATGCATTAAAGTAAAAAAACACAAGGGTTTACAACCTCTTTAATGCCTGTCTTTAATTTTTTTCACTGTCGAACGGCAATATTGAATGGAACTAACAAGCCACAATTGTGAGCCACCCATTTGGCTTGTGGTTGCGTGTGCAGCCCCATTGACTTGAAAGGGCAAATTTGACATCAACTAAACAAGCTGTGTTAAGTTTACCATGACACAAAGCATTATGGGTGCAGTACATGTACAGTCCCATCTGGTTGTATGCTATGTCCTGGTGTTGGACAGTGGGGGCGTGGTAAAACCAAGGCCCAAAGTCCTTTTTTTACTGCCCGTGGCCGCCTGTGTGAGAAACCCACTTGTCCGCAAGTCTGAACATTCACTCATATTACCATTACCAATTTACCATGCTTATCCTTCTTCCTTTGTATGAAATCCCTGGTGTTCCTGACAGTCCCTCTGCTTTCCTAAAACTGACCACAATAAGCACATCGTGGTCAGTTCCTTAGCAATGCTGGGATCTTGGCCTGTTCTCCTCCAAAGATCAGTCTTGTCCTGACATGCCCCCGCTGTACAGCCATTCACTGGGAAGCTCAGTGTGCTGCTGCTTCCCCTCCCCCAGCTCTTATGCAGCTGAGAACAAAGAGAAAGCGATCACTTTTAAAAAAAGGGAAAAGAGGTATTTATAAAGTTTTTTTTTTTTTTATATCTATACAAAAATGTTTTGCCTTTCATATCCATTTTAAACTGAATGGGTTGTTTTATTAGGTGATCGTTTACAATCACTTGAGCTCCAGAAGATTTTATCCCCTTCAAGACTAAAACATTTTTTGCAGATCGGCACTGAACTACTTTAACAGGCAATTGTGTGGTCATGCAATACTGTACGCAAACAAAATTTATATATATTTTTTTTCACACAAATAGAGCTTTCTTTTATTGGTATTTGACCACCACAGTGTTTTTTATTTTTTGCACTATAAATGAAAAAAGACAGGATTTTTTACTTTCTGTTATAAAACTCATCAATAAAAAAAATACAAAAAACAAATGTCTTCAAAAATGTAGGCCAACATTTATTCTGCTACATGTCTTTGGTAAAACAAAAATCCCAATTAGTGTACAATAATTCATTTGTGTGAAAATTATAGCGTCTACAAACAATGGTATAGATAATGGAATTTTTATTTATTAATTTTTTTATACTAGTAATGATGGCGATCAGCAACATAGTGGGTCTGTGATAGTGCACTAGACTAACTTACACTGAGTGGGAACTGATACTGACAACTCCAGTGACCCTAATACAGTGATTTGTGCTAATAATATGCACTGTCACTGTACTAATGACACTGGGTAGGAAGGGGTTAACATCTGGGGCAATCAAAGGATTAACTATATGCCTAGCCAGTGTTTATGTGTTGAATGTGTGGTGCTTTTATTAAGAGATGTGACGGTTTATATTATCTGCTTTGCAGGAAGACAAAAACCATCATGTCACTGCTGTCAGTAGAGAGATCTGTGTTGTTTACATACACAGATCTCTCTCCTGTCATCCGCAGCCATGAATCATTGGCCAGGACCCGCTGATCGCCATGCGCTGGAGCCAAACAGTAACATCACTGGTTGGCAGGCGTGCGCACCCCCTACCCGGATATGCAGAATCACGTATACTGTTTATACTGTACGTATATATACATGATTCTGCGCAGCCGGCCCGCACTGTATCAGTAAAGCTACAGTTTGCGGTCGGCAAGTGGTTGTAAAAAAAGCAAATAGGCTGTCCACACTGCAAGGCAATTTCCTCTTAGCTTAGTGAATTGTCGTGAAAATTTACTTTGCAAGTCATACCCTCTCACATATAAGAAAAAAACAAATCAGAAAGAAAAAAACAGTATTTTTTCTTGTGCATGATTGGATAATGGAAATCGGCAGCGCTGCATGTCACTATGCTAAAATGTCCCTGCAAAGTGAAAAGCCTATTGCCTTTAGTAAATCAACCAATCATAGAACTTTAGAACAAACTGTCTTCTTAAAAAAAAACACAAAAAGTAATCATGCTGATGATGTAAGAAGGAGCCTAAAGCTCCACGTGCTGACTGCTACATGATAGTTAAATGGGGGCATAGGCCTCCTTGACCTATATAAATACTACAGAGCTTGCCTTCTTACTAGAATAGTGGACTGGAACATTCATGCATCCACAAAACATTGGGTCAATCTGGAAGAATCTCTATCCAGTATTCCTCTGGCCACAGCACCCTGGTTACCCCGCAAACAGGTCCCAACCACCACCAATGACCAAGTACTAATAAGTCCCACTTTACGCTACTTCCATTAAGTAAATAACAAACACCTTCTTTCAGCTATACCAGGTCCCCTGACCCCGCTCCGCTCCAATCCTAAATTCCCCCTGGGATGTCCAGGCAATTTCTATCCACCTCATGGCCGCATAAACATATCCTAGTTTCTTCCAAAGAGGTACTCTCCTAAAGCGTGAAGATCTAGCCTTACAAATGAAAGACCAGAAATTTCCACTGTGGACATACCTCCAATTACAATACGCTCTTCTAGATCCGAAACACAGGCCACAATGGGCCCAACAACAGACATCCGTAAAATCATTATGCTCTGAAACTACCCTACAAAGGCACCTAGTCTCCACCATTTACTCCCTAATTTTTGCAAACCACCCACAAAACACAAACATGCCACTACTGGGAAAAATGACTCCCCCTAGATCTCACGGATAACTAGTGGGGGCAAATATTAGAAAACACTCTCAAGGGCTCGATAAATGTATCATTACAAGAAAATGTCTATAAGGTCCTCAATAACGGTACAGAGTCCCAACCCTCATCCATAAATTTGCACCATCAACATCCAACGTATGCTGGAGATGCAACTCTGAACCTGGCTCTCTTATCCACATCTGGTGGTCCTGTCACACTATCCAAAAATCCTGGAATGAAGTCCACAACATAACTTCAAAGGTATCCACCCTTGCCCTAGACTTTTCTCCTGCACAACTCTTACTGCATCATACCACACTACCTAGACGCTCTTATTTCAAATCATTTGCATTGCACATGCTAAATGCATTCCGGTCCTATGGGAAAAATCTAATGCCCCCTCAATTAAAGAATGATTCCTGAGGTTCAATAAAATTGCCAACATGGAGGAGCTCATAGCCATCTCCTATGATAACATCTCCAAACATAACACCCTTTGGGCCTGTTGGTCCCACTTCAAGATCACTTCTGATTACACTCAAATCCTGAGTCTGCACACTAACTAAAGTGATCCTCTATCTCACCTATTCAATGACCCACAACACCTCCTTCAACACCAGGCCAACAGGAAGATCGAGGATAGATGGGCCAAAGTTTAGGGTCAGGTAGGAGGCTCATGCCCCCTGTCTCAGCCTATTCTACCCTACTCATCCCACAGCCTTACCCCCTCTCATCTTTATACCCCTTTTCTCAAACCACATCCCTCCTTATCCCCCTATGTCCCTCTTACCTATAATCATCTTCCCCCCCACTCCCAAACTCGCTTACATACAACCTATGAATTAAACCAAGGCTGCCAGCAGGGCTGGCAGCCTTGAGTTCATCCCTAACCACATATAACCCTCACCATCTGATACCTGTCACACCGAAAACCTAACCACCATACCACCCCACAGAAACACTAATCATCAACACAACACAACAACAGTTTGTTTCAAGAAACCAGCTCAAACCACAGCACAGTCAAATCTAGTGTGAATTTTACCTCCTCAAAGATCAAACAAAATTCACGCCCTCCTTACAAACTACAATTGACTAACATATTCATCTAGTCACTGTTATGTTCTATACATTTCCTACAACCGGTACGCATATTTCATCTTTGTGATGGCTAAAGAACTTTTGTATATCCTTAGTAGGGATGAGCCGAACACCCCCCGGTTCGGTTCGCACCAGAACCCGCGAACGGACCGCAAGTTCGCACGAACGTTAGAACCCCATTGACGTCTATGGGACTCGAACGTTCGAAATCAAAAGTGCTCATTTTAAAGGCTAATTTGCATGGTATTGTCCTAAAAAGGGTTTGGGGACCCGGGTCCTACCCCAGGGGACATGTATCAATGCAAAAAAAACTTTTAAAAACGGCCGTTTTTTCGGGAGCAGTGATTTTAATGATGCCTAAAGTAAAAAAAAAAAAGTGAAATATTCCTTTAAATATCGTACCTGGGGGGTGTCTATAGTATGCCTGTAAAGTGACGCGTGTTTCCCATGTTTAGAACAGTCCCTGCACCAAATGTCATTTTTAAAGGAAAAAATCTCATTTAAAACTGCTTGCGGGTTTAATGTCATGTCGGGTCATGGCAATATGGATGAAAATCAGTGAGACAAACGGCATGGGTACCCCCCAGTCCATTACCAGGCCCTTTGGGTCTTGTATGGATATTAAGGGGAACCCCGCACCCAAATTAAAATAAGGAAAGGTCCCTATATACTCTGAACAGCAGTATACAGGCGGTGCAAACAAGACAGGGACTGTAGGTTTGTTGTTAAGTAGAATCTGTTTGTAATTTTGAACATTTTTAATGTGTTTAGCTCCAGCCAAAAAATCTTTTCTAAGCTTTTTGGAAAACATAGGGAAGGGTTATCACCCCTGTGACATTTGTTTTGCGTCTTTCCTCCTCTTCAGAAGATTTCACCTCACTTTTTTGTCCCAATGAAAAATGTTTTTTGAAAATTTGTGTTTTTTTGTGGAACAAGGATTGGAAAGCATCAGTGGAAAGGAAAAATTGTTTTCCCATATTAACTCTTACAGGAGAGAATTTCCCTTCCTTAGGGGTAGATTTCATCTCACTTCCTGTTGTCTCCTTCCGTTTGCAAGTAGGAGTCGTTTGTAAGTTAGATGTTTGAAAGTAGGGTCCTACCCTATATACTCAGCAGAAATTTGGGCCTTAGGTGTTGCTGTGGCCAAAACACTGTAAGCCCTCACAGGGCCCTGCTGTGAAATATTAGATCAAGAATTGTAATTACATGCCCCTGTTGAACAGGAGCTGAAAAATTAGGCCTTAGGCACTGGTGCTGGTGCCACAACACTGCAACCCCTCACAGACACTCTAGTTGGAACGCAGGAACGAGCCCTGCTGCAAAGTATTGCATCAAAAATTGTAATTACACGCCCCTGTTAGACAGGGGCTGAAAAATTGGGTCTTAGGCACTGGTGCTGGTGCCACAACACTGCAACCCCTCACAGACACTCTAGTTGGAATGCAGGAACGAGCCCTGCTGCAAAGTATTACATCAAAAATTGTAATTACACGCCCCTGTTAAACAGGGGCTGAAAAATTGTGCCTTAGGCACTGGTGGTGGCGCCCAGAACCAAAAATGTTCTTACAAGCTATCAGCGTGATGATTGAGGAGGAAGAGGATAATTACTCAGGGATAGTCACTCAGCATCAGCATAGGCAGTCTTTGAAGGGATCTGAGATTTCAAAAAAAATTATTCGGTTACATCTGCATCAGGTGCTTGGTAGCTGGTGGTGATCCAAGACTGATTCATTTTTATGAAGGTCAGCCGATCGACCGAGTCGGTGGACAGACGCACCCTGTGATCGGTTACCACGCCTCCAGCAGCACTGAATGTGCGTTCCGAAAGAACGCTGGATGCAGGACAGGCCAGTAGCTCAATTGCATACTGTGCAAGCTCTGGCCAGTGATCCATCCTCAAGACCCAGTAACCCAGAGGATTTTCGGTGGGAAAGGTGTCCAAGTCTGATCTTGCCCCTAGGTATTCCTGCACCATGTAAAACAGACGCTGGCGATGGTTGCTGGAACCGATCATACCTTGGGGCTGCGGACCAAAAAATTGTCTGAACGCATCGGTCAGACGGCCACCTTCTCCACCGCTCCTTCTTTGACTGACCGAAGCCTCAGCAACACGTTGTCCAGAAACAGGAGTTTGTAACCTCCCAGTCTCTGGGAACGCGTTGCACAGACCTTTCTGCAAGGCCTCCCGAAGATGTTTCATCCTCTGCTCCCTCTGCGATGGCAAGATAAGGTCCGCAACCTTACCCTTGTAACGTGGATCAAGGAGGGTTGCCAGCCAGTATTGGTCCTTCTCCTTGATACCACGAATACGAGGATCCTTACGCAGGCTTTGCAGGATCAGGGAGGCCATGCAGCGTAGGTTTGCTGAGGCATTCGGTCCGGAGTCCTCTGGGTCACTAAGGACAACAACGTCCGCAGCCACCTCCTCCCAGCCACGTACAAGTCCATGTGTTCCTTGGGACTGATCCCTTAAAGACTGCTGATGCTGAGTGCCAGGCTCCACCTCCATACTGACACAATCTTCCTCCTCCTCCTCCTCCTCCTCCTCCTCCTCCTCTTCCTGTGTGATCGGCGGGCACGCAGGAACACTGTCTGGATAAAGGGGGCCTTGAGAGCTAAGGAAGTCCTCCTCTTCCTGCCTCTGTTCTGCCTCAAGTGCCCTGTCCATTATCCCACGCAGCGTGTGCTCCAACAGGTGGACAAGGGGGACAGTGTCACTGATGCATGCACTGTCAGTGCTCACCATCCTCGTGGCCTCCTCGAATGGTGACAGGACAGTGCATGCATCCCTGATCATGGCCCACTGGCGTGGGGAAAAAAAACCAAGGTCCCCTGACCCTGTCCTGGTGCCATAGTCGCACAGGTACTCATTGATGGCCCTCTGCTGCGTGTGCAGCCGCTGCAGCATGGCCAACGTCGAGTTCCACCTGGTGGGCATGTCACAGATTAGGCGGTTCTTGGGCAGGTTAAACTCCTTTTGGAGGTCCGTCAGCCGAGCACTGGCATTATATGACCGGCGGAAATGCACACAGACTTTCCTGGCCTGCCTCAGGACATCCTGTAAGCCCGGGTACCTGCCCAAGAACCGCTGCACCACCAAGTTAAGGACGTGAGCCAAACAGGGCACATGGGTCAGTTGTCCCTGTCGGAGGGCAGAGAGGAGGTTGGTGCCATTGTCGCAAACCACCATTCCTGCGTTAAGTTGGCGTGGCGTCAACCACCTCTGAACCTGCCCCTGCAGAGCTGACAGAACCTCTGCCCCAGTGTGGCTCCTGTCCCCCAAGCACACCAGCTCAAGCACCGCATGGCATCTTTTGGCCTGCGTACTTGCGTAGCCCCTTGAACGCCTACGGAGCACCGCTGGTTCCGAGGAAGAGGCCATGGAGGAAGAAGAAGAGGAGGGGGTGGAGGAGAGAGGTGTGTCACAATCAGCATTTTGGAGGCGTGGTGGCGGAACAACCTCCAACACTACTGCACCTTGTCCTGCATCCTTCCCAGCTGCCAGCAGAGTCACCCAATGCGCCGTGAAACTTAAGTAACGTCCCTGTCCATGCCTGCTGGACCATGAGTCAGCGGTAATATGCACCTTACCGCTGACCGCCCTGTCCAGCGAGGCATGGACATTGCCTTCCACATGCCGGTAGAGAGCCGGAATCGCCTTCCGTGAGAAAAAGTGGCGTTTGGGTACCTGCCACTGAGGAACCGCACATTCCACAAACTCACGGAAGGGGGCAGAGTCTACCAACTGAAAAGGCAGCAGTTGAAGTGCTAGCAATTTTGCCAAGCTAGCATTCAACCGCTGGGCATGTGGATGGCTGGGAGCAAACTTCTTTCGGCGGTGCAGCAGCTGGGGCAGGGAAATTTGCCTGGTACAATCTGACGTCGGTGTACCAAAAGCAGATTGCCCATAAGTACTTGGCTGTGACACACCTAATTCTACACCTTCATTCCTCTCACTGCAGGTCGCAGAGAGGACTGAAGGTCTAGTGGGGTTGGAAATCTCAGCTGATGAGGAGCAAGGAGAGATCGTCTTTGTTCTTTGGTGTGGGTCTTTTAGATACGCTTGCCAACGAACTGCATGGCAGGTCAACATATGTCTGGTCAAGCATGTGGTACCCAAGCGGGAGATGTTTTGGCCACGCGAGATACGCTTGAGACATATATTGCAAATAGCAGCGGTGCGATCTGATGCACTCGTCTCAAAAAAGGCCCACACCAAAGAACTTTTTGAATAACGCGCAGAGACTGCAGCGCCCTGCACATGTGGAGCTTTGGGGTGTGATGCAGTCAATGTGCTGCCCTTAGGCTGGCCCCTGGAGGGCATCCTGCCTAGTTGGTGATGTGCCACCTCCTCCTCCTCCTCCTCCTCCTCCTCCTCCTCTCTCCTATCAGGCACCCACGTTGAGTCAGTGACCTCATCATCCCCTCCCTCCTCATCACTGGAGCAAACCTGGCAGTATGCTGCAGCAGGGGGAGCATGACTGCCAGATTGCTGTCCTTCTTGGGCACCCCCTCTGTCCGTGCTCATGTTACTGCCTTCATTGAGCTCAGTATCATCATCAGAGCCTTCCAAACGCTGGGCATCCTCCTGGAGCATGTACCCAACACTGTGGTCAAACAGTTCGAGGGAATCCTCAGGAGGACATGGTGGGGCTAGGGAAGGAGTCACTGATGACATTGAGCTGAAGGAAGAGGCCGCTGCTTTGCCAGACAAAGCACCCTGGGCATGGGTGAGAGAGGATGAGGAGGATGAGGACGGCTTGGTCATCCACTCGACCAAGTCTTCCGCATGTTGCGGCTCAACACGGCCAGCTGCCGAAAAAAAGGCCAAGCGTGTCCCATGGCCACGTGCTGATGAGGATGCACCGTCTCCACGACCAGCACTAGACACAGAGCCTGCTTGCCCTCTCTTATTGGCTTGTGACTGTCTGCCTCTCCTTCTTGGCCTTCCAGACATACTAATGGCCTGTAGCTGCACTAAGCTGGGATAGAACACCTGTAATTTTCTTCAGGTAGCTTTATATACTGTAACCAGACAAGCCTGCCTGTCAGTAGGAAGATAACAGGAACGGATCTAGCTGAACACTGTGAGCAGGACGTACTGCACTAAATGTATATAGCAGGAACGGATCTAGCTGAACACTGTGAGCAGGACGCACTGCACTGAATGTAAATAGCAGGAACGGATCTAGCTGAACACTGTGAGCAGGACGCACTGCACTGAATGTAAATAGCAGGAACGGATCTAGCTAAACACTGTGAGCAGGACGCACTGCACTGAATGTAAATAGCAGGAACGGATCTAGCTGAACACTGTGAGCAGGACGCACTGCACTGAATGTAAATAGCAGGAACGGATCTAGCTGAACACTGTGAGCAGCACGCACTGCACTGAATGTAAATAGCAGGAACGGATCTAGCTGAACACTGTGAGCAGGACGCACTGCACTGAATGTAAATAGCAGGAACGGATCTAGCTGAACACTGTGAGCAGGACGCACTGCACTGAATGTAAATAGCAGGAACGGATCTAGCTGAACACTGTGAGCAGGACGCACTGCACTGAATGTAAATAACAGGAACGGATCTAGCTGAACACTGTGAGCAGGACACACTGTACTAAATGTAAATAGTCTAGCTGCCTGACCGTGGTACTAATAGGATCAAAAAGAACACCTGTAATTTTCTTCAGGTAGCTTTATATACTGTAACCAGACAAGCCTGCCTGTCAGTAGGAAGATAACAGGAACGGATCTAGCTGAACACTGTGAGCAGGACGTACTGCACTAAATGTATATAGCAGGAACGGATCTAGCTGAACACTGTGAGCAGGACGCACTGCACTGAATGTAAATAGCAGGAACGGATCTAGCTGAACACTGTGAGCAGGACGCACTGCACTGAATGTAAATAGCAGGAACGGATCTAGCTGAACACTGTGAGCAGGACGCACTGCACTGAATGTAAATAACAGGAACGGATCTAGCTGAACACTGTGAGCAGGACACACTGTACTAAATGTAAATAGTCTAGCTGCCTGACCGTGGTACTAATAGGATCAAAAAGAACACCTGTAATTTTCTTCAGGTAGCTTTATATACTGTAACCAGACAAGCCTGCCTGTCAGTAGGAAGATAACAGGAACGGATCTAGCTGAACACTGTGAGCAGGACGTACTGCACTAAATGTATATAGCAGGAACGGATCTAGCTGAACACTGTGAGCAGGACGCACTGCACTGAATGTAAATAGCAGGAACGGATCTAGCTGAACACTGTGAGCAGGACGCACTGCACTGAATGTAAATAGCAGGAACGGATCTAGCTGAACACTGTGAGCAGGACGCACTGCACTGAATGTAAATAGCAGGAACGGATCTAGCTGAACACTGTGAGCAGGACGCACTGCACTGAATGTAAATAGCAGGAACGGATCTAGCTGAACACTGTGAGCAGGACGCACTGCACTGAATGTAAATAGCAGGAACGGATGTAGCTAAACACTGTGAGCAGCACGCACTGCACTGAATGTAAATAGCAGGAACGGATCTAGCTGAACACTGTGAGCAGGACACACTGTACTAAATGTAAATAGTCTAGCTGCCTGACCGTGGTACTAATAGGATCAAAAAGAACACCTGTAATTTTCTTCAGGTAGCTTTATATACTGTAACCAGACAAGCCTGCCTGTCAGTAGGAAGATAACAGGAACGGATCAAGCTGAACACTGTGAGCAGGACGTACTGCACTAAATGTATATAGCAGGAACGGATCTAGCTGAACACTGTGAGCAGGACGCACTGCACTGAATGTAAATAGCAGGAACGGATCTAGCTGAACACTGTGAGCAGCACGCACTGCACTGAATGTAAATAGCAGGAACGGATCTAGCTGAACACTGTGAGCAGGAAGCACTGTACTGAATGTAAATAGCAGGAACGGATCTAGCTGAACACTGTGAGCAGGACACACTGCACTGAATGTAAATAGCAGGAACGGATCTAGCTGAACACTGTGAGCAGGACACACTGCACTGAATGTAAATAGTCTAGATAGAAGATAACAGGAACGGATCTAGCTAAACTGAATACAGTGTATATATATATATGCAACACCTGGGATGCATATATATACACAATACACTGTAAGTGCAGCTAACTGACTGACTGTTCTGCCTAATCTATCTAACTCAAATCAAATGACACTGTCTCTCTCTCTCTCTATCGCTCAGCACACCGGAACACACACTACACAGGGCCGCCGTGCAGGCGGCCTTATATAGTGTGGGGTGTGTACTAAATCCCCTGAGCCATAATTGGCCAAAGCCACCCTGGCTTTGGCCAATTACAGCTCTCTCTACTGACGGCGCTGTGATTGGCCAAGCATGCGGGTCATAGTGCATGCTTGGCCAATCATCAGCCAGCAATGCACTGCGATGCCGCAGTGAATTATGGGCCGTGACGCGCCACACGAATTTGGCGCGAACGGCCCATATCGTTCGCAATTCGACGGACGGTCGAACAGCCGATGTTCGAGTCGAACATGGGTTCGACTCGAACACGAAGCTCATCCCTAATCCTTAGGCAGTTGGGCCCATGTATTACTGTTCTACTTGTTCATTCACTTCTGAATTTCCTCAATAAAATACTATGGAAAAGAAAAGAAAAGATATTAAAATGGAAAAGTAAAAAAAAATAACTCACAATATCTCACGTTTGTGAGATACTATATATATCTATATATATATGTGTGTATTTACCAGATAATGAACAAAGAAAGAATATATGTGCAAAATTATTTTGCAGTCCTTGTAACATGTAACATGCAATCTAACCCCTAAGCTAAGCCTGAACATTAACCCCTATTCTCCTGCACAGTCTTCCCATCCCACGCTGGCAGCCTCTGCCCTGATAGCATGTGACCCCACGCTGAAGTCATGCAGTGCTAGAAGAATCCGCTACACAGTTTATTGTATTTCATCCACAATTGTTAAGATGTATAGTCAGAATTGGCAGGATTTTAGCTTTACATAATTTCTATGAATACTCCTAGAATTTGTGTAAATAAATGTTTTCATATTTTTTTGTTTAGTGTTTTTGTATTATTATTACTTTTATTACTTGATTTTTGCAATAGATAAAGACATTTTCAGTGTGCCTTTTTCCGAGATATAAAGATCGCCATAAATATAAAGAGTATAGTGAAACAATAGAATATCTTAGGATGTACAGTTCTGTGTACAGTACTGTGCAAAAGTTGTAAGCAGATGTAAAGACATTGTAATTGTTTATTTTTATCCGTTTACAAAATTCAAAGTGAGCAAACTTTAGAAAAGTCTAAATCAAATCAATATTTGGTGTAACTACCCTTTGGCTTCAAACCAGAATCAGTTCTTGCACACTTTGCACACTAGGTGAGGAACAGCCAAACTCTGCTACTAAGATGAGGTTGTGGAAGACCGTTTTATGTCACAGGTCATACACCATGGCAAGACTGAGCACACCAACAAGACATAAGGTAGTTATACTGCATCAGCAAGGTCTCTCCAGACAAAGATTTGAAGCAGACTGGGGTTTCAAAATGTGCTGTTCAAGTTCCTTTGAAGACGCACAAACAGGCAAAGTTGGGAACCGTAGACGCAGTAGTTAGCCAAGGAAATTTAGCAGCAGATAAAAGACACATCATGCATACTTCCCTTCAACGTCGGAAGATCTCCGTCAGTGCCATCAGCACAGAACTGGTGAAAACCAATGGGACCCAGGTACACCCATCTAGTGTCCGGAAAAGTCTGGCCAGAAGTGGTCTTCAAGGAAGAATTGCCACCAAAAAGCCATACCTCTGATATTGAAAAAGGCTAAGCGACTCAACTATGCACGGAAACATAGGAACTGGGGTGCAGAAAAATGCCAGCAGGTGCTCTGTACTGATGAGTCTATATATGAAATATTTGGCTGTAGCAGGAGGCAGTTTGTTCACTGAAGGCCTGGAGATTTGTACAATGAGTGTCTGCAGGCAACAGTAAAGCATGGTGGAGGCTCCTTGCAAGTTTGGGACTGCATTTCTGCAAAAGGAGTTGGAGATTTGATCAGGATCAATGGTGTACTCAATCCTGAGAAATACAGGCAGATACTTATCCATCTTGCAATACCATCGGGGAGGCGTGTTATTGGCCCCAAATTTATTCTGCAGCAGGACAACAACCCCAAACATACAACCAATGTCCTTAAGAATTATCTTTAGTGTAAAGGAGAACAAGGAGTCCTGGAAGTGATGGTTTGGTCCCCACAGAGCCCTGATCTCAACATCATGGAGTCTGTCTGGGATTACATGAAGAGACAGAAGGATTTGAGGCAGCCTACATCCACAGAAGATCTGTGGTTAGTTCTCCAAGATGTTTGGAACAACCTACCTGCTGAGTTGATGATGTTGTTTTAAAGACAAAGGGTGGTCACACCAAATATTGATTTGATTTAGATTTCTCTTCTGTTCATTTATTTATCATTTTGTTAATTGATAAAATAAACTATTCCTGAAAGCATTCTTCATTGACAGCATTTTTTCACACCTGCCTAAAAAATTATGCACAGTAGTGTATGTGCAGAGCCACTGAAAACCTCTGTGATATAGTACTGTGCAGGGACTGATTGCATGCATTTTCACTCTTTAGGGTTTATTTACTACAGGAAAATTGGCTGTTCACCCTGCAAGGGAAGTTGCACCTTGCAAGGAAATTTTACCTAGAGCTTAGTGAATGCGGTGATGTTTCACATTGCAATGAATACCCAATCATGTACAAGGAAAAAAAGCAGCATTTTTGCTTGCACATGATTGCAGGATGTTTCCTCTGCCAAGAGCAATTTCCCTTGCAAAGTGAACAGCCCATTCCCCTTTAGTAAATTACCCCTTTGTCGTATAGTATGTATACATTTATCTATTTATTTTTTAACAAATCGATTTTTGTGAATCTACTGCAAAGTTGCAGGCTGACAACACTAATGCCCCGTACACACGGTCGGATTTTCCGGTGGAAAATGTCCGATCGGAGCGTGTTGTCGGAAATTCCGACCGTGTGTGGGCTCCATCGGACATTTTCCATCGGATTTTCCGACACACAAAGTTGGAAAGCAGGAGATAAAATTTTCCGACAACAAAATCCGTTGTCGGAAATTCCGATCATGTGTACACAAATCCGACGAACAAAGTGCCACGCATGCTCAGAATAAATAAAGAGATGAAAGCTATTGGCCACTGCTCCGTTTATAGTCCCGATGTACGTGTTTTACGTCACCGCGTTTAGAACGATCGGATTTTCCGACAACTTTGTGCGACCGTGTGTAGACAAAACAAGTTTGAGCCAACATCCGTCGGAAAAAATCCTAGGATTTTGTTGTCGGAATGTCCGAACAAAGTCTGACCGTGTGTACACCCTATAAGTCCCTGCCTTTCAATGAATACCAGCTTTGTTAGCCTGTGTTGCGCAGTTCTTGGCCTTTGCACTTCCTATCAGGTCTGCAGCAACAAGTTCACAAAAAAAATGTATTTAAAAAAAACTCAAAAATAAAAATATATTATATGGCAGCTTACCAATGCTTAGATGTGGTGGCTGCTAACGTTTTATTTTTTTCCCATCAAAAGTAGCAGTTGGAGGGTTGAGACAAACCAATTACCACCCACTGACAGGGGTGCTTACAATGATCAATTTATGAAAAACCTTTATACCAAAAGGAGAAAAACTTGCTGTAACTGCTTATAAAGTGTTATCGGGTTGCTATATGGTTCCACATATATGATACCTCCCTGGCAGTCCTTAACGGTATCCGGTACACAGAGGGGGGTTCCCCCTATTCTCTGCTTCCTCTCTGGATGGCTTGCTGGAGGTGAGGTTGGGGTGCAGTCTATGGAGACCTGCCATTTTTTGTACTGCTTTTTACTTGTGATTGTACGATGTAAGAATATTCCTATATGAGCCTGTTTTATTATCTGCATTACTATGGTATACTTTATGATATTCATATATTGTAATTAGAACTTCATACCCTTTTATTCCCATGAAAAAGGAAAATAGCATTCCCGAAACGCGTCAGTTTTTATCCTGTGAACTGCCTTGCTGCCCAGGCCACAAATCCTCCAGGTCCAGTCTGTTGCTCCAGTATGAGAGTAGCAGGGTATCTCTAACATTGAATTGTACATCACTATGTAACATGATTGTATTATATTATGCATCTACTTTTCTATATTGACTTTTGGTTGATTTTATATTTTGTCTGTAATAAAGTTTGATTTTGGATTTTATACGCTTTTATCTCTGATTCTGCCTTCAAAGTGGAGCTCCGCCCAAAAGCTTCCGCTGCCAAAGTTGGCAACTTTTGGGGGGAGGAGCGGGTACCTGGTTTTGACAGGTACCCGCTCCCACTTATGGCTCAGTTCGCCACAGCAAAGTGAGCTGGAAGTTTGGGCCTCCTTCTCCCTGCAGCTAGCCCATTCACAGAGCGCAGTGCCATTCGTGCATGCGCAGTAGGAAACTGACTGTGAAGTCACAAGGCTTCACTGGCGGTTTCTCATAGCCGAGATGGCTGCGCCAGTACTCAGGAGCCGATTCAAAAATGTATTCTATTAGTTTGTTAGTCAAGTCCATCTAAATCTGCTAGTCTAAAGCCTACTGCACACTATCATGCCCCTTCAACATAATCTGGATATACTTCTATCAGGTCAGCTGCCGTTCTATTGAACTGGCCTATACTGCCTGATATTCATCTTGTGTGTATGGGGCTTATTATTCCCCTGCCTGACTGACAACGCTGCTGTCTAAAGGTGTCTCTGTTGCTCCTCCATAGAGTGGAAACACCCTAAGACAGGAATTGTGTTGCTGGCCAGATCACCAGGTGAAAAATAGAACAGAAAGAAAACAAATGCAGCCTGCTTATTTAAGATGATATGCAATATATTACAGTATATTATTGTTTTTGTTGTTTTTTGGTTTTTTTTTTAACCACTTCAGCTCCGGAAGGCTTTTTATTTTATTTTTTTTTACTAGTAATGGTGGTGATCAGTGATTTCTAGCAGGACTGCGACATTGCGGACAAATCTGACAAATTTGGGGACCAGTGACACTAATACAGTGATCAGTACAAAAAAAAAAAAAAAGCACTGTCACTGTACTAAAGACACTGGCAGGGATGGGGTTAACATCAGAGGCAATCAAAGGGTTAACTGTGTCCCCTGGGAGTGTTTTCTAACCATGTGGGGCATGCATACATTGTGCAAAGACAGATCGGTGTTCCTGCTTAGCAGAAACACAAGATCTCTGTCTTCCCTTCTCAAGGAACAGCAATCTGCCTTTTTTACATAGGCAGACCGCCGTTCTGCTGATTACCCAAAGCGATCGGCGGGTCCCGATCGTTGGACCCGCTGATTGGCTTCTGCTGTGTCCAATCACAGCGGGAGTGGGTCGCCGGCTGCGCGCGTGTACTAGGTACGTGATCTGGCACAGAGTGGCCACCCTGCCGCAGTATATCTACGTGGGGTGGATGCTAAACAGTTAATATCACTTTATGGAAACTGTATAAAGTGAGACATGATGGCAAACATACTGAAAAAGTAGATTACAAGACTAACTGCACCTTTTAAAGCTGTTTGATTTTATAACTGCTAAGCAAGCTAACATCTGCTTTATTAACAGCTACTGTTTATTCTAAACATCTTGTATTTGTTTGTTTCTTTTCTCTTTATTTGTTTCAGTATATCTTCCCCTATGAGGCTTGGATAGACACTTGTTTGTTAATGAATTATGCAGCTTATCGAGTATATAATAGTGACATTGTTTATTTGTTTATTACATTAAGCCCTGTTCATATTTACAGATATTTAAAGTAAATGCATCGTATTAAATGTGTATTTCAATGGAATGTTTAATTATCAAATTGTTAAAATTAAATTAAAATTAAAGGGCCACTCTGACCTAACAGTTCTACTAAAACCGGAGCACACAGAATCTAGTGCAGCTGTGCATAGTAACCAATCAGCTTCTAGGTTTTATTGTCAAAGCTTAGGTGAACAAGCTGAAGTTAGAAGCTGATTGGTTGCTATGCACTATGTATGCTGGCTCTAAAAGATATCTTCTTTTAGAGCCGGCGATTCCCTGCACCATGAGAATGATCATAGCGGCTGTTCGGCCACTTGATCGTTCTTATAGGCGGCGGGAGGGGACGCCCCCCCCCCACTCCTGCCACCCTCTGGTGCTTCTACCGAATCACCCGTGCGATCGGTGAGCCGGAGAAGAGATCCGATGGCGCTGGATGCTGACGAGAGATTTCTGGCAGGCCAGATGGTCCCTGGAGTCTCTATGATCGTTCAGAGGCCAGGCGCGATGTTATGACGTAACGCCCGGCCTCTACATTTGAAAAAATGCTGCCGCCTCGGCCGGGAAGCTGAGATCCTTTTTTTTGGGGGGGAGGGGGATTTTTAGGCTTTCCAGCCTAGAGGTGAGAACTGGGGACTTATTGACTCCAGATCTCACTGTAAAGAGGGCCTGTCATGCCATATACCTATTACAAGGGATGTTTAATAGGAAAAAAAAGTGATTACAAAATGTAAAAAGAAAGCATTAAACTAGAAAAATTAAAGTAAAATTAACAATAAAAAAAAAAAAAATTAAAGTGCCCCTGTCCCCACATGCTCGCTTGCAAAAGCGAACGCATCCATACGCCGTGTCCGCATATGAAAACAGTGTTCAAACCACACATGTGAGTTATCGCCGCAAATGTTAGAGCGAGAGAAATAATTTTAGCACTGGACCTCCTCTCAAAATACTCAAAAGATGTAACCTGTTAAAAAAGCGTTGCCTATGGGGATTTTCAAGTACTGAAGTTTGGCGCCATTCCACAAGCGTGTGCAATTTTGAAGCGTGACATGTTAGGTATCAATTTACTCAGCGTAACATCATCTTTCACATTATACAAAAAAAGTTGCTGTTTTTTTTCTGTAATGCATGAAAACTTGCTGCACAAATACCGTGCGAGATAAAAAGTTGCAACAACCGCCATTCTATTCTCTAGGGTCTCTGCTAAAAAACATATATCATTTATGGGGGTTCTGTGTAACTTTCCAGAAAAAAAATATGATTTTTACATGTAGGAAAGAAATGGCAGAATTGGCCTGGGTAGCAAGTGGTTAACAAGCTTTGTTGCAGATTCCTACCTTGTGTTATTCTGAAGAAATCACTGTTTGTTCCTCTGTGCCTCTGAGCTGAGTGAGTCTAATGGGAGTGGTTTCATAATTATCAACCAGCTGCTGCAACTGCAGGCCTCTATTGAGGAAAATTGCAGGGTCGGCATCTCTTTAGACGTGATTTCCTATTGGAGATATCTTACCAAAAATTACATTTTTGCTGCAAGTGATGCCAAAAATCTGACTTGTATCTTAGTGTAGACCTCTGGGAAAATCAGTGAGCCAATCACACAAGCAGGAAATTATGTTTCTGGGGGGCATTCTGTACATATATATATTGCATTGCTTTTTACAGAAAATTACAGAGCTGCAGATTGAAAAGGAAAGGTCATTTTTAATAACATTCCATTACAATATGACTTGTGTCACAATTGTATATGCTATATTATTTTTTTTTAAGTGCTACTTTTTTCCCCATGAAAGTAAAGTTACCTTTTGGGGCATCTAGCTCCTGTTATCGAATCCCACCACTTTAGTGTGCATGCAATGTCTGTCCCTACTGTCTGCCACCTATCAAATTCTTTCCCAGGCTGAAATATGCTGCTGCTTTCTAACACATTTGCCATCACATGCCCGTAGAGCCTAAACTGATTTCTATACTTTATTCACATCTCAATCGTTTTTCTCCTCCTGCTAGGCACGCCTACATGGCAAAGTGGGAGGTAGACTTAAAGGCACACAAAACTGAGGAAGAATGGTTTCAGACTTGGTCCACCAATGCGACTTGCACCATCAATGTCACGACTCTAGAGTACACTATAAGGTCCTGACCAGGTGGTATATGGTACCTACCAAACTTGCTCACATAATCCCTGGACATTCTGGTTTAAGTTTTAGGGGCTCTGCCAAGCGGAAGGAGATGTCCTCCATACGTGGTGGATCTGTCCGATGCTAGGTCATTTTTGGTCTAAAGTGTTTACTCTCCTTTATAAATTATTTGCCGTTCATATGTCTAAAGACCCATTGTTCGCCCTCCAACACTTCAAACCTCCAAAGCTCCCCAAAAATCAATTCAAATTGGCACATTATGTACTCTTGGCCTCTAAACTGACCATCGCTAAAGCTTGGAGGAAGCTGCTTACTTACTTCTCTGAGGTTGAAACAGGGTTGGATGGTTTTTATATTAATCAACATTTGACAAGCACCATTACCAACAACCATAAGAAATTCATCAGGACCTGGAATCCTTGGGTTCCCTACCGTCACCCTCAACTTGTTCCTTGATGCGTGCCCCTCTTCGCCTCCTGTCTCACTAACCTGGTGTGGTGGGGTCCCCCATGTCAACCTCCCTCTCTTTCCCTTCCCTCTCTCCTCCTATAGTATGGGGCTTACCCTTTGTTTCCTGTTCTCTGTCCCCACCCCCTTTTTTTTTTCTTCTTCTACTTTCTCTTTTTACATTCCCCCCCGAACCCCCTTTACCACCTCTTTTTTATCCTCCATCTTGGTCTTCTTGTCCCATACGTATGATGTTACTTTTGATATCAACACTCTGTGTACTGATTTGTTATTCTTCTCATGGATCCGGGATATGCTCCAGTAACATTTTACTGAGCGTTTCACAGTGTCTATTGGATACCAGCTTGCCTTATTGTTGATCCACGTATTTGGCTTACTTTCTCTTTACCTGCAATGCGGACTGTTTGATCTGTACCAAATGCTTATACCAAAAATAATAAATACGTTTGAATCTAAATATGCTGCTGCTGAACTGGGCCCAAACACTGTATTCAGTGGTACTGGCGTTTAGGGATGAGTACCTGGAACATAAAATATCTGTGTACTGAGAATTCCCCTGAGTGTCTGGGGATCTAAAAGCAGCATTCACAGCATTCAGTGCAGTCCAGCCACAGCGTATTTCAGCCTGCCATAGACTTTGACAAGCTGCAGGCAGAGAGACTGGATGCTGCACCTGTCAATCTCAAGTGCACTAAAATGCCGAGTTTGAAGACACAGAGGCTAAACGATGACCTGGGCCCAGAGGAAGTGGGTTGAATGAGGCTGCCCCATCAGACTGAGGCAAAAAAAAAAAAAAAAAATACTGCAGGGAAAATTTCTACATTGAAGACAAAGCTGTTTTAGTTATTTTATCTTTTATTAGCCTATAAATTTGTCACACAACTCATCTTCAGCTAAGTTTCACTGAAGGATAAGGGCCATGCACCATTTATACATATGTGTTTGTGTGTATGTGACATGGTTTATTTATCTGTTTTTTAAAATTATGTCTCTGTATGGTATTTATCCGATTTTCCAGCACCTGAAGTGGTTAAAATGTCTTGCTTACCTCCTTTCTCTAGAAAACCTTCTTTTTAAGTAACACTCACTCTTTGGAACATACCGTAAAAATCAATTTACAGTGGGCTCTCACCCGTATAATCACTTGATATACTTTCGCCTTTCACTTAAATGTTTATACTGGTAATATTTAATGTTTTAAGGGATGAACTGAAAAAGTGGCGGCGTGACTTTCTCTTGTCTCCAGAACCTTCTGTGCAGAGTTATAAATATGTATACATGGAATGACAAGGTACGGAAGGGAATGGCGTTCAGTTACCCACGGCGGCAACAAGATTTGAGCTCTTGTGATTTTACAGTTGATGGAAGATTGGGAGATGATTTCTCATTTGTTTCTTTTGGGACGTGCCTATACATATACATATACAGTATATATATATATATATATATATATATATATATATATATATATATATATATATTTATTTATTTATTATTGTTGTTATTATACATTATTTATATAGTGCCAACAGTTTACGCAACGTTTTACAATGTAGAGGGGGGACAGCACAATTACAGTACAGTTCAATACAGAAGGGACAGGAGGGTCCTGCTCGTAGAGCTTACATTCTAAATGAAGGGGGTGGTGGTACAAAAGGTAATAGCTGCAGGGAATGATTTGATGGGGATGGCTCGGGTACAGTTGTTAGGTGGGTGTGGAATAGGCTTCCCTGAATGAGTGAGTTTTCAGGGATCTCCTAAAGGTAGACAGGGTAGGGGCTGATTGGACATACTGGGGCAGGGAGTTCCAGAGGATGGGAGAGGCTCTGGAGAAGTCCTGAAGGCGAGCATGAGAAGAGGTAACAAGGGAGCTAGAGGGCAGGAGGTCCTGGGAGGAGCGGAGGGGGCGATTTGGGCGATATCGGCAGATGAGGTTGGTGATGTAGCTGGGGGCGATGTTGTGGATGGCCTTGTATGTTGTAGTTAGTATTCTGAATTTTATACGGTGGGGTAGGGGAAGCCAGTGAAGGGATTGGCAGAGAGGAGCAGCAGTCAGGGATCGATTAGTGAGGTGTATTAGTCTAGCAGCAGCATTCATAATAGACTAAACGGGGGATAGCCTGCGTAAGGGTAGGCCATTAAGAAGAGAGTTGCAGTAGTCAATATGTATATATAAATATATATATATATATATATATATGTATCTCCCCATAGCTATATACAGCCCAGGCCTTTTTTTTTTGTTGAATTTTAAATAAAAAGTAAGAATAAGCTCTGGCTGCAAAACTCCATGTCAATCTGGAGCTATCAGCCACAGTAACTCTTCAGTACCACAAGGTGTCCTCAGTCTTCCAGCCCACCCTTATGCAGGAAACATTACAACTATCAGGAAGCACACTCTGGTTAATTAAACTGAGTTTAAAAAAAAAATACACCAAGGATATATCAGTCTTCTTTCCTACTAGGCAATGGTACAATCAATAGGAGTTAGCAGCAAAGACTTAACTAGCAGAAAGGTCAGCTGCATAAAAAAAACCCAAAGTCATCTTAAATATGAACTCCAGCCAAAATGTTTTACTTCATTTTGAGTAGAGCAAGGAAGTTATAAGCCTCCGTCAGGTTTTTCTTCTGCAGTCTGTGTCCGTACTCCAGTGTGAAATTTCACCTCTGTGCAGGAGCTTCCTGTAATAAAGACCGCTCACTGCTGTTCTCTCTCCTGGTGCAGGGTGACCGGTCTTGTCTCCGCCCCCTCCTGTAGTTTTCTGTAGGCAGCCTATAGTGGGTGGAACCTTCTGGGCACCTCTCACAGCTCTGTTCTCTATACGCAATGTACAGCACAGTGGTAATGTCACTGCTACATTTACAGGGTAATAACTAGGTTTGTAAAGGCATTTTGTGCATCTATATTCTTTGTGGCTATCAGGGAATAGTATATATATATATATATATATATATATATATATATTTTTTTTTTTTTTCATATATACATTTAAAGATATTTGTTCCATTTATATACTTTGTAAATAGCTGGCAGTCATGCAGGTCTTTTGACTTCAATGCTTTCTAAGTCAATAACCCCCCCCCCACCCCAAAATAAAAATTTAGGCAGATCAGGAGCTTTGACTTCATTGGCTGTATCCGAATAAAAAAGAAAAATACAGAATCCATTGGATCTGCCTGACGACCAGGCCACTCAGAAGGAGGTCGGCAGTAGCAGACGGCATATTGATCCTATAACAGGCTTCCTTTAAATGCAAACCGCTCAGATTTGACTGGCACGTATCTTGCTAAGTCAAGAGCTCCTTCTATTTTGTAAAGCCCTAACAATGGGAAGAAGAGTTGTGAGCCGCTTTATTTGCTGAGATGGTAAAGGGCAAAGTACCAGATGTTTCATTATGAGGAATAACACGCAAGCAATTGATCTCTGGCATGAGAGCCGGTTGGAAGTCACAACAGTGGAAAGAAATTCAGCATAATCGAGCATGCAGAAAGGTCTTTTGTCAGGATATTTTATGTATTAAAGTATTTTTCTGCCCGGCGTGTTATTTATTTACGTCCTTTGTTTACATCTCTGGATTTAGGTTTATGTGGCAAAATTCACACCTGCCACCAGCAATCTTCCAGCCAATAAATCCTAAAAGAATTCACCATGTTTCATGCTCCAAAACAAATGCTGGCATATTTCTTCCTGTGTGTCAGGGAATGTCGGCTGCCGAGAATAATGCGTGTGTGGGATTGTGTCTAAAAACCGTGCATATTTTTAGTGCGGGAAAAGGCTTAAAGTGTACTTGTCACACTGATGTGAAAAGCCTTTTGTTCACGGTAAAAGCTGAATTAAGGCCTAATTATCAACCTAGCTCAAGCTTTCTACAAATCTTGTACTTATTACTCTTTAAAGGGAACCTGCATAGCTCCCAACTGTCCCTGATTTCGAGGGGCTGTCCCTGATTTGGAGCAATGTCCCTCTGTCCCTCTTTCCTCCTCATTTGTCCCTCATTTTGGTCTGATCTTTATAGTTGTATATAAAATGTACTTTTTCTCTTTTAAAAAGTGTTTCCCAGTGCTAAACCTTTTATCCAATTTCTAAACTGCTGCATTTGTACATTTTAAGAGCCAATATAAAGGAATAGTGGTGGTAAAAACAAGTCCTTGTGGATTTAATGAACTTTTTTTTGGTTAAGGGTGTGGCAGGGGGCGTGTCCTATGCCTACATACGTTTGTTAGTAGGTGTCCCTCATTCCCATCTCAAAATGTTGGGAGGTATAGAACCTGTACTTAGATAAATGTGGAGGGCTGATATTGCTGACCTTCCAGGAATACTAGCTGCCTGGCTGTCTTTGGCTTGGTAATCTCCATGCAGATCTGAATGTCCAAGGAAATTCAGAATGCCTGATCGAAAGACCTGTTTCAGGTCAGTGTCCCAGAAAGTACTGAAGCCACTGTATCAATATCCTGTATATGCTTAATATCAAGGTCTATATAAGCCATTGGATCAATGTTCAGTATATGCTCAATATCAAGATCAATATAAGCCACTGCATTAATATCCAGTATATGCTCAATATCCAGATCAATATAAGCCACTGGATCAATGCTCAGCATATGCTCAATATCAAGATTGATATAAGCCACTGGATCGATATCCAGTATATGCTCAATATCAAGATCTATTTAAGCCATTGGATCAATATCCAGTACATACTCAATATCAAGATCAATATAAGCCACTGGATCAATAGCAGGCAACTAGCCTCTCCAACAAGCATGTTTGATTACCTTTAAGGAATACATTACCAAAATAAATGGGGTCCTATGTTGTATGTATTTTTTCCTAATTAAATGCTCAATAAAGTGACACTCAACTCTGGTTTATGAAAGGCATTTATATTTAAGTATGTATTCGTAACTCAGAAAAGTACATTTTTATTCAGCCTCCTTCAAATCCCCAATTTTTTTTTTTTTGTTTCTGTGAGCTAACTTTCTGTTAGGGGGTGGCTACATTCATTAGAAGGCAGGGTGGCTACATTCATGGTCCAATAACATTAAGCTGAAAATGAAGCCACTCGTGTCAGATCCCTGGTAGCGACTTAGGGTTGGCACATGGAACCACAGCAGGTAAAGCAGGCCTCTGACAATCCCGGAATTACTGAATGCTGAAGGTCAGTGGAGCTCAGACTAGAACCAGAGAAGTGAGTATTCAGAGGTTTCTTTTGCTGGTACTTTTTTTTTTCAAGCTTTGAAGATGATTGTGAACCAAATTTCAGTCATTTCTTTTCCTTTTTTATGGTTTGGATTCTGAGAGGAATTTGTTTATGCCTGTTACATCATTGTGCCTTCCTGTCCTCATGACATCCATGCAAGAAATGGTTGTTGGGGTGGTCACCAAGACAAGAAGGCATGCATGACAAGACCCTGTCATGGGTTCAAAACCCTCCTAAAAAATTTTGGGCTGCGTCCCCATTAAAGAGATTTTTTTCACCAGTTCTTGTGCTTACAGGACGTGAGAGTGAATCCCCCCAAAAGAGAAACAGACAACAATAAATACTTGGTAAAAGTTCTAAGCCTTCCTCACTCTAGCCAAAACAAAATGAAATGTTTTAGCTGGAGTTGGGTTTCAGGTTTAATTCTCTACATAGTTTCAACTGCATTCGCCCTGATTGGTTATAGCGTGGTTTTAGGATACAAAAGAGGGCAAATAGCAGCAGATGGAAATGAGGATTGCTGGACCTAGTAGTAGTCACATTGAACTGGACTTATTCTTTAACACTGAAGATGTTTCATAGCTCGTCCAAGCCACTTCAGTTCCTGTGACATGTCTTTAACATTATAGAACAAGTACAGATAAATGTGACAAACAACTATCAGATATACAATGACCTGGATAAATTAGAACCTTCACAGACATATGAGGATTGTCAGGGAAGGGTGTCAAATTTGTGGCCAATGGTGCGGTGGTCATCAATCAGAAGAGGGGATGTGGGTGCCCCATGGTGATTTACTGATTAAGTCAATAACTTGCCATTAGCCAATGAAGAATATAAATGGATTAGGCTGGTGATTAAAAATATGTGGAGAATAGTAGAGAATGGTACTCAACCCATACAAAAGGTATGCCCGGAGCTATGAAAGACGTGAATAAAGCATAGGGCATACATGACAGGGCGGAAGGGGAAACGGACAGTAATGGTTAACTAGTTTGAAGGAAAGTGGGTAGGCATGGTGGTTACCTGATGGTCCAGCAGAAGGGGGGATTGGGAGGAGTAAGGGGGGATAGTTGCTAGGGAGGAATTGTGTAAAGTCATTCGACGATCAGATGTTGCAGAAAGAACGTCCCTCCCTCCTGCCCTATTTGTCCTGTTATTTCAGTTTGTATTGGTTTTACGGTTTGGGGACCTTGACGGGGATAAAAAGACGGTGTTTCTTGGCTAAATGGTGGGGCACATCTTAGCTATGGGGCCCTCTAGTTTGGTCCAATTCAGTTCAGAGTGACAGGGTAGTGGTAAGATCAGTAGTTATCTGAGGTCAGCTAGGATAGTCCCCAACGCAGTGTTTGGCAGCTGGGGACCTATAACTTAGCAAAAGGTGCCACAAGCACAAAGTTTTGTTTGATAGTACCTGCAACCTTTGTTGACTGGGATTGTTATATTTTGGCTATGTTTTTGTTAATTAAAATGTTTAATAAAAGGCTGATTCGCCATTTTAACTCCTCTTCTGAGTAGTGTCATTCTTTGGAGGGGTTATAGGGAGGTTGAGTCGGAGATAAGTTATTCAGGAGTAAGACATTGAGGTGAGCTCTGAACTACCCTGGTCATGTTCAGGAAAAACTATAAGAAAAGTATGGGGAGGTCCAAACTACCGATAGACAAACTGATCTTATAGATATGTCCCAAAGTGTATTATTTAAAAATACTGAAATTTTATTATGAACTTTTACCTGATATTTGTAGAGGTAACTTTCCAATCTCTAGGAGTGCCTCTAAAAATTGGGTTTGGAAATACATGATACAGGAAAATATTTTACCAAACTGGTTGTGTTATCCCTGAAATAACGCGATCATCAGGAGTTCTCTTTTCTACAATATACTTCTGATATGCATCATTAAGTACAGTAAAGGTTCATGGGAGTTTTCCATCTTTACTCCAGATGTCTGAGGTTTAAATATAAATAATTTGACTGGGAAAAAGTGTCTGATGTCTTGTGCTGTCTACCGGACAGCTGCCTTGGCCTGTTTCTGTGGTATCGGTGTACACTTTCACAGTTATTTTAAACCACCGACGTGTGAGCATCAAGTCTTCTTCTGTTCTGAAGACTCTCGTACAACAATGCTCGTACTGATCTCCTGGAGTGGTTCTGACTCTGATGGAACCCAATTAATAGACCCTTTGTCAGTGAGCTATATGTGTCTTAAGACGCCGGCACGCACAGTTGGATATAATTTGGTGTAATTTCTCAGAATGAGCAAATGTAAGTTTTCCTGCAAGAAGCATACCGAGCTGAATGCATAAAAGTGACATTTTATTAAAAACAACAAATAATAAAACTGCCTTGAAACATGAGCAATTGCATCAACTAAAAATAGCTAACTTGCAAAGAACTGTTTAAACACTGACACATATGAAGAAGCTTTTCTTCTACAAAAATAATATCTGGAATTGAAGTGAAAATGGATCTGGTTTTGAACATAATTTCATATTGCAGAGTTAAGTACTGCACAAAGTTCTAGCCATATCTAATATTGGAATGTGGCTGAGGGGAAACAAATAAATATATATACAGTGGATATAAAAAAGTCTACACACCCCTGTCTAAATGTCATGTTTCTGTGATATAAAGAAATGAGACAAAGATAAATAATTTCAGAACTTTTTCCACCTTTAATGTAACCTATAAACTGTACAACTCAATTGAAAAACAAACTGAAATCTTTAAGGGAGGGGAAGAAAAATATAAAAAAATAAAATAATGTGGTTGCATAAGTGTGTACACCCTATTATAACTGGGGATGTAGCTGTGTTCAGAATTAAGCAATCATATTCAAACTCATGTTAAATAGGAGTTAGTACACACCTGTCAACATTTAAAGTGCCTCTGATTAAGTCCAAATAAATTTCAACTGTTCTAGTTGGTCTTTCCTGACATTTTCTTAGTCACATCCTACAGCAAAAGCCATGGTCCGCAGAGAGCTTCTAAAGCATCAGAGGGATCTCATTGTTAAAAGTTATCAATCAGGAGAAGGGTACAAAAGCATTTCCAAGCCATTAGATATACCATGGAACACAGTGAAGACAGTCATCATCAAGTGGAGAAAATATGGCACAACAGTGACATTACCTAGAACTGGACATCCCTCCAAAATTGATGAAAAGACTAGGAGAAAAATGGTCAGGGAGGATGCCAAGAGGCCTACAGCAACATTAAAGGAGCTGAAGGAAAATCTGACAAGTACTGGCTGTGTGGTACAACAATCTTCTGTATTTTTCATATGTTTGGGCTATGGGGTAGAGTGGTAAGACAGAAGCCTTTTCTTATAAAGAAAAACATCCAAGTCCGGCTAAATTTAGTGAAAACACTTCTGAAGTCTCCCAAAAGCATGTGCGAAAATGTGTTATGGTCTGATGAAACCTTTTTGGCCATAATTCCAAAAGATATGTTTGGCACAAAAACAACACTGCACATCACCAAATGAACACCATACCTACAGTGAAGAATGGTGGTGGCAGCTGTTTTTCTTCAGCTGGAACAGGGGCCTTAGTCAAGGTAGAGGGAATTTTGAACAGTTCCAAATACCAGTCAATATTGGCACAAAACATTCAGGCTTGTGCTAGAAAGCTGAACATGAAGAGAAACTTCATCATTCAGCATGACAACGACCCAAAGCACACATCCAAATCAACAAAGGAATGGCTTCACCAGAAGAAGATTAAAGTTTTGGAATGGCCGAGCCAGAGCTTTGACCTGAATCTGATTGAGAATCTGTAGGGTTATCTGAAGAGGGATATGCACAGGAGATGCCCTCACAATCTGACAGATTTGAGGTGTTTTTTCAAAGAAGAGTAGGCAAATATTGCCAGGTCAAGATGGGCCACGCCAATAGACTCATACCCAAAAAGACTGAGTGCTGTAATAAAATCAAGAGGTTCATCAACAAAGTATTCGTGTAAGGGTGTGCACACTTATGCAACCATATTATTTTAGTTTTTATTTTTACTTCCCTCCACCTAAAAGATTTCAGTTTGTTGTTCAACTAAGTTGTACAGTTTATAGGTCACATTAAAAGGTGGAAAAAATTCAGAAATTATTTATCTTTGTCTCATTTCTTTACATTACAGAAACATGACATTTTAACAGGGGCGTGTAGACTTTTTATATCCACTGTATACACTGTATATATATATATATATATATATATATATATATATATATATACACACAGTATACTGTATATTCGCCATGTATAATATATACAATAAATACAGTATTTTCCATAGATTAGCACACAGGTACACAGGACAAATTCATTACAATCTCTCTTTTCTACTCTCCAGCATTATCCCACAGTTATTACCTTTTGTTTCCACTTGACCCTCCCTTCTAGATTGTAAGCTCTAACGAGCAGGGCCCTCTGATTCCTCCTGTATTGATTAGTATTGTAAGTGTACTGTCTGCCCTCATGATGTAAAGCGCTGCGCAAACTGTTGGCGCTATATAAATCCTGTATAAAAATATTAATAATAATTTTGTCTTTCGTCATCCTTTACTAACTTCCTAGTAGGTATGTATAATCAGTATTAATAGTTTACAAAAAAATACAGATTATTTGTAAATTAGTGGTGTACATTTGAGAGGTATAGATATTTTAGGGACACTTAAAAGGATATGGTTTTGCTCCATGTTTCTACATTTTTTATTAAAGAATATGAAAAATGATATGTGCCTGCTGTACCATTCAAAAAGTCTCCTGTTCTCTTTGTATTGCTTTCTTTCTGTGAAATCCCTGGTGTTCCTGGCAGTCCCTTCACTTTCCTATTAAAAACTGACCACACTAAGCAGAAGAACACAGTGTGGCCAGTTCCCTAGAACCCGGCCTGTTCTCCTACAATTATCAGTCTTGTCCTGACAGACCCCCCCCCCCCCCCCACAGTCTTTCACTAGGAAGCTCAGTGTATTGCTGTTTCTCCTCCCCAGCTTTTATGCAGCTGAGAACAGAGGAAATGTGATTAATTATAAAAAAAGGGAAAAAGGTATTTATTAATATCTATACACAAATGTTTAGCCTTTCATTTCTATTTTAAACTGAGTAGTTTGTTGCACGGTGAATTAAGGTTTACACTGTAAGGTGAGGGCTTACAATCACTTTAAACTCATGTCCTGCATATTTTTTTTAGGTTTATGTAGGATCTTCAGTTTATATTTACTGCCAAATTGCACTCATGCTGCTGGTCAGAATATTTTGGGTTGTCTAAATAGACAGCAGTAGCTGTTTGCTTTTTGGCATTGTATTAATGAGTTTTGTGCTTGAGTTATTGAGCACTGTAAACAGGTTACTAAATTGTTTCTAAAACCCAAAACAATATATATATATATATATATATATATATATATATATATATATATATATATAGCTGCATTCTAATCCTTAGATACAATTACTGCATTTGTTTTTTAGGCTTCTTTTTTCTGAATGTGACCAGAAAGAAAGAAAGTGGCAGTGAAAGTGACACTGACCACTACAGAACAGTATAGCCACACTTCCTGAGGAAGATGTGCTGTGGCCTGCAGCTGGCCAGTTTCCTCTCCCCTGTCCTTTTCAACACTGCCCTTCTTTCAGTCTCAGAACCCCCCCACCACCACCACCACTCCGGGCCTGCTTTCAAAATAACTCCATTCAAAAAAATGCATCCACTACATCCACTATTTGAGGCAGATTAGCAATTAAAACTAACTGTCACACCCTGAAGAGGAACTTTCCATGCGTTCTGTACCCCTAAAGAGGGCACACCGTTTATCCGAGCTAATACGGCTTTATTAGGCAGAGCCTCTTCAATTCGAAGAGACAATTTCAGCCTCTCCGTTACATTTGGAATTCTGAATTTCTGTCACTAGATCTGTTAATGAGACGCACAAGGCATAGAGAGCACATTTGCTATGGCGAGATAAAAAATTAATAACCAGAGCACAATAGACAGAGATATTCTGAGCAGAAATGGGAGATTTTGTGATGCTGAATTTTAAGGACGTTTTTAGAATTTAATATTCACATCTGCTGTCACAAGTCATTAACTACTTTTAGCGGTAAAGGACTGTGTGCCTATTCTAAACTGAACTTCCATTCTGTGTTGCCCACATAATATATAAAAATTAAAGAGCTACTCCACCCAAACATAAGGAATTGTTTCCTTCAGCTGACTTTTCCAGTCGCAAATCTGACAGACTTTAGATTTGGAACATGCTTCAAATCTTTACGTCGTAACTCCGCCGGACCCAGAAATCCGCTCGTCTGTATGCTAGTCTGACGGACAAAAACCGACGCTAGGACAGCTATTGGCTACTGGCTATCAACTTCCTTATTTTAGTCCGGTGTACGTCATCATGTACGAATTCGTCAGACTTTGGTGTGATCGTATGTAGGCAAGTCCATTCGTTAAAAAGTCCGTCGGAAGTCCGTCAAAAGTCCGTCGAAAGTCCGCTGGAAAGTCCGACCGTGTGTACGCGGCATTAGACTCTGCTATTAGCATCTTTTGAGCTTCAGCGTCAAAAGATGCAGAATGCTCCTAAATGTTCCTAAATGCTACTAAAATGCTCTTCACTGTTTTTATTTTTATTTTTTTTTTAGCTTTTTTTACTGCAAAAACCCTAATAAAATGCTAATGCTCCTAAAAGCCTCTAAATGCTTATAAAAGCTACTAAAATGCTACTAGAAGCTGGCACACATATGCTATTATCATCATTTTTTATCCAACGTTTCTTTCTAGCTTTTGTTGAGCTTATTAAAAATGCTAATGTGCATGGAGCCTAGAGCTTTGACAAAATTTGGAAGCAGATTGCTTTCTATGCACAGCTGCACCAGATTTTGCACCCCCCAGTTCTAGTAAATCTCCCCCTCTGTGTCTGTTTTCTAAGGAAAATAAGCTGTGCGACTTTTTAATTTTTACTTTGATGCATCTGGAATGTATTTAGTCTATTTAAACTCATTTTTTTTTCTTTGCCTTTAACCGCTTCAGCCCCGGAAGATTTTACCCCCTTCCTGACCAGAGCACTTTTTGCGATTCGGCACTACGTCGCTTTAACTGACAATTGCACGGTCGTGCGACTTTTAACCCAAACACAATTGACGTCCTTTTTGCCCACAAATAGAGCTTTCTTTTGGTGATAGTTGATCACCTCTGCGGTTTTGAATTTTTTGCTCTATAAACAAAAAAAGAGCGACAATTTTGAAAAAAAATCACAATATTTTTTACTTTTTGCTATAACAAATATCGCCCAAAAATATATATAAAAAAAAAAAAAAATTTCCTCAGTTTAGGCTGATATGTATTCTTCTACATATTTTTGGTAAAAAAAAAAAATCACAATAAGCGTATATTGATTGGTTTGCGCAAAAGTTATAGCGTCTACAAAATAGTGGATAGTTTTATGGCATTTTTATTATTATTTTTTTTTTACTAGTAATGGCGGCGATCTGTGATTTTTATTGGGCCTTCGACATTATGGCGGACACGTCGGACAATTTTGACACATTTTTGGGACCATTGGCATTTTTACAGTGATCAGTGCTATAAAAATGCATTGATTACTGTAAAAATGTAACTGGCAGTTAAGGGGTTAACACTAGGCGGCAATCAAGGGGTTAATGTGTTTCCTAGTGTGTGTTCTAACTGAAGGGGGGAGGGGACTGTGTATGGGAAGAGATAGATCAGTGTTCATATTCTGTCACTACTCCCCTCAGAGAACCGGAAACTGTGTGTTTACACACACAGATCCTGGTTCACCATGTGCCCCTAGCGATAGCGGGAGCCCGGCGGTGATCGCGACTGCCGGGCACTCGCATCGGCTCCGTGGGCCAGCCGGGAGCGCACCCCTAGTGGCCACAGGGCGAAGCGACGTTACATAGCGTCGTTTCACCCAGCCGTGCCATTCTGCCGCAGTACAACTGTGGCGGCTGGTTGGCAAGTGGTTAAACATCTAAAACACAAAAAAAGGATTTTTATGTGAAATTAAATCAAAACTCACTCAATATATGTAATCTTCCTTTAATGCAAACGTGTTGTATTTATAATTTTTTTGTTCAACCAGTGGGTTAAACAAAAAAAAAGATCCCTTTCCTCCAAGCACACGTTTAATGTGGATAGGGGAATCCTCCCACTGTGCTAGTGTGATGATGGGGAACCTTCCCTGCCAGTAGAATACAATGATCAATGCTGAAGACTATAACCAGCAGCACTGGTCGATTGGGAAAAACCTGACAGGCTGATGGTACACAAGTCAATCAGTAGATCGACTTGTATACATCCAGGGATCAGGGTGTCCGTACATGGCTCGAAATTGTGTCAGTCCCTGTTAAATCAGCTAAATTGCGGTCCATGGATGGCCAGCTGAAGTCTAATGTAGACAATCGGACATGATTATGTAAATTAGACCTCTACAGGTACCTGGGCATAGCTTTCTTTTACAAAAACTGTATTGTTTTTTAAGATAAAGAAAGGCACATACAAAAGCATAATTTGTAGAGTTAAGAAAGACACAGTAACAAATATTAAATCAGTAATATGGATCACGTATGCTGCAGGTCAACAAGATACATCAAGGCCTGAAAGGATATACAGGCGGTCCCCGGGTTACAAACATGATAGGGTCTGGAAGTTTGTTCTTAAGTTGAATTTGTTTGTAAGTCGGAACAGGTACATTTTTTAAGTGCAGCTCCAGCCAAAAAATAATAATTTTTATGTTTTTTGGATAGCATAGGGAAGGGTTAACACCCCTGTAACATTTATTTTGCTGTCTGTTCAGAAGATGTCCCCTCACTTTCTGTCTCTGTGACAATTGGATTTTGAAAATTCTGGGTTTTTGTGGAAACAAGGATTGGTGATAAAGCTTCAGTGGAGACAACATTTTCCCATGATAACTCTTATGCCTCGTACACACGATTGGAAATTCGGCCAGCAAAAGACCGATGAGAGCTTTTGGTCAGAAAATGCGACCGTGTGTATGCTCCATCGGACATTTGCTGGCTGAATTCCAGCCAGCAAAAGTTTGGGAGCATGTTCTCAATTTTTCGGTCGGAAAAAGTTCCTATCCGAAAATGCGATTGTCTGTAGCTATTCCGATGCAAAATTCCTACACATGCTTGGAAACAATTTGACGCAAGCAAGCATTGAACTCTATTTTTTCGGCTCGTCGTAGTGTTGTACGTCACCGCGTTCTTGGCGGTCGTAAGTTCAGCGAGCTTTTGTGTGACCGCGTGTATACAAGGCAAGCTTGAGCGGAATCCCGTCGGAAAAGCCATCATATCCTTTTCTGACCAAAATCCCAATTGTGTGTACGTGGCATTACAGGAGTGAATTTCTCTTGCTAGGGGTAGATTTTCTATCACTTCCTGTTGTCTCCCTCCATTTGTAAGTAGGAGTTATTTGTAACTGGGATGCTTGTAACCTTGGGACCGCCTGTACCTTTCTTTTACCTTCTTGAGCACCTTTGTATTCAAGAACCTGGAAGTCAAAATGTTGCGTTCCAAAATTCTGCTGGGCCAACTGCATCCACCATTATACTACAGAGGAGAACACATTTCAAGGGTGGGCATGCATGGTATTTGACTTTAGAGCTAAAGTCAATATTTGCATGCTGAGATTTCCATGTTTGATGGTTAGATAAGGAAAGTTATGTGAAGGCACCTCTCATCCAGGGCCCCTCATCCATCCCTGTACCGATGTGTGCTACAGGCGTTTAGCCATGCCTTCTGTCAGCCTGTCATTGATTAGCAGAGGCTGATGGCCGCAGTTGTATGCCAACACATCCACATGCATGAGCCATTACTTGAAAAAAGAAAGAATAACAAATTCAAGATCTCTGCAGTTCTCATTATACAACTTCATAGTACAAACTCTGCGGTTTTAGAGGGATTATTCTAAGCGATTTTTTCAGCATTTGGAATGACTTTGAATTTAAAATATTTCCACATTCTCTTTTTGCACAGCATGGGTGTTTTTTACAGTGCAGAATCCCCTGACATTTCACAGAGATAATGGGGTGTACAGAAAACGTATGAAAAGCCTCCCTTTAAGACAAAGGGGGAAAAAAAGACCATGGCCAGACGAAAAAAAGGAAGGATCTGTGTGGGGAGGGTTTGTGTCTTTCCATATGTTTTTAATCAATTTAATCAAGTGGAACGCAATGACATACTGTACATGAAAACTATCATAAGTTATTCATTGGTATTCAAAGACCAAAACTTAAAACACAAACTGGATAATGAAAATGACCCATTGTTATGACAGCAGTCATACTTTATCATAAAGTGGATGCAAGCCCTCTCCCATACCCAGTGAAGTGAACAGCCTCAGATGATGCATAGAGATTAAACAAATCCTCCTACATACGTTTTACATGTATAACTGCTGTCTTCAGCTTTCTACACTCTTTAGAAAGTGCACATCATGTTACAAAGGTTTCTTCCTGTTTCAACAGTGGGAGGGGAGTCTGGGCATACACTGTGTGAGAGCTGATTGGAGGAAAGGCACACCCACCCCCCCTTCACATAGGCAGAGGAACGAAGAAACGTGCAGAGCTGCAGTCTGCATAGACAAGCTCTCTGCTTATCTATATCTAAGTTCCCTCCCCAACACAAATTTTCAGCTGCTTTTATCTCCTGTGTCAGAGAACTTGTCAAAAGTTATCATAACAGAGGAACGGAGCAGCAGAAAGACATGGGACTTAGAGCTTTGGAGAGAGATAAGTAAACACTACAGATATATGTGCCCAAGTCAGATTTCATGAATGGGGTTTACAACCACTTTAAAGAAGACCACCTCTATTTTTTTTTTTGTATAGGTAGAGTCCACATAGCTGTTGAGGCTTCATACTAGTCACTGTGCTTTATTGAACATCCAGTATCAGAAAAAACATAGATAGCTTGTACACAGCAAAGAAATACAACAATAAATTCTAGTCTATACAAAGTCTCTTTATAGCATAGACATTGTGTCAAGAACCCCCCAAAACAGTAGTTCTTAAAGCCCCACCTCCCAATTAACCCCCCCCCCCCCCCCTCCCCAAACTAAGTCAAAACCCTGTTTTGCTTATCTAAATCTGAGGTCATATGATTCACCAGATCCCAAGTCTTTATCTTTTTCCCTGCAGAGAAGGAAAGTCCCTCATTCGAGTGTCTATGTCACTGCCTGGGTGACAAGGACACTTCTTATTGTGGCATACTTTCTAAACAAAGGGCCAGATTACTGTCTTTTAGACTTTAGGGGGGCTGTGGCCAGTTGGAGTAGAAGATGCCTCTGCGTCAGTGGGAGTCAGCAGGGGAAGAAATAGTACCCCTTCTTTGGTACTGGTGGAAGGAATAATGTAATTTGTTCTTATCAGTGAAAGGAATAGCGCCCCATCATTGGTGTCAGTGGGACTAATAGTGTTCCATTATTTGAATAAGTAGGAGGAACAGTGCCCCATTGTTGGTGTCAGTGGAAGGAATAGTGCCCCATCGTAGGTGTCAGTGGACAAAATGGTGCCCCATTGTAGGTGTCAGTGGAAAGAATAGTGCCCCATCGTTAGTGTCAGTGGGAATAATAGTGTTCCATCAATTATATAAGTGGGAGGAACAGAGCCCCATTTTAGGTGTCAGTGGATGAAATGGTGCCCCATTGTAGGTGTTAGTGGAAAAAATAGTTTCCCATCATTGGTCTCAATGGGAGGCATAGTGCCTAGTATCAATGGGAGGAATAATGCCCGGAGGACCAGATAAAGTGAAACAAAGGGCCGCATCTGGTCTGCTGGCTGCAGTTTGGAGGACACTGGTCTAGGAGGATCTAGAAGACTGACATCATGAAGAAGTGTTTGGTCAGCTTGAGCACAGACTATAGTACTCTTTCAATGGTCGCCACTCCCAGAAGCTGCACTGGTGAAATAGCTGGCAGACTAAGATAAGTAAAAAAAGCCTTCATAATATACAGTATATATCATTTTAACAAATGCTGAATAGATGAGCGAGGGGGAGGAAGGGGCATACCTTTGTCTAGAGATGGACCTTAAAGTGTTACTAATGATGTGCAGGTGTGGGGTTGGTGGCGCTACATACTGGATAACTTATAAGGATGAATATAGTGGCAATGTGCATGCCAGTGGTGAATGCGTGTACGGAAGGGTTAGTTACCCCGATAATGCAGGCTCCGTGCATCCATACCAATGTGCAAAAAATAAAAAAATATAATAAAAAAATGTGCAATACACAGATAAAAAATAAATATTAAGTGAATCCCAATAAACCTCACATATATATGTGTGCATAAGAATAACCTTGAGAGATAAACCGCATGAGATCCATGTACCATCAAAAAAACCTTGAAGTCCAAAAGATAAAAAATATATATACATTATGTGCAAAAATGTATAAAACCCAAAACTAGCAAAATCCAAAAATCCAGTGACACATATGTGTAGTCATAAACCGTAATAATAAAAAATCAGCATGAAGATATAAAATATATATAAAAAATTATTTGTGAAGCTCCAAAATGACCAGCGAAAAACAAAAAAAGTCCAAAGTGCTCAAATGACTCTTGTGTTCAGAGAATCAAGTGATTTCTGTGCTCCCCCTGATGGGTCCCCACTCACCAGCTCCCTGCACCCCTGCAGGGATAATGGGCATGTAAAGATAGCCTGGGATGGTTCCTGGTATCTCTCCTAGTGGTCCACACGTGGTATCTGTGGTCTGTAGTGCCTCAGCAGCTCACTCCACCCAGTAACGGTATCCAAGGGAGTCTTCCTGGTCTTCCTGGTATTATCTCATGGCTGCTCTGTGTTCTGGACGGATCATTTTCTGTGTCATTTCAAAAAATGCATTCAGAGCTTTGATCCAGCTTCCTGCCTCATTCTGGCAATTTGCGAAACTAGTAGAGGTGGAGC
This sequence comes from Lithobates clamitans, assembly GCA_037952925.1. Classification (NCBI taxonomy): domain Eukaryota; kingdom Metazoa; phylum Chordata; class Amphibia; order Anura; family Ranidae; genus Lithobates; species Lithobates clamitans. Next base: position 9,897,561 of record JBBGZY010000292.1, on the reverse strand, counting down.
CTGGCGGTGGACTGATAGATACTGAGTGAGAATGTTCAGACTTGTATCTATGCTTTTAATTGTTTTAATAAATGTGAGTTTATTGCTAGCTGGGGTGGAGAGGTTTCATTTTTGAAACCCTCGGATACTGTACTATAGGAGGCACTTTTCTTGTCTTTTTTATGTATTTCTACAACTACTGGTCTTAAATATGGATTGAGGTTTAAAGCAGCACAGTGGTTGAAACCTATGCTGGCCATAGACCGTTTTTCTTGGAACAAAGTAAAGATCATAGAGGATCCCTTGGAGAGATTTTTGACACTAAGTGCAAAGGCGTGTTTTGTATAAAGGAAATGAGCTGCCTTTGCATGCGGTGGTGGGAGCACTCTGGATAAGCAGTTTTTTAGAAGAAGCATCACATTTGTTTTTTTCCACATCACTGTAGGAATTAACATTTGTTGATTATTGGACTTTTTTTCAACGACCATGCTTTACTGCATATACAGACTGATTTTACTGTTGTGGGTTTAGTAACACTTTAATTTTTAAAGCTACTGCCATACAGTGTCCTCTGAGGAGCAACATACTCTGGCTTCCCCAAGTAAATAACTTTTTTTTTGGTTAATGTGCTGTACCTGGGGCCCTAGCCAAGAATTATTTTATAAAGTAAAATTGCCATGACAGAAATATGGGGACTATAAATGCCACTGTCTTTCTGAAGATACTAGTTTCATTGGCAATTCAGGAAAGTCAGAGAAAAGTCAGAGCTTCAGATCTGCATACCAGTTTCAGGTCAATGACTAATATTGTGCCAGAGGGTCTACGCGATGACCTGGCAACTAGCATTTACAAAAGGAGAGGTCAGCAATGGCAGCTTCCCTCATTTTTTTTATGACAGGTGTGCTTTAATTGAAGATTAATGATGGTGCAGTGAGCAAATTTTACAGCCAGAACAGAGAAATGTGAAGCTGGCCAGTTAGAGAAAGTCAATATAAGAATGATTTCTAGACATACACTGCAGACATTAGTCAATAAGAAATCCTTGACCAGAAGATATTCCAATCAATAATATAGCTTACTGTATACATAGAAAATGTATTTTGTCTAGAAATAGCTACAGTTTATCATGAAAACATCACTAAAGATGGATGGGAAACCAAAAACCAGTGCAATTAGCCTATCATTTTAAACCAGTTCAGAGCTGTAGATATCAATTAGTTAGGATGGGGAAAAGAAAGGATTTGAGATCTACTGACTGCACAAAAATTCTCCTACACCAAGGAAGAGTTAGACTCTTTTGGTCCCTTTCACAATGGGCAGAATTCGTTCTAAAGAGCTGCGGATCAGCTCACAGATAAACTGCTGATCGAAGTAGAGAAGTAGAACAGTAGAGCAGTAGAGAAGGTGGATGACACCTGTCCACTCAGTTTATGCATGGGCTATGGGGACCCCATTGTCCATTTACATCTGAATACCCTCAATCAGCTCCGCCTATATAGAAAAGCACATATCCCCTTCTGTCCTTTTTTTAGAAGACCGGTTTGGACGTGGAGGTAGGCGGGTGTAAGCGGACACCAGTCCGTTTAAACCCACATGCCCATAGGGATGAATGGACCTTCTGATCAGGTCCACCTGAACGCCTGACAGGAACAGCCGTGTGAGAGAAGACTTAGACCCCATTCACACAGGGGCAACATGACTTGCAGGTCGCCTCACCGAGGCGACCTGCACAGGACTGCCCGGGCGACTTGCAAAACAACTTCTGTATAGAAGTCTATGCAAGTCGCCCCAAGTCGCCCCCGAAGTCGTACAGGAACCTTTTTTTAAGTCGGAGCGACTTGCGTCGCTCCCCTTAGAACGGTTCCATAGCACAGAACGGGAGGCGACTTGTCAGGCGACTAGGTCACCTGACAAGTCGTCCCTGTGTGAATGGGCTCTTAAGCCTCGTACACATGATCAGACTTTCCAAAGGGAAATGTTCGATGACAGGCTATTGGAAGAAAATCCGACCGTGTGTATGCTCCATCAGACGAATTGTTGTCGGATTTTCCGTGGACAAATGTTGGATGGCAGGTTTTCACATTTTCCACCAACAAATGTCTGTTGTCGGATTTTCCCAGCGTGTGTACACAAGTCCGTCGGACAAAAGTCCAAAGTACAAACACGCATGCTTGGAAGCAAGGACAAGCCAAAAGCGGTCGGTCTTGTAAACTAGCGCTCGTAATGGAGAATTAACATTCGTGATGTGGCAAATTATGAGATCTCCAAATCTCTTCTTCTTTAATGGGATAATAATGAGGCTGCTTTGCTGGTGATACTAATGGAGTTATTGCAAACACATTTTCAAAAGCTTTTTTTTCCTAGTGATATCAAGAATAATATTATTATGCTTTTTTTTTTTTTTTTATTTGGGCAAGTTACCACAACACCATTATCCCGTAGTTTTTAAGATGAAAGATACAACTATTTTGGTGTTCCTTGTTAATTTTACATTGTATTTTTTCTTAATGTAACTGCCTACTCCCAAACTGTCATTTGAAGTAAAACACATAGCCAAGTATTATTCTCCACAATTTTTTATTGTGCATTAAAAAAAGAAAACAAATAAAATTAGACATGCTATCTGCCAATCGAAATTAACCAAAAAGTGCATTCTATGCATCCAAAAATATAGAAAATATACCAAATCAAATCATTATTCAACCAAAAAAATAATGTCAAAGCATAAAATCCAAGGCCAATAATAAATAACACATTATCTCCTCCGATTCCGCAACATGGCTGGCTGACGAATGGCCGTTCAGAAACGAAATTGCGAAATGAAAAGCGCAAAATGAAAAGCGCAAATCAACACTCACCAAACTTCTACTAACACAAAATCAGCAGAAGGAGCCCAAAGGGCAGCGCTAAAGAGCTGAAAAACAACGTAGTACGTCACTACGTTCGTAGTTGTAGGCCAACGATTGGGTGGCCATGTGTATGCAAGACAAGTTTGGGCCAACGCCCTTCGGACAAAATTCCACGGTTTTGTTGGCCAACAATCTGATCGTGTGTACGGGGCTTTAGCTTAATTTCCTCTGTAATCACCAGGTTTGCAATAATAAGCTAATTGCAACTGCTTTTTGGTTAAGGTCAGAGGGGGAAACCAATAACAGCTTTGGCGACTATAGAGATCAACACTCCTGGAAGTATCAGTTTTCCAAAGGACTTAGGGGGACCAGTTTTAGTGATCGTAGTAGTGTTTGGTGGTTTGGGCATTGGGAAAGGTATGTATTCACTACATTCTTGTACAGGTAAAATGGCATTTAAAAAAAAAAAATTGTGACAGGGTCACTTTAAAGCTTTACTCCATTCTTTATGTAGCTTTGGATACATTGACCAGTCTTTCTCAACTAGGGTTCCTCCAGAGATTTCTTGGGGGGTTCCTTGAGCAAAGAGCAAGAAATTGCTCAAAAGCATCAAATCCATAATTGATTCTTTGGACACCATTCCCAAGTTTGCTTCCTCCATGAAGAATGCAGGGCCCGCTCACAGCCCATAGATCTGGGCAGAAGAGAACAGCAGATGAGGGTAGAGGGAGAAGGGGGGGGAGAGTGTTAGGAAAGTAATACACCTTACACCTGAACTTTCTCAGCCTAGGGTTCCTCCAGAGGTTGCAATTTTTCCCTCTTAGATAAGTAACCACTGGCACCCATGATCATTTTAGCTATCTCCAAGAAAGGGTGTAAGCAGGTGCAGTCTATTTTCTCCACTGCAAGTGGTGCTTGACATTGCAGATGGAGGAGAAAGGCGAGGGGAACTTGGCTCCTATATGGTTTCCTAGGTCACAGGGAGGCAGCTATCCGATTGGATGCTGGTGCCCCAAGTGACTTTGGTGGCCATCTTGAGTCAGGCAAACTCTATATAATTAAGACCCTGGCTTCCGGGCTAGGCACACATTTTGCTAGTAGTTAGTGCAGGGACAGGATACCCATCTGGAAGGTTCTGGAGGAGTACGGAAAGTGCAGAGACTACACCATCCTTTCAGGAAGCCTTCCCTTTTGGGTACGGACCGACCAAGCCGCATTCTGCTCCTCTTAGCAGACACCGTCAGCACCATCGGGCCTTCAGACAACCATCACAGCTCTGTAAGTGGCTCCAAGTGGGTGTATTGCTGAGCTTCTACAATATACTACTATACTAATTTTTGTTGAACCTGGACTCTGTGTTCACTCCCACGCTGCACCCAGCCTACAGGGGATTATTTTTACTCATCGCAAATGTAAGAAGAATTCTTCCCACTGACCCTCATGCTAATGTGCCATGAGCTGTAGATAGAGCAATTATTGTCAGGTGTTTCCTGAGACTGGAAAGTTATTTTAAGGGTTGATCCCTGTTAAAAAGATTGAGAATGGCTGCCATAGACTAAAAAAAAACAACTACATCCAATGAATATAAAAATATATACAGACTTGTATCTTGGGTATCGACAGAACAGTAAAGAAGAGGGGGGAGAGTGCCTGTTGAACACAAGTCAAATCTAAAAGGGAGGTCCAACACAAGAGAAGTTCTAAATAGTCAATCATCCACATATTTGTGTCATCACAGGCAAGAAAATCTGGTCTGATGAAGTCTGATTGGATCAATTTAGCTGTAATTGGAGAGAGAGGAGCGCCAACACTTGTAGATCATCACATCTAATGCTATTTCACAAGGCTCCATAATGAATTCTAATGATATATTTGCTTTGATTATGATCTATGTACTTTTCTGAAGGATGGACTGTGGGCTCATCTCTCAAGAGGAATCCACCGCAAAGCTCTTTAGCAATATATTTACTTGAGCGAATTACTTAGCTGCTAATTATGTCTTGATTAATTGATTAATTACAAGTTAATCTACGATCGCCAAGTAAATTATCTCAAGGAGAAAACTACAGAAAAAAGTATTAGATGGGCCTGTGTAATTAGGAAACGACAATGTTCTAAGCGTGGAAATCCTTGGCAACCAATCATCTTGATCTCAGCTGTGTGAGATGTGACTGGCTGCTTGGGGTTAGGGCACTTGATACATCACGGCTGTTCATGGGTTTGCTTCATGAATGGGTCACTCCTACACTGATCAGTGCTTTTGACAAAGGGTGGAAAGACACATGATGGTGTCTGAGGGACCGTCGGGATCAGTTTTGGGTTAGTGAGGCCGATACAGCTGCTATGGTCATTACAAGTCTCTATGGTCATTACAGCGTGGCCTCACTGTCCCAGGAACTGCAACAGGAGGAGTGGGAACAACAGGGCACAAATATGTTGCAGCAGGAGCAGTGAGACTACATGGTGATCGATAACAGAGAGGGTGACTATTATGTGTGTACCTCTGCCTAGATTTCAAAATAAAGTAATTTTAATGTGTCATTTTTGATGTACCATCATTCAGTTACTGTATTACATATATAGAATTGTAGATAGATCCTTCTTCTATCAGCTATCTGCCTATTAAAGAGACCCTGTCCTCAGACAATTCATTTCAACAAAGATACACTATATTGTCAAAAATATTGGGACATCTGCCTTTACACGCACATAAACTTTAATGGCATCTCAGTCTTAGTCCGTAGGGTTTAATATTGAGTTTGCCCATCCTTTGCAGCTATAATAGCTTCATCTCTCCTGGTAAGGCTGTCCACAAGGTTTAGGAGTGTGTCTACGGGAACGTTTGACCGTTTTTCCAGAGGCGCAACCGTGAGGTCAGGCATTGATGTGGGCGAGAAGGCCTGGCTCGCAGTCTCCGCTCTAATTCATCCCAAAAGTGTTCTATCGGGTTGAGGTCAAGACTCTGTGCAGGCCAGTCAAGTTCCTGCAAACAAGACTCGCTCCTCCATGTCTTTATGGACCTTGCTTTGTGCACTGGGGTGCAGTCATGTTGGAACAGGAAGGGGCCATCGCAAAACTGTTCCCACAAAAATGGGAGCATGAAATTGTCCAAAATGTCTTGGTATGCTGATGCCTTAAGAGGTCCCTTCACTGGAACTAAGGGGCCAAGCCCAACCCCTGAAAAACAACCCCACACCATAATCCCCCCTCCACCAAATGATTTGGACCAGTGCACAAATCAAGGTCCATAAAGACATGGATGAGCGAGTTTGGGGTGGAGGAACTTAACTGGCCTACACAGAGTCCTGACCTCAACCCGGTAGAACACCTTTGGAATGAATTAGAGCGGAGACTGAGCGCCAGGCCTTCTCATCCAAAATCAGTGCCTGATCTCACAAATGCGCTTCTGGAAGAATGGTCAAACATTCCCATAGACACACTTCTAAACCTTGTGGACAGCTTTCCCAGAAGAGTTGAAGCTGTTATAGCGGCAAAGGGTGGGCCAACTCAATATTGAACCCTACGGACTAAGACTGGGATGCCATTAAAGTTCATGTGCGTGTAAAGGCAGGTGTCCCAATACTTTTGGCAATATAGTGTATGTGCATTTAATGCATTTTGGCCATGTTATTTACCCCTAAGGGCTCTTTCAGACAGGCAGCCAGGGGCCATCCCAATCCTTGCAATAAAGCCAGACAGAGCTGAACACATGCCTCAACACTCAGACTCAGCAAACTTGCCAAGTTCTATGGGGCTGCACCACAATCGCGCGAAATGCATGTGATTGCTGTGTGACATTACAGAGTTAAATCAGTCACTAAAGAGGCTATATAACGCCTCCTTACTGGCTGTCAAATACCCTCTGGAAAGCAATCCAAACACAGATCACTCTGCAGAGGGCACCACAAACGTAAAAGAGCCCTAATAGCTTCACTTGTGTGAACATCCAAAAGCTCTGAGACTGTTGCTGGGTGATGCCATCTTAAATGTGATGTCAGCAGCCCCAGCAGACTCAGAGCTGTCACTCTTTATAGTATTCCCCTTCACTCGCCAGCAGATACAGAAAAGATTGGGATGGGCTGCCGGAGGGTGGTAAAAACAAGTGGCTGCCCACCCGGATCGTAACAATACAGCCAGACAGAGCTGTACACGTCGCAGCTGCGATGCTTTTCTTTGTGGCGCTTTTAATTCAGGTTGCCGCATTTCATAGGCAGAACCACCTGTCAAACTTGAGTTCCATGGGGGCCGCATGGTAACCACGACACAAACACTTGGCTTGCAGTTGCGGCATGATCCCGAAATGTAAAATTACTGTTCAGCAATTTAAAAATAAGAGTTAAACCAAAATAAAAAAAAAAAAAAACAGAATTTAGGAGTGTGACAGACCCAACCAGGATGGGGGCTTTTGGAGGGGACCGCAAGTGGCCTCTTGCCTACTGACTATGGGCCCTGGCGTTTAAAGGAAAACTACTCGTTGGGAGGTGTGTGCCTGGGGGACCCTTGGAGTGGTCTTGCTTTGGATTCAGGATTGTCTCCCCCGAAATACACAGACTCTGGGAATTTAGGCCCCAGATCCATATTTAGGATCTCTTTGGCCATAACCAGCTGTAACTGCTATAGATTGTGAGACTCAGAGCAGATGTTAATATTATCAGCTCAAAGTAACCTGATTCTGCTAAGCATGTGTCTCCCGTTGTTAATTGTGTTAATTGAGTCACCTATGGTTTCTGTCTGTCTGCTCATCTCTGTGTTTATATAATAATGTGTAATGTACAGTACTTTGTATTCAGGGGTGGAGGTGCTGAAGGGTCTGGTCACCTAGGCTGGTTTAAGTGACTAGTTAATTAGCTCATGTTAATTATATCACTGTCAGTTATTAGTTGCTAGATGTGGATAAGCATCATGTGTATGCTGGCTGATTCTTAGCTTGGGTTCTGTTTACAGTATCCAATAATGTGATCAGGCTCACCTGATCTGGTGTACTATATATATTCTGTGTGAATTTTCAATAAAGAGTTCCAGTTTTCATCTGAGCTAGTACCGTCTGGTATCTTGGGTGCAATATGCTGCTATAATAGCTGGTTCCCGCTTCCAGACTGGAGGAAGATATATCTTGACGGAAGCACCTAAGCTGGGTGCTGTACAGTTCCATCACAAGGAGACAGCAGTAGCACTTTCTGAACCCCTGTCGGCCACTGCCATATTGCCGTCTGAGAAACGATCCATCGCAGATCGCTTTTCAGAGGGTGGAAAGCATTGCCGCAAATCTGAAAGAAGCCGTACAGAGAATAGCTTGCTTTTTTTAATCAGTCCACTGACTAGAACCTCCATTGTGATAAAGACACTACAACTGCAGGACAGCATAAATAACATGTTGGAGGTGGAGCCTGCATATTTAATGAGCAGATATAAAGGCCCCCTGTTCAGTTCATGTAGCATTGCATACTGTACATACAACATTTTTAAAATGTTAACAGAGGCATATAATGAAAAGATCACTTTTCATCACGACAATTAAGTAGATGTAAACCCAATCACTAACATTGTATATTTAACATATTATTTCCAAAGTCATTTTAAATATTTTTGAATCTGCAGTTTCCATTAAAACAAAATATGGTGATCCTACTATGCAGGTTTTTGTTCAGGTACTGATTATAGGGTGACAACGCACTTCCAATTATAGGGTGACAACACACTTCCTGTTATAGGCTGACAGCACACTTCTTGTTATAGGGTTACAATGCACTTCCTGTTATAGGGTGACAACGCACTTCCTATAACTTCCTATTATAGGGTGACAATGCACTTCTTGTTATAGGGTTACAATGCACTTCCAATTATAGGGTGACAACACACTTTCTGTTATAGGGTGACAGCGCACTTCCTGTTATAGGGTGACAACGCACTTCTTGTTATAGGGTTACAATACACTTCCTGTTATAGGGTGACAACTCACTTCTTGTTATAGGGTTACAATGCACTTCCAATTATAGGGTGACAACACACTTTCTGTTATAGGGTGACAGCGCACTTCCTGTTATAGGGTGACAACGCACTTCTTGTTATAGGGTTACAATGCACTTCCTGTTATAGGGTGACAACGCACTTCCAATTATAGGGTAACAACACACTTCCTGTTATAGGGTGACAGCTCACTTCCTGTTATAGGGTGACAATGCACTTCCAATTATATGGTTACAAAGCACTTCATGTTATAGGGTGACAATGCACTTCCTGTTATAGAGTATCAATGCACTTCCTGTTATAGGGTGACAACACTCTGTCCCTGTCTCCCATTTGTTCTCCTGCTTTGTCACTCTTTTACCTGGGTTTCAGTGGAGGCTATAAGCAGATGTGCTATTGCTCATTGCACAGGCATGGTACATGCAGTGGACACTGGTTATGTTGCCAAAAAGTGGCAGCAAAGAGGCTGCTAGAGATCAGCAAAAACAAGATGCAACAAAGGATGAAAAATGGGTGAAAATAGTATTTTTCTGAAAAGCAAATAAAATAAAATAAATGTATACAATATATAAATATAAAATATATTTAAAAATATAATATACTAAAATAAAACAAAACAAAAAATAAAAGAAATAAATATATACAATATATAAACATAATAAAAAATAAAAATAAAATAAAAAAAGAAAATGAATAAATAAATAAAATATACAAATATAATAAAATATAAACATAAAAAATAAATAAATAAAATAAAATAAAGTTGCTTATGATGAGGAATACCATGCAGCCTTTGCTAGACAAGAAGTGGCTGCAAAAAGGCTGTTGAAGAACAGCAGCACCAAGATACAACAAAGAATGAAAAGAAAAAGAAATGCAACTGCTTATGAAACAAAGTGCTTTAGCAAAGTACAATTTCAACACCCACACACAGACAAACACAGACATGGTCCACTGATGTCATCATCAGGAAACCCACCCTGATAAATGCCATGCAGCATTTGCTGGAGTATAAGTAGACAAGAAGTGGCTGTTGGAGATCAGCAGCACCAAGATACAACAAAGGATGTGAAAAAAAAAAAAAACAAAACACACAAAAGAAAAAAAAAAAACATTGCAACTGCTTATGAAACACAGTGCTTTAACAAAGTACAATTTTAACACACTTCATACAGACATGGACCACTGTTGTCATCATCAGGAAACCCACCCTGAGAAATGCCATGCAGCCACTGCTGGGGTGCATGTAGCCAAGAAGTGGCTGCAAAGAGGCTGTTGGAGATCAGCAGCACCAAGATGTAACAAACGATGAAAGAAAAAGTAAAAACAAAAAAAAAAAAAAAGAGAAATGTTTGTGATGCACAGTGCTTTAGCTAACTCATGTAGGGTGTGTATAAATCAATAAAAAGAGTAGTGCCCCTTTAAGACCAGATGACACAATTTCTTTTCTGCTGAGGGCAGCGAGAACGCTATATACAGACCTGCTAAAACGTAAAAACAACTGCTCAGTACAAGCACAACATGCAGATTCTGTTCCTGCCACCTACGCGGCATAAAAACCGCTATAAAATATTTAGCAGATGACCATACGGCTCAGATTGCTGCAAATGGGGATTCTAGTTAAAGACTTACTTGGGCTGCGTCACATAGAATATTCTGTTTCCTCCTAAGCCAGGAATTTTGTGTGCGGAGGACCCAGCATTCAGCTCACATTACACATTCATTGGGTAAAGAGAGCATGCTGTCTGAACTCTCAGCATTACACGCTTTGTGGCAAATCTGACGGGACTTTCTCTATGTGGGCTATTTATAGAGGTCACAACTGATGTTTTATCGCTGGAAAGAAGCCAATAACTTTCTATTGTCAGATTTTGTAAAAATAACCTGGCCAATTTTATCTGTTGATAGAGTTACCAAACGTAAAAATAAAATCCGGGAACAAAATCAAAATATATTCCTCAATAGCCACAAAGGATATAAATCCACTTAATGTGAACCAAATGATGTTGTAAACCCAGTTATTGCCTTGTAAAAGTTGCAGTGGCATCATCATTGTGCTGTATACCTGTGCAGAAAGCAGAGCTGTGGGAGGGGCCCATCGCACTATGTATGAATTTTCCAATAAACCAGGTACGTTACTGGTTTGGGCCCTACGTGGTCCATGCACAAAAATTTTTATTCCATACATTCAGGACTCCTCTGGACAGAAACTGGCCACCTCTAAGGTGATGGCGTCTGCCTTTAAAACTTTTTATCACGACTTGTATAACCTCGGTGGCTCTTCTTGACCGGCCCCCCCCTCGGTGGAGGCCTCCAAGATATAGTACTACCTAACATCTTCGGGAATGCCATCCCTGCCCCCGAGATTCGGGATGAACTGGAGGAGCCAATCACAACAGAAGAGTTGGGGGTGGCTTTGGCCCACTCTAAACCCAAGAAAGTCCCAGGTCCAGATGGCCTTACTCCAGCTTATTACAAGGCTTTCTTTGAGGTATTGTCCCCTCATTTGACCTCTGCGTTCAACTCTATAACAGATGGGAAGAACATGCCTCAGGACAGTCTACGAGCTTACACTTCATTGATCCCTAAGGAGGGGAAGGACCTCTCCCGTTGTGAGAATTTCCATCCGATCGCCCTCCTAAATTCGGACTTGAAACTGCCAAAATATTGGCCAATCGGTTACTCCCCCATGCCCCGCGTCTCATCCACCGGGACCAGGCAAGCTTTTTACCTCTCCGTGAACCCAGGGATAACAGGATCCGAGTCCTCAATTTGATCCACGCCTCCAGGGTATGCCATCATTCCCTTCTCCTGCTGTCTAAGAAGGCTTTTGATAGGGTCAACTGGCTGTTTATGCAAACCACTCTGGAACATATCGTCTGGGGTCCTCTATGTTGAGCTGGATCCTCTCCCTTTATTCTTGTCCGTTGGCTGCAGTTAAAGTTAATGAAACAAGGTCTGATTTCTTTGCAATCATGAATGTTACTCGTCAGGGATGCCCACTCTCTCCCCTGATCTTCATTCTTTCTCTGGAACCCTTTCTTTGCAAGGTGAGACTAGATTCTAACATTGTGGGCCTCCGGAAAGCCTATGGTGTTCACAAAGTTGCCGCCTTTGCGGACAATTTGATTTTCTTCCTGACGGATCTGCTGACGTCCTTGCCGAATCTGCTACATTCCTTCCGTGAGTATGGTACCCTGTCACATTTCCAAATTAATTTATCCAAATCCTCAGCTCTCAACATCACAGTGGAGTGGGCTGTAATCAGACGTCTCCGTCCCTCTTTTCCCTTTCATTGGGAGACTGACTCTGTTCATTATTTGAGATACATGTCACGCCAGACCCTGCTACTCTTTATTTATCAAATTTTGAGTCACTTCTTTTGAGCATGAGAGCTGACTTACTTCGCTGGCACTCACTTATGTTGACCTGGTTTGGCCATTGTAATGCCCTCAAGATGACATTATTGCCAAAGGTTCTTTATTTTCTACAAGCCCTACCCATTAGTTTACCTCCCGTGTTTTTCAAGCGAGTGAACTCCCTCTTTTCAGGTCCCATCGGAAACTCCAACTTCTCCATCTCTCTAAATGACAGGCTGGAGTTGGCCATCTGGACGTGCGGGCTTAATAGAGGGTGACTGATATCCCCCTGATGAAGACACGTGATACCTGTGTCGAAGACGCGTAGGGGAGGGGCCAGGACGGAGAGACTAACACGGACTTTACACAAGCGCTGTCCCAGCATAGCATACCGCACCAAACATCCAGTGGATTCTTATTCTGACATTGAAAGCTGCTATAGAATGGTGCACTGACGCACCAGTGCCATGTGAGTACCCCGATGTGGGGAGCGTTTTTCTTTTAATAAAGTATTTGACTATATTACACTATATAGTTTCTTTTTCATTTATATGTATGGAGCCACATTGTTCCCAGCTGGAGGAATGCATCAGATACTAAGACTGAGCCCTGGGGTTGGCTCTAAAGTGTGTTTTGACTCAGGGTGGCAGCTGGGTCACACGCTCTGAGGTGAGCACATTAGCTTAAGGGGGCCACGGAGGTGCACCGGAGCATGGTTTGCAGCACTCAGGATGTCTTCGGCATGATGATTGATTGATGTCACAGCTGGACACCACTTGCACGCACTTATTTGTTATCACTATTGGACATTATTTGCATGCACTATTTCAGAGTGCTAAAGAGAACTTTTTTCACTCGTTTTTTTAAAAAATGTATTTATTAAGATAGGCAGGATGCCTTATATTGAGCACTAAGCACTTTCTTTTTCTATTTATTTAGGCACTTTATATGCAATTTATGGAGTCATAAGCACTTGTTTTCTTATACACTTGACTGTTTATTCAAATATTGATTTTCACATTTTAATAATTTCACTTTATATTTGTATTTAATATTATTGCACCGACATACACAGAGTTGAATAGAATTTTTTGGTTACCCAAGCGCAGCGCATGGTTTGTGAATTGACTCATCTCACCAGGTTGGTAGACTGCCACTGTCACGCTGAGGCGAAACATTGGGTGGCTACGGAGTTGGAGGACTCCAAAAACACGCCGAAGAGCTGGCCCTGGATCACCTCCCAGTTGCCAAAAGACCTCAGTACCCATCCTACCCTAGGTAGTACTTTGACGGTTGCTAGGGACACCTTTTTGGGCTCTATACTTTCCCCATTGCCGTCAACCTTGACCCCTATTCTAGGGAATCTGGAGTTCCAGCCAGGCCTCCACAACCCGCAATTCCAAAATTTGTTGTCCAGTGGTCATCTCCATCTTTGCGACTTCTTGGGGCCTGATGGCAAGCTCTCGTCTAGTGCCCTAACAAACACTTCGGTACCCTCATTAGACTTATGGGGTAGCTTCCAGTTCAGGCACTTTCTCCACCAGTGTGCTCGTTCTCCGGGTGTTTCCCATCAACTTACGTAATTGGAGAGCATCTACCACAGACGGGAACCAATTAGCCATTGTCTTTCCACTATCTATGCTGCCTTTATCCAACTAAAGGAGGATTTTACCCTGGCTTTCCTTTCTAAGTAGGATTCAGATCTTACTATGCATTTTACTGATTCACAAAAGGAGAAAAGTCTTCATTTTTCTCAGAAATCTTCGATTGCCACTAAGGTCCAAGAAACCAGCTACAAGATTTCACTAGGTTGTATAGGGTGCCCGCGACTTTACACCACATTTTTCCGCAGGTACCAGGTACGCTGACCGGGGCACAATGTTCCACATTTTCTGGGACTGCCCAAAGATCAAACTGTTCTGGCAAGGACTGACCTCTACTATTAAAGATCTGATCAATGTTGATCTAGCAGTGAACCCGGCGGTGTGTCTGCTGCACCACCAACGTGGCCCATCAAAAAATATAAGGCCTCTCTCACGATCCAGTTGAATGCTGCAAAGGCCTGTATTCCTCTGCGCTGGAGATCTGTGATTCCGCTCTCGAGGTCTCTTTGGTACTCCAAAATTAATGAGCTTAGGGACATGGAGGATTTTACGGTGACCTTATACAATCGGGAGGAGACCTTTCGGGACACTTGGAGGCTATGGCAACATTTTGTATACACAGTTGCCTATCTACGGGAGACTTTTGCCTGATTTTGGCATTGGGCAAGCGACCCTGCCATCCTACTTTTCTAGTCCTACATCTCCTTTTTTTTCCCCCTCCACCCCTTCTTTGTCATTTTTCTTTTTTACCCCCTCTTTTTTCTCTTTTGTAGCTAAGTGCCCAGAAGATAATTTTTTTGGCCCCTGGGGCCCCCTAAGTGACCCCAAGACTTTTTCTATTACATTTGTTGGAGGTGCTATCTGTTGCCTCTAGCTAAGCTAGTGTTTTGTTGGCTGATAACTGATTTAAAGTTTGTTCGATCTCTAAGATCTGATGGCTGCGAACTGATTTGCTGCTTGTATCACCGTTGTATACTTAGCTGAGTAGTCCATATTGTACACAATTTATAATGCATGTTGGTTATCTTTGTACCCCTTCATGCTCTTTGCTGCTTGGCTTTTATTGTGCAATTCTGGGTATACACGAACAAAATAAAAGAATTACAAAAAAACAACAAGAGTCCAATCTCCACTTTCCCGATTCACATCAGAGTCCCTACTTCCCACTTTACATCAGAAGAGTCATAGCCCCCACATCAGAGTCTTCACCCCCTTCACATAAGAGTCCTCACTCCCCCCATTCAAATCACTTGACACTTGGCGACACTTGACAAAGGAGCGCACATGCCCAGTGTGAGCTGCGCGCATGCTCTGAAACGCGTTGTGGTTCTCCCATACTTCAGTGACGTCACACGCTAGCGAGCAGCTTCATCGAGTTCAGCTGGCCGGCTTCCTTGCGAGGGACCGCGGCTACCCCGATCTAAAAATCTGACTGCCGATCCACACTATAGACACTATGGACGCTATGAACTGATCCAGGAGTCTTTCCTCCCTGAAGCTTGTCATCCCTTACCTCGATGTAAGTGTGGATTACATGTTATTTGTACTTATTAAATACCTGCACTCAGAGGCGCTTTTCTTTTGTGTTTTTCTCCTGTTTCTAGCAATAGAGCTGACTTTGCTCACATGAAAAGCCTTGCCCTCAGCGCTGGTTACACTACAGAGATGCTATAGTCATTCAAGCTACACAGATCTGGTCATGGACATTTTCTGATCTAATTTATTAGTATTATTATTACTATCCATAGCATCTTGCCTTTGTAATTGTACTATTTTATATATATTCACTGCATTTTGGTTTTGTACCATCATTATTATCCCCAGCATCTTGTATTTTTTTGTCCTGTGCGCTGACATATGCATATATATTCCAAATACATTTATCTTGGTCTCATCAGACCACAGGACATGGTTCCAGTAATCCATGTCCTTAGTCTGCTTGTCTTCAGAAAACTGTTTGCAGGCTTTCTTGGTCATCATCTTTAGAAGAGACTTCCTTCTGGGACAACAGCCATGCAGATCAATTTGATGCAGTGTGCGGCGTATGGTCTGAGCACTGACAGGCTGACCCCCCACCCCTTCAACCTCTGTAGCAATGCTGGCAGCACTCATACGTCTATTTCCCAAAGACAACCTCTGGATATGACACTGAGCATGTGTACTCAACTTCTTTTGTCGACCATGGTAAAGCCTGTTCTGAGTGGAACCTGTCCTGTTAAACCGTTGTATGGTCTTGGCCATCGTGCGGCAGCTCAGTTTCAGGGTCTTGGCAATCTTCCTATAGCCTAGGCCAACTTTATGTAGAGCAACAATTCTTTTTTTCAGATCCTCAGAGAGTTCTTTGCCATGAGGTGCCATGTTGAACTTCCAGTGACCAGTATGAGAAA
Organism: Lithobates clamitans; assembly: GCA_037952925.1. Lineage (NCBI taxonomy): Eukaryota > Metazoa > Chordata > Amphibia > Anura > Ranidae > Lithobates > Lithobates clamitans. The sequence continues at coordinate 9,881,416 of JBBGZY010000292.1, read as the reverse complement.
GTGAGAGCGATAACACCAAATTTAACACACCTGCTCCCCATTCACACCTGAGACCTTGTAACACTAATTAAGTCACATGACACCGGGAACGGAAAATGGCTAATTGGGCCCAATTTGGACATTTTGAGGGGACAGCAAATTGACACTGTTATACAAGCTGTACACTCACTACTTTACATTGTAGCAAAGTGTCATTTCTTCAGTGTTGTCACATGAAAAGATATAATAAAATATTTACAAAAATGTGAGGGGTGTACTCACTTTTGTGGGATACTGTATAATATTTTCTATATACACAGACACCTCTGATGAAGTTCAGGTGACGAGGGCTTGGAGACACATAAGTACAAGGAATTTTAACTTCCCTGTAAATTCCAGAACCTGGAGTACAGTACAGGACACAGGCTTGATATTTGAAGACCCAGGGTTATAATTTTGTACCAAACACGGACTGTATCTTATCGGATCCCCTCAAATGCAGTCACTGTTTGGGCAATAAGACAGCCACGGCTGCCACGGCTATCAGAATATAATAGCTGAAGTGCATTCAGAATGCTGTTTTGTGTGGCTGGGAGAATCAAATGATTTCTCTTTCAGCCTGCAGGATAAAACTAGAGAAATCTAGCCATGTATGGCTAACCTAAGGCCAGACATAGGACATAGATTGGATGTGCTTGCACCATGTGACTGCCCTCAGTCATTTCTTCCATAAACAGGAATGCTTGGTTCAGGCGGCTGGCATCTATATCTATGGGTACTCTAGTCATGCTATTTGATGTGTGCACTTCTGCTGTCCTACAGGGGATCACAATACAAGTCCACCCTTGCTGCCTTGCTCCTTAAAATACACCCAGAGGATTAAAAATAGCAGAGCAGAAATGATGTTCCTTCCAGTGATTACATCTCTCTAGATTTTCACTTTGTATCTCGCAAGACAACTCGAGCGCAGATTACTCTATTACGCACCTCCTAACAACATGGCCGCTTATCTGCTTTATCCTAACAAAGCAATTATTTCTCCTCCAGAATGAGATTGCTAAGCCACTTTGTACCTTGTTAATGTTTATTCCAGAGATCACATCTGATATCATCCAAAATACTGTTTAAGAGACGCCTGGCTTCTCTCTCGCAATGCGGCAAATTCTCTCGTGCGCTGATCAGTGGTAGACACCTATGCATATTTTTATTCCCTATGTAATGTCCTTAAAGGGGGATTATAGCTAATGCTAGGCTGTTTTATAATATTGCAAAAAGTCCAAAAAACAACCATATTGTAATATAGATTAAATAGACTTTGCACACTAGGGACTCTTGTGGTGTAATCGGAAGCTCTGGATTCTAATTTGGTTGCTCTGTTCACAAGAAATCCTCTATGGCTGATGGGATTTTCTAATGAAACCCACTGGGCTGGATGTTCATGTAGTTTTTTTGATCGTATGGTAGAGAGCATAAGGTGACTAAGCTTACACGTGAAAATTGACAATTATTGTAGAAAGAATCTCATTCTGCATATTGAGTGTAGTCAGGTGGAGAGAAACAAGCTGAAATGTGAATGGAGGTTTATTTGTTAATATAACATCCTTTTTATACATGTAGCAAGATCCCAGGCCTCCTTTAGTCTAATGAGAACCTCCAGAGCCAAGAGCTGCTGACATCCTTCCATATAGAGTGGGTTGTAAGGCATACTGGGTGTAATGCAAGGTAGATTCATGGGTGCCAGACACTTCTTGAATGCAAAGAGATTTTATTTCTCTTGAACAGAACTTCTACAGGTAGATAACCATGCAGGGAAAGGCATCCAGCAAGACACCACATCTGCATGTGTAGGAATGCTGTCTCCTATGGCAACAGTCTTAGAACAGTTCCTAACACAAGTTGTAACAAACTCCTTTACTTTCTCTACACTCACTTCTTGTAGGTTCTCAACCCACTGAGCTCCCAGTCTCTCTCACTAGACTTGCTGATTCGCTGCCACAGAATCCCTTGAGCTCTTTCAATCTTCACTTAAGTGTCTTCCTCAAGCGTCACCTACGCTTCACTGCTGGGTCCCTAGCTTGGCACTGCAGAGATTTCTCAAGCTTCACCCCACTGGCCTGCTCGGTCCCTGGCTTGACACACAAGGCTGCTCTGCAAGCGTTACCTCCACTGGCTGGGTCCCTGGCTTGGCACCTGCTGAAGTTTCCCAATTATTCACCTTCCCCGGTTGGCGAGAATACTGCTCTGGTACTTGCTTCAGCTACTCACTGTGGTCCCTGGTAATAAGGTGGTTGGTCCCTTAGTGGTGACAGCTTTCCCTCTACCTCCGACCACAAGAGATTCTCCGGCCGGCAGAACCGTCACTTCTGGTTGGATTTCAAGCCACAATCCCAACCCTATGCTGCTCTCTTGCTTCTGGATAGGCCCTCAGACAGCCTAGCAGCCAGATGTGCCTGGGATAGGCACAAACTCCGGCCTAGCAGCCCAGGCAATACAACACACATCTACCCAGACAGCCCTCCAGGTGGCAAAGAACACTGATCACCTGAATTCATCCGAATATATAGGTTTTCCCAGCAGACTAAGATTTAAGAAAACCCTTGCCCATTGGCTGAGATACCCCATATACTCCTAATCTGTCCTTGCTTTGTCCTAGTCTTATCTAATGTCGCCAGGTACCCGGCCATCTAGCGACAGAAGAGAGAAGTGCAGCAATTCCAGAATTAGGGTGAACTCAAATGATCCCTAACAATGAGCCAAGGTAACTACACCTGGAAGGTACATTTTGGAGCAGCCCTGCCTAACTATCAGGGTGCTACATACACAATTTCTTGAGTGGTAAGGGATGAGGGAGGGTTTGTTGGATCTGATTGACAGCTCTAACCTAGTCCTGTTATAGGGTTAGACCGGCCATACACAGAGCAAATTTCTTTCCTGCAACCATGGGTTGTAGAAAATAAATTTGCTTGATTCCCCCATAAACACAGACAGTGTTGATGCAGCAATCTCACCTGCCAGGCCATTGTCTTCTCCTGGCGAGGGGCCTTGGGGAAGACAGTGATTATAGCTAGTGGCTATAGCAGCCTCTAGCGATAATTGCAAGAGAATCCATCAGGCTGGTTGTACCCAAGTTGATCGATCAATCAAGTTTGTTCATTCAGTCTGCCCATTTAAGGTTCAAATCTCGGCCAGCGGCGTATAGCCAACCTAAGTTCACCTTTATCAAAAAGCTGCCTATGCAGATAAGGGATGTCTGTAGATATAAACAAACTGTGAAGCTTTGACTAAAGTTGAATAATGCCCTTGCTATAGATGTAGGCCATTTACATACCTCCGGAAGTCTAGCCTGAAAACTCCAAGGACATTACTAAAACTTTGCTAAGCGAGGCCTGGCTATTACTGCTTGCCTTCTCCATCACAGGAGTGAGCTCTCAAATGCTGGGCGCAGAGCTACTGCATCTGAGAGGAAAAGAGCATGTGAGGGGGTTTGAATCAAAGAAAGCACTCACTCCTTTGAGGAGTGAGGTAAGCAATAATGACTAGACCTTGCTTAGTAACATCCTGGGAGTTCAAAGGTCAAGCTTCATGAGGTATTTAAATGGCCTACACCTATAGCAAGGGCATTTTTCGACTTTGGTTATGCAGCGTAAAGCTGCATAAACCAACCTAGAAAGGTCCTGCATTTGCATGTACAAGTACTCATGTACATATTTGTTCTAACATTTACATTCGCACAGCATGAGCGGCCCTATGTGCCACCTTTGCTGTTTAGGGCCGACTTGTAAACAATGGCGTGTAATCAGAGGGCGCCCCCACCGCTGATTACACACAGTTTACATTTAAGCCTTGAATTCATGTGGTAGAGGTGCCTTCAGTTATTCAGAACAACTTAAAGGGTTAGTTCACTTAAACCAAAAAAATGCCTTTGCATTTAAGGGATGTCTGTGGATGAAAACAAATTGTGCAGCTTTGACCAAAGTAAAATAATGCCTTTGCTATCCATGTAGCTAATTTACGTACCTCATGGAGCCTGAACTGAAAATATACAGGACGTTGCAAATTGATATCTATTACTGTCCACCTCCACCATCACAGAAGTGAGCTCTTTATCTGATTCAAACCCCCTCACATGTGTACTCTCTCCCCTGATGCAGTAGCTCAGAGTTTGAGAGCTCACACCTGTGATGGTGAGCAGTAATGACTAGGCCTCACTTAGCAAAGGTCTGAGACTATTCCAGCCAGGCTTCATGAGATATGTAAATGGCCTACACCTATAGCAAGGGCATTATTCAACTTTAGTGAGAGCTGCACAGCTTGTTTTTATCTACAGAAGCCCCTTATTAGCAAACAAAGTTATTTGGTAAAGGTAACTATTAAAGCCTGAGGTATGTCTGCGCATTCCACCTCAACCAATGAATGATTTACTCATTGCTGTGATGTAAACAGTGTATAATCAGCAGCGTCGTTGCCTTCTTTCACACTATTGTCTTCATGTCAGCCCCGAGTGAGTCATTCATGTGGCACATCTCTCCCATGGAGAGATATGGTGTATGTCTGTATGAGTTCAGATGCTGTACAGACAACCTCTAACTCAGGATCTTGCTGCCAGCAAAACAACTGCATTAAAACAACATGGTTGTATGAATGAGGCTGTGTCTGAGAGGAACACATGGGTGAAACTGAGGTTAGACACTAAAAGTATCTACAAACTCCCGCTGTGAAGGCTGCTTCAGATGATTCATTTTCCTCTTACAGCAGCTGTGCAGGGTGTCTAAATATGACATGAAGTGTGAAATGTGAAGTCCAGTAAATACCAGAGTAAGGGCTCATTCACACTAGGTGGATGGAGCTGTGTTGATCAGTAGCAATAAGCTGAACACCTGGGTTCGGTTTCAGCAGGGCTGGGTAAACACAAGTAAAATATGGCTGCCGAATTTGAACCCCACTGACGTCAAAGGAAGCAAAATGTTAAAAATCAGTTCTGACCATTTTCTAGGCCCCTGGTGCCCAACCTGCAACCCGGGTGCTGCATGGTATATGATGTCATCAGACTTCAGCTGCCTGCAGTGGCAAAATTGATTAGGGTAATAGCACCTATCTCTACTAGCCTCATGTAACATGTTCTCAGTTTAATATTGTCTTTTGTAGCATATTCCCAGCCAAAAATGTAGCATGTCCACACTCACTGACCATCATTTCCTCAACCTGTGGCCCTCAGAGCTCTCTGATGTGGCCGTCAACCTCAAACCAGAGACGCGCATGCCCATGCTCTGGGATGGTGGTCGGCAAGCCTAGATCGTGATCAACGTGTTGCCGACCCGCCATCCCAGAGTACATGGACCAACAGCAGAGGAAGCAGGCGGCCACGGAGGAAGCGGGAGCTGCATAAGCCCATGCTTCCTTTGTAGCGCGGGCTCCTGTCCCAGGCAAAGTGATACCAAGTGCACGTCGCCTGGGACCTTTCTAGCAGCCTGGAGAGCGATGCCAGCAGAAGCTGGAAGATGAACAGGTCAGTGCATTAAATATTACAAACAATGCACTTTTGCAATGGGCTTATTAGCACTTACAAAAAGGGTTATTAGGCTATTCTCACAACTTTTCTGCGGGTTGACTGCACTGAGCCATAAACTTCTATTTTATCATGCAGGTTTAGTGCACTTTCAGAAAGTGCATCACACCCACAAGATATATTAGAAATCTATGGCAAAGTGCAGCTAACCCACAGGAATGCCACATGTGCACTGCACTGCATCGGTGGTGCGGGCAAACAGCAGCGCATCAGTGTGAAAGCAGCCTTATAGGGGGCTCAGGACAGTAAAAGTTTGCTTACATTTGCTGTTTCTGGGGCAGTAAATCCCCATAGTTCCTTGTGGTCTGTGACCGGTAACCAAATCAAGTGAAGGGGCAGATGGCATCACTGGTTTTAGGGACTCGAGGGTGTCTGTATCTGCCCGAGTCCTTAACAAACATTGACAGTGGGAAGCTGCCATGTAAAATAGCAGAGGTAATACAACTATTATACACGAGTTTTGGCTCCTGCCAAATGGGTAAGTGTTCTGAATGGAGGAGGCAAACCTTTCACTTGTCTGCCTGTCCTCCATTCTGATGCCCTGTACACACGATAGGATTTTCCGACAACAAAACCCATGGGATTTTTTCCGACGGATGTTGGCTCAAACTTGTCTTGCATACACACGGTCAAACAAAGTTGGTCGGAAATTCCGAACCTCAAGAACGTGGTGACGTACAACACGTACAAGGATCCGAGAAAAATGAAATTCAATAGCCAGTGCTGCTCTTCTGCTTGATTCCGAACATGCGTGGCACTTTGTGCGTCGGAATTGTGTACACACGATCGGAATTTCCGACAACGAATTTTTTATAGCCAGCTCTCAAACTTCGGGTGTCGGAAATTCTGATGGAAAAAGTCCGATGGAGCCCACACACGGTCGGAATTTCCGACAACAAGCTCCGGTTGCACATTTTCCGTCGGAAAGTCCGACCGTGTGTAGAGGGCAATAGAGTGCTTTTCATAGCAGGATCTGATAGTACAGCTTTTCTGAATGGAGAAAGGGATGAAAATACAGTAGCAGGCTGAGTCGGCCAGTAGTGGATCTGTATGTTGCTGATCTCGTATCTACAATTACATTGATTTATGTTTGGAACTCTATAGGATACCCATACCATTACCAATCACCCAGGGACCTTAGCACAATGTATATCGCACACCTCCATTATTTGGATAAAAGCATCCTTGCCTGTATTAGGGAGGATGGGACCAATCTCCGGGTGAAGCTGAAAATGAACAGATGTACTATATTTCTGGAAATGATGGAAGCTATCGCCTTTGACTGGGGACACGCTATCTGGGGAACACAAGCCGGGCGAAGAAATAAAATGATGACTAGTAGCGGTGCGGTGCTGTAGCAAGGCAAAAAGTCATTAAAAACAGCCAGGAGGTCTCATTCTGAAAACTAGTGGAACTTGAAAAGATGTATGTGCTGCTGCCGCTTTCAATGAATTCCATGTTTCATCTTGCTATAAAATCTCATCTCCTTCTGCCGAGCGGTGTCAGAAGCCAATCCAAATCCATCAACGCTGTAATTCTATCCATGCACCGCTGAGAGAGGTCTGGGCTTTTCAACATTTAAACAAGCGGCTTGTAATGAAGGATATCTGTAACTGATTGGAAGTAACAAAGTTTCACTGCTGCTCTCTATCTGCTAAGCAGTTATTATCACTGGGCTACAGTAGCGCGGAGCATGGAAATTGAAAGGAAGGGAGGTAAAAGTCACTCGCAGGCACATGTCGTACCTTGCCTGTCGACGCACTATCATTTATTTTTTTTTTTTTAAGGATTAACAATAAAGTGCATCACTGAAATATTACCAAAGGCAATTCAGGGGAAAAGAAAACAACTTAGATTAAGGCTTAAAGCGTATTTTCACTTTTGTTGTCAAACTGGGATAATACCTACTTTATATTTGTTACATGTTCCCATTAGCATAGCAGAACCTAAATAAATAAATGGCTGGTTACTTTTTTAAGTTCTTTTTACTTGCTCTCCCTGCTTTGTATTGTTTAGGAGGGTGCTGTAGAGTAATTCTTAAAGGCATAATTCTCCTTTACCAAAAAAACTGCCTATGTAGATAAGGGACGTCTGTAGATAAAATCCAGTTACCAAAATTGAACAATGCCCTTGCTATATTTGTGATTAGCCGTGTGCAGTGTCGGCTTCCTGGCTGGGATCAGACAGGTGGGATCCCGAAAATGCCCGAGCCCATTTCTACTCTTCACCTTCACCACCACATCTCTTGATATAAATGAAACCTTCTCACATGTTCTTTTCTCCTCTGATGCAGTAGCTCTGAGCTCAGAGTTGGAGAGTTTGTTTTCTGGTGATGGTTAAGGTGATCAGTAATAGCCAGGCCTCTCTTAGCATCATCATGGAAGTTTTCCAGTCAGGTTACATGAGATAGGTAAATGGCCTACACCTATACCAAGTGAATTATTCAAAGCTGCACAGTTTGTTTTTAATCTACAGACACCCTTTATCTGCATGGGCAGTTTTTTTGGCAAAAAGTGAACTAACCATTTAACATAATTATTCCTGTCTGTACTGTGTTCGCAGTTCTTCGTTATCAGCTATAAACTAGATCTGAACTCTGTCTGTCCTAACAAAGGGTTCTAAATTAGGAAACCACCGCCCTGCATTAATGCGGGATAGCTCAATCTGTGTGGGGTCAAAGACCCTGTAAGACAACCCAAATTTTCTTAGAATGAATGATGCCTTCTCCGTAGAAACATCTAAACCTGACCAAACACTTGGTCGAAATTCAGCTGGTTCCTGTTGAACTGTCTGAATTTTGAATAATATATGGCTGTTCCTGTTCGAGAGGAGTTGACTAAACAATTGACTCCTCCCGAATGAGACTGCTGGCGTATTCTGGCTCGATCAGCACTTGCAGCCAATCTGCTGCAGCCCTGATCAGTGTATCCTGGCATGGCTTCCGACCCAGCCATCTAATTTATTCACAGATCCGTTCACAGGGATTTATGAATGGGAAAAACGACAAGTCCCATCTGCCACCATGGTGGAGAGACTCACAAATCTCAGTGGAGCACAGGTGAGGTGACGTCACCACGCTTGTAGTCCACTGATTACTTCTTTTAATTATGTCATCTATTCACAGATCCATTCACAAGGATCTATGAATGGGAAGACTACAAGTCCCATCTTCCACCATGATAGAGCAAATCGCAGATCCCAATAAAGCACAGGTGTGGTGATATCACCATGCTTGTAGTCCATTGATCACTTCTTTTAGTTATGTTAACCATTCACACATCCATTCACAGGGATTTATGAATGGGAAGACTACAAGTCCCATCTTCATCCATGTTGGAGGGACTCACAAATCTCAAAGGAGCACAGGTGCGGTGACATCATCACGCTTGTAGTTCACTGATTACTTTTTTCAGTTATGTCATTCATTCACAGACCTATGAATGGGAAGACTACAAGTCCCATCTGCCACCATGGTAGAGGAAATAGCAGATCCCAATGGAGCACAGGTATGATGACGTCACCATGCTTGTAATCCACTGATCACTTTTTTTCAGTTATGTCAACCATTCACACATCCATTCACAGGGATCTATGAAGGGGAAGACTACAAGTCCCATCTTCCACCGTGTCGGAGGGACTCACAAATCTCAGAGGAGCACAGGTGCAGTGATATCACCACGCTTGTAGTCCATTGATACTTTTTTCAGTTATTTCATCCATTCACAGACCTATGAATGGGAAGAGTACAAGTTCCATCTGCCACCATGGTAGAGGAAATAGCAGATCCCAGTGGAGCATAGGTATGATGATGTCACCATGCTTGTAATCCATTGATCACTTTTTTCAGTTATGTCAACCATTCACACATCCATTCACAGTGATCTATAAAGGGGAAGACTACAAGTCCCATCTGCCACCATGGAAGAGGAAATCACAGATGCCAATGGAGCACAAGTGTGGTGACGTCACCACGCTTATAGTCCATTGATTACTCCTTTACTCCTTATGCAGCCTCATAACGGTAGGTCTGTACAAACCTGGGTTTGGCATGTAAACAATGCAGAAGCCTGTACATTGCCCCTGTGATTACATAGTTACATAGTTAGGTTGAAAAAAGACATCTAGTTCAACCATAAACAAAAAATAAAATAATAAAATAAAAAATATCATACAATCCCATATACCCAATCCTATATCCACAATTGATCCAGAGGAAGGCGGAAAAAACCCCAGAAAAGCAGGATCCAATTTACTACATCAGGGAAAAAAATTTGTTCCTGATCTCAGAGAGGAAATCGGATTTTCCCTGGATCAACTTTACCTATAAATGTTAATACCCTGTTATATTATGTACATTTAGGAATGAATCCAGGCCTTTCTTAAAGCAATCTACTGAGCTGGCCAGAACCACCTCTGGAGGGAGTCTATTCTACATTTTCACAGCTCTTACTGCAGAGATGCATTCACGGGTTGCAATGCTCTGTAGGCGTCATTGCAAACATTTATTTAATGCACATTTTTTATTTTATTAATGTGGGAGCTGTTAACAAATTTTTGCAAATGGTGGGCAATGCATTTAAGCTTTGCTCAATCTTCCCAACCAGAAATAAGTAAACCCTTGCCAAACTGCTCGCCTTGGTAAAAGAATGCCCTTTGAACTCCCAAAGTGCTGGCACTTCAAATATGGCTGGCTGCATGGCTGGTTTGATGGGGACACTTTAAATTTCAACAAAGTAATTTTTTTTTTAAAGAATTTGCATAATTGGAAAACGTGCCTCTTTTGATTTTTATGTTTTTTTCTTCAGTCCCTGTAAAACTTTACAGACCCGCCTAAAGTAATTAATGAAAGTTATAATCATAATTCAGTCACTTATAAACCACTTGAAAGAATCAATTATTAAGCACTCGAGCTGGATTCTCCTAGCAGCTACGGCGGGCGCCCGCTCTTTGTGCCAACGTGCGTGCCTTAACACGCTTTAGAGCAATTCATACCATGCAATGGTCCTGTGAATTAACACCACAAAGCTAGCAAGTCGACAACAATTATAATTTGATTTCACAAGCCGGCTCCTGATCATGATAATAGTCATATTGACAATGATGGCCGGGCTTGTAAGGCACAGTAGGGAGCCTCAGCAACTGTGATTAGCTTATTGCTGGCGTATTCAGCACGGCACATTCTTCCAACGGGTTACATGAAATCTTTACTTTTATCAGCCTGCCTAAGTCACCGCGGCTGTGAAACGCGGCTCTTTTACCTATTAATATTGTTCAAAAACCTAAAGTCTGTGTTCGAATAATTGGTGGTGTCATGTCACTGAACAGACCCCATGCAGAGCGCTTCTTAAAGGGAATATTTCGTTTTCTGTGAGTACACATTTCCAGTTGTTACGGCAAAGTTTACCTGAGTTTAGGAGGAGAAAAGTCTTCCACACTTTGCACGTTCGCTGCTTCCAGGGCTGTTTCTTCATTGATGCCATAGGATGCCATTTGGTGAAATTTCAATTTCAATACATGCGTTTTCCTTTTTTTTTACTCTTGAAAAGTGTTATTGTCATTGGAACAATGTGCAGTCTGATGCATTCCAGATGAAGAAAATGCAGCAGGTTGTACTTTATTGGAAGTACTGGAACTGACCAACTGAGTTTCACAGGTGCATGCTGGGTAATAGGTACCTCGAAAATGCACAGCAAAAACGCATATACGGTTTTACCGCATATCTGCAACTGAGCAGTGTGAAAGCTGCCTCAAAGCATTAGGGATTGTGCACAGTTGCATAATGAATGCCTACGGGTTTTATCTTGGGCACCGACATCATAGTGTTTTTTTTTTGTTTGTTTTTTTAGGCCCCTTTCACACTGAGGCGTTTTTCAGGCATTTTAGCGCTAAAATTACCGCCTAAATACCGCATGAAAAACGCCCCCCATGTAACTCAGTGTAACCTCTCACACTGAGGCGTTGCGCTGGCTGTGCGTTGGGAAAAATCCTGCAAACAGCTTTTTTGGAGCATCTTTTGGGCGCATAAAATAGCGCTGTAAAAACGTCTAACCCAATTGAAATGAATGGGAAACGCTGTAAAACCGCAGTAATACCCCTTTAAAACCACCCAGAAGCTGGGGGGAAGGTCACATGACCGCATGGTCACATGGTCAGGTTTGCTGACGCTAATGCTTTAAAAACGCTATAAAAACACGATTAAAACGCATGGGCGTTAGCGCTATTTTTAACGCTAACGTGGCAAAAACGCTGTAAAACCACGCTAATAATGCTTATCGTTTTTACCGCGGTTTTGCAACGCCTCAGTGTAAAAGGGGCCTTACTTTATTGAACACTACTGACTTTATTCAACTCTATGCTCAACAGTGATTGTTATGGGCTGCTGTGTATTGTAAAGAACTGTTGCAAATTGTGTTGCAAAAAATTGCAGAGATGCTACTTTCTTTTTGTCACAATAAAAGACTACTTTTTGATGAAAAGCACTGCAACACAGCTGTGTGGTGCGAACAGGATGCACAGAAAAACATTTTTGTGCCCTGGCCTTATGCCTACCTTGATCAATGCAGATCAATGCAGCTCAACAGACAAGAAGACTTTCAGTAAGAACACCCAAATGGCCTTAAAGTGGTTCTAAAGCCTTAAATTAGATCTATAGGCAATTTTCTTTTCTTTTGTTTTCATTTTGGACAGAGTTATAACCTCTGTCAGATTTTTTTTTTTTTTTTTTTTTTTTTTTTTTTTTTGCCATTTGTGTCACATTGCAGAGATTTGGCTTTACTTTCTATCCCATAGACAAACAGGAAATGAGAGAAAATCCCTGCAAATTAGGAGAATTCCTTGGGAACTTCCAGGTAACCAGAACTAGTGTCCCCATTGGAAGATTTCCTCTCTATTAATTTTCTGGGGACAACCCAAAATTTAGGATTTTCTTTCACTTTCACTGATCATAGTAAACAAGACAAACAGATATGGTGAATCTCCTTAACAACACAGACAACAATAAAAAGTGAGAGGTGTTTTAATTCCTCCCCACTCTATCCCAAATTAAAAAAACAAGTTTTGCCTTTAGTTGTACTTTAAGGTTTTTCGCTTCCTTGCAGCTTCCCCCCTCAGATCTCCTATTTAACTTACCTGAGCCTAATCCGATCCAGCAATGTTCACGAACGCAGTGGTTCCAGCCGCTGTCTCTCTTCTTATCTATCTTTTGCTGCCAATCAAATCCTGTGACACCGGAGCAGGGGGCGGGGCAAAGGACGCAGCAGTGGGACTCAGGAGCGAATGCACACGGGTGCTCCTATGGTAAGCGGCTTTCCTTGGGGGCACCCGAAGAAGAGGAGGGGCCTGGAGCGCCAGCGAGGGACCCCAGAAGAGGATCAGGGCTGCTCTGTGCAAAAGGATTGCACAGAGCAGGTCAGTATAGATATGTTTGTTATTTTAATATAAAAAAAGCTAAAGAATCACTTTAAGAGTTGCAATAAATGTATTTTCAGTGGGTTACAGAGAACACAGATTTAAAGGGGTTGTAAAGACAGACATTGAGATAAAAAGCCTTCTGTGTGCAGCAGCCCCCCTATCATTTATCTGAGGTCCCTCTCTGTACAGCGATGTCCACGAGTGTCTCAGCCATCCAGATTCTCCTTCCTGATTGGCTGAGACACAGCAGCGGTGCTATTGGCTCCCGCTGCTGTCAATCAAAGTCAGCTAGCCAATCAGGGGACAGAGGGGGTGGGGCCAGGTTGGGGCTCCTTGTCTGAATGGACACAGGGAGCTGTGACTCAGCTCGGTGACCCTATAGCAAGCTGCTTGCTGTGGGGGCACTGAACAGGAGGTAGGGGCCAGGATCACAGAAGAGGGACCTGAGAAGAGGAGGATCTGGGCTGCTCTGTGCAAATCCACTGCAACAGAGCAGCTAAGTATAACATGTTTATTATTTTTATAGGAAAAAAACGAGACTTTACATTAAATTTATAAAAAAAAAAAAAAACATGACCTCCTGATTTTAGAACACTGCAGTTTTTTCTGGGTGTCATTGTTAGCTCATTGATTGTTGTCACCCCTCTCTGTCAATCCCTCCATCGCCCAGCCAATAAAATTCAAAACATTAACAATAACATACAAAGACATTTACAACTTTTTTCCAAACAACATCACCAATCTTGTCTCCAAATATCACTCAAACCATCCTTTACGCTCCTCTCACGACCTCCTGCTCTCAAGCTCCCTTGTTACCTCCTCCCATGCTCATCTCCAGGACTTCTCCAGAGTCTCTTCCATCCTATGGAACTACCTGCCCCAATGTGTCCATCTATCTCCTACTTTGTCAACTTTTAGGCAATCCCTGAAGACTCATCTCTTGAGGGAAGCCTATCCTGCCTTCAGCTAATAACCAAATCTTCTATTTCTCCCATCAATTCATCCCTTCTGGATGTTACCTTTTGATCCACCAGCCCCTCCCTTTTAGATGGCAAGCTCTAAGGACCAGCTCCCTCTGAGTTGTATTGAATTGTATTGTTGCTGTATTGTCTCCCTTTATATTGTAAAGCGCTGTACAAACGGTTGGCGCTATATAAATCCTGTATAATAATACCGTATATACTCGAGTATAAGTCGTTCCGAGTATAAGTCGAGGCCCTAATTTACCACAAAAAAAATGGGAAAAACTTATTGACCCGAGTATAAGACGAGGGTGAGAAATGCACAGCTACTCTAAGTGGAAAAGAGGGTCAACAATGCACATTTGCAGCCTCACTGTGCCCATTTGCAGCCATAGGTCCCCTGAATGTCAAACTCGGTAGTTAAGGGTTCCTAGATGCCCCCTAGCTGCAGCCAAAATTTGGGGTCTTTGAACCCAAAGGGTCCCAAAATGACATTGCTGCAGATGGACACAGTTGACTGAATTTGGGGCCCTGTATCTCGGGGCCACTTAGAGCTAAGGACCCCAAATTTGGTGTGCAAACCCAGTGGAACTAGCACTATAACATTTCCAAAGCTGGGGTTTCTAGCATCAAGTGGACCCAAGATACAGGGCCCCAAAATCAGTTCAGAAAATGTCAAGCACTTTTCTGCAGCAGAGAATGACATTTTCTGAACCGGTTTTGGGGCCCCGTATCTCGGGGCCACTTAGTGCTAGGAACTTCAACTTTGGGTATGTTATGGAGCCAGTTCCACTGGGTTTGCACACCAAATTTGGGGTTCCTAGCACCAAGTGGCTCTGAGATATGGGGCCCCAAAGTCGGTTCAGAAAATGTCAAGCACTTTTCTGCAGCAGAGAATTACATTTTCTGAACCGATTTTGGGGCCCCGTATCTCGGGGCCACTTAGTGCTAGGAACTTCAGCTTTGGATATGTTGTGGTACCAGTTCCACTGGGTTTGCACACCAAACTTGGGGTACCTAGCTCTAAGTGGCCCTGAGATACGGGGCCCCAAAGTCGGGTCGGAAAATGAAACTTTTTGCTGCAGAAAAGTGCTTGACTCGAGTATAAGTCGAAGGGGGCACTTTCAGCACAAAAAAATGTGCTGAAAAATTCGACTTATACTCGAGTATATACAGTAATTAAAACTTGTCTCCTGGAATTGCTCACTTCTAAATATAAAGACTATACACAATGACACGGTTTGTGCAGTCAGCTGTTTGAATGCCAATTATTGATTCTGCTTCCACCAAAAATCAGCCTGAGTTCCGCCCTTTGCAACACCCTTTTCTGGTAGGAACAGGAACGTTCTCCCATGAACACCCCCCCCCACCATGAATAATAAATGCCACTATATTGTCTGTTTGTGTCATTCATTATACAAGAAGATACACACTCTCAGGAAACAGAAATGGAGAGTATTATTATCACAATCGCCTTCCACTGTTGTTCTTCTATCTGATTTACTTGGCTGTGACTCATGAATTTTGATTTGTAATATATTTTCTGCACTATGCATGGCGCATCAGCCATTATTCAGCATTGAGTGCTATTATTGGTGTGGCACACTACACATCACGCATATCTGTAAATTCTGTGCGGCGTGCGATTACAGATCTGTAGCTCAAAACAGATGCTATACAGTCTATAATGGGGATCTGTCATGAAGTGCACTTGAATTGTTCAGTTTGATTTGTTATATAATAACTCTGTATTGGTAGCATGGGAAGGAGCACAGTGGGTGCCTAGGGCTCCGATGAGGTCTGGAACACTGGCTGGTGCATGGCTATGTCAATACCTGTCTGGAAATGCTCACATAAAGTGAAACTTTTTAGAGGATTATTTTTTTTTTGTCTCCTAAAAGTACATCTAAACACCAGACATTGACACAGCTAAATGACAAAAATTGGGCTTTTCCGTTAAATCTACTGTAGTATTTAAAGCCGGGTTCCACCCAAATTTTGAACATTATCTCTATGCATTCTCTTCCTTGCCTAGATGCTGACATGCTGTGTAAAAAAATTGAAATCGCCGTAATTACCTTTTTTTTTCTAACCTTCTTAGCACTTCCTGGTTTTCCTCCGATGGGAGTAGGCGTGTTTCTAGCCTTTCCCAGACCTCCCACAGTCCCCTGGGAGCTAGTCTCAGGCTTCCCAGCATGCATTGTGCAACAGCGTCATCACAACATCTCGGTGAATGCTGGGAGCACAGCATTCACCGCATCCAGGAAATACATGCTTGTGGGCTTCAAATGCCCACAATGAAGATGGAAACCGCCTTCAGTGAATTTTATAAGTTATTCTTTACAACGAAATCGGACACAGGCGGACTTATTACACAGAACATGTGAGTAGATAATCATGAGAAGAAAAGTTTGTGAATGAACTCCCCCCCCAAAAAAATGATAGATAGGTGGACCCCCGCTTTAAACTGCTTTTAATCTCGTTTTATTTTATTTTTTTTAATCTATTTCGAATGATGATTTTTTTTTTTTTTGTTTTGTTTCTATGACTCATGCCAGTTTCTTAAGCTGGCCACAAATGGGCAGATGTCTCATTGCAGACAACAGGCAGCGAGACATCTGCCATCCGCTGTGCTGCAGCTTGCAACCTGGCCGATGAGCAGAAGTGGTGAACGTGAAGGTAAACACTTTCTTCTATTTTGTCAATGAGCATGGATTGGCTCATGTAAATCCCTATGTGATAACATTACACATTGTTGTTTTCTAATTTGGAAGTCAAGGCACCAGAATAACGACATTGCTCAGCAGGTTAACCCCTGGTGTAAGGACCTTCCAATTCTCCCCTCCAGCGATGTTATATACCTAACCAGTGCCAAGATTGTCTCCCTAGGTTCTTCCAAATCCAGGGACTTTGGTCATCTTAACTAGCTGGGCCAGGGTGACATCATGCCTCCCAACTGTCCCTGATTTTAAGGGACTTTCCCTGATTTGGAGCAATGTCCCTTTTTCCTCCTCATTTGTCCCTGATTTTGGTCTGATCTATATAGATGTATATAAAATTCAATTTTTATCTTTCAAAAAGTGTTTCCCAGTGCTAAACCTTTCATTCCATTTTTCTAATTGCTGCATTTGTAAATTGCAAAAACCAATATAAAGGAATAGTAGTGGTAAAAAAAAAGCACTTGTAGGTAGCAGGGGGTGTGTCCTATCCCTACATACTTTTGCCAATAAGTGTCCCTCGTTCCCATCTCAAAAAGTTGGGAGGTATGGTTGTCACCCTGGACTGCCCTCCTGATATGGACTACAAACATGTCCAAATATCTTCATCTCCATTACATGGTAGGGGAAGGGGGGAAGCTAGGAAGGACCATACTGTATACTCAGTGCAGCTCATAGGAAGTGAGAAGGACACTGTATTTCTGGCAGGATCAACAGGTATTTTCTGCACTCTCTAAAAATGTTCTTAGTTGAACAAAAACAAATGCAGACATCACATCTAAGGTTTGTAAGCTGCTATATATTTGCAATTTCGTTCATAATATAAATAAAGTAAATGAGGTCATGTGACCTGAATGTTGGCCACAAATAGGAAGTAAAAGAAACATAGGGAACATTTAGAACGTTTAGAATAAGCAGTTTTAAAGTGACATCAAAAAATGCTAATTAGGCCCCATTCAGACTTGAGCAATGAGTCATTAAAATTGCGACAAAATGCACAACGTGCGTTTGGGTAGCATTCGCCCTAAATGGCACCCTAAACGTGGCGCGGTTTTGCTGCAACTGTCAGACAAAACATTCATGTAAACTTGCACCTAGCTCAGAGCCAAAATTTGGTCCCTGAGCTTCTTTGCCACAACAAATGCATAGGGCGGCCCGTTCAAGTATAATTGCATTGCCATGCACTTCCATACATTTTGAATGGCACCCCAACACACATATACTGAAACAGAAAACACACATAGGTTGTAGTGCCCAACAATGCAGTACGGGAATATACGTTATGGTACGCTACATTGCCAACAATAGTGGTGTTGGAGTTGAGGCACAACGAGGGTGAACACACTACAGCAGAATGTGCACACTGGGGGTTGATTTACTAAAACTGGAAAGTGCAAAATCTGGTGCAGCTTTGCATAGAAACCAATCAGCTTCCATTTTTTTGTCAAAGATTAACTGAACAAGCTGAAGTTAAAAGCTGATTGGCTACCATGCACAGTTACACCAGATTTTGCACTCTCCAGTTTTAGTAAATAAACCCCTATGCATTATACTCTCCTAAAATTGTCCATGTGTACAGACTCAGAAATCCAACTCTAAGCAGCAGACGTTTGTCCCCTTTCAGGACCGGCGCCTCGCACCACACACCTGTTCGCACGCCGTTTTCTAGCATGTCGATACCAAGCCATCCCGTTAACTGATCTCTGTCTAGCAGCAAGGTTAGAACTGCAATGAAACATGTGGGATGAGACAGAAAAGTGTCTGTTAAACATATGTGAGTATCTGTATCCATTAAGACAACATTATTGGAGTCGCTTAGCAGCTGCTGAGCACAATCCAGCCGCCAGCTGTAAATCATGCGGTAATCACGGGGAGATATCGCCTCACTGTACATCACCGTTACTTCTGCATTTCGCCTCCATTCATGCCAACAATATTGCATTTTCTACTTAATTTCATGTTCAAAGGAAACCTATTATAGGAGAAATAGGGGGTACCGTTGCTGACCTTCTACGGCCCATGTCGTACTTGAGATCCCGTCACAGGCAAGGAATTGGCAGAGGGGGGATTGCTAAAATGTACAGGAAGGGCATTCTCCTGTTTATATGTGTTGCTGCTTTGCTGGCTGGATCAGCATGGTATCGCATCCTCGCTGGCAAAAACGCTGCAGAATATATGCTGCCGGCAAGACAGCAACATCTTGCTCAATCTGCTGGTAAGGCACCACCACGTGAAAGTGAAAAAGAAGAAGAAAGCCACATTTTGGATCTGTAAGCTGCTATCAATATTTAACAGGCTCTATGGATAAGCCCTTACTGAATGAAACGCGTCGGAGAGGAGCAGACCATACAAGAAGCGATAGTGATACTCTGGTACATTTTAAAAAAAAACAAATGTTTATTGAACTATATATAGAAGATATTTATCCAAATGCATAAAGGGGGCTAACTAGGAGTCCCCTAGATCTATAAAATTACGACATGTGTAACAAAACATCAAATGGTAAAATATAAAAACTTGTCACAGCATAATGTCAAATCGGTGTTGCATGGAGCTTGCCAACATGTTTCCCGGCACAATGGCCGCTTCCTCAGGGCATCGTTCCATAGAGTATAACTCCACACCTATGCTCAAAATTTCCTGGCGCGTCTGAGCTAAGGGGAGACTAAAAAAAAAAAAATGTGCAGTCAGCCAACAACATACAGAAAAGGAAACCCAGCTATATCACAGAATACATGGTATTTACCCTCAAACCTGGATATGATGAGCCACTCAAAATTCATTCAGAGGTTACGTAATCCCTGCAACAAGTGCATATCATCCAATGGCTCAGTCAATCAAAGGATCCTTATTCAATATTGAGATATATATTGCCCACCAATGACACGAATAAAGGGTGAAGATGTCTCACATCTCTGCAAAATGCATGGAAATACCTCCCATATGTGGAGGGGACAGAAATGATAAGTATCCGGGCCCTATAAGTCCCCTATATCTATAAAATTACCACATGTGTAATAAAACATCAAATGGTATAATATAAAAACTTGTCAGGGCGTAATGTCAAATGGGTGTTGTATGGAGCTTTCCAACATGTTTCCCGGCGCAATGGTCGCTTCCTCAGGGCTTCCTCAGGGCATCGTTCCATAGAGTATAACTCCACACCTATGCTCAAAATTTCCTGGCGCGTCTGAGCTAAGGGGAGACTAAAAAAAAAAAAATGTGCAGTCAGCCAACAACATACAGAAAAGGAAACCCAGCTATATCACAGAATACATGGTATTTACCCTCAAACCTGGATATGATGAGCCACTCAAAATTCATTCAGAGGTTACGTAATCCCTGCAACAAGTGCATATCATCCAATGGCTCAGTCAATCAAAGGATCCTTATTCAATATTGAGATATATATTGCCCACCAATGACACGAATAAAGGGTGAAGATGTCTCACATCTCTGCAAAATGCATGGAAATACCTCCCATATGTGGAGGGGACAGAAATGATAAGTATCCGGGCCTCCCAGGGAACCCACATTCCAGTCTGTTTTCTTTGGTCTCCCCTTAGCTTGGGCATGCCAGACAATTTTGAGCATAGGTTTGGAGTTATACTCTATAGAATGAAGCCCTGAGGAAGCGACCATTGCGCCGGGAAACATGTTGGAAAGCTCCATACAACACCCATTTGACATTACGCCCTGACAAGTTTTTATATTATACCATTTGATGTTTTATTACACATGTGGTAATTTTATAGATATAGGGGACTTTTTGTTAGCCCCCTTTATATATTTGGATATATATCTTCTATGTATATTTCAATAAACATTTGTTTTTATGAATTTATGTGTATGCTATATCATCGGGGAATCATGATTTAAATGACCACTTCCTTACATTCTCTACTATTTTCTTGTCAATTATATAGTGTTAATATTCTCATATGTACTACAGCAAGATTTTACAACAGAGAGAAGTCCAGAATCTAGATCTTCATAACAAGCCAGTATAGGTATCTTAGCCTGTGGAAATTGTAGGAAAGAAAACATACAAAAAGTGGAGTGAGGAAAGGGTTTTCACCCAAAAAATGTTCAGGAGGAAGAAAGAGAATAAAAAAAAAGAAGGAGAAAAGGAAGAGGAGAACAGAGGATGTAGGGGGACAGGAGAGAGCCTGGTGCTGACCAGGTACCTAGTAGTAAAAGTCTTGTAGAGTGGTCTTAAAGGGTTAGGGTTAAGGGAAGACGCTATCAGCAGCCAGCAAGGGATCCAATGGTTGCACCTCTGTAATAGGGTGCCTTTAGTTCCGCTTTAAAAGGTTAGTTCACCTTTATCAAACAACTGCCTATGCAGATAAGAGCTGTCGGTAGAGAAAAACAAACTGTGCAGCTTTGACTAAAAGGCCCTTGCTATAGATGTAGGCCATTAATGCACCCAAAGTGTGGTTGAAAAACTCCCAAAGATGGTACCCACCGTCCTGCCTTGTTGCTAGGACGTTCCAAAAATGTGCCAAAAATGCATGCTGAACTATGCATGCGCAACTCAGTGTGTATGCAATAGAAGATTGCAAAGAGGTAGGTACAGTTATTTAATTGCAGAAAACATATAGCATGTCTCCTTTGAAAAAAAAAAACATTCAATTTTTTTGCTATTTTTTTTTTCCCCCATGAAAGTGGAGTTACACTTTAAGTATTACACACTCTTTAAGAAAAATAGGTCATGCCCTCACATTTCACTCAACATGTGGTTACATAGAATTCATCCTTTAACTGTATTCATCTTTATTTAATTCAGCCGTTTTTGGAATAAATAAAGTGATCTGATCGAGTGGTAAATGCCGGGCCCAATCTTCTCAGTGCTCTGTGGATTATGGACTTTGTATGGGTCTGGGCACCTTGGGGAGCTTGAATATTTATTGATACTGGCAGGCTTGGGTTGCCATAATTGAACCGCCAGGGATGGTGTTACTCTATGATCCTTCATGGGTGGTATGTAATTGGAGGATGACTCCAGCTGCTTCTTTCTTAATATATAATAAATAGTGTTATACAGTTTTATTCAAAGGTTACTTTATTTGCTGTTCGACTACGCTTAGCGCTATAGGAGCTCATTTCCGCCAGTGGATACATTGCAAAATGGTTTGGAAGTAAAAAATGAATGTTTTGGGCCCACTGACCACACAGCTATATTTTCACCTCAATTTCAACTAATAGACCTTTCGTAATATCTCCTGGCCCTGCAAATCTGTACAGAAATGAGCCACTAGTCAATGACATTTCACAGCGCAGACCCCTCAAGGAATGTCATTACGGGGAGGGCTGGCAGCAGGAGAGAACATTAAGTGTGCCTGACTGCACATTGACAGAAGTCTACGGCCACCCGCGCTTCACGACAGCGAGATATATATTTGGATATATGTTATCAGACCTCATTTACTTTAATTCTTGCCCCTGAGACAGAGTCGGAAAAAAAAAAAAAAAATGTCCGAATCTCATTTCTACAGAATGTCACCATGATAACATTTCAGTAAGTCCGAGCCTGCGGGCAACTCAAATTCCACTCCATTCAAGGACTTTTCCAATTTGTACCCTGTCACCAACCGAAACAAACTTATTGAATTTCAACACGCAGCCCGTCTTTCAGGAATGAGTCTCTAAAACAAAATGTTGTCATTAATCAGGAGAGAGGTCAGTTATATGAGTGATTTGTTCCCCGGTGATGTGACCAACTGGTAACGTGTCAAGAGAGCATGAGAGCCGCGGTGGTGACATGATACAGTCCCTCCATGCAGACATGTCACTCTCAGAGTGAAGAGAGCGCCAAACCGAATACAATATAACTGCCAGGGATGCATTAGGGCTACTAAAAACCACACTTGAGGCACAAAAAATTCCAAACTACTTACTCACCAGTGCCCCCATTGAAAGATGTCCCCTCTGTTTTGGTGACAACCCACAATTTGGGTTTTAATTTCACTCTCGGTAATAATGGAAGGCAGGAGAAATAGAGAGGGTGAATCTCCCTAACAGGGTCACAGACAACAATAAAAACCTGACAGGGGTTCAAATCCCACTTCACTACATCCAAAACTAAGAAAGTTATGCCTTTAGTTATATTTTAAGATATACATTAACTAATTCAGCTCTCACACCTGTATGTCCCCTATGAACTAAAGCAATTTGTACATTTCTATTATGGGTCTGTATATTCAGCAATAACTTTGTCAGTACTTAAAATGGTTATAAACCTCAGACGTGAAATCTGAAAAAAGCATATCCCTCTAGAGTCTGTAGTGTGTAAGTGTCTCAATCCAGAGCACTAATGTATCAATCATTTCCAGTAAAACACTGTTACAATGTATCACTTCCATTAAAACAGTGGGGTTGAATTAAAGTGATTCTAAAGTCTTGTTTTTTTTTTTGGGGGGGGGGGTGGGTTTAAGCAAGAAACATGTTATATTTACCTGCTCTATGCAGTTGGTTTTGCACAAAGCAGCCCAGATCCTCCTCTTCTCTGGTCCCTTTTTGCTACTCCTGGCCCCTCCCTCCTGTCAAGTGCCCCCACAGCAAGTAGCTTGCACCCAAGCCGAGCTGTAGCTCCCTCTGTCCATTCAGACACTCTCTCTCTCTTGATTGGCTAACTGACTTTGATTGACAGCAGTGGGAGCCAATGGTGCCACTGCTGTGTCTCAGCCAATCAGGAGGGAGAGTCCCGGATGGCAGATAGACTTGTAGACATCACTGGATAGAGATAAGGCTCAGGTAAGTACTAGGGGGGCTGAGGGGGGCTGCTGCACACAGAAGACTTTTTATCTTAAGGCATAGAATGCCTTAAGATAAAAAAAAAACCTTCTGCCTTTACAACCCCTTTAATAAAACTGGAGTGTGCAAAATCTGGTGCAGCTCTGCAGGTAAACCAATCAGCTTCCAGATTTTTTTGTCAAAGCTTAATTGAACAAACTGAAGTTAGAAGCTGATTGGCTACCATGCACAGTTGCACCAGATTTTGCACTTGTTGGTTTTAGCAAATCACACAGCTTACTGAACGTAAGAGGGTCATCACCACAATGATGAGTCCATCACCCTGCACTCATTTGCAGTCTGCAAGCACCCAGTGTTAGACTGACATCAGTAGAGCCTATCTGATCCACAGTATTGGCCTTCCCTCTTTCCTTCTGAATACTGCATAAGCCTAGATTCACACCTATGCATGTTGTTATTGAGGTTTTTTTGTGGCGCGTTTTTGAACATATGTTTCTGAAGTGTTTGTGGTGTGTTTTTTATTGCCAATAGGAGAGTATCAAAGTGTTGGGTTAGCGTTAAATGTTGGGGGTTAGTGTTAATATTAAGGGTTAGAGTTAAATGTTAGGGCTAGTGTTTGTGTTAACTATTAGGGTTAAGTATTAGCATTAAATGTCTGGGTTAGAACGCTAACCCTAGCCCTTAACCCTTACATTTAATGCTAACCCTAGCCCTTAACCCTTACATTTAATGCTAACCCTAGCCCTTAACCCTTACATTTAAACACTAAGCCTAGCCCTTAAACCATACATTTAACGCTAACCTTAGCCCTTAACCCTTACATTAAATGCTAACCCTAGACCATAAACATAACATTTAACCCTAACCCTAGCTCCTAACTCTAACATTTAACGCTAACCCTAAACCTAATATTTAACCCTAACCCTTATATTTAATGCTAACCCTAACTCAAAACTGTCATACTTTCCTATTGGCCAAAAAAACAAAGTGCATCAAAGACACATCAAAAACACGGTTCCAGTGAACCAAAATGCAATCCGCTGCAGGAAATAAGTCCCTGACCCTTTCCAAAAAATACAACATCTAAAAACGCATAGATGTGAACATGTCCCATAGTAAACCATGGTAAATGGTTTCTGCAAAATACACTAAAAAATGTATACATGTGAACCAAGGGTTACAGGAGATTACAAGAAGGAATAGCAATTGTTATATCTATAACTCTTCTTCCTAGATCTGAGCCTTCCTCAACCTTTTTACAGAGGAACCTCTAAAATAACTGTCAGGTCTCAGGAAACCATTACTTATCTACAGCTGACGGGACATTAGCATGAACTGTGAGTTGGGAATGCAGAAATAAATGAAAATAAATTAGGACTGTGGTGCAATTAGAATATTGAAACAAATAAAAGTAATATGGCCTAGAAAATAAATTCAGACCAAAAAAATTGTACTTCTCCCTCACATTGGTGGTTATTGGAAAAGTGTCCCTTACATGATGGTCTGTGTAGTACTCCCTTACATTGGTGGGCTGTGAAGAATGGCCCCCACTTTACAGATAGCAGAGAAGATCCTCGTGTCAGTGGTAAGTTATCTGAGAGGTAGAAATTGCTCATTGATCAAGGAACCCAAAGCATCCTCTGGAGGAACTCTGGTTGAGAAAGGCTGATTTAACCTAGTGATGCACAAACCAGCCTAGGGTGGCTAAGATCAAGGGGGAACCAACCTGCTTCTTGTTTCTTCTTCTCACATTTAAACACTGTGTAAGCTTTCTAATATAAATCAAAATAAAGTTACACTTTAGGTACTGTACATTCATTTCATAGAAGGTGTCAGGAACTTTATGGTCACCAAGACTTGCTAGGAAAACAAATTCTCAGTTAAAATGACCTAGAGGGGTACATAAGTGAAATCAGTTTTCACCTATATAGGGCAGTCATTCCCACCCGTGCCATATGAAAATGTAAAAACTCTATCCATTGTTAGCTTCTGAAGGTACTGATAATTATTTCTGAAAGTTACAACAAAGTACAATGAAGCAAGAACCTCAAAATAGTAACTGGGAGATACCAGCCTGTCGTGTTGGACACCCTACCCAGATGATGGCTATCATTCACACTATTGTTCATTAAATTATTTTTTTTTATTGTCTTTTAATTTGTTATGCTATTTTGCTGAACAAATTGTAGTTTTAAGAATGAAGTAAAGTGGATTACATGCACAGAGCCTCAAAGGTATAAAGTCAGGTACATCACGGAGAGATCATGGACAAGGTTAAACAGGTGGAAGGGGATCAGGATCAGTAGAAGAAAGATGCTGGTGGGAGGGAAGAGAAAAAGAGAAAAAAGGAGGGAACGGAGAAAACAAGTGGAGGGGGGAATGAAGGCAAGGGGTGAGATGAGATGCTAGGAGGAGGTATAATGGGTATGATCAAGAAAGTGTCCAAGGTGAGCTGCCAATATGGAGCAATGTTACAAAAATAAACTTCACTCATGCTTAACAGTTAAGCTGGCCATAAACAGCTTCTTTTTTTTTTTTGTTCAGCCAGTAAGCTGAACGGAAGAAAATAACAACGCGGATTACAATGTCCCAGCAGAGAGAAATCCTCCATTCACCTCATTTGCATGGATAGAGGAATTCTCCCTGCTGGGACATTGTATTTTGACAGCTGCAGCTGCTGGTCATTGGAAAATTTTCCTAGATGTCCATTTAATAAAATTGGATTAAACAATTGACTTCTGTTGAGCTGGGGAACCCACACACTGATTGAGATTCAGCCGGCCTCAGATTGAGGCCCCATTCACACTTTGCAGTAAAAATTAAAAACAAGAACTTAGGCCTGGTCACATGGTCGTACTTAAGCGAACACCCATGTGATGGCTGTGCTTTGCTTGTAGGGGGTGCACAGATGTTCCGTGCAGTTGTTGGGTCCCAATTAACGTGAATGGAACTGCCTGCATGCAGTTGCAGGGAACACCGTACATCCCCTGCAGGCAAAACACAACCCTCATGAAT
Organism: Lithobates clamitans; assembly: GCA_037952925.1. Taxonomy (NCBI): domain Eukaryota; kingdom Metazoa; phylum Chordata; class Amphibia; order Anura; family Ranidae; genus Lithobates; species Lithobates clamitans. Next base: position 9,855,011 of record JBBGZY010000292.1, on the reverse strand, counting down.
AGAGAGTGAAAGAAGAAGCAGCAAACCAATACGCCCACCTCTTTGTCACTCTCTGTCACTGCTCTATCCTCCTATCAGAATGATTCTTTTACTGCAGCACACATTTGTGCTGCTTTTAGCACTCCCTCGCTAAGCTCTACTGTACAATAAAAGTAAAAGAAGCTAATACCAAGCCAAGTCAAATTGACAAACTTACCCTGCTTGTATATAAAAACGAATGCATTTAATACAATATTAATGCCTACAGAGCTGCATTAATATGCACCTTGTATATCTGCCTGGAGTTTAAATATGCATAATGTCTACTCTTCAGAGTTCTGGTCCTTGCCACATTGCTGAATGTGACAGGTGCTCTGTGTTAAAAGTTACAGTCTATAGATGTTCTTCCTGTAACACTGATAAGGTCTTCATCAGCACACACCTAATAAAACAGATTGCAAAGTTCACCAGAGCCGATGACAGCATTACTTCCAACCATAAGTAGTAACTATTTAGCCGTCTGTTCTTAACGAGCCAGAAGGTAATTGTATCAAATTGTACTTAATTCTCTTCATTAATTACTTTCCTCCAAAGGTATCACAACTCTGATAAGTTCAGTATCCCAGGTAGCTGTTATAATAGGTACTTTGTAATTCAGACAAATTGGATGTGCAGTACGGAGCAATAAGTATGTTTAATAGTGGAACTAAAACAAGCGTGCCGCTATGCAGATTCTTCGGCAGCAGGTGTGCAGACCCCCCAGCAGAATTTATAGACTTGTACCAAGAAGTGGGAAAGGGGTTCTAAAGGTCAAAGTTGTGACCAGGGGACTCTGCTTCTGGGGCTCTTTGGGCCTCCTGGTCCATACTCAAATGCCCTCCCCAACACTCTGTTGAATATAGAGCCAAACTTTTTTTTGCTCCTCTTACCTTATGAAACCAGATATGTTTACCCAAGTCCCCCATCCAGGTCCCACTGTTTCCAGGTGGGAGGATTGCTAAGTCAGCGCTGCAATCAATGCCCTACCCTGAGATTGCAGATCTGCTGCCGTGCCACCCCCCTCTGATGACATTGTCCTCGACTGTCTTCTAAAAGGACCCCACTGCAGCCAGACCAATAGGAAGTGTCCACTTAAGGCAAGCACTAATGCGGGTGACCCCACCCCCCTCTGATAACACAGGGAAAGCCACAGGGAAGTCCTTGTGAAGTCCCCGTGCGTCCATTATACAAGAATTGTCAGAAGAACCGAAGCGTCACGCGGCGGAAGACTCACACTGAGGCGGATCGTGCAGACGTAGCGGAGAAGAACCCGGAGGAAAATGCGGGATGAGAAGAGTGGAGAAAGAAGAAGATGGAGAAGAAGAAGATGGAGAAGAAGAAGATGGAGGAAGAAGAACAAGGAAGGAAGACCAGAAGAAAGAAGATGGAAGAAGAAGAAGAAATTAATAAAGGACTTGTCAAAAACTGTCTCTTGTGTTTTTTAACCTTTTTGACACTTTTTTGTGAAATGGTAGGGGTACATTTGTACCCCATTACGCAGACCCCCACAACCACCGGGCAAGGGTTGTGGGGATGAGGCCTTTCTCCCCATCAACATGGGGACAATGTTGCGGGCATGTGGCCTGGTATGGTTCAGGAGGGGGGGCTCTCTCATCCCCCCTCTTTTCCTGCGGCCTGCCAGGTTGCGTGCTCGGATAAGGGTCTGGTATGGATTTTGAGGGGGACCCCCACACCACTTTTTTTTACATTTTGGCGTGTGGTTCCCCTTAATATCCATACCAGACCTGAAGGGCCTGGTATGGAATTTAGGGGGACCCCCACGCATTTTTAAAAAAAATTTTGGTTCGGGGTTCCCCTGTGGGGAAATTCCATGCCGTTTTTATCAATGAACTTTTATGTGTATTGCCGGACCGACAGTTCATTATAGCCGGCGCTAGCGATAGTAGTTTTACATGACTTTTTTTTCCTTTAGAAATGTCATTTTGCTGTCAGACTGTTCTAAACATGGGAAACATGCACCCCTTTACAGGCATACTATAAACACCCCCCAGGTACGAAATTTAAAGGAATATTAATATTATTGTTTTACTTTAAGCATTATTAAAATCACTGCTCCCGAAAAAATGTCTGTTTTAAAAACTTTTTTTGCATTGATACATGTCCCCTGGGGCAGGGTCCAGGTCCCCAAAAATTTTTTGACAATACCATGCATATAAGCCTTTAAAATGAGCACTTTTTAATTCTCCCATAGACTTTTAAAGGGTCTTCCGCGGCTTTTGAATTTGCCGGAACACCCTAAATTGTTCGCTGTTCGACGAACAGCCAATGTTCGACCCGAACATAAAGCCCATCCCTATTCCCCACCACAAATAGCTCTCAAAGACTCAGTCGCCAGAGTGTTTTCTATCATTATGGTGACCCAGTGACTGGAAATTGACCTGGCAATCGAGAGCTAGTGCCACCCCAATGGCATAGGGTCTTAAGGACCCGGTCCACCAGGGAGTTTTTCCTAACATCATGGTGATCTGGTGACTGTGAACTGACCCGAGGACCTGGCGCTAGTTCCTCCCCAACATCAATAACTCTCAAAGACTCAGTCGCCAGAGTGTTTTCTGTCATGATGCTGACTTGGTGACTGGGAATAGACCTGTCGACCGGGAGCTAGTAACTCCCCACCGGCAATAGCTCTCAAAAACTCATTTGCAAGGGAGTTTTTTTCTGTCGTCAAGGTGACCTAATGACCAGGAATTGTCAAGCTCTGCTTTACAGTATAATATTTTATCAATTTTTTTTCAGAAATAAAGCACACTGGCTGAAATTCAGGGCAGATGCCCCAGTGATCACGCTATAGAATGCTCCCATTCATCTCACGCCATATATATAATTTGACGTTTAGATCTATCAGCCCATTCAGCACTTGTCCGCCTAAATTCCTGAAAGGAGCACACAGCTATTTCTATGTGCCTGTCACCTATAATTTCCCTTCAATGGGAAAACTGTAGGGATTTTGTTACAGGTTTGTGGTAAATAATGATTTGTGTGATGCAGCAGAATGTGGATAGTATTAAAATATACAGTGCCTTGCAAAAGTATTCACCCCCTTGGCATTTTTCATGTTTTGTTGCTTCACAACTTGGAATTAACATGGGTTGTTTGAGGATTTGCATCATTTAATTTACATAACATGCCCACAACTTTGAAGATGTTTTTTTTATTTTATTGTGAAGCAAACAACAAATTGGACAAAATAACAGAAGTCAATGTGCATAACTATTCACCCCCCTAAAGTCAATACTTTGTAGAGCCACCTTTTGCGGCTATCACAGCTCCAAGTCGCTTTGGATAAGTCTCTATGAGCTTTCCACATCTTACCACTGGGATTTTTGCCCATTCCTCCTTGCAAAACTGCTCCAGCTCCTTCAAGTTGGATGGTTTGCGCTTGAAGTTGTGAACAGCAATCTTTAAGTCTGACCACAGATGTTCTATTGGATTGAGGTCTGGGATTTGACTAGGCCATTCAAATACATTTACATGTTTCCCCTTAAACCACTCAAGTGTTCCTTTAGCAGTGTGTTTGGGGTCATTGTCCTGCTGGAAGTTGAACCTCTGTCCCAGCCTCAAATCACACAGAGTGGTACAGGTTTTGCTCAAGAATATCCCTGTATTTAGCACCATCCATCTTTCCCTCAACTCTGACCAGTTTCCCAGTCCTGACTGCTGAAAAATATCCCCACAGCATGATGCTGCCTCCACCATGTTTCACGGTGGGGATGGTGTTCTTTGGGTGATGTGATGTGTTGGGTTTGTGCCAGACATAGCGTTTTCTTTGATGGCCAAAAAGTTCAATTTTAGTCTCATGAGACCAGAGCATCTTCCTCCATACATTTTGGGAGTCTCCCAAATGCCTTTTCCAAACTCAAAACGTGCCATTTTGTTTTTTGCTGAAAGTAATGGCTTTCTCCTGGCCACTCTGCCATAAAGCCCAACTCTATAGAGCGTACGGCTTATTGTCGTCCTATATACAGATACTCCAGTCTCTGCTGTGGAACTCTGCAGCACCTTCAGGGTTACCTTAGGTCTCTGTGCTGCCTCTCTGATTAATGCCCTCCTTGCCGGTCTGTGAGTTTTGGTGTGTGGCCGTCTCTTGGCAAGTTTGCTGTTGTGCCATGTTATTTCCATTTGGTTATGATAGATTTGATGGTGCTCATAGAGATCATCAAAGATTTGGATATTTTTTTATAACTTAACCCTGACTTGTACTTCTCAACAACATTGTCCCTTACTTGTTTTTAGAGTTCCTTGGTCTTCATGGCAGTGTCTGGTTAGTGGTGCCTCTTGCTTAGGTGTTGCAGCCTCTGGGGCCTTTCGAAAAGGTGTGTATATGTAATGACAGATCATGTGACACTTAGATTGCACACAGGTGGATATCATTTCACTAATTATGTGACTTCTGGAGGTAATTGGTTGCACCAGAGCTTTTTATTGGCTTCATAACAAAGGGGGTGAATACATATGCACATGCCAATTATCAGTTTTTTATTTCTGAAAAATAGCTTTATGTATATATTTTTCTAATTTTACTTCACCAACTTAGACTATTGTGGCCTGATCCATCACATATAATTCAGATTAAAAAAAACATTGAACTAAATGCTGTAATGTAACAAAATAGGTAAAAAGCCAGGGGGTGAATACTTTTGCAAGGCACTGTAGTTTGCTGTCGATCACAATGAAAGGACTTATTTGAAGCTGGCTGATATCTATAGTTTTCCCTCATCCAGGAAAGTGCATTGGAGGAGCTTGATGCTCGGGCCATACAGGGTTGAGATACTATAGGGATGCCATATTGACAAAATGGCTTTCATATGCATCATTAATGGGTGATAGGAAAAAAAATCAATACCACCTTCCTGCTCGTGAATCACTCTTAAAGGGAAGGAAAACGCTGAAGGGATTAAAAACACCTGCAATCAGAAGTCTGCTAGCTAGCTAAGAAACGTGTTACCTAATGAAACCATTAACCAACAGTGGAGGCTGGTGCTGGAGAATTTTGGGGGGGGCGCAGGCGGCCACTCCAGGTCCGCACTCACCCTACGGCAGAGCTCCTCTGAACTGTGCATAGCCGCAGCTTCTGTCTTCTTACCCGGTCTTCTTACCGGGTTCTGAATGGCCGGGAAGCCAGAAGCCAATGCCGATTCGCTGGCATTGCAGGGTGGGAGGGCTCTGGATACAGTGCTCTACACATTGATGACAATATAAAACTGGCCAATTGGGGCCTCGGGATGTGGTCACGTGCCTGTGAGGGTAGTGACTGACCTGGTAGAAACCTATTGGTCCGGTGACCAGCACAGTGCACGGCCACACGGGTGCTGAGTGGGGGGCTGCGCAGCGAGCTTGGGGGGGGCAGCACCCCTTGTGGACCGGCCGCCACTGTAAAACCATTAAAGCTTAATACCAGGCTACACAGCTGTATACACATATTACCTATAATTGGGAACACTTTGCTTGCCAAAATATCTGCAATTTTGCCCAGCCAGTCATGAGACTTATACAGCCCTGCCAGAGAGTAAAGCCAGGATGGTGATGTGACTTTTTTCTACTAAAAATTTCTGAGTTGCAATAAGGTAAGAGATATCAGAGACACAGAGCTGACCCAAATACTTGCATTGTTGGAAGGAGCAGTAAAGTGGAACCACTTTATGAGCAAATATGAATATATATTTAACTGAGGACTTTGGGTATAAAACACATGCTCAAAATTAGCAGACAGCAAGGCCTTGCAATTTAGTGCAAAAGAAGCTGCAGTCAAGCACAGTTTCTTAACAGTTCCAACAGAATTCAGCAGCTTCAATGAGAAATACAATGTAACATGTTACATTGTATTTATTCTTTTTTCTAAAATGCGGATCAAAAGGGTAACCTTTGACCTGCATCTGATATCTGTTAAAGTGGTTCTAAAGCCTAACAGTTTTTTACCTTAATGCATTTGCTGCATTAAGGTAACACAAAACTCCCCACTAATTCCCCACTACCTGAGTCCTGTCAGCATACCAGCGCTGTCCCAGCTGCAGCTCTTGTCTTGTTTTTTTTTTCCCCTCAAAAATAACAAACATGTTATACTTACCTGCTCTGTGCAGTTCTCGTGTCCCTCGCCGGTGCTCCTGGCCCCTCCCTCCTGTCGAGTGCCCCCACAGCAAGCAGCTTACTATGGGGGCACCTGAGCCGAGCCACAGCTCCCTGTGTCCATTCAGACATGGAGCTGTGGTTCGGGCCCGCCCCCTCTCTCTCCAGATTGGCTAACTGACCTTGATTGACAGCAGCGGGAGCCAATGGCGCCGCTGCTGTGTCTCAGCCAATCAGGAGGGAGAGTCCCGGACAGCTGAGGCACTCATGGACACCACTGCATAGAGATGGGGGTCAGGTAAGTATTTGGGGAGGCTTGCTGCACATAGAAGGTTTTTTATCTTAATGCATAGAATGCATTAAGATAAAAAAAACCTTCTGGCTTTACAACCACTGTAAACAAAAAAGCTCTAAGCGCTTGCCTAGAAAATGACAATTAGCCCTGTTTAACACTGCTCCGACATGAAAGTTGCGTGATTGTCGATCTTTGTAGATCTTTGCCTTGTGACTTTGGTCCGACGTTGAACTGACTTACTTGCAACTTTAATGAACTGTGATCCGAATTTTATGCGACTTTGATGTAGTGCGACTTGTCCTTTGACCAATCCCAACAATACCGGTTGTGACATAAATTCCTCTCCCTGCTACTGTAAAATCTCTTTTCCTATTTCCTAATTCCACAATGTTGCAGCTAATGGTGTGTTCAATCACCAATCATAAATCAATCAATCAATCAAAAAAGTGCAGCACAGCCCCAAATGTATCACTAAGGCCCCTTTCACACTACTGCAACTTCAAAGTCACACGATTTTGACACAATTTTTGCCACAATTGGAATGCCTGTGTAAACTTGAGGTATATGGACCTCAACTCGCATGAAAATCGGACCAAAGTAGTACAGGGACTTCTTTGAAGTCAGCACAACTTGAAATCGCACATATATGAATGGTTACAATTGTAAATCATGGGGAACGACTTGTCATGCAACTCTGCAGTCCCAAGTCGCAGGACAAGTCACACAAGTGTGAAAGGGGCCTAAACCTCTGCTGTGAGCCAAACTAAATATGACAAAAATGTGAAATATTGAAGGTGATATATTTAGGATTGCGCTGCACTTTTTTGATTAAAGTGGATGTAAATCCTCACATATACCCTGTGAAGTGAACAGCCTCAGATGATACACGGAGATGAAAACAAATTGCCTACATAAGTTATTCATGTCTATCTGATGTCTTCAGCCTTCAGCTTTATATACTGTTTAGAAAGTTCAGGTCGTGTTAGAATTTTCTCTTCCTGATTCACCTGTGGGTGTGGATTCTTGCCTCACACGGGGAGACAGCTGATTGGAGGAAAGGCACACACCGCCCACTCCATATAGGCAGAGACTTGCAGAACTGTGCTGTGAATAGACCAGCTCTCTGCTAATCTATTTATAGCACCCACCCTGACACAAGTTTCAGGCTGGTTTTATCACAGTTGACAGAGAACTTGTCAGAAGTTATCATTCTGATAAGAACGGAGCAGGAGAAAGCCTATGTGGCTGCAGGACCCCTGACCCTCTGTCTGGATACTGCTGATGGCCCTGTGCTGATCACATGCACCCTCTCAAGAAAAACAAAAAACAAACTGAGCATGTGCAGCCTGACTCTGTAGACTCTGTCATATCAGGAAATTATTAGGAGACAGTGGAAGGAGGGGAGGATCAGAGAAGATAGGATTAAACATCCTGTTTACACAATGTTGAGGACTAACCCCTTAGGTTCCACCGTGAGTATAACAAGCATGCTTTACTGCATATACAGACTGATTTTACTTTTGTGGGTTTAGTAACACTTTCATTTTAGGTGCATCTGCACTAACAATTTCCTATTAGCCCTCCTGCCAGTGGCGTAACTAGAAACCTCAGGGCCCCGGTGCAAGAAATCATGAAGGCCCCCCCCCCCCAAAGCATGATTTTGATTATATATATATATATATATATATATATATATATATATATATATATATATATATATATATATATACACACACACACACACATTTTTTTTTTCCACTGGTACTGGAGGGGGGTGGTGGGGGTATTGGAGGGGGGGTGGTGGTGGTATTGGAGGGGGGGTGGTGGTGGTTTTGGAGGGGGGTGGTACTGACTGGAGGGGGGGTGGTGGTGGTACTGGTGGTTTTGGAGGGGGGTGGTACTGACTGGAGGGGGGGTGGTGGTGGTACTGGAGGGGGGTGGTGGTGGTGGTACTGGAGGGGGGGTGGTGGTGGTACTGGAGGGGGTGGTGGTGGTGGTATTGGAGGGGGGGTGGTGGTGGTACTGGAGGGGGGTTGTGGTAGTACTGGAGGGGGGTGGTACTGACTGGAGGGGGGGTGGTGGTGGTAGTGGAGGGGGGTGTTGGTGGTTTTGGAGGGGGGGTAGTGGTGGTACTGGAGGGGGGGTGGTGGTGGTACTGGAGGGGGGGTGGTGGTGGTACTGGAGGGGGGTGGTGGTGGTTTTGGAGGGGGGTGGTACTGACTGGAGGGGGGGTGGTGGTGGTACTGGAGGGGGGTGGTGGTAGTACTGGAGGCAGGCCCGGATTTACTCCCTTTGCCGCCCCAAGGCTGGGTCTTTCAATGCCGCCCCCACACACCACCAGTCTTGTCCTTTATCGATGACTGCTACAATAGATCAATTAAAAACATATCTCCACACACGAAAACACTGAAAATAACTGGCTTTAATTGTGGAATGTGTGCGATGGGAATATGGACTGTGGGTGACATATCAGGGGGTCTAAACAGACCTCTGATGTTTCATCTTTGAAACAGAGGAATGAGATTGAGGACACAGCCGACAATCTCCATCTCTGCAGCCTCGGCTCCACAGAATGAATGGACAGAAATAGCTCCATACAGCGCTTCCTGTTCATTCACAAACGGAAGCATAGTAAACACAGTTTACTATGCCTCAGTTATAAATGAACTGGGTTCTATTCATTAAGACATGGGAGGAGCCGGTAAATTAAACATTTATCGGCCCCTTCCCCACTCTCCATCCAGAAAGCATTCCCCCCGCAGCAGCCGGGAAGGAGAGGAGAGGGGGAAACCCGACAGCACTGTGGGGGATGAGGGGGGCCAAAGAGTACACAGGAGCTTGGGGTAGCAGGTGGTGGATAGCGAGGGGCGGCATATAGAGGAACAGTTCCCCTTCATTTTCCTCCTGCAGCCTTTCAGCTGCAGGAGGAAGGGGAACTGTTCCTCTATATGCCGCCCCTCCCATCCAGGGTGTACAGGGGGCTGCACGGGAACTCTGGAGCATGCAATTGTGACCCCAGCAACTCCTGTACATACACCCCTGCTGGTGGGATGGAATGAGTGACAGTGTTGGAGGATGGGATAAGTGGGATTGCTGGGGGGGATGAGTGTCAGTGCTGGGGGGAATTGGATGAGTGGCTGTGGTGGGTGAGTGGGATGAGTGTCAGTGCTGGGGGAGGATGGGGTGAGTGTCAGTGCTGGGGGGGGATGAGATGACTGTGCTGGGGGGGGTGGAATGAGTGTCAGTGGTGGGGGGGTGAGATGACTGTGCTGGTGGGGGGGGGTGGAATGAGTGTCAGTGGTGGGGGGGATGAGTGGCTGTGCTGGGGGGGTGGAATGAATGTCAGTGCTGGGGGGGTGGGATCAGTGTCAGTGCTGGGGGGGGTGGAATGAGTGTCAGTGCTGGTGGAATGAGTGTCAGTGCTGGTGGGGGGGTGGAATGAGTGTCAGTGCTGGGGGGGGGTGAGTGGCTGTGCTGGTGGGGGGTGGAATGAGTATCAGTGCTGAGGGGATCAGTGTCAGTGGTGGGGGGATTAGTGGCTGTGCTGGGGGGATGAGTGACTGTGCTGGTGGGGGCGTGGAATGAGTGGGGGGAGGTGGGATCAGTGTCAGTGCTGGGGGATGAGTGTCAGTGCTGGTGGGGGGTATGAGTGTCAGTGCTGGGGGGGTGGGATCAGTGTCAGTGCTGGGGGGATGAGTGGCTGTGCTGGTGGGGGGGTATGAGTGTCACTGCTGGGGGGGGGGGATGAGTGTCAGTGCTGGGGGGGATGAGTGTCAGTGCTGGTGGGGGGTATGAGTATCAGTGCTGGGGGGATGAGTGTCAGTGCTGGTGGGGGGGGTATGAGTGTCAGTGCTGGGGGGGTGGGATCAGTGTCAGTGCTGGGGGGTGAGTGGCTGTGCTGGTGGGGGGGTATGATCAGTGTCAGTGGGGGGTATTAGTGTCAGTGCTGGGGGGGTGGGATCAGTGTCAGTGCTGGGGGGATGAGTGTCAGTGCTGGTGGGGGGTATGAGTGTCAGTGCTGGGGGGGTGGGATCAGTGTCAGTGCTGGGGGGATGAGTGGCTGTGCTGGTGGGGGGGTATGAGTGTCACTGCTGGGGGGGGGGATGAGTGTCAGTGCTGGGGGGGATGAGTGTCAGTGCTGGTGGGGGGTATGAGTATCAGTGCTGGGGGGATGAGTGTCAGTGCTGGTGGGGGGGGTATGAGTGTCAGTGCTGGGGGGTGGGATCAGTGTCAGTGCTGGGGGGTGAGTGGCTGTGCTGGTGGGGGGGTATGATCAGTGTCAGTGGGGGGTATTAGTGTCAGTGCTGGGGGGGTGGGACCAGTGTCAGTGCTGGGGGGGTGAGTGTCAGTGCTGGTGGGGGGGTATGGGTGTCAGTGCTGGGGGGTGGGATCAGTGTCAGTGCTGGGGGGGTGAGACCAGTGTCAGTGCTGGGGGGGTGAGTGTCAGTGCTGGTGGGGTGGGATCAGTGTCAGTGCTGGGCAGGTGGGACCAGTGTCAGTGCTGGGGGGGTGAGTGTCAGTGCTGGTGGGGGGTATGAGTGTCAGTGCTGGGGGGTATGAGTGTCAGTGCTGGGGGGGTGGGATCAGTGTCAGTGCTGGGGGGTGAGTGGCTGTGCTGGTGGGGGGGTATGAGTGTCAGTGCTAGGGGGGTGGGATCAGTGTCAGTGGGGGGTATTAGTGTCAGTGCTGGGGGGGTGGGACCAGTGTCAGTGCTGGGGGGGGTGAGTGTCAGTGCTGGGCAGGTGGGACCAGTGTCAGTGCTGGGGGGGTGAGTGTCAGTGCTGGGGGGGTATGAGTGTCAGTGCTGGGGGGGTGGGATCAGTGTCAGTGCTTGGGGGGTGAGTGTCAGTGCTGGTGGGGGGTATGAGTGTCAGTGCTGGGGGGGGTATGAGTGTCAGTGCTGGGGGGGGTATGAGTGTCAGTGCTGGGGGGGTGGGATCAGTGTCAGTGCTGGGGGGGTGGGATCAGTGTCAGTGCTGGGGGGGTGGGATCAGTGTCAGTGCTGGGGGTGGGATCAGTTTTAAGTGCTGGGCAGAAGGGATGAGTGGCTGTGGTGGGATGGAATCAGCGGTGGTGGTGGGGACTGGGTTCATTGGCAGCGCTGGGTGCCGGGATCAGAGACACTTACTTGCTGTCAGTGTCCACTCGGTTTCCCCTGCATTGCTCTGTGTCTCTCTCGGCTCCCTGCGCTCCACGTGTCACTGTCTGTATTCCAGTCCTTACACAGCGGCCGCGACCTCCTGCAGCTCCTCCCCCACCTTCATCTTACTTGATGTTAGCAGCGTCCGCCCCGCCTCCCTACATTCTCTCTGTCTCTGGATAGGCGGGGGCGGGGCGTCCACAGTATCAGCGCTGCCTCTGCCTTCTTTCTCTCCGCTCAGCGAGCGAAATCCCCGCTCCCCGCGGCGGAACAAAGTGACACATGCTGCCCTCACAACAGCAGCCAGAGCGAACGGACGGGCGGCGGTGGGCTTCTTACACTGGCGGGCGGCGGGCCCCCCCTGAATTGGCGGAACTACAGGGCCCAGTCGCAAGTGCGACTGCAGCGACCCTGATAATTCCGCCACTGCCTCCTGCAAAGTCCCACAAACACCTGTTGAGCCTGAGAGTGAAGTCGGCGTAATGTTTTCTTGGAAGTCCAGCTTATGCAGCTTCCTGTGATGGGGTGACAACAATGCTGCACTGCTCCAGATTTCAGAGCAGAGTTGTCACTTTTTATATAGGCTGTGCCTGTTTGCACTCCAGTGAGATGAAAAGATGTTGCAGGGGGTGTGGCTATTAGCATCATCACTGCTGGTTCACATGCCTGTAGCTCGTGAATCAGCACATGACCACACCTAGTCCTGCCCACTGCTTTCCGGATTGGCAGCCCTGCCTCTGTTACTGAAACCCTCCCACTGGGAGCTGCAGTGTCTGGAAGGGGGAGCACGGGAGATACAAATGGAGGAGGACTGGGCTCAGTCGGGGAAGGTGAAGGACGTTTTTGGTAATTGGATTTGGTACGTGTTTAAACTATCATACTTTAAAAAAATACTTCTTAAATCTCAGGATCCCAAAACATAAAGCCTTTTCATATTGTAAGCAGCAAATAGCAGAATGAACTTTGTGTACAGACTATGCGATGAAGCAGAACAGATAAAAGATACAACATGAACACAAAGCAAAGTGTAGACAAAACTTGTGTTTTTTTTTCCTCTATTTTTACCCAATTTGTCCTGGAGAGTTATAACAGCACAATCTTATCATAAACACAGCTCCATACTGCTTTTCTCCAAAGAGTCAGCAAGGAAGAAAGAAGTCTTCCTGCTGAGACTAGCAGACTCCCATTTCTCTGGTGCTCTAAACTGTGAAAATTTTGATAAATTGATTAGTATACTCTGACCTAGATAGATAGGAAACTCAGCAAAACAACACTGTGCACTGCGGGGGGGAGGCACAGATACATTAACACATTTGCAGAACAGTTACAGCCGGTACCTTACTCCATTGCATCTTGTCTGTTAGGCTAAATTTACATTTACGGTTGGGGGTGGTAAAAACAGGCAGCTGAGTTGCGTTTTTACCACCTCCAGCCACCCCCCTGCAGCCAGATGGGGTTCTATACTTGCTGCAGCCACAATGCTTTGTGGCAAGAATAATAACCCCAATCGCATTTGGCAAATGCAATCCATTCAAGTGCATGGGCGTGCAGTGCACGACGTTGCGGCGCAGTGGTGCAAGCTTTTAGGGGTCAAAGCAGGAGGTGAGGGGGCAACATCACACCTCTAAGCCATCTGTCAAATGCCCTCTGAAAAGCGATGCGCCACTGATTGTTCTTTGGAAGCCAACGATAATATAAACAAGCCGATAGACTGCATTCACACTTCAGCGTTTGGAATCGCATGTCTGCCGCGATTACCACGCGATATATCGTGCTGCATTCCCAGCAACCTGCATCGCGTGAAGCAGGAGCTACTTTTGGGCGACATGCTTCACGCGATGCGGGTTGCTGCAATTGCAGCGCGATTTATCACGCGACAATTGTGGCAGACCTGCACTGCGATTTTAGGTGTCAATCAAAGGAATGGCATCTCAGATGTGAGTCCCACAATTAGTCATTCACACATCAGCACATTCAAATCGCAGGCAGAATAGCGGCAAGTCTGCCCGCGATTCACAACGCTGAAGTGTGAATGCAGCCTTCTGCCCCGTACATACGGTCAGATTTTCTGACGGAAAATGTTCAATGGGAGCTTTTTGTCGGAAATTCCGACAGTGTGTGGGCTCCATCGGACATTTTCCATCGGAATTTCCGTCACACAAAATTTGAGATCAGGTTCTCAAATTTTCCGACAACAAAATCCGTTGATGCAGACAAAACAGGGAAGGTGATTCACCGCTCAGGTAGACTTGCTCCCAGGTGTGTGTTAAGTAGATCCTTCAGAGGAGGCGAGTCCCAGGTGCTGGCTAAATGCAAATTGAAGCAAGGTTTGAAACAAGAGAATCTGGATGCTGCACACTGGATAAAGTTGAAAATTCTTCTTTATTGTAAAATTAGGATCATCAAAAATACAGGACAATCAGGCAGATGGTACAGACACAGCTGACGCGTTTCGCACTCTAGTTTGAGTGCTTACTCACAGCTATGAATAAGCACTCAAACTAGAGTGCGAAACGCGTCAGCTGTGTCTGTACCATCTGCCTGATTGTCCTGTATTTTTGATGATCCTAATTTTACAATAAAGAAGAATTTTCAACTTTATCCAGTGTGCGGCATCCAGATTCTCTTGTTTCAAACCTAACAAAATCTGTTGTCGTAAATTCCGATTGTGTGTACACAATTCCAACACACAAAATTCCACGCATGCTCGGAATCAACCAGAAGAGCCGCACTGGCTATTGACCTTCATTTTTCTCGGCTCGTCTTATGTGTTGTACGTCACCGCGCTCTTGACGTTCGGAATTTCCGACAACATTTGTGTGACCGTGTGTATGCAAGACAAGTTTGAGCCAACATCCGTCGGAAAAAAAACATGGATTTTGTTGTAGGAATGTGCGATCGTGTGTACGGGGCATTAGAGTGTCTGAAATAAGAATTGTTTGCTTTGTCTACACTAGTAACCCACTCTTTAGACTCCATTCACACCTGAGCGTATCCATAACATGTGAATGAGAGTGCCATTGTCTATTTCCCATCTAGGGCAAAGGGGGGAGTCCCTTCTATACCATTTATATAACTTTTGGAGAGTATAGTAATTACAATGTAGGATGGGAAAAGTTGGGTGAGTTTCTGGGCTGCTGATAGAGTAACCTTAGGTATATTTTGGAGGATAGTGGACCATTCCTCGTCTGAGATGTGACCTATGTCTTGCCTTGCCTACAGCACCCAATCACTTTAATCTTTTCTGAAAGCTGGGTTAGGAGACTGTATATTTGTCAATAGAGTCGATTAGGCTAATTAGGAAAATCCCATCTTTGTCAGAGAATTGTAAAAATGTAATATTGATCGATGATTGATCAATACGGGCATGCCAATATGTCCAATCTATTGGAAACCATGTCATTTGTTAATCTAGCCAATCAGGACTCACAAAAAAAAACAGATTCTCTACAGATAAGACAAAAATGCAAAGTCCTGAGAGAATAAAAAAAAAATCATAATCAAAAAAGGTTAACTAAACTCCCTATAGTTATTAGGATTTATGATTTTTTTTTTTTTAGGGACAGCCTTTGTTATCTATCGATGCACAAAACTGACTGTTTCTCTTTCCAAAAATTTTGGCTAAAATAAGGACATTTTGGTGAAATTTCACTGATCAGTATAATGCATTGTAGTCAACAGGGAAGGTTATGGTGTTTTAAAGGGTTTTAGGGGTGTAACAGGCTTTAAGGTGAGGTTCACATCTATGCGGTTGTGGTTGATGCGGTTTTCCAGCACGTTTTCCAACATGCATTTTTATGTATTTTTGCATGTGTTTTTTATGCCTTTTTTTCGTTTTTTTTTTAATCCATAACAAACTGTGAATAGCCGGTTGTTAAGGAGCGGGTAGCTGCGGATGGCCGCCATGTCCTTAAAAAGCCATGAGTCATCAGCTGTCAGCGGGGTTCCAAATAAAAAAAAAAAACGGCGTGAGATCCCCCCCAAACCTTACCAGGGCCTCGGGTCAGGGGGGAAGAAGAAGTAGAAGAAACAGTTTTGACTTTGGCCTTTATAATAGTGTAATTATATTCTTGATAATAATAACAATGGTATAAACAGTATAATACCATAGAATAATAAACAGAAAATTCCATGCCAACATAGTTTGAGTAAGAGTTTGAGGCTTCATTTAAAGCAGAATCACAACCATAATAACAAGACGAATAGCCTCTTAATACAGGGGTAGGCAACCTCAGCCCTTCAGCTGTGGTGAAACTACAAGTCCCATGAGACATTGCAAGACCCTGACAATCACAGGCATGACTCCTAGAGGCAGAGGCATGATTTGCCTACTACTGTCTTAACAGATAAAATAAAAAAAACCTTGTTACCTTAAATGCCACCTGCATTATTTTTTTCTGCCACTAGATGTTAAATGGCCTGCATTACTCTGAGCCTAGTTCTTTTGCACCCACCCCAACCCCGTGACTGGATAGTGAAAGAAAAAATGGCACAGTGATGAGATGAGATCGTTTCTCTGTCACTCTGCTCTCCCCTCCTATCAGCATGCTCCTTGTCAGCACATAATTATTGGCTCTTTGTACTGCTTCTTTCTCTGACAGTCCAATTCTGCAAATACCGCAAGAGGCTAATACCAGGTCAGATTTAGGTACTAACACTGCTTGCATTTAAAGATGCATAAATGATTACAGAGACATATTCATTTGTGCCTTGTCTATCGGCCTGGAGCCAAGCTTTACACTAAATCCTTACACTGTCCCTTTGGCAGAAGGAAGCTGTAAGAGAAGCATGTATGGTCCAACAAACACTAGTGTTGACATTCTTGATGCGAGGGGTCGTAGCCAATACTCTGGCACGCTTTCAATGTTGTACAACACTCCTGACAATGGGTAGATGTTGCAGATGGAACTAGGAACAAATTAAATTGATGCGGACTACCCGCTCAGACACATCACTTGACAAGTATGGAGCTCTCAGTGCCAAGTGACAGCTATGTTGTTTTATCTCTATTTCAAGTGACCTGACCTCCTTCTTTCATGTAACACACAATGAAACAGATTTTATTTTTGTCTCCTGTCCAAAGACTGTGTCTTAGCACCACGGGATATGAAGGAACAAACCCAGCGACAGATGTGAGGAGAAGAAGGATTACATGGAGCTATGTGCTGTACTTTCCGTATTTAGGTGACACCAGCCTTGTACAGAGCTGGGACTATTCTCAGCAATATTTTCTGCATTTTAGCTGTTATTATCAGGAGGGGTGACCGGGCACAATCTGTCTTTTTTTGGAGTCTGATATCCACACAACCGAACAGCTATCCATGAAACCACAAAGATCAGGGGCCTGCAATCTTAGTAGGAATTTAGCTTTGACCTTTAGTATTACTTGAAGCTTGCTGGTACAAGAAAATATTGGATCCCAATGAAATAGGTTCCGAAACCTTTCCAAGGAATCCTCGTATACATGAATTTACAGGGATCACGTTCATCTTTTTACTTTCAAGTGGTAAAAATGTAGGTTTGATAACTATAGTTAGGGGGCATGATGAGCATGTTAATTGTTTCCTACATGTCCGCAAAAATCTTTGCTAGAAGATAAAAAAGGGAATGCAGTGAGGTTTGGGTGAAATCAAGGAAATTCACTTTGGGGATTCATATGCTGGCTTTAAAGAAAGAAATATCAGAGGTGAAATGACATAGAGTTTACCCCAGATGAACCCTTGAAATAATTTTCAGGCCTCGGGGGAAACCCTTCTAAAATTCATCAGGGGGGGTTTGGAAAATTGCCCCTTACATTAGTGGTCAGTAGAAAGAATACCCCTTTCGTTGGTGGTTAGTGGGAAGAATGTTCCTGTTGGTCGTCAATAAAAAGAATACCTCTCACATTGGTGGTCAGTAAAAAGAATACCCCTTTCGTTGGTGGTTAGTGGGAAGAATGTTCCTTATGTTGGTGGTCAATAAAAAGAATACCTCTCACATTAGTGGTCAGTAAAAAGAATACCCCTTTCGTTGGTGGTTAGTGGGAAGATTGTTCCTGTTGGTGGTCAATAAAAAGAATACCTCTCACATTGGTGGTCAGTAAAAAGAATACCCCTTTCGTTGGTGGTTAGTGGGAAGAATGTTCCTTATGTTGGTGGTCAATAAAAAGAATACCTCTCACATTGGTGGTCAGTGGGAAGAATGCTCTTTACATTGGTGGCGTCTAGGATGTCTTGGTAGATCATGGACTCAAGGATCCTGAGGAGCTGAAGAGTGGTCTCTGGTATAGCTCAGAGTGTTCATCAAAAAAGAAAAGAGAGGGAAATGGGAGAACCCTTATAGTGTAGTAGACAGGTCTCCAAACTTTCTAAACAAAGTGCCAGTTTACCATCCTTCAGACATTAGAGGGGTCGGACTGTGGTCAGTGAGAGTGGAAAATGCCCGGCACCAATGAGAGTAGACTATGCGTCAGGCTTGGTGGTCTGTGGGAGTAGGAAGGAATAATGCCCCATCTTTGGTGTCAGTGGAAGGAATTATGCCCAATGTTTTAGTATCAGTGGAAAGAATGGTGCTTCATCGTTGATGTCAGTAGGAGGAATAGTGCTCCAAATCAGTGGGTGGAATAGTGCCCCAATAGTCAGATCGATGCAAGCAAACTGCCACATATTTCCCACAGGTCGCAGTTTGGAGACCATTGTTCTAGTAGATTACTTTAGAAACAAGGATAAAATGTTTCCAATGTTAAGGCTGTGGTCACCCAGCAAGGGGAGAACACACATCCTTTCTAGTGTG
This sequence comes from Lithobates clamitans, assembly GCA_037952925.1. Taxonomy (NCBI): domain Eukaryota; kingdom Metazoa; phylum Chordata; class Amphibia; order Anura; family Ranidae; genus Lithobates; species Lithobates clamitans. The sequence goes on along the minus strand of JBBGZY010000292.1, from coordinate 9,836,703 downwards.
CAGGTGGAGAAAACCTGTCTCCGTGTAGGGTCAGTGTGGTCGCTCTTTATGTCTCAGGCATTTCCATCCTGGGTGTTCAATCTGAATAAAACTACCAATTCCCAGGAAGGAAAAATACCCATTCAGACACGGAGCCCTGTTTCTGCCCTGCCCCCTCTCTCTCCCTTACTGACTTTGATTGACAGCAGCGGGAGCCAATACCGTCACTGCTGTGCCTCAGCCAATCAGGAGGAGAGTCCTGGACGGCCGAGGAACTTGTGGACATCGCTGGAGGAAGATTGGGTTCAGGTAAATGTTGGGGGCTGAGGGGGGCTGCTGCACACAAAAGTCTTTTTATCTTAATGCATAGAATGCATTAAAGCGGGGTTCCACCCAAATTTTGAACAATATCTGTATGTATTCTCTTGCTTGCCTAGATGCTGACATGCCGTTTAAAAAAATTTAAATCGCCGTAATTACCTTTTATTTTTCTATTCTTCTTTGCACTTCCTGGTTCTCCTCCCGTGGGAGTAGGCGTGTTTCTAGCCTCTCCCAGACTAATGGGAGCTAGTCTCAGGCTTCCCAGGATGCCACTGAGCATGTGCGGGAACGAGCAGTGAATGCTGGGAGCACAGCATTCACCACATCCAGGAAATAAATGCTTGTGGGCTTCAAATGCCCACAATGAAGATGGAAACCGCCTTCAGTGAATAATATAAGTTTTTCTTTCCGACGAAATCTGACACAGGCGGACATATTACACACAATATGTGAGTATGTAATGCTGAGAAGAAAAGTTTGTGAATGAACTAAAAAAAAAAAAACGATAGATAGGTGGACCCCCGCTTTAAGATAAAAAACATTCTGACTTTACAACCACTTTAAGAAAACATCTTAAGCCTATGCCTAGTATGATCTCTTAGAATTTGGAGATCATAATTATCTGGTAAGAGGATAATACATCCTTCAGCACTGGTGGAGCACAGGAGCACATTATGAGATTTCAGCACTCAGCACTGAGAGCAGCGCACATTAAATAATTTTTTGAAATTACTTAATATGTATTTTTTTTTTTATTTAATCACTTGATATTTATTCACTCATATATTGGCCCATTATAAGCTGCATCATATGCATGGTTAATCATTGTGTTTGCACATATTAATTTGATTGACATCATTAATGATATACTTGTTTTTTGGATTTATTAAATGAATTTCTGATTGCTATTTATCAGACAGCGCAACCTTTTTCTTTTACACTTATAGGGTTAGAACGGGGGTCAGCAATCTGTAGATCACGATCTACCAGTGATTGCGGCCAGGTGACTGGTAGATCGCGGTCTGGGCTTGCTGACCCGCCATTCCAGAACATCAGAGGGCAGAGGGACTACTAAAATTGGAGCTGTAGAAGGAAGCAAGAGCCACATAAACTGATGCCTCCTCTGTAGTGCCGACTCCTGTCCCATGCCGAGTGATACCAACTGCACTCCACCTCTTATCCCGGTTAGCGGTCTTCAGAGTGATGCCAGCAGCAGAAAATAAGAGATCTTCAGGTCAGTGTGAAGCAATACACTGGGCATAATAGTATAGGGCTGCTTTCACACGGACGTGCCTTCTCACTACCTGATTCAAACCCATGATTGGTGTGCAATGCACGCGATTGTGACATGGTAGTGCGGCAATAAGAGGTGTGAATCAGGTGTGAGGAGGTGACACTGTGGCCAGTGATCTTCGATTTCTCCCATGTTGTTCAGGTAGATCTCCACCTGTTTAAGGTTGCCTACCCCTGGGTAAGAGATTCTGACAGTATATTTATTGCTGTCCATGCCCACCCATCTCTGTGACAATCACACTCCTGGTTCTTCTACAGCCACCACAGGGACAGGAAGTAAGGGAAAATCTATTTAACATTCCTCACTCATTACAAAAGGAAAGAAAACAATGTCTGGAGATGGGCTTTATTACACTCTACTTCTAGTACAGTATCCACTACTTCAGCACCCACACAAACCACTTTTTACAATCGTTTTTTTTTGCACTGTAATCTTCTAATTAGAGCCATGAAGAAAGAAGAGAGGTTTTTCTTTACCGGGAGACAACATAAAGGTTTTACAGTAATTCATATGCAGCAGAAATCAATGGACCTCCCGGCAAGTTTCAGCTTGTGAGGGTGCAGGGAAATCCGACAATAAAAGATTACAATTATCTAGAGACAGAACTTCTTAAAGGGGCAATTGACATTGCAAGATGTGACTGCAGCTGCACAGCCCAACACCACTTGGTTCTGATGCAAAATGCAAGGTTGAGCGTGTGACAATCTTCTTTTCATTTAAAGGTGAACTCCCTTCAGTCTTGCACAATTGTACAAACTTCTTCTCTTGTACTTAATTTGCTTACTCTGATTTCATTGCACTGTATGGATCTTACAGTGTGCATCAGAAGCTGCTACAAGTCAGAAAGAGCTTGCCTCATTTCCTGGATCCAGGACGTCACCATCTAGCGTTTTAGTCCCTCCCTGACCCCGCCCCTTCCGTCCACTTCCTGTCCGTCCTTCCACCAGCGATGATCTGTCTGTCTGTCTATAGAAGCACAAATACCCAGTAATGATATCACTGGTACTAAAACAAGGTATGTAATGAAAATTGAATGGTCTTATTTATAAGTTTCATTGACATTTTGATGAGAGGAAAAGGTGGTACCAGGCAAGGAAAAATACAAGTAGATTAAACTTTAGCTGTAAAGCCCAGTTGAATGCTAGTTATGTATAAGGGTAATGAAGTAAGGCTGCGTATAAAGTAATGAATATCTATAACCTTTTTAAAGTGGAACTAAACTCTCTAAATCAACATGAATGTTTAATCCTTATGCTGCTAGCATTGGTAAATAGATAAAAAGGCATATTATATATATATATTTTTTTTAACTTTTTTGTTTACATTTCTTCACCTGCTTCCTGGTTTCTAGCCTAGGCCAAAATGATGTGATATAGCCCAGGAGTCCTCATAGGCAATTTTGATTTTCATTTGGAGGAGGGTCTTACTGAGCTAAGTACATTCTCCTGGCTGCATGCCTGAGCTATAAAGGCAGATGGATTCCAGGGAGTAAATGCTTTATAAATCATCTGCCCTTACTCAAGATGGCATCAGCTAGAAATGTCAGGTGAGTGTTTTTCAAAGTGATTTCTCACCAAAATAAAGCATGGAGATTTTTCAGTTTTCAGTTTGCGGTGCTCAAATACGGTGTAGTTCTCTTTTAATATGGCTGCAGCAAGGGTTAAAACTCCCTGCGCTGCCAACACATCAGACCACTCTCTCACAAAAATCGGCTTTCTGGCGGTCTGACATGGCAACCTGAACACTGCGCTAATCAACAATGCTCTCCTTACCCAAATATCGTTATTGATGAATAGAGCAGTGTTCAGGGGTTGTGTTGGATTGCTGGAGAGCTGGGCCACTGCTTTGTGTGGGAGAGCCACAGTCTGACTCTCCAATGTGCTGGCAGCACCGGGAATTTAACCTTTGCTGTAGCACTTATGGGGCGTACACACGGTCGGACTTTTCGTCTACAAAAGTCTGACAGCCTGTCCGACAGACTTCCAGCGGACTTTCGGCGGACTTGCGGCAGACTTTCTAACGAACGGACTTGCCTACACATGACCACACAAAAGTCCGACGGATTCGTATGTGATGACGTACACCGGACTAAAATAAGGAAGTTGATAGCCAGTAGCCAATAGCTGCCCTAGCGTGGGTTTTTGTCCGTCGGACTAGCACACAGACGAGCGGATTTCGGGGTCCGTCGTAGTTACGACGTAAAGATTTGAAGCATGTTTCAAATCTAAAGTCCGTCGGATTTGAGGCTGAAAAAGTCCGCTGAAAGTCCGGGGAAGCCCACACACGATCGGATTACCAGCCAGCTTTAGTCCGTCGGCGTCCGTTGGACTTTTGTAGGCGAAAAGTCCGACCGTGTGTACGCCCCATTAGCATTTTAACAAAAAGTAGAAGAGAAGTGGCTTTTGGGGACCAGTTGCATGTAGAGGAGAAGCCTGCAGGAGTGGGCCCATATAGACTTTTGCGATGCAGCAATGGCCACACATGTCACATCTGTTACTACACTGTGATGTCATTAATTTTGAATACCATCCCACCATACCAAAGCCACATACACACGATCGGATTTTCCGATGGGAAATGTGTGATGACAGGCTGTTGGCGGAAAATCCGACCGTGTGTATGCTCAATTGGACAATTTTTGTGGACAAATGTTGGATGGCAGGTTTTAAAAAAAGAAAACAAATAAAATTAGACATGCTATCTGCCAATAGAACTGAACCAAAAAGTGCATTCTATGCATCCAAAAATATAGAAAATATAACAAATCAAATCATTATTCAACCAAAAAATAAAATAAAAGCCTCATGCATGTGTCCTGCTTCCTAATATAGGGGGTCAACAATGCCAAGAGTTGGTGAAAGCAGGGGTCCGTCATCAGGAGATTATACCGAAAAAGATTTTGATTAATCTCCTGGAGCTCCCGCAGCAAAGGCATATGACATAATTGGTCACGATTAATAAAGCAACCAATTTTTGGTCCAAGAAATCCTCCTCCTCCTGTTCCTGGACTGGACTTGGGTCAAAGCAATAACTCCAGGGCCAATAATAAATAACATATTGTCTCCTTCGATTCCGCAACATGGCTGGTTGACGAACGGCCATTCAGAAACGAACTGAAAAGCGCAAAATGAAAAGCACGAAATGAAAAGCACAAAATGAAAAGCATGAATCAACGCTCACCAAACTTCTACTAAAAATGAGCATGTAACCCTAGTGATGCAGAGGGAAACCCCCCTCTCCAAAGGATAGTTTGCCAATTACCCTAGAGTTCGGCTTTACGTTTAAAAGTTAGGTTGATGAGTGATCGTTAATTGTTTGGGTTAAATTGAAGAGTTAAGGTCAACCAAGGGTCCTAATTGTCCACTTTTATAAGAAACCCAGCCTACTGAACATATATGAGCAGACCATATTTTCCACCCATCCTGTGAACAATTGTGATTATAGTAACAGGATACCTTCTACTATAATTATGTTATACTTCTCTTATGCAAAGAGAAAAGATTGAAGACAAGTCCAAAGAAAATGTTCAGGTGCTGCAGTGAGAAATGTACTTATAGCACTGAACGGTTTAACTGCAAGATGTTTCTGGAGCACCAACTGCCACTAAATCCCCCATGATGCCCTGCAACAGCTGCCTTGCTCAAGATGGTTCATAGGCAGTAAATACAATTGACTTTGATGAGGCAAATTCAAGTCTTGTTTGTAAGCATTGTTGATGATTGTGACAGTATGTAATGGCCTTGAACTTTAAAGAAAAATCCAATTGCTGTTACACAAGTCAGTTTGTAATTTAATGCTATTCAAATGTACTTTTCTATTTTGATATGCAGCCAATCATGTTGTTTACGGAATAAATTCAATTGCCTCTCCCTTGTAATCAAAAACTGTATTTACTACATATACAGAATTTTCCAGCATGTTAATGGCTTAGCACTTTTCTCAAAATTTTGCACAGAGCTTGAGGTCACAGCGGTCTGTTGCATGGAATATGGCACCCCCAGAATCATGTTTTTAAAATCGGAGCCTCCTTTTATGATTTTAACCACTTAAGGACCGAGCCTCTTTTGAGATTTGTTAAAAAAAGTTAAAAACAGTTTTTTTTTGCTAGAAAATTACTTAGAACCCCCAAACATTATACACTTTTTCCCTAACATCCTAGAGAATAAAATGGTGGCCGTTGCAATACCTTCTGTCACACCGTATTTGCGCAGCGGTCTTACAAGCGCACTTTTTGAATTAAAAAATAAGACAACAGTAAAGTTAGCCCAATTTTTTTATTTATATTGTGAAAGATAATGTTACACCGAGTAAATTGATAACCTACATGTCACGCTTCAAAATTGCTCCCGCTCGTGGAATGGCAACAAACTTTTACCCTTAAAAATCTCCATGGGCGACGTTTAAAAAATTCTACAGGTTGCATGTTTTGAGTTACAGAGGAGGTCTAGGGCTAGAATTTTTTGCTCTCGCTCTACCGATCGTGTCGATATCTCACATGTGTGGTTTGAACACCGTTTTCATATGCGGGCGCTACTCACGTATGTGTTCGCTTCTGCACGCGAGCTTGGCGGGACGGGGCGCGTTTAAAAAAAATAAAAAAAATTCTTATTTATTTTACCTTTTATTTTTTATTTTTACACTGTTTTTTTAAAAAAAAATGGTGTCACTTTTATTCCTATTATAAAGGAATGTAAACATCCCTTGTAATAGAAAAAAAGCATGACAGGACCTCTTAAATATGAGATCTGGGGTCAAAAAGACCTCAGATCTCATATTTACACTAAAATCTTCCGCCCAGCAATGGTATGGAGATGGGTGGGGGCCATCTTCCCCTCACTCATCTCCATATCCAGCAAGGGAGAAGATCCGATCGCCTGCGCCGCTGCCAATGGCTCCGGTAAGCGGCGGAGGGCACCGGAGCGCAGCGGGAGGGGGGGCCCTCTCCCGCTGCCGATAAAAGTGATCTTGCGGTGAATCCGTCGCAGAGACCACTATTATCGGAAACCAGACCACAGGCCGAAGAAGGGGATACTGGGGTTATGGCAGCTATCTGCTGCCATAAGAACGGTATTCCACTTTAAATTTAGGATGTATATCAACGTGCGGCAGTCCAGAAGTGGTTAAAAGATTTAAAGCGGTTGTATACCCGCACATCTAAAAAAAAAAAAAAAACGAAAAAAAAAAAAAAAAAAAAAACCTGTAAGGCAAAGGCATAATTATGATATACTTACCTTAGATCGAAGCCCCCGTATCACAGCCCGGTCCACGCCGAGGGAGTTGACATTTTGCCCTCGGCGTTTCTTCCAGGTTCGCGGCTCTGGCGATATGAGTGGCCTTCAGCCAGGCATTCAGAGCGCAAGCGCCACTGACGTCAGCAGCTGCATGCAAAGTGAATATCTCCTAAACCGTACAGGTTTTATGAGATATTAATTTTACCATTTGCCTTATTATAGGCTTACCTGTAGGTAAAAATGACAAATAAGGGTATACAACCACTTTAAGCAAGCGCATTATAGCAGCCTAAGGCCCCTTAAAAGTTTGGCTGCTCAGCGTTGAATCTGTCCGCTGGCCATACCTGGGTACTTTTGAAGATTATAATTTCTATTGAATTTTCGTTCTTTTAGAAAATTAGTTTTCAAAAAAATTAATCAAATAGTCTTTCGTTCATTCGGATGCTTCCGAACAAACGAATATGCCAAATTTTGACAAAAAACTAATTCAGAACTAAACGAATTGCACATGTCTAATACCTGCTATGTCGCAGTGGATTTGCACAGAGCAGCCCAGATTCTCCTCTTTTCGGGTGTCTCTTCTGTGCTCCTGACCCCTCCCTCCTGTTCAGTGCCCCTACAGCAAGCAGCTTGCTATGGGGGCACTCAAGCTGAGTCACAGCTCCCTGTGTCCATTCAGACACGGAGCCCCGACCCCCCCTCCTCTGATTGGCTAGCTCACTTTGATTGACAACAGCGGTAGAAGGAGGAATCTTGAATGGCTGAGAGACCCGTGGACATCGCTGGACAGAGAGGGACCTCAGGTAAGTGTAAGGCCCCATTCACACCTGAGCGTTTTGTAGCGTGAAGCCTCAAGCTACAAACCGCTGGAGGAGAAAAAATCTATTATTCTCTATGGAGATGGTTCACATCTCCACTCCAAAACGCCTGAAGCTCAGAAATAGTTCTGGAGCTTTTTTTGTTGCTCAATTCAGGCAGATTTGGGCATTTTTCTGCTCTTTACATTGGTGACCTTTTGACCTCTACAAAAATGCGGCAAAAAATCGCTGTAAAATTGTGCAAATCTCTGCCTGAAAACGATATGCCCAGGTGTGAATGTAGCCTTAGGCCCCTTTCACACATACGGACCGGTTGTCCGTTTTTCATTCATCTGTTGATAGATGAAAAACGGACAATAATGCATTCCTATAGAAAAACGGACAACAACAGATGATCATCTACTTTCATCCGTTTTCATCCGCTTCCTTCAACATCCGTTTTATCGAATGGATGAAAGCCCTATTTTTCATCCGTCAAAAAAACAGATTGGACGAAAAACGGATGTAAATTGACAAATGGTCAGTTTTTCATCCGTTTTTGCATTGGTAGTGGAAAAAAAAAAACTGATGAAAAACTGATGAACTGAACTGATAAAAAAAAAATCGGATGAACTGAACTGATGAAACATGGATTAAGGCCCCTTTCACACGGGACGGATCCGTATTGATCCGCCCCGTGTTTATCCGCTGCTCAGCGGGGATCGCTCCGCTTTCCCCAGCTGAGCAGGCAGATGACAGGGCGGGACCCGCACACTGTGCAGGGACCGCCCTGTCAGATCTCCGCTCTCCCCTATGGGGGATCGGAGGAACACGGACCGTCTGTCCGTGTTCCTCCGATCCGCTCTGCAGACGGATAGAAAAATAGGATTTTCTTCCGTCCGCAGAATCGGACGAGAGCGGAGGCGGACAACATCGGGTGTTAGCGGATGTACATCCGCTGACACCCGCTATCCCATAGGGATGCATGTATGTCCGTATTTCATGCGAAAACGGATGCATGAAATACGGACATACGGTCCGCACGTGTGAAAGGGGCCTAACTGAACTGATGAAATGAACGGTCTGTATGTGTGAAAGGACCTTAGGCCCCTTTCACACCTGTGCGACTTGTCCTGCGACTTGGGACTCCAAAGCCACATGACAAGTCGTACCCCATGATTTCCAATTAGTACCATTCATATATGTGTGACTTCAAGTCGCACTGACTTCAAAGTAGTCCCTGCACTACTTTGGTCCGACTTTAATGTGAGTTACACAGGCATTCCCTGAAATCACGTCAAAATCGCAGTTGCGAAATTGTGGAAAAATTGTGCAACTCTAAAGTCATGGTAGTGTGAAAGGGGCCTTAGGGGGGCTGAGGGGGGCTGCTGCATACAGAAGGCTTTTTTATCCTAATGTATGGAATGCATTAAGATAAAAAAAAACCTTTTGCCTTTAGTCATTTTTTTTTTGTTTGGAGGAAAAATATTCTTTTCTTTTACAATATCATAGGCTCATTTTTATCATTGGGTTCTGAATCATGACTGGTAAGCCTTCTGATTCCTATAGCTATGATACATTTTTTTAAATTTGGTAATGCAAAGACCATTTCAGGACTGGGAACGAATTATGCACCTTTGGCTGTCACCAATTACCTCTGCAATCCCATAGTGGAAAGAGGGTATGATTGTCAGTCTGAAAATATGGCACAAGGTCAGTTACAAAAATGATCACAGAATCCAGGCAAAATGGATCTAGAATAGACACATAGGGGCTGATTTACTAAAGTCAAAAAGACTGTGCACTTTGCAAAGTGCAGTTGCACTCTGCAAGTGCACTTGCTCCAGAGTTTAGTAAATGAGCAGAAGCTCTGCTGACGTCCATCATCCAATCATGTTCAAGCAAAAATGCATTCTTTTTTATTTTTCTTGCATGTGATTGGGTATTCTTTGCAAAGTGAAGCCTTACCTCATTTACTAAGCTCTAGAGCAACTGCACTTGCAGAGGTCAACTACACTTTGCAAAGTGCACAGTCATTTTGCTTTTAGTAAATCAACCCCACAGTCTGACTCGGCTGCTTGGACCCCCACCAAAACAATAGTGCATATGCCGACAGGTAGATCGAATATTTTCTGGAAACTTTCATCCTCTGTTGTTTTACTGCACTGTATTTGTCAAGATCAACCCCAGGTCAACTGTCTGGTGCCACCTCCATCCTACCAGTCAACTGGCTAGTATCACACCCAACAAAATCGGCCATCATAATCATTCTGCCTATCCTATATCAGTACAACTAGAACTGATGGCTAGAAAAGTGGGGAAAATGTGCGATTTTTTCTACACATAGAGACACAAAGAGGTTGGTTTGATTGTGGACTTTGCAAAGTGCAGTGGCTCTAGAGCTTAGTAAATGTAAAAGTTCTGCTGACTTCCATCATTCAATCATGCGTAAGCAAAAATGCAGTTTTTTATTTTCCTTGGACGTGTTTGGGTAACCTTTGTAAAGTGAAGCTTCACCTCATTTACTAAGCTCTGGAGCAACTGCACTTGAACCATGAACCATAAATTTACCAGACAGTGTTCCTCAAACTTTTCAGGGAAAGCAACAATGAGGACCCAGCTACATTTTATTGGCAAGCTGGAGGCTTTCATTATACAGCTGAATGTCTTATTGACAGTCAACATGCATAGGTGGATGTTTGCCATCGCTGGGCCACAGCCTATGTTAGAAAGAATTACAGTCCTAGCAGTTTTATCATGTGGTGTTAAGATCAATGGAGGATGTTTTTAATCAGTCAACAACACTGTGAGACATACTTTGCTTCTTTTCTTCTGTTTCTTTAAACTACCTGAAAAAAGAACCAATGATGCAATGAAACAACAAAAAAAGAACTGTTAATACCCTTGACCCACAATACTCGCCTTCACAGCACCCCCCTTCCTCCACCAAAGCCGTTGTAAAATTCCCTGTGTAAATGAGGTGGAAGTTGAAGTCCTGGACACCGATCCTTCACACGACAGAAACAAACTCACAGGAACCCAAAGACAACTTTCAAATATTTAACTCCCCCCAACCCCTAGAACCAACTTGGTGGTCCAACACCATTTCCAGATCACAATCATACTTACATTGTCACAACTTTACAATTTATTGAGACATTTTGGGATTGTTCCAATTATCGTACCCCACACCACCCCAGCTATTTTTTTGTATCTTCTTCTTTCTCTCTGTTTTGTATTCCCTTGCCCCATGTTTTTCCTTTCCTTCCCTGCCCCACCTTCTCTCTTCTCCTCATACCACACCTTTTATAAATTTGTTCCTCTCCCTCCTTAGACCAACAAACCTACACATACTCCATCTTACCCTAAACGCTCCTTGGGCTCAACAGCAGCGTAGCCTCCCTGGCGGTTTTCCCGAGTGTGGCTTGGGGTTAAAATTCAGCACCATTAGCGGTAACCCCGAGCCACACTCGGGATTGCATCGCAGGATCCTGGTGCCTCCTTACTTACCTTGTCCCCGGGATCCTGCGATGTCCCCCACAGTGTCCGCGGGCTGTGTCCTGTTCCGAAGCCTCTCTGTGCCAGGCTCCGTTCCCTGCGAGCGTCGCGACGCACGGGGGTGGAGCCTGGCGGCAAATTCAAAAAAATGTAAAAAGCATAACACATACAGTACTGTAATCTTACAGATTACAGTACTGTATGAAATCATTTCACATCCCATTTGTCCCCAGTGCTTTGTCCAATGCCCTGCATGCAGTTCTATATTATATATACTGTTCTTTCTGCCTGGAAACTGTAGATTGTCCATCGCAACCAAAAAGTGTCCCTTTACGTCAAAAATGGCTTTAGACCAGCTAGAAAACAGCGATAGTAAATTAGAACACTTGCAGAATTGAGCGATAGTGAATCGCGTGGAAATTTATTTCATTACTATTTATTTATTTTTTTTTTAATTATTTTTTTTTTTTATTATATTATAATTTATGTTTTTGTGTTTCAAACTTTATCATACCCGGGATATCTACTAGACTCTTGTTTGGACAGATTTAAGTGTGTTATTGTTAATAATTACAGACCTAAAATATAAAACGCCAAATTTCCATGCAAAATAATTGTACCGCTTTCAGCACCTAAAATCAGAAAGAATCATACCGTCAGGGAGGTTAAACTCATTTCTGTAATTTTATACTGCCTGTAATATTATTATACCACTTTATAAGTTATTATATGTCATTGTATGCTTTTATGTATGAAGAGAAATTGTATAATAATATAACCAACTCTGTATTTTATTATAACCTGTGAATAGAAATAAAGATGTAAAAAAAATATATATATATATATATATATATATATATATATATATAGATATGGTGGAAGATGTCATCCCCTCCACCATAAGACCGTGTTTGGGCTTGGCGTTTGGGCTTGGCGATTGGCTTTTAAATCCCAAGCACTGTATCATGGGTCCCCTATTCCCCTATACCAGTGAGGGCGAACCTTGGCCCCCCCAGATGTTTTGGAACTATAAGTCCCATGATGCTCATGCACTTTGCAATGTAGTTGAGCATCATGGCAAATGTAGTTCCAAAACATCTGGGGTGCCAAGGTTCGCCATCACTGCCCTATACCCAGAAGACAAGGGTCTTTTGCAGTAGCTGTAATGGGGGAAGAAATTGGTGGGAAAATGCAGCAAAGGTAAGTATAAGTGGACCGGGCTAAGCTAGTAAGAGCTTCTCACACTTTGTCCTGGATGGCCAAAAAAGACAAAGTCCATTTAAAGTAGTATTAAACCCTCAGCATTGTTAGCTGAGCACAATATAATAAACATTCTCCAGCGAACTATTTGCTAAAATGCATACCCTAGCACTTGCAGTTTACAACTTTTAATGCTGCTGGCTCCTGCTTCCCTAATCTACCAACAGGAAAGCGTTAACAGTGGACAGCGTAGTCGCCAGTTAGTGTGTTTGGAGAAAGGATGTGGGGCGAGGACGGAGAAGCACGGGAGTGCCTTGCCATTCCAGGCTATGGGGCTGTGTATTTCTATTGCTGCACACAGCGTAGGAAGACAGAACTCTAGTTCCTGTATGCAAGGTTGCCTCCACGGGACACTGAAAGAGAAAGGAGCCACCCTGAAACAGGAATCCTGGAGCAGCGGACATCACCTTAAAATGGAACATTAGCAAGGATTAAAGGATAAAGAAATTGCATACTCGGTAAGTGATTAAAACAGCTGCTGAAAATGCTTATAAAACTGAGCGTTTAATATCACTTTATTTGGCCTTATATAAAATGTTTGACAGTATTGCAGATTTCTCTGTATTGCCATATACCTGTGTTGGTACAATGTACCGTGTGGCATAGCCAAGTAAACATGTTCCAAATTCAAAGAATTGAATGACCTCTGTCCCCGAGAAAGTTCCATACCTCTTAATAAAAAGTTGCCAGTCAAGCACAACAGCTGCTAACTCTGTTCTTGCCCCAGCATCGCAGGGTCAGACTTAATAACTTTGTGAATGTCGCGCAAAGCGTGGCACGCAGCTTACCAACTGGCTTTTACTTCTGACATGTCTTCTTTTTTTTTGTTTTAAAACAATAATAATGAAGTTCGTTTTTCAAAGCAAGTTCTGGGCTCATTATTAAGTGCTCGTGAATTGACCTTGTGCTCAGCACAAGTTCAATGCATATTGGCAGAGCAGCCTTAAGACAAGAACAAAATGTTTTCCACGGCATTGTTAAAGAGATCTAACGCCTGAAAGGTAATAAACGCTGTTTATATAGAGCGGAAAACTCCGCTTTTAACTTGTTTTTCTGTTGTCCCTTTCCCTACACTTTCTAAGATTACCATAAATCAGATTCATTTTTTTCATCTACCCCCTTAGCGGCAAGGTCCATTTTCAAGGTGCCCCCCTACTCCCTATAAAGCTGCATAAAAAGACCTGTGGGTGGAAAAATACTTCTCTACACACTTTTCCTCAACTTCTGAGGTGACGTTATCCTCTTGCCAACAAGATCATGTGGAATGCTGAGTAGCCCAAATCTCCAGCAGGATCATTTTTGGGTTATGCACTGTACACACCATCGGACATTCCTACAACAAAATCTATGTTTTTTTTTCTGATGGATGTTGGCTCAAACTTGTCTTGCATACACACGGTCACACAAATCTTGTCGGAAATTCCGCGGTGACGTACAACACGTACGACGAGCCGAGAAAAATGAAGTTCAATAGCCAGTGTGGCTCGTCTGCTTGATTCCGAGCATGTGTGGAACTTTGTGCGTTGGAATTGTGTACACGTGATCAGAATTTAGGACAACGGATTTTGTTGTTGGAAAATTTGAGAACCAGCTCTCAAATTTTGTGTGACGGAAATTCCGGTGGAAAATGTCCGATGGAGCCTACACACGGTTGGAATTTCCGACAAAAAGCTCCCATCAAACATTTGTTGTTGGAAAATCCGATTGTGTGTACGGGCATTACTCAACATACAGTACTCAACAGAGATCTGATGGGAAAATGAATGACATCATTCTTACCTAGGCACTGCAGGACCTCACTTGAGAAAGGTAGGTATATGATTAAACTATTTTCAAACCCCTCACTGGTATTTTTAGGGGGGGGGGGGCACCTTGGATAAGTGTACCTGGAACTAAGGTGTTCCACTTTAAAGTGGTTGTAAACCTCTGAAATTAAAAATGTACAAAGCATATCCTTTCTATAGTGTGTAGTTGCCTCAATCCAAAGCTCCTAGTCTGATCTCTGTTTTCTCTCTCCTTTCTCTGCTATCTGCATGAGTCCCTTCTGAAAGTCAGTGTGGGCACCGGGCAAAGCATGGTGACAACCCCCAACCCCACCCCCCACCCCAGCACACAGAAGGTCATTGACAGCCTCAGATGTGCATGTTTCCCTATGAGATTGTGTTGGTGATGTGTGTCCATTCCCTCCACTCAGGTCTCTGATTACACTCAGCTGTCCTCTCTGAGCTGTGCAGTGTGTTACACCAGATTCCCGCCCCCTGCCTTTAGAAGCTCAGAAATGCTGTGTAAACTGTAAACTTTGAATGTCTGTAGAGGAGGGAGGGCTGCTCTTCTCTCCTCTTTCTGTATTCACAGGAAACCCTGACAGCAACGGGAGCCATTGGCTACTGCTGCTGTCAACCAAATCCAGTGAGGAGAGAGCAGGGGGGGTGGGACTGAGCTGTGCTCTGTATGTCTATAAATGCACACAGCCAGGCTTGGGAGCATGCCCGCATGTGTGCCCCCATAGCAAGCACACAGAAGGAGTGGAGAACACTGGTGGGGGACCTCATAAGAGGAGGATCATGGTCACTTTGTGCAATAACCTTGCACAGGGCAGGTAAGTATAGCATCATTTTTATTTTACGGAAAAAAAAAAACAGCCTTTAGTATCACTTTAATTAAAGGTAGAGCTTATTTTAGAAAAATGATACTATTGCTGTACATTGTTACAGGAAAGAAGTTTGTTCAGTTAGAATTGTGAATTTACTAAAAGGCCCATTTTAATGCACTCGTAAGGGTGCATTGAGGTACATCAAACATGAGAAAAAGCCTATGGGTCAGAGCTATAAACCAGGGGATTTGCATTTACAGTTAAACTATGATACATTATTATTATTATTCAGGATTTATGTCCTTTACAATATAAAGGGAGACAGTACAGTTAAAATGCAATTCAAGACAGGAGGGTTAGTAGGGCACTAATCCTGAGAGCTTACAATCTAAAAGGGAAGGGCAAGTGATGCAGAAAGTAATAATTGTGTGGGGAATAGTTAATGGTAAAGGAAAAGCAAAAAATAATATTTTGGTTCCACCGACCTGTCCTTAAAGGGGTTGTAAAGTCAGAAGGTTTTTTATCTTGCTGCATTCTATGCAATAAGATAAAAAGCTTTCTGTGTGCAGCTGCCCAGGACTCCCCTCCTCATTGGCTGAGACAGCAGCGTGGCGCCATTGGCGCCCGCTGCTGTCAATCAAAATCAGTCAAGCAATGAGGAGAAAAAGGGGGTGGGGGCGGGCCGCAGCTCCTTGTCTGAAGGGACATAGGAAGCTGCGGCTCAGCTCAGGTGCCCCCATAGCAAGCTGCTTGCTGTGGGGGCACTCAACAGGAGGAAGGGGCCAGGAGCAGAGAAAAGGGACCCAAGAAGAGGAGGATCTGGGCTGCTCTGTGCAAAACCATTACAGAGAGCAGTTAAGTATAACATGTTTGTTATGTTTAACTAAAGAAAAAACAAGACTTTCCAATCACTTTAAATAAGGATTTATGTGGGCTTTACGTAGATATCGGGACCTGGCTGCAAATAAACATAACCTGACAATTTGGCAGGGGGAAGGCTACAGAGAGGTGACAAGGGGAACAAACAAAGAGAGGCATTGCCCGAACAGCACAGAAAACCCGTATTTGAGATTTATGTGAGTTTATTATCACATTTTTATAACTACACGAAAGGAGAATTATTACAGACTCTGTATCCAATTACACATCTGCACTGATGTTTCCTTTGCTGTGAGCATAATTTCAAGGTACCTAAAGGAAAGACAGCATTCCTTTATAAACCAGAAACCTGGTATCAAAACTTCAACATCATACAATTTCTCTGATATCAGTTTCAAATATGCTAAATGTCGCCTCTGGACGCAGCAATACTCTATGCCTTGGCTGCTAAATGCTGCCTTTGGACAAAGCAGTACTCCGTGCCTTGGCCGCAATCAAACTACCTGACCAGTTTGTTTGTGGCCAGAAACGTCATCCCTGGAAGCAAGCTGAGTCCACGGTTGGTTAATGGCTCTATTTACATTGAACCAAAAGCAATGCAAACAGTGGTGGTGTTGGCATTTCATATGTACAGATGGCCATGCTACTGCTGTTCGCGCACATTGTTCCTCCATCGGCACGGCTCTCCCATCAGCCGTGGGCAGCTGCCTGCGCCAATACAGCCTAAATGGAGTTTCAAAAGTAATTACCAATATTTTTAAAGGTGTCATGTTAATTAAAATAATTCTGTTATAAAGGTCCTTGTTTACAATTCAGTCACTGTCACTAGGGCGACAACGCTCTGTCCCTGGTTTCCAATCGTGTTACTGCGTTGTCAGATTCTTATGCAGACTACAAGTGATCCATTTTTCAATGCAAATAACACAGGCATAGTCCACTGTTGTCACAATCAGGGAACCTGATTTATGTAGACAGGAAGTTAGCAGGTTGGGTGCAAACTGGAACTCCCTTTATTGTAAACTCACACAGAATAAATATACCACACAAAATCAGGTAAGAGCTTGATCATGTTATGCAAACGGTAAGATAATTAACATAGCTAAAGAACAGCCAACATAAACAGTAATCTAATTTAACAGTAAGATAACTAGTCACCTAGACAAGCATAAGTGACTCAGTGCCCACCCAGATCGTTCGGCACCAGTTTCTCAGTAAGAAGATCTAGGGCTGTCCAAATCTCAAAAGCAGGCAATCACTAAATGGCAGACTGCAGTCCTGATCCAGACCGAGTCACTGTCCCATCCAGACCCAGGGGGGCATAAAGGAAGGGGGGATGTAGGGGTCTGTTGAGGGGGTAATGTAAAGGGGGGGTGATATGAAGGGGGCAGACGACACTACTAGGGAGGGCAGAGGACACTACTGGGGGGTGTGATGTGAGAGGGGCAGAGGATACTACTGTGGGGGTGTGTGGGAGGGGCAGAGGACACTGCTGTAGGGGGGGGTGATGTGAAGGGCGTACAGAACACTACAGAGGACACTGATGTAAGAACAGGATTGTAATTTAACAGGAGGGGGGCTGTGATGTGAAGGACCTGAGTCATTGGGCAAACATGCGATTTGGACCTGGAAGAAAATTTTACTGATCGGACCTCTGTGAATTTTAATTCAATACCTCTGCTCTAAAGAATTAGCAGACAGACAGAAACAATAGGTGACTCAATTAACAGTGGGGATTCACACCTAGGAGGCACACAATGGAGAAATGATACCATGGGGGAAAGACACCTTAGTAAAGAGATTATAGCAGGAGACCCCAGCATCAGGTTGTTTTGAGCTCAATTTATTAATATCTGCTCTGAGTCTCACAGACTAGAAGGGGGTGAAGCTGTCATTGCTGGTTTGGGTACAAAGCCCCCCAAATCTGTATCCAGATCCTAGGTTTCCAGAGTCTATGTGTTTCGGCGAGACATGGACCCGAATATGAAACAAAACCACTTCAAGAGTCCCACAGGCACACACCCCCCAAAAATAGAGCCTCTTCAAAATCCAGGGCCCATAGTCTGTAGGCAAGAGGCTGCCCTGCAGTCCCCTCCAAAAGCCTCTGTCCTGGTTGGGTCTGTCACATAAAGAAAAAAAAGGGCAGATTTGATGGACCATGTGTTTTTCTGTGGCCACTGTTCTATGTTTCTACATGGCAGGAGGCAAGCAGCAATAAAAAAATTAAAAAAAATTTGAAAACAAGTATTTTATTAAAAAAATAACTGTTAATGTTGTATAGTGCTTTTGCAAACTTAGTCATTCAGTTAGTGTTTACATGTACTTTAATAGAAGCTTAATGTTCACAGTAAGAAGAATACAGCTTAGGAGATTGTCGTTCTAATAGGAGAGAAGGTAAATGATGGCTACACACTTGAACAATGACACTGGAATCTATGCAAAACAAAACACCAGCATGCTATTCATTGATATACAGACAAAAAAAAGCAAATCAATGCAAGCTGAGCTGGGAGTACTCATAATTAGTTCTATCAATGTCAGCGATGAAAATGAGACTTTGGTAAAAGCGAGCTGGTTATGAGCTATAGGAGGGGTTAAACAACCAATTCTACATCTATAGGCAGATCTAAACCAATGACTCCGCAGTGACACCCATGGCATCCTGTCTCACTAAATGTACGAAGGTGGTATAAAGCTGGCCATACACTAGTAGAATTTCATTTAAAAATCTTTTTTGGAACATTGGTTTCATTTTCTAATGGTTAGTGAGGTCAATTTGATGATTTTTTTTTGTTTTAGATGGGATTCCATTTAAATAGCAGGCCTGCATAGCTCCCAACTGTCCCTGATTTGGAGGGACTGTCCCTAATTTGGAGCAATGTCCCTCATTCCTTCTTATTGTCCCTCTTTTAAGTCTGATCTATATAGTTGTATAGAAAATGCACTATTTATCTATCAAAAAGTGTTTCCCAGTGCTAAACCTTTCATCCAAATTCTTAATTGCTACATTTGTAAATTTTAAAAGCCAATATAATGGAATAGTAGATGTAAAAATAAAGCCCTTGTGGATTTACCAGTAATTAACCTTTTTTTGGTTAATTGTCCTTTAAGAGGGTGTGGCAAGGGAGCGTGTCATATACCTACATATGTATGTTCGTAGGTGTCCCTCATTCCCGTCTCACAATGTTGGGAAGTATGGGCCTGGACAAATTTTAAGGACTTTCACACGAAATTTAGTTGACTCCATGATGGCATGAAAGAATGTTCTGACAAGTGATCTTTCTGAATTTCTGTACAAGTGTAAAAATGTAAAGCTTTGTTTACACTTGTGTAAAAAATACATGACTGAGCCCCCCAACTGCTCCCCTTAAGCTGAAATGACAGAGGACAGGGGTGTTCACATGTTGTGGATGCAATGCTTTGCATCACAATGCGTCAAAAATGATACCTGCTGTTGCAATAAGTGGGCAGTACCATCCACCGAATGTGACCCATTCATCTGAATAGAGCTGCGCTGCTACCTCCCTGCAAATTCGTGCAGCATGGTGGTGTGGGTATTAAGGGGTTAAAACATCAGGTGAACAAGAAACATAAAACCTCCACACCATCTGTCAAATGCCCTCTCAAGAGTGATTCACTGTGGATTGTTCTATAGTGGACTAATGCTTGTGCAAAGGAGACCCAACTGTGTATGACCAGCTTAACAATCCACTGGGTCTCACTTCTACTAGGAGAGTCATCAGTCTGTGCCCTTGGGGCTCTTTCTGATGCTGGCATCTTTCCATCTTCACCTAGGCATGTGCCCACCATCTGCTAGTCTTATGGAAATGACACCAGAGAGACATGTAAGAGTGTGCTTTGACAACACTGTGCAACAAATGTAAATTCCGCTCTAGGTACTAGAACAGTGCCTGCGTAAGACGGTTCTGGTGTGTTAATTCTAATCTGCAATTATGATTGTCATTCTGGTTTTAATACCAGCCTGTTACTTGCCACAACCATTCACCTTTTCGCCATTTTCAACTGTATAGGTCAGTCCCAGGTTCTGCAACTCTGCCTGATCACTAACTGCCCTAAGAGCTGCGTGCAAAGGTATCTGCATGTATATTCAATTCTGTTACAGTGCCCCAGGTGGCCCAAAAGTTCATGTGTCCTACAGATGTCTGATCTCCATTCCTGGGGCTAGGTAGACACAACAAAAAAGCAAACGCAGAGGTTTGTTTCAAACTAATTGAGTGTCAAGTTTAGTTCAGTTAAAAAGAATATTGGATGTTAGACCAGTATTTCTCAAACATAATTCTCTGGAACCCTAGTGTTCCTCCAGAGGTTGCTGAGGGTTTCCTGAGTTGTGGCTAATTGACATTCTATTCGATGGTGCCTGCACAGTGCTGGGGCCAACACCACTTGGCAGAGCCAAATCTTTATAGTTACCTGTAAGGGGGGCATTTTGGCCAGTGCAGTAAGAAGGGCATTCTTTATACTGACCACCAGTGTAAGGGGTCATATCAGGAGTAACCTAAGACCTGATAATTATTTTTAGGCTTCCTCTAGGGTAAAAAGTTTGAGATAGGTTGTCTTAGCAGCTCTGCCTGGCTTCAAAATATAAAACGGTTAAAGGGTTGTATTTAGGGCTCGTTCAAACCAGTGGCCATGCTTTATGCTGTGACATTTCATTCAACTCTAGGTTGTCCAGCAGTGACATGAAATGAGGTACATTGCAGAAAAATGCAGGCAAAGCACAACACCTGAGCATTGCCTGCATTTCCTGCATTTTTCTGCAACGCACCTCATTTCATGTCACCAAACAGGCCTCATAGAAAATACTGGAAATTCTCTTGTTGTTTGTTGGCACGCGTTGGGTGCACAGGTGTGAACGGAGAGTTAAGCCAGCCTTACATGGATCGAAATTTGCCCAGTGCAGCAGGGACCGTCTGAGATTTGATTCACGCTTGGGAAGGCTGATTGTATCCAAGTCGATCCGTTGATCGCCTTGGGTACAACCAGCCTGTCAGATTTTTTTTACATTTGATTACTGCCGGCTATAGCTGCTAGCAGTAATCATTGTGTTCTTCCGGCCGAGGAGGCTCCCTACGCTCCCCCCCACTGGCAGAACACAATAGCCCTGCCGGAGGTATTCCCCCGTCAACACTGACTGTGCTGATGGGGGAATCGAGCGATTTTCTTTCCTTCCACCCGTGATGGGAGGAATGAAAATCGAGTCATCTATGGGCTGCTTTGGAGATCTCAATAGCTCTGCTACTGTAAAAAAGGCTTTTGTTTAAAGATGAGCTTTAAAGCGGTTCTTTACCCTCCCCCGCTCATTTTTTTTTCCTAATCCCCTGCTTACCTTCTTGCGGGTATTGCACAGATAACATAATCACCCGCCCAAGGGATCCAGCAGTGCCCTTCTGAGATCCTCCTTCCTTCTGCCCCATGCTCAGTCCTGCACTGCCACCTTCATGCATGACGTTATAGGGAAGCCGCTGGCTATTCCAGGTTCAGCGGGTGGCTCTCCCAATTGACTGACTGCTAGTCCCACCATCCTCCTCTTTTCTCAATGCTAGCGAATGCCTCCCGGGATATGTGATGGGCAAATCCAAAGAGGCACAGCGGGAAAAAGTGCATTTAATTTTCCTAGGCGAATGATGTGCATGGTGGGGGCCCGATTTCAATAGCTTTCATGGTTAATCCTCTTCCCCCTCATAATCATTTTCGAAGAAAACGTTTTACTTTTTATGACACACATTATTTTAGACCCAGTGACATCATCACTAGGTCTCTATGCTTCTCCCTGAAATGCAGGCAGATTATAGCTGGTAGGAGGATCTGCTCTTGGTAATGCCCACATAAAATTTTAGGCTTACATGATTTAAAAAAATGAAATCCAATAAATAAAGAGGGACTTGCTCAGACTAGGAAAGGGCTAGGTGATTCTGGATTTACCCTAGTCAGGAGGCGAGCTCGAATTGATTTGCTGCAGCTTCTAATACACACTGTGAGAAGCTCGCATTGTGCAGTGAAATCAGAGTATGCAGTGTCAGTACAGGAGAGGAGGCTGTGCAACTGTGCAAGACTGAACAGTTCATTTTTAAATAAATAACTGAGTGTGACATGGCAGGATAAAGGGGGCTGCACATGGACCAAAACCAGTATAAAATATCTGTACACAGCAAACTAACGTAGATGCTCTCCTGTGCAGTGTGTGGAGCACTTGTGGCCAGGATGGAGTTAATTCAGCCGGAAAATTAAGATCTGTTTTTTCTGTTGTCAAATGATACTCTGTCACATCCGTGGAACAGTGAGGAAAAGGAGGACTCCGATTTGCAAACAGCATTACACAGAATTGGACAAAACGGTTATTTTCTCCTAACAAAGCCTGTCCATGTGAAATTACGTACAAAAAAAAAATTGAGCTGTTTTTCCCTTTTTCCCCCCGATGCAGCATACAAAACAAATCCTGCGTCATCTGACAATGGGCCTCATTTATAGAAGGCAGGCCAATCAGAATAGCCCTATCATGTTACCTTGAGTTTGTACTGCAAGTCTAAAGCTGATTGGTGGACAGAGTTTTGGCTCCTTACAGTGGGCCTTCACCCTAAGGTCATGCTGTGCTGCACTGCCTCCTCCCCTTCTCCCTCTCCTACAAATTAATATCATTTTTTTTTTGAGAATTTCGTTTGGTTCTCTCTGTCCCCCTGCGTGCACAGATGTGTCGAAGGGTTTCATTCTTCAAAAGAGCATGCAATCATCTGTATTGGGTTTCCTGCACATGTGCAAAGACTGCTACCAGGGAAGTTACATAGTTAGCAAGGTTAAATAAAGACACCAGTCCAACCTGAGTGAGTGTCTACAATTGTTCCTATCCCTGTACATTGTGTCCCATTAAGTTGCTCATCTATTATATTATTATTTATTTAAGGTACCCATATAGCGCCATCAATTTACGCAGCGCTCCACACATACATCGCACACTCACATTGGTCCCTACCCTCAAGGATCCCACAATCCAAGGTCCCCAACTCACATTCATATACTAGGGCCAATTTTGGACAGAAGCCAATTAACCTACCAGCATGTCTTTGGAGTGTGGGAGGAAACACATGCAGGCACAGGGAGAACATGCAAACTCCAGGTAGGTAGTGTCGTGGTTGGGATTTGAACCAGCAACCCTTTTAACTGCTAGGCGAGAGTGCTAACCACTACACCACTGTGAAGCCTTTCCTGTTTTGTGCAAGTGCAAAAAAATCTCATGCACACGTGCAGATGGGCTGATGAGCCCCACCAGAACCCAAATTCACATGTGCCATAATTGTGGCACCTAAGGGAAGGCGGAGCCACCTAGGAGGCAGAAAGGGGTTCTGCTTTAAAGGGTATGTGAACCCAATCACTGAAATCTCATAAAATCTTTACCATGTTAAAGCTGAACTTCAAGGAAAGAAAAAATGCTCCCTTGCCGTAGGACTGCCCTCACTGCATTAGAGGAGAAGGCATCCACCACCTAAGGACACTAGAAAAAAAACTGGAGCCTCCTCGAGTTGGCGGGGTTAAATAAGGACATTAGGAGGCAGACCCAGCAAAGCTTATGCCAGTGTCCAACCACGTGAAGATAGTGGCATATAATCTATGGTCTATGAATTGATTTCTGTGTCCTGTACTGCACAATAACGATAAGCAGCTTTACTTACCCGATCCTCCACTCTTGCAGGTTCCTTAATGCTGCTGAACTGGTCCTTGCAGCCTCTTTTCCCCTATGCTTTGACAGTCGCAGGTCCTTTGACATCATCAAGTACAATGCAGAACCCATAGTTTTGCAGTGAATGTGAAGACACCAGGGGCAGTCAACTGCCAGAGCATGGGGGACGAGAGAAGAGCATTGTCTGCCAGGGGAGTAGAGGATCACGTAAGTAAAACTGCTTTTTACTGCCTCGAAGATTCGTTTTTTTCCCTGGAGATGGGCTTTAAACTACCTTCAAAAGTCAATTTTAAATGAATTGGAACTCAAAAAGCCTCTTGCACTGCAACAACTCCATGCATTGAAATTGATCAATGCTCATAATTGCTATGGGGTAGAGAAAGAGGCTCTATCACTTATTACCCTGTTCTCAATTCCAGCAGGCTCTGGCCCTGCCCTTTTCTCCCCAATTTGGATGGTCACTCAGTATCATCATGTACAATGCAGTGCGTTGCTAAATGGAGCCTGCTGGAGCCAGGAATAAGATATTTCTTCTCATCTGGCACCCCTAGACATAACAAGCATTGAAACAAGAGTATTATTTTTTTTCCATCCTGGAGTTCAGTTTTAAAATATTACCTGGTTCTAGTTCTTGTTATAGGGGGACAACACTTTGTCCCCGATTCTGAAATGTTCTCCTGCACTGTCACCTCTGCCCTTGGCCATTCTGCCAGTCCCTATTCCTAGCCTGAGCATAGCCCAAAGCAGCCATGACCAGGATAGACTCTGAAAACA
Organism: Lithobates clamitans; assembly: GCA_037952925.1. Lineage (NCBI taxonomy): Eukaryota > Metazoa > Chordata > Amphibia > Anura > Ranidae > Lithobates > Lithobates clamitans. The sequence continues at coordinate 9,812,387 of JBBGZY010000292.1, read as the reverse complement.
TCCTTTATATGAGCCCCAGAATGGCACATATTCTATCAAAATTTATCAATACATAACTAGACTAAAAGGTCTTCTTTTACAATTTTCCTGGAGTTAAGCTCAAAATGGTTTCTGGACATCAATAAAAATTGGCCCCTCATATTTTTCTTAATATTTTCTTTTTGGACTTTGGAATCTGAGAAGTTACCTTTAATTTCGGAAGAGCACCGTTATCAAGTGTAATAAAAGAAATACAAAAGGCAGAGAGGGAGTCCTTCCACTTAATCCACATAAGTGCTGAATAATAAATTCTGACGCGTGAGCTGCAGCCTGGTACATATCCACACATTACAGCTAAAAGGCGTAGGAGCCCCACAGGCAAGTTTATCTGTCAAAAGGTATGATTAGCTATACAGTGCATATTTATTACTGAACTTTCTGTTTAGCCCGGGGTTCTCTGCAGGAACTGATTTACCCTAACAATGTGTCTGAATCAAGCATAACCTAGAAATAATTGGGGAGTGGAAGGGTTATCAGAAAGGCAGGGATATGCTGAACGTCCTTAACTCACATTACCTGCCAGTTAGTCTGCTATCTCTCACTATTAAATATTAGCCTCGCCGTATGCCAGGCAGCTATTTTGCAAGCAATGCAACCTATTTTAATTTTGCTTGTGACAGCTGTATAGAGTGAGGTTTGAAATTATTGTGCGATCTACCAAATGAACAAAGTTACCTTCTACCATGATTTAGTTGCGTTATGCAAATCGCAGAGCCCATTAGGGCCCCATCCAGTCCTGCAGGGCCACCTAGGGGGGTCCCTGGTTACCAGTCCTCTGACCGATGGTTTTAAGAGATCAGTTTTTAGTCTTTAATTCCTCATGGTTCGTATGATATGGGGTATTTTGAGCTAAAATTAATTAATTTGTATCTCTATAGCAGTGGTCTCCAGAGTGTGGTCCAAGGTTGGCTGCAGCCCTTTGCTAGCCTTTATCCGCCCCATGAGGCACTATTTCTACCAATGATATGAGGCACCATTCCTCCCACTGACACCAACAGTGGGGCATAATTCCTTTCACCAACACTAATAATGGGGTACTATTTCTCCCACTAATATCAATGATGGGCCCTATTCCTCCCACTAATATCAATGATGGTGCACTATTCCTCCCACTAATATCAATGATGGGGAACTATTCCTCCCAATAATATCAATGATGGGGCGCTATTTCTCCCACTAATATCAATGATGGGCACTATTCCTCCCAATAATATCAATGATGGGGCACTATTTCTCCCACTAATATCAATGATGGGCACTATTTCTCCCACTAATATCCACTAATATCAATGATGGTGCACTATTCCTCCCACTAATATCAATGATGGGGCACAATGGGAATGGAGACTGAGTCAGGCCTTCTCATTCACATCAGTGCCTGACCTTACAAATGGGCTTCTGGAAGAATGGTCAAACATTCCCATAGACACACTCCTAAACCTTGTGGACAGCCTTCCCAGAAGTGTTGAAGCTGTTATAGCTGCAAAGGGTGGACCAACTCAATATTGAGCCCTATGGACTAAGACAGGGATGCCATTCAAGTTCATGTGTGTGTAAAGACATGCATCTCAATACTATTGACAATATAGTGTATGTGTTATGTCGGTGGGAAGGGGTTAAAGGAAAAGTAACAGACTTATGCCTCGTACACACGGTCGGATTTTCCGACGGAAAATGTGTGATAGGACTTTGTTGTCGGAAATTCCGACCGTGTGTGGGCTCCATCACACATTTTCCATCGGATTTTCCGACACACAAAGTTTGAGAGCAGGCTATAAAATTTTCCGACAACAAAATCCGTTGTCGGAAATTCCGTTCGTGTGTACACAAAATCCGACGGACAAAGTGCCACGCATGCTCAAAATAAATAAAGAGATGAAAGCTATTGGCCACTGCCCCGTTTATAGTCCCGACGTACGTGTTTTACGTCACCGCGTTTAGAACGCTCGGATTTTCCGACAACTTTGTGTGACCGTGTGTATGCAAGACAAGTTTGAGCCAACATCCGTCGGAAAAAATCCTAGGATTTTGTTGTCGGAATGTCCGAACAAAGTCCGACCGTGTGTACGGGGCATTACTGTCTGGATCAACAGGTGAAAATAAAGGAAAACATCCCCTAAAAATTGACAGGCTGCAATATATTACATTTTTGTTTTTTGGGTTTAATACCGCTTTAATGACCACATGCTAAAGATCCTGCTTGTAGAAAGGAGGACGGCAGAGATGGCACTACAGGTGAGCTGGATTAAGGTCGTGTTCTGACCTCCGAAAGAGTGAAAAGCCGGTCAAGCCTTTGTGTTGATCTCTGTTCACATGGTCAGAAATAACCTTCCAGGGAATATGAAGCAGAAAGTTCGGGCTGAACATAGACATTTGGAAACCCTCTCTCTGATCTATGTGAAGATAACTTTCACAATGTCTTCCCCCTTTAATTTATGGCTTAGTTTATGGGCATTCATTCATAACCCAGTGAATTTTATAGATGGGGGATTGTGTTTAATGTTTGCTCTTGTAAACAGCTACATTGTCATGCCTGATTGTGAACTATGATATAAGATCTTATAAATATGAAGGAAGGGTTATATGCGAACGCACACAGCTTTGTGCCGTCTCACCACGTCGGAACGGCGGGGAGTCTGTGATTTATGACGACTAAGGCAGGATTTAGGGGACAGCAAAGTGCTATTTCCTTCTGTAAACCTCCCTACTCCTCCTCTCCTGCTTGTCAATAGCTGCACCCCCATTCATCCAGCTCATCTTACCCACAGGAAATTCTCTTTAAGATTCAGCTTTAAACAAGCTGCCTTGTCTAGAACATGAAGCAATTCTGATGATTAAAGGGAGTCTGTATCTTTTTAAAGTCTTTATCTCTTTTCTTTCTCAAGTTAACTATACAAACTGCTTCACATGTTTTCCTAATCATTTGGGTAACATTTGGTTTCACAGAACACAACATAAAACAACTTGTATCCATGGCAGTTTGTAACCATGCTGGGCTTTCTATTTAGAAGGTCCAGCACTACCAAACCCTTTGAAAAAGTACAAAGCCAGTGAGTATTAAATCTTATAGGAGAGTAAAAGGGGATAAATCCATCTTGTGTTATTACTCTGTAGTCTGTATAATCTGGTCTCCTTGCTATTCTGGTCTATTTCACAGCACAGCTTCCAAATAAGCTGATGATATGATATGGAATTTGCCACCTGTTGGCTGCACAAGGTCAATATTATCCACTTATAGACAAATCTGTTGGGGCAGTACAGTGCCTAAGGGGGCAGCACTTTCACCGAGCAGCACTAGGGTTGTCGGTTCAACCCCAACCATGGCACTACCTGCATGGAGTTTGCATGTCTTCCTTTTGACTGCATGGGTTTCCTCCGGGTACTCATATTTCCTTCCACACTCCAAAGACATGCTGGTAGGTTAATTAGCTCCTGTCTAAATTGGTCCTAGTATGTGTAATGAGGAATTTGCGATAGGGACCTTAAAGTGTTACTAAACCCAGTAATATGAAAAAAATTCATCCCCCCCCCCCCCCCACAGTGCCAATGGCTTATAAATCTTCTTTTTAAATGAAATACTGTCACTATACAGGCAGCCCCAGAGTTACGAACGGGTTAGGGACTGCCGGTTTGTTCTTAAGTCGGATATGATCGTAAGTCTGAAGCGCATGCGCAGAACGGCAGAGATGTAATTTTGCGATGTTCTGTCAAGTAGCTGCGCATGCGCAGACATCATTTTCCGATGTTTTCCGAGGTGCCCACCGTCGAAAAGTGCCAGCGCATGCGCAGAACGTCACACCGCCTCCCGTTCGTAAGTAGGAGTCGTTCGCAAGTCAGAGGTACGTAACTCGGGGACTGCCTGTATACCTTTCTGGCTGATCTGTATACCACGGTCACGTGATAAACTGCAGGATTCGCCCGAGTGCTGAGTGTTCAGGTAGGAGGAGATTTCCACTACAGCTTGTGTCCTCATGCTTTTATGGGAGGCGGATCATCCATGAATCAAGATGTGACATCCCACCCACTATGTTCTTTTTTAGTTACTGGGCATGGAAAAGGAGGGAGGGACTGGGCTGTCATTTAGGATCTGTATACACGCCATCATGTGTGATATCAATATCATGTGACCCAAACAGCTCAGCTCAACAAGGAAATGTTCTCTCCAGCAAAAGAGACCAAACTGAGCATGTGCAGGGGGACTACTCTGACTGTGTCTTATCTGACCTTGCCCAGAGTGACCCTGCAGGAGGGGGAGGATCTGTGCATACAGGATCAATGAGCCTTTTTACACAATGCAGAGGCATAAGCCTTCCACAGTGAGGAGGAGGGACTGGGCTGTCATTTAGGATCTGTATACACGCCTACATGTGTGATGTCAATATCATGTGACCCGAACAGCTCAGCTCAACAAGGAAATGTTCTCTCCAGCAAAAGAGACCAAACTGAGCATGTGCAGGACTACTCTGACTGTGTCTTATCTGGCCTTGCCCAGAGTGACCTTGCAGGAGGGGGAGGATCTGTGCATACAGGATCAATGAGCCTTTTTACACAATGCAGAGGATTAAGCCTTCCACAGTGAGTATAACAAGCAAGCTATTATGCATATACAGACAGATTTTACTGTTGTGGGCTTAGTAACACTTTAAATTGGGCAGGACATATGTGAATGTACAATATACAGGTGCATCTCAAAAATTAGAATATCATCAAAAAGTAAATTTATTTCAGTAATTCAATTCATATATAGATGCGTTACACACAGAGTCATATATTTCAAGCATTTATATTTTCTAATTTTGATGATTATGGCTTACAGCTAATGAAAACCCAAAATTCAGTATCTCAGAAAATTAGAATATTACATAAATTAAGACCAATAAAAAAAAAGGATTTTTAATACAGAAATGTTGTCTTACTGAAAAGTATGTCCATGTACAGTATAGTATGCACTATAACAATACTTTGTCAGGGCTCCTTTTGTATGAATTACTGCATCATTGTGGCGTGGCATGAAGGCGATCAGCCTGTGGTACTGCTGAGGTGTTATGGATGCCCAAGTTGCTTTGATAGTGGCCTTCAGCTCATCTGCATTGTTGGGTCTGGTGTCTCTCATCTTCCTCTTGACAATACCCCACAGATTCTCTATGGGGTTTAGGTCAGGCGAGTTTGCTGGCCAATCTAGCACAGTGATACCATGATCAGTAAACCAAGTCCTGCTGGAAAATGAAATCAGCATTTCCATAAAGCTGGTTAACCGAGGGAAGCATGAAGTGCTTTAGAATTCCCTGGTAGAGGGCTGCTCTAAATTTGGATTTGATAAAACCCAGTGGACCAACACCAGCAGATAACATGGTTCCCAAAATTATCAGACTGTGGAAACATCACACTGGACCTCATGCAACTTGGATTCTGTGCCTCTGCACTCTTCCTCCAGACTCAAGGACCTTGACTTCCAAATGAAATGCAAAATTTTCCACAGTCCATGATGATTTAGGGAGCCATGTGTTGGTCCATTGTGTTTTATCAAGTCCAAAGTCAGCGCAGCCCTCTACCAGGAAATTCTCGAGCCCTCTACCAGGAAATTCTACACTTTAGAATCGATCACAGTCTTCCATTAGATCTACAGATATTTTCCTAGTCTTCCTCTGTCTCTTCAAATGATATCACCACCATACACCAAATAGATACTATAGTGTAGTATGTTTATTCACAAATATAAAAGGTAACAAAGGTATTGCACTAACATGTATATGTACCCTGACTCGGCACAAATGTATACAGCCTTGTGTTTGAATACACTACTGCTTCTCTGTCCTGGGATCGGCAAGCGCTCCACCAGCAGGAAGTCCAGGCAGATGTGACGTCAGATGTAACTGGAAGTGACGGCAGCCGTGAAGCTTCCAACTAGTTTTGCAAATCGTGTCTTCAGGAAAGCCTTGTGAAACTAGTCGGAAGCCTTACGGCCATTGCAACTTCTGGTTACATCTGACGTCACGTCCGGCCTGGACTTTCTGGTGGTGGAACACATGCCAGTGTGATAGTTTATCTTCTCACATCACGTTTGATTTATGGACTTTCTTTTTGTAGCTCTTTTATGTTGAAGTTAATTCCCCTTTTTTGGTTTTACTGTGTAGTAGTATTATACTATAGGGAAGGCAGCTTTGTTGTTCATCTTAGGGAAGCAGGTGCCTTTATGTTTTAACTAATCTATTGGCTTTAGATATACTTTAAGACCTCTGGGTCTCAGTGGATCGTGTGGTGTAGAGCGCTTTTGCCCCCCCCCCCCCCCCCTTACCATTGCCTAATTATAACTGAGAAATATAGCTCATGGAGGCAAGCTCCTAATACTTCATGGGAGAAGAATTTTTTTTTTGTTCCCAATTCAGACCTGCTCAATTATAATATGATGAGGAGGGGGGCAGGCCCCACACAGTTGCAATTGTTTTTTTGTTTTTTTTATAATACTTCAACATTTACAGTATATGAGTAATAAAGCAGGGGAACGCCATAAACTGTAAATTACGTTATAAACATAAGGGGTTATTTATTTAATTTTTCCTGAGGTTATACTACGTGGTCAATCAAGACGCAAACGGTGCCTAGTGGAGTTCTTCTTTAACAATCCAAATTATTGTTCTGTGATTTGGATAGCCAGCTGGATCTTAATTGCGTCTCCATTGAATACATACCTCTAGTATTAAACGCCAAAGCATCTTGTTCTGTTGCTGCATTATGAATAGTGTGTGTGAATGCTGATTACAAGGAATTTCTGGTTTGTCTCAGGGGGCCTGTGCACGTATTATAGGCATAATTTCACTACATGAGCAGCGGTAATTTGTTTCGCAAGTTCCTGGAGATTTGTGATTTCAAATCCCTGGCCTCCACTGAATTTCAATTGTTTCAAACTTATAAGTCTGTATTTAATAATACTGGGCAAAGGACAATGGCATGCTCAATCCTACAGTATCCACTAGAATGTCAGTTTCCAGGTGTTTAGAGAACCCAGGCCTGTCAAAGTTGATTTTTGATTGGATGGTATAGGTTACTGTGCTTCCCATGCGTTCTAATATTTATTGCACTATAGCATTGAGTACACATGATTATAGAGGGTTGATAACAATATAAATTTGATTAGGAGTTTGAACTGCCAATTTTTATTTCCTGTTGAAATTGCAATGCAAACGCAGACATTAAATGCTGTTTTCAATTGACTGCTATTTTTTACAAGGTGACAACTGCAATTGCAAAAACATATGGTGCACAAAAAGTGGATTCATAACCTTGGTGGCTATTGAGAAATATATTTAAATGAAAGTGGAACTAAATGTTCTCAATCAAAATTTCCATGTTTAATTACCATGCTGCTGCATTAGTAAATAGATAGGAATAAATATTATATTTAATTGTTTTAATTTATTTTTTTTATTTTTTTTTACATTTCTTCAATTGCGTCCTGGTTTTTGGCCTAGATCATCCCAGGAGTCTTCATGGGCATTTTTTTTTTTTTTCGTAGGTGGACAGGAGGAGCTTTCCCAGCTAAGCGCGCCCTCCTGCCTGCATGCTTGAGCTAAGGGCAGAGGGAGTTAAGTAAGTACAGTAACTGCTACATTTGCTCTTAGTCAAGATGGCTGTGGCTAGAAATGCTAGGGGTTGTTTTTCAAAGGGATTTTTCAGCAAAATAAAGCATGGAGACATGGATGGATGGATGAATTTCGCTTTCATTATAAAAAATTAATTAAATAGCGTTTGAGGTGCTCAGATGCAGTTAAGTTCTGCTTTAAGTAAATTACTAAAAAATATTTAAATATACAATATTCGGAAATGAAAATATTTTAATAAAGTTAAATCAAATCTAAACTTAAAAACAAAAATATAATATATTGCAGCTCCTTAGGTGAGGTGGCTACATTTGTTTCCCTTTTTCAGGGTTATTTTCCCTTTATTTTCACCTGGTGATCCTGCCAATGGCACAATTCATGTACTAGGGTGACAACGTCCCCCCACTGGACTGGACTGGTGTGCCGTCCATTGAAGAGCAGGGACGCCATGTGCCCGGCCCCTAATCTGCATGCAGGGCACCGGACGCATGGATTCCAATCTGAGTTTTTTTTCTTTAAACACATGTAAAGAGCCTGAGGCTTCAAAAAAGGGTGGGTTCAGGGCGCAGAGCACTGCACCCTAAGCCCACCCAGTTGTGTGACAATAGCGAATTAATATTCGCTATTATCTTCTTGATTCTTCTCCCAGACAATCAGGAAGCTGGTCCTGAGTCTTAGGCATTGTCCTCCTAAGGTAAGGCCACTGATCTGTCTCCCGCGGGGGAGGGGGTGATGGGGGACTGATCGCCGCCGCCCCTCTCCCGACAGAGGGGGTGGGGTTGGGGGACACTGATCACTCCCCGTCCGTCTCCCGCAGGGGGGCCACTGATCGCCGCCGTCCATCTCCCGTGGGCACCACCCCCCCCAAAAAATATTAAGCACCAACCACCACTGCTGGACAAGCTGTGTTGTCACCATAGGCTCTCTTGATTTTGACTACAAACACCTCCCTCTTTCCCCATCTTCATTTTATGGAGGGGCATAGTTTCATAGCTTTAGCTGAGTTCATGGAATATATCTGAGATAGCTGATAATGTAGTTTGAGATTTCAGTCCACAGAAGTTTCAAGGACACAGGACTCCTGTCTTCATTCTGATGAGAAAAGAAGACATTGACAAGGGAAGTACTGTAATCTCTGCGGCAAGTTATTTAAACACCGGGAAATGTTACACATGTACGCTCTTAATATGAAAAATATATCTTATGCTAGGTCCACGTTAATGTCCATCAGTCTTTAAGTGGTTGTAAACCTGAAAAATGAACAAAGCATATTCCTATGTAGTGTTTACTTGTCTCTATCCAGAGAGAATGAAAAATGAAAATTAAAATGACAGGGGAGGGACCTTCAGCACACAGCATGTGATTGACAGCCTAGGCTTTGTTCCTGTGTGCTGTGTGAAGGGGGTGTGTACCTTCCCTCCAATCAGCTCTCAGAGCTTTGCTTACTTAGCTCTGCAGAGTGTGACTTCAGCTCTCCGCCCCCTTTTTTCCTGACAGCTCAGACACGTTAAATAAATTCAGCACTTTGTACAGATGTAGAGAAGACTGCAGATTAACAGGTCCAACTTATGTAGGAGGATTAGTTTCAATGATACCCTGTTTCCCCGAAAATAAGACCTAGCGTGATTGTCGGTGATGGCTGCAATATAAGCCCTACCCCCCAAATAAGCCCTAGTTAAAGTCCTTGTAGGTCTTGTTTTCAGGGTAGGGTTCATTTTGGGGGAAACAGGGTAGGGCTTATTTGGGGGGTAGGGCTTATATTGCAGCCATCACTGACAATCACGCTAGGTCTTATTTTCGGGGAAACAGGGTAGTATATGAACCTGCACAGACCTAACGCAAACTATAGCTGATATATAAAAATATGGACTACACTTCCATTAGATAGACAAGCTGAAATAAACTGTATCAGACAAGTCCAATATAGCACTTTAACAAATAAATAGAATTTACAAAGGGCAGTAGCCTATAGTTTGTTGATGGCAGGTCAATTAAGAGAGGGTTTCTGATTGGACACTACATATTCCTGCACCTTGCACATCATTAATTTTCTGTGCCTTACTTAATCACTCTGGATGTGTTGCTACATGAAACACGTCTTCATTAATGACTATATGTGCCGAAAATAAAATCATATGTATGCATAGCATGCATATAGGAATCATCATTAGCAGAATCCAGCTTGTCACATTCCTTTATCTGCAGCTTGGCTCCGAATGCAACTAGATAGATTCATATTAATCACATCTATTATCATTTTGGATAAGGCCCAAGAAAGAAGCTATCATTTATTTATCACTTATTGCATTATAAATATCTGCGTCGATTACTGGCTTCTGAGTTAATGGCTCCTTCTAGGAAACACACATTTTTCCATAGCTTCTGGGCTTTGTAATTTATAAGGTAGAGATAAGAACACAAATCCAATAATGAGCAGTAGCCAAGTTCTTAAAGTAGAACCCCACAAAACATTCCCTGTACCTAAATCTTAGAAAAACTGCAAACCTTTTTTATGAATTAAGCCCACAACAGTAAAATCAGTCTGTAAATACAGTAAAGCATGGTTGTTATACTCACTGTGGAACCTAAGGGGTTAATCCTCTGCATTGTGTAAAAAGGCTGTTTGATCCTGACTTCTCTGTTCCTCCCCTACTTCCACAGTTCCCAATCCATCTCCCGATAGAACAGAGGCTAGGACACAAGCTGCACATGCTCAATTTAGTGTATATTGCTAGAGAGTTGTTTTTCTTGGGAGAGTGTATGTGATCAGCACTGTCCAGACAGAGGGTCAGGGGTCTTGCAGCCTCATAGGACAGTCAGAGTAGAATGAAAACGCCTCCTACAAGCTTTAACCAGACACTGATAGAAGCCGCAAGACTGCTCTAACTGCTGATGAAAAAAGTATTTAGCAGTTTATATTTACTAAAACTATTCCTTTTCCGGTTCTACTCCTTTATGACCTATGCTGTCAATCTGCATGCTGTATTGGGTAAGGATGGGCACAGAAAAAAAATAAAAAGCTCACCAACAAGGATGCAGTGGGTGCTTTCCTTGTTCAGCTTCTTTTGTAACCAGTGCTGTCAAACTGCATGCAATAATGGGGAAGGATGGTCACAGAACTGAAAGAAATGCTTAACTGGCAAGATACTGTGTTGCATTCCCTGTTCTGCTCCTTTATGATTTGTGCAGTTGTTAGAAATTCTGTACATAGCCCAACAGAAAAGGCAGTGCAAAGTCCACATGGGCTTTGCTACTTAACTGCAGACAAGAAACAAGAATTATTCAGTAAAAAGTCCATGGATGCAGCTACAAACTTATAAACACTGCCATCTACTGGTTGAATAATATAACTGTACTAAACATTATATTGATGTAGTTGTTGCATAAAATACAAATGAACATTGTATTCCAACAGCTGTCAACCTGCGTTCTTTAATTGAGAAGGGTGGTCACAGAACAGGAAAGCAAAAGCTCACAACCGAAAACACAGTGGGTGCTTTCCCTGTTCTGCTCTTTTATCATGTGTTGTCAATCCGCATGCTGTACGGGAAGGGTGGTTATGAACATATAATCTGCTTGGGTGTCATAGGAGTGTAGCTAAAGGGGTACAAATGTGAAATATGAATCCAGGTTATCATTTATTTTACAAACTCTTGTTAATTTTGAGAAAATAATCTTCTGCAAAGAAGACAGTAAGAAAGTCGGGTACAGCAATTGAGTGGGGAAATTATGGGGTATTTTATAGGGGTCTTATTAAGCACCACCACACAGCAGCATAGCAGCAGCCACCAAATCCAGTTTCAATAGGCTCTACCCAGTGGAGTTTTAAGCAGATTAGTTTGTGGTAGAGTTTGTTGTCACTTACAGTTACTGTACGTTCTGAGGTGCAAAATATATTCCCATCATGATTAGAATACGGCTATTACACACAAAAAAAAACATTTTTAGTATTCTCAACTGTGTAGGGTTCAGTAGAATGAGAAAGAGTTTTGTGCAAAAGAGGTGTTCTTAGGTTTTTCTAGACACCAATGTTTGAGTGCCTACAGCAGCCTTTTCCAACGTGTATAACATGGAAGAAGCCTTGAAAAAGAACTTTCCATTCTCAGAGAACCCCTGCTAATAAATACATCTACAGTACATTAGCATGATGGTCAGTGAGAAGAATGCTCCTTAAATTTGTGATCAGTGGAAAGAATCCACCTTCCCCCTTCCAGATAACTAAAAATGATCCTTGGTGTCACTGGTTACTTATGTGAGAGGCAGAAATTCAAGGACCCCTTGGCAACCCCAGGAGGAACCCTGGTTGAGAAAGGCTGGTCTACAGGTTCCAATGAAGAAACTCTAGCTTTGGTAACAAGGCTGTACACATGAAACGTCCCCAATATTCTAAAACATTCATGAACCTTCAAGAACCAAGCACAGCATCCACCTTATCTACCTGTCTGCCCACAGCTTTGAATACTTCATCAGGTTCTCTACCGTTAGACCTCTAACAAGGTAAAGTAAGGAAGGAAAAAGCTGTGTCAAGTGCATCATGGAAATGAATGTCAAGAGATAGACTGCAGCTGTTTCCAGATAGAACTTAACTTAAAGCAAGATAAATTAGCAACTGGCTGCAATAACCCATTTAAACAGTTATCGTGGAGAAGGAAAAATAACAAGGTTACAGTGTCCTGTATAGCTGCCGTTTTCCCAGATTCAATTCCTAGTGACAGCTTCCATAGCTACCAGCAATACGGAGAAACAAAATCTTATTACTTTGCAATGCAGAGAAGGACATCAGTAAGTTAGCATCACTGCGGGATGTATCCATAGCTTCTGGATAGTTATATCTCCCATATAAAAACATGACTATCTTCTGTTATACAGCACAGAGGAGACCGTCCTTATGTCATTTTACAGCAGCATAAATGTCACTCCGGCTTTATAAATTTGTTAGGAAAACAAAGACAAATGTGTCTCTGAGGCTTCAGCACAAAGTAATATATAAAGGAAATCAAAATAAAAGACAGCTTGGCAAGAAACATGAAACCAGAAGTTCTTAACCTTTTTGTGGCAGAGATTCAAATGATCTCGGAGAATCAACTTAGTGGCCTGTGGTTCAGTTCCTCATTAATAATTGACTTTTTTTTTTTTTCTTTACTGTCATGTCTATTGTTAAATAGGAAGCAGAGAGAACACTGCAGTCTTAAAAGGTATGCGACAGTCAAATAAGAAAATTTCCCATTTATACTAAATTGAGGACAGAGGCTACCTGCTGAAAGGCTTGGCTTTAACTACAAAAATTCATCTCTGGTTGCTGCTAAGCATATTTTATGAATGACCCTGAAAATTTGCCAAAATAAATTCAAAGTAGCATGTTCTACCGTCTCAGCACCATCTACTTGACCTTGTAAAAATGATATAATCTGCTGCTGCCAGGGCACTCTGCCACCATCCATACAGTGCTTGCAGGACCCCAGCCTTTCCTGCCCACTGAAACACAGGAAGAGCAGGAAACTTGTTCACCAAAGTTGCATGCCAAGAATAGAAGGTTTATTTTAAATCAGGCAACAAACATCAGCAGGTATCACTGGTGGGCTTTTGTTGTGCCTGCTGATGCTTGTTGATTGATTTAAAATCAAGCTCCCGTTCCTGGCCCATTGTTTTGAGGACCATTTTTCCTGCATTTTACCATCTTTTCTGAGCCTATTTCAAAGCCTCAGCCTCAGCATCAGAGAAGGTGTTGAATAGTATGTGATAAGAGGGTGTCTATTCATAAAACTGGAATTTTTAAACTGGAATAAATTAAGTTCCAGTGGAACGTTAGTCCTAAGAATACAGGTGGAATGTCTGTTTGTGACATAAACCTATACTGCATCAAGGAAATGTTATCGGGCTCAAGCTTGGTGTACCCAATGTTCTCATGCCTGGCATCTTTGAGGTGAAGAACAGACTAGTTTGTGCCCAGTCACTCCTGCGCTATGTGTGGAAGCGTAGATGTATTCTCGTGCCAACTCTAAGTAGGACTAAGCCTTGGGAGGAAGAAGCTGACCGTATCAAAGAAATTGCTGGTGTCAAAGGAGATGGGAACAGAAACATATAGCTATTAGAAGGGAAGATGATACATGGAGCAAGAGCATGATGTGGTTAGTTTATCTTAGTTACATAGTAGGTGAGGTTGAAAAAAGACACAAGCCCATAAAGTCTAACCTATGTGTGTGATTATATGTCAGTATTACATTGTATATCCCTGTAGGTTGCGGTCGTCCAGGTGCTTATCTAATAGTTTCTTGAAACTATCAATGCCCCCCCGCTGAGACCACCACCTGTGGAAGGGAATTTCACATCCTTCCCACTCTTACAGTAAAGAACCCTCTACGTAGTTTAAGGTTAAACATCTTTTCTTTTAATTTTGAAGAGTGGCCACAAGTCTTGTTAAACTCCCTTCTGCGAAAAGGTTTTATGCCTATTGTGGGGTCACCAGTATGGTATTTGTATATTGAAATCATATCCCCTCTCAAGCGTCTCTTCTTCAGAGAGAATAAGTTCAGTGCTCGCAACCTTTCCTCATAACTAATATCCTCCAGACCCTTTACTAGCTTTGTTGACCTTCTTTGTACTCGCTCCATTTCCAGTACATCCTTACTGAGAACTGGTGCCCAGAACTGGACAGCATACTCTAGGTGCGGCCGGACCAGAGTCTTGTAGAGCGGGAGAATTATTGTTTTATCTCCAGAGTTGTTCCCCCTTTTAATGCATGCCAATATTCTGTTTGCTTTGTTAGCAGCAGCTTGGCATTGCATGCCATTGCTGAGCCTATCATCTACTAGGATCCCCAGGTCCTTTTCCATCCTATATTCCCCCAGAGGTTCTCCCCCCAGTGTATAGATTGCATTCATATTTTTGCCACCCAAATGCATTATTTTACATTTTTCTACATTGAACCTCATTTGCCATGTAGTTGCCCACCCCATTAATTTGTTCAGATCTTTTTGCAAGGTTTCCACATCCTGCGGAGAAGTTATTGCCTTGCTTAGCTTAGTATCGTCCATAAATACAGAGATTGAACTGTTTACCCCATCCTCCAGGTTGTTTATGAACAAATTAAATAGGATTGGTCCCAGCACAGAACCCTGGGGGACCCCACTACCCACCCCTGACCATTCTGAGTATTCCCTATTTATCTCCACCCTCTGAACTCACCCTTGTAGCCAGTTTTCAATCCATGTACTCACCCTATGGTCAATGCCAACGGACCTTATTTTGTACAGTAAACGTTTATGGGGAATTGTGTCAAATGCTTTTGCAAAATCCAGATACACCACGTCTACGGGCCTTCCTTTATCTAGATGGCAACTCAACTCCTCATAGAAGGTTAATAGATTGGTTTGGCAAGAACGATTCTTCATGAATCCATGCTGATCACTGCTAATGATATCGTTCTCATTACTAAAATCTTGTATATAGTCCCTTATCCCCTCCAAGAGTTTACATACTATTGTTGTTAGGCTAACTGGTCTGTAATTCCCAGGGATGTATTTTGGGCCTTTTTTAAATATTGGTGCTACATTGGCTTTTCTCCAATCAGCTGGTACCATTCCAGTCAGTAGAACCCTCGGTGCAAGCCATCTGGTCCCGGTGATTTATTAATGTTAAGTTTCCCAAGTCTAATTTTAATTTTGTTAACCATGGAGGTGCTTCCTGTGATGTGTCATGAGGATAAACACTGCAGTTTTGGTTACCGAAGCCCCCCCGATTGCCTCATGAAGACTAAGGAGAAGAATAAATTCAATACCTTCGCCATCTCCCTATCCTTTGTAACCAGATGTCCTTCCTCATTCTTTATGGGGCCAATATGGTCTGTCCTCCCTTTTTTACTGTTTATAATGTGATGTGGATGCCTATATCACTCTCTGGACTCTAGGGGGGAGGCACCCCTATTATCTGAAAAAACACTAACCTCATATATGCCCATATTTTGGCAAAACAAGTATTTTTCACTAAAATCTACAGCTTTAGGTCCCAGAATAACATCTGTTTTGTCAACATGTTATAGTTGAGAGGCATGTATCTGGACGTCTTCTCATAAGTTACTCCAGGCTTGTTTCATTGGTAGGTGGCTCTGAGGAATCCCCACCACATTAGGGGTTATATCTCTGAGGTATGTATCTTGATTGTTTCTCAAAAGTTACTCCAGGCTTGTTCCACTGGTAGTCGACTGCGGAATTCCCATTTTAATAAGGAGCTATATCTCTGAAGTATCTCCACCACCTTTAGGGGCTACATCTCTTAGCTGGGGACATCCTAGAGAACCTTGATTCTAGACAGACCGTGACTATGACTAAGCAGATTTGAAATTTAATTTATCACGATAATATAAAAACTATGATTAGTAAATGGAATATAATCTGTCAGATAGTATACAACAATTTTCCAATTACACAGCTGTGATAAATCATTAAGATAATATCAAACCATTTAGACCTCAGCTTATATAATGTATGTTTAGGTCCTGCCCTGTTTTGACAAAACTTCCACAAATTGTGGGACTTGAAAACAGTGGCCCATGCCAAATATGGGAGTGTCTCGATAAAATATAATCATGTTTGAAGAAATATGAATGCGATTTCATTATGTGAAGCTGAGATTGCTCAAGTCCAGTTCATACTATAATTAAATGACCCATCTGGACAGAAAAAGGCTAGGCTTTGCTCTTGGGACAGTTTGACACCAGTATCAATTTTGTTTGTAAAAGATCAGCCCAGGGGCATAGATAAGGAGGGGGTCAGGGGTGTTCAAACCCCCCCAGGGCCAAAATGAAATGCATGGTTT
Source organism: Lithobates clamitans (assembly GCA_037952925.1). Taxonomy (NCBI): domain Eukaryota; kingdom Metazoa; phylum Chordata; class Amphibia; order Anura; family Ranidae; genus Lithobates; species Lithobates clamitans. Next base: position 9,795,936 of record JBBGZY010000292.1, on the reverse strand, counting down.
CCCTTCTCTGCAGCCGCACATGGCACCAGCGACAGGCAGCACTGCAGTCAGTGGCATACAGAGTGTATTAATACCACTGCAGCAAGTGTAATAGATCATTAGGCATACCCGCACGCATGTTGTGGTGCACCGCCAGGCCGTTCTATCGGGCTAGGGCTTAAGGCTGACAGATCTATCACCAGGCAGCACAGTGGGAGCCGGCGGGGCGTGTAGTCCTGCCCACTGCACACCATGTATTCCCGTTGGCTTGCAGTGCCACTCCCACCTTGGGCTTGGGAGAGGAGCTTTGCCTGGGCCCTGGAGAGCAGAGTGCTTGTAAAGTGCTGTGAAGCTGCCGGCCCCCCACATGGATGAACTGCTGCTATCCTGTCCAGGTATGTCCCTCTTTCTCTTCTGGCCTAGTCTCAGAGAGTGTCTTCAGACTTACCACTGCTCAGACTGCTGTGCTGCTGCTGGCATTCTGCTGTTCATACTAGGTATTCGTGACTCAGTGAGAGACTGTCTGTGATTCTGTGTGGCAACTGGTAATGTATGTGATTGAGGCTGGCTGGGCTAAATTTTGCATTGCTTGTTTTACTGACAGTTGACTGAGGCTAAGCTGAGTTTTCTATTGCTTGTGTTACTGACAGTCCAGCTTGGCACTGGCAAGCTTGTTGTGGTGCTCACCGGCTTACTAATTCAGCAGTTGGCACCACAACATGTCTGCCAATGCCAGAGCCAGGCTGGACTTTTTACTTCTCTCAGTGGCATGCCTTGGCCCAGTTTTACCCCTGGTTCACACATATGATGTACAGGAAACGCTGTGACCCCTGTGCGTTTCTCGCACCGCATTGCAATCATACTGTGTTTTTGATCTGCTGCAGGTGTCAATTCAAGGTTAACAACTCCCCAAAAAAAGGTCACAAACGCAGTGTTTGTCTGAACCAAATCCTATGGTTGGTTTTCAAAAAAAGGTGCCTGCACTTTTTTGGTGCAATGTGGTGCGATTCAGCCCATTCAAAATGGGCTCAAATCACACCACACAGAATCGCATATGAATTGCGCAGAAATTACATGCAAACTATAGTGTGAAACCAGGCTTTACTGTGTTGATTGTGGAGCAATCAAGGCCCATTCATTCTGAATGGGCTCAAAACGCACCAGTCATGCATGCACCAATTTTGGAACCACACTGCAACGGCATGGTCCTTTTGGGAATGCGATCTAGTGCAGGCAAACACACTGTGTTTTGCAACCTTTGTTTGGGGTGTCATTAAGATAGCACTGACACCCACTGCAGATGTGCAAGGGGTGTGAAATTTGAATGAGGTGCATGAAATGTGCGTGGATTGAGGGTTTTTCCACATTGTAGTGTACCTCCGCGTATCTCCTAAGCAGTAGTGTGTTTTTCCTCTGCTAGTGCAGCAAGGTATGCAATGACACACCTTCTCACACCCACTTAGATGTGAACCTAGCCTAAAGAATAGTCAGTGTATTCAAGGCTGGTCATTTTTCAGTTGATTGTTTTTTTTATTTCTGTGAATAATTGAAAATGAAGCTAAATGTGAACACAGTGATTGTGCTGCCTTCCACAAGATGGTGCCCTTTGTACCTGCCCAGTAAGATTGCCTATTACAGTGAACCATCCTGTAATAGGCAGTGCATTCCCCCCTTTTTTTTTTCAAATCTGTAAAATTAAAAAAAGTCAGTGAGTCTGACACAACATGGTGCACTTTGCACCATAATAGCCAACCTTACTGAGGAGGTGCAACGGGCACCATCTCCTTGTAGGTAGGCAGCACATCACTTTGCACCTATTCAATTTGGACACTTATGCCCCGTACACACGGTCGGATTTTCCGATGGAAAATGTGTGATAGGACCTTGTTGTCGGAAATTCCGACCGTGTGTAGGCTCCATCACACATTTTCCATCGGATTTTCCGACACACAAAGTTTGAGAGCAGGATATAAAATATTCCGACAACAAAATCCGTTGTCGGAAATTCCGATCGTGTGTACACAAATCCGACGGACAAAGTGCCACGCATGCTCAGAATAACTAAAGAGATGAAAGCTATTGGCTACTGCCCCGTTTATAGTCCCAACGTACGTGTTTTACGTCACCGCGTTCAGAAGGATCAGATTTTCTGACAACTTTGTGTGACCGTGTGTATGCAAGACAAGTTTGAGCCAACATCCGTCGGAAAAAATCCTAGGATTTTGTTGTCGGAATGTCCGAACAAAGTCTGACCGTGTGTACGCCCTATAATACTGGACAATAGCCAACAGCGTTCATAAAAACTGGAAGAAGGAAAAAACTGAAATCAGGTTTGATTTTCTAAAGGACCTGATAAAATAAATTAAGGATGTGATTGCTTGACTTTTACTTAGTACCTGCTGCTGCCCCCCCCTCCCCAGAATGAAAAAAAATATCTACGGCCCTGGCTCTATAAAACCTTATGTGGGCTTCCTGTGATTTATAGTTCATCTCCAATTGGAAATCTGCATGTTGTACTCGTCCGGTGCTGAGGAAGCAAGATATTTTAAATCTCTAACACTACATCAGCACTTTTAATGAACATGTTTTCTCAAAGAAGCTTCTAGCTTGCAGCCTCTCATCAGGTCCTCTACACTGTGGCGTTATATTTAGCATATTTATCTTTTTGTTTACAGTGAAGGTTATTACTTTTGACTGCTAGCAATGTTTTCAGTGCTTAATTAAATACCAAAGATAAGTTAAGGATGCGGGTGAATGGAACATTCTAAGCTACAGAAGAACTCTGGAAAAAAAAGGCAATTTAAGCAGTTATAATGGCTGCATAAGTCTTGCAAAATGATCTTCGTTCTGTTAGCATACCCAATGGTACACAGTTTTTTAGTGTAAGGTTTAATGCCACAGAAACTTCTAAAGCTGAAATTTCTGTCTCTGTGATCTGTACTTTGTCTTCTGACATCCATCTATTGAACTGACTACTCAAGCACAACCACCGCATAGCATGTCCAAGATGACTTCTTATGTCAGTTGGGCCTAGACAAGTAAAGGTATGCTACTAGATCAGGAAAGGCATCCTTGGCACTCTAGCTGTGATCAAACTACAAATCCAATGAAGAATTACAAGACTCTAACAGCTACAGGCATGATTCCCAGTGGCAGGGGCATGGTGACATTTATACTTTCATCACAGCTGGAGTGCAGAGGTTGCCTACCCATGTACTAGACTTCGCTCTCTATCTGCCTAAACCTTTATAAACTCTCCATATGCTCAAGCCACACTTCATATAAGGCCACCAATTAGTTAGTCTAAGAATTGAGAATTCCTATTAGACCTGGAACTGGGTCAACTCAGAGGTTGGTTGCCAAGTCATTTTTTAATAGGACAGCTTCTAAAAAAATGTGTCTGTAATACAGAAGACATTGAGCCATGTCAGTCATAATAACACGGTGTTCTCTGTAACCAGGTTAAAGAAAAACACTAAGATTTTTTATTTCCTGGCCAGGGTTTGACTTTATCAAGGCGGCCTTTGCAGTATGTCAATGCCTTAGACATGCCAGTCTCCATAATATGAGTGCCTTTCTCAGCTATGGTTTCATGGAACCCCAGGGCTTCTCCAGAGATTGCTAGGAGTTCCTGAGCATTGAGCAATGACAAATGATATCTTAGCTTTAATGCCTACCAATGAAAGGGGGTAATTACATTTACATTTACATTTACAATAAGGGGCACTTTTACATTCACCAAAAGTGCAAGGAGGCTTTTTTTCCAATGATCACCAATGTATAGGGGCAATTCTACACTGGCCACCCTTTCACTGACAAAAGAACCAAAAAAATTAAATTTTTACTGTCTATTTCTTTTCTGGACATTATTATTCATTTTCTTAGGTGTTTATTATTAATGTATGGAGCAAAGGATTATTGTAAAATCATCAGTTCTCAGTGTCAAATATTCTGGGTATGCCACATTATTTATTCTTTTATTTAACACTTTCAGTAGTCTACTGATTACATTTTATCTCAAGCGCAGGTGCTGCCACTCACGCGTCGGCGGTGTGATGACGTGCGGCGTGGCCCCGCCCCCGCACTGTCTTACTGGGGGACTTGGTTCAGCGTAACATACTGGTCCACTCCTTCCCTTATAATCGTGATTGGCCGTTAGCCTCTCCACAATCGCTCATATGCTGGCTCCCCCGGGCCCCTCTGGCAGATGCTGAAGGAGCACAAGGCATATGTGCAGCACTCTCCTTTTCTGAGTTAGGTTTACTTTTACTACCCTATCTGTAGCAGACTACAATTACATAGTCACAACCTTTTTGGTATGTCTGCTATCCTAATGCTTAATCCTTTCACTAGGTGTTTAATTGTTATACTATTCCATACCTCCCATATAGTTACACTGGCCCAGCTCTAGTTGGAACAATGCGGTTCAACTAGCTAGAGTACTCATAGCGAAGCATGCTATCTGCCCTTCCTCTGGCCCTGAATCCTGCCGTGCTTTGGAGATAGATGTCCCTGCTACTCATGAGTGATTTGATCATTTTATTCTCTTCAGATGTGCCTTGTCTGAACTGTTTACAATGTAAGTAATCCATCCCCATGACTGACAATACCTGCTGTGTTAACTTACTGTATAGTGTGATTGAGCTGAAACATTATTGATTTCCATTACCTTATACTAATTCTGTATAATTTGCATACTCTCTTTATTGTAGAGAATCTATACCCATCTGAATCTATAACAAAATCTCTGAAGAAGAACTTGTAGTCAGTAACATGTAAGGTGTTATATACTGTATTGATCGCCACTAGTCCACTCTGCACCAGGACCTCGACCAGTTCATACAACTGTATCAATCTGGGTATTAGATTTTTTTCTTATGTCCAATGTATTTTTTCTACATGTATATTTTTATCAATTTTCAATAAATTCATACTTTTTATACTTCATGTTTTGGTCTGCCTATCACAGACCCAAAGGGATTTTCCCCACTGTGCCCTTGGCACCAGGTGTTTATGCTAATTGTCCTTATGAATGTCCTGCAAGGGATTCTAGATATTGTGCTGGCAACGTCGGGGCCCTATTATTCTTTGAGGCACTTAACGATAATGCTGATGGTTCTGGTAGCAGAAATGTGTTTATGGAGGATGTTTAGCATTCCACTGGGAGGAGTTCTGCTCTCAGAATACTAATAGTATAACTGGGCCTGCTCTCAGAGTGAGGTGATATAACTGGGCGCACAGCCTAATCCTCAGATAAGACAGTAGAGACTCCTGATAGTGGTGATGGTTGCTGTTTAACTGAAAACATACACTGGTGTGATGACCACTGAACTGCTGAAGGCATTCCCTTTCTGAAGATGCTGGTACACTCTGATGTGCTCACTATGGTCCTGCACTGCCAAGAGAGCGCACCTGCACACAGAAATTCCTTATAAGGCCTCTTGACCCTCCTTCTGCCACAAGACTACCTGCAAGAAAGGAAAGAGAGCCGCGCCATCTAAGCAATGATATAACATTTTATTCTAAGAGTAATGATAAAACTCATAGGATCATAAAAGTGTCAGTGCATGTAGTGTTGTACTGGGTTTCATCCACTCTTGGGGAGGATGGGCTGTGGTGAAGGATGAGGTTGCTGCTGGTTCCAGTGGCACTGATGCCTCCCAAAGCTTCCAGGTACTCGGGTTCACTCAGACAGAGCCGCTGGCGACAATTCAAGGTGGAATGGGCGGTGCGTGAGTTTGGAGCATGCATGTTCCTTCCTCAGGCAATGGATTCGGCCATCTTGGAAGAGGTTTAAATAGACAATCCAAGTGACAACCCAGTACATCAATACATGTGCTGACACTTTTTAAGATCCTGTGAGTTTTATCATTACTCTTGGAATAAAATGTCATATCATTGCTGCACTTGGATGGTACTGCTCTCTTTCTTTTCTGCATTTCCACAGAGTCCCTTCTAGTTCTTAAAAGAGCCTGCAGCTGTCAGCATCTCACCCCCAGAGACTTCTTTTATGTACCTTTAGTTTATGAACTTTCATTCCATTTTATGAACCTTCATTTCAGAGACTCTTTTCACTCTGCTAACAGTGCGCTCATGTGTTTTTTGGTTTCACAAGACTTCCTGGGAGTTGCACATAAGGCTTCAATGCATTTTCAGTTTAATCAGGCCATAATACAATGTTAGAAGGTGGTTTTAGTCCTACAAGTCCCATAAGAACGAGCATTACAGCAAAGTGAAAGTCATTGGGCGCAGTAGGTTCTCCTCTCCTGTATACATGCGTAGCCCAGCTACACAAATGTTACTATTTATGTGTGACTGTAGGTGTACATACTTGCAACCATTTAACTGCGCAGTACTTACCAGTATTACCATTTCTATGAATATGCCTGTGTGTGAGAGTATGCGTGCATGTTATTGTATGTGAATAAGTGAATATTTAAATTATATATGTTTATGTATAACTGGGGCAGTGTGTATGTATATATGAGCCTTCAACACATGTGAGTATAAATAATTTGGGTTAAATGTGTGCTTTCAGCAGTTATTTGACTTTGCTTCTGCCTTTTTAGAGTTATAAAAATTAAGAAATTATCGTTTTTTCCTATCTGCTGACCTCTTAGCTGCTACATTGTCTGCGTTCAACCTAACTATCCCAGTCCAGCAAAAACTTACCATCAAAGTTCTTAAAAAGTAGGGTTGTTTACTGACTGGCATGATAGCCTAGTGATAGAGTTCTTTTACTGGCTAATTTAATCAGTCATTATTAAATAGTAGATAACGAGAAAGCAGAAAATGAAGGTTAAATCATGTCAGTCTCCCTATCTATTTAAAGCAGCATATGGGGTGGCACAGACAGGGGCAAGGAGCAGACATCATGGCTCTTTTCTGAGTGGCTCTGTCACGAGTGATGCACAGTTATCAATTCTGATCATGTCTTCTCTGCTCTTTTACAGGTAAATGTCTTCTATCCATCTGTACATCTCTACTGAACTAACATTGCTGTAACATTTTTGGTAAATGTCTTCTATCCATCTGTACATCTCTACTGAACTGCCATTGCTGTAACATTTTTGGTAAATGTCTTCTATCCATCTGTACATCTCTACTGATCTAACATTGCTGTAACATTTTTGGTAAATGTCTTCTATTCATCTGTACATCTCTACTGAACTGACATTGCTGTAACATTTTTGGTAAATGTCTTCTGCTGCCATATCTTTAAACTTCTATATTTAATGCTAGCTCTATAACCACACTGCAGTAGCAATATTACTGGTGATTGATTCTCAACCCCATTTGGCTTTAGTGATCAAGAGAGGTAATTAGCTTTACGACCCTAGCCTGTGTCTGTAGCTGGTCTGGTATTGGCCATCTCCTCTTCCATATTCAGGTGTCTCAAATCAGACCCTATAATGACCAACTGAGAAATGCATGCCTGCTCAGTCTCCATATAAATTTAAAGCAGCCTATGGGGTGGCGCAAACATCATGGCTCTTTCCTGAGTGGCTCTGTCACGAGTCATGCGCAGTTTCACCAACGCAGTTTAATGAAAGCAGGATAACTAAAGCTGGATGAATATACAACAAGAACTCTGCTCCAATCTGCAAGACGACAAGCAAACCAGCTTTTGACATTTATTTTATATAAAGTCAGTTTCCCACTCTCTATCCACTAACATGGTCCTTATTCTCTTCCTTCTCTGTCTTCTTTCCTCAAATTATCTTTACTCTACCCCTCCTCTCTTCCCTGCAGCATGCATATATCACCCTCACTCCTACCCTCTCCCTACTATGGCACCCATCATCTCCTGCATTTGCTGCACCCACATGATGACATAAGCACCAGGGCCACTAGACACTTGCGCTCATGCACATCCCACTCCCATCTTGCCTTCCTCGCCCTCCTTCTCCTAGTCTCAGGTGACATTTCTCCTAATCCTGGTCCGCCATTTTCCAACTGCAAGCCACATATCCAATACCCCTCCCCGTCTGGCAACCACCACAATCCAATCAGTTTAATTTTTATCCCCCTCCTTCCTCAAAGCAGCCCACCAATCTCATGCGCCCTTTGGAACGCACGCTCCATCTGTAACAAGCTAACATCTGTACATGACCTCTTCATCTCTCATGGCTTTAACATACTCGCCATAACAGAAACCTGGCTTCAAAATTTTGACTCAGCTTCTCCTGCTGCCCTCTCCCATGGTGGTCTCCATTGGACTCACTCCCCCAGACCCAACAGCCACAAAGGAGGTGGAGTTGGCTTCCTTCTATCCCCACAAGGCACCTTCCAAGTCCTTCCTGTCCCTCCCATTTCTCTGAGGATTGCAGCAATTTATCGGCCTCCTGGACCAGTATTGCGCTTTCTTGATGACTTTGCTGCCTGGCTACCCTAATTTCTCTCCTCTGAAATACCCCAACCGTTACAACCCTGGCAAACTGACAACACTAGAAATCTCAAGAGACATTGCCGTGCTCTTGAACGACTGTGGCGTAAACTCTCTTGTTCGTCCCCCCACCCCCTCTACCCACTAACTCACTCACTGCCCAAGAGATTGCCAATCACTTCAAAGACAAGATTGATGCAATTCGTGAGGACACCTCCACTGTGCGTACATCTTCTCCACCCAACATACCTTGCCTAACAGCACATTCAACACTCTCCTCTTTTGAATTGGCTACTACTGAAGAGGTTACAAAACTTTTCTCAGATGCCCACCTAACCAATCTTCCCTTGGATCCTGTTCCCTCACAACTTCTACGGTCACCCTCTTCTTCTATCTTATGCTCCCTCACTCACATCTTCAACCTCTCTCTCTCTAGTGGCACCTTCCCCTCCACTCTAAAACATGCGCAGATCACTCCCATACTTAAAACGCCCTCACTGGACCCTACCAACCTGAACAACGTAAGACCCATCTCATTGCTCCCATTCACCTCTAAACTTCTAGAACACTTATGCCGCGTACACACGGTCGGACTTTTCAGCTACAAAAGTCCAACGGACGCTGACGGACTAAAGCTGGCTGGTAATCCGATCGTGTGTGGGCTTCTCCGGACTTTCAACGTACTTTTTTAGCCTCAAATCCGACGTACTTTAGATTTGAAACATGCTTCAAATCTTTACGTCGTAACTACGACGGACCCCGAAGTCCGCTCGTCTGTATGCTAGTCCTACGGACAAAAACCCACGCTAGGGCAGCTATTGGCTACTGGCTATCAACTTCCTTATTTTAGTCCGGTGTACGTCATCACGTACAAATCCGTCGGACTTTTGTGTGGTCGTGTGTAGGCAAGTCCGTTCGTTAGAAAGTCTGCAACAAGTCCGCCGCAAGTCCGCCGCAAGTCCGCCGAAAGTCTGTCGGACAGGCTGTCGGACTTTTGTAGATGAAAAGTCCGACCGTGTGTACGCGGCATTAGTCTACAACCGTCTTAGCTCCTACTTCAGTGAAAATAACCTTCTTGACCCCTTACAGTCTGGCTTTCGCTTGCAGCACTCCACGGAAACTGACTTACTAAAACTCTCTAATGATTTACTAACTGCTAAAACCAACAGCCAGTACTCCATATTCCTACTACTTGACCTCTCTGCGGCCTTTGATACTACATTCCTTGGGCCTCCGAGATTCTGCTCTATCCTGGTTCTCTGCCTATTTATCACAGTGCTCCTTCAGTGTCACCTACAACTCTGTCTCCTCCTCTCCATTGCCCTTTTCTGTGGGGTCCCCCAAGGCTCTGTTCCTGGACCCCTTCTCTTCTCCATCTACACCTCCTCCCTTGGTCACTTGATAACCGCCCACGGCTTCCAATGCCACTTATACGCTGATGACACCCAAATCTATTTGTCTACTCCTCACCTCATTCCTTCAGTCTCCCTCACATTACTAACTTACTAACTGACATATCAGCATGGATGTCGCACCACTTCCTTACACTAAATCTCTCTAAAACTGAGCTATTAATATTCCCCCCCCGCCCGTGCCCCCCTCCATGACTTTTCCATCAAAATCAACAATGCAACCATCAGTCCCTCCCCTCACGCCATAGTACTAGGCGTAATCCTAGAATCTGACTTGTCATTTCAGCCTCAACTCAATCATTGTCAAAACTTTGTAGAATTTACCTTCGTAACATCTCTAAAATTTTCCCCTTTTTAACAAATGAAACCACCAAGCTCCTTATTCACTCCCTTGTTATCTCTTGTCTTGACTATTGAAACTCCCTTCTCATTGGCCTGCCTCTCCATAGGCTATCCCCTCTTCAGTCTATCATGAATGCTGCTGCCAGAGTTTACACCTTACCAACCGCTCAGTGTCAGCCAACCCTCTCCTCCAATCCCTACACTGGCTCCCAATCACCCAGCGAATTAAATTCAAAATACTAACCACAACATACAAAGCCATTCACAACTCTGCCCCGAGCTACATCACCAATCTTATCTCCAAATATCACCCAAATCGTCCTCTCCGCTCTTCTCAAGACCTCCTACTCTCAAGCTCTCTCGTCTCCTCCTCTCATGCTCGTCTCCAGGATTTCTCCAGAGCCTCTCCCATCAACTGGAATTCGCTACCTCCACCTATCCGGCTATCCCCTACTCTTGCTACCTTCAGGCGATCCCTGAAATCGCATTTCTTCAGGAAAGCCTATCACATCTCTAACTAATCTTTTACCACTTCCATCAGCTCATTCCCCACAGTTACAACCTTTTGTACCACCTGCCCCACCCTATTAGATTGTAAGCTTTTCTGAGCAGGGCCCTGTTAATCCTTTTGTATTTTATTGTATTATAACTGTATTATCTCCCTTTTATATTATACAGTGCTGCGTAAACTGTTGACGCTATATAAATCCTGTATAATAATAATAATAATGCATACTAGTAAGTTTGTCCTGGTGGAATGCTGTTGTTACTGTATACATTAGCCTGGAATTAACTTTTAATTAGTGTGTATTTTCAGTAGTCAACCTGTAAACATCTAAGCAGTATTCCATCTTAGATAGGAGGTGTACGTTCACTTTAAGGCACATCTCTCGGTGACAACCTGGACTGCCTGAAAATAAACACTACATTTTTCTGCCCAAAGAACTTTGTGTGAGTGACGATCGCTCAAGGCAGTGTTCCTGAGCTTCAAATCTCTAAAGCACTTCTGTTAGGAAATCCTTACAATTGCCTGAGTGCTATTAAAAGGCATTGGAATTCTCCTTCAGAATGTTATGAATTTATTAAAATACAGCAGCCAGTGACAGGCAATAACGGTCGTGATTTGCCGTCCTCGGTGGCCTTTACTGTAAAATTTTCTACAATTAAGATTAATGAGAGAAGAGAGTCACCCCATCATCAGTCATTCTAGCTGGCCATGGACGTGTTCCTTGTCTATATATTCCATGCACAGGCACAACACAAGCAAACTGTAAAAGATGGATATGGTTTAAGGCTACACGAGTTACCGAACAAGTGGGATGCTTTTTATTGCCAATCTGAAGCCTGGTACGGAGCGCTACAAACTCACCGGGGAGATGAGGAAGGAATTTTAAAGAAGCTGTGAGGCAATAAATATGATCCACATTTATTTCAGCCTTTATGCCTGACAATGGGAGGTTATGTAGAAAGCGAGGAAATTAAACCGCAGAATACTAATTCCTGGCGGGTTATTAGCTAGCTGCCATGTTTACCAGAGTTTTATATATTTTTTTGGCTCACAATTAGCAAAATGCACAGTAGTACATGCAAGATGATCCACACACAATCACTTGAAACACAATATAAATAAATGATATAACAAATCTGTGCATAGTTTAAAGGATAAGTAGTTCCAGAAGTAAATCAGAATAGAAACATAGAAGAATGACTCCAGAAAAAAGACCAAATGGTCTATCGAGTCTGACCCATTTATATACAGTATCTCACAAAAGTGAGTACACCCCTCACATTTTTGTAAATATTTTATTATATTCATGTGACAACACTGAAGAAATGACAATTTGCTACAATGTAAAGTAGTGATTTTACAGCTTGTATAAATAACAGTGTAAATTTGCTGTCCCCTCAAAATAACTCAACACACAGCCAATAATGTCTAAACCGCTGGCAACAAAAGTGAGTACACCCCTAAGTGAAAATGTCCAAATTGGGCCCAATTAGCCATTTTCCCTCCCTGGTGTCATGTGACTCGTTAGTGTCACAAGGTCTCAGGTGTGAATGGGGAGCAGGTGTGTTAAATTTGGTGTTAACGCTCTCACTCTCTCATACTGGTCAATGGAAGCTCAACATGGCACCTCATGGCAAAGAAGTCCCTGTGGATCTGAAAAAAAGGAATTGTTGCTCTACATAAAAATGGCCTAAGCTATAAGAAGATTGCTAAGACCCTGAAACTGAGCTGCAGCACGGTGGCCAGGACCATACAGCGGTTTAACAGGACAGGTTCCACTCAGAACACGCCTAGCCATGGTCAACCAAAGAGGTTGAGTGGGCATGCTCAGCGTCATATTCAGAGGTTTTCTTTGGGAAACAGACATATGAGTGCTGCCAGCATTGCTGCAGAGGGTGAAGGGGTGGGGGGTCAGCCTGTCAGTGCTCAGACCATACGCCGCACACTGCATCAAATTGGTCTGCATGGCTGTCGTCCCAGAAGGAAGCCTCTTCTAAAAATGATGCACAAGAAAGCCCGCAAACAGTTTGCTGAAGACAAGCAGACTAAGGACATGGATTACTAGAACCATGTCCTGTGGTCTGATGAGACTAAGATAAACTTATTTGGTTTAGATAATGTCAAGCGTGTGTGGCGGCAACCAGGTGAGGAGTACAAAGACAAGTGTGTCTTGCCTACAGTCAAGCATGGTGGTGGGAGTGTCATGGTCTGGGGCTGCAGGAGTGCTGCCGGCACTGGGGAGCTACAGTTCATTGAGGGAACCATGAATGCCAACATGTACTATGACATACTGAAGTAGAGCATGATCCCCTCCCTTCAGAGACTGGGCCGCAGGGCAGTATTCCAACATGATTACCACCCCAAACACATCTCCAAGACGACCACTGCCTTGCTAAAGAAGCTGATGGTAAAGGTGGTGGACTGGCCATGCATGTCTCCAGATCTAAACCCTACTGAGCATCTGTGGGGCATCCTCAAACGGAAGGTGGAGGAGCGCAAGGTCTCTAACATCCCCCAGCTCCGTGATGTCATCATGGAGGAGTGGAAGAGGACTCCAGTGGCAACCTGTGAAACTCTGGTGAACTCCATGCCCAAGAGGGTTAATGCAGTGCTGGAAAATAATGGTGGCCACACAAAATATTGACACTTTGGGCCCAATTTGGACATTTTCACTTAGGGGTGTACTCACTTTTGTTGCCAGCGGTAGAGCTGCGCGATTAATCGTTAAGAATCAAAATCCCAATTCTTCCCCCTCACGATCTTAACAAAGCATTTTCCCGATTCTATGCAGAGTTGTTTGCTCAAGCCGACAGCTGTCAAAAAGAAAAACAGGCAGTCTGCCAAATTTCTCAACATTCCTCAGCCACTGAGCTAACTATAAAATTACTTTCACACTGGGGCGGGTGGGCGTCGGCTGTAAAGCGGCACTATTTTTAGCGCTGCTTTACCATTGTTTTAGAGGCGCTATTCGGCCACTAATGGGGCGGTTTTAATCCCCGCTAGTGGCAAAAAAGGGTTAAAACAGCCCACAAAGCGCCGCAAAGCCCCGCTGCAGCGGCGGTTTGGCAGCACTGCCCCATTGTTTTTCATGGGCAGGTGCGCTTTAGCAGAGGTCTATACACCGCTCCTACAGCGCTGCAAAGATGCTGCTTACAGACCTTTTTTTACTGTCCTGCAAGCGCACTGCTCCAATGTGAAAGCCCTCAGGCTTTCACACTGGAGAGACAGGAGAGGCTCTTTACAGGCACTATGCAGGTGCTATTTTTAGTGCAGTAGCGCCTGTAAAGCGCCTCAGTGTGAAAGTAGCCTAAACATTGTAATGTTTTGTTCTTTAGATCAAAGGAATAAACTTCGGTCTGTAAATGAGGAAAGTTTAACCACTTAAAGACAAAACCTTTTTCTGACACTTGTTGGTTTCAAGTCAAAATCATTATTTTTTGCTAGAAAATTACTTAGAACCCCCAAACATTACATATACGGTATATATTTTTTAGCAGAGACCCAAGAGAATAAAATGGCGGTTGTTGCAATATTTTATGTCACAATGTATTTGCACAGCGGTCTTTCAAATGCTATTTTTTTGGGGGAAAAAATGAAACAGTAAAGTTAGCAAATTTTTTTTGTATAATGTGAGATGATGTTACGCCCCCCGAGAATCGTGATCTTTATTTTAAGCAAAAAATTGTGATTCTCATTTTTTCCAGAATCGTGCAGCTCTAGCCAGCTGTTTAGACATTAATGGCTGTGTGTTGAATTATTTTAAGGGGACAGCAAATTTACACTGTTTTACAAGCGGTACACTCACTACTTTACATTGTAGCAAAGTGTCATTTCTTCAGTGTTGTCACATGAAAGGATATAATAGAATATTTACAAAAATGTGAGAGTACTCACTTTTGTAAGATACTATGGGGGTTATTTACGAAAGGCAAATCCACTTTGCACTGCTTGTGCACTTGGAAGTGCAGTCGCTCTAAATCTAAGGGGTAGATCTGAAATGAGTGGAAGCTCTGCTGATTTTATCATCCAATCATGAGCTAAAATGCTGTTTTTTATTTTCCTTGCATGTGCCCCTTGGATCTACAGCGACTTTACTTCCAAGTGCACTTGCAGTGCAAAGTGGATTTGCCTTTTGTAAATAACCCCCTATACGTTGTATTTCTTTTTTTTTTTACTTTTTTTTAAGTACAGATCTATATTTATCCCAAACATTAGTTCAGTAAAATAATACTTTCTAAGATTAGTTTTGAACTTCCCCCCTGCTAGTTTGAGGTCATGTATTTGGCCGTGTTCTTGATCATAGCTTCATATTAAAAATTCTGCCCTCCTGAACCTCAAGTTTCAGTCACTTGTTCCCTTTCCTTTCTTTCCTCCAGGCTGTACATATTAAATTCCCGAAGTCTCTCCTGATATATTTAATCCCTCAGAGCTTTCACCGTTTTTTTTTCCCCATCTCTGGACTGGTTCTATCAGTGCCAGGACAAGGTCATCCGATACCAAGGGCGAAGATGGAAAACTGTGCCACGGAGATTACTCGTCTGACGGGGAAGTGAAGGGCGGGGCTGGTCTTAGGATTGTGCCGGATGCAGGAGAACACATAAGAATCAACAAATTCCCATTCTGGATAAGGGCAAGGGTTCTTAACCAGAAGTATCCATGCCTGTTGCGGGTATGAGAACCAAAGAATGATCGTATGGAACTGGATTTCCGAATAATTAAAATACAGCAATCTCTGCTTGAACATTCAAGTAGCACTTGTGTTTGATGGTCGGAGGACATCAGGGCCAGATCACCCATCTTGTAGATTCCAGTACAGGCTTGCACGCGGCCTCCACTGTTCTGAGTGCTGCACCTGCTCCACATTTCCAGCAATCTCTGCATTATTTAAACTGGAATTAAAGTGGAGAAATCACCTTGATGTGCCAAATGACATGCAAGTAACGTTGTCAGTAACTGGACCTCGATTCCATGTTTAGATTGCACAATAGCAAAAACCTCACTAATTGTGTATTGGTGGTTACTTTTTTTATATCAATTAAAGCGGAACTCCACCCAAAAGGGAAGCTCCGTTTGCTCAATGTATAGTGAATTACTCACGCGCTATCACTGTGTATGTAAATAAATAATAATCCAGCTGCTGCTAGCACTCTATAGCTTATCCGCAGCTATTGTGATATATGTATAACATAAAGTGAATAGTGCTGCGCTGCCAATTGAAATGTGCAATATGCTGTGTGTATCTTACAAAGACTATAAAGCAAAATAAATAAGGTAAAAAAAAAAATGTGCAAATCCACAAACTCATAGATCATGCGACTCAAGCTGAAATGGATGGCGCATAAATATCTGCATATAAATAATGTGCAATTTGCAAATCCACAAATAAAGCAGGTATACAAAAAAAATGGTTATGCCTGTACATATATTTACAAATACTGTGGTGAATACACAAAAAATAAAATTAAGATTGGCTATTGCAACTAAAATACAGGTAGACCTTTGTTATATATTAATGGTGTATCCCTTCACCGTTTGGCTATGAATGTCCATATACATGTGTATTCTTCCCTTTTTCCAGGTGTCACGTCTGAGCTCTCTAGCCTCTCACCTTAATGCTGCTTTGGATCAGCATGTAGTGATATCTCACAGATGGTAATGCTGTAATATCCGCTTTGCTCTAGGGGTCATCTGTGTTTTCTCCCAGATCACTGCTCTCTATGGTGGATGTAAAGACTCTATGATGCTCCTGGCGGTCCTCTCTCCATGTCATGGGTAATTAGGTATAAATGGAAGACACTCTCATGGTGTGATATTGTTTTAAGCAGTTTATTAAAATCAGACTGCTATAACTTACATTTAAAAACTCAAAAATGCACGAAAATCCACGAGTGCCGAACTCGTATCCGTGCATACGTCACTTCCAGTATGCCTCCGTTAATGCCCTAGGGGAAGCTCCGCTTGTTTCCACCCTCCACTACCATATTTGGCACTTTTTAGGGGGGGGGTGTGTACCTGGTTTTGACAGGTACCCTCTCCCACTTCCAGTTCAGATCAATTGGCAAACTGAGACAGAAGTTTGGGCTCCCCTCCTTCCCCCGCAGTCTTCTGGGACAAATCGCAGGTCCCAAAAGACTACGGGACCATTCACAAGGTGCAACGCAACTCACACATGCGCAGTAGGAAACAGGCTGAGATACAGGCACCTGCACCCAAAGCTGATTGAAGAATCGGCTCAGGTGAAGACATCTTGGGATACTGGGACAGGTAGGTGTCCTTATATTAAAAGTCAGCAGCTACAATATTTGCAGCTGATAACTTTTATTTTTTTCTATAGGAGCCTGGAGCTCCTCTTTAATATGACAAAGTCCGTATGGTTGTCCAAGTTATACATATGTAAAATAACAGCAAACTGTTGACATCATATTGGTACCTAATAGGGCTGATTATCATGGTGATTTTGAAAGATTGGGAAAGAGGGTAATGCCGCGTACACACGACCGGACTTTATGGCATACTTGGTTCGGCGGACAGGAGTCCATCGGACAATTCGATCGTGTGTGGGCTCCAGCGGACTTCTTTTCCCCAAAAGTTCGACGGACCTAGAAATGAAACATCTTTTCGACGGACTCGAGTCCAGTCGAAAAGTCTGCTCGTCTGTATGCTAGTCCGATGGACAAAAACCGACACTAGGGCAGCTATTGGCTACTGGCTATCAACTTCCTTGTTTTAGTCCGGTCGTACGTCATCACGTACGAATCCGTCGGACTTTGGTTGATCGTGTGTAGGCAAGTCCGTTCATTCGGAAAGTCCGTCAAAAAGTTTGCAGGACGAAGTCTGCCGTAAAGTCCGCTCATGTGTAGGCGGCATAACAGTGGCTAAGTAGTTCCCTGAAAAATCCAGCTTTAGTTTTTCTATTCCTGTGCCTTGAGAATTATAGTTGCATTACATACCTGCAATTTGCTCCATCTAAGACACCGGTACCTCTGACTGCTAGCATCAAAAGTTTGATCATGTCATCACTGTGCTGCTCATGGTTCTCTTTGCTGGGGAGAAAGGTGTACCTGAGAGCCCACAGTGCAGGGATCTCCCTGCCAATGCTTAGCAATTCTGTGGATCTGTACTTTCTCCAACCTCTCCTGCTACTTTTTGAATATTACCCAACTAGTCACCAAATCACCAGTCACCAAGCGAGCAGCTCTGACATGGGTAAGGAAAAGCCCTGCTCTTCTATGGCCAACTTCCACAGAAAGACAGATTGCAGAACAAGGCTTTGTGAGTCGGTAAAGGTAAAAAGATCAGGGAGACCATAAGCAATACTGGTGACTAGCCCTCAGCTTTCCTTTATTTGGCGCAACTTCTACAGTTAATGTCCTTTTTAGGAACCCTTGGTTAAGGACATAACAAAATAAAAAGGGCATAGACGTTTTGGAAAGAATTCAAAGTCAGCCAAGTAAATTCATTAACAAGATGGGGGATATCACAGTGAAAGATTAGAAAAACTGAAAATGTTCTGTTTCTACGAAAGACACCCACTACCCAATTAATATGTATAAATATATCCAAGGTCAATAAAATGATTTGGCAAATTAACTTTTTATTCCAAGGACAGCACAAACCACTAGGGGACATCAGTTGAATATAGAAGAATATAGTTTATATCTTCATTTTACAAAGGGGTTCATTATGGAAAAAGCACTTAACTGTTGAAGGCATGGGGTAGTTATAACAAATCCATCACAGAATTTTAACAAGGACTGGACTACTTTCCTACAATAATGATATCCAGAGAAATAAGTATTACATGATAATATGGTAATATTCTGATCCAGAAAATTGATCAGACTGTCTTTGTAGTGTCCGTAAAGAATCCCACTCATGTGGCAGAATAGTTACATAAGGGGGTTTCGTTTTGCTTTCCTCTGGACCAGTAATGGGGTTGTGATAGATTTACTGGACATGAAAGCTGTTTCAATGTAATTAAAATATAGCACGATCTAATAACTAAAGTCTCATAAAAATGTAATGACAGCGTCATTTTGACAGCCATTTTCAATATTATTAAGGGAACGTGTTGACAGACTTTGTGCTTTG
Source organism: Lithobates clamitans (assembly GCA_037952925.1). Taxonomy (NCBI): domain Eukaryota; kingdom Metazoa; phylum Chordata; class Amphibia; order Anura; family Ranidae; genus Lithobates; species Lithobates clamitans. The sequence goes on along the minus strand of JBBGZY010000292.1, from coordinate 9,777,218 downwards.
CGTTGATGGTATCAGTTTGAGACACTTCTGAGATCATTCAGAATTCACTGACGAGTAAAATTGCCCTTCAGGTGACTTCCTTCTGACCTTCTGTTACGACCAAGTTTTTGCATTCTCATAGACTTGTATAGGAATGCAAAACCCATCTGTCCTGTACAAAACCTATCAACATAAGCCACATAGGCGTGCACAGGGGGGGGGTGCCAGATGTGCCCTGGCACACCCTAATCACTACATGTGGTGCAATTTCTCCTTGCTGCCTGGGTTTTCCCCCGTGTTGCCCCTCCCCAATGCCCCACAGTGCTGCTGGCTTCCCTACTCTCCTCCCGGCTGCTGCGGGGGATGTGTCAATATGTAGAGCGGAGGAAGTTGCTGGTAAATATGTCATTAACCAGCCTATTATTTTTCTAAATGAACACAGTGAACACACTCACTCACTGTGTTCATTCATAACTGAAGCATAGTAAACTATGTTTACTATGCTTCAATTTGTGAAAGAACAGGAAGCCACTCAGCACACAGCACTTCTCATTCATTTACTGTCCAGTGCAGCTAAGGTTGCAGAGAAATGCATGTGTGTTTGAGCTTTGGGGTGCACACCCTAATGCAATAGGCTGCGGACACCTATGATAAGCCCTATATATGCCACGCACTCTAGATCCTTGTTCAGGCACTTCATGTTATAGTATGACAACACTATGTCCCTGTCTTCCAATGGTGTTCCTGCATTGTTATCCTATCATGCAAGATTCCAGTGCAGACTACAAATGGCTATTTCAGCACACGTTACAGAGGCTAGGTCCACTGTTGTCACCACCAGGAAACTCCCATGAGAGTTCCATGCAGTCATCATTGGAGTGCCTGTAGAGAGGAAGTGGCTGCAAATAAGCTACAGGAAATCAGTAGCCCTGAGATTCAACAAGGATGAAATAAGTTGAAAATAATTTTATTGTTATTATAAAAATATGTTTTTTTCTTGTGGTTTATGATACACGTTGTTCTAGCAAAATATATTCAGTTAGGGTTTATTTCTACTTTAACTACATATATGAAACTTTGTAATATCACTGGTAAGACTTTATGTTATGATTTCATTTTTCTTTGTTCTCTGAAATGTTTAAATGTGGCTAAAACAATTGTTACAGCAAAGATTACTCCACATGCCATACCTGTGCTATGGATAACAACAGATTATTGGTACTCTGTTTTCTTTGTTCGGTGTGAAGTGCCAGTTCGGCAGTCACTGACATAAGTCACAATTTTACAATTTAAACAATTTTAAGATTACAGAAAAACAGCTTGATCTATAATTTGCTTTCATACCGAGTTTTAGAAGGGAACAGGCAGGACTCTTCACTTTCTAACAACATTTCCTCAATTTACTAAAATAAAAAAATACAGACTTAAACGCTGCTTCAAGGCAGTCGCTTGGCTGAACACAAAATTGCAAAACTGCTCCAGGCAGCGAGTAACATTGATCGGGAATCTAAAAAATGCAATCTGGTAATCACTGCAATTGTACTAAAACCAACAGGTCCGCTCATTTCCCTTTTTATCTGAGTTTAAAGTGACCTTCTACATACAAAAAAATAAAGATATCCTGAAACAGAGCTACCCGAAAAGAAGAGAATACTTACCTTTCCTGCTGCCCACATCACCAGAATGCCACTAGGTTCCAGAGGAATCTTCCATTGGGAAATAAACACTGCAGGGGACAGGGGGAAGGACCAGTAACCACAGACATAGACCAAGCAGACTAACGCCACAGAAAGTTTTGGTTTCCTGTCACAGATCAGCTGCAGAGCTGATCTGTGTCTTACCTTTACTGCTGTAGGTCGGCTGGCACCTGTTTTTCCACTAGCTTGTTTTCAGCTCTACTGCACTCTGCAGCTATGGGTGTCGCCGGCCTCACCTGTTGCTTAATATATAATTCTTTCCTGCCACTTCCTACCCAGCCCCTCATGTGCTTCTCTATTTAAATTCCTTTCAGACCACTTTCTGGTTGCTTGAGCAATGCTTGTTTCTGAGCTCCCTGCTTGTAACCTGCTTTAACCTGACCTCTCGTGAACTGATCTCTTGTGTACCGACTCGGCTTGTTCTGATTACATGGTGTGCAGTCCAAATAAAATAAAAATAATGAATATTTGGAATTTACAAGAAAAGCACAGAAAGAGTAAAAATGTGTATATAAAAACGTATCCATATATTGGGACTTGAGCCCTTTACCCTTTCTCATAGCGAGGCCTGTTCTTTGTTATCCTCTGCAACTATTTCCTCTATTAACCTAATTATCATACTTATATAATACATAATGTATATAATATATAATAATTACTACAATTATGATGACTTCCAGGTGCCTATGGTCCCCACCCTTCTCTCCTTTTGGAGTGCCCAATAACCTGTGACCACTTGTAGGCCCCACGGCCATGGATGGCCCCCCTCGGGGTTGAGATGAGGGCGGCCCCCCAGCAGTCTCCGAGACCATCAGTGGGGAAATCAACTTTTCATTCTGTGTGTGTTTGTTTTAATAAGAAGTCTCTGGATATGCGAGCCCATTTGATGGAGAGGGTAAATATGTTGCAATTACCGTTTTGTTTTTGTTTTTACATATGATAGATGCACAAATGATCATGATTGTACACCATATTTTATACCACTGAAAACTATCTTTTGATGTATTTATAGAAAGATAAGAACACCCTGAGGAAGACCGTAAACATATAGGTCGAAATGCATTGGGGCTTTTTTCCGAACATCGCACAGTATAACCATAATTTAAATATTTTAGGCTGTTACATCAGACAATTTTTTTTCCCCTAACCCATATGGTATTGTTAACATTTTGTTTTCCCTTTTACAATCCTCTAGTCTCGCATTGTACATACCCAGAGCTCATGTTTTAAATTCTGTGTCAGCATTGTCCAATTGTCTTTTGATAATAAAATTACTTATATATTTTATAAATTCTTGTTGACTCATAATTGCTGCTAAAAAAACCCACGGGGAACTTTTCCTTTTTTGCAATATACCCCGCATTGGAGGGGTAATAACCTTAAAAGGCACATTTCTCGTCGTGAGACGAGATGGATATATGACCTCCAGTGTTATAGTCCTTTGGGCTTTAACATTGAGTGGGGTATAAATTGCTTTATTGACAATAGCTAAATCCCAAACATTGGATACTTTTTTGTATACACATTTTTACTCTTTCTGTGGTTTTCTTGTAAATTCCAAATATTGATTATTTTTTTGAGAATAGATCTTTTAGTTAATTTTTAATTTTTAATATTATATAGATTTAATAATGGTGAATTTATAATGTCCCTTTGTTGTACCAATTTATAGTCTGAATTTTATATTCTGAATTTGTATGTTCCGAAGTTGTTGGGAATAATACATGTATATATATGGATTTTTTATATATATCCATTATTTATAAGAGCGAGTACTAAGGATGATCAAGTCCGGAGTGTCCAAATGGTGTTTAATATCATGCATTTGAACTTTTTGATCTTTATTGATATATATATATATATATATATATATATATATATATATATATATATATATATATATATATATATGCGTATTTTGATATGTGTATATATATATATATATATATATATATATACATATATGTAGTTTTCTCATTTTTTATATATATTTTTTATATTTTTTTAACTTATTTTTTTCTTTTAAATCTTTTTGGGACTTTTTAACATGTTTTAATAAAATAATGAATTTTTTTATGAATTAAATCATATTTTCCATACTGTTTGAAGATAACTTGAATGTGATCAAATAGGTGACACTGATGGGAATGAGCTAATTGTTAATTTCCGGTGTCTATCCTGCCCGACAAGTGTTTGAGCGTAGTGTGCTGACGTCAAGGTATGATCTCCGTTCCCAGTTGATGCCTTCTATGGGGAAGTTTTTCCCTTCTGATGGTCCGTCTGCAGCGGGTGGATTATCCCTTTTGGTAAGAACATCACAGGTGGATCGTGAACTTGCCGGCAGGCTGATGCACAAGCGCTTTTGATCTCTATCATGTGAGATCCTACAAATCTGGTAAGCAGTTTGTGATTTTACATCTTATATCAGAATGTTGGAACACTGTATCAAGTGAAGGACAGATGCTTCTTTGGAACTCAGAGATTAACATATGGACTTTTTATGGTTTAATACATCTGTTTATAGATTTTTTATAATCTAACACATTTTTCATATTTTTTAATTTTCACATTGAAGGATTCTTTTTTGATAAGTTTTGGCACTACGAAGTTTGTATTATTTTGTATGCACAGAATTATTTATATTTTTTCATATATGTGTTTTTTGTTTGCGCGCTCTTTTTTCTTTTTCCATTTATCCTGAGCTTTTGGTATTTAAGCTATCAGAGCTGCTGCATACAGTCACGTCACTTTTAGTTTTTCTTAGGTTAGCGCAAATATTCTCTCTTTTATACATTGTGTGACAAATGCTACCAGGACAAAGAAAGGGTAAATTCACCTAACCAGGATACAAATAGCAATAAAAAACTCACATGGGTTCTAATTGTTCTGTAACCCATCTAAAAAAAAATTTAAAAAATTGGCCATAGATACATTTTAAAGCATGTAGAGGGTTATAGGGCTTCTCTACTGAACGATATCTTTATTCTGGTGTCTTGGCTATTACTTCGCACAATTCTGAGATTTAACTAAAACATACCATGAACTTATCTGGACCTTGTTCCTTCAAATAACATAGTTTACAAGTGATGTGAACTTGAAGTAGTCTCCTCTATTTTCGCCTACACATAATGGAATAAAGAAATAACTAGACACAGGGGCAGTTCTTACCCAATGACCTCTGCTGAAGTGAATAGATTGTTTTGGTGTAGGACACAAGTCATTTGTCAAAGATGATTAAGCAAAATGGAGAACAATGACCTCCTCAATTATAGCTTCCTTTTGTTCACCGATAGCTTCAATTATAAGGTAAGTGGATTCCAACATTTGCTGGTCTAGTCCAAACAAGATGTTTCAGAAGATCACCTTTTGCACTTTCATATGTCACTAAGAATGTCAATGAGTTGTCAGATTTTAAGTAGCATTTTCCTTAACGTCAAAGGGTTCTGTCCTACTTCAAGCTTTTCTAAGTATACTGGTGTTAGGGCAAAGAGTGCAGAACATCAGTGAAAAGAGTTGCTTATTTTATTTATTTTATTTTATTTTATTTTACCATTTTACCAGGCTCATATAAAAATATCAAAAAGGGTTTGCTTAGACATTGGGTGATAGCTGCAAGATTAGTTATTCCGCGCCATTGGCGATCAACACAATCCCCTTCAGTGAATGAATGGGTAGTGGAAATGGATCATACTGAGAAGATGGAGACCCTCCTGGCATATAAATTGGACATACTTGAAAAATTTTGGCAGATATGGGCCCCCTGGAGGGCCTTCAGGGAATCAACAGGAAACTAAAGGTTTAAGCAGTAACTAGAATAGAACCTAAATATGATCTAATAGGGCTTCAATACAGGATGTATATATGTCAAAGCAAGGGAAAGGGAAAGGAATATTTTGGGGTTTTTTTTGTTTTTTTTTGTTTTGTTTGGGTTTGTTTATGTTAGTTTGTATAATGTATTTGTAAGATATTTTGGTGGTATGACAATACCATTAAAGTATGTATATATGTTATTTGTCTAATAATTTTTCAAAAAAACTAAGAATGAATGAAAAGAGTTGCTTGTTATTTTCAAGGCTGTAAAGCCTGGTACACACTAGTAGTTTTTTTCTCGATTAACCCAGTGGGGTGAACGAAAAAAAAACTGAAGAGCTCAGAAGGGGCCACTGTACTAACAATCTGATGTTAATACAGTGATCTCCCTGCTGAACAATTGTGTTCTGACAGGGGGATGGCACCCCAGCCAGAACACTCCGGTCAGCGCTCTCAGCCATTGGCTGGCTTCTGTTGAACCAGCTGCCGTACACCCGGACCGAATGTCGGGCGGTTTCTGTTGACCTGACCGATGCCGCCCGATATTCGGCCCATGTGTACTAGGCTTAAGAAGCAGGATTCTGTCATTACACCTACTATATCTAGTGCACATTTTCAAAACATTTAAAGTTGGGTCAATGTAAGGTCTTGTTTTTACAATCTACCCACATATTTGGCCAAAACCATTTTTTATATCCATGGCCCAAAGTAGGCAGTGATTTTTTTTTCTTTGGGTAGAGTAGGGAAGGGTTAAAACCTTTTCCAATTTATTGTCTGCTGTCTGTGTGCCATTGGGTAATTTTCCTACACTTCACAGACACAACAGGAAATTGGAGTGCCTGTCCCTCTTAGACAGTTATCCTCAGAACAGGTTTCCCCAATAGAATATTTTCCATTACTTCTTGTTCTAGGGAGAACTCTAAAATGTTGGCTTTATCCTCACTTATTTAGTTCATTCATTCTCATATTCAGTGACAATGGCCAGTACAAATAGAGAGGTGGATCTCCTTAACATGGACACAGACAGCAACAGAAACATCAAAGAGGGTCAACGCAGTTAGCACTTCTGCCTTGAGGTCAAACCTGTGTGGGTTTGCTTCCATACTCCAAAGACGAGCTGGTAGGCTAATTGGTTCCTGCCTAAATTTGCCTGAGTATGTGTGCATCTGAGAGAGAGACCTTAGATTGTAAGCTCCCTGAAGGCAAGGACAAATGTGAATGAATAGTATGCAAAGTGCTGCCTAAATTGATGGTGCCATATACAGTAAATACCTATGAAAAATAAACAATCCTTCCACACTCTATTTAAACTTAAAAAAAGGTCTTGTCTAGAATTAAACTTTAACCCATTAATGTGGTTCGGCTCTTTGTATTATGTGATCACTGTGATTTGCCCTCACATCGGTCACATCATAAGGAACCCACAAAGCTGGCTCCTGATTAGAGGCATTGACCAAGAGCTGTCAGTGGAAGCTTGGTCAGTGTGCTGGGAGCGAAATCTCAGCACACAAACCTCATGCCGATGTGGACGCATATATATGACAGCTGGCTCACCTTTTTTGCTGCGTTACACCATCAGCAAGACGTTAAGGTAGAAAAAAGCCCTAGACAAGGTGGCAGCTTTCCCCACCCCCATTCCTTTGTTTGGCATTAATAAGGGTTGCTATAGACATATGGAAAGCCTCCCCTTTTTGCAATGTCTGTAGTTTCATGGCCCATCCCAGGAGACATCAACTGTTTACGAACGTATCCTCCATTGTGAGGCAACAACTGCACGACTTTGACCAATTGAGATATCTGTCTGGTTTAGTGCACATGTATGAAAGTTGTAGCTGGGCCCCCTTGGCATCCACTGGGCCCTAGGGTTCTGTTAATGTTGCCCTGTAGACTATCCAACTCTAAACAGCATGCCAAAACACTGCAAATTCTAGTGTTTGGCTTGGCTACAATAAAAGCAATCATGAAAAGCTTCTTCTTACACGATACCTTTAGCTCTCACATGAGGTTTCTGTCCAGTCTGCTCCATTTAAAACACCCAGCAAAGTACTGTAAAGTTTGCACAACAGTTGCTGATACTTTTCTTCTCACTGTGGTTTGAATACATTTAAACTGAGCTGAGTTTGCAGATTATGTTTCATATTCATAGAGTGTAGTCTGAGCTTTTACACGCCCAGAGGCAATGTGATCATTTTTACATTTAACTTCACACAGCTGGAGCCAAGCGCATCTCCCAGAGCACAACGCACAGCCTGGCTCCTGCGCTCACAACCAAATGACTGCTTTTCATCCTGGAGATGTAAGAGGGAAGAATATAATGACTGCAGACCTGGATATTTAGAGGACAAAACTTCAACTCAGCAGAAGTCTCCCTTCGCATATACTTGAATTTGTTAAACAAACGAGGAGCAGAGCTCTTAAAACTGACATTGCTTTCTCGACAAATTTCATATTGTAAGTCGGGACCATCAAGACAACAAGTTTTTTAAAAAAGAGCAACTTTTGTCAGTCTTGTTATTTTTTGCAGCCAAAGTGATACCAAAGTATTACCAAAGACAAAACTTGTTTTTGTAGCTTGGGATAGAGTGAAGAGGGATTAGTATGCTTGTCAATTTTTTTTTTTTGCTGTCTGTGCCCCCATTAGAGAGACTTACCCTCTCTATTTGTCCTGTTTACCATTATCACCGAAAGTAAAAGTCACATACAGTTCTGGACATGTGTTTCTATGGCTGCATTCTCATCCATATACTTCAATGCAGTGCCTTTAAAAAAGCCCTGTGCATGGAAGCATGCATTAAGGCAAAGCACATCATGCAAAGTACATATGAACATTGCAATATTCGCTGGTCATTAATCAAGGTTCACTAGGCTGACGTATGATTGGTTGGAACCTGCTATTGTACTTTGAACATTGGCTGAGTTCTTTGGATTGTTTCATTGAATAGCCCTATTTATCTGCAGTATGGTGACCCAATTGTTTAAATGTAAATCAGAGACACATTAATATGTCGTGGGGCACTATGGGGTTGATTTACTAAAGGCAAAAAGACTGTGCACTTTGCAAAGTGCAGTTGCACTCTGCAAGTGCACTTGCTCCAGAGCTTAGTAAATGAGCAGAAGCTCTGCTGATGTCCACCATCCAATTGTTCAAGCAAAAATGCATTTTTTTTAAAAGTTTTCCTTACACGTGATTGGGTACTCTCTGCAAAGTGAAGCCTTACCTCATTTACTAAGCTCCAGAGCAACTGCACTTGCAGAGGGCACAGTATCTTTGCCTTTAGTAAATCAAACCCAATGTGTGGTGCAAACAGTATGCTAATGTGCACTCAAATGCATTTTACATCAACCCCTGAGTTCTCATCATACAGCCTTATCCTGTTCAATGCATCAATTTTACCACAATAAATGTGGTAATATATAAATATGGAGATTTCTCTTGGTGCACGCTTGTTCTGCAGTCAATCTTCTATGTTCTTGCATGTATTACTGGTGCTAGCAGTGGTGTATGTAATACAATATTTTTTGCCAGTATAACATCATTGGATGAAAGGATTGTGGTTGACCTTGAGGTTTAGAGTTAGATTCAAGAGTTAGATTGAGGACTAGGGTTCATTCTAGAGGTGAGATTGAGGTTATGAGTTACATATAGTAGTTGGGTTGAGATCACATGTTAGATGTAGCCCTAGGGTTCAGGTTTTAGTTAGCTTGAAAGGTTGATCTGTGGTTCAGGGTTAGGTTTTGAGTATGTGTTGAAGTTAATTTGTGAGTTTGTGGGTTTGCGAATAGAACCAAGAGTCTTCACATCATAAATTCACTGCAGATAAAGTCACCAACACCGAAGGCAGAATAGTTTGAGGGGACTTTATATAAAATAATTTCTAGTTTTAATATGCTTTACTTACTGTATCTATTGTACATTCATATCATATTCGTACATGTCGAACATGTTGTATTTTTTTAGTTATATGTAACTATTTTACTTTTTTTGCTAGTTTTTAGTTCTGGAATCTGAAGTCTGAAACCGTTAATCATCCAACCTGATATAAGCCACAGGTAGAAAATCAGATAAGGAATCATGCACATTGGTTACAACCATGTAGACTGTGGGGTATTTTGATGGGTGAAGTTAAAAATCATTGCAGAAATGCAAGCTCAGAGAGTCTAAGTGTTCCAAGATAGACAGGTAATCGGCAGCCAGAGAAATCAGGGTATGACCAGCCCAAACTATTTTTGGATAGAGTGTAGAAGCACTAGAACCTCTGTTTTTACAGCGATCTCAGGATCTATTAGAAACATATACCTCACTCCCTGTCCTGGTTATCTGGTGGTGACAGGAAGGGTAAATCTCTAACATCAACACAGACAAATATAAAAACTCTTCTTTCTGGTGCCAACATGGCAGCATACATGTGGTAGTATGCTGCCATGGATTGGTTCAAGGAAAGGAAAAATATGGTAAGTATTTGATATAATTTTCCACTTTCCTGGCACCAATCCATGGCAGCATACTACCACACGTATGCTACCAAGGATTGGCACCAGGAAGGGGAAATTATGGTAAGTATTTGATTGCAATTTTCAGTTTTCCTGTCACAAACATGGCAGCATACTACCACATGTATACTGCTATGGATTGGTACTAGGAAAGGAAATTTATGATAAGTATTTGACACATTTTTCAGTTTTTCAGTAGGGAAAGGCAAGAACCCTTATAGGCTTTTTATTGCTGTCTATGTCCCAGTTATAGATTTTCCTCACCTCCAATTTGGACTGCTGTGGCTAGGACAGAAGTGAAGAAGAAACTCTCTCATTGAGCATCAGATAGCAATAAAAACAGAACTGATGTTCTAACCCTTCCCCACTCTATACAAAACTCAAGCCAAAGGTTTGGGCTAGACATATTTCTTAATACAGCAGAGAGAACCGTAATCAGGGACATCCGGCAAAAAAACAAAAAACAAAGCTTCAGCAGGCTATGCACCTTGTTTTTTTATGTATGATTAGAGTGCTCCTTTAATTTTTTCCAGTTCTTATGGAGCACTTTGATTTTGGAGGACATACCAATCACTATAGAAGCCCATGCAGCTGCTGCAGGGCCTAGAGTGGAAGTGGACCCTATTAGGATGGCTGTTGCGGCAGTTTAGGGCCTGTTTACAACAGGCGAGTTTGGATGCATTCAGAAACACATTCCAAATGCATAGACTGCATTCTTTTGTGAATGGACCCTTAAGCCCCAATTACATGTGTAGATGTCCCCCTGCGTGGAGATGCTGTCAATCAGCTCTCCTCGCCACACACTCAGTGTGAGGCGAGGAGTGCCGATTACCAGCATCTCCGTGTTTACATGTGACCAGCTGTGATTGGACAAAGCTGATCACATGGTTAAAGAGCCGCGGTCGTGTCCTAGCAACAGGGAGCGCGAGAGCGGCTGTTCTGGGACGTCGTCATATGGCGTGTCCCAGAACAAGAGCCGTACCGCCCCGCCATTATTTGACAGTGGAAGGGCGGCAACTAGTTAAAGAGGTCTGTATAAGGCCTCATGCACACTGGATGTTATAATAACGTTATAAAAATTCTAGTAGCTTTGCAGTGAGTTTTTCAACGGTTTCAACGTTTCTGCAATAGCGATTTTTGTGTTTTTCAGCGTTAGCGTATTTTAAAGTTTTTTTTATTTTTCCAATGCATCAGAAACAATAAAAACAATAAAAAATGTTGGTGAGCCGCGTTTTTGAGCATTTATCAGCGTTTTTGGTTGTTTTTAGGTGTTTTTTGACGTTAGTGTGTTTTTACAGCTGAAAAACTTGAAACTCAAAACTCCTCTCAGAACCCACTAGTTGATAACAGCCTATGTGTGCATGGACACATAGGATAACATGCTGGAGAGTTTATTGACTGTAGGAAAAAACGTCTGAAGCCAAAAACAGCAGCATCCAAAAATGTCCAGTGTGCATGAGGCCTAAGTGTACACTTGTGTCAATGCAATTGTTTCATCTGCATTTTTAAAACCTTACAAATGCCTGTTAACGCTCTGTCTCAATTAGGACTCGTTCACACTATCGATTGAATGAGCTTTTACTGCTTCCAACTGCTACCCCCTTTAGCTGCAAAAGCAGCAGCCTGGGGTGTACATATGCCATGGCTGCAATGCTTTGTACGCGGTTGCAGCACACTAGTGCGAGATCAAGGAGGTGAGAAGGAGATAAAATTCCTTCTCATCACCTGCAAATGCTCTCTGAAGAGCAATTTGAACACAGATCACTCATCAGAGAGAAGACAAAGAGAGATTTGTTACCCTGAGATACAGACTTTAAAGGCACTTGTATTCATATAATAATCAAAATAAAGTAGATAACTCAATTATTACACATAATTGAAATAGGTTACTCGGAGTCTACAAGATCACAAACAACTGATGGTATATCAACTGTAACATAGTAATGATAAAGACAGATATCTTTCATCTGACGCGTTTCAAAGCCTGTAAAAACATCTCCTTCTTCAGAGGTGTAGAAGACATCAAATCTAGTCATTTCAGTCGTGTGTCTGCAGACACTCCATGTGAATCTAAAAACATGAACATGCAACACTGCCACAGAGAACGGCTGCTCGCTTCATCCCCATCAGGTGTCCTAGTAAGTCCAATTGTGGATACAAGTAACACAAAAATATACAAGTAGGTCTGGGGAGCATCAAGAGATTCCCCTATATATGGGAAGTTCAGAGTCACTGAGGCCTATAGATGGAATCCCAGATCAAATTGGTATTTCCATTAGGTCATGGCTTCTTACAAACAGGCAACACTCTCTCAGATATGGATGGATGAAGCGAGCAGCCGTTCTCTCTGGCAGTGTTGCATGTTCTTGTTTTTAATTCACATGGAGTGTCTGCAGACACACCTCCATTCTAGCCTCAAATCACACACAGAGTGGTACAGGTTTTGCTCAAGAATATCCCTGTATTTAGCACCATCCATCTTTCCCTCAACTCTGACCAGTTTCCCAGTCCCGACTGCTGAAAAACATCCCTACAGCATGATGCTGCCACCACCATGTTTCACTGTGGGGATGGTGTTCTTTGGGTGATGTGATGTGTTGGGTTTGCGCCAGACATAGCATTTTCTTTGATGGCCAAAACATTTTAGACTCATCAGACCAGAGCACCATCCTCCATACATTTTGGGAGTCTCCCACATGCCTTTTCACAAACTCAAAATGTGCCATTTTGGTTTTTTTGCTGAAAGCAATGGCTTTCTTCTGGCTACTCTGCCATAAAGCCCAACTCTATGGAGCGTACAGCTTATTGTCGTCCTATATACAGATACTCCAGTCTCTGCTGTGGAACTCTGCAGCTCCTCCAGGGTTACCTTATGTCTCCATGCTGCCTCTCTGATTAACCACTTCAGCCCCGGAAGGATTTACCCCCTTCCTGACCAGAGCACTTTTTACAATTCGGCACTGCGTCGCTTTAACTGCTAATTGCGCGGACATGCAATGCTCTACCCAAACGAAATTTGCGTCCTTTTCTTCCCACAAATAGAGCTTTCTTTTTATAGTATTTGATCACCTCTGCTGTTTTTATTTTTTGCGCTATAAACGGAAAAAGACTGAAAATTTTGAAAAAAAATGATATTTTCTACTTTTTGTTATAAAAAAAATCCAATAAACTAAATTTTAGTCATACATTTAGGCCAAAATGTATTCGACCACATGTCTTTGGTAAAAAAAATGTCAATAAGCGTATATTTATTGGTTTGCGCAAAAGTTATAGCGTCTACAAACTAGGGTACATTTTCTGTAATTTACACAGCTTTTAGTTTCTGACTGCCTATGTCATTTCTTGAGGTGCTAAAATGGCAGGGCAGTACAAAACCCCCCCAAATGACCCCATTTTGGAAAGTAGGCACCCCAAGGAAATTGCTGAGAGGCATGTTGAGCCCATTGAATATTTATTTTTTTTGTCCCAAGTGATTGAATAATGACAAAAAAAAGAAAAAAAAAAAATTACAAAAAGTTGTCACTAAATGATATATTGCTCACACAGGCCATGGGCATATGTGGAATTGCACCCCAAAATACATTCAGCTGCTTCTCCTGAGTACGGGGATACCACATGTGTGGCACTTTTTGGGAGCCTAGCCGCGTACGGGGCATACATTTTTGATTTTACTCCTCACTACCTATCACAGTTTTGAAGGCCATAAAATGCCAAGATGGCACAAACCCCCCCCAAATGACCCCATTTTGGAAAGTAGACACCCCAAGCTATTTGCTGAGAGGCATGGTGAGTATTTTGCAGCTCTCATTTGTTTTTGAAAATGAAGAAAGACCAGAAAAATTTTTTTTTTTCTTTTTTCAATTTTCAAAACTTTGTGACAAAAAGGGGTCATTTGGGGGGGGGTTGAACTGTCCTGGCATTTTATGCACAACATTTAGAAGCTTATGTCACACATCACCCACTCTTCTAACCACTTGAAGACAAAGCCCTTTCTGACACTTTTTGATTACATGAAAAAATTATTTTTTTTTGCAAGAAAATTACTTTGAACCCCCAAACATTATATATTATTTTAAAGCAAATGCCCTACAGATTAAAATGGTGGGTGTTTCATTTTTTTTTTTTCACACAGTATTTGCGCAGCGATTTTCAAACGCATTTTTTGGGGAAAAAACACACTTTTTAAAATTTTAATGCACTAAAACACACTATATTGCCCAAATGTTTGATGAAATAAAAAAGATGATCTTAGGCCGAGTACATGGATACCAAACATGACATGCTTTAAAATTGCGCACAAACGTGCAGTGGCAACAAAATTAATACATTTTTAAAAGCCTTTAAAAGCCTTTACAGGTTACCACTTTAGATTTACAGAGGAGGTCTACTGCTAAAATTACTGCCCTCAATCTGACCTTCGCGGTGATACCTCACATGCATGGTGCAATTGCTGTTTACATTTGACGCCAGACCGCCGCTTGCGTTCGCCTTAGCGCGAGAGCAGGGGGGACAGGGGTGCTTTTTATTTATTTATTTTTTTTCTTTATTTTTTTTTGCTTTTTTATCTTATTTTTAAACTGTTCCTTTCATTTTTTTTTTTAAATCATTTTTATTGTTATCTCAGGGAATGTAAATATCCCCTATGATAGCAATAGGTAGTGACAGGTACTCTTTTTTGAAAAAATTGGGGTCTATTAGACCCTAGATCTCTCCTCTGCCCTCAAAGCATCTGACCAAACAAGATCGGTGTGATAAAATGCTTCCCCAATTTCCCAATGGCGCTATTTACATCCGGCGAAATCTAAGTCATAAAATGCTCGTAGCTTCCGGTTTCTTAGGTCATAGAGATGTTTGGAGCCACTCTGGTCTCTGATCAGCTCTATGGTCAGCTGGCTGAATCACCGGCTGCATTCTCAGGTTCCCTGTTGAGACAGGAGAGCCAGAGAAAAACACGGAAGATGGTGGGGGGGGCATTCCCTCCCACTGCTTGTAAAAGCAGTCTAGAGGCTAATTAGCCGCTAGGATTGCTTTTACATGAAAGCCGACCGCTGGCTAAAAAGAATGATACCAAGATGATACCTAAACCTGCAGGCATCATTCTGGTATAACCACTCAAAGTCGTGAATGGCGTACCTGAAGACAAAAAAATGGTTAACAATAAAGCACAGTAAACGGTAAAGTATATAAAATTGCATACCTGAAAAGCAAACATGATAAAACATAATAACAATAAAACATTGCAGAATAAAATACAGTAAAAAAGAGCAGAACAATAGAGAGAGAATAGAGAGAGAGAGAACAATAAAACGACAACTATTTTTTTTAATTTTTGTTTGTGTTTTTTTTTTTTTTACACTTTTTTTTTGTAACTGTAACTTTTATAACTGTAACCGGTTCCAGGTTCGAGTCTCTCAAAATGCGATGGCATCTTGGGAGACCCTGTGAAAGTGTGTCCTAGTCTGTGCAATGCTGTACCCTACGCTAATACTCAACTAGTGTATGGTAGCGTTCAAAACATTCACCAATGCAAAGACCAGGATTGTCAGGACAGGAGGGACAATAATAGCGGGCGTCACGTCTATATCCGCGCTTGCTGCAGACACAACATCTTTTTTGGGGGGGTTTGTTGGGTAGGGGTACTCGGGAGGATATATAAATGCCTCTCATGCAGCCGACTGCATTTGGTTGGGGATGTGAATGGGGGAAGTAGAACTAGATGTGTACCTCAAAATGGGATTTTAAGGGCAATGCAGAAATTGGCAGTGTTGAATTATAATTAAAAAGAAGTTTATTGATACAAAAACGAATAGGATATACATGAACATACACATTGATCTATAGTTATAAAAACATCAGATATATGGAAACATATGATGCATCCTACTGCTAGTTACAAGTACCACCCCCGATAGGTGTGATGGCGTCCTGATAGCAGATTTCCAACGCGTTTCAACTTATTGTAAGGATAAAGTCTTCCTCAGGGAGGGACTGCATCACATTCTAAAATTTTAAGTAACAGCATGATTATTGGTATATACTTAAATATTTGTTTGTTACCTATATCTACAGAAATCGCATTACAGCAAAAAAAAGTATTATATGCGACTTACATTTGCGACTACAGAAATCGCATTACAACAGAAAAGTATTATATGCGACTTACATTTGCATTTAACTGTGAAAAATCGCTTTCCCAGTGCTGGCAGGGGTCCTAAAAAATATATATTATATATTATATATAGTACGGGGAAGTACGGGCGCTGCAGAAGCGGTGGGTTCCCAATTAGGATTGGCGAATGCAGCAGGAAGGGCACTATGGGCACGACGGGCCTGTGTTTGTCTTTTTGGTGGCAGCGGGACACTACTTGTGCTTGCCACCTCACCAGCTTGAACTGCACTTATGGGACTCGCCACGTCACCAAGTGTTACTGCAGTGCTGGTTTGACTACGACCGGGGTGTACTACGCCGCTGGTGCTTGCCAGTTCACCAAAACGCTACAAAAAAAAGTGTCAGTGATCGATCGATACTGCACTTGGGTGGGCTGGACTGGGCTGGGCCGGGCGGAGGGGCAAAACGCAGGTGCTAGCAGGTATCTGGGCTGATCCCGCTAACACTGCATTTTTGGGAACCCTAAACTGCTGGGGACGCTAGTATATATCTGATCGGATCAGATATTGATGCGTTCAGATACTATACCACTAAGGGAGGTGTACGGTGCGTGTACGGTGCGTGCGTGGGTGTTCGCGGTACTGGCGCTAATCTGATGCTGCCTAGGGCGACGCATATCACCGCCAGGCGATCAGGGGGCTAAACCTTTATTCGGTAATAAACGGCGGGTGCCCTGACACTATAAAAAATAAACGAACTAACCAGCGTCACCCGTAACGGTTATACGGTGATCAGTGGTGAAAGGGTTAACTAGGGGCCATCAAGGGGTTAAAACATTTATTAGATAGTATATGGGGGTCCCTGTCGCTATAAAACACTGACGGCGAACCTAAATATTTACGTCCCTAACTAGCGTCACCAGCGACACTAATACAGCGATCAGAAAAATGATCGCTTAGCGACACTGGCGACAGGGGGTGATCAAGGGGTTAAAACTTTATTAGGGGGGTAAGGGGGGTACCCTAGACCTACAGGGGGCTAAACCTTTATTCGGTAATAAACGGCGGGTGCCCTGACACTATAAAAAATAAACGAACTAACCAGCGTCACCCGTAACGGTTATACGGTGATCAGTGGTGAAAGGGTTAACTAGGGGGCAATCAAGGGGTTAAAACATTTATTAGGTAGTATATGGGGGTCCCTGTCGCTATAAAACACTGACGGCGAACCTAAATATTTACGTCCCTAACTAGCGTCACCAGCGACACCAATACAGCGATCAGAAAAATGATCGCTTAGCGACACTGGTGAGGGGGGGTGATCAAGGGTTTAAAACTTTATTAGAGGGGGTAAGGGGGTACCCTAGACCTACAGGGGGCTAATACTAACTGTCCCACCACTGCTAACTGTCACAAACTGACACTATGCAGTAATCAGGAAAAAAAAAAAAAAAAACCTGCTTGGTGTCAGTTTGTGACAGGGGGGGGGGTGATTGGGGGGGGATTGGGGGGCGATCGGGGGGGGGGATCGGGGGTGTAAGGTATGCCTGGCATGTTCTACTGTGTGTGTGTGTGTGTGTGTTTGGTGCACTTACATGTCATCTCTCCTCGGCGCTGGAACGGAAACTGCCAGACCGAGGAGAGATGACATCACATCCTCTGCCTCTGTGTACTATACAGAGGCAGGGGATGTTTCTCATTGGCTGGGAGCGATCGCGAGGGGGGGGCCACGATCGGATGGCCTCCCCCTCATCTGTCATCGCTCCCAACCAAATGCCGACCGCAGCTGGCACCGGGGGGGGGGGGTCCGATCAGACCCCCCACCCGCGGGAAGGCAATCACGTTTCAGGTACGTGATTTTGCCTGCCCGTGCCGCTCTGCTCACATATATAGGCGTGAGGCGGTCGGCAAGTGGTTAATGCCCTCCTTGCCCAGTCCGTGAGTTTTGGTGTGCGGCCGACTCTTGGCAGATTTGCTGTTGTGCCATGTTCTTTCCATTTGGTTATGATAGATTTGATGGTGCTCCCAGGGATCATCAATAAAATGGATATTTTTTTATAACCTAACCCTGACTTGTACTTCTCAACAACATTGTCCCTTACTTGTTTGGAGAGTTCCTTAGTCTTCATGGCAGTGTTTGGTTAGTGGTGCCTCTTGCTTAAGTGTTGCAGCCTCTGGGGACTTTCAAAATGGTGTGTATATGTCATGACAGGTCATGTGACACTTAGATTGCACACAGGTGGACATCGTTTCACTAATTATGTGACTTCTGAAGGCAATTGGTTGCACCAGAGCTTTTTATGGGCTTCATAACAAAGGGGGTGAATACATACGCACATGCCAATTATCTGTTTTTTACTTCTGAAAAAATAGTTTTTTGTATATATGTATCTAAATTTACTTCACCAACTTAGACTATTGTGTTCTGATCAATCACATATAATTCAGATTAAAAAATCATAACAAAGGGGGTGAATACATACGCACATGCCAATTATCTGTTTTTTTTACTTTTGAAAAAATAGTTTTATGTATATATTTTTCTAAATTTACTTCACCAACTTAGACTATTGTGTTCTGATCCATCACATATAATTCAGATTAAAAAAACATTGAACTTAAGGCTGTAATATAACAAAATAGGTAAAAAGCGAAGGGGGTGAATACTTTTGCAAGGCACTGTATGTCAATAATGCATCTAATAAGTGTTAATGGACATCCATTGTATTTAAAATTTCAAAGCACATCTAAACAAACCCTTATATTATTGCTACATAACTTTTTTTTTTCTTTTTACTGACTACTCCACCACTTCTTTCAGCACTTTTGTGCTGTGGCTGTTAAAGGGGTGGGAGGGTGTAGAATTTTCATTGAGGGTATGAGATATGACATGCTGAAAAAGACCGGTGGATTGAAATTTTGCTACGGGGTCCCATGATCTGTAGCTCTGCCTCTGTTAGTGGCCCTTTAATAGGCACAGCTATCTGCAAGCTACCTATGCCGCTGAAGGGTTCATGCATTTGAAATAGCTCGGGGGAATTTTTCAAACCATTTGTAAAAGAAATGAAAGCACTTGGACTTGTGGTTTATCTCTGTCAGGGAATAAAAGGAACATCCCAGGGGATCCGCTACACACAAAAGACATCATTGTGCCTCTGCTGGACCGTGCTCCGCTCAGATCAGCAGGCTCTGCGCACGACATGTACCGCTATTCTATACGGTTTCTTATCTCTGCAATTTAAAGCAGAATTTTGAAATGGCAAGCTTTTCCCGTGCATGGAAATCACTTCCATGATCTCCTTGTTCTTTTCACATTCTGGTCTATAAAATGTATCTGAAAGTGTTACAGCTCAGAGACATGATATACCCATTCTGTGAGCTGCTTCCCTATAGAAACGAATATTTATGAAGAATGGATCAAACTCAAGCCTTAGGAGCTAACTAGATTCACAGTTTTTGTGAATATATGTCACAGCAAGAACAACAAAAAAGGATGCAGTGTTTGAAATAAAGTAGAATATCTGGAACGGAAATCTAAAGTTGCACTTCCTTCTCTACCTTAAAATAAAATGTTAAAATAGACTTTGCATGTTCATGCAGGATCCACTTACTTTACCACCCAACACATGGAAACACCAAGAGAGGGCTATAAAAAAAAAAAAATACTTACAACACCCTCCAACTTCTGACCACCAGCTCTAGGCGTAGGTGACCTCACTGGGTTTCACAGAAGGATTCTGAGAAAGTGAGGATCTCACATCTCAAGATACTCCAGCACTGAATAGGAGACCATTTCTACAAGATTTTGTGATCCTCGCCTATCCCAAGATCCCACCGTGAAGCTCAGTGACACCAACCCTTGCCTACAAGAAGCGGCCGGACATTATAGTGTAAGATAATAATTACATTTTTTTCCCAATGTTTTATTTGCTCATTGCTTTCAGTTAGTTAGGCTACAAGATAAGCGGATCTTACATGATCAAGTTCTTTTTTAAAATAGAACTCCAGGCAGATATACTGTAGAATACACAAATGAACACACGTCCCCATGAAATGCTTTTTTTAAAAGCAGGACTTGACTCAAAAACTGATTTCCTGTTGGTTTGCTCCCACCCTCCAGACTGTAACTGAGATACAGGCTTTTTTTTGGGGGGGGGGGGGCAGTACCAATTCCCACATCCACAATCTTTACCTAAGTGAGGATAACACCCTTGTCCCACCCTGCCCCTGCCCCTTCAGCAGCCTACTGGGAAACATCACATGGTCCAGGAGGCTGCAAGAACACTTAAGCCGCGTACACACGGTCGGACTTTTCGTCTACAAAAGTCCAACGGACGCTGACGGACTAAAGCTGGCTGGTAATCCGATCGTGTGTGGGCTTCTCCGGACTTTCAACTGACTTTTTTAGCCTTAAATCCGACGTACTTTAGATTTGAAACATGCTTCAAATCTTTCCGACGGACTCGAGTCCGGTCGAAAAATCCGCTCGTCTGTATGCTAGTCCGACGGACAAAAACCCACGCTAGGGCAGCTATTGGCTACTGGCTATGAACTTCCTTATTTTAGTCCGGTGTACGTCATCACGTAAGAATTCGACGGACTTTTGTGTGATCGTGTGTAGGCAAGTCTGTTCGTTAGAAAGTCCGCCGCAAGTCCGTCGAAAGTCCGCCAAAAGTCAGTCGAAAGTCTGTCGGACAGGCTGTCGGACTTTTGTAGCTGAAAAGTCCGACCGTGTGTACGCGGCATTACAAAGTGCTGCATGAGCTTGTATCCAAGATGGCAGCACCGGAGACCCACAGTGGTAAAAAGAACTGGCAGCGGGAGAACAGCACGAGACCCCAGGCACTGGTAAGTACCTGATTTTTTACAGTGTTTATAGCTGCCCACTTTAGAACTTTTGCCTTTCAGCACTAGGGTTGTTGATTTGAATCCCAACCACAGCACTACCTGCCTTGAGTTCGCATGTTCTCCCGATACCTGCCTAGATTTCCCCCGGGTACTCTGGTTTCCTACCACACTTCAATGACATGATGGTAGGTTAATTGGCTCCTGTCTAAATTGGCCCTAGTATGTGTAGGTATGGATGTTAGTTAGGGACCTTAGATTGTAAGCTCCTTGAGGGCTATGATGTCAATGTATAATAAATATGTAAAGCACTATGTAAATTGACGGCCCTATATAAGTACCTGTAATAAATAAACACAACACAAGCAGGGCAAGTGCCTGAATTTGACCTGGTATCAGCATCCGGGAGCCAATGTACAGCAGAGCTCAGTCTAGAAGAGATAAGGGAAGCATAAAGAGCCAATCAGCCTTGCTGCGATGCTCATATGCTGAGAAGGAGCTTTATGATAGGGGAAGAAAGATCAGCTACATAATTGCCACAAAAAAAAAAATGCCATACAAGGCTATCCTGTGTGGCACAGCTATGTACATCTCCAGACCTGATGGACAGACATACAAATACGTTTGCAGGTACAATAGCTCCAGTATATGTATTTCATCTGCATAGTTAGCTGTTTTCCTGAAATTCAGCTTTAAGATGAATATAGAAAATAGTTTGTAAAACTTCCCATAAAAAAACTAATGGTAAATTGACAGAGTTTGGTAATTTAAAGATAACTTATTACAATTTTAACTTACTGAAATAACTGAAAATCTTTTTAAAAATATTTTTTCTTTTCATTTTTTGTAGTATTTTATATCAGCGGTCCACATGCCTCCCTTTAGAAACCCCTGGAACATGGGAGAGTCAAAATGACTTCATTCAATTTAATTAAAAGAATCATACTCCTTCCTGGATAATTAATAAAGTCAAATGCAGCTGTAGAGCCGGAGTGATCAGTACATTTACTCCTCTAATTGACAATTTCTTTTTCCTCAAATACATTGCAGGTAAAAGAACGAGGACAGCCTGATTTCCTCCATGGTCAGAAAAGGTTATCCTGGTGTTCTGCGCTACTAACTTCCTGAGAAGGCATTTAATTAGATGTGACCCACATAAACAAGGAATTATCGAAATCAGCATTCTTCTAGCTCACATGATAAAGCGCTGTCTAATGTCCAGACTCTGATACTCAGCTACTGTTCTCATGGCAAAGTGTTATAAATGAGCGTATATATCATTTAAAGGATCCATCCACTCCGAGCTGAAAATGCAGACTATAATCGCAGCTGACATCTTATACGCTTTGGTGAGTCTCTAAAGAAGATTTTTCTGCCTCTACCCAGCAATGTGGAAAGAACCTTCCCAGTCAATTAACACCTTTACAAGTATTGTTATATTGGCCAAATACGGTGGTCACTTTCACTGTCCCCTGCATTCTTGGACCAAAAATTAAATGTAATAAACAAAAAAATATTTATCGGTTTTTAATTGCTGTATTTGTCCCTGCTGGGTAGATTTCTCCTCACTTACTGTGTGTTTGCGGGGACAGGAAGCAGGGTACATCAAGCAGTATTAAAAAATAGGATAGACGTCTAACCCTTTGTGTTGCTATGGCTATTTTAGCTATTTTTATAGCATAAATATATGGAATGAGGCATTTTGGTTATTGTGTATTGTTTTTAGAAGCTAGGTATCCCCTATTCATATGCTAATTAACTTTCTTGACTGGTTCATGGAGCTCATGCATCAGGAATTGATGTTGGCAGAAGAGAGGGGAAGGGAACAAAGGACTTGAACTCAACCATGTGCTGAAGACACAGAGAAGTCGTTTTGGAGAACTCTGAGAAGCAAGGAGTAGTCTGGAAGGAAGAGATCTTGGCTAGAAGGAAGATGACTCCATATCAACATAAGATCTAAGAAAGTCTGTGCAAGGAGGGAGCTTCACCTGGGGATAACACTAAATGTACAACCCAAGTTATGTAACTATTAGTGTATTTGCTATTGCATGCATTGTTCCACGCTCATTTGCTATAAAGGATACATAGTTTGTGCAATTGTATATTGTATGCATATTTTGTGATGATCTGTATGTCGTGTATTGTTTTTGTAAAATTGTAGCACCCTTCCCTACTCTATCCAATGCTATAAGAGCTTCTGTAGGTGGGGGTTATTTTGCTATGTTTATGAAGACTTGTTTTTCCACACCATGGCATAGCTCAGCCATTCCTAGGGTTCCTCTAGAGGTTACTAGGAGTTCCTTGAGCTGTAGTTGATTAATCTCCCATATGATGGTGCCTACATAATTCTGGGGCCAACATTACTTTGCAAAACCAAAAGCATGACACCAACTATCTTTTTATCTGTACGTAAAGGTGGCATTCTGATCACCACTGTAAAGGCTAAATTCTCCCTACTGACCAACAATGTTGACCCACTAATAAATTGGTTTTAGTAAAAGTTCCCAGAGAAAAAATATACATATATATTTTACGGTTTCCTCTGTAGTAAGGAAATTGAGAATGGTTGCTATAGTTATTAGTAGTTATTCACATCCAACTGGACTTCCCCTGTAATGCTGAAGGCATTATAAGGCTTGTCCAAGCCACTTCGTCACATCTAATGGGTATCAGGAAGATACTCCAGCATTTCTATATACACAGGTAGCACAGATGCCTAAATCCTATCCCCATGGAACGTGTCAAGGCAGATATTTTTCTGTGTTTGGTCATCAGATTCTAATTTTGCCTTCTAACCCATGCATTGGACAGCAAGCCTATCTACATTGTCCACAGTAGAGTTTAAGGCAGGGATCCTCAAACTATGGCCCTCCAGCAGTTGCGGAACTACACATCCCATGAGGCATTGTAAAACTCTGACATTTACAGACCTGGCTAGGCATGATGGGGATTGTAGTTCCTAAACAACTGGAGGGCCATAGTTTGAAGACATGAGAAAAGATGGTCTGCAACGCCTTACTTGCTCTTTAAAATCTTAAAAATGTATTGATTCTCCATAAAAGACAGCAGATGTAAATGCATTTCAGTCTTGTGGGCCTTGTTCACTACATAGTTTAAAGACCCCTGGTTTAGGGAATCCAGTGGCCATATAATCTAAAGAACAAGGGGCCAAAGTAAAATATTACTTTGGAGCTTTTATTTTTTTATAAGTTGATGACAGCATAGATGCTGATGGACCTTTGGCTTTTCATGTGTCTGCCTTAAAGTTGAACTCACTGTGCTGTACAAAGCCCATGCAGAGAGTAGAGCTGTGGGAGAAACCCAGCAGATCCTGTGTCTCCTACAGGTTGCCCACAATAAATTACTGCACACATCTATGAAATACACAAAGCACACCAAGATTCAAGGAAGAATACACACGTATTTAGAGAAAAGTGCTTATCCTGGAGATCTGTTTAAATACATAAAGCTTACAATACCTGTTTCCATGTCAGTGCAAGCCTAACAGCATCTGCTTCCTTCTGCATGATCAGATGCTCTCTGCCTTGGTGTATGCCAGCTTATATTCATTACACAAGCATGCTTTAGCCAAATTCTCCACCGTGGTACTAAACTTATATGATATTGTGGTACATACTATCATTATTATTTTTATTAGTATTTATATAGTGCCAACATTTTTATGCAAAGCTTTACATATATTGAACATTCACATCAGTCCCTGCCCTCAAGAAGCTTACAATCTAAAGACCCTATCTCACATTCACACATACTAGGGCCAATCTAGACAGAAGCCAATTAACCGGGGTACCTGGAGGCAAGAATGAGCCCACTATCAGTATTGCCATGAATCATAACCAGCACACATTACTGCCCATCATTATAAACATGCTACAAATATTCATCGGAAATACCCCAGCATACAGCAAACACTGTCACACCCATCAGTAGTCATACTGCTAATGACACAATTTCCATCGGTGATGCCAACACTATTTCAATGACAGAATGCCATTCATGCATATGGTCATCTCTTGTTTCTTATGCTTCCCAAAAACAAGGATAAACGTGATCAAATGAAACTGCCAAAATGCCTATTTTGTGCCACTCCCTGATTTAGTTTCACTTTGGTCTGACTTTTGCTGAATTTGGCAAACTCCAACAGCTATTATTCCGCTTTAAAAAGAAAGCTCCCTTAGCCATTCATACCAGGGGGTGCGCGTTATGCCCTATGCTGTTTACTTTTTTGACATGACATTTCATTCAACTCTAAGCAATGTGCTGCAGCATGCTGACCAAAAATGTGACCTGTCCTGGTGTTTTCTCAGCGCACACCAACACTGCGTATTCATGTGAACTGAAGCTATAGGACATAAGGCAAAATAATGTAAATGACCACTTATATAGAGCTAATACGTGCTTATATCAAAAATCAAGTAAATCTCATAACAAGTAAAACAAAACAAAATATCTTAAACGTGTCTATGCTTCTTTAAACTGTCCATGCAATAGAATTTCAAGTAATATCCAAAAAAAGTGCTCAGGGCTGTGCATATTTTCTCCAAAACATATTAATCCATCCGTGAATCCCATGTGTGATCCTGCACCTCCACACCAGAGAACTCACCAGATTACCAGGACCACCTCTATAAGGTAAGTTATTATTCGTTTACATTGCCACAAGCGATTCCACCTTCCAGGACCTCTCAAGCCAGAATTATCTCCTCTCTTCTACCCAGTATGTCTCTATAAATATTAGAAGTAACCATGGAGGAAACAAGGAAAGCCTCTATAGTGTAAAACTTTTTATCACTTTTGTTAAAACACCGTAATGCCTACTCACATAATTTAGTGCTTTTTCCTGCACAAAGGTTACAGCAGTATTGTATTCTATAGAATACCTGCTCCACAGGCCACCCATGTGAGTGGTTCTCCTATTCGGACCTGATTTCCGGGTGTATATACATCACTTCCGTGAGTACTGTCCGGGATGACATCACTTCCTGCTCTGTCCAACGCATTTCATCAACCTGACATTCTCAAGAGGCCCAAATTGCCCTGCCTATTCTTTGGGCAAATCTGCCCAATTGCCGTTAATGTCCACCAAGGCATGAGATGACAGAATGACAGGGGGTAATGCCTAGCCATGTCTAAAAAATTAAAGTTATAGTAACAAAGTAAAACAAAACCAGAGTGGAACACATGAGAAACCTTTATGGGTAATAAATTTAACATTGGACATCTTGTGAGGCATATTGATATTCAACTAAACAGTATGTACATATAATATATAAATATACACTATATTGCCAAACACATGCATTTGAACTTTGGCATCCCGGTCTTAGTCCGTAGGGTTCAATATTGAGTTGGCTCACCCTTTGCAGCTATAACAGCTTCAACTCTTCGGGGAAGGCTATCCACAAGGTTTAGGAGGGTGAAAATGGGAATGTTTGACCATTCTTCCAGAAGCGCATTTGTGAGGTCAGGCACTGATGTGGTGGAGAAGGCCTGGCTCACAGTCTCCGCTCTAATTCATACCAAAGGTGTTCTATCGGGTTGAGGTCAGGAATCTGTGCAGGCCAATCAAGTTCCTCCACCCCAAACTCGTTCATCCATGTCTTTGGACCTTGCTTTGTGCACTGGTCCAAATCATTATTGTGTCAGGTTGTTTTTCAGAAGTTGGGCTTGGCTCCTCAGTTCCAGTGAAGGAAACTCTTAAGACATCAGCATACTAAGACATGTTGGACAATTTCATGCTCCCAACTTTGTGGGAACAGTTTGAGGATGGTCCCTTCCTGTTCCAACATGACTGCGCACCAGTGCTCAAAGCAAGGTCCATAAAGATATGGATGAGCAAGTTTGGGTTGGGAGAACTTGACTGACCTGCACAGAGTCCTGACCTCAACCTGAGAGAACACCTTTGGGATGAATTAAAGCAGAGACTGTGAGCCAGGCCTTCTT
This sequence comes from Lithobates clamitans, assembly GCA_037952925.1. Lineage (NCBI taxonomy): Eukaryota > Metazoa > Chordata > Amphibia > Anura > Ranidae > Lithobates > Lithobates clamitans. Next base: position 9,750,324 of record JBBGZY010000292.1, on the reverse strand, counting down.
TCCAACATCAGTGCCTGACCTTACAATGAGCTTCTGGAAGAATGGTCAAACATTCCCATAGACACACTCCTAAACCTTGTGGACAGTCTTCACAGAAGAGATGAAGCTGTTATAGCTGCAAAGGGTGGGCCAACTCAATATTGAACCCAACAGACGAAGACTGGGATGCCATTAATGTTCAAGTCAAGGCAGGTGTCACAATACTTTTGACAATATAGTGTGTGTGTGTGTATCTATATATATATATATATATATATATATATATATATATAAATATATATATTATATATATATATATATATATATATATATATATATATATATATATATATATATATATATATATATACATAGACTTTAGTTTTAGATAAGCATAGCTGATACAAATTAGAAATAAAAATAGGGTTAATGTATAATAGGGTTAAATAAAAATTTGAATCAATCCTAGCTGATATAAACGTGAATGATGCCAAAGTAGCTTTGTTTTGAAAGTCTTTAGAGTGGTTTCTGGGTGTTTTGCCTAATGGAAATCATTTCAGTGACTTACATTCCAGTAACCATTCAGCTCTGAATTTAAAAAAAATATATATAAAATATAAATCAGACTTTACCCAACAGATGTTTTCCTCTTGCACGTCAGCGCAGCTTGTCCATAGACTATTACATTTCCTTTAAAAGTTACTATGCTTCTGTTGTAGAATCTGTGTCAAAAGAGCATAGGAATGAAATGTTACCATAATACATTGTAAACGAGAACAGATCAATTGCAACAAAGTATATTTTTAGACAAACACATTAAAAATAGCACTTCAAATGTCCACGCTCCTACTATTAGTATTACTTAGGCTGCTTTCACACTGGGGCAGGCGTTGACAGTAAAACGCCGCTAGTTTTAGCGAGGCTTTACCATAGTTTTAGCGACGCTATTCGGCCACTAGCGGTGTCACTTTTAACCCCCCCTGCTAGTGGCCAAATAAAGGCTTAAATGCATCCAAGTAGCGCCGATGCCGAAGCGTTTTGCAGGCGCAGCGGTGCCCATTCATTTCTATAGACAGTAGCGTTGGAGGAGCGGTGTATACACCGCTCCTCCACTGCCCCAAAGATGCTGCTTGCTGGACTTTTTTTAACGTTCTGCCTGCGCATTGCCCCAGTGTGAAAGCACTCAGGCTCTCACACTGGGACTGTTTTTCAGGCACTTTACATGCGCTATTTTTAGCCCAAAAGCGCCTGAAAAACGCCTCAGTGTGAAAGGGGTCTTAAAATAGAATTTCAGGCTAGAACTATCTAATCTTAAAACTGTTCCCACCCTCCTTCCAACACTTACTGTATACTAACTTCCCTGTTGAGCAGACCAGGGAAACTTGCGGCCCCAGGGTCACACCAGGCCATTTGACTTTCCCTGTCCGGCCTGTGATGCCTCCACTGTGAGCATGCCCCTCTGAGCCGGTCAGCCTGCTCAATGAACTCAATGGGCGAGTTTGACAAGCGGTGGCTCAGCTGCCCATTTTTACCATTCCCTGACTGTGCGTCTGAAAGAGACCTATTTCATGAGCAATTGTTCCTATTGTTCCTAACACCAGGTGTTTGTTTTCTATATTTACATGTATTTATGGACTTCCCAGGTCCAAAATTAATATTAAGCAGAATTAAGTTTGGCCTTCCTTTTTTTCTCAAAAAGGATTTTTATTGACATAAGTTTGGCCTTCCTTAACAGTCCCAGTTTCTCATGTGGCCCCTTGGAAAGATGAATTGCCCACCCGTGCTGTAGAACAAAGATGCACATACCTATTTTCAGGCCAGGCCGCTCTGGTCTGGTCATGTGACTGGGCTCCCCTGTACCATCTAGTAGCAGTTTCAGGGGAGAGGAGGGAGCGCTGACACTGGATGGCCCATAGTAATCTTATGGGTGATGTCATCAGTCAGGCATTCCGCATCAGCTCTCTTCTCCTCCCTGTAGCTGGCACTGGCTGACACAGAGGAGATCACATGCAGGAACAGGAGCACCCTGAGAATAGGTGAGTATAAGCATCTTTTTGCAGGGTAGTTAGTATAGGTCAGTCTGGGCCGTCTTTAATATTGATTGGACCCTGGGCAAAACTCCCCCCCCCCCCCCCCATGCAGTTTCGCTCTACACCTGCTCTGAGACATACAATAAATAGCACCTAGACTCAAAATCAGTTTACTGAATCAGATCAGGCAGCTATTGTGATTGGTTGTCAGAGGTTACAGTGTATCTTTACCGCTCACTGACTGGTTGCTAGAGGTTACAGCGCACATTACGGCTCACTGATTAATTGCTAGAGGTTACAGCACATGATTTCTTCTTGTTGAGATTGCTAGAGATCACTGTGGATATGACCTCAGGGGGGCATGATATACATATCAATGCTGCCGACCGCCGCTATGAATATGAATGCCCCGCTATTTACATATGAATGCCGATAATTTACATGTAAACACAGGATCTGCAGGTGAGTCATCTGTACACAACAATAGGGCAGAGCTGGGCAGCATTAGTAGCAGCACTTCACACTGAGATATTGGGACACAGCTTGGGACTAAAACCTTGAGGGACGAGGGAATTTAAACCAGGGTAGTTGGCAAGTATGAGGCAGCTGCTTTGGGCCTCACAACAATGACAGCTGCCCCTTTTGCCCTGCCTTAAAGACAGCCCTGAGGTCAGTGATGGCGAACCTTGATGAACCTTGACCTTGATTCCTATGATGCTCAACTACACTGCAGAGTGCATGAGCATCATGGGAAATGTAGTTCAAAAACATCTGGGGTGCCAAGGTTCGCCATTACTGGTATAGATGTTAGGAAGGGGGAGGGAATAGTTTTATTATTAGATAGTTTTAGCCTGGAATTTTACTGTTAGAAATCACAGGACCCTATACAGTCTACCTCCCCCTTCCCCCCAGCAGAAAGTGATTGAGAACATAGATTTATCGGTCACTTTTTCTGCAGCCTCAGCTGCATAGATGAATGAATAGGAAGTAATCTGAAGCTTTCTGCTCATTCACAAGCAATCATAGTAAACACAGTTTACTGTGCTTCAGTGATAAATGGACACAGGAGTGATTGGTACCAATTGCACACTGTGTTCATTCAGGAAAGGAAGGGGCCAATAAATTACATATTTACCAGCCCATTCCCCCGCTCTCCAACCTGAAACATCCCCCTGTGTGCCCACAGCAGATGCCAGAGGGAGAGGAGGGAAGCCGGAAGCACTGTGGGGGGAAAGGGGCACACAGTGGGGCCTGGACAGCAGATGGAAGAGGCGCATGTGCTAGAACCAATCCCCCTGCAGTACAACTGGAGGGAGGGAGAGGAAGAGAAGCTCATGCACTCTGCAGTGTAGCTGGTAGCACTGCAAGAGGAGGGAGAAGGAGATCAGTGTGTGAAATAATACAGTACAGCCGGCCCTCCTGCTCAGCAGATGCTGGGCCCCCTTTTTGAACTGATGGGGGCAGTACTGGCTGTACTGCCTTATCAGTGGCCCTGTTTAAACATGCCCTTAGCCGCGTATGGTTAGAATCAGACATCACGATCGCAAAACAATAGGCATTGTTCCCAAAGATTGTCTACCTCAGCTAAAAGTCTTGTAGCAGTAAGGACCTAATTTTGCCATTATCTGAAGGTTCTCCTAAAGGCGTTATCCTCATCCTCAGCAGCTTTTCCTGATGTGGTCACCTGAAATTCATGACCCACTATCCTCCCCCTGTCCTCTCAATCTTAATGATTATTATTATTATTATTATTATTATTCAGGATTTATATAGCGCCAACAGTTTACGCAGCGCTTTACAATATAAAAGGGAGACAATACAGTTATAATACAATACAATACAATAGGATTAAGAGGGCCCTGCTCAGAAGAGCTTACAATCTAATAGGGTGGGGCAGGTGGTACAAAAGGTTGTAACTGTGGGGAATGAGCTGGTGGAAGTGGTAGGAGATTAGTTGGAGATGTGATAGGCTTTCCTGAAGAGATGAGTTTTCAGGGATTGCCTGAAGGTAGCAAGAGTAGGGGATAGCCGGATAGATGGAGGTAGCGAGTTCCAGAGGATGGGAGAGGCTCTAATGACACGAGTAATTTAAGTTATAGAAGTTTTATGGATAACTATAAATGTATAGGATCATTTAATTGGTTGTTACCTCCGCCGGGGTATGCCCTCGGGCTTTATTATGTAACTGTTTGTTTTTTTTATGCAAACTCAATAAAAAGAATTTACAAAAAAAAAAACATGCCTTTAGCAAGGAGCGGTGGAAGTCTGAAGATAGATAGTGTTGTAGCCACATTTTCTTGAAGGATGTTAAAGGGTGGCTCCCTAATCAGCAAATGGTACTGTTGTTGTTTGTTGTAACATGTCTGGAATGTATTCATCCAGACTTATACTCTAACCTTACTGAAAGGTCAATTTTTACTACTTATTGAACTTCTAATATGAAGTAATGGTGTTACAAATGTCTGATTAATAAAATCCAGATGACAATTAGGGTAATCCAGTTACTAAACTAAGTGACAGAGGCTGTATATTAAAACTGATACCAGATGTTCAAGTTGTCATCACTGAAGACTGCATCTGAGTTCAGTGGGTGTATCCTGCAATTAGGGCCCCCAAGGGCCACTTCTGACTCTACGTTTTGGTGAGTGAATTAGTCGCGGTGTCCAGTTTGGGATGCCTTTGGACGTAATCAAGACATTAACATTGGAACAATGCAAAGAGCCGTAGAACAGTAATAGTATGTTCTTATTCTACATGTTCTCATGCGCACAGATGTTCGCTTGCACAGAGCTCCTGCAGGACGCATAGATGACGGTCTATCAGGAAAACTTTGTTACACGGTCCCTTGGCTCAAATCTGAGTAAATATATGCACTATACAAGAGCTCCGAACGTACAATATAACAGCTCCGAGAGGCTGAGAGAATAGCTTTGGGACATGATTGGAAATTAGGTCACTTCTTCCATGTCTCCATTGCTCCTGGTTTCATATGTTCACTGACTTGAAAGGCTGCTGTTTGTAACGGAATTTGGCAATTGAACATTCCATTTCACAAACAAAATATTTGGATTGCTTTAAAGCAGAACGCCAACCAGAGTGGAAATACACATGTAAAATGTTTTACCTGCCAAAATGTTTGCAAATCAGGCTTTGGAGCCATACTGCAAATTAGTGGTGAACAAGAATAAGCTTCTTAGTTGCCAACTTGCCATAAAAATGTCAGCGAAAAGGGGAGAATTTGCTTTGAGGACAAAAAAGAGGACAAAGTAAAAGGTTCACTTTTAATAAAGCCTTACCTAGAGGGATATACCTTGTCTACTTCAAAGGGCAAGGCACGGGTTTGGTTTATTGGCAATAGGCGATCCTATATTTTAAATATAGCTGAACTATAATTTAAAGTTTTCATAATAAACACTTCATTAACCACTTGCCTACTGGGCACTTATACCCCCTTCCTGCCCAGGCCAATTTTCAGCTTTCAGCGCTCTCACACTTTGAATGACAATTGCGCGGTCATGCAACACTGTACCCATATGACATTTTTATCATTTTTTTACACAAATAGAGCTTTCTTTTGGTAGTATTTAATCATCACTGGGTTTTTTATTTTTTGCTAACCAAACAAAAAAAGACTGAAAATTGAAAAAAAAAAAAGTTTTTCATATTTTGTTATAAAATTTAGCAAACAGGTAATTTTTCTCCTTCACTGATGGGCACTGATTGGCTGAACTGATAGGTTGCACTGATGGGCACTAATGAGGCGGCACTGATAGGTGGCACTGCTGGGCACTGATGAGGTGGCACTGGTGGACACTGATCAGGAGGCACCGATGAGGCTGTACTGATGGGTGGCACTGATGGGCACTGATAGGTGGCACTGATGGGCACTGATAGGTGGCACTGATGGGCATTGATAGGCAGCACATATAGATGGCACTTATGGGCACTGATAGGCAGAACTGATGGGCACTGATATGCACTGGTAGGTGGCACTGATAGGCATCACTGATAAGTGACACTGATGATGAGGCAGTGATGGGCACTGATTAGCAGCACTGATGGGCACTGATAAGTGGCACTGGTGGGCACTGATTAATAGTACTGATGGGCACTGATATATGGCACTGGTGGGCACTGCTTAGCAGCACTGGTGAGCACTAAGGGGAACGTTGTCCCTCTAACTGAAGCCGGTTAACGGCTTTCTTCTTTTCTTCGTGCTGACAGCATGAAGAAAAAAAAAAGCTTATAACCGGCTTCTGTTTACTTCTACGATCAGCTGTCATTGGCTGACAGCTGATCACTTGGTAAAGGGCCCACTGTGCATTGGTCCTTTACCTTGATCAGTGATCAGCCGAGTCCCAAGGATTCAGAGAGTGTGCCAGCTGCGTGCCGCGGGGGCCACGCCTGCATTTTAAGCCCCCGCTGTAGCCGTCTTTCGGCTATAGAGCGGGCACTAAGTGGTTAAAGCAGAACCAAAAGTAAAAAGTAAAAAACTGCAAACAGGCAGGCTTTTTATTACAGAAGAGACATGCAATGATGGAGGAGCAATGGAGACACCCTTGGCCATCAGCATTGTCAGTCTAAGGGGAGAGTGGGTGTTAGATGCACTGGCAGATTTAGATGGACTTTACATAACTGACTTACAAATTAAAATTAACTTAAATTTAATTAAGGAATTTGAAAAACATCAGACCTACTGGTCAGATCACTAGGTGAAAATAAAGGGAAAAAAATAAAGCTACTGCAGCCACCACATCTAAGAGATAATATACTTCAATATATCACATTTTCGTTTTTGGGTTTAGATACACTTTAAGTGCTGCAAGTATCATCTGATCTAATCTCTATATATTATTGCATTGTAGCTTCTTACCTGAGCTCCTGCAAGCCTCACACACTGTGAACGGCGATGCTAAAAAATGGCTGCCTGTAATCCCGGCTACTCCTGACTGTATTCCTGTCGTTTCTTTGTGAATTATCACTCTTAGAAATCCTACTATAAAATTAAAGCACCTTATTACAACATAAATGTAAGCCTTCCTGTAGCATCTACAGCCTTGGTAACGGTGTGGCAGATTAGCTATCCCCTAAAGAAGTAGAGCTTCTCTTTTTATTATTGCTAATAATTTTCATCAAATACAATGTAATGAATCTTTAATGCTGTATCATCTTCCAGGAACAGTCCTGTTATCCAACCGTCTTCTCCTTCGGAAAAAGATGACAGTCCACTGATCTGCATCCTAATAGGGTTTTAGTCTCTACATGAGGACATATATCTACTATTGTAATTATATAAGTTATTCTACAGTATACATTCATGTACACTGTATGCTAGCTGTGATCAATTCTTTGCAATCACACCAAGCTGACAGTAATAAAGTTCATCTAAGGACTGCTAGTTGGTGATCACAGTGAAATGACACAGAAATGTGCATAAGGGCTTGTACAGACCATATCAGCTGAGCTTCCTTGATCTGCATAGATCAGGGGGTCTCCAAACTACGATCTGAGGGCTACATCCAGCCCTCTACAGGATTTTTTCCAGTTCCCAGCTCGTGGCATATCTTCTTGCACAGATTGAGGAGTAAGGTCAACAGAGGCTGCCTGTGGTCGCCGCTTCAACTTCACCAACGCGCATCCAGACTCTGTAAGGAGGAACTCTGATGGAGATGCTAATGTAAGGAGGGACTTTGATGTTACATTAAGTCTGGTGGAGACCCTGATGTAAGGAGTGACTTTGATGTAAGGAGGACTCTGATAGGGACCCTGATATAAGGAGGAAACTCGAATTGAAGGAGGGACTTGGATGGGTTCCTTGACTTAAAGGGAAACTCCAATGGGGACCCTGCTGTAAAGGGGGAAATCTAATGGGGACCTTTACATGAGTGATATAAAAAGGATACATGTGTGGCCACACTCTGAATTTCACCCCTGGGTATAGGATTGCCGTAAATCTCTTGGACCTCTGTGGGTACTAATACACTATGTCGACTCATACGTTTCTTGAAGTCCGCCTGCCCTCTATCAGTGCCTTTGGTCCCCACGGGTTACACTGTCACAGTTCCCGGGATAGACGTCCCCAGGAGCTTCCTATCCTCAGCATCACCATGTTCAATTTTGTTTGTTTTACATGCACCCTGCATTTACTCCTGAAGAAGTGCACTTTTTTCCACGAAACGCGTTATGTTCTTGGATGCAGCTCTGTTATGATCATGCGTTATACATTTGGACGCCGCATTTCAATTTAGACTATGAATGAATGTATTGCAATCTATCCATGTGGATATTGTATTTCTGCTACTCAGCAGCTCTTCAGTATTATATATGTATTTCGTTGCTATCAGATCTGTTTATAACTGGACTAATACATTTGTAATCATGTGTATTGATTTTTACTACTTTGATGTCATGTGCTCCATTCAAAGTCCCAGGGGAATGAAAAGATGGCCCTCATACTGAAAAGTTTAAAAACACCTAGCATTGATCAATATAGGTGCAACGCCCACAAAGAAATCAACTGATGTGCCCTGTTCACACTATACATATGCAGTGGTATGTGATGTGTAAAAATGAGCATGCGCTACATGTCACCACGCTGCAGAACAAAATGTAACTTTGTGGCAGTTTAATAAAGTACAAGAAAAAGTAAACAATTCCTTATGTTGCAACAGCACACAGCACCATCCGTACACAGTGGATACTAGCCCACACATATTTTAGCATGTGGTCGGTGTGAACAAGCCCTTAAAGCGGAACTAAAGTCCACAGAATACTCTGCTTTAACAATGTGACCGCTGGGTCCCTTGCTGGCTGCTGACTGAGTGGCGACTAGTGGTATTTTTTATTTTTTTGGGGGGGGACAGAAAACAATCCACCCACTGAGACCCCCCATACCCCTATCGGTCGAGTCACATCCACCCCCCCATCTAGGTCGCGGGCAGCACTTCCTCCGGGCAACGGCTTCACCATGTGTTTCCTCTCCTACTCGGCTTCAGCGGTTTCTCCAGATCTCCTCCCTACTCCTCCTCGGCGACCAATAGGATCGCTTCTCCTCTCGGCCAATCGGGTGGCAGGTCTAAGGCATGCTTCCTGATTGGCCGGGAGGAGAATCAGAAAGACAATAGTATTATTTCGCTATTGTCACACAACTGGGTCTTTAGGTGCCAGGCGCATTGATTAGGGGGATGGCGACCCTGTGCCTTGTATGGACAGGCCGCCACTGCTCCCGGGGCTCCTTCTACTTGATTGGCCAGCGGGGTTGACCTGCATATGTATGGAAGTCATTCATCCAAAACATTCAATATACGATTATAAACAGGCAGGTAAGTTTGTTTTATTGTAGAAGAGACATCCTCTTCGTTAAAAAGCTGCCGGCTCGAAATTTGTTTGTCAAATGTTATATTGTATTTGCCAATTGTTACCATCTGCTGCTTATTGTAAGGAAATCTAACACCCAATTACAAAGGATTGGACTTGATCCCAATAATTTGAGTTTAATTATAAGTTCATGAGTAAGATTTAAATAATCGCTGAACCAAAATCAACAAAAATTATTTGGATGTAACTGTTTTTGCCTTTCAAGTGGGTCAAAATAAAATGTAAACCCTATTATCAGGACTGTTTGCACTCGTAAGTAGTCGTGCCATAGCCAGAGATCATTCAAAGTCCTCCTAAACTACAGAGGGTCTTGATGCAAAGGACATGCCTAATGAAGTCAGATGGCAGTATGCTCATAGTTGTGAAACAGAGCTCCATGTCTACTAGCTGGATGACGCATTTCAGACTCGACCCATTCTCAACCAGAGCTTACCCATGGTGGACTTGGGGAGGCATATTGGTGAGTATAACTTGCTGGAGAATATACATGAATAGGCAGGTATCGGTGTCTTCTTAAGGTAAACGCTGGAATAGCAACTCAAATTGGCCTTCCCTTTAAACCCGGCGGACTCCTCCACTACCTGTAGACTTTTATGCTGCGTACACACGAGCGGACTTTTCGACCGGACTGGTCCGAAGGACCGAGACCGGCAGACAATTCGACCGTGTGTGGGCTTCATCGGACCTGCAGCAGACTGACGGACTTTAGATTTGAAACATGTTTCAAATCTTTACGTGGGTACTCCGCCGGACCCAGTTCCTAACGAAAAGTCCGCTCGTCTGAATGCTAGTCCGAAAACTGACGCTAGGACAGCTATTGGTTACTGGCTATCAACTTCCTTATTTTAGTCCGGTCGTAAGTCATCACGTATGAATCCATCGGACTTTGGTGTGATCGTGTGTAGGCAAGTCCGTTTGTTCGGAAAGTCCGTTGGAAGTCCGCCCAAAGTCCGTCGGATAGACTGTCGGACCAGTCCGGTCGAAAAGTCCGCTTGTGTGTAGTGGCATTAGAATGAAAATCTAAGACATCAAGGTAAAGTAGCCATATGGTAAGGTAGGCTGTGCTTATTACAACCGCTAGGAATCAGTTTATTTTTTACTGCAGTGTTTCTTTATGTGTCAGGATTTCATTACCTGCCTTGAAAATGGGACTGTACAGCGCTTTTAGATAGTTCCCTTTGAAATCAGATTTGGTATGCAATAAAATTAAATGACTTGAGGTAACAATGAAGGAATATAAAACACATTAAACTAAAGAAAATGCTATTGCAATTGGAATTAGCACTAATGAACATACTGCAGTAGTAAAAGTACTGATTAGGGACGCACTTTATAAGCCATTCCAAATCTGTCTAAAATGGACGCCCATAAAAAAATCTGCTGGCGATATGTCAGAATTTTAAGCAGGCAGAAAAGACGCCAAAAGTCGGCCTCTTAGGCAATGGGGCTGTCAGAAAGCGCGTGATGAGTAACGCAGGATTAAAACACCGTATTCATATCAAATTAAAGGATAAATGCAAAGCAAGAAAACATTTATTTCATCTTTTTTTTTTACCTGTCCATGTTAATGCCTTCAATGCGAGAAACCATGAAACTTTGTCTGCTATACAATACACGGCTTTAAAGTAGGATCATAAACATGCTAATGCAACCTCGCTAACCCTGTCCAACCAACTGGCAGCTAGCCTCAGAAGTACAGGATCCTGGGTGTATTCTTTTGATATTATTGCTGTGTAGGGTTTTTAAATCCCTATGTTTATGGAGGCAGCCATATATACACATTAAAAAGAAGGCTCTGCTTTCCTATTTAGTAGGATCGCACAGGGACTGTGTCTTACAGATTCTCTCTCCAGATGCAGGTCTTTAGATCAGGTTTTACAGCAGATCTTCTATAAGGCCGAGTTACCGGTAGGCCTGTACAAAAGTGTTTCTAAACTGTCACAATATACAGCAACTATTTATATTTCAGGCACCAGGACTGACATGACAGTGACATCTCTGAACCAAGATCTCAGTCCAGAAAGTAGACGGAGGATGCCTGAACAAATATGATACCGTCCTTCTGGAGAAAGCAGATGGAGGCTTTGTAAGGGGGAGTGATGTGATTTCTGCAAGCGGTAATAAATATAGGCATTTAGTTAACATGAAAAAAAAATACTGTACAGTATCTCACAAAAGTGAGTACACACCATCAAATTTTTGTAAATATTTCATTATATCTTTTCATGTGACAACACTGAAGAAATGACGCTTTGCTACAATGTAAAGTAGTGAGTGTACAGCTTGTATAACTTGTATTACCCGAACACAGCATATCAACCACGTTGCACATGTATTGTATTGGTAAATTGGTCAGGGAACATGGGGTTAGCACAATGTTATCATGATTCTGTGCTCTTTGTATAATTGTCCTTGTAAGGTGACGTCTGGAGTTCTGAAGAGGTGGTGCAATCTCAACATTTACTTAAAAATCAAAATTTCCCCATCAACAATAGCATCTATACCTCGGCAGGGACTGATTGTAGTCGCCAGGAATGCTCAAGGCATGCCCAGCATGAAAGTAGCAATATCTAAAATGTTAAATGTTAAACTCAACTAAAATTTCTAGGTTCTTATTTTTGTCTGTGACTGCTTTGCGGATACCCCCCCCGGGTGCTTATGACACCATACGTATGGACATCACCAGAAGAGAAGGGCACTGTTCAAAATTATAACCCTTCTTCTAGCTACTAAATGCACTATATGGACCCACCCCTCTAAATTATTTCCAATGAAGGGTATCCCTTCAAAATTGTGCACTTCCTATCTTGTGGCAACAGTTTGGTGAAGGTCCTGTTCCAGTATGACTGTGCCCTGTGCTCAAAATCATCTCAATAAAGACATTGTTTGATGAGTTTGGGGTGGAGGAACTTGAGTGGTCTGCAGAGACCTGACCTCAACCCTACTGTACACCTTTGGGATAAATAGGAATGATAGTTTTGACCTAGTTCTTCCATTCCAATATCAGTACCTAACCTCAAAAATGCACTTTTGGCTGAACGGGCACAAATTCCCATAGACAGCCTCTTGTAGAAGGCCTTTCCAGATGATTGACAGCTGTGGCAAGGGAAATCCAACTTAAGCGGCACCTCAAGGGGTGGCCAACTCTATATTAATGTCCATGGTTTTGGAAAGGAATGTCCAACAAGCAGTAGGAGTGATGATCACCTCTTTACAAACTTTTGGCCATGTAGTGTACGTGTTTTTGTCTGTATCCCCATTGGGGGATTTTCTATTACTTTTTGTCCAAAGAGGAACGGACACCAAAAAAACCCCCAGTAGAGACCCTAACCATGCCCCCGCTCTGACAAAAACAAAATAAATGTTTTTGCAGGAGTTGTTATTTAATATGACAACTGATGATATGTCTGCTTTAAGCTTAAGCCTGATTTGGTTGAAGAGCTGAAACCATATTTGTGATCCCTTTTGAACTGGTGGCTACTTGAATTTTGAAATAAGTGATTAGTGGAATGATGGCATGGATGATTAATTTTCTAACCACACGGAGAGGGAAGAAGATGCCTTCTAACCTTCCCCGCTATATTCAGCACGTCCTTCTGTCCCCTTTGACGCTGCTTGTCAGAAAAATTGTCATCTCTGTTCGGTATGTAACTTTTATAGGCAATTAAAAGCAGAAACACTGGAAGCTAATTTTTCTCAGGTTTTTCACTACAAAGATTAATGAGGTTTGAATTTACAATACTTCCAGCTGTTCTGGAAATATGATAACCTATATAGATATACAATTAGCAAATTATGAGAATTTGCTGCAGGGAAGTTAAAGGGTCACTTTATCCAAAAAATATGTTATCGGTGAGGGCTGATGGTTATACATTGCCTTCTTCTATCTTGGGGAATCTGGCAATTAAAACCCCCTGCCATAATTTCTAGCCCTGTTGTGGGCACACTTTGGAGTTTTGGGTGTTCTTATACATCTTAGGGTGTTTCGGATCATCCTGCAAGGAAAGCAGAACCCCCCTACCCATAATGGTTTTGGTACTAGAGCACAGGAACCTCACAACTAGACCGCCTAAGAGATTTAAGTTACGGTAAGTAACTCCTCAATACCAGCATGTTAAACCTCCTTCCTGTCCAGGCCATTTTTCACTTTTCAGTGCTGTGATACTTTGACTAACAATTACTTAGTCGAATCAACAGTGTACAACATGAATTATATATCCTTTTTTGAGATGGACAGAGCCTTCTTTGGCAGTAGTTTAAGCAGACCAATACCCATAAGTATGACTTCCTTTCCTCTGACTCCTCCCCCTCCCTCTTACATAATTGATGTATGCAGCACTATTTCACACATGTACAAACAATCTATAGGACCTGGCAGCACCATGCATTGGGATCCTGTGAAACCCCTGTGCATGCACAGAAAGCAACAAGCCTCTGTCATTCTTTGGGACTTGGCAGAGCAGCGTGGCATCTCTGCACATGCGCATCATGCTGCTTTGCAAGGTCCTGTAGATCCCACAGATTGTCTGCGTATGCACAACGTGATTGAGTCAAGATGGCGGAACCGGAGCACAGTGACAAAGAAGAACATTAGTTTTAACTCCATGGCCTATGTATTTTTTACTTCAATACAGGAACATTTATCAGGGATTAAAAAAAAACAAAATTAGCTAGGTAGGGGTAAAATTCCTCTTTAAAGTATAACTAAAGGCTAAACTTTTTTTTTAGTTTTGGATAGAGCGGAGAGGGATTACAACGCCTGCCAGTTTTTATTGCTGTCTGAGCCCTGTTAAGGAAATTCACCCTCTCTGTTTGCCCTGTTTACCTTTATCATTGCAAGTGAAAGTAAATTAAAACCCCAAATTTTGGGTTGTCCCCAGAAAAGTAATAGAGGGGAAATCTTCCCATTGGAAAAAAGGAAAAATAATTGTGCTTCAAAGTGTCTAAAATATGATAAAAGAAGCAGCGATATCTTAAATGTGACACAAACACATAACATAAACAAAAACATTTTTTTGACTCGCGCTATACAAATTGGTGAATGTGTGGCCAAAAATGCCGCACCAAAAACACTAGATACAACCGGTATTAGTGAATACATAAACCATCTATGCAGTAATATATCACAATTAGTGCAAACAAATGTCAAATAAAGTCCATGTGTAATAAATATAATAGAAAATAATTGTGAATGGTTGAAGAAATAGTTCATAAGAAAAATCCCAAAAAAGTGAAATAGCAATCCCGGGTCTTTCAACCGCATGGAACCTTGGATGTGTGGGACCACCACCAACAGTAAGAGCCTGGCCGCTTACCAGAACCCCATGACCCCCCATTACAGAGGGTCTAAAAGGGCTTTGATAACCTGCTGGTCCGGAATTCCCAGGGGCAAAGATGGAGATGGGAACTGGAAAGGGCGTCAGGTGCTGGGATGGAGATAGATGGGTTCACAGAAAGGGGCTCAGCCCTCAGCATAGTACTGTATGAGAAAAATCACACTTAATAGCATGTATCAGCTGGCACGGTCTGCCAGCAAGCATGATGCTGTCAGGCACTCAGACTCCACGCAACATGTTTCGTCCCTCGAGAACGTCTTCAGGGGTCAGATGCAAATTCGTAATGTGTCACAGGAAACGGAACAGGGATGCAAATTACTATGCCTTAGTCAAATAGGCCATTTGTTGCGTGCCGTGCGCAGTCCTGTCCGCTCCTCACAGATGGATGAAGCCTTCCAAAGTCTCCCTATAGCTTGACATGTGCTCAATGAACTCAATGAGCTCAGTCCTCAAGGCCAGGGGTACTGAGCATGGGTGGACAAATCATGGAACCCTCACGGAATCCCCACATGCTCCACTATAGAGAAATTCTACCTTGGGGCACATCTACTCTTATGCTGACAGGGTTGTCTGCACTAAATTTGGAGTCAAGACAATTCAGCATGTGATGAGCCATGGGACCCTTTGTTGAGCTTAAGGCATTGTACTATCTGCCAAATACCCACCAATTTAGATACCTAAAATTCAGGCATGCCTTCCACTCTCAGTTTGGTGCTGGCTAGGTTACCCTACAATCTACTGGGATGACTCTTTGACCAAAGTGTTTTCCACTTTTTACAAAAGCTTGTTCTCAGAAGCCAATATTCTCCTATGTCCATGCATGTTTATGTGGGATGCCGCTGCTCCTGGGTTAGATAGAGACGACTGGGATGATATCTAGGAGGATCCTTTTACCCGTTTAGTGTCTGCCTGAGATTACCTAATTTGCTACAAATTTCTTCATAGGATGAATTTCACACCAGCGAGGCTTGCCAGGATATTCATGAATCAATCTTCCTTTTGCTTACAAAGTTCCTCTTCTTATACTAATTTCCTACACATATTTTGGGAGTGCCCAGCTATCCAACAATTCTGGTGGGACATTCTGACTTGCATTACTTTGGTTACTACTATTCCTGTAGATCCCTCCCTCTGACTCCCACAAATTCTATACATACTCTTCTTACTCTGGTTCTATTTTATGCCAGGAAATTGATTGTTTTACTATGGAAATAAAAGTCAGCACCAGCTTGAAAGTCGCTGGTGAACAAGGCTATTCCCTTCTACAAGGCCATATTTTCCAGTAGAGGTGCATTTCGTAAATTTGACTTATGCCCCGTACACACGGTTGGATTTTCCGACGGAAAATGTGTGATAGGACCTTGTTGTCGGAAATTCCGACCGTGTGTAGGCTCCATCACACATTTTCCATCGGAATTTCCGACACACAAAGTTTGAGAGCTTGCTATAAAATTTTCCGACAACAAAATCTGTTGTTGGAAATTCCGTACACAAATCCGACGCACAAAGTGCCACGCATGCTCAGAATAAATTAAGAGACGAAAGCTATTGGCTACTGCCCCGTTTATAGTCCCGACGTATGTGTTTTACGTCACCACGTTCAGAATGATCGGATTTTCCGACAACTTTGTGTGACGTGTGTATGCAAGACAAATTTGAACCAACATCCGTCGGAAAAAATCCATGGATTTTGTTGTCGGAAAGTCCGATCAATGTCCAACCGTGTGTACAGGGCATTAATCTGGGGCGGCTCTCCTCCACGTCCACCATTTCGGACTGAGGTTACTTGCTATCCATGGGTTATAAGGGATGCATTATCTTATTGCCATTCATAGTGATCCTGTGTACTGTATTGACCTCTTTATATGTCAGGGCCTACTATCAGCAGTCCTGATGCTGTTACAATTAGTGGTACAATTTTGTATGAGCTGTCTTCTTTTTGATTCAGTATACCGCTGTTGCTGGGGCACGAGAACGTATCCTTCATTAATTGTAATGCTATTGGTGTCGATAGTACTTTACTAGTCACATGCTTCTTTTTGATGTATGTCTAGACTGCTAACTGGCAGTTTTTTTTTTTTATTGTTATCTTTTTATGTAACTTGAAGATTTCTAATGAAAAAGAATTTGAAAAAAAAAAAAAAAGGACAACTTGTCTGCGATAGTGTGTTACATTCTGCAAAGTGCACCTAAACTCCCAGAGAAACCCTGAAAATTTGGGACAGTCAGCAGCTGATCACGCCTCTTTCGGGAATCATTCATAGAGTAATTAGCAGATTGAACATAAAGCTTATAGTGTGTGGATCACACAGCAGCAATTAATGTGCAGTAAATTATAACAAACGACTACAGGTTTATTGTGGAAACGCAGCCATTGCCAAGCACACATCAAACCGCCATTATTGTATGTAATTACTATACGCAGTATTTAAAATGCCTAGTAATGCTATATGCTTTATTCAGCAAAAACCCGGCTACTAACCGCTGCAGTAATAACCCTTCTCTGAGAAATGATAGACTTTTTTACCGTAGAGATATATGAGAATGAGGTCAGAATTATTGCAAACAATAATATCAATGCGTGTGAAGAGTTTAAAAACGTCAACTCAGGATATAGTTTGTAAAAATGCATAGGAGGTGCAGCCATATTTGCTCATACACATCTTGCTTGGTGGCAGGGCAATGACATCACAAATGCAAAGCATTCTCTGAATGGTGCCCATGGTGAGCAGCAGACCTCCTGTGTTCACAATGCACCAGGGCAGCCACCTGGCATAGGACTTGGAAGGTAGTGGAGATCACTGGAGTAGTGGTGTCTGCTTCAGTGATTTCCAGCTTTCAGGGGCATCGATCGGCCAGGTATGGTATATACATCAGAGCTTAACAAATTTGCTTTTGGACTAAGACTGGGATGCCATTAAAGTTCACGTGCGTGTAAAGGCAGGCGTCCCAGTACTTTTGGTAATATAGTGTATGTAGGAGGATTTGCTTCATCTCTGTGTATCACCTGAGGTCGGTCACCTCACTTGGTATATGTAAGGGTTTACAACCACTTTAAATATAATAAAACATTTTTTACTATTCCCATGAAGAGTCAATTCCCTAGCACAGCCCTCCTTCCATGCATGGCACAGTCCTTTTTTCTTCTGAGGATGTCTATTACTGTCAGCATTCGACCTGGAGAGAAAATAGCTTTTAGCATTCAATTTTGCCACATGTACTGTATGAATGTGCATTCTGTACAGTTTGACAGAACAAATATCTTTTTTTATAAATACACCCCTTCAGCTAGGGTTAGGTCTACTTAAGGCAGGCGTGTCCAAAGTCCAGCCAGCTGGCCAAGTGCGACCTGTGTTCCGGTTTCATATGGCCTCACAGGTAATTTGGATATGTATATCTTTTGTGGCCCCCAACGATTCGTTGGGGGGGCCACAAAATATATATACTTTATTTATTGTTCCTTGGAGGGGAAAGGGAGGGGGCGGGACAAGTGCTGTCAGATTACATACAGGAGAACCACCGTGGCCTCTGTAATAGAAAGTCCTGTCTCCTGGGCTGGCATTGGACTACTGTTCTGTTTATCATAGGAGGGGGGAAAGATTCTCCTGTATGTAATCTGTTGGCGCTCATCCCGCCCCCTTCCTTTCCCCTCCAAGGCTGCAGATGGGCATGGATCAGGCTGCACTGAGGGCAATGGTGAGGCTGCATTCAGAGGCTGCATTCATGGCAATGGAGCTGCATTTAGGCTGCATTCATGGTAATGGTAAGGCTGCATTCATGGCAATGGTGACAATGCATTCATGGCAATGGTAAGGCTGCATTCATGGCAATGGTAAGGCTGCATTAATGGCAATGGTAAGGCTGCATTCATGGCAATGGTGATGATGCATTCATGGCAATGGTAAGGCTGCATTCATGGCAATGGTAAGGCTGCATTCATGGCAATGGTAAGGCTGCATTCATGGCAATGGTGAGGATGCATTCATGGAAATGGTAGGGCTGCATTCATGGCAATGGTGACGATGCATTCATGGCAATGGTGACAATGCATTCATGGAAATGGTAAGGCTGCATTCATGGCAATGGTAAGGCTGCATTAATGGCAATGGTAAGGCTGCATTCATGGCAATGGTGATGATGCATTCATGGCAATGGTAAGGCTGCATTCATGGCAATGGTAAGGCTGCATTCATGGCAATGGTAAGGCTGCATTCATGGCAATGGTAAGGCTGCATTCATGGCAATGGTGAGGATGCATTCATGGAAATGGTAGGGCTGCATTCATGGCAATGGTGACGATGCATTCATGGCAATGGTGACGATGCATTCATGGAAATGGTAAGGCTGCATTCATGGCAATGGTGACCATGCATTCGTGGCAATGGTAAGGCTGCATTCATGGCAATGGTAAGGCTGCATTCATGGCAATGGTGAGGATGCATTCATGGAAATGGTAAGGCTGCATTCATGGCAATGGTGATGATGCATTCATGGCAATGGTAAGGCTGCATTCATGGCAATGGTGACCATGCATTCGTGGCAATGGTAAGGCTGCATTTATGGCAATGGTAAGGCTGCATTCATGGCAATGGTGAGGCTGTAGATGGGCACTGATAAGGCTGCATTGATGGACACTGACCCTTATTTTGCTTCACAATTCTTTATTTAAAATTGAATTTTTTTCCTGAAACTTCCCTTTTAAAGGGTGCGTCTATTGTGCCTGTGCGATAAATACGGTATATCCAAATAACACGCCTGAGCTCATCCTTAGTCCTGAGAGGTGCTTGGGGATTTGTTGGGGGCCACAAAAGATAGATATATATCCAAATAACACCCCTGAGTTCATCCTTATGCCCCAAACACGCGGTCGGATTTTCCGACCGTGTGTAGGCTCCATCGGACATTTTCAATCGGAATTTCCAACAAACAAAATTTGAGATCTGGATCTCAAATTTTCTGACAACAAAATCCGTTGTCGTAAATTCCGATCGTGTGTACACAATTCCGACGCACAAAGTTCCACGCATGCTCGGAATCAAGCAGAAGAGTCACACTGGCTATCGAACTTAATTTTTCTCGGCTCGTCGTACGCATTGTACATCACCGCGTTCTTGGCGATCGGAATTTCCCACAACATTTGTGTGACCGTGTGTATGCAAGACAAGTTTGAGCCAACATCCATCGGAAAAAAAACATGGATTTTGTTGTTGGAATGTGCGATCGTCTGTACGTGGCATTAGACTTTTCACCACACACAGCCACAAATGCATGAGAATTCTTGTTGGGCAGTGTATTAGTTAATTTGCATTTAATTTTAATGGTTCAAAGAATGTCAGGCAAAATGGTTGGCCCTCACGCATGTTCACTTCATCAAATCTCTCCCTCTTTGAAAAAAGTTTGGACACCCCTGACTTAAGGACTAGTTTACGCTTGCTTCAAAACATGGCTTCAGACAGGCTTTGTTAAAGCTCTCTGAATGCCATTCAAAGCTCCTGTCATTAAATAAAATGGTTAGCTTACAGTCCTGTTTACAGCTGCTTTTGCTTGGTGCTTCTATGAGGCTTTGACGAGGCTTTGGTGGGGCTTCGATGAGGCTTTGGTGGACCTCTGATAGGGCCTTGATGAAGCCTTTGGTGAGATTTTGGTGGGGCTTTGGTGAGGCTTTGTGGGGCTACGATGAGGCTTCGGTAGGGCTTCAGTTGGACCCTTCTAGACTTCTATGGAGGCTTTAAAGATGCTTTGAAGCACCACTAAAGCTACATGGGGTATAATATTTGAAGCGAAGCCGAAGCAAAGCAAAGCAAAAGCAGGTGTAAACAGGACTGTAAGCTAACCAATTTATTTAGTGACAGGAGCTTTGACTAGAATTCAGAGAGCTTTAACAAAGCCTGTCCGAAGCCTTGTTTTGAAGCAAGTGTAAACTAGCCATTAATGTAACCCCTAATGTCTCGTTTACACTTGCTTCAAAACATGGCTTTGGACACGCTTTGTTAAAGTTACCTGAACACCAGTCAAAGCCACTGTCACTAAATAAAATGGTTAGCTTACAGTCTTGTTTACACCTTGCTTTTGCTTTGCTCTGGCTTTGCTTCAAAAATGTTACCCCATGAAGCTTCAGTGGTGCTTCAAAGCGTCTTCAAAGCCTCCATAGAAGTCTATGGCAAAGCTCGCTTGATGCCGCACTGAAGCCCCACCGAAGACTCTTAGAAACCCCAAGAAACCTTATCAAAGCCCCACCTAGGCTCCACCGAACCCTCATCGAAGCCCCACAAAGCCTCACTGAAGCCCCATCAAAGCTCCACCAAAGCCTCACCGAAGCCCCATTGAAGCTCCACCAAAGCCTCACCGAAGCCCCATTGAAGCCCCACCGTAGCCTCATCGAGGCACCAAGCAAAAGCAGGTGTAAACAGGACTGTGAGCTAACCATTTTATTTAGTGACAGGAGCTTTGACTGGTGTTTAGAGAGCTTTAACAAAGTGTGGCTGAAGCCTTGTTTTGAAGCAAGTGTAAACTAGCCCTTAAAGAGTTGGCGTCTACCTTATATGACTCCATCTCAATTATTTTGAGCAATTACAGAATTACAAGCAAAGAGAACGTGGGATGGGATAGTTGGTAACATCTCTGAAGCATAGTTAATTTTGCAGCGTTAACACAAATATATATATATGTATTATTCATAGTCTGCATTTCTCTCTTGAATGATTTTATAAAGCTAACTAACATTAGGTCACCTCTGTTTTCAATAGATGCCTCTTATTAGACAAGGTACAGATATGAATATGCAGTGCTAATGTGCTAGAATAAATAGTCTAGTATTGTACACATCACTCAGATTCTCAGTGCCATTTACACCTTTAATACGTATTCCTATTTACTGAGATAATATACCATGAAGGCCCTCTATATCTTACTTTTAGAAGCTGTTCATTGTAAGCACCCCTGCCAGTGGTAAATGGTCTATCCCATCCCTCTGCTACAACTGCAGGACAGCTTGTTCTGTTGAAAAAACAACAGACTTACTGACAGGATCACCAAGTGAAAATAAAAGAAATGTAACACAGCCACCACCTCTAAGAATTGGTAAGCTGCAATATATTCCATTTTTGTTTCTGAATTTGATACAGCTTTAACTAGGGAAGTCTACATGCAAAATGCAGTCTACCTAGGAGCGCTCACTCCTCCAAACTGATATCCACTCATCAAAGCTTTTTTATATTTGCATAACTCCCCCCAAGACTCAGCCCAATGCTTACATCATGACTGACGGTTCTTGGGAGGAGTACTGAGGAAAGGTGCTGTGATGTTTTTATGAAGGTAATTGCAACGCTCTGCTGACCCATCACACCAGCCGCGATTTGCTTGTATTGCATAGAGAAGCACAGCAGCCTAGTGATGGATCTAAAATAAGCTAAGTAATGAAAGTAAAACTTTTTTTAACACCTTCCCGCCCGGCCTATAGCACAATGATGGTCAGGTGGTGGCTCTCTCGTTCTGACTAGACGTCATATGATGTCCAGCAGAACAAGCCGCTCCTGCAGGACCCCCTGTGGCGTGCAGCGCGGCGTTTGGTGTGTGCCCTTTTTTTTTCCAATCACGGTAAAGATCCAATGACAGTGGCTCTTTACTATGTGATCAGCTGTGTCCAATCACAGCTGATCATAGTGTTACTAGGAAGTTCCAGTTATCAGCAGTCCTCTGTTCACGCTCACAGGGCATGAGTAGAGGAGAGCCGATAAGCTGCTCTTCTGACGGGGGGCTGCACTGATTATCAGTGCAGTGATTATTATTATTATTATTTAAGGTACTTATATAGCACAGTCAATTTACACCGCACTTCCCTACCCTCAAGGAGCTTACAATCTAAGGTCCCTAACTCACATTCATATAGTAGGGCCAGTTTAGACAGAATCCAATGAACCTACCAGCATGTCTTTGGAGTGTGGGAGGAAACCGGAGAACCCGGAGGAAACCCACGCAGGCACAGGGAGAACATGCAAACTCCAGGCAGGTAGTGTCGTGGTTGGGATTCGAACCAGCGACCCTTTTTACTGCTAGGTGAGAGTGCTACCCACTACACCACTGTGCCGCCCTGATTATCAGTGCAGCCCCATCAGAGATGCCCACCGGTGCCCACCTGTGATGCCCACCAGTGATGCCAATCAGTTCCCATTGGCGATGCCAATCAATGCCCATCAGTAATGCCATCAATGCCGATCAGTAATGTCTGTCAGTGCCTCCTCACCAGTGCTGCCTATCAGTGCCATCTATCAATGCCCATCAGCGCCCATCATTTCCTATCAGTGCACATCAGTGATGCCTATCAGTGCCCATCATTGCCGCCTATCAGTGCCCATAAAGGCTGCCCATCAGTGCCACCTATAATTGCCCATCAGTGTCCATCAGTGCCACCTATCAGTGCCCATCAGTGCTGCCTATCAGTGCCCATCAGTGCTACATATTAGTGCCTCCTAATCAGTGCCCATCAGTGCCACCTCATCAGTGCCCATAAGTGCAGCCTCATCCGCACACATCAGTGAAGGAGAAAAAATTACTTATTTACAAAATTGTATAACAGAAACAAAGAAAAGCTTTTTATTTTTTTCAAAATTTTCGGTCTTTTTTCATTTGTTTAGTAAAAAATAAAAAAACTAGTGGTGATTAAATACCACCAAAAGAAAGCTCTATCTTTTAAAAAAAATGGTAAAAATGTTGTTTGTGTACAGCGTTGCATGACCGCGCAATTGTCATTCAAAGTGCGACAGCGCTGAAAGTTGAAAATTGGCCTAAGCAGGAAGGGGTAAAAGTGCTCGGAATTGAAGTGGTTAAAAATGTCACCAGCTTGTTGATCAGAGAGGAAAGGAAGAATCAGAGAAGTCAAAATATCAGCACATTAAACTAATGTCAATGAAATGAAATATCAGGTTTTAGTGGCATTGCAGTGTTTGCTGATTGGCATTAGTATTTCACAGTTTCCTTTGCACTTGGAACTAGCCTTTAAAAGCCTTAATTTATGATCTTATGAGGTTGTGGGGTTATTACTTCCATATCTTCTATGGCGCCTATAACGCTTTTCTCTCAAGGGCAATGGCAACAAAAGCCACAGCTCAGCTCCAGTGATATAAAAGCTTCACTTAAAATCATCGAAAGCAGCCCAACACTATGGCACTCTATGTGTCAAAAGAGACAGGAGATGGACTGTCCCTTTAAGAAAACCCTTGACCCCCTGTCTTTTAATCATAGCCTGGGAGACGGCACACATTCTCATTGGCAAAATGTTTTTTATTTAAGAATAAATTGCGGTGTGATCATCGTGCGGGGTAAATCACCACTGTATACTACAGCTCAGCCAGGCATTAAATTGATTTTGTGCTTTCAGAATGAAACATGCAATTTACATCCCATTCTGCCCAGTCATATAGGTGTAGATTATAATTCATACATCATATGTGTCTGGGGCTGTCTGATGTGGCACAAGAGTATGCAAAGTAAAGCTGGCGCTGTGTGTTTATTTTAAAGGTGCCGGCTCATTATTCATGTGTGCTAAAAGAGCAATGCAGAGAAAATGAACTAATACAGACAATTAATGACACGTTGCAAAAAGCCATTAATGTTATAGCGGAGGCTTTAAATGAGATGTTATTTTGATTCCATTCTTCCAATTACACTATTAAGGGAAGGCGCTAAGTATGTTTGTCATAGGAATGCCCATGGATCGCTTTGTCACTACATAAAATGGAAAAAAAAATAATGATTCCTTTCTTGGCATAAACATCTGTAACAATGGTGCCCATTTGGCTGTCTGGCACTGCATGTGCCTTTTCAATAGGGTGTTTTGGCCATCATGGCAATAAAATAATATACAAGAAGTGACTTGGAATAATATACTTTTTTTCCTTCCTTTGACCACTTATTTTTTTCTAAGGGTGGGGCTCAAAGCTGACCTTTGGCCTCCCCTTCTGTCTCGTACGGCTGATCAGACGCCCCTCCTCTACTGAAATTGCTTGCTCTGATTTCACTGCACACTGTGAGCTTCTCACAGTGTGCATTAGAATAGGCAGCAAGTCAAATAGAGCTTCTCTCAATTCCTGGCTGGCAGATGTGCAGCATCATCTAAACCCTAACCCTAAGGCCCTTTGGCACTAATTGTGCAGTACTTAGGGTTCCTGCAGACACTAACATGTGTTTCCCTATTGCCCTGTCATAACAGTGATTTCTAGCAGTCTTAAATAATATGACCCCCAGTCAATGACTGTGTCCTGAAAAATGTCCCCAACTTCATTACCTCCTATAGCATGTTACAGTCTCTGACAGTCTCCTGCAGCATGTCTGCAGTCTCTAATCATTGGCTGCATCATGTCTCCGGTCTCTGACCATTTCTTGTATCAAGTCTGCAATCTCTAACCATCTCTTGTATCATGTCTACAGCCTCTGACCATTTATTGTATCATGTCTGCAGTCTCTGACCATTTCTTGTATCATGTCTGTGGTCTCTGACCAATTTTTGAATCATGCCTGAAGTCTCTAACCATTTCTTGTATCATGCCTGCAGTCTCAAACTATATATTTTATCATGTCCACGGTTTCTTACAATTTCTTGAATCATGTCCACAGTCTCTGACTATTTCTTGCATCATGTTTACAGTCATGTCCACAGTCTCTGACCATCTGCATCATGTCTACAGTCTCTGACCATCTCTTTTGTCATGTCTACAGTCTCTGACCATCTTTTATGTCATGTCCACAGTCTCTGACCATCTCTTGTGTCATGTCCACAGTCTCTAACCATCTCTTGTGTCATGTTTACAGTCTCTGACGATATCTTGCATCATGGCCACAGTCTTTGACCATCTCTTGGGTCATGTCCACAATCTCTGACCATCTCTTGGGTCATGTCCACAGTTTCTTGCCATTTCTTGTGTCATGTCCAGAGTCTCTGACCATTTTTTGCATCATGTCCACAGTCTCTGACTATCTCTTTCATGTCTACAGTCTCTGATAGTTTATTGTACCATGTCCACAGTCTCTGACCATCTCTTTTATGTCTACAGTCTCTGGCCATTTCTTGTATCATGTCCACTGTCTCTGACCATCTCTTTCAGGTCTACAGTTTCTGATCATTTCATGTACCATTTCCACAGTCTCTGACCATCTCTTATATCATGTCCACAGTCTCTAACCATCTCTTGCATCATGTCCACAGTCTTTGACCACCTCTTTCATGTCTGCAGTCTCTGACCCTCCTTTGTATCTGGTCTGCAGTCTTTGACCATCTCTTTCATGTCTACAGTCTCTGAACATCTCATGATGAGTCCCTCAAGTACCGTGGTTGTGGTAACCACTGCAGCACCAAAAGATTACAGATACAGGGTACAGGGGGTGCAGAGGATTTCAACAAGAACAACTGGCACCAGCACAAGGGACACTTCACATTAAATGTAAGCACTGTTTTTTTCTTTTTTTTGGAAAAAAGATTTACCTAAATGTAGGCGTAAAGATAAACAGAGAAGGAAGAACAAATGATGTACTGGAAAGGGCATTCAAATAGGTGCTGATAAAATGAAGAGAAAGTTGAAAAATTAATTAGGGAAATCAAAGGGGTTGATTTACTAATGGAAAATAGAATGTGCACTTTGCAAGGCTATTTGCTCCAGAGCTTAGTAAATGAGGTGAACCTCTGCTGACTTCCATCATCCAATCATGTGGAAGCAAAAATGCTGTTTTTTATTTTTTATTTCCTTGAATGTGATTAGGTATTCTTTGCAAAGTGAAGCTTCTCCTCGTTTACTAAGGTCTGGAGGGAATGTCCTTGCAGAGTGCAACTGCATTTGCAAAGTGCACAGTCTATTTGCCTTTAGCAAATGTGGTTTACTTGATGAGAAATAAATGGATTGAGAAGGAAGATACAAAGAGAAAGAAAAGGAAGAAAATGCACAGAAAAAAGTGTTGAGGGAAAAAGAAATGGAAGAACAAAGTAATAAAATATCACAGAAGGAAGGAACTGACATTGGGAAAGCATTGACGGAAAACTGAAAATGGATGAATAGTAGGGGATAGGGAAAGAAAAAGGAGGACGGTACTAAACAAAGGTGAAGAAGAAACATTACTGCCCTGCGGTGGATGTCCGCTTTGCTACCTACCTACCTAAGCTCTTTGGAAACAAATTGTTAAACAAACAATTATGTTTGATAAAATTATTATCCAAAAGAGGAAACGCCTTATTAAATTCTATAAATTCCGGGATGTTCTTATCAACGGTAGGTCCTAGCTTAAAGTGGAACTAAACTCTCTGGCAACAAATAAAGCGGTAGTAAAGTCTTTAAGGAAAAAAAAAAGTTCCCACCTGCAAGGCAATATCATAATGTGCTAGTATGCAGTGCATACTAGCACATTATGAAAAACGTACTGTAAAACAAAGCCCTCCAGCGGCAAGCTTTCACCTCATCCGAGGCTTCCAACTTCAAGCGGTCTTCCTTCCGAGTTTGGGGACTCCAGCCTCCTGATTGGCCGAGCCACGATGACCTCTCTCCCACACATGCACGCGGGAGTAGCGGGCTCTGCATACAGCCCTAAATGAATGTCATGGGTATGTTGTTCCTTCAGAGCGTAGCGTATGCGCCGGTGGCATCATCGGCTGCTGCTCGCTAGTATATCTCCTATATGGTTCACGTTTAGGAGATATTAATTTTACCTACAGGTAAAAATAACAAAAAAGAGTTTACTACCACTTTAACTAATTTTAGTCCTGATGCTAATTGAATATATTACATTTACTTGTATTAAACTTTTTTTTTTTTTTTTACATTTCTTCAGTTTCTTTCTGGTTTCCTGCCTAGGCCAAAATTATATCATACACCCCAGGAGTCTTCATGGGCATTTTTTTTACCTTTCATCTGGAGGAATGGAGAAGGGACTTTTTCAGCTAAGCACACCCTCCTGCCTGCATGCCTGGGCTAACACAGCAGATTGATTCCAGGATGTAAAATGGTATATGAATCATCTGCCCTTACTCAAGATGGCCACAGTTAGGTGTGGATTTCAAAATGATTTCTCAGCAAAATAAAGCACAGGGACAATGACGGATGGGTGAGTTTGCATTGGATATTAAAAAAAAAATCAAATAGAATTTATTGGTTTGAGGTGCTCATATAGAGTTGAGTTCTTCTGGAAATGTATACCAGATTAACTGTGTGTTGTGGTTAATGATGTGCTGGGTGAGCAAAAAAGACGAGAGATAAAAACGCTTGGTAAAAATGATGATTTATGGTCCCATCACTGTTATTTGAATTTATCTTTGTATCCCTTCAACTGATTAATACCTCCCACGTAAATATGATGAGCTGGATGAATATACTTCTCTACACTCTCCTGATTTACGCATGCAAAATTTTATTAGGACTTGTAAAAATTTGTGTTGTTAAAAAGAGTTAAAAAAAAAAAAAGGATGAAAAAAAAAGTACAAAGGAATCAAATGGAAAATAACAGAAAAAAAAAGGCAAATGAAAGCAAAACAAGGGAAAGGACAGGAATTCAAAATCAAGAAAAAGGATGAGACAAAAAAATTACTGAACAGAATGAAAGAGAGTAGAAGACAAAGACAGAAAAAAAAAAGAAAAACACAGAAGATACAGACAGGGAAATATGTCCCACAAGGCCAGTGAAAAAAATAAAATCTTTGTTGCTAACAATTTAATGATCTGATTTCAAATAAAACGACCAGATATCACACAAGGGTACATTAATATTTTAATCACATTTTCTATCTCACATCAGTTGTACAAAGCCTTTTTTCTCTCTCTCTCTCTCTCTCTCTGCAAACGTACAAATCTTGTAGCTGGCATAATGTGATATAAAAGTGAGTGGTTATGCAGTAATTGCTACTATGGGGAATGAGCAGCAAATAGATAAACGTTTCCAATATAAACTATTATTCTGGAATGAATTTCTTGTGCCTAAACATTAGCCTTATTGAGACTATTTGCTGCATGGCGATTTAACCCGCTTGGGTGACACAGAGTACGGCGAGACATTCTGATTTTTGTGATCCTCAATGTATACGACGAATGATTCACTTTTTCATTTATAAATATCAATACAAAAATAGCGAAGAAAAAAAAAAAAAAAGGAAAGCTGTCTGTACCGAGGAATTAAAGAACAGAACATTCAATCCATATCATTCTTTATTAAAGTCTAAAACAAAACGCAGCAACAAGCTAAGGTGCATAATCCTCCATAAAGAAGTACAATAATTCACCAGCCGCCAAGCGTGGACCTGATGGGGAACCACAAGAAAATCAAAATCCGACGCTGAATCAGTCCCTAAATGATTAAACACAACAAATAGCTCCACTCATCAGACATCACAGACGGTCCTGATGGGGAACTGCAGGAGAATGAAAATACGATACCAACTCCATCTCCTAACATGCTGCACAAGTCTAACGATGACAAAAAAAAAAAAAAATGACAGAGATGCATCCTTCAGCTTAGGACCTGCTGGAGAAAGCAATACCGATGACTCAACACCATCATATTGTGTGTATCCCACAACGCCGCACCGCATCATCGGGCGCAGTCATCAACTTCTAAATAACGCTTCCTCCACATGCAACACGTTATCTAAGCCAACAAGACGATACAAGATTACAAAGTTTACAGCAATACAACATTCTAAAATAAAGCAGTCGGAAGGAGGGACACTTTTAAGTTAAGCAAATCACACAAATAAAAACAAAAAAATATATAAAACATTTTTACAAAAAACAATAATACAGAAAAAAGGGGGGAAAAAACAAAATAAAAATAGAACAAATAAAAAAAGGAGAACCTTGGTTGTTATTAGCATGTCTTTACATGTCTCAATCCATCACAAATCCCCAAAATAAACGGATTATTCCTAATTTTAGGATAGTGGGTGGAGTCTGGGTAAACTGGTGGTTCTGGGTGTACTGTTGGAACTATACCTACTATTTTTAAAATTAGAAATAATCCCCTTATTTTGAAGGTTCAAGCTGGAATGAGAAACGTTAAAGAATACCTTCTGTTCCAAGAAGGCGCTACAGTACACTGATTTAGTGGGGGGGCTTTTTGGTTCCTTTTTGCCTTCTTGTCCGGTTATGCTTTCCAATTTAATAACCTAAAATGCTGCCCATTTCAAATCTTGCATCAGTCAAACATCACACAGTGCATAGACCTGAGCAACAATTGGGTCAAATATACCCTTTAGTTTGAAGAGTAGGCTTGCTGTGTCCTCGCTTCGATTTTGTTTAATATATACAGTATATATGTTTATTTATTTATTTTTATTGAACTTTGCTTAGACTCATTCTACTAGATGCCCACTCCAAGTATCCAGCTGAGATCAGGCCCAGTTCCTCTGACCTTTTCACAGCAGGTCTAGGGAAGGGTCGAAGTTGTTCACATTTGCTGTACTTATGGACTTAAAAGCTGGAACTCAACACTGCATTAGAGTATATGGCAATAAATTGTGTTTTGTTACACTGTACATTTTAGGTTAAAGGAGAAATGCATATACAGTAAAACCTTAGTTTGAGAGCAACTTGGTTTGACAGCGTTTTGCGAGACAAGCTACATTTTTTCATAAATTTTGACTTGATATACAAGTGATGTCTTGATATACAAGTAGCGTCATGTCACAACTGAGTATAAAACTGAAGAGAGGTGCCTCTAATGCCCCGTACACACGGTCAGGTTTTCCGATGAAAAATGTGTGATAGGACCTTGTTGTCGGAAATTCCGACCGTGTGTAGGCTCCATTACACATTTTCCATCGGATTTTCCGACACACAAAGTTTGAGAGCAGGATATAAAATTTTCCGACAACAAAATCCGTTGTCGGAAATTCCGATCGTGTGTATACAAATCCGACGGACAAAGTGCCACGCATGCTCAGAATAAATAAAGAGATGAAAGCTATTGGCCACTGCCCCGTTTATAGTCCCGACGTACGCGTTTTACGTCACCGCGTTTAGAACGATCGGATTTTCCGACAACTTTGTGTGACCGTGTGTATGCAAGACAAGTTTGAGCCAACATCCGTCGGAAAAAATCCTAGGATTTTGTTGTCGGAATGTCCGAACAAAGTCCGACCGTGTGTACGGGGCATAAGTGTGGCAATATGGTTACATTTAATGAAGGTACAACATTTAGCAACTCACATGGTTGATGATTAAATTAGGCACATCTAAGCATGCAGGTATCCGGGGTAAAGCTATTCACATAGACCGTCCTCCTCACCGCCATTGACGTCATCGCTTCCACGCTGCGCTCCACAGGCGCTTCAAGCCTCACTTTCAGATCGCTCTACAGCAGGGTATGTCATGGTCATGATTGCAGACTGACAGCGGTGAGAGCTGGCAGTGCGGAGGAAGGTCTATGTGGACAGCTTTACCCCGGATGCCTGCATACTTAGATGTGCCAGTTTTAATCGTCAACCGTGTGAGTTGCTAAATGTTGTACATTCATTAAATGTAACCATATTACTACACTTAGTGGCGCCTCTCTTCTCTTTTACACTCTGTAACACCTGCTTAATTTTGCTTCTAATCCCCTTGTGGAGGCTTCCATTTGTAAATGGACATTTTATGGTTATCACATTGCTATAATCTTTTTCTATGGACTATAAATTGAAAGACCTATAAATAAATGGTTGTGGAACGAATCATCTGCAGTTTCCATTATTTCTTATGGGGAAATTTGCTTTGATAAAGTGATAAGTGCTTTGGATTACAAGCATGTTTCTGGGAATGAATTATGCTTGCAATCCAAGGTTATACTGTATATATATCTATATACATAGATATATCTATATATATATCTATATATATATATCTATATATATAGATATATATATATTGACAGTGCGGGGCCCTGCCACTGTGGAAATATAGGAGAAAATGACACCGGATTTGCATTAAGTCCTAATGTGAAGTACCAGACTATCGTTTTTAAGCGGAGAAAGCTGTGTTTTTGGTGATTCCATAGTCCCGTATTAGGGTATGGAGCTTGAAGGTTCCATAGTGTCTTAAGTGGGATGGAACTTTCAATTATGTGTCTAGATTTTACTGAGTGCCTGCAGCCAGTGTGAGTACACACGTGTGCAAGGTCGTTATATACTCAAGCCTGGGCATAGCTCAGGGCTTCTATTTTGGAAACAGCTCCTATATTGAAGACAGGAGGTCTCACCCAGGGATCAGAGGAGCCCCAGCCAGGGGTCAAGAGACAGGAGGTCATAACCAGGGGTCAGAGGCGCCCCAGCCAGGAGACATGGGGCCTTGACACAGGAGTCAGGTGGGCTCCTATCGAGGTGTCAAGAGAACTCCTATCCAGAGACCAGGAGTGGACTGTTCAGCAGGGCACTGTGACCAAATACTAAGCAAGCAAAGTGAACCAGGAGAGCTGGGCAACACAGTCAGAGGGACTGGTAAGAGCAGCGGTGCTGCTGACAAGGGATCCAGGTTATTCAGCATTTTCAGTTGACTTTTCATGTTGATGGTGGAAACTCCTGCATAGGCAACTGATTTCTATATGAACTGTTCTGTTCTGCTTAATAAAAGTGGTCTGCCATGCTCTAAAATGCGGTTTGGACTGGCGAAACTCATTGGAAAAGGCATATCAAATCAGCTTAAAGCAAATAATAATGTGTGTAAATAAAACACTACAAAAAGACTACAAATGGATCGGGAGTGCAGAAACCGTCACATTCAGCAAGGAGAGGATAAGATGGAGCTAGCATTGATTACAGTTAGTGACCTTCTGAAAGGAATAGTAGTTTAGCCCCTATAAGGCCCTTCGACAGAAAGATGGGTGTATACAGTATTTGCAATCTATAATTGCAGAAGCACTAGCAAAGCAGTGATAAACCTTAGTCCATGACACAGTATTATTCTGAGTGGACACGCTTTTCAAGCTCTGGAATATGTAGTTCCTATCTGCTGTGCTGCTGTTGAGGGGGTACTAATACTAAAAAAAAAGTGTACAAAGGTGAACTTACCCTTTAACTGCTTACCGACTAGCGCACGATGATGTACGTTGACACAATGGCACGACTGCGCAAATGGGCATACCTGTACGTCCCCTTTAAGACACGGCATTGTGGGCGCATGCCCGCCATGTACTCCATGACCGTGCCCGCGGGTCCCGCAGACTCGATGTTCGCCAGTGTCCCGCGATCGTGTCACGGAGCAGCAGAAAACAAGGCATTTCCCTGTTCTGCTTAGCAACATGACAGGGATCTACTGCTCTACTGCTCCCTGTCATCGAGAGTAGTGATCGCTGTCATGTTGTAGTGAGCCCATCCCCCCTACAGTTAGACTCACTTCCTAGGACACACTTAACCCCTTGATCGCCCCCCTAGTGTTTAAACCCTTCCCCACCAGTGACATTTACACAGTAATCAGTGCATTTTTATAGCACTGATTGCTGTATAAATGACAAAGGTCCCAAAACAGTGTCAAAAGTGTCCGATGTGACCGCCATAATGTTTCAGTCACAGTAAAAATCACAGATCGCCACCATTACTAATAAAAAAAAATAATAAAAATGCCATAAATCTATCTCCTATTTTGTAAACATTATAACTTTTGTGCAAACCAATCAATATACGCTTATTGCGATTTTTTTTTAACCAAAAATATGTAGAAGAATACCTATCGGCCTAAACTGAGAACGAAATTAGTTTTTTTATATATTTTTTGGGGATATTTGTTATAGCAAAAAGTAAAAAATACTGCTTTTTTTTCAAAATTGTCACTCTTTTTTTGTTGATAGTGCAATAAAGAAAAAACGCAAGGGTGATCAAATACAACCAAAAGAAAGCTCTATTTGTGGGAAAAAAAAGGACATCAATTTTGTTTGGGTGCAACGTCGCACGACCGCACAATTGTCAGTTTAAGTGCTCTGGTCAGGAAGGGGGTAAATTCTTCCGGGGCTGAAGTGGTTAAGCAAATATATAGTAGACGTCTATTATTCTTAATAAAGTTGTAAGAAGATAATGCCATTATGGTTCGAGGGATCAAAACTCTTCATCAGAACTTGGGTGCCTGTTAAAGAAGTTTAAACTGGACAGGCTGATTCAACACGGAAGCTCTAGTAAAAAAAAAAAAAAAAAAGGAAAAAAATTGAGGATGTGCGGTCTCTGGGATAATTTAGTATCACCATTTCATTAGTGGTGCAGTTTACAGCTGACAGACAATTCTGAGTTTTGTATTTAAAGGCAGCAGCGCCCAAATGCATGCAAATAACAACAAACAACTGTGTTTGGCCTACTTTTACCTTCAACGCAAAAGCTTCTCAAGTGAACATGCTGCATGCAGAAAGAATCAATGCAAAACACACAGCCTCAGGACTGTCATCTACATGGCACCATTGTGGTACGTAGGAATTGACTTGCATTTGACGTGCGTTGCAAAGGCACATCAATCGCAGGAAACCCAAATCAATCTCTGGAGTTGTATACATTGTTTTTTATATCTAAAAGGTTTTTGTTTTGAATAGAGTGGGAAAGGGTTGGACCCCCTAACCCCCCAAGCTGTTTGTATCCCCACTGGGGAAATTTAGCTCTCTATTTGTCCTGGTAACCAGTGTCACTGAGACAGGAAGTGAGAGGAAATTCTACATTTTACAGTTGTCACCAGAGCAAGAAGTGAGGAAAAATCTTCCAATTGGAACTCCCATTCCTATGACATCTAAAACAGGAATTCCATTCACTTCACTGAGATATCTTCTCATTTCCTGTTGCAACCCAAGGAGAGTCTCCCCAGTAGGAAACTAAACTTTATCAAAAA
Organism: Lithobates clamitans; assembly: GCA_037952925.1. Taxonomy (NCBI): domain Eukaryota; kingdom Metazoa; phylum Chordata; class Amphibia; order Anura; family Ranidae; genus Lithobates; species Lithobates clamitans. The sequence continues at coordinate 9,715,800 of JBBGZY010000292.1, read as the reverse complement.
CGTAACCGCTTGCTTACTGGGCACTTTTACCCCCTTCCTGCCCAGACCAATTTTCACCTTTCAGTGCTGTCACATTTTGAATGACAATTGCGCGGTCATGTTACACTGTACCCAAACAAATTTTTTATCATTTTGTTCCCATAAATAGAGCTTTCTTTTGGTGGTATTTGATCACCTCTGCGGTTTTTATTTTTTGCGCAACAAATAAAAAAAGACCAAAAATTTCGAAAAAAAACAAGTTTTTCTTTGTTTCTGTTAAAATTTTTTGTAAATAAGTACGTTTTCTCCTTCAATGATGGGCACTGATATGGCTGCACTGACGGGCACTGATAGGGCGGCACTGATGGGCACCGATGAGGTGGCACCAATGAGGTGGCACTGATGAGGTGGCACTAACGGGCACTGATGATGGGCACTGATAGGCGGCACTGATGGGCACTGATAGGTGGCACTGATGGGCACTGATAGGTGGCACTGGTATGCGGCACTGATGGACACTCATAGGTGGCACCGATGGGCACTCATAGGCGGCACTGATGGGCACTTGTAGGTGGCATTGATTAGTACATATGGGTGGCACTGATGGGTACTTATGGGTGGCACTGATGTGTGGCACTGATGGGCACTGATAGGTGGGCACTGATGGGCACAGATGGGCACTGATGGGCACAGATGAGCACTGACAGGTGGCACCGATGGGCAATGACAGGTGGCACTGAAAAAAAATTGGGGGCATTGCTGGGCAGATCTGGGACATAATGGTGACAATCAGTGCCAATTTGTGGGCACTGATTGGCACAGATTGGGCACATGTGGATGGCAATGGGGTACATACCTGGCCATCCACATGTTGCCCCTTCCCTGGTGGTCCTAGTGGCATCCCTGGTGGTCCAGTGTGGTGATCTGAGGGGGGCTGCGCTGATAAACAATCAGCGCAGACCCCCCCTGCCAGGAGAGCCGCCGATCGGCTCTCCTCTACTCGCGTCTGTCAGACACGAGTGAGGAAAAGCCGATCAACGGCTCTTTACCAAGATCGGTGTAGCGGTGTGTCAGGCTGACACACCGCTCCACCGATCGCCGCGATGGGGGCGGGCTGCGGCATGTTATCCTGCTGGACGTCATATGACGCCCAGTCAGGATAACAGAACCACTTCCCGGACGTCAATCCACTATAGGGCGGGCGGGAAGTGGTTAAAGGACAATTAACCAGAAAAAAGGTTAATTAAATCTACAAGGGCTTTTTTTACCACTACTATTCCTTCATATTTTTAAAAGTTACAAATGCAGCAATTTAGAAATTGGATGGAAGGTTTAGCACTGGAAAACATTTTTTGAAAGATAAAAAGTGCATTTTTTATACATCTATATCGATCAGACCAAAATGAGGGACAAATGAGGGGGAAAGAGGGACAGAGGGTCATTGCTCCAAATCAGGGACAGTCCCTCAAAATCAGGGACAGTTGGGAGCTATGCTGGTGGGCACTGATTGGCAACACTGGTGGGCACTGTTGGGACACTGATAATCGGTGCCCTGATGTCCCTTTAACACAAGCCAGTTATCGGCTCTCTTTTTCTCTCCTCACACTGCCAGCATGAGGAAAGAAAAGCCGATAACCGGCTTGTGTTTACTTCTGTGATCAGCTGTCATTAAACACAGCTGATCACATAGAAAAGGGCCCCTGTAATTGGCCCTTTACCCCGATCTGTGATCAGCTGAGTCCAAAAGACTCAGTGATCACAGAGTGCGCCGCAGGGGGTGCGCGGGTAGCATGATCACGGGAGGACATCCATGTAGGCCCTCCCGGCAAACTAAGCCTGCGCTGTAGCCATTTTTGGGCTACAGGGCAGACAGGAACTGGTTAAAGTTGAATTCCAGCTATGGCAAGTTTTACATTAAGCTTGGGCCAATGTAAGTATGTATGTGCTATACCTTTGAGATCGCCCTGGAATCTGGAAATCACTGTAGCAGGCACCACTACTCCAGTGGTCTCCACTTGCTTCTAATGCCGCGTACACACGAGCGGACTTAACGGCAGACTTGGTTCGGCGGACCGGAGTCCGTCGGACAATTCGATCGTGTGTGGGCTCCAGCAGACTTTTTTTTCCCAAAAGTTCGACAGACCTAGAAATGAAACATGTTTCAAATCTTTCCGACGGACACGAGTCCGGTTGAAAAGTACGCTCGTCTGTATGCTAGTCCGACGGACAAAAACCGACGCTACGGCAGCTATTGGCTACTGGCTATCAACTTTCTTGTTTTAGTCGGGTTGTACGTCATCACGTACGAATCCGTCAGACTTTGGTTGATCGTGCGTAGGCAAGTCCATTCATTCGGAAAGTCCGTCAAAAAGTCGGCCGCACCAAGTCTGCCGTAAAGTCCGCTCGTGTGTACGCGGCATAAGTCCCGTGACTAGTGGCTGTCCTGCTGCTTAATGAATGTAAAGTATTTTCTCATTGGAGGAGGTGGAGGTCCAGGACAGCTTGGCATGTGGGCAGATACACAGCAGGACCCTGCCTGGGCCTGATAACCAGACAGAGTCTTTTGGTGCATTCCTGCATGCAACTGACTATTGAATGTGGTGGGGGAGTGTGGAGCCACTATCAAGGGGAATGAAGTTCTCCTTTAACTACAGGGGTCTTTTATTTGACACTGTTATGTAGTCTCAGATGGTATGAATTGAAGCAACTGACATGGCAGCAATTGTCAGCCCTTTGACCCCTGAAACTCATGTGTCAATCCTATACAAGTATCCTTTATAAGTAACTAAAGCTAACAAAGCAAGAATATACAATATGATCATTTTAGACATAAGACTCAACAATTCTAATCATTATATACAAAAACTTCATATTCTTATATAAACCCACTTCAAATTGGTTTTCCTAAAGTGCAAAATGTAAGCTTTAACGGGAGTTTACCCTTAACTCTGACAATAAAATGCAAATCCGTATTGTTGTCTTCTGACACTTTGGGCCTGGTGTACATTATCTGACAGCCGCAGACTGAAATACTGTACGCAGCGTTTGTCTTTTCAGTACCGGCTAAGCTATTAAAATATATGTGTATGAAATCTCCACTAAAAAATACAATCTGTATTGTGAATTGTAGCTCAGAGAATGAGGAATACATTAAAAGGGCCGACACTCTATATGTAAATATCTCCAGCCTTTTCTGAATGAAAAGTCTTCCGCTAAAATGGAAGCCGTACATGATAGCAATAAAGAAGAAAAAAAAAAAAGAGACTGGCGCAGTCGGTATTAGAAATATATTATGTTCACCTCAGATTCGGCCTACAGAATGAGGAACGGAACACTGACAGTGAGCGTTTGTATGCTGGGGGCCCTTGAAAGGGAAATATAAAAAAGAAATAATAATAATAATAATAAAGTAACATCTGGTACCACATCCCAATTTACATAGAAATAACGCAGAATTTATGTTCCAGAAATGGGTTTATTGTAAACTCACACTGAGAAACAGGTAAATATGAATTGATATATAAAAAGTGGAAGAGATTTCAAAACTGTAACCAAAGAATGACCTTGTGGGCACGTGTTGTTTGCGTTATTGCATTCAGGCCCCCAGCCCTGTACAGGAAAATCTCAATTTTCATTTGGATTGATCTGAAGGGTTCTATAAAAAAAGATATGGGATTTTATCAGTCAGCTGCCTATTAATTTACTGGGTACAGGGTTGGAAGAGGACCTGTCACTTCAGGCCAGACAGGCATTTATTTTAAAGTGGACATTCCATTCCAAACAGAAGATCTGCTTTTTTCAGGTCCTCCCATCCAACATAAATTGATTTTGAAAGTCATTTGTACACTAATAGATCACCAATAGAAAAAAAAACCCATACCTTAGCCCTGGCCTGCCATGCTTCCAGGAGACGCGAGTGATGTCATAGTGCTTTCCCGCAGAGCTGGAAGCTTGCAACCCCATGAAGATACACTCTAGTCCATTGCAAAAGTGCATTCTCATGGGATTTTGAGTGCTCAGCTAGCCTAGGACGAAGTAGTAAGGCATGATGATGGCACCTCTGCCACTTGGAGGGGCCAAGGTAAGTCATTTTTTGTTTACGGGTGATCTGATTGTTTGCAAAGGCATTTTAAAAGCCATTTGTTTTGGGTGGATTGGGGGGGGGGGGGTTGAAAGTATTGCAAAAAAAAGGAGACCATAAACGTGGCACAAATAGCAAGAAGAATGTGTACAGTGCAGTGACCTGTATCCGCCAATCAGATGTCACTCTCTGTTTAATGATAAAAATGACTCAGCATGGAGGACGGGTCTCAGCACCCTTATTAAAGCTGAACATAGTCTAAACGTATGATTCAAGTGTATCCTTACTTGAATCTCGGTGTACTTTTTATACTTATTCCAGATCAGTGAGGTAATGGAGCATAAAACTTCACCTCTGTGCCGGAGCTTCCTGTAATAAAGACTGGTCACTCTTCTTGTGCAGGGTGACTGGTCTTGTCTCCGCCCATCCTCTACATATTTTTGGTAAAAAAATACCCAATAAGCGTATATTGATTGGTTTGGACAACAATTATAGCGTCTACACACGATGGGTTATTTTTATTTTCTTAAATTTTGTTTGTTTATTTTTTTACTAGTAATGACGGCGATCAGCAACTCATAGCGGGACTGCGATATTGTGGAGGACTTTCTGACACTAAGTGACATTTTGTAATACAGTGATCAGTGCGAAAAAATATGCACTGTTACTGTATCAATGACACTGGCTGGGAAGGGATTTACAGCAGGGGCGATCAAAGGGTTAACTGTGTGCCTAGCCAGTGTTTCTGTGTACTATGGGAAGAGCTTTTACTAGGGAAAAACATGGATCCTTGTCACTGTTTTGCAGGAACACAGGATCCATGCCTTCCCTACTGACAGAACGGTGATCTGCCTTGTTTACATAGGCAGACTGCTGTTCTGGCTCTGTACCAAAGGATTGGCAGGTGCTGACAGACATTGAGTCCACGGTACCTGCTGCTCAGCTCCTACCGGTGCCGTGCATTCGCGCCCGCTACCCAGAAGAGCCAGGGTACATATATACATGTGATCCGGAGCAGAGGTGCTGCCCTGTAGCAGTAAAACTGCTATATAGTGGACCTTAAGCAGTAAAAGCAGCAGCAAAAAAACATGCAGAAAGAAGTGCATTTAGGGATGTCAAGAGTTTATGGATTTTATTGGTCAGAATATGAATTTATTTTGATCACTGGAATGAATAAATGCTCAAGTGTTAAACATGTCTAGCATTTAGGAGCGTTTACACGTGTTTAACGTTTTTTGCTGCACAAATGCACCTCTCCTAATGTGTTTTTTTAACGCTCCTCTTCTAATATACCTATAAATGCTTACGTGTAAATTTGATTTATTAAAGGTAAATAGACTGTGCACTCTGCAAGAGCAGTTGCTCCAAAGCAGGGGTAGGCAACCTGGGGCCCTCCGGCTGTTGCAAAATGGCAAGTCCCATCATGCCTATGGGAGTAATTGTAACTGCCAGCCTTGCAATGGCCCATGGGAAATGTAGTTCCACAACAGCTGGAGAGCCCCAGGTTGCCTACCCCTGATCCAAAGCTTTGTAAATGAGCAGAAGCTTTGCTGACTTCCATCATCCAATCATGTGCAAGCAAAAATGCTGTTTTTTTTATTTTCCTTACACGTGATTGGGTATTCTTTGCAAAGTTAAGCTTTACCTCATTTACTAAGCCCTGGAGCAACTGCATTTGCAGAGTACAACTGCACTTTGCAAAGTGCACAGTCTATTGGCCTTTAGTAAATAAACCTCATAGTATTACATAGCGGTAGGTGCTTTTAGAGGCTGAAAAATGCCCCATGTGCATGAGCCCTAAATGTCACTAAAATTTCTTAAAAGCTTTCAAATGTAATTGTAATTTCATAAGTTTTTTCAATCTTTAAACATTTGCAGATTTTACTAAAAATACACATAGTGATCCTGCCATGAAAGTCCTTGTTCAGGCACTTCCTGGCATAAGGTGACAACCGTCTCACAGTTGTGCTCCTAAGTTGCTACCTTGTCACATGTGCCCCTGGTGGAGAAATACAAGCAGTTGTGTTGAGACACACTGCCTAGGCAAGAGACTGGCGGGAGTGTAGGCATGGTTCGTCGTTGTCAGTAGTGCAGTGCATGTAGACAAGCAGTGCCTGCAAAGAGTCTGCAGAAAATCTACTGCACTGAGCTACTGCAACTGATGTAAAACTTCCATGAAGAAGAATACAAACATGCCAATTGCTTATAATACACAATGCTTTCTCAAATGAAATGTTATCCAAATGTCATCTGAAGGTTACCCACTCACTGCTAAGACCAAATGAAAATTTTGGCCAGTGTTCCACTTTAACCTGACTCCCTGCAGTAATGTAATGAGGTTTTGAGCAAACTACTGACACCATATCTAGAGAAGTCGTCGGTTCTCATCTAATGACAGCTGTGAACATGTTTGAGATTTCCTATTTCCTTCTTTCCCCTGACTCCCCCTTTGATCTGCTCCTGTAAACACAGTAAATAGACGCAGCAGACCGCCGGCTCCTTGTTATGACAGTTTGCAGATTTTTTTTTTTTAAGTCCGTTGAAGTTAAAAAAAGATTGCATGACAGATTTTATAGAAAGTAAGTAATTGAAAAGCTTGTCGATGTTGCCCACATGTGGATATATGTGCGTGTGTGTTTGATCCTGGCTCGTTTTCTGATGGAACGTAGTTTTTATTGGGTACATTTCATGAGCAGGCCTGATACAAGAGCGTACAGTACATGTATGCTTGCCTGAAGCATTGACGGTTTGGCTATTTTCCAGCTACCATGGGCTACTTTAAAAAAACATTTGCTATTTTATTTCCAGCTACCATGGGCTACTTTAAAAAAACATTTGCTATTTTATTTTTTCTGACATTTGTAATACTGAGCTTACTGCATACAGCAAAAAAAAAAAAAGACAGTTTCAGCCTTCTACTTGTTACAAAGAGTCTCCTAGAAAAAACGAGTTCACTTCTAAGTCAGCACACACAACTTGAAGTATCACTTCATGTTTTTTAATGTTTGTGCTGTAGCTCCACCCCAGACTGAAGCCCAATTTATGGACATTACTATGAGGAACTAAAGCCCAACACTAAAGTCACCACCCCTTTTCTAATATTCTTACTGTGCATGTTTACTACAGGGGCTAGTAAACATGCACTGCACTGCAGCAAAGCTGATCTTTAGCTTGATTTGTGAATGGAGCTGCCCCTGCCCCCTGGTGTTCTGAATAGCAGCGATTGTCTCCAGAACATGCCTGCTGCCAGAGACGAGTGCTATCTATCAGCCCTCATTAAAGAATTTCAAGTACTTTTCTCCATAGGCTACTATGAAAATCTATTTGCTATTTTCTTTTTTTGACTAGCCACAAATTTGTTGCACCGAGCTCACTGCATACAGCACAAAGAAAGACAGTTTCAGTCTCCTACATGTTGCAAAGGGTCTCCTAGAGAAACTAGTACCCTTTTAAACCAGCACCCACACAACTTGATGTATCACTTCATTTTTTATCTTTATTAAATCCCCCAGTAGACAAGGTGCATGTAGCACTTGCTGTCATTCTGATCCTTACCTCCTTGTGCCTTAAAAACACATTTTACCTTCTGCTTGTGCTGTAGCTCCACCCCAGACTGAAGCCCAATTTATGGACATTCCCATGGGAAAACTAAAGCCCAGCACTGTAGTCAATGCCACCTTTCTAATATTCTTACTGTGTATGTTTACTACAGGGGCTAGTAAACATGCACTGCACTGCAGCACTGGTGAGCGTTAGCTTGTTTTGAGAATGGAGCTGACCCTGTCCCCTGGTGTTCTGAATGGTAGCACTTGTCTTCAGCGCATGCCTGCTGCCAGAGATGAGTGCTATCTATCAGCCTTCATTAAAGTATTCCAAGTATTTCTCTCGATGGGCTACTATGAAAAACCATTTGCTACTTTCTTTTTCTGACTAGCCACAAAATTTGTTGCACTGAGCTTACTGCTAACAGCACAAAGAAAGACAGTTTCAGTCTTCTAAATGTTACAAAGAGACTCCTAGAAAAACAAGTTCACTTTTAAACCAGCACCCACACAACTTGATGTATCACTTTTTTTATCTTTATTAAATCCCCCCGGGGACCAGGTGCATGTAGCACTTGCTCCCATTCTGATCTTTAGCCCCTTCTGATTGTGCTGTAGCTCCACCCCAGACGGAAGCCCAATTTATAGGCATTCCTATGGGGGAACTAAAGCCCCGCCACTTTAGTCACTGCCCCATTTCTAATATTCTTACTGTGTATGTTTACTGTAGGGGCTAGTAAACATACACTGCACTGCAGCACTGCTGAGCGTTAGCTTGTTTTGTGAATGGAGTTGACCTGGTGTACTGAATAGTAGCGCTCACCTCTACCGTATGCCTGCTGCCAGAGGGGAGCGCTATCAATCTTACCTCATTAAGCATTCATCTGTTTGCTAGAAGAGTGATCTGACAGCAGTGGAAGGAGAGGGTGCAAGCTGTCTGACCATGCTGCTCAGCAACTACAGGACAGACTGGAATAGGACCAAGTGCTACATAAACTTTGTCCCTCGGGGGTTAAAATATTGATTTAAAAAATGAATTGATACTTCTAAATACTTCCCTTCCCTTAGCTTCCCTTTCACTTCGATTGCCCCTGGGAGAAGTGCAAGTTCCAGTCGGGGTCATTAACCAAGCATGCAGATTTCTCTTTGTTCCCAGGGACAAACAGAGCAGCAGGGGGGCAATGGAAATAAATGCAGAAGCAAGGTCGGAATCCAAGTGATCCTATTGCTTTGCCCCTCATGGGTCACTTAACCCACTTCTTGTGAGCCCATGTCGTCTTTCACACACATGACACATCAGCACGTTGGTTGGACTTACAATGGATGCTGGTCTTTTTTCTTCGAGCTACATCAATTATTACAATCTACATGCTTGCTTCCCACAACTCAAAGTGAATTACTAATTGTTAATGAAAAGGGCTTGACTGATAAATAAAGTAACATTATGTATAATATTTAGTATCCTTTCCAACACAGTCTGAGACTGAAAACCTTCACCTTGAGAGTCAGCCTTAAATATATATAGTCCACATACTGACTGGCTTTGCTTTTAGATTATAAAAGTGTTACATAAAGAAAATAATGGGGGTTATTTACGAAAGGCAAATCCACTTTGCACTACAAGTGCACTTGGAAGTAAAGTCACTGTAGATACGAGGGAGACATCCAAGGAAAATACAAAACAGCATTTTAGCTTGCACATGATTGGATGATAAAATCAGCAGAGCTTCCCCACATTTCAGATCTACCACTCAGATTTAAAGTGACTGCACTTCCAAGTGCACTTGTAGTGCAAAGTGGATTAGACTTTCGGAAATAACCCCCACTATGTAAGGCAAATTCACAATCTGGTGATACAAAACAATATGATATAATTTAAAAAAAAGTATACAAGCACTGAATCATTATCATTAAAATATGTGGTATTAAAGCGGAGTTGTAGCTATCCAACATAACGTAGCTATATGTTCTGTCTGTACATGTTACCTATATAAGTAATGTTTTTTTAACTCTGTGCTGTGTCTTCCATCTTTTAATACTTATGATGCTCCTCTGTGGCCCACATGCTTCTATTCCTGGAATCTATAAGATGCTGCAATGGGAAGCCGAGAGCAGTGCAGTGACGTAGACTGTCAACTCTTTGGGCAGAGGATTATATTTTGAGAATTGCTTCCAGCCTTATGTGAAACTGATTACACATTACAAATGGTGCAATCTCCTTTAGATTTAACAACTATGTAGGGCAAAGGCTGCCTGATTGGATACATATTAAATGGTTTAGATAAGCCCTCATATTATATTGTATTATGTAGCTTTGATAAATCTAAAGGATGTTGTACAATCAGATTGTACTGTGTCTGGAGAGGTTTAGGGCCTTATACTTCCTGGCCATATGAGGGATTGCAATGTTGGCATCATCAAGGGGAAAAAGGAGTACAAAAGATGGTACCATAGCTTGCAAAACCAAAGCAAAGATGAAAAGTTCAATGAGGGCTTACAGTGTTATCCTAGTTACGGTTTTAGGGGCAGAAAAAAATCATATACATAGTTACATAGTAGGTGAGGTTGAAAAAAGACACAAGTCCAACCTATGTGTGTGATTTTATGTCAGTATTACATTGAATATCCCTGTATGTTGTGGTCGTTCAGGTGCTTATCTAATAGTTTTTTGAACCTATCAATGCTCCCTTCTGAGACCACCGCCTGTGAAAGGGAATTTCACATCCTTGCCGCTCTTATAGTAAAGAACCCTCTACATAGTTTAAGGTTAAACCTCTTTTACTCTCATTTTAATGAGTTGCCACGAGTCTTGTTAAACTCCCTTTCGTGAAAAAGCTTTATCCCTATTGTGGGGTCACCAGTACGGTATTTGTGAATTGAAATCAAATCCCCTCTCAAGAGTCTCTTCTCCAGAGAGAATAAGTTCAGTGCTTGTAACCTTTCCTCATAACAAATATCCTCCAGACCGATTATTAGCTTTGTTGCCCTTCTTTGTATTCGCTCGATTTCCAGTACATCCTTCCTGAGGACTGGTGCCCAGAACTGGACAGCATACTCTAGGTGCGGCCGGACCAGAGTCTTGTAGAGGGGGAGAATTATCGTTTTATCTCTGGAGTTGATCCCCCTTTTTAATGCCAATATTTTGTTTGCTTTGTTAGCAGCAGCTTGGCATTGCATGCCATTGCTGAGCCTATCATCTACTAGGACCCCCAAGTCCTTTTCAATCCTAGATTAGATCCTAGATATACCTTTATGGGATCTTAGTGGTTGTAAATCCTTACATATACACAGTGAAGTGACTGGCCTCAGATGATACACAGAGATGAAGCAAATCCTCCTAAGTTGTACCTTAGTATCTGAAGCCCTCTCTTCTCTACATGAGTTCAAAGTGCATAATTTACACAGCATTTCCGAGCTTAAGAAGGCAGGGGAACGGGATCTGATGCCACACACTGAACATCATAGAGATCTGAGTGTAATTTGAAACCTGAGTGGAGGGAAAGGACACACCAACATGCACAGCTGAGGCTGTCAATCAGCTGCTCTGTAATGGGGGGTTGAAGGACTGTTTCCCAGGATTGCTTGTCGGGATAAATGATCAGAAGTGACTCCTGCAGACAGCAGAGATAGGAGAGGAGATAGGATAGGAGAAAACACTATTGTTAGTCTAGCCAGTGCACCACAAACTAAACACTGCGGCAGATACAATGCTGTTAAACTTTCAAAAGAGTTCTACATCAAATGATAGTCCCTCATAAAACGTAAAAATGAATAATGGGGTGACACTGTATTAAAGCACATGTTGTCTACTTGTGTGCCTTGGGAGGGTCCATCTGCAACATCTGTCCACAGATAATAAAGCATCTAGGGTGAAGTTTTCAATCACATTTCACTCTCCAAACAGGTTATGCTTGAGCAAAACATATTACCAGGCGGAACCTCCTCCTGTGGAAAACCAGTTTTAAGAAACCATTAATACATCAACGCTCTGTATGCAACCGGCATCAGGAGAGGATGGAAGCAAAGGTAAAAGATCCTGGAAGGGTCACTGGCTCAACATCCACTTAGCAGGTCCTGGGCGCTGAGGCTCTTTTTGGAGCCTGGGAAGCAACACATGCCAAGTACAGCCAACAATTTACCGGTAAGTGAAAAGCTATACGGGGCCTTGTTTTCTGCATCAGTGTTTACCTGAACCTGCAAGTAAGCAACAATGCAGAGGCCCAAAGGGATGTCATTCTTGTCTGGGCAAGAACTAGGGGAAGGAGGAAGTAGGAAAGGGTACCTGGGGGGTAATGGGTTAGGAGGATGAGTGGTACTTTGAGTTTTGGGTCCACTTTAAGTGTGATTATACAAAGCAACATCTCTCCATGTAATGCAAATGAGGAGAGGAGGAGGGGTCTGTAATCCAGATAAGGAAATCAGCTCACGCAACAATGCTTATTTCCTGAACTGCATGTATGGAGGAGCTTCATTGTCACCTTAGGAAGTGTGCTATTATCGGAATAACCAGGTGAAAATAAAGGAAAACTTCCTTGGAAAAGTAGAAAACTAATGCTGTCATAAAATCTAGAATCTGGTAAATTGCAATGTATTACATTTTTGGGGGGGTCTAAATACACAGGGGTTGATTTAAGAGTGTTAAAGATGAATAGGCTGTTTACTTTGCAAAGGAAGTTTCCCCAGAGCTGCGGTGAAGTCTAGAATACTCAATTGCACAAAGAAAACAGCCTGATTGGATAATAAAAGTCACCTCATTCACCAAGCTCTGGGGGAATTTTCCTTGTAAAGTGCAACCTCCCTTTCAAAGTAAACAACCTATTTGCCTTTAGTAAGTCAACACCAGAGAGAATTTGACTTTCCCCAAACATTCCCTGGTGGAAAATCATGCAGGTCCATGTGCTTTAAATGACAGTGATTGATTCTCCATCTGTTTGGTGAAAGTCACACTCACTGTCTTAGAAATCGATCTAAAAGTTATCTCCTACTTCTGCCCCACTAAAGACAAGGTGACATCCATTGCCTGATAAATGTTTCATATTCAAGTCATAAGTGGGTTTAAAACAGTTTGTTGCATCAATTAATTACAGCCTGTATAGCCTGAAGCAGATAGTTTGGTCAATACCGATGACACCAGGAATGAAATATTCCCTTGCATCATACGCGCCCCTTCCCTGGATAGATAGCTGCACAGCCCATCGCTCGCTGACTCTGCTCCATGGCGGAAAGGCGATTTACAGCTGAATTGTGGTCAAACGCATCAGAGACCTTTCAGAGATCAATAAACATTGCTGCACTTATTTTCAAGAGCTCTCTTTGTAACCTTGATTTCTAAAACATTAAAAGTTTTTGAAGGATTTATGACTTTTGCGTTCTTTGAACTCTCAATAGCAGATAGAATTTCAGGAGAAATATTGCGTGATCAGATTTATATTTATCTATATTTAAAGACAGATCAATAGAGAGATAACAGTTTAGAAAGACAGACAGAAAGATATATAAGTATACTTTGATAAATATAGAGATAGTTCATAAGATAGAAAGATAGATAGACAGATAGATAGATAGATAGATAGATAGATAGATAGATAGATAGATAGATAGATAGATAGATAGATAGATAGATAGATAGATAGATAGATAGATAGATAGATAGATAGATAGATAGATAGATAGATAGATAGATAGATAGATAGATAGATATCTAGATAGATAGATAGATAGATAGATAGATAGATAGATAGATAGATAGATAGATAGATAGATAGATAGATAGATAGATAGATAGATAGATAGATAGATAGGAGAGAGGAACACAGAGTAGGAAAAAAAACTATATATATATTATTTTTTCTATTTGTCCAGGATTCCTGGGGACAGTCCCCATTTTGAGGTCCCCAGTAAAGGAGTATCCTCGACTATGATAACCTTGATACACTGTATATATATATATACAGTATATTGTTTTTTTCAAACAATAGGTGCTGGAACTTAAGCACGACCCCACAAAACCCCTCCCCCTACACACACCCTCCAAATCACAACAAATTTGTCAAATTTCACAAAAACAGTAAAGGGGCATTAAATGCCAGGATTGCATTACATACAGAGTGCAGAGCTGTCACTTGTAAACACAGAAACCAGACTTCTGTGTTTACAAGCGATTGTGGTGAGCAGGCACCAAAGGGTCTGAGCCAGAGGTGGTGGTACTGAGTTCCACCAAGTTCCCCCTGAAAAAAAGCCCTGTATATATATATATATATATATATATATATATATATATATATATATACATATATATATACATATATATATATATATATATATATATATCTATCAATCACTTGTTTAGGCTCTCTTCACTAGTGTGCTGATTGCATGTACAGTACATGCTAGGACTTTATAAGGTCTAGGTTGCAGAAATTCCAACACCTTCTGTAATTTATTCTTGTGTTGTGGGAGGCCAAAAGTAAGAAAAGGCCATCAAAATTTTCAGAATCCACATCACTTTTTTATTATCAAGATTCAATTATTCTTTACATTCTGCCCCTGGTTTAATCTATCCATGCCATGAACGTGCTCATATCTGGACAGAACAATTCCTAATTTCTTAGACATCGCCTTATTTAGCATCAGCAAAAATAACTCTGTTCTCCCAAAACAAACCTTGCTAGTAGACATAAAAATATATAAAAGACTTCAACCTGGGCCCGTGCACAGGAGAGAAACCTCTCCATTTTATCTCATTTCCGCATTTCTGTGGTTGGGATTGAAAGCTAATTCTTCTCTTCCATCACAAACCTGCCATTAGAATGATTAATAGCTTTCAGATATGATCAGGTAATAACAGATTAAAACATAAACAATAGAAGTGATGACACAGCAAACAAAAAAGTCATTCTTTTTTATATGAAATAATTATAATTCATATTCTCAAATGAATAAAACTATAGAGCTCGGTGACAGAACGGGATAGTAAAACTGATTTAATAGAAGGACTGGAAGTGCTTTAAATGATAAGGCAGGAAGCATGGGTTTTATATAGGTTTGAATTTTGTATATTGTGATTGGCCACCCTGAGGATCTGTAACACTGGCGTTATAAGAACACAAGTCCAAATTTATATTAGGATTCTGGCATCTGAACAATATTTCCAAGGATACTTTTAAACTGATATTTCTAAGACTTACATGGGCACACAGTAAGACTTGTGTCAAATGGGTTTATCCTGATGCTGGGGAGACTTCACCATTGACTGCTTACCAGTCTCCATGGAATCGATCCCTTGATAACCAAGTCAGGCCAGATCTATACAAAGCCTTCACCATCTAAGGCCGCATGCACATGGATAGTGACACTGTGAAAATATGCTGGGAGTATAAGATTCTGGGCATTTCATTACACCCATACAAGTGAACGGCTGTATGGGGCCATGCTTTTGTAAATGCCGATGCTTCTGTGCATTAGGATTTACCTGTTCATGAGTGTACGCCCTGAGAAATGCATCAAATACACATGCAGAGAACACCTGTAACTATATGCCCAGCATATTTTTAACCTTCCACTCTTCATGTACGTTAGGCATAAAGAATCAAACCTGGTGCCTACCCTTCAAAACTTAATAGAGGATGCATGGAGGACCTCACAGTCACCTTATACAACCGGCAGGAGACCTTTTGGAACACCTGGAGGCTGTGGCAACACTTTGTTTACACCGATGCCTATATGCGGGAGGTCTCCTAACCTGGTTGAACCCCTGGGACTCGCAAGACCATAGCCCCGGGTGAGCGACTTCGCTTATCAGAATTCTCCATATTTCTTTGAGTCTTTTTAAAGTGCTGTTTAGGCACCTGGCATCAAATTCATTTCTGAGCTTCCCCCTTTCTTTCCCTCTTTCAGGGGCTGCTGGCTTCGCTCCTTTATCCTTTCTTTTTCCCTTCCTTCTTATTTTCCCCTCCCTCTTCTCCCTCTATTTCCCCTTTTCAGTTATGAGACCCATTATTTGCAGCTCTATGCTGTTACCATGCCAATATACTTTGCTTATTGGTGATTCACTCTCCTTTGGCATTTTTTGGCCCTTGGGGTCCTTTGAGTGACCCCAATTTTTTTACCTTTACTCGCTTTATCTGGTTGCCTTCATGCTTCCATGTTTGTATGCGTATGCTGGAGGCGCTATCCATCACCTCCCACAGGAATATCTATGTCTTGTCGGCTGATAACCAATTTGACGTTTGTAATATTTTTGTTATGCTCATTATTGCTACGCAGACTTTGATGTCTTATCACCAAAATTGATATTTGGTTATCTTTATACCCTTTTATACCTTACTCTAGCCTATGTTGTACTATGCAACTTTTGGGTAAATAAAGGAATTATTTAGAGAAAAACAAGAAATGTAATAGTAATTATAGCGTATGCCTTGTTGTTCCAGATATTACTATTTAGTCCTCAGCTCTTGACTAGGTTAATAAAGATGGCTTATCTCCACTCTGCTTGACCATCACTTCACCCCTTAGCCACTTTCAAGTAACTACACATGACACAACCTTGGAGTTTAATGGCCATAGCAGCCCTTTAGTAACAGACTGTGAAAATAACACATGAACATGTTAACCACATGTTAATGATAAACCTAGTATAAATGAAGCCCCAGGGCCCTAGTAGGCATCCAATTAATAAAGTACCTGCATCACTTATAGATAAGCCCCCAGCCGCAAAACCACCGACTCAAACATCAAACTGCAGATACAACCATGCCAAATACTGGGAGCCATACCTCAGACATGTCCTTACAATTTATATTTGTGCCCCATAAAAATAATGAGCAATAAGCCTGAGCCAACAAACCAAAGTAGCGAATAAAGGGAGGGATGGAAGATGGTACGTTTTGACCAACACAGCTCCCTTTTGATTGAGCACCTACCCAGACCCTCTTGCTGACCACCCCCTGAAGCCTCACCTGCTCACAACCTGATCACCAATCTGGTAAGTCCTTGACCACTTAATTTCTTTTAAGCTCAAGGAAAAACTCATCCTGGACTCAAACCTCTTTAACTCCTGTCACACCGCCCCTCTGTCTATGTTTTCACCTCTCTTTTACTTGAGGCCTAACTTTGGTGTTGTTATTGACAGTCTTCTCTATACCTACTTTATTTCTGGTGTGTGAGAAAGAACATAAAGATCAGTGAAGTGTTAGTGTGGCTAGACTTGAAATAATGCAGCTAGAAGAGACACTGCTCTGCTTGAGCTTTCTGTCCACCATCCTGTAGGACAAACAAATACTAAAGGGTTATTTGTTATAGAGGGCATGGATAATGAAAAGGTATCATTTGCAGTATGTGGGTCCATTTTGTACTAATTATCTGTATGTTCAAGAGGAGTGTAGACAATACACAGCTAAAGCAGAAAACAGATGTGCTTTTCAGCTATTCTTCACTAAGATGTGCTGTTTTATCTATTTTTAACTTCTTCCAAGTTTGCTATCCCTTTGCTGCATTAGGCAACACGTTCTACAAAGCATGGAATTTACGTACCAGCTGAAAAAAAAAGAAAAAACAAAGAACAGCTGGTCTGGTCCAGTCCTTTTTATTGTTGTACTTTCTGCTTAATAATGCTATTTTCCGCATTGCTTGCTTATATGCGAGATAAGCTTCTGCACACGCCTGTGGACGTTCAGTCTACATAAACTTGTGGATAACTTTTCACAGTTCTCAGCAACAAAACATCCTATTGTATGTCCCATTGAGAAACACGAACTTCTGATAGACTAGCATTACATCCATTGCAGAGAGTTCACTACCTGCTCAATGCTGGATGTGTCCAACCTGTGTGTGTGATTATAGGTCAATATTACATTGTATATTAAGTTAAGCATCTTTTCTTCTAATTTTAGTGAGTGGCCACGTGTGTCTTATTAAACTCCCTTCCGCAAAAAAGTTTTATCCCTCTTGTGAGGTCACCAGTATGGTATTTGTATATTGAAATCCTATCCCCTCTCAAGCGTCTCTTCTCCTGAGAGAATAAGTTCAGTGCTCGCAACCTTTCCTCATAACTAATATCCTACAGAAACTTTATTAATTTGTTGCCCTTCTTTGTACTCGCTCCATTTCCAGTACATCCTTCCTGAGGACTGGTGCCCACAACTGGACAGCATACTCAAGGTGCGGCCGGACCAGAGTCTTGTAGATTGGGAGAATTAACGCTTTATCCCTGGAGTTAATCCCCTAGTCTGTTTGCTTTGTTAATAGATGGAAACCTTGTGAGCTGCTAAAATTAATAAATATGATGAAAATTAATGTGAAAAATAAAAAATAAAATAGACAGCTGCCAGCACTCCCCACACTTCCCTATATGTGACAATACAAAATTATATAACAAATGTGCGGTGCTAAGACCAAACAATAAATAAATAGATGAAATAACTGTAAAGAATATATTAGGGATGGGCGAAAGGTTCGGCCCGAGCATAAGTTTGGGCCAAACTTTGGTTGTTCGGACGAACACCGAACAATATGCGGTGTTTGTGGCAAATTCAAAAGCCACGGAACACCGTTAAAGTCTATGGGACATTAACATGGAAAATCAAAAGTGCTCATTTTAAAGGCTTATATGCAAGTTATTGTCATAAAAAGTGTTTGGGGACCTGGGTCCTGCCCCAGGAGACATGTATCAATGCAAAAAAAAGTTTTTGGGAGCAGCGATTTTAATAATGCTTAAAGTGAAACAATAAAAATGAAATATTCCTTTAAATATCTTGCCTGGGGGGTGTATATAGTATGCCTGTAAAGAGGGGCAGTTTTCCTGTGTTTATTACAGTACCACAGCAAAATGACATTTCTAAAGGAAAAAAAAAGTCATTTAAAACTGATCGCGGCTGTAATGAATTGTCGGGTCTCAGCAATACAGATAAAACTCATTGAAAAAAAATGGCATGGCTCCCCCCCAGTCCATTACCAGGTCCTTTGGGGCTAATATGAATATTAAGGGGAACCCTGAACCAAAGATTTAAAAAAAAATTGCATGGGGGTCCCCCCAAAATCCATAGCAGGCCCTTCAGGTCTGGTATGGAAATTAAAAAGAACCCTGTGCCAAATTAGAAAAAAAAAACGGCATAAAAGTCCCCCCCATTATCCATACCAGACCCTTCAGGTCTGATGGGGACAAGGGCCTCATCCCCACAACCCTTGCCCGGTGGTTGTGGGGGTCTGCAGGCGGGGGGCTTATCAGAATATGGAAGCCCACTTTAACAAGGGGACCCCCAGATCCCGGGCTCCCCCCCCCCTGTGTGAAATGGTAATGGGGTACCCCTACCATTTCACAAAAGAAATGTTAAAATGTTAAAAACGACAAAACACAGCTTGGGACAAGTCCTTTATTAAAAGATAAAAAAATAAAAATGTCCCACGATGTCCATTCATCTTCTATCATGCCGCCGACGAGCCGAAAAAAAGAAAAAAAATTCAACAGCTCAGCCTCCATGGGAGGCTCCCACTGAGTGAGGCTTCTTCTTGATGACAGCTCGTATATAGCTGAGGGTGGGGCCACCTGGTGACGTAAACGGGTGACCCTGCTGCCCCCCAGCGCCTCATGACCTAGTGTCCTAGTCCTAGTGTACCCTTCACCAGAAGTACCCTTACCCTAAGGGCTTTGTATAAAAGCCTGTAGTAAATGTTAACAGCTTAAGAGATCCTCCTGTAATTCTTACTTCCTGTGATAGCTATTTGGCTCAAAAGGACAAGTCCTTCCTCTGGTTACCAGCAACCTCCTCTCACATATGTCACATGTAGAATCAACAGATGCTTGCAATAGTGTGATATTGTTTATTTAAAACATTTATTCACAAATACCAGAGGAAGTCACGAGAAAGTGACGAAACCGGTAGGAGGAGCTTGAACGCCTGACGTGTAAGGAACCAGGAAGTGCTGTGGAGCACAGGCTTAGGATGGGCTGAACGCCGCTGACCGGGGCTGCTGATCCGGCTTCAGGTGACACTATCATCCCATCACACATGAGTATTTTAAGGCGTGTTTTTTATCATGAAATGTGAGTGTAATTCTTGTGGAGTTTAAGCTGTAATAAATGTTTAAAAAAAACAATATCCCACTATTGCAAGCCTCTGTTGTTTCTACATGTGACATATGTGAGAGGAGGTTGCTGGTAACCAGGAGGAAGGAGTTAGCCGATTGGGGGACAACGTGATTCCTGTGCATGCATAGCTCAGTCCACATTCAATAGAAGACTGCAAGGTAAGTGTGTTTTATTGTAGAAGAGACATAGCATGTCTCATCTGCAATAAAGAGCTGCCCACTTGCTTTTTTTAAATGATAGATTTAGTTCCACTTCAATGTACTGTTCTCCATTGTTTCTCCTTTGGAACAGGAATGTAACCTCCTATTAGAAGGATTCTCCTAACCCTCTTTTCTTGTATTGTATTGTAACTGTACTGTCACCTTTTATTTTGTAAAGTCCTGCTAAAACTGTTATTACTACAAAAATCCTAAATAATAATATTAAAGTGGAAGTCTGGGCTAAAACTATCTACAGTAACATCTAAACTGCTCCCACCCCTTCTAACGCCTATACTAACTACCCTATAGAGGGAAGATGCTTCCTATTCTCAGGGCACTCCGATCAGTTTCGTGATCTTCCTAGTGACCGGTTTTAGGGGAGAGGAGGAACAGTCAACAACTGTCCTGAGAACTGTGAGCATCTAGGTTTCAGTTGCCGCTGATTATGAAAGGGTTTAAAGTGTTATTATATCCTTAGTTCTTTTTAAGAAGTATGCAGCTTCTTTATCTTTTAGGGTACCCTCACACATGCAGACCGTTTAGGTCTGCCTGTCAGTTTTTCAGGCAGACCTGAATGGATGCACCTCTATGGAGCGATGGATGTCTGCGGTGACATGTCCGCTGACATCCGATTCGATCAATCCAGACGGATGGAAACCCTATTTTCCATCCGTCTGGGAGATCGGATGAAAACGAACAGGCGGATCCATTTTCATCTGATCCCTCCGAAGAGGAGAGCGGAGCTCTGACAGGTCTGTCTCTGCACAGCGAGCAGAGTTGAACCTGTCATCCGCCGGCTCAGCGGGGATCAATGGAGCGATCCCTGCTGAGCAAGCGAAGTCCATGGAAACGGACAAGCATGTGTGAAAGATGTGTGAAAGAGCCCTTAATCCTTTCCTCTGTTTCAGTAAGCTAGTTTCCTATTTCAATGTGACTCCATTCTCTTGCAGTGTTCCTTATGCAGGGACTAGAATTGTGTCTCCCTGTGCAGTGCGCATCATTGGAAAACACAACCTCATAGCCTAGTATGGCACTCTCCTATTCCTCCTCCAGGCTAACAGACCAACCCCAGACTGCACTGTCCACCATTAAAGTGGTTCTAAAGGCTAAAGTTTTTTTTTTTACAATACATTTTCTGCATTTAGGTTAAAAAACCCTTTCAAATGTTGCTTCCTTCCAGCCCCCCAAATACTTATCTCAGCCCACTCTCAATCCAGCACTCTCCCCTCTCTCTCTCCTCACTGGACATGGAGGCAGCAGCGGGAGCCATTGGCTCCTGCTGCTGTCAATCAAATCCAATGAGCATGATGCAAAGGGTAGGTTGCCAAGCTAGGCTGTGTGTGTCTATAGACACACAACCTGGCTGGGGAGTGAGCTCACGGAGTCTGCCCCCATAGCAAGCACTTGCTATGGGGGAAGACACTGAAAAGGAGGACTAGACAGTGCCAACAGAGGACCCGAAAAGAGGGGGTCCAAGCCACTTTGTGCAATACCATTGCACAGAGCATGTAAGTATTATATGCTTGTTATTTTAACCTTAAGAAAAATATTTTTTATAGTGCTTTAAAGGAGTTGTATAAGGTGGAAGGTTTTTAATCTTAATGCATTCTATGCATTAAGATAAAAAGCCTTATGTGTGCAGCAGCCCCCACCCCCCAGCCCCCCTAATACTTACCGGAGTTCTCTCTCTATCCAGCGATGCCCATGAATGTCTCTGCTGTCCCAGACTCTCCCTCCTCATTGGCTCCCACTGCTGTCAATCAAAGTCAGTCAGCCAATCAGGAGAGAGAGAGAGGGCGGGGTCAAGCCGCAGCTCCGTGTCTGAATGGACACAGGGAGCTGTGACTCAGCTCGGTGCCCCCATAGCATATATATATATATATATATACCTATAGATAGTGTAAATATCTCTTAAACATGCATCATTTAGGAGATATTTACTTTAGATGCAGCTGGTGACCTCACAGGCGCACACGCTCTGAAGGAACGACATACCCATGCCATTCTTTCAGAGCCGTGACGTAATCGCCGGCTTGGCCATACATATCGCGAAGCCCGTGAACCCAGAAGGAAGGCCGAATGAAGATGGAAGCGCTTTCAGCGGTGACAACGCACTGCTGGAGGGCTTTGTTTTCAGGTAAGTTTGTCATAATGTGCTGGTATGCAATGCATACTAGCACATTATGACTTAAACTGAACGGTGCCTATGTTTATTTTTCATTAATGTGGTTTACTACTGCTTTAGGCTAAAAACTCTGAGGATTTAATACTACATTAACGACTTTCCATAGACGTCCTCCCGTGATCACGCTGCTTGTGCCATGACAGCTGATCATGGAAGTAAACAGAAGCGAGAAGAAAGCAGGTGAGCGGCTTCTGTTACAGGGACATCATTAGTACTGCTAATCAGTGCCCACCAGTGCCACCTATCAATGACCATCAGTGCTGCCAATCAGTGCCTTTCAGTGCCTAATCATCAGTGTTGCCTATCAGTATCTATCAGTGCTCATCAGTGCTGCCCATCAGTGCCACCTATCAGTGCCCATCAGTGCTGCCTATCAGTGCCACCTATCATTGCTGCCTATCAGTGCCACCTCTCAGTACCACCTATCAATGTAGCCCCATCAGTGCCTCCTCATCAGTGCCCACCAGTGCCGATCAGTGCGCCTCATCAGTGCCACCTATCAGTGCCACCTCATCAGCGCCTATCAATGCCGCCTCATCAGTGCCGATCAGTGCCACCTCAGAGCCACCCCATCAGTGCATATCAGTGCAGCCTCATCAGTGCAGCCTCATCAGTGCACAGTGAAGGAGAAAAATTACCTGTTGGCAAAATTTTAAAACACACTATAAAAATTTTTTTTTTATTAAATTTGGTCTTTTTTGTTTCTTTAGCAAAAAATTAAAAGTCCAGTGGTGATTATATACTACCAAAAGAAAGCTCTATTTGTGTGAAAAAATGATAACAATTTCATATGGGTATAGTGTTGCATGACCGCGCAATTGTTATTCAAAGTGTGACAGCGCTGAAAGCTGAAAACTGGTCTGGGCAGGAAGGGGGTGTAAGTGCCCAGTAAGCAAGTGTATCTCCAAGCAAAAGTTTTTTCATTTGTTTTTTCAGTTGTCTCTTCTCTCAAGTCTATAGCAAGAAATGAAACGTGGCCATAAAATGATACTACAACAGTGTGATTATGCTATAAGCTAGCCCTTAAAATTACACTATAATGAATGCAGTTTCACTGTATAAACTTAGGATCCTACTTTTAATACCTTATGTATAGGTTTTACCATACTATTATAAATTCAACTTCACTTTTTGTGTACAGCTTAATATATTATGAGTATACCATCGTTGGACCACCACATCTATGGAAGCTAAGTAATACAGAAAGCAGATACCACTATCTGTAGTGTGGCGTCTCCGGTGTCCCCTACAGTGGTCCTCTGCATAACTTTGCAGAAAATATGACTTTTCAGACATTAAAAAAATGCTTTTTCTTTTTCTTAAATACCTCTGCATTTTAAATAGGTCTCATGCAATATTGTAGCATTGGCTCTTCAGCATTCTTCTGCTGCCAAAAACAGGTTTCCTGTAAAAAGGCAATGTAAAGCATTCCTAATGACATCTGTGCTCGAGGAACCTACCAATAAATCATCCTTAATCCCAGTTAACCCAAATGCCATTTTGCTTACATAATATTGTGAAGTTAAGAGCGGAACTAAAATTGTTTGTGTAAAAGTAAAAGCTTTGCTCAGTTGCCATCGATACTATACCAAGCTGAATGCCTTTCGCCAACACTAACCAGTAAAAAAAGAAACAACACACAATATGCGATTTCTATGACAACACACTAAAACTATGCATAAAGGTAATACCCGCCAACTCTACTTAGAAATACAAAAAGGTGAAAAGTCTGTTTATATCAGTTGACAAGCAGTATGAAAAGCTAAAGCATTTCTAAGCAAAATCTGGCTACTTCAAACCACGCATATCATTTAAAAATATGTAAGCAAAGGTTAGCTCTTCCAGCAGCAGATCCAGAGATATAGGCTGCTGAAGTCAAATAAAAACCTCCACATATTCTGTAAAGATGAGTTTGGCCGCACGCCCCCAACACCCTACCCCATTCTCTATCGGTCAGTGTGGCCCTTAAACACATTTAAAGTCTAAATAAATGTAGCGCTACCCCCCGTAGGGGTCGCTGGTGAATGTGGTCTTCTCTCACTCTGCACAGCCAGGCAAACAAATTTCTAGTCACTCAGAGACAAGAAGCAGTCCTTGCATGGGATTCCCATTTGATCAATGAAACACTGTAGGGACCTGAATTATATACACTCCAGTATATACATTCTCTCCTCTTCTATCTCGAGCACACACTTGCTTGCAGATTCTAACTCCCAAGACCAGCTACCCCAGGTTTCAGATCAAGCCCAGTCTCAGCTGAATCTGAACAAATGCCCTTTGCAGGCATGGACCGTGGGCCCCTAGGGTGTAGCAAAAATAGAAGTCTTTGGTGCTAGCTGTCCTATCTGTAGCTACTGCTCCCAGTACCATCTCTTCAGGCACTGCCAGCCCTCCTGGCTGCAGCTGCCCATTTCCACTGCCCGTGCCACCACAGTCCTCCTGACTGGCCCTGCACCCATCCCAGACTGCTTCATCCCAGGACTGCTTCATCCCAGTCCTTTCAGGTGTGCCCCCCAATCCTACTGACTGTGTCACTCCCCGGCCCTCTTGGCTGTTCCTGTTCCCCCTGGAGACTTGCCTGGCAGCGTTCTCCTGCTGTCATCTCCTTGTTCCCATGCCTCCTGGCCAGGACACCCCCGTGTATCTTCCGGAGGGTTCCGTCCGCACCCGAGCCAAGGCCCAAGGTCACTACCCCTCCCCCTCTCCCCAACTGGGGAGCTCCCTCAAAGGCCACAACAGGCTAACACTCCATCTCCACCTTCCAGCCTAACTCCACACTGCCTCTGCTGGGCTGACTGATTATTTGAGGGGGCCTGCCCCTTGCCAACCCTTCTGTTTCGGATTGATCAGGGCCATCAGAATACTCCAAGCAGTTCCACCTTACTTCCCCTTACATTCTTCTAGAAGGTTCCAGTACATTCTAGAAGTAGGGGGGAGGTCTCAGTGATGCTGCATATGAGTCATCCAGCTCTCCCTGGATCTCTGCCCAACTCAGGAAAAACACAGACAGGCTTGGCTGCCAGCCAAGCATGCACAAATGTACCTACTCTAAATAAAAAAAAAATTATCTACACTCCTAGCACACTAGAGGGTGCTACATAAATAAGCTCATGAGATAAGAGGGGAAGGGACCAAACCCAAATTTAAAGCACAACTCCAGGATCCAGGTCCTTTTTTCAGTGTCCACATCACCGCTGATCAATATGGACATCTCCTATTGGTGGAGGTGACACCTGCAACTACTGGGTCCTCTTTCATTGGCTCCAGAGGCAGAATAACTCCGGGGGGGGGGGGTACCAGTGCTCAAGAGGATAATGAGCAGGGAAAATTGCCTGGTCCCGGGTCAGGAAATTAGCTCATGGAAGACTTTAATCAATGACCTGTACATTGCATACTCGCAGGTGTTTTAACATAAAACAATATTTCATGCACACACCCATACACATCTCTATTAGTTCTGCACTTTCCTATACCACCTGAAGATTTAGCACAGTCCTAAAGTAGGAGAGGATGTATTCTCATTGTTAGCCTGGGAGGTTGGGTCACCTAGTGCATTATTCCAATGTTGTCAGATCTTATAGAAATTTTTGAGGACAGGCCTGGAGTTGGGCTTCAATTTACTTTGAAATAAGTGTAAACCCAATTACTAAAATTTCACATTAGCTTTAATATGTTGATATGGTTACAAAATGTATTTTAAATCATTTTAAATTGTCAGTTTTCATTTAAAAAGTATCTAGTGATCCTGCCATGATAGTCTATGTTCAGGGTTCTCCTGTTGTAGGAGGACAACAATATGTTGCCTTGGTAAATGCCATGCAACCATCCCTGGACTGACAGCATGTAGAGAGGAAGTGGCTGTGTGAGATCAGTAGCACTGAGATACAACAAAGAAAACAAAAAGGTGAAAACAAGTATTTTAGCAAACATAAAACCAGTTAGGGTTTACATCTACTGGGTTAACATTCAGGAATAGCCAGGTACCATGTGATTGCTTTGGGGCCAATCACAGATCAAAACTGTAAGCAAGCTGTTAATGAATAGAAATCTATTCATGACAGCTTGTTTACAGTGCTATCATGGGATCGCTATGAACAAGTTACCGGTAATTGTAATCTGCAGTGTTGCCCTAATATGGAACAGGCTGGATCATGTACAGGTACGTGATCCAGCCAGCCCATGCCACCTGTCCACAGTAATCGTACTGTGGGCGATCCGGATGTGGTTAAAGTAATACTTTTTACTTTTTTAAGGAGTAGTATTTGTATTGGAGTATCTTCAAATCACTCTACTATTCGTACTAAATTTTGTAGCTACCCTTCCTGACCCATTTCTAAAAATTTTGATTAGCTAACTGCCCTCCACCTTTAAACTTAATTAAAATATAACTGAAGGCGAAACCTTGTATAGATTTGGCTAAAGTAGTTAGCGGTTGGAACCAATGCCAGGTTTAAATTGCTGTGTGTCCTTGAAAGGAGATTCAACCTCTCTAATTGTCTTGATCCCCAAGGTCATTGGGAATGAAACATTGAAAACAAAATTTTGAGTTGCCATTGGAACAGGAATGAAGGGAGAAATCTTAATGGGAACACATGTTCCTGTGACAACCGTCTAAGAGGGTACTTAACTCACATTGGAAACATATTCTCCCACTTCCTGTTGAGTTTACACTATGAAAAATGAAGAGGAACCTCCCTAATGGAACAGAGATGGCAAAAATATCTGACAGCAGTTTTAAACCTCCCCTAAAGTTTTGATAAACTTTAGTCACAAAAACAGATAAACAGTTAGACAAACAATGTACTAAAAAGCTCCATTTATACAGCCTTGCTTCCATCCTCCTGTTGTGTGGTGTTTCTAAATATGACTATATAGTCTAATAGATTTAAGAGTTATGCCCCGTACACACAATCGGACTTTCCGACAACAAAACCGTGGATTTTTGTTCAAAGGTTGTTGGCTCCAACTTGTCTTGCATACACACGGTCACACAAATGTTGGCCAACAATTACGAACGTGGGAACGTGGTGATATACAAGACGTACGACAAGTGGAGAAAAAGAAAGTTCAAAAGCCAGTGCGGCTCCTTCTGCTTGATTCTGAGCATTCGTGAACTTTTGTATGACTTGTGTACACACGATTGGAAATTCCGACAACAACGTTTTCTTAGCCGAAAATTTGAGAACTTGCTAGCCAACATTTGTTGGCGGAAAGTCCGCCAACAAATGTTCGATGGAGCATACACACAGCCAGACTTTCAGCCAACAAGCTCACATCCAACATTTCCCGTTGGAAAATCCGACTGTGTACGCGGCATTAGACCTACTAAACTATCACAGGCCTGGGCAGACACAGCCCTTTTCCATTCTTTACAAAGCAAGTCTGTTACTCAGCTCTGCCAGCATAGAGCACTGGAGTGTAGGAACTGAAACCTGCATTTTGACTGGTAGAAAACCAGATTTTAAGGTGTTCTAAGCAAAAAACAGTTACAGAACATAGTATGGTGGGATACAGGACTAAAAGATATACAAAAGTGTGTTACAACTGCTTACTAAGTTATTGACTCATGACAAGTATGCAGTTTGTACTATGCTGGCGTAGGTCCCCAGCTGTCTACATATTGAAGTCTGATCATAAAGACAGCCAATATATTTAACATAGCGCTATAAATGGCAGCATCAGCAGGGACACAGATAACAAAAATTAACCTGAGAAAACACATAAACCTTTTCCATACTATCTAAAACATGAAAAAAGCTGACTGTAGTTCCACTTTAATATGATCCACCCAGATAAAGACCTTCCTTCTTTTTTTTTTTCTCTTGTTTTTCTCTTTCGCTCCCTCTCTCTCTCCTGATTATTCTCAGGGGAAAATCTACTCTTTTTGGACACTCCCTCTGTCATCTTAAACTGCCTTATTGGTCACTCACTCTGCCATCTACACTCTACATACTCACGAGGATTTAGTGTCTTGGTCTCTCGCTCGATACGGTTTACATGCAAACAGAGTTTTAAGGACCCAGAAGGGCGTTATATTGTGCTATGGTGTTCACTAGATGCTAAAAACTTCATGCTGGTGAAAGAAAAACAAGGACACAACCTCATTACTAGTAGTCTGGGATACTATGAAGGCTTTTCTACATGTAATAATGATCAATGAAATCTGTAAAATTAAGAGTTTATCAAGACGGCGGGAGGAGGAGGTAATGCAAATGTTGAATTAGACAGAGCAGGATTATATTACGGAGCCTACAGAAGAAAGGCATTTAGCATGGCAGGAGGCCCAAAAAATGTATAAAACATTAGCTTTAACTAAAGCAGAAAATAGTCGATTTTTTCAAAAATAGAAACATTATGAGATGGGGGAACAGGTGGGACGTATGTTGGCTGTGATAGTTCAAGCACAAGAGGGCTCTTGAAGCAGTCAAAGATGCAGGAGGGGTGGTGATGCACAATACAAGTAGTATTCAGAATATATTTCTCGACTTGTATAACTCACTATATGAGTCCAAGGTGTCAAAGTCAACGAATCAAGTCAAACAATTTCTGGGTAAATTGGATCTTCCAAAACTTAAACCAGCAGAAAGAGATTTTCTTGATGGTCCTATTTCCCTGGAAGAGCTAAAGCAAGCAGCTGCACAGACCCATATTAATAAAGCACCAGGGATGGACGGACTACCAACGGAAATGTATAAAAAATTTGGTAAGATCTTGTTACCAGAATTATTAGAAGTATTAAATGATGCATTCAGAAAACAAAAACTTCCAGAGTCAATGCAGGAAACAATAATAATAGCGATTCCAAAACAGGGCAAGGATCCAATGTTACCTGAGTCTTATCGCCCTAACTCTCTCCTCACCTCAGATGTCAAGATATTGGCTAGGGCCTTCGCAAATAGGTTATCAAGATACACTCTAATCCACAGGGACCAAATGGGCTTTATTTCAACAAGAGCAACATCAACAAATATTTGCAGACTTTTTTTAAATATGCAATTACCCATGGATAATATGGGATCTAGAGCAATACTGTGCTTAGATGCCCTTTGATATGGTGGAGTGGGAATACCTATGGACTGTATTGGAGGCTTTTGGTAAAGGCCCGGAATTTCTAAAATGGGTAAAAATGTTATACAGGGACCCAAAAGCAAGGGTAAGAATTAACAATACAATATCTAGCCCGTTTACTCTGTTTAGAAGGACAAGGCAGGGTTGTCCCCTGTCCCCACTATTTTTTGCCATAGCCGTGGAGCCTCTCGGAATGTAAATGACTATATTAATTTGAAGCTTAAAAAATCTTGATTGAAAATTAATCTCTTTTTAGAGAAGTTATCTGGAGGAAAAAACATTCCCGCATAAAGTTAATTACACTAATGCTAACTAAAGAAGCTGGGGGACTGGCGATTCCCCATCCTAAGAATAATTTTTTAGCCTCACTTTAGCAACACTTTTGCGGATGGACAGTAGTATCAAACTCTGATCCTATACAGAACTTGCTGCTATCAGTATATGACGAATACTCAATAATTTCTTTATTGGAGACCAGAAACCAACTATCCGATAAAAGATTTATAACGGGTAAATTATTTGACAAAGTATGGCAGGAAATAAAAACAAAATGTAAGTTAAATAAAGGGCTATACGTTATATATTACAATATGGAGCAATAGTAGTTATGGAGAGCTGATGAAACTGGGAGGGTTCGAGATATGGAAGCTCATGGGATTAAGGTATATGGTAGAGTTATTCCAGAAAGATGTGATGAAAACCTTTATTGAATTAAGAAATGAATATAATATCCCAAATCAAAGGCTTTTTCAATTTTTACAGCTTAGGCATGCATTAAAAGCACAGGGCCGATCATATGAATTGAAATTGAATACATCAGTCGTAATAGCCTTGTTGGATAAGACAGAAAAAGAAAAAAAGAAAAAAGGGTCTGATATCACAAGTGTTAAATTTCAAGAAGCTGTGGACATACCAGCAAGGTCAGCATGGTCTGGCAATATTGGGCCAATTTCAGATGAACAGTGGAAACTGGCAATACCCCTGGCATCCCGATCCCCAACGCAAAATTTAACACAATTATTTATCCTACACAGGGCTCACTATGGAGAGGGAGAGAGGGGGGGGGGGGTTTGGGGTTGTTTTTGGATGGGAGGGTTGTGTTTTGTTGTGGGTTGTGTTGTTTTTTTTAATTTTTTTTTTCGCTCTCGTTCATTTTTTTAATACGTACATGGGTGGTATGTTGTTTGTGATGTTTGTATATAAAAGCAATAAAAATGATTTGATTAAAAAAAAAAAAAGATAAAGACTGGACAACCTTGTGCTAGAACATCTTTTGGTGAAGAACCATTTATAAATCAGTTTATATGACCAGCTTCTAAAACAACACAACAGACATTCATATAGTTATTTACTAGGTTGCATTAACTTTGAAAGAGTTTGACATTTTCGATTATTTCTGAAAATAAAAGACACTGCAACAGACCACCATACAATTCAATCGGATTTAATCAAGCAGTGTGTCTTTCTGGCTGTCACCCAGTTATTCCTTGAGGTGAGGATCGAGAATGTGAGTTCACCACAAAGCACATGACAGAATTGGAACCAGTCGAGAGCCATTAAGTCAAGTAGAAATGCTCAGAGGCAATTGTCCTTGATGATTATTGGTGGGAGAGCGCCAGCCTAATTGCAGCCATCTATCCAACAGTTCTCAAGATGAGATGTGTGATACAGTCCATGAAGGGAAAATTGGCCTGTTGAGAAGTGGAACAGGATTCTTGACAAAGATATGAACTTTTTCTATAACATTTGCTGATGACTTACGTCCAAAACCTATACAAAATGGCTTCTCCTCTTTAGTCCTCAAGGGCACCTAAGAGTGCAATTTGCTGACTGTTATCAGAGATAGTTTTTCCACAAAGTCTTGAAAGAAAACTCTTTGAAAATACATCAAGAGAGGAAAAATGAAGAAGAACTTGCTAGAACTATCATCATGTCTTTTTTTTTTTCTTCGTAATTCCTAATAAAAAAAACATCAATAAACCATCCGTCAACGAAAATACAATATAGTCACAATGCTGTCCATCCTTTTTTAGATGTTAGTTATTCACCGCTTGCAAGATTATAGAATGCAAAGTCTTTTGTTTATTGTTGCACACTCTCTGGACTATAGGAAATTCTTAACTGCACCTGAAATCCCCTATGGCAGTGATGGCGAACCTATGGCCGACATGCCAAGCCCTCTCTGTGGGCGCGTGAGAAAATCCTGTATCTCTGAGAAAATCCTGTATCTTGTGCACAGCTCCTCTCCCCATAGAACTACATCTCCCACAAGTCTCTGGGGTCAGGGGTGATGTGTCTAAGATGGGCGTGGACGAGATGAAGGGTTGGATGGCAGGCGGAACATGTGGTGGGGGAAATGCCCAATCACAGGCAATTCTTGTGCCCGGGAACTGAGTCGGCTGATAGATGTATTATTGGAGTGCTGTGGCAAGCGTTGTGAAAGTAAGTGTACATGCTGTGTGGGGAATAAATGTGTTCAGCTGTGTACACTGTTTCTGTGCCTCTTCAAATAGAATCTATTCCTTGGGGACCCTTTTTTTTTTCTTCTTGTTCCCAACATTGCCACAAAATATGGAAGGGTATTGTCAAAATAATGTTGTGTATATGCTGTCTGCATTACTCTCTATCAAAGCTGTCAGAGAAGCATTTTCTGTAGGATATGAACTTTGATGCCATGTTGCTTTATGTTGGCTATTCAGGTTTATCTGGCTGGGAATGCCTGCTAGATTTAGCAGAGACCACTGCAGTACAGTGAGATGTAAATACATATAGTTTTTGTCCCTGCCATCCCCCTGTATTTCATGACACCAGAGTCACATGACAGACAGTCCAGAATCACTGGCATTATATAGGGAGGAGGTGTAGAGATACTGCTGGGAGTTTGCATTCGACATGCAATGAACTGCACAGGCATTGTGAGTGAACCGCATTGGTAAAGCATTGCTACAGTTGTCCTTGAGTGTTCACGTTCAGAAGGATGTTTCCTAGACATATAGGACTGTGAACATAGTCAGGAATGAGAGATTTTTCAAGGAGTCTTCTGCCACAGCAATGCAGGGCAACCAGTACGTCTTCAGCTGTAGTAGAACTACAGATCTCAACATACCTTGCCAAACAAAGAGTGCATAATGTGCCCCAGTAGGGCATGGGGGGACTGGAAGTTCTGCTTCAGCTGGAAAGTTGCTGGTTGCATGTCACCCCCTGTAACAGGATAAAATTATTGGTGTGCTTTGTGAATTTCTTTCAGATCTGTGAAGTAATCCAAGTGTGGAACTTCCTGTAATAAAGACCTGTCACTACTGCTCTCTCACCTTGTGCAGGGTGACCGGTCGCCCTCACTGTGTTTATTTGCAGGCTACCTGTAATGGGTGGAGATACTGGGTATCTCCCACAGCTCTGCTGTCTGCCCTAGTTATGTACAGCACAGTGATGATGTCATGGCTGCTTTTTAAAGTTTGGGTTTGCAGAGACTTTGGTGTAAACAAAGTGGATTTATATCCTCTGACAAATATATTTAAAAGTGTTTGTGCCCCAAGTTCATATCTTTATTCTTGATCTAACCCTTAAAGTGATACTAAAATCTATTTTTTTTTCTTTACAAATAATAAACATGTTATACTTAACTGCTCTCTGAAATGGTTTTGCACAGAGCAGCCTGGATCTTCTCCTTCTCGGGTCCCTCATCGAAGCTCCTGGCCCCTCCCTCCTGTCGAGTGCCCCCACAGCAAGCAGCTTGCTATGGGGGCACCCGAGCCAAGCCGCAGCTCCCTGTGTCCATTCAGACACGGAGCCGTGGCTAGGCCACACACACTCTTTATCCTGATTGGCTAACTGACTTTAAATGAAAGCAGTGGGAGCCCATGCCACCGCTGCTGTGTCTCAGCCAACCAGGAGGGAGAGTCCCAGATGGTGATGCACTTGTGGACATCGCTGGATAGAGATGGGGCTCAAGTAAGTATTAGGAGGGCTGTATTCATAAATTTTGACTGGTCCTTTAAAAGAGCTACAGGGTATGTTTAGTAATTCCTTTAAAGGAACACTCAGCAGTTTAGTGTCCTATCTAGAGATTGCTGTAGTGCTCCAATCCACAAAGTCCTTTTATTGTTAATCTGGTGATCACAGAACCCTTGCTTGTGATGAAGGAGATCATTTTCCAAAAACACCCAAAAAGAGACTTGCGATTCAGGATCACTCGGCATGGGGGAGAAGCCAGGACCACCATCGGGGGACCCAAAAGAAGAGGATCTGGGTTGCTCTATGCAAAACCAGAGCAGGTAAATATGTTTGCTATTTTTTTTATTAATACTGTTAGAATCACATTAATGTGCAGATTAAATACATATAAGAGAGCCGTTTTATCTGCCAAAGGATTTTTACTTCTCTCCATCCAGTCCTAAAATTTGTGCAGCACTGCCAGAAAGCACAGCCAACCTGGCATTTTTCCACTACAAGAAATACAACTAGGTCTTGTCCTTACCCCAGACTGAGACTGGGCAGTGAAAAGAGAAGCAGCACAATCATGAGCTCATCTCTTTGCTTTCCCTTCCCATCACCATGTTTCTAGTTACCACATGAGAACTGCAGCACAACTTGTTGGAAGGTGCAACATGGTTAAAATCAGACATTTATGACATTTTACTCACAGAGCCACATGGCCTGCTGGAGGTCATCTTGGAGCACCAGACAAATCACTTTACACAGCAGGGTGTTTGTAACAAGGGGTCGCAAATGGGAATTTCTCTCCTGAAGGATGTTCTTGCATAGGCCTCCTAATGTGATGTATGAGGGGGTGGGGGAACATCAGCTCATACCTCCCGGTGATGTAAAAATTAAAATGACTGATTTCCTGACTTGCAACTACATCAAGGGAACCAGATGTGGACTGGAATGTTGACCTGAGTCAAGGCAGGTGTTCATAGGGTAATGCTGTCCCCGTGTGGAAGATAGTAACATACCTTCTGGAGGATGTTGGGGGTAATAACATACTTCCTGGTGATAATGCCTATAGCTTCTCATTGGACAAAGGACTGCATGGGCGAGCAGACAGTGTTTTTGTGGGTTGTGTCTGTGAGTGCTTTAAAAGGTTAAGGCCAATGATGAAACTCCCCCTGGAGCTCAGCCAACATAGAGATCCCTGAGTAAGGACTTACGAAACGTATCATCTCTGCTCTTTTGTTTTATATGCTCTGTATTACTAGCTTTAGATTTTATGTTAGTAATTAACTTTGTAAATAAACAAGACCTTTGCTTCTTTGAGCATTGTGTTTATTTTTATAGCTAATATTGTTATTATACCATCACCATTAATATTATTAGAGCTTTGACTAGACTAGCTAATAATATGAACAGACAAGATAATTCATATTTATAATTTAAATAGGGGGAAGCCAAAACCACCCCCTATCTATTTCTCAACTGATTGATTCCTTGTGTTGCTTTTTCCTCTTCTAGCCCTAGCTCTGCTGTACAGAGAATTGCTATTAGGAGGACTTGTGTCCTTTTTCAACCAGACTAACTGTGTAACTATGTATAATTAGCTATTATTAAGATGCATATACTAGTTGCTTTAAAATATACATTTAAAATGTATATAAACCCTAATAATGCTCTTCTTTTATTAAAGCGGAGTTCCACCCAAAAATGGAACTTCTGATTATCCGGTTCCTCCCTCCCTCCAGTGTCACATTTGGCACCTTTCATGGGGGAGCAGATATCTGTCTAATACAGGTTTTTGCTCCCACTTCAGGCGATAGATCACCGCCAAATCTGCGGCGATCTATCCGGCCCCTCCTCTGTCTTCTGGTAGACACACAGGTCCCAGAAGACAGCAGGGACCAGTCAGGACATGCAGCACGACTCGCGCATGCATATGTTACCATAGCAAGAGCCAGTGTGTGAGGACCTTTATAAAACTTGTGGACCTCATAACATTCTACAATTCAGTTCCAAAGAACCAAAATCCAGAACTGAGATTTTATTTGTATCTGTAATCCTATATACAACTCGGACTGCCAAATATGTTAAGACTGCATTTAAAAGTACTAAAAAGAAATAATGTTATTAGAGGAATGATATTTACTGCAGCCTGTCATTGCGAGGGATAATGTTTCTAATAAATCAAGTTTTATCTCCGCCACACACTGAAGAGCAGCGGAGAAATTCAACACCTGGTATGAGAGCGCCAGGAAGATTTTGCATCTCCCGTTACACAAACATCCCTGGAATGATTTTCTTATTAAACTGTTGCAAAGTTCTACTTTAATGTGATATGCTCCAAATGCAATATTGCCAAGCAATTAAAAACATTATTTGCGAGCTAGAAAAACTGGGATTTTAAATTGAACACTAATACTAGGAGCTTATTAAATAACATAGTTCAAGGCGATGCAAGATATCCTAACCCGTCATAACCAGCAAGATATGAAAGAACCAGTTAAAAATTACTTTTTACATATACAGTAAAACCTTGGATTGCGAGCGTAATTAGTTCCAGAAACATGCTTGTAATCCAAAGCACTTGTATATCAAAACAAATTTCCCCATAAGAAATAATGGAAACTCTAATGATTCCACAACCATTTATTCATAGGTCCATCAGTTTATAGTCCATATAAAAAGATTACAGCAATGTGACCAGGCTGTGTAACCATAAAATGTCCATCCACAAATGGAAGCCTCAACAAGGTGATTAGAAGCAAAATCCAGCATTAGCTGCAGAGTATTAATAAGAAGAGAGGCGCCTCTAAGCGTAGCAATATGTTGCTAAATGTTGTACCTTCATTAAATGTATCCATATTGCTACACTTAGAGGTGCCTCTCTTCTCTTTTATACTCAGGTGTGACATGACACTACTTGTATATCAAGACATCGCTTGTATATCAAGTCAAAATTTATTTAAAAATGTTGCTTGTCTTGCAAAACGCTCTCAAACCAAGTTACTCTCAAACCAAGGTTTTACTGTACAGAGATATCTAAAAACATTCAAAAATAGGGATCTTAGCTAACAATCTCAGCTAACAATTCCTGTAAAGTAAACTATGTTTCGCATTCATGAAAAGTTGATGTGCAGTCTGTTGCTCTTTGTTGGGTTGTGTTTAATGGTAAAGGAGGCTTAACGTGAATCTGTAATTAAATAGTCAGGATTTATACTACAGTGGACAAAGGGGCACTCTTAGAAGCTGGCCATACACCTATAGATTATCTGCAGATTTTCTATGGTTAGATGGAAAATGTGCAACAGATTTCTCCATGTGTGCTAAACTGTTTGGATGGAGGAATCTCCCACCGGGCCAAGCCTCAGTATCTTGCTAGTCAGCCCCACTGGCTCTCAACCTAAACAATGCCTGCACCTAATCAGAATGTTCCGGTATTGTGAGAGCCAGCTGGGCCGACTAGCAAGATATATATGGAAGCTTGGGCCAGTGGGAGATTCTTCCATCCACACAGTTCAGCGTAGATGGAGGAATCTGTTCCACATTTTCTATCTGACCATAGAAAATCTGCAGATAATCTATAAGTGTATGGCCAGTCTAAGTCTGAAGCAAAAGAGACTTAATCTCTGAATACGGAAAGGCCTCTTCACAGTGAGAGCTGTAAAAATGTGGAAAAGACTCCCTCATAAGCTGGTTCTGTCCAGCTCAGTAGATTGCTTTAAAAAAGGCCTGGATTCTTTCCTAAATGTACATAATATAACTGGGTACTAACATTTAGGCCCCTTTCACACTTATACGACTTCAAAGTCGCGCGATTTTAATGCGATTTCGCTGCCCCGATTTTGCCGCGATTTTACCGCGATTTGCCGCGATTTGGGAGCAGTACTACTTTGTACGACTTTGCCACGTTTTTGGCATTAACAAATGAAAACATACAGTAGTTGGTATGAATCATAAGGGGGAACTCCACGCCAAGTTTTAAATAAAAAAACTGGCGTGGGTTCCCCCCCAGGGGCATACCAGGCCCTTAGGTCTGGTATGGATTGTAAGGGGAACCCCCTACCCCCCAAAATCCATACCAGACCCTTATCCGAGCACGCAGCCCGGCCAGTCAGGAATGGGGGTGGGGACGAGCGAGCGCCCCCCCCCTCCTGGACCGTACCAGGCCGCATGCCCTCAACATGGGGGGTGGGTGCTTTGGGGCATGGGGGGCACCCTGCCGGGCCCCCCCACCCCAAAGCACCTTGTCCCCATGTTGATGAGGACAAGGGCCTCTTCCCGACAACCCTGGCCGTTGGTTGTCGGGGTCTGCGGGCGGGGGGCTTATCGGAATCCGGGAGCCCCTTTAATAAGGGAGCCCCTAGATCCCGGCCCCGCACCCTATGTGAATGAGTATGGGGTACATGGTACCCCTACCCATTCACCTAGGGAAAAAAGCGTCAATAAAAAACACAGTACACAGGTATTTAAAATAATTTATTAGGCAGCTCCGGGATCTTCTTCCGACTTTGGGGGTCCTCTTCCGACTTCGGGGGTCTCTCCGGCGTCTCCTCCCGGTGTCCTGATCTTCTGCCGGCTCCTCCGCTTTCTTCTGCAGCTCAATTGCTAGCGGTGGTCCGGACTTCTGCCTTCTGCCTTCTTCTTTTCTTCCAGAGATGTTGACACGACGCTCTCTCCAGCTGCAATGGTCTCTGAATGCTCCGCAACGGACTTATATAGGCAGTGACCCCGCCCCCTTATGCCGTCACAGTCCCTGGGCATGCTGGGACTGTGACGTTTTAGGAGGCGTGGTCACCGGGTGATGACCACGCCCCCTTATGACGGCACAGTCCCAGTATGCCCAGGGACAGTGACCTCATAAGGGGGCGGGGCCACCGCCTATATAAGTCCGTTGCGGAGCGTTCAGAGACCATTCCAGCTGGAGAGAGCGTCATGTCAACATCTCTGGAAGAAAAGAAGAAGGCAGAAGGCAGAAGTCCAGACCACCGCTAGCAATTGAGCTGCAGAAGATAGCGGTGGAGCTGGCAGAAGATGCGGACACCGGGAGAAGACGCCGGAGAGACCCCCGAAGTCGGAAGAGGACCCCCCGAAGTCGGAAGAAGATCCCGGAGCTGCCTAATAAATTATTTTAAATACCTGTGTACTGTGTTTTTTATTGACGCTTTTTTCCCTAGGTGAATGGGTAGGGGTACCATGTACCCCATACTCATTCACATAGGGTGGGGGACGGGATCTGGGGGCTCCCTTATTAAAGGGGGCTCCCGGATTCCGATAAGCCCCCCGCCCGCAGACACCGACAACCAACGGCCAGGGTTGTCGGGAAGAGGCCCTTGTCCTCATCAACATGGAGACAAGGTGCTTTGGGGTGGGGGGGCCCGGCAGGGTGCCCCCCATGCCCTAAAGCACCCACCCCCCCCATGTTGAGGGCATGCGGCCTGGTACGGTCCAGGAGGGGGGGCGCTCGCCCGTCCCCACCCCCATTCCTGACCGGCCGGGCTGCGTGCTCGGATAAGGGTCTGGTATGGATTTTGGGGGAGACCGATTTTTCGGCGTAGGGGGTTCCCCTTAGATCCATACCAGACCTAAGGGCCTGGTATGCCCCTGGGGGGGAACCCACGCCGCTTTTTTCATTTAAAACTTGGCGTGGAGTTCCCCCTCTGGATTCATACCAGACAGCTGTCAGCACTGCCTGTCGCTCATCGGGAAAGGAAAAAAAAGTTTTCCTTTCCCGATCAGCGAGCCAGGCTTGTGCTTACAAAGTCGTACTGAAGTCGTGTCTATATTATTCAGGCACGACATGCATGCTACTTCAGGGTTTAACATTGAGGTCTATGGAGTACAACTCGCATAGAAGTTGGACCAAAGTAGTGCAGGGACTACTTTCAAGTCGGCACGACTTAAAGTCGTGCCAATATGAATGGTAGTCATTGAATATCATGGAGAATGACTTGTCATACGATTTTGCAGTACAAAATCGTGGGACAAGTCGTATAAGTGTGAAAGGGGCCTTATAGGTAAAGTTGATCCAGGGAATATCAGATTGCCTCTTTGGAGATCAGGAAGGATTTTTTTTCCCCCACTTGAGCAAATTGGATCATACTTTATTGTTTTTTGGGGGGGTTTTTTGCGTTCCTATGGATCAACTGTGGGTATAGGGCAGTGTATATGGAGGTTTTTGATTTGTGTGTGTGTATGTGTTTTTTTGGGTTGAACTGGATGGACTTTTGTCTTTTTTCAACCGTATTAACTATGTAACCAGCTTGTGCTGAATGCAATCTTAAACTTGTATGTTTTTCTCCTAACAGTAGAATTCTAGGATCTCTTGAAATTACTGTATAGAGGTCCCAAAGAGCAGAAAGGCATTCTACAAGATGACCAACAGTAAGGTTCAATGCTAATGTCTTGTTATTATCACAGTGTTTCTCTTACTTTTTATGAGTTTACTCTTTTTTAAGCTCACTCTTTTGTATCATATTTATTACATTAAATAAAGAAGTCGACTAACTTGTAGTCAACCATCGTGTACCTCCTCCAAGCACGTAGTGGAACTAAGTATGTAATGGTTGTCCCCATGTACATATAGTATAAATACAAATGATACATACAGTATAAACAAGGTTTGTAGAACATTTAAACACAACGATAAGATCATTTACATTAAAACTGATCTGTTTTGCATGTTTATCTTAACATGTCAAATGACTATGAATTCTCTTGAA
This sequence comes from Lithobates clamitans, assembly GCA_037952925.1. Classification (NCBI taxonomy): domain Eukaryota; kingdom Metazoa; phylum Chordata; class Amphibia; order Anura; family Ranidae; genus Lithobates; species Lithobates clamitans. The sequence goes on along the minus strand of JBBGZY010000292.1, from coordinate 9,676,008 downwards.
TTGAAAAAAAACAAAACAAAAAGAAAAATGAACAATCTGAGCGTGGCAGGGTACATTTCGTATTCTCCAACTTTTGTGAATTTCCTGACAGATTAATTTTGTTGGCTGAGAATTCTGGGAAAAACACACAAACAGAAAAGTCTGTCTATTTGACCCCCCCCCGCTTCCATTTCTCATAACCACAGATGCTTGACTTAAAATTGCGGCTCCAAAGAAGCTTCCTTGGTGTTATCATTAACAATACATCCACTTTTTGGAACACAGCATTAGTTTAAAGTTTACTCATCTCCTGGTACTCTTCTTCGCTTTTCAAGTGTCACAGCCGTTAATACTCCATTTTTCTGAGAAGAAAATGCATTTCCACAGATTACCCAACGTCTATCACAGCGAGATGGTGTGTAAACGATCGGTGCTTACCTCTCCCTAATGGGCGTCATAAACCAATTACAAGCACTTGACAAAAGAAGCGTTTGATAGTTTGAAAAGCAATTAAATTTTTAGAGCTGTCTCCAGCAATAAAAAAAGGCCTGAACAGCGATGGGGTGTCAGGAAAAGTTGCTGTGTGAAGCTCATCCCTGTGAATTATCTATCAAGACAGGCCACTCTGAATAGGAAATCAGTATTAACAAAGCTTAGGAGGTGAACCTGCCCCTCTTAACTATTAGCAGTAAAAAGAAACATCAGTTAAATTAACATTCCTTATCTTTTCTACCTCATTATGGGATGACAGGCTGAGCTCTGGTCCACGGGCAGCCTGTCTACCAGCCTGTCACAATACAAGAGGCATCTAATGGGAGCCCCGATTGTAATTACAGTGTTGAAGAGGATTTATAAGTTTTAACGAAGCTGTTTGCAGAATGTGACCTACTTAAGTCTCCGTGGGTATTACCACGAACTGTAGTCATAAAGGAAAGAGCAGATTTTATAGTTGCTGCCTACCTGTAAAAGTGTATATATATTATTTAATGTTTTTTTTATAATGCCAACATATCAGCCATTGTTGTACTTATCACCTGTCACCCGGACAGTCCGGGTTTTGAATCATGTGTCCGGGTTTCAGTCCCCCTGAATGTGGCTCAGAACAGGGCCAGACAGGAGGGTGAGAGGGCACTATGCACCCCGCATTACTATTCTCTTTGGAGCCCCCAACGGTGTCCCAGGTCTATAATGCCGCGTACACACGAGCAGACTTTTCGACCGGACTGGTCCAGTGGACCGAATACGTCGGACAATCCGACCGCGTGTGGGCTCCATCGGACCTGCGGTCCTTTTTTTTTTAGAACAGAGCCCTAGGAGGCACTCTGCACATGCTTAATTTGGTCTGTATTGCTAGCGAGTTCTTCTTTTTTTTTGGGGGGGGGAGGGTGCATGTGATCGGCACAGGGCCAATCAGCACTGTACAGACAGAAAGTCAGGAGAAAGGCAGCCTCATAGGACAGTCAGAAGAGAATGAAAACTCCTCCTACAAGCTTTAACCAGACACTGATAAAAGTCACAAAACTGCTATACACTGCTGATGCGAAAAGGTACCGTGTTTCCCCGAAAATAAGACATACCCATAACATAAGCCAAATCAGGATTTCTAAGCATTTGCGCAATATAAGCCATACCCCGAAAATAAGACATAGTGATAGGCGTGGTTACGCAACGTACCAGCGCGGGGCGGTATAGAAGACGGGCCGCGCTTCTCATCTACCCCATCATGACAGCTGCTATCTCGGAGGTGACCGGAGAGGCGGGCAGCCCCATCAACAAGGTGGGCTCCCCCTGTCAGGTCCCGGTCGTTCTGTGCGTGCTGCAAGCTGTCTTTAGCAGGGGAGTTGCTAGGTCTGCACCTCCGACATTGAAGCAAGGGGGTCTGGCTGCAAAGTGGAGCTCCATGATGACCGTGCTGTGAGGGCGGAACAGCGCTGATTTGTGACAGACAGTGAGAAATTATGTCATCTCTCTGCTGCTTGCCACACCTCGCTCAAAAATTGAAGAGGCCCGGCTGTGAAGAGCTCGCTTCTTTCCTCTTCTCCGCCTCTCTCATGCAGCCAGCCCGCCTGCAGCAGCAGCCACAACTCGCTGGTTAGGCAGGGACCCTGTGGAAAGTGACTCGGGGCTATGGGCCCCAGATTCAGGGCTATAGCCCCAATAGCCACCCCCTAGCAACGCCCCTGCTCCTCAGTGAGGAGCAGGACGCTCTGCTTTAGGTATTGTGTGTCCTCAGGGGAAGAAGTAAAGCTGTGGCTGCTGTTTTACTCAGCACTGTGGGTCTCTCTCCCCCAGCACCTACCAGCAACAGTCTGTGGGTCTCTCTCACCCCCCACAAACACCAGTAAAGCTGCTGCTTAATAAAAATAAGACATCCCCTGAAAATAAGACATAGTGTGTCTTCTTGAAGAAAAATAAATATAAGACAGTGTCTTATTTTCGGGGAAACACAGTGTTTAGCAGTTTGTGTTTACTAAAATAATTGTATTTCCATGTTCTGTGTTCTGTGGTAGACCAGATATAGTGAATGCAGGGTCCTGGGTTTAGTAACAGTTTGTTGCCTTTCATTGGATAAATGGAACATTCAATCTTAATAGAAAATAGTCTAAAACTACATCACTAGCCTAGTCTCAAAATACCAACCTAATCGCCCTCTTCATTCCTCCTGCTCTCTAGCTCCCTCATCACCTCCTCCCAGATCCGCCTCCAGGACTTCTCCCGAGCCTCGCCCATTCTCTGGAATTCTCTACCCCAATCTGTCAGACTGTCTCCAAATTTATCCACTTTTCGGCGATCCCTGAAAACTTTCCTCTTCAGAGAAGCCTATCCTGCCTCCATCTAACAACTGCACTATTTTCTCCATTAGATCATCCCCCACAGCTATTACCCTTTTGTATAACTCGACCCTCCCTCCTAGATTGTAAGCTCTAACGAGCAGGGCTCTCTGATTCCTCCTGTATTGAATTGTATTGTAATTGTACTGTCTGCCTGTTGTAAAGCACTGTGTAAACTGTCGGCGCTATATAAATCCTGTATAATAATAATAATAATAATAATTAAACAATACACTAACAATAATTTCTAGAACAAAAGCCTAGGAACATTTCTAGGAATTTGCAGTAATAAATTCCTACGTTTTTTAAAGCCCCCTGCATATGCTGCTCACTTTCTTATGACAACATAATATATAATAATGACAAAATAATATATTATAATGAAGGCAGCCCCCCCCCCCCTTCTTAGCCGCCATTTGAAAGAGGCCATGGTAAGTGTGTGTCTTTTATATCCGTTCTGTTATATTCTACTCTCAGCAATTATTTGGTCACCATAACAAGGATACAGAAGACAAAGTCAAGGTTGTACATCTGACAATGGAGGAATGGGATAAATGACAGAGTAGAGAACAATGTTCAGAAAAACAAGCAAATACCATTCTGTGTTAAGTTAGCTACCAGGTGGTGTGAGCCACTCCAAGCATATTTATGCTTTGACAAGAGAACAGATAGTATCTTAATATGTGGTTATAGTTCTTATGAGATCCATTGTTAGCGGGACAAAGCAAAGGACTACATAACACTTTTCCTGGCTTTGCTAAGAGTGTGGCGTGCCTTCTTGAGATGAAAGGAGCTTGATTTGAGTCAATGGAGAGTTAAACTTACAACTTGGGTCCAGGAGGCCCAGTGGTTAAAGAACTTTTGCACTTTAAGATGGGCTTTAGCATGCATGTATTCCATACGCATGTGTTGATCAACCACTTCAGCCCAGGAAAGATTTGCCCCCTTAATGAGCAGGCCATTTTTTTTTTTGATACGGCACTGCGTCGCTTTAACTGACAATTGCGCGGTCGTGCGACGTTCCACCCAAACAACATTGACATCCTTTTTTCCCCAAAAAATAGAGCTATTTTTTTGGTGGCACACCTCTCACCTCTGCGTTTTTTATTTTTTGCACTATAAACAAAAAAAGAGTGACAATTTTGAAAAAAAAGCAATATTTTTTACTTTTTGCTATAATAAATATCCCCCCAAAAAAACAAATTTCTTCCTCAGTTTAGGCCAATATATGTTCCTCTACATATTTTTGGTAAAAAAACCCGCAATAGGCATATATTTTTTGGTTTGCGCAAAAGTTATAGCGTCTACAAATTAGGCAATAGATTTATTGGATTTTTTTTTTTTTTTTTTTCACTAGTAATGGCGGCAATCTGCGATTTTTTTTAGTGGGACTGCGACATTGCGGCAGACAGATTGGACACTTTTGACACATTTTTGGGACCAGTGACATTTATACAGTGATCAGTGCTAAAAAAAACTGCACTGATTACTATGTAAATGTCACTGGCAGGGAACGGGTTAACACTAGGGGGCGATCAAGGGATTAAATGTGTGAGTGTTTCTAACTGTGGGGGGATGGGACTGAACAGAGGAGGAGACAGATCGCTGCTCCTAGTTTGGAACAAACAACCTGTCTCTCCTCTTATGACAGAATGGAGATGTGTGCGTGTTCTGGCTCTCATGCCTGCGATCATGCATGGCCGACAGGTCCCCCGCTGTGCAGCGGGCGCGCGTGCCCGCTATAGCTGTTTAAAGGGCCGACGTACAGCTACGGCAATTTGCGCAGGAGAGCCAACCTGCCGCTGTAGAATGAGGACGGCTGGTCGGCTAGTGGTTAAGTATGGATATGAATTCCTGGTAAGTGGGAGCATGAACACTTTTCCAGTTGCGGGCAATGGCAAGCCGTGCGGCTATTAGGATGTGAGTAATTGTAGGGTGAAATTGTGCATGCCACTCCTTCAGCCCCAATCCTAGCAAAGCCTTTTATTGCGCGGTAATAAAAGAATGCAATTTATTTTCCTTATCATTTTTTATGAGATAGGTTGCCAGATCTTTTATCAGTCCTCCCCATTTGCACAGGCTTGAGATTAGCATGTAGAATGTGACATGCGCATAGCCGCATACTAGGGCCACTTTGAACAGGAGCCAATGAACCTTTGTGCACGTCTTTGGAGTGTGGGAGGAAACCAGGACACCTGGAATAAACCCATGCAAGCACAGGGAAAGCATGCAAACTCCATGCAGACAGTGTTCTGATATAGATGCTGTAAGTCATAAGTGCTAAACAATTAACCAACTGTGCTGCCCAAACATGGCAAGACTTGTGCCAATTATTTCAGAACCGGATTAGATAAGTATCTCCAAAAAAAGCTTTCTAAAATCTTAGCTATGCGTATAGTTTACTCACCTAGAAGGGATTTTCTTCACTTCTGCTTGTTAAATTTATTACAAAAAAAATAAATAAAAATAAATATATATATATATATATATATATATATATATATATATATATATATATTAAACTTTTTTATTTATAAATTTCTTTAACAACAAGAGCATGCACTCATGACATTCAACAATACATTACATATTTCCTTATTATCATATTTTATAAAAATATGTATAGCCTAAGGTAGATAAAAGCATAAAGGTAACCAAATAACAAAATGATATCAAATGAAGTTAGCAGGTCTCGCCTACCCCGATTGGGTTCAAGCTGTAGGCGTAGATTACAAAAATATTTTTGATTATTGGCTGGCTCAGTGCAAAGCAATATTTTTTTTTTTTAATTTAATCACGCCAGCTTGGCTCATCTTCTTTTTATAAATAGCAGCAACTAATGCAGATAGGAAAAAGTTGAATTTATTTGCATCCTGGCTCCATAGTTGTAAATCTGGATATTACAAAGAGATCGAGCAAGCAAGATACAGAGGGAAATGATTTTTTTTTCCTTTTTCAAAATCAATATTGCTACAAGAGTTGCATTTAAACTCGGGGAGAAAAGGTATCTGAATATATTTGCTTTGGTGCTCAGAAACATCAAAGGAGACTCTTTGCTAGCGCATGTATAGTACATAAATAAGAGAACTCTTATCTATCTCGCAGTGCCAGCTATTCGGAGGCTGTCAGTGCAGGCTTGTCTGAGTACAGGCATTGCACCAATTAGGCAAAGTTGCAGATTTTTGCAGACCTGGATATGAAAATTGAACATTAAAAAAATATATAAAGGCAATGAATTAATTTTTTTTTTTTAAGGTATGGAAATGTGTGTTACATATGTAGCTAAAGGCTAAGGGATGCAAATATAATTACATTTTTTTTAGAAATTTAAAAGATGTTTTCCTTTTTTTTTTTTTTTTTTTAAATCTTTCATTAAAATAATATGATCTTGCCATGAAGGTTTTGTTCCAGCACTTTCTGTAATGCCCCGTACACACGGTCGGATTTTCCGATGGAAAATGTCCGATCGGAGCGTGTTGTCGGAAATTCCGACCGTGTGTGGGCTCCATCGGACATTTTCCATCGGATTTTCCGACACACAAAGTTGGACAGCAGGAGATAAAATTTTCCGACAACAAAATCCGTTGTCGGAAATTCTCGATCGTGTGTACACAAATCCGAAGGGACAAAGTGCCACGCATGCTCAGAATAAATAAAGAGATGAAAGCTATTGGCCACTGCCCCGTTTATAGTCCCGACGTACGTGTTTTACGTCACCGCGTTTAGAACGATCGGATTTTCCGACAACTTTGTGTGACCGTGTGTATGCAAGACAAGTTTGAGCCAGCATCCGACGGAAAAAATCCATGGATTTTGTTGTCGGAATGTCCGAACAAAGTCCGACCGTGTGTACGGGGCATTAGTCTTGGTTCACACTCACAGGTGCAACCAAGCATGGGGGGTGATATCACACATTTTTGGTGCTTTCACATGCATGGCATGTAGGGCAGCTCATTCATTTTCATGGGCTGTCCTACATGCAAATAACGCGTTAAAAAAAAAGGAGTTCAAGACTATTTTCTGAAAACAAGCCACACCAAACTGCATGGTGCTGCAGTTTGGTGCATGCAAAAACGAGCCTGTTTACAGATTCATGGGAGTGCCATCAACAATTAATGGCACCACCACAAGTCTGCTACATGCCAGCGCTTTTCAGGGCATGCCAGGAAAGCGTGTGATGTTGAGCATGTACCATGCACGCATAGATGTGAACTTAGCCGTACGGAGTGACAATTGGCTCCCAATTGAACTCCTGTCTTGTCACGTTCCAACATGCTCTCCAAGCGGTACACATTGCACAGGCATGGCTCACCATTGCAACTATCAGAAAGCCAGTCCTAAGTAATGATTTGCAGTCGATGCTGGAAAGCATGAATGTAGATGACAAGAGGCTACAAGAGGATGGAGTTTAGTTTTAGAAACTCCCCCAGAGAGAGACAACTGCTTCCACACTGAGAGCAAAGGTGCTTCTCTGCAGTTGGCTGGCAGAGTACATACTTTTCTACTCAGGCTGTGGCTATTTTCTAATCAAATTAAACTATAAGACTTTGCATACCTATTTTTTTTTTAATATACCAGGAATGTATTTAGCTGGTTTAAATAAAGGTTGGGTTTTAGGCTGTTGTGCCTGCACCCTCTTCTATGTGTCTGTACTTGTCTATAAAAATATGGAGAACAGAGAAAATACATAATCCTGGATTTGCTGTTAATAGGGACCAATCAGGTTTCATCTTTTATTCTCGGGCTAAATGAAATAAGTTATCTGACTAGTGATTATGGGAAACAACTTGCTGTTGTTTCCGATTTCTTACTGCCAGGTTTTATTATAGATTGCCCCTTTGTTGCTATGAAGATCTATGATAGCTATAAGGTTTTGCTGACAAGACCTTTCTGCATAGGGGTTTCCAAGGCTGAGATAAAAACCAGCTGATCTGTAGTTGGTGAGGGAACCAGTTATTGAGGAGCCCCTGTTCTCCCTTCCCTGTTGTAGCCACCACAGGTCCTGAGTTAAATTAGATGTAAACTTTAACTGAACCTTTAGTTCATTTCGTTTTCTATTCTCCTGCAGCTTCTTTTCAGCCACATCCTGTCTACATGCATTTTAGGGACTGTTGACAGGTAGGTGCATTGAATACCTGACGGTTGCAATGGTAGACCATACCCATATAAGGTGCATTGAAATGGCCAGCTGCAGTCTCCACTGGTAATCGGTCTAACAGGGTGACAATGCAGGGGCACAACTGGGAGACAGGGACAAAGTGTTGTCACTCTCTAACAGGAAGTGCCTGAACAAAGGACCATCACGACAAGATCACTAGATATCATGCTACCAGATGGAGGTGGACAGCTTCAAGGTTGCAGATGCCAGTGATATTTTGGGGCTCACCATGTTGTCTTTAAGACACCTGGGAGGGACAGGCACAGCATCCAGCCTTGCAGCAGGCAGCCTGTCAAAGTCTATGGCAGGCTGCGGCTGGATTGGGATTAACAATCTTCTGGCATTTAGGGCCCTGTGCATTCAGGGACGAAGATCTTTAATGCCTCTGTCCATCTTTCCAATGGACACTCACCTCTAACAAAACTCAGCACAGCTTCTAATCAAGACTCTACTCTTTTCATTGTTCCTTCAGTGCCTGTTAGCTGTCACTAGAATGAACCTACTCTCGCGCGGCCCTCAACCGAGATGCCATTGCCTGACATGTACCATGCAGAGACAAATGTACCACCACTGTTGCTATTTAAGAATCTCCTCCAGCACAATACATCCATTCCTCTCCCTCACTCCACACCCAGAACATCTTTGTACCGTAATTGTCTTCATGGAATCCCACTACAACTCTGAGAGCTGCTGCATCGGTATCAGTCTCCGAGCAATAAACCATTTCTATATTTAGAAGACCTTCCATTTACTACTGTAACGATAAACCCCAGAAATCAGTGAGATGTACAGGTAAGAGAATGGAGCCATTTCGTTTTACAACAGAAGAGGTTTGAAGTGGTCCTAGCAATAGGCACAATTTTTTACGTTTTTTTTATGTTGAATGTGTTAATTAGCTAAAATACATGCTAATCAATGTGTAAGTGCGACACTTCTAGGTATTTATTACCTCTTACAGAAATTACAGTACTCTGACAATTCCTCGTGATGGCACCCCAATGCATTGCAATAATAGGACTTTAAAGAGTAACTCCACTTTCAAGGGAAAAAAATAGCAAATAAAAAAATTGAAAATATAGCATATACAATTACTACACGAGCTGCGTTGTAAATTAATGTTATTAAAGAGTAACTCCCCCTTTGTTAAGAAAAAAACAACCTTACCCTCTGGGTGATCTATGTACATTGCAAGGATTTCAGCAAACTGCGTTGAAGATTCCTACCTTTTGTTATTCTGAAGAAATCCCTTTGTGTTTGTGCCCATGTGGAAAAGTGAGTCTAATGGGAGTGGTTTCATGATTATTAATCAGCTGCAGCAGCTGCAGGGCACTAATGAGGAAAATTGCAGGGTCTGCATCCCTTTAGACGTGATTTCCTATTGGGAGTATCTCACCAAAAATTACATTTTTGTTGCAGGGGATGCCCAAAATCTGACTCGTATCTTAATGTAGACTTCTGGGAAAATCAGTGAGCCAATCACGCAAGCATTCTGTACAGCACAGTGGTGTAATGGTTAGCACTTTCGCCTAACAGCAAAAGGGTCGCTGGTTTAAACCTCAACCACGACACTACCTGCCTGGAGTTTACATGTTCTCCCTGGGTCTGTGTGGGTTTCCTCCAGGTACTCCGGTTTCCTCTCACACTCCAAAGACATGCTGGTAGGTTAACTGGATCCTATCTAAATTGGCCCTAGTATGTGTGTGTATGTGAGTTAGGGACCTTAGATTATAAGCTCCTTGAAGGCAGGGAATGATCTGAATGTATATGTAAATTGATGGCGCTATATAAGTCCTGGATGGCTTAACTCCAATGTAAAAATGCATATAAACGCAAAGGAGAAGGCCTTCAAAAAATACAGGGTTGAGGGATCATCATCATCAGCATTTAAACTTTATAAAGAATGCAAAAAGAAATGTAAGGGTGCAATGAGGACAGCTAAGACTATCTTGGCCCCATAAAGAATGAGGAAGGACAAAGGATGAGGAGATGGCGAAGGTATTGAATTTATTCTTCTCCTCAGTCTTCACGAGGGAATCGAAGGGCTTCAGTAACCAAAACTGCAGTGTTTATCACATCACAGGAAGCACCTCCATGGTTAATAACAGAGGACAGAATTAAAATTAGACTTGGGAAACTTAACATTAATAAATCACCAGGACCAGATGGCTTGCACCCGAGGGTACTTAGGGAACTCAGTCAAGTAATTGCCAGACCATTGTTCCTAATTTTTACTGACAATCTACTGATTGGAATGGTACCAGCTGATTGGAGAAAAGTCAATGTAGCACCAATATTTAAAAAGGACCCAAAATACATCCCTGGGAATTACAGACCAGTTAGCCTAACATTAATAGTATGTAAACTCTTGGAGGGGATGATAAGGGACTATATACAAGATTTTAGTAATGAGAACAGTGTCATTAGCAGTAATGAGCATGGATTCATGAAGAATTGTTCTTGCCAAACCAATCTATTAACCTTCTATGAGGAGGTGAGTTGCCACCTAGATAAAGGAAGGCCCGTAGATGTGGTGTATCTGGATTTTGCAAAAAGCATTTGACACAGTTCCCCATAAATGTTTACTGTACAAAATAAGGTAAGTTGGCATGGACCATAGGGTGAGTACATGGTTTGAAATCTGGCTACAAGGGCAAGTTCAGAGGGTGGTGATAAATGGGGAGTACAGGGAATGGTCAGGCGTAGGTAGTGGGGTCCCCCAGGGTTCTGTGCTAGGACCAATCCTGTTTAATTTGTTCAAAAATGACCTGGAGGATGGGGTAAACAGTTCAATCTCCGTATTTGCGGACGATACTAAGCTAAGCAGGGCAATAACTTCTCTGCAGGATGTGGAAACCTTGCAAAAAGATCTGAACAAATTAATGTGGTGGGGAACTACATGGCAAATGAGGTTCAATGTGGAAAAATGTAAAATAATGCATTTGGGTGGCAAAAATATGAATGCAATCTATACACTGGGGGGAGAACCTCTGGGGGAATCTAGGATGAAAAGGACCTGGGGGTCCTAGTAGATGATAGGCTCAGCAATGGCATGCAATGCCAAGCTGCTGCTAACAAAGCAAACAGAATATTGGCATGCATTAAAAAGGGGATCAACTCCAGAGATAAAACGATAATTCTCCCGCTCTACAAGACTCTGGTCCAGCCGCATGCTGTCCAGTTCTGGGCACCAGTCCTCAGGAAGGATGTACTGGAAATGGAGCGAGTACAAAGAAGGGCAACAAAGCTAATAAAGGGTTTGGAGGATATTGGTTATGAGGAAAGGTTGTGAGCACTGAACTTATTCTCTCTGGAGAAAAGACGCTTGAGAGGGGATATGATTTCAATACACAAATACCATACTGGTGACCCCACAATAGGGATAAGACTTTTTCGCGGAAGGGTGTTTAACAAGACTCGTGGCCACTCATTATAATTAGAAGAAAAGAGGTTTAACCTTAAATTACGTAGAGGGTTCTTTACTGTAAGAGCGGCAAGGATGTGGAATTCTCTTCCACAGGCGGTGGTCTCAGAGGGGGGCATCGATAGTTTCAAGAAACTATTAGATAAGCACCTGAGTGACCGCAACATACAGGGATATACAATGTAATACTGACATATAATCACACACATAGGTTGGACTTGATGGACTTGTGTCTTTTTTCGACCTCACCTACTATGTAACTATGTAGCTATAAGTACCTGAAATAAATAAAATAAGTACAGAACACCTCCAGGTAGCCATATTGCATTGCATTTCAGAATATTACAGAGCTGCAGATTTAAAATGAAAGGTATTTTTTATATTATTCAATTACAATATGTTGACTGTATAAGCTATATTATTTTTTCTTTATTTGCCAATATTTTCCCTGTGAAAGTGAAGTTACCATTCAAAAATTACCTTTCTTCTTAAATCTGCAGTGATGTCATTTTCTGTAAAATTCTATGCAATATGGCAACCTAGAGGTGTTCTGTACACTCTTGGTGTATGGAACACACCTAGAAATGTCATTTCAAACTTGTATGATTGGCTCATTGATTTTCCCAGAACTCTGTACTAAGATACAGGTCAGGTTTTAGGCATCCAAGTCAGTACCAAGTCAGGTTTTAGGCATCCTCTGCAACAAAAATGTCCTTTTTGGTGCGATACTTCCAAAGGGTTAATCACTTCTAAAGGGATGCAGACAATGCATATTTTCTCACTGGAATGCTAAGATTGCACCAACAGATTATAATGAACCAGTCCCCTCCCATTCAGATTCACTTAGCACATTTTGATAACCAAACAACTGGTCACAGATGGATAGAATCTCAAACAAAAATTCTTAGGTAAAGTCAAAGTACAGCCTATTAACTGTAATGTGCCTATGCACACAGGCACGCAAACAAGCGCCGTGCATTGTTCAGTTAAAAAAAAAATAGAAAGATCAGAACTTTTGGTCAGTAATTTACGCCTCATGCGCACAAATGCACGCAGATGTCCATTTACAGATTGTATAGAATGAGAACGTGAGAATAAATTTGTGCGAAATTGCGTGTGTGCATATTTGCGAAAATACGCACAAATATTTACAAAAAAAAAACGCCTGAAAAAGTAGATGTTCGAACAGGAGTATCATGTGCAAGAAGCCTTAGAAATTTGTTCGTTTGAGAAAAATTTTCCATCCTGCTCCATCAAATTTTCTTGTCACTGCAGTCGAAAATAAATGTTGATTTGAGCAACTAATGATTCGAAAAATGAACAATCTTTTCTAGAACATTTTTTTCATGAGAATTTTCAATGAAAATTCTACAAATCTATGGCCAGCTTTTCAGTGCATGTGGTTTTTGTTTGGTAAAGTCTATACATTCCAAAATCAAATGATAAAAGCTAACAAAACTATTGTTTGAACGTCAAACAACATTTGAATGTTCCTTGAATTTTTGTATGAATTTTCCTATGAATTTTCATTTGAAATTCAGTCCATCTATGGCCAGCTTAAGTGTTATGCCCCGTACACACGATCGGATTTTCCGACAACAAATTTTGGATGTGAGCTTGTTGGCTGAAAGTCCGACCGTGTGTATGCTCCGTCGGACTTTCCGCCAACAAATGTTGGCTAGCAGGTTCTCAAATTTTCCGCCAACAAAACTTTGTTGTCGGAATTTTCGATCGTGTGTACACAAGTCCGACAAACAAAAGTTCACCCATGCTCGGAATCAAGCAGAAGGAGCCGCACTAGCTATTGAACTTCCTTTTTCTCGGTTTATCGTACGTCTTGTACGTCACCACGTTCCCACGTTCGTAATTGTTGGCCAACATTTGTGTGACCATGTGTATGCAAGTTTGAGCCAACATCCTTCAAACAAAAAAATCCATGATTTTGTTGTCAGAAAGTCTGATCGTGTGTACGGGGCATAACTGTTTGGATAAATGAATGCATAGCTAAAACCCCATCACAATAGCACTTCATAAAATGAATGTAGACAGTTGATTCCAGAGGAAATTTTTTTTCAACTTCCAGTTTTATCCTATGCAACAGGATTACCATTTACAGAGGATATCTTGATAACAAACCTGTAAAGGGGTAAATGTGTCCCTTTCCCTCAACACTGGTAGAGTATTTACAAGCCTATTCACCATGATTACACATTTGTTTTAATGGCCATGTAAGGTTTCTAGTGCTTTCTAAAGTGGGCCCTTCCTGCTGAACCGGCCAAGATTCGCACCATCTATGGGCAGGCTAATTGTACCCAAGTCGATCGATGGGTACAACCAGCATGTTGGATTTTTAACATGCAATTATTGCCAGCAGCTATAGCCGCTAGCAGTAATGACTGTGTTCTCCAGGCAGAGACGGCTCCCTACGCCCCCCACCACCACCAGGAGAACACAATAGCTTGGTGGGAGGGATTTCCTCATCAACACTGACTGTGTTGGTGGGGGAATCGAGTAACTTTCTTTCCTGCAACCCGACCTGGCAGGAAAGAAAGTCGCATTAACTGTGGCCAGCTTAACCTCCAGGTGGGACTGATGTGGCTGCTTCCTTGGAGGCTTCCTACAGTGAAATACAGACCTAAAGCAGTATATGCACAACCAGTGGGTTGAATAAAAAAAAACAATGTGGATGCAGGAATCCATACTGTTCTATTGTATTCTGACAGCGGGGCTTCCCCCTTCCCCCATCAGCATACACAGATCCACGCTGCAGCCACTGGCTGCATGCGCTGTTTGAATGCTGGTTTTCCAAAAGGACCCTTTGGCAAAATCTAGTTTTTGATTTTATGAATCAGACTGATGAGATCTTCTTAAATCTAGGTAACTTCCCTTCTCTGGGGTGGTAGAACTGCTCTCAATGATATCATGTGGAGATTTTCTGAAAAAAATTACAATTGGTATTGTAACATTCCAGGAATTTAGTCATGCATGCAGTATGTGTAAAGTGAAAGGTCTACTTTGAGATCCCTTTCACACACGTGCGTTCGCGGTAAAGCACCGCACGTTTTAGCGGTGCTTTACCCCTGTTTAAGCGGTGCTTTTTGGCCGCTAGCGGGGCACTTTTAGCCCCAAAAAAGGGGTTAAAAATCTCCTGTGTCCCTTTTCAGGCGGTTCAGAAGCGCTGCCCATTCATTGCAATAGGCAGGGGCGTTTTGCTTGCAGGACTTTTTCTAACGTCCCGCAAGTGCAACGCCCGGGTGTGAAAGCACCTATTACAATGAATGGGAGGCAGTTTTCAGGTGCGTTACAGGTGGTATTTCTAATGGTAAACCGCCTGAAAACTGTCTCAGTGTGAAAGGGGTCTAACACAAAAGAAATAACCTCCATTTAATTGACCTTCTATATAAACAAACAGTAGAATAGAACTTGACAAGCATAATAAGTGCAGAATTTATTCTAATGAACAAAGCCAAATACTGTATTCTATGATACAATGCGTAGTATAAAACCACATCACCAATAAGTGACTGAAGTAGGTGTTATGTAAAGAAGACCTATTGTCTACAGATAAAAGAAAATAGATAAAACAGATAAAATCAGCTGAAGGCTGCAGGAACTATAGTGAAAATAAAAGGGAGTTTACATACATCTAGTATTAAAAATAAAAATATAGTTTTGCCAACAGGCTAGTCCTTGTTTTCCGAATTTAGTTTGCGTGCTAAAAAGAAGGTTGTTGGTTAGAGTCCCTTCACTAGCTCCCACAAGAATCGGCATGCACAAGCATGTAAAAGACTCCAAACTCAAGCAAACCTGGCTGGCTCGCCAATGTGGAAGGGGCTGTAGAAACAGGGAACCCCCCATTACTATATGAAGGAATATAATGTGGTTATATCATTTTTTTCCTAAGAAGGGTTAAAGCCATATAGTTTAGCAGTATATAGCGATTCTTTTGTTGTGTGTTTTAGACCCTGCTGCAATTATTTGATATTTTCCAAGGTAACACCAGAGAACGAGAAGTTGCTGCTCTTGTCTCAGCTTTGATTTAGACAACATTTCCCCCATCACAAACAAGCTGCATTAACCTTCCAGGCTTTATACATCAAGAACAGCAGAGGGAAAAACGGCACTAATTATTCTGCAAAGGCAATGTACAAATCCATGGCTCTTGTGTGTTCAGCATATAGATGTATAAGTGATGTACAGACATCAGAAACATCAGCTTAACTGCCGCCCTATGCACTAAAATAAATTACATTTTTTTTTTTTTTTAAATGTCACTGATCAGAACACATTTTTTAGTTGTAAAGATCCAGAAATACAACATCAGTCAACTGCTAATCTGCAGCAGCTAGAAGATAACAAAGAAGGGATATCATGAGATGTTTTAACTATCATAAAACCTTTGCAACTAATTGTGTGCAAATGTAGACGGTATTCACATTTAAAAAAAAAAAATCACCTTTTTTCAGAGGTTCTGCAGTTGTATCAGAAAATTGAAGGAAATTTAAACTAGCAAGAGCCACTTTGATCTAAGTATAGTCCTCAAAGGGCTGCAAGCGAAAGGGAAGTGGTAAACAGTTTTATTTGTAAATATATTTGCAAACTTGATTGATTTGCCTGCATATACAGTATTAATGTGCCTATGTACACAGTATTAACGTAATAGTAATGTCTAAAAATAACAAATATGTTATAACTACTGGCTCTGTGCAGTGGTTTTGATCCTCCTCTTCTCAGGTCCCTCGCTGGTGCTCCTGGCTCCTCCCTCCTGCCGAGTGCCCCCACAGCAAGCAGCTTGCTATGGGGGGCACCCGAGCCGAGCTGTTACTCTGTGTGCCCAATCATACACAGAGTCGAGGCCTGGCCCGCCCTCTCTATCTCCTCATTGGCTCACTGACTTTGATTGACAGCTGTGGGAGCCAATGGTGCCCTCTGTGTGTCTTAGCCAATCAGACAGCCGGGTCTCTCGTGCAACATAGCTGTATCGAGATGGGGCTCAGGTAAGTATTAGGGGGGCTGTGGGGGGATGCTGCAAACAGAAGGTTTTTGTTTTATCCTAATGCATATAATGCACTAAGATGAAAACCTTCTGCCTTTAGAATCACTTTAAAGAAGATTGAAACCCTAAATGGTAAACATTTAGGTTTCATGCACACTGCAGCTCTTCTAAATGCCTTTCCCCTGTTAGGAGAAAGCAGAGTTAAAAGCAGAGTTAACAACACACTTAAAGCCACATTTTCCAAACGCATTTAGGTGCCTTCAGGCCTGTCAAGGGTATTGGCGTTCATTCATTTGATTGGCCAGAATATTTATTTATTCTGGCCACTGAAATGAATGAATGCTCAGGCGCTAATAGGGTTTAGCACTTAGGCGTGTTTACAGGTGTTTAGGTGTGTCAGTCGGTTTCTCTGCCCAAACCTTCCTCTTGTGAACGTGCAAGTGATGTTTTTTTCTGCCTCTAAACACTCCTGCCTGTAAATACCTATGTATGCATGGACTCATTGGCTAACAGAGGGGTGTTTAAAGGCCAAACAAAAAAAAGTCAAACGCCCTTAAGCCCTGGTTCGCACCAGTGCGACTTTTCATGCTACTTGACATTTCAAACTCACATGACAAGTCGCACCCCATTTCTTGCAATGGAACCCTTCAAGTGGCAGTGACTTTAAAAAAAACTAGCTGTATGTGATAAACAAGTTGGTGACGGATAAACAGCTAGTTTGGAGGCTGTCTTACAGTTTATGGACTTTATGTGGAGTGTTTATTTTTATAGCATGGAGTGAAACACTTACACATCTTTATTTTGACCATTTTTTTGTTATGTATATATGTTTTTATATTATTATTATTATTATTATACAGGATTTATATAGCGCCGACAGTTTACGCAGCGCTTTACAACAACATTAGGGCAGACAGTACAAGTACAATACAATTCAATACAGAAGGAATCAGAGGGCCCTGCTCGTTAGAGCTTACAATCTAGGAGGGAGGGTCAAGTTATACAAAAGGGTAATAGCTGTGGGGGATGAGCTAATGGAGAAAATAATGCAGTTGTTAGATGGAGGCAGGATAGGCTTCTCTGAAGAGGAAAGTCTTCAGGGATCGCCTAAAAGTGGATAAATTTGGAGACAGTCTGACAGATTGGGGTAGGGAATTCCAGAGGATGGGCGAGGCTCGGGAGAAGTCCTGGAGGCGGATATGGGAGGAGGTGATGAGGGAGCTAGAGAGCAGGAGATCTTGGGAGGAACGGAGATGGCGTTTAGGTTGGTATTTTGAGACTAGGTTAGTGATGTAGCTGGGGGCACAGTTGTGGATGGCTTTGTAACTTATTGTTAGTATTTTGAATTTAATTCGTTGGGCGAGTGGCAGCCAATGGAGGGATTGGCAGAGAGGGGTAGCAGACACTGATCGGTTTGTAAGGTGGATGAGTCTGGCAGCAGCATTCATGATGGACTGCAGGGGGGATAGTCTGTTTAAAGGTAAGCCAATGAGGAGTGAGTTGCAGTAGTCAAGGCGAGAGATAACCAGGGAGTGAATCAGGAGCTTTGTGGTTTCATTGGTTAGAAAAGGACGTAGTTTGGAGATGTTGCGGAGGTTGAGGCGGCAAGCTTTGGAAAGTGATTGGATGTGGGGCTGAAAGGAGAGTTCAGAATCTAGGATAACACCTAGCACCCTGACATGTGTGGACGGGTGGATGGTTTTGCCATTGCTCTTGACAGAGAAGTCAGGGGAAAAGGCACGTGGGGGAGGAAATATTATAAGCTCAGTTTTGGACAAGTTGAGTTTGAGGAAGTGGTGTGACATCCATACAGATATGTCGGTTAGTAAGTTAGTGATGCGTGAAGAGACTGATGGAGTGAGTTGAGGGGTGGAGAGATAGATTTGTGTGTCATCAGCATAGAAATGATATTGAAAGCCATGAGAGGCTATCAGCTGACCCAGGGAAGAGGTGTAGATTGAAAATAAAAGAGGTCCAAGAACAGAACCTTGGGGGACCCCGACAGAGAAGGGAAGAGGAGTGGAGGAAGTAGAATTGTAAGTGACACTGAAGGTGCGTTGGGATAGGTAGGATGAGAGCCACTGAAGAGCACAGTCACGGAGACCGATGGAGTGAAGTTTTTTGAGGAGGAGGGGGTGGTCAACCGTGTCAAAGGCAGCTGAAAGATCCAGAAGTAGGAGTACAGAATAGTGTCCGTTGGTTTTTGCAGTTAGTAGGTCATTTGTGAGTTTTAAAAGAGCAGTTTCTGTGGAGTGTTGAGGGCGAAATCCAGATTGAAGGGGATCAAGAAGGTTGTTTTTAATGAGGTGGTCACTCAGTTGGTTGTAAACCAGGCATTCAAGGAGTTTAGAGGAAAAGGGGAGCAAGGAGATAGGGCGTAGGTTGTTAAGATTGGTAGGGTCCAAGGATGGTTTTTTGAGTATGGGAGTGACCAGTGCATGTTTTAGAGCATCGGGGAAGACGCCAGAGGTGAGGGAGAGATTGAAGATGTGGGTTAGAGAGTGTAGGATGGGGTCAGAGGGTGACCGTAGCATTTGAGATATAGAGAGAGATAGAGATATATAGAGATATATATATTTATATTCACTGTCACTGGTTTATGCTTTTTGGTTCACTTTAACTAGTGTGCTACACTTAGATGTTTAGTTTATCAATAGAGGGTACCACCACTATTGTATACTGTTAGGCACTTTTCTACTGTCTTTGAGCGCCTCCTATTTAACCTACGTGTCGGTTTACTAAGTTTTGTCTCATAACCGACATTTAGGATTAAATTATCAGTTTATCCACAATTTTATTTAAAGGGGGCAGCTCGACACTATTTGTTTGTTCACTTTTTTTATTATTATTATTTTATTCTTTTGCATTTAGTTAACAATCTTGAGGTTCAATTCGGGTGTCAGTGGCGCGGTGGAGGTGTTCTCCGTGTAAAGGGCGTTAGCATATAGAATACCTATCTTACATTGTTGGCTTTTAACCTTTTATTTACCTCCCCATTTTGCGGGCAATAAACTGAAGTGATTTTTGCTCATTTGGGTTCCTTCAAGTTCCTACTGCCCACAGTCCATCCATTCAACAGTGACCACCAGGCCCGGACTGGCCATAGGGCATACCGGGCAAATGCCCGGTGGGCCGGGGCCGTCGGGCTCAATTTCGGGGCCGCGGTCTGATGTCTGTTGATGACCAGGCCACACAGCGAGAGGTAAGCGGCAACCGCAGCCTGGAGAGGATTAACACAGGCCGCGGTCGCCGCTCACCTCCCGCTATGCGGCCGTGCCTGTGTCTCCTCTCCAGGCTCTCCTGCCCTGCCTACAATGTCATCTATCAGCAGAGCAGGGGCAGGAGGAGCCGGAGATCTGTATCTGTGGTTGCTAGGCAGCAGGTCGGATCCAATCAAAATAGCTATCGCTGCCCGCGCACGCGCGCTGCGGCCGGCGATAGCTAGGC
This sequence comes from Lithobates clamitans, assembly GCA_037952925.1. Classification (NCBI taxonomy): domain Eukaryota; kingdom Metazoa; phylum Chordata; class Amphibia; order Anura; family Ranidae; genus Lithobates; species Lithobates clamitans. The sequence goes on along the minus strand of JBBGZY010000292.1, from coordinate 9,656,176 downwards.
AACGGGGACGCTGCCAGGGCTGGGGCCGCCGATGTCATGGAAACGTATGACATCAGGAGACCCCGCCCACCTAGGCAGATTACAACCATTCAAGGGGAGTGAAGGAGGAGCTTAAGTACACAGAGAGAAGTGAAGCCATCAGATCAGGCGTGCATCCAAGGAAAGAAGACACAGAAGGAATACAGGTAAACAAGAAAAGGCAGACCAAGAAGTAATGGAGGACACAGGAAAGTGTAAATAGATAAACATGAATGGCGGGAAAAAGGAGATAAGGAAGGGGGATGGAGGGAAGAACATATAGAAAGAAAGGGGGGATATATAAAGAGAAAAGAAGAGTAAGAGAGAAAAAAGGAAAAAAGAAACCGAAAAAGAGAGACAAAGGAGAGGAAATTAACCACTTGCTTACTGGGCACTTAAACCACCTTCCTGCCCAGACCAATTTTCAGCTTTCAGCGCTCTCACACTTTGAATGACAATTGCGCAGTCATGCTGCAGTTTACCCAAAATAAATTTTTATCATTTTTTTCACACAGATAGAGCTTTCTTTTGGTGGTATTTAATTGCTGCTGGGTTTTTTTTATTTTTTGCTAAAAAAAAAATAAAAGGGGACCAAAATTTTGAAAAAAAAAACAAACAAAACTGTTTGATAGTTTGTTATAAAATTTTGAAAACAGGTAATTTTTCTCCTTCACCGATATGCTCTGATGAGGCTGCACTGATAGGCGGCACTAATGGGTACTGATGGGTGGCACTGATGGGTGGCACTGATAAGCGGCACTGATAAGCGGCACTGATAGGCGGCACTGATAGGTGGCACTGATAGGCGGCACTGATAGGCGGCACTGATAGGCGGCACTGATAGGCGGCACTGATAGGTGGCACTGATAAGCGGCACTGATAAGCGGCACTGATAGGCGGCACTGATAGGCGGCACTGATAGGCGGCACTGATAGGTGGCACTGATAGGTGGCACTGATAAGCGGCACTGATAGGTGGCACTGATAGGTGGCATTGATAGGTGGCACTGATAAGCGGCACTGATAGGTGGCACTGATAGGTGGCACTGATAAGCGACACTGATAAGCGGCACTGATAGATGGCACTGATGGGCACTGGTAGGCACGACTCCACGATTATCCCGTCACCAACCACCCTCGCGAACGGGCGGTTGCTGGAAAATAGGCTGCTCAGTCTAAAATGCCCGGGCCTATTTTTTTTCCCAGTCCGGGCCTGGTGACCACCTAGGTCTCCGAGCACTGTCTTAGTTGTTGTGTATGTTTCAATGCTGCATTTTCGAGAATGTATTTTGACAGCTTAACCCAGGTCCCACCACCCTCCTTATTCATATATGAACTTGGTGTGATTTACATATGAACTCAAGCTTTTACGCTTGGAACATATGGTTGGTTTTTATTTACTGATAGTTACCCAAGCATTAGGACTGCCCACAGAGGTGCTAAAGTATAGTGCAAATTGGGATCTACATGTCCTTCTGCACAGACATGCTCCTGCGCCACAAAAAGTATGTTTGAAAACCACATGGAAAGCCACAAAAAAGGGATTGTCCATCATTGCATATGTTTATTCAAAGACTTAAGTTTTTTTTTTTATAATCTAAAAGCCATACCATACCACACTATACTATGCCCATACTCATCCTGTACTTTATGTCTCGTCTTCCAAAAGTGAAGTTATACCTAGACACCGCTATTAGAGAACGCTAATGACATGCAGTTTATCTTCTCAGCAGGTGATCAGTCTTTCTTGCAAATGTTTCCCGGGAACATGGTGGACAGGCCAGCCCCTGGGACCAGTCGTCGGCCTTGAACTACATGATCTTCACAGGTAGAAATGTTCTAAGATGCCGTCCTTCTAGTTATCAGCAGCCTCCCATTGGGATGTAATCAAAGGGCGGCTAGCTTTGCTTATATGAAAGAGGAGTAAGCAGTGCAAAGACCACAACAGGCAATAGCAGTGTACACGCTAACACTTCTCTTTCTTCCAAATCACAGCTAAGCAATACAGCTAATTGATGATACATTGGCTTTTTTAAGGCGGTATAACAAAGGGATCAGAGGGAACAGCAAAACTGCCGAATTTGGGAAATGCCGTTAGCAATTTAAAGTATTTTCTGTGACATGCGCAGGCTTAACCCCCCTGGCGGTATTCCCGAGTCTGGCTCGGGGTGGATTTTACATACCAAAAGCGGTATCCCCGAGCCAGACTCGGGCTTGCATTGCAGGATCCAGGAAGAGTTTACTTACCTTATCTCCTGGATCCTGCGATGTCTCCCCGCTGTGATCGGCGAGCTGCCGTGTCTCGCTCGATTCACAGTGCCGAGCTCCGTTCCCTGCGAGCGTTGCGACGCACGGGGACGGAGTTCGGCGGCAAATTCAAAAAGTGAAACACACGGTACAGATACAGTATACTGTAATCTTACAGATTACAGTACTGTATCAAATAATGACACATCCCCTTTGTCCCTAGTGGTCTGCCCAGTGTCCTGCATGCAGTTTTATATATATAAAACTGTTCTTTCTGCCTGGAAACTGGAAATTGTCCATAGCAACCAAAAAGTGTCCCTTTACGTCAAAAGTGGCTTTAGACCAGCTAGAAAACAGCGATAATAAATTAGAACACTTGCAGAATTGAGCGATAGTGAATTGTGGGGAAATTTATTTTATTACTATTTTTTTTTTTTTTTTTTTAATTATTTATTTTTATTTATTATATTATAATTTATGTTTTTGTGTTTCAAACTTTATCATACCCGGGATATATACTAGACTCTGGTTTGGACAGATTTAAGTGTGTTATTGTTAAGATTTACAGACCTACAATATAAAACGCCAAATTTCCATGCAAAATAATGGTACCGCTTTCAGCACCTAAAATCCGAAATAATCATACCGCCAGGGAGGTTAAAGCTGCATTAGGCCCAGAAACAAAAATGTTATATACAGTGGGGAAAATTATTATTTGATCCCCTGCAGATTTTGTAAGTTTGCCCGCTTACAAAGAAATGAAGGGTCTATAATTGTTATCATAGGTGTAATTTAAATGATAGAAACAGAATATCAACCAAACATCCAAAAAAACATGTTATGCAAATGTTATAAATTAAATTACAGTTCAGTGAGTAAAATAAGTAATTGATCCCCTACCAACCAAAAATAATTCTGGCTCCCATAGACTGGCTACATACATTTATGGTTTTGAATTACATTTTTCAGGAAAATTAATATATCGATCCAATTTTTTGCTTTGAAAAATAAGTCAAATGTAGGTTTTATTGTAAAGCACAGGCACTAAACAAGTATGGTTTGAGTATATAATGATAAGCTTGTGGACATCTGGCTATTAAACCTATTGAATATAAGCTTGTTGGACATACTATTCAAAAACCGTGGGTAATACTATGGCTTTACTGGCCTCCACCCCTCTGGGAAGGCTTTCTATGAGATTGTGTCTGTGGAAATTTGTGCCCATTTACCAAAGAAAAAAAAATAAATTTCTGAGGTCACATATCAATCTTGAACAGTAAGACCTGGTTCACAATTATCATTCCAATTCACTTCAAATGTGTTGAGTAAAATTGGGGTTAGAGCTATGTGTCACTCGTGTTCCTCTACACCGAACTAATCAATCCATATCTTTATTGAGTTGGCTTTGTGCACAGGGGTACAGTCATGCTGGAGAAGTAAAGGTAGACCCAGAGCTGTGAAGGAACAAATTCAGCAGAGGGCATACATGACAGGGTGGAAGGGGAACCCAGCAGAAGTGGTTAACTATTATAAAATTGTGTGGTCAGTTACCAATGCTTACCTGATGGTAGGTTCACCTGCAGAGCAGAAATCGTCAGATAAACGTCCCCTCCACCCTAGTTTTTGGGAAGTTTTGTTCTATTTATTGTGGTGTTATTTAGAGGTTTGGGGTCTAAATCTGGTGGTATTGGGAAAACAGTGGTGACCTATCTTAGGTTTGGCGTCCTCTAGTTGGTATGGTTCACTCAATAATGACCGGGTAATGGTAAGTCTGGTGGGTGTCTGAGGTCACCTGGGTTAGTCCCCGAGGTGGTGTTTTGGCAGCTGGGGTCATAACTTAACCAACTGGTGCCAATGGATACGTTTTTGTCACATGGTACCATTAAGGACCGGCAACCATTGTTATCTGGATTGATAAGTTTATTGTTTATTGTTATATTTTGTTATTTAACAGCTTGCCTACCAGCCGCGGGGGTCGGCGCGATCCCGCAAGCCATCGTAGATATATGTCGGCTCCTTTAAGAGGGATAGCAGGCGCGCGTGCTGCACTGCGGGGGTGCCGATGCTCGTGGCTGATGGCCGCGATGACCGACAGCCACGAGCGATCGCAGATATGAGAGACAGAACAGGGACGTGTGTGTGTAAACACACAAATCCCTGTTCTGTGAGGAGAGACAGATCGTGAGTTCCTAATAGCTAGGAACCACGATCTGTCATTTCCTCTAGGTCAGTCCCCTCCCCCTACATTTGGAAACACACACAGGGAACACAGTTAACCCCTTGATCGCCCCTAGTTTTAACCCCTTCACTGCCAGTGCCATTTTTACAGTAATCCGTACATTTTTATAGCATTGATCGCTGTATAAATGCCAATGGTCCCAAAAATGTGTCAAAAGTGTCCGATGTGTCTGCCATAATGTCGGAGTCCGATTAAAATCACAGATCGCTGCCATTACTAGTAAAAAAAATAAAATAATAAAAATGCTATAAATATATCCCCTATTTTGTAGACGCTATAACTTTTGCGCAAACCAAACAATATACACTTATTGCAATTTTTTTTACTAAAAATATGTAGAAGAGTACATATTGGCCTAAACTGAGAAAAAAATTTCTTTTTTTATAAAAAAAATGGGGATATTTATTATAGCAAAAAGTACAAAATATTGTGTTTTTTTCAAAATTGTCGCTCTTTTTTTGTTTATAGCGCAAAAAATAAAAACCGCAGAGATGATCAAATACCACCAAAAGAAAGCTCTAATTGTGAGAAAAAAAGGTCATCAATTTTGTTTGGGCGCAGTGTTGCACAACCGTGCAATTATCAGTTAAAATGACGCAGTACCAAATCGCAAAAAATGGCCCAGTCATTCAGCAGCCAAATCTTCCGGGGCTGAAGGGTTTAATAAAAGGCAGATTTGGCCATTTAACTCAAATAGTGTGGCTTTGGAGCTTTGGGAAGTTTGTGTGAGAAGTTAGGTATGGAGGTGAGCTCTGACCTACTCTTGTCAAGGGACTTCCTCAAACTGCTGCCAGGGAAGGAAGAGCCCTAAATATATACAGATCACTAATGCCAACTAGCAAAAGTGGGTAGGACAGAGGAACAAAGCAAAGTGATGAATCGTAAAGAAGTGAAATTGAATATTAGACATGTGCACACTGAAATATTTCGTTTCGGAATTTCGTTTTCGTCCGAAAAATAAATTTATTTAGTTACTCCTGAAATTTGTTTTTATTTATTTCGTTTTTCGTTAAAAATTGCATTCGTCCGAAAATCCAAATTAAGGTCGAATCTGTCATTGAAGGCTTATGGTGTCTGTCAAATGTTCAAAGAAGATTCGACGGAGCAGCTAAACTGTACAACGCCGTATAGTTTACCTGCTGCGTCGAATCTTCTTAGAACTTTCAACAGACACCATAAGCCAAACTACGTGTGTACTTAGTTCTAGCTATTTTACTGCTCCTCCTCTTTGGTTACAATCAGCCAATAACATTCATCATCATCATTATTTTTATTTATCTTTTCTCCCCTACGTCGAATCTTTTCTCACCTACGTCGAATCTTTTCTTTCTATGTCGAATCTTTTCTCTCTATGTAGAATAATCTTGGACTAATAGAGTTAAGGTTAGGCACATTCGACCACAGGTTTGATGGACACAGATTGTTATTGTCATCATCATGTAGAATCTCCTATCTATATCGAACTGTTGTAGCAACGAAAACAAAAATAAGGCATTTGTTTATGTCGGATCTTTCGTTTTTCGGATTCTGCACTTTCGTTATCGTTTGTTAAAACGATAACGATAATACCTGAAATTCGGACGAAAATGCATTCGGACGAAAACGAATGCACATGTCTATTGAATATAATACTAATGTATAAAGGTGAACACACTAGGTGATTATAATGTCTGCTCTTATTAAGAGCTTTCAGTCCCCAGATTTTGACATTTTAGAAGAAAATAAAGTTATGCATTATTCAAGTGCTCTGCACTAATATCATACGGTATGGGGAGTACATGGCACAGCTGCAGGGAGCACTGGGAATGGCTCTTTGAGGATTGGTGACATATTGCGTTGATGTACGGATGCGCTGTCATGATTGTAGGGACAACGAGATGACCAATAAAGGCCACAGAAAGATGGAAGTCGGCTCACAAGGTAATTGATGCGTAACCTTTATTTCTTTCAAGGCCGGGATAATGTTGGAAAAGAAAAAAAAAATCACGAGAGAAGAAAAATAAAAAACTACAAAAATGTCTAGAATTTGAAGACAATGCAAGCTGCTAGAATTTCAATTATAAAGCGATGGCTATGTAACTGATAATCCATCAAAACCATGTGGATTACAGCCTTAGCTGAACTATGCATTTGTCACGGTGTGGAGAAAAGCATAGACCAAATATACTGTAGTTATTTAAAGCTGAACGTATTTTGTGGAGTCCATTTAAAATTGTCACTGTAATGTTCTTCTTAAAGGGAACTGACAGGGGTTTCAACTTTTTCAGGAGAAAATGTAAACGTTTTGGCTAGAGATATGTATTAACTACTAAAATGCAAATGAAGCTTGAATTAAGGTGAATCTGGACCTTGTTTATTAACCTCCCTGGCAGTCTGATTATGTCACTATTTTTGAATCTCAAAGCGGTACATTGTTTTGCATGGAAATTTGTTGTTTTATATTGCAGACCGGATATTCTAAAGAATCACTCACTTAAATCTGTCCAAACAAGAGTCTAGTAGACATCCCAGGTATGATAAATTTTGAAACACTAAATCATAAATTATAATATATTAAATAATTATAAATAATTCTAAAAAATAATAATATAATAATAATAAATTTTATTCAATAATGTAATCAAACCAAAAACACTGAAATGTGTCCAAACAAGGGTGCAGTATTACTTGTCACTGTAATACTAGACACTTCAAATTGATTTAGTAAACATCCCGTGTATGAATATTTTTGAAACATGAGACTGCAGTCCGACGTCACAATTAAGACAATGGAACCTGGCTTCTGTTCTGATTTTCTTTCCACTGTCATCTTGCTTCGAGCAACAAGTCAAACACATCCTTGTAGGTGCTGACTTTTTCTCGGTTGGTGGGATGTTGTGCATGAAGTGACGACCAGTCAGGTGTTCCAGGTTGACAATGCCAACAGCACGACGTTCAGCTCCATTTACAGTTATTGATGGTGTTTGGTGGTTCACAAAAATACGCTCGGAAACTTTCCAAATGAAGTCAGAATGAATCACAGGCTTGTCATTCTTTTTTTGAGCAGAATGTAGGCATTCCACAAGCATTGCTCAAGAAGATGCCTGAAGATCTTCTTGTAGTACTTCTTTTGCTGTTTCCTCATTGCTGAGTACAATGTCATTGCTTGGTGGGCTCTGTCGACACCTCCCATGGTGTTATTGTAGTCTATCACTACTTGTGGCTTCATGACTTGATTTCTTTCCCACCTTTCATGCATACCATAACAGTGGAGGTATTATGAACTGTACTCATTAGGCACACATCTTTCTTGTTACGCCATCACAGTACCATCATTTTGCCTTTCTCCAGTCTTCAGCTTCTTATTGCCAAACATGTTTTGCATCTTTTGTTTTGCAGAAGAAACTCATAAAGTTCAGGAGACGTATAAAAGTTGTCGGTTGTTACGCAATTGCCCTGATTTAGCAATGGCTCAATGAGTGAAAGAATGGAAGATGTTGCCATTCCATAGTTGCTGTATTTTGGATTGAATTTTGTTCCTTTTCCAGTGTATATAACTGAATTCCAAATGTAGCATAGCATGTAGGATTTTACGCCAAATCGTGCTTTCTTGTAGGCCATTAGACTTTCATCTATGCTGATATCTCTTTCTGGCACATAGCTTAGTTGGAAATTCATTCGAATCATTTGAAATACTTCCCAAATTGTCTTTAGTTTTGATGCAGAATGAGTAGTTTCATCAACTTCTTTGTTGTTTCCGAAAATATTTCATGATCAGGGAAAATCTGTACTCTGACATAACCGTGCCAAAGAATGGAGTGGCAAGTAATTTATTAGTTGTCCAATACCACTTCTGCAGGGGTTTCCCCACCACTCCCTTAAGTATTATTAGGCCCAAAGATTTCCAAATGTCATCTTTGGTGACTGGTTCCCATTTTCTGCTTCTTGGAAACTTCCGATGCGTAGTAGCTAATTGTTGCTCTTTGTACCAGTTTGTCTCGGTAACAATTTTTTCAATAACCTCATTGGTCAGAAATAATTGTAAGAATGCCAAGGGGTTGTTGTGTTCCACATCTACTTTCATACCAGATGATCCAGTAAATGGGAATCTTGGGGGCGCTGCCTGATCCTTATCACAGTCAATAGAGCACCAAGTTCGCACATCACTGAGCTCAGTCGCAGAATCGTCGCTGTCGCCACTTTCAGTGTCTGATAACGAATTTCCCCATGAATCACTATCGCTCAATTCTGCAAGTTATTCCAATTCACTATGGCTTTTAACCTAAAGGGACGCTTTTTGGATGCCATGGACGTTCTCAAGTTTCCAGGCAGAAAGAATGGTAAAAGTGCAGGCAAGGCACTGGACAAAGCACTAGGGACAAAACTGAGGTGAAATGGTTTGAAACAGTAATGTAACACTAACAGATTACAATGTATTGTGTGTATGTTATGTTTTGAACTTTTTGAATTTCCCGCCCAATTCCCCCCCCTTGCATCGCGGCGCTCGCAGGGAAGGTAACCAGGAAAACGAATACCAGCATCCGCCGGAGGACATTGGGGGATCGTAGGGACAAGTTAAGTAACAGTACAGGGATACTATGGTGTAATCCTGAGTGTGGCTTGGGGTTAGCGCTTTTGGTACTGAAAATTAACCCAGAGCCACACTCGGGATTACCGCCAGGGAGGTTAAAGTGCAGGGGGTTAAATTATATGAAGGAAATTTTCTAAATTTTTTTACTGGAGTTACTTTGGATGTTTGTACCTGACTACATACTAGAGTTGCCCTTGTCTGAATATGATCCTAAAGGCAGATGTATAAAGCAAAGTTATACCTCTTTGAATTCTAAAGGTGCCTTGACTTTTTGATACCCCATCTGCTAGATACTGATTGGTTCCTGGATTTACCATATGGATGCTGGTAAGGCTTTTTAAGTTTACAGCACACAGCTTGATAATCTGTAACGTCAGATAGATTTCACATTACAGTCTATAAAATGTTGGAGAGCCATAAAACCTGCACTTGTGCCATGGCCGCAATTAATAAGTAGCCAAGAAAGAATGAAAGGTCTCACCCTGGCCTCCGCATTATCACAGGCCCAGAGGGATTATAATTTACAATTATACATGCATGAGGGAAAAAAAAATAGTCATCTCATATGATGATAAATTGCCAAGCTTTTTTGATTTGGGTAAATGTCCCTGAGAGACTAAAGCCTGACGACCAAATAGATTGATTCTGTGTGGACTGGGGCTAATTTGAATTTGTGTCTCTGGAGAAGTAGGACAACTGTGCAATTTATGCTGTTCCTTGCTGAAGCTCCACCGCCTGGCTTGTCAGAATATCATTATGTGTGTAATCAATCCGCTTTTTCCTCAGATTTCTCTGTTGTTACTTTTTTTTTTTTTTTGAGTTTAAGAACTTAAACTGTCGCAGCTGAGCAAAAATATCCATGACCTGCTAAAAGTATGATACTATGCAGTCCTAATTAACATCTAGCACAATACGGAAACTGTGGAGCTGTGAGTTACACTTTGTGGATGTGGAGAAGCATATGTGGAGTCTAATTACTGGAGAAAAAAAGATGTTTAGGGGACACTATGTTAAAAAAAAGTGAAAATGTGTCCAATTTAATATTTGCATTGTACAGTGGTCTTCTTATTAAATTTGAAGTGCACTTTAATTAAAAAAAAAATAGCTGGACTTTGCTCTAGAATAAACAAGGATATTACAAACAATGCCGACAAAATGTTTTATACACAGAAGGGTCAATAAAAAATGTAAAAAATGTGTACGATTTCAAAGGAGGAAATGATAGTAATTCATGTGGAATCATCTAATACAGGGGTGTCAAACTCAATTTCATCGCAGGCTGCATCAGCATTATGGTTGCCCTCAAAGGGCCGGTTGTGTCTGTAAGACTCTATAAATATATTTATACTTTATCAAAATAATGAATTGCCTCTGCATTTGATTATTACTGGTTTTAGTAAAAATTTTAGGACATAAGCTGTGAAGGACAGATGCAGACTGGCATCTATTAGATAGTAAGCTCTTCAGAGCAGGGCCCTCTTAATCCTCTTGTATTTTATTGTATTGTAACTGTATTGACTCATTTTATATTGTAAAGCGCTGCGTAAACTGGTGGCGCTATATAAATCCTGTATAGTAATAATAATAATGGAGCCCACTTACACTCCTGTAGCAGTGGATGCAAGTTTGAAAAAGAGGGTCGCACAACTCTAATATCATCCACAAGAAAATTTATTGGAGACTGCTCAGACATACATGGTTCTGCCATAGTGTTCTGTCCGAGCAACCTCCAGTCAAGTTTCTTGTGAATGATACCAGCAGTATGCGACCCTCCTTTTCAACTTGCATAGAATTGTATTATTCTCATAATAATTATATGCAGATGTCCAGAGCACCCCACCCCCTTACATCAGATGTCAAGAGTCCCCCCCCCCTAGATCACACTGCACCCCCTTTCGCCCTCTGTTGCTGCCGGGAACAAGCTGAGGGTGGAACTGGGGTACAGAAATTGCAGGGTCTAGAGTAGGACCATAGGAGGGCTGGAGTCAGCTGTTGGAGTCTGCTGAATGCTGAGACCAGGGAAGGCAGAGATGAGGTGGGGTTGAGGCTGCACTGAGAGGTGCTGGATCTGTACGAAGAGTTCTGTCCTCCTCTCTGTTGTTGACTTCAGGGACGGTGGTGGGAGAGGCAGAATAGACAAGCACATTTGCGTGGAGAAGTACATGATCTTTTGGAGGAGTTCTGACCTCTTTAGACAAGGTGGGTGCGGAGACAAGGGGGGTTCCACAGTTGCAGGAGAGGTGCGAAGATCACATGAAATGGCCTGGTGTGATCTAAGACATTGCTGCCTTTGAGTGCTAGTCTCACATGAAGTGTCACAACTATGCTGAACTATGTTTTACTTGTTGGAGAAGAAGCTGTACCTGAGGACCTGCAGTGCAAGGATCTCCCTGGATGTGTTTATTAATTCTATAGATCTGAACCCTTTTTTTCTGAACATTGATCCCTATCACACCTGTCATCAGATCACCAGTAATCAGGGAAGGAGGTGGTCAGTTCATGACATGGTAGCTTCCACACCATGACAGAACGAGGCAACGTAAGTCAGGATCAGCTGAAGAATGCCTACGGGTACTACTGGTGTGTCTTGTCCTTTACCCTCTGCTTGATTTTTTGGACATGGCTTCCACACTACAGGTCCTCTTTAAGCAGTTAGGCAAAAGTAACTGTGGTAGCTACCCAACCCTATCTCTAGTGGTTAATCTACAAATGCCTACATTTAATATATACAGTATCTCACAAAAGTGAGTACACACCTCACATTTTTGTAAATATTTTATTATATCTTTTCATGTGACAGCACTGAAGAAATGACACTTTGCTACAATGTAAAGTCGTAAGTGTTAGGGGTGTACTCACTTTTGTTGCCAGCGGTTTAGACATTAATGGCTGTGTGTTGAGTTTTTTTGAGGGGACAGCAAATTTACACTGTTATACAAGCTGTACAATCACTACTTTACATTGTAGCAAAGTGTCATTTCTTTAGTGTTGTCACATGAAAAGTTATACTAACATTTTTACAAAAATATGAGAGGTGTACTCACTTTTGTGAGATACTGTATATTTTTTAATTCTTTTATTATGGCAAAGCTTCTCAGATACAGAAAATCAAGTCATCATAATCTACCAGTCTATCAAAAATGCAATAAAGCAACACATACTCTGCATATCAGGATGACAGGAAAGAGGCATGACCAATGCTGGCTGCATATGCACAGCTTTGCATATACCATAGGTAATAATCATAGGGACAAAGAGGCCACAAGGCCCAGGAGAAATAGTACCAAAATTCATCAGTGAAATTAAAGCAAAAAGGACGGAGTTAATACAGGAATAAAAAACAGGTATGCTGACAAATTTTGCACTTATTCATCACACATTTATCAACAGGTATTATCGTGTAACATATAACTTCTGAGAAATCAACCAACTTTCATGTTGGTTGATTTCTTGTTCATGTTGCTCAATGCAGCGGGGATGCAAGCCTTCGCTGCATTGAGCAACTGCATAGTAGGAGTTTTCTTATATTTCCGAGGGGGTCTTTCCATCAGGAGTAAACATGAGGCTGGATTTCCTTTCAAATCAACAGAGGTCAAGTGGTTTGCGGTGGTCCACACCTCCTCCCAAAAAGGCCTCAGAATACAACAGGACCAAAAATAATGAGATATTGTCCCCACCTCTGCATTGCACCACCAACACTTGTCAGGGACTGCACCATCCATCGTTTGGAGTACAAATGGTACTCTGTACCATCTTAAGACAATTTTATACCTCCTGATATTGGTTCGCTATAGGAGATTTGTGGGCAAAGAGGAGGATTTTTTCAACTTGTCATGGCGTAAGCTGAATATCTAGATTAACTATCTAAATTAACTTCCCAGTGGCGAACGAATGTCGGGATAGGTTCATCAGCAGGGGCTGTCAGGTAGCTATATAGCAAAGACAGTGTGTATCTATAGGGTTTCCCCTTCCTGCACAATGATTCAAAAGGAGTAAAATTATGAGGGGTGTAATGAGCTTTCTGAAAAGTCTGCAGAAAATGTCCAAGTTGAACAGTGCTTAAGTCATCCAAAGGTGGATCGAAGAGCCGGGAAATGGCTGCTTGGGAGGGAAGCCCGTCCTGTGGCCACACATCCCCAAAACAATATTTCCCCTGTTGGTCCAGCATCCAAAAATTTCCACTTGTAAAACCAGGAGTAAAGTCTGGGTTTATTATGATGGGTGTCATTGGTGAGGGTAACAGGAATAGATCTGTAGTGCAGAAGATTGATCTAACTACTGCAAGTGAGGCACCAATCAGTGGGTGGTTCTGCCTTTCCCCCCAGGAACAGAGAGGTGAGCCAAGGTGACGCCAATACAGGGATGGAAGCATCCTCGATCTCCATGGCCACTCATTGCTTGTAGACCACATTACAATGCCAATTCAGAACCCTTTTGAAAGATACTCTGTAATACTTGCCCTTTTAATAAGTTAGCAAAAATAGAAAGAGAGCCTGTACAAAAAAAATGCACATTAAAAGTTACTTTAGGGTAATAATAACTATGTGCTCACTGACAATTTTCTTTGCCCCTATAACAAACACAAGAAATTTGGAATACCCATGTGAAAAGTGTTTTTCCTAAGTACTGTATTTCTTTGCATTAACAACAAGTTTTAGTTTTTACCCAAACAAGCGCAAAGTTTAAAAATGCGCTTACTCACCCACATTTTAATTTGGATCCAGTTACTGTGGAAGATTCGGCTTGTTTATCCCCCACCGTGAGTGACATCAAATTATATCTTCTGAACAAAATCTTTTCATACTTGTCTTGAGTGACTAATAAGCAAGGAAGTTTGCAAGTTTTGCCTCGAACTTGTAATAAATGTGAGCTAACTTGAGTAAATGACAAGCATTAAAAGCTTTTTAATAGGGATCACTAAAGTGTGAATTTCTTGAAAATGTGATGGTAAGGGCACTGAAGGACACTATAGAGCCGTGGTTCTTGTATGGCAGATAAGAAAGAACTGTAAGCTGCTCTGTAAACCTTTAAATCTTTTTTACTTAAAGCAGTGGTCATCAACCCTGTCCTCAGGGCCCACTAACAGGCCAGGTTTGCAAGATAACTGAAATACATCACAGGTGATATAATTTGCCCCTTAGTGATTGCAGTATTCTAGTCTGCACCTCCCAAAGGTAATACATAAAACCTGGCCTGTTAGTGGACCCCGAGGACAGGGTTGATGACCACTGACTTAAAGGACACATTTAGCATCCTACCCAAAAAAGTAGTTGCCCATTATGCATTGGTTATATTGTTATATTCTACCATTTACTCCAGCTCTTCTGTCAGTAGTATCACTGTCACCATGAGAATGGCTTCCTAGGAGATTATTTGCAAAGAAATCCTAAACATTTTCATCTGTGATAGCTCTGTAAGGTTTTAATGTCTGCCTCCCTGTTGAGGAAATGTTCCCTCTTTTCCTTTCCTACAGACAACTTTGCCAACAAGATCAGAAATGGGGGTGAAATCTTTTGTGGGGACACAGACAGCAATGTATGATTTTAAAATACGGTAACCATTCACATCTAATGCCGCGTACACACGACCGGTTTTGGCGTCGGAATAAACTCTGAAGGCTTCTCTGACGGAACTCCAACAGAATTCCACTCAAGCGGTTCTGCCTATACACGGTCAAACCAAAGTCTGACCGTCCAGAACGCGGTGACGTACAACACGTACGACGGGACTAGAAAAAGGACGTTCAATAGCCAGTAGCCAATAGCTTCCATCTCGTACTTGCTTCAGAGCATGCGTCGTTTTTGGTCCGTCGGAACAGCATACAGACGAGCGGTTTTCCCGATAGGAATTGGTTCCTTCTGAAATATTTAGAGCATGTTCCATTTCTAGGTCCGTCAGAATTTTCAAAAAAAAAGTGATGAGGTATACACATGATCGGAATAGACGATGAAAAGCTTCCGTCTGACTTTTTCTGTTGGACATTCTGCTCGTGTGTACATGGCTTAACAGTGCTTTCTTCCAATATGGTAGCCTGAGAGTGTTGTCCCAAGAACGTTCACTGTGATTGGCTCAATGCTTTACCAAGAAGTTGCCATGCTTGTTTGACTCTTTGCTCTGCATTGTACTCACTGTGAAATCATTTTCTTAGTTCATTGATGGGCACTGGAGGCTTTCTGTGTACTTCATAATTTTCTCTATTCTTCATGTAAATTATACTGCCACATGCAGCAGTAGACCACACAGTACAAAACAAAAGCTCAGCCTAGGGACAGCCCCTGCTGGTGGGAAAAAAAAAATATCTTCCTGAAGAGTTGTTAGTGCACAAGCAGTAAAAAAAAAAAGAGAAAAAACACTCCAACATATATAGGCAGCAACCACCAAAAGAGAGATGGATGCTATGTCGATCAATAAACTCAGACAAAATTATTTAACCATGAGTACAAAAAATCTAATTTTCTGTTTTCTTCATTCATAATTTCCTCTATTTTTACAATTGTCACATCAAAAATCTGGGAGGGCTAACCCTTTAAACAGATTGAAATTGTTAGACTAATCTATTTTTCTCTTTTAGATCTTGCTTTGTAGGAGCATATGAACAGCTACATGAACACAGCACATAGACATATATTTGTATTTTTAGTTACACATATTACAACATATGCATGCATGTATGCTCCTTCATCCTCTGAAATTACCAAGTATTTCTGTTCAATACAAGAATGCTCATCAAAGCAAATGTCAGCTTGGTATATAAGCGCTGCCGATCTGTTATCATTTTTCTGCAAATTGGTGCACCCAGCCAGGCCACATCAGGAGGGTAATCCATTACAGTGGAGCATACAATTCCGTATTACGCATTCCACTTCTTTACTCTCTGTGCCTCTTCTATTTTTTTCATTTCTCCACTTAAAAGACAAAAAGGAGGCAGAGAAGAAGTGAGGTCTCCAGTCACGTAAGTTTCACATAATGGGGCGATTTGTTAGGTTATTTCAGTGCTGTGTATGATCTGATCTTGCTTAAAGCGGCACGAGGCGGCAGTGACAATCTCATTATGAACACACGGCATCTGCAGCAGGCACAGAGGGCAATCGCACAAATTGGACAATCTTCCACATAACTGTCTCGCCTTCTATTTCATCAGACTCTGCCTCTGGAAACTATATGCAGTCTTGGTATAAAAAACACACACAACAGTGTATGACATCATAGCTACTAAAACCATGGACACACATTCAAATAACAGCTGGTCGGGATTGGACACAACAGAAACTTCTTGCTAAGACTGGGACAACTATTTGTTGGGCTTAAAGGGTAACTCCACTTTAGTAGAAAAAAAAATATAGCAAATAAAAAACATAAGGTGCACAAGCTATGTTGCCATTTAAAGGAGAAGTACAGTCAAAGCTAGTTTGAGTGTACTTCTCCTGGGGATCACAAGAGTGCAATTCGTTCTGCACTTCTATGACCCATTTTCAGCAGACAGCGGGTTGCAGACCGCTGTTGGCTGACGTCACAGATCCGGTCCAGGCTGGGGCAAGACTGCAACAATAAAGACAAGGATTCTTAAATAAAAATCTAATTTTATTGCACATAATCTTTAAAAACAGAAATCTTCATAAAAGCATACGTTTATGGTGCTTAATTGATTAACTGTACATAAAACGATTGTAATGCTCTTGCTTGATAAATCCAATGAAAGAGAAATCCTCATGTGTCTACGCATTTCGCTGAAGTTAAGCTTCATCGGGATGCATGAGTGTAGCACAGTAATCCTCTTAGAAAAAAATGACAGTACTTAAGATTAAAAAAATTATATATGTACATTACATTATAGTATCATCATCTAGCTTGCTATGTGGGACATACCTCAGCAACGCATACAGCACATATGGCCCCCCAGGCAGGCAACGGAGCTTAGCTTTGGTGAAACGCTTTGACACATGAGGGTTTCTCTTTCATTGGATTTATCAAGCAAGAGCATTACAATTGTTTTTGTACAGTTAATCAATTAAGCACAATAAACGAATGCTTTTATGAAGCTTTCTGGTTTTAAAAATCATGTACAATAAAATGTGATTTTTATTTAAGACTCATTGTCTGGTCTATACAGTCTGACTTTCTCTCTAGGTTTGTATACAAAACAGATGATGGCCTAGAGTGCCATGTTAATATATAATGGTGTACAGTACACCCTCAGAAATTTAATTTCTTGTTTGTATGATTGGTTCACTGATTTTCCAAGAAGTTTGCACTAAGATACAGTTCAAATTTTAAGCATCCCCTGCAACAGGAATTTCAGTTCTGATAATACACTCCCCAAAGGTTAAATGCTTCTAAAGAGATGCAGACCATGCAGCTTTTTTCATTAGAACACTGAATGTACACCAACTAAATATAATGAACCAGACCTTCCCGTTTAGATTCAGTCTGCGAAGGACAAGGAGAAACAAACAGTTATTTCTTAAAGCAACAATCAAACAGGAATCCACTACAAAGTTTGGTCAAATTGCGGCAATGTACATTGATCATCCAGAGGGGTTTTGTTTTTGTTTTCTCAACAAAAGTACTGTTATTTTTTACAGTAGATATCAACCCTAACTGGATGACAGTTAGTTTGCTAAAGCACTGTGTATCATAATTGCTGTTTTTTTCATAATAAAATACTTATAGAACCTGAGCAGGACCCAGAAGTTCATGGCTATCACTATAGTAGTGATGCATACTACAGTGTCTTCCAGCTTCCCCAAGTATGAGTAATGCATTTTTACATTGTGCCAATCTGGACAAATGTAAGTATGCAATTGAAAAACAATATACTGGAGTTCAGTATTAAAGGCTGAACTTCAAGCAGGTATTAAAAAAAATAAAACTAGTTATTTATTAATTAGAAAATCATTACATTTCTTTTTATGTAGAAGCATAGAACATTATAGATTTAATCCATATTTAAATGACCCATCTGTCAGCAGTATCAGACTGGGAGGGCAAGGGTAGGGCACGAGTAGTCTGTGAGCCAATTAGGGCTCTATGGCTTTGAACAGTGTTGACACTAAATATGCTCGCAGTAGAGGAGAGCAGAGGGATGACTCACCAGTGTGCTGCTGCTTCATTACCGTCAAGTCACAGGTGACTGCCAGTCTGCATTGAGAGCTGGACTTTGCCTGGCAGGGGATCATAAGACTGGCTAAACAGGATTGCAAATCCCCTGGAAGGTAAAAAAAAAAAGTCCACATGTATGTATTTCAATTGTGTATTTACCTTCCTACCCGGAGTCCAGCTTTAAGCAATCTGTCTCTTATGCATCAGGACTTAAACTTGCCTTTGTTTTTGTAGTAAAAAAAATACTCCTCTAATCATAGTATGGCCGTTTTAACATTACAGAACAGATACAGTTGAATGTGACAAACTACTACTAGAAATGCTATGACCTGGACAAATGAGAACCTTTACAGATATAAAACTTCATTTATTTTGCTTATTTTGCATTATTAATATATACAAAAAAAGAAAGCTGTGGTCTAATCTCTAATGAAGCAAATTCCTAATGCCCTAACTGATTGTTGGATTAGTTGGATTCCATGCGTGTAGAAACATGTTTTTAATAAACCAGCAGAGAAGTAGGGAAGCTGTTATTTGTAAAGCATTTGGTTTTCTATTTTGTTTTAAGGGCGTACAGTGTAAAATAAAAGCCACTGTTACCCCACTTCAATAAATAAGGGGAGGCCAGGCTGACAATCTGGCTTTGTCAGGACACAAGAAGGGTCTATTGGTTCCTGTGGAACAATGGGCGCTCCTTTGGGGTTTCTTAGTCTCACTTTATCTTGCTGTATAACATCAAAATGACCCAAATGCTTTACACAATCAGTAGAGGTGATAACATTTAAAGTGGCTGTAAACCCACTTTCACTGTTTCTAAATTACTTCTATAGTGCTGATCTATAAGGATATACATGCCTCCTGCATGCATCCTTACCTGTCAAATATCTCCCCTTTAGCTGTTTGGAGCCCTGCAATACTCTGGATTCTGTGGGCAGGTCTGTTGTCCAGGGCTTGGTGGGTGGAGTCGTGATGTTAGTAGACTCCACCTCTACACTCCCCTTGGCCAGGCATCAATATTTCTTACACTGAACTTCTGCTGGTCTTGTGGATTATGCCCTATTATCCCTAACATCCAGTCAAAACCCAGGAAAGACACCACATGACTTCAGAATGCCCAATCATGCTGAGGAGTGAAGCAGCCAATCCTGGGAGAGCTGGAGAAGAAAGGAGGGTTGATGTGAAGTACACAGAATGCCTCTCTCACACTCCTGCATGAGATAAGGAAATCAACTGTCACTCACAGCAAGGGGGAAGAACTGACCCTTTTTTCTCTGTGTCCTTTTTATCTTACTGAAGAAAGATAAGAGGATTGCTCAGAGCTTGATTAACTCTTTGTGGCAAGACTGGGCACAGATGAAATTACCTCTGCTGTAACAGATATGAGTCTTAATTAACAAAAAAATTGGGGGGGTTACATCCACTTTAAAGTGATTTGTCATGAGAAACATAGGGGCTGCCATTGCTGACCACCTTTTGAAAATGTTTGGCTAGCTACTACTAGAAATACAATGACTTGGATAAATAAGGCCCCTTTCACATTGGGTGGATTCTGTGAGCTGATCCTCCGCTGATCAGAGCAGAGCAGGCAGATGGCACATCCATGTCCACTCAGTTTTTGCAGAGCGTACACAGAGGGAGCCCACCATGCTCTATGAGTGGCCTGAGTAAACAGATGCCGCTTTCTGTTTACACTTGGCCACCACTGATCAGCTTCACCTTAAGTCCACTTCTGTTTTTCTTTTTAACTGGTCTGATCGGACACAGAGGAGGGCAGGTATAAATGGACACAAGTCTGTTTACACCTGTCTGTCCATATGGATAAATGGACCTTCTGATCAGGTCTTGGAAAACTGACAAAAAAAAAAAGAATTATCAGGGCAATGCTTTGTGACAATGCAATGCATTGCCCCTACACAATGCAAACCAGAGAGTGCACATTTTACAGAGCCATAATGCTTTCCTGCTGGTGTGAATGGGCTCTAAAAGAGACAAAACATGGGGAAATGTATGTGTATTGCATAGATGCATATTGTTTTTTTTTCTCCAGACATACAATTTGATTTGGTTACAAACAGGAAGGTGATAGAGCAGCCATACTCATCCAGAGTTCTGTGAAACCCTAGGGTTTCTCCAGAGGTTCCTTGCGCTAAGTTTGATTGACTTCCCATCTGATGGTGCCTGCATAGTTCCAGTGTCACTTGGCAGAACCAGTAGCCTCAAACCCATAATCATTTTGGCTGTCTGTAGGGGTGACATTCCAACCACCAATGAAAGGAGCATTCTTCCCACTGACTACCAATATAAGGCCCCTTTCGCACGAAGGGTCAGATCAGGTCCACCTGTCATGTTTTCAGGTAAACCTAATCAGACAGTCCATTCACCCCTATGGACCCGGGGATGAAATCTCACTTGTGTTCATTTACACACACCTACCTCCAATCCGGTCTGCTAAGAAAAAAATCTGAAGGTGATCTGTACTCCTCCATCTAGGTGGATCAGATCTGAGGGCAGTCAGGTAGGTATAAATGGACAGTGGAGTCTGTATTCACCCGGCCACCGACAGAGCAGAAGGGGCTCTGTCCACTCTGCAGAAACTGACCAGACATAGACCTGTCATTCGCCCGCTCTGCTCTGATCAGTGGACAGATCCCCTGCTGATCAAAACGGAGTCTGTCCTGTGTAAAAGGGGCCTAAGGAGCATAAATCTCATTGACCACCACTGTAAGGGAGGCATTCTTGACACTGTTAACAAATGTAAGGACCATTCTTTCCACTGACCAACAGTACAGGGAGCATTTTTCCCACTGACCACTAATGTAAGGACCATTCTTCCCACTAACCAACAGTGCAGGAAGCATTCTTTCTGACCATCAACGTAAGGGGCATTCTTCCAACTGACCACCAACGTAAGGAGCATTTTTCCTACTGGCCACCAATGTAAGGAGCATTTTTCCTACTGGCCACCAATGTAAGGAGCATTCTTCTCACTAACCACCAATGTAAGGGACATTTTTCCCACTGATCACCATGGGGCATTTTCCCACAGTGCCTGATTAATATAATTTTGCAGGGGTTCCTTGAGACCTGAAAATTATTGTCAGGGTTCCTCTGTGGTTAAAAGGTTGAGAACGTTCATGGAAAGTTATGTACATGTAATCTTATAACTCAAAGTAAAAATAGCTTGAATCGTTGCCTAAACACTTTGGAGATGATTTACTAAAACTGGAGAGTGCAAAATATAATGCAACTGTGCATGGTAGCCAATCAGCTCCTAACTTCAGCTTGTTCAAGTAAGCTTTTACAAAAAAAACCTGGACGCTGATTGGTTTCTATGCAGAGCTGCACCAGATATTTTACTCTCCAGTTTTAGTAAATCAACCCCTTAGTGTCTTCAGTTGCCAAAATGCCACTGTAGAAGACATTCTGATATAGTTATAGTTACAAAACAATAAAAATAGTGAGACATAAAGACATTATGGTAAAGTCTGATCACTGTGAAATAATAGACGTCAGGGCTTCTTCTTCTCCCCGGTCCAGGCGTTTAGCATTGCCGGGGGTTAACAGCGCTCGGTTCATGACTGTGAATTCACCGCACACAATCACCGCACCTTTCTGTCTTGTCCAATTTTAGAAGCATGTTTTGTGTAGCGCTGTGCGCAGAATGTGGGTCACAGTGCCTCTTCCTTAGTAAAGAATGTTATACCTCTAAATGAATCATACATTAAACATCACCCATTTGCATGTAGTCGGCACCCGAGAAATTTAAATCAATAATGGAGAAGGATGGAGCTGGTTTAATGACACACTGGCTGAGTTTATAAATAAAAATAAAAAGACATGTTGGCGAAGATTGCCGTTCTCTACCCATTAATTATAGCTAATAATTAAGCTATACTGTTGCACACAAAATCATAGCTTAAAACGCAGAATTTTAATTGGAAAGGTGACACAAATAGGTTAGTGCAGCAATGTTATCACTGATCCTAATTTACTTTTCAAAGGCGGCATGAATACCTCTGTGTGTCGGCTGGCCGTGCCGCTCCATTAGCAGAAACAGAAAATGCATAAAATATTATACATAATTACCCGGGTTTTCCTTCAGATTGTTATCATTTTCATTTGGACTCTATGGCCGGAGGCTGGAAAAATAAGTATGTCAGCAATTCCTTTTTTTTTTTTTTTACATCCCCCGTGCTACAATTCCAGCTCTGTGTAGGCAAAACTGTCGCTGAATTCTACTGAAACGCATTGTGCATATGTCACAATATGGACATAATTAGGTACATCTAAAGGAGGACTTCACTCAAGCTGCAACCAACTGTTGTCATGGTTAGATTTAGCCAGAAAATTTGAAACATATACAGGTGCATCTGAAATAAATGAACTTTTTGATGATATTCTAATTTTATGAGATACACCTGTATGTAGTACCTGCTACTGTCGAAACGTTTAAAGCCAAACTCCGGGATACTTTTTAATTTGGCCCATTACTTCCTATCTATATATACATTACAAAAGTAAATGCATTTTCTTAACCTGCCTAGTTTTTCAGTAAATTATCTTTGAAATGTTTGTGATGACATTGTTTGCAAAGAGTAACCGCAGCTGCTGGAATAAAGTACAATTCTTATTGTGCAATGGGAATTATAGCTGTAAATGAGTGTTATTGTGGGTGTGAATGAATGTGATAGACCAGGAGTGTCCTCTGACCTGTCAGAAGTCTTGGTTAAAGACTTGTGGCTCTAGTATGTGTGATTAAAGAAGAATTTCAGGTACTGATATTTTATATATAGATGCACTGGTCCAACTTAGACCAGTATTATTATTATTACTCTACAGGATTTATATAGCGTCAACAGTTTCTGCAACGCTTTACAACATGAAGTAAAACAGTTACAATACAATTCAATACAGGAGGAATCAGAGGGCCCTGTTAATTAGAGCTTACAATCTAGGAGGGAGGGTCAAGTGATACAAAAAGTAATAACTGTGGGGGATGAGCTGATGGAGAAAATAAAAGTACAGTTGTTAGGTGTGGGCAGGATAGACTATATATATATATATATATATATATATATATATATATATATATATATATAATATTACCAAACTTATTGGGACACCTGCCTTTACATGAACATGCACTTTTCTTTAATAGCATTCCAGACTTAGTCCATAGGGTTCAATATTGAGTTGAAGGCAAGACTGGCAGCCTCCGCTCTAATTCCTCCCAAGGGTGTTTTATAGGGTTGAGGTCAGGACTCTGTGAAGACCAGTCAAGTTCCTCCATCCCAAACTGCCTCATCCATGTCTTTATGGACCTTGCTTTGTGAACTCATGCGCAGTCATGTTGGAATAGGAAGAGGGGTTGGGAAGCATGACCAAAATGTCTTGGTATGCTGATGCATTAAGAGTTCCCTTCACTGGAACTAAGGGGCCAGGCCCAACCCCAGAAAGACAACCCCACTCCACCCTCCACCAAATGATTTCAACCACTGCACAAAGCAAGGTCCATAAAGACATGAATGAGCAAGTACGAGGTGGAGGAACTTGACTGACTTCAACCCAACAGAACATCTTTGGGATGAATTAGAGCAAAAACTGCGAGCCAGGCCTTCTCGCCACATCAGTGCCTGATCTCACAAATGCACTTCTGGAAGAATGGTCAAACATTCCCATAGACACACTCCTAAACCTTGTGGACAGCCTCCACACTGCTACTCCGGTGATCTCCACTTGTATCCGGGTCCTGTGCCTGTTTTTCTGAAGCTCTGAAAGGGGGCCATTCAAAGAATGATTTGCATTTTCTAAATGAATGCAATGCTTTCTCTGATTGGATGAGATGGAAAGGCGCAGCAGTGACGTCACTCTCTCCACCTCGTCCAACCAAAGAACGCTTTGCATTAATTCAGAGGATGCAAAGCACTCTTTAACTGGCATCTGTGCTAAGTGGCCGAGCTCCTATATTTACACAGTTACATCGTTAATCTGGTTGAAAAAAGACACAAGTCCATCCAGTTCAACCAACATAGAAAAAAAACACACACACACACAAATAAAAAACTCTATATACACTATATATACTATCCTATACCCACAGTTATATTCATAATGCATAAGGCCAGCCACACAGCATGGGATCCGGAAACAAGTGGAGATAACTGGAGTTGCGGTGTTTACTTCTATGATTTCCAGCTTCTAGAGCAGCAGTCTCCAAACTGTGTCCAAGGGCTGAATGTGGCCTTTTGTTTTCCTTTATCCTGCCCTTGGGGCACAATTTCTCCAAGTGATACAAGGCATTATTGCTTCTACTGACACCAACAATGGGGTACTCTTTCTCTCACTGACACTAACAATGGAGCATTCCTCCTTCCACTGACACCAACAATGGAACATTCTTCATTCCACTGACACCAACGATGGGGCATTGGTTTTCAACTGACACCAATGATGGTGCACTATTTATCCCACTCATAGAAGGCACTATTCCTCAAACTGAAACCAGCGATATGGCACTCTTCCTCCCACAAACATTAGCAATGGGGTCCTATTCCTCCTGTTGATATCGACGATGGGGCATTATTCCTTTCACTATTACCAATGGCACTGGCTACATCCAATAACACCGGGGCTACTTCCACTGTGCAAAGTCCAAAGTCTGAAGGACAGTAAACTGACCCTTTGTTTGGAAAGGTTGAAGACCCCTGTTGTAGAGGGATGTCACAAGTAAGATGTAAGCATAGTTACACTGATCCAGGCTGGACTAATGTAAATATGTATGAAACATCCATACCTGGAGTCAAAGCAATAATTCTAGGACCCTCATTTACGTTTCACTCTATAATGTAGAGCTGTAAAGGCTTTTAAAGAATAACCTTTGGACAATATTGGGTACCATAGCCTTTTGCTATTTCACGGACGTGTGCAATTTTGATACTTGACATATTTGCTCTCTATTTACTCGATGTAACCCCATCTTTTATAAAATTGACTAAACAAATTGGGTATTATATTGTGTTTTTATGCACTAAAATGAATTTGAGTTTAATGTTTTTGATAAAAATAGCACAATTATCATGTGACATAAAATATTACAACTGCCACAGTTTAGTTTTTTTACAGGGACTTTACTTTAAGAAAATATATATTATGTTTAAATAATGTTCAGGTCTAAAATGTGCAAAAAAGAAAAAGCCTCTTGCAGCGAAAGGATTATCGATTGATGATTAGGTTTACAGCAAAATACCAGTGTAACAGATGGATATAAACTGAACAGTGCTTTAGGTTGTTGATAAACCTAAAATAAATTGTACAGAAATTTCACAATCTGATTGTTCTGTGTGTGGCCAGATTAGGACCACAGGAAAATCTTATTTGCACCCGCTCCCTTTGTCTTGATTAACTAACTTGATGCCACTTCTAACCAGCAGTTCTTGTTCATCTCTTGGACATTTATCTACTAAAGGACAAATGTTGGCTAGCTGAGTGGGGACTGCAAGTGAACCATCAAACTGCAAACTTCATTTAACACAAATAAAATAAGTTACATTGGTTTTCACCTTGAAACTGACCTTAGCGCTAATGAAAACATATGCATGTCTGCAAATTACCCACACCCCTACTTCTGTGCGCCGCATTCGATATACACCTGCTGAGAATTTCAATCGCAGGGACGGTGAGAAGAGTTTATTGCCTGCTCGCACTAATAACCAGGAGAAATAGGCTATAAAAAGCAAAAGGACATAGATTTATCTAAAAGAATAATCAACTATGGTCATTCTGTAACTATCGATGACACATAAAGTATGAGGGAGTTGCGTCTGCCATCTGTTGAGTTTATACATGTTACCATAGTTGCCATTCGTTTTTAAAGGACAAATGTCAAATTGCGTCTGTAATTGAACTCTACTATTGAACAATATATTATGTTTGGTTTAAAGTATATCTAAAGTCCAAGTTCTCATTTTGGATAGAGTAAAGAATGGTTAAGGCCCCAGTCACACCATTTTGTTTTACAACGCTCAACAATAAGAATCCCATTGGGGCCGATTTACTAAAAGTGGTGAACCTAGAATCTGGTGCAGCTGTGCATAGTAACCAATCAGCTTCTAACTTCAGATTGTTCAATTAAGCATTGATAATAAAATCTAGAGGCTGATTGGGCATTATGCACAGCTCAAGATTCTATGTGCACCAGTTTTAGCAAATCTCCCTCATTGTTTACAGCCATTGTAAGCACCATACTCTTTCACATTTGAACATTGTTTCGCTTGTTGTCTGTCACTTGAAAATGTATGTCCCCCTAGCCAGAAAATAACGCTGGCTTGCTGAAGCACACTGTGCATTAGAAGAAGCTCACAGTGTGCAGTTAAAGCTGAATTCCAGGAAATCAGCCACTTTGTAAAACGTGAAGGCACATTATGCGTTAAAGCGTTACTAAACCCACAACAGTAAAATCAGTCTGTATATGAAGTAAAGCATGCATGTTATACTCACTGTGGAACCTAAGGGGTTAATCCTCTGCATTGTGTAAAAAGGCATTGTCTACAAAACATGTCTGGATAAAACAGAGTTACTGGAGTCAGGCTGCACATGCTCAATGTGGTGTGTATTGTTAGAGAGGTTTTTTTTTTCTTCGGAGAGTGCACGTGATCAGCACATGGCCAATCCGCACTGTCCTGCATCCTAATAGGACAGCCAGTGCAGTATGAAAACGCCTCCTACAAGCTTTAACCAGGCACTGATAGAAGTCACAAGACTGCTATATAGTGATGATAAGAAAAGGTATTTAGCAGTATATAATTCCTAAAATGATTGCATTTCCATTCTCTGTGTATCGTGGGCGACCAGATATTGTGAATGCAGGGTCCTGGGTTTAGTAACACTTTAATTCTAATGAGGTGCATGACATCTCCTGAGCTCTATTATTTAAGCCTGACAGGTTTTTTGCTCTGCCAGGAAATATACTTGAGACACATGGGGCTATGAGATAGAAGAAGGGCACACAGAGCAGCTATGCCCACCTCTACCCTCTTCTGCCCATTCAGAGAAGCCTTTGTATTTTGTGAATGTGTTCACATAATACAAAGACTTCTGTGAATGGGCAGGGGAAGGGAAGGGTCTGGCATAGCAGTGAAAGCACTTCTACTGTTCAAGATGCATAGCTCAGAAGGATCAGCATCACTCTCCCGGGAACTACGGCAATAGCTGTCTTCCATGATAGGGCTAAGTCCAAGAGGTGTCACGCACTTATATACTGTGCCTTCATTTTTTACAAAGGATTTCAATTCCTGGAATTCAGTTTTAAATAAGAGTAAGCTATTTCAGTACACTGTGCAATATTGAAGGCTGAGCTGGAGTTCAACTTTAAATTTTCTATTTCTGAAAAATACAAGACAACGCACACAGTGTGAACCCCTCGTAAAAGTTTCAGACTTCACTATCCTTCAGCTGAACAATCAGTTAATGTGGAAGAACAATAAAAGTTTCTCTTGGCCTCTCTCCTCCTGCTATTCCCTGCAGAAATGCTGCTGGAAAATGATGTTCTGAGGAGCGAAGCTGAGGAATGTGGTGGGAGTGTGAAGGAAAGTTATGTTCGGGGATATTTTCTGCTACTGACACTGCAGCTTCTTGCTGTGTGGTTCAGCTTCTCCTACCTTCCACCGGGTCCATCTCCCTGTTCATTTTAGAGAAAGTTTCGGATAAGCACTATTTGCGTATATACACATAACGTCACCCCTGTGCGATTTCCGAAAGAAACTAGAACCCTGACTGCGGGAAGAAACTATATAGTATTTCTCCAACTGTGTCACCCCTGTGCGATTTCCGAATGAAACTAGAACCCTCACTGCGGGAAGAAACTATATAGTATTTCTCCAACTGTGTGTATGCAAGAATTTGAATGTTTACCCTTAAATGTGCACAAGAGCACTGAGAAATGGCATGATCTCTCATATGTTTGAGTATCCAGCAAACGCAATCCTTTAACTGATCTGGTAAAGAGTACATTTATATTTAACGCTCTATTGAACCCAAAACCAAAAATGTATTATCTTGCAGCTTACAAATAATAAGGTATGGTGGATGCATCTTTTTTATTTTCTTTGGCTTTTTTCCCCCCTCTGTTTTCACCTGGTGATCTGGCCAGTAGCAAACCTCCAGTATTAGTGAGACACAACTCTGAAGCAATGAGCACAGGAGGCACAGCAGACAGCTCACACTTTATAATCAGTTACAGCAAACATTTTTTTTTTCCATTTAGCATAAAGGTTTTGCACAAATATATAAAAGCTGATCATTTTAATCACCCCTGCCAGTGATAAGTGATTTACCTCATCCATGTAAACTAATATATTTTGCTGGAGACCTTGAGCTTGTGAAAAAGAACAGACTTGCTGGCTGGATCACCAGATGAAAAGTAAAGATGAAAAGTCTAAATTAAAGAAAGAAAGTCTAAAAAAAGGAAACCAATACAACCATCACATCTAAGAATTGGTAAGCTACAATATAATAAATGTTTGCTTTTGGGTTTAATACCGCTTTAAAGAAGAAAAAAACAGCTAAATGCACAGATAAAATACAAATATAAGTGCTACCAAAAGATGTCTATTTTTGTCTATCCAGTCCTATGATTTTTACAGCTCCAGCAGACAGCACAGTCCTGCTTGGTAAGACAGGAGACCCAATTTTCCTCTGCTGTAGTACAGTAACACTAATGCCCCATACACACGGTCGGATTTTCCGATGGAAAATGTCCGATCGGAGCGTGTTGTCGGAAATTCCGACCGTGTGTGGGCTCCATCGGACATTTTCCATCGGATTTTCCGACACACAAAGTTGGAGAGCAGGAGATAAAATTTTCCGACAACAAAATCCGTTGTCGGAAATTCCGATCGTGTGTACACAAATCCGACGGACAAAGTGCCATGCATGCTCAGAATAAATAAAGGGATGAAAGCTATTGGCCACTGCCCCGTTTATAGTCCCGACGTACGTGGTTTACGTCACCGCGTTTAGAACGATCGGATTTTCCGACAACTTTGTGCGACCGTGTGTAGACAAAACAAGTTTGAGCCAACTTCCGTCGGAAAAAATCCTAGGATTTTGTTGTCGGAATGTCCGAACAAAGTCCGACCGTGTGTACGCCCTATAACAGTTCTGGTGTGTGTTGTGTAGGGTTGGTGCAATGCATTGTTACAATGTATTGCTCTACTATTTTGTTAAATAGCATGTCACAAAATTACATTTAATTTATTTCTATGCCCTGTAGCGTGTTGTAATGCGGTGCAGAGCGCCGAAACGCACTACAAAAAAGCACAGCATGTCCTACTTTTTTCAGTGCACACCATATTGGTGGGAACTGAACTCATAGGACATAGGGTAAATTGCCTTCTCCATTTATGTATTACTTATGTACTTGTATAGCACCGACAATTTACATATTTTTTATACATTCACTTCAGTCACTGCTCTCAAGGAGCTTACAATCTAAGGTCCCTAACTCACATTCATACAAGGGCCAATTTAGACAGGAGCCGATTACCCTACCAGCATGTTTTTGGAGTGTGGGAGGAAACCCACGCAGGCACAGGGAGAACATGCAAACTCCAGGCAGGTATTGCCATCATTGGGATTTGAACCAACCCTCTAGGGCTGCTAGGGATAAGTGCTAACCACTTAGCCACTTTGCTGCTGTCTTGTGATGCCCAACACATGTGTGGTATGAATGGGCCCTCAATATTAGGATTCACTGCATACCATACTGTCCCTATATAAACTGAAAAATAGTTAAAATACAAATACAAAACAAAATACCATATTTATTCCGGATGTAGCACCAGTTAGATGCCATGTCTTTGCTGCTTGGCAAACCATGTGCTATATTCTCATATTTATGCACCTGTCTATTAAATACTTCGAGAATACACTTTGGCTTTTTGAACGGGTTTGTAGGCACATCCATCTGACACTGTACTCTAATTTCCTTTTAAAAATCAGGTCCATGGTTTAAGAGGGTGAAAGCACAGCATAGCCAATAACTGTAGCAAAGGCTAGTACTGAATAGGTTTTCTCAGATGCCCACCTAACCAATTGTCCCCTGGATACTGTTCCCTTACAACTACTACAGTCACCCTCTTCTCCTATCCTATGCTCCCTCACTCACATCTTCAATCTCTCCCTCTCTTGTGGCATCTTCCCCTCTCCTCTAAAACATGCGCAGATCACTCCCATACTGAAAAAGCCCTCACTGGACCCCACCAATCTGAACAACTTAAGACCCATCTCATTGCTCTTGGACCCCTTCTCTTCTCTATCTACACCTCCCCCCTTACTCACTTGATAACAGCCCACGGCTTCCAATACTACTTATACACCAATGACACCAAAATCTAATTGTCTATTTCTCACCTCACTCTTTCAGTCTCCTCTCGCATTACTAACTTACTAACTGACATATTAGCATGGATGTTGCACCACTTCCTTAAACTAAATCTTTCTAATACCGAGCTATTAATATTCCCCCCTGCCGGTGCCCCCCTCCATGACTTTTCCATTAAAATCAACAATGCAACCATCAGTCCCTCCCCTCACGCCAGGGTAATGCTAGACTCTGACTTGTCCTTTCAGCCTCAAATCCAATCATTGTCAAAAGTTTGTAGAATTCAACTCCATAACATCTCTAAAATTCGCCTCTTTTTAACAAATGAAACCACCTAGCTCCTCATTCACTCCCTTGTTATCTCTCGCCTTGACTATTGCAACTCCCTTCTCATTGGGCTACCTCTCCATAGGCTATCCCCTTTTCAGTCTATCATGAATACTGCTGCCAGGCTTATCCACCTTACTCACTGTTCAGCGTCTGCCAACCCTCTCCTCCAATCCCCACACTGGCTCCCAATCGCCCAGCAAATTAAATTCTAAATACTAACCACAACATACAAAGCCATTCACAACTCTGCCCCGAGCTACATCACCAATCTTGTCTCCACATATCACCCAAACCGTCCTCTCCACTCCTCCCAAGACCTCCTACTCTCAAGCTCCCATGATCTTCTCCAGGATTTCTCCAGAGCCTCTCCCATCCTCTGGAACTTGCTACCTCAACTTGTCCGGCTATCCCCTACTCTTGCTACCTTCAGGCGATCCCTGAAAACTCATCTTTTCAGGGAAGCCTATCACGCCTCCAACTAATCATTTACCACTTCCATCAGCTCATTCCCCACAGTTACAACCTTTTGTACCACCTGCCCCACCCTATTAGATTGTAAGCTCCTCTCAGGGCCTTCTTAATCCTCTTGTATTTTATTGTATTATAACTGTATTGTCTCAGTTTTATATTGTAAAGCGCTGCGTAAACTGTTGGCGTTATATAAATCATGTATAATAATAATAATAATCATATAAGACGATTGTCATCTGATGTTACTGATTATGGCAGAATTAGGAAAAAATTGTATTTAAAGGCAGGTTGAGGTCACTGTAGACGCTCGTTGCTGACTGAAACCATGGGAAAAGAGCTGATTGTCCGGGTTGATGTTGTTGGGAAACAATTGCAACAGGAGTGCAGGCTCCAATGAAATATGCACACATTTACCTCTTGTCCACTGTACAGCAGTCTTTCTCAACCAGGGTTCAGTGGAAGGTCTAGGTTCCTCAAGAGGTTGTTAGGGGTTCCTCAAGCAATAAGCAATTTCTGACCCTCAGATAAGTAACTACCAATTTTGTAAGAGGGGTATTTTCTACTGACCACCAATGTAAAGAATACTCTTCTCTCTGACTGTCAATGTAAGGAACATTATTTCCACTGGCTACCAATATATGGAGCATTATTTTCATTCATTACTAGTGAAAGCGAAGCCCTCCTCTCAATGGCCACCACAAAAAGGGGGTCTGCCTCCCACTGATCACCAATATGAGGTGGTATCAAAAAGTTTTGAGACTAGTTTTGTAACAGATGGCAGCACAATGCTGCACGCACAGGGAGCACCGACCTTCACAAGTCAGTGTGCCAAAAGACATTGTCTTGTGTACATCGGAGTTGTGCAACTGGTGTTATTCTGATTATTATGTGTTACAGAGACCTTTGACATGTTTCGGCAAGTTTACGGCGATGCTGCAATGAGTCGTTTGAGGTGTTCTGAGTGGCATGCATGCTTCAAGAGAGGAAGAACACCATTGGAAGATGACGAGAGATCAGGAAGACCTTCAACGAGCTAAACCCCCGAAAATTACGAAACCATTCGGCAACTTGTGCATGATGATCATCAGAGAACACGCCACAACACTGCTGCCATTGTCGGTGTGTCATACGGAACAGTCAAGGCAGTCCATACGTGTGATTTGGACATGCGCCATGTTGCTGCCAAGTTCATCCCCAAGTCATGCTGACAGAGTTTTTGGCAGACTTCAAGGTGGTGTTTCTTCTGCACCTGAGTCAGCAGCCTGGGGATACCTCAAACTCAAAACACTTCGAACAGCTCATTACAGCATTGTCGTAAACTTGGCAAATCATGTCAAACGTCTCTGCGGCAGATTTGCCCAGTTTCACACAGAATTTCACATTTACTCTTTGTTCTAACTTGCTGTCCATAAGGAAATAGCAGATGTGGCAACGCATGTGGTCAGAATAGCACCCGCGTTGCACAGCTCCTTATGTACACAGGATGATGTCTTTTGGCATACTGACTTATGAAGGTTGGTGCTCCCTGTGACTGCACGTACAGCCTTGTGCTGCCATATGTTGGTGTGTTGCAAAACTAGTCTTGGAACTTTCTGATACCACCTCATAAAAGGGGGTCTTATTCACTTACCACCAATGTAAGTTGGCCCCACACCACTGACAACCAATGTAAGGGATTTCACTGATCACTATAGCACGGGGGCTCTTTGCTCGTTAACACTGATGTGGAAAATACACGCCAAATACACCACATTTCTTTTTTTTTATTATATCTCAACTTACCGTTCACACTAATGTACTCTGAGCTTCAGATATAGTTATTATAGCAGGGGTTTGCTAAGACCTGAAGGTTATTTCAAGGGTTCCTTGGGGTTACAAAGTTTGAGAAGGCTGCTCTACAGAAAGTTTGTGCGTCTGTTGGATCTTTATTAGTTAACGCAAGTGCCATTTTCCATAATATCTGCTTTTCCGGTGTATAGAAAATAGCAGAAACCGTTAATTGGTTCTATTTAGTGATTTTAAAACAATATGCTGCATCTGAATTAGCCCTTTAGATAGAAAGCGCATATGAAGCTGGAAAGACCAAACTAGGCTCATCTGAACAATGGACCGTCTTTTTCCCATTTCTAAGCCTCCTTTCATAATCACAGAATTCTAAGGCTTTATATTTTGGACGGTGTACTGCGGTATGAATCATTTCATTTTCCATAATCACTTCCTAAGCAGAAGGAACAATATCTGAAGAGGTCCCAAGATACCCCAAATGTAGTGCAGCATATTTGCAGCTCTACTGTGAAACTTAGGGATATATTAAAACATTACTCAACTTTTGAAAAAAAAAATTGTTGGCAGAACAGAACTACGACGTCTGCTTATGCTCTGACATAAGCTGCACATGGGGGCCATGGGTGCTCTGGATGAGTACTGTATGAGACATGAATTGGAACATTTTGGTGCAACTACTTTGTATGACCACATTTTCACCTTAAAGCAAATTAGTCAACCAGGTATGGATTTTTTATACATAGTTAGAAAGAGAAAGGAGTGTCTATTAGAGCAATTTCCAGCATCAGCCAGGTATGGTATATACATAGTTACATTGGAAAAATATACCATACCTGGAATTCATCTTTAAACCATTAAAACTAAAAGTTAAAAAGTAAAGGAGCAATATGCAAAGTGCATAAACCCATAGGAACTAATTATCTTTCTTTGATCTCCTAACACAAAAAAATAAGTGAAAAATTAAACCTGATTAGTTTTTCCTTGCCACAAATATTTAATTAAGCTGAACTCCAGACAAACAGCTTAAAGTGGTTGTAAAGTCAGAAGGTTTTTTTTTATCTTATTGCATTCTATGCATTAAGGTAAAAAGCCTTCTGTGTGCAGCAGCCCCCCTCAGCCCCCCTAATACCTGAGCCCCATCTCTGTCCAGCGATGTCAACGAGTGTCTCGGCTGTCCGGGACTCCCCTCCTGATTGGCTAAGACACAGTCCCGCTGCTGTCAATCAAAGTCAGTTAGCCAATCAGGATAGAGATGGGGCGGGCCGCACCACAGCTTTGTGTCTAAATGGACCCATGGAGCTGCAGCTCAGCTCGGGTGCCCCATAGCAAGCTGCTTGCTGTGGGGGCACTCAACAGGAGGGAGGGGCCAGGAGCAGCGAAGAGGAACCTGAGAAGAGGAGGATCTGGGCTGCTCTGTGCAAAACCACCACACAGGGCAGGTAAGTATAATATGTTTGTTATGTTTATAGAAAAAAAACAAGACTTTACAATCACTTTAACCTCCCTGACGGTATGATTATTTCAGATTTTAGGTGCTGAAAGCGGTACAATTAATTTGCATGGAAATTTTGCGTTTTATATTGTAGGCCTGTAATTCTTAGGAATAATTCACTTAAATCTGTCCAAACCAGAGTCTAGTAGACATCCCGGGTATGATAAAGTTTGAGAAACGAAATAATAAATTATAATATAATAAATAACTATAAATAATTATAACAAATAATAATATAATAATAATAAAATGATTCAATAATGTAATCAAATCAAAAACACTGAAATTTGCTCAGTTGCAGAATTGTCGCTGTCATTACTTACTCAGTGTTTGATCACGGATCTCCCCCACAAATCACTATCGCTCAATTCTGCGAGTGATTCTAATTTATTATCGCTGTTTTCTAGCTGGTCTGAAACCACTTTTGATGTAAAGGGACGGTTTTGGTTGCTATGGACAATCTTCAGTTTCCAGGCAGAAAGAACAGTTTTTATAATATAAAACTGCATGCAGGACACTGGACAGACCACTAGGGACAAAGGGGATGTGTAATTATTTGATACAGTACTGTAATCTGTAAGATTAGAGTATACTGTATCTATACTGTGTGTTTTACTTTTTGAATTTGGCACCAAACTCCATCCCTGTGCGTCGCAACGCTCGCAGGGAACGGAATTCGGCACTGTGAATCGAGCAAGACATGGCGGCTCGCAGATCACAGCGGGGAGACATCGCAGGATCCAAGGGACAAGGTAAGCAAACTCTACAAGGATCCCGCGATGCGATCCCGAGTCTGGCTCGGGGATACCATTTTTGGTATTGAAAATCCACCCCGAGCCAGACTTGGGAATACCACTAGGGGGGTTAATACACAGATGAAAAAAACATAAATAGAAGCAGTTTTTTCTTCCAAAGGATTTGTATTTCTGACTATCAAGTCCTGGCATACCTGTATACACTGCTACACCACCTCACCCTTTCTTGTCCTGCAACAAACAGGCTTCTTGTGCTGTTTCTCTGAGCTCTGCTGTAAAAAAGATTGCAGGAGGCTGATACCAAGTCAACTTCAGGTATTTACACTACTTGTATTTAAAGTGGGTGTAAACCTCAGACATGGAATATGAACGAGGCATTTATGGTGTGTGCTTGTCTCATTCCAGAGACCAAGTGTCATTTCTCTCTGCTTCTTCATCCTCATTCTCTACTGTAAGCATGAGTCACATCTCACAAGTTTTCCTGACACCAAGAGAAAAATGGTGACAGGGGAGGGCACAATCTGTGATTGACAGCCTAAGCTCTGTTCATGTGTGCTGTATGAAGGGTGTGCCTCTTCCGTCCAATCAGCTCTCAGAGCTCTCCTCGCTGATGTAACTTCAGCTCTCCACCCCCTGCTTTTAAGAGCTGAGAGATCCTTTGTAAATTCTGCGCTTTGGTGTCCGTTTATGAAGCAGTGAAATCTGTTCACTGCTTCGTTCTCCGGCATTCACAGTGAAGATTTTTCTCCTCTGTGTGCAGTTTATGAAGCGGTGTAGATCGCTTCACCTTTGGAGGAGTGAAGCGATCTACAAATGCTTCAACGGCCCCTGATACTGGAATCTCGTGAGACTTTACGAGATTACAGTACTAGAAATTCACTGAAATACAAAAATGTCAGTTTATTAAGCAGTGATAAATTATCACCGCTCAATACACGGACAGACCACGTGGAATAATGTTAATAAAATAAGGAATCCCCCTACATTAAATACATATGTATGCACACACACACATTATATATACATGTATATACACACACATGATATATATATACATATACACATTATATGTATATATGTATATATATGTATACACATAAATATGACAGGGGGACATGCTTACAGTGTTGGGGGGTCTGAACGAGGCATAAGGAAGTTAAAAAACTTCCTCCTTCCCCCTCAGATCCCCCCAGATTTCCTCTTCACTCCCCGATTCACCATCTCTGAGCTGGTGAACCTGGGAGTGTGAATTCTGACTCCGATCGCCAGTGAAGCGGTGAGATCACCACTTCATAAACTGGCCGTTATGGTGTCATTCATGGGGATTCTCCGTGTGTAGAGATAATCGGCGGGAGAACAAGTTCAAACATGTTTTCCCCCGATTATCACTGTTTCATAAACTGTTTATGGACTGTGATCAGCGGTGATCCTAGGGATCACCGCTGATCACTGCTTCATAAACGGACACCTTTGAATGGATGTGGGGAGAAAGTAGCTGTAGATAAACAGGTACAACTTATGTAGGATGATTTGTTTCATCTCATGTTTGTTTTATGTGCATCATTTGAGGCCAGTCACTTCATTGGGTATATGTAAGGGTTTACAACCACGTTAATGATGTATTAATGGTTGCAGTGCTCTATTAATATATGCCTAATGTTCAGTTATAAGAAAGTCTGGGATCTGTGTGTTTTAGACCTTATATATGCCTACTTTGCCTGTGTAAACAATCCTTTTCCTACAAATGTGGTAAAACCTCCTATATAAGGTCTATAGGTCTCATAACATTTGAAGACATCTTGAGCCGTTTGACATGGAAGGTGGTGGGGGGGTCTCAGTTTTCTCTCTCCATCCTTTAGTAATGCCAAGACAAATGGGAAAGTCATCACTTACTGTATTCGAACATGACCTGAGCCTGAACTGAACATGAGAACCATAAATTCATGAAATGCTTTGCTCAAATGTAACCAACACTAGGAAGAAATACAGGACATTGAACCCTTCCGTAGAGGAGCCATGATCATGAAGAAGATTCATAGCAGTGTAGAACATTATAACAAGCAAAGGCCAGGCTGGGAGTGAATGTACCAAGCCGTATAAGCATACATAAAACCTTGATGACACTGTTGGGCTAATAATGAATGTAGCAGAATGTGAATATTCAGATAAATAATGAGGAGCAACCCACAGGACTGTTCGTAGTTACATAGTAGGTGAAGTCGAAAAAAGACACAAGTCCAACCTATGTTCAGTCAGGCCAGACCTGGTCATGGCAACACTGCCCAGCCAGTGGTAAAGCACAATGGCATGAGAAGCTCGGAACAGGCTAAAAAAACTCTTACAGCTATGATACAACCATTCCCTTTTTCAGGCCATACAAAAATCAACCCAACTGGATGCTGGTGCCATGACTGCTGCCCCGGTTTTCTGTTTCAGGGTGGCTTCTTTCTCTTGCTACAGCCTACAGAGCCAGGCTCGCACACAGACACTAGAGTTGTGTCTCTCACTGTGCGCATCAATAGAAACACACAGTCCTGTAGCCTAATATGGTAAGATACTCCCCTGCTTCTCCCCCCCCTCTCTTCTCCAAGCTAACAAATTGGCTCTAGATTGCACCCGCCAATGTTAACTCTTCCCTGTAAAGACTGGAAGTTCAGGGAAGCAGCAATCAGAGAGCAGGAGCCAACAGCACTGAAAGTAATAGGTGTAAACTTCTAAAGAAATTGAAAGAATAGATAAATCCGACATTTCATATATCTGATATGTGTCTGCTGTACCATGTACCCGTATGAAACAGTACCCTGTTTTCTTTGTATTGTTTCCTTTGTGTGAAATCTCTGGTGTTCCTACTGGTCGCTCTGCTTTCCTAATAAAAACTGTCCACACTTTTGTAACTGCCTTAAATACCCTAATAAAAATGTTTGTAAACCAATAAAAACTTTCCACACTAGGCAGGAGGACACCGCATGGTAAGCTCTCTAGCTGTGCTGGGAACTCAGTGTGCTCTTGTCCAAAGACCAGACTTGTCTTGACACGGGGTGCACAGCCATTCACTAGGATGGAAAAGGACCTGGGAGTCCAAGTAGATGATAGGCTCAGCAATGGCATGCAATGCCAAGCTGCTGCTAACAAAGCAAACAGAATATTGGCATTAAAAAGGGGATCAACTCCAGAGATAAAACGATAATTCTCCCGCTCTACAAGACTCTGGTCCGGCCGCACCTGGAGTATGCTGTCCAGTTCTGGGCACCAGTCCTCAGGAAGGATGTACTGGAAATGGAGTGAGTACAAAGAAGGGCAACAAAGCTAATAAAGGGTCTGGAGGATATTAGTTATGAGGAAAGGTTGCGAGCACTGAACTTATTCTCTCTGGAGAAGAGACACTTGAGAGGGGATATGATTTCAATTTACAAATACCATACTGGTGACCCCACAATAGGGATAAAACTTTTTTGCAGAAGAGAGTTTAACAAGACTCGTGGCCACTCATTAAAATGAGAAGAAAAGAGGTTTAACCCTAAACTACGTAGAGGGTTCGTTACTGTAAGAGCGGCAAGGATGTGGAATTCCCTTCCACAGGCAGTGGTCTCAGTGGGGGGCATCAATAGTTTCAAGAAAGTATTAGATAAGCACCTGAACAACCGCAAAATACAGGGATATACAATGTAATACTGACATATAATCACACACATAGGTTGGACTTGTGTCTTTTTTCGACCTCACCTACTATGTAACTATGTAGACTAAATGGTGGCTTATTTTATTCTTCAAGAGTTCATCTTTAAGTAGATCCATACATCAGAGATAAAAAGACAGTTGAAGCAGAACGTGGGATAGCGTCCCGAAAAGTTTGATGCTTTGTGAATAAAAACAAGGACTTTTCTCTCCCAGTCCTGCTCTTCCGATCTAACGGTATAAAGATTGCTAAAAGGATGTGACCCTTGGCAGTTTATAGGCAGTGTATAAAATGCTTGTTTGTGACATTCCTCTTCTTTTGTGTCCGATTTGACTCCTCCACAATGGACAAGCTTCCCACTGCTTTTCTATAACACAGAACAAACAGTTGTCTTTTGTGTGACGGATTTGCAGGAAAAGCGCTGTGTGCCGGGTCACATTCATTACAGCTTACAAATAAAAGCCATGCCCAGACCAGGGGGCTACAGGCTGTCTCTATAGTTGTTCTTTGACTATGTGGATTTATCTAGAAAGGAACGCTGAGCCTGGGTGCCAAGGAAATCTTTTTCAGCCTGTTTTTACTTCATTTGAGCTTGTTATCCTCAGAAGGTACGTGGCTTAAAGGAGCAATATCGGCAAAAAATAAGAACTTATTTTTTTATAATTGTATATGGTCAACACGTGATGAAGGTATTTAGTATTTGATTTCCATTTTTAATTTGTTATTGATTGAGGCTGATTTACTAAAGTAATTGAGAATCTTCCCTCAACACAACTGTTAATAATCATCTGTGCCCAGATCATGCACAAACAAATTACTGAACAAGCAGTAAAAGCATTTAAAAAAATGGGTCCTTATTCTTCTTTGTATCTACACTGTACAAAATTATTAACGCCCCTATTTATCATGAGCTGAACTGAAAGATCTACAACTTTTTCTATGTACACAAATGGCCTATTTCTCTCAAATCTGTCTAAATCTGTGTTAGTGAGCACTTCTCCTTTGCCACGATAATCCATCCACCTCACAGGTGTGGCATATCAAGATGCTGATTAGACAGCATGATTATTGCACAGTTGTGTCTTAGGCTGGCCACAATAAAAGGCCACTCTAAAATGTGCCATTTTACTGTATTGGGGGCATCGAGGGGGTCCGAAAACCAGTCAGTATCAGGTGTGACCACCATTTGCCTCATGCAGTGCAGTACATCTCCTTCTCATAGAGTTGATCAGGTTATTAAATGGGGCCTGTGGAATGTTGGTTCATTCCTCTTCAATGGCTGTGCGAAGTTTCTGGATATTGGCAGGAACTGGAACACGTTGTCATATACGCCGATCCAGAGCATCCCAAACATGCTCAATGGGTGACATGTCTGTTGAGTATGTTGGCCATGCAAGAACTGGGATGTTTTCAGCTTCTAGGAATTGTGTACAGATCCTTGCAACATGGGGCTGTGCATTATCATGCTGCAACGTGAGGTGATGGTCGTGGATGAATGGCACAACAATGGGCCTCAGGATCTCGTCACAGTATCTCTGTGCATTCAAAATGCTATCAATAAAATGCACTTGTGTTCATTGTCCATAGCATACGCCTGCCCATAGCATAACCCCACCGCCACCATGGGCCACTCGATCCACAACGTTGACATTATCAAACCGCTCACCAACACGATGCCATTACACACTGTCTGCCATCTGCCCTTTACAGTAAAAAACGGGATTCATCCGTGAAGAGAACAACCCTCCAAAGTGCCAGACACCACCAAATGTGAGCATTTTCCCACTCAAGTTGGTTACGACGATGAACTGCAGTCAGGTCGAGACCCTGATGAGAACAACGAGCATGCAGATGAGCTTCCCTGAGATGGTTTCTGACAGTTTGTGCAGAAATTCTTTGGTTATGCAAACCGATTGTTGCAGCAGCTGTCTGGGTGGCTGGTCTCAGACGATCTTGGAGGTGAAGATGCTGGATGTGGAGGTCCTGGGCTGGTGTGGTTACACGTGGTCTGCGGTTGTGAGGCTGGTTGGATGTACTGCCAAATTCTCTGAAACGCCTTTGGAGACGGCTTATGGTAGAGAAATTAACATTCAATTCAATGGCAACAGCTCTGGTGGACATTCCTGCAGTCAGCATGCCAATTGCAAGCTCCCTCAAAAAACTTGTGACATCTGTGGCATTTTGAATTAGTGAAAATTTTCCTTCGCGCTGGTAGATGTAAATTAAATAAATGGTGACTAGATCGTTTCTAATAAAAAATCTTATAAGCAGGTGTCAATATTGCAGCAAAATGGGGGTGTTTCACACCAAACACTTGATACAGTAGATATTAAATATATTTCGCGCAATATTAGTGCTTCATATGTGCAAGTTGGGTAGACATAAACAAAGCTATTGGGTAGTGGTTGTTCCGGCTATAATTACTGGGATCAAAGATCTCTATATTAGCCACATGTGACAATACCCACTATCTATAGATAAAGTGATGGTGCTAAAATATACTAAAAAAGAATCTGTTTTACTCTTGTGACACAAAAATCGTGGGAACAAATTAAATCCGTGGATAAATAAACATAAATAAATAAATAATTATGAGTGAACTTCATTTGTTCTAAAGTGCTACCACAAATGATATGTATAACCCATTATACATAAATACATAAGTAATCACAATTCAGCAATAATTATTTAAAAGGGGTGTCAAAGTTCATAAAAGTGTGACTATAAAGTGCAAGTGGTGAGGTGGATAGTTATAAATATGAGTAAAAGTTCATGAAAATAAGGTGGCAAATGTTGAAAAAATATGAAAAATAGGTTTTTCTATTTGGATCTGTTCTATCTTGTATGTTGGTTATATAAATCTTGTGATGGTGCCTCCTAGTGTGGTCTCTCAGAACTCTCACCTTGATTATGCAATAAACAGGCATATGGGTTGTTATGACTTTAAGACGTGGAAGCGGTGTCTGGGAGCCTCTCCTTCATTGCTGTTATCTCTCCATGCTATCTTCTCTTCTTCTCTGTCACTCCGCTCTGGTAAACTCAGTATCAAGGAATATAAACAGGGGAGGAGGAGAGAGAAGAAAGGCTCCACTAGTGTATTAACGTTTTAAAATCAAGGGGGGGTGTTTATGAGGTTATTCTTCTTACATTTAAAACATTCAAAACAGGCAGAGTAAAAAATGAATGATCTGGCGTTCTCAGCGCCCTCTCACTTGTGCTTCAATGTGCAAAGCCGCTCCAGCCAATCCCTACGCGTTACGACACCGTCACGTGTCTTCATCTGGGGCATATTATGTATTTATGTATAATGGGTTATACATATCATTTGTGGTAGCACTTTAGAACAAATGAAGTTCACTCATAATTATTTATTTATTTATGTTTATTTATCCACGGATTTAATTTGTTCCCACGATTTTTGTGTCACAAGAATAAAACAGATTCTTTTTTAGTATATTTTAGCACCATCATTGTATCTATAGATAGTGGGTATTGTCACATGTGGCTAATATAGAGATCTTTGATCCCAGTAATTATAGCCGGAACAACCACTACCCAATAGCTTTGTTTATGTCTACCCAACTTGCACATATGAAGCACTAATATTGCGCGAAATATATTTAATATCATCTGTGGCATTGTGCTGAGTGATAAAACTGCACATTTTAGAGTGGCCATTTATTGTGGGCATTATGGAGAAATAAAAGTGGTTAAGGTTTTTTACCTTAAAGTGGATTTAAATCCTCTCCTATACCCAGTGAAGTGAACAGCCTCAGATGATACACAGAGATTAAACAAATCTCCCTACATAGGTTTTACATGTATAACTGCTGTCTTCAGCTTTTTATATTTGTTTTAGAAAGTGCACATCGTATTAGAGATTTTTCTTCCTGTTTTAGCAGTGGGAGGGGAGTCTTGACGTACACTGTGTGAGAGCTGATTGGAGGAAAGGCACACACACCCCCCCCCTCAACATAGGCAGAGGAACGAAGAAACTTGCAGAGCTGTGCTGTGAATAGATAAGCTCTCTGCTTATCTGTCTCTAAGTTCCCTCCCCAACACAAATTTCCAGCAGCTTTTATCTTCTGTGTCGTAGAACTTGTCAGAAGTTAT
This sequence comes from Lithobates clamitans, assembly GCA_037952925.1. Taxonomy (NCBI): domain Eukaryota; kingdom Metazoa; phylum Chordata; class Amphibia; order Anura; family Ranidae; genus Lithobates; species Lithobates clamitans. Next base: position 9,613,003 of record JBBGZY010000292.1, on the reverse strand, counting down.
CATGCTGATAACAGAGGAATGGAGCAGCAGAAAGACAAGCGACGTAGGGCTTTGGAAAGAGGTAACTAAACACTACAGATATATGTGCCCAGGTCAATTTTCATGAATGGGGTTTACATCCACTTTAATGCATTCTCTTCATTAATTGGTTGTAAACTTCAGGCATGAAATATGAACAAAGCATATCCCTCTATAGTGTGTACGTGTCTTAATTAAGAGCACTAGGTGTCACTTCTGTCCACTGCCTCCTTCCTCTACTGTCAGCATGAGTCCCCCCCTGGACGCAGACACCTTATACCAAGGGGCGCTCTTCTGTCCCTGACCGCAGGTAATCGTTTCATCTGCAATTACATGCAAACAGCTGCGGAGCCTCTCAGCCTTTCATTGATTTGTACAGCCCAAGGGGATGCAGATGAACATATGCACCTGGCCAGTAATACGTGACGTGTACGGCATCAACGGCCCTGTAAATGAGCTCTTTATTTTTAAAGTTTACAACACAGGCAGACAAAATTGTATTTTTTTTTAAGAAGAGATCCTGGCAGCTTGCCAGCCCTCTATATACACACAGCAGATGTTTTTCTGTTAATCTGGCCATACACCATGCAATTTGCTTATTCAATTTTCTCTAGATTTACCTTCAACTATGTAGTGTAAGGACCTGCCTGATTGCATACAAATTGAAAGTGTTTAGGTTTGACCTCATATTATATGGTTTTGGTAAATCTAAAGGAAAGTTGTATAAAAAAAATGTATAATGTATGGCCAGCAACTCTAGAGTCTTTAGCCTTTAGAATGAATTACTTCACATTACAAGCAGCTATAGAGGTTAGTGATGGCTTGTTTTAAAGCTCCTTTACTGTGTGTTCAGAATATGTAAATAGCCTACTGTCTACACTTTAAATGACCTCATCATGTGATGTGTATATGTACATGATTGGGTATTCAAAAGTGAACAGAAATTTGCTAGTTACAGAATTAGATAAGTAAAATAAATATTCACACAATCATTTTAGTTAAAGTGGTTGTAAAGTCAGCAGGTTTTTTTTTATCTTAATGCATTTCTATACATTAAGATAAAAAAGCCTTCTGTGTGCAGCAGACCTTTTCTTGAGCCCCCTCTCTGTCCAGCGGTGTCCATGAGTGTCTCGGTCGTCTAGGACTCTCCCTCCTGATTGGCTGAGACACAGCAGCGACGGCATTGGCCTTTGCTGCTGTTAATCAATGTCAGTTAGCCAATCGGGATAGAGAGGGGGCAGTGCCGAACGGCAGCTCTGTGGCTGAATGGACACACTGAGCTGCAGCTCAGCTTGGGTGCCCCCATAGCAAGCTGCTTGCTTTGGGGGCACTCGACAGGAGGTAAGGGCTGGGAGAGCCAAAGAGTGACCCAACAAGAGGAGGATCAGGGCTGCCCTGTGCAAAACCACTTCACAGAGCAGGTAAGTATAACATGTTTCTTATTTTTAGAGAAAAAACAAAAAACGACACTTTACAATCACTTTAAAGTGTCATTAAACCCATATCATTAAAAACTATCAATAAATGGTGTATTACATGCTGTTCATACTCAGTCACTTCTCTGCTGTTAATCAAAGTCAGTTAGCCAATTGGGAGAGAGAGGGGGCCTTGCAGAACCGCAGCTCTGTGTCTGAATGGACACGAGGAAGCTGCAGCTCGGCTTGGGTGCCTCATAGCAAGTTGCTTGCTGTGGGGGCACTCAACAGGAGGGAGGGGCAAGGAGAGCCAAAGAGGGACCCAAGAAGAGGAGGATCGGGGCTGCTCTGTGCAAAACCACTTCACACAGCAGGTAAGTATAACACGTTTCTTATTTTTAGAGAAAAAAAAAAAACAAGACTTTACAATCACTTTAAAGTGTCATTAAACCCACATCATTAAAAACTATCAATAAATGGTGTATTACATGCTGTTTATACTCAGTCACTATGGGATTAATTTTCTGTATTCTTCAACAAAACCTGGTTGTTAGTGCTGTTCTCTATCTCCCTCTCCTGTCCATGTCCCCACTGCATTTTTTCAATTTTGCAGAGCAGCGTTGGCAGGTAGTGCACATGCTCAGTTTTTAGTGTATTTCTACCCTAAGCATTTCCTACCTATCACATCTGAGCAGCCCGTGTGACTATACACAGTGGTAAATGACAGCCGACTCCCTCCCTTCTCCTCCATGCTCATTAACCAGCTAAACCCTTTGGTGCAAGATATTACTATACTATATTATTATGTAAATTGATGTAGGCTTCACCTCCCTGTTATTCTAAGACACAGGCTGGAGGGGCATGATACAGCCTGTGACTGGCAGAAATCCCCACACCATGTTATTGCCAAAGAATAATAAAGATTGAATTGCAAATATCTATTTGTATGACAATTTAAAGCAGTTTTTTATATTAAGTATTTAATTTTACTCTGTATTCCAAAGGCTGTTTTTTTTTGAACATGTGACCAGCAGCAGGGGACTAGAGGCTCCTCCTGCTTATGTTTCCCTGCAGACATGCTGGCAAAGAGCTGGGTCATGTGACAGCTGTATATCGATTAGGAATAAATGTAATTAGATGAAAAAAAATACAGTGCCCTCATCCACGCACAAAAAGAGAAGGGATGATATAAATAAATTGTGTGTTCTGTATTACTTTAAGACTCCAAACTTATTTAGCAAATCAGGCTTCCCCTGTCACTGTCGATTTTCCTGGACAGCTTGGTCTGCACATAAATGTGGAGAAAAATATACATAAATGCAATGAAATAATTTAAAAAAAAAGAATTTGTATACCGAATAAAGTAATCAGTAAAGTATTGACCACATCTAGTTATCAGAAGGCATACAGTATTTCAAGAAGAGGTCCTTTAATACCTTTGCATGTAACACCTCCAGCCTCATGTTTCAGAGTGTGAAGACAATTCTAACACCTGTTATGCAACCTACTCCATGCGTAGCTGATGTGAATTAATCCATAATCATTTTATTATGAATATTATTTTAAAGCAACTGCACTTTTTTTTTTTCACAAGAAATAAAGCAACTGCACTTTTTACAGAAGATTTATGTGCATGCCACATATATTGATGACATCAGGCATACCTGCCAACTGTGCCACGCTGGGAATAAAGTATGCCCCGCACAGTCACCCCATGCTTAGTGAAGTGCCTATGCAGTTCTGGTGTCCTGGAACATTAGACTGTAAGCAGTTCTGGGGCAAAAGCTGATGTGATTGGTCTATGTAGAGTATGCCGCTATGCAGGTGAACTAAATAATGGTATATAATGCATAGCAGTCCACTTTCTCCAAACTTTGGTAGCATCAGTGTAACAATAATGTTATGAACATGTACCAACGTTGATGCAGCAGAGTACCTAGGGGCATGTGTGTGAGTTGCAGTCAATTATTTATGTAATTATGAATACAATAAGTAAATATGCATTAAGAAAATAAGCCACACATTATGTCCACTCAACAATAGATTGCACCAGTAATAAGTATATTTGAGATCTGGGCAAATGAGCTAAGAGTGCAACAAAAATACAATAAAAAATAGTTCACGTTTCGTAGCAACTATCATACACATAAGGAGTTATACAAAAATAGGACATAATAAAAGGGATTCAAATCTTAATATTATGAGTTCACCTCTCTCTTTTTCTTTCTCTCTCTATATATAATATACTGTAGAAATATAGTGCATATATACAATGTATCACACTCCTTGTAACGTTGAACTTCATGGTCTAAAGAAGTAGTTAAATATTAATTATTTTTACATATAAATAAAACAACAGTAATGTTCTGGCCGAGGAGCACTCAACATCCCATGAACTATAGAATTCAAAATTGTCTGTGTCCATAGATATCTGACATCAGCTACATAAGGACTTGCAATGACTGAATCAATTTGAAACCATTCATAATGTAGGCAAATAGAAAAGTAACTTGCTTGATTAGTAGTATGTGATGGGTGAGAACCAACAGGTGTTTGAATAAAGTAAAGTTCACAAATAAGAAAGGTCACATTGGATATTTAGGGATCGTCACTCCCACTGCAAATACCATATGTCAAATATCAGATATGTCCTAAAAGTACGTAGACCATTTGAACAACGGAGTCAACAAACCTTGCCTTTTAATGAACCTTTTGGTAACTTTCCTATGCAGAGATATGGAAATCCCTATCAATAATGGCAGTAGTTAAAATACACCCCCTTCCCAAGCAAGTAAAGTCATCTAAAAAGGCAGAGATGGAAACAAATCACTATTGTCAAGAGGAAAGAGATGATCTTCTACATTGTATTGAAGCACATTGAATCACTTTGGGGTAAAATTTAATCAGAATGGCAATGAATGCCAATAAATTTAAGAAATGGTCAAATTAACAGCTGACAAAATTTCATATATACAGTAAAAGCAGGGCAAGTGTAAGGATTTGAGCAACTTTGACAAGGGCCAAATTATAATGGGCAGAAGACTGGGTCAGAGCATCTCCAAAACTGCAGCTCTTGTGGGGTGTTCCCGTTCTGCAGTGGTCAGGACCTACCAAAAGAGGTCCTAAGAAGGAAAGGGGCATGGGCGGCAAAGGCTTACTGATGCACATGGGTAGTGAAGGTTAGCCTGTGTAGTCTGATCCAATAGAAGAGCTTCTGTAGCTCAAATTGCTGAAAACGTTAATACTGGTTCTGAAGAAAGGTGTCAGAACACACAATGCATTCCAATTTGTTACATATCGGGCTGCATAGCGGCTTACTGGTCAGGTTGTCCATGCTGACCCATGTCCACAGCCAAAAGCGCCTTCAATCGGCATGTGAATATCAGAACTGAACCACGGAGCAATGAAGAAATGAAGAAGATGGCCTGATCTGATGAATTCAAGAATGGTTTTAGGAACACAACAACGAGTTTGAGGTGTTGACTCTACCTCCAAATTCTCCAGATCTCAATCCAATCAAGCTTCTGTGGGATGTGCTGGGAAACAAGTCTGATCCATGGGAGCCCCCCCAGGATCTGCTACTGACAGCTTGGTGCCAGATACCACAACATACCTTCAAAGATCTAGTGGGATCAATGCCTCAAAATGGTGAGTGGTCATAATGTTATGGTGAATCGGTGTGGATTTGAAATAAGAGGCATTTTTTCAAGGCCTTGACAAACATGGCCCTTTCATGGGGCAGAGAGGCCACAAACACGTCCTAATTTTCATTTTTCAATTGTCAGTATTTTTCCACAGAAATAATATTAGGGTTCTGTTATATGATCGGTTTCAATTTTAAAAATGTCAAGATATTCTTCTAAAATTAAGTTAAAATAGAATCTGCAGCACACATAGGAAAAGGGAGGGGCAGATGTGACTGTACAATTTATGCCGTATATATGTAAATTGCTGTATAAATTTGTCTGCTCTAGAAAAAAACCTATAATTAATAAATTAATAAATAAATTAATTATAAAGCTGCACAGCGAGTTCGGTGTATGAGGAAGATACACGTGTGTACCAGGAGATAAATGCTTTTCCTTCCATGCTTCCTGACCTTTCAGCAGCCAGGGCTTGGGTAGCAAGAGACTAATTCTGCCTTTTACTGACCTGGAAGCCATCCAGCATTATTCATTTCCCATATGGGCTTTATGGAATTCACATTTATAAGAGATGAGTGATTATTTCCATCCACAGTATTTACTAAACTAACTTTATTTTGTTACCAATCTCCTGTGACTGTGGTTGAACTCTCATGCCATTTGGTCAGCTTGGACAAACCAGAAGATCTTTTAGAAAATATTCTGATGCTGAAGGGCTGATTTACTAAAACTGGAGAGTGCATAATTATCATTTTTATTTAGGTACATCATCGCATGACCGTGCAATTGTCAGTTAAAGTAACGCAGTGCCGTATCGCAAAAAATGGCCTGGTCATTAAGGGGGTAAAACCTTCCGGGGCTGAAGTGGTTAAGCTTAGTTTGACCAGACCTCCACTTTAAGGAGGAAGACTGAAATAAGGCTGACAAATACTGAGCTTCCTCTAGTGGCTAATCTATAAATCTTTATATTTAATTAAAAAACAAAAATATGGAAGCGTAAAACTTAAAAAATGTGAAGATCACATAGAAAAAAAATTAGATGGAATAGCAATGTAATACATAATTCAGAAAATGTGTTTGCAATGAATACTCTACCTTTAGGTGACCTTACCAACCAATATAAATTTGAAATAAAAATGTCCTAAACCCGTTATTACAAGACAGAAAACGCCTCTCTAGATGAAAACGCCTGACTTCCTTACGTTCTGCTATCTTAGGGGAGTTCCTCTTTAACCTCTTCATGGCCATAGTTCATTGATGCATAAATGCCCTGACTATATTTAGCAGACATTATTAAACCAAATTTAACTTGACAATAACTCTGTGACTAATCTGCTTGCTTTTTAAGGTCATATACGGCTTTTATTTGGTACACAGTTTCAGTAAATACCAGTTTTTTTTTTTTTTTAACTGTAGGCTGATAAAAAGACAAAAAGGTAATAAAAAAATGTAACTTTTTAAATTTTTAAGCTTATATTTATTGTTTTACACTGTAATCCCCCGTGTAAATACTGTATTTATTTTCCCGTGCACAGCAATACATTGACAGCTGGAGCCAGGGAAAGTTCTTGTGTCATGGGGACCTTAAAATGATAATCCAAGAACTGCAGATGTTTAAAGTTTAAGTGGTCCATTTAACTGGCCACATTAGTAACTTTATCCTGGCTGAATTAAACAAGAACTTAGAGAAGACGATCTTCCATGAAATGCACATTGCATAATTGATCACATTGGACACAAATAGTAAGCTACTTTCAGCTTTTGTTCCAGGGAAGTATACTTGTTCTTGACATTTACACACATTTATCATATACTGAAAGGGAAAAGAAGCATCGGCACAATAGTCTTTAAGTGGTATGTCTTTATTGATTTGTTGACTATTCCTAACAATAAAATAGAGTCCTTGAATGAGCCGTGCCAGTGCCACAAGAAGCATATATGATTTCAATCAGAAGCTAAACTAAATGGTCTTGTGTCTTTTTTTTAAGCCTTTGTAACTATGAAAACTAGAAGAGTCTGCCAGATTTTTACTGCTTGCTGGGGAGATGTTTAACTCCCAGCACAGAGACCGGGCTCTCACCAAAAACCTTGGGTCTCATACTAATGATCGGGACCCAGGACTCTCGATTCCAGGTCACCTGATCGCTGTGATTGCCTCTGATTGGCTATCACAGTGATCAGTCACCATGAGCCCGCCCCTGTGTTTACTTCCTCTTCTAAATGAAGAGGAAGATGCATTGGGGGTTATTTACTAAAACTGGAGAGTGCAAAATCTGGTGCAGCTCTGCACAGAAACCAGCTTTCAGTGTTTATTGTCAAAGCTTAATTGAACAAGCTATGGTTAGAAGCTGATTGGCTACCATACACAGCTGCACCTGATTTTGAGTGCCCCAGTTTTAGTAAATCTTCCATATTGCATCTTTTTATCCTTGCAGGAGAAGAAAATGTAAACAAACCAAAGAGTGTAAAAAAATGACAATATTAAGGTTTGCCAGGGTTAGTGTTAAGGTCAAGGTTGGAGTCAAAGGCCATGGTCAGCATATTAGAATATATAGAATTAAAAATAAAAAATAAAATAAAAAGAACTGTAGGACTGTGCACACTTTTTGTTTTAATTGATCTAGAATATTTAGTAGGTCTAAACTCAAAGTTCAACTGGACTTTACAGGACAAATTCAATTTTGGGGAAGTTGTCCCTTTCTTAACCCCCACCACCACCACCACCACCCCTGAGTGCACACCATCCAGTAACATACTAACATTCATCCCTGATCTAGTAAGCTATTGCAAAGACAACCTCCATTCGGCTCCTCATCATACTGCATTCATTCCTATGGGGCGGCTGTACTCATGGGGCTCTCCAGCAGTTCTTCGACGTATGGCTGTCCCTTCCGCGTATGCCCTCCCCCCCAATACTTGCTATTGTTCCAAGCAGAGTTCATAAGAAATAACCGAGCAGTCTCAAATCTGAGTGGTTCGGTCATGATAATTTCATTTAACAAAATATATTGTTTCAATTTTAGTTGATTCTTCTGAAAGACTGAATATCTCTACTGAGAGTTTGTGGTTTTTAGTTAAGATATATCTGACCCACAGGCCGGTCTAGCAATTTCATCCACTTTCAGCGACCTGCCATCTCAAAAACAATTGACGAAATCCACACAACCTTTCATCATTTCTACCAGATTGGTTTAAATTTTTAAATACTGGTGGTAGGTTGCCCAACTAACCTAGTTACCCCTCTGACGTTGCGCTCTGAATAGATAGTGAAGGAGCAGCAAAAGGTTCATGAGTCTGATTATTCCACCCTCCACAGTTTTATCCTTCCCAATTCAAACTTGCCTTTAAATATACATTTATTGACATTCTTTTTTTTTTTTTTTATAATAGATTTTATTGAAAGAAATTGCAATACAGGGTATCACATTAGTTGGTATACAACATTTTTCGAACATTTTTTTCATATATAATTTGGAACATTATACATATATATATTTACCCATATATACATATATACATATACATATACATATATATATATATATATATATAAACAAATAAATACCAGTAGTCTATGCACATTTATATATAGGTGTAGAACCACAATAACCAGGGTGGGATATATGGTGCGAGTGTTAGGTGGATATATCATGACGATATAACTGGATGGATCAACAGGGTGGGTCCTGCAGGGGCTACTGGTATCAAAAACAGAAAGAGAAAAAAAAAAGAAAAAAAAGGGGGGGGGGGGAAGATGGATAGAATGGGGGGGGGGGTGGAAGCATACATCAGTCGGTTGAAGTATTAAGTAGCTATAGAGTTACAGGAAGAAGAGAGAACGGGAGTGTTTTCCTCCTCAGGAGTGGTAATGGGAGTGTCATAGTAAGCAAAAGAAGTATTTTCGAAGTTTTGTAGTTCCTCTTGGGACAGAGTTGATTGCATGAAGGCCCACCATCTTGAGTAAAAACGTGTGTGGGGGAGTTCTTTTTTGAAGTCGGTATTGAGTTTGTCCCTGTGAAGCAAGGTTAGAAGCTCCCTTTTAAGTTGCGAGATCTGTGGGCAAAGAGAGGAGGTCCAGTTTTGTAGAATTAGTCTTCTAGCCAGTAAGAGACTGATCAAGGCCCAGTCCTTATATATATGGTGGGTGATTGGGGACCACGGGAGCAGTTGGTCATCCCAGTATCCAAAGATGAGGAGTAGGGGGTCTTTAGGTATTTTTAGCAGCGTAATTTTAAAGATATAGGAGATGATTTGGTCCCAGAAAGCGGAGATAAAGGGGCATGACCAGAAACGGTGGGAAAGTAATGGTTTTGGCTGTCGACACATGGGGCAATTTGTTGCACCTTGGACAGTCTTGTCTGAGAGGAAGGGTATGTAGGCGCGGTGCATAATCTTTAATTGAGTTTCTCTCCATACCTCATTGGGGGTCAGCTGAAGCGTTTTCTGGTACCCCTGAAGAACCTTTTCCACTATGTCTGGGTCAGGGAAGTCCTTTCCCCAGTTTGCTACCGATGAGGAGGCAAGTGGGGGAGTGGTCCTTATCAAGAAAGGTTTATAGATATCCGAGATTTTATAAGAGTCACTGTGGAGTAGTAAGTCTGTGATGGATGTCTGAAATCTCTTACTTTCCTCTCTGCATGAGTCTTTTATAAAGCTGACGCATTGTGCGTAGTGTATAGTATGAGATGTGGGGAGAGAGAAAGTTTCTGCGATGACAGAGAAGTTATGAGGGCGTCCTGTTTCCAAATCACATAGGGTGGAAAAATGTGTGAGGCCTTTTTGTTGCCAAATAGTGAAGGGTTTGTATTCCAAACCCGGTGGGAAGCTGGGGTTTCCTTGTATCGGGAGATGTCTGGACATAAAGGGTGAAAGTTTCAGTGCTTTCCGTATTTCCCTCCAAGCTATGGCTGTGTCTCTAAGGAGAAGATTGTGTTGTATAGGTGGGGGAGTTGATTTCCACCTGCAATGAAGTAGTGCCACCAGGGAGTACGGTTGGGCCATTGAAGCTTCCATGGAGTAATTAGAGCAGCGAGAAAGTTGCGATATCCAGTCTAGGCTTATCCTGAGTAGGCAAGAGAGGTTATATGTTCTGATATTTGGGAGACTAATCCCTCCTTCGCGTCTGGGAAGATACAGTTTAGCAAGGGCTATACGTGGTCTTTTGTTCCGCCAGAGAAATTTGGAGATGGCTTTGTTTAAGTTTTTGATATCCGCATGCTTAAGAAGTAATGGTATCGTTTGGAGAGGGTAAAGTAATCGAGCGAAACTGACCATTTTTATTAGGTGACATCTTCCCAGGAGCGAAAGGGGCAGATCCATCCAGTTATCCAATTCTTGAGAAATTTTTTTCAACAGTGGGGGATAGTTTAGATGGTATATAGAAAGGGGCAGTCTTCCTATTTTAATGCCTAGATATGTTATGTGTGACTTGGCTACTGGAAAAGGTGAGTTTTGTGCCCAGCGAGGGACAGATAAAGTGCCTATGGGGAGAATTTCGCTTTTGCTGTAATTTATGCGGAGACCCGAGCAGAGTTTAAATTCATCAAAGATTGTTTTGATGGTGGACATGTCAGAGGAGGGGTTGGATGAGAAAATTAAGACGTCATCGGCGAAGAGTGACGTGCGGAGTTCCTGGGATCCTATTTTGATGCCGTGTAGTGGGGCCTCTAGAGTAAGGTATCTAGAGAGGGGTTCTAAGGCGATGTTAAAGAGGAGTGGGGATAGGGGGCAACCTTGTCTCGTGCCCTTGTAAAGGCGGAATTCATCTGAGAGAAGGCCTGCCGCCACCAATCTGGCCGCGGGGGAGGCATACATGGCCTGTACAAGGTGTTGGAAAGGGCCCGTAAAACCCATTTTTGATAGGGCCAGCGATAGCCATTCGAAGCTAACGTTATCGAAGGCTTTTTCCGCGTCCAGAGTGATGATGGCATGGTCCCCCCCTGGACTGATTTTGGCTTGTTCCAGAGCCATCATTACCTTACGAATGTTCATAGTGGCTGTTCTCCCCTTCACAAAACCTGATTGGGCTGGGTGAATCAGAGAGGGAATGATGGTGGCAAGTCGGGAAGCTACTATTTTTGAGAGAATTTTTACGTCTAAATTTAGGAGTGAGATGGGTCGGTACGAACCCGGTTCTTGGGGGTCTTTGCCTTTTTTTGAAAGTAGTTTGACTATGGCCTGATTCCCAGTCGGTAAGTAGGGTCCGCCAGTCCATATACCATTATAGACGGCGAAGAGAGCGGGTTCGGTAATAGTTTGTAGGGTCTTATAGAATTCTCCTGTAAACCCATCTGGGCCTGGGGCTTTAGAGGGAGCTAGGTTCCGGATGACATTAGATATTTCTTGTAAGGATATAGGTGCGTTAAGGGCTTCAAGTTGGGAGGGAGAGATCGTGGGTAGAGACAGCCTGTCTAGGAAGTGTTTGGCTGTGTTCGTGTCGATAGGGTCGGTGGCATATAGCGAGGAGTAGTATTGTAACATTATTTTGTTAATGTCCTGTTGTGAGGTTTTTATGTCACCTGTGGTGTCCCGAAGGGAGGTGATGTGTGTCGGGCGGAAAGGGCCTTTGCAGAGTCTTGCTAACAGTTTGCCAGCTTTGTTGCCAAATTTATGAAGGGTGGCTGTCATATGTGCCCTGTATGTCCGCTCAAGGGTATCTGCCCAGGTATCAAAATCCCTTTTTGCTACCTGCCAGTGTAGCCTGTTATCAGGGGAGTCCCTAGTATAGAGAGAACGTTGTGCCGAGCGCAGGTTGGCACTGGCCCTTTTATAGTTTGCCAAAGTGTTTCTCTTGTGAGAGGCAGCGTATGATATGATTCGGCCTCTGAGAAAGGCCTTACCAGCTTCCCAGAAAAGGTTTGGGTTGTCCGCATGTGGAGAATTAGTCTCGGAGAATTCAGACCAAGCTTTCTCCATGTAGTGTTGAAAGTCTGAGTTATTTTGGAGATAAGCGGGGAAGCGCCAAAGTTTAGGAGTAGGATGTAAGTCAGGTGTATCCAGCGAGATTGAGATGGGGGCGTGGTCTGATATGGCTATATCATGGATATCAGAATTCGAGATCATGGAGATAAGACTGTCAGTGCAGAAAAGGTAATCGATTCTAGTGAAAATGTTGTGAGGATTAGAGTAAAATGTGTATTCTCTATCTGCCGGGTGGAAAAGTCGCCAGATGTCATGAAGGTGGAGAGATTCCATAGTGGATGCGAAGTGTGTGAGATCAGACTGAGTGGCAGTTGGACGCGTTCGTTTGGAAGAGGATCTGTCGTCGATTGGGTGTATGATGGAGTTAAAATCTCCCCCAACTATATGTGGGAGGTGCGGAGAGCGTAGAATCCAGGAGGACATTTCATTAAGAAATTTTTTGCCGGGATTATTTGGGGCATATATGTTAGAGATCACTAGAGTGCTGTTACCCAGTTTTATGTGTGCGGAGAGGAAACGACCCTGGTTGTCTGTTTCCACGGACAGTATCTCGCAGGGAAGGTTTTTGTGGATTAATATGATAACCCCTGCTTTGCGGTTGATTGCACTTGAGCCTAGGACAGTACCCACCCAAAGTTTTTTCATTCGGTGGAGGTCAGAGGAGGTTAGGTGGGTTTCCTGGAGCAGGGCGATATCTGTTTTTAGTCTCTTGAGGTGGCGAAGGATTTTAAGTCTCTTAACGGGGGACCTAAGCCCTTTCACGTTCCAAGAGGTGACTTTCATGTGGGTAAGATCGAAGGTAGGTTATGTGCCGGTAAATTGTTAACAATATATGTAGACCTGAGGAGAGGTATTGAACTGGTAGTGTTAGCTAGGGTGAACTGGCTATGAGGACGGAGTTGTGGCTGAGAGTCTAGTGGCAGATGGATGTTGCTGGGGACAAATAATGAGGAGGGATAAGAAGGGGTAGGAGCAAGAAATAATAACATCACATAACAATAGAAGAACTTCTCTTTTTTCCGCATAGAGTCACTGTGCAGGCCAGCTCCCCTAACGATCCAGTCGCTGTAATGTGTGCGCGCCCTGAATGGTTCAGTGTCAGTGGCTGCGACGGAGGACCTCTCATGGGTGCAGGATCAGGAGGAGGCCATACAAAGTGAGGCTATAAGAGGTGAAGTAGTATAAAAGGAAAGGAAAACTGTGCCATAATAAAGAAGAGAACAGTCAAACTTAAACAAGCCATATACCTGAGTGTCCAGACATTGAAGTCTTTAAAACCGAGGAGCAGGCAGAACATAAGTTCCTAAAGAAAATATGGTGGGGTAGCAAATCTTCTCGTCAGCGGGGGGTGTTACGATGGGTAGGTCCGGAGGGTCTGAAGCGTTTTGGGGAATCTTTCCTCGGGCTTCGCTGGTCCAGAGGGCGATTGTTTGGAGAGGCCCTGAGCGGGGAATCGGAGTGAGATTCAGTGCGCAGTGAACGCAAGAAGGCTTCCGCTTCAGAGGTGTCCTGAAAGGAAAGCTGGTCTCCGTTAGGAGCTTTGATGCGGAGAGTTGCGGGGAAGGCCAGGGTGAATTTCATCTGTCGCTGGTGTAGCTCTGTGCAGATGTGTTGGAATGCTTTCCTCTTTTTTGAAACTTCTATGGAATAGTCCGCGAAGATCAGGATTTTGATCCCATCAATTTCCAGAGATCTGTTTTGCCGAAACTTTTGTAGGATGACAGTCTTGTCGTTGTAGTTTAGGTACTTCGCTATGATTGGGCGAGGGGACTTGCGATCAGGGGCGAATGTTCCCACTCGGTGGGCCCGTTCTACCATAAAAGGGCCGGGGAGGCCTAATGCCTCCGGGACGCGTCTGGCGCAGAAATCTGCAATAGCTGAGGACTGTAGCGATTCCGGTACCCCCACGAAACGCAGATTGCTCCTTCTAGATCTGTTTTCTAGATCGTCCAGCTTTTGTAGTATGTACTGATTGGTTTTTTCTTGTGCTTGTTCGGAAGCTTGTGTCTGATAGACTTCTTTCTCCAGGCTTGAGAGGTGGTGTTCCACCTCGTGAAGTCTAGTTGAATGTTCTCCTAGTTGTGCCTTGACTTGCCTCATTCCCGCATCCACCGCCTTTTCCACTGAGGCGGTTATCATAGGGGATAGGAGGGCTGCGACGGCTTGAGCTATACGATCTGTGTCATTATCCCCCTGGTATGGGGATGGGGAGGCAGGGTGCAGGGAGAGAGGAGGGTGGAGTGAGGAGGGGGGTGCTGTGGGATCGTTCACCTCCATGCCTGGGTCGTCGGGCGCGGAATTCGGGGGGACCGGGGTCTCGGGTTGCGTCCGGGCCGGTTGCATCGTTGCGGCCGCGTAAGAGCGCGCGCCAGTTTTCTCCACGAATCGGTCCATATGGTGACTTGTGTGGGCTTTGGCGTGACTTCTGGCAGCAGGAGGGGGGTGTGCACTCGATATTGAAGGCCTAGACCGGGGCTTCAATTTGCAGCTGGGCCAGGTGAGTGTGGGTAGTTCTTTTGAGTGCCAGCAGTCGGTCCTTAAGGGAGTGTGGGGACCCCTATGAGGTGTCAGGCGACAGGGGGGAGGTCAGGCGGCTGTATTTGAATCTTTCTTGTCCTGCTAAGGCCGCGTAGGCCGAGGTTGGGGCCTCAAATTAGGGCTGAGCTGGGCGAATCTGGCTTGGATCCGAGCCGTTCCTTTGATTAGTGGATGAGGGGTCCCTGGTGAGGATGCAGGCGGCAGGAGGGGGGGTCGGGCAGTTGTTTCAGGGCCCAGATTTGTGACGTGAAGGCAGTGTAGGCCGAGACCGGGGCCTCGATTTGCGGCCGGGCCGGGTGAGATCGTCGCGGCCTAGTAGGATGCCGGTACCTTGGTATTCTGGAGATCGTAGGGGAGTGAGGGGTCCCCGAGTAGGTTGCAGGCGACAAGAGGGGGGGTCAGGCGGTTGTTTTGTAGCCCTAGATCGTAGCGTGAAGGCCGCGTAGGCCGAGACCGGGGCCTCGATTTGCGGCCGGGCCGGGTGAAGTCGTCGCGGCCTTGTAGGAGGCGGGTACCTGGCGGTTTGGAGAGCTTAGGGGAGTAGGGGGTCCCCGATTAGGTTGCAGGCGGCAGGAGGGGGGGTCGGGCGGTTGTTTTATGTCCCTCGTTCGTGGCGTGGATGCCGCGTAGGCCGAGACCGGGGCCTCGATTTTCGGCCGGGCCGGGAGAGGTCGTCAAGGCCTATTAGGAAGCCGGTTCCTGGATCTCTGGCGGTCGGCAAGAGAGCGGGGAGCACCCGCGGAGATGTGCCGGCGTCAAGGGGGGGATTGGGCTAGTATTTGTATGCTGATTCTTGGATCGTGGTGTGGGAGCTGTGAGGAGGCTCAGCTACTCCATACGGCGCCGGAACCGGAAGTATTGACATTCTTAAAGGATATGTTACCCCAACATTTCATATTTGTGATATGTGCCTGCTATACCATGTACTTGAAAAGTATCCTGTTCTTTTTGTATTGCTTCCTTTATGTGAAATCCCTGGTGTTACTGCCAGTCTTTTTGCTTTCCTATTAAAAACTGATCACATTAAGCAGGAGAACACAGTGTGGTCAGTTTTCAGCCTGCTCTCCTCCAATAATCAGACTTGTACTGATTCCTTCCCGCTGCACAACATTTGCTGCGAAGACCGGTTTACTGCTTTTTCTCCTCCGCAAGCTCTCTGAGCTCCTTATGCAGATGAGAACAGAGGGTATGTGATCACTTATAAAAAGGGGAAAAAGGTATCTATAAAGCCCTTGATAAAGTCACATGATCAGTGACGCAACGCGTCGGAAGGATCCGGGTGGCGTCACTTCCGGTCGTGGCCAAGACCAGAAGTCTTTGAATCTATTGAAGCTGAATGGTCCAATTTTAAATGTAAGTTTGCTACTTTGAAATAAATTATTTTATATGGAATTACTGCACTACGGAGATCTCCTTTCTCTTATGAGTTTTGAATGGAGGAGAGTGGAGGAGACTAAGGAGGATGTCTTTTGCAGAGCGGAAGAACACTGTTTGTATGTTTATCCCCAACCACTACTTACACCTTTGCCTGGTCTGGTGCTCTAAAGAGAAGAGTGGAGCAGAAACCGCCATTAAAGATCACAATTACCAGAAGCGCTATTAGATCCGCTGGGGTTTTTATTTGAGGTGAGAGGCTGGGGCACACTATTGGTGGATTACAGATGGTGGAAGCAAGTGTGAATACACATTATATGAATCAATGATTTTTCCTGCACTTGATTGCTACACATCTACTATCAACATTTTTATTAATATTGCTATTTTTTTTATTGCACATGCACTTTTTTTTATTATTAGAGTCAAGGAATTTACTTGTTTTTTGCACTTGATGAATTTGGATTGTTATTTCATGGATTTGACTTTTATTATGGACCTGATTGATTTATTAAATATGTGATTATTGTTTGTTTATTAGCACTTTATCTGAGTTAGCGCTACATTTATTGCATTATAATATTCTGTGTTGTTGGGACACTCCTTTAATGTTGGCTGCCACTCCTTGAGGTGTGGAACATTTTGGTTTGTGCATTCGTCTTTCACTTTTACTTCAATTATCTATCTATCTATCTATCTATCTATCTATCTATCTCTCTCTCTCTCTCTCTCTCTCTCTCTCTCTCTCTATCTATCTATCTATCTATCTATATATATATATATATATATACACATGCACACACTAATGTTTTACCTTTCATTTTTATTTTAAACGGAATGTGTTGTTTTTACAATGTAAGGGTTCACATATACTTTAAGGGCCACATAAATATAGTCATTAATCTGTGTTTTTATATCTGCCTTGAGTTTAGCTTTCATTCATTTAAAACATTATTAGCATTAAGACCACCACATTAGAAAAATTTAAAAAGTCTATACTTTTTCTAAATGGATATACTGTATATACCTCTAATAGACAAACAAAAAAGAATAAATATCTTTCTCATCGCATGTTGCAATAAACAGGCACAGCCAATGTAAGAGATTCTTAGAGTATGCTTTGCGTTTCCATTTTCACACAATCATTTTTACAATAATCACACGCAGGGTGACATTTTGGCATCAGTTTGTTCCAAATTAATTGAAGCCCGAGTTTACCTCTTAATATGATTCGGGTAAATCGATTCAGACTTATCCTGGGTGGCTGATTGATTCCTGCTTTCTTTATTTCTGCAGTTCAATCCCTTTACTGAGAGGACATCTTGTTTCTGTAAGAGACAAAGGTGATAAGGGTTAAGTGTATCTGTGTATATAGAAATATGTTGCGAAAAAAAAAAGAAAGATTTATATCAATGTATGAAAAAAATATTTCTATAAATGGAACTTGGAAAAATACATTTTGGTTAGCAGCATTGGATCCATTAGATGCTTTGTCAACTGCAAAGATGGAGCAAAAAAAAGAAAAATAGTGGGTACCACCACTGACCTTTTTCTGAAAATGCCTAGTTGTGCATATACAGCCTTTCTGTAAGGTATGTATCAAAGATGAAAAGCATACAGACCTCAGAGAGTACAGTACTGACACAACATCCAATCCATTATTTAGTATAAAAATACCTACAATTATTGTGATTTTAAAGGTACCCAAAAATTACTACATGTTGAAAAAGGTACATTTTTATTATGTTATTTTAGATTTTTTATTATATTATTTTTATTATATTATATTAAACATAATAAAACAAATGCTACACCCATTCTCCTATCACCATGTTGTAGATATTGCCTTTATTTATATTTGCAAACAGTATAAAAATCACAAATACTGAACGTAATGTTAATACTGGTTGTACATCAGTGGTGGGAGACTGAATAAGTGGCAGAGGGTGTATTTATAAAAAATTTGCAGCGCTCTTTGCCCTGTAAAATTGCATGTGCATTTGCTCTGTTCGAATGGGGTAAAATGAAATGTTGTTAGGGTATTTTTCTTTCCAAGTCAAATGTTAATTCATACAGAATAGAATGCATCAGAAAAATACCCTATTATGGCCACTAGATGTAGCTGACAATCATAGGAAATACATACTAATTTTCTATAATTGTTAGCAGTATCTAATTTCAATGACGCTCTTTCCATAGGATTATGGGGGAGAGTTACTACAATTGATGCACACATAATGTGGTGTAACTGTGTATAGTAACCAATCAGCTTCGAACTTCAGCTTGTTCAATTAAACTTTGATGATAAAACCTAGAAACAGATTGATTACTATGCACTATGGATTAGATGTTGGTGTTTTTGTAAATCTCCCCTTATATGTGCATTTAACATATTTTATGCATGTTATATGTGAAGACGTCCAAAAGATCTGGGACTACTGCTGGGTGCCACCATCTTGGATGTCATTTCGGCAGCACTAGCATTCTCAGACCTGACACTTAAGTGACAAACTATAGTATTCCCCTTCTGACCCTAGCAGCTACCTAAATGGTTATGTAAAGAGATAGGGGGTGGAGGAGCTGGGCCAACACAGACAGTAATTAGACACTCCTAGCAAAGGAGATGTCTATGACATGGCAGGAGGAAACTGTGTCTGTGTTAGGGAGTTGGTTCTTTCTGAAGGAGCTACCACAACAAGGGTCAGGTACTTAGAACGCTCTGTTTCTACAAGACGAGATGCTGCATTGTTTCAGTTCTCACCACAAAGTGTATAGAAGAAAACAATGTAAATGCCTGTCTTGGTTTGTATCCTGGACCCAATTTTGAGTTCAATGACTTATCCCCAGATCAGGTGCCCCCATGTCCCGTAGCATGGACACACCTCCATTGGTCAAAGAAGGGTTCTTTAAAAGAGAGGGCCAGGAATCCTGCCAGTTACCCAAAACTGTAATTGATAGGATTTCATCTAATTTAAAACTATTAAGTAAGGAATCCCTTCGAAGGCCAGGATTGATCGTACTACCTACTGGGATTACAGTCTACATGTAGCTTCTGTAAGCAAGTGTCACCAGATCATGGGACCAAAGATTGGCCATACTGGATGCCGCCTTTGAGGTGTCTCCTTGTATATCTTTAGATATGCTGCAGTAAACTTTACACATACTGACAATAAATTTAGAAGTTGTAAAGACAATGTGAGAGGGTTTACGTCTACTTTAGATAAGTCATTGATGCCCTCCAGAAGGAAGTGACAAAACACACAAAAATGCAGCGATGAGGGAAGGGTGAATACGAAGATTGCAAACAGGATTCATGGCAAAAAGTACCTGACTACTCCCATATTTTAAGGGGTTCTCCTATCATTCATAAACCCCTTTAGCCAATTAAAAAGAGGCAACCATGAAAAGGATGCCCCTATAGATTAGTAGTGTCTGGGATTATCACAGTCCCATAGGTCAATGTTTTCTTTGACCCATTTATTACAGGGAAGTTCTGCTTTAACACCTCCTTCCCCTTTCTTTCCCATTTTTGGAGCTTTTTCTTTTTTTGGGGGGAGCGGGAACCTAGTTTTAGCAGGTACCCGCTACCACTTCCGCTTCGAGCGCCTTAGCAATCGGAGCGACCCTAGGCTGCTTAGTGTGCCACTCAAGCTCACTGAGATGGGGTGTAGATCCCAAACATCCGCCGCTGGGAAGGCCAGCACGGGAGGGAGATTGTCCCAGTTCCTGCAATCCCTGGAGGTAAAGATAGGACTCCCTGAAGTTCTCCCCCCTCCTCTGTCTGCCCGCAACCTTCTGGACACGTTACAGGCCCCAGAAGACCGCGGGACCATTCACAAAGTGTAGCACATGCGCAGTGGGAAGCCAGCTGCAAAGCCGCAAAGAGTCACAGCCGGTTTCCTTTAGTAAACATGCTGGTGCCAGGGACCCGACAGCACTCGATCCCTGGACAGGTAAGTGTCCTTTTATTAAAAGTCAGCAGTTACAGTATTTGTAGCTGCTGTCTTTTATTTTTTTTTTTTTTTAAAGATTGAAGAACTGCTTTCATTGTTTGGTTTTATTTGCTGAGTTTGGCTTCCCAGATGAAGAACGTACTGAGCTCATCAAGCCAATTAGAACAAGTTTATAGCAAATTAATGAGGGTTTTATGTCCAGTCAATGTGAGCATTAACAGAAAAGATGCTTGGACACTTGTCTGTACACTGCCAACAACAGACTTATATTATTTTGTATTTTGAGATAAAAGACAAAAAAGCATTATACAGCCAAAACAAATAATTCTGTGCAAGCTTATTACAGCCACATCCAAATCATACTGCTTTCTGCCTTTCACTGGCAGTTTGCTGCATTCATAATTATCAGTATTAAAACAAATATGAGACCGCCATCAGTGCTCCCTGAAAATGCTAGTCACCTGGCTGTCTCTGGCTTTAATCATTTTTATCACTAACCTGGAATAAGCATGCAGTGATGGAGTAAAGTCTCCTGATCTGAGTACTGAAAATACTGGATCAGTATGAGAGTAGAGTAACCAGCATTTGTGGACGGAGAACAAGTGGTTTGTTGATTGGAGAGCTCTAGCTCTGACACAGCAGAAGGCATGCCAGATCTCTGCAGAGAGATCATGGCTTCCACACAGAAACAATGGCCCTTCTTTGAAGAATACTGGAAAGGGACAGGCTTTTCTACTCAGATGCTGTGGCTGCTGTCTAAATCCTAAAGTGTACCTTTGCAAAGAATTTTGACACTTAGGGTGTTGGCATTGACTGTAAATGGCACTCCAACGCACCTTCAAAACACAGTGGTTGATTTACTAAAACTGGAGCATGCAAAATCTGCTGCAATCCACAGAAACCAATCAACTTCCAGGTTTTATCGTCAAAACTTAATTGAACAAGTTAAAGTTAGAAGATGATTGGCTACCATGCACAGCTGCACAACAGATTCTGAGTGCTCCAGTTTTAGTAAATCTTCCCCAATGTCCCATGCATTGCACTGCACTGTGAAAAAATGTAGCCCGCCCTAGATTCTTTTTTGTTGATGTGTGTTTTAGTCCATATATTTCGAATAGGCTGTTTAGCGCAGAATGCTGCAACAAGTGCCAACGCATTACAATGGTGCCTTGCAGTGCGCTGGGTTCTAGTGCGAATGGGTGCCAAAGTATTTCCATATTCTTAACAAGCAGATAAAGAGCTTTAAAACAAGTAACCTCACTAAAAATCAAAAATTATTTTTATAGGGCGCACAGGGCTAGTATAGTCTAGATAATGTCTCTATATGAGGCAGTCCCAAATGAGCATGAGGATGCTGGTGGAAGTGATAGAGGTGATGGAATGGTACTCTTCAACACAAAGGGCTGCAGCTTAATAAGACTGAAGCAGGGTCTATAGAAACACAAGAAAACAAACAAAGGCGCCTCTAAGTGTAGAAGAAAGACAAGTTTAATGCCCCAACTGGGTTCTAAAAGCACTTACAGGATGGATGGTGTAATCAGCCACTTCGTAAATGGAGCTGCATTGGAAAGGGTCACAGTGGGAGGAAGCATGCAGAGCGGATGGATGTAATGCAAAGCAGCGGCAGTGTGGAGCAGAGGAAGCCGCTGTGTGGCCGGCGTCGTCAGCACGAAGAGACGGCGTAACCGGAAGTGATGTCATCCACTGGAGCGGTTCCTTAACCAGCCTGGACCGCAAACAAACAGCCGAAGGGAGGAAGTGTCGTCATCAATAAGGGACGCGTTTCGGAACGGTCATACGTTCCTTTATCAACCAATGACTATAATGATGGCTATGCCTGGTATATATATACACACAAAATAATAGTGGGTTGGCCGGGGGCGGGGGCAACAATCAAATTTTGATAATAACATGATATAAAACGTCTAAATACATTTAAATACATAGAAACACAGGTAACAGCATTTATAAAAAGGGGGCAATGAAAAAATATATATATATATATATATATATGTATGGGATGTTTGGAAGAAAAACGAAAATAAAAACGAAAATAAAAACTGAAACTGAAATGGTGGAGAATTAAAAGGGGAGAGTATATAATGTATTCTATCAATAGGGTGTCTGGAATAGACAAACACGCAGCCTTACATGTACAACGGCATGGTTAAAATAAATACATAGGAGCAAAGAGGCAAATATAAATAGCAGAATAAAAAATGAAATTGGGACATTTGTGTCACCAATGCTATCGAAATGTGGTAATATTGGACTACCGCAAGTACTGTAGTAAAAGAAGGGACTGGATAATAATTACAAAAGAAGGAAATATATTATCATAAAATTGCGCTGACTTCAAAATCCTCGTTTAACCCTCCAGGGGCTAAAACATTTAATAAAAATATCCAATACATTTCCCTGTGACATAGTCGTCGGTAGCGTTCAGCTGGGGGAAGATCTTTTGGCATTGCCTCAATGACCCATACTTTGAGGCCATTGGTAGACTTATCGTGGGCGTGGAGGTAGTGTCTGGGGACACTATGATTATCTAATCCGCCTTCAATAAACCGGCGATGTTCGCCAAAACGTTTACGTAGTGGCCGAATGGTACGTCCTACATAAAATAAGCCACAGGGACATGTGAGGCAATATATAACGTGGTCAGAGGAGCATGTATGGAAGCCCTTGATTGGGTATGTTTTGCCTTTAACCTGAAAGTCTTTCTGGCCGTGTACCACAAAGCTACAAGTCTTACAGAGAGGCTTACGGCACTGGTACATCCCAGAGATGGCTAGGAATGTGGGCATGTGGTGGCCAGGAGGCAAAGGTCTGGCCTTAAGTTTGCTGGTCGCTACCCTGCTTTTGATGTTAGGTGCCTTTCTATAGGCAAATTGAGGTCTATTGGGCAGGGTGGAAAGAAGGTGTTCATCTTGTAATAGCAGAGGCCAGTGTCTTTTTACAATATTCTCCATTTGCTTATGTTGAGTATGAAATTGAGTGATGAATCGTAAATTACTCTTCTGGAGGCGTGGGCGAGTGTTCTCAGTAAACGGTGTACTCTTATATTTTTGATAAGCTGCATCTACAAGATCAACAGGAAAACCCTTTTCGAGAAATTTTTCTTTCAAAGTAGAACCTTCGATATCATAGTCAGTGTTTAGGGTGCAATTCTTTTTTAGCCTACAGAACTGACTTTTGGGTACATTGTTTAGCCACAGGGGGTGGTGACAGCTATTGTAATGGAGGAAAGAATTCCCAGCTGTTGGCTTGATGTAGTTTCTAGCATGTATCTCCTTGCCTCTCCAAAAAAGTTCGAGGTCCAAAAAGGCTAGTTTGTATTGGTCGATGACAGAGGTGAAAGTCAGGCCCATGCTGTAGGTGTTACAATATCTGACGAAGTCAGAAAAGACTGATGCATTGCCATCCCATATGATAATCACGTCATCTATATACCGGCCATAAAAAACAATGCGGGAGAAAAATGGATTGTTGTTCCATATATTTTGATGCTCCCAGTGCCCCATGGTAAGGTTCGCATATGAGGGTGCAAAATGAGCCCCCATAGCTGTACCCCGTATCTGCAGAAAAAAATCATCCTCAAATTTAAAATAATTGTGTGTAAGGCAGAAGGAAGTCGCTTCGACAATGAAGGAAGCTTGTCTCGGATTAAGCATGGGGTCTTGGCAGAGAAAGAACTGTAGGGCATTGAGGCCCACTTCATGGGGTATGGATGTATATAGAGACTGGACGTCCAGAGAGGCCCAATGGTAATTGTGGTCCCAAGAGTACGTTGTTAAGATCTCTAACAGATGGACACCATCTCTAATGTGCGACTGAAGGGATTGGGCTAGTGGCTGGAGGAATTGGTCTATATATTGTGAGAGTCCGCTGCTGATGCTGTCCATTGACGCCACAATAGGTCGCCCGGGTGGTGTTTTTGAATCTTTGTGCACCTTGGGCAGATGGTAAAAATAGGGTGTAAAGTGTACTTCTTTAATCAAAAAAGAAGCTTCTTGTTGGGTAATGATATTGTCGTTTAGTGCTGTCTTAACAAGGGAGGAAGCTTCAATGGTAAATGAGGGTAGAGGATCTTTGTTGAGTCTGGTGTATGTGTTGTTGTCAGATAGCAATCGAATGGCTTCAGAGACATAGTCAACTCTGTTTTGTATCAATAAAAAAGCCATCTCTAATCTCACTCACCGTGAACAAAGAGCCCTTGACACACTTACCAACAATCTGGATTTGGTTATCAAAAGTGCTGACAAAGGGGGAGGTATAGTGATACAAAACAGAGTTGACTATGTCTCTGAAGCCATTCGATTGCTATCTGACAACAACACATACACCAGACTCAACAAAGATCCTCTACCCTCATTTACCATTGAAGCTTCCTCCCTTGTTAAGACAGCACTAAACGACAATATCATTACCCAACAAGAAGCTTCTTTTTTGATTAAAGAAGTACACTTTACACCCTATTTTTACCATCTGCCCAAGGTGCACAAAGATTCAAAAACACCACCCGCGCGACCTATTGTGGCGTCAATGGACAGCATCAGCAGCGGACTCTCACAATATATAGACCAATTCCTCCAGCCACTAGCCCAATCCCTTCAGTCGCACATTAGAGATGGTGTCCATCTGTTAGAGATCTTAACAACGTACTCTTGGGACCACAATTACCATTGGGCCTCTCTGGACGTCCAGTCTCTATATACATCCATACCCCATGAAGTGGGCCTCAATGCCCTACAGTTCTTTCTCTGCCAAGACCCCATGCTTAATCCGAGACAAGCTTCCTTCATTGTCGAAGCGACTTCCTTCTGCCTTACACACAATTATTTTAAATTTGAGGATGATTTTTTTCTGCAGATACGGGGTACAGCTATGGGGGCTCATTTTGCACCCTCATATGCGAACCTTACCATGGGGCACTGGGAGCATCAATATATATGGAACAACAATCCATTTTTCTCCCGCATTGTTTTTTATGGCCGGTATATAGATGACGTGATTATCATATGGGATGGCAATGCATCAGTCTTTTCTGACTTCATCAGATATTGTAACACCAACAGCATGGGCCTGACTTTCACCTCTGTCATCGACCAATACAAACTAGCCTTTTTGGACCTCGAACTTTTTTGGAGAGGCAAGGAGATACATGCTAGAAACTACATCAAGCCAACAGCTGGGAATTCTTTCCTCCATTACAATAGCTGTCACCACCCCCTGTGGCTAAACAATGTACCCAAAAGTCAGTTCTGTAGGCTAAAAAAGAATTGCACCCTAAACACTGACTATGATATCGAAGGTTCTACTTTGAAAGAAAAATTTCTCGAAAAGGGTTTTCCTGTTGATCTTGTAGATGCAGCTTATCAAAAATATAAGAGTACACCGTTTACTGAGAACACTCGCCCACGCCTCCAGAAGAGTAATTTACGATTCATCACTCAATTTCATACTCAACATAAGCAAATGGAGAATATTGTAAAAAGACACTGGCCTCTGCTATTACAAGATGAACACCTTCTTTCCACCCTGCCCAATAGACCTCAATTTGCCTATAGAAAGGCACCTAACATCAAAAGCAGGGTAGCGACCAGCAAACTTAAGGCCAGACCTTTGCCTCCTGGCCACCACATGCCCACATTCCTAGCCATCTCTGGGATGTACCAGTGCCGTAAGCCTCTCTGTAAGACTTGTAGCTTTGTGGTACACGGCCAGAAAGACTTTCAGGTTAAAGGCAAAACATACCCAATCAAGGGCTTCCATACATGCTCCTCTGACCACGTTATATATTGCCTCACATGTCCCTGTGGCTTATTTTATGTAGGACGTACCATTCGGCCACTACGTAAACGTTTTGGCGAACATCGCCGGTTTATTGAAGGCGGATTAGATAATCATAGTGTCCCCAGACACTACCTCCACGCCCACGATAAGTCTACCAATGGCCTCAAAGTATGGGTCATTGAGGCAATGCCAAAAGATCTTCCCCCAGCTGAACGCTACCGACGACTATGTCACAGGGAAATGTATTGGATATTTTTATTAAATGTTTTAGCCCCTGGAGGGTTAAACGAGGATTTTGAAGTCAGCGCAATTTTATGATAATATATTTCCTTCTTTTGTAATTATTATCCAGTCCCTTCTTTTACTACAGTACTTGCGGTAGTCCAATATTACCACATTTCGATAGCATTGGTGACACAAATGTCCCAATTTCATTTTTTATTCTGCTATTTATATTTGCCTCTTTGCTCCTATGTATTTATTTTAACCATGCCGTTGTACATGTAAGGCTGCGTGTTTGTCTATTCCAGACACCCTATTGATAGAATACATTATATATTCTCCCCTTTTAATTCTCCACCATTTCAGTTTCAGTTTTTATTTTCGTTTTTATTTTCGTTTTTCTTCCAAACATCCCATACATATATATATATATTTTTTTTTTCATTGCCCCCTTTTTAAAATGCTGTTACCTGTGTTTCTATGTATTTAAATGTATTTAGACGTTTTATATCATGTTATTATCAAAATTTGATTGTTGCCCCCGCCCCCGGCCAACCCACTATTATTTTGTGTGTATATATATACCAGGCATAGCCATCATTATAGTCATTGGTTGATAAAGGAACGTATGACCGTTCCGAAACGCGTCCCTTATTGATGACGACACTTCCTCCCTTCGGCTGTTTGTTTGCGGTCCAGGCTGGTTAAGGAACCGCTCCAGTGGATGACATCACTTCCGGTTACGCCGTCTCTTCGTGCTGACGACGCCGGCCACACAGCGGCTTCCTCTGCTCCACACTGCCGCTGCTTTGCATTACATCCATCCGCTCTGCATGCTTCCTCCCACTGTGACCCTTTCCAATGCAGCTCCATTTACGAAGTGCCTGATTACACCATCCATCCTGTAAGTGCTTTTAGAACCCAGTTGGGGCATTAAACTTGTCTTTCTTCTACACTTAGAGGCGCCTTTGTTTGTTTTCTTAAGTAACCTCACTAGCTGCTCGTACTATAAAGTAATTCATTTGTAAAGATCTTTGAAGGTTACAACATGGAAGTATTTTCTTTACACAGATTTCCTCTAACTTCTTGTTATGTCTCCGAGATGAAATAAAGGAACAATCTCCCCAACAGGATACAAAGGCAGCAAGAAAAAATAAATTTTACAGGGGTTTACCCTTTTCCCTACTTTATCTATAACTTTAAAAAAAAATTGGGCTTTAAATATACCTCAAAGAGGAATTCCATGCATGGTATATTTTGGTCTAGCTTGGATCACTGTAATTATATTATATATATATATATATACCATACATGCATGATGCCCCTGGAAGCTGTAAATCCCTGAAATAGACACTGCTACTCCTGTGATCTCCACTTGCTTCCGAGTCATGTCCTAAGTGGCTGCAGGACCAATGTAGCTATGTAAAAATATACCAATACCATGCCTGAAATTCATCTTTAAAGTAACACTAAATGTGGATGTGTATGGATTATTGATGGAGAATTAAGGATTTCATTTAGTATCACTTTAGCTCACCAGCATGAATCAATAGAAATTTCAGTTTTGGGCGCAATGGCTAATTTAAATAAAGCAGCCTGCATCACATCACTTTTTTTTCAAGTAATTCAGCTTTTCTCTCTCCTCTGTCTTTAAATCTCACCATCAGGCATGAGCGTGGCGGCGGTGGCTGCGGCTGACATGTGCCCCCTTTGTGCACTATTCATATGAGACTCTTAAACAATGAATTTAACACAGCAGAATAGGGAGAAGGAAAATGGAATGAAGGTTACAAGGGTAAATTAATATAAGAGGAAGCAGCCTGTCTCATCACATGTAACAAAACATGCTTTATCAGTGAAGCATACCTTCCTACAATACATCTATGTCTCCTCTGAATATCTATGATTTACAGCTCATAGTGAAGCCTGAGCTAGACCTCTATTTCTATGCTAAACAAGTTAGAGGCGCAAACACGAGCGTTGAAGGGTTGGCTTGTATAAAAGAGCTGCTAATAGAATTCTGGTCTAAACAAAAACCCGCTTCTAATGGCAGAGCTATTTATATACAATATATTTATATATATATATATATATAGAGAGAGAGAGAGAGAGAGAGAGAGAGAGAGAGAGAGAGAGAGAGAGCGAGAGAGAGAGAGAGAGAGAGAGAGAGAGAGAGAGATAGATCTATATATATATAGATATATATTACTGTGCAAAAGTTTTATAGAAGTGTTATTTTTATCAAATAACTAAATGGAAAGTAAGTGAACAGAAGAGAAATCCAAATCAAATCACTATTTGATATGACCATCCTTTGCCTTCAAAACATCATCAATTCTTTTAGGTACACACAGTTTTTGAAGGAACTCAACAGGTAGGTAGTTCCAAACATCTTGGAGAACCAACCACAGGTCTTCTGTAGATGTAGGCTGCCTCAAATCCTTCTGTCTCTTCATGTAATCCCAGACAGACTCCATGATGTTGAGATCAGAGCTCTGCAGGGTCCAAACCAGTGGCCCCTCCATCCATGCGTCCAGCCCCCTGAACTACATAGATTTCAGGGGGGGGTTGAAGCAAGTGATTAGAGCCAGAGGCTCTATTGGGCTTCAATAAAGGGTGGGCTCGGGGCACAAACCACTGCACCCTGATCCCACCCAGTTGTGTGACAAAAGCAAATGAATATTCGCTATTATTACACTGATTATTCTCCCAGCCAATTTAGAAGCAGGTCGTGAAGTGTATTTTTTCCCCCAAAAATTGCATATGAAAGACCGCTGGGCAAACACAGTGTGACATAAAATATTGCAGCAATTGCCATTTTATTCCTTAGGGTCTCTGCTAAAATATATATAATGTTTGGGGGTTCCAAGTAATTTTGTAGCAAAAAATATTGATTTTAACTTAAGAAAGAAGTGTCAGAAAAAGATTTAGGCTCCTTTCACACTCGTGCGACTACAAAGGCGCGCAATTTTACGGCTGCAGTTTTGTGCGATTTTTAACTGCGATTTTGCGTGATTTTGCCGCGATTTGGGAGCAGTACTACGTTGTACGACTTTGCCACAACTTTGGCATTAACCATTCTCAGCTTGTGCTTACAAAGTCGTACTGAAATCCTGTCTATATTATTCGAGTACGATTTGCATGCTAATTGAGGGTTTAACATTAAGGTCTATGGACATCAACTCGCATGGAAGTTTGACCAAAGTAGTGCAGGGACTACTTTGAAGTCGGCACGACTTAAAGTCGTACCAATATGAATGGTAGTCATTGAAAATCATGGAGAATGACTTGTCATGAGATTTTGCAGTACAAAATCGTGGGACAAGTTGTATAAGTGTGAAAGGGGACTTAGACTTTAAGTGGTTAAACTTGTTGAAAACTTGGCAGACTGCCCGGATTTTTTCTTTGCAAACAGAAGTGTATCCCTTTGATCTAAGAAGGAAGAGTTAGTTACTATGTTTCATATTAAAAACTTGGCAGACTGCCCATATGTTTTCTTTTGACAGCTGAGTGAGCAGATAAGTCTCTCCACTTGTTATATGAAAGAATCGGCAAACTCTGCAACAGAGATCGTCAGGGGGGGTTGAATCGAGATCGCGATTTTTTAACGATTAATTGTGCAGCTCTATTGTACATGTATATAATCTATGAGGTGCTAAAGTGGTGTGACTACATGTTAACACTACACATTCTGGATTAACCCTCTGCACCCTGCTATATACCCTTTCTAGCAATCTTTGCAATGAAAAACAGGGATTTTTAGTTTACACATATTTCAATACATGTTTAAGCTGGCCAACTGTGTCAAAGTAATCCCTCTGTTGTAGTGTTAACATGTGGTCACACCCCTTTAGCACCTGATAGATTATATACATTATATTAGGCCAGCTTAAACATATATTGCAATATGAGTAACCCAAAAATCCCTATTTTTTATTGCAAGGTTTGCTCGAAAGGGTATAGCAGTGTGCAGAAGGTTCATCCAGAATTTGTAGAGTTAACATGTGGTCAGACCCTTTTTGCACCTGCATCTACTGCATGTGGTAAGGGACAGATGAGTGGCCTTGTATGCAGACAAAAAAAAAATTTGGTCTATGTAGATGTGGGTTTCGGCACATTTTTTTAGATTAATCTGGTTGTTGGTTGAACAAGAAACAGAAAAAAAAAGAATCATGTATGGCCAGCCTTGGCTTTTCATTGATTTGTACAGCAGCTGAACAAAAGCTGGCCATACCTGCTAAAGAAATCTGATCTGGTCAGTATACAGAATGAATGGCAGTGTGATTGAGCCCTAAGTGGGACCTTAGTGGTGGCACATGCCTGGCTGTGCATTGTTATAGGGCTGTTTATAGACAGAATTACAGATCATCTGGGATGTTAAGCAGCTCCTCTATATACTGTACGTAGTTCATCTGGGTATTTAGTTGCTTCCCAGGAGCTCAACTTTACCTATATACATCCACTATACCCAATAAGGAATAGAAAAGCATCCTTCGCCATTTAAATTCCCCAATAAACTCATTTCTTCTACATTATGCAGAATTCGCCAAGGTAGCACGATGCTGTCACTTTGCTTGTAAATGCAACAACAGCTTGGCAACCACTGCAAAAAAGCATACTGGGGATAGCTGGAGTCGCAGAGAAATCATAAAAGCCAGTATGTGATTAAAATTGCAAACATCCAGCCAAATCTATATATTTAAAAATCCGACCGCGAATCCATAGCAAATAAAATAAACAATCAATATATAAACCCGTGTACGTGTCCCTAACTAACAGCAGCCATAACCTAAAGACTAACACAATGCAAAATTTATATACCACAGAGACAGCGCATATCATGTATACATAAATGATGAGTCTGATACAACACTTCAAAACCTCAGCACTCAGGGATTATTAGGAAAGTCGTGGTACGCCTCACATACTGAAGGCCACAAGGACAAGTCACAAAACGCATTTTAGGAGAAGGTAACGTACTGTGCCATTACCTTTGCATGATACCATGCATCCTTACAGTTATGGTGGTGCCACAGTTAGATATTCATGCAGAACCTAAACAGTAGACATGTGCATTTCGTTTCATTCCGAATCGAAATTCGGACGAATTTTTCATTATTTGGAAATTTGTATACATCCGAATTTCCGAATTACAAAAGAAACTAATTTAAACGAATCCAAAAAAATGATTCAAATCGAAAAAAAGCTAACAAAATTCGAATCAAATTTGAAAACAAATTCCAATCGAATTTGAAAACAAATTTGAAAAAATAGAAATCGTTTTTCTAAAAAATACAATAAAATAGAATATAAAACAATAAAGCAATAGAGTAAAAAAAAAAAGAATAGTAAAGAATAGTATAGAATTTAATAGAATGTAATAAAATAGAACATGACCATCTTCCGAAATTCGGATTCTGAATAGTTTAATTTGAATTCAAGAATAGATTGGAATATAATTCAATACAATGGAAACTAAAATAGAAAAGAATAGAACAACAATAGAACATAATAAAATATAACATATATTATATTTTATTCTATTCTGTTCTATTGTTTTTCTTTTCTCTTCTTTTCTATTCTATTCTAATCTTTTCTATTTGAATTTGAATTCATTTCATACAAAATTTTAATTTCTTATAGAATGAAATCAAACTTAAATAGAAAAGATTAGAATAGAATAGATTAGTTTTGAATTCGAAAAAATTTTGACCGAATTCGAAAAAAGTCGAAAAAAATCTACAGGATTACAAAAAACTATCAAATTCGAAAAAATTCTACCGCATTCGAAAAATTTTGACCAAATTTGAAAAAGTAAACTATATATAACCATTTTCCAAAATTCGAATTTCGTATAGAATGAAATCGAATTAGAATAGAAAAGATTAGAACAGAATAGAAAAGAATAAACTAGAAAAACAATAGAACAGAATAGAATAAAATATAATATATATTATATTTTATTCTATTTTGTTCTATTGTTTTTCTAGTCTATTCCTTTATATTATTTTCTATTCAAATCTTTTCTATTCAAATTCAAATTAATTCTATACAAAATTCGAACTTCTGAACCCATCTTCCGAAATTCGAATTTCGTATAGAATGAATTCGAATAGAAAAGATTACAATAGATTAGAAAAGAAAATAATAGAAAAGAATAGCATAGAAAAACAATAGAACTGACTAAAAAAAATATTACCGTATATACTCGAGTATAAGTCGAATTTTTCAGCACCTTTTTTTGTGCTGAAAGTGCCCCCGTCGACTTATACTCGAGTCAAGCACTTTTCTGCAGCAAAAAATTTCATTTTCCGAACCGACTTTGGGGCCCCGTATCTCAGGGCCACTTAGTGCTAGAAACCCCAAATTTGGTGTGCAAACCCAGTGGACCTGATTCCACAACATATCCAAAGCTGGAGTTCCTAGCACTAAGTGGCCCTGAGATACAGGGCCCCAAAATCGGTTTGGAAAATGTCGTTCTCTGCTGCAGAAAAGTGCTTGACATTTTCTGAACCGAATTTGGAGCCCCATATCTCAGGGTCACTTAGTGCTAGGAACCCCAAATTTGGTGTGAGAATCCAGTGGATCTGGTACCATACAATATCCAAAGCTGGAGTTCCTAGCTCCAAGTGGCCCCGAGATATGGGGCCCCAAAATAGGTTCAGAAAATGTTATTCTCTGCTGCAGAAAAGTGCTTGACATTTTCTGAACCGATTTTTGGGGTCCTGTATCTCGGGGCCACTTGGATCTAAAAATCCCAGCTTTGGATATTTTATTGTACTAGTTCCACCGGGTTTGCACACCAAATTTGGGGTTCCTAGCACTAAGTGGCCCCGAGATACGGGGCCCCAAAGTTGGTCAACTGTGTCCATCTGTAGCAATGTCATTTCGGGACACTTTGGGTTCAGAGACCCCAAATTTTGGCTGCAGTTAGGGGGCATCTAGGAACCCTTAACTACCGAGTGTGAAGTTCGGGGGACCTATGGCTGCAAATAGGCACAGTGAGGCATGCAAATGGGCACAGTGAGGCTGCAAATGGGCATTGTTGACCCTCTTTTCCACTTACAGTAGCTGTGCATTTCTCACCCTCGTCTTATACTCGGGTCAATAAGTTTTTCCCATTTTTTTGTGGTAAATTAGGGCCTCGACTTATACTCGGAACGACTTATACTCGAATATATACGGTATATATAAATCATTTTTTTTTATTCTGTTCTATTGTTTTTCTATGCTATTATTTTCTATTCTATTCTAACCTTTTCTATTCAAACTCGATTTCATTCTATACGAAATTCGAATTTCAGAAGATGTTATACATATATATAGATATATCTGTATATATATCTATATCTATATAGATATAGATATAATTTTTATTTATATATAAATATAAATTATATATAAATTTATTTATATTTATATAAATCATTTTTTTTTGTTCTGTACTATTGTTTTTCTATACTATTCTTTTCTAGTATTTTCGATTCTAATCTTTTCTATTCAAATTCGATTTCATTCTATAAGAATTTCGAATTTCGGAAAATGGTTATATATAGTTTACTTTTTCAAATTTGAATGCGGTAGAATTATTTTTCGAATTTGATCGTTTTCTCGAATGCGGTAGATTTTTTTTCGAATGCGGTAGCACATTCGGAAAAAAACACATTTTGGAATTCTAAAGTACCTCCTTCATCAGAGTTTACATTTTTAATTTTATAACTAAAACCGAGCATTTCCCTATTTTTGTTTTAGTGTTCCTAACTAGTGTGTGTTAATTATTATTTAATTCCTTAATACTGACCGTTTTTGGTTTTAGAAATCCAGCCCTGTGAACATCCAACGGGTTCCCCTCGGCTGCTTCTGCTTGCTGCACCCACACCACAGATATAGGTGCACCTCACTCCCTCATCATGCTGGAGCCCTATGATGCCTTGAACTGCCTATGGATTCCAAACTGTAAATGCTGGCAGGCTGACCTTAGCTTGAAGACTACATGGAGTGTTCATCATAGGATGGCAACCCTGCTCCTGCTTAGGGAGCTGCTCAGGAAGCATTGTTGCCCTCAGACTGGAAATCTGCAAAATGGCAGGATCACCAGATAAAAAGAAAGAAAACTTAAAATAAGATGCAAACAATGAGGTCACTGCAAGCAACAGATAGTAAGCTACTATTTAATTAATTTCTAATTTTAGGTTTAGTTACACTTTAACTGTGAATATTGTTTACAACTAATTTGTTAACCGTAACTTGCCATTTTAGGTTTTTATGCATTTATACTTTTCCCAGCCTGGAATACAAGAACATTCATGTATGGGTATCTAGAAGTGAAACATACACAAACACACTTTCAAGAATCCACTTGACTGCCAATATCAATTTGGCAAAGCAGTAATTTTAGATAAATACAGTTAATGAGATGTATGCTACTGAGTGTACATTAACTACTGAGAACCGTTAATTATAATTGATGGTGCACCAAGAGCTTATGATTTCATCAGCAACGTTGGGGAAAAAAATTGCAATAACCATTCATCAAACTTGGTGCGCTTTGCATGTTCTTGGCCCCCAGTCTTGTCAGCGCTTGAGTGTTTATAGGCAAAAAAGTATTGGTGTGAAGCCTATATTTAAAACATGATGTTGGATAAAAAAAAAAGTGTTTGATTTTCTTATCAGACAAGCTGAATATTCTTGTGGCCTACTTGAGGATAAAAGTATGAGTATTGATTGAAGCAATTAATGAGAGAGCCACAGAAGACACAGTAACAGGATTCTCAGCCAAGCTGCTCTGGATGGTATTGTGTAATAGAATCTCCATGTAGAGGAGTTTAGCGGGAATTCGATTATGTCCCGCTTTGATAACTGGTTGCCTTGGTTACTTGTTGGAGAGCTGACATTCCACGTGTATCCTGAAGAACCATGTTATACAGGCAATGATATGAATTCTTATCAGCACTGTACCTGCCAGGTAGAGGAATCCATCTTCATCGGCTGTCCATGTGATCCAAAACAGGGGTACATTTGCCATTGTGGCACAGTGTCTAGGGAAGCTACCTAAGAAATACATTTATTACTTGTGTCTACTTATTATTTTTCCTTTTCCTGGTTACATATGGACACCTGTGATGAGAGCTGACCATAGACCCCAGATGGATGGGTGGGCACCATTCATATTTTTAAGCAATAATGGAGAGTAGACAGACACATTTATTACATGCCTATAAAACCATCAGCAGAGAGTACACGTTTTGCTTGGTGTTATGTGGTAGTACCTTGATGACTTCTATTGATCCATGTAAGGATGCTAGCTGCTATTCTAGTATTGGGTTTAACCTGTTTTCTGCTACTTTGCCCGATTATTCAACATTTTTCTTGGATTTCCTAAAGGCTTCTCAGATGTCACCAGAGAACTAGATCCTGTTACCCAGCAAAACTCCTTCTAGTGATGGTCAATGGTAAAAAAAATTGTCCCTGCATGCCTTCAAAGACTCCATGCCTCATGGGAACAAAAAGCTAACAGTCTAATGTCCAGCCCAACCTATCAGAATGTAATTGTAGCGGTGACAACAGATGCAACGAGCCTAAGACCACATTCAAAACCTCTGTGGTGTGCTACCACATGCATGTTAACCAGCATGTTAAAGAGGGGTTCCACTCAGGGGGTCCATTAAAAAAAAAAAAAAAATTAAAAGTCAGCAGCTACAAATACTGCAGCTGCTGACTTTTAATTGGACACTTACCTGCCCCTTGGTCCAGCGATGCGGGGAATCGAAGCCCCGCTCGTCCCCCCCCTGCTCGTCGGCGCCGGCATTTCAACTGTGGGCACCGGGCTGTGGCTTCACAGCCTGGCACCCACTGCGCATGTGCGAGCGGCGCAGCGCGCCATGATTAGGAGCTCAATCACCTGGGACCTGTAATGGGTCCCAGATGATTGACAGGAGGGAGCAGAGCCGAGCCCTTCCTGTGCTGAGGGGGAAGTGATGTCACCAGCCCAGGCAAAGGAAGAGGCAGACTACAAGGGACCACCTAGCAACAGGCATTTAGAGGTAAGTAAAAAAAAAAAATATCCAAATGTTTTTTTGTTTTTGTTTTTTAGAATTTTTCAGGTATTTTTGTTTTTTTGGGTGGAACTCCACTTTATAGTGAATGTGTGTTGCAGAAAGTAAAGATAGTTTTTAACCTGCTTGTTGAGGTGTACTTGTTTATTGTGGTGCACCTGACACTGCCAGTGAGACTTCAGCGGTTCTAAAAAAATATTGCCTATATATATATATATATATATATATATATATATATATATATACCGTATATACTCAAGTATAAGTCGATCCGAATATAAGTTGAGACCCTAATTTACCACGAAAACATGGGAAAAACGTATTGACCCACGTATAAGACGAGGGTAAGAAATGCAGCAGCTACTGTAAGTGGAAAAAGAGGGTCAACAATGCCCATCTGCAGCTGTATACCTCCCTGTGTCCTGTGCATGTGTCATGTGTCCTGTGTATATGTGCATGTGTCATGTGTCCTGTGTATATGTGCATGTGTCATGTGTCCTGTGTATATGTGCATGTGTCATGTGTACATGTGCATGTGTCATGTACCTGTGTCCTGTGTATATGTCCATGTGTCATGTACCTGTGTCCTGTGTATATGTGCATGTGTCATGTACCTGTGTCCTGTGTATATGTGCATGTGTCATGTGTATATGTACCTGTGTCATGTACCTGTGTCCTGTGTATATGTGCATGTGTCATGTACCTGTGTGTATGTACCTGTGTATATGTACCTGTGTCCTGTGTATGTGTGCATCCTACCTGTATCCTGTGCATCCTCCGTGTGCCGCTCTGCCCTGATCAGCGTGTGCGGCGGCCATTCACTGTTCAAAAGCCATGCCTCCTCCTCGTCCATGATAGGCAGAAAACTCCATTTCTTAGCAGTCAGCGGTAAGCCTATCACGAACATTCTCTCATCCTCATACCACGGACGAGGATGAGAGAATGTCCGTGATAGGCTGTACACTGACTGCCTATCACAGACGAGGAGGCGCGGCTTTTGAACAGTGAGAGGCTGCCGAGTGCTATGTAGCACACGCTGGCCACCGTCTGCCTGCATGACACGCTGATCATGTAGGCAGACGGCGGTGACTCCAGTTTAAGTCGAGGGGGGCACTTTCAGCCCCAAAAAAGGGGCTGAAAATTTCGACTTATACTCGAGTATATACAGTATATATATATATATATAGTTTGGTTTCATATATATTTATACACAATTTTCATACTTTTGGCTCTGTATGCCACCACAATAAAATTAAAATGAAACAATCCCAATGAATTTGAAGTGCAGACTTTTAGCTTTAATTCAAGGGGTTGAACATAAATATCAAGTACAAATTTTAGGAGCTGCAACCATTTTTATACACAGTCCCCCCCCCCCCATTTTCAGGTACTCAAATATAATTGGACAAATTAATAAAATCATACTTAAAATGTTCATTTTAAATATTTTGTAGAGAATCCTTTACTGGCAATGACTGCCTGAAGTCTGGAACCCATGGACATTACCAAAGACTGGGTTTCCTCCTTTCTGATGCTTTGCCAGGCTCTAACTACAGCTGTCCTCAGTTGTTCTTTGTTTGAGGGTCTTTCTGCCTTTAGTTTTGCCTTCAGGAATGCCTCCATGCCTCCAGCATGCTCAATTGGGTTGAGATCAGGTGACGGACTCAGCCATTGCAGAATATTCCACTTCTTTTCCTTCAAAAGCTCCTGGGTTGCTTTTGCAGTGTGTTTTGGATCATTGTCCATCTGTACTGTGAAGCACAGTCCAATCAACTTTGCTGCATTTGGCAGAATCTGGGCTTACAGTATATCTCTAAACACTGCAGAATTCATCCGACTGCTTCTGTCTTCTGTCATATCAATAAACAGCAATGACCCATGCATGCCCATGCCATCACACTGCCTCCACTATGTTCTACAGATGAAGTTGTGTGCTTTGTATCATGAGCTGTTCCAAGCCTTCTACACACTTTTTTCTTCCCGTCATTCTGGTACAGATTAATCTTAGTTTAATCTGACCAAAGAATGCTTTTCCAGAACTGGCTTTTTTAGATTTTTTTGGCAAAGTCTAATCTGGCTTTTCTATTCTTCAGGCTTATAAATGGTTTGCACCTTGTGGTATACACTCTGTATTTGCTCTCATGAAGTCTTCTACTGGTTGTAGACTTTGACAATGATACGCCAACCTCCTGGAGAGTGTCCTTCACTTGTCTGGGTGTTATGTATGGGTTTTTCTTTACCATAGAGAGGATCCTGCGATCATCCAGCACTGTTATCTTCCGTGGACATCCAGGCCTTTTTATGTTGCTGAGCTCACCAATGCGTTCTTCTTTCCTCAGAATGTACCAAACTGTTGATTTGGCCACTCATAATGTTGCTGCTATCCATCTGATGGATTTGTTTAATTTTTGAAGCCCGTTTCACTTGCATTGACAGCTCCTTTGAACACATGATGTAGGTTCACAGAAAGAGATTCCAAATGCAAATGCCACACGTAGAATTAACTCCAGACCTTTTACCTGCTTAATTGATGAAGAAATAATGAATGAGTAGCCCACACCTGGCCATGAAACAGTTTTGATTCAACTGTCCAATTACTTTTTTGGTCCCTTGAAAAAGGGGGGGTGGCTATTCTGTAATTCCTAAACCCTTCCTCCAATTTGGATGTACATACCCTCAAATTAAACCTGAGAGTATGCACTTTCCCATTATATAACTATAGCTTGAATATGTTTTGGTAAATACCTGAAAATAACTAAAATTGTGCCTGTGTCCAAATATACAGTATATCACAAAAGTGAGTACACCCCTCACATTTTTGTAAATATTTTATTATATCTTTTCATGTGACAACACTGAAGAAATGACATTTTGCTACAATGTAAAATAGTGAGTATACAGCTTGTATAACAGCTTAAATTTGCTGTCCCCTCAAAATAACTCAACACACAGCCATTAATGTCTAAACCGTTGGCACCAAAAATGAGTACACCCCTTAGTGAAAATGTCCAAATTGGGCCCAAAGTGTCAATATTTTGTGTGACCACCATTATTTTCCAGCACAGCCTTAACCATCTTGGAAAAGAAGTTCACCAAAGCTTCACAGGTTGCCACTGGAATCCTCTTTCCCTCCTCCATGATGACATCACAGAGCTGGTGGATGTTAGAGACCTTGCGTTCCTCCATCTTCCATCTGAGGATCAGCAAAAGGGGGGTCCTAGTATTAAAGTACCTGATATACAGGGTGACTCTGTAGGTACTTAAAGGTCACTTGTGCCAACGTCCCCAATACTGAGTTAGGGGCATCTTCTATTGTGGGGTAAGTTTGTCTTGGGCTGCCTTTCCTGGCAGGGTATATTATATACACATACCATTACTGATCTCAGTGCTTATATTTATAATTGATCCCCATTTTCATTTGTGTTTGCACACCAGAATTGTAGCTGATATAAGCTCTCTCCTTATCTACAACTACTTGATGTGACATATGTCTGGGAGGCCCTGGTGTCTGTTTTGCTGCCCGCCTGATTTTTGTCAGATACATTTCTACCTTGATCGCTTTCAGCGACCCACTGACCAAGTCCACCTATGTGAACAATTTTTCTTTTACACATTTAGTTGGTAAGCAATATTTTGTTTATATACCTTGCTAACCCAGTCCACTTTTTCCCCTGCCCTCCCTTCCCCCCTTTTCCCCCCTTTTTTTTCCCATCCCCCTTCCCTTTCCCTTCACCCTCTCCCTACTTCCCCCCCCCTTTCTTTCCCCCTCTTCTTTCCCCTTTTTCCCCAGCCGCGTGTCTGAGTGTCAAATTTCTTACATCATGTATTACCATTACCCTCCACCCATTTTTCACATCTTACCATTTTTTATGTCTTTCAATGGTTTTGCGGGCTCCCTCATTGTATGGGCTGTCCTAGACCACTGCCTTGTGCTGTCATTCCATTTGAGACCTCAGTCTTTTATGGGACCTCTGCCATGCCTCGCCACTAGGGGGCGCTCTTTTCTCTACCTAAGCTGTTACTCATATATATATTTTTTTTTTTCCCACAATATATTCACTGAGAATAGCTTCCAAGTATTGTAACTTTGACATATGTTTTTCCCTTTTTCTTTGTTTGTATGTAATTTTAAATAGAACCTCTGAAGAAGCGTTCCTTGTCAACGTGAAACATGTAGAGCAATTGGAGAACACACCACTCTGGAATACCAGACCTGCAGTGCTCCCCCAATTTCAACCCTCTAGGGGAAGTTTACCCTTTTCCTTTATTTGGATTATGAATCATTTATATATGAATATATAGGAATACACAGAAAACTGCAGGATAGGATCCTTAATGGTGTTATAATATGCGTTGTATGCCTAGATTCGATGTGTTTTTAACAGTGTTTTGTCTATTCCCTTTGATTTTTGTATGTTACCAATAAAATTCAAACTTTTTATATACCTTTTGTAGTCCATTACAGTTGTGCCCTTAAAGTCCCAAAAAGTTTTTTAGTTTCTTGATGCCCCTTCCATCTGAGGATGCCCCACAGATGCTCAATAGGGTTTAGGTCTGGAGACATGCCTGGCCAGTCCATCACCTTTACCCTCAGCTTCTTTAGCAAGGCAGTGGTCATCTTGGAGGTGTGTTTGGGGTTGTTATCATGTTGGAATACTGCCCTGCGGCCCAGTCTCCGAAGGGAGGGGATCATGCTTTGCTTCAGTATGTCACAGTACATGTTGGCATTCACGCTGCGAGCCGGCTTCCCCTACATACCGCATTGAGCATACGCTGTAGTGTGTTTTATAAGTATAAGTTTCCCAATTGATGGGAGGCTTTTGTTTTTAGCTTTATTTTAAATAAAAGTACTTTTTGACTACTACACTATGGGAGCCTTGTCTCTTCCTATGAGGACTTAGCCCCGAGGAGCTGCTGAATAATCTCCGGGATATGGTGACTGGTAATGTGCTGAGTGGATGACCAGCTTGGATGCCCTGATCTGGTGAAGTGGTCTAAGGCCCGACAAGCTACAGACGTACCACTGATAGAGCCATCCAAGGAGACCACCCACGATTATCCATACATGCCTACCAGACCTGCAGGGGTATCAGGAGCTGGTGAGTGGGGACCCACAAGGGGGAGCACACGAGTCACCTGATCTGTTGAGCCCAAGAGTCACCTGATCGTTTGAACACTTGGTCATTTTGAAACTTCACCATTTTTACATTAACACTGTTTTTGGGATGTTCACTTGAACTTGTTTTGATACACACATCCCCTCTTTTTGATACACATTTTTGTGAATTTTTTATGACAGTTGGGATTCATTTATGATCTATTATATTAGTGTTTTTTATACATTCATATATATATATATATATATATATATATATATATATGATTAGTTTTTTCTTGGTCACTTATTATTTATATATCAATAATTGATTTGGTTGGTTGGACTTTATATATCAAAGGTGTTTGTCACGATTGCATATCACTGTTTGGTTATTTAAGGATTGTAACGTGTAGTGTGCACACTTTTTGTATTAGTAGGGAGATTTATCCCCCCAAGTTTAGGTAGCGCCATTTACCCCATTTCACTTACTTCAGATGGTCAATAGGGTTTAGGTCTGGAGACATGCTTGGCCAGTCCATCACCTTTACCCTCAGCTTCTTTAGCAAAGGAGTGGTCGTCTTGGAGGTGTGTTTGGGGTTGTTATCATGTTGGAATACTGCCCTGCGGCCCAGTCTCCAAAGGAAGGGGATCATGCTTTGCTTCAGTATGTCACAGTACATGTTGGCATTCATGGTTCCCTCAATGAACTGTAGCTCCCCAGTGCCGGCAGCACTCATGCAGCCCCAGATCATGACACTCCCACCACCAAAGCTTGACTGTACTCTTCACCTGGTTGCAGCCACACACGCTTGACACCATCTGAACCAAATAAGTTTATCTTTGTCTCATCAGACCACAGACATGGTTCCAGTAATCCATGTCCTTAGTCGACTTTCTGGTCATCTCTCACCTCAACTACTGTAACTCCTTCCTCATTGTATTACCTTTACAGATTGTTGACTTTGACAAACATACACCTACCTCCTGGAGAGTGTTCTTGTTCTGGCTAACTGTTGTGAAGAGTATTTTCTTCACCAGGGAAAGAACTCTTCGGTCATCCACCGTAGTTGTTTTCCGTGGTCTTCCGGGTCTTTTGGTGTTGTTGAGCTCAGCTGTGCGTTCTTTCTTTTTAAGGATGTTCCAAACAGTTGATTTGGCCACACCTAATGTTTTTGCTATCTCTCTGATGGGTTTGTTTTGTTTTTTCAGGCTCATGATGGCTTGCTTCACTGATAGTGACAGCTCTTTGGATCTCATATTGAGAGTTGACAGCAACAGATTCCAAATGCAAATAGCACACTTGAAATGAACTCTGGACCATGTATCTGCTCCTTGTAAATGCGATAATGAGGGAATAACACACACCTGGCCATGGAACAGCTGAGCAGCCAATTGTCCCATTACTTTTGGTCCCTTAAAAAGTGGGAGGCACATATACAAACTGTTGTAATTCCTACACCATTCACCTGATTTGGATGTAAATACCCTCAGATTAAAGCTGAAAGTCTGCAGTTAAAGCACATCTTTCAGCTGCATTCAATACTGTTGATCATGGCATTCTTTTAAACCGGCTCCATTGCACATTTGGACTCAATGACACAGCCCTCAGTCAGTTCAAATCATACCTCACAAACAGGACAGAATACATCTCCCTGGGCCAGTCCAAATCAAATCTGCATACAGTTACCTGCAGTGTCCCCCAGGGGTCAGTTCTTGGCAATATTCTTTTTATTCTCTACCTTACTTTCCTTGGCCAAATTATTAGCCGCCACAAAATTTAATTTCACTATTATGCTGATGACACACAGCTATATGTAAATGCAACAGCTGAAACCTCACCTTCACAGTCAACCCTATCAGTACTCACCACCTGCCTGGAGGAGATAAAGGTATGGATGGAGCACAACTTTCTTCAATTAAATAGTTCCGAAACTGAAGTTATCATGATTGGCACTCCTTATCAGACCAAATCATCATTCATTACCAGCATTACTTTTTCTGGTTTTAATATCCCTCTTTCATCAACAGTTACAAATCTAGGTGTAAAAATGGACTCCCAACTCACTTTTGAAGCCCATATAAATCATCTATGTAAGACCTCTTTTTACCACCTAGGCAATATTTCTAAACTCCGTCCCATTATTTCCTTCCCAGATGCTGAAAGGCTGGTTCATGCCTTTGTCTCTTCCAGACTACTGTAACGCACTTCTCATTGGGATTCCTAGAAAGAGTCTGCAGAGGCTTCAGTACATCCAAAACTTTGCAGCAAGGATCCTGATGGGAGTGCGAAAACATGAGCACATTACTCCTATTCTCCACTCACTCCATTGGCTTCCT
The DNA here is from genome assembly GCA_037952925.1 of Lithobates clamitans. Taxonomy (NCBI): domain Eukaryota; kingdom Metazoa; phylum Chordata; class Amphibia; order Anura; family Ranidae; genus Lithobates; species Lithobates clamitans. The sequence goes on along the minus strand of JBBGZY010000292.1, from coordinate 9,569,632 downwards.
GTCTCCGCCACAATTGAGTACAAGGTTTCCCTTCTTATGTACCAATGTATACATGGACATGCCCCTTCTTACCTCAAAGAACTTCTTAAACCACAAAACACATCACGTTCCCTCCGCTCTGTGCACTCGAACCTTCTTCAAACACCTAGAACTAGACTTAGGACAATGGGAGACAGGGCTTTTTGTGCAGCTGCCCCGCGCTTATGGAATTCCCTACCTGACACTTTGAGGGCTCCTTAATCCATTGCCTGTTTTAAAAAAGGTCTTAAGACATTTCTTTTTAGCAAAGTTTTTTGCTCTTCTTAGATGTCTGTTTCTTTGTATAAATTGCTTTTTTTAACATGTAGCGCTTTGAGATTTCTTGATGTAAAGCGCATTATAAATAAAATGTATTATTATTATTATTATTATTATCTTGTTCGTTTCATTTCAAATCCATTGTGGTGGTGTATAGAGCCAAAAAGATTAGAATTGTGTCGATGTCCCAATATTTATGGACCTGACTGTATAATATGTAAAGCTCTGCGTAAATTAAATTGACGGTGCTATATAAGTACCTGTAATAAATAAATACATTATATACTGTGTGTATGTACTATGTGTGCTATAGCTTTAACTTTTGGCTCCAAATCTGCTTAAAAATGGCTTAATTGTATTTTTTTAAAATAAATTGTATGTTTTAGATACCAACGGGGCTGAGCAGAGCTTAGCTCTCAGAACACAAAGCTATTGTGACTTTCACAAAAAAAGTACAGCTTTCCACTTTTTAACAAGCACTACTTGCCAGTTTTGCTGGTGGGCTTTTAGAATCCCAAGCAACAAAAAAAAACAAGCAAAATAGGACAACTAAAGATGTAATGAACACTTGAGGTTCTGTTTGAAATGAATAGGGCACAGAGAACACGTCTGTGTAAAGACCACAATGTACCCTGTTGAAGAGCGGGCCCCCGCTATCGTTCGTCTTTGTTGCACTAATGAAAAAACATTGATTTTAAAATAATGAACTACGCCATTAGGTGAAACCATCTTTATCGTTTTGCTCTTCTCAATCACACCCGGTAAAAGCAAACGGTAACTCGACTAGGAAACCCAGCACAATCCCATCTACTGGGTGGAACATGTTTATAGGTAGTAAAAGTTAAAGGAGAACTCCAGGTAAACAGCTATGAAAACAGAGATAAGGGAGCTGCTCTACATGTCAGAGGATTTCTACCAATCCAGTCCTGCGATTAACACAGACTTGCCACACAGCACAACCCTGTCTGTCAAGGCACCTGATTTTTCTGTGCTACAGGTAGGTAACACCTAAAGGACTCACTCCCACCCCCAGCCTGTGACAGAGAGTGAAAGAAGAAGCAGCAGCCTGATGAGTACATCTTTCTGTTAGCACTCGTTCTCACAAACTTTGGTTTCTGAAGAGAAATCTGCTTTCAGAACGCTCTTCAGAGAGTATTTGACAGGTGGTGAGAAGGCACTGCACTGCCTCCTCACCACCTGGTTTGATCCCTTGATTGCCACACTTGTGCACTGGAACTGTGTGCAATGTATGGAAAGCTTGGCGAATGTGGCGATTAGAAGGCTGGCCATTGGCTAGCCTGTATTTGTAGGAGGAGTAGAGGGCTTATAACTCCCCCTCCTTCTCCCTGCAATCGTTGGCTAGCATTTCCGGGTTTCTTACAGGATAGCAGGTGGCTACGTCATTTCCGGTTCCGGTTCGGCGGTAGGACGAGCACAGTAAAAAAACAAGGAGAGGGGCGCCTCTGAGAATATATCAAAACACTTTATTATAAAGAACAATATCCACTCACATGGAAGTAAAAGACTTTCAGTGAATCACTGGGAAGAACAGAAGGAACTACAGATAGCAGAAGGTCCTTTTTGCTGACAGGAAGCAGCACATCAAATCCCAGGGACGTGGAGGGCAGTGAGTCATCAGGTCCTTGCAGGATACCGTGTTTCCCTGAAAATAAGACCTACCTTGAAAATAAGACCTAGCGTTATTTTCCAGCAGGACTGGAATATAAGCCCTACCCTGAAAATAAGCTCTAGTTTAAAATGCTTGCAAAATCCTATAATCCAATCTATTACAGTAGAATATAATGTACAATGTGTGTGTTTCTGTAATATAATTGTGGGGAAGAGAGCTAAGGCGGGTCACAGAAGCGCAGAACGGTGCTATAATGAAGGTATTTGGCACAACTATATTACAGAAACACACACATTGTACATTATATACTACTGTAATAGAGTGGATCATAGGATTTTACAAGCATTTTAACTCCGCTCACACTGGGGATTCTTGTCAGACAGGGAGAGAGAGGGGGAGAGAAGACCGCATATTACATGGTAAGACCTACCCCGCCCTACTGTGTCTTTTACTGACAAAATTAATATAAGACTGGGCTTATTTTCGGGGAAACACGGCATCACCGCTGTTGCGTCGGACCTCTCGTCTGGTCACCGCAAAAGATGGAGGAAGGCCGTGCAGTATTGGAGCCGAAACGAGGCTCGGATTGCAAGCGGCGTGGCACAGGATGATGACATCACTATAATGCGACGTGTTTCTGAGTGTGCGTGCTACGAGTGGTACAGTAGCCGCGCTCTTTTGCATCTTGCTACCCTGATACTTGCCCTTTTGGACTATTATGGACCATATACAAGCAATACTGAGGTATCTGAACATTGCGCCTTTCACTTGGTAAATGGACAAGCACAGTGGACATTTTGTTTTCTCCGGTTAGGGGCTCCGAGCACGGAAGCACTCCATCCCTGAGAAACTGGACTATTCCAAAACTCATAGCTGAGCTCCAACGCAGGGGCATTCCGTTCTCGGCCATGGCTAGGAAAGCGGAGTTGTTCAGACTTCTGCTTCCAAACCCGGCTAAGCCGCAGCCATCCACCAGTGCACACATCTATGACTCAGATCCATACAGTTTTAAATACGCTCTCCACTTCAATTCAGCAGTTACAGGATAGGATGGACGTGATGGAGTGGAAGTTTCTGCTGCTTCTATAGGCCCTGTGCCACCCGGAACCTCTGTAGGTAATACCAGTGTGTCATTAGCACTTGCTGTTCCTTCATCACTATCAGTACTACCTTCCGTATCTCCTGCACACTTCACTCTGGCCAATCTGAAAAAAGACATTCTGGAGCGGAAGCACATTAACCTGGCATCCCTGCTCATAGCTTTGCAGCGAGCGGCCCCTCTCGATAGCCTTTTACTCCCTTTCCCCCCACAGCCTCTTGCTTCCGGACAGTTCACATCACATGTGAGAATTTTGATTGCTAAATTGGGGTTAAACCTAAAAACAGTTTTCGAGTCATTCATTTAGGATCGGGGTGGCGGCTGCAGCATCCAAGCAGGGGCTCCCATCCCATGTCATCAAATGAATGGGACACTGGCAGTCATCCTGTTACAGTTGTTACATTCCTGATCCTCTTGTGGAAGTTAAACAAACTCTTGCAACTTTGCTGGCTTAGTTGTTTGTCATGTTTTTCATTAAACTTCACATTACTCTACCTAGTTCGTGTCCTTTTTGTCCTCTTTTAAGCATACTCCTACATGCGACCATGGCACACATCAGGTTGCCATAGTTGGGGTAATTCGTTCCTCCAGTATCCGGACTCTGACTACAAATATATATATATATATATATATATATATATATATATATATATATATATATATATATATATATACTGTATATACATATACTTTCATTATAGTTTAATTATAATTTTAATTTAACCATATAAAAATATATTTTTCGCATAAAAAAATTATGGTTATTTTAAAGCAGAATTAGATCTAAACTTTGTACTTTCTCCTATCTTTAAGCTTAATGTTTGTACCCCTTGTATATACCTTCCAGAATTTCCAAAGCTGCATTGTTTTGGAGGTAACATTTTTTTTTTGGACACTTCACTCACACTGTCTATGCCATCATACAGAGTCACTATCCAAGGTGACGTAATACTGTATCACCAGCATAAGGGCCTGATCTTGCAAACCTCACAACACATTGTGGCTATTCTGGTCTATGCATTTGCAAGATTGGTGCTAGGATGTCTTTGAAGGGTGAAAATGAGGTAGGGGATGTAAACAGGATTACTCAAACATGGCATTGGCTTCCCCAGTAGCAGGAAAAAATGACCAAAAGCAAAAACAACAGTAGGCATTATAATATAGCTCAATCCAGGGTTTTGGCAATCGCATAGTCAGCTGTATGAATGGTGTTATTTCTTCAGGGTGTGTAAGACAGGGTTTAATTCCACTTTAATAGCCATCAGTTTCCAGCTTCCACATTTTGGTGGAAGTGACATTGGATGTGTAGTATAAATCCACCTGATGTAGTATTGGTCTTGCTGGGCTGATGACTTAAGGTTAAGATGTGTTTTAAGGCTCCTATCCAGAGTAATAATTGGGATATCTTGGGCTTAGACATGTTTTTGGCAGGCTGGAGACAATTGGACAGCATGTTGGCAGAGTTCAGCAGCGGGTTTTAAAACAACAGGGTTGCCGGCGATCTCAAGTAGATAAATGAGATTAGTCATTTTGAGTTAAATGCTCTTACACGCACCATCTAGACATGCTGCTTTTCTGCTTCTTTTCCTGGCGATCAGACTTAGTTTTATCACTGAGTTTTTTTTTTTTTTTTTTACTTTTATATAAAGGATACACAACATTACTGCCAACACAGCTTGAGGCAATATGCAGGAATGTAAAAATGTATTCTGAAAATATTAAACACAAAGTTAAGAACAAGCTAATTCCATACAAAAATTGATTTCTGAATGACAAGGCTCACGTGAATAATTTCTGGACATTTAGAAATAATTAAAGGACCACCATAGTGAAAGATAATGCATTGTATTCAGATAACTGCATGCAGCTAATACTTGGCCCAATTTAGCATTCATTTACCTTTTTTCATTCTACATGCTTCTGTTAATAATTTTACTCCTTTCCGGTCGCCCAACACATTTATGCAGAGGCAAAAGGGTAGGCTTTAACGCCCACACACCGCGCTCACTATGCACTCTCAGCACAAAGATGGAGCTTTTAAAGAAAAATCTTGGTCCCGGGTAAAGAATGGTAGGGGGCAGCACTGGTTTCCAATCATACATGTGACCAGGAGGCTATTTCTCTCAGCTGTTAGTGGTAAATATATTTGAACAATTATAATCCATGTGTTAACATCAATATATATTGTTTTTTTATATTGTTGGTTTCCAAATGATTTTAATTTCACAATGTATTTTTCTCTAGAGTCTTTGCTCCTTTCCCCAGAAGAAGACCTCTACTGTTAAGGTTGAAACGCGTCGGGGTTTCCAGTATGATTACTAATACTTATATCATGCTATGTTTCTCCTATGTATACATATACGGCTGTATTATGATGTACATGCATTAGCCTCATGCATTAGCTCATGTTTTAATACAAATCAATGCTCTTTTTATGAAACAAACTTCTTCTTAATAAAATTTATACTTTTTTAATCAACTCCTTGAATTATTTGCTACAATTAAAAAAACCCACAGGGAAACCTTTCCAATTTATGTTTAATTGAGGCGTGCAGCGACCCTTATCTCACCATTAGTATCGTTTTCTATTTCTACATGTGACCACTATGAGCCTGATCTGATCCCACAATGTGCACGAGAGCAGCAGCTCCCGCCGCTATCTCCCTCCTCATTGGGCAGACTGATAGCAGCAGCAGCCATTGGCTCCTGCTACTGTCAATTAAATGCTGTGACACGGGAGAGGGGTCGATTCCCAATGTCTGTGTCAATGGCTGCAGCAGTGGGGCTCAGGAGTGAGAAGGCACAGATGCTCCCATGGAAAGCGGCTTTCTGTGGGGGCCCCCGCCAAAGAGGAGTTGCCTGCAGCGCCAGCGGGGGACCCCAGAAGAAAAGGATCAGTTCTACTCTGTGTATAAGCATTGCACAGAGCAGGCAAGTATAGGCATGTTTGTTATCTTAATTTAAACAAAATCTGAAGGTTTAATATTACTTTAAGGGCAGAATTAACTGTCCAAACATAGAAACAAAGAAGACTAATGGCAGGAATAGAGCAAGTGGCCCAATGAGCCTGCTATTTTTTTAAATAACATTTTTGTCATTGTATAGACCCAGCATCACTAAATAGCGGACCGTGGACTGGTCCCAGAGTGAGTTACAGTCCTAACCAGGCATCCAGCCAGCCAGTTAGTCCCCAGAGCAGGTTGCACCTCTTTCCTGCACTGATAGGTCGTTAGGACCACCGGCATCACAGGACAAGCAGCAGGACAGAATTGGACCCTCATACATCGAGACCTACAGCCTTCTTATCCTCCCACCCTCTGCCTGCCTGGTGCTAAAAGGTTCCAGGGCACTTTGAAGGGGACAAAACATGTAGGGGGCATAGTGTTGGGGACACTGATGTAAGGAGGCACTCTGATGGAGAATGTCATGTAAAGGTCACTCTGAAGGGGACACTGAGGTAAGGAGGCACTCTGATTGAGACCCTGATGTAAGGAGCAGGCTGATAGGGATACTGATGTAAGGGGCACTCTGATGGGGTCACTGATGTAAGGGGGCAGCCTGATGGAGACCCTGATAGAAGGAGCACTCTGATGGGGACACTGATGTAAGGGAGCACTCTGATGGAGGCCCTGATAGAAGGAGCACTCTGATGGGGACACTAATGTAAGGAGCACTCTGATGGGGACACTGATGTAAGGAGTACTCTGATGGGGACACTGATGTTAAGGGGCACTCTGATGGGGACACTGATGTAAGGGACACTCTGATGGGGACACTGATGTAAGGGGCACTCTGATTTGGACACTGATGTAAGGTGGCACTCCGATGGTAACACAGATGTAAGGAGGCACTCTGATGGAGACCCTGATGGAAGGAGCACTCTGATGGGGACAGTGATAAAAGGGGAACTCTGATGGGGACACTGATGTAAGGAGGCAATCTGAGGGAGACCCTGACGTAAGGAGCATGCTGATGGGGACACTGATGTAGGGGGCACCCCAATGGGGACGCTTATGTAAGGGGGCACTCTGTTGGGAACACCAGTTGTAGGGGGGGCACACTGAACAATGGCAATAACTTATATAGAAAATATATGGAAATTGTACATTACTTATTTTTTTTGACAGCCATAAAATGACTACAGATCTACCAGTATCTAAATCATGGCACAAGTATGAGATCCGGACCTCTAGTGGAAAAAAAAATTCCTTGAACTTTAATTCAATACCCCCTGAATTAGACCAATGTTTATACCAACAATGTTCAAATTTACAAAATAAAATAAAAATAATAGTGTGCTTAAACCTAACTAAAAATAATGAGTATCTCACAACAATGTGATATCAATAATCCAAAAAATGTGCTACATAAACAATTGCTAGTGCTCCTTCCTCTGTGAGAAGAAATATAATCCAAATATACACACAGTAATGATAAATACGATACAAAGTGTGAACAGAGTCCCAACAGAGATGAACCACCACCTGGAGGTAAAGTTCCTATTCCCCTTCAGAGAATAGATAAATAAAAAAACCTGAATCAAATAACGCTCTCCTGATCATGGATCCTCACTCCAATGAGCTTATGGATTTCCCGTGGTTCAAATGGTCTGTTTTTCTCCCAAATTGATGATTTATTTGGTTTAGTTTAAAAACCCTTTGAGAAAGTCACGTGACCTGTGACGCACCGCGTCGAGAGGAGCCAGTGACATCACCTCTGGTGTTTTGCTATACCGGATGTGCAGTGAGGAGGAAAGCTGCGTGCACCACTGATCGTTCATTGAGCATTTTTGAACTAAACCAAATAAATCATCAATTTGGGAGAAAAACAGACCATTTGAACCACGGGAAATCCATAAGCTCATCGGAGTGAGGATCCAAGATCGGGAGAGTGTTATTTGATTCAGGTTTTTTGATTTATCTATTCTCTGAAGGTGAATAGGAACTCCAGGTGGTGGTTCATCTCTGTTGGCACTTTCTTTTCACACTTTGTATCGTATTTATCATTATTGTGTGTATATTTGGATTATATTTCTTCTCACAGAGGAAGGAGGACTAGCAATTGTTTATGTAGCACATTTTTTGGATTATTGGATATCACATTGTTGTGCGATACTCATTATTATTTTTAGTTAGGTTTAAGCGCACTATTATTTTTATTTTATTATTTTGCATGTGGCAACAGAGCACATTTAAATAGCTGCAGCTGAATCAGTTTTTCACATTAGTAATCAGGTCCATATCAACGCTTTAGTAACTTTTTCATATCAAATGTTCGAATTCACTTACTGATGCCTCAAGCCTCCACTACTTCTTTGGTGAAATAATGCTTTCTAACGTCCCATGTTCCTCCCTGTTCTTTCAGGCAGTACATAATAAAGTGTATCTATAGTCAAAACTCTTTCACCTGGACTTCATTAGAGTGCTAGCTTTGTTTATTGTTTATTTTATTTAAATGAAATAGTGCAATAGTATGTAAAGATAAAGAGTGCTGTTATTCTCAACAGATGTTCCACATACACCAGAGGATTGTTGTATTCTAAAGATGCACCTAGCAAGTACATATCACAACATCAGGATTATGGGTAAGCCTGGTGTCATATTCTACATCTTGGTGCCAATCTGTCTCAGCTTTAATATTGTCACACGCTATTGAGAAGTGTTAACACTTATATCTTAACACATCCTAAACTGTTACTATTACTGTATCAGAGTTGTACATCACACCTTGTATACAGTATAGCTTGGTGGTCCAATATCGTTATAAAAATGAAACCGTGTCCCTAAACCCAAATCACAAAAACAAATATATAGTTCCTTAACTTCTCAATAGCTTATTTAAGTGTATTAATTATGTTTTTTTGAGGGTGTCTATGCTAGCTCTACATGGTCCTTCTGTAGGTGTGATGTAGCCACCCTCCTTGGCTTGTTCCCGATGTACCCTACAATGATTTCAGCTCCCCGCTAAATGGTGATGCAAGTAATCTTAGGGGATGTAGTATGAACCTCAAATTGGAAGTTAGGGACCAATGATCCCGAGGTTTGAGGGTAAGTCAAAAAATGTGGATAATGGAAATTAAAAAATAAATAAATAAACATGAGGCGTTGGTTATATATTGTTTAACTGGTACACTATTATAATAACTAGAGTTTATTAAAACTTTGATTTGTTTGTAAAGGCAGTTTTTTGTTTTGGATAGAGTGGGGAAGTGTTATAAGTTTTGTCAAGTTTTTTTTATTGCCCACTGTATCCCGAATGGGTAGATTCACCCCTCTGTTTGTCCTGGTCATCACTGTCACCAAGACAGAAAGTTAAGGAAATATATATATATATATATATATATATATATATATATATATATATATATACACACACACGCTATATTACCAAAAGTATTATATTACCAAAAGTATTGGGCCGCCTGCCTATACACGCACATGTGCTTTGATGACAGTCCAGTTTAAAGCCACATAGACACGATCGGATTTTCCGATGGGAACTGTGTGATGACAGGCTGTTGGTGGAAAATCCGACCGTTTGTATGCTCCATCGGACAACTGTTGTCGGATTTTCCGCGGACAAATGTTGGATGGCAGGCTTTAACATTTTCCTCGAAACAAATGTCTGTTGTCGGATTTTCTGAGCGTGTCCGTCGGACAAACGTTCAAAGTACAAACACGCATGCTTGGAAGCAAGGACGAGCCAGAAGCGGTCGGTCTTGTAAACTAGCGTTCGTAATGGAGAATTAACATTCGTGACGTGGCAAATTATGAAATCTCGAAATGCAGCGCACAATTCTCTTCTTCTTTTATTGGATAATAATGAAGCTGCTTTTCTGGTGATACTGATGGAGTTATGTCAAATGTATTTTTAAAGGCTTTTATTTTTTTTAGTGATATTAAGAATAATATTATTATGCTTTTTTTTTTGGGCAAGTTACCAAAGTACCATTATATTGTTGTTTTTAAGATCAAAGATACAACTATGTTGGTGTTCTTTGTCAATTTTACATTAAATGTAACTGCCTACTCCCAAACTGTCATTTGAACTAAAACACATAGCCAAGTATTATTCTTCACCATTTTTTTTATTGTGCATTAAAAAAAGAAAACAAATAAAATTAGACATGCTATCTGCCAATAGAAATTAACCAAAAAGTGAATTCTAAAAACATAGAAAATATACCAAATCAAATCATTATTCAACCAAAAAAAAAAATAAAAGCCTCATGCATGTGTCCTGCTTCTTAATACAGGGGGTCAACAATGCCAAGAGTTGGTGAAAGCAGGGGTCCTTCCGGAGATAATTCCAAAAATCTGGATTATTCTCCTGGAGCTCCTGCAGCAAAGGCATATGACATAACTGGTCGCGATTAACCGCTTGCCGACCAGCTCACGCTGATATACGTCGGCAGAAGGGCACGTACAGGCAGATTAACATACCTGTACGTTGCCCTTTAAGAAGCGGCTTGCGGGCCCGTGCACCCGGCGAGACCTCTGTGAGTGTGATCGCGGGTCCCGCGGACATACCCGCGATCGTCTCATGAAGAGAAAGAATTGGGAAATGCTGATGTAAACAAGCATGTCCCCGTTCTGCCTAGTGACAGGACACTGATCACAGCTCCCTGTAATTGGGAGCGGTGATCAGTGTCGTGTCACACATAGCCCCCCCTCCCACATTTAGAATCACTCCCTAGGACACACTTAACAGCGCCCCCTAGAGTTTAAACCCTCACTGCCAGTCACATTTGCACAGTAATGAATGCATTTTTAATAGCACTGATCGCTGTATAAATGTGCATGGTCCCAAAATAGTGCCAAAAGTGTCCGATCTATCTGCCATAATGTCGCAATCACGATAAAAATTGCTGATCGCCGCCATTACTAGTAAACAAAAAAATTATTAATAAAAATGCCATAAACCTATCCCCCATTTTGTAGACGCTATAACTTTTGAACAAACCAATCAATAAACGCTTATTGTGATTTTTTTTACCAAAAATATGTAGAAGAATACGTATCGGCCTAAACTGAGGAGAAAAAAGTTTTTTTATATATTTTTTGGGGGATATTTATTATAGCAAAAAGGAAAAAATAATGCGTTTTTTTCAAAATTGTTGCTATTTTTTTTGTTTATAGTGCAAAAAATAAAAATCGCAGAGGTGATCAAATACCACCAAAAGAAAGCTCTATTTGTGGGGAAAACGCAACGACCGCACAATTGTCAGTTAAAGCGACGCAATGCCGAACTGCAAAAATCACTCTGGTCTTTTGCCAGCCAAATGGTCCGAGGCTTAAGTGGTTAATAAAGCAACCAATTTTTTGTCCAAGAAATCCTCCTCCTCCTGTTCCTGGACTGGACTTGGGTCAAAGCAATAACTCCAAGGCCAATAATAAATAACAGGTTATCTCCTCCGATTCTGCAACGTGGCTGGTTGACGAACGGCTGTTCAGAAACGAACTGAAAAGCACAAAATGAAAAGTGCGAAATGAAAAGCATGAACTGAAAAACGTTAAATGAAAAGCGCGAATCAACACTCACCAAACTTCTACTAACACAAAATTAACAGAAGGAGCTCAAAGGCTGAACAACCACGTAGTAGGTCACTACATTCATGTTTGTTGGCCGACGATTTCTTGCCGTTTGTATGCAAGACAAAACCCAGGCACACACCTTCGGACAAAAGTCCAAGGTTTTTTCTGCAGAAAATCCGATCGTGTGTACGAGGCTTTAGTTCATAGGGTTCAATATTAAGTTGGCCCACCCTTTGCAGCTATAACAGATTCAACTCTTCTGGGAAGGCGGTCTACAAGGCTTAGGAGTGTGTCTATGGGAATGTTTGACCATTCTTCCAGAAGCGCATTTGTGATGTCAGGCACTGATGTGGACGAGAAGGCCTTGCTCGCAGTTTCCACTCTAATTCATCCCAAAAGTGTTCTATCAGGTTGAGGTCAGGACTCTGTGCAGGCCATTCAAGTTCCTCCACCCCAAACTAGCTCATCTGTGTCATTATGGACCTTGTTTGTGCACTGGTGTGCAATCATGTTGGAACAAACATGTCCCCACAAAATTGGGAGCATAAAATTGTCCAAAATGTCTTGTATGCTGACGCCTTAAGAGTTCCCTTTACTGGAACTAAGGGGCCAAGCCCAACCCTTGAAAAACAATCCTACACCATAATCCCCCCTCCACCAAATGAGTCTGCACACCACTGTTAAAATGTCAGGTTTCTGTGATGTAAAAAAATGAGGCAAAGATAAATCATTTCAGAACTTTTTCCACCTTTAATTTGACCTATAAACTGTACAACTCAGATGAACAAAAAACTGAAATCTCTTAGGTGGAGGGAAGTAAAAATAAAACAAATAAAATAATATGGTTGCCTAAGTGTGCACACCCTTAAACTAATACTTTGTTGAAGCACCTTTTGATTTTATTACAGCACTCCGTCTTCTTCGGTATGAGTCTATCAGCATGACACATCTTGACTTGGCAATATATGCCCACTCGTCTTTGCAAAAACCCACCAAATCTGTCAGATTGTGAGGGCATCTCCTGTGCACAGCCCTCTTCAGATCACCCCACAGATTTTCAATCTGATTCAGGTCAGAGCTCTGGCTGGGCCATTCCAAAACTTTAATCTTCTTCTGGTGAAGCCATTCCTTTCTGGATGTGGATATATGCTTTGGGTCGTTGTCATGCTAAAAGTTCAGCTTTCTAGCAGAAGCCTGAAGGTTTTGTGCCAATATTGACTGGTATTTAGAACTGTTCATAATTCCCTCTACCTTGACTAAGGCCCCTGTTCCATGCTTCACAGTGGGTATGGTGTTCTTTTGGTGAAACGCAGTGTTGTTTTTGCGCCAAACATATCTTTTGGAATGATGGCAGAAAAGTTCAACTTTGGTTTTATCAGACCATAACACATTTTCTCCACTTGATGATGACTGCCTTCACTGTGTTCCATGGTATATCTAATCCCTTGTAAATTATTTTGCACCCATCTCCTGACTGATACATTTTAACAATGAGATCCCTCTGATGCCTTGGAAGCTCTCAGCGAACCATGGCTTTTGCTGTAGGATGTGACTAAGGAAATGTCAGGAAAGACCTACTAGAACAGCTGAACTGTATTTGAGGTTAATCAGAGGCACTTTAAATGATGGCAGGTGTGTACTGACTGATTTAACATGAGTTTGAATGAGATTGCTTAATTCTGAACACAGCTACATCCCCAGTTATAAAAGGGTGTGCACACTTATGCAACCATATTATTTTAGTGTTTTATTTTTACTTACCCCCTAAAGGATTTCAGTTTGTTTTTCAATTGAGTTGTACAGTTTATAGGTCACATTAGGGTGGAAAAAGTTCTGAAATTATTTATCTTTGTCTCAATTTTTTACATCACAGAAACCTGACAATTTAACAGGGGTGTGCAGACTTTTTATATGTACTGTATTCCTTTAAATACTGGTTAAATGCTGGAGTTGGGCTTGAAAAAGCAGTGCTAAATGGTTACAAAATGAAAAAATATGCTTTTGACTTTTCAATCTGAATAAAGAAATAAATATGTATATTTATAAATTGAACAAATTGATCAGAAATGTGTGTGGGTTCTACTAAAGTTCACAATTCTAGTATGTAGAAATAAATGCGTTTTACTTGCCATAACCTTCTACTATCTGATTACTGTGTTGTCTTTTCATTATACTATGATACTATTATGTTTATTTTACAGTCATGGTCAATATACTAGTACGAGTTATGTTCGCTGCCATTATCTCACATCAATTTTCTCATCAAAACACTCAACTTAAAAAACATTAGTGTAAAAACAGCAGAAAGAGGGCGCCTGGGTCAGTGTGATAATAAAAGCAAGTAACACTTTATTCAGATACACTTACATAAAAGTATCTTGCAAGCCGCACACAGGGTGGATGTGGATCACCAATCAAGCAGTCAGCCGTCACAAGAGATAAGAGGACCACTGTGAGGATAAGCTCAGACCTGCCATGTGGAGATGTATAACCAGCAGCGTCTCCAGCTCTTACACCTGCTCTCACAGAGCTAGCAAGAGACCAAATCAGGAAGCGGCAGGCTGCAAGGCGTTTCTGAGGCACCTCCTCCTTCACGCAAAAAAGTTTTTGCCTGAAGAAGGAGGCAGTGCGCGCCCATATGGGCGCGCATCGTGGCGATCGGTGGTGCGGTGTGTCAGTCTGACACACCGCTACACCGATTTCGATAAAGAGCCTCAGTCATGGCTGATCACCAAGTAAACAGGAAAAGCCATTGATTGACTTTTCCTCACTCGCGTCTGTCAGAAGAGAGTAGAGGAAAGACGATCGGCGGCTCTCCTGACAGGGGGGTCTGTGCTGATTGTTTATCAGCGCAGCCCCCCCTCGAATGCCCACACTAGACCACCAGGGAAGCCGCCAGAACCACCAGGGAAGCAGGGCAACATGTGGATGGCCAGGTATGTAACCCATGGCCATCCACATGTGCAAATGAATGCCCAATCTGTTCCAATCAGTGCCCACAAATGAGCACTGACTGGCACCATTAGTGCCACCTATCAGTGCCCATCCGTGCCCACCAGTGCCCACCTATCAGTACCCATCCGTGCCACCTATCAGTGCCATCCATAAGTACCCATCAGTGCCACCAATAAGTACCCATCAGTGCCACCTATGAGTGCCCATCAGTGCCACCTATGAGTGCCACCTATCAGTGCCCATCAGTGCCACCTATCAGTGCCCATCAGTGCCGCCTATCAGTGCCCATCACCAGTGCCCGTCAGTGCCACCTCATCAGTGCCACCTCATTGGTGCCACCCCATAGGTGCCCATCAGTGCCGCCTTATCAGTGCCCGTCAGTGCAGCCATATCAGTGCCGAATAACCAGAAATAACATAAGATAATAAAAATGCTGCCTGGGTTATATAGTTACATAGTTAGTAAGGTTGAAAAAAGACCATCTAGTTCAATCAATAATAAAAAAATTTAAAATCATACAATCCCATATACACAATCCTATACCCTCTCAAAAATGTACTATTGTAGTCAAATTAGAATCATATAGATAAATACATCTTTTTATCAGTGACTGGGTGTTTAAATAATGACAATATAGTTACAAATTACCAAAAAAATGTATAAAACAAGAAATATAACCTGAAGCTTGTTTTTTTCTTCATTTTCTATTTCGTGTAGCACCTTGTATGAAGTTTAATTTGATGTCTAATTTTATATGATGTACGATGGCGGGATTGTGTCTGGAGGTTGTAATAAAAATACTGAGCAGAAACGACTCCACACACGCCAGCCGTTTGGTGACAGGAAATGGAGTTTTAAGAAAACAGTACAATTTATCTACATGACATAAAACATGGAACAATTTTCAGGGTGATTTATCAAGAGGAACTGCTCTACTTAAAGAGTGCTCTGTCTCTTGTTGCATGCCTGGTGTTAAGCTTTCTGTGCAATGTACTAGAGAACTGCCAAGAGTATAGTCCTTATATCATCATACCTACAGAGGAAGCCAAGAGCATAACCCCTATATCATAATACCTACAGAGGAAGCTAAAAGCAAAGCCCTTATATCGTAATACTACAGAGGAAGCCAAGAACATAGAACTTACTGTATGTCTTTACAGCTACAGAAGAAGCCAGGAGCATAACTGTTATGTCTTAATATCTACAGATGAAGGTAAGAGCATAGTCAATATGTCAAAATACCTACAGGGAAAGCTACAAGCATAGACCTTTTGTCATAATACCTACAGAGGAAGATAGGAACATAGCCCTTATGTCCTAATATCTACAGAGGATCCCAAGAGCAAAGCCCTACTATCATAATAGCTGCAGAGAAAGCTACGAGCATAGCCTGTATGCTATAATACCTACAAAGGAAGCCAAGAGCATATCCCTTATGTCATTAGACCTTCAGAGAAAGCCAAAGGCATAGCCTTTATATTAAAATAACTACAGAAGAAGCTAAGAGCATACCCGTATGTCATAACACCTGCAAAGGAAGCCAAGAGCATATCCTGTATGTCATTAGACCTACAGAGAAACCCAAGAGAGTAGCCTGCATATAAATACCTATAGAGGAAGTCAAGACCATAACCCTCACTTGCCTCGAACAATGATGAGTTTTTATACTTTTAATAAGGAGCATGCTTGCTTCAGCCAACCTTCTTTTCATTTATACATTGCTATAAATGTCCTGTAGATGGAAATTTATATGATGAGTTACTGAGTGATTAAGAGTGACTACACTTTACAGAGGGGGTTTCACATGTATTCACAAATGTATGCAACAAAAACCTCTATTTTCAACCTAAGATGCTGAAACAGATTATTTTTTCTGCTGACTACATGAACACTCAACCCTCCAAAAACTGATAGGGCTGCACTGAAATTTGCCAATATTTTCAAGTAAAATTGCACTTACCGTATATACTCGAGTATAAGTCGAATTTTTCAGCACATTTTTTTGTGCTGAAAGTGCCCCCTTCGACTTATACTTGAGTCAAGCACTTTTCTGCAGCAAAAAATTTCATTTTCCGAACCGAATTTGGGGCCCCGTATCTCAGGGACACTTGGTGCTAGGAACCCCAAATTTAGTGTGCAAACCCAGTGGAACTGGTACCACAACATATCCAAAGATGAAGTTCCTAGCCCTAAGTGGCCCCGAGATACGGGGCCCCAAAATCGGTTCGGAAAATGTAATTCTCTGCTGAAGAAAAGTGCTTGACATTTTCTGAACCGACTTTGGGGCCCCATATCTCAGGGCCACTTGATGCTAAGAACCCCAAATTTGGTGTGCAAACCCAGTGGAACTGGTACCATAACATATCCAAAGCTGGGGTTCCTAGCACCAATTGGCCCTGAGATACGGGGCCCCAAAACCGGTTCGGAAAATGTCATTCTCTGCTGCAGAAAAGTCAGTGAACTGATTTTTGGGGCCCTGTATCTCGGGGCCACTTGGTGCTAGAAACCCCAGCTTTGGAAATGTTATGGTGCTAGTTTCACTGGGTTTGCACACCAAATTTGGGGTTCCTAGCACTAAGTGGCCCCGAGATACAGGGCCCCAAATTCGGTCAAATGTGTCCATCTGCAGCAATGTCATTTCAGGACCCTTTGGGTTCAGAGACCCCAAATTTTGGCTGCAGCTAGGGGGCATCTAGGAACCCTTAACTACCGAGTTTGAAGTTCAGGGGACCTATGGCTGCAAATGAGCACAGTGATGCTGCAAATGGGCATTGTTGACCCTCTTTTCCACTTACAGTAGCTGTGCATTTCTCACCCTCGTCTTATACTCGGGTCAATAAGTTTTCCCATTTTTTTTGTAGTAAATTAGGACCCCGACTTATACTCGGAACGACTTATACTCGAGTATATACGGTAATTTTTAGCACTCAAAAGCAAAAGTCCTGTCTAAGAACAATCACCACTGTATATCTAAAATTACCAGTATTAGCCACCAATGTGTCTTGTGTGCCCCTCCCTGATTTAGTTTCTTAGTATGTGAGTTCATAGCTACATTTTACCAGATGCAATCCTATTGTCCTATGAGAGTTCTCTTACTGGCTACTGAGGCCATATCCAAGTCTGAGGGATAAAGCCATTTAATCTGAATATTACATGCACAGCTAAAATGTGGTGAAAATACATATATGGGATATGTCTTACCTGCCAAAGGAATAATATTTCTATCTACCCAACCCTGAGATTCTCACAGGCCTGCTGACAGCACAGCCAACTTTAGGACTTACATTTTTTTAGCTTTAGTTAAGAAACACAGCTAGGTCTCTACCCTGTCTCTATTATTTGACTGGACAGTAAAAGAGCAGGAACAGGCTGATAAAGTCATCTCTTTGGTCTTTTTGTAATATCTGCTTGAAGTTTAGCTTTAAAAAGTGTATGTAAAACTCAAACTCTATTTTCCAGTATATCTCGCATCACGTCTGTCATATAGTTTTCTTAAGCAAAGCATTTTTTTGCAAAACTGTTGTAAAGTGTCTCACCTGGAGATCCTGACAATAACAGCACTTGCTGCTGTAGGCTGACAACTCTAAACTACGGCCTTACAATTAGCAACAGTTTGGCAGTCTGTTGACAGTCTTCTATGTGTGCTCCTTTAGCTGGGATGCCTATCAGGTTCTTCAGATATACAAGAGGCCATTCACTACTAGAATTTTGAAGGAAAAATTAAATTTTTCAGAAAGTTTGATTTTCTAATGGTTAGTGGGCTCAAATATATGATTGATATTGGTGTAAGGCAGCTAAAGGAGCTCATAAGGTATGGTTACAATGCTGCTAGTATAATTGCAAGACATTGGTTTAGCTTTGCCAGACTGCAAGAGGAATTGCTTTTAATAGCAAGACCTCAAGGTACTTCCCGTGTCTAAGCCTGATGTTCGAGTCGAACATTAAGTTCGACTCGAACATCGGGTGTTCGCCGAATAGCGAACAATTTGGGGTGTTCGTGGCAAATTCGAAAGCCGTGGAACACCCTTTAAAAGTCTATGGGAGAAATCAAAAGTGCTAATTTTAAAGGCTTATAGGCATGGTATTGTCATAAAAAGTGTTTGGGGACCTGGGTCCTGCCCCAAGGAACATGTATCAATGCAAAAAAAAGTTTTAAAAACTGACTTTTTTTGGGAGCAGTGATTTTAATAATGCTTAAAGTGAAACAATAAAAGTGAAATATTCCTTTAAATTTTGTACCTGGGGGTGTCTATAGTATGCCTGTAAACTGGCGCAAGTTTCCTGTGTTTAGAACAGTCCGAGAGCAAAATGACATTTCTAAAGGAAAAAAAGTAATTTAAAACTACTCGCGGCTATAATGAATTGTCGGTCCCGGCAATACAGATAAAAGTCATTGAAAAAAACGGCATGGGATCCCCCCAGTCCATTACCAGTCCCTTTGGGTCTGGTATGAATATTAAGTGGAACCCCGAACCAAAATTAAAAAGAAAAATTGCATGGGGGTCCCCCCCAAATTCCATATCATGCCCTTCAGGTCTGGTATGGATATTAAGTGGAACCCCGCACCAAAATTAAAAAAAAAATGGTGTGGGGTCCTCCTCAAAATCCATACTAGACCCTTAAGGTCTGGTATGGATTTTAAGGGGAACCCCACGCCAACATTAAAAAAAATGGCGTGGGGTCCCCCCAAAAATCCATATCAGACCCTTATCTGAGCACACAACCTGGCAGGTGGCCCTGCCCCTCTCTGATGCCCAAGGAAAGCCATAGGTATGTCCCCATGCGTCAGAGGAGGGCGGGGTCACCCGGGAACATCATGGTGTGGCTCCGCTCTCAGTTATAAGAGAACTGTCAAAGCGTAAATGCGTCATACGGCGGGAGCCTCCCATGGAGGCGGGTCAGTCACGTTTTTGTTTTTTTTGTTTTTCGGTCCGTCAGTGGAGCAAAAGAAGAAGAAGACTTTGTGGGACATTTTTATTTTTTTATTTTTAAATAAAGGACTTGTCCCAGGCCGTGTCTTGTCATTTTTACCATTTTGACACTTTTTTTGTGAAATGGTAGGGGTACATTTGTACCCCGTTACCATTTCACACAGGGGGGAGGCTGGGATCTGGGAGTCCCCTTGTTAAAGGGGGCTTCCAGATTCCGATAAGCCCCCCTCCCACAGACCACCGGGCAAGGGTTGTGGGGATGAGGCTCTTGTTCCCATCAACATGGGGACAAGGTGCTTTGGGGGGCTACCCCAAAGCACCCTCTCCATGTTGAGGGCATGTGGCCTGGTATGGTTCAGGGGGGGCATTCTCTCGTCCCCCCTCTTTTCCTGCGGCCTGCCAGGTTGCGTGCTCGGATAAGGGTCTGGTATGGATTTTTGGGGAGACCTCCATGCTGTTTTTTTTTAAATTTTGGCGCGGGATTCCCCTTAAAATGGTCTGGTATGGATTTTGAGGGGGACCCCCACGCCATTTTTTTTATTTTGGCGCGGGGTTCCCCTTAATATCCATACCAGACCTGAAGGGCCTGGTATGGAATTTGGAGGGACCCCCACACATTTTTGTTTTTATATTTTGGTTCGGTGTTCCCCTTAATATTCATACCAGACCCAAAGGGACTGGTAATGGACTTGGGGGATCCCATGCCGTTTTTTTTCAATGACTTCTTTTATCTATATTGCCGGGACCGACAATTCAATATAGCCGAGAGTAGTTTTATATCAGTTTTTATCCATAAGAAGTGTCATTTTGCTCTCGGACTGTTATAAACATGGGAAACATGCACCACTTTACAGGCATACTATAGACACCCCTAGGTACGAAATTTAAAGGAATATTTCACTTTTGTTTCACTTTAAGCATTATTAAAATCACTGCTCCCGAAAAAACAGACGTTTTTAAAACTTTTTTTTGCATTGATACATGTCCCCTGGGGCAGGACCCAGGTCCCCAAACACTTTTTATGATAATAACTTGTATATAAGCCTTTGAAATTAGCACTTTTGATTTTTCATGTTCGTGTCCCATAGACTTTAATGGTGTTCGTGTGTTCGAACACATTTTTTGCCTGTTCGCATGTTCTGCTGCGAACCGAACCGGGTGGTGTTCGGCTCATCCCTATGTAGCAGCTGTATTTTGTGTTAAAAAGATATATACACCTCCAGCTAGAAAGATGGCTCTTTGTCTTTTCAAGCATTATTCCGCCAAACAACTACTGGAAGTAACAAGCCTATGTGAACAGCTATTTGCATATGGACTTCAAAGAAACTTTAGATAGCTGGGTTCCACCTATCTTAGGCCATATAAATTGTATTAGAACTCCTTAGCCAGTTAGAGCAATTCTTTTGAAGCCAACACTATGGGGGGGGGGGGGGGATTTACTAAAACCTGAGAGTGCAAAATCTGCTGCAGCTCTGCATAGAAACCAATCAGCTTCCAGGTTTTATTGTCAAAGCTTAATTGAACAAGCTGAAGTTAGAAGATGATTGGCTACCATACACAGCTGCACCAGACTCTGAGTGCTCAAGTTTTAGTAAATTTCCCCCTGTGTATTGTGCTGCTCTTCAAGCAAGTATTTCTACCTACATGCTTGAATAATAAATGCATCTACTTTTCAATCTGGCTTCAGCAATCAAAATGTTATTGAAACCATAACTTTTGTTGTTTCCCCTACATCCACAGCCTCGCAGCTGTATATTTGTAGCATCAGATAAGGCACTGTTGCTTCTGACTGTTAGTCTCATGAAATCCAGAGTGAGATTTAGTGAGTCAGTACTGTACTGCTCACTGTTCTCCTTGCTTAAGAGGAAGTCATAGCTGAGGACCTACAGTGCAAAGATCTCCCTGCTTCTAATTAATATATTCTGTAGATCTGTGCTTTCTGCACCTCTCCTGCTGCCTCTTGATTACTACCCCACCAATATTCATATCATCAGTTATCATGGGCAGCTCTGACAGCAGGAAGAAACCCTGCTCCTCTTCCAGGATGGCTGCCTCCACAAAGAGACCCAATGTAGAACAAGAGATGGTAAGTCAGTAACAGTCTTGCTCACTGTTCTCCTTTCTGGAGAGGAAGCTGTACCTGAGGATGTGCAGTGCAAGGATCTTGTTGCTTCTAATTCATTTGCTCTGCTGATCTGGGCTTCCTTCACCTCTCTTGCCACTTCTTGATTACTACCCCACCAGTCATCAGATCATCAAATCACCAGTCATTGGGGGCAGCTCTGACAAGAGGAAGCAAAGCCCTATTCCTCTACCTGTATGGTAGAGGAAGCAAAGACCTGTTCCTCTACCTGTATGGCTGCCTCCACAGAGACACAATGTGAAAGAACGCATGGAAAGCCAGTAAAGGTGGAATGATCCGCTGCAGGAGACTACAAGTAATACTGTTGATTAGTCCTTCACTATCTGCTTTCCCCATTGAAAACTCTTTAGCTAATGTCAGAGAACTGCAAATATTTACTATAAATGTGACAGTTTTTGAAGGTGAATTGATAATTCGTTGCTTAGTACATATGCCCTTAGGACAATAGTTCTCTTGAGGTTCGATGTGCAGGTGAATGGGGGATAATTGCTTTCCAAAAAGACTAGACAAATCTTAGGAAAAACTTATCTGCCTTGGAAAGATATTGTTACCTCATAAAGTAAATCTCCAATTACAGTTTGCATGCAGGATAATGCAGTTTAACTGCTGACACAAATGTATGCTTAAAAAACAGTGATTGATGAAACACAGAATATATTACCATTGTGATTACATTATTATAGAAAACTAATCATGCAATAAATGGTATCTTTTGAGGCATAAAGCTCTCGCTGTCTCCAACGGGGTAAAGACAAGCTTAAAATCATGAAAGCTTTTGGAATAATGTATACATGGTGTATTTTTATTCTTATCTCCCTCCACAGTTTACTTTGCAGACAGACAGCTCTTAATAAATATGTATAAGTCTATGCAAAGGAGAGGGAGGAGACATGATGGAGTCAAGACAAAAATCACTGAAAACTGACATAATAATACCATGTATTGTGCATCAGAGTGTGACTGTAGTTTGGGGGAAAACAGTATGCTGAAAATAGCAAAGGTGGGTGTAGAATCAATTTTTTTCCCTCAAGTTTGGAAATTTAACTCTGCCAGACCCGTACCCCCCCCCCCCCCGCCTCTCCTTTTTTTAAGTCACATGCACAATAACATGCACAATGTAGACGTGAAAATGGAGCATGGCAATCAGCCATGGAAGAACCTTCCAGTGCTCAAAGTTCCACAATGTTGTTTTTATGCCTTGAAATACAAAAACAACATGGAGTCACATTGCGCAATGGAGGATTTTAAAAGAAACACTCACAAACTACTTGAAAGCTTCAACCTTGAAAAAGCCAAGTGCACAGGCTACCTCGCTTTACCTTTCCTTCATAGCACTTTGTGTATTACAAAAATAAAGCCCAACTATAGCCAGAATAATTCATTTTGTTTTGTATAGAGCGCGGAAGGGCTAGAACCTCTGTTTTTTTATTTCCACACCATTATAGGGAAATCCAAACACAAGTCTGTTCCAATGATAAAATGTTTGCAAAGTCAACACATTTTGGGAACTGTATCTTCGTTACCCCTTTATCAGGGCTTGATAAAATAAAACAGTGTAAATGTGTATGTTAACTTGAAAGTTGGATAGACCTCTTGCACACAGGTGCCTGAGCCAATGTAAAGTAAATTCTGGCATTTTCCCCCTGCCCTGATGGCTCAGGTGCTGTGTTCAGGCTCCCTATGACATGAATGGCTTATCCTATCATGAATAGGACATGGAAACAAGGCTAAGTGAGTCAACTTTGCACGAAAACAAGTTTGGGACTGCATGTCCGCAAATGGAGTTGGAGATTTGGTCAGGATCAATGGTGTCCTCAATGCTGATAAATACAGGCAGATACTTATCCATCATCCCATACCATCAGGGAGGCGTGTGATTGACCCCAAATTTATTCTGCAGCAGGACAAAAACCCCAAACATACAGCCAATGTCATTAAGAACTATCTTCAGCATATAGAAGAACAAAGAGTCTTGGAAGTGATGGTTTGGTCCCCACAGAGCCGTGATCTCAACATCATCGAGTTTGTCTGGGATTACATAAGAAGACAAAAGGATTTAAGGCAGTCTACATCCACGGAACCTGTGATTAGTTCTCCAAGATGTTTGGAACAACCTACATTCAAAAACTGTGTGCAAGTGTACCTAGAAGAATTGATGCAAAGGGTAGTCACATCAAATATTGATTTGATTTGGATTTCTCTCCTGTTCGTTTACTTTCCATTTTGTTAATTGATAAAAAAAAACAAAAAAAAACTATTTACACTTTTTAACACTTTATTAACACTATATCAACTATTTCTGAAAAACATTCTTAATTTGCAGCATCTTTTCACACTTGCCTAAAACTTTTGCACAGTATTGCACATACATACGCACATCTATATATCTATATATATATAGATATATATATCTATATCTATATCGATTTAATATGAATTGTATTATTATTATTAACAATAATAATAATAATAACAATTATTATTTAATATCAATATTAAATATATATATTTTTTCTTTTTTTAACTCATTTTTTCCAACTGAAAAAAAATTATGAGCCCATATACTTGGACTGGGAATGGATTAATCAGAGTTAATCATACCTAGCTACTTTTATTCAATTAACTCAAATTATCAGCAATGGAAGACACCAGTCAGCTCTCATCAACTCCTCTTAAAAAATAAGGTCAGCTCATTACTCAATGCCTGTATTTGTTCACTAACCTTTTAAAGATGGATGAAGATAAAGTAGTCAAAGTAACTTAAAAAGGAATTTAGTGGTTTCTATAGTAACCGTGCACTTCAGGCGCGGGGGGCTTGGTTTGCTGTGAATATCATCTGATTGTTTTCTATCAAGCATCTTTATTTATAACAGAAGATGTCTGCACATTGATGTTCTCTCTTATACACCTTTTTTTCTCAGCAGACCAATTAAGAGCTTGTAAGTGCCTCTTGTTGACTTTTCTTACCCATATAAGTCAATGTTAATGCAAAAGTAACTCGAAGCAGCTCAAAAAACAAATACTAATGCATCCTAAATTCAAGCCTTTCACAAACCCCTAAAAGTATTTTCTTATTTTTCCATTATTCCCATATTCAATGCAACAAACAAGCAGAACTTGCTGCGTAAACTGTTACTGTGTCCCTTTAACCTTGGCATCTGTCACTCAAACGCCACCCAGAGCGTCCCTGCATTGTCTCCTCTCCTTGGTAGTGTAATATACATGTACCCCTGAATTTTCTCAATTTCTTGGTAGTGTAAAATACACTATCCCCTACCCCATTACAGAAGCCTTAGCAAATCATCAGTTAGCCTAGGGCATTGACATGCGGGTTATGCATCTATGCAAATGTTGACTAGAAAATCACCAGTCGTATAATCATCTTGGCTCTGGATGGTGCTGAAATGACAAATGAAACACAAGAGCTAACCACTGCTGTCAGCTACCTGGTTCTGCTGTTAGTTTAGCCGGTGTTCTATTTTCTTTTTGGTATTCCCTATCAGAGAAACAACTGACTCCAGAATCAGGATGCAAAGGCATTAGTTGCACAGTCCTTACTGGAGGATTCTGTAGGGATGACATTCATGCAGACTTGGCCAGTCAACAACGTTGTGTAAATTGCATTCCCACCATCTAAAGAGACCTAAGCTTAAAGCCTGTCTCAGGGCAAAGAAAAAAATTCTCCAATGTAGTAGGGCTGCCCCCATACTGCAAGGGTTGAATGCTCATTTAGATCTAGAGTACTGCAAAAAGCTGTTTTACTTACCCAACCCTCCTATTCCCCAGCAGTCGGCGCTCCCCTATTCTCCCCTGGGCTTGCAGTGGTCTGTCCCTAGGTATCCTCACTTCCAATGGAAGACTATGGGCTCTACACTGGTCCTGATGACATCAGATGTCCTTCAACATCCAGCGCATAGGGTAGAAGAAAATGAGAAAATGACTGTTCCTACAGCCTAGAGGGAGCCTGTAAGAATGCACTGACAGATGCATTGGAACTTTTCTAAGCTGTATCAGCCTGCTTTGAGCTGTTTTTGTATTCCAATTGACTTTTACAAGGAGAGAGGCAAGTTCCAGGAAAAAATAAATAAATTACAGCATTGTACCGTGCATGCCTGCACACTGTTTCAGAGATTTTTAACTGGTGGACAAAGCAGGTGTATTCTTACTGTGCTGCCTACATGTGTCTCTCTCTGCACAGAACAGCTTCCCTGGGACCCCACAGAAACCCCACAAGTGAACTTAGCCACCCGAAAATCCAGAATTTGTTTCAGCAATCACTCAACTTGATCTTGAACACAATAAATGGGACTGTGAGCAAAAAGACTATTATATGTTTAGGGTTTAACACCTAAAATGACTCTGGCTGAGCTGAGTGTTTCTGGAAGTTAGAGTAAAAAAGTTTTCAATGTAGCTTTAGTCTACCCAATAAGGATAAAATGGCTGCATACAAAACCATCAAGGGCAGTCAAATTATTTCAAAAACAGCAGCCAGCAGGCATTTTTTGGATTTGTACACATAAGCACCAAAAAGGAGCTAAGCAGTCATACTGTAGACTTTTACGACTCTATCCAAACAAAAAACTCCCTCAAGAGAATGCTTTGTTCTGAACTGCATCAAAATGAATGCAAAGTGAACAATTTTAAGAAAGTAACCACAATACAATTGGTGGCATGCAGAGAAAGCAAGTGCTTCTTTTATATCTTAAAACAGAATGTTAGTCAAGAAAAGCACACCATGATGAAAAGCTTAGCTATATTCAGAAATGTACGTTTTGCATGCATTTGTCCTGAATGCTGACTCTGCAACTGTTCTCCCATGCACACAGATTGCTGTAAAAATTTCCCAGCATGTCTGATATGCTGCATTCAGTATTTTCAATGCCTGAGTTCCTTGTGCAGTCACTTTATTGTTACTGAATGAGCCCACATCATCACCAGATCTAAGTGTAGCTATAGTTACAGGCCACCCTCCACTTCAGCCTTTCATTAAAGTGTACAGTATGTGTAGTCAAAAATATGTTGTTTTTTTTGGGCAGAAAACAGAAGGTACCCTTAACAGGTTATGTCTCAGTGTCTCAGGGTAAGTTCTCATTTATCCAGGTCATGGTATATATAGTATTAGTTAGTTAGATTCAACTTGTTCTGTAGTGTTGAAGATGTTTTGTAGCTCATCCAATTCGTTTCTTAAAGTGGTTGTAAACTCTGTTACACCACTTTTACCTACAAGTAAGCCTATAACAAGGCTTACCTGTATGTACCTTGAATATCTCCTAAACTTGCACAGTTTAGGATATATTCAGTATATGCGCTGCTGCCAACGTCATCGGCGCATGTGCACTAAAGAAACGGGGTGCTGGTGCCGTTTCTTCAGGAGTCGTGCCATGACCCCGTGCCTGCGTGGGAGTGATGTAATCGCGGCTCCAGCCAATCACAGCGCCAGAGCCGCGTACCCAGAAGTAACTCCGGTGGAAGAAGTCCGCGCTGTACTCAGAGGGCCGACGCCAATGTACAATGACGGCAGCAACCTTGAGAGTAGAAGCACAACTCTGGAAGACAAAACAGGACAAGGACAAGGTGCACCAAACTCAGTGTAGTATTTAGGTATTCATTTAATCAGAAAAACAAGCCAAAAGGCTACTCACAAAAGGCAAATGCTATCGGGCAAGGTAAGACTTTTACTTTAGGTTCTTTTTATAACTGTTCTACTACACATATAGTCTACTGTATTTCTTGTCCTTGTGGACTCTTATATATTGGTAGAACAATTAGGGCCCTACGTGCCAGATTTGGAGAGCACCGTCGAGCTGTCCAGGCTGGTAACCCCACATACAGTGTTGCGCGCCATTTTTATGCTCACCACCAAAAAAAGATTGCTGATCTCGAAGTCTGGGTCATTGAATCTATATCTGACAAATATGCCCCAGCTGAGAGATTCCTACGTTTATGTAACAAGAGACTTTTTAGATTTATTCTTTAAACAGCATGTCGCCTCATGACCTGAACGAGGAAATCGAAATTAATACAATAATATAATCATGAAATACTGTCTTGTTATTTTTGTGTATTTTTTATTCCCAATATTTCACTTGCATTGTTTCAGGTCTTTTACGCATCTATCTACCTTGTTTTCTCTGAAGTTCCACATATATATATCTCCCTTCTCCTCCCCCTCCAATAAACTCCCTCTCACATGTCTGTATTTTATAGTTAGGTGGCTTACCTACAAACCTTTCCATCATTATATATTAATATAAATATACCGTATATACTCGAGTATAGGTCGATCCGAGTATAAGTCGAGTGTGAGAAATGCAGCAACTACTGTAAGTGGAAAAGAGGGTCAACAATGGCCATCTGCAGCTGCATGCCTCCCTGTGTCCTGTGCATGTGTCCCTGTGTCCTGTGCATGTGTCCCTGTTTATGTGTGCATGTGTCCCTGTGTCCTGTGTATGTGTCCCTGTGTATATGTGCATGTGTGCATGTGTCCCTGTGTATGTGTGCATGTGTCCTGTGCAGCCTACCTGTGTCCTGTGCATGCCTCCGTGTGGCGATCTCCATCCTCCGTATGCCGCTCTGCACCAATCAGCCTGTGATATTACCATTCAGTGGCCATTCTACTGTTCAAAAGCCGCACCTCCTCCTCGTCTGTGATAGGCAGAACACTCCTTTTCCCAGAAGTTAGCGGTCAGCCTATCACGGACATTCTCTCATCCTCATACCAAGGATGAGGATGAGAGAATGTCCGTGATAGGCTGTACACTGACTGCTGGGAAATGGAGTTTTCTGCCTATCACAGACGAGGAGGAGGCGTGGCTTTTGAACAGTGGACTGGCCGCTGAATGGTAATATCACACGCTGGCCGCCGTCTTCCTGCATGACATGCTGATCATGTAGGCAGACAGCGGTGACTTCAGTATAAGTCGAGGGGGGCACTTTTAGTCCAAAAAAAGGGCTGAAAATCTTGACTTATACTCGAGTATATACGGTACCTCCTCAGCTTCCACCATATTTATTCGGAATGTTTGAAATATTTGGAATATATATGTTAATATTCACCATATTACACATGCATGTATTTATAATTATATTTATATGCATGTACACGCTATATCCTACTCTATAATTTATATGGCCCAGCATATTTAATTTAATTTATTTGATGGTGGATTGATTTCATGATGAACTTTTTATGAGGATTCCTATGAAGGTTTCTTTAGGATGTTTTTTAGATGATTTTTTATTATATTATTTCTTACGATGATTTTTTAGGATTATTTATGGTCTCTCCATCTATATTTTGAACTAATTATATTAATTGTCAATTATTATGGTATATTTATAAGAATGTTTTACTATTGACATATGTAATTTTTTAAAATTATTTAATGAATTTATATTCTCTAAGAATGCATCCATATCTTTATTGCTTTTATCTTATTATGTTACTCCACTCTATCTGTTTATATTCAGTGATTCCTGGTCCATTTAAATGTGTATATTCCAATGCCTATGTATGAATACAGAGTAACGCCCATTATGGACGTCCCCCTGTTCCCTCCCCCTCATCCTGTATATACCTGACTTCCTGGTTAGTCAGTTAGATCAGAAGAAACAGCGGAGGCTGTGAAACGTGTCATCTGATTGGTTGCCCAAAAACGTCACTTCTGGTCCTCGAAGCTTGCGTTTCATGCTGACACGCATTTCCGGTTCCGGGTCCCGGTTTCCAGATGTCACAGAGAGCTACAGCGTGCTGGTTATACAAGCCTTCCGGACATCCATTGAGGCTTCACCGCTACTCCATCTCCTAGCGGCTTACCATCTACATTATTGGGACCAATCCATTTTTTTTTGGTAGCAATGACACCTTGACCCAGTCACCATGAAAAGCTGATGGTGAATAACATCTTCCCTTCTATGGTGATCAGATTAAGGTGTCAGTGCTACCTATGTGGATTTAAAGCTGAACAAGCATTTTATTTCCCCCATGCAATGAGATTATGCCTGCACTGCATGTGTTAAAGTGTAACTAAAGGCCACACTTTTTTTTTAGTTTTGCATAGAGTGGAGAGGGATTAGAACCCCTGTCCATTTTTATTGTTGTCTGTGTCCCCATTAAGGAGATTCACCCTCTCTATTTGTCCTGTTTACCATTAACATTGAAAGTGAAAGTAAAAAAATCCCTAATTTTGGGTTGTCCCCAGAAAAGTAATAGAAGGGAAATCTTTCAATGGATTTCCCTTAATTTACAGGCATTTCTTCTTACTTCCTGTTTGGCATGGAACAGGAATTACATGGGAAATCTCCATAATAGGACATAGAGGGTGGAAAGGGGAGCAGAAAGCTGTATAATCACCTGATCCTCTGCTCCAGCTGCAAACAATACACCCCCACGATCCATAGGGTGGACTATTCCTGGCATCTTCCCATCCAGAGCAGGTCTTGGGCGTGATGATATCAGGAACAGTCCAACGCACAAAACTGCCAGACCAGGGGGGGGGGGGGGGGTTGGTGGTGTTGGGAAAGTATATCTTTGCTCTCCCCTAGGCAAAAAGGAGCAGTTAACCCATGTGTGGGCGCAGCCCCACTCACTTATTATAGAACTGAAAAAGTAGGTTGTATAAGTTACAAGATGTTCAGCATTACAGAACAAGTCCAGTTGCTTGACATATCAAATTTAGCTTTTTTTACTGTCTGAGTCCTGCTAGGGAGAGATGTCCCTTAATTTTTAGCTTGAAGACACGAAAGGAAATAAAAGAAAATCTCTCCAAATTGGAGAGAATTCTCCTCCTATAAAGTTACCACCAGAACATTTGAAAAATTTCTCCTTACCTCATGATCTCATGGCAACTCTAAAATGTAGGATTTCGGCTCATTTTTTGTCTCAATAATAATATCTACAGGGCAAATAAAAAGGTGAAACTCCCTCACAAGAAATTACAGGGCAATAGAAAACCTGGCAGAAGGTCTACACCTTGCCCATTCTACCCAAAACAAAATGTTTTCCCCCGTTTTCCCCTTAGATATGCTTTAAGCTGTGTTTGATAAGTAAACCAGTATAAGCACATAGTTCTCAAATTGGTCACTGTATTACCGGGGAATTGACCTGTTAAACTTATAGCTGGTAGGTGGGGGTGATTAATAGGCAGGAGGAGAAGCAGAGGAAGCACAGACTCACAGAATGAATAAATAAAAAGGAGCAAGTAGATTAATTCACAGCATTCTGTGCAGCAGGCCCTTAGAACAATGAGCAGCACACTGTGCCATCACCAACTGTCACTACAATGTCAAGGAAGACACACCAAACCTCATGAAAATAGCAGTCATTAAAGGCAGGAGGGGTAGGAAATTCCTCAGATGATCTCACTATGGATACAGGAATGCACAGACCATCCTGTCTCAACCTTTTTAACATAAAGGAATGCTTCAAATTACTTTCCTATCAATAAAACCTCTTTTGGATTAAAAAACTAATCGGGTCTCAGGAAACCCCTGCCAAAAATTGCTATAATGACTATATTCCAACTGTGTCCAGCATTTGGAAAAACTATCCATCTGTCTGAGATCAAATTCCCCTCTATGCAGCCTTTGTTGTCCTTTTTTTAGTCTGATGTATATATCTCTTTACAAAACGAACTGTTACCACCAAAAGTGTTGCACTGAATTTTATATTTTGACAAGCCAATATAACGGAAAAATAAAGATCAAAAAAATCACTTGTGTTGTTTCGCGAATCATTTTCTGAATATGAGATCTTTCTGGTCTCTGTAACTAGGGGCATGGCAGTGTTGCGTCCTTTCCCTACATACTATGTGCTAAAAGGTGTCCCTCTTTATCATTTCAGAAACTTTGGAGGAATGCATCGGGTGGTGCTCAATGGGAACTCATTTTTCCTTAGAGATAGTTAAAATGAACATCCGTGTCAGAGGTTACATATCCAAGAGGTAGAAATTGCTCAAGGAACCCCTAGCAACCTTTGAGGAACCCTAGAGTTCCATGGAACCCTGTTAGAGAAAGGCTGGCCTGGATACTATCACATGTAAAAAAAAAAACCCACCGCAACCTGTCATGAAGATTTCAAAGCTAATTATAGAATTTTCAGTGTACTAATTAGCCACAATTAACTTTTCCTACAAAAAAGCAAATCTTTGCAATGTTTGGTATTGGTCCACCTATATGAGGTGCATTAGGCCTCATATATAATACCCCGAGGACAGGAGTGCATTTTTGTTGCTTATGCCAGCCAATCATATTCTTGATTTCATTTGCTAGCATGTGTCGGGAAACAATGACTAAATTTGTACAAGGCCCTTTGTGCTTGAAGTGATGCTCCCAGAGACAGCCAATGGCTTCTGTTTCCCTGAGAAAGTGATTAATAGAGAAAGGTACATGAGATCACCATAGAAAACACCTGAATGAAAATGAAGCTACACGTGATTGTTCTCCAGAAGTAAGCTGAGCGAATCAATCGATTGACCAGGGAAACTTGGTAAAAACACACCAGAACAGCACAGAAATCAATAAGACTTAGACGCAATCAGTGCAACCCTTACAGATGTATTTTTTATCAGCTGATCTGTCCAAGCAACATACGTTGTACTAAAAATATAGGCCGTCAATACAGAGGCAGTATTACTGATGTTTATTAAAGGGTTGAAGGCAAAAAAAAAAATGTAATTGAGTAATGTATAAGTAAAAAGCTACTTACCATATGCTTTATGAGGTATATATAACATTTTTTTATAGAGACACAAGTACTGAGAATACTTAGAAGGGGGCAGTCAGCAAATAAACCGTTATACTGTGTGTAGTTCTCTTTCAAGTCCAAGTACAAAAAGCATGGCAGTTATTGAAGTGATACAATGAGAATTTTCCAACAATGTGACATCTTCGAGCTCCATCATCAGCTGTAAGGTGTACACAGGAGGTTGGCTGCTTGGCACCAGTGCCACTCAGAGACTGCTTTACATTTTCTGAATGAATGCTAGGCATTCTCTGATTGGATGAGGTAGAGAGGCAGCTGGACCAATGTAACTATATATAAAATTCCAAACACCATGATGGTTTAGTCCCCCCGTCCACTCTGAGCAGAGAGTTGGGACTGTCAGTCTCCAGCTCTCTACTCTCCCCTCAAGCACTTACTGGAGCGCTGGGCTGTGGAGGGGTGAGAGGGACTGACTCAGGCTCTCGGCGGATCGCTGAAAGGCTGAGCCAGGTGTCGGTCTAAGCTTCTGGGTGGTTCCCGACCATATAGTGGGGATCTTTTCAAAGCCTGCAACGGCTCTGTGACTTCAGCTGACAGTGGACTGAAAACCACTGTTGGCTGAAAACAGAACTAACTGTACTCCTGTGATCCATAGGAGAAGCACAGTCAAAAAAGCTTTGGCTATACTTCTCCTTTAATAATCTTTAAAGCAAATAAAAATGGTAATCAGGGGGGGCGTGGCTGACAATGGCAGAGTCCGGACGCTGATTCCTGTGCTCCCAACACACAGGGCTTACCCCATGGCCGAATCACTACCTACAGCAGACACCCGACAGATGCCCAGAAAGAGGAATCCCGGAGCATCCCACGGTCACATACATCGGCAGTAATTACCCACTTCTTTTCCTCCGTGGCTCCGGAGGCTTCAGACCTCGTGGAGACGGCCACAGCCAACATGGTGCTGTCACCTTCAATGACCAGCTATGCAGATCGGAGCCGCCCTCCTCCGCGATCCTGTCACACTGCTCCAGTCACGGCTTCTGCTGCTGAGGTGAGAGACTGTTCTCCAATCCCCTCACCATGCCTGAGCCTGTCACCCTCTCCTGCCGACACTGAAGTCAGGCAAATCTCTGCAGATGCAACCCCAATAGAAGCCCTCAGGCAAATACATCACAGTTTGGCCACTCTCCCTACCAAACAAGTGCTGGATCACTGGGCTCAACGAATTGAATCCTCCCTCAAGAGACAGGTGGAGGATCTCCAAGCTCAGGTTGCCCATACTGATCATAGAGTCGCTGCTATAGACTCCACTCAAACTGCACAGGAGACTTGCATTGCTGCATTGGAAACCACAATGTCCCATCACAGATCCCAACTCCTCCCGCTACGGCTAAGGTCAGAGGATATTGAGAACAGAAGCAGGAGAAATAACATTAGGATCCAAGGTTTACCAGAGGCCACAGCTCCTCGGGACCTTGCTGCGACAGTTACTACCATTTTTAATACTTACCTCAGTAAAGCGTCAATGGCAGAAATGGAGCTTGATAGAGTTCACAGAGTTGCACCTGGCATATCCCCTGCTAATGGCCGCCCAAGGGATGTATTATGCCATGTCCATGACTAGAAAGTGAAGGAGCTGGTCCTACAGAAGGCATAGCACAGGGGTCCCATTGACTTTGATGGTGCTACTATTCAACTCTTGCCAGATCTATCCCGTGCTACCCTTGGGATGCGCAGAGCCGTTAGACCTCTCCTATCTGTTATGTGAATCTGGAACTACTTATACCTGGGGCTTCCCATTCCATGTGCTAGTGAAGAAGGAGAATTGTCAGTTCACCTTGCAGTCCCCGGACCAACTCCATAAACTTTTTTTTGTTTTTAGGATCCGATCTCCGTTCCGAACTGGCTGGATGTCCTTTTTGATGATCCTGCCACTCAGATATCAAATCCACTGCCCCAGAGGCGTAGACGGTCCTGAAGTACTGCCTCTGTACCATCCTGCATCCATCCTGATCCAGAACTGTGACAACCTCATGTGTCCCGTGAGCTTCCCAGACTGACCTTCCACTGATCTGTCAACAGTCCTGTCCCCCTCAGCCACGACACTCTGCTTCCCTTAGTTCGCCTTAAACCTGTTTAACCTTACGGTCCAGGGTATTCAGAACTGCTGAGACATTTATTTAGCTGATGTTATAAGCAAGTTTTACTTGACACCCAGCCGCCTTGGGAAGTACTTTAGTCTTTACCTGGTTCCCTCCTCCGGAAGGATTGTAACTAGAGGGTTTCCTCCTATACTCCAGTCTCTCTGGCTGTACAATTTGTATTTGGATGCATAGGTGACACAACCGCTTCTCTAGTCACCTAGGACTCATCTGGGATGTTAATTTGTTTTCTTTTTTTTTTTTATCTGTTTTTTTTCTGCTTGTTATAGGCGAAATTGCGGTGCTCCCTGCATCGTATATGATAACAGTAACTACCTTCACTCCCAGTTATTCCGTGCTCTGTGCTGGAGCTCATACTTGTCCTCAGATTACAGAGATGCTAGTTTCTTTTATGCGATTTACCTTTACTACTGCAGGGAACAGCTCGATCGCCAGTTTTGTGTCTAGACCAGCCCTTTCTGTTCAGGAAACCTATGACTTATTGTTAATCTATCCTGGTCTGGGGTAGCCCATATGTATTGTCGGACTCGCCACGGTCGAAACTACACCCCCGTTCTCCACCTGCGTTTTAGGTGGAGACTTCATACTAGATTTGAGTCTACCATATTTAGTTGGTACACGTGCACTCGTTGTTGTGACTTTGTGCTACCACTCTTGAGGGAATTCACCCGATAGGTGGTCTAATCTCTCTCTCTCTCCTTTTCATGTCCTCAAAAACCCCTCCTTTTTTTTCTTTCTTTTTTCGTTTTACAAAAGAAGAACTTTTACAAAAGAAAAACTTTAAATGTTAAAATGGTAATCAGCATGTTTTAATAATAATACATTAAAAATATAATTAATAATATTATGCTATGTGAATGGGAACAAGTAACAAATACTAAGTAGGGGTTATTTCAATATGGCTGTAAAAGAAGAAATACACTTTAAATCACTATGACCACCTGAGCTGCAAGAACGGTGAGAGCAGCTTCGGTAATAAAATGAAGCCAGCTTAGAAGAACTGAACTCTGAAGCTGTAACTCACGACATAACAGGATAAGGATCTGTGTGGAGCACCCAATATGTGATTTATAAAAATTGAAGACAGGGGACGATGGGTTGCAGAGTTAAAAGCCCGAGTTTTCCTTTAAATTTGAAATAACAGCACCTTTTTCTACAACCGTCGCCTCCACCACATAGCCGTTGACATATATCTTAAAGGTAATCTGTTGCCCAGCAAATCATTTATCACAGGAACCACCAAATTCCCTTTTACAGCAACACTGATGATAACAAATGACAGCTTGCCTTATTTTTACCTATCATCCAGTAATATTGCACACTGTCTATTACCCACAGTCGCTTTTAGCTGCTCAGAGTCAATCTAAAGCCGCGCATCCCCATTACTATAGATGACACATTTTGCATGTTCCTGTGCTGATTGATAGAAAGTGTATTTTACAAACAGAGACCACTTTCCACTTTATGAAGTACCTTAACGTCAGTAATAAGCGATCGGAAAGTCTGCCGGGGTACTAATGCATTAATCCAATAAGGTACGAAATGCATAAACATGAGACATTACAAACCACTTAAACTAATAACCTATACCTCATGCATGCAGGAAAATATACCCTGGGGGATTTTTTACCCTGAAAATGTAATATAAAAATATAACCGTTCGTAGCTTGTAATGAGTGATTTTTATTCCTTTTCTCAACTTTATTATTTGTTATTTATTTGCAATCACGAGCGTACCATGCCATGCAGCCCAGGAGCAGAGATCTGCGCAGAACTGTGTATGTACAGGCACCTGAATTTTAGGTGCCGATATAAATTACCATTATGGTTAAAGTGTATCTAAACCTGGCTTCCGGCTTATGGGGAAGTCAAATGAGGAGCCAAACCACAGGTGATCTGATGATCGTATTTATCATTTAAGACCATGAGTGGGGTCCTACTGGCTTTCTATACTTCTCTATGTGCATATGCCCTCGGGACAGACTATAATAGGCATCTAGATAACGACCAATAATAGATTCCAGAAAGGATGTCTACATGGTAATTATACCTGCTGGGAAATTTTACGCCTAAAGCCCAACTCTGAGAAAATGTAAAATTATCCCTTGCTGTTGGGCTGTGCCCACACTGCAAGGTTTTATAGCTCAATTTGTCTAGGGAAGAGGAGAAACAGTTTTTCCTAACTGATCCTCCACTACCTGGCAGATGGCACCCCCCTGAGTCACATCGGTGAACTGTCCCTCGATATCATCACATCCAATGCAGGACTATGGACTCTGCTTTCATCTTGATGATGCACGTTTAAGAGATATTTACTGTACCTACTGGTAAGCTATATTAGAAACTTACCTGTAGGTACAAGTAACCAAATGGAGTTTACTACCGCTTTAAAGCTCTTTACCCCCTATTGATCTTGCTAATATACAGTACTGTGAACTGTAAATATAATAACTTACAGTATGAAGGGGGCTCCCTGATACTTGAGATATTTCAAGGTTCCTCCAAGATAAAAAGATTAAGAAAGACTGGTCCAAGGGCTGCTCATCTGCCGCCCCCCCCCCCATAACTAAGTTTAGAGGGGCTGAGTGAAATACATTGGGGGCATAACCTGGCGGGAGCCCAGGCTGAGGTTGTCTCTCCCATAACCATCATAGGACAATGTGGATGTGTGGCACCAGGGATCCTTCCGCTCTTCTTTCTAGTGACAATAGGAGCTGGGGCGAGCTCCATCCCTTGCTGGCACTCCTGCAGTGGATGCGGCATCACCCACACTACTCCCCACAGTAATCAAGCATAATCGGTACACTAACAAATCAGGTGCGCCCCCCCCTGTCCTCCTTCCATACAGATAGTAGTTGTAATCAGCTTTACTTAAAGTGTATCTAAGTCCTACCAATAAACTTCTCTTATTTGCTCCCTCTTGATTTACTGAATATATCATGTAATGTGTTTTTTCATATCTGTTTTATAATGTAAGGGAGGGACCGCCAGAGATTCGAATCATGTATGTGCAGGATGAATATACCCGAATTGATCGATCAATCAATTTGGGTACAAGCAGCTAGTCAAATTTTACATGCGAATATCGCTAGAGGTTATTGTAGCAGCTAGCAGTAATCAATGTGTTCTCCCAGTGGGGACGGCTTCCCCCCCCCCCCCCTGCTGGGAGAACACAATGGCTCCACAGGAGGGACTGCGTTGATGGGGGAATCAAGTGATTTTCTTTCCTGCAACCCGTGGTTATTTTTCTAGTACTTACAGCATCTCTAAAGTGATAAACATGAGAAATCTGCATGTATTCCAGAAATGTGCTAAAACATTTTTTTCTATTTTTATTTTAGTTTGCCTTGACATTCCCCCTTAACTTTGCTTTCAGCGTCTCCGCTTGCTTTTGGCTGGATCCAGTAACAATTGTAGCTGTTTATGAGCTGTAATGTCCGGAATGTGTTTTAAAGCCCCTTGAGATTTTTGAGAGCACTTGTTTCAAAGCCATTAAAGCGGATAACCTCTGTGTGATGGACTGCATGAGGAAATTGGAAAAAAAAAGTTACTGATTAAAGCAAATAAAAAAAAAAAATCAAACAATTTGAAGTGCTCAAGTCAGCTTTCAGACATGATATATTTGGAAAGTGTTCCAACTGTGACTCTTGTTCTGGATCAGAATAAGGTTTTCTATTTTCTTTGGAGTCTGCAGATTTTGGCTTTACTCTTCCGAGTCTTGATTGGATATCACCCTCGTTTAGGATTGTACTGTGCTTTGCCGGGTGTTGCAGTCAACATTATTATAGAAAAATCTCTGTTTTATTGTAAAATTGAATTCCCCAACCATATGCATTGGGATTGATTTACTAAAGACATAGAAGCAGTTCACTTAAAGTGGTTGTAAACCCATTACAATCACTTTAAACTACAGGTAAGCCTAGATTAAGGATTACCTGTAGGTGCTGGAAATATCTCCCAAACCTAAAAGGTTTAGGAGATATTTGCAGAAATAGCGGCACAGATGTCTACAGCGCATGCGCCGTAGACATTGGGCGCAGGCGCACTGAGCGTGCCGTTTCTAACGTCGATCATGCTGTTAGTGGCGGCACCAGCACGCATGCGTGGGAGTGACGTCATCGCGGCTCCGGCCAGTCACAGCGCCAGAGCTGCGATACCCGGCAGATACTCGGAAGATAGAAGGCGGCGTCGGAGGGGGCGAAGGAGGGTCGCTTCAGGGGCTTCGATCTCAGGTAAGTAATTCATAATGAGCTAGTATGCAATGCATACTAGCTCATTATGCCTTTGTCTTGAAGGGTGTATTTTTTTTTTTTTTTTTCAGAGGCTTTACTTCCTCTTTAAAGCTCAACTCCCGCCTTACCTTCAGTCTTGCACAGTTGCACGGGCTTCTCTTCTGCACTGAAATTGCTTGCTCTGATTTCACTGCATACTGTGAGTTTCTTGCAGTGTGTATTAGAAGCTACAGGAAGTCTGATAGAGCGTGCTTCATTTCCTGGTTGGAGGACATCCAGCATCATCTAGCCCTAACTGATAACAGCACAGGCACAAGAAGTTATTGCGCACGAGATTTCAGGCCGACCAACAGCTTTTTTTTTTTTTTTTTAACTTCCTGGGGTTGATTTACTAAAACTGGGGAGTGCAAAATCTGGTGCAGCTGTGCATGGTAGCCAATCAGCTTCTAACTTCAGCTTGTTCAATTAAGCTTTGACAATAAGGCCTCATGCACACTGGACGTTTTTTGATGTTTTTACAGCAGCTGTTTTTGGCTGTAGATGTTTTTTTCTACAGTCATTAAACTCTCCATTACGTTATCCTATGTGTCCATGCACACATAGGCTGTTATCAGCAGTTTTAGGCAGTGGCGTTTTTGAGCAGTAAAAAAAAAAACAAAACTAGTGGGTTCTGAGAGACCTTTTTCAGCTGTAAAAACGAACACTGATAAACGCTCAAAATGTCGATAAGCGCTCAAAAACGTCGCTCACCAGCGTTTTTTAGGCCTCATGCACACTGGACGTTAAAATTATGTTATAAAAACGTCAGTAGCTTTGCAGTGAGTTTTTCAACTTTTTTTAACGTTTTTGCAATAGTGTTTTTTAGCGTTTATTAGTGTTTTTTAGCATTTTAGCGGGGGTTTTTTAAGAAAATTTTTATTTATTTTCTATTTTTTTTTTTCAATGGATCAAAAACATTAAAAAACGCTGGTGAGCGACATTTTTGAGCATTTATCAACGTTTATCAGCGTTAGAGCGTTTTTACAGCTGAAAAACGTCTCTCAGAACCCACTAGTTTGGGTTCTGGGAGCCTGATAACAGCCTATGTGTACATGGACACATAGGATAACACAATGGAGAGTTTAATGACTGTAGACAAAAACGTCTACAGCCAAAAACAGCTGCTGTAAAAACATCCAAAAACAGACCATGTGCACGAGGCCTTAATGTTTCTGATCCATTGAATAAAAAAAAAAAAAAAAAAAGATTTTTTTTAGGCTCCATGCACACTGGACATTAAAAACATTATAAAAACGCCAGTAGCTTTGCAGTGAGTCTTTCAACATTTTTTAATGTTTTTGCAATAGCGTTTATTAGCGTTTTTCCATGTTAGCGTTTTTATCGTTTTTTTTTTTTTTTTTTCAATGGATCAAAAATATTAAAAACCGCTGGTGAGCCACGTTTTTTTGAGCGTTTATCGATGTTTATCAGCATTTACGAGCATTTGGCGGTTTTTATGGTCAGGAAAACGACTCCTGAACGTGATTTCATCGTGTTCAGAAAACAGCCCATAAACTCCACTGCTGATAAAAGTTCAAAAACGTACGTGTGCATGGGCACATAAAAAAACCCTGCAAAAACGATAACACGGAAAAACGCTAATAAACGCTAAAAAACGCTATTGCAAAAACAATGAAAAAAGTTGAAAAACTCACTGCAAAGCTACTGACGTTTTTATAACGTTATTTTAACGTCCAGTGTGCATGAGGCCTTAAACCTGGAAGCTGGTTGGTTTCTAAGCAGAGCTGCACCAGATTTTGCACGCTCCAGTTTTAGTAAATCAACTTCACTGAGCAATATTTTCAATGGTATATTTAATGCAGGGGTCTCCAAACTGCAGCCTATGGGCCAGATGTGGCCCCCTTGCCTTTATCTGGCCCCTGGGGCGCTATTCCTTCCGCTAATACCAAAGATGGGGCACTGTTCCTCCCACTGACACCAGAGATGGGGAACTGATTCTCCCACTGACACCAATTATTTTTTTATTTTTTATTTTTTTTACTCCCACTGTCTGGCCTCCCTAAAGTTTGACAGGCAGTAAACTGGCCCTTTGTTTTGAAAGTTTGGAGACCCCTGATTTAATGGACCAAAAAGGAGCAAACAGAAGTTCATTGTTAGAGGTTAAATATACTTTAAGATTCTGAAAGTGGACCTTTAAACTTTACCTCCCATTTTTTTATATATATGTATAATTTGTTTTAAAACCTTTTTTTAGGGAACCCTCCCCATACCTTCTAGATTTTGTGAGTGAAAATGACACTCACTGGCCACTTTATTAGGTACACTTGTTCAATAGGTTTATAACACACATTGCTAATCAGCTAATCAGGTGGCAGCAACTCAATGCATTTAGACATCTAGACGTGGTGAAGATGACTAGCTGAAGCTCAAACCAAGCATCAGAATGGGGAAGAAACGGAATTTAGGTGACTTTGAACGTGGCATGGTTGTTGGTGCCAGACGGGCTCGTCTGAGTATTTCAAAAACTGCTGATCTACTGGGATTTTCACGCACTTCTAGGGTTTACAGAGAATGGTCTGAAAAAGAGAAAATATCCAGTGACTGGCAGTTGTGTGGACGAAAATGCCTTGTCAGCGGTCAGAGAAGAATGGGCAGACTGGTGATAGAAAAAGCAAAAGTAACTCAAATAACCACTCGTTACAACCAAGGTATGCAGAATACCATCTCTAAATGCACAACACATCCAACCTTGAAGCAGCAGAAGACCACAATGGGTGCCACTTCTGTCAGCTAAGAATAGGAAACTGAGGCTACAATTTGCACAGGCTCACCAAAATTGGACAATAGAAGACTGGAAAAATGTTGTCTGGTTTGGTTTCAGCTGCGATATTCAGATGGTAGGGTCAGAATTTGGCGTAAACAACATGAAAGCATTGATCCATCCTGCCTTGTATCCACAGTTCAGGCTGGTGGTGTAATGTGTGGGGGATATTTTCTTGGCACACTTTGGGCTCCTTAGTATCAATTGAGAATGGTTTAAACACCAAGGCCTACCTGAGTATTGTTGCTGACCATGTCCATCCCTTTATGACTACAGTGTACCCATCTTCTGATGGCCCCTTCCAGCAGGATAATGTACTATGTTACAAAGCTCAAATCATCTCACCACTGGTTTCTAGAACATGACAATGAGTTCACTGTACTCCAATGTCCTCCACAGTCACCAGATCTCAATCCAATAGAGCAACTTTGG
Organism: Lithobates clamitans; assembly: GCA_037952925.1. Taxonomy (NCBI): domain Eukaryota; kingdom Metazoa; phylum Chordata; class Amphibia; order Anura; family Ranidae; genus Lithobates; species Lithobates clamitans. Next base: position 9,527,694 of record JBBGZY010000292.1, on the reverse strand, counting down.
GATGTGGTGGAAAGGGAGGATGTCAGGGCGTGTTATCAAGGGTGCTGCTTTGGTAACATGCTGTGCTGTACTTCATCAGGGGGCCAGCTCCAAGAACCTGGAAGGAACAGCAAGCCCCTTATGACGTGCAGCACGGGATCAGCAGATCCCTACAGAACACAGCTAAGTCTCTCTGTCTTTTAATTAACTGGTCTCAAAAGTAAAATAAACTCTGAATAACTTCAACTTGTGCATTCCTTCATATGTGCAGCATTCTATGCAAGTACCTCACCAGTGCCATTATGTGAAATTCTATGCAACAGCATGGCAGTAACCTGATCCCAAACTCTGTGCAAACAATGGGGATGAGGATTCTGGGAATCCTGTCTACAAACTGAACACTGTTGCCATGACTGCCAAGAGGAGAAACAGAATTTATCTGGCAGTTATATAAAATAAACGCTAGCTGCAGATTAAAGAAGACAGACAATTATTAATAGGATTTAAATGACTTCCATTAAACATTACATCATTTATACCAAGTTTAATGAAACTTGGGTTTCCCCTTAAAAAAATAACGAATACAATACATATGTAAAGTTCTGCGTAAATTGATGGCAGTATATAAGTACCTGTAATAAATAAATAAACCTATTAGTTTTGAATAGCGTAGAGAGGGACTAGAACACCTGTCGTTATTACTATCTGTGTTAGGGAGATTCCCCCTCTCTATTTGTACTGTTTTCCATTATTATCCAAAGTGAAAGTGAATGAAAAACCCACATTTTGACTTGTCACCAGAACAGGAATAGAAGGGAAATCTTCCATTGGGGACACTAGTTCTGGTGACAACCAAGGATTCCCTCACTTTGGAGGGATTTCTTCTCGCTTCCCATTTTGGCTATATGACAGGAAGTGAAGGGAAATCTCCCTGATGGCACACAGATGACCCCCCCAAAAAATTGACGTGGGTGATAACCCTTCCTTACTCTACTCAAAATGATTTTAAAAAAAAGGTATTGCCTATAATTCTACTATAAATGCACTGCCTGTGACATGTATGACTGCCTCTGTCCATGGTGCTGAATGTTAATGAAGGAAATGTGTCATGATAGAAATACATAGGCTGCTATTGCTGACCTCTTCCTGAAATTATTAGACCCTGTTCACACTTAGCATAGTGGAATTATTTATTTATTTATTTATTTAATTAATTTATTTCAGGTACTTATATAGCGCCGTCAATTTACGCAGCGCTTTTACATATACATTGTACATTCACATCAGTCCCTACACCCTCAAGGAGCTTACAATCTAAGGTCCCTAAACTCACATTCATACATACAAGGGACAATTTAAACAGGATCCAATTAACCTACCATTATTATCACTATTTAGGGTACTTATATAGAGCCCTCAATTTTACGCAGCGCTTTACATATAAATCGTACAGTCACATTGGTCCTTACCCTCCAGGAGCCCACAATCTAAGGTCCCTAACTCACATTCATATACTAGGGCCAATTTAGACAGAAGCCAATTAACCCACCAGCATGTCTTTGGAGTCATGGGCAGAAACATACGATTCTGCCCATGATTCCAGAATCGCAGCAAAATGTATGACAAGCTTGCAGTATCATTATTTGTTGATGACAGCACAAACATGGTGGACAACATGCTTGAACGTTGTGGCAAACATGCAACGCCAAGCGTGCTTGCCTCAGTGCCAAAATTTGGTACACAAACTTCTTTTGACGCGTTTGGAGGCAAAGAATGAATTGTGACGTTCCAAAAATGAGCCACAAAAATATAAACAAAAAAAAAAAAAGCATGAAAAAAGTGCCACAGCAACATCGCTTAGATGTGAATGGGGATTTCGTTTTTAAATACACCTAAAGAGCATGACAGATCACCCTACACATATTGCTAAATGACTCCGAGGAGAGGTACACATCTCTGTCCCTCCTGGAAGAGAGATGGGACCATCTGGTTTAGTCATGTATAGAAAAGTTGACAAAATGCAATCCTTGGTAGGGTAAAAAAAATATACCCTTTATTTAACCACTTGCCTACTGGCCACTTTCACCCCCTTCCTGCCCAGGGCATTTTTCAGTTTTCAGCACTGACACACTTTGAATGACAATTGCGCGGTCATGCAACACTGTACCCAAACAACATTTTTATCGTTTTTTTTTGCACACAAATAGAGCTTTCTTTTGGTGGTATTTAATTACCACTGGGTTCCTATTTTTTTTTGCTAAATAAACAAATAACGGCCAAAAATTTTGAAAAAAAATTAAAAAATGTTTTTCATAGTTTGTTATACAATTTTACAAACAGGTCATTTTTCTCCTTCATTGATGTGCGCTGATGAGGCTGTGGTAGGTACTGATAGGCTGCCCTGATGGGCACTGATGAGGCGGCACTGATGGCCACTGATAGGCTGCACTGCTGGGCACTGATGAGGTGGCACTAGTGGGCACTGATAAAGAGGCACCGATAGATGGCACTGATGGGCACTGATGAGGCGGCACTGGTGGGCACTGATAAAGAGGCACCAATAGATGACACTGATGGGCACTGATAAGCGGCACTGATTGGCGGCATTGATGGGCACTGGTAGGCAGCACTGATAGATTACACTGATTGTCAGCACTGATCTGTACTGATTGGCAGCACTGGTGGGCACTGATTGGCAGCACTGGTGGGCACTGTTGGGACTGCACTGATAATCAGGACACTGATAACCGGTGTCCTGATTACCAGTGTACATATCCCTTTTAGAGAAGCCAGTTATCAGCTCTCGTCTCCTCTCATCATGCTCTCAGCATGAGCAAAGAAGTGCCGATAATCTGCTTCTGTTTATATCCACGATCAGCTGTGATTGGACACAGCTGATCAACTGGTAAAGAGTCACTGATTGGCTCTTTACCTCAATCTGCAATTCACAGTGCCATCACAGTGCGCGCCGCCTGTGCCCCACAGCCCCATCATATGATGGCGTTCCAGAACTAGCTGGCCATGCTGTAGCCATCATTAGGCTATAGCAAGTTGTTAAAATGTTAGTAAAATTATATAAAATATTAGTTCATAACCAAGGTACATTAAAAATGAAAAAAGAAAAAGAAAATTGACAAGAAAAAAAAAGAAAACATGAGTGCCTTCTTTTAATGGGCTGCTGAGTGCAGGTCACAGGTTCTCCTTAGTTGTGCATAATGATTAGCCTGCTAGTAACAAAGCAGACAAATCATTATGTACAACTCCAACGATACACTTGCAAGGCCTGAGATTAATGGAAATCACTGGCAGCATGGAGTCCTTCATGAGGTGGAGATAATGGTTACAAATGGACCCTCAATAACCCCCCCGTTAATCATTAAATATAATCACTATTGTTCAGCTGTGTAAGGTGGGGAGGCTAAACGATCCATTCAAGCAGAACAAGATCTCCTCAGAGACCAGCGGTGTGACAAGCAGCTGTGAACAACAGGACACAATGAAGGGTTAAAAAAAGTCTTCCTGAGCAGTTGTAATAATCTGCCCTATCCCCAGAGACAGATCAAACCCATCTTTAAAACCTTATATAAGCCTAATATTTAAAGTAATTTTCAGTCTCTTAGTTTGTTTTTGCTTTCATTTAAAAAATATCTGCCATGAAGGACTTGTTCAGAAACTACCTGTTATGGGGTGCTCCTGTATTGTCCCCCATCACACCTGCCTCTGACCTCTGATTGAGACTACAAGTGGCAATACTGTCTACTGTTGTCACTATTATGAAGCTGGTCCAGAACAATAATATGAAGCTTCCTGTGATGGGGTGACAACATTGCTGCACTGCTTCAGAACTGAGAGCAGTGTTGTCATCCTGAGGTAGGTTGTGTCTGCTTGCACTACAGTGGGATAAGTTGCAGAATATCTTCCTGTACTGTATATGTAATGGTAGAGTTGCTGGAATTCATGGAACCCTTCTAGACCTAAAGAATTCCCTTGCAAATTGAGGTTGCATCAGTTGCCTTCTAGACCTAGAGAATTCCCTTTCATATTAAGGGGTCATCAGTAGCCTTCTAGACCTAGAGAATTTCCTTGCACATTGAGGCTGCATCAGTTGCCTTCTAGACCTAGAGAATTTCCTTGCACATTGAGGCTGCATCAGTTGCCTTCTAGACCTAGAGAATTTCCTTGCACATTGAGGTTGCATCAGTTGCCTTCTAGACCTAGAGAATTCCCTTGCATATTAAGGGGGCATTAGTAGCCTTGGTCCATTTTGTATATAATCTTGGCTATTATCCTGCTAAAGACAGAAAAATAATTATCCAGTTATGGATAGAGTATACTTCCGAAGAGATGGATATTTGGACATACACCGATCAGCCATAACTTTTTGACCGACAGGTTGAGTGAATAACATTTTATATTTTATGATATTGGCATCTGAAAGTCATAGGGATATAGTGGGCAGCAAAAAAACATGTTGTCCATGAAGTTGATGTGCTGAAAGCAGAAAAAAATGGGCATTGCAGTTTGTTGCGTATAGACTGTGAACCCTCAGGTCAGGGGACAAACACTGACCCGTGTACACAGCCAAAACTGCCTTCAACGGGCACATGAGCATCAGAACTGGATCCCAAAGCAATGGAAGATGGCTGCCTGGTCTGATGAGCCAAGTTTCTACATGTGAATGGCTGGGTGCATGTGCGTCACTTACCTGGGGAGTAGATGGCATGAGGATGCAGTATGGGAAGAAGGCAAGCCGACAGAGGCAGTGTGATGCTTTGGGCAATGTTCTTCTGGGAAACATTGGTTCCTTCCATTCATAGGTTACGTGACACCTATCACCTGCCTCGATGGGTTAAGGCTGTTTTGGTGGCAAAAGGGGCTATTTTAGTGGCAAAAATGGGACCTACCCAATATTGGGTGGGTTGTCATAAGGTTATGGCTGGTCAGTATATATAATTGATCTCTATAATCTGTAGTCAGTACTAGCCTTTATTAGCCATCAAATATAACGAATGTGTACAGAACAGGCAGCTTGTACATCTAGAAAGGCACCATCAATGCTAAAATATAGATCCAGATTTAGAGCAACATACTGTACACTCCCATTTAGACAATGGGGTTGATATACTAAAGGCAAATAGAATGTGCACCTTGCAAAGTGCAGTTGCACTCTCCAGAGCTTAGTAAATGAGGTAAAGCTTCACTTTGCAAAGAATACCCAATCACGTGCAAGGAAAATAAAACAAAACTGCATTTTTGCTTCCACATAATTGGATGATGAAAGTCAGCAGAGCTTCTGCTCATTTGTTAAGCTCTGGAGCAACTGCACTCGCAGTGTGCTACTGCACTTTGCAAAGTGCACAGTCTATTTACCTTTAGTAAATCAACCTCAATGTCTTTTTCAGGGAAGGCCTTGCATATTTCAGCAGGACAATACTAAACCACATATTGCATCTATGACACCAGCATGGCTCCATAGTAGAAGAGTCTGTGTGCTTAACTGGCCTGCCTGCAGTCCAGACCCTTCACCAATTGAAAATATTTGGCGCATCTTGAAACAAAAATAGAATGCTATATCAGATATGAATGGGACAACATTCCTCTCCTAAAACTCCAGCAACTGGTCTCCTCAGTTCCCAGACTGTTTTTAAAAAAGTGATAAACATGGCCCTGTCCCAACTTTTTTTGTGCTGCTGCCATGAATTTCAAAACTACCTTATTTTTGCAGTTTAAACATTTGATGTGTTTTCTATGTTCTATTGTGAATAAAATATGTGATTATGAAGATTGCAAATCAATGCATTCTGTTTTTATGGAGATTTCACACAGCCTCCCAACTTTTTTTGGAATTGGGTTGTATTTTTTTAAATCATTTAGAATAATTTCTGCCTTTTGCTTAAGGCCCCCTTCACACTTGTATGACCTGAAAGTTGCGTGACTTTGACTCGACTTTGCCATGGCTTGAAGGAATGCCTGCGTAATCTTGAGGTCTATGGACCTCAAGTCGCATCAAAGTCAGACCAAAATAGTGCAGGGACTACTTTCAAGTCGCTCAGATATGAACGGTACTCATTGGAAATCATGGGGTACTACTTGTCATGTGACTTTGCAGTCTCAAGTCGCAGGACAAGTCGCACAAGTGTGAAAGGGGCCTAAATTATATATATATGTTTAACTCAGATACTAGCCTTCGCCTTCTATCTTTTCCTAACTTTTCAAATATATGAACTCTCATCTTATTCTTCAGTGGAGAAAACACCAAAAAATCTTGATAACGGACAGCTGAGCTCATTCAAAAACCAAGCAGGAAAGTCCCCCATGGCATCATGGGAAACAGGCTTTTTTAATTTAGATCAAACCTTAAGGAAATGCCTATCCACATGCTGAGACTAATTTTCTGTCCACAAAGCCGGTGGCAAGGGGCAGTCATTGAAGCTAGGTCTTATTCTAGGTTCTTGATTGTCCAGAATAATTATGGGGTGATGTTATTTTTTAATATAGTGCTTAGCCAAGTTCCTTAAAAACATGAATATTTATATGGACTCAGTGGGATTTTTTTTTTCTGCGTTCCCCTCCGCCGACCACTATTTGCATTTTAACTTGTCATATAACATAACTCTAAAGTCATCTCTGAGAACTGTAATCCGCTTGTGAAGGGAAAAGTGAAATCGAGTTATATGCTAGGTGTCAATACACCCTGCCGTGATTTACCGAGTCTATTATATGCTCTTTAATGACTGAATATCCCATTAGCGCTTTCAGTAATAACAGTATTATTCAATGGGAGCTGTGTTACCGTACATTTATTATAGTGCTAACATCCCAGTGTGTGGAAATCTGCGCTAGTGCGCTCTCCTATAGGGAACGGCAGGACGCGGCCTAGTAAAAAGTAGACAAATGCAATCAAGGGCGGCAAATCTGTAACTGATGCAATAACATTTGTTTGTGTTTGCTTGTTTTTCTTTTTTATAAGTAAGTACATAAAATGTGCAAACACAGGGAGGAGCTTACCAAATGATATCTGCATGTAAACTGGCTGCATGACATTAAAACAATGTGCCAAGGTCACATGTATAAATTAAAGCCGCTCAAACACCTCCCAATTGTCCTTCCATCAGTTCTTCTCCCATAGTGAATGCCAGACCCTCTAGGACAGTGGTTCTCAACCTGGGGGTCAAATGACGATTTGCCAGGGGTCACCGACTCCTGGGCTCTTCCTGAAGCCTGTGCTGCTCTCCCAGCCTTTTTGCGGCCGCCCAGCTGGGCTGTTCCTGGAGCAGCCGCCCATTCAGTTCACAGCATGGCTGGGGGGACAGAGACTAGTGGTCAGCTGACTGGTGAGGAATGAAGTGGGTGGGGCTGGAGAAGACCCTATCTTCTGATTTCGGCATCGTTGTCACTGCTGCGACACACCAAAAAGTCGCAGACACAGTGAAACCAGAGTCACAGTGAGTAACACTACCTGTGATTAGAGTTGCTATTAAAAGTCCCCACTACAGTTCTCAGATCAGCAGATGACCTTGATCAAGAGCACCTAAGTTGGCTGATCAGAACTCCCCGCCAGCACTGCCACTCATCCCATTCCACCCATCAAGGAGTAAGAGAAGGAATAAAAATAGAGAATACATGGAGGGGAAGGAACAAAGAAAAACGGAGAGAAAGAAAAAGAACAAGAAAGACGTCTAGAAAGGGATGGGGGACAAGAAATTGGCATAGAGAGAGATAAAAGGTAAAGAAAGAAAAACAAAGAAAAAGATGTAATGTCCCAGAAGGTGTTTTAATACTGAAATAGTGGAAGGGACTCAGGGAGCGCTAAATGTCTGTGGGTTAGGGGTGCAAATTACTTGTCTTGCTTTTGGGAGCTGACAACCCACGCTACGAAAATAATTTTACTGTTAGGGGTCCCCACAACTTAGGAATTTTTATCAAGGGGTCAGGGCACTAGACAGGTTGAGAACCACTGATCTAGGAGCATGTCTCACTTCATTAAGCAATCACAATAGCAAAACTGGGGGGGCACCCCACATGGTTCAACCACAGCTACTAGTAATCTAGCAGAGGCTTTAGCTACAGTCCCTGCATCTTAGCTACGGCCATCTGAGATGGTTCACCCTGAATGGGACCTCTACGACTAAGTCCAATCAGGGTGAAATGCGTCAGTGCGCTGTGGCCAAAATGTGGGAACTGTAGTTACATAGTTACATAGTAGGTGAGGTTGAAAAAAGACACAAGTCCATCAAGTCCAACCCATGTGTGTGATTATGTGTCAGTATTTCATTGTATATCCCTGTATGTTGCGGTCATTCAAGTGATTATCTAATAGTTTCTTGAAGCTATCAATGCTCCCCGCTGAGACCACCGCCTGTGGAAGGGAATTCCACATCCTTGCCGCTCTTACAGTAAAGAACCCTCTACATAGTTTAAGGTTAAACCTCTTTTGTTCTAATTGTAATGAGTGGCCACGAGTCTTATAAAACTCTCTTCTGCGAAAAAGTTTTATCCCTATTGTGTGGTCACCAGTACAGTATTTGTAAATTGAAATCATATCCCCCCTCAAGCGTCTCTTCTCCAGAGAGAATAAGTTCAGTGCTTGCAACCTTTCCTCATAACTAAGATCCTCCAGACCCTTTATTAGCTTTGTTGCCCTTCTTTGTACTCGCTCCATTTCCAGTACATCCCTCCTGAGGACTGGTGCCCAGAACTGGACAGCATACTCCAGGTGCGGCCGGACCAGAGCCTTGTAGAGTGGGAGAATTATCGTTTTATCTCTTGCGTTGATCCCCTTTTAATGCATGCCAATATTCTGTTTGCTTTATTAGCAGCAGCTTGGCATTGCATGCCATTGCTGAGCCTATCATCTACTAGAACCCCCAGGTCCTTTTCCATCCTAGATTCCCCCAGAGGTTCTCCCCCCCGTGTATAGATTGCATTCATATTTTTACCACCCAAATGCATTATTTTACATTTTTCTACATTGAACCTCATTTGCCATGTAGTCGCCCACCCCATTAATTTGTTCAGGTCTTTTTGCAAGGTTTCCACATCCTTCGGAGAAGTTATTGCCCTGCTTAGCTTAGTATTGTCTGCAAATACAGAGATTGAACTGTTTATCCCATCCTCCAGGTCGTTTATAAACAAATTAAATAGGATTGGTCCCAGCACAGAACCCTGGGGAACCCCACTACCCACCCCTGACCATTCTGAGTACTCCCCATTTATCACCACCCTCTGAACTCGCCCTTGTAGACAGTTTTCAATCCATGTACTCACCCTATAGTCCATGCCAACGGACCTTATTTTGTACAGTAAACGTTTATGGGGAACTGTGTCAAATGCTTTTGCAAAATCCAGATAGACCACGTCTACGGGCCTTCCTTTATCTAGATGGCAACTCATCTCCTCATAGAAGGTTAATAATTTGGTTTGGCAAGAACAATTCTTCATGAATCCATGCTGATTACTGCTAATGATATCGTTCTTATTACTAAAATCTTGTATATAGTCCCTTATCATCCCCTCCAAGAGTTTACATACTATTGATGTTAGGCTAACTGGTCTGTAATTCCCAGGGATGTATTTTGGGCCCTTTTTAAATATTGGTGCTACATTGGCTTTTCTCCAATCAGCTGGTACCATTCCAGTCAATAGATTGTCTGTAAAAATTAGGAACAACGGTCTGGCAATCACTTGACTGAGTTCCCTAAGTACCCTCGGATGCAAGCCATCTGGTCCCAGGGATTTAGTAATGTTAAGTTTCTCAAGTCTAATTTTAATTCTGTCCTCTGTTAACCATGGAGATGCTTCCTGTGTTGTGTCATGAGGATAAACACTGCAGTTTTGGTTACTGAAGCCCCCCGATTCACTCGTGAAGACTGAGGAGAAGAATAAATTCAATACCTTCGCCATCTCCCCATCCTTTGTAACCAGATGTCCTTCTTAATTCTTTATGGGGCCAATATGGTCTGTCCTCCCTTTTTTACTGTTTACATACTTAAAGAATTTCTTGGGATTTTTTTTGCTCTCCTCCGCTATGTGTCTTTCATGTTCTATCTTAGCCGTCCTAATTGCACCCTTACATTTCTTGTTGCATTCTTTATAAAGTCTGAATGCTGAGGATGATCCCTCAACCTTGTATTTTTTGAAGGCCTTCTCCTTTGCTTTTATATGCATTTTTACATTGGAGTTAAGCCATCCAGGATTTTTGTTCGCTCTTTTAAATTTATTACCCAATGGGATACATTGGCTAATGCCCTTATTTAATATGCTCTTAAAGCATACCCATCTCTCCCCTGTATTCTTTGTTCCTAATATTTTATCCCAATTTATGCCTTTTAGCAAGGTTTGTAGTTTAGGGAAGTTGGCTCTTTTGAAATTCAGTGTCTTTGTGTTCCCTTCATGTTTCCTATTTGTGTGATTTATACTGAAACTAATTGACCTGTGATCGCTGTTACCTAAATCGCCCCGTATTTCCACATCCGTGATTAGGTCTGTATTGTTGGTAATCAGTAGATCCAGTAATGTTTTATTTCTAGTTGGTGCGTCTACCATCTGACCCATAAAATTGTCCTGCAAGACATTAAGGAACTGGCGAGCCTTAAATGAATGCGTGGTTCCCTCCGCCCAGTCTATGTCTGGATAATTAAAATCCCCCATTATGATAACACTTCACATCCTTGCTGCTAATCCAATTTGTGATAGGAGATCCGTCTCCACTTCCTCCCTCAGGTTAGGGGGCCTATAGCATACTCCCAGTATTATTTTCCCCTTAGCTTCATCCCTTTGGAGCTCTACCCATAAGGATTCCACCTCCTCTCTAGCTCCCTCAGTGATGTCATCTCTCACATTCGCTTGTACATTATTCTTGATATATAGGCATACCCCTCCCCCTTTTTTACCCTCTCTATCCTTGCGGTATAGGGTATACCCTTGAATGTTTGCCAGCCAATCATGAGAGCTGTTGAACCAAGTCTCTGAAATTCCCACAAAATCTAAATCCTCCTCGTACAACAGTATCTCTAGTTCTCCCATCTTGTCCGCCAAGCTCCTGGCATTGGTGAACATGCCATGTTGTTACATTAGGGTAAAAAGGTTAAAGTGGTTGTAAAGGCAGAAGCTTTTTAACTTAAAGCAGTCTATGCATTAAGATAAAAAGCCTTCTGTGGGCAGCAGCCCCCCTCAACCACCCTAATACTTACCTGAGCCCATCTCGATCCAGCAATGTTGCACAAGAGATTTGGCTGTCTGGGACTCTCCTTCCTCTTTGGCTGAGACTGCAGGAAATCGCCATTGGATCCCACTGCTGTCAATCAAAGTCATTGAGCCAATGAGGAGAGAAAGGGGGCAGGGCTGAGCTGCAGCTCCATGTCTGGTGCCCCCATAGCAAGCTGCTTGCTGTGGGGGCACTCAACAGGAGGGAGGAAACAGGAGTGCTGAAGAGGGACCCAAGAAGTGGAGGATATGGGCTGCTTTGTGCAAAACCACTGCACAGAGCAGGTAAGTAAAACATGTTTGTTATTTTTAACAAAAAAGTGAGACTTTAATTTCACTTTAAGGCTACTTTCACACTGGGGTGGGGTCCGTTAGTGGTAAAGCGCTGCTAGTTTTAGCGACACTTTACCGTTGCTTTAGCTGCACTTTTCGGCTACTAGGGGGGTGCTTTTAACCCCCCAGTAGCGGCTGAAAAAAGGGTTAAAAGCGCTCATGTTGCGGCACTTCAGAAAGCGCTTTTAAGGCGCTTCGGAAGCGCTGCCCATTCTTTTCAATGGGCAGGGGTGATGTAGGAGCGCTGTACACTGCCCCAAAGATGCTGCTTGCAGGACTTTTTTTTCCCATCCCACAAGCACACCGCCCCCAGTGTGAAAGCACTCAGGCTTTCACACCGGGGAAGCATGAGAGACGCTTTTCAGGCACTATTTTGAGCGCTAAAATGCCTGAAAAGCACCTCAGTGTGAAAGGGGTCTAACTGATCAAGCTGAAGTTAGAAGCTGATTGGCTACCATGCAGAGCTGCACCAGATTTTGCACTCTACATTTTTAGTAAATCAACCCCTAAGGGGCCTTTACACCAGTGCATTGTATGTGTAAGTTACTATTACGATCTATGAAGCTGTTCACATTAGTGTATTGTGTGTTGTGTTTCTGAAGAGTCCTACTTGCTGCATCTTTTCTGCATTTTGGCAAAAACATGTTATATTATTGAAAGGCAGTGCATGGAAAATGTACTGAAACTACATTAAAATGCAACATTTTTTAGTGCATTATTCAAGTCACATGTCCATGTGCTTGCAGAAAGGACACACATGCAAAACGCATGTAAAGCGCATCTTGCGTGGCATTATATTTTAACACAACATATTAAAAGTGCTTTGAGTAAAACAAATGTATATTTTCTGACGCCTTAATGTGAATGAGTCCCAAAAGTCTCTTGCAGCAACTGCCACTGTATCATGTCATCAGTCTCTGCGGTAGGTTAGCAGTCTTTCGCAATCCTCTGTAGCCCTATATAATGAACATTATGTGCGACCCCCTGGAACAGCCCCCAGCTGAGATCCCATGACCAGGAATGATAAGCATTACTGTATGAGCATGGGAACAATATTTAGTGTATTCTCAATTGAAAATGATATCCTGATTTTCTCCCAGATCGCAATCCTTCTTTTGTGCAACATTCCCTGTGATGATTGAAACAAGAGCGGACAGAATTCCACCTACTCTTAGAACAAGACACATGATCACAAACATATACCAAAGGGAAAAAAATAAATAAAAGAAGCCTGAAAAGCTGGGAATAAGATCAACCTACAAAAGGTGCTGTCAGGATCTGTTACCGAAGATATTAATCAGTTCTATGTCTCAACTTCCATCTCCTGACAGCTTGGGAAACAGGCACTCTATAGAGGTGCAAATGTAATTCCAGGAGCCTGGCTTACCACTAAACAAATGGCCGCCGCACCAGGGACCCGCTACACTGCGGAATGCGGATAATAAACCCTGCCTGGAAGGTGTTGTTTATCAGATTAGAATGGAGCACACATAGACATCCTCTGGGTGAAAACAGCAGAAAAAAAAAAAGTTTGGTCAGAGTCCCAAGGCTGCTAGGAGACGAAGGGGAAAATCTATATTGTAGTTACTGCTTAATGGCAATAGGAAACATCAACTTTTATGGCTCGTGCACGCCAGCACGTGCGCTAAAATTCATGCACGCTGGTGTGCGCTGTGTAGATGAGATGAGTGGTTACAATGCTTTGCACTGTTTACTTTTTATTTTATTTGTTTACTTTTCTGAAGTGTTAACAAATGACACGTCTGCAGAGTAGCACTGTAAACTGATCTGCATAAAAAATTTATGCAAACTGCATTTTTACGCAAAGCAAACTACCACCCATGTGCGCAAAGGGGGTGATTTACTAAAACTGGATAGTGCAAAATCTGGTGCAGCTGTGCATAGAAACCAATCAGAAGTTAGAAGCTGATTGGCTACAATGCATAGCTGCACCAGATTTTACACTCTACAGTTGTAGGCTGACCATACATTGTACACTTTTCCTTTAGATTTACCAAAAAACATATAATATGAGCATAGCTCCCAACTGTCCCTGATTTCGAGGGACTGTCCCTGATTTGGAGCAATGTCCCTCTGTCCCTCTTTCCTCCTCATTTGTCCCTCATTTTGGTCTGATCTGTATAGTTGTATATAAAATGCACTATTTATCTTTAAAAAAGTGTTTCCCAGTGCTAAACTTTTAATCCAATTTCTTAATTGCTGCATTTGTAAATTTCAAAAAGCCAATATAAAGGAATCGTAGTGGTAAATAATGAAAAAAAAAAAAGCCAATATGGGTTTAACTAAACTTTTTTGGGGGTTAATTCTCCTTTAAGGTGGCGTGGCAGGGGGCGTGACCTATTTCTACATACTTTTGCTAGTAGGTGTCCCTCATTCCCATCTCAAAAAGTTGGAAGGTATGTATGAGATCAACCCTAAACACTTTCAATTTGTATGCAATCAGGCAGGCCCTTGAACTACATAGTTGAAGGTAGAGCTGCACGATTAATCGTCAAGAATCGTTATCGCGATTTTTTCCCCGTTGCGATCTTGACAAAAGTGTTTCACAATTCTTTTTTTTATTTTTATTTTTTTACTTTAAATACTTTTTTTATTGTTTTCTCAAATAGCAAAAAGGAGTTACAACATTCTGATACATTATGTAATTTTTTTGCAATACTTAAAACATTTATTACTTTGTCATCCCATCCCCTCTCCCTCAACCCACCCCTAGCTCTCCCATCCCCTACACCACTCAATTATTGAAAAAAGAGTAAAAAAAATAGAACCAAGGAGGAGAAAGAAATAAAAAACAAAAAAAAACGACCCAAGTTTTATGCAAAAGAGGAATATGAACAAGGGGATGGCAGGGAGCGAAGGAAGAGCCAATCAGTGTATCTGCCTGATCAAAAAAAAAACAGTTTTTTTTAGGTATAAAGTTGGGAGTATTTGTTAAAAACGGCCAAATGAACTGGAAATAATATAAGATTATTCAATACAATAACATACAGCCAACACATTTAGGGGGAAGAGCCTCCCCTTTTCCAGGGCTTATCATATGGTTTGTGCTTACTCTATGTTCACACCTATGCCGCCTTTTGGAGCATTTCGCATTAACGCACTACTGTTCATTTAACATGGTTTCCTATGGATGTAGTTCACATATGTGCGTTTTGCGGTCCTGTATTTTATGAGAAGGGTTGGGGGCATTTTTTCCCGCAGCAGATTGCGTTTTGCGTGTAATAGAGCTGCACGATTAATCGTCAAGATCGCAATTTTTTTTCCCTGTTGCGATCTTGACAAAAGTGTTTCATGATTCTTAATATGCAAAGAAGTCTCTCTGTTCTTCTGAAGCCACAGCATCAAAAGAAAGGAAAAAAAAAACAGGCAGTCTGCCAAGAATCACAACATTCTTTAGCAGTGAAACTTAAGTATAAACATTGTAACAATTTATCAATGGAATAGACTTTGTGTGTAAATGAGGAAAGTTTAACCACTTAAACACTAAACCTTTTTCTGACATTTTGTTGGTTTCAAGTCAAAATCATTTTTTTTTTTTTTGCTAGAAAATTACTTAGAACCCCCAAACATTATATATATATATATATATATATATATATATATATATATATATTTAGTAGAGACCCTAGAGAATAAAATGGTGGTTGTTGCAATATTTTATGTCACATTGTATTTGCGCAGCGTTCTTTCAAATGCAATTTTTTTGGAAAAAATTACTTCAATGGATTTTAAAAAAAACAAAAAACTAACCAGTAAAGTTAGCCCAATTTTTTTTGTATAATGTGAAAGATTTTATGTCACGAGAATCGTGAACTTTTTATTCTAAGCAAAAAATCGTGATTCTCATTTTGCCCAGAATCGTGCAGCTCTAGTTGAAGGTAAATCTAAAGGAAATTGAATAAGAAAATTGTATAATGTATGGCCAGCCTTAGGAAACCAATGCCAAAGCTGTTATACTGATGTTATTCCCACATCATAATGCTGGCTGTTGGGCTGGGAAAGCTTGACATGCTTTGCAGAGGGCAACGACTTTTGCTTCTTTAGGAATGCTTGGGGATATAATGTACACTCACCAGCCACTTTATTAGAGACATCCGTTCAATTACTTGATAACGCAAATTGCTAATCAGCCAATCACATGGCAGCAACTCAATGCATTTAGACATCTAGATGTGGGGAAGACAACTTGCCGAAGTTCAAACCAAGCATCAGAAAGGGGATTAAAGGGGATGTAAGTGACTTGGAACGTGGCGTGGTTGTTGGTGCCAGACGGGCTGGTCTGAGTATTAAAAAACTGCCGATCTACTGGGATTTTCACACACAGCCAGCTCTAGGGTTTACAGAGAATAGTCCAAAAAAGGGAAAATATCCAGTGAGCGGCAGTTCTGTGGTCGAAAATGCCTTGTTGATGTCAAAGGTCAGAAGACAATGGGTGGACTGGTTAAAGATAATAGAAAGGCAACACTAACTCAAATAACCACTCGTTACAACCAAGCAGAGCTGCACGATTCTGGATAAAATAAGAATTACGATTTTTTTGCTTAGAATAAAGATCACGATTCTCTGACGATTCTCGCAGTGTAACATCTTCTTTCACATTATACAAAAAAATTAAAAATTGGGCTAAATTTACTGTTTTTTTTTTTTAATTAATTAAAGTGTATTTTTAAAAAAAAAATTGTGTTTGAAAAACCGCAGCGCAAATACGGTGTGACATAAAATATTGCAACAACCACTGTTTTATTCTCTAGGGTCTCTGCTAAAAAAATAATATATATCATGTTTGGGTGCTCCAAGTAATTTTCCAGCAGAAAAAAATGATTTTTACTTGTAAGCAACAAATGTCAGAAAAGGTTTTGTCTTTAAATGGTTAAACTTCCCTCATTTACACAGAGTTCTTTCTTTTGATTAAAGAACGCAAAGATACTTTGTTTCTACTTATTCGCTTTTTGTAATAAAACATGGCAGGCTGCCTGGATTTTTTTTTTTCCAGCTGTGAGAACTCTCAAACCTCTGCACTTAGAATAGCACAAAGATCGTGACATGTTGTTTTGAAGATCGGGAAGGGAAAAAGATTGCGATTTTGATTCTTAACAATTAATCGTGCAGCTCTACAACCAACATGTACAGAATACCATCTCTGAACGCACAACACATCAAACCATGAAGCAGATGGACTACAGCAGTAGAGGGCCACACCAGGTGCCATTCCAGTCAGCTAAGAACAGAATACTGAGGCTACAATTCACACAGGGTCGCCAAAATTGGACAATAAAAGATTGGAAAAACATTGCCTTGTTTCATGAGTCTCGATTTCAGCTGCAAAATTCAGATGGTAGTGTCAGAACTTGGCGTAAGCAACATAAAAGCATGGATCCATCCTGCCTTGTATGAACGATTCAGGTTGGTGGTGGTGGGGTAATGAATGGTTGGAGGAAAATGTTTGGCACACTTTGGGCCTCTTAGTTTCAATTGAGTATTGTTTAAATGCTGACCATGTCCATCCCTTTATGAGCACCATGTACCCATCTTCTGATGGCTACTTCCAGCAGGATAATGCACCATGTCACAAAGCTCAAATGATCTCAAACTGGTTTCTTGAACATGACAATGAGTTCATTGTACTCCAATGTCCTCCACAGTCACCAGATCTCCGTCCAATAGAACAACTTTGGGATGTACTAGCAAGGTGTACTTACTAAAGTGCCCAGTGAGTGTACACACGGCAAGAATTCATTAACCAATCGCTCCACAGATAAGGCCATAAAACCTCCCAACGGCAAATGCAAGGGCAATGAAAAGAAGAGCAGAAAAGCATGGCTCGCAGAATACTTGTAATAATATATTTAGTGGATAGAGTAAACATGGTCGCAACAAGGAGTCCAACAAATATTGCGTCATTCAACAGCACACTAAAAGCAGTGTAAATATTATAGGCATTATGGAAGATCCAATAAGAGAGGTATACAAAACAATAGTACAGCAAGTCTCATAAGAATGCGCTAACATGGAGATGCTAACATACAGTACAATATACCAAGTCCTTCATTTATTTTCAGTAGACCAGATCTTTAGTGTACTAAACCATGGTACAAGATAAGGGTGTCCAACAAGCAGCATCCACCACAGAGAATAGAACGAATCAAGTAGTCAAGCTTTCCAGCCCAGGAGGGTCCACTATGTCTGTCCAGCCCTTGAGCTGGAGATCTTCATTACCTTACTGCACCACCTTACCTTGCTATACCCTTTACAATAATTAAGTGACTAGACAAAGACCTATTTTCAGTTATAATTTCTTCAGACCAGATCTTTAGTGTACTAAACCATGGTACAAGATAACGGTGTCCAACAAGCAGTATCCACCACAGAGAATAGACCAAATCAGGTAGTCAAGCTCTCCAGCCCAGGAGGGTCCACCATGCCTGTTGAGCCCTTAAGCTGGAGATCTTGACTACCTAATTGTACCACCTTACCTGCTATAACCTTCACAATAATTAAGTGACTAAACAAAGACCTTTATTACAGATGCACAAGGTATATTTTCACTGAAAGCCACAGATTTATGAATTAGTCATTTGGTTTACATCTACTTGTAGTATGAAAATGTCACGTTCATTGTGTTAGAATGACAAAAGTTGCCATGACCTGCATCTACCTTTGAGGGATGAGATAGTGATAATGATATAATGTTAATAAATATTGTCTAATAGGATTAGTGGATAACTAGTTAATATATTTTTTTTATATTATCTTAATTATTAAAACATATTGGAAATGATGTTTGAAATTACATTACATTGTTAAAGCTTGTATTGGGTTTACATATACTTTAAAGCAATCATGCAAGGTCTGCATACACATGCTTCATGTGATAACAGCAAAGACCAGCAGGAACCCTCTAGTCAGGTCCTGTCCTGAGCTGAGAAGGCCTTTAAACTTTTCACCTGGTGATGTCAATGGGCATGCTGGAGCCTGTTTGTGCTCTAATATTCAACCCTAACTAAAGATGGCACAGGTGTGAGCCTGTTAACAGCACATCCATGCCAAGAGAGAGGATGCTGGAAACTAGGAGTGGGAATAAAGGACTGGCAGCTTTCCATGCAATTTCCTTGTATGCATGTTGTGACACTCCAGGGAAGGGCAAGAGAGGCCAATTCTCTTCATGCCAAGCAAAGTTTCTTTATTACTGTATAAATGGTGCAAGCCTGTATAAACAATCCTTTCTCAGGAATCAGCATAGTTTTGCTGGAAAGGACTATGGTCCATTTACATTCTTCCCAGAATTGACAGCTATAATAAAGACTGACCTCCCGTTATGCTGTGGCAGGACACTTTGGTCTGCTTTTTCCAGTGGAACCAGCATCAAATACTCAGGGATTAGCAATGTTACATCACAGCAATGGGTTCCTAGGTTTAAACCCAACAGGACCCTCTCCAAAAAAAGCTAACACGTTCTCCTAATTTTATTGTATTCTTCCCATTCAATGGTCTGATTTCCTCCATCCAATGGCCTGACTTCTTTCAACAATCCAAAAACACAGCTGTGACTTAATTCAGCTTCTAAAGGGATGTATAGTTATTTTGTACACATATTATTTATTATTATTATTATTATCAGCACAAAAAATAACCTTCATAAACGTATTCTTTTCATGTAGATCTGAAAATGATATATTCATATTTAAAGAGCTCCTGGCTTTCTTCCCTTCTGCGCCTCCATAGATGTAATTTGCCAGGACAAGGTCAACAAGAGCCCAGGGCAAACATACCAAACTGCCCCCCCCCCCCCCCACCCACAAGATGTATGAATATTATGTGTCAGCAAACTCCAACCCCCCCTCCTCGCACCAAAAAAAGATAAGGAAATTGAGCACCCCTCATCCCCCCCTCCAAGCTCAATCCTCTTTCTCTCCAAATCCCCCCAGCAGAAATCCCCCCTCCCAAAAAATCCCCACCCCTCCTAACACAAATCCTCTATCCTTCAAATTTCCCCTCCATGCACAAATCCTCTCCCCCTACTCTGAATTCCTGCCCCCCTCGCAAAAAAATCCCCCCCTCTACCAAATAACCTCTTCTAGCACAAATCTTCTTCCCTATTCCCCCTCCCAACACAAATCCCCCAATCACCATTTCTAGCACCCCCCAAATTTCCTCTCTTAGAACAGATGTTATCCCCTGCCACCCACCAAATTCTCCCTCCCTGAAATGAAGCCTGAAATGAAGACAGACACAGATTTTATTATATTCAGCTGTATTTACTCAGTGCAACTTATAACATCCATGTGAAAGATATAACACCAACATTTTTTAAAATACAAAAACAGAATCACTGAGTTGGAAAAAGGATCACCCCCGCATGATGGGGCGGTGATGTCACAAGGGGGTGGGGCCTCCAGGTGACATCACTGGGTGGCCGCGCCCCATGGCTGTATAAAAAATGGCACACAGCGGCCCTAGCATTACAGCGGGAGCGAGCGTCGGGAGAAGATCAGAGGAAGAACCGGAGGAAGATGCCATCAGTGGAGGGAGAAGAGGGAGAAGAATTGGAGGATCAAGACATCGCCATTGGGAGAATAATTCGGAAGGAGAAGAGATGCTGGAGCTGCTTTAATAAATTACCTGCCCCAAAGCACCCAACCCTCCATGTTGAAGGCATGTGGCCTGGTATGGTCCAGGAGGGGGGCTGATCTACTTTCCCCACCCGCTTTCCTGACCTGCTGGGCTGCAGATAAGGGTCTGGTATGGATTGTGGGGGGCACCCCACACCGTTTTTTTGGTGTGGGGGTTCCCTTTAAAATCCATACCAGACCGAAGGTCTGGTGTTGGAGGGGGTACTCTATACCATTTTATTTTTAAAAATTTGGCCTGAGATTTCCCTCCAAGATCCTCAGAGCACAAGTCGAACGCCAAAATCCGATCAGTTAAGACGATGATACGACTTTGATCCGACTTCAATGATATTCAATGGGCTGAAGTAGGATCAAAGTCAGACCAAAGTAGTGCAGGAACCTTTTTCAAAGTCAGGCTGACTTGTGTCGGACCATTTAAGACAGCTCTCATAGGGAACCATTGATTTATACACATTTATACACATCATGCAACATGTGCTCCTAATGTCGGAGCGTTTGTCGTAAAGCACTGTCTATTTGTCGTTTGTCGTAAAGCACTGTCTAAGCAACTGCCATTTTTTTTTTTTCATTACCTACTTACCGACCGGGCCAAAGCCGAATGATGGCTACAGTGCAGTAGTAATACTGGGAGGGCGTACAATGACGTCCTTCCAGAACCATGCTCCCCGCGTCATGGAGCGGGGTAAAGGGCCAATCCCAGCAGCCCTTTACCACGTGATCGCTCCATCCAATGACGGAGCGATCACTGTCAACAAACCGACGTCATGTCCAGTTTTCTCCACTCCACACACCGATCGCGTAAGGAGAGGAGGGAGAAGCTGCAGCGCAAGGCTGCCCCAGCAGTGCCACATCTGTGCCCCAGCGGTGCCATATCTCAGTCCCAGCAGTGCACATCTGTGCCCCAGCAGTGCCACATCTGTGCCCCAGCAGTTCCCCATCAGTGCACATCTGAGCCACAGCAGTGCCAAATCAGTACCCAGCAGTACTTTAAGTACTACAAATTAAAATGTGAAAAAACTCACCATGCCTCTTACTAAATACCTTGGACTGTCTACTTTCCAAAAAAGGGTAATTCGGGTGGTATTAGCATTTTCCTGGCTTGTTAGGGTCTCAAGAAATGAGATAGGCCATCAGTACATCAGGTGTGATCAATTTTCAATAATTGGCACCATAGCTTGTAGACTCTATAAATTTCACAAAGACTAAATGATATACACTAATTTGGGTTATTTTTTACCAAAGATATGTAGCAGTATAAATTTTGGCCACAATGTATAAAGAAAAATTACTAATTTGCAAAATGTTATAACAGAAACAAAGAAAAATGCAATTTTTTTACAAAATGTTCAGTCTTTTTTTATTTATAGCGCAAAACATGAAAAACCCAGCGGTGATTAAATACCACCAAATAAAAGCTCTATTTTTATGAAAAAATTACAAACAAAATCATTTGGGTACAGTGTTGCATGATTAAGTCATTCAAAGTGTGAGAGCACTGAAAGCTGAAAATTGGGCTGGTTAGGAAGGGGGTTTAAGTGCCCAGTGGGCAAGTGGTTAAACACAATCTTTTCCTTTTTCATTCTTATTTTTGCATCTCAACGATTTCCTTGAGTCTTTTTTAGCCACTTGCTGTCAGCCATTCCCTCCAGCATCACCTGTACTAACCTGTTTTTTTTTTTAAATATATGTCTTATTGATTTGAAAATGCTTATGCATTGAATACACAATATAGTCCATTACAAGTCCAAAAATAATGTTTTGTGCCTCATTTCACAATGGTAAAAAGAGTTTATTACGCAACACACTTGATAATGCCATGAAATTACTAAGTAGATGTCAATAGGGCAATTGAGTCTTTATGAAGAAATGGTTAATGGGAAAACTGTTGCAGGAGGGGCAAGCATATGGGCAGATGTAACCCATGGTCTCCATTATTTATCAAACAAGTACAGTTTTTTCATTGTTCCTAGGTGACTTTTTAAAGGGTTAAATCAGAATTAATTTTGTCATGTGCCTATGGAGGGGGACGAGGGTCCCATCAAAAGGATTACTTTTTAGTGGAAAAGTATAGAGAGTACACAGTAGCGTTTTAGTATTTGGATAGTCTGGTAACCAACAAACATTTTTTTAGGATGAAAGATGTTGGGGAAGTCCTAGTTCTATGGAAATAAAATTTCTAGCTCTTAACTAACATTCTTGAATAGAACAACAGATCTACAAATATGAAAAAGTCAACCACGTCTCTGCGCTACCCCGAAAACATATGAAGGAGGAATGCAGGTCTAACTTGTGTAGTTTAGCAGGGGTGTAGTAAGCTTGGTGAAACATTTTGAATCACTCTGTCTTTACAGAGCCTTTATACTGTATGTGTCTTGGAATTTTGACCAGTCCTGGTCTGTGAGTTAAGACAGAGGAATGGACCATTGCACTGACCTGTTTACTGATTGTTACAACATCGACCCTTATCTGCACAATATCTGTTGGCACAGTTGCCATCAGGGGCCCATGTGACGAAGAAGGAAACAAGTGGGAGACATGGAAAAACTGTTGTAACCCCAAAACAGGAAGTTCCTCAACAAGTACCTTCTTGGTATGGTCACCAGGTATTACGAGTATTTTAATGAAAGCTACATACGTAAAAGTTCAAAAACGCATAATATCAGCATGTTAAAGTTTAACTTAGATTTCAATAACCGGGTTTTAGGTAAATTTTGACGCAGAAGATTAGATTGGAAAACTGAGCCAGTTTTACTTTACCAGTTGTTTACTTTGAAATAAATTCCGAACATTGTTATACTATAGAAAAGAGGCCACTAACGATAACATTGAAATTCCTAGCACATGTCCTCTCCGCATAATGAAACAGAATTAAGTGAACAAATAACACAAAGTACTTGTTCATTATAATATTACATACGGTTAATTGCTTCTAAGAGGTGTTGGACGGCTACCTCGTGTTTATCACAAACTGAAGAGAAGAGGCAGAGACAATGTGCCACACTACAGAAAATTCGGAGCTTTCACAAAACTCTCTTCCAAGGGTCAGTGCTCTAAATTCAAAATCATTACTCGTAAATCTGATTTCTCATTATGCTGCAAGGAAACAACTTGACTTTTAATTAAACTCAGGTGATATATTAAGCCCCAAGGAACAGCATGCAAAATAATCTATACTGAATTAAAATCAATAGACTCTTAAATAAATATTGCATTAAGGGCTGCTTTGGTGAATCTTCAAGAGAGTCTTGTACACCCTGAGTTTTCCAATACATTTCAAATAGGCTAGATAGGATGACACATAGGTTAGCGAGAGGTGACCCAGAGAAAGATGAAATGATTATTCCAGGAGTGCAAAAGAGAGAGCTAGTTTTGTAAAAATTTAAAAAACATGTATTCAGTATGTAAACTGGAACACAAGACATGTTCTAATTTAAAACGATCCTGTGCCCAGAACACACAAATGTACAGATACTGAGCAAGCCATAAAATCATGTTACAACAAGCCCTATTCACCTCTGCATCTATAAGCACTGTGGAGGAATTAATTTTTAAACTTCACAAAACGAGTACTGTTTTTCTACTATATTTTTCTATGAGAGAAGAATGTTGGCAGCCTGCCAGCCTTCTAATGTAAACAGACAGCAGCTGGAGTTGAAGTTGATACAGGAAACAGTGCCTAAAGGCAGCAACGGAATCATGGGATATGTAGTCTTTAGAAATCTAAAGTAAACCAAAAGTATGAGAAGCTGCAAAGAATCTAGGAAGTTGTGAAAAGTGATGACTAGCAGACAGAGAGCAATTACAACATGTAAAGAGGTTTTTCAAGTAAGCTTATTTTTTATTACAGGTACTTACTGTATATAGTGCCATCAATTTACACAGTTCTTTACATATGGACTGTATATTCACTTTTGTATATATGCCCTCAAGGTCCCTAACTCACATTCATACACGTACTAGGGACAATTTAGACAGGAGCCAATTAACCTACCAGCATGCCCTTGGAGTGTGGGAGGAAATCCACACAGGCACAGGGAAAACATGCAAACTCTGTTCGGGTAGTTTTGTGTTTGGGATTCGAACTGATGACTCTAATCTTGCCAGGCGGAAACGCTAACCACTTAGCCACTGTGATGCCCATACTGGATTGGCAAAAATCACTATTACAGTAAAACCTTGGATTGCAAGTAACGCGGTTTACGAGAGTTTCGCAATACGAGCTGTTTTTTTTTTTTTTAAATCCTGACTCGATTTGCGAGCATTGTCTCGCAAGACGAGCAGGATTCAAGCCTCTGGGGTGTGCAGTACTACATGTGGCCAGAGGTGCCAGGGTACCGGTGACGCTCGGAATACTCAGAGACCACTCAGAGATGCTCGGAGACACTCAGAGACGCTCTGAGACACTCAGAAACACATGGAAACACTCAGTTTCTCCAAGAGTTTTTGATTGTCTCAGGCGCCCCCCAGCTGTGGCCACATGCAGTACTGCATACACTAGCAGTGACACTAGAACAAATTATCTGAGTTTCCATTGATTCCTATGAGGAAACACGCTTTGATCTACGAGTGCTTTGGATTACAAGCATGCTTCTGGAACGGATTATGCTCGTAATCCACGATACTACTTTATTTGTATTGATATTACAATCCTGACCTTATAAAATGAAATGTATGCTGTGATTATAGAACTTCTTTAAAAATATGCATATAGTTTAATGTCCATAGTGTGAGCACAGGTACATTTTAAGGTAAGCCTGTGGGGAAGGTGACACAATATAATTGCTGCTGACCCCACAATGAAGGTGCCTCCAAGTACCTGAATGGCCAAGAAGATTTTCTGCAGAGATCTTCAAAACGTGGGGTACAATGACATGTTGCCACACTGCTTCCCCACTCCCACCTCCTGAGGTCAACTACTGGTTAGTGATTGACCGATGGTAAGGCTCAGAAGGTAAGAAAAGCTGGAAGCCACAGTAAGTAGTTCATAACTGAATATTGCAATTGCATATTAAGGCAACCCAACATTTGGAGTTCTGAACACCCCTGTTAGCCTTGTGAGCCACACTACTGGTTAGTGGGACCACCTATCACAGTGATAAATTAAAAGTATGTCTCCAGAGGTGGTCCAAGCTGGTAGCCATGGTAAGTTTATAAACTACAGTTCCCCAGTATTCAAAGTTCTGCTTGTCCTCTTTCACCTTCTGGACCTCACTGTGATAGGCTTGTGAAGTTACCTATCACAGCAATGGGCCAACGGTAAGGCTTGGGAGGCAGGAGGAGGTGAGAACAGCTGGCACTAGAGTTGCGTGTGGCAAGGTGACAACACAGTACACCATTTGGGACAGAGCATTGTCACCCTATAACAGATTGTGCCTGAACAAAGACCTACATGGCAGGACCATAAGGTGTAATTTTGAAAACAGCATTAGAAATAGTGTTAAACATGGTAAAGCTTATGTGAGATTTTAATGATTGGGTTTATATTTGCTTTAAAAGTTTTCATAGTCATGTTCCAGAGATTTTTTTTTCTTTAACATCAGTCTGGAATCTATAAACAAAAACTCAAGGCTAGGGTATAAATAAAATGTGCTAGAAACTGCCTAAAGCTACATTTACATGTATACATTATTGAAGTTATCACTAGCCTGTGCTGAAAACGTATTAATTAGAAACTGTAAGCCTTCGGGGTGTCCAAACATCTCATGAAACAAGCTACTACAATAAAAGAGGAGAACATTTCCCTTAGGACTTGTTCACGTGAGCTATGTGGACCTATGGTTTGCCCCTGCCAACCACAATCGAATGAATGGGATTTCTACTTAAAAAGCACTTTTATGCAGTAAAATGAATGTGTTTTTTTGGCATTAAAAAATGGACAAATGTGAACAAGCCCAAGGGATACTCCTGAATAGGCAGGGTAACAATGCCACAGTTTACTTTTGCCCCTGACTACCAAGTAAACACAGTGCTGGGGTTTGCTGATATGATGCCCATGAGACCCTTGCTGGGGTGATAGATGCTGAAAGGGTAATATCACAGAAAGGAGGCAGAGCGGCTTAGTCTTTACATGTGAATGTATGGCACTGAGCTGTATCTAGCGTGGAAGAAGGAATATAACGGGGGCTAAGCTCCTGATTTCAGTGTATTGACATCAAGGTGTTGACATTTTGCACAGAAAGAGGTGCCAGGCCAAGCCTGCCAAAGTAAACAAACATGGCACCATCAATCTGGACTGAGCTATAAAATTTAAGACATATTTTATGGCATTCATACATATCAGATGAGTTCTCTGCTGCTTAGATACAGTTTTAGTTTGTTTATGGTTTTCACACCTAAACTGGCCATACATGGTACAATCTCTACCGTCGTCTTTAGATTTACCAAAAACTGAGTAATGTGAGGGTCTACCTATAGAATTCATTCAATTTCTATCCAATTAAGCAGGTATTTGCACTACACAGTTAGTGGGGAATCTAAAGGAGATTGTATGATATGGTTGTAAATTGTGTAGCCAGATTTAAGTCCAATTAAATCCACAGGAACATTCTTTAACCACTTTGCATCCAGGCCAATTCTGACACTTCGTTCCTACATGTAAAAATCATCATTTTTTTGCTAGAAAGTTATATAGAACCCCCAAACATTATATATGTTTTTTAGACCCTAGAGAATACAATGGCGGTCATTGCAACTTTTTATCTTGCACGGTATTTGTGCAGCAATTTTTCAAATGCATTTAAAAAAAAAAAAAGTTTCATGCATTAAAAAAAAAACAAAACAGTAAAGTTAGCCCAATTTTTTTGCATAATGTGAAAGATGAAGTTACGACGAGTAAATAGATACCTAACATGTCACGCTTCAAAATTGCACATGCTCGTGGAATGGCGCCAAACTTCGGTACTTAAAAATCCCCATAGGCGACGTTTTAAAATTTTTTACTGGTTAAATGTTTTGAGTTACAGAGGAGGTCTAGGGCTAGAATTATTGCTCTCGCTCTAACGTTCGCGGCGATACCTCACATGTGTGGTTTGAACACCGTTTTCATATGTGGGAGGGACTTACGAATGCGTTCGCTTCTGCGTGCGAGCACACGAGGACAGGGGCACTTTAATTTTTTTTTTTAATTGTGAATTTTTCCTAAAAAAAATTTTTTTGACACTTTTTAAAAAAAATTATTTTTTTGGATCACTTTTATTCCTATTACAAGGAATGTAAACATCCCTTGTAATAAGAATATGACATGACAGGATCTCTTTACAGTGAGATATGGGGTCAATAAGACCTCACATCTCACCTCTAGGCTGGGAAGCCTAAAATAAAAAAAACAAAAAACGATTGCGGCTTCCCAGCCGAGGCGCCGCCGTTTTTTTTAATGCAGAGGCCGGGCGTGAAGTCATAACATCGCGCCCGGCCTCCGACGATCATACAGACTCTCTATGCTCAACATCCGGGGCTGGCGGATCCGTTCTCTGACTCGCTGATCGTAGCGGTGAATCGGTAGAAGTACCTGGGGGCGGCCGGGGGGGACTGGGGGAAGTCCCCTTCCGCCGCCCATAGGAACGATCAAGCGGCAGAACAGCCGCTATGATCATTCTTATGGTGTAGGGAATCGCCGGCTGAAAATGTCGATATTTGAATGACGCCTGGAGCTACAGGCACCATTCAGATATATCAACACAAAGCTGAGGACGTCCTATGACGGCCTGCTGACAGCAAGTGGTTAAAGTGGTACTAAACACACTGTTTAATTTACATTGTTCCTTCTATTTCTGTATGTGGATGGTGCCACTGTAATTATTTTAATAAAAAAATAAACCAAAAACACCTAAGTACCTTTTTCCTAATCGATATACAACTGTCACATGACCCAGCTCTTTCCCAGCCTGTCTGCAGGGAAACATAAACAGGAGGAGCTTCTAGTCCTCTGCTGCTGGCCACATGTTCAAAATAAAAAAAAACAGCCTTTGGAATACAGGGTAAAAATAAATAATTCATATCAATAAACTATTTTAAATTGGCATACAAATATATGTTTGAAAACAAATCTTTATCATTTTTTGGCAATAACATGGTGTGGACAGATTTCTTCCAATCACAGGCTGTGTCCCGCCCCTCCAACCTGTGTATTAGAATAACAGGGAGATAAGGCCTCTGTTAATCTACATGTAATATCCCACCCCCATTGTTTTTAGCTGGTTAGTGGGCATGGAGGAGGAGAGAGGAAGAGGGCTGCCATTTACCTCTGTGTATACGCCCACATGTGTGACTCTATAGTCACATGGGCTGCTCAGATGCGATAGGGAGGAAATGCTCTGCATAGAAACTCATTGAAAACTGAGCATGTGCAGAGTTGCCACCACAGCTGCAAAATCCCTACCTGAATTGGGGACATGAACAAAAGGGGGAGATAGAGAGCAGCAGGATCAAGTTGCAAGGTTTGCAGAATACAGAAAATGAATATCATAATGACTGAGTATGAACAGTATGCAATACACCATTTATTGATAGTTTTTTAAGATGTGGGTTTAGTGACACTTTAACCACTATATTTAACTTATTTTTCTTCTTAAAGCAGTAGTAATCACAGATTGGTGACTTGTACCTATAAATAAGCTGATAATAAAGCTTCCCTGTAAGTAGCTTGTAAGCTTGCAGGAGCAGGGCGCTCCTAACCCTCTTGTATTGAATTGTATTGTAATTGTACTGTCTCCCTTTATAATGTAAAGCGCTGCTCAAACTGTTGGTGCTATATAAATCCTGAATAATAATAATAATAATAATAATAATATCTTCTAAATGTGCACCGTTTAGGAGATATTCACTATTTCTGCAACCGGTGACGTTACCAGCACCTGCACACTGTGCTCTGAAGGGACAGCATACTGAGTATGCCCGCAAACCTGGAAGGAAGCCCAGGTGAAGATGGAAGCCCGGTCAGCCATGACAGCGTGCCGTTGGAGGGCTTTGTTTTATAGTAAGTCTTTCATAATGTGATAGTATGCAGTGCATAGTAGCGCATTATGCCATTAACTTGCAGGGGGGAGTTTGTTTTTTGTTTTTTTTCCATACTTTTACACCAGCTTTAAGAAAGCCACACACTAATTTGAAAATATCTAGGGCAGCCTTTCTCAACCAGGATCCTGTGGAACTCCAGAGGTTACCAGAGGTTTCTTAAGCAATGGCCATTCCTGCCTCTCAGTTAGGTAACCTCTGACATCAATGATCTTTTTAGCTATCTGGGTTATTACCAATGACCACAAAGGTAAGAAGCATTCTTCCCATTGACCGCCATGCTGAAGTACTGTGAGCTGTAGACCTAGTAATTATTAGCAGGGGTTCCCTGAGACTGGAAATGTATTTCAAGGGTGCCTCTATGTTTAAAAAGGCTGAGAAGGGCTGGTCTAATGCCGCGTACACACGATCGGAAATGCGGCCAGAAAAACTCTGATGAGAGCTTTTTGTTGGAAAATGCGACTGTGTGTATGCTCCATCGGGCTTTTGCTGGTGGAATTCCAGCCAGCAAAAGATTGAGAGCATGTTCTCTATTTTTCAGTTGGGAAAAATTCCTATCCGAAAATGCGTTCGGACGCGCAAAAAATCACGCATGCTCGGAAACAATTTGACGCATTCTCGGAAGCATTGAACTTCATTTTCTCGGCTCGTCGTAGTGTTGTACGTCACCGCGTTCTTGACGGTCGAAAGTTCAGAGAACTTGTGTGACCGTGTGTATGCAAGGCAAGCTTGAGCGGAATTCCGTCTGAAAAACCATCCAAGTTTTTTCTGACGTAAATTCCGATCGTGTGTACGCGGCATGAGAGTTTGAGGATCTTACACGTATCAAATTCAATATGCTTCCCAGACTGCCCTTATAATTCACCACAGCAATTAGATTGTATGATTTTTTTTCAACTGTTGGTTGTTGTTCTTTTGTTTTTTTTTTTCCCTTGATACCGTTTTGTGAGGCAGCAAAAATGACTACTCTTGCATGTCCACTTAATTGGCATGCTGCCTGTGTGCAGGAGAGCTGGAATTATATACAGTCCTCTAATCAGACCAAAGCCTTACCCCTAGCTCCATCTATTTATAGGTGGCACTTCTTGGTAAATATTGGAATTCAGTTTCCAGACCCTTTGAATTACTGGATTTTCTCCCGAGCTTTCCAATTACTCTGAAGATGGCAAACCTATCGAGCCGGCCTACAGGTAGATATAGCTACTGTAAAAAAAAAAAAAAATAATTGTTCATGGTCTTACAGCTTTGTAGTTCTCTAAGCCGCAATGCCGGGGGACGGCAGGGGAGAGACAGAGTGCTCCCGGATGTCATTTGTTTTACTTTAATCATTTTCTTTACTCCTATTACTCAGAATGCAATAGAAGGAGGCTTTGTGCTTCAATGATAGGGCTCAGTATGCTCCAATTTCTTATTTCTTAAATGTTGCTGTGTCTCCTTGACATCTTGATCCGGCATCTGTCCTTGTATGTTGTCCAGAATAAATATAATTATAGATAGACTCTCCTCCGGAGAAGATACACCGTCTTCTCATAAATGAGAGCGGATGATCTTCTCTTATCATTTATAATTAATATGCTTTTGTAATTTAATAAGCATTTTACATGCACACTCTGGGACTTTAGTCTTCTGGTTCAAGAAACGGTCTACTTGTTTTATTTAACACTGTGGAGACCGTGGGAGACCAAAATAAAACATAGTGAGATAATTGAAGGAGATTTTAAGAGTCTGAGTCTGGGAAACAGAAGGAGAATCTGTGGGGCTGATTTATACAAAGTTAAAGGGAAGACAATCACTGAGTTGGAAAAAGGATCACCCCCTTATGTCAGTATTTTGTTGGACCACATCTTGCTTTAAAGAGGTTGTAAAGGTAAGTTTTTTTTTTTTTTTTAAATAACAAATATGTTATACTTACCTTCACTGTGCAGCTCGTTCTGCACAGAGTGGCCCCGAACCTGGTCTTCTGGGGTCCCTCGGCGGCTGTTTCAGCTCCTCCCCGCAAGAACTAACCACCTTAATGCGAGCTCCCTCGCATGGTGGTTAGTTCTTGTGGGCGCGCTCCCATGATACAGCCGACGGCTATAGCCGCTCACTGTATCACTCGGCCCCGCCCCCCGGCGCACCGCGTCATTGGATGTGATTGACAGCAGCGCGAGCCACTGGCTGCGCTTCTTTCAATCCATCCACTGTAGCCAATCAGCGGCCAGGCTGAGCGGCTTAATGGATGTCGGGAGCAAGCGGCTGACTTTGGAGGTGTCAGGTAAGTAAAACGGGGGGGGCTGGGGGAGGCGGTATTGTCGGAAGTTTTTTCACCTTAATGCATAGAATGCATTAAGGTGAAAAAATTGTTACCTTTACAACCCCTTTAATTACAGCCTTTAGTCTTTTGGGATATGTCTCTACTAACTTTGCACATCTTTATGCAATATTTGCCCTTTGCACTTTGCACAACTTTGCACATCTTTGCAATATTTGCCCACTCTTTTTTGCAGAACTGCTCAAGTTCAGTTAAATTTGATGGTGACCGTTTGTGTACTGCAGTCCTCAAGTCATTCCACAGATTTCAATGGGGTTTAAGTCTGGGCTCTGACTAGGCCATACAAGGACATTCAGCTTTTTTTCCTTCAACCACTGTGTGGTCATTTCTGTGCGGTTTGTGTCATTGGGGGGTTATTTACTAAAGGTAAATCCACTTTGCACTGAAAGTGCACTTGGAAGTAAAGTCACTGTAGATCCGAGGGGGACATGCAAGGAAAAAAAAACAGCATTTTAGCTTGCACATGATTGGATGATAAAATCAGCAGAGCTTCCACTCATTTCAGATCTACCCCTTATGCCGCGTACACACGGTCAGACTTTTCGTCTAAAAAAGTCCGACGGACGCCAACGGACCAAATCCGGTGGACAATCCGATCGTGTGTGGGCCTCCCTGGACTTTCAGTGGACTTTTCCAGCCGCAAATCTGACGGACTTTAGATTTGAAACATGCTTCAAATCTTTACGTCGTAACTACGCAGAACCCAGAAATCCGCTCGTCTGTATGCTAGTCCGACGGACAAAAACCCACGCTAGGTCAGCTATTGGCTACTGGCTATCAACTTCCTTATTTTAGTCCGGTGTATGTCATCACGCACGAATCCGTCGGACTTTTGTGTGATCGTATGTAGGCAAGTCCGTTCGTTAGAAAGTCCGCCGCAAGTCTGCCAAAAGTCTGTCGAAAGTCTGTCGGACGGGCTGTCGGACTTTTGTAGCCGAAAAGTCAGACCGTGTGTACGCGGCATTAGATTTAGAGCGACTGCACTTCCAAGTGCACTGCAGTGCAAAGTGCATTTTCCTTTCGTAAATAACCCCCATTGCCATGTTGGAAGGTAAACCTTCTTCCTATTGACAACTTTCTGACGGAGGGCAGCACATTTTCCTCAAGGGTGTGATGGTGCTTTGCCCCATCCAATTTTATTTCTATCCTGACAAGTGCTCCAGTCCCTGCTGCAGAAAAACACCCCCCCATAACCGAATAACATCATCTCCATGCTTTACTATAGGAATGGTGTTATTTGGATGGTGAGCCGTATTGGATTTCTGCCAGACATATTGCTTGGTCTTGAGGCCAGATAATTCAATTTTAGTCTCATCTGACCATAACACCTTTTTCCAATTGGCCTCAGAATCTTCAAGGTGCGTTTAAGGTGGACAGATGAGACTAAAATCGAATTATTTGGCCTCAACACCAAACGGTATGTCTGGTGGAAATCCAATACAGCTCACCATTCAAATAACACCATTCCTACAGTAATGCATGGAGGTGGTAATATCCTGTTATGGGTTTGTTTCTCTGCAGCAGGGAGGAGAACCTGGGACAGAAGGAGAATCTGTGGGGCTGATTCATACAAAGTTAAAGGGAAGGCAATGGGGTGTTATTTACTAAAGGCAAATCCACTTTGCACTACAAGTGCACTGCAAATGCACTTGAAAGTGCACTGAAAGTGCATTTGGAAGTGCAGTCGCTGTAGATCTGAGCATGCAAGATAAATAAAAAACAGAATTTCAGCAAAAAGTATGTGGAGACCTCCAAAATGATTGACATCTGATGTTTCTAGTGAAGGGTACTGCTAATGCTACAGAATAGAAATACATTTTATATAATTGTGTATGTTCAGCCATGTGGAAACAGATTGGGAACAAAGCCCTGACCTCAACCCTACTGAATACCTTTAGGATAGGCGAACATTAATAGAGACACCTAACTTGCCTTTAATAATCAAAAAGCTAAAAGAATACAAACAGAAGAAAATGTTCATTTATTATAACTACATTTTAAAAACATATGTGACCACAAAACCTTTTTTTAACACCTAATGGGGATTATTTACGAAAGGCAAATCCACTTTGCACTGCAAGTGCACTTAGAAGTGCAGTCGCTCTAAATCTAAGGGGTAGATCTGAAATGCGGGGAAGCTCTGCTGATTTTATCATCCAATCATGTGCAAGCAAAAATGCTGTTTTTTATTCTCCTTGCATGTCCCCCTCGGATCTACAGTGACTTTACTTCCAAGTGCCTGGCTTGCAGTCTGCTCTAGAATTCTTCCCAAAGGTGTTCTATCGGGTTGAGGTCAGGACTCTGTGCAGGCCAGCCAAGTTTTTCCACCCAAAACTCACTCATTCATGCTTTGTGCACTGGTCCAAATCATTTGGCGGAGGGGGGATTGTGGTGTGGCATTGTTTTTCAGGGGTTGGGCTTTGCCCCTTAGTTCTAGTGAAGGGAACTCTTAGGGCATCAGCATACCAAGACATTTTGGACAATTTCATGCTCCCAACTTTGTGGGGACAGTTTGGAGATGGCCCTTTCCTGTTCCAACATGACTGCGTACCAGTGCACAAACATGCCCTAAAAGACATGGATGAGTGAGTTTGGGGTGGAGGAACTTGACTGTCCTGCACAGAGTCCTGACCTCAACCCGATAGAACACCTTTGGGATGAATTAGAGCGGGGACTGCAAACCAGGCCTTCTCGTCCAACATCAGTACCTGACCTCACAAATGCGCTTCTGGAAGAATGGTCAAACATTCCCATAGACACACTTCTAAACCTTGTGGACAGCCTTCCCAGAAGAGTTGAAGCTGTTATAGCTGCAAAGGGTGGGCCAACTCAATATTGAACCCTTCGGACTAAGACTGGGATGCCATTAAAGTTCATGTGTGTGTAAAGGCAGGCGTCACAATACTTTTGGTAATATACATATTTACATAGTTAATAAAGTTGAATAAAGACACCAGTCCATCCAGTTCAACCTTAATGAGTGTCTACAATTATCCCTATTTATTTAAGGTACCCATATAGTGCCGTCAATTTACGCAGTGCTCCACACATACATCGCACACTCACATTGGTCCCTACCCTCAAGGAGCCCACAATCAAAGGCCCCCAACTGACATTCATATACAAGGGCCAATTTTAGACAGAACCCAATTAACCCACCAGCATGTCTTTGGAGTGTGGGAGGAAACCGGAGTACCCGGAGGAAACCCACGCAGGCACAGGGAGAACATGCAAACTCCAGGCAGGTAGTGTCGTGGTTGGGATACGAACCAGCGACCCTTTTTACTGCTAGGCGAGAGTGCTACCCACTACACCACTGTACCGCTCCAATATAGTGTATATATATATATATATAAATATACCCCTGATACACTGCTATCAATCACAGCCAGTGGGCCAATGAAGAGAAAGCGAGGGCAGGGCCAAGTTGAGGCTCTATGTATCTTTTGGATGAATAGAGCAGGGTTAGAGAGCGAGCATGCATCAGTGCCCCCATAGCAAGTGGCTTGATATTGGGGTTACGGGTCAAGGGGGGGAAGCCAGGAGCACCAGCAGGGGACCAGAGAATAAGAGGATTAGGGCTGCTCTGTGCATAACCATTGCAAAGAGCAGATAAGTATGACATGTTTTTTTAAGCCGAACCTTCAATAGCACTTTAAGTGTTGGGGGTTAGGGAGAGTATAGTAGTAAGGCTCTGTTGGTTTAGGTGTTAAGAGCCCACTTAAGGGACTAAGTTTAATGTTCAGGGGGTTATGTTTTAAGGGGGAATTTAAGGGTTCAGAGTGATTAGGTGTCATGTGTGTATGTGTAGACTTGTTTTAGTAGCTAGGTTGGGTTTTAAGTGTCTCAAGTAAGTTCAAGGAAGATTACGTTTTAGAGGAGTACTTGTTTTTAACTGACATTAGGGGGCACTGCAGGGTTTAACTTGTATACAATTCCAAAAGGTGCCTGCAAAACTTTTAAATCCTCTAAATAATTTTGAAGTGCCCCTCAATCCAATCCAAATTTTATAAAACTAAACCCCACGATTTAGTCGTGTTGCTAGGTCAGATGCTTAACATAGGTGACTAGGCTGGTTGAGCTCTTACAGAGCAAAGCAAATGATGTTTCTTTTCAGACTCTCTCTTTTATTGAAACATCCTATACAGCCCACTAAAGGAGGAGTCACTGCTTAAGCTTGAGCTACTGAGCTCCATAAACAGAGAATCTAAAGAGAGCTTGAAAAAAGATCCAAATGCCGGATCTGTTGGATGCATATGAAAGTACAAGCTTTTCACGTGCAATACTAAACATTTATCTGGCTAGAAAAAAGGGGGGAAAAAAATGTAATTGAACTTCCCAAAAAGCTCAAAATCTATAAAAATACAAAGCTGACCATTGTTCAAAGTATATAGCCAAATTTCACGAGAGGTCAGAAGGAAAATTTTTGCCTATTAACTGCTTCTGCCCTGGAAGATTTTACCCCCTTCCTGACCAGGCAACTTTTTGCGATACGGCACTATGTTTAACTGACAATTGCGCGGTCGTGCGACGTTGCACCCAAACAAAATTGATGCACTTTCTTTCCCACAAATAGACCTTTCTTTTGATGGTATTTGATCACCCCTGCAGTTTTTATTTTTTTGCGCTATAAACAAAAGAAGAGCAACAATTTTGAAAAAAAAAATATTTTTTACTTTTTGCTATAATAAATATCCCCCAAAAATACCATATATACAAAAACAATTTTTTTCCTCAGTTTAGGCCGATATGTATTCTTCTACATATTTTTGGTAAAAAAAAAAATCGCAATAAGCATATATTGATTGGTTTGCGCAAAAGTTATAGCGTCTACAAAATAGGGGATAGTTTTATGGCATTTTTATTATTAATTATTTGTTTATTAATAATGGCGGCGATCTGCAATTTTTATTGTGACTGCGACATTATGGCAGACACATCGGACACTTTTGACACTATTTTGGGACCATTGTCATTTATACAGCGATCAGTGCTATAAAAATGCATTGATTACTGTGTAAATGACACTGGCAGGGAAGGGGTTAAACACTAGGGGGTGATCAAGGGGTTAAGTGTGTCTTAGGGAGTGATTCTAACTGTAGGGGGGATGGGCTACCACTCAGATGACAGCGATCACTGCTTCCGATGACAGGGAGCAATGATCTCTGTCATGTCACTAGGCAGAACGGGGAAATGGCTTGTTTACATCTCCCCATTCTGCGGCTCCGTGACACGATCGCTGGGACACCGGCGGACATCGAGTCCGCGGGTCCCGCCAATTAAAGGGGACGTACAGGTACGCCCATTTGCCCACTGCTGCCATTGTGCCGACATATATTAGCGTGCAGGGGTCAGCAAGTGGTTAAAGCAAACATGACCACACGTTGGAGATGTTCTCATGTTCTGGGTCTAGTAGTGTTTCTAAAGTTGAAAGATCAGTTTCAAAAAATTTGAAAAACTAAGGCCGCGTACACACGAGCGGACTTTTCGACCGGACTGGTCCAACGGTCTATCCGACGGACTTTCGGCGGACTTCCGACGGACTTTCGAACGAACGGACTTGGCTACACACGATCACACCAAAGTCTGACAGATTCGTACGTGATGAGATACACCGGACTAAAATAAGGAAGTTGATAGCCAGCAGCCAATAGCTGCCCTAGCGTCGGTTTTAGTCCGTTTGACTAGCATAGAGACGAGTGGACTTTTCGACCAGACTCGAGTCCGTCGGAAAGATTTGAAACAAGTTCCAAATCTAAAGTCTGTCAAATTTTCGACCAAAAAAGTCCGCTGCAGGTCTGATGAAGCCCACACACGGTCGGATTGTCCGCCGGACTCGGTCCGTCAGGCCAGTCCGGTCGAAGAGTCCGCCCGTGTGTACGCGGCATAAAGCTGAACTCCAGCCAAACAGCTAAGTGCACAGAGGAAATACATATACGAGAGCTGTTTTGTAATTCTGTCCATCCAGTTCTGAGATTACTACACCTATGCCATACAGCACATGCAGTCTGGAAAAAAAATAGGAGACCTGTTTTTTTTTTTTTACTGCTGCAGTTAATTATCTCTTACAGGTCTCCTTCCCTCCAGAACCCTATGCCTATCTCTTGGTCTATCTGCTCTGTTTTCCAATCAGCATTCTCTTTGCAGTTTAGTATACCTGACCGGCTGCTTGTGCTGCTTCTCTTTCTTCCAGTCTGAGCTCTACTATATAGGGTATCGCAAGAGGCTTATCCCAAGTCAAATTCAGATACTTATACTGCTCGCATTTAAAAATCAATAAATGAGTACAGAACTGTATTGAATTTGTATTGTATTTGTATTTGTATTTGTATCTGTATTGTATTTATATTTGTATTGTATTTGTATTGTATTTGTGTCTTTTATATCTGCCTAGAATTTAGCTTAAAGCTATTTTATGGGCAAACAAGCTACGTATGTAAAACAAAAATAGTTTAGAGAAGTGCTCTCCTTTAAGAAGACCAAAAGTAAGTCTATTACAACGCCTAAAAAAAATCAATAGTGTTTGCTTTGCTTGCAAGCTGATAGAAATACATTTTTCCCTGCGCCGTAAACTGATCCATTCTGATCCCTTATTAGAGCACAGTAAATGTAAGCTTTCAGCTGCAGCTTTACAAATAATAAGGACAAATTTGAGCAGCGGGCACCAAGATTTTACTTCTAAACGACTTAGATTTCAGAATATAGGATGGCAAATGATTTTTCCGTTGACACGGGTTCAGGCAGGGATCTGGGGACTTGCTTACTGATCATGAGACTGTTGTCACAACTATTTATTTCTCAACGTGCACATATGAAATGGGAAACTAAGCGGACCCGTGATGTGTTCACTTCTGTCCTCTGGTATTATTACAATATTATAAAAACTTAGAAATAAATGTTGCAAAGAGAATGCAGCGCTGGGCAATAATAGCCTTAATGATTAAAAAAAACTACTATTACAATATCATCAATACTAAAAAAGAGAATTGAAAATAAAATATGGTGCAAGAAAAATTATCAAAATAAAATTCCATCAATGCTAAGTATACAAAAAGAGAAATGAATAGAAAATATGATGCTACTATATTCATAGCACCATATTTTATATTCATTTTCCATTCATTCCTCTTTTTGTATACTTAGTATTGATGGTATTGCAAGGATGAACTTGCTTGATTCACTAATTTTCGTTGCACCATATTTTATATTCAATTCTCGTTTTTAGTATTGATGATATTGTAATAGTACTTTTTTATCATTAAGGCTATTATTGCACAGCGCTGCATTCTCTTTGCTATTTTTATACAGGTTTTTTTTCACACATTATGGGATTGTGATTGATGCATAGCAGCTGTCTATAGGCACTTGATTCACCTTCACACGGATTGTTTAAAGGGGTTGTAAAGGTAAAAATTTTTTCACCTTAATGCATTCTATGCATTAAGGTGAAAAAACTTTTGACAATACCGCCGCCCCCAGCCCCCCCGTTTTACTTACCTGACGCCTCGAATCTTCGCTGCTTGTTCTCGTCATCTCCATTGCAGCTCAGCCTGGTCGCTGATTGGCTGCAGTGGATGGATTGAAAGCAGCGCAGCCATTGGCTCGCGCTGCTGTCAATCACATCCGATGACGCGGCGCGCCGGGGGGCGGGGCCGAGTGATACAGCGAGCGGCTATAGCCGCCGGCTGTATCACGGGAGCGCGCCCGCAAGCACTCACCACCATGCGAGGGAGCTCGCATTAAGGTGGTTATTGCTTGCGGGGAGGAGCTGAAACAGCCGCCGAGGGACCCCAGAAGAGCAGGTTCGGGGCCACTCTGTGCAGAACGAGCTGCACAGTGAAGGTAAGTATAACATGTTTGTTATTTTTAAAAAAAAAAAATTTACCTTTACAACCCCTTTAAATCACCCCTGAAGCTAATTGTAGCTTAGGGCTTGTTTAGGGTAGCTCGCAGGATTTTTTTTTATTATTTATAGAAATAAATGTTCCTCTTAAGCCTCGTACACACGATCGGATTGTTGGCCAACAAAACCATAGACTTTTGTCCGAAGGGCGTTGGCCCAAACTTGTCTTGCATACACACGGCCACACAATTGTTGCCCAACAAATACAGTACGAATGTAGTGCCGTACTACATTGTTTTTCAGCTCCTTAGCGCCACCCTTTGGACTCTTTCTGCTAATTTTGTGTTAGTAGAAGTTTGGTGAGTGTTGATTCGCGCTTTTGATTTTGCACTTTTCGTTTTGCGCTTTTCATTTTGCGCTTTTCATTTCGCACTTTTCATTTCACGCTTTTCAGTTCATTTCTGAACGGCCGTTCGTCAACCAGCCATATTGCAGAATCAGAGGCGATAACGTGTAATTTATTATTGGCCTTGGAGTTATTGCTTTGACCCAAGTCCAGTCCAGGAATAGGAGGAGGAGGAATTCTGGGACCAAAAATTGGTTGCTTTATTAATCTTGACCAATTATGTCATATGCCTTTGCTGCGGGAGCTCCAGGAGAATAAAATGATTTTCGGAATTATATATTAGATCCTGCAACAGTGAACTCTCCCCACCATAATTCCCAACTGTGTTCTAGTCCACCTGGGAGTTTTTGGGGTTCTTGGACACATTTGCGTGTTCTAGCTCTTGTCTATACAAAACAATTTTAAAAGAAGAAGAAAAAAAATATATAACAATAATAAATAAATGAATTAGTATATATAACTATATATATAGATAGCTATATATATCTATATATATATATAGATAGATATAGCTATCTATATATATATAGATATATATATTCTCTCTCTCTCTATACATATATTCTCTCTCTATAATTCTATAATATATATATATATATATATATATATATATATATATATATATATATATATATATATATATATATATATATATATATATATACAGTGTATATAATTTTTACTATTATTTTTTTGTTTTCATTTATTTTATAAATATATTTTATATATATATATATATATATATATATATATATATATATATATATATATATATATATATATATATATTGTAAATGGACCACTCAAAGTGATACTAAAGGATCGTTTTTTATTTATTTAAAATAACAAACATAGTTACCTCCACTGTGTAGCTCGTTTTGCACAAAGTGGCCTCGAACATCCATTTCTGGGGTCCCCCGTCGGCTCTCTGGAGAAGCTCTCTTCTGAGGGGGTTACCTTGCGGGCGCACTCCCGAGTCCAGCATTTGCGTCCACAAACATGAATGCCGGACTCGCCCCCCCCCCCCGGCGCCCGCATCATTGGATTTGATTGACAGCAGCGGGAGCCAATGGCTGCGCTGCTATCAATCTATCCAATCGAGAGCTGGGAACCCGTGGAGAGAGGGGCGGCGGGGACGAGCCAACGGAAATTCGGGGCTCAGGTAATTAAAACGGGGGGGGGGGGGGGCTGGGGGGCCGATGACTGCAAGGTGTTTTTTCACCTTAATGCATAGGATGCATTGAGGTGAAAAAACACAAGCCTTTACAACCCCTTTAATGCATTTTCTGCCATCACTCGTCTATTTTTCTACATTCTCCATAATATAAAACAAATGAAAACAAAACCAAAAAAAAGAAAAAAAAAAAAAGGAAAGACAAAAGACTGCTACCCTGACACCTGTGTAGTGGCAGCATTTCTTGCTAGTCATTCCAGCTAGTTAGCTGTGTGCTCAGTGATTGGTCTCCCACACACCCCTCACGCACCCCTCGCACACCCCTCACACACCCCTGCAGACTATTCCTCCCTGCATCACTAGAAAGAAGATATTGAAGATGATGACATCACCCAGACTTTAAAGAAAATTTCCTAGCAGCTGAATCAAAGCAAATGAAACAAGAAAAAAAAAGGGGTTCTCTAAAGGGGTTGGGGAAGGTTACCAGAGAGAGGGACTTAAATGACTCCTTTATTCATCATCACGTTTTCTGGATTTTATTGTTCTTTTCAAGGAAATAATTATATACAGCATATAACTGTTAAACAAACGACTTTGACATTTCCAGTAATTTATTATAAATTACCTTTCCTATTCGATATGCGTCACTTATTATTCCTTATAGCTGTCAAAAAAAAAAAAAAAGAAATCCAATTTATTTCCTATTCTTTCGGCTGAATGGTGCTCAGGCACCTAGTGTTTTACATGAGGCTAGGGAAAAGAGTCCTTTGCCGTGTGTATCCATCTCAGAACACCAACGTTTTCTTCTTTTTCCATATGACAGCACTAGAGCTGCATAATTGGCCCAGTGTTGTCACATGGGGGTGAGGAGACAATCAGCCCCCTGGACTGGGTGTCTGAAATGAGCTTATACAGAGCTGTCTTCACTTTCTATGGCAGTATGGATCAGTGAGTGGTGGAGTGAAGGGAAGGTCAATGTTGGCAACATTAAGGGCTGGCATTAAAGATGAACTGCAGGCAGATATAAGCCCTGGTTCACACTGAATGCGGCTTTCAAATCATGCGACTTCACTTGAAATTGCACTATTTCATAGCTGCATGTCAGTGCGACTTTAGGTTCGACTTGGAGGACATCTGTGCGATTTCATGCACAAATGTGTATGCAAGTCTCATCTGAAATCGGCAAAAGTAATGCAGGAACTACTTTTTCAAATCGGTGCGGCACCACAAAGTCCGTGTCACACCGATTTGAACAGTTCCATTGCTGACAATAGGGTGCGACTTGTCTTGTGATTTGACCTGTCACCTTGCATGACAAGTCGCACCAGGGTGTACATTTGCTTAAGGACACAAATGAATGCAGCACTATATTCATAAACAGTTTCCTATTTTTTTTAAAATGCAAGCTGTGCAAGTAACGTAACCTGACCTAGAATCAGCAGAGCTTCGACTGAGGGAGAGAAGCAGCACAAGGAGCCAATCAGTTGTGTGCAAGGAGCATACTGATAGGAGGAGGGAGCAGAGTGAAATAGGGAGGAACTCATTAGTCTGCTGCTTCTATATTTACTGTCTAGGAAGAGGGTGGGGGAAAGACAAGACCTGTGTTACTCATCTGCAGCTGAGACAAATCAGATCTCCTGCTCTTTCAGGCTGGATTCACACCTATGCATTTGTAGTGCTTTTTGCATTTTGCAGATTTGCACTACAGAACGTGTTCCATAGGAAACCATGGTAAATGGACTGTAGTACAAATCTGCAAAATGCAAAAAGCACTAAAAATGCCGTAGGTGTGAATCCAGCCTGAGAGAGGGTGGTGCTGTGTGGAAGAGCTGTGTAAGGCCTGATTCACACCTATGCAGGTTGCAATTTGCATATTCCAGGTGCATTTTGCCTTTTTCATTACACGTTTTTGATCCATTGAAGTCTATTGAACCAAAAACCAGAAAAAAGTCTGTGGTCCTTTCCATAAAATGCACAGATGTCAACGTGACCCATAGGAAACCATGTGAACTGTACTGTGTTTCTGCAAAACTGAAAATGCACTAAAAAGGCATAAGTGTGAACCAGGCCTGAATCTTGGAACAGGAAGAACAATAGTAGAAATTGTGTCATAATGTAGAGTATAAGATTTCCTATCACTTGAGCCCAGTCTTGCCACAAAGAGTTAATCCAGCTCTGAGCAATCCTCTTTTATTGTTCAGTGAGATAAAACTTGACAAACAGAGAAAAACTTTGTCAAATCCTCCCCCTTGCTGTGAGTGACAGGTGATTTACATATCTCATGCACTAGCCTAAGACATGCATTATTTTTTAATTCCCTCCCCCACTCCTTTCTTCAGCAGCTCTGCAAGGATTGGCTGTTCCACACCTCAGCATGATTTGGCATGCTGAAGTCATGTGGTTACTTTCCTGTCTTTTCACTGGATGTTAGAGATCATAGCAGAAGTTCAGTGTAAGAAATGCACAGGAGAAAATGCATATTGACAAGGGGAGTGTAGAGGTGGGCGGGGAGTCTACTGACATCACGACTCCACCCACCAAGCTCCAGACAACAGACCCGCCCACAGAATCTGCAGTTTTTCCGGTCTTATAACAGACAGAGGGGAGACATTTGACAGGTAAAGATACATGCAGGAGGCATGTATATCCTTATAGATCACCCCTATGGCAGTAGTTTAGAAAGGATGACATTGGGTTTACATCCACTTTAAAGTAGAACAAATGGCATTTTTGTTTCATTTTGGATAGAGTAAGGGAAGGTTATAACCCCTGTCAAATTTTGATTCCACCTGTGTCTCACTGAGCCCTTTGAGGAGATTTCCCTTCATTTCCTGTCCCGGAGCCAAAACAGGAAGTGAGAGGAAATCCTTCCAAAGTGAGGAAATCCCGGTGTGTCACCAGAACGAGTGTCTCCAATGGAAGATTTCCCCTCTATTACATTTCTAGTGTCAACCCAAAAATCTGGATTTTCTTTCACTTTCAATGATAATGGCAAACAGGACAAAGGACAGAGAGGGTGAATCTCCATAATGGGGACACAGAAAGCAATAAAAACGGACAGGTGTTCCAATCCCTCTCCACTCTATACAAAACTAAAAACCCAAGAGAAACGTCGCCTTTAGTTACACTTTAAACCTGACACAATAAAGCTAAAAGTGTGGCCATTACTAAACCCATCCTAAAATTGCTAGTTGCCTGGCTGTTAATATGACCTGATAACTCCAATACTTTCTAGATCACTATCCTTATTTGCATACATAAAGAGGTCGTATACCTCCGAAACCCCCCCCCCCCAAAAAAAACAAAAACCTGCAAGACAAAGTCATAATGAGCTAGTAATGCATCGCATCAAATACTTACCTTATGCTGCGTACACACGAGCGGACTTTTTGACCGGACTGGTCCGACGGACAATCCGATCGTGTGTGGGCTTCATCGGACCTTCAGCTGACTTTTCCAGTCGAAAATCTGACAGGCTTTAGATTTGAAACATGCTTCAAATCTTTCCGACGGACTTGAGTCGGGTCAAAAAAATCTGCTCTTCTGTATGCTAGACCGACAGACGAAAACCGACGCCAG
Organism: Lithobates clamitans; assembly: GCA_037952925.1. Taxonomy (NCBI): domain Eukaryota; kingdom Metazoa; phylum Chordata; class Amphibia; order Anura; family Ranidae; genus Lithobates; species Lithobates clamitans. The sequence continues at coordinate 9,483,198 of JBBGZY010000292.1, read as the reverse complement.
GGCAGCTATTGGCTACTGGCCATCAACTTCCTTATTTTAGTCCAGTGTACGTCATCACGTACGAATCCGTCGGACTTTGGTGTGATCATGTGTAGGCAAGTCTGTTCGTTCAAAAGTCTGTCGGAAGTCCGTCAAAAGTCCAACGAAAGTCCGCCGGAATAGCCGTCGGACTTTTGTTGCCGAAAAGTCCGCTCGTGTGTACGCAGCCTTAGAACGATGCCCTGCAGTGCCACCCGCACTCCGCTCCTACAGCCGACATCTTTCAGTTGAGTTACTTCCGGGTATACCTGCTCCAGTGCTGTGATTGGTCGGAGCCGCGATGTCACTCCAACGTGTGCGCGCTGGAGCCGCTGATCACGGCACGGCCATTGAAGAAACGGCACCAGTGTGCCGTTTCTTCAGTGCGCATGAGCCAAAGACGTCGGCAGCAGCGCATATAGTGAATATCTCCTAAACGGTGCCAGTTTCATTTTTTTTGAGCATGCATATATATATATATATATATATATATATATATATATATATATATAATATAAATCATAAAACAGGTCTTCATAATGCTAAAAATGGATATAAGTAATAGAATATTTATGTTTTTCCCACAGCGGTTTTCATTATCAACATCCAAATTGCTATTTTGTCTTTTTGTGTTGAAGGCAATTGTCCCTTCCTCTGAATTATGCCAAAATGTAATGAGGTCTTGCCTGACAACATACGATATGTTTGACTTCTCCGCGAGGCCACCATTGTAGATGTAAATAGCTATTCAGCACTGAGGTCCAAAATAGCCCCAAGCAAAAATGGATATGCGTGTCATCTGTTTGAAGCCAAAAAAGGTTATTCCCACTTAGATTTCTTCTACAATTGTTCAACGCCATTCTGCGTAAAAACATGGTATCTTTGCAGTGTAACGATAATGGAAAGTGAGAGCCCCTCAGGGCATGCGATTTTAAACGTGAGCATATGCAGATGCAACATATGTCAAACAAAATGGGTTTCAAAGTCTCGCTTTAACCATTTAGTTCTTCAGATGTGTTGGCCATTAGAGGAATGGTAATTAAAGCTCCACGGGGAAGTCCTTTGATCATGAAAGAGTTGGTCATATTCTATGCATAAGGACTGCTGGGGGGGGGGATCTGGCTTGCCGAAGCAAAAGTTAGTGAATCACGTAGGAGAACACAACCCAAAATAGGAATGGAAACTAAGGAAAAGCCACAGTGATCAGAGTACAGGTGAAACCCCGAGGAAACATGATGTCAGGAGGCATGTAGAGGTCAGTAACTCCATAACAATAGATCTACAAACATTAGGCAGAGACGAAGCCTAACAACAGGATGCTGAAATGTTGGCCTGAGTTAAGACGCACCTGCTTGTATATAGATGGCTGCCAGTTAGCAGGGGTAGGCATGATGTCAGGAAACTAGAGGAATTCTGTCCAAAGGTTTTAAAAGCCAAAACAGTTTAATACACTCTTCTGTACGTATTTTCTAGTTAAAGTGTACCTGTAATCAGACTATGGATTTTTGAAAAGCAGTAACACAGGTCCTCTCTAACCTCTGTAGCTGCAGGAACAGTGGAGTGATCAATTCTCAATTTTCACAACAGAGACTTTGATTTCTGGTTTCAGTCGTTTCTAACAGATTACAGCCGTCAGCACTTGACGTTCGTTTATATGAGAAGGCTGGCAGGCTGCCAAGTCCCTGTTAACAGATGAAATAAGGGGGATCAGCTGTGATTGCACTGCCCCTGTTATTCACACCAGCGCCGTTTGAATCGTCGGCAGAATCGCTGCGATTCTCCCTGCGATTTCAAAACGCTCTGGTGAAATGAAAAACCGCACAACACGAATTTCAGATGCCATTCATTTTATGGGCACCTAAAAACGCAGTGTGGTTTTGCCGTGATTGTTGCATAAATCACGCTGCCATTGTGGCAAACAGCATAGCAGCACTCAGCTCACCCTGCTTCTCCTCACAGCAAAGACTCAGCAGCTTAAAGTGGAGTTCCACCCACTTTTACAACTCTATAGCATCCCTCACTAAACTGTGCACTGTAAACGAATTGGATATTTACATTTTTTTTTCTCAGCACTTACTGTATATCTGCTGTATTCATTTCTCACTTCCTCCTCCCTGGCCGCGGCCCATCGCATCATTTCCTGTTTGCAATGCCTTCTGGGAAGGGGCGGCAACTTCCTCTGAAACTGCCATTGCTATGGAAACCTGACCTGAAACCTATTACACTGCTTGTGCTGCACTGAGCATGTGTGAGATCTGCAAGGATGAGATCCAGGAAGAAATACAGTCTGGCTTCAGATGCCCACACTTAAGATGGCCACGGCCTGCTGTAAGTTTTTAAAATAACAAACTACTGCTATAAACTAACAAAACAGACCTTAGTTTACAGACTAACTTTACTAGAATACATTAAGCTTGTGTATTATAGGGGTATTTTTATTTAAAAAGTATCATTTCGGCCGGAATACCACTTTAACTCACCTTGCTCCTCCTCCTAGCAGAGACTCATCAGCTCAGCTCACTCTGCTCCTCCTCCCAGTAGAGACTCAGCAACCTTTTAATCTCTAATGTAAAGATAGAAAAAGTTCTCTGCTAGAAGGGAGCAGGGGAGCTAAACTGTTGTTGAGATGTGAGATAGATAAGGATTTGAACACCTTTTATTAAAAATGTGTCTTACAATATATATATATACATATTAGAGCTGTTACTGATTAAAATTTTCGTGTTCGATTAACCGATTTTTTAATTCCATTAATCGATTAATTTCGATTAATTATAACGCACATACAGATCCAACTACTTTTAGCCGACGTCATGCGTAGCTCCTCCCCTCGTACGCGTTACATTCAATTAGAACTTCCTCAGTGGGGCGGGGCTACAGCATCACCCTACAGTCTATTTAAATAGCACCGTTGTCCATCAGGGGGACCGATGGAGAGCCAGAGACATCCATCACCTGCTGAGACAGCAAAGTGTCAGCTCTTTGGAAAAAAAGGTGCCCTCATCATAAATGTTTCTTGATTGCTGGATAACCAATCAATGTCAGTTCATCGTCAAACTGACTTACAGCCAGGAAAGCACTCAGATATGTTGATTTTCATAGCCAAGTCCAGGATTAACACAGATATTTATCTGAATACATTAACGTTAGGATCTGTCTTCCTCAATTTATGATTTCACGGACATCAACGTCAACAAACTCCCCCCCTTCCCTTCGTTAGCAGACGGATGCACTTGGGGAAGGGGGGAGGAGTCTGGTGACGTCGATGTCCGTGACGTCACTGGATCTCCGACGGAACTCCCTGAAGTCGCGGAGAGGTGAGTACCGATCAAAATAATTAACGATTAATTAAGGAATTAATCGTTAATTTCCGCAGCCCTATTTATATATATATATATATATATATATATATATATATATATATATATATATATATATATATATATATATATATATATATATATATATATATATATATATATTGTGTATTTTTAAATTCCGCTGAATTTGACTTGATTATAGCCAATATCTTGTACACAGTGGCACTTGGCCTGGAAGAAAAAGGGGCAACACTGGTGGGAGCCGACCAGGTAGGCTGCATGTTCTTGCACTGGCAAATCACTTGCCTACAATAGGCAACTCTCCCTGATTTCAAAGGAACTGTCCCTGATTTGGAGCAATGTCCCTCTGTCCCTCATTCCTCCTCATTTGTCCCTCATTTTGGTCTAAACTATATATATATATATATATATATATATATATATATATATATATAAAATTTACTTTTTAACTATCAAAAAGTGTATTCCTGCGCTAAACCTTTCATTTGATTTCTAAATTGCTACATTTGTAAATTCCACAAGCCAATATAAAGGAGTAGTAGTGGTAAAAAAGCACTTGTGGGTTTAACCAATCTTGATTTTTTTGTACAATTTTCCATTAAGGGGTGTGTCCTATGCCTGCATACTTTTGCTGATAGGTGTCCCTCATTCCCATCTCAAAAAGCTGGGGGGTATGGGAGAGAGCTAAAAAAAATGACTTACCCAGCCTGTTTCTGCACCTTTATTGTCCTATCACAAGCTGGGGGCAGGCATGTGACCTTACTGTGATGCCTAACTATGTTATGTAAAGCTCAGGAACTGATAGGCAAGCTCCCATTTATGTATTGCAAAGGTGCATTTAGCTGTTTCTCTGGAGTTCACCAGGGCGGAGAAGCTAAAGTCCTCACTCAATCGGAGATAAGTGATTGGACTGGCTCAGTTCATAAAGAGCCTCTCGGTGTGATGGCTGTACGGAACATTTCAATGAAAGCTTCGGCAATTATGCAAGATAATAAAAGCAACAATCTATTGAACTATGTGGATGCTGAATGCAAACTTACATTACTAATTACAAAAAATATAACATTTTTAAATTGCCCATGCACTAGCTACCAACAGCTCCAGATGGTATTGTTTATATACACGAGAACTCAAAATGACTACCTTAAAATCTTCTAACTCAGCATTTAATTAACATAAATGTTCTTTCATTTAAATAAAAATAAAGCCCAAGTAATTACTGAACATGGCAACAATATTTTCACCTTGGAATCTAATGCTAGCGGGAAGTCTTTCACTTTCAACGCGAGGTATGTGATCCAGAAAAAGTTGCATTAGCAAACTTAGAACTCATCGAGCATATGTTTACAGAGCTGAAATATAGAAATCAGATAGAAAAAAAAAAAACATTGGCTGGGGAGAGAGAGAACTGGAAACAAGTTGTAGCGTATGAAGGTAGAACAATTGTTTTGGCAGTGCTTAGTGGATGCTTAGCGGAATGAGAAAGTAAAAACTGAGAATTCTCTGAATACTCCATTTATTTAAAGCCCAAATTGAGTCACAGAAATAGGAAGTCAGATAAATTTTGTGCTAAGGAGTTCAATTTTTATACTATTACCTTCACTTCTGTTACAGCATTTGTGCGGGTGTCTACAAATTACTGCACAATCCAATAGACACATTGGACCTCTTATTAGTTCCCTATGGATGCTTCTTGTGTCTCCTGGCTGTTCACTGGGCTTTAAGGCTTCAAGCACACTGGGGCTTTTGTATACATTTTTCTCCTATTAGGAGAAAAGCAGCTTCAAAAATGCGTCTAAGCCGTGTATTTGCGAAGGCATAGAGGCGCGTTTAGGTGCGTCATTCACTTGGGCATTCATTTATTTTATTACCCAGAATAATAATTTATTCTTCCCATTGAGATAAAAAACGCTCAAGCAATAAAAGCACTACTCTATCTCAGAGATGAGCAAGAGAAGGTGGCAACGTTCCTACATGCAGTGGGACCATGGAGAACAAATGCATTACCAGGAAGTCAGTTCACAGCAGAAAAAATAAGAAATTTGGAGAAGGCTGAGAGCAAAAGGAGATGCTTTTTTTAAATTAAAATACATATTTCAACATACCGGTAATTTTAGCTTAACTTTAAGCTCAATGCTCTAACCCAAAATGAAATATCTTAGGCTACTATATTTTAAACGTTGTTACTAGGGTTGCACCGATACCGATATTGGTATTGTATTGGTGCAGATACCGAGCATTTGCATGAGTACTAATGCTCTGATGGGCAGCCTCGGACATGATCGTTGCGGCAGTGGGGGGAGTTATAAGCACCGATCTCCCTGTATAGCTTTTCTGACAGATGCTTCTACTCCTCTCCCTCCTGCCACTTTCAGGGAGATCGGTGCTTGTAACTGCCCCCACCTCTTTACCAATTACCCCTCGGCTGTCCCCCTCTGTGCTCCCCATGTCCTCCCCTGGGTCCCAATCCATTTCGTCCTCCGGGTCCCGATCCATTTCGTCCTTCGGGTCCCAATCCATTTCATCCTCCGGGTCCCGATCCATTTCATCCTTTGGGTCCCACTTTGTGTCCTCCTCCGAGTCCCCCTGCATCCTACCTGGCTCTCCGTGTCTTCCTCCTGGTCCTGATACATTTCGTGCTCCGGGTCACTTTGTGTCATCCTCCGGGTCCCCCTGCATCCTCCCCGGCTATCCGTGTCCTCCTCTAGGTCCCCCCTGTCCCAGATCTTTTAGGATGGAGAGCAGAGGAAGGACCCCGTAAATCTGTCATTTACCGGCTCCTTGCTTTTCCGAATGCACAGAGTCAGTGATCACTGACTCTGTCCATTCATAACTGAGCATCGTAATCTGTGTGTTTACAATGCTTCAGTTTATGAATGGAGAGGAGCCTCTGTCCACTGTCCATTCAAGTTAAATTGTAAAAATAAATAAAATAAAATAAAAATCACTGACCCCCCCCCACCCAAAAGAAAGCATTGTAAAAAAGTAACAAAAAAATATAACTTGTAAGATAATACAAAGATAATAAAATTTAAAAAAAAGGTAAAAAAATTGGAAAAAAAAATAAAATAAAAATAAAAGAACTACTAACACAGTCCACGCCTCATCAGTGTCGATCAGTGCCCATCAGTGCTGCATATTGGTGCCACTGTCACATGACATTAAAAAAAGTACTGGTATCGGTGAGTACTTGAAAAAAGTATCGGTACTTGTACTCGGTCTTAAGAAAGTGGTATCGGTGCAACCCTAGTTGTTACATTCCTGTCTGAGCGTGGCAGTGAGTGTCACAGAAATTACTCAAAGCAGAGTTCCACCCAAAAGTGGAACTTCCGCTCATTTGTCTTCTCCCCCCTCCGGTGCCACATTTGGCACCTTTCGGGGGGGAGGGGGGAGCGGATACCTGTCTTTGACAGGTATCCTGTCCACTTTCCTCAGAGGATGGGACACGGCGAACTACATCACAGCTCGGCTCCCTCCTCCTTCTCCTACTGCCGGGCCAGTAGGAGAGCGCAGCAATGCCTTGCGCATGCACAGTAGGGACCCGGCGTGAAGCCATAATGCTACACTTCCGGGTTCCCTCACCTGCAATGGCGGCAGCAGCACTCGACAGCTGATGGAAACATCATCTGCGGTGCCGACATCGCTGGACTCCAGGACATGGTAGTGTTCTATTATTAAAAGTCAGCAGCTGCAGTATGTGTAGCTGCTGGCTTTTAATTTTTGCAGGGGTGGGCGGACCTCCTTAAGGGTCAGAATTGGTACAGCAGATGCTGTGAACGGTGCAGGCTTCCATTAGACATGTGGGGATAGCTGCCATGTGTGTAAAGGGTTATATGCATATTTAAAGAGGATCTTCACTCTAGAGAGAAACAATCAGCAGTTATGTATCCCAGAAGGTTGGGGGCGGGGGGTTGAAGGAAGAACTTCCGGTGGAATCTCCTAAGCTATCCGACCAGAAAAGGGAGCGGTCAAAAGTCAAGACCAAGTACCCCACCCCAAAAAAAAGTCCCAAAGGGAGCAGAGGAGAGCATCAAGTTGAACTTCCCCTTTAGGGTGAAGATCCGCTTTAAGCAACTATATTTTAAACTTGGTTACATTCCTGTCTGAGTGTGGCAGCAAGTTTCACAGAAATGTCTTAAAGGTCATAACTGCTACAGCAGATGCTGTGAACAGTGCAGGCTTCTATTAAAACATGTGGTGATGACTACCATATGTGGATTATATGCCTAGTTAATCTGCCCCAAGTGATGACTCTCAGTCTGCTGATACTTACTTTGCTGTCCTTTGCTGGAAAAATATTTACCAGGGTGGGGTCAAGAGTGTAATATATGCCCTGTATATACTGTAATCGACCCAAAAAAAACTTGGACATGAAGCAAACCGACAGTGCACTCTGCATCTATCTGAGCATCAATTCTTCAATGACTGCTAATCACGAAAGGGTTAAATGCGTCATTCCAGCCAAAACTTCCTCTTAGGGCTCATGCACATGGTCATAATTAAATACAAAAGTAAACGCTGGATCTTGCTGCCAGAGGTTGTCAGAAACATCCAGTGTAAAAAAACATATACTTGAGTTTATGAGCATACAGCAATTGGAATCTGAATTAATTTTAGTGGCTAGCATAATCATTTATTTTAGCCTCTAGAATGGATTTATGTGAACACGTTTGTACAGACGTGTGTGGGTACATACGTATGCAAATTGTGCCAATATGCCCCTCCTGGAAACCAAGTTTTGGGTATTTTTTTTAAACACCCTGAATGCTGCTCTAGAACACAGATCTATGAGGTGTATGGTCACATTGGGGTTGATTTGCTAAAAAGGCTTTTCACTTTGCAAGGGAATGTTCCCCAGAGCTTAGTGAATGAGATGAAGCTCTATTGTCTTCCATTAGTCAATCCTGTGCAAGCAAAAATGTTGTTTTTGGATTTTCCTTGCAAGTGGCTGGGTATTCTTGGCAAAGTGCAACTTCCCTTTCAGAGTGACCAGCCTGTTTACCCTTAGTAAACCAACATCGTTGGCTGTTATACAGCTGCATTCATGTTTTGTTTTTGTTTTTTCACCTATGTGCATAATTCCCAAAAGTTTATATTTCTTTCTTAGTTTTAGAAAGAGTGAGTAAGGACTAGAGCCCATCAACTACAAGAGATATCTTTATTCTCACGTTCTGTCCTGAAGAGAGATGGCTCCCAGGCAGTCTTTGGGGTGAATTAGAGCAGAGACTGCGAGCCAGGCCTTCTCGTCCAACCTCAGTGCCCGACCTCACAAATGCGCTTCTGGAAGAATGGTCAAATATTCCCATAGACACACTGCTAAACCTTGTGGACAGCCTTCCCAGGAAAGTTGAAGCTGTTATAGCTGCAAAGGGTGAACCAACTCAATATTGAACCCTATGGACTAAGACTGGGATGACATTAAAGTTCACGTGCGTGTAAAGGCAGGCGTCTGAATACTTGTGACAATATAGTGTATATATATATATATATATATATATATATATATATATATATATATATATATATGTGTGTGTGTGTGTGTGTGTGTTTTGTTTTTGCAATTTTGTGTGAGAGTAGAATTTTCTCTCACCTCCAATTGCGATCCTTTTCCCAGCATTAGCACAAGAAATGAGAAAAAACGTTCCCAGGTAAACACACAACAATGAAAAAATAAAAAAATAAAACAATAAAATAATAAATAAATAAAAATAAACTAATAAAACAATAAAATTAAATAAAAATTGGTTCCTCACTGTATCTAAAAAAAAGCTGGAGTTCCCCACAGCATAGCACAGTAGGGAAGCAGACCACAGTTCTCCTTTAACTCAGCTGCCGGGAATGGCTTTTCCATTAGCAGACGGACAGGATTGACCAATATATACTATACATTAGCAGCAGCTGCTGAGATCCCTATGGGATTGTCCAATAATTGAACGCTAAGCCCTGCTGAATGCCATTTTTTTCCCCAGATCCTGCAGTACAAGATAGTTCTCAAAACAAAAGTAAGAACGTCTTACAGGCTCCAGATCTCCGGTATAGCGGGTTTAATTTTTGTATACAGGCAAAAATAAATACATAAATAAATGGCAAAGCTGCATGTGTCTGTTTCCGTTCCACCTAAAAAAAAAAAAAAAAAAAACAGGGCAGAAAAGAAACATTTGCAGAAGTACTTTCCTCGACAAGACCAGAATGTGAAATTAGCGATTCACGGTGGTGCTGAATGTAAATCTCCAGCTCGCATGACTTCTTGGCGAGTAGATTAACCAATATGAGGCAATCACAAGGGAGAGAGAGGAAGGGAGAGACGGAATGGAAAAAGGCAAAGCGAGGGGGAATTGGACGCAACAGAATAAACGCAGGTAATTCATTAAAAATAACAATGGTTCTAATGAACTCCACGGCACATGAAGTGGAGACCTCGCTACTTTCATCCGAACGGCGAGCGCTAAACCAAACTGGCAGAACAATTTTCGGCTAATATAAACCACAAGAGTCCATTTGACAGAGCTCATGTCCTTACCGGTTTCATTTATTTGTAACTTCTCCCACATGGCAGAAATATAATGGCTTTTTTTTTTTCTGGTGCATGCGGCGCCTTCCGAAAAACAGCGAGACATCAAGCAGAGAGATGCAAGGTGGTTCTTGTGGCTATTATATTGAAAAGATGCATTATATTAGTTTAATATGAGATGAATTTGAAAGATGGGCCACCCGAAATTCAAGATAAAGCAAACGTAATCCCTATATAAAGCTAACCATTTTTTCTCCCACATCCCACCCCGTGTTCTAACTTCTTACCTATCATCAGCTCCAGGCTCCCTCTGGCTGCTGGTAACTGAACACAGCTACAGTATGTGACACTATATATGCTTTACGTCACAGGAAGAGTCAGCCAATCAGTGTATCAGCCTGATCAAAAAAAAAAAACAAACAGTTTTTTTTAGGTATAAAGTTGGGAGTATTTGTTAAAAACGGCCAAATGAACTGGAAATAATATAAGATTATTCAATACAATAACATACAGCCAACACATTTAGGGGGAAGAGCCTCCCCTTTTTCAGGGCTTATCATATGGTTTGTGCTTACTCTATGTTCACACCTATGTGCTTTTTGGTGCATTTTGCGGAAACACACTAAAGTTCATTTAACATGGTTTCCTATGGATGTAGTTCACATCTGTGCATTTTGCGGTCCTGTGTTTTATGAGAAGGGTTGGGGGCTTTTTTTCCCGCAGCAGATTTCGTTTTGCGTGTAATAAACTTCAATGGAGTTGCACCAAAAATGCAAGTGTTGGGTTTTTGATGTGTTTTTTTGATACATTTGGGCTTTTTTCTTTTTCCTTTAAAAACACTGTATATACAGAAAGTACGTAACTTGCTGTCTCCAACTTTGAACTCTCCTGGTCAGGCCGGCTCGCAGCCTTTAAAATGGTGGTTCTGCCTCGGTTACTTTATACCTTTAGAGCATTACCTAACGTGGTTCCTGACACCTTTAAATCTATGCAGGCCATTATCAACAAAAACGTGTGAAAGAATCAAAAGGCAAGACGTGCCTTTAGCAAACTTATTAAATATAGATAGGCTGGAGGTATGGGATGTGTAGATCTGTGAGACTACTATGTAGCTACTATTATAACACAACTATTTATCTGAGATCGAGTCTGAACTCATTCCAGGTAAAAATCTAACAAGATTCCTCTTAGTACAGCATTTCAAACCTCAGGTTCAACCTGAACTCTCCCCCACTATCTCAGCCTCTATGAATGCTTGGAGAACGCTCACCTATAAGGTGAGCTCCGACCAAGAGTCCGACCTTCCCATCCCACTAGAGATCTGTCAAACAGCTATCACCAATATTTCATTATCTGAATAGCACAACATGGCTGAAAGATCTGTACCATACAGGTGACATAAAGTCCTTCTCGACTCTCCAATCTGAGAGTATGCTCAATTTCCTGGGAAATTGCTAGCAACCTCCAAAGTCCTACACCATCCAAAGGAGGCATCTCCCTTATTTATGGGATTCTACAGGATAAAAATAATTTTTGTAAGTCAGAACCCTTCCTTGCTTGGGAAAGAGAACCAGACCTGACTTTTAGTCCCTACCAATGGGAACAAGCTATATCTTCTACTTATAGATCCACTAGAAGTGCAAATGTATGAGAGTTGATGCACAAAATTACATTACGATGCTATCTGAATCCATATAAAGTGTCCACATTTCAACCTCACACATCCAACCTCTGTTGGAGGAAATGTGGACAGGTGGGAACTCTTTTCCACACTCTCTGGGCCTGCAAAAAATTAGCAAAATTCTGGATCCCCATCTTTAATACCATCTCAGAAATCATAGCTATTCCTTTACAGCCACCCCCTAGCCTAGCATTACTTAACCTAGGCATAGACACCCTTTCCTTTTATACCACAGTTGTAGTGACCAACATACTTCTAGCTACAAGGTTAGTTATATTGAGGCACTGGAAATCCCCAATGCCCCCTCTTCTACAGAGGTGATCACAACAGTACACTTACACTATACATACAAAACTTTATTTGCTCTGTCCAATGGGTCTATTAAAAGAATATGTGACAACTGGCAAGTCTGGTCACAGTGGTATGACTGTTATACTTGTTGCTAAATATATAGAGCGAACAGTTACAGTCTCACTCCAATTTATCTGACAACGCATTACATTAGTGGTTTTTGTGACTCCTTTACATTTTGTTTTTTCTTTACTTCCTTTTGGTTTATATCTGATCTATTGTTTTTAGGCTGATAAGCATATGCGTACTGTTAATGCATATTCTCGAGAAACCTTATGTTTTTGTATACTTTTATGTGCTTGAAATCCAAATAAAAAATGATTAACCTTAAAAACACTGTAATTAGCTGGTTGCTAAGGAGCAGGCCGGGAAGCTGGCCACCACATCCTTAACAACTGATGAGTCATTAGCTGTCAGCGGGGTTCCCCACTGACAGCTAAAAAAAAAAAAAAATTGCCGGCAAAAAAAAATTTGTGAAAGAAAACGACATGGGGTTCCCCCCAAATCCATACCATGCTTTTATCTGAGCATGCAGCCCAGGAAGGGATGGGAAAAAACGAGCGCCCCCCCCACCTCCTGAACCATACCAGGCTGCATGCCGTAATATGGGGGGGTGCTTTGGGGCAGGAGGGTTGATGGGAACAAGGGCATCTTTCCCACAACCTTGGGCTGTGGTTGTGGGAGTCTGTCTTGTTTAGGAGATATTCAGAGTACATGCAGCCGATGACATCATCGGCACATGCACTCTGAAGGTCCAGCTTACAGTGTCGGACCTTCAGAGTCCATTCCGTAAACGGTGGCTCCTGCATGCATGCACGGGAGTGAGGTCATCGTGCCCCTTGGCCAAACATGTAGCCGGAGGCTGTAAACTAGGAAGGAAGATCAGGGGAAGATGTCCACCATCTCAGTGTTGACATTGTGGTGCGGAAGGGGTTCGTTATAAGGTAACTTTCTCATAATGTGCTAGTTTGAGATGCATACTAGCACATTATGACATTGCCTTGCAGGAATTTTTTTTTAACCACTAGAGGTTTACTACCGCTTTAAGCTTTGGTAATAAAACTTGAAAGCTAATTGGTTTATATGCAAAGGTGCACCAGATTTTGCACTCTCCAGTTTAAGTAAATAGCCCCCAATGTGAATTCAACCCCAGCAATGCAGAAGAAAAGGAGGGGGGGGGGCAGTGCAAGGGTTATTGGGTTATTATTTTTTTCCACCCTGAAGTTCAACTTCGATACCTTGTTAGAAAAGACAGCATGCACATGTAGTTTACTGATAATGAGAATGACCAGTACAGTACAGACAGGGTTTTTTATGGTAAGCATAACTCTCCTGCCCCCCCCCCCCCTTAATATTACATAGAAGGGGATAAGCTAAGTAATTTTAAGCAAGTAAAAAGGTAAGCAGCAATGTTTTTATTTTAAATCATGCCATGTGAATGGGAACATATATACAATATAATTTAGGAATTTTTCTGATTTGGCTGCAAAGGTGGAAATTAACTATAAGAGCTCATGGTCATTTAGAAGATGATGATGATGATGACAGGAACAACGGGATTAGCCATCAGGGCAGCTAGAAGATAAATGTCAGCATGGAATCCAGATGCATTTAGCTGATAGAGTGTGTCCTTTGAATGAATTTCAATGCAGATTTTTCTCTATCTTTAAAGCGGGCACCTAAGCGATACACACTGGAGAAGCCACTACATGTCCTGGACAGTAATATCAGAAAACACAAGCGTTGGGTTTGACTCACAGTGATACAACTCATTAATTAGTGTTTTTTTTTTTTCTCAAAATATGCTCTATTTGCTCTTAATTTTACTAGTGTTTAGAATTTTATTTACTCGTGCATACTTATGTCATATTTAACTCTTGCGCCTTTCTGTTTAATTGCTGTCAAGCATCATGTCACTGCAACGCATGAATAAAATGGAATCAATTAAAAAAGAATTCTGAAGCATTATGTAATCCATAATTAGTCACAATTTGACATTAGCTCTTCTCCATAATTAAAAAGCAAAAAGCATATTAGCATACACCATGTGTTAATTAAAACCCTTTACAAGCCAATGGGGCGGGATATAAAATTATACAGAAAACACGAAGAATAAGCAAACAACACAAAGGCAACAATTAACAAGTCGCTAACTTTTCTTCAACTCAAGACTTGTCCTGTTAGACTAAGAGCCAAGTTTACCTTAGGAACATTGTTCAGCGTTCTTTCTTCCAGGTATTCCTTTATTGTATCAGTACACCCCGATCTCTTATATAGGTACTATGGTAATCTAGGATCCCTTGCTTGAGAGGCAGTAGAGCGATTCCCGAACACACCACGGAAGGCTCCTAATATCTCTTCCACATCAAATTCCTGAAATAAAAATAAAAGATTCTCAGACACTAATCTGGCTTAAACCTTCTTTGGAAGTTTAAATGCAATGTGTGATAGCAAGCTAGAACAGTGGCTTAATGATAAATACTTCTGCCATGTAATATTAGGGTCATTGGTTCAAAGCTCAACCATGACACTGCCTGCATGGAGTTTGCATGTTCTCCCTGTGCTTGTGTGGGTTTCCTCCCACACTCCAAAGACATCAGAGCATTTAGAAGGTCAAGGACTGCGCTACAGGAGAGGCTGAACCTGCATGGAAAACCAGCAAAAGTGACAACTCATGCCCCGTACACACAGTCGGATTTTCCGTCGGACAATGTGTGATAGGACCTTGTTGTCGGAAAATTCCGACCGTGTGTAGGCTCCATCACACATTTTCCATCGGATTTTCCGACACACAAAGTTTGAGAGCAGGCTATAAAATTTTCCAACAAAAAAATCCGTTGTCGGAAATTCCGATCGTGTGTACACAAATCCGAAGGACAAAGTGCCACGTATGCTCAGAATAAATAAAGAGATGAAAGCTATTGGCCATAGTCCCGACGTACGTGTTTTACGTCACCACGTTCAGAATGATTGGATTTTCCGACAACTTTGTGTGACCGTGTGTATGCAAGACAAGTTTGAGCAAACATCCGTCGGAAAAAATCCTAGGATTTTGTTGTCGGAATGTCCGAACAAAGTCCGACCGTGTGTACGGGGCATAAGGGTTTCTTCTCTTCACACTGGCTGTGAGTTTTGTGAAGACATAAAAGGGAATGGGCTGTTGTGTGGATGTTAACTTTATAGCTATGCACTGGTCCTGTGGACGGATGTAGGTGGGGCTACTACCGCATGTATGCTGCCATGAAGGCACCAGCAAAAAGTTTGCCTATAGTCCTACTTCAAGATTTACTTTTCACATTTTTGATTGCAAAGTGGTGGGAGAGAATAGTTATGCCTAGTACATTATTATTTAAGGTACTTATATAGAGCCGTCAATTTACGCAGCGCTTTACATATGCATTGTACATTCACATCGGTCCCTACCTTCAAGGAGTTTACAATCTAAGGTCCCTAACTCACATTCATATACTAGGGACAATTTAGACAGAAGTCATTTAACCTACCAGCATGTCTTTGAAGTGTGGGAGGAAAGCAGAGTACCGGAGGAAACCCACCAAGGCACAGGGAGAACATGCAAACTCCAGGCAGGTAGTGCCATGGTTGAGATTCAAACCAGCGACCCTTTTTACTGCTAGGTGAGAGTGCGACCCACTACACCACTGTGCCGCCCACAACATCAATTGAAAGTTTGACTTGACAAATTTTGGGAAATGTTTAAAGCTCTCTTAATAAAGTCAGGCGTCCCAATATTACCAAAAGTATTGGGACGCCTGCCTTCACATGAACATGAACTTTAATGGCATCCCAGTCTTAGTCCATAGGGTTCAATATTGAGTTGGCCCACCCTTTGCAGCTATAACAGCTTCAACTCTTCTGGGAAGGCTGACCTCACAAATGCACTTTGTCAAACATTCCCATAGACAAAAAAAAAAAAAAGTCGTAGCTGCAAAGCGTGGGCCAACTCAATATTGAACCCTACGGACTAAGATTGGGATGCCGTTAAAGTGCATGTGCGTGTAAAAGTAGACATCTCAATACTTTTGACAATATAGTGAATGAAAGCTCTTTGAGAGCAGGGATTGATGTAAATGTGCATATTGTTGCTACTGCATAAATGCCTATAATAAAATAAATAACAAAATTGGTGAGGAAGTTACACGGCACTGACGTTAATAAATATACCAACCCTAAAGTGATATTAAACCCAAAAGAAAACATTTATTATATTGCAGCTTACCAATTCCTAGATGTGATGGCTGCATTAGTTTTCTTTATAAGGATTTCTTTCCTTTATTGTTACCTGGTGATCCTGACAGTAAGTCTGTTTTGTTTCAACAAAAAGCTGTTCTGTAGATGTAGAAATTAAGGGGTTCAGACAAACCATTTATTACTGACAGGAGTGCATACAATGGTCAGCTTTTATTTATTTATGTAAAACCTTTATTCCAAAGGGAAAAAATTGTCGCTGTGACTGCTAATAAAGTGTTAGCTGAAGTTCAGCTTCAATTTGTTAATGTATCTAAATCTGCTAGTCCAGGGGTGTCTAACTCAATTTCATTGCAGGCCGCATCAGCAGTATGGTTGCCCTTGAAGGGCTGGTTGTATCTAGGGTGCACTGTGTACAGAGTGCAGGGTTTAGGGCTGCACTATGTACAGGGGAGCAGGGTTCAGGAGTGCGTTATGTATAGAGTGCAGAGTTCAAGGGTGCACTATGTACAGAATGCAGGGTTTAGGAGTACGCTGTGTACAGAATGCAGGGTGTACAACCACCAACTCCCACCACCCCTCCCATCCCCAGTAGCCACTGAGCAAAGCTGCTTGATGTAAACACAGAAGGCTTCTGTTTGTACAAGTGACAGCAGGGAACGGGAGCGGAGGGTGAGAGCCGGAGGAGGCAGATTGGAGTTCTGCCTTGCTGCAGCTGTAAAAATGGGTATGAGGGCTACATGACAAGGCATGGTGGGCCGGATTCTGCCTGCGGGCCTTGTGTTTGACATATGTGTACTAGTCCATCCAACATGCCTCTCCCCCCAGACTTACAATGCCGCTATCCAAAGGTGCCCCCTTTCTTTGCTCCTTCATCCAGAGTAGTTGCATTCTAATAAAGGAGGTGTGTTGCTGGCCAGATCACCAGGTGAAAACAGAGGGAAAAAAAACTGAAAGCTTTGCAAATGGCTTGGCAAAGCTTGCTGTTCACATTGTCTTATAGGCTTTTTCCCCTCTGTTTTCACCTGGTGATCTGGCCAGTAACACACTTCCTATATTAGAGTGCACCCACTCTGGATGAAGGAGCACAGGAGCATCTTTGGACAGCAGCCTTGTCAGTCTGAGGGGAGGGGAGTTTTAGATGTACTAGCAGATTTATATACACTAACTAACTGAAGCTGAACTCCAGGTAACACTTTATAAGCAGTTATGCCAACAGTTTATTTTCTTTTTCGGATAAAGATTTTCCATAGATTAATAAAATCTGATTATTGTAAGCACCTCTATCAGTGTTAAATGTGCAGGAGGGTGCAGGGTGGTGTGGCTGCAGTGACTCACACACAGTCCAGTTGCATATAGAAAGAACTTACAATACAAGCCCGGCAGAAGGCATCCCAACTGGGAACATGTGCAGATAAAGAATAAATTGTAGCAGAGCAGATCTTAGCTAAACTGACGTCTTTCTTGAGGGGCGGAATGCATTCTGGCTGGTTGTCTTGAGGGGCGGAATGCGTTCTGGTTGGCCCAAGCCCAAGCAGGGAGGTTTCCAAGAGAAGTAGTGGATCGCTATTCTTTCCCTACTCATCTAGAACCTCTCCCTGACACTAATAATGTCCCTGACAAACTGGTGACCTGTCCCTACACTACCCACACGCTAAAAGCGCACCAAACTCAGGAGCCAGGGTCTTAAATAGACTCTGCCTGACCCAAGATGGCCACCAGAGTCACATGGGCTGTCAACATCCAACAAGATCGCTGCCCCAGTGACCCAGGAAACCATAGAGGAACCATATTCCTTTTGACTTCATCTCCCTCTGCACTGCCGCTGCGGTTGATCGCCACCTTCAGTTGAGAAAATAGATTGCACCTGTCTACAAATGGTTTGTCTCAACCCTTTAACTGTTTCATCGGCAGGGCAGCTTGTTCTGTTGATAAACAACAGACTTATGGGCTAGATCTCACCAGGTAAAAATGAGGGAAAGAAAGAAAGAAAAATCGAATGCAGCAATCCCCTCTAAGAATTGGTAAGCCGGTTGTATAAAGTTTGGCTTCCACAAATAGTTATGTCAACAGTCTTGCAGGAATGGAATGATGAATAAATGAAGGAATAAAATAAAACCTTTCCTGGAGAAAATACTGCTCACAGCTCGCTCTTGTGCTGGTTATCATCAACGTTTATATTGGCTCATCCTCCCCATCAACAAAGATCGTGTGACCAGCTACCCAGGGGATCGCACATCGTTTAGACAACATTTTCTCCAGGAAAGATCCAAATGTTAGCCCTTCTATTACTCTTCATTTATCCACATCAGCAAGGCTGTCAGCACAGCTTTATGTTAATATTTGGATAGAGATCCACTTCAAAAATTGTAGGATAGGAATGCTTTACCATACTAAAATGCCAGATATATGTAGATGCTGAGCCACGGTTCTACCATCACACACGACATTTATTTACACATGAGATTTTCATCAGCTGGGAAATAGCTGTTTAATTTCGATTTTTTTTTTCCCTTTTTACTGCAAGCAAGCCTACTCTACATATTGCTAAACAACCCAAGCATCTGCTCATTGATTTTGATGGATGGTCTCGTTAGCATCAGATACTTTTTCATATTTCAAGGCAAATGCATAAGTGGGAACAAAAAAAACGCCGCCATTTATCTTAATACCCAGTCTTGTAATATCACAATGCAAAAAAATAAAGAGACCCAGGAAGCCACAATGAAAACGCATGCATTTATACGCGGACAGATGTAGTACGAATTACCGGAAAACAAACGGCAGGCGCCATCAGCACTTATGTGTCGGCAATTTAGTAAATAAGCCAGCTACCATATTGTAATAAATGGAAGCTGAGCATTAGGCTGGATCAATTACTAAAGATTAAATTAAAATAATTTAGAGACGCTGTCAAAAAAGCAAATGGTGGCAAAATGTGAAAATTTGTAACACTAGGTTGATGCATGGAAAGTTTAGTAGCTCAATTGCTTTATAATGGCTGGTGCAAACAACCCCTCATGGGGGAGCTACAAAAGCACCGAGTAGTATTGTCACTTATTCTATCTTCTGATGTTTTTTCAAATGTATTGGAAGGTGCTCTCTAAAATATTTCTCCTGTAATCTGTAACTTTTACTTTAAGTTGAACTAAACCCTCCTATCCTTTAAAGCTAAGGAAGCTGCCATCTTAGCCTCGGTTTGATCTGTAGTTTCCATGATGCTGCACATGTGACCAGTTATGACTCCAGACATTTGATGGCTTCACAATTCAGTTGAGAGCACAAGCAATTATGACAGTTTTCATTCACAGCATGCCTGAAATGTTATTGGAAAAGAGTTAAATCAATGGGTTTAGTTCCTCTTTAAGACCCCTTTCACACTGGGGCGCTTTGCAGGCGCTACAGCGCTAAAAATAGCGCCTGTAAAGCGCCCTGAAAGAGCCGCTGCTGTGTCTCCAATGTGAAACCCCCGAGGGCTTCCACACTGGAGCGGTGCGCTGGCAGGACGGTGAAAAAAGTCCTGCTAGCAGCATCTTTGGAGCAGTGCAGGAGCAGTGTGTATACACCACTCCTTCACCCCTCCTGCCCATTGAAATCAATGGGGCAGCGCCGCCATACCGCCGTCATAGCGCTGCTACAGCAGCGCTTTGCGGTGGTTTTAACCCTTTCTCGGCCGTTAGCAGGGGGGTAAAACCGTCCCTGCTAGCGGCCGAATACCGCCGCTAAAACGACAGTAAAGCGGCGCTAAATATAGCACTGTTTTACCGCCGACACCGCCCCTGCCCCAGTGTAAAAGGGGCCTTACTGTCCTGCCAGCGCACTGCTCCAGTGTGGAAGCCCTCGGGGCTTTCACATTGGAGACACAGCAGCGGCTCTTTCAGGGCGCTTTGCAGACGCTATTTTTAGCGCTGTAGCGCCTGCAAAGCACCCCAGTGTGAAAGGGGTCTACGTATGCAGATACTGAAGCAATGCTTTTTGGAACAAACTGCCAAATGCTGAAGTTTATAGAAAGACAGAGACATAAGGGGGCTTAGCAAACCATATCCCAAGGTTCTCTGCTGTAGTGGTTAATCCTCCATACCTGGGCATCACACAACTGTGCCAAAATCCTTAATGAGGATCTGAACTGTGAAAGATATTCCAAAAAAAGTCAGAGTGCAAAAGGTCTAGACCAGTCTTTTTCAACTTTTCTACCCCAGAGGAACCCTTAAATAATTTTCAGGTCTTGAGGAACGCCTTCTAAAATTCATTGAGCGTCAGTGGGAAAAATGCCCCTTATGTTGCTGGTTAGTGATGGTCAGAATGCCACCCCTTTCACAGACCTTAAAAGGTCACTGGTGTCATGCCGCTGCCTCTGCCGAGAGGTTTTAAAGAAATCAGAGGGCAAAAGGTCTAGACCAGTCTTTTTCAACTTTTCTACCCCAGAGGAACCCTTAAATAATTTTCAGGTCTTGAGGAACCCCTTCTAAAATTCATTGAGCGTCAGTGGGAAAAATGCCTCTTATGTTGCTGCTTAGTGATGGTCAGAAAGCCACCACTTTCACAGACCTTAAAAGGTCACTGGTGTCATGCCGCTGCCTCTGCCGAGAGGTTTCAAAGCAATCTGAGGGCGAAAGTCTAGGCCAGTCTTTTTCAACTTTTCTACTCCAGAGATACCCTTAAATAATGTTCAGGTCTTGGGGTACTCCTTCTAAAATTCACTTAGTGTCAGTGGGAAAAATGCCCCTTATGTTGCTGGTTAGTGATGGTCAGAATGCCACCCTTTCACAGACCCTTAAAAGGTCACTGGTGTCATGCCGCTGCCTCTGCTGAGTGGTGTCAAAGCAATCAGAGGGTGAAGGTCTAAGCCAGTCTTTTTCATCTTTGCTACCCCAGAGGAACCCCTAAATAATTTTCAGGTCTTGGGCTACTCCTTCTAAAATTCACTTAGCGTCATTGGAAAAAATGCCACTTAAGTTGCTGGTTAGAGGTGGTCAGAATGCCAACCTTTTAGAGAGCTAAAAAGATCACTGGTGTCATGCCACTGCCTCTGCAGAGTGGTGTCAAAGCCAATCAGAGGGCAAAGGTCTAGACCAGCATTTTTCTAATTTTCTACCTCAGAGGAACCCTTAAATAATTTTCAGATTTTGGGGAAACTCTTCTAAAATTCACTGTCTGCCAGTGGAAGGAAGTAGCCATCTTGGTACAGAAGCAACAATTTTCGTTCTCATGTCAGTGTTGCACTATAGATGACCTGTGGAGGGATATTCAAAAAGCAGCTGGAATTGTGGAGCAAGCACAGATCCACAGAACGAGGCAGAACAATTCTTGCAACACAGGTCCTAAGGTACAGCTAATTATCAAGCAATTAAAACAGTGAGTAGCAAAAATAATGGTATCACCAAATCTCACTCCATACCTCCTGAGACTAGCAGTCAAAGGCAGTAGAGCTTCTCACAGATATACAACTATGGGGCCCAAGGTACAGGTCTGCCTAGGCAAAGGAGGTGAAGAAAAAGGTACCGTATATACTCGAGTATAAGTCAAATTTTTCAGCACATTTTTTTGTGCTGAAAGTGCCCCCCTCGACTTATACTCGAGTCAAGCACTTTTCTGCAGCAAAAAAATTCATTTTCCGAACCGATTTTGGGGCCTCGTATCTCAGGGCCACTTGGTGCTAGGAACCCCAAATTTGGTGTGCAAACCCAGTGGAACTGGTACCATAACATATCCAAAGCTGGGGTTCCTAGCATCAAGTGACCCTGAGATACGGGGCCCCAAACCCGGTTCGGAAAATGTCATTCTCTGCTGCAGAAAAGTGCTTGACATTTTCTGAACTGATTTTTGGGGCCCCGTATCTCGGGGCTACTTGGTGCTAGAAACCCCAGCTTTGGAAATTTTATGGGGCTAGTTCCACTGGGTTTGCACACCAATTTGGGGTTCTTAGCACTAAGTGGCCTCCAGATATGGGGCCCCAAATTCGGTCAACTGTGTCCATCTGCAGCAATGTCATTTCGAGACCCTTTGGGTTCAGAGACCCCAAATTTTGGCTGCAGCTAGGGGGCATCTAGGAACCCTTAACTACCGAGTTTGAAGTTCAGGGGACCTATGGCTGCAAATGGGCACAGTGAGGCATGCAAATGGGCACAGTGATGCTGCAAATGGGCATTGTTGACCCTCTTTTCCACTTACAGTAGCTGTGCATTTCTCACCCTCGTCTTATACTCGGGTCAATACGTTTTTCCCATTTTTTTTGTGGTAAATTAGGGCCTCGACTTATACTCGGAACGACTTATACTCGAGTATATACGGTAAATCTTTCAGGGTTCGTTGAGATTTCTAGATGTTCCATAAAAAATAGCAAACTTTTACTTTTTGAGTTCAGGTTCACCTTTATGATTCCTGAGTATGCACAACTTAAAATTGGTAAACGTGAACAGGAAGTCACTGAAGGTGTTAAAGACAATCCAGTGAAGACCATGCAAGCTGATGCTGACTTAAAGCGGTTGTATACCATTATTTTTTAACTTTTACCTACAGGTAAGCCTATAATAAGGCTTACCTGTAGATAAAAAAAATATCTCCTAAACCTGTAAGGTTTAGGAGATATTCCCCTCGCAATGAGCTGCTGACTCAGCGGCAGCGGCGCATGCGCACAGGGGATTCTTGGCTGACAGCCCGGCAAACTCCGGAGCTTGCCGGGCAGAAGTCTCCCGCGCGCATGACGACATCGCGGCTCCGGCCACTCACAGCGCCGGAGCCGCGATACCCGGAAGACACGCCAAGGGGAGATGTCAGCTCCCTCGGCGTGGACCAGGTGAGATGCCGGCGCGTCGTTCTAAGGTAAGTATCTCATAATGGGCTAGTATACGGTGCATACTAGCTCATTATGCCTTTTCCTTTGCAGGTGTAAAAAAAAAAAAAAAAAGACAGCGAGTATAAAACCGCTTTAAAGTGGAACATTATTCAGAAAAGTACATCCCGCTAGGTCACTTCAAGCTGGCCCCTTTTGCAGGTATAGCTATATAAAACATTGAAAATAAGTGTCTATACTGTTTAAAATCCATTAATACTGCTCTGCTCATGCTCAGTTGCTCTCTATTTTTCTGCACCATCCCAAAAATGTAAAGGCTGATCTGTTGGCAGCCTAAAGATTTACTGCTGCTCATGGGCTTTAGCAAAATGGCAGCCTCCAGCAAGAAACAGGAACAATGTTGATAGCAATTTACGGCACACACTAATTTTGGTAGCATAATTATTAATGTGTAATGTAATGTGTATGTCCCTTGCTAAAGAACATTATTTTTTATCAAGTTGTTATGGGTAAAGTTCCACTTTAATGTTTTCACTGTCATTCAATTAGTAGTCAAATGACTCTAATACTATTGCAATTTTTTTTGGGGGTGGAAGCAGGCGAGCTGAATCACCTACTGGCCTTTATTAGCTTTCAAGGACTTCAGCAAGAGGTCCCAGCACCTTAAAGTTTTACTAAACCCAGGACCCTGCATTCACTATATCTGGTCTCCCACAGTACACAGAACATGGAAATGCAATTATTTTAGTAAATATAAACTGCTAAATAACTTTTCTCCTCAGCAGTATATAGTAGTCTTGTGACTTCTATCAGTGTCCGGCCAAGCATTGGTTAACGCTTGTAGGAGGAGTTTTCATTCTCCTATAACTGTCCTATGAGGCTGCATGACTCCTGACCCTCTGTCTGTACAGTGCTGATTGGCCCTGTGCTGATCATATGCGACCTCCCAAGAAAAAAAAAAAACTCTCTAGCAATACGCACCAAACTGAGCATGTGCAGAGTGCCCCCAAGGCTCTGTACTATCAGGAGATGGATAGGGGACTGTGGAAGAAGGGGAGGATCAGAGAAGACACCCTTTTTACACAATATGCAGGATTAACCCCTTAGGTTCCACAGTGAGTATGACAAGCATGTTTTACTGCATATACAGACTGATTTTTACTGTTGTGGGTTTAGTAACACTTTAACCACTTAAAGACCGTCCCATAGCAGTTTTACTGTAACAAGGCATCTCTCCTGTGCAGAATCATGTATAAATACAGGTATGTGATTCTGCACTTGCTCCTGCAGGGGGCGTGCGCGTGATTATTCACAGCAGAAGTCGACCTCGGGTGCCGGGCACCGGACGTCCACCCGCACCCGCCAATGGACGTTAAAATACACTGAACAGGGATCTGCTTATGTAAACAAGGCAGAACTCTGTTCTAACAGGGGGAAGGGGTAGATTTTCTTCTCCTGTAAAATAGGGAACAAAATCCATCTCCTGCCTTAGTAAAAGCACCTAACACAGTACACAAAAACACTGGCTAGGCACACAGTTAACCCTTTGATTGCCCTAGATGTTTAACCCTTTCCCAGCTGGTGTCATTAGTACAGTGACAGTGCATATTTTTAGCACTGATCATTGCATTAGTGTCACTGGTCCCCACAAAGTGTCAAAAGTGTCAGTTAGTGTCTGATTGTTTGCCGCAATCTCGCAGTTCCACTATAAGTCACTGATTGCGTCCATTACTAGTCTAAAAAAATATATATATATAAAAATTCTATAAATATATACCATAGTTTGGAGATGCTATAAAATCGCGTAAACCAATCCACATATGCTTATTGAGGTTTTTTTTTTACCAAAAACGTGTAGCAGAACATATATTGGCCAAAATTTATGAAAAAGCTAGGATTTTTTTATTTACAGTGGGGACGGAAAGTATTCAGACCCCCTTAAATTTTCCACTCTTTGTTATATTGCAGCCATTTGCTAAAATCATTTAAGTTCATTTTTTTCCTCATTAATGTACACACAGCACCCCATATTGACAGAAAAACACAGAATTGTTGACATTTTTGCAGATTTATTGAAAAAGAAAAATTGAAATATCACATGATCCTAAGTATTCAGACCCTTTGCTCGGTATTTAGTAGAAGTACCCTTTTGATCTAATACAGCCATGAGTCTTTTTGGGAAAGATGCAACAAGTTTTTCACACCTGGATTTGGGGATCCTCTGCCATTCCTCCTTGCAGATCCTCTCCAGTTCTGTTAGGTTGGATGGTAAACGTTGGTGGACAGCCATTTTTAGGTCTCTCCAGAGATGCTCAATTGTGTTTAAGTCAGGGCTCTGGCTGGGCCATTCAAGAACAGTCACGGAGTTGTGAAGCCACTCCTTCGTTATTTTAGCTGTGTGCTTAGGGTCATTGTCTTGTTGGAAGGTAAACCTTCGGCCCAGTCTGAGGTCCTGAGCACTCTGGAGAAGGTTTTCGTCCAGGATATCCCTGTACTTGGCCACATTCATATTTCCCTCGATTGCAACCAGTCTTCTTGTCCCTGCAGCTGAAAAACACATCCACAGCATGAGGCTGCCACCACCATGCTTCACTGTTGGGACTGTATTGGACAGGTGATGAGCAGTGTCTGGTTTTCTCCACACATACCGCTTAGAATTAAGGCCAAAAAGTTCTATCTTGGTCTCATCAGACCAGAGAATCTTATTTCTCATCATCTTGGAGTCCTTCAGGTGTTTTTTTAGCAAACTCCATGCAGGCTTTCATGTGTCTTGCACTGAGGAGAGGCTTCTGTCGGGCCACTCTGCCATAAAGCCCCGACTGGTGGAGGGCTGCAGTGATGGTTGACTTTCTACAACTTTCTCCCATCTCCCGACTGCATCTCTGGAGCTCAGCCACAGTGATCTTTGGGTTCTTCTTTACCTCTCTCACCAAGGCTCTTTTCCCCTGATAGCTCAGTTTGGCCGGACGGCCAGCTCTAGGAAGGGTTCTGGTCATCCCAAACGTCTTCCATTTAAGGATTATGGAGGCCACTGTGCTCTTAGGAACCTTAAGTGCAGCAGAAATTTTTTTGTAAAAAAGAAAACAGAAAATCAATTTTTCTGGCAAAGTTTGTCTACAAAGGATTTCCTATACAAATTTCTACTGCCTTCCTTGACTCAAAGTCACTTTAAGTTACCACTGTATTTATTTTCCTATGGCGGCTTAGAATTGATCCGCGGCCCTGGGGCAGTGCACAAAAATAGTCAACCTGCTTTAGGCAGCTTCTAGGAGAGGTGTCTCTGAATTAACAATAAACCATTGCAGTGGATTTGTGCTGTAACTGACTTATTGGATCTTCTGCAGTCGAAAATGTAGCGCCGGTCTCAGCAGCAGCCCTAATCACACGAATCCTACCTCGCCTCTGATATTAAGTCTGCACATCGCGAGGGGTCATGTGACATCAATAACCTAAGTCAGAGATCTGCGCATGAAATGAGTGATTTAAGCCCAGCTTATCCGTGATGAGGAAAGGGGTTTTACTTTGTTAAAATGAAAGCAATTCAAAGTCTCGCACAGAAGCTGTATCCTCTTGCCACGGAAGCATTGAACCCTTTCGCTGCCAGGCCCTGCGCTCCAATTTAAACCTCTGGTGGATCAGACCGTTTTTGCAATATTTCACTTTTTGATTTTAATTTTTTCATTTACAGCTTCCAGAGTTTATAAAATACACCCCAAAGCATACATTTTTTTTTTTTTGAAAGCACAGGACCAGTAGAATAAAAAGACAGTTCTGCTAATTTTGAAGGTGCTGTAGTAGCTGCGCAAATGTTTATCAAACTGATATTTTTGGTTGAAAAATACACTAAAATCATTACCAATGCACACAAATACAACAGCATTTACACAATTCCTACTAAACCTAAAAATAAAAAATAATAAAAATAAAATAAAAAACATAAAACATAAATAAAATAATAAACATAAAATAAAAAACTAAATATAAAAAATAATATTTGACTTTTTATTTTTATTTTTCACTTACAGCCACTATGCCCTGTACACACGATAGGATTTTCCGACAACAAATGTTGGATGTGAGCTTGTTGTCGGAAAGTCTGACCGTGTGTAGGCTCCATAGAACATTTGTTGTTGGAATTTCTGCCAACAAATGTTTGAGAGCAGGTTCTCAAATTTTCCGACAACAAAACTTGTCGGACATTCCGAGCGTGTGTACATAAGTCCGTCGCACAAAGTTCCATGCTTGCTCGGAGTACTACATAAGTCCGACGCACAAAAGTCCACGATGCTCGGAATCAAGCAGAAGAGCCGCACTGGCTATTGAACTTCATTTTTCTCGGCTTGTGGTACGCGTTGTACATCACCGCGTTCTTGACGTTCGGAATTTCCGACAACATTTGTGTGACCGTGTGTATGCAAGACAAGTCTGAGCCAACATCCATCAGAAAAAAATCCACGGTATTGTTGTCGGAAAATCCTATCGTGTACAGGGCATTGGAGTTTGTAAATGACCCCCCCCCCCCCCCCCAATTGCACTTTTTTCTTGAAAGCACGGGGTTGATAGGATAAAAAGATGCTTCTGCCGATTTCACAGGTTCTGTGATAGTTGCACAAATGTTTATCAAGATGATCAGTGCAGCTGCCGATCAGCCCTTTGGCTGATTGCAAAAAGAAAAAAAAAACAGTGTATACCCAGCTTAACAGTGTATGGCCAGCTCTAAATTTCCAACTATGGGACGTATAAAGGAATGAACAAACTAAGAACAAACTTACTTCAACTGAAGTAAGAGATGAGTTTGGGTGAGTTGGTATATACATACTGTGTTTTCCGCCGAAAATAAGACCTACCCTGAAAATAAGACCTACCCTGAAAATAAGACCTTCCCTGAAAATAAGACCTACCGTGATTTTCGGGGATGGCTGCTATATAAGCCTAACCCCGAAAAATAAGCCCTAGTTTAAAGTGATTGTAAATTCCTAGAATCCTCTCTATTAGACTCCTTTCACAATGAGGCAGTTATCAGGCATTTTAGTGCTAAAAATAGCGCCTGTAAAGCGCCCGAAAAATGTCTCTCATGCCTTCCCAGTGTGAAAGCCTGAGTGCTTTCACACTGGGGCGGTGCGCTTGCAGGACGGGAAAAAAAGTCCTGCAAGCAGCATCTTTGGGGCGGTGTAGGAGCGCTGTATACGACGCTCCTACACCACCCCTGCCCGTCGGAATGAACGGGCAGCGCTTCTGTAAAAAAGAAAAAAATTTTTTGATTTTCAGGTAAAAAAAAAAAAAACTTAAAAAAAGAGCCCTAAGGTTCCAGTTCTTTATTGTTTCTCTGACTTCAAATATATATTTTTTTCTTGCCAGCCCTACGCTACCTTGTAACTGTCCATGTCCTTCATTTTAAAATTCAGAGGCAGCAAGAACACAATATCCTTTGAAATCAAAAACTCATAAAAGTATCAGTCAGAAGATTCCCGCTAGCGTGCAGCTAATGCCGTTTCTCTAGCAGTGTGTCACTCAGAGGGTGCAGGCTGTGAGAAGGCATAATAACAAGCGGCTTTTACCAGTCCGGTCACTGCAGCGGCCTCTGCTCACATTTTACCCGCTGTGTCGACACACAGACACAATACTTCAGTCAAGTGAAACATTCGCTCAAAGCCAGCGCTGGGCAAAAAGCACCATAGTTGGTGAGGAGCTACAAGTCCCAGCATGCCATGCTCGCTAACTGTTCTCCTACAACTGCTTAGAGTTAAAAAAAAAGTCCTGATTATATGTTGGCCACAGTTGTTTCAGTGTTATTATCCAATCAATGTGCGATTCAATCAAAATGATCAGATGCATATACAATTAAACAGCTACAACTTCACTTCTGATCGATTTACATTGGATTTCATCCAACAGATCATCCAGAGTGGAAAATTATTGATTGTTTTGCAAGCACTGAACTACTCTGTCCATGAATTCAGTTGATCTGATTATGGGATTACATTGGTGAAACAGACTAATAATTTGGGATCATAAATTACAATCATATCTTAACTATCAATCTATTTACCCATGTGTAGCATATCAACTGAAAAGGTTTTCAACTATAGACTGATTGTTTTTATCAGAGGAGATTATTTGGAAAAGATATCAATCGTTTATCGAAACGTGTATGGCCACTATTAGTAGGTCTGTTCTGATCTTTTTGGTTCTAAAACGGTCAAAACCTGTGAAAAATTGGATGTGACTGTGTAGAATGTACCAGTTATGACATGGGTGACTCGTACTTGACCAGAGTAGATCAGAGCTCACCTCCATACTTGACCTCTTACCAAAAACTGCACACAACTACACCTTCCTATAACCCCTAGGAAAAACCACACTACTAGTAATTGGAGTTAAATGACCAAATTGGCCTTTTATTAAACACGACCTTATAAATAACAAAACATAACAATAAGTACTGTTTTTCGTTTAATACAGGTAACAATGGTTGCAGGTCCTTGACAGTGCCATATAAGTATAACTTTGTGTCTGTGGCACCAGTTAGCGAAGTTATGACCCCAGCCGCCAAACACCACCTAGGGGACTAACCCAGCTGGCCTCAGACACCAACCAGACTTACCATTACCTGGTCACTATGAATTGAACTGTACCAACTAGAGGATGCCATACCTAAGATGGGCCCCCACCGTTTCACCAATAACACCAGGTTTAGACCTGTCAAGCGAACCTAAACCACTCCTACCTAGCACTATACTCTCCTGCTCCTTTCAATCACCTCATCTACTTGACCAATCAGGTAAGCGGCAGTACTGACCACACCACTTAATATAGTTAACCCCTTCTGCCTGGTTCCCCTTCCAACCAGTCATGTATGCCCTCTGCCTATTTTGTTCCTTCTCAGCTCAGGGCATACCTTTACACAGGGCTTTCTTTACTATTCTGGAAGTAAGGAGCAGTGCGGGAGTGTATTAGGGTCAGTGTTGATGGACCTTGATGGCAAAGCTTTTAACACCAGTTTGAGACCCCATTCAAACATAAATGCAAATAGCCGGGCTTTTTTTTTTTTTTTTTTTTTGCACATTGTGTTTCAGAATTGCACATTTTGGCCCCATAGACTTTCCAATTGCAGCACCTGAAAAACATGCATGGAGGCAAGTTTTTCAAGCATTTTTCAGGTGTCCCATAAAGTCTGAGGCCAAAAATGCATTATTCTGCCCCAAAGAAGCTCACAAATCCCAGATCCCAGGCTATTACAAAGCCCACTGGTCGGTTGGGAATAATGGGATACTTCGTCCTGAGTGTTGTCAAATTTAAAATGCTCAGGTGTAAATGGTGGACTGAGATGTGCTGTGGAGACCATTCATTGCATAGACCTGTATTGGAAGAGAAGCAGTTCTGAAGTGAACAAACGTCAGTCGACACTGGCCCTCAAAGTGAACCTGCCACATTGCCCTGCATAAGAAAACTATAAATTCCTTTTTAAAGTGCAAAGGCTTCTTTAGGACAATACAAGTGCAAAATCATGTCTGGTGATGGTCTTTGAAGCAGGCCTTCACGCAAAAAATGAACTTAGAACTATGCAGCCCTCCCCCTCTCTGCAATCTAAACCACAACTCTTTTATTACTTTTTGTCTTGCTCCAGCCTGTGCCCCGCCCCCCCCCCATCCATCCTCGGCTTGGCAAGAATGACGTGTCCTTGAAGCCTCCAAAGATATGAACATATATATGAATGGGCTGGCTGAAGAAACCAAAAAAGACAGCCAGGTTTTGATGAAAGAAAGAAAGATGGCGGCACAGACAGCAGATTACTAGAAAACAAAACTGTTTGAATTTGTATGGCATGTGAGTATGCTAAATTAGCAAACTTTGAACAGTTTGTTGATAGATTTCAAAACGAAACACACGGGAGTTAGGTTCCTCCTCCTTAACCTCCTCCTTAACCTGTTTTCTTCCAGCGTATGTTTTTAAATGCTGGATTGGTGAACTGTTATTTCCCCAGCACAATTTAAAAATGGTGATGGAGCAAACAACCTCTGGTAGTTGTTGTGGACCGCTAATCGATGTGTACCAAGCCATTGCTAAACACCTCAGTACACAGAAACAATGTACTGAACCCATCCGAGTGCCTTGGTACCTTGTGATTGCAGCGATCCTCGGTACCTTGTGATGGTAGCGATGGCAGCCAATCACAGCAATCACATGCCACTTTTTACATCGACGAACCCTCCCCTCCCTTTTACAACAGAAGAAGGAGAGAAATTGTAATCATAATATGAAGGATAAACAAATGAGGGGTCTGACAGACCCAACCGGGACAGGGGCTTTTGGAGGGGACTAGGAGCTTGCCTCATACTCACTGATTATAGCCCATAGAGAGAGCAGATCATTCTCCAATGATGGACAACCACGTAATGGACACTGGGAGCGAGCCTTGGATTACTTCTCTGAATAAGGACAATAAAGCTTCCCTTCTGGAGTGGAAGGAAAGGTGTAATATTAATCTTGTGCAGGTTAATGGTCAGAGGGAATATGGTGGCCCTCCTGCAGACTGGGATGGAGAGGCTCCTTCACTTGGGACTGAAATATTTATCAACAATATCCCTCAAGAGATTCATGAAGACAAATGAATTCCACTTTTGCAAACTGATGGAACATTGTATGAGTTTGTCTCCTAGACGGTTGTAGACTGTTGTAGGATAGTTTGAGGTGGGATGGGATCACTGTTTGTTATGTGTTTATTGTTAAGTAGTCTCTCCCATTGTGTGCCTCCTAGGTGTGCATTCCCAAATTGTTAATTAAGTCACCTATTGTTTCTGTCTGTTGGCTAATTTGGCTAACTGTTGAAGGTTCCTATGATGGGATTAGCCTTGTGTCAACTTTACCTCGTTATCTAAACCATTGATGTGATGTTTTGGGTAAATATTTGGTTTTATTGTTCATGCAGCAACTGACCTACTTTTGAAGCGTATAAAAAAATGTATTTCTGTTCAATAAACAGTCATTTCTTTGGTTCTACCGCAACATTTTGTCTGTGAACGATGTTTGGGGTAAAAGGGCTGGGATTAGCTCTCGGTCTGCTGGAACTGTTTGGAGGGCAGGAGGCATTGATTGGCAGAAGCACCCAAGCGGGTGCCAAGTGATCCGTCACAAAGAGGTCAGTAGCACCAGATGAATCATTCATTAATTCATCTTTAACCCTTTCACCCCCTACCCTGTTCCTTTCTAGACATTTAACCACCAGCCTGTCTCTATATGTGACCCTTCACTTCCCCTATCCTGCACAATAGGCCCTTCATCTCCATTCTTGCATTGTATATAACTTGTACATTAACCCATTCACCTCCTCCTCCCTCTATGTATAACCTAGTGCACCATTACAAAGCTCTATGTTTTACCCTCTTAATACCAGCATGTTTTATTTCCCAAAAAAACGTGGCATAAATGAGGGTGTCTACTTTCCAAAAGGGGTGTTTGTACTGTCCTGACATTTTTATTTCATCAGAAGGTAAGAAAAACATTTTTCAAAGTTTTGTTTTATATATTTATTACTATATTTATATTTTTTAAATCTTTTTTTTTATATATATAAAAAAATGAAAACCCAGTGGTTATTACATACTACCAAAAGACAGCTTTATTTGTCTCATAAAAATTATATAAAATAAATATGGGTACAGTGTTGCATGGCAGAGTAGTGTCAGTCAAGCTATCTCTGTGCTGGAAGCTAAAAATGGCTGGCAATGAAAGGGTATATGCAGGCTGGCACTCAAGTAGTAAAGTGGTTAAGCTTATACAGTGAGCCACCTTTACCCTATCTATATATTAAAATTCATAATTCAGGAACAGTGTCCCTATAAGATGTTTTCCTAAACACGTGGCTTGGCTCTTTGCTAGTAAGTAACCCCAGCAGCCAGCTAGACAAGCCACTGTTTGACATTTTATAACCCATATAAGATTTACTGTGAAGATTAGCGGTGCACAGAAACACACAGCTCATTCACTATATATGAGGACGCCATAATATATGTATGAAAGTGCACATAGATAAGGATTGTATTTACTCTCTCTTTTATTATCTCTCTTTTACTAGAGTATTTTTAAACAATTTTTCCTCCCCGGAGAATTCTTACACATTGTGCATTTACTATAATGGTCAAAGCCGACATTATCATCGTGTAGGAAGCTTCAGAGGAAGAACTTTAATATCCTGAATTTACTACACAATGCACTGCATATGTTTTATTGTCTATATTATTTACTGCAAACGGAGAGATAACAAGATGGATGAATGAATTCATACAAAGGCCCTGTTTTGGACAGCTCTTGAATCATGTTACTTTTTCCATTCCTTGATTCCCTCTTCAAGCTGCTGAATGATAGACGAGGATGACTGCTGGGTGATCAAGATGGCAATAGATGATCTTCAGTGCCTTCTATTTTCCATGGGTAATGCTTTAAAAGCCCCCACAGGTCATCACTTTAGTGTTAACCATGAATATCGACTCTAGAATTATTGTTAATCATGCACGGCGATAGGTAACATGTGTAGTGCAAGTGACGTTTTTATGCGTAGACGACCGTGTGCACGAATGTGAGGGTGGGACGGGCTCAACAATTTTTTTAAGGGGCATTTCTAAGTGCTTGGGTGTAACTTTAATTTTGACCCTGTTTTAACTAAAACTTTATTTATATCACATAGAGGACAAAGAATGTCTATGTCTATGTGATATAAGCTCTTTTGACCCCTGATATCTCACCTGCCCTCTATTGAAGCTAATAGAGCGCAGCTTGTGCTCTATTGACTTCTTTCCTGTCCGCAATGGCCAGGGAAGGTGACTCCAGAGACTGGAAGTGATGTTATACATGTCGCTTCCAGTTTCTCTGCAGCGAAGGGAGCTCAGCAAATGGATTTTCGCTGGTCCTCCTCCCCTGCACCCAGCGACATCCACCATGCAGGTGCTGGGCCTGCAGGGAGGATAGCAGAACCTGGGAAGCATGGCAGGGGGTTGATCGGGGATGAAGGGGGGGTACAGTTTTGGGAGGTCACAGAAAGTGATCAGACGGCTGTACAGCCACTGGATCAATTTAATAAGAAAGCCAGTCATAGCCGGGATTGTGTGTAAAACCCCCCACTGCCACTCTCAGTCCTGCCAACTACTGCCGCCAAATTTCTCAAGGCAAGTCTTTGGATGGTGAGAACAGCGGTTCAAATCTGTGTCACTCGCAGTCTCTATCAGAAACCCATATACTCAACCCTTGCCATCCTAGACCAGGAAGTGATAAAAAGACCTACATGGCAGGGTCACCAGGCTTTATCATATATCAAAACTGAGTTCTACTTTCACTATGCCACTGTGCAAATCTGCCTCTTCCTGGCCCTTCCCTAATGACATCTCACTTCCACCATACAGACTTTTCTTTCCATAGTAAGATCCCACCGTCAGCACACTCACTCACATCTATCCCCAGTATCCCACCTCCAGCGCTCTCTCCAGTCTGCAGTCATACACTCCCACCCAACAACCTGCATACTCAACACTAAAAAGGAGAGAGAGAGCGGATCAGTGGGGTAATCCTAGGGGTCACAGTGCTCAACCTCAGTAGCCCCTAATAAAGGTGTAAGCAGAAGGGGAGCAACCATAAAAAATATAAGTTTAAATGAAAATAGAAAGAGAATGTAAACTGTGATCTTCAATAATGCATACACAAATGATTCGTTATTCCAAAATAACATTAGCACAAAACTAAATTATATCCAACTATTCTGAGTGTGGTGCAGATATGCAGGAGAGGGTGCTGAGGCTGATACACACCTCTTCTTCGGGCTGATGAAAAGGTGTACATGCCAATAAATGTGTTCCTTTACTACGTATGCCTACAGTGTGACGTCAGACAGAGGTGGTCCTTGCATCTGTAATGGCTTCCACAGGTATCCTACGTAAACTAGGAGATCCCATAGCAAGATTGGCGCCTACCGCCTGCATCATTCCATGCCATCACCCACCAGTGACCAGTCTGCAGTGGACATGCATTAACCACTCTGTGATCAGTCGTCACAGATAAAACACCAACCCCTCAGTTCACTAGCCTATAAGTGTTGACCCCCTCAGTGACCTGTCTGCAGTTCTATACAGTATATGTGATATGCTTCAAGAGTTCAGTGGGAGAATTCACAAATTGAATCCTCCATTACTCATGACAGAGTCCCTTTACAGCTTATATAAGTGTTTAGGGATTGGGTTTACCTATACTTTAACTGCTTGGTTCTGTTAAAGAAAAAATATGGCATTTATATGATGGGTTCACATAAAAAAGAAACCTTGTGCAATCTATCTGCTTTTTGTTTGATCCCCATTGGGGTCTCCACTGTCTCTTTATATCCTTGGCTTTACAACTGACCTACTGGTGTCACTGGCCTGGAAGTTCATATCTTCTGATTAGAAATCCACTAGAGTAGCCATTCTCAACCAGGGTTCCCTGGAACCCTAGGGACCCTCCAGAGGTGGTTAGTTGGTTCCTTGAGCTATGGTTAAGTGAGCTACCATGTGATGATGCCTGCATATTTCTAGGTCCAAAACCATTTGCCAAAAGTTGGCATTCTGACCACCACTGTAAAAGGGACATTCTTCCCACGAACCACCACCAATGTGAGGGGCATTTTCCCAATGACCACCAATAGACTAATCTTAGCAAGGGTTCCTTGAGACATGAACATTATTGCAAGGGTTTCTTTTGAGTAAAAAAGGCTACACTAGAGGGTGTCTGTCTGAACTGAGAAGCCAGTCTTGGGGGGGGGATTTACTAAAACCGGACAGTGCAAAATCTGGTGCAGCTGTGCATGTAAGCCAATCAGCTTCTAAATTCAGCTTGTTCAATTAAGCTTTGGCAATAAAACCTTGAAGCTGATTGGTTTCTATGCAGACTTGCACCAGATTCTGTGTGCAGCAGTATTAGTAAATCCCCCTCTTGCTGTCACTATAAGGTGCTGGATTACAGTGAACATCTGCCAAGGTTTTTGATCTTCAACCCAATGAGATAAGAGCTCCAATGTCCTACAATCTATCTGCATCCACTTTAACTAGCACTGTTTTGCTATGTGTCATAGGCCGCAGATGCTGGTTATTTTTTATTCAAGGATTTTGTCTATTTGAGAACGAAAATGCCACCTATGAAAAAAAAGAAAAAACTTGGACAAACAAGACAAATGGAGCTTTTGCAGCCACAAATAAAGAGAAAGAGGACAAATTTATCTTGTACTCGGGGAAAAAAAATAGGTTATTTAAAAGCATGTGGTATTCTAGTTTCCTTTTTTGGAAATTCTGTTGTAATTTATCATCCAGGCTGGCCTTGTAAAGCAAGCAAAGGCAACTCAGAATTGCTTACAAGGTCATTGCTTGACCCAGTTACAGTAGCTCGAAGCCCAAATTTACAGTTTCCTCATGTTCCACCTGTAACGTGTTCGCTGTGCATGCTCTGGTTTCTCTGCCATAATTAAAAAAAAAATATATATATATATATATATATATACATATATATATATATATATGTAAATATATATATACATATAAATATATATATACATATATATATATATATATATATATATATATATATATATATATATATATATATATATACATATAAAGTGTTACTAAACCCACAACAGTGAAATCAGTCTGTATATGCAGTAAAGCATGCTTGTTATACTCACTGCGGAACAAAGGGGTTAATCCTTTGCATTGTGTATAAAAACTGTTTGATCCTGTCTCTCTGATCCCCCTCTTCTTCCATTGTCTCCAAAAAATAACCTGATATTTACAGAGCCAAGGGACGGACTGCACATGCTCCGTTTGGTGTGTATTGCTAGAGAGTTTTTTTTTCTTGGGAGGGTACATGTGATCAGCACAGGGCCAATCAGCACTGTCCAGACATGTCCAGACAGAGGATCAGGGAAGAATAAAAACTCCTCCTACAAGCTTTAGTAGGAACTATATAGAAGTCACAAGGCTGCTATATACTGCTGATGAGAAAAGGTATTTATCAGTTTATATCTACTAAAATGATTGCATTTCCATGTTCTGTGTACTGTGGGAGACCAGATCTAGGTAATGCAGGTTCTGGGTTTAGTAATACTTTAAGTAATGTTTAGAGTTAGAAAGAGGTTTAAACCTATTTTTAACTGCCTACCTGTTTTGTATCTTCCTTACACTTCCTCTCCTGGATTCACAACAGGAAGTAAAAGAAAAAAGTGAAGGGAAATGTCCAGCTTAGACTGGTGTCACTGAAATAGGTGTCTCCACTAAATGGTTTCCCTTAAAGGGTTAGCTCACCCTTATAACACATTCTTTAGTGCAGTCAAGGGACCCCTGTAGTTCATAAATCAAAGTACAGTGTAGAGAAATTGAGAATCTTTTTTGTAAATGGTCTACACCTTACATGTAGCTGTAGACCAGCTAACTGTGGCCTGGTCACAGTGATCAGTGCCACCCTGCATACTAGCCGGGATGGATGGTGCACTGATCGCTCCCCCATCATCACTATAACCAGCGTCGTACTACTTTATTGCGTGTCCTTAAATCTGTACATGCGCAGTGTTTCCCTTGACGCACCCCAAGGAAATATAAGGCCCCTCAGTGTAGCTGTCACAGGGGTGTACAGAGGGCCCACCTATACAAAAGGCAAACCTCGAAGGGGAAGCTTAAAGGGTTAGCTCACCTATACCAAACTCTTCCTATGCAGGTAAGGTTTGGCTGTAGCTAAAAACAAACTGTGCAGCTTTGACTAAAGTTGAATAACCCCTTGCTATAGGTGTAGGTCATCTACATATCTCCCTATGCCTGGCTGTAAAACTCCAAGAAATGGCATAATTCCATCTTGTCTTGTTGATAGGACATTGCTAAGATACTCCTATCCACTAGTGGTCCACTAACTCCTCCATTGCAGCATCACAGAGCTACTGCAGCAGGGGAGAGAGAGCACATGTAAGGGGGTCTGAATTGGCTGAGAGTGTCTTAGCAACGTCCTAACAACAAGGCAGGATGGGATGATACCATCTTCAGGAGGTATGTGATTGTGCTACACCTATAGCAAGGGCTTTATTTAACTGTAGTCAAAGCTGCACTGTTTGTTTTTACCTACAGGCACCCCTTACCTGCATAGACAGTTTATTTTAATAAAGGTGCACTAACTCAGAGAACCAGTCAACATTTGTTACATATTAAAGGTCTTAGGGCACAGGATGTGCATTACCTTTGCTAATCAGGAACATTTTCCTCTGTGTGCCACTTTGATACTAGTTTCACCTTGTTACTAGATGTCTGGATTTCCCTAGCGTCATGACAAAGACCTGCCAACTGCAGAACAACTGTTGGAGAAGTGTAGTCTTGTAGGATGTCAAGGTAGTCAGATCCCTACGTACAAAGTGCAACCAGTATTAGAGAGACGGTGGCTGGAAATGGCATTGTTAGAAGGAATAAGGAAGAACAGAAAGAGAGATGCAGAACAGAGACACGCAGGGAGAACGTATATGGCCTGGTGTGAAGCTAAGATGAAGGTCAGCATCATTGGGGTGAGCGGAAGAAGTGGAGTTGTGTAGTGAGCTGAAGGGTTTATTTATGCCAGACTGGGTTGTTGGGCAATCAGGGGATTGCTCCTTAGAGGAGAGGGGGCTCAACCTTGTTGGGTTTCAGTAGGAACTTGTGCCAGCATCAGTGAGGTTTCTCTCGCCCTCCCTCCCCAGGACATATTGTTTTCTTCTAGTGCGCGTTGGTTTCCTTTAGGCCCCTTTTTGTGTTTGTTTCATTTATTTACCTTTTGTGGGTGTTTTTAATTATTATTTTGATTCATAATTTGGTGTCCTGGTCATTTTGTTTACTTGTCATAACAGCAGGCAGAGGTCTCTAGGTCTTTGAAGGCGGTGTTGCCTTAAAAATTTGTAGAATTATGGGTTAGACCCATCTTAGGTATGGGTGTCCCTTCCAAACAAAAGATTATGTTGGTAAATTTAAGTTTACTGGGTTGTATCTGGGAGTACAGAGGCGTTTCATTGTCCCCAAGGCGTTGTAGTAGCAGGTGGGGGCCTTTTTGCTGGGTGGCAGATTTGGTTGGGTTTATAAGTGCCTTTAAAAATCTTAGACCTGGTAGGATCAATTCCTGTTCCATTAATGTATTGATGGTATGTTGAGCATTGATTGATTATTCTCCAATGTTGTATTGAATTTTGTTTAGTGTTTTAAAATAAAGGGCTGCTATGGCCATGTGAATCCAAACGGTATTTGTCGTCTGGTCATTTTCAGATGGGGGAGAGATGTTGTGTGCACAAACAAGGTCCATAAAGACATGGATGAGTGGGGTGGAGGAACTTGACTGGCCTGCACAAAGTCCTGACCTTGACACGATAGAACACTTTTGGGATAAATTAGAGTGGAGACTGCAAGCCAGGCTTTCTCGTTCAACATCAGTGCCTGACCTCACTAATGCACTTCTGGAAGAATGGTCAAACATTTCCATAAGCCCACTCCTAAACCTTGTGGACAGCCTTCCCGGAAGAGTTAAAGCTGTTATAGCTGCAAAGGGTGGGCCAACTCAATATTGAACCCTATGGACTAAGACTGGGATGCCATTAAAGTTCATGTGTGTGTAAAGGCAGGCATCCCAATACTTTTGGTAATGTAGTGTATATAAATTTTAAAAATGGGTCAGGCTCGATGGCCCACTTGGTCTTTTTTGTGCTGTCACTCTTCTATGTCTCTGTGATACACATTGTAAGCCCAACACTCGGCTGAAAGGTGGATCAACTGCTTCTCATTTTGAAAATCACCATTCTTGTCAAATGTATGAAAATTTTTTTGTAATATGTCATATTTATTTCATAAAAAATATTTGTAAACGATTTGTTAAAACCTCATTGATAACGAACAATTGAAAATTGACCTTAATACAACCTAACCGGCATTTATATAAATGGAGGGTATAAGTTCAGGAATAATAAGCGACTCTTTACAATATAATGATACTTTTAATTTGATCTTAGCAATTGCTAAATATTTAAATAAATGTGAGGTTTTATGAGCTATATTATCAATTATTTACCAGTCTTTTTTTTTCTGCTCTTGGCTAAAGGACGTTACACAATAACTCCGGTCTTAACACAAATGTTTCCATGGTTTCTAATGACAGAGCTCTCTAGCAGCCCTATTATCAATTTAGTCTCAGTTTCTCAACCTGGGAGGGCGATGCAGATTAAGGCCTCATACACATGGAGACAGAAAATCATGCCTAAAAAGTGATTTGTGCTGCGTTTGAACAGACGCACACCCGTGCTTATGTCCATATGAGCTGAGATGTGTACAGGCAGCTTGTATGGCCTTCTGCTGACATCTCCCCTGCCCTGTAAATGAATAAAAAGGACTGATTCGCTGTATGGCGGGCGGCAGCGCAGGCGCAGACTGAGCTCATCCCTCATAATCCTAAATCATTCTGCGTCTGCATTGCCTCTGCCTACACATATCAGCCCTCAATGCGGTAGCCAGTGGTGACGCATTTACATTGTATGCATGTAAACGTTTGCACAGATATTGACATGCATACTGTGTAAAATGTGGTCCAAATTGGACTGTGAACACATTTTTTTGCTAAAGGCTACAAGCCAGAACAAAGCTGTGTGGATTGGCCCATAGCATATACAACCCTAGCATTCGGAGCTGTATCATTTATGGATCTGTATGCTTGTGCACATGGGCCACAACTGATCTCCTAAGCCAAACACTAAGATTCATTTAGTATCTCTGCCCTTACGCCTTAGTTCACACTTAGGGGTGTATTTATTTAAAAGAAATGCATAGCAATTCATAAAAGTGAACATGTGTGTATATTCGTTCTTTGTAAATGGGGGCAAAAGCTAGGCTTTTTCCTGTGCTAGTCAAATGTTATTCATTGACAAAAAAAGAAAAATAATGCATTTGGCCACTGGATGATGCTAAGTGTCATAAGAATTTCCTATAATACTTAGAGCCATCTAGTGGCCAAATGCAGTATAAATTTCTGTTAAGTATCATAGAAATTCTCCTGTGATACGTGGCACGATCTAGTGGCCAAATGTGCTATTAAATCAAAGAAAAACATTGGACCAGCACAAGAAATAGCCCGATAACATTAGATTTTTTGTCCCATTAACATAGAAGAAATGTACACAAGCTTTCAATAGGCAAAATGCTATTCAATGGTTTTTTATACATAGATCCTTTATGCCGCGTACACACGGGCGGACTTTTCGGCATCAAAGGTCCGACGGTCTTTTCGACGGACTTCCAACGGACTTTCGAATGAACGGACTTGCCTACACACGATCACACCAAAGTCCGAAGGATTCGTACGTGATGACGTATGACCGGACTAAAATAAGGAAGTTGATCGCCAGTAGCCAATAGCTGCCCTAGCGTCGGTTTTTGTCCGTTGGACTAGCATACAGACGAGCGGACTTTTCGACCCGACTGGAGTCCGTCGGAAAGATTTGAAACATGTTTCAAATCTAAAGTTAGTCTGATTTTCGCATGAAAAAGTCCACTGCAGGTCCGATGAAGCCCACACACGGTCGAATTGTCCGACCGATTCGTCCTGTCGGACCAGTCCGATCGAAAAGTCCGCCTGTGTGTACACAGCATTAGTGTGAGTGTAGCCAGTTGATTTGGAGGCTTTTTTTTGTACATTTGTACAACCACATTTGTAACCCTGTGGTAATGTGTTAAAAAATGTGCATAACCACAATTTTTTGAGCATTTTTCAGGTGCTCCCTTGAAAAATAGCTGACTATGTCCCAAAAAAACTCATATATTTTTCCCAGCTTCATACAAAAGGTTCAGGTGTGAACGGGCCTATTGGGAATAATAGGACTCTTCATCTTTAGTACTGTCATGCTTCAAGAAACGTGTGACAACACGCTCAGGTGTGAATGGGGGCTTAAAGACTAGGCATTCCTCATCAATAGATTAATGTTCCCAATCATGGGTTTCCATGTAGAGGGAACCTTTTCCTATGTTACATAGCTAGTTGAATGGGCTGTTACTGACAGCTCCAATCTCTGCTAACAGTTAGAAACCACCTCCATGACCACCTTTCACCCCGCCCCCAGGGGCAGGGTGAAACGCGTCGGGGAGGGGCATGGCCTGGATGTAGCTAGACTGAGGCTGCTTTCATCAGGTATCCCTTGAGCATGGCGATCAGGACTTCTGTTCTCTAGTTGAACAGGCTGTTACTGACAGCTCCAATCTCTAACAGTTGGAAACCACCCAGCGTGGTCCTGATTATGTGATCCTATGACAGCCCTGACTTGGTGATTATATTAGGTTTGTTAGTAAACAAACCTCTTACAAATCTAGCTATTGAGAAATGCAGATTTTAGCCCCTTTTACGACCACATAAGCACGTTGCACATATGCGTTCTGTGCTGAGAGCGCGCTTACTGCACAGAGACTGAGCTGTGAAAGATAGCTCTTGTTCCCTGCTAATGATCAGTAGCCAAAGGGACCAGCACCGATCATGTGATCACTGTGACAGCCAATCACAGTGGACATGTGATCAGCCGCTCTTTGCTGCCCCCGCAGGGGATGCAGGGCAGGCAGGTAGGGGTTAAAGAAGGCAACTAGAGCATATTAAAAATATAAAAATAACAGTCCTTTTATCGGGCCAAGATGGGTAATAAATAAAACACTAAACCAAATAAAAGACTTTGGAAAACAGACCAGACGTGGTTGTATATTTATCTGAGTGCAGCAGGGATTATACCCCCTGTCTCGTTTGGCAGGCCATACTGTCAGCCGAACGTGCAATGCACAAATCTAAGGATCGATAAGCTGCAATATTTACATTTTTTTTTGTTTTGGGGTTTAAAACCTCATTATAATACAAAGGCTGAAATGGTAGACGTAGTTAATTCAATTGAGACCTTTGTCTTGGCAGCTGAATCCCCTTGACATGGCGCAGGGAATAGATGGCACACGTCTTGGGTAAGAAGCTGAGTCTAGACTTTTCCTTTAAAAATTTTACACGGTACATCAGGCCTTGCCGGCAACTGTTGTGTGAAATGTAAATCTTGTTCTATTACTGCACATTAAATCTAAGCTACACAACATTACCTTCCCTCTTAAGGCGGCTGGTGGAGGAGAAGAAGAAAAAAAAAAATGGCTGGATGTGTCTAAGACGGCCTGCATGGGCAGGATGATAAAAGTGCCCCCTGGATAGAGCACAGGCAGAACTGTGCCGTGCACAATGCCTCGCCATAAATCACCGGGCACGTACCAGACCGCGTGCTATTTATTATGCCATTTATGAAAACAGCCATGGCTGGAATCTGTGCTACAAGTGAGAACTGTCATTTATCACTTAACTGGAGTGGCAGCCTAGTTATTCCGTTCAGGAATACGTGGCGATGAATTACCGCCTCGCGATTGTTAGGAGACTGAAGGCTGGGCACAGCCAAGTCTGTTTTCTTTCATCTGAGCTGCTTTAATGACAAAGCACTTCCAACTGTCCTTGACACCGTAGATAATGTTAAAGGAAAACACCGGTATAATTAAATAAAAAAATGTAGCTTTTCTTTTTTTTTAATTAACTCTTTTGTAACCAGCGGTCACTGATGCCTAAACGCCCATACCAAACTTAACAACCCCAGTAGGCATTAGTTAACTTGACAGTTATGCTATAACTAATTTGCCAACCTAAATCATGTTACCTTGTTTAATGACATACAAGGCCTTTATTCTACACTATATTA
This sequence comes from Lithobates clamitans, assembly GCA_037952925.1. Classification (NCBI taxonomy): domain Eukaryota; kingdom Metazoa; phylum Chordata; class Amphibia; order Anura; family Ranidae; genus Lithobates; species Lithobates clamitans. Next base: position 9,439,542 of record JBBGZY010000292.1, on the reverse strand, counting down.
CCGAAAGTATTGTGACGTCTGCCTTTACACGCACATGAACTTTAATAACATCCCAGTCTTAGTCCGTAGGGTTCAATATTGAGTTGGCCCACCCTTTGCAGCTATAACAGCTTCAACTCTTCTGAGAAGGCTGTCCACAAGGTTTAGGAGTGTCTATGGGAATGTTTGACCATTCTTCCAGAAGAGCATTTGTGAGGTCATGCGCTGATGTGGACGAGAAAGCCTGGCTCGCAGTCTCCACTCTAATTCATACCAAAGGTGTTCTATCGGGTTGAGATCAGGACTCTGTGCAGCCCAGTCAGGTTTCTCAATCCCAAACTTGCTCATCCATATCTTTATGGACCTTGCTTTGTGCACTGGTGTGCAGTCATGTTGGAACAGGAAAGTTCCATCCCCAAACTGTTCCCACATAGTTGGGAGCATGAAATTGTCCAAAATGTCAGTATGCTGACACCTTAAGAGGTCCCTTCACTGGAACTAAGGGGCCAGGCCCAACCCCTGAAAAACAACCCAACACTACAATCCCCCCTCCACCAAATGATTTGGACCAGTGCACAAAGCAAGGTCCATAAAGACATGGATGAGCAAGTTTGGGGTGGAGGAACTTGACTGGCCTGCACAGAGTCCTGACCTCAACCCAATAGAACACCTTTGGAATGAATTAGAGCGGAGACTGTGAGTCAGGCCTTCCTGTTCAACATCAGTGCCTGACCTCACAAATGCGCTTCTGGAAGAATGGTCAAACATTCCCATAGACACACTCCTAAACATTGTGGACAGCCTTCCCAGAAGAGTTGAAGCTGTTATAGCTGCAAAGGGTGGGCCAACTCAATATTGAACCCTACGGACTAAGACTGGGATGCCATTAAAGTTCATGTGCGTGTAAAGGCAGGTGTCCCAATACTTTTGGTAATATAGTGTATATGATGTTTAACCACTTGTCTACTGGGCACCTTTACCTCCTTCCTGCCCAGGCCAATTTTCAGCTTTCAGCGCTGTCGCAGTTTCAAATACAATTGCGCAGTCATGCAACACTGTACTCATGAAATTTTTATCATTTTTTTACACAAATAGAGCCTTCTTTTGGTGATATTTAATCACCACTGGATTTTTTTTATTTCTTGCTAAACAAATGAAAAAAAGACCACAATTTTGAAAAAAAAAAAGTTTTTCTTAGTTTCTGTTATAAAATTTTGCAAACAGGTAATTTTTCTTCTTTACTGATCTGCACTGATGTGGCTGCACTGTTGGGCACTGATGAGGAGGCACTGATAAGGCTGCACTGATATAAGACACTGATAGGTGGCACTGATGGAAACTAATAAGCTCCACTGAAGGGCACTGATAGGTGGCACTAATGGGAACATATTATAGGCAGCACTAATAGTGACACTGTTAGGCGGCACTGATGAGGAGCCACTGATAGACGGCACTGATGAACACTGTTGGGGCTGCACTCAGTGTAGATGTCCCCTTTCACACTGGGCAGTTACCGGCTCTCCTCTTCTCACAATGTAACAGTGCGAGGAGAGGAATGCTGATAACCGGCAAGTGCGATTACACTTGCTGATTGTCAGAAGGACACAGCGATCACAGAGCGCGCTGGGTGTGCGCCACAGTGGGCGCGCGGGGGCATGGCTCTGGGAGGACATAAACGTAAGCCCTCCCAGAACTGGACAACTGTGCTGTAGCCAGCTGTAATGCAGTCTGCAAGTGGTTAAAGTGGAACTACAATGCATCTGAGCACCAGAAACCAAAAACGCTATTTCATTTAATTTTAATATTCAACGCAAACTCCCCCATCCATGTTTCCATGCTTTATTTTGCTGATAAATAACTTAAAAAAAAAAAAAAAACAGCCCCAAGCATTTCTATCTGCTGCCATCTTGGGTAAGGGCAAACCATTCTTTTAGCATTTACTTCCTGGAATCCATCTGGGTGTGCTTAATTGAGAAAAGCCCTCCTCCCTTTCTGAAGACTCCTGGAATGTATGACATCATTTGCCTAGGCCTGAAAACTAGGAAGTAACTGAAGAAATGTAAAAAAAAAGTTTAAAATACGGTAAGTAAATATAATATACCTTCCTATCTATTTACCAATGCTAGCAGGATTAAAAATATGTTGACTGAGAGAGTGAAGTTCCGCTTTAATGAATATCCTGCTTTGATTTCTTATTATAGGCTCACAAATGGACACATTGTTTATTTTTATTTTTTTAATTCTTTAAACTTTTATTATTTTTTTAAAGCAGTTGTATAGTCAAATTTCTATCTTTTACCTACAGGTAAGCCTACAATAAGGCTTACCTGTAGGTAAAAAAAATATCTCCTAAACCGTATATTCCCCTTGCAATGAGCCGCTGACTGCAGCGGCGCATGTGCACAGGGGATTCTCGGCTGAAAGCCCGGCAGATGCCGGACCTTGCTGGAAAGAAGTCTCCCACGTGCATGTGCGGGAGGGACGACATCGCGGCTCCGGCCACTCACAGCACTGGAGCCGCGATACCCGGAAGACACGCCGAGGCAACATGTCAGCTACCTCGGCGTGGACCAGGTGAGATACCGATGCCTCGTTCTAAGGTAAGTATTTCGTAATGAGCTAGTATGTGGTGCATACTAGCTCATTATACCTTTTTCCTTACAGGTGTATAAAAAACAAAAAAAGTGTCAGCGGGTTTACTACCGCTTTAAGTGTTTGTTTGTATATATATATATATATATATATATATATATATATATATATATATATATAGGCAAACATTTTTTCTATAGATAGATTTGGATAGAGTAGGAAAGGGTTAAAACCATGGCAGGTCATTTTTTGCTGTTATTAGGGAGATTTTTCTTCACTTCCTGTCTCAGAGACACAATAACAAATGAGAAAAAATTCTCCCTAAACTCTTACACACATGACCCCATCAGAAGATTGTATCTATCTTCTCTTCTTCTTGTGATCAATCAACATTTTTTGATTTCCCATCACTTTCTGTCTTAGCAACAATGTTCACCAGGACAGCATGGATATCTCCCTTGTAGGTACACAGACATCATTTAAAATAAACAGGGATTCTAACCCTTCTACCTTCTATTCAAAACGAACACCAAAAAGTTTTACATACCCCTTAAGTAGAACTAAAGGCATAACTTTTTTTTTTTTCATTTTGTATAGAGTAAGGGAGGGTTACTCCTCTCAGGTATTTCTGTGTCCAGTTAGAGCAACTTCCCTTCACTTCCGGTTCCATAACCAAAGCAGGAAATGATAGGAAATCCCTCCAAAATGAGGGAATCCCTGGTTGCCACCAGGATCACCAGAAATGGTGTCCCCACTGGAACCCTTTACTGTTTTGAAGGCAACCAAAACTTTGGGATTTTCTTTCATTGTCACTGATAACAGTAAACAGGACAAATAGAGGATGGATCTCCCTAACTGGGACACAGACATCACTAAAACCTGACAGGTGTTCTAATCCCACCCTACTCTACCTAGAACTTAAAGTAGAACTGCAGGCAACTTTTTTTCATTTTGGATAGATTAAGGGAGGGTTATAACCCCTGTAAGGTTTATTTTTGCCATCTGTGTCCCATTGGGGAGCTTTACTTTTACTTCTTTTCCCATAGCCAAAATGGGAAGTGAGAGGAAATTCCCAGCAAATTAAGGGAATCTCTTGGGGGTCCTCCAGGTCACTAAAACTGGGGTCCTCATTGGAAGATTTCCCCTCTATTACTTTTCTTGGGACAACCCAAAATTTGGAATTTTCTTTTGCTTTAACTTTCAATGATAATGGTAAACAGAGCAAATAGAAAGGGGGAAACTATGGGGATATAGACAGCAATAAAAATTGACAGGTGTTCCAATCCATCTCCACTCTGTCCAGAAGTAAAAAAAGAAAAATAAGTTATGCCTTTAGTTATACTTTAAGTACTGTTTCCATTATGAAAAATTCATTCAGTGGACCAAGAAAGAAATTAGTTGCAGCTTCTACTGGCATAACTTTGTTCATAAACAAAGCCATGTGATCACAATGTCATAGCTCACATGGTGATCAGATGATTGGGAAGCATATTGACTGGTACCCAAATCTTAGTGGAGACTGGTTGTGTGTCCAGCGGGGGGGACATTGAACTACAGATTATCAGGGTAAATTTGGAGGTTGTGAAATTACCCCAGTAGCACCAATTCTATTGCTATTACTTAACTTCCTTGCAAAAAAAGAGCATCTACTACTATGCTAGTCCAGTACCCAGTGCCCTCAAAATCAAAAACGATTGTGCCTGTGCCTATCCACTCCACTAGGCCATGCTGATTGATAGTGCAGCTCATATAAGACAGCAGCAAGTTCAAAGTGCAGCATGAAAACTGAGAATTTTTTCTGGTTTACAAAAAAAATTGGTATGAACATGCCGAGAAGGAGGATCAGCGGCACACATAAGCTATGATTCCAATCGTTTAAAAATAAATCACCACTGCATGATCACAGGGATGGTTCAGGAAAAGCTAGGATTGGTAGACGAACAAAAGTCTACTCATAAAAAGATACATACTTAATAATACAAAATATCACTGTGCCTCTTAAATTAGGTTTTATAACAGACAAACTCAGGCATATAAAAGAGCAAACACAGCAAATGTATAAAGCCAACAAAACCCACACATATACTATAAAGTTATATGTGTTCACTTTTTTATTTTAACTTATTCCTGAGTAGTGAAATGTTCTTACAGCTGGAGTCTGCAGAATCGCGCTTGGTTATAAGAAATAAGCGAGTCCCGAAGTGATGTGACCAGGGGGAGGAGGTATAATAAAGTTCTGCACGCACCTGTTATGCTTCTCAAGATAAAGAATTTGTTCTCAAACTTTTTTACCCCAGTGGAACCCTTACACTAAAAGAATTTTCAGGAACCCCCTGCTAAAACCAATTCATTGTGGGTCAGCGGTATAAATGATTCTTACCTTTGTGGCCAGTGGGAAGAATGCCACAATTATAGTGATGGTCAAAATGCCACCCTTACAGACAGCCAACAAGATCATTGCTGCCATGAAGCTGGCATTGCCCCCTGAACTATGTAGCCACCAAAGGATGGTACGTACTGTAAATAGCCACAGCTCAAGACACCCATAGCAACCTCTGGAGGAGACCTAGTTGAGAATGGCTGGGCTAGAGCCTTGGTGTTCAACCTGTGGGCCAGTGGCCACATGTGCCATTTTGGCATTTACTATGCTGCCCTCGGGACAGTAGTCTGTGCTTTCCTTACTTAGGTGTTTACTCTGGCCAGTGAAGGAAAATATTATTTAGACCAGCTTCTAGTGGAAATTGGTTTATTTCTTTGACACTATCTTACATTTTTTGGTGCAATCCATTCATTTTTTTTTTTTACTTTTTATAATGAATCTTGTGGAAGAAATATTGAATACGACACAAGTCATTTTTAAGGGTGCTCAAGGGAGCACAAACGTGGGAGCATTGATTTGTAAAGGGGCTGTAATAGAAGTACTCTACAGCAGTCTATGATTGTCTCCTGAATCATGTAATCTCTCTCTCTAATAACTCCTAGAGTATGCTGTCTCTCTGATCATCTCCTTCAGCATGTCTGCAGTCTGTAGTCTCCGACATCTTTCTGTAGAATTATTCTGTTTGTGGTTTGGTGGTCCTCAGGGTTGTATATCAGATATAAAAAGGTTCTGGAGTGTCCAACAGAAAAAAGGAATAAGGAAAGAGGCAGGAAAGCCCGTGTGGTATAGTTTTTCTACAGTGCTTATATATGTTTTAGAGCATTCAAAAAGATAAGACGGCTGTACTCTATGTTTGGTTAGGCTGCAAATCACCAAATGGAATGGTAAATGTAACCTTCTGAATAGACATGTGGAAAATACAAATGTCTCCATGCATAAAATAGTCGCCCTCGATGCCTCAGTAAACCCAGTTTTAGGTCCTCCAAAAGGACAAGGAGGGTGGTATTTACACAAATCTGAAGAAAAAAAAAAAACCTGTTAAGTACTGACATGGTAGAGGTGCCCATGGTCACTCACATTGATGTTATTAAAGGGGATAGGAATTGTGATGAATAATCAAGTTTATTTAAAACCATGTATGTCCATACAGCTTCAGGACAATGTTTGTTTGGAACCAAGAAGTCTTAAACACAATTAAACTGGGGAAGTGGCAGTTTAGCTATGACGACTCCTATTCCCTTTAATGATATCACCATATATGACCGCAGGCCCCAATGGCTGCATCAATACTCAACAGCTTTTTTTCACTGCACTTCTATTGAATTATAGTCACTCAATATTATGTGTAACCCGTTTAGTATTGTGGGGGTTGTAGATGAAGGCCTCTATGACCTCATTCACACGGGTGCACCAAAGGGCTGTTTTCACCCCTGCAAAATACACAGGAGTGCCATGCAGTTTTATGCAGGTACCCATCTGCACAGACCTTTAAAGCGGGGGTCCACCTATCTATCGTTTTTTTTAGTTCATTCACAAACTTTTCTTCTCAGCATTACATACTCACATATTGTGTGTAATATGTCCGCCTGTGTCAGATTTCGTCAGAAAGAATAACTTATATTATTCACTGCAGGCGGTTTCCATCTTCATTGTGGGCATTTGAAGCCCACAAGCATTTATTTCCTGGATGTGGTGAATGCTGTGATCCCAGCATTCACCGCTCGTTCCCGCACATGCTCAGTGGCATCCTGGGAAGCCTGAGACTAGCTCCCAGGAGTCTGGGAGAGGCTAGAAACATGCCTACTCCCACGGGAGGAGAACCAGGAAGTGCAAAGAAGAATAGAAAAATAAAAGGCAATTTAAATTTTTTTAAACGGCATGTCAGCATCTAGGCAAGGAAGAGAATACATACAGATATTGTTCAAAATTTGGGTGGAACCCCGCTTTAAGTGCATCCCGGGGTGTACATCGGTGCGGGTCCCATGCATGAATCTAAAGGCAGTCTGAACCACTTTGGCCCCCAGTGAGCCATCGGATTTCTTTCTTTTAATTTCCTAGAAAATAAAAGCTAAAACTTGATTGGTCACTTTGGGCAACAACTCCTCTTCTTTTCCCTTGTTCATATACTTCTAATAACACGTAAAGTAGTGTGATAATATAAAAGTAATATAAGACTAAATTCTTTAATAAGGTAATGAAGAGAGTAAAGTTGTTTCCCAACATGCAATAGACATTCCTGCTTCCCTCTTTACCAGTTTAGACTGGGAGCAGCCAGAAGAGTGTAATAATAAAATAAATAAACCCTGTGGATAATATTTGTCTGACACCATTGAAATTGCTCAGTTTTTCTCCTCTGTTTGGAGGTTGCCCTCTCCATGAGCTTTATCTTAAACCTCATCTGGCTTCTCTCCAGGGTGCTGAACTGAGCGGGTACAGTACATGCCATCTTTAGAGGTCTTTCAAGGTCTAATCTCCTGCTAGCACAGTCAGTAAAACACGATTAGCACAGATGTGGGCCCAGGTGCTACCTCTGTGGTCACAGGGATTATATAACCTTTACACAAAGAACTTTATCACAATGCCATTGCCAAGCTCAGCTCTGGGTTTCTGACTGCCGGTAAACTAGGTTACCAGTCCCCAGACTGACAGGAGAGAAATGAGAGATGGTCTAATGGAAAAACAGGAGAGTCTGAAAATGATGAGTTGTTCAAATCACTAAATACAACCATTACTGAGTTCTTAAAATGAACGTCAAGACAAAAACTTTTTTTGGAAAGCATGGGGAAGGACTAAATCTCCTGTCTGGCTTGCTCCATTTGAGATATTTGTCCCTCACGGTGTTTCTTGGTGACAATGATGTTACCAGATGTTTTTTTGTTTACTTTTTGAAGCTTGTGCATCCCATAGTAACTGGATTTGGGGCTTGTTGAGACTGTCAACCAGATTCCTTTAGTTGTACTTTAACCTAATCTCTACCCTAAATTATACCTTACATCTAAACATTTAAAGTATAGCTAAACTTACGTTTCCTTCAGCAGTCTGCGTCCTTCACTGGCGCCAACATCTTCTGTTGGGTGCCGGTGTTTGGCTATCTTCAATGGCTGACGTGGCACATGCGCAGGAGTGCAGTCATTGTGACATACAGGTACTGTGCCAGAATGTAGGCTGAGCAGCTCAGTGTACATTCCAAAGAAGACTGTATATCTGCTGTATTTATTTTTCACTTCCTCCTCCCTGGCCGCGGCCCATCGCATCATTTCCTGTTTTCGATGCCTTCTGGGAAGGGGCGGCAACTTCCTCTGAAACTGCCGTTACTATGGAAACCTGACCTGAAACCTATTATACTTCTTGTGCTGCACTGAGCATGTGCGAGATCTGCAAGGATGAGATCCAGGAAGAAATACAGTCTGGCTTCAGATGCCCACACTTAAGATGGCCACGGCTTGCTGTAAGTTTATAAAATAACAAACTACTGCTATAAACTAACAAAACAGACCTTAGTTTACAGACTAACTTTACTAGAATACATTAAGCTTGTGTATTATAGGGGTATTTTTATGTAAAAAGTATAATTTTTGCCGGAACACCACTTTAAACTGCCATGATGCTGTACATTTGATCAGTTATGACACCAGCCATTTGATGGTTTTACAGTTTGGTTACCAGCACAAACAAATAGCACAGTTACATTCCAGACACGTGCTGGAATGTAACTTTTTTTAATTCAATCTTATTTTATTGAGAAAGAAAAAGTGTACAGTATACAGTAATGTAATACAAAAACACATAAAAGTAGAAATAGATATCATTGCGATATTGGTAACATATCATCTTATGTCTTAAGCAATTTGTGAGCTTTTATTGATTTGGTTTGATATTTAGCCTGCGTAGCTATACCGTCTAAACTGAGTAGAGTGCAGGTGAGCACCACTATCCACTCACCGAGTGGCGTCCACCTATTGCAAACAAGCTAGGGCTATTGTTGCTGTGCTAAATGTTTTTCCTCTGATGGGGAAGCTCAGTGTGTGTCACATTACTTGTCTGATGAGATTAGAGAGAATGATTTAGGTGATCGTATAGCGTTGTAACATATAAGGGGAGAAAGAGAAAAAGAGGGGTGGGAATAGAGGGGACAAGGGAGAAAGGGAATACAGATATTAAGAGAAAGACATTCCACCCTGGTCACACAGTTGCATTGGTGGAGTCCTCTGTAGCCCATGGAATAAATTCAGCGGAATAGCGGAAGATAGACCACGAGGTCCAGGTCTTGGAAAATTGTTCCTCCTTACCCGTTTCCTGCGACAACATCCGTTCCAGACTATTAATTTGGTCCACTTCAATTGCCCAATCTCCCAGGGAAGGCATGCTCGTCGACTTCCAATGTCTGGGCAGTACCGTTCTAGCTATGTAACTTTTTTTAAACTGTTAAATTGATGTTCAGTTTCGCTTTAATGCAGGAGAGACATTGAATGTCTCTTCTGCAATAAAGATCCACCTGCTCACAGTTTTTGACAGCACTACTTTAGTTCCACTTTACATGGTCTCCCTAATCCAATCTGTCTCTTAACCTCTAATCACCCTTAACCTAGTCAACTCCATGGAAGTATTGGTTGAACTGATGGCTTTTAAAATTTTCTCCATCAGGCCAATACCTGGTGCAAATTCCTACAAGCCTAGGCAACAAATACAACTGATTCTGAGAATCAAAATTCCAAATGTTGGGATGTCACCAAATCGGTGATGGGAAACATCTTCCAATTGCGACACTAGTTCTGGTGACCATAGCTTCAATCAGGGATTCCCTTACTTTGGGGGGGATGTCCTCTCACTTCCTGTTTTGGTAATGGAACAGGAACTGAAGGGAGATCCCCCAATGGGACACAGATGGCAAAAAAACATGACAGGGGTTATAACCCTCCCTTACTCTATCCAAAAAGGATAAAAAGGCTCTTAGTTCTACTTTAAAGAGGTATTAAAAGAGATTTGTAACTATTCGTAAAAATGTTTCCTCTCCCCTCCTCCCAGCTATCCTGCATAACCTGTTGAAAAAAGATATGTGTACTTACCTTTTTTAATCTGGTCTGGTTCAGTCATGTAATTCAGAAACTCCGGCTCCCCTGTGTAAGGGAGAGTTCAACAATGGTTGTTAATTCCCAGTCATGCCATCAATTATAGGCTCCCATGGACCAGCCATTGTTGCGTTCTCCCTCTACCTTGCAGCCGCCGTTCACTGACACAGGGGAGCTGGAACTGCAAGATAACATGAGTGGACTGAATGCTAAAAAGGTAAGTATACAAATATTTTTTTATACATGGTATGTAGGATAAGTAGGAGGAGGGGGAGGGAACATTGCTAAAGCAGAGTTCCAGTCACCTGTAAAAAATTAAAAGTCAGCAGCTACAAAAACTGTAGCCGCTGACTCTTAAAAAACAGCCACTCATCTGTCCCAGGATCCAGAGATGTGCTTACCCCAGTCGGTCTCAAACACTGTCTTCGGTCCCCGGTGCCAGCATCTTTACTATGGGCACCCCTCTGTGACAGCTTGCGGCTTCACAGCCGGATGCCCACTGTGCATTTGTGATCAATGATGGATGCAGTCGCCTGGGACCTCTCGGTCCCAGAAGACTGCAGGGAGAATGGAGAACTTCCGTTTCTGAGCGCCGAATCGCTCAGAATGGAAGTGTCAAATCAGGTACCTGCTCCCCCCTGCTCCTCAAAAGTGCCAATTGTTTAAGAGGAGTGGGCAACAAGTCCTTAAAGCAGAACTTCCTCTTTTGGGTGGAGCTCCGCTTTAAGAATAGTTATAGTTAAATTATCTGCCACTTTAAAGCTAACATTTAAACTAGTTCCCTAATCTAATCTGTTCCTTAACCCCTAAATACCCTTAACCTAATTAACTCCAAAAATGTATGTATTGGCTTAACTTCCCGTCAGGCCAATATCTGGTACAGATCTGTACAAGCCATGGCAACAAATAAAACTGATTCTACATATTAAGCTACCAAATGTTGGGCTATCACCAGATCAATAATAGAGGGAAGATCTTCCAATTGGGACACTTATTTTGGTAATAACCTGGTATTCCCCATATTTTGGAGAGATTTTCTTTCGCTTTCTGTTTTGGCAATGGGACAGGAAGCGAAAGGAAATCTCCCCAATGGGACAACGATGGAGAAAAAAAACCCCAAAAAACTGACAAGTCTCTCTTACTCTATCCAATATGGAAAAAAAAGTGTTGCCATTGATTCTTCCTTAATAAAATTCTTAAAGTCATACAGAGATTGCCTTTGTTTCTAAGTGAATACCTGCTAAAATAACATATACATTAACCCAAAGAAAACCGATCATTTGTAAGTCAGATGTGCAGATTCGGCTGGATGCACCCTTCTATTGCAGGTTTTTTAGCTTTACTTGACTTGTAGCATTAATGTTTCATGTTCATATGATGGTGGCATGAACAAATAATCAGAAGACCAATGGCCTGTATTCTTTATTGCTCAATATAACGTCCTTTGTAATATGCTTTTTATATTAATGAGTGCAATAAATACAATCACATCACTGGTCATGTATACAAAGCCTTGAATTCTGTACCCTATCTCTGCAGTTCTGTGGAAGGGACAAGAGCCAGAATTATTATACCAGTCACTGGGTGATAAAACCTCTATTTTACCGACTCTGACATCTGGCAAAAAATAGGTTCGATTAAAAAGAAATTCTTGTGTATATCTGCTAAGTGGAGGCATCATAAAACCTTTCTCATGTCAGGGACCAGCACAGAGACATTTCCAGAAAGAGCTGGAGAAGAACAAAGCAATGATTGATGGTTATTGCCCTCACTGGAAGTCGCAATATGGAGTCTGCGAGTGCTGCACATATTACCATTGTGGTCAGGGAACAACTTTTCCGACGGTGTGGGCACATGTTCTGAAATGAAACATCTGACCCTCGGTTACAATAAGTGAGAAGTTCTCCAACAGTCATAATATTTTCTTTCAGGGTAAAGTAATTGGAGAAGGAATTTCCGAGAACGGCGGCTTTGTCCCTTTTTAAAATTTTAAAGAAAACCTGACATATTTGACAGGAAAAAGAAAGACATTTGCATAAGCATGCTGTAAATATAATGAAAAAAAAATTATACATCTGCCAAGATCTGTTTAAATCCTGCATGTGCAAATGAGTGCCCCTGGCAAACCCAAAAACCAGAATAATTAGTTGTCAGCATTTGAGTCATGGATTATCTCTTAGAAGATGAAGAAAGGCAGATTGAGAGTTCCAGCATCCCTAGCATGTGTGTTCTTTCCTATTAATGGCAAAGATCATATACTCTGTATACACAGTACCCTCTACTGGTAAATGTAAGAATCTTCACTTTGTAGGGAACCAGGGGATGCCAGGTTTAAGCTGACTGTGGTGATGTGCACAGGAAGAAAGAACACACAGACATGCTAGATCAGGGAAGCCAAACTTAAAGGAGTTGTAAACCCTCATTTTTCACCTCAATGCATTCTATGCATTGAGGTGAAAAACCTCCTGTAATGCTGCAGCCCCCCGAGCCCCCATTTTACTTACCTGTACCCTCTTTATCTCGTCCCGAGGACGAGCACACAGGCAAAAGCTGGTGTCTCGGGTCCTGATTGGATGGATCGATAGCAGCGCAGCCATTGGCTCCCGCTGCTGTCAATCAAATCCAATGAGGTGGGCATCGGGGGGGGGGGGGGGGCCCAGTCCGGCATTCGTGTCTATGGACGCAAATGCTGGACTCGGGTGCGCATGTGCAGGGTAAACCCCTCGGGGGAGCGTTTCTTCTAGGGGGTTATCTGATGCGGGGAGGAGCCGTGAGAGCCGCCGAGGAACCCCAGAAGAGGATGTTCGGGGCCACTCTGTGCAAAACAAGCTGCACAGTGGAGGTAAGTATGACGTGTTTGTTATTTTAAACTAATAAAAAAGGACCTAGTATCACTTTAATTTCATTGCGGGTCACATCAGCAGTATGGTTGCTCTCAAAGGGACAGTTGTATCGATACGTACAGAGTGTAGATTTCAGGAGTGCATTACGTACAGAGAGCAGATTTCAGTAGTGCGTTATGTACAGAGTGCAGATTTCAGGAGTGCGTTATGTACAGAGTGCAGATTTCAGGAGTGCGTTACGTACAATGCGGGGTTCAGGAGTGCGTAACGAACAGAGTGCAGGGTTCAGGAGTGTACTGTGTAAAGAAAGCAGGGTTTAGGGATGTGCTACCCACAGTTTGCAACCCAAAGTCCCCCCAAAAGCTTCTTCACATCTCAATTTCCTACCTGGCCCGGCTCTACTACCCATGTATTCATGTCTAGTACCTCCCTGTGTAGGCGGCTCTGCCTCGCCTTGCAAGGAGATCGTTCTTCCAGATTCTGGAGATATGTCCCTGCCGTGAGTGCATGCATAGATCTGGTAGATGCTGAAGCCACTAAGAGCAAAGCTGTTCCTCGTAAACGCGGAAGGTTTCTTTGTTTACAAGTGATAGCGTGGAGCGGAGGGTGAGAGCCAGTGGCGGTGGAATGAAGTTCTGCCACTTTTAAGCTGCAAAACTGGGTGCAAGGTCCACATGACAAGGCCTGGGGGGGCCAGATCTGGCCCGGGGGCCTTGTGTTTGACATATGTGTGCTAGATATTTTAGATTTTCTCACATCTCTGAGATTAGCTGTGTTTTCACACACAGAGAGGGCTGTCTTTAAAGCTGACCATACAATGTACAATCTCACTGTATAATCTCCTTTAGATCTACCATCAACTTTGTATACGTTGCAGATCGGCATTGTTCTCTTATTGTTTAAAACTGAAAATAAAATACCTTTTAAAAAACTTTGTAGTGTGTGGTTACACATTGAATGGATTGTTCAGATTTGTCCTCATATTAAATAGTTTTAGTAAATCTAATGATGACCATACAGAACGATTTTACATCCGATCGTTTCGCTGAAAAATTTACTTTTGGGTGACAAAGACGATCACAATATGATCAAACAAGTCAAGTGACTTGGGGTGAGCAATATTCGCCCAGAATAATGCATCATTCTACACTAGGGATTAAGTTAGAAAAGGACTAGACTTCCAGCTGGCAAATTGTGCTGTGAATGACAGTGCTCGTCTCCAGAGTACCATCGTTCGCAATGATGCAAGTCCCATGCTAGTACTCAAGTCCAGTGGTTCTCAACCAGCAGGCCATGGCCCGCTTCCAAGGACTCAGCCTGCCTCCACCTGGGCTTTTAGGCAGCTGCAGATCCCCTAACCCACCACAGTGCCTCCTAGCCCCTGCATTGCTCTCCAGTCCCATACAGTGCCTCTGCCAACTTCTCAGCCTCCTAGAAAGACCCTAGCCCACTCCAGAACCCCTTTCCGCCCACAGTCACACCCAGCCCCATCCAGAACCTTCCATCATTTTAACACATTTTGCATTCCTATAGTTTTATTGTGTATTAACTTTTTTTTTACTGTTGGGGCATGGAAGAATTTACCACACTCTGGTCTCAATACAGTTGAGTACCACTGATCTTGCCTCTTTTTCCAGAATAGTCTGGGCTCTATATTGCTCCAGTGGTTCTCTTTACTCTGTCGTTGTTCAATGGGGATGATGTACCAAAACCCCATTTTTAAATCATCCCTATAACATAGCAAATGTTCAAATCTTTCAATTCAGGTGAATGCTTGAACAAGTCTTTGGATAAGGCGTGCTCGGTATAGAAGTTTGTCACACGTAAGGTTATTATTAACAAAAAATTTGTGAAAATTGACAGCTCACAGGTGATAAGTAAGATCAATGTGTTTTGGGGGAAGTGTCTCCCCCTTCGGCAGGGCTGAGATTGTGGGTGTGATCAAGACTGACCTGGAACCAAAAGTCAACTATGATAGAGCCCTTTAGGTGCACTTTGGCTGTACTCATCATCTGTGAACTGTCAATTTCAATGATAATATCAAGTGTGACAAACTTCTATACCAAGCGCGCATCTACACCCATCCAAGTATATTTTGCATAGCGCCTTTCTGTTGCTGTCAGAGAGGCAGCAGCCGAGACCCTAACAAGGCCCACCTACATCATACCTTTATTGGCGACAAACCCCCTTGAGGGAAAAACTTATTCTAGATCACCTTTAGTGATATCAGACCACATACTGGTCCAGCGTTGACACACACATTGAACAAGGCCTTGGAAGTGACAAGAACATTGCAAAATGTGGACTAATAAAGATTACTTGACAAGAAAATGGTGCTGTTGGCCTCTATACACAGTCCTTTGATGAACATATAATAAACTAAACACACGTAATGAATTTCCTAAACACATGCAAACATTTCTGTTACAGCAAATTCCTTACTTGATCGCAGACAGCTTTTATAAATTATCTTTAGATGTAAAAAGCCTGTATAATGTATGTAAAACGTCTACAACTATAGACATACTAGAACTCTGAATAATAAACAAAACCATTCCACTGACAATGTATCTACATCTATAAAGTGAAATTTTTACATTAGTACCATTGAAAATAATACAGCTGCATTCCCTGTGCTCATACACAATGAGGTCTATACATTTTCTGTACTGTATTTAGTTTATGAGTTTGTCATTTGAATGCTATTCGTCCTGTGAAACTGTATGTACAATTGCTCTGTGTGTATAGAGGAAAAATTAAATTTTACTGCTACTTTCTATCTAGGTAGAATATTATTCATACAGAAAAGTGTGAATCAGGAAAATACAGCATTAGGGCCACTAGATGGAGCTGACAATCACAGGAAATAAATACTTTTTTACTATGATCGTTAGCATTATCTAGTGGCCATAATGCAGTAATTTCCTGTTTCACTCTGTTCTGTATGAAGAACATTTGACCTGAAGAAAAAACAGCCTGTTAATATTAGTTTTTGCCCCCATCAGTACAGAATACATGTACTAACAGTTTATTTCTAAATACACCCCTATGAGTGTGATCTTCAACAGCGATTTTTTTACGATCAGGGACTCCATATGTGTACAGATCACCTACAACTCCCATTCAAATGTGAAATATTGGCAACATGACAGAAGTATACAACAAAGTGAAGAAACATAAGTGGGAAAGAAAAGTAATCAGCTGTGATATTTTAGTTAAGAGTGGGACAAATATATATATATATATATATATATATATATATATACACACAGTATCTCACAAAAGTGAGTACACCCCTCACATTTTTGTAAATATTTTATTATATCTTTTCATGTGACAACACTGGAGAAATGACACACTGAAAAACAACACTGAAAAAAAGAATTGTTGCTTTACATAAAAATGGCCTAGGCTATAAGAAGATTGCCAAGACCCTGAAACTGAGCTGCAGCACGGTGGCCAAGATCATACAGCGGTTTAACAGGACTGGTTCTACTCAGAACAGGCCTCGCCATGGTCGACCAAAGAAGTTGAGTGCACATGCTCAGCGTCATATCCAGAGGTTGTCTTTGGGAAATAGAAGTATGAGTGCAGCCAGCTCAGCAGCTGCAGAGGTTGAAGGGGTGGGGGGTCAGCCTGTCAGTGCTCAGACCATACGCCACACACTGCATCAAATTGGTCTGCATGGCTGTCGTCCCAGAAGGAAGCCTCTTCTAAAGATAATGCACAAGAAAGCCCGTAAACAGTTTGCTGAAGACAAGCAGACTAAGGACATGGATTGCTGGAACCATGTCCTGTGGTCTGAAGAGACCAAGATAAACTTATTTGGTTCAGATGTCAAGCTTGTGTTGCAGCAACCAGGTGAGGACTACAAAGACAATTGTGTCTTGCCTACAGTCAAGCATGGTGGTGGGAGTATCATGGTCTGGGACTGCATGAGTGCTGCCGGCACTGGGGAGCTACAATTCAAAGAGGGAACCATGAATGCCAACAAGTACCACTGCCTTGCTAAAGAAACTGAGGGTAAAGGTGGTGGACTGGCCAAGCATGTCTCCAGACCTAAACCCTATTGAGAATCTGTGGGGCATCCTCAAACGCAAGGAGGAGGAGTGCAAGGTCTCTAATATCCACCAGCTCCCTGATGTTGTCATGGATGAGTGGAAGAGGACTCCAGTGGCTATCTGTGAAGCTCTGGTAAACTCCATGCCCAAGAGGGTTAAGGCAGTGCTGGAAAATAATGGTGGCCGCACAAAATATTGACACTTTGGGACAAATTTGGACATTTTCACTTAGGGGTGTACTCACTTTTGTTGCCAGCGGTTTAGACATTAATGGCTGTGTGTTGAGTTATTTTGAGGGGATGGCAAATTTACACTGTTATACAAGCTGTACACTCACTACTTTACATTGTAGCAAAGTATCATTTCACATTCAAAAATGTGAGGGGTGTACCCACTTTGATGAGATACTGTGTATATATAAAAACTAAAAGTGAAGAAGGTACAGCTTTATTTGTGGAAAACACAATGAAGGTGAACTTGGGGTTTAACCCTCAGCTGTCAGCAAAACAGAACACAATCATATTCCTCGACGGTGACAATTCCACGGGCCACAATCAGATTGCTGTGAATGCAGAAGATAAATCTTGCTCACTGCAAGCACTAGGTCAGCAATTTTTATGCTAAGGCGACTTGCGTAGCAGCAAGATCATATAATCCTTAGGAATGTGAGCAATTTCACATTATTCACTTGGAGGCTGACACCCACAAACGCAGCACAATGTCACAATGATTTTGTCATGAGACATGCATATTTGTGTGTAAATGTGATGCAGGTGAGAGAACACAGATGAATGGGATGCGGCTGAATGCCTGTACGCATCTGTGCACCACCGAGCATGTCATTCTGGTATAATGATCTGTGGCTGTGCATCCCATTACAACATCATCTCAGCAATTTTCAGAAGGACCTTTGCTGCTTGGTTACTCTTGTTTTTCGGTTGGCCATTCTCAGCCTAGTGGTGCCAGCAATAACTATACTTTGTATGGGACATAACACCAACATGGTGTGGAGTCAGTCAAAAGGGTTTTTCAGGATGCTTGAAAATCTTTTACAACTGACTGTTGATCGATAGAATTCCCTAAAAAAAAGTGGAGGATCCATTCACTTCTGGCACTTTAAATGGAATGTTGCATGAGTTGTGAGCGTGTTATGTTGGTACTGACACAGTAGGTTGAAGGGCCCCTGTGCAAGAACAATTTCTGGGTCCTCCATTCAACTATGGCTTTAATACAAATTATCCATTGAAGATAGATAGATACAGTAAGTAGACAGATATGGGGCTTTTCTTATGGCTGGAAAGCACTGCCCTGTACTCACCAACTTGTCACTGGTAAACACAGGAGTCTATAGAGGAATTTTTCTGCACTACTTACTTCCTCTGCCAGCTTCTCTGTTTATCAGTGACTGCCTCTTTGAGCGTCTCTAGCATGCTGAGCAGCCTAGCTGCTCTTCCCACAGCCCTCACCTAGATGTTTTCAGGTGAGTGAGGGAAAGTGCTGTACTGTGGGGTGAACTCTGTAGTTGAGGGTTGAGGAAGAGCTCTGTATTGGGGATGGAGGGGCTAGTACTGGGTGGGAGAGCTCTGGGGAAGGGAGGAGGTAGTTCTGTACTGGGTAGTTGGTGGAAGAGCTGTGTACGGAGGGGAAGGGAGGGGGAGCTCTGTACTGGAGGGGAGCTGTGTACTGATGGGTTGGTGGGAGAGCTCTGTACTGGAGTGGGCAGGAAGCTCTGTACAAGGGGGAGGAGGGGAGAGATCTGTATTGGGGATGGAGGGGCTAGTACTGGGGGAGAGCTCTTGGGAAGGGAGGAGGGAGTGCTGTACTGGGTAGCTGGTGGAAGAGCTGTGTAAAGAGGGGAAGGGAGGGGAAGCTCTGTACTGGGGGGGAGCTCTGTACTGATGGGTTGGTGAGAGAGCTCTGTACTGGAGAGGGTAGGAAGCTGTGTACAAGGGGGAGGAGGGGAGAGCTCTGTACTTAGGGTTTGTTTGGAGAACTCTGTAGGGGGATGGGGTTGGGAGAAGGTAATTTTCGGTTGTACACTGGCCTGTGTTACGATACCTACTCCTGAGTCCTGCACCCTGTGCAATACACACTCCTGGGCCCTGAGTGATATGCACCCCTGAGCCCTATGCCTTATGCAATATGAACTCCTGAGCCCTTCGCCCTGCGACCTGTGTGATGTGCACTCCTAAGCCCTGTGCCTTGTGTAATATGCACCCCTTAGCCCTGTTCCCTGTGTGATATTCACTCCTGAGCCCTGTTCTCTGTGTGATATGCACTCCTGAGCCTTGGGTAATATGTACTCCTGAGCCCTGCATGATATGCACTCCTAAGCCCTGTGCGATATGCACTCCTGAGCCCTGCGCCCTGTGTGATATGCACTCCTGAGTCCTGAGCCCTGTGTAATATGCACCTCTAAGCCCTTCACCCTGTGTAATATGCACCTCTGAGTCCTGCACCCTGTGCGATACATACTCCTGAGATAGATAGATAGATAGATAGATAGATAGATAGATAGATAGATAGATAGATAGATAGATAGATAGATAGATAGATAGATAGATAGATAGATAGATAGATAGCCTTTGTGATTTCCCAATGTCTCCATTGATCATCACAAGAAAATCCAGTCGCTTCCCACCTGTCATAGAAGTGAGTTACAAATTTTCACACAACAGCAAGAGAGAGGTCCAGAACCTGCCTAATCCACACCCAGTATAAGTGGTTTCTTGACTTAAAAGTAATGTGTTACTGGGCTTTATTGCAACACTTTGCACTAACATCCACATATTCTTCAGACAGAACTCATGAATGAAACTTAAGGCTCCAGAACATTACAAAAATTAACAACTGGAATGACATCTTTAAAAAGATCTTTCACTACAGACCTAGAAGACAGCATCCAAGCCCAACCATTTCTAGTCAGCAGGGTTCCATAGTTACCATAGTAACATCTGACACATTCAAATCCTCTTTGTTGTGGTCACAAAAATCAATATCAATGTTTTGAAGAAGAAAAAAGACCACTTGATGAGATGTCAACTTAAAGCTGATATTTTGCCTTCCCTGGTTCCTCCTGTCCCTCTTCATCAACATGCTATTCCTAAATAAAACCTTATTTAAGACCCAGTGGTGTCATTAATGGGTCTCTGTTCTTCTCTATGCAATACATTTAGGCCTTCCTTGGCTGGTGGAAGGGTCCAGCAGAGTGTGTTAGCTTTCTGAAAACATCCCAGCACCCTGCCTCCGAATTCTTCTCATGAGCCCTCAGCATTGATGCAAGAAGTGGGCTGGCTCTTGGGAGATGTTAAAGAAAATATCAAAATGCTCTGAGGGATTTATTTCAATCTGGAGGAGTGGGTATTCCTAAGTAGACTGCATTTGTATGCAGACCACCCTATATAACACTCACATGTAAAGCTGAACCACCATGATTAAAAAAATAAAATCCAATGAATGAAAAGGGACAGGTCAGGGACAGTGGGGTTAGGAAAGAAAGGTCTAGACCAGGGTTTCTCAACCAGGATTCCATGGAACCCTAGAGTTCCTCCAAAGGTTGCTAGGGGTTCCTTAGCAATGACCAATTTCTGACGCTCAGATAAGTTCCCACTGACACCATTGATCTTTTTTAAATATCTTCCCACTGACCACAAGTGTGAGGAGCATTCTTCCCGCTGACCATCACACCGATGTATCATGAGTTGTAGCTATAATCATTTTTAGCAGAGGTTCCGTGAGACTGGAAAGTTATTTTAAGGGTTCTTCTGTGTTAAAAATGTTGAGAGAAATTGCTTTAGATCATGGTGGGTGTCATAGAGCCAAGAAATGAGGTGGTCTCCACCTGACTTGCTGCAGCTTCTAATGCACCCTGTGAGAAGCTCACAGTCTGCAGTTAAATCAAAATAGGCAATTTCTGTCCAGGAACTGTCCAACTCTGCAAGACTGAAGTTAAGGCTGAAGTTCAGCTTTGAACCCTTTGCTTTCATAAGAATGCTTGTCTTTGCTTGAGGCTAAACGTTTATCCCTAGAATTCATCAGTATGAAATGACATTATTTACCTCTTAGAGCTAAAATGCTTCTATACACTTGGGTTGCCAAAGACTCACTCTCTCCATCCAGCTGAGGATAGGACAAATCTGAGGGACCTCATTTTACGAAAACGAAATCCTATTTATAGCTAAGCTCTCGTAACTGTGCAATCAGGATGCCAAAGAGCTTGTCAGAAAATGACTGATTGCTATTTCTTGAGGAAGTTCTCCGAGATTAGTATGGCGTTCGCGCAGTCCTCTATATTTAGCTCTCTTGCTGCTCAAGGTGCATGGAAAACATTGCATTCTCCCTTAGCTCTATTATGGATGCTTCTCTCGCAAACGAGCAACTTAAAAAAAAAAGAAAAAGGAAGATGATTATCACTGCGTTTGGCAAGATGTTAGAGGGATACAACGTCATTCTCTATGCAGTTGATACATGGAATCTAAATTGGAAATTTAGCTTCTATTAGGTTCCATTACATCATGGTGAAATCTAAGGTCCAGGGAAAAAAATATTGATGGAATTACTGACTGCTTGATAAATTATTATGTCTTTAAGAAAACTCAAAACATATCCCCGTAACCACCTGCTGTAGGCCAATAGACTAGATAGCTCCCTGCTGCTTCTAAATCTCATTCAAAGCTGGACAGGATCCTCGTTCTTGGTTGTTGGTCTAAACCAACTCAGTTTGGCAAGGCAGCTTATATTTCTAGTGCGTGGGGTTGATTTACTAAAGGCAAATAGACTGTGCACTCTGCAAGTGCAGTAGCTCCAGAGCTTAGTAAATGAGGTAAAACTTCACTTTGCAAAGAATTCCCAATAACGTGCAAGAAAATTTAAAAAAAAACAACATTTTTGCTTGCACATGATTGGATGATGGAAGTCACCTTCCCTGTGCACAAAAAAAAAAAAAAATCCATTTTGAAGATGACAGTACAGTGTTAAAAAGTATTCATTAATAAAAGTTAATAAAAAGTTAATACAAAAAAGTGTTAAAAAGTTAATTTAAAAAATGTGTTTGTGCACTTGTTTGCCTGTAATAATAATAATAGAGTGCCATAATGTGCTGCGCCACAATGCAATATAACAAAAAACTATACGCAGATAAAATTAATACAACAAAAATGGTAAGCCAAGTGTCAAAGTGAAAAAGTCCTAAAGTGATGAAATGTCACAAATATTAAAAAGTTCAGGTATAATGGTGAAAAGGAATATCATGAAGGCCACCACACAGAGACTCAAATCTGCTTTCCAAAAAAATATGACTCTAAACTTATAAAGAGTCATATCATGCTCATACAGATTCCATACTCGCCAATTCCATCACTCTGCAGGCACCCAGTTCCCCCAGGAGAGACACCACATTATACATCGGCTTCCCCGATAGGTGCATGCAGGTAAACACCCAAAAAGGAAAATCACAAGCTCCACATTGACAGTGGAGTGTTTTCACAGTGTGAAATCCACATAAATCACTTTAATACAAGATAAAAATGCACTCACAAAGAATAAGGACAATCAACGCTGTTAAAAACAGCAAACTCCAGCAAACATCCCGATATCACCTCACTTGAAATGTGATGATGTCACAACAGGCCTCGCCCTATACGTTTTGTCAAAACTGACGTCATCCGGGCTCCTGGCCATCAGTAGCAGATCTTTTAAGTCCTGTAAATTGTGAGGTGGGGCCTCCATGGATCGGACTTACTTTTTCAGCACATCTCACAGATGATTGACTGCGTTGAGAGCTAGAGAATTTGGAGACCAAGTCAACACCTCAAACATATTGTTGTGTTCCTCAAACCATTCCTGATTTCATCAAACTAGGCCACTTTCTTCCATTGCTCCATGATCCACATGCCCATTGTAGGCACTTTTGACTGTGAACATGAGTCAACATGGGCACCCTGACCGGTCTGAGGCTACGCAGCCCCATATACAACAAGCTGCGATGCACTGTGTGTTCAGAAACCTTTCTATCAGAACCAGTATTGACTTTTTCAGCAATTTGAGTTACAGTAGTTCTTCTATTGGATCAGACTACACAGGCTAACCTTTGGTCCCCACATGCATCAATGAGCCTTGGCTGCCCCTGACCCTGTCGCCGGTTCACTGGTTTTCCTTCCTTGGACCACTTTTGGTAGGTCCTGACCACTGCAGTCAGGAACATCCCACAAGAGCTGCTTTTTGAGGTGCTCTGACCCAGTCGTCTAGCCATTACAATTAGGCCTTTGTCAAAGTCGATCAAACCCTTACGCTTGCCCATTTTTTCTGCTTCCAACACATTAACTTCAGGGGCATCATGTTCACTTGCTGCCTAATATATCCCACTTTCAGATGCCATGGACATGAGATGATCAATGATGTCCACTTGTCAGTGGTCATAATGTTATGGCTGATCGGTGTATATCTGTCAGTTCCCAGGTTGCGTTGCAAGGCATTGCATGTTTGCTTTTTGCCTTCGTCCATACATGGGTTGGGAAACTGGATGTCAGCGGGCAGCCATTTCTTCAGGTGTGACAACAATCTCAAGAACTGTCTGTTCTTATTACAATCACGGGAGTCATGAGTTCAACCCCGGCTTATATATTTTTTTCTCCTGAGTGCCATTTTATTGAACAGATTGTCAAGTTTCTCAGGCACGCTTGAAAATCCCCATCATCTTTGACAAGGACTTTTGTAGAAAGCTTTAGTTAAACTCCACGTGACTATTTTCAAAAATGACTGCAAGACTACTGGATACCAGCCACATTCTTTGTGTTGGCCATATATTTTCTAATAGTTAGTTCCTGTCCTAAACCATACAAAAATGTGGCTCTCCTGCATTTTCACAAAAATGAAGGACATTTTCTTATTAATCAATACATTATTCATTTTGAAGCCATTCATCTGATTTTTATTAGTTCTCTTTTAAGCTGATCGACTATTTTTTTTGTACTACTGAACAGCATGTTACAGGGACACATTAAAGCGATATTAAACCCAAATCCAAAAATGTAATATATTGCATCTATCCAATCCTTAGACGTGGTGGCTGCATTCGTTTTCTTTTTTTTAGGCTTTTTTCCCTCTGTTTTCACCTGGTGATCTGGCCACTAGCACACCTCCTTTATCAGAGTGCATAGACTCTGGATGAAGAAGCAATAGAGACACAGCAGCATTGTTGACATGGGGGAGGTGGGTGTTAGATGCAGATTTAGATACACTAACACATTGAAGCTGAACTCCAGCTCACACTTTCTAAGGGATTACTGCAACAGTTTTTTTTCTCCTTTTGGGATGTAGGTTTTATATCAATAAATCAAAGCTGATCATTGTAAGCAACTCTGGCAGTAGTAAAATTGTTTGCCTCAAAACCCCAACTGTTATGCCCCGTACACACGGTCGGACTTTGTTCGTACATTCCGACAACAAAATCCTAGGATTTTTTCCAACGGATGTTGGCTCAAACTTGTCTTGCATACACACGTCACACAAAGTTGTTGGAAAATCCGATCATTCTGAACGCGGTGACGTAAAACACGTACGTCGGGACTATAAACGGGGCAGTGGCCAATAGCTTTCATCTCTTTATTTATTCTGAGCATGCGTGGCACTTTGTCCGTCGGATTTGTGTACACACGATCGGAATTTCCGACAATGGATTTTGTTGTCGAAAAATTTTATAGCCTGCTCTCAAACTTTGTGTGTCGGAAAATCCGATGGAAAATGTGTGATGGAGCCTACACACGGTCGGAATTTCCGACAACAAGGTCCTATCACACATTTTCCATCGGAAAATCCGACCGTGTGTACGGGGCATCACACCTTGTTCTGTTGAAAAACAACATTGGCTGGATCACCAGGTAAAAAGAAAAGAAAGAAAGCCTAAAAAAAGAAAACTAATGCAGCTCCTAAATCTAAGAATTGTTAAGCTGCAATATAGGAAATGTTGGCTTTTGGGTTTATTACCGCTTTAAAGTGTAATTCCAGTCATTTATTTGTTTGTTAAAAGTCAGCAGCTACAAAAACTGTAGCTGCTGACTTTTAATAAATACACATTCACCCGTCGCACGATCCAGCAGTGCACTCACCTCGGCAGTTTTCACCCTCTCTCCTCCCTCAGCAGCGCTGGCATCTCTACTATGGGCACCTGGCTATGACAGCTTGCATATTCACAGCCAGGTGCCCACTGTGCATGCACTACGCTCTGTGACCGGTCCCAAAGTCTTCTAGGATCTGTCATGTGTCCCAGAAGACTTCGGGAAGGAGAACTTCCACGTCTGATCACCTAAGGCAACCGGAATGGAAGTGGGAGAATGTACCTGTCAAAATTGGGTACCTGCTCCCCCTCACCTCCCTAAAAGTTCAGTTTCACAAACAGGAGCTGGGGAGGAGGCCTTAAAGCGGAACCCTTACATATACCCAGTGAAGTTACTGGCCTCAGGTAATACACATAGATCAAGGGTCTCAAACTGGCGGCCCTCCAGCTGTTGCAAAACTACAAAACCCATGAGGCATTGCAAGGCTGGCAGTTACAAGCATGACTCCCATAGGCAGAGGCATGATCGGACTTGTAGTTTCGCAACAGCTGGAGGGCCAGCAGTTTGAGACCCCTGAATAGATGAAACAAGTTCTCCTACATACATAGGCACTCTGCAAAGCTCAGTGAGAAGAGCTCTGAGAGCTGATTGGAGGGAAGGGACACCCCCCTCACACAGGAACAGACCTGAGGCTGTCAATCACAGGCTGTGTACTGCAACTCCCTCACCTCTCACCATGTTTCTCTTGGTGTCAGGAAAACTTGCCAGAGGTAATTCATGCTGATAGCAGAGGAACGAAGAAGCAGACAGGAATTACACTTAGTGCTCTGGATATAGACAAGTACAAACTACAGAGGGATATGCTTTGTTCATATATCATGTCTGAGGTTTACAATCACCTTAAAGTGAAACTAAACTCTCCTATCCTTTACACTCAAGGAAGCTGCCATCTTAGCCTCTGTTTGATCGGCAGTTGCCATGGTGCTGCACATGTGATCCGCTGCTACACCAACCAGTTAAAGCAGGGGTCTCAAACTGGCGGCCCCCCCCAGCTGTTGCGAAACTACAAGTCCCATCATGCCTCTGCCTGTGGGAGTCATGCTTGTAACTGTCAGCCTTGAAATGCCTCATGGGACTTGGAGTTTTGCAACAGCTGGAGGGCTGCTAGTTTGAGACCCCTGAGTTAAAGGCTTGACAGTTCAGTTGAGAACACAAGCAGCTGTGACAGTTATCATTCATGACATGCCTTGAATAAAGCTGTTTTGAAAAATGGCTAGATCGGAGGGTTTAGTTCCGCTTTAACTCTCTATATCCGCATAAACTAAAACATTGTATTGGGGGGACGGATCCTTCAATAAAAACTCTTCAGAGTTCAGAGTCTCACTGTCCTGCTTTAGTGCAGTAACGCTGGTGGTTACCCTTTGAGCTAACCAAGTGAGAATAAAGGCAGATGAATTACCATAAAGTATCTTGCATTACATGTTTCCCCCTAGCTATTTAAAAATGTAATCTAAACCAACTGACAGCCCTGAGAATAACGGAAACTGCCAGAACTTGTTAACCGCTGCCCAGGCCTGTTCTTCTAACGTTGTCAATATGCAAAATGGAAACTCTCAGTTATGTTAGCGATGTTGTATTAAATGAATGAGCAGAGTGATGTGATCCATCTGTTCTTGTTGAGAGGCCCCTGAAAATTTCCATAAGTCCTGGAGCAGGGACAGAAAAAAAATCCATACAATGATCTGGGACTCATCAGTATGACTGTACGGATGTGTGCTCCTTCCATGGAGGGGCTGAAAGAATTACATTCCCAGGCAACCAGCATTCCAAATCTAAACTTGTCTCCAAAACCACCTTGTCGTTCAAACTGGACACAGTCCAACAAGAGGAGCAACTTTCAGCTCTCGCCAAAACAATGACATTTTACAACCTCACTATAATTGTAATCAATGGAGGGCAATCGGTGAAGCTCGGTGGTCATCTACCATTCAGGAGACCTACTTTAGATATTATTTCTAATACTGTTTAACAAAAGAAAACCTAATAAAACTATAACTTTAAAGTGACTCCCACGTTAACTCTCACGTAAAACAAAACCTAAATGCAGGTATAAACAGCTAGCAGGTAGGCCAGCCATACATGGTGTTACAAGAAAGAAATTTGCTTTAATTCCCCCATCAACACAGACAGTGTTGATGCCGAAATCCCTCCTGCCGAGCCATTGTCTTCTCATGAAGAGAAGACAGTCTTTAATGCTAGTGGCTATACCAGCTGCTAGCGATAATCACAAGTAAAATCTGGCAGGCTGGTTGTACCCAAGTTCATCAATCAATCAACTTAGTAGAACCGGCTAAACCGACTAAAATTTGAACCATGTATGGCCTGCCTTAGAGTTGCCTACCCTTAGCAGCTTTAAATGCCCCTGTGCTGCTCAACATGGGAAGTGGACAGGCAAACTTAGGCAAAATATGGAAATATGGAATTCAAAGATCCTGCCTTCCAAATTATACATAAACTGGTCGATGGCCAATAGGAATGTGTAAAGAAAATCTAATAAAAATGTTGCAACTTTGAAGTGATTTTCATGTTAATAAATAATTAAATACAGATATAAAAAGCTGGCACCTAGATGCCCCTGCATATACCTGTAGAAGCCAATAGTGCTCCTGTGCTGCCCAAATGTCTGATCAGGCAACTTTCTGGTACTGTTGGAGCTTTTCCTGTCCCCCCAAACCCCAAAAATTACTACTGCCTCAATGGCCAAAGGGAATGTGTCAGACGTGGGAATTGGATGGGCAAGCTTTGGCAATATATATATGACTTACTGCTGGTGGAACTCAAGGATCATGCCTTCCAAATTATACATAAACTGGTCTTCATATGAACCACTATCCACATAAAGGATGTGTGCAGATGGGCAATTACATCCTGTTAAAGCTCCTCCTGCTCTATTTAAAGAGCCTATTCTGACTGGTATGCTGAGTTAGCCATTCATGTGGATGGGCTTCTAAACACGCATTTTCGGCAGCACAGCACATGGCAACACACATTAGAAAGTGCACTGAGAAAGTATGTTGGGGCACCAATCAGAATGGTCCTGTTTAGACCTGTTCTAGCTCTCTCAGCTGGTTCATGGAATCCTATGTGATTTTGCACCCACCGCACACATGGATGCTTTCACATCGGTCAAATATACTTGTTTTAGCTTACATTCTTAGGTAACGGCTAACATAGCAGATACACTGCATCTTCTGACCCGTTTACACTATTGCATTATACAGGGCTTTTTTTTCTCAGAGAATAGGTGCAGGTACTCCCCCTTTCCCATTCACCCTTTATTTCTGCTCCCTACTCACCTTTGAGCACTGACCCTTGGTTCCACACCCTACCAACCTCCCAGTACCACCCTTTTTAGAAAATACAGAACCAAGAATTGTTTTGTGGTGCTAAATAATTTGTATGGAGTGTGTTAATGATAATAAGAAAAGCAGTAAAATATATACCCTGCTGCCAGCAACAAAAGACCCACTCCAGCAACAACAGACCTCCTAGCTATCAATGTCAGTAGACCCCTCCCTCAACAGTAGATACCTCTCAGCAACACTTAACGCCCCAGCAACATAAGAACTCCCCAGGAACAGTAGATCCCTATCAGAAACAATAGATCCCCCATCAGCAACAAAATACAGTACATTCCCCCACTCAATAGAGCCCTCCTCCCCAAGCAACAATAGATCCCTCCAGCAGCCAGCATCAATAGACCCTTCAGCACACCCCACCACCCCTTGCCACTGCATAATTCAGTCCTGGACGTGCCGGAATTCATTCACCCACATTACCAATGAAAAAGAACCCTGGCACTGCAGTAACACAACACACTACGGAATGTATGGCACCACCATGTATGTTAGAGATTCATCAGCACCTTATTTTATACCAATATTCAACTTTTCCACTAAACTGGCAAATTGCATTATTACTGTTGGTTGGATTTCTTTTATTCAGTCAGGAAATAGAAACAACTCAAAACTTAGAAACAAAATTCCAAAATAATAAAAAAAAAAAAAAATGGTGGCAAATGGCAAGCAGAAATGAATGCAAGTGAAACAGCTTGCAGTGCTGGCACATAGAAGGCGTGATTCTCGGCATGCTGGAAGAGGAGAGAATATGCTGACAGCATTGCTCCGGCGGCAGAGTATGCTATTCAGAGATTCATGCCACTAAAAACGACTCCCTGGCTTAATTGCTTTCATATTCATCACATTTATCATAGTCAGCACTCTCCTTTCTTAAGAGCTCCTGTATGTGATTTGCCATCTTAATAGTTCAAACGCAAATGGCAACTGAATTTGTACGAAGGTAAGGGCACATCTGTACGGCATCAAAGTGGATTTCATTAATCACACCATATTGCGGGGAGAAGCGACCTTTCATTGCTCCAGATGTTGCCGAGAAATCCTTCTCTAGATAAGTGTGGGAGATATTATTCCACCTTATTCCATGAAATGTTTGCAGACTGTTGAATGAAATATGTACAAAGAAATACACTCAGTGAGCACTTCACTAGGTAAATCTATAAAGGGGTGCACATGGATCAATACGCAGGTACCTTGTGGTGTATAGGACCTCATTCACACAAGCATCCTGTACTGTACACTGGTGCAAAGGGCTGTCTTTACCCACTCGGGAAGCACAGGTGCTCCATGCAGCTGCATGTAGGTATCCTATAAAAATCCATGGCAGTTGGATGGCTGCACGGACCGCTGGTGCATCTGAGTGTACATTCATGCAGGACCAATGCACAGATAAGAATGCAGTCTGTCTGCTTCTGAACCATGCATCAGTCCTGCACTCAGGGATGCACTTAGATATCCATGTTGATCCATGCAACTGTCCACCTGTCATCCGGAACACCAGTCTCCCGCCCAACCCATGTAAAGTGTATTGTACAGCCTCAGCAAGCACCTCTCCACTGACCACACCCACAGACGCGTTTCGTCTCACCCTCCATAGCCTTATACACACTACTAGTTTTTTTTTGTCCAACCCCCTGGGTTGAAAAAAAAACTGACAGCTCAGGTTGGAGCTGCTGTGCTAACAATCCAACATTAGTATAGCGATCTCCCCTGCTGTGCTATTGTGTTCTGACAGGGGGACTGCCCCCCACTAGAACACTCCGGTCAGCACTCACAGCCAATGGGAGCCAGTCGGCAGACCTTTATCGGTTATGACCCTTCAAAAGAAGCCAGCCGAAAGGCCAGCTTGTCAGACCGGCTGTGGTACACACAACATTCATCTCATGTGTACTAGGCTTATGACTAAGCCCCAAGGGTGGGGCAAAATGCATTAGAGGGCATGGTCAGTAGCGCTGGCTGAGGCAACACGCTTTACACAGGTCAGGAGGACACCGGCATTTCGGATGCCTGTTCATTAATACCGCACCTTATAATGCATGTGCTTTCACTGTGGAGTCTCTCAAACTTAGAGTTAGGACTATAGAAAAAATCGGGGTGCCTTGAGAGGGCTCTGTAGCTTACGCATGTATTTGCAAATGTGTGCAGCGTAAACCCCTGTTTTTAACGCATACTGTTAGACAAGATAATTTGGTTGTTTGCAGACTGGTCAGTAGGTTGAGTAGGGAATTTCTCTGATTTTGTTTTGCATGCATTGCCCTTCTATGAGCTCCTTGCTGCAAAGGCCAGTTATAGGTGAGGGTAGTGGCCATTTGTTTGTATTGTTGAAATATTGGTGAGGGGATGCACTAGATACCTTTGCTGCCATTTCATCATGTGCCGGGTTTCCAGTGCGTCCCTGTGCCTTTAAGGAGGGGTGGGCTCCCTCCAGGCTCACCTGCTCGCTGCCTATCCATTATAATGCATGTGCTTCCACTGTGGGGGTTCTCAAATTTAGAGTTAGGACTACAAAATATACCGGGGTGCCTTGAAGTATTTGAAAATGTGTGCAGACTAGACCCCTGTTTTTAACGCATACTGTTAGACAGGATAATTCTGAGGGTTCCATTTGCCTTTTGTGGTTCATCGCACCGGGTGATGTTTGTTTAATCGCCATTAGTGTGCTGAAATCTCACGCTTCTTTTATTTTCCTACCAGGAGCAGACCCTGCTCCTCCACTGATGTACAGTAGTTGGTCCTCTTCAAGGTTCTGTGTTGTGTAATCAGAGATGGCCTTCTGCACAGTATAGTACAGGCATTCTCAACCAGGGTTGCATGGAACCCTATGGTTCTTCTGGAGGTTGCTAGGGGTTCCTTGAGCTGTGACCAAAAAAACCCAATCTTGTTAGAACTAGCGGCATTTCACAAATGATTTTTTAGCTGACAGTACACACGAGCGGAATGTCCGACAGAAAAAGTCCGATCTTTTCATCGTCTATTCTGATCGTGTGTATGCCTCATCAGACTTTTTTTTTTGAAAATTCTGACGGACCTAGAAATGGAACATGTTCTAAATATTTCCGATGGAACCAATTCCTATCGGGAAAACCTCTCGTCTGTATGCTGTTCCGACGGACCAAAAACGACGCATGCTCTGAAGCAAGTACGAGACGGAAGCTATTGACTACTGGATATTGAACTTCCTTTTTCTAGTCCCGTCGTACGTGCTGTACGTCACCGCGTTCTGGACGGTTGGACTTTGGTCGGACTTTGGTTTGACCATGTGTAGGCAAGATCGCTTGAATGCAATTCCGTCGGAGTTCCGTCTAAGAAATTTTCAGAGAAACCTTCAGAGTTTATTCCAACGGCAAAACCGGTTGTGTGTACGCGGCATAAGGATATCATTCGGACCACCAATGTAAGGGTGACATTCATTCCACTGACTACCAATGTAAGTGGCATTTTCCCCACTTACCACTGATTAATTAGTTTTACCAGGGGTTCTCTGAGACTTGAAAATTAGGGTTCCTCTAAGGTTATAAGGTTGAGAAAAGCTGGTATAGCAGCTATATACTTCCCAATAGTAGTCAGCAGCACAAGAAATGGGGAAATAGGAAGTCATAATGACCGGAAAGCAAAACAAACTGTCCCCATTCTACTTGACAAAAGGGTGTTTATTTTGGTACTGTGTTCACATTAAAGAGAATTCCCATTACTTTCTCTCCTAAAAACACCCTGTTACTGGGTCAGCAAGTAAGGGGTAATTGTACCAAATACCAAAAAGACAGCAAGAAAACCAAATCAAGCTAATAAAGTCAATATAATATTTAATATACTTTTTTTTTTTTTACTGTCGTTTTTTTTTAAATCTATTAGCACTATGGATTTATTATATATGCTATTATGTCTAATGTTTTTTTTAACACTTTTGATTATCAATTTTTATAGAATATTCAGATAATATGGTATACAGTACAACAGCCCTATTAAGTATTGATATCACTATGCATAGATGTGATTGTGATTTATAATCTACTGTCTGTTTGAATGTGCATGAATAACTTCAATCATTCATGAGCAAAAATCCTGTTTTGTGTATTCCATGCAAAGCGTATTTTCATCTTATTCAGTAAGCTAAAAACAGGATTTTTTTCCCCGCACATCATTAAATGATTGAAGTCAACATAGCTGAACACTAATTCCTCGTACACACGTTTCGAATATCGTACGACCGATCGCTTAAGTAGTCGCAAGTAGAAATTGAGTAGCTAATAAAGTCACGAAAATTCTCGTATGACAGACAAAAAAATCGGAAGTGATGTTATGTGTTGTAAAGTATTTGTATTGTATTTTCGGACGACAACTATACTGACTAAACGAAAATCGTACAATCTGGAATCATACAAGGTAAATTTTCGTGTATGTCCAATCTAATAATATTGGATGAACGGTCGTGATCGGCTGTCGAAAGTAGTGTACACACGATCCGAATATCGTAGATCCTTCCTCGGACGACCGTTTTCGTACGATATTCGGATCGTGTGTACGGGCCATAAGCTAAGTAAAAATTGAATTCATCAAGGTGAAAATTCATTTTGCAAAGTTAATATGCTCTACTCCTTTAGTAAATGAACCTATCTATATTTATTCTACTGCGTTATACAGTGGATAAAAAAATGTACATTGATTTTTATATTGATTTTAGTCAAACATATTTCCATCCATTGTTCTTCCTGATCAAGATTAACCTTGTAATCAGTATAATGATTTACATTCCTTACTGTAGCTCTACAGAAATTGGGGTTTCTGAAGCCCCCAAAATATGTTGGCACATTTTATGATATGTTATCAAGTAAAAAGGCTTGTACATACAATGTATTCTTTAAATATTCATAACTTGGTGCTCCTACCTTGAATGCAATATAAACCAGCCAAAGATTCTCATCCTTCACAATTCAATAACTAGAAAAATAAAAAATGTTTTGACTGTAGTTAAGCTTTTGGAAGTGGAAGTAGCTCTCAGGATGCTGCAAGTTTTTTAAAGCTTAACTCCAGGAATTTAAAAAAAAATCACCCTTGCTGTGTTGATGACTGTTTATGTCTATGGATATAGGAATAAGGAGTAATACTTACCTTATTTCTCATTTTAGCAGGGTGCCTCCAGCGGTACAGCCAGCCCTGCAAAGCCTCTTCTCAAAGGACCTCCCCGCCATAGTCGCACTCTTGTCTTCTCCACAAACAATGCATGGTCAATAGCTTTAAAGCTAATAAAGTTTTCCCGTGCAGTGGGGCTGTGCCTACACTGTAACCATCAACTGCATGTTTTAGTCTCGGGATTAGAGAGCGAAGATATACTTACCTAATCCTCTGATCCTCCCCGCACAAGAATGATCACTGCAGCTCCTGCCTCCCCGTGGTCTTGCGGTCTTGTGCAGTGGACTGTTCCTAAAGTCATCCTGCTCATAGACCTGCTCTAGACTTGAGGACGTCAGAAACAGCCCACCACTGGATCATGGGGGAGCGCCCTTGGGTGGCAGAACGAAGGATCAGGTGAGTATACAGATTTCTCCTCTCCCTTAGAAAAAACAAGCAGTTGGCTTGTGCAATGCAGGCACAGCCGCACTGCATAGGAAAACTTTTTTTGCCCGGAGATGGGCTTTAAACTTTTTAATTTTTGAGGTTCATTTTTGGTGTACTGGCCATTTTGTGAATGTGCAAAAAAACCTCAGAGGAATTTTAACACTTTAGCATTCTATTGAAAACTAAAATAAAAAAGTTGAGGGATCCTTCTCACCAGATGCATTGGGCTACGTTGGCAGCTCTTTCCAGCGCAGCCCCATACATAGACGAGGCAAAATGCATGCAGTACATTTTTTGCCTGCAGTGGGTTGCAAAGCAATCCACTACATTGCATGGCAGCTGTGGTGAATAGAACTGTATTGCCACATCGCCAATGCTTTTTCCAGCGCACACTAGCGGCTGTGCGATAAACGCAGTTTGCTGTTGTGAGCAAGCCCTAAGAAAATATTCATGTAAATTAGGGATTTAGAGAACTAAACATGAAATATAAAAATAAAACTTTTCTAATAAACTCAATACTTCATACATGCTCTCCATGGGTGGAGCCATGACTACCCACTTTCAATTTTACACATCTTTAGCCACAAGGGGTCATGTTTTCTGTTGCCGGCATACTTTGAGGGTGGAATATTCAAACTGCTGAAAAGAAATCCTAATTAATACAGATTTATTAGGATGACAGTAAGAGTAAATTAAGAGGTGGGAACTCCAGGGAAACACAATTAGTGTTTCTCAATTATATGTATTACTACTCTGAACAATATAGAGTGAGCCAGTGAAAAATTTGATTGATTCCCCTGGCAATTACTTACAAATCTACTTACGCTGTTATGCTTGGATAGAGCTGGGGAAATATTAGTAAGTTCTGCTTCAGTAAATAAATCAGGTATCACCTTACATTTTAAATGTCTGGTTGGCTCCAGTGTAACATTAATATTGCAAGCCTTGCTCCGGCACAAATCCAGACGCATACTTTGCAAGCTATCTGCACGGTATATAGGGAAGCAGTCACTCTCAAACTCATTACTGCACAACCAGAAAGCAACAAGCAGGTTGGAGATGTAGAACCCAAACAGATTTAGATACATTGGCCCTGTTATGTTGTAAATGGAATGTGGAGGATGATAGAGGGTCGACTGGTCTTGACTCTTCCAAGGCTGAAGGTTTCGATGTATTTAAATTACAGTTCTAGTCAACTGGTCTTGACTCTTCTAAGGCTACAGGTTTCAATGTATTTTGGAAGTACCATTTTAAATTACTAGTCCTCTCTGTCTCCATGTTATCTGTTGGCTGCACTAGGAAGTTAGGTCATGGGGAATTTAGGCTCAACCGAGACTCTATAGCCCTGTACAATTCCTTTTTTTTTATCTTAGCTTAAACACTAGCTTGAGAAGCATCACTTGCACCATGCAAAAATGTTTCCATAATGAAAACGAGGAGGTCCACCACCTACAGGACACTAGCAAAAAATGAAGGTCTTAAGGAGTGGGGTAAGGTTATAGGGGGACACCCAAAGGAGGTGCATCCAAAAGTTTTCCCAGCGTCCAATGACCTGATGATATCAGCCTATAATCATAGTCTGTGAATGTCCAGCCTGTATTCTGTACTGCACAATTAAGGGTAGGGTCACGCCTGCGAATGCACCGGACACCAATTACATGTGAGAACGAATGTGGGGGTTCCCAGAGATTAGCTGTGGCAGGCAGCACCATTGAAAGCAATGGGAGGACACATGCGCAGGTGTAAATGCACCTTAAGATATTTTGATTTTTTTTTTTGTAATCTTAGCTTTTAAAGCTAAGATGGACCAATGTAGCTATGTAAAAATTGTCATACCAAGGGCTTTTTTTCAGCAAGAACTAGGGGGAACTCAGTTCCACCACCTCTGGCTCAGGTCTTCTGCTCCCTGCTCACCACTATCACTTGGTAACACTGAAGTCCAACTTCAAGTAATAGCTTATCTCCCAGTAGTTCCCACAGGTCAGATCTCCTGCGCAGATCCCACTGAGTGCCAGACAGGGACAAGGGAGATACAGAACAGGTACCCAGGGTTCAGTGCAGTCATAGGCAGGAGAGGGTATGTGGTAGGCTGCACCCTCTGTGGTCTCCATTTTTTTCCCTGGTGACCAGTTGTTGATGCTCCTACTGCATGATCTCCCTTGCAAGTGACTGTAGTATAGTATAGTATGCTGGGAGGTACTACAGACGGATAGGTGCTTCAGCTTAATACTGCAACAAAGGTAATACAGATGGTGGAGCTTTTAAGGAGGGGGGAGAAGATGAGGGCAGTGGAGGGAGGGGTTGTATGCAGATGGAAGAGCTACTATTTGATGCCATTTGGCAGGTATGTGTGTGTGGAGGGCATGGTTGAGTTCCTGCACCTTTTCTCCCCCCTGTGCCCCCATGTCATTTCCTGCTCATGTCTTTGGCTATCTGCTTTTATCTGCCATTATTCTTTTATTATAACACTAGAGCTGGCCATGTGACTATAGCCGGATAATGCTCCTAGAAGCTGCCTGGTGTCAGTTTCTACAGCAGATAAACATCCACGATTCTACCATGAAGTTTGCAAAAATGCTTGCAGTTTCTGCAACTGACCTGAAAAAATGTGAAGATTCCCATTTTCATGACTGTTTTTCGATCTGCTAGTGTCAGGGACTACACATTGCAGAATAATGTTGGCCTTGGACCATGCATAGTCTGTATGGCACTGCACACAAGAGGTGTAGCAGAAGACCCACAAACAGGAGGTTTGTTACCATATCCTTTATATAGTAAGCATAAATTGTAGACAGAATAATGGAACCTCATGTATAAATGATAGGGATGTTAACAGTCACAGGAGACTTCCATAGGCACAGACATGGAAGAATGTGTTTTCATAGGGGCGGACCTCAAGGGAAATAAATTCTGCAATAACTGGCTAGCAGCAAAAAGTAGCAATCTGGAGCCACAGACCCATGAAGCCTAAAAGCCAAACTTCATTATTTATTAAAAAAAAATAGCACAGGCCGTTCAAAAATAAAAAATCACGATTCTCTCTGCAATACATAACTTGTCCTCTCCAACCCATCACTTCAACCATCCATGGTCAGCCTTTTCTACATTAAATGACCCCAGCATCAAGTTTTGAAAACAAACCTTTCCTTTTCTATCTGCAGTGTTATTTTCTGTAAAATTCAATCCAATATGACAACCTGAAGGCATTGGTGTACAGAAAACCCCCAAAAATGTAATTTTCTGCTTGTGTGATTGGCTTACTGATTTTCCCAGAAGTGAAGATAGAAAATACAAGTCAGATTTTAGGCATCCTCTGCAACAGTGGTCTTCAATCTGCGGCCTGGGGGCCAGATGCGGCCCTTTGCTTGCTTTTATCCAGCCCTTGGGGCAATATTTCACTCACTGATGCAAACAATGGGACATAATTCCCCACACGGACTTCCCCCCACAATGAAGAGGCACAATTCCTCCAAATTACACCAATGAATGGACACAGCTCCTCCCAAAGACACTAATAAAGGGGCACAACTCCTCCCAATGACAGAAATGATGGGCACATTTCCTCCCAATGACACCAATGATGGGACACAATTCCTCTCAATGACACTAATGATGGCGCACAATTCCTCCCAATGACACCAATGATGGGACACAATCCCTCTCAATGACACTAATGATGGGCACATTTCCTCCCAATGACACCAATGATGGGACACAATTCCTCTCAATGACACTAATGATGGCGCACAATTCCTCCTGCTGTCACCAAAAATGGGGCATTGTTTTTTCCCACTGACATCAGGACCACTGGCCACAGTCTGGCCTTCATAAAGTCTGAAGGACAATAAACTGGCCCTTTGTTTAGAAAGTTTGGAGACCCCCACTCTACAACAAGAATGTCGTTTTTGGTGAGCTACTCCCAAAGGATTAATCACTTTTAAAGGGATGCAGACCCTGCCACTCTACTCATCAGAAACCAGAATGCGCATTGGCCGCAGGCTATAACTGGCAGCGCTGATCAGTATATTCTGATAGCAGGGAAATCTTCCTGCTGTCAGAATACAATAGCTCAGCAGGGAGGATTCCTTCATCCACCTTGAATGTGTGGATGGGAAAATCGGGCTAGTTTTTTCATTCAACCCACTGGTTGAACGAAAAAAAATTCTCCTAAAAATGCCTAAATTCTCCTCTCTATCCCTGTCTCCAGTCTGCTTGGGGACAGCACAGGAGAGCCACAGGCACAGACAGAAATAAAGACTCTCTTCACTCTCACTCTCTTTGACTCTCTTCACTCTAACCAAAAACAAAAAAAGAAATAAATTGCCTGGAGTCTTAAAACAATTTAAAGTCACTAACGGAAAAAGTATACGAACCTCTGGGCTAGCAATATGTATACTGAAGAGGAATCGGAGTCAGGTGTGGATTTCAGATGAGCCGTTTGTACAGCATTACAGATAATATCAGATGCTTCACAGATCATTTTGCATATATAGTAGAGCCTTGGATTACGAGCATAATCTGTTCCAGGAGAATGCTTGTAATCCAAAGCACTCGCATATCAAAGCGAGTTTCCCCACAGAAGTCAATGGAAACGAAGATAATTCGTCCCGCACTGACTTCTATTGCATGCAATGCCGCATGTGGCCAGAGGTGGGGGGGCACCAGAGAGCCTTGAAAATACTCGGGGACAGCTCGGCTGAACTTTGAAAGGCTCCAGAAACACTCGGGAACAGAGTATTTCCATGTGATTCCAGGAATTTCCAAACGGCTCCGAACCGTTCCGAGTGTCACCGGCGCCCCTGCACCTCTGCACACCCAATTAGCTTGAATTCTGCTTGTTTTGGGAGACAACACTCGCAAACCGAGTCAGAATTTTTTTTTAAAAGTTGCTCCTCTTTCAAAACGCTCGTTAACCACGTTACTCGTTAACCAAGGTTCCACTGTAGCTGCAATGGTTTATGAAAACAGCTAAAGAACTCGAACACTAACATTGAACTGCAGGCAAACAGCTATATATATATATATATATATATATATATATACATATATATATATATATATATATATATATATATATATATATATATATATACATATATATATATATATATATATATATATATATAGATATAGATATATAGATATAGATATATATATTTATATATATCTATATATATATATATACAGTTTTCCATAACACGGTGAGGGGGTTCTGTAGTCCAGCAGTGGAGTAATCAAGGAGATCTGACAAAATTTCTAGGAATTTCAATGCATTAGAGCAGATTTACCAGCTCACACATGAACATTAAAGTGTTAATAAACCCAGGACCCTGCATTCACTGTATCTGGTCTCCCACAGTACACAGAACATGGAAATGCGATTATTTTAGTAAATATAAACTGCTAAATACCTTTTCTCATCAGCAGCATATAGCAGTCTTGTGACTTCTATCACTGTCTGGTTAAAGCTTGTAGGAGGAGGTTTTATTCTACTCTGACTGTCCTATGAGGCTGCATGACCCCTGACCCTCTGTCTGGACAGTGCTGATTGGCCCTGTGCTGATCACACACACTCTCCCAAGAAGAAAAAAACTCTCTAGCAATACACACCAAACTGAGCATGTGCAGAGTGACTCCAAAGGCTCTGTCATATCAGGAGATGGATTGGGGACAGTGAATGAAGGGGAGGATCAGAGAAGAGAGGATCAAACAGCCTTTTTAGACAATGCCCAGGATTAACCCCTTAGGTTCCACAGTGAGTATAACAATCATGCCTTACTGCATATACAGGCTGATTTTACTGTTGTGGGTTTAGTAACACTTTAACATTTTTGGCAAATCAACAGGTATCTCTCTGTGCTTTCAGTGTTTTTAAAGAGATAAAACAAAAAGAAAAGCACATATGTTACACGGGTGTGCTTAATACGTTTTTCTTTTCATTCCAGACATCCATTATGACTTGTGACATCATTTACAGCATCCAGACCTATCTCGGAGAGATCACACCACAGTCACATCTGGAGGTAATAATACGATTAGGATTGACGATTTGCTACCGCTTTCCCAAAGAAACGACATATCTTTCTCCCTTCTTAACGATATTAACAATGTAATCTTATTACAGGTTCATGTAATGGCTTTAACGTGCCCAGATGTTCCCATTTAATCTGCAGGGCTCAGATGGCAAAAGAAGCACCAGCTTTAGCTAAAGATCTCCTGTCTAAGTCATTAACACAGCCTGGAAAAGGAGAATGAATTCGCCTCGCTTGGTGGCGAGGTCAGTCCTGTCATCTTACTACAGTAATCATCAATTTTACAGTTAAATATGCCGATTTATGAAAGATTAATTGTCAGTGCAAACTGAGGGGAGACAAACATTAACCCATTGTTTGCTGGTGCAGTATTTCAGTGTAATGGTGACTGCCTTCCCTATTTTTAGGTGATAAGTCATTTTTTGTGCTTTTACAAAATAAGTGAGATACTATAAAACTGTCCTTTTATGGACTGCTTAGCACAGTGGTCTCAGAACTGTGGCCCTGCTTGCTTGCTTTTATCTGGCCCTTGGGGCACTATTTCGTCCACTGATACTAACAAATCGGCATAATTCCCTACAATGACACCAATGAAGGGGCACAATCCCTCCCAATGACACCAATGATGGGGCCCAATTTCTCGCACTGGCACCAACAATGGGGCCCAATGACACCAACGAAGCGGCCCAATTCCTCCCAATGACGCCAACAATGAGGCCCAATGACACCAATGATGGTGCAAAATTCCTCCCAATGACACAAATGATGGGGCACAATTCCTCCCAATGACACCAAAGAGGGCAGATTTCTGCCAGTCACAGGCTGTGTCACGCCCCTTCAGTCTGTGTCTTAGAGGTGAAGCCTCCATCAATCTAAATGTAATATTCAATGTTTAGCTGGTTAGTGGGCATGGAGGAGGAGGGAGGGAGTGGTCTGCCATTTACCTCATGTGTGATTCTAGAGTAACATAGGCTGCTCACATGTGATAGGGAGGAAACACTCTGCAGAGAAACTCACTGAAAACTAAGCATGTTGAGAGTTGCCACCACAGCTGCAAAATCCCTAGCTGCATTGGGGACATGAACAGAAGGGGGAGGTAGAAAACAGCAGGATCAACCAGCTGTTTTTTTTTTGTTGCAGAATACATAAAACAAATCTCGTAGTGATTGAGTGAGTATGAACAGCATGTCATACACCATTTATTGATTGTTTTTTTATATGATGTGGGTTTAGTGACACTTTAAGTCACTATTTGAATGAGAGAACTTGTTTTGGAGCTACAATGTTCTTCAAGTCTTGCTTCTAATATCACAGCTCTTCAAGCTCTAAAGCTGATACCAGACTGATTTTCATCTGGCACCTCTTTTTGTGACTGAGGTCCAGAGCATGTATCAGTTGACCTCCAGAGGAGGCCAGCCTGCTATGAAGCCAAACCTGCTATCCGTATTGTATTTGTAAATGCATATGGGGAGAAAACTACCAGTAGACAGGAATGGTATTCCAGATGTTAATCTCTAACAAAACCCATAACTAAACACAGAGCACTGGAGATCAAACAGCAAGGCAATAACCCACTGTGAACAAGAACAAAGGGTCATGAGGTCTTCTGGAACATCCACCACTTCCCAGTGGGCCAGCCAGACCTTGGAATAAGGACACGTTTAAAAGATGCGCCTTCACTTATGGAGCAGAGGAGCATCCCTACTCCAACAACAAGGCTACTACAATGCTTATTCCACTGATGTAACACCATTTCATTATCAAACACACATGGGAATTCTGAGTTTCAAGAAATAACTTTCATAGATTCAGAGCCATTTTACCAAAACACCAAGGTCCCAGTCACAAAATGCATTAATGTAGTTTGATCCTGTGTAGTGAGGCCTGCTGTGCTAATGCAGCCTGTTTATTCTGAATGGGCTGGCAGTGCACCCCAAGCACAGAAAAATGGAAATGCATTTTTTTAAAGTAAGATTAAAGTGTCCTTTTAAAAAGTAGACTTTTTTTGCCATAAAGATTTCCGCCTGACCTGCCAGCAATTTTCTTTTAAACCTAAATACAAGTGCATTGAGCTAAGACGTGTTCCTGCCATCAATTTCAAAATGACCTTATTTTTTTTCCTAAAATGGTACATTTTCTTAGTTTAAACTCTTCCATGCGACGGGGTTGGACCTCGGCTCATCGACGTCATGTGAGCGCACCCCGTACTCGGCGCCATATGACGCCGCGGTGTGAGAGCACGCTTCTTCCATCCCACGTTTTAGCGGAGGGGTGCAGATGCCCGCAGGTTTGATGGGGATCCATTGCTCCTCTCCTTGGCTGCCATGTGGTATACATGACGTTGGCAGGGATCCGCCCAGGACCGAGGGTATATCTCCACATGCCATCACCATAAGGAATAGATCAACTCATCATTTTTATTGACTGCTTCCTATGATTTTACTTTATATCTGTACACAGATTTGGGCAGATGTCAATTATGCACACATTTCAATATATGGCATTATGTAGTGCCTGTCCAACCTGAACCCTGGCTACTGTTCCCTATGGGTCCTGTCTAGAGGATCTCCTGCCTCAACCCCGGTTGGGACCATCTATGCCGGGCCACCGTTCTATCCCATTCCCTGGAGCTGGCCATTATTTACGGACTGCTTTGTAAGTAATACTAAAAGTGTTTCTTCTTTTCTTTTTCCTCTCCACCTTTTTCCCATCTATGGGGAGTAGTAGATCCCTAAAGATAATTTAACAATGTATCCATTATCTTTTAGCTCATTCATGCATCCAACTCCTGACGATTGGCAACAGGCCATGAAACGCGTAGAGTGTTCATCTATGGGTGCCACGTATAAGTTTGTCCTGATAACCGTATCATATTACAACCTTTATCAATTTCACATATCATGTAAATCATGTATTAATCATTTGTATATATTTGATTGTTTATCATTCATTTTGTCTGTCACAAATCATGTTCATCAATTGATCATTCGCTATTAAATGTATTATTTTTATATACATCGATTCTTTATGACTACATTTCTGTATCATAAATGTTTCACCGTTATCGGTTTTATTATGCTTATTATTATTATTATGAATTACCCCTAGGGGATTGTGACATTCAATTTACTCATGTTTACTCCATACATTATTATACGCATCAACATGCCTCATGCAAAGTCCCAACCCCACTTCTTTTTGTTTTCGCTAAACATTTGATATGTTTTCGATGTTATGTGTATAAAATATGGGTTTATGAGATATGCAAATCATTGCATTCGATTTTTAACCACTTGTCGCCTGGCCCATAGTAAAAATATGTCACGATTTTTTTTTTTACTATGGCCGATTAAAGTGATCCCGCAGGCAGATTCGCTGCGGGATCACTTTTAGAAGCGGCGGAAGGAGTGCTCCCCCCTCTCGCTGCTTCCTGGTCGTACCCACACTTGCCTGACCTATCCGTGAAGCCCGGGAACTATCCGATGTGGCCACCACTCGTCTCTATTCCCTTGGAGGACCCTAGCGATGTCTGACGTAACTTGTGGTTCCTGGGCCATAATAAATTTTATATATATAATTTTTTTTTTTTTCAAACCAAGATCTCTCAGTAAAGAGGACCTGTCATCCTTATTTCTATTACAAGGGATGCTTACATCCCTTGTAATAGGAATAAAAGTGATAAAAAAAAAGAAATAAAGGGACAGTGTGAAAAATAAAATATAAAATAAATAAGGAAAAAAAATTAAAGCACCCCATCCCTTCGTGCTCGTGTGCAGAAGCGAGTGCATACGCAAGTCGCGCAAGCATATGTAAATGGTGTTCAAACCACACATGTGAGGTATCACTGCAAACATTAGAGGGAGAGCAATAATTCTAGTGCAAGACCTCCTCTGTAACTCTACACAGGTAACCTGTAAAAAAAAAAAATTTAAGTGTTGCCCATGGAGATTTCTAAGCACCGTAGTTTGTCGCCAATCCACGAGTGTGTACAATTTTTAAGCATGACATGTTAGGTATCTATTTACTCATTGTCTTTCACATCATCTTTCACATTATGCAAAAAAATGGAATGGAAAATGACTTAGAACCCCCAAAAATGGTATATTTTTTTTGTAACACCCTAGAGAATAAAATGGCAGTCATTGCAATACTTTTTTTCACACCGTATTTGCGCAGCGGTCTTACAAATGCACTTTTTTGGAAAAATTCACTTTTTTGAAAAAAAAAATAAGACAACAGTAAAATTAGCCCAATTTTTTTATATTGTGAAAGATAATGTTACGCCAAGTAAATTGATACCCAACATGTCACGCTTCAAAATTGCGCCCGCAAACTTTTACCTTTAAAAATCTCCATAGGCTACATTTAAAAAATTCTGCAGATTGCATGTTTTGCGTTACAGAGGAGGTCTAGGGCTAGAATTATTGCTCACGCTCTACCCATCGTGGCGATACCTCACATGTGTGGTTTGAATACCGTTTTCATATGCGGGCGCTACTCACGTATGCGTTCGCTTCTGCACGCGAGCTCGTCAGGACGGGGCACGTTTAAAAAAAAAATTTTATTATTATTATTTATTTTACCTTTTATTTTTTATTTTTACACTGTTTAAAAAAAAATTGTCACTTTTATTCCTATTACAAGGGATGTAAACATCCCTTGTAATAGAAAAAAGCATGGCAGGACCTCCTAAATATAAGATCTGGGGTCAAAAAGACCTCAGATCTCATATTTAGACTAAAATGCAATAATAAAAAAAAAATTTAATTTAAAAAAATTATTTAAATAAAATGGCCCTTTAAGAGCTGTGGGCGGAAGTGAAGTTTTGACGTCGCTTCCGCCCAGCAATTGTATGGAGACGGGTGGGGGCCATCTTCCCC
Organism: Lithobates clamitans; assembly: GCA_037952925.1. Lineage (NCBI taxonomy): Eukaryota > Metazoa > Chordata > Amphibia > Anura > Ranidae > Lithobates > Lithobates clamitans. The sequence goes on along the minus strand of JBBGZY010000292.1, from coordinate 9,394,680 downwards.
TCACTCGTCTCCATACCTGACAGGAGTCAGGACGCAATCGCCTCCGCCGCTGCCGACGGCCCCGGATCGCAACAGGAGGGGGGGGCCTCACCCGCCAAGGATAAAAGTGATCTTGCAGCGAATCCGCCGCAGAGACCAATTTTATCTTGTAGCGGACCGCCCGCTGAAGACGTGGATACCGGGGTTATGGCAGCTAGCTGCTGCCATAACAACGATATCCTCCTTCAAACAGCCACCGCAAAACTGCGGCAGGCAGTCCGTAAGTTGTTAAAGTGAATTTTTTCCCAAAAAATTGCGTTTGAAAGAATTGAAAGAAATCGCCATTTTATTCTCTAGGGTCTCTGCTAATATATATATATATATATATATATATATATATATATATATATATATATATATATATATATATATATATATATATATATATACATATACATATATAATGTTTGCAGGTTCTTAGTCATTTTCTATCAAAAAATACTGATTATTATACAAAAAATGCCATTACACAGCGTCCCAACTTTTTGGAACTGGGGTTATATGATGTCACAGATGATACTGCTTACTATTGGCCAAAACAAATTATCTGAAGCTGGAAAACACTGGAAAAATGCTTCAAAAACATGCATTGAAAAATGCCCCCAAAAAGCTTTATAATTTATATAATAAGGCCAGGGATGCTGCAGGTACACTTCTATCCAGGATGGAACCTAACCCAGACTTGTACTTCTCAACAACATTGTCCCTTACTTGTTTGGAGAGATCCTTGGTCTTCATGGCAGTGTTTGGTTAGTGGTGCCTTTTGCTTAGGTGTTGCAGCCTCTGGGGCTTTTCAAAAAGGTGTGTATATGTAATGACAGATCATGTGACACTTAGATTGCACACAGGTGGACATCATTTCACTAATTATGTGACTAACTAAAGGCCGTAATGTAACAAAATAGGTAAAAAGCCAAGGGGGTGACACGGTACATGAGACTAAAGACGAATGGGGACTTTTGTCTTGACCTGTAATGTGTCCTTTTCAAATTACAAGGATGGGAGTTTTGGCTCTAAGACTTTCTAATGTACTGCAAGTGCTGCAAGATAATTCCCCTTCATGTTATTTACATCAGTAAAAACGCATTAAATTATACATTCTAGGAGGGACGAGATGGACTGTGTACTTGCATCTTCCTACAGCATTAATTCCAGTCAATTAGGAAGTTTGAGTGCCTTGTTAATTAGCGCAAGAGTAGATTCAGATGATTCCCAAAGACAAGTGGATTCTTTGCAGGTTTTAAGACCCTTTAATGAACAAATTGTAGAGCAGCCCTAAAGTCTGACACAGCTTCCTCCAGGTTTTGGAGGCTCATGAATATTTATATATTTATTTAATATTCATGTCTCTGTAATATGACATATTGAAATCAGGACAGATGTTAATAAATAGAGGGAAAGAAACATGCTGATTACATTCTTGTTGTACCTGCATACAATTTTCAGTTTAAAATAGAGCAGGGAATATTCATCACCCGGTCACCGTGGGCTTTGTTAATGAAAACAAACCCTCAACTATTATGTTACCAGAGATCTGGGCACATCTTTCCTTTGCAGATTGTGAATAGCAAATGGGCAATTATTTAAACTATCCAAAATACTGCAGGCTTCTCATGGTGGAAAAGACTATTTTAGCACTTTCTTATGACAGTTCAATACAATGGAGGTAATGGGGTAGGGTTAGGATTAAAGTAGATGTATACAGCAACTTAATTATATTAAGTTTTCTAAAGCATCCTTTTTTAAATAAAAAAAAGCACAAATTTGAATTTTTTTCATCCTTTGTTGCATCTCAGTCCTGCTGAACAGTTATGAGCTTGGGTTTGGCCAGAACTGGGTTCAGTCCAAGTTAGCTGTCATTGCTGGGCCAATGAGCTATGAGTGGGAGATTCCCCACCCCTCAGCTTGGCGTACACATATTAACCAAATATGACCACCTGACCATATTAGGTCAATGTCATTGGCATATTATGGTCATGTGGCCATATTAGGTCAATGATGTCAAGAGCATCCCCACCCTGCTCTTGGACAGATGTTGGACAGATCCCCACCCTGATGGGAAGGCTCTTGACATCATTGACCTAATATGGCCACATGACCATAATATGCCAATGACATTGACCTAATTGGCTCATGTAGTCATATTTGGTTAATGAAGTTGCAAGCATTCCAGCCCATATTAAGTCAAGAACTGGGTGGGCAGAAATGCAAATCCTTTTACAGATAAAACAGCTTCCATATATACATTTTCAATGGTTTAGTTAGCTGTTTGCCTACAGTTCCCAACTGTGGACAGAAATATGTATGTTTAACCACACAAAACAAAAAAAATGAAGAATAAATTTATACCAACAATAAAAATCTCTCTATGAGGAAAAACAAATAAGGCCACTATAAAATAGGCTCCCACACAAAGAATGTAGACCACCAGACAGTGGTAGTAGCAACTCTGTTTTATAGCTATATTAAAGTTTATTTACATCCAAAATGCTTTCTTTACTTTTGGATGAATTAGGGATTGGTTAAAACCCAACACCAAGTTATTTTTTTGCTACTTCTGTACCATCGGGGAAAACTTCCCTTCACTTAATTCAGAAATACAACAGGAAGTTAGAGGAAATCTCCCAAAATTAGGGAAATTTGGTTGCCCCCAGAACTGGTGAACCCCATTGGAAGATTTCCCCTCATCAAATGTCCTGGAGACAACTCTGGTTTAAACCTGAGCAATTCAGAGCGCTTTTTTAGAAAAGCTTCAACACTCAACATGAGGATTCATGTCGTATCTTAAGGTGCTCGTTCACACTTGTTTGCGGTCTTATTTGAAGCTTGGCGCTCGAAGGTCAAACAAAAGTGCATGAACTCTGGGGCAGTATTGCTTTTTTGATCCCAATAGACTTCAATGGGAGCGCGTGAAACATGCCTACAAATGAGCAAAATTCTTTTTATTAAATTTCTTCTACCAGTAACTAGGTTTCTATTGGCTATAACAAAAATTCTCATGCCTGAAAAATGTGTGTATAAATGTGCATTAATAAAACGCTCCAAAACCCTTGGAGAGGCTCAAGCTGAACTGTGAACTTCTGGATTGCTGTCTCGGTGACAATGGTCACCAGTTTAAATAGAGGAGTAAAGCTCCTGAATGAGGTCTCAGACAGCAATAAAACTTGACGGAAGGTCTAACTCTTCCCCACTCTATCCAAACCAACAAAAAGTTTTGTGTATAAACTCTTCCCCACTCTATCCAAACCAACAAAAATGTGTGTATAAATGTGCATTAATAAAACGCTCCAAAACCCTTGGAGAAGCTCAAGCTGAACTGTGAACTTCTGGATTGCCATCTCGGTGACAATGGTCACCAGTTCAAATAGAGGAGTAAAGCTCCTGAATGAGGTCTCAGACAGCAATAAAACTTGACGGAAGGTCTAACTCTTCCCCACTCTATCCAAACCAACAAAAAGTTTTTGGCCTAAGGCAGGCGATACATTATAAAATTTAAACCATGGGATAAGGGGGGGAGAAAATTGCGTGATTCCTCCCCTGACACCGTCAGTGCTGTTGGGGGAATCCCTCGCTATTGTATTCTGCCGGTGGGGAGCCTTCCCTATCAGCAGAATTAATGATCACTGTTGGCGGCTATAGCCACCGGCAGTGATCTGGCTAGAAAAGCCTGACAGGCTGGTTGTACTGAAGTTGACTGATGGATTGACTTCAACACAACCTGCCTGCCCATAGATCAGTGGTTCTCAACTCCTGTCCTCAGGACCCACTAACAGGCCAGATTTTAAGTATTACCTTGGGGGGATGCAGACTAGAATACTGCAATCACTGAGCAGCAAATTATATCACCTGTGATGTATTTCAGTTACCTTGCAAACCTGGCTTGTTAGTGGGTCCTGAGGACTGGAGTTGAGAACCACTGCCATAGATGAATCCAAATTCAGTTGGTTCCTGCTGAACTGGTCACATTTCGATTAATCTATGGGCAGCTTAAAGATGCGCGTTAAGATGAAAGGAAATATTACATACAGATTGTTTTTTCAAACCAATCATAACGCAAGGTCACCTCGCTATGTGTAAGGCTGACAATAAAAGCAGCCCGCTATCGCCCTTCAATATACGATTATACAGATCAAAGGAAAATCCATACAAATGTTTGATCGTCACTTAAAAAATAATTATTCTACCCCACCTGTGGGTACATTTTTATCTACGGAAAACAGACACGATGCAGTTAAAGTACTCGGAACAGGCAGCTAAAATGAAAAGCGAAAAAAAAAAAAATCTCTAAAGGTATGACTTAATCATTTCCTGAAATTTGTTCAGGTGTTAGGATAGGAAGTAGTGGAATAAAATTAAGCCTACTTGTTTTGCTTAACAGCTAAGAAGCTTATTTCCTTCTTCTGAGCCTGTTCTTACTTTCAAATAAGCAGCTAGAGAAGACGGATACAAAATGTAAAAAACATGTAGCATGGTAAGAACGGAAAGGACAAGATCTCATTGTCATGTAACCTACGCCTTTAAATTGTCCCGATAATGTGTGTGTCTGGTTTAGTTAATAAAGCCAATTAACTTTCTTACAGGACACCACCTTGGCAAATTGGATTTATAGACCATAAGTGCTTGACCGCTTGTGCTGAGAGGGTGGATTTAAGGCACTCAGCACTTGTGATTTACCGTAAACAAATAGAGTGATTAAAGTGTTATTCGATCTTTTGTCACTTTTATGGCCCATTAGCGGTTTAGTAGTCGCAGAAGGACGTTATACAGGCTAAAGGCAAAATGGATGACGTTTGGATGAAAATTAAGTTGGCCCTATAAAAGCAGAAAAGGGTGTCTCACCTGCCAAAGACGTGCTGGCAGTGGTGCTGGTCAGAACTGATAGATCTAGAGGGATGCCCATACTGTGTTGGGGACACTAGAATATACAACTCCCTATGGCCACAAATTGCATTAAAGCCGATCTCCACTGCATCTGAGAACCACAAACCAAAACACTATATAATTCAATTTTAATATTCAAAGCAAACTCCCCCATCCATCCATGTCACTATGCTTTATTTTGTTGAGAAATCAACCCCCTAGGATTTCGGGTCGTGGCCATCTTAAATAAGAATAAATGATTCATGTAGTAGTGACTTCCTGGAATCCATCTGCCCTTATCTCAAGCATGCATGCAGGAGAGAGTGCTTAGCTGAGAAAACCCCACCTCCCCTCCTGAAGACTCCTATGATGTATGACATAATTTGCGTAGGCCAGAGACCAGGAAGTAATTGAAGAATTGTAAAAAAAAAAAAAAAAAAGTTTACGTAAATATGACATACTTTCCTATCTATTTACTAATGCTAACAGCATGAGGATTAAAAATAATCAACGTTTATTGGGAGAGTGAAGTTCAAATTTAAAGGGGTTATAAACCCTCGTGGTTTTTCACCTCAATGCATTCTATCCCTTCCTGGAAAACTCTCACGAGAGTGCGAGAGTGAGAGAGAGAGCTGTGCATGATGTCATAAGCCTAGGCTTATTACCAGACAAGAAACAGGAAGTGGTCTGTATAAGGTATTTACTGGCAGAAAAAAAAAATGTTTTAATATCCAAAGTTAAAACAACAAGGGCAGAAGATTTAATAGATGGAAAGATGAAAATATGACTGAAGGTCCGCTTTAATGGGTCCCCGATAGCTCTCATTGGCTCTTCCTGCTGACCTCCACATCATTACAGGACACAGTAGTTATACTTAAGTCAGCAAAAATAACCAGTGAAGGCAACGGGGGACCAAGGTGATTGTCACTCTTGGAAGTGTCAGCTTCCCATGGGACTTCTGAGGAAAATTTTTACTGAACAGAGTGGTGTTCTGGTGGTGGGAACAGTGGAGGAGGTAAGTATATAGTCCCTTCCTTTGCAGGTATGTCTCTTCCTAGTTTGCTATTTTAATGACATATTCACATTCAATCTAAACATTTCCTGTGCAGTACTTTTATCTGCCACTAGATGTCCTCAGTCTGATGGCCAGCATCATTCAACCCACTACCTCTGAGTCCAGGTTGTCCTGATCCAGCCCCAGCCCATGGCTGCCCAGTGAAAGGAGAAGCAGTGATGAACTCATCTTATTGTTTTTTTCCTCTTATGCCGCATACACAGGATAGGATTGTCTGACAGAAAATGTTTGATAGGAGCTGGTCGGAAATTCCGACCGTTTGTAGGCTCCATCGGACATTTTCCTTTGGAATTTCCGTCACACAAAATTTGAGAGCTGGTTCTCAAATTTTCCGACGAAAAAATCAGTTGTCATAAATTCCGATCGTGTGTACACAATTCCGACTCACAAAGTGCCACGCATGTCTGGAATCAAGCAGAAGAGCAGCACTGGCTATTGAACTTCATTGTTCTCGGCTCGTCCGTACGTGTTGTACGTCACCGCGTTCTTGACGTTCGGAATTTCCGACCAACTTTGTGTGACCGTGTGTATGCAAGATAAGTTTGAGCCAACATCTGTCAGAAAACATGGATTTTGTTGTCGGAAAATCCTATCGTGTGTACGGGGCATTACACTCCAGCCCTGCTGTACAGAAAGAGGCTGATACCAGGTCACATTCAGGTCCCTATACTGCTGTATTTAAAAACACATTTAGTGATGTATTAGGGCTTCTGCACATGGCTGGATGAGCCCCTACAGTGTAAATTCCATTGTTCCCCTTGTGCCCTGGGGGTGGGAGGGGGGGGGGGCGCAAGTACTGCATACAGCCAGCCATAGGGGGTTATTTACTAAAAAAAAAAAAAATGTTTAATATACTGTACCTAAAGGATACAAACCGAGTCATGTCTATGGGGGTTATTTACTAAAGGCAAATCCACTTTGCACTGCAACAGCACTTGAAACTTGCACTTGGAAATAAAGTCGCTGTAGATCTGAGGGGGACATGCAAGGAAAATAAAAAACAGCATTTTAGCTTGCACATGATTAGATGATAAAATCAGCAGAGCTTCCACTCATTTCAGATCTACCCCTTAGATTTAGAGCGACTGCACTTTCAGTGCAAAGTGGATTTGCCTTTCGTAAATAACCCCCATAGACATGACTGGGTTTGTATCCTTTAGGTACAGTATATTAAACATTTTGTATTTTTTGCGTACACAAATATGCTATACAGCAGTCATGTGAGTAGCGCTATATACCCGGCGTAGAGCTATGCACCGCAGTTCATGTTCATGACACGTTGTATGCAGCACTTGTACACAGGAATGTCCTATCCTGGGAACTCTGCAGCGCTGACGTCTAACTTATTAGGTTGCTTTAATATACTTGTAAAAGTTTACATTAAACATAATTGAGAAACACAAAAAGAATTACACAGAAAATATATAAAAATGAGCACTTTCAAAGGAAATCATTGTCTCTGCTTAAATACTTTCTACTAAGAAAGAAATCTTGCTTTCCTATCATTTTGCGCTTTATTCCACCTTGAGAGATTTTATTTTTGGCTGATTTTTAGACTGGAGTTAGCGGGCTAATACTTTATATGACAATTAGCAAGGACTGCGCACATTGAGGAGGTCTAGGTGATTAATGCAAAGTTATAGAAGCAATAGTAAGAAGTCTCAGTGGTGGTCATTTTAATAGTCCCTTATAAATGGAAATTGCATTAATATTTCTTGAGCTGAAGGATACTGTATTCATTAGCTTGGAAAGTAAAGGAAAATTAAATGGTTTAGCAATAGTAAAATTTCATAAAAGAAGAAAAGAAAGTAATTTTTAGATATTTGAAAGAGAGTAAAGTTGAATAAAATTCCAGTTTTCTTCAGGAATAAAACCTCAAGATATATGGATAGCTACATACAGACAAATGTAAATACCTGCTCTATGAATTAAAGTAAAACTATAGGCAAACCTTTTTTTTTTTCATTTTGGATAGAGTAAGGGAGGGTTATAACCCTTGTCAGATTTTTTTCACCATCTCTGTCCCATTTCGGAGCTTTCCTTTCGCTTCTTGTTCCATAACCAAACAGGAAGAGAGAAGAAATCCCTACAAATTAAGGGAATCCCTTGGGGACCCCAATGGGGACACACCCCCTAGTGTCCCCATTGGAAGATTTCCCTTCTATTACATTTCTGGAGATAACCCAAAATTTGGGATTTTCTTTACTTTTACTTTCAATGATAATGGTAAACAGGACAAACAGAGAGTGCAAATCTCTTTAATAGGGGCACAGACAGCAAAAAAAACCTGACAAGTGCTCTAATCCCTCTTCACTCCACTCCAAAACTAAAAAAAAAAAATGTTGACTTTAGGCTGGGTTCACACTTATGCAATTTGGATGCGGGTTTCCCTGCATTTAATTCGCATGACAGGAGAGGGTGACCAGCTCTCAATGGAGCCGGTTCACACAGCTCTGGGGCAGCCGCGGTTTGCACTGGAAAAGGGTCCTGTGCGTCCTTGGCTCTGTTTCGTGTCCGAATTCGGGCAAAAATTGGGACCTGAGAACAGGGATGCACTGGACGCGGCCGCAGCTAGTATGAACCCAGCCTCAGTTATACTTTAAAATGAGTTTGTCTTTGCCAAGTGAAACTCCAGGAAGTAGTTATTTGCATACTAGAGCTCTCCAGTCCCACTGAACTTGGGTGGGGGATTGAGGTTCTTCAGGGTGTAGGCAAGTGCAGCCTATTTTCTCCACTCCAAGTGGCGCTCCACAGCAGCCGCATTGCAGTTGGAGGTGAAGTCAAGAGGAACATGGTTCCTCTATGTTTCCTGGGTCACTGGTAGCTATCTGATTGGATGCTGTCCTCTATGTGACTCTGGCAGCCGTTTTGGGTCAGGTAGAGCCTATATAAGGCCCTGGCTCTCAGGCTTGGTACACATTTCACATGTGGGTAGTGTAGGGACAGGTTAACCATCTAGTAGGGACAGTGATTAGTGGTAGGGAGAGGTTTCAGATGAGTAGCTTATACAAGCATTTAACCCTGCTGCAAGGGTTAAATGCTTGTATAAATCTGGGGTCCTGGAAAAGCACCAGATCCTCCACTCCTCCAGGACCCCTCCAGGCTGTAGGATAAGGGCCCACAGCTTCTTCTGTCCAATGCACAGACAGTTGCAGGTCCTCTTATATCATCAACCACAACATGGAGCCCAATGCCCTCCACTGGACGTGTCAATCATGGCAAAACGTGCAGTTAAAAATTGCACTAAGCTTGTTGCCCAAAAAGATGCAGGAGCTTCTTTTGGGCAACAAATGTGCATAGGATAGCCCACTGAAGTGAATGGGCTACCCTATGTGTGATGCGTGTTCCTGCGTATAAAACTGCTCCTAGGATGACAATGCTCACTTAGTATATATAGAGAAGCAGTATTGTCACTCTAGGCTTCTCTCCTTATTGGGACTACAAACACTTGCCTTTCTCCTCATCTTTACAACATGGGGAGGGGGGTGCTCTGTAGTTTACACAAGGGAATAGGAAAGCTGATCACATTGTTTGAGATTTCAGTTCAATGCACATGAAATCACATGGACACTGGCCATGGTTTCCATTCCATACAATGCACTGCTAATGGCCAAAAAGCCTGAAACAGCTGCATGCAGTTTGGAATTAAAGGCGGAGAATAGCAAGCTCTCTTGGCACTTGGTCACTTCTGCACTCCTGTAACCCAGATTCAGCTGGCAAATGGCTAAAGCCCACTGTTTGATGATGTCACAGTGATGGTCCAGGCCCTGCAAGGATCCCAACTTTAATGTTGGGATCCACCAAGATGTCTGACTGGCAGCTCGCTGAGCCTCTTAGCGTGCCGCTGAGAGCCTGAACCAGCTGCTCCCGCCCCCTCCACAGCTCCAGTGAGCACTGGAGGGGCAGAGCAGAGAGCGGTGACTGACAGTCACCACTCTCTGCTTAGTGAAGACGCGTGATTAACGGTCCTGTGATTACTCAGTATTTTTTTTTTAATCCTACACTTCTCCTTTAATGGCTTGATAATATTAGGCTTTATTGTCAACATACACCAGCAGTTCTGCATGTGCAATCTGATCAGAGGAGCGAAAAAGAAATGGTTTTCATGCCTCCCCGCACTGTGCCGAAATGAGGAATAATCCTCTTGCATTTGGGATATGTGATGGAATGGGACACATGAATAACTATTGCTCTAAGGTTATACTGCGCCATACAAAAAAGTAATCAAAGACAAATAACAATGGCTGAAAGATAAAAAAGACACACAAAAGGTAAACATATTTGTTTCTATTCAAGTATAGTTCTTAATGTTTTCCCATTTGCAAAGCAGAAAAGGGAAAATCTAAGATATTGTTAGTAGTACAATTATTTTATTTAAAAACAGAATACATTCCTGAGTGTCATTCCAAATAACATGTTCATACACATGGAAAAAATATTCAAAGTGGAATTCCGGGCAGATATAAAAGACATACCTTAATGTGACTCTGCATTCAATATTATGAATACAGAGTTACTAAATAAAATCTTTTATATCATGCTTGGAATTCCATTTTAAATGGAATAGAAGAGGCCGATACAAAGTCAGACTCAGATACTTACACTGCTTGCATTAGAAATATAATCCTGATGTATTACCTGAATTTGACTGATTCCACACTTGCACAAGCTAGGACAAACAGTCATATGGCGACCCATCTTGTCCGAGACACAATATGGGTCCCGACCTACTGAATATAGTTCAGTAGACACTTCTTTGAAAAAGTGTGTGTGTTATTTTGAAAAGCTAATAGGAAGGATGAACAGTTAAGAAAAATAAACACTTGTGGGGTTAACACATTGTTTTTGCATGGAAGTTCTATGGTTTGTGAAACTGGGGACATGACAGGGACGTTTCCTTTGCCTACATCTCGAAAATTGGTTTGGTTAGGTACTGTATTCCAAACTTCAGTCCAAAACAGTTTTGTTGAGGGAAACTCCCACTTTCAGACAATCTCTATGATTTGATCTGATCTGAGAGATTAAATAAGCTTTTCTCAACTAGGGTTCCATGGAATCCAAAGGTTCCTCTAGAGGTTGTCAGGGGTTCCTTAAACAATGAGCAACTTCTGCTTCTTAGATAAGTAACCATTGACACTAATGCTCTTTTTAACTATCTATAAAGTCAGTCTTATTTCCTGGTGAGGTGGGGTACTGCCCTGCCATTTTAGCACCTCAAGAAATGACATAGGCAGTCATAAACTAAAAGCTGTGTAAATTCCAGAAAATGTACCCTAGTTTGTAGACGCTATAACTTTTGCGCAAACCAATAAATATACGCTTATTGACATTTTTTTTACCAAAGACATGTGGCCGAATACATTTTGGCCTAAATGTATGACTAAGATTTAGTTTATTGGATTTTTTTTATAACAAAAAGAAGAAAATATCATTTTTTTTCAAAATTTTCAGTCTTTTTCCGTTTATAGCGCAAAAAATAAAAACGGCAGAGGTGATCAAATACCATCAAAAGAAAGCTCTATTTGTGGGAAGAAAAGGACGCAAATTTCGTTTGGGTAGAGCATTGCATGACCGCGCAATTAGCAGTTAAAGCGACGCAGTGCCAAATTGTAAAAAGTGCTCTGGTCAGGAAGGGGGTAAATCCTTCCGGGGCTGAAGTGGTTAATGTAAGGCCTAATGCCCACTGAGCATAAGAAACAAAGCTTTTAAGGGCCTCTAAACACTCCCACCCCTATGTTAGCCTTTGTGTCCATGTAGACATAAGTATTTACAGGCATATTAGAAGAGGAGCATTTAGAGGCTTTGCCATGCCTAAATGCCTGTAAACATGTCTAAGCATGCTAGATGTGTTTAGCGCTTGAGCGTTCATTAATTTCAATGGCCAGAAATTAATTAATATTCTGGCCAATGGAATGAATGAACGCCCAAACGCTTGACTCACCTAATTGTGCCTTAACGCATTTGCAAAACACAGCTTTAGGCTTGTTTTTGTAAGATGCTTTTTTCCTGCCAGTTGAAAAGGCTTTTAGGGGAGCTGGGCAAATGCCTAGTGTGCATGAGGCTTAAGGAGTTACTTCACTGACCACCGATGGTGAAGTGACCACCGATGTAAGGGGTCACTTCACTCACCACCAATCTAAGGGGTCACTTCACTGAGCACCAATGTAAGGGGTCACTTCACTGAGCACCAATCTAAGGAGACACTTTTCCACTGACCCCCAATGTAAGGTGTCACTTCACTGACCACCAATCTAAGGAGACACTTTTCCACTGACCACCAAGGGGAAAAAAATGTTCACTGTCTGCAATTCTTTTCTGGCCATATTACTGTTTATTTAATTTCATTATTACTACTGCAAGTTATTTTCTTATATACAGTAATTTTATGAGCAGGGCCCTCTAATTCCTCTTGTATTTAACTGTATTATAACTGTACTGTCCTCCCTCATTTTGCAAAGGCAGTGAGAAAATATTTGTAACAGGTACACAGACAACAATAAAAAGCCGACAGGGGATCTAGCCTTCCTTTACTCTGCTAATTAAAAACTGTTATTTCAGTCTGTGTTATTGTTGGAGATTTAACCTTACATACTTCCTATCTGGTCCCCCAGAAAGAAGTGAGAGGAAATCTCTCAAATAGAGCCCCAGACACCAATAAATATTCGAATAATTCCTCGCTGTGGATAAAGCTGAATAAAAAAAAAGACAACTACTGGCTGGGCATACAGTACAGTACACTGTAACCCTTTCCTATGGATCTGCTGACAAAGTGTTTCACTGAATGTAACCTTGGCTTGTGGACTTTTCAGTCTGAATCGCACCGGTTTGTAACAGGTTTACTTTAATGATTTTTTAAAGAATACATTGCTAGATCAAATTGTGTTTTTTTTTTCATTATCTGCTAGAAATCATTTTTAAATTTTCCATGTTGCTTCTAGCCAGGCTCTATTATACGGATGAGACAATGAAACAATAAGACGCCCTTGATGCTTCATATTTCATACGTACTTGTTCAAATACGGCTTGGCCTCCTCTCTAAAATAATAATTCTGCTCTCGCGGCTGAGCACGGAACGCGGCTTGATCTACGGATACAACATTATTTCATTTTAATTCAAAAGCCAATTAGAGTAAACCTGTTCATTTTCCAGGATGGCCTTTGTGCTCTGTGAATGATGTTTTCTATCCAAAGGTTAAAGAATTCCTTAAAGTCAATTATCCTTTGTCGACAAGACAGGCTGAAGCACAGAGCCTGTTCCTGTATGCTTGACTATTGAAAAGATATTCAGCATCTCAGTCAGTCAGTGGCGGAAGGACCGCCAAAGCGCTAGCATGGCCGTCTTCTCCGTGAGGAAGCAGGGTGCCACTGTGTTCTATGGCTCAAAGGTACTGCTGCCCAACCTACAAACCAGGGGGCACTATTTTGGCAGCCATTGCGGCCTCTGCAGAGTAATCTGTGTTTTGGTGTTTTGGTGGCTATTGGTGGCTATTCAATCCAGTGAAGGAAAAATATTCTGTGGCTTCTAGTAGTTAATGGTTTGGTTTATTTCTTTCACACTCCACCTTTTTTGCGATGTCTATTACTTTTCTCTTTTATATATATAAATATATTTCTAAAGGTGCTATTGACATAAAATGTTCACCACGTCAGAAACAACCCATGCAATCCATACATACAAAGAAACCAAAACAAATAAGGGAGGTGCAAAACGGCATGGAAAGTCAAGACCCCAGCTGAAATCTATCAGTAATTAGAAAGCAATCCTGCCCCTTGTGAGTGCAAATTAATATCAGCTAGTTCAGTCTCAACTGATGGCCTATAAAAAAGGTTTCTCATTAACAAGGTGTCACACAAGAAACATCTGATGATGGGTAAAAGCAAAGAGCTTAGTCAAGACCTTCGCAACATTATTGTTGCAAAACATACTGATGGCATTGGTTACAGAGAGATTTCTAAACTTCTGAATGTTCCAGTGAGCACTGCTGGGGTCATAATCTGGAAGTGGAAAGAACATCATTTCATCATAAACTGGCCATGACCAGGTGCTCCTGGCAAGATTTCTGACAGAGGAGTGAAAATAGCTATCAGAAGAGTTGTCCAAGAGCCAAGGACCACTTGTGGAGACCTTCAGAAAGACCTGAAATTAGTAGTTACCATTGTTTCAAAGAAAATAAGTAATGCATACATCCGCCATAGCCAGTATGCACGCTCACCAAGCAAGACTCCATTGCTGAAGAAAAAGCATGTTGAAGCTCGTTTAAAGTTTGCTGCACAACATTTAGACAAGCCTGTGATATAATGGGAGAATATAGTCTGGTCAGATGAGACCAAAATTGAACTGTTTGGATGCCATAATACACACCAAGTGAGTCATCTTCCTCCAGATGGTGGGCAGGTCTAGCAGGACTGTGATTGGCTTTGGCAGTGGCCAATCACAGTCCTCCCCCTGGAAACAGGGACCGCCCCCCCCCCTCCCCAGCAGAACTGCATCCAATCTCTTCCCCATCACAAAAGTTGACGATCACAGCTACAACAAAGTAAGATAACCAATCAATGTTTCCCATCGTTTACAATGTGTGGGGGCACAGTGCCTCCCCCTCAGTGCAGGGGCGGTGTGGGGAATTCTGAAATTGGAATGCATTAGTGTCTCACTGACACTTCCCTGCGCTGCTCTGCTGATGGGGAGGAAGTCGTGTGCCGTTTGCGGCACCAGTGCCGGGGGTTGCCTACTTCTGGTTTAAAGTAAGAAAATGTACCAAATGTATAAAATAAGAAAATAAGGTCATTTCGAAATTGATGAAAGCAACACTTCTCAAAAAGGCTTGAGACAGGGCAACATAAAGCTGGCAAAGTAAGTAAAGAAGGGATAAAGAGCAGCGCCGCTCTAAATGTAATAAAAAAGTAAAAAAGGTTTACTATGCTTAAAAAAAACAAGGAAAAGCTGGAAGAACATTTTGCAACTAATTAGGTTAAATGGCAACAGGTCAGTAACATTACTGAGTATAAAAAGAACATCTTAGAGAGTCAGGGTGTCTGACTGTTAAGTAACAAAGTTCACCAATCTGTGAAAATTTTAATCCCCAGCACGTGGCTGGACATTCAGATTTTACCACCAGCCCCCCTTCCCCTCCCCCCATCCTGCTGCTTAGGTGGCCTTATGGTAGCGCCGGCCCTGAGTAAAACATGGGGATGAGGATTCTGCCCCAAATGTCAGGCACTTCTTTTATAGATAAAAAAAAAAGAATATCTGTTCTGCTGATGGTGATTGGCTGATCCCCAGGTGGTGGTCTAGCTCATTCCAGCCTAGCAAATTAGTAAAGTCTCTTTCACATTGGTGGCAAAGGGGTGATAAAAACAGGCAATTGATCCCCACTTTTACTTACCCATTAATTTCCCACCTAAAGCATATACAGTATTTAATTTTTCTTCCTTCTTTTGCCACTCCATTCAGCCATCACACTGGGAAAGGATGCTGTGTGCAAGCTCTGAGTATCTGTAGTCAATCTTACTTAGGGCCAGTTCACACCATAGAGACGCAGTCTGGGTGCGTTCTAGATGCTTTTCTGCATGCACATTTTTGATGCGTTCCAGTGTGTTTTCTATGCGTTTTGGTGCGTTTTAGGTGCAGTCCAGTGCATCCCCCCCCCCTCTTTTTTCTTAACCTTAATTAAGGACAGGTGTGTTCCAGTGCATTTTTGGTGCGTTCCAGTACAGTCAAGTGCAGGAAAAATGCAGCATGTTCTACTTTTTTTTCTAGAACTGGAACGCACTGGGACTAAAAGCACTGGTGTGAACTATGCCATTGGAGACACTATAACCTACTTTCCATGTGTTGTTGATGCAGAAAAAAAACCGCACTGGACTGCATGTGGTGTGAATCAGTCCCTAGATGTGGTGGCTGCATTGTTTTTTTACCCTTAAGCCCCGTACACACGAGCGAAATGTCCAACAGAAAAAGTCAGACGGAAGCTTTTCATCGTCTATTCCGATCGTGTGTAGGCCTCATCGGACTTTTTTTTGTTGAAAATTCTGACGGACCTAGAAATAGATCATGTTCTAAATATTTCCGACGGAACCAATTCCTATCGTGAAAACCAATCGTCTGTATGCTGTTCCGACGGACCAAAAACGATGCATGCTCTGAATCAAGAACGAGATGGAAGCTATTGACTACTGGCTATTGAACTTCTTTTTTCTAGTCCCGTCGTACGTCTTGTACGTCACCGCGTTCTGGACGGTGGGACTTTGGTGGGTCTTTGGTTTGACCGTGTGTAGGCAAGACCGCTTGAGCGAAATTCCGTCGGAGTTCCGTTAATAATTCTCATATCTTGATATGGCTAGTACACACTCCCTGTCTTAGGTGACTACACTCAAATTTCCATTGTGTATCTGTGGAGGAGCAGAGTAACCATTGCACAACAGCATTGCCAACTTATGAATACAGTAGTGTAAGATGAATTAGTAGATTTACATCCCCAATCCTGAAGAAGTTGGAATACTGTGTAAAATCTACAGAAAAACAGAATGCTTTCATTTGCAAATCTCATAAACTCATATTTTATTCAAAATAAAAAATAGAAATCACATCAAATGTTTAAACTGTGAAAATGTACCATTTAAAAGGATAGCTCACCTTTACAAAAAAACTTCCTATGGGGAAGGGATTCCTAAGGGATTTTTGTAAATTAAAACAAACTGGGCGATCAATCGTTTATGAGTGGCACATGGACTATTGATCACGTGAGTGAAAGCCCAAGGGAAGGGTACTACCAGAGACTGAGGGTTGTTGGTGCACAAGTCAGTGAGTTGGGCAGTAATGGCCTATGACTTTGAGTTCAGCATTGCCCCGGGATTCCAATCAGTCCAGCGGGAGGAGTTATGCAGACTGGCTCTCCTTTAGCTTAATTTGGAAGTACCATGCCGGTGGGAAGTAGTGGTAAAGAGGTAGTGGTGAAGCTACAAATACACATATAGAGATATGGATCGTTCCTTTTAAAGTTATCCAGACGAAGAAGTTATTCAGAGTGACTCTTTATTAACTAAATCTCTATCAAATCTACTTCTATTGTCCTTGATTGAAGAGATCGTTTAAGACAGTGGTTCTCAACTCCTCTAGTGCCGTGACCCCTTGATAAAATTTCCCAAGTTGTGGCGGAGACCCCTAACCGTAAAATTGTTTTCATAGCATGGGTAGTCAGCACCCAAGCCAAGACAAGTAATTTGCGCCCCTAACCCACGGACATTTAGTGCTCCTTGAGTCCCTTCCACTCGTACAGTATTAAAACCCCTTATGGTACATTTTATAGGATGTACCACTCTTTCTCTTTGTTCTCCTTTCTTTTCCTTTTATCTCACTCTATCCTAATTTCTTGTTTTTTTCCCCCATCCCTCTCTCTAGCCATCTTTCTTGTTCTTTCTGTTATTCTTTCTCTCTCTTTTTCTTTGTTCCTCCCCCTCTTTTCCTCTCCCTTCCCTGTATTCTATATTTTTATTCCTTCTCTTACTCCTTGGTAGGGAGGGGGGGTGGGATGAGTGTTTTGGCAGGGAGTTCTGATCAGCCAACTTAGATGCTCTTGATCAAGGTCATCTACTGATCTGAGAACTGTAGTGGGCACTTTTAATGGCAACTGTAATCACAGGTAGTTTTATTCACTGTGTCTCCAACTTTGTGGTGTCTCGTAGCAGTGACACCTATGCCGAAATCAGGAGATGGGGTCTCCTCTAGCCCCTCCCACTTCACATTCCTCACCAGTCAGCTGACCTCTAGTCTCTGCCGTGAACTGAATGGGCGGCTGCGAAGAGGCTGAGTGGGCAGCTGCGGGCTCCTGGTACAGCTCTGCTGGGCAGCCACAAAAAGGCTGGGAAAGCGGTGCGGTCTTCAGAAACAGCCAAGGATTTGCTGACCCCTGGCAAATCATCATTTGACCCCCAGGTTGAGAACCACTGGTTTAAGATGATCTCCTGACTATCCGCAATTGTTCATAGATTTTCCTGTAAGAATCATTGGAAGATGACAATGTAACAAAAGAGCATCTCAAAGGAAGTCCTTCTCCCACCCCAGTTTATGTTGATTAATAAAGCATTAAGAAAAAGCATTGAGGACTGTGACTTTTAAATCTATGAGCTGCGAGGGTTGAGCAGTAAACGTGAATTACGGATATAGCAAAAATTTAGCCGCTCCTTCGGGGGTAAGCGCTTCATCTGCATAGGCAGTTTTGTGGTAAAGGTGAACTATAAAGGTGAACTATCCCTTTAAAGAAAAAATAAGGTAACAAAAAGTTAATTTTGAAATTAATGGCAGCAAAAGTTGGGACAGGGCCATGTTTGTATGGTTTAGCAACCCCTCTTCTTTTACAGCACTCTATAAACGGTTATGGTGGGGTATGGGGGGGTGCGGCGGGGTATCAAAATGCACCTCGCCTAAGTAGACAAAATCCTCGCACTAGCCCTGGTTTTACTTTCATGAAAGCTGCAGATTGAAATGACATTAACATATGAGCTTACTGTATATGAGATCTAGTGATCGGGTTTGTATGTAGACCTGCTTTACATATCACTATCAAGGAAATGCACACGACACGGCACAAGTGTTATAGATATGAATGTGAAACAACTCAACTTGGGGTTATAAATAAGTAAAGCACATTTATTTAAAACGAAGCAGCGAGTGTCAGTCCAGCTTGTTCCATATCCTTCACACTCATAAGGATATGTTCCTAATAAAGTCATTGGAACACGCTCGGTGAGTTCACTTTTACCCGGCTAAACAAAATTTAAACTCCTTCACGCTTCAAAAGCACCATAAAATGAACACACTAGAATTTTACGGTTATGAAAATACATCAACATATTTGGGGAAATTAAATATTTCTACAACTTCATAAGAACTAAACATTCCTCAAATATAGAAAGCTCTACAGACATTGTTGGGTTTACCAAAGTGTCTAAAGCTGTACTCCAGGCATTAGAAGACAAATGAATGCAAGTCTGTAATCATTAAATTAGAACTAAAGGCAAAACTTTTTTTTTTTTTTTTTTGTGGATAGAATAGGGAGAGTTATAACCCCTGCAGGTTGTTTTTTTTTTTTGCTGTCCCTATGGGGCGATTTGCCTTTACTTCCTGTCCCATAACCAAAACAGGAAGTGAGAGGAAATCCCTGGTTATCACCAGAGATAGTGTCCCCATCGGAAGATACCTCCACTATTTCTTCTCTAAGGACAACCCAAAATTTGGGATTTTGCTTTCACTTTCGGTCCAGGAAAAATAGAGAGGATGAATTTCCCTAATGGGGGCACAGACAGCAATAAAAACGCAACGGATGTTCTAATCTATCTCCACTCAAATCTAAAACTAAAAAACAAAAAAAAAAAAGTTCTGCCTTTAGTTATACTTTAATAAACCCTAAGTGCTAGTTCACACCAGACGCAGTTCTGTTCAGTTCCGTGCACTTTTTTTGTGCACAAAATGCATGCACAGTCAGTTTCCATTCATTTTCTGCACCAGAAACTGACCGCATGGTGTGAACTAGAGCCATTGAAATACATGGAAAACACTGTGCATGCATTTTGAGTGCAGAAAAAAGCGCACGGAATTGAACAGAACTGTGTCTGGTGTGAACTAGCAGTATAAGTACTTGGATTTAAGGGCCAGTTCACACCACATGCAGTCCAGTGCATTTTTCTTCTGCATCAAAAACGTATGAAAAGTAGGTTATATGGTTTTCAATGGCATAGTTCACACCAGTGCTTGCAGTTCCAGTGCGTTTCAGTTCCAGAAAAAAAAGTAGAATGTGCTGCATTTTTCTGCACTGGACTGTAAAATGCATCAAAAACGCACTGGAAAGCACCAGAACACACCTAAATGCACCAAAAATGCACTGCAACACACTTGTCCTTATTTAAGGTTAAGAAAAAAGAGGGGGGAAAAAAAAACAACTGGACTGAATCAAAAACGCACCAAAAACGCACTGGAACGCATCAAAAAAGCGCATACAGAAAAGCACCTGGAACGCATCCAGACTGTATTTTTATGGTGTGAACTGACCCTAAGGGGTTTGTAAACCCTCATTTTTTTTTTAAATAACCAACATATTATACTTCCCTCCACTGTGCAGTTCGCTTTGCACGGTGTGACCCCGATACTCCTCTTCTGGGGTCCCCCAACGGCGCTTGCGGCTCCTCCTAGCATCGGTAAACGCCCTAGGAGAAGCGCTCTCCCGGGGGGTTACCTTGCGGGCACGCTCCTGAGTCCAGCATTTACATTTATAGACACAGAATGCCGGACTCGGACCCGCCGCCTGCGTCATTGGATTTGATTGACAGCAGAGGAAGCCAATGGCTGCGCTGCTATCAATCCATCCAATCAAGAGCCGAGAATCCCCAGGCAGAGAGGTACAGCGCAGCTCCCCCCGAGGGAACGAACGGGCTCAGGTGAGTAAAACTGGGGCCTCGGGGCGCCGGTTAGTGTCAGAAGTTTTTTTCACCTTAATGCATAGGATGCATTAACGTGAAAAAACATGAAGATTTACAACCCCTTTAACCTGGTATCAGTCTCTTTCATTCCCTGAACAGCAGAGCTCAAACTGGGGTTAAGAGAAGCAGCGCAAGAAGCCAATCAGTTGTGTTGCAGTGCAAGGAGCATGCTGATAGCAGAGGAGATCAGAGTCATAGATGAGCTCATCAGTCACTTCCATCTGCTAAAGTCTGCGACATATCACTAGCCGCATGGCAAGAGCCCTTTGAGCACTGATTGTCTTTCAAAGGGTAGTAGAGACTGCCAGAAATGTGCACTTTGCAAAGCGCAGTTGCACCACAGCTTAGTAAATGAGCAGAAGCTCTGCTGACTTCCATCATCCAATCACGTGCAAGCAAAAATGCTTGTTTTTTTTTTTTTTCCTTGCACGTGATTGGGTATTCTTTACAAAGTGAAGCTTTACCTCATTTATCAAGCTTTGGAGAAAGCAACTGCACTTTGCAAAGCGCAAAGTCTATTTGTCTTTAGTAAATCCACCCCAATATGTTCTCGAATCTTCTTTTTTCATAAAAAAAGGCTTGTTGACTTCTAATTTTGAGCTTTTGAGTCGAGTCAGGCCAATTTTTTTTTTTTCTTAATGCGGATTAATGCTTTAAAAAATATGCTTACAGAAGTACCAGCTCAGAAAAATAAAATGGCAACAGCTTTGTAGACTCCTCCTCAACACATGGAAAGGTCACGCTTTTTAAAAGCGGAAGAAAAAAAAACAAAAAAACAAACTTGACACCAACATAACATATGTCATTTTTTCAGTCTAGGGAATCGAGTCTGGAATTTACAGAATGAGAAAAGATTAGAGAGGAATAATGTGAAAAGTCCGCACTTTGAAAAAAAAAAAGCAGAAATGGGACGCGCTTTCCAGGGGACTACCACCAAAATCGGAGAAGGAGGTTTAGGACGGCTCACCTGGGGTCATTTACGGGTCGTATTTTTGCTATTTTCGAGCTCCGTGAGGAATTTGTTGTTCGCTGTTCCCTGATTTCTCTATTTACTTCCACTGCCAGCAGATTGTGTATGACATCAATGCAATCCATACAAATTCATTTCATGTTAAAGTGGAATTTTAGTCAGAAAATGAAGTCCTGTTAGATCACTTCAGACTGGCCCCTCTAGTGTGCCTACACTGTGTAAAATACAGCAATGCTCTGCACATGCTCAGTTGCTCTCTATTCTGGGCACTGTGCCTAAAATCAGAGCCACTGGAGGCCGATCAGCTGACAGCATTAGGATTTAGGCTACATGTACACTAGCCTACCCCAACCGCAGCTGTGGGAAAACGTAAATTGCGGGAAAAACGCAAAGCGCGTTTTGCTGCGTTTTCCCTCAGGCAGCGGTCAAAACGGTCCTATCCTGAGCGCAATTCTTGTGCGCTCAGGAGAGGAAGGTTTAACCTCACCTAAACGTGGCAGCTCCTAAAGTTTGTTAAAATCCTATGGGGTTGATTTACCAAATGTAAATAGACTGTGCAGAAGCTCTGCTGACTTCCATCATCCAATCATGTGCAAGTAAAAATGCAGTTTTTTTTTAGATTTTCCTTGCTTGTGATTGGATATGTTTTGTAAAACAAAGCCTTACCTCAATTACTAAGCTCTGGAGCAACTGCACTTTGTAAAGTGGACAGTCTATGGGGTTGATTTACTGAAGGCAAATGGACTGTGCACTTTGCAAAGTGCAGTTGCCCTCTGCAAGTGCAGTTGCTCCAGAGCTTAGTAAATGAGGTAAGGCTTCACTTTGCAAAGAGCACCCAATGACGTTCAAGGAAAATAAAAAAAACTGAATTTTTGCTTGCACATGATTGGATGATGGAAATCAGCAGAGCTTCTGCTTATTTATTAAAGTGGTGTTCCGGCCGAAATTATACTTTATAAATTAAAAATACCCCTATAATACACAAGCTTAATGTATTCTAGTAAAGTTAGTCTGTAAACTAAGATCTGTTTTGTTAGTTTATAGCAGTAGTTTGTTATTTTATAAACTTACAGCAGGCAGTGGCCATCTTAAGTGTGGGCATCTGAAGCCAGACTGTATTTCTTCCTGGATATCATCCTTGCAGATCTCGCACATGCTCAGTGCAGCACAAGCAGTGTAATAGGTTTCAGGTCAGGTTTCCATAGCAACGGCAGTTACAGAGGAAGTTGCCGCCCCTTCCCAGAAGGCATTGCAAATAGGAAATGATGCGATGGGCCGTGGCCAGGGAGGAGGAAGTGAAAAATGAATACAGCAGATATACAGTAGGTGCTGAGGAAAAAAATATATATATCCAATTTGTTTACAGTGCACAGTTTAGTGAGGGATGCTGAAGAGTTGTAAAAGTGGGTGGAACTCCACTTTAAGCTCTAAAGCAACTGCATTTGCATAATGCAACTGCACTTTGCAAAGTGCAGAGTCTGTTTGCCTTTAGTAAATCAACCCCTATTTGTCTTTAGTAAATCAACCTCTATGTGTACATGGACTCATAGGGATTGATTTACTAAAGGCAAATAGGCTGTGCACTTTGCAAAGTGCAGTTGCTCCAGAGCTTAGTAAATGAACAGAAGCGCTGCTGACTTCCATCATCAAATCATGTGCAAGCAAAAAAAAATGTTGTATTTATCTTTTCCTTGCACGTGATTGGTTACTTGCAAAGTGAAGCTTCACCTCATTCACTAAGCTCTGGAGCAACTGCACTTGCAGAGTGCAACTATACTTTGTAGTGCACAGTCTATTTGCCTTTAGTAAATCCACCCCATAGGCTTTTATGAAATTGAGTTTGCGAGTTTTGGCAAAAAAACACCAAAAGCTCCTAAACTCAAGTTTAGGAGCTGCTGGCGTTTATGAAGCATTACTGTTGCTGAAGGGGGAAGAAAGCAACAGTAATGACACAGACTATGCAGAGGGACCACAGATTGGGGAGGGAGAAAAGAAAAGCAGGGGAGGCGATAAGGACAAACTCTGCTGCCAGGGAGACACAAAAAATTTAGGGTACTTGCACACTGAAGCGCAGGGGCGTCGGCGGTAAAGCGCCGCTAGTGTTAGTGGCACTTTACCATAGATTTAGAGGCGCTTTTCGGCCACTAATGGGGCACTTTTAACCCCCGCTAGCGGCTGAATAAAGGGTTAATATCGCTACCACGGCGCTTTGCATTGATTTTAATGGGCAGGGGCACTTTAGGAGCGGTGTATACACTGTTCCTAAAGCACCTCAAAGATGCTGCTTGCAGGACTTTCACACTGGAGTGACAGGAGATGCGCTTTACGGGCGCTATTTTTAGCACGATAGCGCCTGTGAAGCGCCTCGGTGTGAAAGTAGCCTTCAACTTACAAAGATAGTGGCTTTTTTTATTTCCCTGATATTCTCTCCTTTCTCTCTCAGCAGCCTGTGAATTTCAGCACTGTAAAGCTTCTTTCAGCCTTCCTATCTAGCTGTGCCAACACATACAATCAAGGCTGGAAATGTACATATTTTAGGTGCCAGAATTTTTGAGATCAAAGAGAGGGGGAGAGTTTCCAGCAAGGAAGTGACTGTTTGTAATAATAATAAAGTTGAAAAAAAAAAAAATAAAATAAAGAGGAAGTGTAAAAATAAAATAAATAATAATAAAAAAAAATCAAAGTGCCCCTGTCCCCCCGTGCTCACGCACAAAGGCAAGTTGCACACTCATATGTAAACGACGTTTGCACTACATATGTGAGGTATTGCAATGAACTTTTTAGTGAGCACAATAATTCTAGCACCAGACCTCCTGTGTAACTCTAAACTGGTAACCTGTAAAGGCTTAAAAAGTGTCGCCTATGGAGATTTTTTTAAGTGCCGTAGTTTGGCGTCCTCCCACAAGCAATGTTAAAGCGTGACATTTTAGTTATCTTTTTGCTCAGCATAACATCATATTTTATATTTTACTAAACAATTGGTTTTTATGTTGTGTGCAAATACTGTGTGGCATAAAAAATTGCAACACCCACCATTTTATTCTCTAGGACCTCTGCTTAAAAAATGTTTGGGGGTTCTAAGTAATTTTCTAGCAAAATAAAGCAATTTTTTACACTTATGTGAGAAGTGTCAGAATAAGCCTGGGGCTTAAGTGGTTAACAGGTAAGTTCACCTTTACAGAAAAATCTGTAAGGTGAACTTATACAGGACCCCCTGCTCACCCCCCCCCCCCCCACGGTCCCGCTAACCTGGACCACGGCAATCTCTGGTTCTAAGCCCCGGTATATCCACGCCAAGAGTCCGGAGCTTAGAAATCCCCGAAAGCTGAATGTCCAAAATGTCCCTCGTCAGGAGGGACGTTTTGGAGCATTCTAATTGGTCAGTGCCGTCACATGGGCGGCACTGACCAATCAGCAGCCGCATAGCCCGTCCTGTCAGCTATGGAGAAGACACGTGGATGCAGAGGGGATTTCTGAGCCCTGGACTCCTGACACGGATATACCGGGGCTTAGAACCGGAGATTGCTGCGGTACAGGTCAGCGGGATCGGGTGAGGAGGGGGACCTGTGTAAGTTCACCTTACAGATTTTTCTGTAAAGATGAACTTACACATTAATGATTGATTTTACATATACTACAACCAACTGTGGGTGTGCTACACATGTACAAATAGACTTCCTCAAAGTACACAGGGTATGTGTCGTATGCCCTCTCCTTCTACTCCACTGCTGCTCCCCTCCCAGCATTTGCAATGAATTTCCACCTGTCAAAATACAGCTACTTTTTCAGTAGCCATTGTCAAAACATAAACACTGTTCTACAAGAAAAACAGAAATAGAAAGGCACGCATACCTAGTGCATTACCAAAGATAATTTAATAATAAGAATTTTTTATATAAAAGTGGGTACTCACAAAATGAAACTGACAAAAGGCCATAAACACAGTGCATGGACATGCACAGAACACGGGGTACAGCTAACGCGTTTCAGGGGGTGCACCCCCTTCCTCAGAGCTAGGCTAGTCTCGTACACCATGGGCAAGCTCTTTTATAGGGAATGATGGAATTGAAAATTGTGTGTCAAAAAAGAGCCACGCCCTCAAAGGGGTGGGAAAGAGAAAAAAATATAATATATATATATATATATATATATATATATATATATATATATATATATATATATATATATATATATATATATATGTATATATATATATATAGTTGCACTAATGAAAAAACGACAGAATCCATATCAAAAACCTATAACCAAAACAAAATGATAATTCATTCAGATCCATGATATATTGCACATTCATTTATATTTAGTCAGATGAATACAGGTGTGGGAACACATAAGCAAAAAAGGATGCAGGAGTGATAAATGGGTCAATAAACACTGTTCTGAAGTGGGATCAACAGATCAAAGGGGGTTATTTACTGAAGGCAAATCCACTGTGCACTTAGAAGTGCATTCGCTGTAGATCTGAGGGGAAGATCTGAAATGAGTGGAAGCTCTGCTGATTTCTATCATCCAATCATGTGCAAGCAAAAATTCAGGTTTTTTAAAATACTTGTCGCATGACCCCCTCAGATTTACAGCGACTGCACTTGCAGTGCACAGTGGATTTACCTTTAGTAAATAAACCGCAAAGTAACTTTATTTTTTACTTTTGTATTTTGTTGTTTACTAAAAAAAAGTTTCTTTTTTTTTTTTAAACTTTTCCTTTTTATTCCTTTTGTTCTTTCTTTCTTT
This sequence comes from Lithobates clamitans, assembly GCA_037952925.1. NCBI lineage: Eukaryota > Metazoa > Chordata > Amphibia > Anura > Ranidae > Lithobates > Lithobates clamitans. The sequence goes on along the minus strand of JBBGZY010000292.1, from coordinate 9,368,512 downwards.
ATTCTTTGGGTATCATTAAAAAAAAAACTCCAAAAAGCCACTCAAAAAACTTTTTGTAAATAACTTTGCAATGCTTTTACTAAATCATATTTTTAGTGTCTTTTTAAACAGAATAAAATGCATGCTTTTTATCAACAGTAACACTATTTTTCCTTAAAAACTAACGCTGATTAAAACAATAAAAAAACTTTTTTCAGTTTTCTTATGTTTTTCCAATGGATTGCCTGAAAAAATGTTTTTTGGTCAGACAATATCACCAAAGGTAAGCTTTCTTTGTCCTGAAAAATTATATATATTTTACTTTGTTACAGATATGAAAGCAGAAGTAGTAAAAGTGTAAACTTTTTGTTTAGTTCTGGATGAAATAGAAAAGGATTAGGACAGCTATCAGGTTTTTCTTGCTGTCTGGACCCCTGTTAGGTAGATCACCCCTTTCTATTTGTCCTGTTACTGTAATCACTGACAGTAAAAGTGAAAGAAACTTCAACATTTTGGGTCCTTACAGAACAGGAATATAATCTTCCAACGGGGACATCAGCTTTAGTGACAATCAGGGATTCTTTTACTTTGAAGGGATTTAATCTCACTTTCTGTTTTGGCCATGGGACAGGAAATGAAGAGAAATCTCCCCAATGGGACACAGATAGCAAAAAAAACCCAAAAAACTGACGGGTTATAACCCTTCCTTACTAAATGAAAAAAATTCCTTTAGTTGTGTGATCCTATGCTAGTCTTTGCTGTGTAGGCTTTGCCATTGAACTATAAACACCCAACTGGGGCTCTAACCTTTACCCTTTGTTGTCTAAGGCTGGATTCACACCTATGCATTTTTAGTGCTTTTTGCATTTTGCAGATTTGCTCTACAGAACGTGTTCCATAGGAAACCATGTTTAATGGGCTGTAGTGCAAATCTGCCAAATGCAAAAAGCACTAAAAATGCATAGGTGTGAATCCAGCCTAAAACTAAAAGAAAAAAATGTTGTGTTTGGCTCTCTGCGCGCCTCTACTGAACAGACCTGCTTTATCGTTTCTTGACGCCCCTCGGTCGCACGTCTGCTGAGCAGCAAAACACAATTCTAACAGGAAGTAGCAGCTTCCCGCCGAGATAAACTGCATAATCACCAGATCTATAAACGTGCGTGTTTTTATTTCCCCGGGAAGACCCACCATTGTGTACGTTGTAAAACTTGATATATTTTGGAGTTACAAGTCTTGAAAGTAAATGTTAATTTGTTTTATCAGATAAACCATTTTCTTTTATTCCTTATTATCAGCAGAATGTCTTATGTTACTTGGCAACTGAGAGCAGCAGTAGGTGTTAGCAATGAGCACCCTAGGAGGTCCATCATTAATTTGTATTCCATCCGATTGCTACCCATCTCCACTGACAATTGATTATGTGCAAGAGACTGAATCATCTCTGCTTGAGGGACTCTTCAGAGCGCAGAGCGCAGACCGCTACGTGATATACGGACATTTCATCTACGTCCTTGTACATGACCAGTGACATGACCATATTCCTCATTATACAGCTGGCCACCAAAAGGATTACTGACATCATCATACTGCAAGACAAAGAACATTGGAGATCACTAACACGATATGACCATTGGTCACGACCACAATATAATTGTGTTCCCTTGTTATAAGAATACAGCAAAAAGGGGGGGGGGTGTATATCTCCATATACTGGGACTTTAAATGAAGCGCACAAGGAAAGGGGGGTGGTGCGCCTCCATCCCTATTTTGAATACAAAAGTAAGAAACGAGTGTGGGACTTTAAATGGGACAGGTTAAGACAGAAATTTGAGAGTACAGATAAAATTTATAATGTACGTGAGTGTAAGGTAGCGTAACATTGTAAATAACAAATAGTTGCTCAGTGCATATGCAGACATCTTGGGAAGTACATAGCATACATATAAACAGAGTATAAAACATGATTGCCATAACAGGGGGACACTAATACATAATTCATGGATATGACTTGTAGTATACAGTAAAATTCATAAAAATCTTGATGAGAATATGAGGGGTGGTATCCTCAAAAGCTTGACGCGTTTCGTCGGTATACCGACTCATCCGGAGCAAATATAAAATATATCTCATTGGAACACTGAACCTCGAATAGTCCTGCTGTGCAGGAGTCACCATATCAAGCCTCCCCGGGAGCTGAGGTATAAAAGTTCGCCCATAAGCAAGCCCACACTGAAAAGTCCCCAACCAGGGAACAAAAAGTAGTAAATTGAGTATTATGCCAATAGTGGCAAGTAAGTAGTTTATTACTTCACTTTAGATACAAATTTCCAAAAAATGTAGGTGGTGGCAAAGCAGCAGCGATCATTTAGCCTATGTATACTGCTTCCTGGTCACATGATCATCACATCCGTGCACTGAGCAACTATTTGTTATTTACAACGTTACGCTACCTTACACTCATGTACATTATACATTTTATCTTTACTCTCAAATTTGTCTCTGAACCTGGCTCATTTAAAGTCCCACACTCATTTCTTATTCTTGTTATAAGAATAATCAGCCAACATGGAGGGACCACTAATATAGTACCTACATCACCAAGATACAATAGCAGTTATGGCCTCCCGAGCAATAACATTATATGTGTTATTACTTGGGAGGTCACTGTGGCATACTTAAGTGCTATCACAGCTTGATAAGTCAAGCCTGTGACCATTAGTACAATTCCATTACATTACACAGACATGAAACAATATACTTTCAAAATAACCTGACCTCTAAAGGTTACTGAAGCACAATTTTATGATATCCTCACATCAATGACCAAAAGTAATAATAATATTAATAATAATAATATAGTTACATAGGTTGAAAAATGAAGTAAGTCCATCTAGTTTAACCAATAGATAAAAAAATAACAAAATAAATAAATAAAAAACCTCCATATGCAGAATCTTATACCCATAGTTGATCCAGAGAAAGCCAAAAAAAACAAACCCTATGAAGCATGGTCTAATTTGCTCCAGCGGGGGATACATTTCTTTTGACATAATTACAAACCCTAGTTACAAAACAATTTGTTTGCTTTAAAGAGTTTTGGATTGTAAAACACAGTCATACTCATCTAGGTGGATGCAGCATCAGTCCCGTGCTACATCTGTTCCCCGCCACTTCTAAGACCGAGAACTGGGTGACCAAAGACCGCTGACCGCTCATTTCTCTTCTCTGCCTCCCCTGCGCTCACTAGAGCACCAGGCTGTGCAGGGAGGGAGTAGCTGGCCCAGGCTCTCAGTGGCGCCCTGAGAGTTGGAGCCAGCTGCCGGGCCAGGCATCTGGGTGGATTTCGACATTAAAGTCAAAATTTCTCCAGAGCCTGGACCGGCTCTGTGATGAGCTTTGGCCCTACTTCTTCTTTAAAGTGGTTCGAAAGGCAGAAGTTTTTTCATCCTAATGCATTCTTTGCAGTAAGGGCAAAAGGTTTTTTTATCTTAACGCATTCTATACATTAAGATAAAAAACCTTCTGTGTGTAGCAGGTCCCCCAGCACCCCCCAACACCTACCCTGAGCCCCTTCTCTGTCCAGCGATGTCTACGATTCCCTCGGCCGTCCGGGACTCTCCTCCTGATTGGCTGGGGCACAGCCGCGGTCAAATCAGTTAGCTAATCAGGGGAGAGAGGGAGTAGGGCCGAACGGCAGCTGCGTGTCTGAATGGACACACAGGGCTGCAGCTCAGCTCGGGTGCCCCCATAGCAAGCTGCTGGTCTATGGGGGCACTTGTCAGGAGTTAGGGGCCAGGAGCAGCAAAGAGGGACCAGAGAAGAGGAAAATCAGGGCTGCTCTGTGCAAAACCAACTGCACAGAGAAGGTAAGTTAACATGTTTATTTTTTGTTTTTTTAAAAGCGAGCCTTTACAAGCACTGTAAGATAAAAAGTCTTCTGTGTACAGCAGCCCCCCTAATACTTACCTGAGCCCATCTCGATCCAGCTATGTTGCATGGGAGACTCGGCTGGCCAGGACTCTCCCTCCTGATTGGCTGAGACAGCAGCGGAGGCCATTGGCTCCTGCTGCTGTCAATCAAAGTCAATGAGCCAATGAGGAGAGAGGGGCGGGATCACGCCAATCCAGGGCTCCGTGTCTGAATGGACACACAGAGCTTCTGCTCAGCTTGGGTGCCCCCATAGCAAGCTGCTTGCCGTAGGGGCACTCGGCAGGGGGGGAGGGGCCAGGAGCACCAAAGAGGGAGCCGAGAAGAGGAGGATCTGGGCTGCTGTGTGCAAAATTATTTCACAGAGCATATAAGTATAACAGGTTTGTTATTTCCTAGCTACATACATTTGCTGTTTTTTTCAAATCCACATGGTCAACAGCTGTCACTTCTAATGGGCCAATCATTTATGGTCGAGGCATTCCCCACCCAAAAGGCGCATGTATACACACTTCTAGAATGCGTACAGCTGTGCGGCATGCCCCCATTGCAGATGATTGGCACGTTACAGATGACACAGTGGCAATACAGGAGCACAAGTTGTCACCCCATATCAGGAAGTGGTCTGGTCTGATCATGTGATCTCACCTGTGTCAGCCAGTGCCAGCTGTAGGGGAGAGGAGAGAGCACTCGTCAGCAGCTTGTAATGCCTGAGCGGCGATGTCACCCATAGGCTTACTATGGCCAATCTGTTGTCAATGCTGCTTCCTCTCCACTGAATCCACCGTTAGCAGACACAGCCGGATAACGTTACCACACAGAACGGCCTGAAAATAGATAAGTATACAGATCTTTCCTACACAAGTTAGTTAATATAGGAGTTAGGAGCAGGGAAAGAGTAATTTTTGGAGTAGGTTTATCCTGGAATTCCTCTTTAATGCCCAACACCAACCAGCCCAAGCTTTTAACATTTTGGATAGAGCTGGATTGGGTTAGAACCTCTACCAAGGTTTTAAAGTTAGAAGAGAACGAAAAAGTCTGGACAGCCGCACACCAGAAGAAATTTCATATGCCTTTCATTCGTAAAACAGGATCATGAAGTACACAGGGCACCACGGCGAGGTGGTACAGAGTAACGCTGACGCGTTTCACACTTAAACTAAGTGCTTACTCATAGCTATTCAGCTATGAGTAAGCACTTAGTTTAAGTGTGAAACGGGTCAACTGTTACTCTGTACCACCTCGCCGTGGTGCTCTGTGTACTTCATGATCCTGTTTTACGAATAAAAGGCATATGAAATTTCTTCCAGTGTGCGGCTGTCCAGACTTTTTTGTTCTCTTCTGCCTATACAAGCATTAGCCAGCACCTGGGGCTCTCTTCTCTCTGGAGGTTTAGGACGCATGCATTCTGGCATGGATTTACCTGAGCGGTGGAGTTTGTATTGCTTTGTTTGGATTTCAAGGTTTTAAAGTTGCCTGTGTCCTATAGGGAAGATTTCTCTGTTGATTTTTTAAACCCTCCGTGCCACCGATGAGACTTTTATTCACCTCCAGTTTCATCTGATACCCGTCACCTTGACAGGAAGTGATGGGAAAATCCTGACAGAGGCTCCAAACCTTCCCCATTCTACTAGAAAATGTGTTTGTACTGAATGAAAGTTATTTAAAAGTCAGGAGAAGACCTCTTAGTGTCTTCGGCCTACTGCAAGATGGTAAAAGAAAAAAAATCCCATAACTGCATGACCATTTAAAGTTTACTATCTTTTCCTTTAATACACCTTCCAGCTGCAGCAGGCTGGCAGTTGGCATCAAAGGTACAAAGGCCACCAAAGGACTGAAGTTTGCCTGTAACAATGAGTGTTCATTCTATTATCCAAATCACTTCAAAGGACGTAGCTTAAAAATTTGGCACATGTTGCTAATCCTTCAATATAACTCCAACACAAAGCCTTTTACTCTCACACGTTCTTTACAAAAATAACAACTTTCTTGTTTAATTCTATATTTCAACAGGGGCCCGAATGTATCGGCGTACATATTCTGTACCACCGGTCCTCAATGCTGTGGCAATAAAAGAACCTGTTTATGGGGTGAGGTCCATTGCCTTCTGCTTTCCTCCTGCTTTTTTGCCGACTCCTACGTATAAAACACCTCTCTGCAGCTCCCAGCCATTAACGCCGCTTTGTGTTTCCACACTGCCCAAGTTTAATGCACTGCTTTCTAATATCTTAACAGTTGTCGCTGCTTTTAAAGCGTCAGGTGAAGCCTGAAAAGCTGATAATCCTGCCAGATTGCAGATGACAGGCTTCTCTCGAAAGCGGCCGTGTTAGAATGTCAGAGAGAGGAAACAATGAGAGACGAGAACCCCAGATTCCCACAACAATGCGCCGTAAATCCATTTTAATCCTTTGAAGCCTGAAGACATGGCCACCTATTGAACGGGTTAAGAAGACTTTGTTAGAGCGGACGCTGCCAGGTCCCATCATCACCTTTTATCCGTTCTCTTCAACCCTGTCCACGCATTTACACCGGCTCTCATGGTTCACAGTAGGTTAAGAGAGGGCCTAATTAACAGGTTGTCTCCTGGTACTTCACTGCACAGTGCTCACATTCATTAAGATCTCTGCCCACGGTGCTCAGTGCTAAAGGATCTATGATTGTACATACACACAAAAATAATTTCTAGAGAAGAACTGTTAGCTGTATTTAAACTAACCACATACCAACCTCAATGCAGTTTTTAAAGAGCTACAGCGGCGACCGCTTGTTGGATTCCCACAATCATACATATGTGGAAAAATTAAAATGTGGACATTTTAAATTTGGACAACTCTTCTTGGCATCTCATGGCTTAGCAGGTGAGAATTAGGAAAAAAAAAAGACAACACTTTTTTTCCCGTTGAACAGGACAGGCTGCCAATGCATCGTGGCTCACCCCCTTGGGGAGGACTGAGTTTGAAGGAAGGGTCAGTACAAACAGGATATTTGGGTGCTTCCCCATTCAGGACCTTCTCACACCAGTGCTGTGAAAAGAATGGGAAAAGCTTGTTATACTGCAACATACGGTAATGCAACAAGCTTATAGGTAGGGTGCAACATTGTGCGACGGCGTCGAAGAATACACTCAGAGGCCAAGGTAGAAGAGAACAGTATATTAACCCCTTGGCGCCGGCTGCATGCAAATATGAGGCCTCTCGGCGGGTGGGTCTTGGCACAGAGCGGCCGCATATTTGCGTGAATTAGTGTAATTACAGTTGTGCTGAGAGTGCGCTCCCGGCACTGTTATCCTAGGCTAATGGAAGGCTCCCGATCGCTACTTGCGTTTGGGAGCTTTCCAATCATGTGACCGATGTGACCGCTAATCACGACGGTCGCATGATCATAAACCCCGCCTCGCCTCCCGGAATCCTAAACCCTTCAAAGGGCAGGGAGGTGCCAGCGTCAAGAGGTTAATAAAGTCCAACAATCGATCCTTTGCATTCCAAACTCATTTCTCTGTACTACACCTCCCTGCTCCATTGCACTGTACAATGGATAGACTCCATCTCACTGAAGCTCGTTGGTGTTCAGACATCCCAAGGCTCACGGAGGAAATTTGGTAGGAAATCCTTCCTTTACAAGTGCCCACTGTTATTTCCTCTGGGGATACAGTTGTTTAAACTAAATTTCTTTACAGGTCATTACATACAGTTGTCCTCTCTGCTCTGTTCTAAATACTCCTCAGCGTTTTACCATCTGATCTGGTAATGCCCAATCAAAAGAGCCTGCTGGTCAGCAATCATTGCTTTTATTAGCTCAATTACACAAGTGCCTGATATATGTAATCCCTTGCACTGTCTCTTCGGATATATTGATGATACCCTTACTAAGCTTTTTATAAGCTATCCATTTGAAATCACCTTCTCTCCCTACTGTGTCCTCATGGATAACCTAAGTTATTAAAGCTATTCCATTACACAAGTTGACCTAGGAGGTCAGGGGATCCCTCAAGAAATTTCATAAAATTTGGGACTCATGGGTGTCTTCTGAATGAACTGTTACATCTATTGCTCCAGGTTAGGCATATACAGTAGGCCAGGATCTGGGTAATTTACTTGCTCATGATACACAGTGTCTATAGGGAAAGCCCACAATTTTCCTGCCTTTACTACTTATTATCCAGATGGATGGTCTTCAGCTGCATATGTATCCTGGACTTATATGCTTTTTGAATGATGACGGTATGCTACATGGACAATTTTCTGAAGGTTTTTTTTTGTTTACAATGTTATATTCTTTATATGTGTGAGCGAAGTTCGCTCTCCTCTCTGCACTTCCATCTTGTACTCAATAAAGTTACCTTTAAAAAAAAAAAAGTGCAACAATGCACAATTCAGGGCCAGAGGGTAGGCACATCCAGCTGGAGCCACTTGCATTGCATTGCAGGATTGTTACCTTGAATTGATGCCAACAGCTTTTGCAGCGAGGGGCGGGATCGCGGTCTTGGCACTCAATACCTGAATGGGTGGCTTCCTGAGAAGAAACAACATGGTCCCTGCACTTTCCCTATTCCTCTAAAAGCTCTCCCTGCTTCTAAACACTCTAAACACTGTGCCTAACAGATGAGGAACCTATCCCTACACTAACCATTTGCACAATGCATACCCAATCAAGGAGCCATGGCCTTAAATAGGCTCTGCCCTCACCTAAGATGGCTGCAGAGGTCCGGTGGGGCGCCAGGGTTTAATCAGACAGCTGTCTCCCTATGACCACAGGAAGTCATAAAGGAACCGAGTTCCTCACAACTTCCTTCCCCTTCTGCATTGCCGCTTCACTTAGGTGGCACCTACAGTGGGTAATACAGACCTACAAGCACAGTGCAATGCGTTGCAGTGCCATGCTTTTGGAACCTACAGAGCGACCCCACGATACAGCCCACAACACCTTCACTGCAGCGATTTCTACTCCACTGAGGCCCATTCAAAGTTCATGGGCTATGATACTGCAGCACATCGCAACATTTCACTGGTGGCTCTGAGATGTTACATAACTAAGAGAGATGCAATGGAAGTAAGTGCAGAAAAAACGCAAATCTCTGAAATGTGTTTTGCTTACTTGTAAAAGCCCAGTTATATATTTATTTTTAATTTTTCTGTGAAAGTCAGGCTGAAAAGAGAGGAAAGTAGTTTAGGAGCTTTCTTTACTCTTTTATTGGTGTTCCAGCCCTGTCCCTAGCGCATCTTCTCCAGCAGTATGCTTGAGATCAGCACGACGACGTCACGTTGCGCCACTCAACGTTGGTTCTCCGTTGGCTTTTTTTTGTTTCACAGTAGAGGTCCTCTTTAGAGACTCTTTTGTCACCTCTACGTGACAGTGCCTATGCACCGAAATGTGCATAAAGGAAGAAGGGGAGTGAGTCACTTGAATTCATTGCGCCACAATGTAAAAGTGGTGCATTTTAGAACTACCTGAATTTGGTGCATGAGTTGCTGTCAAAACCAAAAGTGTCACAAATGCTTCATGAGTTTGCCGCAATATATTACCAAAGGCCAGAAAAGTGGCACAGCAGTGTTATTGAATCCCCCCCCTGTGTGCGTTAGAAGTCAGATAGAGCCTGCCTTATTTCCTGGCTGGAGGACGTCCAGCATCATATAGAACTTTCCACTCCAGCCTGACTATTCTTGTCCTATCCCTTTCCTTAACTGGATTTCAGTTCTCTCAATCATGAAGTCTCAATATCACATGTGGGTGTTAGCTAGGGAGGCCTGCATGCAAATGCAGCCTCAAGATTAAATAATGATATTTGAAGCGCTTCACAATGTGCATGAAAATGAATATATAAGAATAAATATAAATACTCAAATAAATCCAGCGGTGAGTAAAAATTCCTAAAAAATCCAGCAATCAAAATAGTGTAAAATTATAAAAAATTAGTGACACCAAATGTGTAAAAAAATTCACATAAAAAATCCACATAAAAATAAATATATAGGGATGTATTCAGAAGGTTCAATTATACAGGTGTAGAATCCTGATTGGTATAGAGCTTTTGATCACTAGCAAAGCTGTTTAAAAACACTTGCTTAATTAAGGTGCTCATTGACCTTTATAGTAACAATGTGTTTTTTGCTTCTGTTCACAACCAATGTGAGAATCATAAACAGGTTTCATTAGACAGGCAGATAAGAGAAAAAAAACAATCATTGTGCAATAGTTAGGATACCAAGGTACACAGGCAAACTTCAATCCACTCACGTGTGCCTTATAATGATAAGGCATATGCAGGTTTTACTACAGCAGTCAGCCGCCTTAGACAGGAGCAGATTTAGTGCAGTACACTGTGTGATACTGCTGATCTGCACAGAGCGTCCTTGGCTCCTCCCCTCAAGGTTGACATCCACTCATCAAGGCATTTTAATATATAACTCCTCCCAAGAGCAAATCCACTGTTTGTATCATGGATCAGGGTTGGTGAGAGGAGTAGTGAGGCAGGGTGCAGAATAAACAGATAAACCCTTTCCCCAGCATCCCTATAACTAGTTCGGAACACCCAGGGGGTGGGAAGGATCGGCGACCCTGCCAGCTACCCATCTGTAGCTCAGACCGAAAGCTGCCTGCAAGAACCAAGTCTTTGAGCTGGGAGAGCGCACAGTGAGCTTGCTTTAATCACATAAACAGCCACCCAGCGACGCATATGTGCAGCGTGTGGACATTAAGGACCACCCTTTTGTCGCCACAAATATGTGTTGGGTGATCATAAAGGGCTTAATTCTAGCTTTATGTGAACCTGTTGCTCTGCTCTGAATGAGCAAAGCACAGGTTCACATTAAAGCAGAACTACACTGCATCTGAGTACCACAAACCAAAAATGCTATTTGATTCATGTATAATACTCAAAGCAAAGTAACCTATTCATCCATATCTCCATGCTTTATTTTGCAGAGAAATCGCTCTGAAATACACCCCCTAGCATTTCTGGCTGTGGCCATCTTAATTAAAGGGGAAATGATTAATGTAGCTTTTACTTCCTGGAATCCATCAACCCATATTTCAGGCATGCAGGTAGGGTGTGCTTAGCTGAGAAAGCCCCTTCTCCCCTACTGAAGACTCTGTCATTTGCCTAGCCCTGGAAACCAGAAAGTAACTAAAAAAGTGTAAAAAAAAAAAGTTTAAAACAAGTAAAGATAATATACTTTCTTATCTATTTACTAATGCTAGCAGCATAAGAATTAAAAATAGTCCATGTTGATTGAGAGTGTGGCATTCCACTTTAAGAAACCCAAGCAGAAATCTCATACTGTAAAAACGCTTCTAAGTGAAACCAAATTCGTCCTCTGAACCTGTTTCACATCACATTCCTTCCATAACCTAAAACAGCCATGATAATCTTATATAAGCCGGATCACAGCGCGGTAAAAAATAACGATGGTGCTTTCGTGATGACAGCTCGGTGCATGTTTACAATAGTTCTTTAAGCCCAAGCAAACTGTTTTATTGACTAAGTCCCTGGGTTAAATGCGGTACCTTCATCCTCACTCCTTAACCATGGTTTGTCAGAGATCAATGAAACGCTGGTCATCAATATTGCCATAAATAACAACGCGGTTTTGCGCTTCCAAGAAGAAAGATTATGCACTCCATTACTTATATACCTGATAAATTGAGTGGAAAAGCTAATTCGAGGGCCACGAACATTGCAGAGGCCCGGGTGCTCGAGACCGCCACCACCTAACGATCTACTGTGAATACAAACAAGTGAAGTGTTTGTTAGCCATGAGAAAACCGAGCCGCCGAAGTAATAAAGAACTGTATACCGTACACAGAAAAGCATAAATCACTGCAGCACCAATACAATACTGCAATACCAGAGAGCTTATTATTTCAAGAAAAAAAGGTCACTTGGAAGGCCCTGTAGTGCCATCTCTGGATGGTCTTGCTGCTCACAGCATAATGTCATGGAAAAACCATGAGACGATCCTCTCCTGCTCAGAACAAAAAAGGTAAAGTCCAAGATAATCAACATACATATGTAAACACACCCATCATTATAGACAGTGGGTAAATGTTCATTTTCAGAGAAACCATGGGAAGACCTATTATGAAATTGCATTGCTTGGAATTATTGCTACTGGAGACCTTGCAGGAGAAAACACATACTCCGTTCTTGTCGTTGTAATAATCTGGTTTTCTTGGCTGCTTGTGAATCTGGGTTAAAAGTAGTGTAAGAAAAGTAAAATGAAAATCAAATAAGGAATGCAAAACAGACTGCATGAACACATAATTAAATCTTTCTGTTACTGAGAGAAGACGGACAGTAACAAAAACACTGGTACTTAAAGTGGACCTTTTAGTCAAGTTTGTATGAATACATTCTTGACTAATGATGATCTTGGGATAAGTCTGAACTTGGGTTTGGCCGAACCCAGAAGGCAGCTGTCATTCCTGGGGCAATCAGCTGTGGCCAGGAAGATCCCCGCCCTGCACTGCACAGACACAAAGGGATAGGGATGCTAGTGGCATCATTGACCTACTATGGCCACATGGCCATAGTAGGTCAATGACATTGACCTACTATGGCCATATGACCATATTAAGTCAATGACAATGACCTATTATGGACATGTAGCCATAATAGGTCAATAACACTGCACGGTCGCATTGATGGAAGGACCCTGCTGGAGCGAGGAATCTGGTCGGCACCTCTGAACTGAATGAGCAGTTTACCCTTGCAGTGCGGGAAGCCCATTGCAATGGTTAATTATGTCTAATTCCTGGAGTTAGGCTTTAAAGGCCAACTCCATCTTTTATTTTTATACATTTCCTGGGAAGTTAAATGCCCTGGATCTCAAAAAGCTGATCATGATGTTCATCCTCCCCTGATGGATTCTCTAGAATGAAGCATGCTGGAGACCACCATGAGTATGGCTCCCTGTAGGAATAAACAGGGTCATGGCACGCACATGCAGGCTAAACAGGACGCAGTGACAATGTTTTTAGAAGCAAGGTTGTGTGGCGCCCAACAGGAAGAGCAGTGAAGATCGGTAGATTGAGGATAAAGGTAAATATTGGACAAGCTGGCGGCTGCATTCATTAAAGGCCAACTTCTACTAAAGGTACAGTTACAAACAGCTTCCTTCCTTCTGGATCTTCCTAAATGACAGGTACATTTTAAATATAACTCCTGCATCATTGTATATTTCTGATAGTTCATTCCGGGCTCATGTCTTCTTCCAGATGAACAAATCTATTTATTTTGCACTACAGAAGTGTTGCGGGGCTTACAGGCAGTGCTAATTATAAATGCAATTAACAAGTGGTAAAAAATATACAGACTTTTCCTCTGTTGTTCCCCTGCTCCCAGATGAATTCCAGTGATTCGTAATTACTCTAAAAAACGACAAGCGATCTGTATTGTCGCCCGGTGAGCGGGGGGACAATGTTTAGAATCTGGCGGGTTACTTTGTCAAGGGAAATTGGATGTGGCAGGAACTTTTTTAATTAAACCGTACAATAAGACCATGGAAGACCGAGCAGACGGGGATATTGTTTTGTCATAAGCCAGGATAGACTCATAGAAAAAAAAAATATGCCTTAAGGAACTTAACTAGTTCTAGGAGAAATGTGATGGCTAAAATGATTGGATTTATTGTCTTTTTACCAGGATTGGTACTGCTAAAAGTATCTCTATGGTGGGTAAGATAACCATTGAAGAGCTATTCAAGATGTAAAGTCAGTAAACTAATAAAATGACGCATGGTATAAAAAAAAAAGAAAAAAAGAGATATATATACACAGTGCCTTGCAAAAATATCCATTTTTTTAAATCTGAATTATATGTGATGGATCAGCTCTGGTGCAACCAATTACATTCAGAAGTCACATAATTAGTGAAATGATGTCCACCTGTGTGCAATCTAAGTGTCACATGATCTGTCATTACATATACATACCTTTTTGAAAGGCCCCTGAGGCTGTTGTTGAGAAGTACAAGTCAGGGTTAGGTTATAAAAAATATACAAATCTTTGATAATCCTTAGGAGCACCATCAAATCTATCATAATCAAATGGAAAGAACATGGCACAACAGTAAACCTACAAAGAGACGGCCGCACACCAAAACTCACGGACCGGGCAAGGAGGGCATTAATCAGAGAGGCAGCACAGAGACCTAAGGTAACCCTGGAGGAGCTGCAGAGTTCCACAGCAGAGACTGGAGTATTTGTACATAGGACGAAAATAAGCCGTATGCTCCATAGAGTCGGGCTTTATGGCAGAGTGGCCAGAAGAAAGCCATTACTTTCAGCAAAAAACAAAATGGCACGTTTTGAGTTTGCGAAAAGGCATGTGGGAAACTCCCAAAATGTATTAAGGAAGGTGTTCTGGTCTGATGAGACTAAAATTGAACTTTTTGGCCATCAAAGAATACGCTATGTCTGGCGCAAACCCAACACATCACATCACCCAAAGAACACCATCCCCACAGTGGAACATGCTGGTGGCAGCATCATGCTGTGGGGATGTTTTTCAGCAGTCGGGACTGGCAAACTGGTCAGAGTTGAGGGAAAGATGGATGGTGCTAAATACAGGGATATTCTTGAGCAAAACCTGTGCCACTCTGTGCGTGATTTGAGATTTGTGATAGGACGAAGGTTCAGCTTCCAGCAGGACAATGACCCCAAACACACTGCTAAAGCAACACTTGAGTGGTTTAAGGGGTAACATGTAAATGTGTTAGAATGGCCTAGTCAAAGCCCAGACTTCAATCCAATAGAAAATCTGTGGTCAGACTTAAAGATTGCTGTTCACAAGCGCAAACCATCCAACTTGAAGGAGCTGGAGCAGTTTTGCAAGGGGAAGAGGAATGGACAAAAAATCCCAGTGATAAGATGTGGCAAGCTAAAAGACACTTATCCAAAGCGACTTGGAGCTGTGAAAGCCACAAAAAGTGGCTCTACAAAGTATTGACTTTAGGGGGGTGAATAGTTATGCACATTGATTTTTTTCTGTTATTTTGTTGTTTGCTTCACAATAAAAATAAAAAAACATCTTCAAAGTTGTGGGCATGTTCTGTAAATTAAATGATGCAAATCCTTAAACAATCCATGTTAATTCCAGGTTGTGAGGCAACAAAACATGAAAAATGCCAAGGGGGGTGAATACTTTTGCAAGTCACTGTGTAGGTATATATATATATATATATATATATATATATATATATATATATATATATATATATATATATATATATATATAATGTTTTTGTTATTTAATACATTTTTGAATGGTAACTAAACCCAATAACAAAAAATGTAATACATTGCAGCCTAGAGACCTTACATGTGGTAACTGCATTAGTTTATAAAAAAAAATCCCAATTGATCTTGCAGAAATGCAGTGTCCTTGTCACTTACTGTAAGCTGCCCTAAAGAATATCTACCTTTCTAGCTACCTTCTTTAAACTATGAATTGCCCTGCTCCCTCCCCATGTAATATAGATGAAGAAACATGTTTGTAGTTCTATCAGGAGAGCAGCATAGGATGACAACCATGGCTCCCTCCTTAGATACAGTAGAGGAGTGACGTAGCCACTCAGAGACAGCAAGAGTGTTATTTGCAGGTGAAAAAAAAATCAAAAGAAGATTAGAAAACAAAAAGAAAACAAATGAAGCCGTCACATCTAAGAATTAATAAGCTCCAATATATTACATTTTTTGGTTTTGGGTTTAGATGCACTTTAACTTTTTTTGTTTAGTATAGATCTAGATTTGTCCCAAGCTTGTTTAAATTCACTTACTTTTGACTGATTCACTACTCCTGCTGGAAGTCTATTCTTTTCTGTGATTACACATACATAGTGGGATTTTCAAAACCCCTCCAATGGACACAAATGCATGAGATAATATGTTAAAAACTCAATACAAAATGTTATTTTATCCAATAAAAAGTTCAATAAAAACATGTGTTATACATGCATGGACATTGATACTACCAATCACCATCCACTAGGGGGATGAGAAATGCATAGCATGGTAGTCTTTCCACGATTAAGAATATAGGTTGAGTCGGTTCGCGGAGACAGTACAGAGGAACACCGATCGGTCACCTCCCCCAGTCAGTCCCCTCCCCCCCACAGTTAGAATCACTCACTTGGTAACACATTTAACCCCTTGATCGCCCCCTAGTGTTAACCCCTTCCCTGCCAGTGACATTTATACAGTAATCAGTGCGTTTTTAAATGTGAATGGTCCCAAAATAGTGTCAAAACTGTCTGATCTGTCCGCCGCAATATCGCAGTCCTGACAAAAATCGCAGATCGCCGCCATTACTAGTAAAAATAAAATAAAAAATAAAAATGCCATAAATCTATCCCCTATTTTGAAGGTGCTATAACTTTTGCGCAAACCAATCAATATACGCTTATTGCGGGTTTTTTTTTACCAAAAATATGAAGAAGAATACATATCGGCCTAAACTGAGGAAGAAATATGTTTTTTTTTGTTTTTTTTTTAAATTGGGACATTTATTATAGCAAAAGGTAAAAAATATTGTGTTTTTTTCAAAATTATCGCTCTTTTTTTGTTTATAGCACAAAAAATAAAAACCGCAGAGGTTACCACCAAAAGAAAGCTCTATTTGTGGGAAAACAAATGATCAAAATGTCATTTGGTACAGTGTTTATAGTAATATACCAAAAATAATGTTGCTTCAAGTAAATAGATAACAAGCATGTCAAGATTTAAAATTGCACACGCCTGTGAAATGGCGACAAACTACAGTACCCTAAATTGTTCACAGGTGACGCTTTAAAAGCCTTTTTATGGGTTATCAGTTTTGAGTTAAATCTGAGTTCTGGCACTAGAATTAGGGTTCTCATTTTAACGATTGCGATACTTGTGGTGCAATCACTTTTTACAGTGATGCGTGTCGGACCTACTTGTGCTTTTGCATTTGCGAGGGAGCGTGAAAGGAAGGGGGGGGGTCGTTTTTAAAAATTATTATTTTGATTTATTTATTCTTTACACTTTTTTGCTAACACAAGTGGAGAACAAGCCCCTTCCAACAGCTTTGGGCAGTGATAGTTACTCTTTATTGAGACATCAGGGGTCAACTAGACCCCTGATGTCTCCCCTGCCCTTCAAAGCATTTGCTCAAACACAGATTGTGGTTGATCAAATGCTTCCTTGGCTGTGCCGACCAAACAATGATAGCACTGAAACTGGAAGTGACAAAATCTACATTGTTTCTGGCTTTATTAGTCACAGAGGAGATCAGGGAATGAATGTTCCTCCATTTTCCCGTCCTGACAGTAGTCCCAGGCACACTGGTGGAGGAGGAGAGTGCAGAAATGGAAAAGGGGGTGGAGGACCCTTCCGAGACTTCTAAAAGTGATTGGGCAGCTTTTTTATAACACTGTTCTAAAAAAACAATACCAGGATCATGGCGGTAGCTGCAGCTGTATACATATGTAGGCTGGGCAGCAAGACAACTGTACAAGTCGCCCTTTAATGACTGCAGTCCCCAACTCAGAGTTCAGCCCACCTGGTCTTATGCTCACCCTTGTCCTTGATTCAACAATCGTCATTGTGGCCCAAAGGCTGGATGTGGCCCTTTGCTTGCCTTTATCTGGCCCTTGGGGCACTATTTCTCCAACTGATGCCAATGATGGGGCACAATTCCTCCCAATCACACCAACAATGGGGAACTTTTCCTCCCACTGGTACCAACAATGGGGCACTATTCCTCCCATTGGTACCAACAATGGGGCACTTTTCCTCCCACTGACACCAACAATAAGGCACTTCTCCCCAATAAAACCAACAATGAGGTATTGCTTACTTCTATTTAAGGCATGCATCTTCTACTCCCATCAGTCACAGTCTGCCCCCCCTGAACCCTGAGGGACAGTAAACTGGCTTTTTGTTTAGAAAGTTTGGAGACCTCTGATTTAGAACAACAGATTTTTTTTAAACAAAGCAAATAAATTCCAAATAAACTTGAGCCCATCAGAACCCCTCCTTACACCAGAGTCCCCATCAGAGTCCCTCTTATATGAGTGTCCCCATCAGAGTCTCCCTTATATCTGGGTCCCCATCAGAATCCCCCTTTACATCTGGATCCCCATCAGATCCCCCTCTTACATCTGGGTTCCCAATAGAGTTCCCCCTTAAATATAGCTCCCCTTCAGATTCCCCTCTTACATCTGGGTTCCCATTAGAGTCCCCCCTTACATCTGGGTCCCCATCAGAGTCCCCCCTTCATTCAGATGGCAATGGAACCCGCAGATTTGGCAGCAATTTGGAGACTCCAGTACTATAGCATACCCCACCTATAACCTCCTCCCTGGCCACAAATTATGAAAAGTGGCCACACTGTTCAATAGAGACAGGCAGTGAAGGGCAGAAGAGGCAGGCTTGAGTCTGGCTATGAAAACTCCAGCTAGAACTTTCATAAAAGAGCTCCCTCTGGTTTTCAGATGCTCTGGACATAAGCCCTTAAGGGACCTCCATAGATAACATAACAGTTTCTACCTAATTTATCCTCTAGTTCAGGAGTCTCCAAACTTTCTAAATAAAGGGCCAGTTTACTGTGCTTCAGACTCCAGGGGCCGGACTGTGGCCAGTGGAAGATGAAAATGCCCTGTTATCATTAAGAGTAAACAATGTCCCAGCTTTGGTATTAGGGGAAATATTAGTGCCCCATTGTTGGTGACATTGGGAGGAATAGTGCCTCGTCATTGATGTCATTAGGAAGAATAGTGCCTCGTCATTGGCGTCATTAGGAGGAATAGTGCCTCGTCATTGGTGTCATTAGGAGGAATAGTGCCTCGTCATTGGTGTCATTGGGTGGCATAATGCCCCATCCTTGGCGTCATTGGGTGGAATAGTGTCCCATTTGTGGTGTCAGTTGAAGGAATAGTGTCCCATTGTTGGTGTCAGTGCAGAAATTATTGCCCCATTGTTGGTATCAGTGGGAGGAATAGTAACTCATATCAGTGGGGGAATAGTAACTCATATCAGTGGGGGAATAGTGCCCCAAAGACCAGATAAGGGTAGTCAAAGAGCCGCATTCGGCCCCCTGGCCTACAGTTTGGAGACCACTGCTCTAGTTGACAGCAAAAAGAATCCTGCTGTGTTTTAGCTGTCTGTCCACTCACATGCAGGAAGAATGTAAACTTGATGGGATGCAGTTGTAACTTAAATGTAGCATTCTAAGCTGTGTTCTGCACAATGTGAAAACGTTATCTTTTAAACATCAAGCTGCTCAAGAAGCCATTTACTAGATGTAATGTACAAACCTATTTACAAGAGAATTACAGTCAAGATAAAAATAACCACTTTACATTATCAATTTATTTGTGTGTCATGTTTGATTTTCATTGAAAGGTAACATTGTCAGAGCTAAATGCTGCAAATCTGGCAAATAAAAGTCATTTTCTAAGCAAGAGAATGAGTCGTTTAAAAACAACCACCGTTAAGCAGAGATACGGGCTCCATGTCCTGACACGGGCCCCAAAATTCTCAAAGAAGCCACGGGTAAATAACTGTTTTTTTATGTATCTCTTAAGGCCATCACATTTGTCATTCTAGTGTAATGCCAAATAAGTAACTACATAGATGAAATACATATATGACAGCAGTTTTGCTGTCTTGCGAGAAAAGTTTGGGGGACTGCCCTTTCTCTGTAGCAGTTTCAAACTCAGGTAGTTACATAGCTTGGATTAAAAAAAAAATAAATGCAATGATGTATCAAAGCAATATTCTGAGCACAATAAAATATACATTCCCCAGTAACGTTTTTATTAAAATGCAGTTTAGAACTTTTAAAAACTGCTGGCTTTTGCTCTCTTAGTGCTGCTTCCTTAAACTCACAGGGGTTGATTTGCTAAAGGCAAAAAGACTGTGCACTTTGGAAAGTGCAGTCGCACACTGCGAGAGTAGTTGCTCTAGAGTTTAGTAAATGAGCAGAAGCTCTGCTGACTTTCATCAACCAATCATGTGCAAGCAAAAATGCTGTTTTTTTTTAATTTTCCTTGCATGTGATTGGGTATTCTTTGCAAAGTGAAGCTTCACCTCATTTACTAAGCTCTGGAGCAACTGCACTTTTCAAGGTGCACAGTCTTTTGGCCTTTAGTAAATCAACCCAACAGTCTTCACAGGAAAGAGAATGACAGTGCAGACAGTCTGTTAGCTTGGAGGAGGGAGGGGAGAAAAACAGGGGAGTGCCTTGCCATCCTAGGCTACAGGCCTGTGTGTTTCTATTGATGCACACAGTAGGGAGACACTCTAGTCCCTGCATGCAAGGGTGGCTCCATAGGATGCTGCAAGAGAAAGGAACCACCCTGAAAAAGGGAAAAATTGAGCAGGGATCATGGCATCAGCTTAACGCGGTATTAAAGTCTTGTTTTTCACTAAAATCTGTGTCAATCAGTGCCACCTAGCAGTGCTGCCATCAGTGTAAGCAATCAGTGCCTATCACTGCCACCCATCAGTGCCCATCACTGCCACCTATCAGTGCCCATCAGTGCCCATCACTGCCACCCATCAGTGCCCATCACTGCCACCCATCAGTGCCCATCACTGCAACCCATCAGTGCCCATCACTGCCACCTATCGATGCCCATCAGTGCCGCCTCATCTGCGTACATCAATGAAGGAGAAAAATTACCTGTTTGCAAAATTTTATAACAAAATATTAAAAAAATATACTTTTTTTTTTTTTTTAATTCGGTCTTTTTCATTTTTTTTTAACAAAAACTAAAAACCGCAGAGGTGATCAAATACCACCAAAAGAAAGCTCTATTTGTGGGCAAAAAAAGAAAAAATATTCATTTGAGTACAGTGTTGTATGACCGTGCAATTGTCATTCAAAGAGTGACAGTGCTAAAAGCTGAAAATTGGTCTGGACGGGAGGGGGGTTTACGTGCCCAGTAAGCAAGTGGTTAATGGGCTAGCATTGTGCATCCCTAAACTCACTCATAAACTGATCTTGTTTATTTTGAAAGGGGCTAAAATGACTATTGCCAAGGCAGGGAAGCTACCCACAACCCTCTTTATTATCCATGAAAAGAAAGATTTCATGGGTAATGGCACAAGAAAAGCTGGTGAGTTCCCTATAGGACACGACTGAGCAATTTACAGCGATTTGGGAACCCTGGGCTCAGTATCTCGGAATTTCCCTGATACCTGGCATTGTTAGCATGGTTGGTCTCTGAGCTTGGGGACTTACATCGGGTAGAAAGGCACCTTTCCTCACTCTTCTCTTCTTTTTTTCCTTCCTCTTCCTTTTCTTCTCCTAATTTTTCCTGTTTTTGCTTTGTTTCTGCTCCTAGCTCACGTTTTTTGTTTTTTCTGAAATATCTCTAGAACTTGATATCCCAGGAGTTTGAGGATTCATTACCTCGTCTCTAGAAACTCTCCTTAGGAGGGTAGAGGTCGCGGGGGGTCGGGGCTCAGCTCCTCACCAGACACAGTGTGTTCCCTTTAGGGGTGTTTGGTGGAGAGCGGGGTCCTGCACGATCCCCCATACAAAGGGTTTCCTCACGTGATAGGGTTCTGTTGCAGTATACCTCATAGGAGCTCATTTGACTTGATACTCATTTAATGTATGACTTGACATTCCACTTTCTATAGTGTCATTATCGGTCTCCATTGATATTCTGGATGTTATGTTATATTATATTTTCTCAGTGAAACAATAAAAATTTTTATTGAAAAAAGAACAAACATGTTATACTTACCTGCTCTTTGCAGTGGCTTTGCACAGAGCAGACCACATCCTCCTCTTCTCGGGTCTCACACCAGCGCTCCTGGCCCCTCCCTTCTGCCAGGTGCCCCCACAGCAAGCAGCTTGCTATAGGGGCACCCAAGTTGAGCCGCTGCTCTGTGTGGCTATTCAGACACAGACCGGTGGCTTGGCCCCGCCCCCTCCATCTCCTGATTGGCTCACTGGCTGTGATTGACAGCAGTTGGAGTCAATAGCTCCCGCTTTTGCCAAAAGCCAATCAAGAGTGTGAGTCCCTGGAGAGGCAAGGGTCTCCTGGACATTGCTGAATTGAGAGGGGGCTCAGGTAAGTATTAGGGGGGCTGCTGCACACAGAAGGTATTTTACCTTCGTGCATAGAATGCATAAGGGTAAAAAAACCTTGTGCCTTTACTACCACTTTTTACCTTCATGCATTCTATGCATTAAGGTGAAATACCTTCTTGGTGCAGCTCTCCCCCCAGCCCCCCTTATACCTGAGCCCAATCTCGATCCAGTGATGTGCACGAGAGCAGCAGCTCTCTCTGCTTTCTCCCTTCTCATTGGCCTTAGAGACAGCAGTAGGTGTTCGTTGCAGTCAATCACAGCCGGTGACAAGAGCAAGGGGGCGAGCTGCGCTCCGTGTGTCTTTTGGACACACAGACCTAGCTCAGGAGTGAGCCCATACAAGTGCCCTCATTGTAGAGCTGCACGATTAATCGTTAAGAATTAAAATCGTGATCTTTTTCTCTTCCCGATCTTCAAAACAGCATGTCACCATTAACAAGTGCAAGGAGTTCCCACAGCTGGGGAAAAAAAAATAAAACAAAAAATCCAGGCAGCCTGCCAAGTTTAATCACAACAGAGAATAAGTTTAGAAACAAAGTATCTTTTCGTTCTATTATCAAAGGAATGAACTCTGCATGTAAATTAAGGAAGTTTAACCATTTAAAGACCAAACCTTTTCTGACATTTGTTGATTACAAGTAAAAATCATTATTTTCTGAGAAAATTACTTGGGAACACCCAAACATGATATATATATATATTTTTTAGCAGAGACCCTAGAGAATAAAATGGTGGTTGTTGCAATATTTTATGTCACAACGTATTTGGCAAGCGTTCTTTCAAACGCAATTTTTTGTTTAAAAAATAAACAGTAACGTTAGCCCAATTTTTTTGTATAATGTGAAAGATGTTATACCGCGAGAATCGTGATCTTTATTCTAAGCAAAAAAAATGTGATTCTCATTATAGCCAAAATCGTGCAGCTCTACCCCATAGTAAGTGGCTTGCTTTGTTGGGCACTCGGTGGGGTGGAAGGAGCCAAGAGCACAGGGGGGGGGGGGGAGGCTGGGGCACCAGAAGAGGAGGATGGGGCAGATAAGTATAACCTGAGCCCTTTCACACTGGGGCGGTTTGCAGGCATTATTGCGCTAAAAATACCGCCTGCAAACCGACCCAAAACAGCCTCTACTGTTTGTTCAGTGTGAAAGCCCGAGGGCTTTCACACTGAAGCGGTGCGCTGGCAGGAGAAGATAAAAACTCCTGCAAGCCGCATCTTTGGAGCGGTGTATTCACCGCTCCTGCCCATTAAAATCCATGGGGCAGCGCGGCTATACTGCGGCAATACCGCGCTATGCGAGCGGTTTTAACCCTTTTTCGGCCGCCAGCGGGGGGTTAAAACCGCACCGCTAGCGGCCGAATACCGCCGCAAAAACGGCGGTAAAACAGCACTAAAAATAGCGCTGTTTTACCGCCGACGCCCCCACCGCCCCAGTGTGAAAGGGGCCTAAATTTATAAAAAATGAAATTGATCCTTTAAAATTACATTAAACTGGAACATAGGCAAAGATTAAAAGATAAAGAAGCTGTATACTCAGTAAGTGATTAAATCGGCTGCTGAAAGTGCTTAAAAACGGAGGGTTTAATATCACTTTAATTAATACAGAGTTGCATTAATTTGTTCTTTTTTTATACCTGTCTGGAGTTCAGCTTCTTTTATTTTAAAAAAATATCAAGTCTACAAAATCCTTTTAAATATTAGAGCAAGGGAAACATAATCCAAAGAGCAAAAAAAAAAAAAAGAAAAAAAGGTAAATTAAATTAAATGTAATTAAAAGGATTGGTATCAGTTTATAGTATTCCTGAGTCAAGCGAAGCATAGCACATCTGCACAGAATTGTACACAGAACCACTGATTTAGGAATGTATAATTAGTATTGTGGCGTAAACATGACAGATTCTGCGATGAGTGTTTGACTACTTCTGCCGTTCATGTACACTGTTAAATTAAAGAAATGTCTAGGGAAAAATAAAGCATAAAACACACACACACAAGTAGTGTAGCACTGGCAGCAAATTGTGCCTCCCCTTATTGTGTACTGACTTTATAGATCGGATAATTAGACCCAGCGCAGACGATTTATGCATTGAATTCCGCTCGGGTACACAGGGCAGTGCAGGGCTGGCCTTAATCTAAACAGAATAAAACATGGCCTAGAGAATGTAGAGATGGGGAAAATAATAGAGGGGTTTGTAAATAAATAATAGACTGTGCTGTATACTACAGTGTACTGTATATAAGCAATGGCTTGAAAATAACTGCAGCATTCAATACATGGGGCTGTGCTGCTAGTGCAGGCTGGGAAATACAACTTAAAACCAAACTAGAACCCAAGGACTTATTTATAAAGAAGTTAAAGTGTATGTAAACCCAAAACCAAAAATGGGGTATACTGCAGCTTACTAGTTCATGGTGTGGTGTCTGCATTCTTTTTTTTAAGCTTTTTTTGCTTTTTTTTCACCTGGTAATCCTGAAAATAACCCACTGCCTGTCAATCCTCCACTGTATCAATGGAGGGACCCGTGGTTGTCACACTAAGCTCTCCGATATGGACTACAAACATACTAAAAAGATGCTAAACAATGCTGGCCCACCTACAAAAGCACCACTCCGTGCCCAGGATGATAACCCTTAGGATTACTATGTAAATATATAAATATTAATCATTAAAAATACTAAAAGCAGCCATTTAAAATATACGTATAAAATTGGAAAGATAATACTAAAAAAACTCTGAGAGGAAGTCCTTTAAATATTGCAGTAGCGCTTATGTCAAATAAATCAAATGACAAACTCTCATGATAGTTCATATAAGAGTCACTGGAAGGAGATCAGATATAACTTGTGATGTGACTTGCTGAGAATACCATCCACCAGACACTCAACCACGTGAGATAAATCTCCCCTTTGGGGGTGCACTCACCAGAATCGTGATGGGACTTGCTGAGAACACCATCCACCAGACACTCCACCACGTGAGATAAATCTCCCCTTTGGGGGTGCACTCACCAGAATCGTGATGGGACTTGCTGAGAACACCATCCACCAGACACTCCACCACGTGAGATAAATCTCCCCTTTGGGGGTGCACTCACCAGAATCGTGATGGGACTTGCTGAGAACACCATCCACCAGACACTCCACCACGTGAGATAAATCTCGCCTTTGGGGGTGCACTCACCAGAATCACTGTAATGGTATGCCTTTAATTATAAATGTTTCTCCATCGCTATTTACCAACACTGATCACGCTGATTAGGGCTCCAGAAAAGACCATGTGGAAAGATAATAAAACATCCACATAATAATATTGCATAAAGATTTTTAATGAAACCACAAAAAAATAACACTTACAAATTAAGCGTACATCAATCAAGAATATATGAAGCAATTTAAAGTGCGGTGTGCTTGTATAGTCACCCAGTTCACGGCACTTGGAGGAGAACTCATGCTGTGCACATCAGCAATCCTACTTCCTGGTTACCGCCCCATGGAACGCACACGTCACTTCCAGACAATGTCGTCGATCACGTCACTGACGCGTTTCATCACTTCCTGACTTCGTCTGATAGCCACAACTATGATAGCCACATTTCTTAACCACTTCAGTCCCGGAAGAATCTACCCTCTTCCTGACCGGCCCATTTTTTGTGATACAGCACTGTGTCGCTTTAACTGACAATTGCGCGGTCGTGCAGCGTTGTATTAAAAAAAAATTGATGTCCCTTTTTCCCCATAAATAAAGATTTCTTTTGGCAGTTTTTGATCACCTCTGCATTTTTTTATTTTTTGCGTTATAAACAAAAAAAGCGACAATTTTGAAAAAAACACAATATTTTCTACTTTTTGCTATAATAAATATCCGAAATTTAAAAAAATAAATAAATAATTTCTTCATCAGATTAGGACGATATGTATTCTTCTACATATTTTTGGTAAAAAAAAATTCACAATAAGCGTATATTGATTGGTTTGTGCAAAAGTTATAGCGTCTACAAAATAGGGGATAGATTTATGGCATTTTATTTTTTTATTTTTTTACTAATAATGATCAGCGATTTTTATTGTGACTGCGACATTGCGGCAGACAGATCGGACACTTTTGACACTTTTTTTGGGACCAATGACATTTATACAGCGATCAGAGCTAAAAATAGCCACTGATTACTGAATAAATGTCACCTGCAGGGAAGGGGTTAACACTAGGGGGCGATCAAGGGGTTAACTGTGTTCCCTATGTGTGTTCTAACTGTGGGGGGGAGGAGACCAATTGGTGTTCCTACTTAGTAGGAGCACACGATCTGTCTCCTCTCCTCTGAGAACCGGGATTTGTGTGTTTACACACACAGATCCTGGTTCTCGCTCTGTCACGAGCGATCGCGGGTGCCCGGTGCTCATCGTGCCTGCCGGTCACGCACCTTGGCCCCGGGGACACGCTGTGGGTGTGCGCGCCTGCAAAAACGTCCTAAAGAGCCAACGTACAGCTACGACGGCTCACGCAAGGGAGCCATCCTGCTGCAGCTTAACTGTGGCGGCTAGACGGGAAGGGGTTAATAAACTATGGGAGTTCTCACAAGGAATCTCTGGGGTTGATTTACTAAAGACTAATAGGCTTTTCACATTGCATGGGAATTTTCTCCAGAAGTGAATGTGGTGAAGTTTCACTTTGCAAAGGATACCCTGTCACATGCAAGGAAAAATGTAAAAAATGCATGTTTGCTTGCATATGATTGGCTGATGGAGGTCAGCATAGTTTTACCTCATTCACTAAACTCTGGGGAAAATACCCTTGCAAAGTGCAGGTTTCCTTGAAAAGAGAACCACCTTTAGTAAACCAAACCCTGTGGCTGACCTATGAAAAACTTTCCTTCAGCACAGTGGAGAGTGGAAGTACGATGTTGAAATGTGTAGAGGAACAATAAACTCATTTATGGTTAAAATCCATAGGATTGATAGGATTAAATGCTGGAGCTCAGAAAAAGTGATGTCAGATGGATGTTTTGGCAGGTCCGTTCTTCAAATTAAACCTTACAGCGCCTTTTCAGCTAATTAATTCTGCATCAGCTCATCATAGGTTTGAAGGGTGATTGCTCTTCTCCCATCAGGAGGCATGAAGGAGAGCGGTCGTTTCCGGAGAGGGCTGCTTGGAGACTTTACTGAGAATAAAAAAAGACCCGACTCTTCTTCTTCAAGGCTGTGTGTGTGTCAAAACCTCCTGAGATCAAACCAACTTTCTTGTTGGGAGAGACTTGATTCTGCAATCATCTGCCTTATTTTGTGGGCAATGTCATGTGACCATACAAGCGATGGCGGACAGTTGCACAGTATTCCAGGTTTCATTTTTTAAATAGCCAGTTGCGATTAGTTTGCACATAAAACGATTCTGTGAGCAGTCTTGAGTAAAAAAAAATGAAATGGCAAACACTCCACAGTTTAACAAAAATGGAACATAATTGCAAACAGTTGCGTGATATTAGTAAATGCTCAATCACGTGATTTTTCTTTAGTCCTGTGATCAAACATCACCCCTGTAGCCCCGGCCTTAAAGCTTGCCTCTAGGAAAACATCAAAATACACGGATGAAATACATATCAAAGAACTGTTTTCAAAGGATTCAAAGAACTGTCCATCCAGATCTGAGATTTACACAATTCGGACAGACTGTACAGCCTTGTCTGACAGAGCAGAAGACCTGATTTCTCTCTTCTGCAGTTAAGTAACACTTAAGCCTCGTATACACGATCGGATTTTTCGCAGACAAAACCTAAGACTTTTGTATGAAGGTCGTTGGCCAGGAACTTGTCTTACATACAAACGGCAAGGAAATGTCGGCCAACAAACACGAACGTACTGATGTACTAGACGTACTACGAGCCGATAAAGAGGAAGTGCAATTGTTATCTGCCAACCTTTGGGCTCCTTCTGCTAATTTCGTGTTAGTAGAAGTTTGGTGAGTGTTGATTCGTGCTTTTCATTTCGTGCTTTTCATTTTGCTTCTGAGCGGTCGTTCGTCAACCAGACATGTTGCAGAATCGGAGGAGATAACGTGTTATTTATTATTGGCCTTGGAGTTATTGCGTTGAACCAAGTCCAGTCCAGGAACAGGAGGAGGAGGATTTCTTGGACCAAAAATTGGTTGTTTTATTAATCGTGACCAATTTTGTCATATGCCTTTGCTGCGGGAGCTCCAGGAGAATAATCCGGATGATTTTCGGAATTTTCTCCTGATGACGGACCCCTGCTTTCACCAACGCTTGGCATTGTTGACCCCCTATATTAAGAAGCAGGACACATGCATGAGGCTTTTATTTTATTCTTTGGTTGAATAATGATTTGATTTGGTATATTTTCTATATTTTTGGATGTATAGAATGTACTTTTTGGTTAAGTTCTATTGGCAGATAGCATGTCTAATTTTATTTTTATTTTTTTAATGCACAATAAAAAAATTGTGGAGAATAATATTTTCCACCAACAGCCTGTCATCACACAATTCCCGTCGGAAAATCCGATCGTGTGTACGAGGCTTTACAGTCTATGACCGGGCAGTGAAAGAGAAGTAACACACCGATGAGCTCATCTCTCTGACACTCTGCTCTCCCCTCTTGTAAGCAGGTCCCTTGTTGTCACATGGGCACTGCAGCAATTGACTGGCTCCTTGTTCTGCTTGTCCTTCCCCCAGTTTGAGCTCTGCTGTACCAGGCATCGCAGATACCAAATCAAACTCGGGTACTTGGTACTATTGGTTGCATCTGAAAAAAATACATGCACAGGGTTTGATTTACTAAAACTGGAGAGCGCAAAATCTGGTGCAGCTCTGAACCAATCAGCTTCCAGGTTTTATTGTCAAAGCTTAATTGAACAAGCTGAAGTTAGAAGCTGATTGGCTGATTGGCTACAGTGTACAGCTGCACCAGATTTTGCACTCTCCAGTTTTAGTAAATCAACTATACAGGTTGAACTGGACGGACTGTTGTCTTTGTTCAACCTTACCTACTATGTAACTCCATAGTCTTTATCTGCATACTTGTTTTGAGTCAAAGGGGTTGATTTACTAAAACTGGAGAGTGCAAAATCTGGTACAGCTGTGCATAGAAACTAATCCGATTCCAGTTTTTTCTTGTCAAAGCTGAACAAGCTGAAGTTAGAAGCTGATTGGCTACTATGCACAGCTGCACCAAATGTTGCACTCTCCAGTTTTAGTAAATCAGCCCCAAAGTATTGAGGTACGAAGTCTAGAATGATAGCCAGGAAATTTGCATTATCAGGAGAGGTCAAGAATGTTAGGCTTCACATTTTTCAGGTTCCCCCTTCAATAGAGGTTAGCTGCTGTCTCATCAATGATACAACCATTACAGCCAAAAGCTAAGTGATACTGGACCGGAGCACATACGTTAATCACCTTATGGGAAGGAGCATACAAGCAACTGTTTGTAGTCACACAATTTAAAGTGCTAGCAATGAATCACTAAAAGTGAAGACTAAACACTATCTAGACGGAACAAATGTCTCCCTATGGTATGAGATACACGAGTAGCATGTACTATTAATTAATTGCACAAATGTTCAAGCAGAAATGTTTAAAATTGGCTGGTGGCCACTAGGGAATGTAAGAACATCCTAGACACAATGTAGACTGTGTACAGAACTTGAGCATTTTCTCGGATCACAGTTCATACTTCCAAAGGTTGTGTATGTAATAAATGCTGTTTCAAGTTGAATATCTTACTGCTGTGCCTTGTGATATCATATTTTATGGATAAAGAAAAAGTTAGAACTGTAAACAAATGTCAACCAGTTCCAGAGAGCCATGGTCCACAAGAGATCTTCTTCAAAGCTACCAAGCCTATAAAGGGGACCTATTGCCAAAACAACATACCCTACTCTCCTGTTCATGCTAAGCAATTGTCCAATGATCTCTGCTGACAAGGAGGATTGACCAATCTAAAATCTCATCCTGTCGCTTAGAAGAGATCATGTGACCAACTGCCAAAGAACTGACATTCAGCCGAACCCTGAAACAGTGGTATGTGTGGCCAAGACAAATATGTCAATGCTTCCACTACAGTTCATGTGTTCCAGACTATAGGTCTAGTTTGAGAGATCAGATAACATATATCAACAAACCAATTTCCTTAGGAAAACGTTATTAAACTGACATCACAAAGATTACATAATCCCACTGCAAATATTTTCTTTTTATTTAATTCCAACAAAATATTCTTCAGCACCCTGGGGGCCCAAGGGCTCAGGACTGCAAGCACGATCAGTATGCTAATCTATGCTTTAAAAGCTGGTTGAAAACTTTCACCTATACCTGTATCCAGTGGCGTTGCTAGGGGGTGGCTTTTATGGCTATAGCCCCGAATCTGGGGCCCATAGCCCCGAGTCTCTGCAGGAGTCCCCAAGGGGGAGGGGAGTCTCTCTGGGGACCCTGATGTAAGTGGGGGGCTCTCTGGGGACCCTGATGCTAATGGGAAGGTTCTCTAGGGACCCTGATTTTAGGGGGGAGGCTCTCCGGGGACCCTGATTTTAAGGGGGAGGGTCTCTGAGGACCCTGATAAAAAGGGGGAGGGTCTCTGGGGACCCTGATGAAAAGGGGGGCTGTCTGGGGACCCTGATGTAAGGGGGGAGGCTCTCTGGGGACCCTGATGTAAAGGGGGAGCTCTCTGGGGACCCTGATGTAAGTGGGGGGGCTCTCTGGGGATATACACACACGTATATTACTCTATATACATGTGTATGCCCACCCAAGCGTATGACTTTCTTTACTACACTGCTATGGGCTCTAGCCCCAGATCTTTTGTAGACCTAGCAACGCTACTGCCTGTATCCTACGACACAAAGCATCCACAAGATGGGGTAAGTCAAAGCAACCATTTATGGATTAGCATCTGGCAGACACATTGGGGTTGATTTACACCCCTTTCACACTGGGGCGTTTTTCAGGTGCTTTTGGGCTAAAAAATAGCGCCTGTAAAGCGCCTGAAAAACACCTCCCCTGCAGTCCCAGTGTGAGAGCCTGAGTGCAGGCAGAACGTTAAAAATGAATGGGCCCATCTGCCAAAGCGCCTGCGAAGCGCTTCGGCAGTGGCGCTACACGGACACATTTAACCCTTTATTCAGCAACTAGCGGGGGTTAAAAGTGCCCCACTAGCGGCCGAATAGCGCCGCTAAAATGACGGTAAAGCGCCACTAAAACTACCGGTGTTTTATTGTCAACGCCCGCCCCAGCCTTACTAAAACTAGAAAATGCAAAATCTGGTGCAGCTGTGCATGGTAGACAATCAACTTCTAACTTCAGCTTGTTCAATTAACCACTTTAGCTCTGGAAGATTTACCCCCTTTCATTGTATGGCCATTTTTTGTGATACAGCACTGTGTTATTTTAACTGACAATTGCGTGATCGTGCGACGCTGTACCCAAATACAGTTTTTGTGCTTTTTTCCCACAAATAGAGCTTTCTTTTGGTGGTATTTGATCACCTCAGAGGTTTTTATTATTTGTGCTATAAATTTAAAAAGACAGACAATTTTGATAAACAAAGCAATGTTTTTTTACTTTCTGCTATAAAACATATCCAAAAAAAAAAGTAGAAAATCTAATTTATTCATAAATTTAGGCCAATTAGTGTTCTGCTACATATTTTTGTTAAAAAAAAATTCCAATAAGTGTATATTGATTGGTTTGCGCAAAAGTTATAGCGTCTACAAACTATGGGATATTTTTATTTTTTATTTTTTTTCATTCTTTTTTGTTTTACTAGTAATAGCGGCGATCAGTGACTCATAGCGGGACTGCGATATTGCGGTGGACAAATTGGATAACTGAGACTTTTGACACTTTTTGGGGACCAGTGACACTAATACAGTGATCAGTGCTAAAAAATATACACTGCCACTGTACTAATAAAACTGATTGGAAAGGGGTTAACATCAGGGGTGATCAAAGGCTTAAATGTATGCCTAAGTTGTGCTTACTAACTGTGAGGGAGGTGCTTTGACTAGGGGAATGCAAAGATCCGTGTTCCTGTTTAGCAGAAACACAGGATCAGTACTACCTTTCCCTCTGACAGAACGACAATCTGCCTTGTTTACATAGGCAGATTGTTGTTCTGCCTCTGTATTGTCTAATGGGCGGGCGCCGACGGACATCTAATTTGCGGTATCCACCGCTGAGGTCCCGCTGTGTATAATCACAGTGGGAGCGGGTCGGCGGCGGCGCGCACATGCTCCAGGCCTGGAAATGTCAGGTCACGCTGATCTGGCACAGAGCGCTGCAGTAAATGTACATGGGGCGGTACGCAAGCGGTTAAGCTTTGACAAAAAAAACATGGAAGATGATTGGTTTTTATGCAGAGCTGTACTAGATCTTGCACTCTCCAGTTTTAGTAAATCAACCCCATTATGTGCAGAAAGCTTTTAAAACAGCGAAAAGTATGTGCAGAAAACTAATGGTGCGTCCTGTTAGGTGAATACATCAGTTCGAACACTTATTTCTACTGACAGGTTCTCTTTAATAAGCAAAATTGATGCTGTACGTTAAGACGTGCCATACCCAGTTTAGCAGATGCAAATGGAAAATTAGTTGTATGTTTTGATACAGTGACAATACAGAATTTTAAATTAAACCTAACTAATATTTTTAACTATTATTAACAATGCATTGGGCTTGAGTATTGCGTGATGATTAAGCCCTTAGGGGGTTAATTAAACAATGATTGCAATAACTTCTGAGCATTGGAAGACAGGGAACCTGTGCAAGAATGTTTTCTTACCCTCGCCCAGTCAATAAGGGAGTATAGTTAACCATTTACTGCTGGCGGGCGGCACAGGCAAGCTGGATCACTTACATGTATGTGATCCAGCCTGTTCCAGGTTAGAGGCTTGCATTCATGCACCCCCTGCTAACCTGTGCTGTCACTGGCTTCAGCAGGTTTTTGTCAGCGGGTCCCAGCCAATGATTTATGGCTGAGACCTGCTGATCGGCTGTAGCCAATCACAACAGCACAGGGTCCTGTGTTTACAAACACACAGGGCTCTCTACACACATCAGCGATATGGCTGTTTCTTCTCCCTGTTAGCAAAAGCAACAAATATTACAAACATTACACTTGTTAGGCACACAGTTAACCCCATGGATTGCCCCTTGATGTTAACCCCTTTCCAGCCAGTGTCATTAATACAGTGTACAGTATTATATCTCATCACTGTATTAGTGTCACTATTGATGTAAGTGTCAAGAGGGTAAAACCTGCCTGAGGTTAAGTGGTTAAGACATTTTGAAGAACGACTCCCTCTTTTCTCCTGCCCTATATGTGAGTGGTGTCCAGGTCTACATGACAGCAGGAGGGATCCCAGGACCCACCCAACCCATATCTTGTGTAAATGGGGCCCTATATCCAAAAGGACCCTTGTGCATCTGCAAAAATGGTCTGTCTACCCCCTGCTTCTAAAACTTTCTAACACAAGTATTTGAAAGCCATTAATTGAGCCACACCACATGGACGATGAATGTTTTTCTGTATAGCCTAATCTATTAATTACCTTTTGGATTTCACCTTTTATCTGTTTCGACCAATCAGCACAAAGAAACACAATGGTTGATCAGTTGCAATGGGTAATTGCAGGCTGCACATTATTACTCTGCCTTATGTAATAAAATTGTTCTGTTCTGCAGGCAAGGCTTGTGGGAGAGGCTTGCAGGAGTTAAAAAGAAAGATCGGTCTCAGTTACACTGGAACACTGTAGGTCCTGTGTGGCTTCACTGTGGGTTCTTCCATTCGAGAATACCTTTAACCCTCCAGCGATTCCAGTTTTTGGATACAAGCATAAAATAAAATGCTATATGAAACAACAGCGTACTGGCAAACTTTTAAATGGGAAACACAAAAACTGATACCACGAGCAGATGGCTATAATGACTAATGACCATCACAAGGTTTAAAGCCTATCTATAGGATGCGTGCTGAGAAAAAAAGCATGGTGAAGCTGAACCATCTTAAGGTCTGAAGAATAAAGGAGGGGTAGAGACTGCTCGGTGTGATATGATTCATAAATACAGTACAGAAGGGCAATGTCTAGCCGCCAAGTGCAATACGCGGCCATATATCAACCCAAGGCATCTTAGGAAATAGTACATAGCTGCAGAAGAAGAAATACAGATTCAAGCAAGACGTGCCTGAGCTTGTAGTTCTCTAACACCTGTAGGATCTTAGTTTGTAGAATTCTGCATTAGCTAAAAGTGAGAAAAATGCACCTAATTTAAACCACTTTTCGCTCTACACAAGCCTTTCTCAACTAGGGTTCCGTTGAACACTAGGGTTCCTCTAGAGCAGCATTTATCAACCTTTTCAACACAGAGGAACCCTTGAAATAACTTTCTGGTATCGGGGACCCCCTGCTGAAAATTACTATATCTACAACTCATTAAACTTTAGTTTGATGGTCAATGGAAAGAATGCTCCTTACATTTGTCATCATTGGGAAAAATTACCCCCTTACAGATAGCTAAAAAGGTCAGGTGGTGTTAGTGGGAACTTAGCTGAGAGGAAGAAATTGCTCATTGCTCAAGGAACCTCTAGCAGCCTCTGGAGGAACCCTGGTCGAGAAACACAGCTCTAGAGGTTGCTGGGGACTCTTTCAGGAATTGAGCAGTTTCTTCTTCTCAGATATGGAACCATTAAAATCAATCTTTTTAGCTATCTGTAGGGAAGGCATTTTTCACAATGACCTCCAAAGTAAGAAGCATTCTTCCATCTATCCACCAATGTAATAGACATTCTTTAACTGGCCACCAACTGGGATTCTTCTCACTGACTACCAATGTAAAGGGCATTCTTCCCACTGAGCACCAATGTAAGGGGCATTCTTCTCCTTGAGCATGAGCGTAAGGCACATTCGTCCCACTGACCACCAATGTAAAGAGCATTCTTCCTACTGACCACCAATGTAAGGGGCATTCTTCCCATTGACCACCAAGGTATGGAACATTCTCCCCACTGACCATTAAATCAGGGATCATTCTTCCCACTGGTCACCAATGTAAGGAGCATTCTTCCCACGGACCCCCAATGTAAGGAGCATTATTCCCATTGACTCCCAATGTAAGGAGCATTCCTCCCACTGACCATTAATGTAAGGAGCATTCTTCACACTGACCACCAATGTAAGGAGCATTCTTCATACTGACCACCAAATAAGCCACATTCTTCCCACTGACCCCTAATGTACTGTAGGTTTTCTCATTATTTGTAGGAGTTCCCTGAGACCCCAAAAGTTCTTTCAAGGGTTCCTACATGTTAAGAAGTTTGAGAATGACTGCTCTAAACAATTCAGACTGGCATAAGGGATTCGAAGCAAGTGGCTGGTAATATTCCTGCACATTTTTGATCTCCCTGAACCTCCAAGAACACAGAGCAGTCAATATACAAACTGAGGTTTTTAGCTCCTAAGTTAGAAGTCTGGCATGTCCTGCTTGTCTATTCCCCAGTGCAGTGCCTATCTGAGCCATAAAGATGTGCACAGTACACGTATATACAGAGAAGGTGAGATGCCGAGATACCAATTTTGAAGTGGATATTTGTGCACCGAACTCCCTGGGGAAATCAGGGCCAGCCAGAGAAATTGAGGATATAAAGAGTAGGACAAGTACCTTGCCTACTTATACCCAAATTGTTTAAAAAGACCAGATTCGCTTTAAATTTAGGAATACCAGTTGCATAAAAAACAACAAGAACACTAAATATAAAAAAATGTAAAAAAATAAAAAGAACACTAATAATATTTGTAGAAGAATCGAAAAATATTGACCTTTTCTTAGCACACAACAGAATAAATTAACAAACACAAACCTGCACTATTTTAAAACAGAACAATCCCCCAGCGATACAAGCTAATAAAACTTCTCGGCACATTGCAAACCAGCAATATACATGTGCAAACACCAGCAAACAAATAAAAAAAAAATACATGTAAATATTCAACACTGTTGATCATAAACATTACATTGCAGATCACAAAAGCAGCAGCACTGAACACAACTTTGCAGAGACGCTAACACTTGAAATCAGTTTCCAGATCATCAAGCGCGGTAATACCTGGGTGGGATCATAAAGCAGGACTTTCACAGCAAAGCTCCATTTACTGAACTGGATTAAATAGTGCAATATAAATATATATATTTTATTTTGAACTTACTATATATATAAAAGTATAATAAAGGAAAAAAGCAGGACTTTCACAGTGAAGCTCCATTTCCTGAGCTGGATTATATAGTGCAATCAAAAAAAAAAAAAAAAAAAAAAATATATATATATATATATATATATATATATATATATATATACACATGTCACATTTTCATTTGACTCTTGATATATATTAATTCCCAAGGTCCATAGGTCATTAATTGGTAACGCGAATTGTATCTAAAAATAAAAGTAGGGGATTTTAAGGCAAAGTGCGTTAAATTTAAAATTTAAATTTCCAAGGACACCAATTGTTCAACCCAAGAAGCCAGGCACACTTGGCAACGCTGGCACTAGCAACCGTTTAAGGAGCAGCGATAGGTGGCAATCAAGGTGGAAATTACGACTCGGTAGGGAGTCTTGTTATAGTTTCGCTGTGAAAATCCTGCTGCCCACTCTACGTAAACACCTGGCCATCCCGTACCCCCTCTGTGCCAATCACCTGCAGGGCGTAGGAGCCAAGCGTCGTCGCCAAACGCCACTGTGACTTGCTCCGCACAGCTTCCCTTTCAGCAAGAGGGTACAGGCAGTCGATCCAAGATAACACATATTAGCAGAGCTGCTGTGTAATATAGCGTGCCAGGCCACACCATCTGAGCACCACCCTCCTCCCAGAGCTCCCCTGTGTGTGTGTGTGTGTCTCTCTCTACGCACAATGCTCCCCAGAGGGCAACGGGGCAAGCTAAGGCTGCAGAGTCACTAACCACAGCTCTCTCCAGTGACACATTCCATGTGGGAGCAGACACGCCAGCACATCTGGGCACAACACGGGGCTCTTATGAATGAGACGGAGGGGTGGGCTTCAGCAGACGAATAAAAACACAGGATCACGTTACTGTAAGCTCGCCAAGCCCTCTCCGTGCCTCTGAGATATTAATGTCATATTATATATAAAGGTTAACCGTTTCACGTCCAAAGCAGACAACCTCAAAACGGCCCACGTGGGACCTATTCTCCACTGCCCTTAAACCACTTACAGAATACATAGCTATGGTATATGCATGCCAACTCTTTGAAGATTAGCTGTACATCTACTATAGCAGTGGTGCGTGACAGCTGGGTTTTGCCAAATAAACCTTTTTTTTTAAATTTAATTAAAGACAGATCAAGGTTTTATCAGACACCAAATAATACAGAACTGCCTGAAGCCACCAGACTTTTTTTTTTTATTATTTCTAACGTTTTAACATATTCCAATCATAAGTGTAACTTACATTAACTTCAAACACATACTTTATAATTTAAAATGTTGATCCTCAACCTCTCCCCTTCAATGGAAAAATAAAGGGAGGAGGGTGGGAGCAACACAAGACTGTTACATTATAACATTGACATTACATAGCAGAAATAAAAACATGTAACCATTGTGTATGCCAGGAGCATTGATATTGGGGGGGCGGGGGGTTGGCATAACACATACATAACACATACATAACACAATAGACATACAGGGAACTCTTCACCCTCTGAAAGGTGCTCACTGCACTTTAGGCTCAATTCACAAAGCTAACACACCCGGATATAGATATTCATTATCGAAAAGTGATAAAACATTTAACCATTATGCAAGTCAGGAGTCTTGCATGGCAAGTTGTTGTCACACTAGATTCACAGGAAACTCTCCTGCATCTGAAAGGTGCTCATCCCACATCAGACTCAATTCACAACGCCAATACACCCAGAAAAACATACTCAAAAAACGAATTTAACGTTTACCCATTGTGCATGTCAGGAGCATTGCATGGGAAGTTGTCATCACACTGCAGGCAGAAAGAAAATTCTTCACCATATAAAAGGTGCTCTTTGCACATTAGACTCAATTTACAAAGCTAACAAACCTGATCGTTATCCAAAAAGTGACAGTTATTTTTAGTCCATTGAGATCTGAAAATAACTGTCTCATAGCTGATACTACAGATTCTTAAGTAAAGCTTTGTGTATTGAGCCAATTGCCAAATTCATGCCGGACTGTCTGCCGGATTAAACACAACGCCCCCCCAAATGTCCAATCTGAACAATCATGCTTAAAAAGGCAAGGCAAGGCACCTAAAAGAGTATTGAGCAACCATCCAATATTAATGAAAACTTTGCCAATGTGATGGGTTGGTGACACTTTTTGTGTATTATTGTTTGCCAATGACTTTGTAGGGTTTTTCTTTGGGCTGTAGCTGGGGTAAGCGTGTGTCAGGGTGAGCGCACATGCATGAGCGTCTGATGCCAGGCTTGTGGTGTGTTCAGGTGTGAACTCATACCAAACTGACCTCAAGTGCTCTGAGGTGGACATGTGCTGAGCAACCCTGGATGCAGGCCTTAGGTGTGCTGATGACAACTCTGCTAACTCCATCCCTCTAAGTGTATGAGCATCCTCCTCTCCTCTAAGTGTATGAGCATCCTCCTCTCCTCTAAGTGTATGAGCATCCCCCTCTCCTCTAAGTGTATGAGCATCCTCCTCTCCTCTAGGTGTATGAGCATCCTCCTCTCCTCTAAGTGTATGAGCATCCCCCTCTCCTCTAAGTGTATGAGCATCCTCCTCTCCTCTAGGTGTATGAACATCCTCCTCTCCTCTAGGTGTATGAACATCCTCCTCTCCTCTAGGTGTATGAGCATCCTCCTCTCCTCTAGGAGTGTGAGCATCCCCCTCTCCTCTAAGTGTATGAGCATCCCGCTATCCTCTAGGTGTATGAGCATCCTCCTCTCCTCTAAGTGTATGAGCATCCTCCTCTCCTCTAGGTGTATGAGCATTCCTCTCTCCTCTTCTCTAGGTGTATGAGCATCCCCCTCTCCTATAGGTGTATGAACACCCCTCTCTCCTCTTCTCTAGGTGTATGAGCATCCCTCTCTCCTCTCCTCCTCTAGATGTATGATGAGCACCACTCTTCCCTCTCTCCTCTCCTCCTCCAGGTGTATAATGAGCATCCATTATCCCTTTCTTCTCCTCTAGGTGTATGATGAGCATCCCTCATTCCTCTCTCCTCTCCTCCTCTAGGTGTATGATGAGCACCCCCCATCCATCTCTCCTCCTCTAGATGTATGATGAGCATCACTCATCCCTCTCCTCCTCTAGGTGTATGATGAGCAACCCTCATCCCTCTCTCCTCCTCTTGGTGTATGATGAGCATCCCTCATCCCTCTCTCCTCTCCTCCTCTAGGTGTATGATGAGCATCCCTCGACCCTCTTTCCTCTAGGCGTATGATGAGCATCCCTCAGCCCTCTCTCCTCTCCTCCTCTAGGAGTATGAAGAGCACCCCTCTCTTCTGTCTCTTCCTCTAGGTGTATGATGAGCATCCCTCATCCTTCTCTCCTCTCCTCTTCTAGGTGTATGATGAGCATCCCACATCCCTCTCTCCTCTCCTTCTCTAGGTGTATGATGAGCACCCCTCATCCCTCTCTCCACCTCTAGGTGTATGATGAGCATCACTCATCCCTCTCCTCCTCTAGGTGTATGATGAGCAACCCTCATCCCTCTCTCCTCCTCTTGGTGTATGATGAGCATCCCTCATCCCTCTCTTCTCTCCTCCTTTAGGTGTATGATGAGCTTCCCTCAACCCTCTTTCCTCTAGGTGTATGATGAGCATCCCTCAGCCCTCTCTCCTCTCCTCCTCTAGGAGTATGAAGAGCATCCCTATCTCCTGTCTCTTCCTCTAGGTATATGATGAGCATCCCTCATCCCTCTCTCGTCTCCTCCTCTAGGTGTATGATGAGCATCTCTCATCCCTCTCTCCTCTAGGTGTATGATGAGCATCCCTCATCCTTCTCTCCTCTCCTCCTTTAGGTGTATGATGAGCATCCCTCATCCCTCTCTCCTCTCCTCCTCTAGGTGTATGATGAGCACCCCTCATCCCTCTCTCCACCTCTAGGTGTATGATGAGCATCCCTCATCCCTCTCTCCCCCTCTAGGTGTATGAAGAGCATCCCTCATCCCTCTCTCCTCTCCTCCTCTAGGTGTATGATGAACATCCCTCATCCCTCTCTTCTCTAGGTGTATGATGAGCATCCCTCATTCCTCATTCCTCTCTCCTCTCCTCCTCTTAGGTGTTTCATGAGCATCCCTCATCCCTCTCTCCTCCTCTTGGTGTATAATGAACATCCCTCATCCCTCTCTCCTCTCTCCTCCTATAGGTGTATGATGAGCATCCCTCATCCCTCTCTCCTCTCTCCTCCTCTAGGTGTATGATGAACATCCCTCATCCCTCTCTCCTCTTCTAGGTGTATGATGAACATCCCTCATCCCTCATCCCTCTCTCCTCTCCTCCTCTAGGTGTATGCTGATCATCCCTCTCTCCTCTCCTCCTCTAGGTGTATGATTGATATCCCTCACTCCTCTCTCCTCCTCTAGGTGTATGATGAACATCCCTCATCCCTCTCTCCTCCTCTAGGTGTATGATGAACATCCCTCATCCCTCTCTCCTCCTCTAGGTGTATGAAGAGCATCCCTCATCCCTCTCTCCTCCTCTAGGTGTATGATGATCATCCCTCATCCCTCTTTCCTCTAGGTGTATGATGAGCATCCCTCATCCCTCTCTCCTCTCGCCTCCTCTAGGTGTATGAAGAGCATCCCTCATCCCTCTCTCCACCTCTAGGTGTATGATGAACATCCCTCATCCCTCTCTCCTCCTCTAGGTGTATGATGAACATCCCTCATCCCTCTCTCCTCTCTCCTCCTCTAGGTGTATGATGAACATCCCTCATCCCTCTCTCCTCCTCTAGGTGTATGATGAACATCCCTCATCCCTCTCTCCTCCTCTAGGTGTATGATGAACATCCCTCATCTCTCATCCCTTTCTCCTCTCCTCCTCTAGGTGTATGATGAACATCCCTCATCCCTCTCTCCTCCTCTAGGTGTATGATGAACATCCCTCATCTCTCATCCCTTTCTCCTCTCCTCCTCTAGGTGTATGACGAACATCCCTCATCCCTCTCTCCTCCTCTAGGTGTATGATGAACATCCCTCATCTCTCATCCCTCTCTCCTCTCCTCCTCTAGGTGTATGATGAACATCCCTCATCCCTCTCTCCTCCTCTAGGTGTATGATGAACATCCCTCATCCCTCTCTCCTCCTCTAAGTGTATGATGAACATCCCTCATCCCTCTCTCCTCTCCTCTCCTCTCCTCCTCTAGGTGTATGATGAACATCCCTCATCCCTCTATCCTCTCCTCCTCTAGGTGTATGATGAACATCCCTCATCCCTCTCTCCTCCTCTAGGTGTATGCTGATCATCCCTCATCCCTCTCTCCTCTCTCCTCCTCTAGGTGTATGAAGAGCATCCCTCATCCCTCTCTCCTCTCTTCCTCTAGGTTTATGATGATCATCCCTCATCCCTCTCTCCTCCTCTAGGTGTGAATAGCATCCCTCATCCCTCTCTCCTCTCTCCTCCTCTAGGTGTATGAAGAGCATCCCTCATCCCTCTCTCCTCTCTCCTCCTCTAGGTGTATGAAGAGCATCCCTCATCCCTCTCTCCTCTCTCCTCCTCTAGGTGTATGAAGAGCATCCCTCATCCCTCTCTCCTCCTCAAGGTGTATGAAGAGCATCCCTCATCCCTCTCTCCTCCTCTAGGTGTATGAAGAGCATCCCTCATCCCTCTCTTCCTCTAGGTGTATGAAGAGCATCCCTCATCCCTCTCTCCTCTCCTCCTCTAGGTGTATGAAGAGCATCCCTCATCCCTCTCTCCTCTCTTCCTCTAGGTTTATGATGATCATCCCTCTCTCCTCTCTCCTCCTCTAGGTGTATGAAGAGCATCCCTCATCCCTCTCTCCTCTCTCCTCCTCTAGGTGTATGAAGAGCATCCCTCATCCCTCTCTCCTCTCTCCTCCTCTAGGTGTATGAAGAGCATCCCTCATCCCTCTCTCCTCCTCAAGGTGTATGAAGAGCATCCCTCATCCCTCTCTCCTCCTCTAGGTGTATGAAGAGCATCCCTCATCCCTCTCTTCCTCTAGGTGTATGAAGAGCATCCCTCATCCCTCTCTCCTCTCCTCCTCTAGGTGTATGAAGAGCATCCCTCATCCCTCTCTCCTCTCCTCCTCTAGGTGTATGAAGAGCATCCCTCATCCCTCTCTCCTCTCCTCCTCTAGGTGTATGAAGAGCATCCCTCATCCCTCTCTCCTCTCCTCCTCTAGGTGTATGAAGAGCATCCCTCATCCCTCATCCCTCTCTCCTCCTCTAGGTGTATGAAGAGCATCCCTCATCCCTCTCTCCTCTCTCCTCCTCTAGGTGTATGAAGAGCATCCCTCATCCCTCTCTCCTCCTCAAGGTGTATGAAGAGCATCCCTCATCCCTCTCTCCTCTCTCCTCCTCTAGGTGTATGAAGAGCATCCCTCATCCCTCTCTCCTCCTCTAGGTGTATGAAGAGCATCCCTCATCCCTCTCTCCTCTCTCCTCCTTCCAGTGACAAGTTGTTCTCCTTCTAACCTTACCTCCCTCCAGTCTCCTGGATCCAGGCTGACGCAGGCGCACAGGCTCGTACACGGGAAGATGCAGCCCGACTTCTCCGGGGATGAGGGATGGATGCCGCCAGCCGGGTACCTGCACCGTCAGCGCCCGCCGTCCTCCTCTCCTTGTCTGTGTCGGTGTCTCCCCTCCGATGCACAGGTTGGGCGGATGCTCCTAGTGAGTGTCCCGGGACTGGGGACCGGCGGGCTCCGGGGGGCTGTGTGTGCCCCGGGGCTCGGTGTAGCGGCGGGCTGTATATGTGGCTGGCTGCTGCAGGATCCGGACCATGCTCCCTTCTGCTCCCCGCTTCTATGAGGCTGTCTACTTGCTGGATGGGGGCGGGGTCAGGAGCGTCACGGCCGGGAGGGGGCTCCAATCACACGGGGGGCGAGGCGCACAGACAGGAGGGGGGAGACTGGCACCGGGCACGCCCGGGGACTGGGAGACGGACCGGGGACTGGGGGACGGACCGGGGACTGGGGGACAGACCGGGGACTGGGGGGACAGAACGGGGGAACGGGGACTGACAGAGGGATTGGGCACTGGGAGGCTGTGCGCCCGGGGTGGGAGCGATCGGTACCAGCACGATCCTCGTCCTACCGGGACCAGCTGTCCGTACAGAGTCCGCTCACCCGCCGATCTGTCTTGTTTCTACTTCCCGGTGTCTGTCCACAGCCGCCTCCACCGCCCGATCCCCGGCATGTCTGCTATCCATCTCTATGTGTGTCTCCGGTCTACCGGGACGGTGTGCTGTGTGTCTGTCCGGAGATCGGAGCTTATCTAATAATCCATCATTATCCTGTATTCACCTGTAT
Organism: Lithobates clamitans; assembly: GCA_037952925.1. NCBI lineage: Eukaryota > Metazoa > Chordata > Amphibia > Anura > Ranidae > Lithobates > Lithobates clamitans. Next base: position 9,325,050 of record JBBGZY010000292.1, on the reverse strand, counting down.
CAGATCCATGGTGTACATATGTATCTGTCTGCCCATCACCACTCATGTATCTCTATAGGGCCATGGATCTCTACATTGTATCCATCTATCTGTCATCACCTGGACCCATCCCCACTCTCCGCTATCACTGCCTCGCGTTCTTTCTTTCACTCTCCCTCTCTCATTTCTTTCTTTCTTTCTTTCTTTCTTTCTTTCTTTCTTTCTTTCTTTCTTTCTTTCTTTCTTTCTTTCTTTCTTTCTTTCTTTCTTTCTTTCTTTCTTTCTTTCTTTCTTTCTTTCTTTCTTTCCCTCTCACTCCTATTCTTTCCCTCTTTCTAACTTACGTTCTCTGTGCTTCATTCTCTTTTTCTCTCTTTTATTCTTTCTTTCCCTCTATCTTTCTCATTCTCAGTCCTTTTTTTACCATCCCTCTGTCTCTCATTCGTTCAGTTTTATTCTCGTTCTACTCTTTTCTCTTTTTTTATTATTTCTTTTCTTCAGTTCTTTCATTCTTTCTCTGTCGCTCTCTCTCCGGCACTCTTCTCCGACACTCTTTCTTTCTTTCTTTCTTTCTTTCTTTCTTTCTTTCTTTCTTTCTTTCTTTCTTTCTTTCTTTCTTTCTTTCTTTCTTTCTTTCTTTCTTTCTTTCTTCTTCTTTCTTTCCCTCTCTCTCTCTCTTTCTCTCCCTCTCATTCTCTTTCTTTCTCTCTTTTTCTCCATCTCATTCTTTCTCTCCCTCTCATTCACATTCTCTCTCTCTCATCCTTTCTCTCCCTCTCATTCTTTCCCTCTCTTTCATTCTCTTTTTCTTTCTCTCGCTCTCTATATCATTCCTTCTCTCAATCTCACTCCCATTATTTCCCACTCTTCCATTCTCTATCTCACTCTTTCTTTCCCTCTCATTCTCTTTCTTTCCCTCTCATTCCCATTCTCTCTCTCTCTCTCTCTCTCTCTCTCTCTCTCTCTCTCTCTCTCTCTCTCTCTCCCCCACCCTTTCTCTCCCTCTCATTCCCATTCTTTCCCTCTCTTTCATTCTCTTTTTCTTTCTCTCTCTCTCTCTCTCTCTCTCTCTCTATCCCATTCCTTCTCTCCCTCTCACTCTATTATTTCCCACTCTTCCATTCTCTATCTCATTCATTTTCTCCCTCTCACGCCCATTCGTTCCGTATCTTTTATTCGATCTCTTTCATTTTCCTTCTCTCATTCCTTCTAATTCTATCTCCCATACATTCCCTCCCTAATTCATTCATTCATTCAGTTTTATTCTCTTTCTCATGTTTTTCTCTCTTTTTTTTCCTTTCTTTCTTTTCTCTCTTTTCATCATACTTTCTTTCTCATTCATTCATTTCTTGATGCATTCTTTCTCTTTCACACTATCTCTCCCTCTTTTTGCACCTTGTCCAGTAACAGAGTGATCAGGCTTAGCAGACCCTTATTATTACAGTGTGAGCTTTGACCTTCCTTCTGTATCTCTTTGATTTCTGAATTAGAATTATATCAAATTCAGTTGTAAGATTACCTCACCTAAAAACTCACCACACACATTACAAACTGGTGGTACAATTTCCTTTAGACCTACCAACAAATATGTAGTGCAAGGGCTTGCTAGATTGGATTAAGATTGGATAGTTTGGCCGTGGTCCTCATATTACAGAGTTTTGGTAGAACTTAAAGCGGTTGTAAAACGCTGGACTTCTTTTTTTTTACCCTGCAACATAAAACCATAATGTGCTAGTATGCATCGCATACTAGCACATTATGTTAAACTTACCTTAAATTGAAGCCCTCCTGCGCCGATATGTCAGAGCTGGAGGTCGCTTCCATCTTCACCCATCTTGCTTCTGGGTTTGCGGACTCTGTGAATGGCCGGTGTCTTGCCGAGAATGTTCCCTCAGCGGATAAGTTCCCCCCCTGTACTGCGCAGGCGCAGCGCCTGCGCAGTACATACTACTCTCAGCCGCTGGAGATAGCCGAAGCTCAAATGCTTCAATCAGCTGTACACGGCGCCTGCGCTCTGGGTCCAGGTTCCTTCCCCACCATCCAAGTGGACCTAGAGGAGGGGGAATCTAAAAGTGCCGAGCGCAGCGAGGCCGTGCCCGAAGCGTGGCAAGCGAAGTGAGCCCGCGAGGGGCCCTCTTACAGGCGCCGTGTACAGCTGATTTTCAGCTGTTCTGCTTCGGCTATTTCCGCCGATACCTACTGCGCAGGCGCAGTAGAGGGGGGAACTTATACGCCGAGCAGGACTTTCTCGGCAGAACACCGGAGCCTCAAAGATGTCACTCCCACGCATGGGGGAGTGAGGAGGGGGGATAGGACTAAGTTCTGCTGTCTGTGTGAATGGACACAGCAGCGGGGCTTGGGAGCAAGCATTCATAAGTGCCCCCATGGGAATCAGCTTCCCGTGGGGGCACTGGACAAAGAGGAGGGGCCAGGAGCGTCGGTGGGGGACCCAAGAAGAGGAGGTTCGGGGCAATTTTATTGCACAGAGCAGGTAAATATAGACATGTTTGTTATTATTTATTTTTGTACAGTCAGATGGTAATGTATATGGTGACCCTAAGCGTGTGATGTTATCATACAATATGGACAGTAGTAAGGGTCACTCAATGTCCAGTTCATACAGATAGGCCAATATGTAGCTATGGCCAAGTTTGGGACCCCCACTGTTTGCATTTGATGGGGTTGCAATATCTTTCCATGTGTCGTATGTGTGGGATATTTGATTATTCCTGCATCCATCCATGATATGTCTGTCTAGTTGTATACCCCATGCCTTGGTATTTTTGTTGTCTTATTTGTATGTCTGTCTATTATAATTATTTTCTATTTCACTTTTTTATAAGTAGGAGAAGTTGGCAGCATCAGAGCTGAATGGATATTGTGTTCTATTTCCTGTGCTGGGGAGGCAGTCAGACAGTATCATTCCATATGTCAGGAACGTGTGTTTCTGCCATACGCCGAGGTGCTGTCCTGGATCTGTGGAGTTCTGAACATTAAGCACACATACACAGAAGCTGGACGAATTGTACATTCAGCCTGCCCTGCCCGTCTTGTATCGGCTCAGATACTTGTGTCTACCATCAGCGCTTTATTCAAAGAGTGTAGTGACCCCTATCTGCAGTGCTGGTTAACCAGTGTTCAGCATGAGGCGACTGTAAGGAAAGTCTTACAGCCTGAAGGGCCTTCACATGGACAGCGATGCTCCATGCACGTTGTGTAGACTCTCATGATTATCTTTACAAAGTGGTGAACACGCTGTTGATGACGTACAAAGCATAGTAACCCATAACACACAGAAATTACCTCTTATTGATCTGCATGTCATCGGGGGCATATTTATAAAGCAGGCAATCTGACATTCACTGCAGGTGAATCTTCTTGGTCCATGTGTTTTAAATCATAGTGATTGTTTTACCACCAGTGAACATTTGGTAAAAGTCACATTGAGTGCCGGTTCACACCTATGCAAATTCTATGCAGATCAGATGCGATCCGAAAAGCACAGATTCACATGCCGTGTAAAAAAAAGCATTATTTCCCATAAAGGCCGTTCAAATATATGTGATGCAAATTCGATTCGGTTAAAAAAGGGTCCTGTGCGAGTTTAGTGCGGTGCAAATTTCAGCCCATAGGCTTCTATGTGACTGGATTGAAATCACAGTCCATTGTTCACATTACTGCGGGTTTGTGTTGTTTTTTTGCCTAGATTTATAGAAATAAAATCGCAGATGTGACCACTCCTCTCACAAGTTTTACAAAATTTGCATTGAAATCGGACATGGCAAGCAGAAATCGCAATGCGAATTCGCACCGCGCACCGCTTTAAATTAGCAGCATGTAAGTGTGAATGGGCGCTCACTGCTTTATAAGGCCTCGTTCACATTGGTGTATTTCAGTGCACATCTGTGTGAGGGCCATGTTTGCCCGCATGGGATTCACAGGTGTTCCATGTACAGGTAGTCCCATTCATGTCTACTGGGACACAGCCACTGCCAATTTGACATCTATGCAGGTGCATGTCCCCAAACGCAGACACCATCACTATGTGGGCAGACACAACCCTCGCAAAGGCGTATGCTTAAGTATGCCCGTTGTGAATGAGGCCTTAACATAAAGTGTATCTATAGCCATTTCTTTAATAGAAATGGGGGCTTAGATCCTCTGTCAGGTTTTTATTCCCGAAAAAGAGATTGTACATTAGAGTTACAATTGTCAGTTTGAAAAAAGCTACATAGTTACATAGTAGGTGAGGTTGAAAAAAGACACAAGACCATCAAGTCCAACCTATGTGTGCTATTTTATGTCAGTATTACCTTGTATATCCCTGTATGTTGCGGTCATTCAGGTGCTTATCTAATAGTTACTTGAAACTATCGATGCCCCTTGCTGAGACCACCGCCTGTGGAAGGGAATTCCACATCCTTTCCGCTCTTACAGTAACGAACCCTCTACGTAGTTTAAGGTTAAACCTCTTTTCTTCTAATTTTAATGAGTGGCCACGAGTCTTGTTAAACTCCCTTCCGCAAAAACGTTTTTTCCCTATTGTGGGGTCACCAGTATGGTATTTGTATATTGAAATCATATCCCCCCTCAAGCGTCTCTTCTCCAGAGAGAATAAGTTCAGTGCTCGCAACCTTTCCTCATAACTAACATCCTCCAGACCCTTTATTAGCTTTGTTGCCCTTCTTTGTACTCGCTCCATTTCCAGTACATCCTTCCTGAGGACTGGTGCACAGAACTGGACAGCATACTCCAGGTGCGGCCGGACCAGAGTCTTGTAGAGCGGGAGAATTATCATTTTATGGAATTAATCTGCTTTTTAATGCATGCCAATATTCTGTTTGCTTTGTTAGCAGCAGTTTGGCATTGCATGCCATTGCTGAGCCTATCATCTACTAGGACCCCCAGGTCCTTTTCCATCCTAGATTCCCCCAGAGGTTCTCCCCCCAGTGTATAGATTGCTATCATATTTTTGCCACCCAAATGCATTATTTTACATTTATCTACATTAAACCTCATTTGCCATGTAGTTGCCCACCCCATTAATTTGTTCAGATCTCTTTGCAAGGTTTCCACATCCTGAGGAGAAGTTATTGCCCTGCTTAGCTTAGTATCGTCCATAAATACAGAAATTGAACTGTTTACCCCATCCTCCAGGTCGTTTATGAACAAATTAAATAGGATTGGTCCCAGCACAGAACCTTGGGGGACCTCACTACCCACCCCTGGACATTCCTAGTATTCCCCATTTATCACCACCCTCTGAACTCGCCCTTGTAGCCAGTTTTCAATCCATGTACTCACCCTATGGTCCATGCCAATGGACCTTATTCTATACAGTAAATGTTTATGGGGAACTGTGTTAAATGCTTTTGAAAAATCCAGATACACCACGTCTACGGGCCTTCCTTTATCTAGATGGCAACTCACCTCCTCATAGAAGGTTAATAGATTGGTTTGGCAAGAATGATTCTTCATGAATCCATGCTGATTACTGCTAATGATACCGTTCTCATTACTAAAATCTTGTATATAGTCCCCTCCAAGAGTTTACATACTATTGATGTTAGGCTAACTGGTCTCTAATTCCCAGGGATCGATTTTGCGCCCTTTTTAAATAATGGTGCTACATTGCAACCATGGTTAAGTTCAATCATGAGAAAAAAATGAATTAGAGAATGGAAATCCTCAAAATCCTGCTCCCACCGTTGGTCCAAAAGAAGACCCTTCATAAGGGATGGTCCAATTTGCTCCAACAAGGGAAAAATATCCCTCCTGACTCCTAAGGCAGTCACTTCTAAGCCAATATCCACTGGATCATCAATCCCTGGTGATATCACCTATAAATGTTACTATCCAGCTGTAGTCTGTTCCTTTTCGGAATGTACTTAACTGAGCTGGCCAAAAATAGTTCTTGAGAGAGTCTATGTTACAATTTTAAAGCTCTTACTACAAAGACGTCTTTCCGTTTGTGAAGGTTAAATCTCTATTCCTTCAGACATAAAGAGTGCCCCCTTGCCCTCTTTATTGATACCAAGTTCACACTTACTGAATGTATTTATAAATTGTGATCATATTCCCCCCTTAATCACTTGCCGACCAGCAGTAGTAATTTTACTATTACTTTTACTATTTTTTACTATTACTTTTAGGGATAGGGCGTTGGTACATCAGGATTGATCAATATATCAATATATATATATATACCATAGTTTGTAGACTCTAAAACTTTCACACAGGCTAAATAATATACACTGACTTTGGTTATTTTTAACAAAGAAATGTAGCAGCTAAATTTATGAAATTTATGAAGAAAGATTTGTTTGCAAAATTTTATAATAGAAACAAAGATTAATGTGTTTTTTTTCCCAAAAATGTATGTATTTTATGTATTTTTTGTTTATATAGCAAAAAAAACAAAAACAAAACAATGGTGATTAACCCCCCTGGCGGTATTCCCGAGTCTGGCTCGGGGTGGATTTTACATACCAAAAGCGGTATCCCCGAGCCAGACTCGGGCTTGCATCGCAGGATCCAGGAAGAGTTTACTTACCTTGTCCCCTGGATCGTGCGATGTCTCCCCACTGTGATCGGCGAGCTGCCGTGTCTCGCTCGATTCACAGTGCCGAGCTCCGTTCCCTGCGAGCGTTGCGACGCACGGGGACGGAGTTCGGCGGTAAATTCAAAAGTGAAACACACACATTCATTTTAAGAGGGAAGTTTCTGGAAAAAACTTAAATTTTAAATAAGGAACTTTGAAGCAATGTAAGGGTCAGTGCCCATCTGCAGCCTCACCATTGCCATCAATGCAGCCTGATTAATGCCCACCTGCAACCTCACAAGTGCCATCAATGCAGCCTTATTAGTCCACATCATTACAGCCTCGCCATTGCCATCAATGCAGCAGCCTCGCCATTGCCATCAATGCAGCAGCCTCGCCATTGCCATCAATGCAGCAGCCTCGCCATTGCATCTATTGACTTCCTATTGCTGAGGCCGCCAAGTAAACAGGAGATTCTCACTGTATGTAATCCGAGGCAGCTGAAATTGAAGTATTGGCGTATAACACGCACGCGCTATTTGCACCCGATTTTCATGGTGAAAAAGTGAGTGTTATACGCCAATAAATACAGTATATAAAACTGTTCTTTCTGCCAGGAAACTGGAGATTGTCCATAGCAACCAAAACTGTCTCTTTACATCAAAAGTGGTTTTAGACCAGCTAGAAAAAAGCGATAATAAATTATAATCACTTGCAGAATTGAGCGATAGTGATTTGTGAGGAGATCCGTCATCAAACACTCAAAGTAATAAAAGCTAAAATTCTGCAACTGAGCAAATTTCAGTGTTTTTGATTTTGATTACATTATTATATAATTTTTATTATTATTATATTATTATGTGTTTTAATTATTTATAGTTATTTATTATATTATAATTTTTTATTTCGTTTTTCAAACTTTATCATACCCGGGATGTCTACTAGACTCTTGTTTGGACAGATTTAAGTGAACTATTCCTAAGAATTACAGGCCTACAATATAAAACGCCAAATTTCTGTGCAAAATAATGGTACCGCTTTTAGCACCTAAAATCTGAAATAATCATACCGCCAGGGAGGTTAAATACCACTAAAATAAAGTTCTATTTGTGTACAGTGTTGCATGACTGAGCAATTGCTAGTTAAAGTTTCACAGTGCTGAATAGCAAAATATGCTCTGGTCATGAAGGAGGGTAATTTCTGCACCTTCACACTTCAGGCCACTACCAAATTAAAGTGATTGTAAAGCTTTGTTTATTAAAAAAAAAAAAAAAATAACAAACATGTAATTTTTACATCCACTATGCAGCTCGTTTTGCATAGAGTGGCCCCAAACCTCCTCAAGTCTCCCGGCGGCTCTCGCAGCTCATCCCCACATGAGATAACCCCCTGGGAGAAGCGCTCTCCCGGGGGGTTACCTTGCGGGCGCACTCCCGAGTCCATCATTTGGCGTCCATAGACGCCAAACATATGACTCGGCCCCGCCCCCGGTGTCCGGGTCATTGGATTTCATTGACAGCAGCAGGAGCCAATGGCTGCGCTGCTATCAATCTATCAAATCAAGAGCGGAGAACCCCGGGCAGAGGAAGAGTGCTCCCCTGCCGGATGAAGTTCCAGGGCTCAGGTAAGTAAAACGGGGGGGCTGGGGAGCCAGTCACTGCCAGGTGTTTTTTCACCTTAATGCATAGGCTGCATTAAGGTGAAAAAAAAACACGAGGGTTTACAACCCCTTTAAGAAACTCAGAGCAGCCTCAATGCATGCATTTCACATCTCAGTTCAACCCCAATTGCGGCACCTTCACACCTCAGATCAGCCCTAATTACTATATCGGCAAACTCCAGGTCAGCCCCAATTCCTGCGCCTTCATAACTCAAACCACATAAGAACCTCCGATCAGCCCCAATTCCTGCGCCTTCATAACCCAAACCACATAAGAACCTCTGATCAGCCCCAATTCCTGCTCCTTCATAACTCAAACCACATAAGAACCTCCGATCAGCCCCAATTCCTGCGCCTTCATAACTCAAACCACATAAGAACCTCAGATCAGCCCCAATTCCTGCGCCTTCATAACTCAAATGGAAAGCAAAAGGAGGAGAGAGAAGTGCCAAGCCAAGCCAAGCCTTTAAACAGCTTAGAACGTGTTTTGAAGGCACAGCCTGGCCTTCTTCCTCAGCTGCTAACATTTAACACTCTACCAATATTGTGTATGTGTTTATTCATAACTCAAACCACCTCCAATATAAGAAGCTCAGATCAGCCCCAATGCATTCATTTCACATCTCAGATCAGGCCTAATGCTTGAACTTCAGACTTCGGATCAGCCCAAATTTTACATCTCAAATCAGCCCTAATTCCCGTATCTTCACACCTCAGATCAGTCCCAGGTGTGGTACCTTCACCACCACCTTAAAGTGGGAGTAAACTCCCATACAAGACTTTTACCAATAGGTAAAGTAAATATCTCCTAAATGTGCACCATTTAGAAGATATTTACTTCTTATGTATTCGGTGACGTCACCGGCGCATGCGCTCTGAAGGAACAGCATACTGCACCGTTCCTTCAGAGTCCTGTGCCAAGAACGGTGGCTCCCACATACATGCGCGGGAGTGACGTCTTTGCGGCTCCAGCACGCATACAGCCAGAGTTCCTGAACCCGGAAGGAAGACTGGGTAAAGAAGGAAGCACCTTCAGAGGGGACAGTGTGCTCCTAGATGGCTTCGTTCTAAGGTAAGTTTCACATTATGTGCTAGTATGCCATGCATACTAGCACGCTATGACTTTACCTTGCAGGTTTAAAAAAAACAACAGTGGTTTAATACATCTTTAAGATTTTACAACACATTTATTTGCACATATTCATCAATTTTCGTTCAATAATTATACCGATATTGACCTTCACACCTCAGACCAGTCCTAATACATAAACCTCAGATATCAGATCAACCCCGATTCCCGCACCCTCACTCCTCAGATAAGCCCCAGTTCATGATCCTTCACACCACAATTTAGTTCTAATGCATGAAACTCACACCACAGATCAGCTGAAATCCCCCTAATTATTGTTTTAGCTCAGGCTGGAAAAACGTAGGAAACCACCAACACCTACCTGCCTCCTCTATGTCATCACTTTGCTCCCTGTATACCAATACACTCCTCTTCTGTGGCTCTCAACCTTCCATGGCTGCTCAACTGCTTCCTGGTTGCCATAGTGATGCCCAGCAGAGTGCTTGGACTATTTCAGCGCTTAGCCACAGCCACCACCAGAGGGCAATGTTTTGCCACCTGACAGGAGGAAGTGTCCTCAGTGCAAGACGGGTAATAGCCAATGGCAGAGGGTGCCAATAAAATAAGCATCAGACATGCGCTTGGGCTTGCCAACCACAATATAAATGCTTGGGTATGTTCCTTTAGAACTGAGGAAGTGGCTCATATAAGCTGCAAAACATCTTCAACTTTACCAGACAGTTGAACAGGGCTAACTACTAATAGCTAGAAATAAAAATCTTATTATAAATTATTTATTATTATATTATTATTATTATATTATTATAAAAAATATTTATTTTTTAATTTGCATACATATCCACCCTTCGCGCTGTAAATCCTCTGAATTAGCTCTTATGCTTCCAGAATCCACCTGTTTTTCAATAAATATACTTGCCAGGGTTTGGTTAAAAAAGAAAATCACAAATTGTATTGCCCCATAAAGGCAATGTGAAGTGTTATGTTTTAAAAAAAACAAATATACATTTTTTTTTAAATACATTTATAATTGATAAATATAAAAATGAAAAAAGGCCAATCTGCAGCACCTTGTGTATTTATTAAGAGCGTAAAAAAATCATCAAGATAAACAAAAATAATAACGTTTCGCATCTGTTAAGATCCCTCATCAGGTATGACAAACCTGATGTAATAAATATGTTGAAAACATACTAAGCAAGCACTTTCATTAATTGTTAATGGCACCACATGGTACTCCAGGCTTGATGTGGTGCGATTTTTAAAAGTTGCGCCTGCTGTACTTTTTGTGTGTTCCCTTGCATGTGGCAGCCCATTGAAATAAATAGGCTATCAAAAACAGAAGGCACGGGTGTTAACCGGCCCAAGGAGTATTGTTCCCTATGTCAGGAGAGTGGGCAAATAATTTTTTGCCAAAGAAGTCTTTGGATGTTTAATCCTCCAAAAAATAATCTGAGGCCCTCGGAACACACTGGCCTATACAGTAAAACGCAAGGTAAATTGAGGGTCCTTAAAGGGGCAGTGCGATTCGGGTTTAAAGAGGAAGTAAACGTCCTCTCCTGACATTTACCTATAGGTAAGCGTATAATATATAGTGTAAATATCTCCTAAATGTCCACCGTATAGGAGATATTTCTATTACATGTAGCCAGTGACATCACTGGCGCCTGCGCTCTGAAGGAATGGCTACCCGTGCCGTTCCTTCCGAGCCCTGTGCCGTGCGCATGAGTGACGTCATCGTGGCTCCGGCCAGTGAAAGACCTGGAGTCCGCGAACCCGGAAACATAATGGGTAAAGATGGAAGCGGCTGCAGGTAAAAAAAGAAAAACGTCCAGCGGTATACAACCATTTTAAGTGCATCGCATGTGCTTTTTTTATTCCTACGTTAATGTGAAAATGATGTTTTATTCATTTCTATGTACGGCAGTTTGCCTGTGGTGCATACAAATGGACAGTACACAAAGCCATAGAGCGGCATTAAACTCAAAACCATAAATGTATTATATTGCAGCTTACCAATCATTAGATGTGGTAGCTGCATTCGTTTTCTTTTCTTTGGCTTTCTTCCCTCCGTTTTCACCTGTTGATTTCAGCAATAAAAGTATTTTTTTTGTGTATTCGTGGATTGTCAACTGGGCAGGAGTGTTAAATTTATTAGCAGATTTAAATGCACTAAACAGATTTAGTCCCCATTCACATTGGCGCTATTTGAGATGCGATTTGACAGGTCAAATCGCATGTCAAATCGGAGCCTATTGCCGGCAACAGAGCGTCCAATTGGTGCCACACCGATTTCTTTTACTACTTTGGGCGACTTCGGGGGCGATTTCAATAGACATCTGTGCATGAACCCAGATGCCTTTCAAGTCACCTCCCGAAGTCGGACTGAAATTCAGCTTTGAAATCGTACAAGTTCAGATGAACGCGCACGATTTCAAAGCCGTGTTCAGTGTGAGCGAAGGCTAAAAGTTTAACTCCAGCTCACACTTTCTAATCAGTTACAGCAAACAGTTTTTCTTTTGGGATAATGGTTTTACATGAATAAATAACAGCTGATCGTTTTAACCTGTTCCTGACCGGCCGCCGCAGTTGCGGCAGGTTGGTTCCCCTGGGCGAGCCGCCGTAACTGTACGTCGGCCCTTTAAGACGCTGTAGGATGCGCACCCGCGATGACCGCCCGGGCACCTGCGATCGCTCATGACAAAGCGAGAACTGGGATGTGTGTGTGTGTAAACACACACATCCCGATTCTCTCAGGGGAGAGGAGAGACAGATCGTGTGTTCATACTTTTTTTTTTTCATACTAAGTAAGAACACCAATCTATCTCCTCTCCTAGTCAGTCCCATCCCCCCACAGTTAGAACACACTGAGGGAATGCAGTCAACCCCTTGATCGCCCCCTAGTGTTTAACCCCTTCCCTGCCAGTGACATTTATACAGTGATCAGTGCATTTTTATAGCACCGATCGCTGTATAATTGTCAATGGTCTCAAAAAATGTGTCAAAAGTGTCCGATCTGTCCGCTGCAATATCGCAGTCCCGATAAAAATTGCAGATCACCGCCATTACTATTAAAAAATAATAATAATAATACAAATGTCGTAAACCTATCCCGTGTTTTGTAGACGCTATAACTTTTGCGCAAACCAATCAATATACATTTATTGTGATTTTTATTACCAAAAATATGTAGAAGAATACGTATCGGCCTAAACTGAGGAAACAATTTTTTTGTTTTTGTTTTTTAATTTGGGTTATTTATTATAGCAAAAAATAAAAGTTACTGGGGGTTATTTATGAAAGGCAAGTCCACTTTGCATTGCAAGTGCACTTGGAAGTGCAGTCACTCTAAATCTAAGGGGTAGATCTGAAATGAGAGGAAGCTCTGCTGATTTTATTATCCAATCATGTGCAAGCTAAAATGCTGTTTTTTCTTTTCTGTGCATGTCCCCCTCGGATCTACAGCGACTTTACTTCCAAGTGCACTTGCAGTGCAAAGTGGATTTTCCTTTAGTAAATAACCCCCAATTGTGTTTTTTTTCAAAATTGTCGCTCTTCTTTTGTTTATAGCGCAAAAAAAGAAAAACCGCAGAGGTGATCAAACACCACCAAAAGAAAGCTCTATTTGTGGGAAAAAAGGGACGTCAATTTTGTTTGGGTACAGCGTCGCACGACTGCGCAATTGTCAGTTAAATCGACGCAGTGCCGCATCGCAAAAAAATGGCCTGGTCATTGAGCAGCCAAATCTTCCGGGGCTGAAGTGGTTAATCACTCCTGCCAGTGTTCAAGTAGAAATTCCACTTGTCTTTGGTGGGGAGCTGGTACCTGGATTTGACAAGTACCGGCTCCTATTTCTACGGTGATCTGAGCGGAAGTTCGGGCCCCCCAATGCAGCCTTCTGGAACACATCACTGGTCCCGGAAGACTGCAGAACCATTCACAAAGTGCACCACAGCTCGCGCTTGCGCAGTAAGAAACCAGCTGTAAAGCCGGAAGGCTTTTTCTTACTTGAGATGCTGACTCCTGGACCTAAAGCCCAGGGGCGTAACTACCACCATAGCGACCCATGCGGGCGCTATGGGGCCCGCAGCCGAGTGGGGCCCAGTGAGGATAAGAGCACCGCCGGCACAGTCTCCCAGCCAGGGGAAGAGAGAGGAAAGGAAGAGGCGAGCTGTCCGTATCAGCAGAGAGCTGAATTGCCCGATGTAAGAGCTTTCATTAGAACTTCCAGTGTTCCCAGGGCTCACGTCACATAGCTCCACCTTTTGGCCCGGTGCCTTTGATAGACAGAACGCCGATCCAATGCGGGACATGTGACGTCATCAAAGGCGTCGGGCCAAGAGGTGGGGCTATGTGACGAGGAGCCCCGGGAAGACAGGAAATTCAAATGAAAGCTATTACAGCGGGCAATCCCGCTCTCTGCTGATCCGGGTGGCTTGCCTCTTCCTCTTCATAGGTGGGGCTGTATGGGGCACAGGCAGACCAGGCTGTATTGGGCACAGGTCACGCTGTATTGGGCACAGGTCACGCTGCATTGGGCACAGGTCACGCTGTATTGGGCACAGGTCACGCTACATTGGGCACAGGTCACGCTGTATGTGGCACAGGTCACGCTGCATTGACACTAGGGCAGCTGTGGGGCTGTTTGCAAGGGGGGCCCCATACAACATTTTGCTATGGGGCCCTGCTTTTTCTAGTTACGCCCCTGCTAAAGCCTATTAAAGAATCAACTCGTGTGAGGACATCACTGGAACCCTGGATAGGTGAGTGCCCTATATATGAAAAGTCAACAGCTACAGTATTTGTAGCTGCTGAATTTTAATTTTTTGCGGGGAGACTGGCCCTTCTCTTGAAGTGATTTCTCTCCTCAATGTAAACTGATACATTCTGCTGAAGAGCTTATGTTTCTGAAAAACAACAGAATTGCTGGCTGGATCAACCAGATGAAACTAGGTGAAAAGAAAGCCTAAAATAAAAAACAAATGCAGTCGTCACATCTAAGAATTGGTAAGCTGCAATATAATACATGTTTACGTTTGGGTTTAATACCGTTTTAAGGTGAGCTCTGGTCTGCACCACAAATAGACATGTGCACAGCCAAAAAAATTTGTTAAGTTTTTGTTTCATTCGTTTATTTTTTTTTTTAGTTTTTCAGGTCATTCGTTATGATCGCAATTCGTAAATTCGTACATTCGTAAATTCGTACATTCGTAAATTCTTTCATTCGTACATTCGTACATTCGTAAATTCGTACATTCGTAAATTCTTTCATTCATACATTCGTACATTCGTAAATTCGTACATTCATAAATTCGTACATTCGTACATTCGTAAATTCGTACATTCGTAAATTCTTTCATTCATACATTCGTACATTCGTAAATTCGTACATTCATAAATTCGTACATTCGTACATTCGTAAATTCGTAAATTCGTACATTCGTAAATTCGTACATTCATAAATTCATACATTCGTACATTCGTAAATTCGTACATTCGTAAATTCGTACATTCGTAAATTCTTATATTCATACATTCGTACATTCGTAAATTCGTACATTCATAAATTCGTACATTCGTAAATTCGTACATTCGTAAATTCTTTCATTCATACATTCGTACATTCATAAATTCGTACATTCGTAAATTCTTTCATTCATACATTCGTAAATTCGTACATTCATAAATTTGTACATTCGTACATTCGTAAATTCGTACATTCGTAAATTCGTACATTCGTAAATTCGTACATTCGTAAATTCGTTCATTCGTACGTTCGTACATTCGTAAATTTGTACATTTGTTCATTCGCGCATTCGTGAATTTGTACATTCTTACATTCGTACATTCGTAAATTTGTAAATTAGAACATTTGGAAATTTGTAAATTCGAAATTTGAAAATCCAAAACCCCGAAAATTTGAAAATCTGAAATAGTAATTAACTATTAAATTATAGGTATTGTAATTTACTTTCAAATTTGGCTGTCAGTGAACGTAACACATACGAATTTATCCGAAGTTACGAATTATCGAAATAACGAATGCTGCATCTAAACTAATGGAACGGAACAAATTAATAATAAATAATAATAATACAATTTTTTATTATTATTATTGGTATTTATTATTATTAATTCATTACGTTCCATTCGTTTGGATACGGCATTCGTTATTTCGGATCATTCATAACTTTGGATAAATTTGTATGTGTTACGTTCACTGACAGCCAAATTTGAAAGGAAATTACAATACCTATAATTTAATAGTTACTAGTAATAGTTAAGTTATTATTAGTTAATTATTATTTCAGATTTCTGAATTTCCAAATTTCCGAATTCACTAATTTACTAATGTACGAATGTACGAATTTATGAATGTACGAATTTACGAATGTATGAATTTCCGAATTTACAAATTTTTTGAATTTAAGAATATTCGGAAAAATTTGTTAAACGGGTTTTCGTTAATTCGGATATTTGCAAATTAACAAATTTGTCGAAATTCGTTAAAAAACTAATTCAGGACGAAACGAATTGAACATGCCTACCTGGCATCCATAGGCTCCACTTTCAGTGTGAACAGGGCACAAAGGAAACAATTGTCACCCCAACTAGTTTAAATGAGCCCAGTCTCTTAGCAATATTTTATTGCAGAATTGTTGTAACTGCAACCAAAAGCAGTTCATCTCTGAATCAGGTGAGAATACTCATACAAAACATTTTGATAGATAAATAGTTTATTTTCTATACATGTGTATTAGACCAAAATGAGGGAAAAATGAGGAGGAAAGAGGGATTTTATTCCAAAAATGGGACAGTCCCACCAAACCATTGACTTTTGATTGGTGGCACTGCGGATCCAGCGCTGTAATGCCCCCCTCCCCTGAGATCGCTGGTCCCCTGCCATTGCCCTATGATGACGTTGTCCTGAGAAGACATCTCCACTGGACATCCAATAAGAAGTGTCTACATCATGCAGACACTAATGTGGACACCAGAAGAAGGACCCAAGCTGGAAGAAGAAGCAGACCCAAGCAGAAGAGAAGAGCTGCACTGTCACAAGACATAAGGCAAGTAAAAAAGATGTTAAAAGTAGAACTTCACTCTCTCAGTCAACATGAACTATTTTTAATCCTGTCATAAATAGACAGGAAAATATATTTACTTATGTTAAACTTTTTTGAAAAAAAAAATCAGTTTCTTCCTGGTTTTCAGGCCTAGGCAAATGTTGTTATTCATCCCAGGAGTCTTCGGGAGGGAGGGGTTTTCTTAGCTTCGCACACCCTCCTGCCTGCATGTCTGAACTAAGGGCAGATGGATTCCAGAAAGTACTATAAATGCTACATGAATCATTTACCTTTAATTAAGATGGCTGCGGCCAGAAATGCCAGGGTTTTTTTTTCAACGGGACTTCAAAGCGTAAAGACATGTACAAATAGATGAGTTTGCACTGACTATTAAAAATGAATTAAATAGCGCTTTGGTTTGTGGTGCTCAGATAAAGTGTAGTTCCGCTTTAAATAGGGATTTTTAATAATTTTCCTTTAGGATTAGTAACAATAAGTAGCAAAGTGGCTAAGTCTTTAGCACTTCTGCCTGGCAGCACTAGGGTTGATGGATCAAATCCCAACATTACCTGCCTGGAGCTTGCATGTTGTGCCTGTGTGGGTGTACCCCAGTTTCCTTACACACTCCAAAGACATGCTGGTCAGTGGCGGCTGGTGTTTTTTTTTGGGGGGGGGAGGCAAACAACCACCCCCCGCCCGCTTGCTGTCTGACGGTCGGTCCAGCACTTACCCCATCTAAGTGGCGGGTGACGGACAGCAGGCTCCTGTGTCCTCTCCTCCATCAAGGCGGCTTGCGCCATGTGTCTCCTCCCCTCCTCATAGGCGTCCAATAAGATCGCCTGTTCTTTCAGCCAATCGGGTGATGGGTCTCAAGACCTGCTTCCTGATTGGCAGGGAGGAGGATCAGTGTTACAATAGTGAATATTCATTTGCTATTGTAACACACCTGGGTGGGCTCAGATCGCAGTGCTCTGCATCCCGAGCTCACCCTATTTTGAAGCCTATTAGAGCCTCCGGCTCTAATCAGGTGCTTCAAACCCCCCCATTGGACTCCAATGGGGGCGGACACATAGATGGGGGGGCGGAGCCGGTGAACCCTCAATGGAGTGGGCATCCCTGATGCTGGTAGGTTAATTGGCTCCTGTCTAAATTGGCCCTAGTGTGTGTATGTATATGAATGTAAGTTAGGGACCTTAGATTGCAAGTTCCAAGAGGG